>CM046950.1:111537889-116537889 GCA_025698515.1 Gossypium sturtianum | reverse complement strand
GATCTGAAATTGTTACCTATATAGTTTATCTGTTCACTCTCTGTGCCCGGTTGGTAGGGTGGGTACTCAAGATTCGCCACAGTTCCACTTACGTCGCACTGCATGACTGGATGTACCTGCGAAGAACACAAATTATCAAGCTTTTTATTTATCAACTCTACCTGATTTGATAGCATGGTTACTGCATCGAGGTTGTAAACTCCAGCTGTTTTTGTTGGCCTTGTTCTTGTAACTTGCCACTAATAGTTATTCAGCGACATCTCTTCAATAAACTCGTAGGCTACCTCAAGAGTTCTATTATTCAAGGTTCCACTGGCGGCTAAGTCGATTAGTTGCCTCGTTGAGGGGTTTACACTGTTATAGAAAGTCTGGACTTGGAGCCACAAAGGTAAACCATGGTGCAGACACCTTCTCAAGAGATCCTTATATCTCTCCCAAGCATCGTATAATGTCTCTAAATCCATCTGCAGAAAGGAAGATATATCATTACGTAATTTGGCCGGTTTGGCCGGTGGGAAATATTTTAATAAAAAATTTTCGGTCATTTGTTCCCATGTAGTGATTGACCCTCGTGGTAATGAGTTTAACCACTGTTCACTTTATTCTTTAATGAAAAGGGGAATAACTTAGAAGTCGTATGGCATCATCGAAACGCCATTTATTTTGAAGGTATCACAGAACTCTAAAAATTAGCTATATGAGCGTTTGGGTCTTAAATCCTGTAAACCATCAAATTGAACAAACTGTTGAATCATTTTTATAGTGTTAGGTTTTAATTCAAAATTATTAGCTTGACTATAGTAGGCCTAACAATACTAGATTCGGCTCTGTTAAATGAGGTTTAGCATAATCATACATAGTACGCGGAGCATTATTTTCTGCCACATCTTGTGGTGGAAGATTATTTTCGTCCATCCCTTCAGTAGGATTGTATCTGTCTTCTCGCTTTCCTTCTTGGTAATTTAGGGCTCGCCTAATTTCTCTGCGATTTCTTCGAGCGGTAGCTTCAATATCACTGTCGTATTCTAAAGGTCCTCTCGGGTTCCTTCTAGTCATAAACTAGAGGTACCTGCTAGGAAAAGAAAGAAAGAGAATTTAGCAAAATTAAAATAAAAAACTAAAAATAAAAATAAATTGAAAAAAAGAAAAATAATGGCTAAAGTAATAAAAATAGAGCGTTCTTAATATTTTAGTTCCCCGGCAACGGCGCCAAAAACTTGATCACTGTGAATCAGAGCTTTAAAATTTATAAAAAGAATGATCGAACCTGGAAACTAACTCTGACAACGATTGAGGCAAGTGCACATATCGAACAGTAGTATAGCTTAAGCAAGACCGGATTATCGAACCCAAAGGAACTAAAAGTACTAATACTAACTTTCTTTTTATTATTTAGCCTAAAATAAGTGAAGTTGTTTATTAATCTAAATTAATTAACTACTAAACTAAAGACTCTAAAACAAAGAAGAATGAGTTTGGAAAATAACTTCGGAAAAAAACTCAGTTGATTTAGACGATACCCTAGGAAGAATCCACCTAGACTTCACTTGTTATCTAACACTGAACCATACGATTTATTCACTTAGTTTGATCCGTAAGACTCCCTAACGTATATTAAACACTCTCTCGAGGCGAATAACGTCTAACCCTAGGTTAATTAGTGGAACTCTCGTTCTCTTATAATAACCCCCTAGAATAGCAGTAAATCGATCTATGGATTCCCATATTAGGTTTCACCCTAATCTGGCAAAATCTCGTCACCCTATCTCTAGGCGTGCGATCAACTCCGCTTAATTATGTTGGATCTACTCTTAGGCAGGGTCTATTCCTCCTCCACCTAAGCACATTAAATTTGGATTAAGCTCACATAATTAAGAACAAACTAAGTATTTATCATATAATTCAGTAAACAATAACAAGATTCATCATAGGTTTCATCCCCTTCGGGTATCCGAAGGGTTTAGTTCATAACTATAAAGGAAAACATCTCAAGAGAAAAGATAAAACAAAACATAAGAAATCCCTAAAACCCCCTGAAGGAATTGAAGAGGAGATCCTTCGTCTTGAGTAGAATTCCGGCTTTTCGAGATGAATCAACTGGCTATCCCTGAGTGAATCCCCACAAATCTGCCTTCTCTGGCCTAGCACGACGCCCCTAGATGATGGCTTTGGGCTCCCCCTCTTAGGTCATACTTGGGGTTTATTTATAGGCTTTTGAAATACGTTTCTTTCTCCCTATGTATATTTTCCCGAATGAAATTGCTCTTCTCCACGGCAGAGGCACGGCCATGGCACACGCCCGTGTGAATCGTGGTCAAGCCGTGTTCGGATTTCTTTAATGAGACACGGCCGTGTGAGTCGGGGTTAGACCGTGTTCTAGATGATTGACTTGGCACGACCGTGTGGGTCCAAGTCCAGGCCGTGTCGATTTCTTCATTGGTCCGTTTTGGTCCGTTTTGAGCTCGTTTCTCGTTATTTTTATCCTTGGGTGCTTTCCTGAGTATAAGACATGAAAAGAAAGGATTAAGAGCACCTTTTTACATAAATCAAGGGATAATTCATCCGAAAGCATACTAAATGTGGGCCTAAAATATGTTACTATTTCGGTTTATCAGTAAGACATTAAATCTCAACTTTAGCTAGTGAGTTTTTAACAATCAATTTTCATTGAGAATAAGTAAAAAATGAGAATTATTTAAATAAAATAATCTTCTAGTTCTTTAATGAATGTTCATATGAATTTTCAATTAAGGCTCCGTTTGTTTGGTGGAAAATGTTTTTCGGAAAACATTTTCCAGATTTTCCAGCGTTTGTTTGGTGGAAAATGAATTCCTAAAGGAAAACATTTTCCAAACATGGGTAAAATCACTTCCTTGGTTCTGGAAAACGTCTTACCGATTTGGAATCAGTAATACATTTTCCATTCCCTTCTCTACACTCTCATCGTCTCAGCTTCAAAAATTTCTTCGCAGACTTTCTTTAGAAAGGTATATTTTCTATTTCCACTTTCATTTCTACTCATTTTTTAGACGCGTAATTCTCTGTGGCTTGTAAATTTTTAGACTGTTGTTAAGGAGGAAAAGGAGAGACCGTTTCTGGAAATTTTTGGAATGGAGGAGTTGGAAAGATTTTGAATTTTCTCTGTATTTTAATAATGAAAAATCTTTCCAATTCCTCCCATTCCACTGATTTCCAGCACTTCCTCTCCATTTTCTTACCTTTCTTCAATCCTTTTTGTTTCTTCATTTCCTGCAGTTTGTAAGTGAAATCGGTAAACCTTACCTAATTTTCTTTAGGTAAACAATCTATACCTAATTCTAGTTCTTTATAAAATTATTCCTTTTCTTTGAGACTGAATTGGTGCAAAATTTGCAGGAGGAAACAGTAGACGACTTTGTAGAAAGTGGTCATGATCCTCTCATTGCATCACTGAATCAGATGGACCTAGATAGGGCTCAATTTTTGCTGGGATCTTATCTTCAGGTTCGGCTGCAGAAGGTGGACTTCTAACTCTCTATGTCTGTTTCCTTTTGGTTGTATCTTCAGCTTGTGTTGTTCCTGGGAAAGCTGAAAAATGATACTATTCTTCGAATGGAGTTTGAGATCAATTGAACCATTCTGGTTCTGCCATTTACTAATTTCTGTATGAATTGCTGCTTGAAATCTCTTATATTTTCTCATTGAATTTCTGGGTCATGATGTTGGTGCAGATTGAGATATTCATGTTTCATATATGGAAAATGGATACTTATAGGAACCGGCTTTCAATAGAAGAGGAAAAGTTTACCGAAAGGTAAAAGGCTCTGAGAGTTGAATTACATTTATTAAGTTTATTTGGCAAACTTGGTTTAAAACTCCATATTCTGGATATAGATGAGCATCTAAATATATCCGAAAAGTTATCTTTAAAACTTGATTTCATGCTTTCAGGTGTATTCGTGATATTGCGAAACATCTTGAAGAAACTGTTTGTCAAAATTGCCTGATAATTATCAGTCTGTATTAAAGCAGTTGATTATAAGTGGAGAAGATGATATGGGTAACTGAAATAATCTTTCCTCCAACATTTACACTTCCTTGATAAGGCATCACTTTTCCTGTTCAGGTTTCATCTGTGCTTTGAAGTTAATAGTATGTGGTGCTTGGAATGACAAGAACAGGAAATCATTGGTTATGCAGTAAACCATGTTATTCCAACCCTTAATTTTTCTTGAAGTATCATGTCCAGTACACATGGGGATATGATCTTCGAAATATATAGAAAAAATACATTGCAATTTGTAACTAGTTCTCTCTTAGGTTTACACCTTAACAGGCTTTAGTTTGTTTTTCTTGAGTGATTTCTGTTCAATTACTTGGAACTTGTGGTTGATTTGAAAACAAAGTCCACTCATTGACTGCAATTTTGTTTACAATTTGCCTATTGATTATTGATTTATGTCTATAATTTTCAGTTCCAGAGCCACAACTAGACACATTTGTTGTTGCCAAATGCGAGAGAGCAACAAGGCCTTTGTACCTTGATGGCAGCAGGCAATCTGCAAGCTTTGATAGCAGGCAATTCGCTATTCTCACTTGTTTATAGCTTCTGCTCTTAGAATTAGTAAATGCCATTCCTTTCCAGTTTACTAGCTAACAAAACTGTTACCATTCATCTAGCAGGGATGACCACTTTCAAATGGTGCCTGGAGATCTATGCATTTTGCGTTACAGGCCATTTCAAGAGGAACTGATGAGTGGAAATATCAGTTTAGTTTAAGAGCCTACCTAATTTCTAGCAATAGCAGCAATATAAAGACAGTATAAAAAATTGATTCTGACTTTTACAATTTGTAAATACGAATTTGTTCTGCATCTAAGATTTTTGGGTACTTGGTAGTTGGTAGTTAGGCACGCTGTTGAAATTTGGAACATACATGGTGATGAGGATTCTTTGAAATTTAAGCTTCCATGTCTATGCATTTAGATGTTGTTATGTTTATTTTTTTGGTCTGGAAAAAGTTTAAGTGACGGGGTTTCTCTCAGTTGAGGGTCATGACATGCCACCTTTGGATTTATAGAGGGTGAAAGAGCGTACTTTGCGATCATTCATCAAATAAGATAAGATCATTTATTATTAAATTCATTACCAAACCTGGATTTATAGTGGGTGAAAGATGCTGGTATGTTTATTTTTATTGTTACATGAATATCAAGTTTTTCTTTTAATTTTAAAATGTCACATCAAAAAATTTAATAAAAAAATTTTACTTGATGATAATAAGCTGGATTTGAATTTTTAAATCTAAAAATATAGGACCATATTCTTAAAAAGTAAAAATAGAAAACTTAAATTCTAAATGTACAAAATGTATAAGACTTAAATTTATAATTATTCAATCCTTGTTTTTTATTTTTTTTAACACAATTACAAATAATTTATTTGACTTTGGTTGTTTTCAATTTATGACGGTTAATAATGTAGCTTAATAATTGAGTATTATTATATATTTAATTTGATTTATTTATTTATAAATAAATCATTGCAATATATGTAAAAACAATTTAAAATATAAAAATTTATTAATATGTATATAAATTTATTAATATATGTAAAAACAACTTTTCCGGAAAATATTTTCAGGAAATCTGCCAAACAATAGAAAATATTTTACACAGATTCATCCAAACGCCAGAAAATATTTTCAGTAAATCTTTTTCCAGAAAACTAAATCATTTTCCAAAAATCATTTTCCGGAAAACATTTTACTGGCAAACAAACGGACCCTAATTTTCGCATCATATATGATCCAAGATGGTCTAACTGGTCACGCCAAGTAATAAATGCATTTGTATCAGTAAACTTTTGGTTTACTTTAACCTGCGTTTCAATTGTAATAAATTGTAACAAATTGATAATTTTACTATCATTCATTTTACTTTGTATCCACATATAAGTACTATTGTGACATTTACTACTGGAAATGTCTAAATCAATGTGAAGTCTATAAGTCACTAAGTCAATAAATATAATTTCCAAATAATTATATGCAATATTCGCTTCGGGAATATTCGAAAATCTTCAAATGCAGGGCATTTGGTCTAGTGGTATGATACTCGCTTCAGATGTGAGAAGTCTTGAGTTCGATTTAAAATACTTTTTAAACCCTTTTAATAAGAGTTTTGCATAATCAATTAACTACCAAGAATAACTATCTAGGTCATGTATAGAAACAAGTCTATACTAATATCAATAAACGTCACATCTTAAACATAAAAATGTGACATAATGAAAAACTAGCAATTTTTTCATAACCATCATCATAAACATGCATGAAATTTAATTCAAAATCCAACCATTCAAGCTCATAGAACTTTTCATTTACGATTGCTAATGTCATTTCTCTAAATAATTAACAAATGGAATAATATAAAATGTATAAACTACTACATTTAACAATTCTTTAAACTAAATCAAATATGAATAACCATAAAATTCCTTGGTTTGTTAACATAAAATTGCTAGATATGTTTTAATCAAATATATTATTTAATTATAAAACCTACTATAGCGACATAAATAAATTAGTTAATATTCATTTTTATGAACAAATGATATGCTTAAAACAATATGTAACACATGTAATCAAAACTTAAAAAGAAGACCATCTCAATATATTTAAATCGTATATCAAGTTGATTTAATATTTAAAAGCATACCTTTTTTGTTCTACGTTGAGTCTTGACAATAAGAAGTAAGCAAATTAAACTCTAGTAGTAGAATTTGAATCCAATCAAAATTTATTAATAGCAAACTTTGATAGAGATTCTTATTTTCCAAGTGTACAACAGATACATAACAAATGACTTTTCATACATAAGTTGTCTCTCTTCTTAAAGAGTTCTTCGGAATTTTTGTTCTTTTCTTACTTTCTTTATTTTTCCACTTCTGGTGGTGAGAAAATTTATTACAACCATCCACGTGACTATTATTATAGTCCAATTTACTACATACATGTCAAAGATTATGTCTTTCGAATTTAATACATATTGTTACATTTTCTTCAGGGAATGGTTAGGTTTCGTGGTTAAAAACTTTTGTTCAATCATAAGTAAATTTTTTTTCATGATATTGCTACCGTAGAAGCACATTTGAATCATGAAAAGTTGAATAAGTTCTCTCTTACAAGGTTATCATCATAATATTTTTCCACGTAATTTTAATTGAAAACATATTCTAAATACTGTAGAGTTATACTCACAGTTTTAAAAAAAATTGCAACTTCAAGTGCATCCAATCATAACGAGCATTAGATAGATTTACCATACTCTATTACTCATAAGTAGATCTTTTACAGTTAAATATTTCGCTTTCAACCCCTTAACGGGAATGATGACAAAAGAAGATCACAAAGATAGTCACGATCAATTCAATTTATAACAAGAGTAATAAATATAAATCAATAACCCAATCCTCTTTTGATTCATATGAAATATAATATTTTCTTCATTTGCAATCCCAATATGATATTCATTATAATGAATACCTTTTAAAACAAATGCATTAACCATCATAAATTTTGTGCTTTTTAGATATTGATATCAGAGCTTTCAACTAATTTTGTACTATCAAATATTGGAATAATATTTGTTTGTTTCAGTACCAAATAAGATAAATATTTTCTATCTGTAGTGATAGAATTCATTACTACATTCTCATATCCTTCCTCAAATAATATTAATAGAAACAAAATATTTGGGCATACACCACATATGTGACCAATAATCTTTCATATCACATTGATAACATAATTTATCTTTACCCTTTGAAGAGGTATCTTGAGAACTCTCATTGTTCTCTTATTTATTACTATGTTCCCACTTTTAGTGGTCTATGATTATATCTTTTATTTTCTTTATATTTGCATTCACTTTGGGGAATGTAACAAATCTAGTAGGACAAATTTCTAAACGCCTCCATTGATTCTTTATTTCATAATCACCATCGCAAAACATACGTAGATTTCAAATCAAAATCTATTTATGTAACACCCCAAACCCGACCCATATGTTATGGCCGAATCTGGCGATATTACATTGAAGTGTTTTTCGAAAACATCGTTTCTTTAGAAAGGCCATGCTTATTATTAAACCTCGTTTATGTATCTTAACAGAAATTTAGGTTATCTTGTTCTTTCAAAGCTTAAGTTATTTTAGTAGAACGTTGATCATATTAGTTTATCACTATATTTTAAAACCAAGTTTGATGCAGAAGCTTTTATTATGAATTACGAAAACGTGGTGTTTTGAAAAACCAATTATTTTTTGGAAAACCGCATTCTACTACTAATCAAATATAAATTAACCTAAAGAAAATCTCCCAAATTAAAAGTTTAAAAAATTAAAGAGGCCTTATTACATAACAAAAACCCAAATTAAATTTATAGGACATAAGCTCAAATATATAAATAAGTGCGGTTGTGTGGCCACCTCCGAATCCCTCGAAGCACCGATCCGCCTAAGACTGGGGATTACCTGTACAGATAAACAGAGAGGTGAGTTTACGAAAAATCAGTGTGTAACCCCATGCACATAAACAGCCAATCATGCCTTTAGGCAAGTACAGTCTGGGCGTAAGCCCAAGTCAATAACGACTACATTGGTTGGGCCTTAGCCCATTCTGATATCGATACGGTGTGGGCCTTAGCCCATAATAGTATCAGTGTGGGCCTTAGCCCATGACAGTATCAGTAACAGTTTAAGCATGCAATCAAAAATCCTACCCATCCAGCCTCTACACTCCACTCCATCCAGCCCAACACTCCATTTGGGGATAAAATCACCCGCCCATCCCTACACTCTAAAAATTAGCACCGGTTACGGCACTAAACAGTATTTACAACAGAGCTACCAGTACAGTACACTTCCTCCAATCATAATAATCTCACCCCATGAAACATATCACACATGAATGCAACATACATATATATCATGTGCTCATATACGGTCCTACATAACATAGGGGCATAACAGTCATTTTACCAGAAGGGCATAATAGTCATTTTATCAGTTTGGGGTCTAAGTGTACTTACCGACCCATCAGTAGGTCCACAGTCGTCTCGGGCGACCCGTGCAACCTTAACAGTCAAACAGTCTAAATGAGCCCAAGGCCTATAATGCGGGCCCATGTGGGCCCACACGCTCGTGTGGCCCACTTAGCCCAGAAATGGACGCGGCCATGTAATTTACACAGCATGGCCCAATATTCTCCACACGTTTGTGCGGTTTACCCGTGTGGGGCCCACGAGCCTGTTGGGCCCACACGGCCCATTTCGGCCAAACATGGCCCAAAACGACCCAAGACCACGAAATCCCTCACGGTGGCCTCGATAGTCTAACGCTCAAGTTTTATGCATTCAGTTTACCACATGAGTGAGCGCATGCTCGTGTAGCGTCAATTTCATACTTTTTGTCTTTTGCCGACTTACGATTTGGGCAGTGTTTACACGTTTCGGCATTTTACCAGTACCGTTTATGAGAGTACTATTACACACCTGGATCCGAAAATATGCACAGACAGTCCTCGATCACTCCAGAACCTATGTGCACCCATAACATTCGGTTACTCACATCTCAATTGAATTTAAAACGAACCCAAATCAATATACATAACCACTCAATCGCCAGCCGCTTACCTTGATTAACAATCGAATCCCTACACACTTTACTCACTGGAAAAACGATGATCACTAGAACTCGAATTATTACCTGCAATTCAATCGAACCCCTTATTAACAAGTATCTATAAGCAGGATTTAAGCCCAAAATGAGTATCAACTTACCGAAAGTACCAAACCGTAGACTAGCAATGAACACTAAATCAACAGAGATCAAAGAAAAAGTCGGCACAGTGAGGGTAGAGGAAGAGAGTGCATTCGGCCAAAAGCAGGAAAAAGAGAAAAAAGAAGATGATGAGAAAAGGAAGGGGATGTTCGGCCAACACAAACAGGGTGCTAGGAGGAGCAGTCCTAATCGGCAGAGAACTAGAAGAGTGTGGCGGCAGGAAGGGAGAATAAGGAAACAGTTTAGGGGAGGAGAGGGTTTCGGCAGAGGGAAAAGAAAGAAAAAGCAAAAAGGGGAAAAGAGGTTTTCGGCAAAGGGAAAAACAACACAGAACCGAAATGAGGAACCCCTCCCTAGCCGAATTCTTGAGTGCCTCAGAGTCCAAATTCGGCACACCTCTACCTCTCCCCTCATCTCTTGATTTCCTCCTAAAATCTCTCCACCTGATCACACCTTCCCCCAACTACACAATTCGAATTCTCTTCAACCACTTCAGTGTTTCAGTCAAACTCCATCACCTCCCACAGTACAGCAACAAAATAAATATTCCCTTGCCACAACCAAGATTCGAACCTCAGTCCTCTGGCCTAGGTAACACGCCACTTACCCCTTAGACCAGCAGGCTTTTTGTGACTTGTTTTACCCACATTTATTTAAAAACCTACCAACGAGAGGCAAGGGTTTTATTCCCCAAAAACCAAAATTTTGCCCAAGCCTAGGCTCGAACCCATGACTTCTCAAACACTCCCAAACACACCCAAATCACTCAACCACTAAAGCAGATAGATATTTATTAAAAACATGTAAAAATAAATACCTATGTTTGGGGGCGTTACAACTCTACCCCTCAAAGAGAAAATTTCGGCCTCGAAATTTACCTGGTCAAAACAGATGAGGGTATTGCTGACGCATCGCCTCTTCGGGCTCCCATGTGGCCTCCTTTGAACTGTGATTGTGCCAAAGTACCTTAACCAGTGGGATAGACTTCTTCCTCAAGACTTTCACCTCACGATCTAAGATTTGAACCGGTTCCTCCTCAAATGTTAGGTCTGGTCTAACCTCAATCTCCTCAATCGAAATCACTTACGTGGGATTAGAGGGATAACGCCTCAGCATAGAGACGTGGAACACATCATGAATCCGATCCAACTCTGGAGGTAACTCAAGTTGATAGGCAACCAGTCCCACACGTTTCAGTATGTGATAAGGCCCAATAAATCTAGGGCTCAACTTGCCCTTCCGTCCAAATCTCAGTACCTTCTTCCATGGCGAGACTTTGAGAAAAACGAAGTCCCCCATAGAATACTCAATCTCCTTGCGCTTCAAATCCGCATACGATTTATGTCTGTCAGATGCCGCCTTCAATCGATCCCGAATTAATCTGACTTTGTCCTCAGTATCAGAAACCAATTCAGGGCCCAAAACACGCCGCTCACCCAACTCAGTCCAACACGAAGGAGTACGACACCTACGGCCAAATAACGCCTCGTAAGGTGCCATCTGTATGCTAGACTGGTAGCTATTGTTATATGCAAACTCTGCCAACGGCAAATAGTCTTCCCAATTGCCTCGAAAATCTATTACACAGCACCTTAACATATCTTCCAGTATTTGAATCACCGCTACGATTGACCATCATGCGGGGTGAAACGCAATCGACGATATCGATCTTGTACCCAAAGCCTCGTGTAACTTCTTCCAAAACCAAGACGTGAAACGAGGATCTCTATCTGAAATGATGGAAACTGGTACCCAATGCAGTCTCACTATCTCAGCCACATACAGTTTAGCCAGCTTCTGCAAAGGATAATCAGTACGAACTAGTATGAAATGGGCTGACTTGGTCAACCGATCCACTATGACCCATATTTCATCCTTCTTAGTATGCGTTAGGGGCAGCCCACTAACGAAGTCCATCGTTACCCTCTCCCACTTCCAAAGTGGAATTTTAACTGACTGAAACAATCCTGAAGGTAACTGATGTTCGGCTTTAACCTGCTGGCAAGTCAAACACTTACCCACAAAGTCGGTAACTTCACGCTTAAGACCCGGCCACTAATATAACTCTCGAAGGTCTCGGTACATTTTATTCCCACCGGGATGCATAGCATAAGGACTACTATGCGCCTCTCGCAGTATAGATTGCCTCAAATCAGTATCTCTTGGTACACAGACTCTCCCACGGAAACACAATACCCCTTCGCTATTCAGTCCAAAATCTGAAGTTTCCCCATTCTCAATCTGTCAGAATCGAGGACCTAAAGACCCATCCTTCAACTGTTTACCCTTAATCTGTTCAGTCCACGACGGTTTAACTTGAAGTTCGGCCAACAAACTACCATCATCAAATAAGCTGAGGCGAGCAAACATTGCTCTCTTATCAGTCACAGTGCTACGGCTCAGTGCGTCAGTCACCACATTGGCCTTACCCGGATGGTATTCAATCGAACAGTCATAATCCTTAAGGAGCTCAATCCATCTATGCTGCCTAAGATTTAGCTCCTTCTGAGTGAGGAGATATTTAAGGCTCTTTTGATCTGTGTAAATGATACACTTTTCACCGTATAGGTAATGCCTCCAGATTTTCAGTGCGAATACCACTGCGGCCAACTCCAAGTCATGCGTCAGATAATTTGCCTCATGAGACTCAAGCTTGCGAGACTCATATGCCACTACCTTACCCTCTTGCATCAACACACATCCCAAATCGATATGTGATGCATCGCTGTAGACAGTGAATTCTTTCCAGACTCTGACTGTATTAAGACAGGGGCCTCCGTTAAAACCTTCTTAAGTTTCTCAAAACTCTCTTGCTGCTTATCAGTCCAGACAAACGGCACCCCTTTATGCAACAATTTAGTTAGAGGTGCAGCAATCAACGAAAACCCCTCAACAAAACGTCTATAATACCCTGCCAGACCCAGAAAACTTTGAATCTCAGATACCGTCTTAGGCGGCTTCCAAACCAAAACAACTTTAATCTTCCGAGGATCAACTCTAATCTCTTTAGTAGACACCACATGGCCTAGAAATGTTACCTTTCGTAGCCAGAACTCACACTTGCTAAACTTAGCGTATAATTGTTTCTCCCTCAGAATCTGCAGAACAACTCGGAGATGTGCGTCATGTTCCTCCTCAGTTCTCGAATACACCAAGATGTCATCTATAAAAACCACTACGAACCGATCCAGATAAGGCTGGAACACTCTGTTCATCAAATCCATAGATGTTGCCGGTGCATTCGTTAGTCCAAATGGCATCACAAGGAACTCGTAATAACCATAACGAGTCTTAAACGCTGTCTTGTGAACATCAGCCTCTTTGACCCTCAGTTGATGGTACCCCGATCGGAGATCAATCTTAGAGTAGATCGAAGCTCCTCAAAACTGGTCGAATAAATCATCAATCCTTGGCAGGGGGTACTTATTCTTAATCGTCAGTTTATTCAGTTGCCGGTAGTCGATGCACATACGCATGGATCCATTATTCTTTTTCACAAATAACACCGGTGCTCCCCATGGAGACACACTAGGGCGGATGAACCCTCAATCCAGTAACTCTTGAATCTGAGCCTTCAGCTCCACTAGCTCCTTCGGTGCCATTCTATAGGGAGCGGTGGACACCGGAGCTTTACCTGGTAGGAGCTCAATCCCAAATTTAACTTCACGGTTTGGGGGCAATCCAGGTAGTTCATCGGGAAACATTCGGAAAATATCTGACTGTTCTGATATCTTTAACAGACGGAATCTCAGAATCAACTCCACTGATATAGGCTAAATACGCCTCACAACCCTTGCGAACCAACTTCTCGGCCCTCAGGGCAGAAATCACATTTGACAAATAATTTCGACGTTCCCCTATTACCACCAATTCATCACCCTCTACAAATTTCAGTACCACCCGCTTAGCAGCACAATCCAAATTCACTTGATGCTTAACCAGCCAATCATTGCCCAGTATTATGTCGAATTCACCAATAGGTAGTTCCATTAAATCCGCCAAAAAGATGGTTCATTGAACCTCCAAAGGTACATCTCTGAACAGTTTGTTTACTTTAACTGACTGCCCTAAAGGACTTAACATAGAAATTTCACTCGCAGTGGTTTCAACCATTATACCCAAAGTTTCAGACACCAAGCATGCTATATACGAATGCGTAGACCCAACATCAATCAATGCAGTGTAAGGTTCATTATGGATAAAGAACGTACCAGTAATAACATCTGGGGCGTCTCCGTCCTCTCGGTGACGTGTAGCATAAACCAGAGTTGGCTGTCTCGCTTCAGTATGACCCGTACCTCTGCCCGGTGCTCCACAACCATAGCCCATACCATTTCCATCTGTGGCCTGACCACGGCCTCTTGGCGACTGCTGAACACCTCTCTGTGGCTGAACAGTACCCCGGCCAGTACCTTGCATCTAATCGGGCCTCCATAGACAATCTCTGATACGGTGCTCTAATGACCCGCACCTCAAACATGCCCCAATCCTTTTCCAGCATTCGCCTTAATTGCGTCTACCACAGTCAACACATGGCTGCGGTCCAGTAGCAGTAATAGGGGCCCTAACTCTGATCGGCCCGTCCTCTCTGGCCTTTTTATTCGGCCTTAGAACGGAACTTGAGGGTTTCAAGTCCCTCTTATTCCTACCCTTTTCTCTGTTCAGACGCTCAGTACGCTTCACCTCATCGGCGATCTTCACCTTATCAACCAGTGTGGCAAAATATCGCTCCCTCTGTGAAGCTATCAAAACTCTCAGACTATCTCTGAGGCCATCCTCGAAACGAACACACCGCTCATAATCAGTTGCTACCATCCCATGTGCATAATGGCTTAATCGCAAAAATTTAGCCTCAAATTCAGCCACTGACTTATCCCCCTAAGTCAAATTCAGAAATTCCCTCCTCCGGGCATCAACATAACTAGCGTCCACATACTTCCCTTAGAAAGCATTCTTGAAGAATTCCCAGGTCAATCGGTCAGCCTGAGTACCCTCTTTAACTGTAAGCCACCACTGATAGGCTTCGTCTCGCAGCAAGGACACCGTACCTTTTAGTTTCTGTTCAGGGGTGCAGTCGAGGTCATCCATGATCCTCTCTGTGGTCTCAATCCAATATTCAGCCATGTTAGGGGCAACTCCTGCGATACCTCTAAAGATCTCAGCCCCATTAGACCGGAGTCACTCCGTGACCGACCCACGGCCCACAGTACTAGTATTGGGCCCTGCGACCCTCTCCAGAATTCGCAACATAGCTTGGGACAATGCGTCGTCCCCAGCTACTCGATCGTGAGACCCAGTCTCAGTCATAGGTGAAGCCGGTGCCTCTCTAGCTTTGGCGTTAGGCATGTGGCCCGATGACGAAAACCCAGCCCGAACACCTCTATGGCCTCTGCCACGGCCTCTTGTACCCCTTCCACGAGTACCTCTGGTGCTCATTATTTATTTGCGTATTATCTATTTTTAACAATTTTATGCATCAGTTTACAGTTCCGGTGTTGTTTAATAGATATCTTATGTAAAGTAGTATCAGTATTTAAGTGTTTATTTTACTTAAAAATACAATTTTACTCTGATTTGCTTTTTTCTAAAGCAGAATATTTGATCTGATCTACTTTTGATAAGTATCCATATTTCACTTTAAGCAAACAGAGGTTTTCGAGGACTTACAATTTCGGCCCCGGAGATTCAGTGTACCACACATTAGTAAAAATATTTCAAAATAGTTCCAAATTGCTTGGAACAGTTATTTTTGAAAATTTCGAGTTTTTAGAAGAAACCCAAAACCACAGCTGAGATTTTGTAACCTGGCTCTGATACCACTAAATGTAACACTCCAAACATGGCCAAGACGTTATGGCCGAATCTTGCGATATTACATTGAAGTGTTTTTCGAAAACATCGTTTCTTTAGAAATGCCATACTTATTATTAAACCTCGTTTATGTATCTTAACAGAAATTTAGGTTATCTTGTTCTTTCAAAACTTAAGTTATTTTAGTAGAACGTTGATCATATTAGTTTATCACTTTATTTTAAAACCAAGTTTGATGCGGAAGCTTTCATTATGAATTACGAAAACGTGGTGTTTTGAAAAACCAATTATCTTTTGGAAAACCGCATTCTACTACTAATTAAATGTAAATTAACCTATATAAAATCCCCCAAATTAAAAGTTTAAAAATTAAAGAGGCCTTATTACATGACAAAAACCCAAATTAAATTTATAGGACATAAGCTCAAATATATAAATAAGTGCGGTTGTGTGGCCACCTCCGAATCCCTCACAGCACCGATTCGCCTAAGACTGAGGATTACCTGTATAGATAAACAGAGAGGTGAGTTTACGAAAACTCAGTGTGTAACCCCATGCACATAAACAGCCAATCATGCCTTTAGGCAAGTACAGTCTGGGCCTAAGCCCAAGTCAATAACAGCTCAGTTCAGTTGGGCCTTAGCCCATTACAGAATCAGTACTAGTGTGGGCCTTAGCTCATAACAGTATTAGTGTTGGCCTTAGCCCATAACAGTATTAGTAACAGTTTAAGCATGCAATCAGAAATCCTACCCATCCAGCCTCTACATTCCACTCCGTCCAGCCCAACACTCCATGTGGGGATAAAATCACCCACCCATCCCTACACTCCAAAAATTAGCACCGATTGCGGCACTAAACAGTATTTGCAGCAGAGCTGCCAGTACAGTACACTTTCTCCAATCATAATAATCCCACCCCATGTAACATATCACACATGAATGCAACATACATATATATATCATGACATGCTCATATTCGATCATACATAACATAGGGGCATAACAGTCATTTTACCATAAAGGCATAAAAGTTATTTTATCAGTTTGGGGTCTAGGTGTACTTACTGACCCATCAGTAGGTCCACAGTCGTCTCGGGCGACCCGTGCAACCTTAACAGTCAAACAGTCCAAATGAGCCCAAGGCCCATAATGCGGGCCCATGTGGGCCCACACGCTCGTGTGGCCCACTTAGCCCAAAAATTGACGTGGCCATGTAAACTACACAGCATGGCCCAATATTCTCCGCACGTTTGTGCGGTTTACCCGTGTGAGGCCCATGAGCCTGTTGGGCCCACATGGCCTATTTCAGCCAAACATGGCCCAAAACGGCCTAAGACCACGAAATCGCTTACGGTGGCCTCGGTAGTCTAACGCTAACGTTTTATGCATTCAATTTACCATACGAGCGAGCTCACGCTCGTGTAGCGTCAATTTCATACTTTTTGGGCTTTTGCCGGCTTAAGATTTGGGCAGTGTTTACACTTTTCGGCATTTTACCAATACCGTTTATGAGAGTACTGTTACACACCTGGATCCGAAAAGATGCACAGACAATCCTCGATCACACCAGAACCTATGTTCACCCATAACATTCGGTTACTCACATCTCAATTGAATTTAAAATGAACCCAAATCAATATACATAACCACTTAATCGCCAGCCGCTTACCTTGATTAACAATCGAATCCCTACACACTTTACTCACTGGAAAAATGATGATCACTAGAACTCGGAATTATTACCTGCAATTCAATCGAACCCCTTATTAACAAGTATCTATAAGCACGATTTAAGCCCAAAACGAGTATCAACTTACCGAAAGTACCAAATCGTAGACTAGCAATGAACACTAACTCAGCAAAGATCAAAGAAAAGGTCGGCACAGTGAGGGTAGAGGAAGAGAGTGCATTCGACCAAAAGCAGGAAAAAAGAGAAAAGGGAAGATGAGGAGAAAAGGAAGGGGATGTTCGGCCAACACAAGCAGGGTGCTAGGAGGAGCAGTCCTAATGGGCAGAGAACTAGAAGAGTGTGGCGGCAGGAAGGGAGAATAAGGAAACAATTTAGGGGAGGAGAGGGTTTCAGCAGAGGGAAAAGAAAGAAAAAGCAAAAAGGGGAGAAGAGGTTTTCGGCAGAGGGAGAATTTGGTAGAGGGAAAAACAACACAGAACCGAAATTAGGAACCCCTCCCTAGCTGAATTCTTGAGTGCCTCAGAGTCCAAATTCGGCACACCTCTACCTCTCCCCTCATCCCTTGATTTCCTCCTAAAATCTCTCCACCTGATCACACCTTCCCCCAACCACACAATTCGAATTTTCTTCAACCACTTCAGTGTTTCAGTCAAACTCCATCACCTCCCACAGTACAGCAACAAAATAAATATTCCCTTGCCACAACCAAGATTCGAACCTCAGTCCTCTGGCCTAGGTAGCACGCCACTTACCCCTTAGACCAGCAGGCTTTTTGTGACTTGTTTTACCCACATTTATTTAAAAACCTACCAACCATAGGCAAGGGATTTATTCCCCAAAAACCAAAATTTTGCCCAAGCCCAGGCTCGAACCCAGGACTTCTCAGACACTCCCAAACACACCCAAATCACTCAACCACTAAAGCAGATAGGTATTTATTAAAAACATGCAAAAATAAATACCTATGTTTTGGGGCGTTACAATCTATTCATGTTGTCATGATTAGTATCCAATTATAATAAACATGATAAAATAAATCAATCATAGTAAAATAGACCTGAGATTCTATAACATCATTGTTATCACTTTGGCTATTATCACGAGCACCATAATGTGCAGGCATCAATTGAAGACTGAAATAACAGTAGCTCTAGAAGGCAATAGAAAACAACTTGAGTAGCAAATTTGAGTGACAGACTATTGCGTTGGTTGTTGCTTGAAAGGGGTACGGCTTCGTTAAAGGGAATTTTTTTTTGTGACTTATGGAGAAAAACAATTAAAAGAGAATCGTGTTGATAACGTGTTATAAAATAAATAGACAGTGAGTAAAGAACAAAGAAAATGGGAGAGTAAAAGAGAGCGTATTTTATTGATCTATCGGAATATTTACAAAGCTTCTCCAAATCCTCTATTCATAGGCATAAGAAGTATAAATGAAGTAGAGATCTACTTCTAATGATTATTAGAATTTTAGAGTACATAAAAACTTATCTTGATATTGATGGACACACTCCTTATTGTTTATATAAATAATAATAGTGTCCTACAAATTATATTTCATAATAAATCCTTCTAATTTATTTATATTCAATAATTTAACATACAAATTTAACTACCTTTTAATTTTGTTTTTTAATAAGTCATATGTTTAAAAAATTATATAATATATTCAATATTTCATAAATAAGTCCTCCAACATTTTTTTTATATTTAAATTTTTTCTTTCAGATTTGTCACTTCTTTACAATACCTTTTGTTACATTTTTTTTTTTTTTTTTAGTTCGTTCTAATACCTTTTGTTTACTTATTTTAATTTCTGTCAATTTTCAATCGATGAATAATAAGAGTTTCAAATCAATTGAAATTTATGACATTTTTATTATTCATTATTTCTTTTATTTTTCTTAAATTTAATTACAAGTTAATAAAGTAACTAAAATTTAGAAGAATAATAGTTTAGATTCGATGGGAGCATAATAAATTGATTAAATTTATTGTAGAATAAATTTATGAAAATATTACAAAATTACTTTCATATTTTATTTTAGTATCACAAACAACTAATTTAACATTTGATATAATATTTTCCAATTAAACATGTATATAAATTAAATCGATTTTCTATTGTACTTTATTTAAATAAAAATTTAATTTAAAACGTAATTTGAGTAAAAAATTGAATTTATTTTTAATAATTTTTAGAAATTCATTAAAATTTTCAAAATCATTATCTATATGTTAATTTATACACACAATCAATCCGTGCATTGTTAAAGATAATAATAAAAAAAAAACTAGTATATAGATTGTTTCTTTCAAAAGGAAAAAGGTATATAAATTGTTGTTGTTATTGTACATCAATGATGAAGGTGAAAAAATGTATGCAAAACATATTTTAAAAAGTTTATATTAAAATCAAATACAGTTTCGGTTAAAAGGTTAAGTTGAAATTTAAAGATTATGTGTTAAGATTCAAACCCCATGGTGGTAATATTTTATTAAAAAAGTATACAAAGACAAAAAAATCATCTTTGTTATTTTCTAAAAATAAGAGGTTTTTCTATCATTTCTTAATTGAGTTAGTATTTAATTAATTTCTTACATCAAATTAATCAAAACTTTCATTAACAATATAAAAGATTATTATCATTTATCTATAGCCTCTAAATATAATGTATAGGCACTTCTATCTTTAGTACGTGACTCATGCAAAGTAAATTACCCTTTCAATCCATTAATAACCCTAGTTTGGTTTTAGAAATTCTCATTTGAAAGTAAAATAAAGTCATTCCTATTTTTCTTATTTTCACTCTATTTATAATTACTAACTTTTTGGTCCTTAAAATTTATATTAGAAGTGAAATTTGAACTTAACATTCAAGCTAAATAAATTGTTTTTATTTCATCTTTAATTAACTTTAACTTAACACATACATTTACATTAAATTTCTAATTTCAACATTGAAAGATACAACAAAGACTGATATCTTCTTTATACCTGCCAATAAATAATGCAAGCATCAAGTCCCAAAAAAGGATCATGGACTTACTCTACCTCAAGGCTTAATTATGAGGTCTAAAGCAAAACAAATCAAATCAAGATTGAATGTGACTATTAAAGAGTTCATGACGAAGGTCTTACAAGCTCATACAAAGGAAAAAGAAAATCAAGATTTATTTTCTTGTTTTCAAAAAAATCAATAAATTGTATATTGACTAAATTCCACCATTTATTAAGTTTCCAATAATAAAGAAAATAAAGATCCCAAATCTTAAAATTCTTGGTCCAAAAAAATAAATCTTAAAATTGGTACATGTTGGATCACACTAACGAGCTTAAACGAGCTCAACCTTGCAATAAATGAATCGCAAATTCAGGTTCTTAAAAATTAGCCCATAAGGACATCCACAAGCCCATTGGATGATTTACCATGTACTTAGTTGAATATTTGACCAAACATGTGAAAGTGGCCCATGTCTACTTAGTTTTAGATTTCAGTTCGTTTTAAATTAAATAAGTGGATCACCTTGTTAAATTTGGCCCAAGCAGCCCATTTGCATGCCTTGGTCGAATTCCATGTTTAAATCCACACGTAGGAATATTTTCATCTTTTTATTAAGTTAGTTTTAAGCTTAGTTGGCATATGAGTTGTTAATTAATTGGCGTTTGGTTGTCAATGAGTCGGCATGCATATTTACACCTTAGTTTTACTTCTCATACTTATCATTTGGAGGTCTTTATATAGCATGGTCGGCCACCTGATCACCTCTAAACATGCGAACGTTTGGAGTAAAAATCGTGCAAATAAAAAGATATAAAATCAGTACGGTATCTTCAAGTGAACATATCAAATTATAATATAATTTACTGTTACAATGGAACACAAAGAAATATAATCCCAAAAAATTGCGAAGTAATTTAACAAACTTCGTTCGAGGTGTTCCCGATTTCTAAAAAACACGAAATTTAAAATGGAGTCTCCTCAAATAAAGTAGATATGATCTGAAAAGTTTCGGCACAAAATTCAACTTTTAATTTTTCCACTTTTTTGATCACTTTTTTTTTATGGGAAATACTTTTTCCACAAAAACCTTAGTTTTATTTTTTCCACTTTTTTGATCACTTTTTTATGGGAAATATTTTTTTTTTATATTCTAAAAGAGTTCCAAGAAATAGTATGTAAAATTTCAAATCGTTTGAAAAACATTTGCTGACTAAAAAATATTTTTTTCCGAAAACTTTCTAGGTAAAACAATTTTGTTTTAAGGTTGTTTGCTGGAAATCAATTTTATAAGAACACCTAAAACGCCCAAATCTGATACCAAATGATACAGAATGAGGTGGATGAATACGAAAGCGGATCATAAAGTTTGTCCATGTCACGAATTTGACTTAGGGCTTTAGACGTTCTAAAAGAAATTTGGATTTTAAAACAACCTGAAATGCAAATGAATCCAAGTCAAATAAAAAAAAATAAAGAGAACAATTAAAAATAAATAATCAATATGAATAAAATAGAATAATGAGTTCAAAGATTAAAACAGTAAGGAAGAAAATAAAGAAGATAGATGGAAAGATAGAACGTGGTATGTAGAAGACCTAAGAAGCCTTGGAAACACGAAGAATCTACAAATCCCTTCAACTGGCTCTAATTTTCCCTCTAAGAAAGAAATCTTGGCAAGAAAAAAATTTGAAAATGATCCCCACAATTTGAAAAGATTGGTAAAACTCTTCTAAAAGAAACTCAAGAGAAATTATTGAAAAGAAAACTCAAAGAGAATTTATTAACTCAAAAGAGAAGTTGAATAATAATGAATTGAATGATTTGTGTATAATGCAAATGACTATATATAAGCTAGCTAAATAAATCTAAATAAAACTCTTAAGTATGTTAGAACTCTAATTAATCTAGACAAGAAGTAGTTTTAAACTAAACTTTCTTTTTGACATAAAACTCCTCAATAACTTAAACTACTTAATAATTATTAAAAATTCGGAATAATAAGATAATAAAAAAATTAGATAAATATAATATTGGGCTCATATATAATTAAATTAAGCCCAAAAACTAAACCCAATATGATTTAAACTCGAATTAAAAGCCTGAAACTCATAATTCTCGTCATAATCCTGTCCAGAAATTCTGCTCGCGCAATCTTTACCAAAACGGTCATAACTTGAGTTTCCAAACTTAAAATCGAGTGATTCAAAGTGTGTTTTGAAGCTAATAGATAGATCTTCGAACTCCATGAAGACATCTCAACATAGAAACGCCATGATCCCATCCAAAAAGTCGTCACAAGTCTACTGATTTCCCAAGCTTGAAAATTGGCAGCTTCGGTGAATGAAATTTAATAAATTTCACCCCATTCATGCATGTATCAAATCTTATACTCAATATACCATACCATTCCTTAGGTTCACTCTAATTTTTTCTTTTTTTTTGAAACCTCCGTTATGTATCTACCTAACTCTCAATATCAATGGCCTGACGTCTAAGTTCGTGTAGAGACCAAGAAAAAAGGATTAACAGAGTATATACTCAGCTCATGGTTTCATTCATGGTTCATCATGTAACACCCTATACCCAGCCTGGTCGCCAAGCCCGAATATTAAGGTGCCACACCACCGTCTCATGTCATTCTCATAGTAAATCTCATAGGATTGAGATTACTTTGACGATACTTTAACTGTCTTTAATGGCTGCAGTATAAATCTGAATTATTTTACTGTTTCATTCAAATATTTTATTCTTTACAATATATATGAGTAATCCCTAGACATAGTGGACTATGTAACATACCCTTAAATTATTCAAAATTCTGAAAAGGTTAGATTAGTTAGACCGTGGTTGAATGATATGAGCAAGTACTCAACAGATACTTGTAGTTGACTTTAGACATAGAGCAATATTCATACAGAAGGGAACAATGCAGGGTACCATAATTAAGGTCTAAGACACAGGCAAGGTAACTTGAGGTTTCTACTTTCAGAAGAAGCAGACTACTTTAGAACTCTTCTGAACAGTAGGTTAAGTATGATTTTGCTGAGGCATTGCTAACAGGAAAAGTAGATTCTTAGTAATCCCGACCTTCCCACTCAACATCGCATAACCCTTATCTTTTGCCATAGTATCTTTGCCACAGCATTCTTAGTTGTTTATTTGTTCATTTATTTGTTATTCGTATAGTTATTCTCATAATTTTCATTGCATTTTTACTCTTGCATTTCCATAGTATTTCCAATTATTTATCAGTTACACATATTGCGCATATCATTATTCTTTTAAATTAACACTGCATTCTTATTATTGTTTTTACCATAACGCTAATCAAATTTCATTATAATAACTTGACAACTTTAGTGCCTTAATCCGATCCTCATGGGAATGATACTTACTCATCACTTTATTACTTGATCTTACGTGTATACTTGCACAATTCACTTATCATATTCACACGCATATCATACTTGTACAATTGGTTTTATGCCGCTGTGAAGAAACAAATCTTGTCTTGGACTGGGAAAAATGCCACTTCATGGTTCGTGAATGAATTGTTTTAAGGCATAGGATATCACATTGAGGAATTGAAGTAGACAAAGCAAAAATTGAAGTCATAGAAAAATTGCCACCTCGCACTAGTGTCAAGGGTGTTAGAAGTTTTCTAGGTCATGCAGGATTTTTAGAAGATTCATTAAGGATTTTTCAAAGATATCTAAACCCTTATGCACACTACTGGAGCAAAATAGACCCTTCGATTTTAGTGAACACTGTTTGGTTACTTTGGAGGAATTAAAGAAAAGATTGGTAGTAGCACCAATTGTAGTAGCTCTAGAATGGAACTTTCCATTCAAACTAATGTGTGATGCTAGCGGCTATGCCATGGGAGAAATGTTGGGGCAGAGAAGAGAAAAAATACTGCGTGCAATATTTTATGCTAGCAAAACTATAACGGATACACAACTTAATTATACCACCACGAAAAAAGAGTTGTTAGCTGTGGTGTTCGCATTCGACAAATTTCATCCTTATCTAGTGAGTACTAAGGTCACAGTTTACACAGATCGCTCGGCTATTAAGTACTTGGTGGTAAGAAGGATGCTAAGCCTAGATTGATTAGGTTGGTATTGTTACTACAAGGGTTTGACTTGGAAATTTGGGATCGAAAGGGGACTAAAAACCAAGTGGCTTATCATTTGTCAAGGTTAGAATCGGGTAATGAAGATGGCAAAGATAACTTTATTAAAGAAGATTTTCTAGATGAACAATTGTTATTTTCCAAAGCATTACCTTGGTACACCGATATAGTGAATTTCTTGGTAAGTGGTGTGATGCCACCTGATTTAAACATCCACAAAAAGAGGAAATTTCTTCATGATGCTAAGCACAATTATTAGGATGAACCCTTCTTATTTAAACATTGTGCTGATTAAATCATTCGAAAGTGTGTCCCTGACGATAAAATACGCAACATTTTGTAGCATTGTCATTCAGCTCCTTATGGAGGATATTTTGGAGGAATGAGAACCGCCGCTAAGGTACTTCAGTCGGGATTTTATTGGCCAAATTTGTTCAAGGATGCTCATGAATTCTGTCAATCGTGTGACCGTTATCAGAGAATGGGGAATCTATCTAGGAGACATGAAATGCCGCTACAAAGTATACTGGAGGTTGAGTTATTTGATGTATAGGGAATAGACTTTATGGGTCCATTTCCATTGTCAGTAGACAAATTGTACATACTTTTGGTGGTAGATTTCGTTTCTAAAGGGGTAAAAGCGATAGACCTATGTAACAGCCTGAACTTGGGCCTAGTCAGAACAGTGATTTCGGGACCACAAATCCGATGAGGAAAAAAAATATTTTTATTATATTTTTATGGTCTACAATTTCACAGAATGATTTCGTGAAAATTTCGACGTTTGGGCACTCAATTTAGTCAAAAGGACTAAATTGTAAAAAGTGCAAAAGTTGAGTTCTACATGTTAGAGGTGTCCAATTGATATGAAATTTTAAATTGGAGGTCCTTAAATGGTAACTAGACCATTGGTTAATTTTTTGGACAAAAATGGACATGAAATAGGTGAAATATAATATTTTTAAGTTAGGGGCATTTTGGTCATTTAGTGATTAAATGATTAAATAAACAAAATTAAAAGCCAATTTTTGTCCATCTTCAACCCCATGGCCGAATTTCACAAGGGGAAACCATGGCTAGGGTTTTTCAAGCTTCCAAGCTCAATTGTAAGTCCATTCTAGCCCCGTTTTTAATGATTTTTACGTTTTTGAAATCCTCATAACAAGATCTATCTATTTCTACCACTAATTTGAGATATGGTTAAAGTCTAGGGTTTTGACCCATGATGAATATGTGTGTATTTTTGTGTTTAATGGTAGAAAATGCATGTGAATGGTTAAGTGTATGTGTTCCAGTTATGCCTCGTACCCTATTCCAGCGTCGAATACGGGTAAGGGGTGTTACACCCTAGCTACTAATGATGCTAAGTCAGTACTGAAGTTCCTACATAAGAATATCTATACAAGATTTGGTACATCTAGAGCAACTATCAATGATGAAGGATCCGATTTTGATTGTAAACTGGTGACGAATGCCTTGCGCAGGTATGGGGTGAATCATCCCCAGACGAATGGACAAGCTGATATTTCGAATAGAGAAATTAAACAAATTTTGGAAAAAGTGGTGAATCCATCTCGTAAGGACTGGTCCACCAGACTGCATTTAAAACACCATTAGGGATGTTGCCTTTTAAACTTGTTTATGGGAAGCCAAGTCACTTACTTGTTGAGCTTGAGCACAAAGCATTTTGGGCTATCAAGAAGCTGAACATGGACTGGGCTGCTGCTGTAATAAAAGGTTGTTAGAGTTGAATGAAATGGAAGCTTTTCGGGCACAATCATATGAAAATGCTCAAATATACATGGAAAAGACCAAGCGATGGCATGACAATAGAATTATTCCGAGGCAACTTAAACCAGTACAACAGGTATTACTGTTTAATTTTAGACTCAAATTATTCCCTTGTAAATTGAAATCTCACTAGTCAGGTCCTTTTGAAGTAGTTCAAGTATTCTCACACAGAGCTATTGATATCAAAGACATGAAAATAGGTGTTACATTCAAAGTTAATGGACAACGCTTGAAGCACTACTACGGTACTCATGTGGAGCGCGACAGACAAAGAATCAACCTCCGAGATGCTTGAGTTAGAAATTTTTGATTTTATTTTATTTATTTTCTTTACTTTAAATTTATTTTCCATTTTTTTTTATTTTTTTAGTTATTTCTATTTGTTGGTTATGTACTAAATTTTTATTTCATGTCGTTTCATTTTTTATTTTTATACATTAGTGCAACTTTTCAAAGACACCAAACTTATTAGTGTGGGCTGGGAGGATGATTATCGTAGCATGATAGAGGAGCACTATGCCATGACAAACTGGATGATAATATGTTAAATTATCAAGGGTTGACCGGGTAGAAAAGTCCAAAGGAGAGAGTCCTTGAGCAGTTTAACCAAATAAATTTCTTCGAGAGCCTTAGGAAGTCAGCCTATGTTGTAGGGCTAGGTCATTTTATCTTTCCCCCTCCCAAGAATTTCTTTCTTTATTTTCTTCTCACCACATCACAAACTTCACTGGCATGTTTTATTTCCCTAAAACTGTCATCATTAACCCCCTTATTTCCCTCTCTCCAACTGTTCACGTTTTACATTTCTCATAAAGCTCTCACCTTTACGGTTTCTTTATCTTCAACCTCTACTCCATTTTCTTTAAACTACATCTCCCAAAGATTTCTATTTATTCTTTCTTAATGGCTCAAGTCAAGAATGCTTCTAAAACCATAAAATCATCACGCATTGATGTTTCTCAACCAAAGACATTATTCAACTCTACTGTGGCTACAAGGTACTCAAATAATATTCTAAAGCGTCCCTTTTGTTTTGAGCAAGGATTCTTATTTAAGGACGAGCCCTATATGGGGTATAACGAGTCTGTATCGTCGATTGTAGAGCAGCATGGATGGGCATTTTCTATTTGCACCCAGAGGATATTTTAGGTAGAGTAGTTAGGGAGTTCTATGCCCATTTGAACTCCTCTGACCCTCCTTTCATCTTTGTGCGGGGCACTTCTGTACTGTTTTATGAGGACCATATAAATGCTCAGTTTGGCATTAGAGAGGTACAATATGAACATATTGAGTTTGCGGATAACATCACAACTAAGGGTTTAACACAAGTTTTGAAGGATTTATGTGTTGAGGGCACACAATGGATTGTATCTAGTCAGGAATGCTACATTGTTGAAAGGGCTTCACTGAAACCGATTGGGAAAGTGTGGTATCATTTCTTGAAAAGTCGGTTCATGCCATCCACGCACAATACCACCATTTCCAAGGAAAGGATGTTGTTGTTGTTGTTGTATTCTATTATTAAAGGAAGAGTGATTAATGTGGAAAGAATCATTTTTCAAGAAGTCCATCGTTCTACTGAGAAGAATGCCAGAAGTTTAAATTTTCCTTCTCTCATTACCGCACTATGCAAGATTGCTAATGTTCCTCTTATTGGTGCTGAGGATATTAACCCTAATAAGTGTGGACTAACAAGGGTGATTTTTACTAAGCTCCGAGGTATTGGTATTGCCTCGGCAACTCAACAAAGTCAGGCTACTACTGCCACGTGTGCTTAAATGGTTGATTGATAGAAATCATGTTGGTATATTGATTATTAATTTTAGCATATTTGGTAAAATATGCATATAGGTGAATTTGATAAGTTAAGTTTGTATATTTGGTTACATGATGGTAAAGTGTCATCTGAGGTGCTTAAGAGCACATTGGTTGTATGTGATGATATGTCATGCATGAGACTCAGTTTTGACTTTAATTAATTGTTTTAAAATAGCTTGTGAATATGTTAAAGTATTGGTGTAGGATGAAGAACAAAATGGGTGAGATGTGGAATAGCCTATTTTCATCCACACAGGTAAAGACACAGGCTTGTGTCTCAGTCGTGTGTGACACACGGCCTAGCACATGGGCGTGTGGCCTGGCCATGTGTCCCCTAAATATTTAAAATGTCAAAATAGAATGCTCATAATTGATCACATGGCCTGGCACATGGGTGTGTGGATTGGCCGTGTGACCCCTGCATCTACACACGGCCTAGCACACGGGCGTGTGGATTGGCCGTGTGACCCAAGTCGGAGAGTTACACGGTCTGAGACACAGGCATGTCTCTCCGCCGTGTGAACCACACGGCCTGACCACACAGGCATGTGACCCCTGCACCTAATTTTTTTTTTGAGATTTTGCAAAAAATTTTTTGAGTACCCGATTTAGTCCAGACTCGTTTCTAATGCATGTTTTGGACCTCGAGGGTTCATATAAGGGACTTTATGTTTGATTTTTGACATGAATACTATATAAAATGAAATATCTGTCTACTTGATCTGTATATTCTGGTAATGCTTCATAACCCTGTTTTGGCGACGGATACGGGTTAGGGGTGTTACAGCTAAGGTCTCTGGGCCACCACAAGTGAAAAGGTAGTGAACTAGGAAGACTAAAGACTTATCTATGTCTGAATGTTTTTTCTGCAATAAGAAAGGGCACTTCAAGGCAAACTGTAACACCCCTTACCTGTATTCAAGCCAGAACAGGGTTTGAGGCATTACCTAATTAATCTTGCTTAGACATCTCGAACAAGGTTATAAAATTTCTCTTAAACCCATCACTTGCACATACTCGACCGAGGAGGCCCTAAACATACTTCCGAGAGGTATCAGAACTATTTCGGGAACTTTTACGAGTTCGAGAAAATTTTCAACAAAATAGGGTCCACATGCCCGTTTGGGTCTAGGGACATGCCGGTGTTTCCCTAAGACATGCCCGTGTCTTCCACCCGTGGTCGACACTGACTAATTTCACACGGCCTTGACACGCCCATGGCCCTGGCCCGTGTGCCAAACCTTGGCTTTCTGACTTATCCACACGGTCTATACACACGCCCTTGTGCTTCAACCGTGTAGGTATTCAAATTCCAAGTGCAGGGTGCAGACTTCACACGACCTGGGCACACGCCCATGTTCTAGCCATGCCTCCCACACGGTCTAGACACACGCCCGTGTGTCTACCAATGAGGACAATTAGCAGGTTATCTACCAAGCCCTTTTGTCACCCTACATTGAATACATTCATACACCATCACACAACACTCTCAAATCATCGAGTATAACACATTTGATTTATGAAAATGAAGTCTTCATCCCCTACACGAGGGAGAACTATTTCTAGTATAATTACAATCGACCTTAGCCATCATCTATGACTATGCACAACCTAACCGTAAACTCTCTTAGGACAACACATTTGGCTATATCAACTATGACTTAATCAACTTTAAAAGAGATCCCTCTACATGCCATAACTCATAAGGACTTAAAACCTCATACCAAGTGTCTGCTTGTGTGAAACATCTCTGGCAGTCTCCAATCTGATCTAGCTAAATTAACCTATCAGAGATGAGAAAGGAAGAGGAGTAAGCAATGATGCTTAGTAAGTTCATATGCATATAACAATCAACTATTGATTATGTTAAACCACTAAGTATTATAATGAGTTTTACTCTTAAACTCATGGTTACTTACTCAACTATTCTTGAAACTTACTCATTCTGTCTCTTACCACATTATAACCATGCCACAAGCCAAATGCTCATGTTAGTTTGCATACACCCCTGCACTTTTCGCCACATGATCACATAATACAATACATCAAACATTTTCAATAAGCCACTCATACTATCTAACACTCGATGGTTTCGCACTTAGCCTATTCTCAATCTCTAGTAGGGTGGTATCGCATTTAGCCAACCAATCATTTATAATATAAGTGATGGTGTCGCACACAGCCCATCATTTAATAATTAATAAGGTGGTAACACACACAGCCCATTGTTAATATACATTCATGGATAGTTATCTGCATGCATTTCTCTATTTCAAATATTCATCTGAGAACATCCTCGTACTCTACCATTCTTACTTGGCTTGCTATGATAATCGTTCTCATTCACAAAATGCATTAATAATTATAACTTATGCCACCAAGGCGCATCATTTACATATGACCCACTATGGGTTCCTCATATACCGAGATCATCTCAATTTAGTTCTAACACATACCTGTACCTCTCGTGGTACAACCACATTCATTCTCATTTTCAATATACTTGTTGAATCACTCAATTTGTTAAATAACAATCTTGAGTTTCATACACATAATGTCCCATTAACATCATACCCCAGATAGGGTCTTACACGAAATATCATATCGATGCCATGTCCCTGACATGGTCTTATTCAATATCTCACACTGAGGCCATATTCCAATATGGTCTTACACGGGACCTTAACTCTCATCATACCATGATATTTGCATTTCTCACTATCTTAGATTCAATTCTCTTAACAACTCGTCAAAACATATTTAATACATTCATAGCGGAATTATACATTCCATACAGCATTAGAATATTAAATAACCTGTACGTAATTGCAACATTTGCACATAAACTTACCTTGATGCCGAAAAGGGGTTGAAAGGGACCTATTTGTCCACATTTCTCTTTTCTCCCGTTCTAGGTCCGAATCTCGTTTTCTTCGATTTGTGAGGAGAAATGTTTGCTGAAATTTTTGTGCTCTCCAACCCTTTTTTGCTGCCAATTTTCAGTGGTGATGAAGAAAAGAAAAGATGACACCTTTTTTTTCTTTATTCTTCTCTTATTTTATTCATTTATCAATTAATCTCACCAACTTTCGACCAAAATAAATGCTCTTGTCCCCTATGCATACTATGGCCGGCCAACTCACTTAAAACAAGGCCAAATTTCACATTTGGGACCTCAAATTAATATTCTAGAGCTAGTTGGCACCTCTAGCAAATAAAATAGAACTTTCGCACTTTATACGATTAAGTACTTTTTCGTAATTAAGCCCTCAATCGCTAAAATTAAAGCACAAAAATTCTCATGCCTCTTTATGAACATATTATAACACATAAAATATTATCAAAATAATTTTCTCCAACCTCGAATTAGTGATCCCGAGATCATTTGTTCGACTAGCCCCTAAATCGGGCACATTACAATTCTCCCTTAGGGATTTTCGTCCCTAGAAAATCTTACAGAGTAGTTGCTCTTAACATTCCTGAAACGTTTCCACCAATTCATCAAAATCACAAATCGACTTATCGTTAAGTTTCTCTCGCCAACAACCTTTAAGCTGTAATACACAAGGTTGGAGCACAACTTTAAAAACTAACTTACTCTTTCTCCAGGGCACACATATTAAGAAATCTGACAAATGTGAACTCTGCACAAGCTAAAATGATCATTCAAATCTTTATCGAATAATTCAATACAATTCGAATGACACTCCTCTCCTTGGGAGTCATGTGAATCCAAATTGAAATCTATTTTTTTATCACATTATCTCATTGGGATATTCACCGACTGTAATAGTCCTGACTTACACACTCAGAACTTCAGCTTTTAGCGGTCGACTACTTCTGATCATAGACTCAATCACATCGTGAAATGCACTCAGTTGACAAAACATCTATGCATATATCTGTACCTTCTCTTACTCTTGCATGAGTAGACATCCTACTATTAAATCTCACACCAAAACTTTTACATAAGCTCTAAATTCATCAACATACAATTTCCATCTCAAGGTAACATCAATAATGGAAATCTTATCCGACCTGAACTTTAACATCTTATTCCAACTCATTTAGAGTTTAATTAAAATACCATCCATTATCTCACTTCTGAACTCCTTTGTCTCGAAAGGAAAATTCGCTCTAGTCATTTGCCTTGCTGGAACCAGGATATTACCAACTAAGGTCAATCGATTGACTAACTCGCTTTGCTTAACAAGGATCTTCCAGCCAGGCAGTGTACTATATCTACTATCTGAGAAGTATTTCAATAACTATATGCACCATTGTAATAGTTCTAGCTGTTTTCATTAACTCACATTCAAATTTTCTGCAGCATTAGAAATTCTATCTCATTAGGATTCAGAAAACACATGACGTTTTTCTACAACTCATATTACAACCTCAATTTCACAACTCAGACACAAAAGTGGTCGTCTCAGGATCACTATTCCAACAATTATTTTCGATTTAACTCCAATCACCCAAAAAATGCAAACTATTCCTTTACACCCTGATATTAAAAAACTTTTCAATTTATTCATTAACGCGTTGCTAAAATTCATAAAATTTTCTCTGATTCAACTGAACTCGATACTAAAATTTTTAGTTAATAGTACCTTTAATGGCTTTCGACTTAACCATCACGGTTAAAATATTTCCATGAGCACACCTCTGTATCATGTTCCCTACTCCTGTACACATAGAGTTTCATTCTTCTTATTGATTCATGCGTAAATATACACATAACTCGAATCATATCTCAATACATCAATCTAGTCTTTTCTCTACACTGAGAATATATTTCGATCACACTCTCGTTGAGTTTCTCTCAATATGCTAACCTGAAACCTTTACTATAGTCTTATCTCAAGATAGCAGGAACATCTCAATTGAGTGCATTTACTCTATTTGGCTTACCCGAAAACCCATCGCACAGCGTGAATCTTGTGATTTCACTTTTTTATACTAGAATTATCACCTTTCTATGATCAAATCAAAAACGCAATCATAGTAGATATAACTATCACAGCTTAAAGAACACACACACTTTAAAGATACCCATGATCAGCGGAAATATAAGAGGAATCTCACATAAAGTTTCATCACCAACTTCTTCCTCAAAGTACCCGAATAAGGTTATGAAGGGATAAAGGAATGTCAATTTCAATTTACTAAATCGACAACCGTTTAATCTAATTTTACAGTCAGCTATCATTCTCACACAATCACAATTTCATGAAAAGGATAACTACATCACCCCTGAAGGGAAACAGATATTAATACATAATACTCAAGGATATCATTATAATCCATTCATGGCATTAATTAACCATACACAAGTCATAAGCTTCTTTCCATACCTACTTACAATTGCCTTTATTTAGCACATACCGTGCCACACATCGTACTCGTTTCTTCGTGACTCGTTCACGAGTACCTGTATTCACTCATTCACATGATTTTAGTACAATTCTCATTTCTACTTCTAAACTCATCTACTTATCCCATTAATCACCAGGGATAGTCAAATACGCATATTCATCGTCATTACTGTAGGTACGAAGCCAATGCCACATCCCCGAGGTGGTCTTATATGGAGTCACTTCTAAATGCCAATGCCATATCCCGGATATGGTCTTATACAATTCTCATATTCATTACCGAAGCCATATTCTGAATATGGTCTTATACAGAAATCTCAATTTGGTGCCGAGGTCATGCCCCGGACATGGTCTTATGCGGGACCTTACTCATTTCTCATCTCGATGATAGCATTATAATATTCATTATAGTCCCCTAGGACTTCAACCTCATGTTCAACAATAATTACTCTATTTAGTAGAGTATCATGTATCAATGTGATACAAAGCATTCTCAATTATGCTAACAGAAATATTTCATTAATCACATACAAACTTACTCAACTTAACTCTCATAAACATCTCATCATGATTAAACAGTGGTAAGGGGGTGAGGTTGTAGAGCCCCTAACTTGATTCTCGTGACTACATACATATGATTTAATATTCATCATTAATGAAATATCATCGTAGTCACACAACTCACTCCAGGCGAGTTTTCACGCTTACTCAAGTTCCACATTATGTCTACTCGAGTACTCAACATTTAACTCTAAGTTCTCCTACCATCACTTATCAAATTAGGGAATGTCTTACGGGTTGTAGTATGTCGTTTACTTAATTGCCATAGTCCAACTATGGTCTTACTCGTATCACAACATTATAGCCCAGCTATAATCTTACATGTTGTCATGATGCCATAGCCTCGCTATGGTCTTACACGAAATCTCATATAAATACCAATGCCATATCCCAGATACGGTCTTACATGGAAACTCATATTGATGCCGATGCCATATCCTAGATATGGTCTTGCACAGGATCTTATATCAATATCGACGCCATATCCCAGATATGGTCTTACACAATTTCATGCCAAACCAGGTCCCGGACGTGGTCTTACACGGAGTCACTATTCGATGCCGACGCCATATCCCAGCTATGGTCTTGCATGGGATCACGTATCGTTGCTAATGCCATGCCCCAGACATGGTCTTATATGGGATCACACGTATTGCCATGGTCCAACCATGGTCTTATTCACCAATTTATCATTGAATGACCGTACTCATCTCCTGCATTCTACTTAGTCAAACTTCTCAGTTTAACTCCCACATTATAATATGTGTGGCTTCATAACAGAGTCATAAAATAAAATATTATACATCCTCTACTTTAACAGTTGCACATGAGATTCAACCATGTGGACATATTGTTAATACATCATTCAAACAGTCGTACATACACACATATCCCGTTCTCTGGATATATATATTTACTCACTATATACACCTAACCCAACAGGTCGAGTATATAACATCGTATGCATATCAAGCCAATACAGATAAGCTTATCACTTTATAACTCTCATTTCATACCTTATCACACACCTGTCATAAACTTCTATTCATACTTCCCTGAATTTCCTCCATGCATAAACGCGTTTTAATTACTTCGTTATCACATACAACATTATTGAAAATTAGCTCGGTTGGGAATCATCTCTGTCTTAATCGAAACAATTTCATTAGAGCCGGGAGATATCACACTATCACGGTCCACATATGGCATGTATAGCTAGATTCTTACTCACGCTAGGTTAGCCTGAGAACCGACTAAATCATAGCTCTGATACCAATAAATGTAACACCCCTTACCCGTATTCAAGCCGGAACAGTGTTTGAGGCATTACCTAATTAATCTTGCTTAGACATCTCGAACAGGGTTATAAAATTTTGCTTAAACCCATCACTTGCACATACTCGACCTAGGAGGCCCTAAACATACTTCCGAGAGGTATCAGAACTATTTCGGGAAATTTTACGAGTTCGAGAAAGTTTTCAACAAAACAGGGTCCACACGCCCGTGGGGGTCTAGGGACACGCCGGTGTTTCCCTAAGACATGCCCGTGTCTTCCATCCGTGGTCGAAACTGACTAATTTCACATGGCCTTGACACGCCCGTGGCCCTGGCCGGTGTGCCAAACCTTGGCTTTCTGACTTATCCACACGGGCTATACACACGCCCGTGTGCTTCAGCCGTGTGGCTATTCAAATTCCAAGTGCAGGGTACAGACTTCACATGACCTAGGCCACACACCCATGTTCTAGCCGTGCCTCCCACATGGTCTAGACACACGCCCGTGTGTCTACCTATGTGGACAATTAGCAGGTTATCTACCAAGACCTTTTTCCACCCTACATTGCATACATTCATACACCATCACATAACACTCTCAAATCATCGATTATAACACATTTGATTTATGAAAATGAAGTCTTCACCCCCTACACGAGGGAGAACTATTTCTAGTATAATTACAATCGACCTTAGCCATCATCTATGACTATGCACAACCTAACCGTAAACTCTCTTAGGCCAACACATTTGGCTATATCAACTATGACTTAATCAACTTTAAAAGAGATCCCTCTACATGCCATAACTCATAAGGACCTAAAACCTCATACCAAGTGTCTGCTCGATAGTGTGAAACATCTCCGACGGTCTCCAATCTGATCTAGCTAAATTAACCTATCAGAGATGAGAAAGGAAGAGGAGTAAGCAATGATGCTTAGTAAGTTCATATGCATATAACAATCAACTATTGATTATGTTAAACCACTAGGTATTATAATGAGTTTTACTCTTAAACTCATGGTTACTTACTCAACTATTCTTGAAACTTACTCATTCTGTCTCTTACCACATTATAACCATGCCACAAGCCAAATGCTCATGTTAGTTTGCATACACCCCTGCACTTGTCGCCACATGATCACATAATACAATACATCAAACATTTTCAATAAGCCACTCATACTATCTAACACTCGATGGTTTCACACTTAGCCTATTCTCAATCTCTAGTAGGGTGGTATCGCACTTAGCCAACCAATCATTTATAATATAAGCGATGGTGTCGCACACAACCCATCATTTAATAATTAATAAGGTGGTAACACACACAACCCATTGTTAATATACATTCATGGATAGTTATCTGCATGCATTTCTCTATTTCAAATGTTCATCTGAGAACATCGTCGCACTCTACCATTCTTACTTAGCTTGCTATGATAATCGTTCGCATTCACACAATGCATTAATAATTATAACTTATGCCACCAAGGTGCATCATTTACATATGACCCACTATGGGTTCCTCATATACCGAGATCATCTCAATTTAGTTCTAACACATACCTGTACCTCTCGTGGTACAACCACATTCATTCTCATTTTCAACATACTTGTTGAATCACTCAATTTATTAAATAACAATCTTGAGTTTCATACACATAATGTCCCATTAACATCATACCCCCGATAGGGTCTTACATGAAATATCATATTGATGCCATGTCCCTGACATGGTCTTATTCAATATCTCACACCGAGGCCATATTCCAATATGGTCTTACACGGGACCTTAACTATCATCATATCATGCTATTTGCATTTCTCACTATCTTAGATTCAATTCTCTTAACAACTCGTCAAAATTTATTTAATACATTCATAGCGTAATTATACATTCCATACATCATTGGAATATTAAATAACCCGTACATAATTGCAACATTTGCACACGAACTTACCTTGATGCCGAAAAGGGGTCGAAAGGGACCTATTTGTCCACATTTCTCTTTTCTCCCGTTCTAGGTCCGAATCTCGTTTTCTTTGATTTGTGAGGAGAAATGTTTGATGAAATTTTTGAGCTCTCCAACCCTTGTTTGCTTCCAATTTTCGGTGGTGATGAAGAAAAGAAAAGATGACACCTTTCTTTTCTTTATTCTTCTCTTATTTTATTCATTTATCAATTAATCTCACCAACTTTTGACCAAAATAAATGCTCTTGTCCCCTATGCATACTATGGTCGGCCAACTTACTTAAAAAAATGCCAAATTGCACATTTGGGACCTCAAATTAATATTCTAGAGCTAGTTGGCACCTCTAGCAAATAAAATAGAACTTTCGCACTTTATGCGATTTAGTCCTTTTTCGCAATTACGCCCTCAATCGCTAAAATTAAAGCACCAAAATTATCATGCCTCTTTATGAACATATTATAACACATAAAATATTATCAAAATAATTTTCTCCAACCTCATATTAGTGATCCCGAGATCACTGTTCCGACTAGCCCCTAAATCGGGCTGTTACACAAACTGTAAGGAGCAAAGGCAAATGTATGGAACTCTTTATGGTAGAAACTTGTTTAATGGAAGATTCAATAGACCACTAGGTTATTTATTCGAGAGCCACTAATCACGTATGTTTTTCTCTACAGGGATTCGAGGACACGAAAGATCTTAGAGATAAGATTCTATCGTTGCAAGCCAAAAACAGGACAACTGTAGCAGCTAAAGTAGTGGGAGATGTACATCTTTACTTTAATAATATTAGGAAGATTATTTTGAAAGAAGTATTCTATGTATCATGTTTCAAAAGAAACTTGGTTTTTGTTGAATGTTTATCTAAAGGCGACTTGACCGTGACTTTTAATAATAGTATTGCAATATTTTGAAATCTCGAACTTATTTGTAATAGATGGATATCAAATAATCTTTATTTTATCAAACCAAAGATGTACACAATTCTTGAGACTGGAATTTCAAATAAAAGACTTAAACTTCTCACTCTGATGAGGCGTACCTTTGGCATTTGAGACTTGGTCATATTAATCAAGAAAGAATCACTAGAGTTGTGGAAGATGACACTTTAAGTTCGCTTAAAGAAGTTGATCTTCCACAATATGAATCTTGCTTGGATGGTAAGATGACTAAGTGATCTGCCACAAATTGTAGTGGCAAATTAAGTACTTTTTCACACTTAACGAGCTTGTTTTCTAGTCATTTTAATATATTTTATTACATTTTCATATTTCGTAGCTTAGAATCAGAATATTGAAAAATAAGCATTTTTATGTAGTTTTTATTGTTTAAATGAATCGTTAGGCCAACTCGAGCCTCAGGAATGATTAATAGGACATTTGAGTGTGTAGGGTGCCATTTATGGACAAGAAGCACAAGGGAAGACAACCATGTCACAACATAGGGAGGTACTTGTCGTGACACAGAACTTTGAAGCTTCCACGGCTAAAACACATCCCACATCGCGATGAGGCATTTTCCCCACGTTACAACGACGCGACAAAGTTTGGAAATATTTAGCCGAATTTTGGACAGCCACTTAGGGTATTTTTCCCTAATCAAACCCTAACCATTCCAAGGGTATTTTAGGCACCTAACACCCTAATGTTTTCCTATAAAAAGCTTTATAACCTCATTAGTGGGGGTTGGACATGACAGAATGACCGCCTCCAGATGTACTAACATCTAGAGTTTAAATCCCCTACACCCAAATATAATCGTAGTCGGTTTTTGCAACTATATGGGTCATCTTGTAATATAGATTTATACAATGAAGTATTGGAGTATTCTGAGGAACGTACCCAAAGGAGGCGAGACTAAACTAATTCTAATCTCTACATTAACAGATCTATATGTTGACATAACTAATTAGTAATTTAATTAAACTATTTTACTATGAATCTTAAGGTGAAGGAAAATCATATTTTATAAAAATAATTAATAGCATAAAAATAAAGAAGGGAAAACAAACTGTAGATTTTATCAATTCCAGGGATAAAAGAATAACTCACTTCAATAGTCATGACTAACTCCTATTTCGGGTTCTATTGAATCAACTAGTCATTAACCTAGCAGGATCTCTCGATCTTCCACTAAACTAATGAGTCAACAAGAACTACTTATCTCTCAGCCTCACAGTCCAAACCGGATTGTTGTAAGGTGTTCATAGATAGGAAATACCAATTTTGGGTTCATTCCCACCTAAATGACTTCTTAGGATCAGGCTTAGGATTTTAACTTTTTCCTGTCCCAACTAGCTGATCTGTTAAAAACCCTACATAGAAGTTAATCACTCCCACGTCCACTCATTAATCTGTCGTTAAAAGATTTGTTCCTCATGGATATAATAAACATTATAAACTTGATTGAAAAGATGAACATAAGTAAAAGATCAAGAATAGAGTTTAAGAACAATCCTGATATATATTGATAATCGTGCAAGCAATAATCTACGAAGAGTTGATGAATCCATAAATCAAGTTCCACGACGAATTAAAATAAAAGCTAGAATAGAATTACAAATGAAATTAAACATAAGTACAAAACAGCTAAAGAGAAACTGAAAATAAAGCTAATTGAAAACCGTAACCTAAAACTTGAATAAATTTTTTTTTATGAAGTGTTTAGAGATGTCTATTTATAGGCTTAGGGTTGGTCATCATCCATTAACTTAATTCGGCTAACATTTTGCATTAAAGTTTGTTGTGCATACCAAAACACCCTTGGGTCATTATTTCACCTCGTCACATCAGTGTCGTGACACCCTCTTTCTTGTGTCGCGACACTGATGGCAGTTTACAAGCTCAAGCTGGATTGCAGGGCTATATCATGACACTGAAGGTAGTTTGCTCCTTTTGAGTGCTCTTCTCACTATGTTGTGACATAGACACTCCGTGTTGCAACTTCACGGTCAGTCTCATGTTCTTATGCCTCCGAATGATGTCTTGCACACTCATTGAATACGTTAGCCTTCCTTTAGGCCTATTTTGGACCCTAAGGTCATATAAATGGCTCAACTCACACTTTTTATTATTTATGAACTTAAAACTAAAACTAAGTAAAAACATAACTAAATTGCTTTTATACAAGCTTCTCAAGTATGGAAAATGGTTTAATCTGCTACAACAAATTGCGGCAGATCAAACTCCCCCACACTTAAGTCATTGGTTGCCCTCAAGCAATAAAACATAAAAACGAGAAATTTAAATGATGACTCTTGAGCAAGTATGATACAAAGATAAGTTTCAAAACAACATAAATAGAGATAATCATAAACACAAAAAATTCTGGCATGATATGTATATGACTTACCACTCTCTATTTCAAGCACCTAAGTTCAGTATATTACAAAGTATATAAGAAACAATGTTCTCAAATATATCGATCCATCGAGAAATCGTACAGATAATTTGATTATCCTAGCATAATACAAATAATTATCATTGCAATTACTCAAAACAATGTCCATTCATAAATAGATTTACCTAGGTCACATAGGACATTTTCGGCTTGTAACGTTCTGAGGCTTAAGGTTGGTATGAAATTCAAGATCAAGGAGCATCAAAATAGTTTCAAGAATGAAATTAGTTCTGCATATCGTATTGTCCCCTATTAACCCCCTTTAGTAACTTTTTCCTGCTCACCACCTTATCTATCCAACTCTCACTGACCGCCTTCAGACTTACCAACGTCCAAAGTAGAAATCATGCACAAAATATGTTAAATAGGTGGTATCTGCAAGTATACTGATCATGTTGTAATATAGTTACAATGAAATAGGTGAGTATTGATAACTCTGGAAAAGAGTTATATTTCATGCCTCTAGACTTGGTTAATTATCTGTACTTGAGTAGATGTATTTGCATTTTAGGATATTATATTAGTATATTTTTTAGAACATTGCATCATGGAGCTTGGACTTGGCTAAAATGTTATTATATGTTACTTTTACTTGTGGGTGGAAAGGATTTGTTTGTTGTTTGAGTGGTAGGTGTAGAATGAGAAAAAGGAAGTAAAGGAGTAAAGTTTTGTCACGTCAAAAGGTTGGTCAGTTTGCCAACACTAATGCCATGGCAAAGTCAGTAAGACGCCGAGTCAGCACTCAACATGTACCAGCCCCAGTTGTATTTTTACCAGAAAATCTACTTGAAAAGAAAAGGTGAAAAAGCATGGGCTGAGGGACCTACCTGAGGACAAATTAAAAAATATAAAATAAAAAGAAGGAACCTTAATAGAGGGACTTCTGAGAGTCTTTTTCAGGGGAAAGATCTTAAGGAAAAGAATGAGTGTAGCAGTAGAAGCTGAGTAGCAGAGCAGAACACAAGGGAGAAGAATAAGGCAGTCAACCTGGTGTTTGCAAGACATTTCACCACCGAAGTTGAGGGCCGGATCACGAAAGCTTCCTGAAGTTCTTCCTTTATTTTGTTAAATTGCTTCTTTGTAAAATTAATTGTTGAAAATGTTGAATGATATTTTGAATTCTGGTTTGATTAACCAACCAATGAGTTAAATCTCATCGGGTTGGGATTACTGGATGATACTTGAATATTCCAATAATGTTAAAACTTTGATTTGATCTATTTTACTGTTTCGTTCAATTTGTTCTTTCGAATTGCATGCATGCAGACTCTAGACATATATGAATGCACGATATGCTTATAAACATAATCTAATTATGAAAAGGTTAGGTTAGTATGACCACAACTGATTGATACGAGTGGGTGTCCGATAGAGTGCCCATAGCAGTCTCTAGACATAGAGTAGCGTTCGTACAAAGTGAAGAGTAATCAGTACTAGGAATCACATCTGAGGCCTATAGACATAAATTTCCTTAGGTGAGGTATCCTAAAGTCTTGCTCTCGAAAGAAACAGACCCTTTTAAATCCATTATGAGCAATAAGTTGATTAAGAATTTGCCGAGGCATTATTGGTTTATACGGGTAGATTCTTAGTAATCCCAGCCTTTCCATTCAACAGCGTAGACCCTCTCAATTTTTTCTTGGTATCTTTGCCATATCATATTTTTAAATATTTTTTTGTTTACATATTACTCACATCATCATTATTTTGATTACCATTGCTTTATTTTCATTGTTTTGCCTTAGCATAATTCACATACTTCGTAACAACAACTTAACAAAGTTAATCCTATCCGATCCCTGTGGAGACGATCTTACTTATCATTATATTACTTGATTCGACGTGTATACTTGCACATTTCGCATACTATATTCACACGCGACAAGTACTCCCAAGATCGCACCCAAGGGAGGCGAGCACTAAATTAATTCTAACCTAAGCACAAATAGAGCTAATTAGTACTTTAAATAAATTACATTACGACTAAACATAAAGAAAGAGTTTTTAATAAATAAAGAAATAATATAATATAAACGGAAAAACTTTGGGAAATTTGCTATGGAAACTTAATTAGATCTGAGCATGGGTGACTAGCTCGCTTCGATAATCATAACTAACTGTTGCTTCGGGTTCCCAGTTCAATCCCCTAGTCGTTGTCCTAGCAGGATCACTCGATCTTCCACTAGAATAATGAGTCAGCAAGAACTACTTATCTCTCGACCTCACAGTCCAGACTAGTTCGGGGTTAAGGTGTTCACAGATAGGCCATACCAATTTTGGGTTAATTCCCACCTAGATGACTTCTTAGGGTCGTTAAGCCTAGGGTTTAAGTTCTTCCTCTCCCAAATATCTGATCCACTAAGAAAATCTTGTACAACAATCAATTAATCATACCTCCACTCGCGAATCCCCCATAAGAGGATTAGTTCCTCATGGATCTCAAAAACATAATAAACTTGATATAAAATATGAACATTAATAGTAAATCAAGATATGAAAGTATAAGAGAAGTCTGAATTGTATTTAATTGAAGCATAAAATCCACAAAAAGTTGATCGAGTTCCACAAATAAGATCTCCCAACAAATGCAAAACTGAAAAGAACCTAAAGTCTAAGAAAAGGGAAAAACTAAAAACTGAAACTATGAAGAAAATTATACAATATGAAAACATGTTCATAACAAGTATTAAATAAGCCTATTTATAAAGTTAGGGTTTTCGTCGTCCTCAACCCTAGGTCAGTTGACGCTCTTGTAACACCCCAGTTTAGGGCCTAGTCAGAATAGTGGTGCGAGACCACAAATCTGAGGGTTATAAATGAGTTTTTGAGGTTTATGCCTTGTATGCATGCTAGTGTGAAAGTTTCATGAAGCAATTTTGTGAAATTGTGGTTGAATTGTCAAAAAGGACTAAATTGCAAAAGTTGCAAAATGTGTGTTTCTAGAAGCTATATGTGTGAAATAGCTTTAGATTATTAATTAGAGGTCCTTAATGAGCAATTTTCCCAATTTTTAGTTTTTGGACAAAATTGGGCATGGATGAGTTAAAAGAGAAAGTTTATCAAAAAGGGCATTTTGGTCATTTAACAAATAAGTGATTAAAAAGGAGAAAAGATGACAAAATCATGCTTATCTTCTTCCCCTCATTGCCGAAAAGTTGAAGGAAGCCATAGCTAGGGTTCTTCAATTTTTCAAGCTTGCTAGTATGTGCATCTAGCCTCGTTTTTGATATTCTTTGTATTTTTGAAGTCCCAGTAGCATGAGTAAGCTATTTTTAGCTATTTGATGAGCTATGGAGGATGTTCAAAAATGTGGTCATGTATGACATGCATGTATTTTGTTGTTTTATGGAAGATTATGAAAGCTTGATGTAGTAGAAACATCTTTTGTTAAGTGATTTTCCATGAAAATGCATGTAGGGACTTGATTGTGAAAATCTTAAGTTTGGTCATACATGTGTGTTTTAGTGAGAATTGATGATAGCTTTAGTTGAATAAGTGGTTCGACTAAGCATGAAAGACTAGAAAGTTGAATAAAAATCACTTTACGAGCCATTGGAGCTAAAGTGTAAATATGAGAAAGTTTAGGGGCAAAATAGTAATTTTGCTAAAGTATGAGATGTGGGTCAATTTAGTCAATGTATGTATTGAATAAGCTGATTTATTCATTATAGATCAAGAAAGACGAAGCTCGGATCGAAACCGAGGCAAAAGCAAAGTGGTGGACTAAATTGCAACTCTCAATACTTTTGAGTATCGAGGTAAGTCTATGCATAAACAATGCATTCATACTTACAACTTATTGATGATAGCTAGTGTGTAGCTTGTTCGAGATTGATTGAGAACCTATGCGGTTCAAGTAGAATAAATGTAGTAGAATTGTGAATGGATGTTTAATTGAGTAAGTAGACATGTGAATGTGTAGTGATAATGCTAGATGGCAGGCTAAGTGCGATACCATCCTAATGCATATTGACGATGAGTTGGCTATGTGCGATGCTACCATTAGGCATATAGTTTAGTGGGCTAAGTGAGAAACCCCTATGATTACCTTTGTGGTAGGCTAAGTGCGATACCACCTTATTAAATGATTGTGGTGTGTAAAGTGCGAAACCACTGAGACATTTGCTGTGTGGGTTAACTGTGTGGACTAGTCATGTGATTGCATTATCGAGTAAAATAGCTATGTGGATGTATTATTAAGTTAATTAGCTGTGTGGATGAATTATTGAGAAATAATGATGTGTTGTATATTGTGTAAACGTGACATTGAATGCAAGGGTGCATTTCGATGGTTATGAGTATGTGACTCATGATGTGTTGGAAGTGTGGTAAGGGTTAGAAAGAGTAAGCATAGTTGTTCATTACCTTTGGTAGTATAATTCTAATTGTTGTTTAGCTTATACTATGATGCTTAATTGTGTATGTGTAAACTTACTAAGCTCAAAGCTTACTCCTTTTCTTTTCCCTTGTCTTATAGAGTAAAAGTGTTGAATCGAGAAACGAGGATCAATTGGAAGATCGCCCACACTATCAGCACACTTTGGTACATGAGACTTAATGTTTTGTATATGGCATGTATAGGGGCTAGACAAGTTATTGAATTTTGTTGTAAATGGCTAAGATGTGTTGGCCTTTGGGTGGATAGCTTATTTTGTATAATGCCGTGGTTGTTGGCTATTACATTATATGAAAGAAAGATGTAGTTTTCTATGTGAGATTGCACTTCAATTTGAGTTGATTATGATTGTGTTAGATGAGTATATGTTGTGTATGCTAGAGGGGTGAAAAGAACTTGGCACATAACTTTTTTCTTGTCCGTGTGGATAGACACACGGGCGTGTGTCTAGGCCATGTGTGACACACGGCCAGCCCACAGGCGTGTGACTCAGCCGTGTGTCCCCTGCATGTTAGTATTTGAAGTCAGAATAGGCCACGGACTATTCACATGGGCGTGTGCCTAGGGTGTGTGGGATTAATCAGTGTCGACCACGGGCTAGCTATACGGGCGTGTGTCTAGACTCCAGGCCGTGTTAAAGTAGTCAGTGTGCACCACGGGTGGTAATGCGCCGGCTCCTGTGCAAGGAACCGTGCCTGTTCAAAGTGGACCCGAGGTTAGGGGTCAAGGGGAAGTGGCACGGGAAGCCTTTCTCCAGATGATGAGCAATTGGTACTCGGATTATGTTCGAGCGAACCCTAATGCTCAACCTCCTCCACCTCCTCCTCCTATACCTCAGCCAAATCCAGTGGCTCCTCAAGGTATGGATGTAGTGAGGATATCGAAACCCCCGGTGGATAAGATTAGGAAGCACGGGGCTGAGGAGTTTAGAGCTAAGGTAGATGATGACCCAGAGAGGGCGGAGTTCTGGTTGGAGAACTCGATGAGGGTGTTCGATGAACTCTCATGTACACCTGAGGAGAGCTTGAAGTGTGCCATATCCTTGCTGAGAGATTCGGCATACCATTGGTGGAAAACACTAACGTTGGTAGTCCCGAGAGAACGGGTGACATGGGACTTCTTTCTGGAAGAGTTCTGGAAGAAGTATATAAGCCAGCGATTTACTGATCGAAAAAGGAAGGAATTCCTTGAGTTGAAGCAAGGAAGGATGTCGAGAGCGCAGTATGAGCGTGAGTTTGTTAGGCTTAGCAAATACGCTCAAGAATGTGTATCGACTGAGACCATCTTGTGTAAGAGGTTCGAAGATGGGCTGAATGAAGACATTGTTGACTGAGGCGCCGATTTTGGTTCAACCAGAATTGGGAAAAGAGTTCGTGGTTTACAGTGATGCATCGTTTAATGGTCTCGGTTGCGTGTTGATGCAAAAGGGTGAGGTAGTCGCTTACGCCTCGAGGCAGTTGAAACCGCACGAGAAGAATTATCCGACTCATGATTTAGAGTTGGCTGCGATTGTTTTCGCGTTAAAGATTTGGCGACATTACTTGTATGGTGAGAAGTGCTGAATCTTTACGGATCACAAGAGTTTGAAGTATTTTATGGATCAGAAGGATCTGAATTTGCGACAGAGACGGTGGCTTGAGTTTTTGAAAGACTATGAGTTAGTCATTGACTGCCACCCGGGAAAAGCGAATGTGGTTGCAGATGCCCTGAGTAGGGAATCCTTGTATGCTCTAAGAGTTATGAGCACGAGTTTAGCATTATCTGATGATCGTTGTTTTCGCGATGTCAAATTCTTAAAATTTATAAAAAGAATGATCGAACCTGGAAACTAACTATGACAATGATTTGAGGTAAGCGCACCTATCGAACAGTAGTATAGCTTAGGCAAGACCGGATTGTCGAACCGAAAGGAACCAAAAGTACTAATACTAACTTTCTTTTTATTATCTAGCCTAAAATAAGTGAAGTTGTTATTTAATCTAAATTTAACTAACTACTAAGCTAAAGACATAAAGACAAAAAGAATGAATTGGGGAAATCTTTGTTGGAAAAACTCGGTTGATTAAGATGATACCCTTAGGAAGAATCCACCTAGACTTCACTTGTTATCTAACTCACGAACTGCACGATTTATTCACTTGACTTGATCCGTAAGACTCCCGAATGTATATTAAACCCTCTCTCGAAGTGAATAACGTCTAACCCTAGGTTGATTAATTGAAATCTCTTTCTAATTAAAACCCCTAGAATTGCATTAACTCGATCTATGGACTCCCATATTAGGTTTCACCCTAATCCGGGCAAAATCTCATCACCTTATCTCTAGCGCGCGATCAACTCCGCTTAATTATACTAGATCTACTCTGAAGTAGGGACTTTTGCTCCTCCACCTAAGCACATCAAACTTGAATCAATATCCCGGAAATATCAACACAAGAATTAAGAACACATAATTAAGAACAAGTCAAATATTTATCATATAGTTCAGCAAACGATAACAAGATTCATCTAAGTTTGATCCCCTTCAGGTATCTGAGGGGTTTAGTTCATAACAATAAAAGAAAACATCTCAGAAGAAAAGATAAAACAAAACATAAGAAATCCCTAAAACCCCCTGAAGGAATTGAAGGAGAGATCCGCCGTCTTGAGTAGAATTCCGGCTTCTTGAGACGGATCAACTGGCTATCTTCGCGTGTTTCCCACAAATCTGACCCTTTCAGCTCGGCTCCTTGGCCTAGCTCACTGCCCCATTCTAGGTTATACTTAGGGTGTTTATATAGGCTTTTGAAATAGGTTTGTTTGCCCCTAAGTATCCTTTTCCGAGTGAAATTGCTCTTTTCCATGACAGGGACACGGCCATGGCACACGCCCGTGTGAATCGTCTTTAGGCTGTGTTCAGACTTTTAATGAGGTGACACGCCCGTGTAAATCGTGATCAGGTCGTGTTCTAGTCTATCAGGGAGACACGACCGTGTTGGCTCAAGTCGAGGCCGTGTCGATTTTAACTTTGGCCTGATTTGGTCCGTTTTAAGCCCGTTTCTCGTTCTTTCCATCCTCCGGTGCTTTCCTGAGTATAAAACATGAAAAGAAAGGATTAAGAGCACCTTTTTACATAAATCAAGGGATAAATCATCCAAAAGTATGCTTAATGTGGGATTAAAATATGTTACTTTTACGGTTTATCACATACCCCCACACTTAAGATTTTGCTTGTCCTTAAGCAAAATTCTCAACTTACAATTAAAACGAACTTTCCAAATATTCCTATCAACAATGTCTCATCATAATTCATAGATAATTTAACTCAAAGAGTCCTAAAGATTCAAACAATATAAGTCATACATTTGTAGCACAAAACATAGGTGTTTCCCCTCATCTAAATAATTACCTCTGATCCAAAACCTACAAGGATTGACATCCTCACAAAAGATTCACTCAAATCACTCGAAGTGTTTAAGGTTCCGAATTAAGCACTCAAATGTCAAACCTGAAAAGTTAATCCCATAGGCTTGCATGAAAATCAAATCTCCACCACTGTAATATTAGATGTTGCACAAATCAAAAGGTCTTTTTCGAGGTTGTAAGGGGGCTTGGGTTAAGGTGTGGATAAAAGGTGAATTAGAGGTTAGAATCGAGATCGACCTAAAAATTACCTAACTAGAAACAACGAACTGAAAAATAAGTAATTACATGAATTGAAACTTTGAAACTAATAATACGAGCTTCTTCTTCAATAAATAGACGTTAACTGTACAAGCTCGCTTTTCATCATACTAATACTGAATATACTTCGATTTTTTTTAAGAAAAAATAATCAAACATTTACAATAATAAGAAAGTACTTTAACAACTAAAATATAGAACATAGTTAGACAACTACTCAAAATCAAATCTCAACAAAAAAGGTAGTCAAGAAGAATGGTGATAACAAATACAAAGGGTTTTAGGTTAATATTAGTGGGTAAGTCAATAAAAAGGGTTGTTAGGATCAAAGGGGTTCACTAGGGGTTAATTATGAAGGTAGGCTTTTTATGGAGTAAGTGGGTTAAATCCTAGGTGCCTTTATCATTTCTGTATATCAAATCAAAGATGTGGTCTCAACATGTATAATCGATGCAAGTTCTAGAATAACAATTCAATGTTGACACACTCATAATTAAAAAGTGAGCATGAAAAAGGATATATGCTCTTATAAGGCTCAAAATCTCACAAAAAATTATGGGTATTTTGATATCAACCTCGTAAATTTCAAATTTCAAAGTAATATTCAAATTTAGGTTAACAACCTAGAAAAAATTTTTAATACCGAAAAATAGACTTATCATGCTTGATTCTCTAGTATCTTAGAATTTAATTATCAATGCACAATTATCAATGACTTAATTTAAAACATGTCAATAAAAATCATCAATCATGGGAATTTCATTCTAATGATAATATGAGAAATTTACTTTAAGACAAGGCATAATTCAGGGATTTGAGGACAATGCAAAAAGTTTGGTACCTAATTTCAGGAATTTGAGAATAATGAAAAAAATTAGGCACCTTTTTAGGTTGTTCACCCCCCACACTTAAGATGTACATTGCCCTCAATGTACAAAGATATATATATAGACAATTAAGTATAAATTCAAAAGATATGGAGAGAAGTGAAACTCCCTGAATTATGGATGACATCCTTGGATTGGAGGTGAAAGTGACGTTGGAGGTGTCGTCTTTTTGTTGTGGCGATTACTAACGAGCTCTGTGCTAGATGAAGAAATTGGGTAGCTCATGGAGGATTAGCCAGGAATTATTAAGATACATTTAAAATAAACTAAATATATAATTAAAGACAAGAAAGATAAAGAGAAAGAAAATAGAAAGTAAAATAAAATTAAAAGAAAAGATGGATGGACTGAAGGGTCCTTATTGTTGGATAGTTCGCGAGGTGGGTGTGACCTCTAAGGCTGCGGAGGTGCTGGCGGTGGCAGAAGCAGCGTGATTCCCAAGCAGCCTGAAGAACCTGACACTAAGACACTAAATTAAAATAAACTAAATTAAGCAAAAGATAGTCAAAGAGAAGGAAAATAAAGGAGAAGATAAAAGTAAAAGAAAAATTAAATGGTCTCAAAGACCCTTGGCTTGGCAAGTGATTGAAGCGACCGGCATGAACTTATATAGATCGGTCTCCTTGAGGAGACTGTGCTTGATTCCTTCCGCTTCTTCGGCATTTGGTGTAGCTCAAGGATTTTGGGAATGTATTGGAGAAGAAAAGTAGGGAGAGGGTTTAAAAAGAAAAGAAAAACTAAATGGGCTGAATGGGTGAGAAGAGGGAGGGGTGGGTGGTTTAAATAGAATTCTCAAGTCAGGTACATTCCCACGCCCGTGTACCACGGGCGTGTTAATTCCCACGGCCACCTCGCACGGCCGTGTTATGCATCGTATCGTTTCTCCCAGTCCCATGTTCTGATTGCCACGCCCGTTGGTGATAAGTCAGTGTCGTCCACGGCCACGTCGCACGGCCGTGGCATTTTTTCGGTGCCCGTGGGGTGGTGGTTGGAGTCCATGACTTGAAGATTTGATTCTTTTTCGACTTGTACCTCTTACGCCATTGTCGATCGGAGATTCTCAGACCTCCACACGCCACGGCCACGCCACGGCCGTGTGCAAGGCCGTGGTGGAAATCGCACTTTTGGTTAGTTTAAAACTAGGTGTTTAAGACTAAGATAAGAGAATAAAATAAAATGAAAACAAATACGAAAGTAATTAGGGTTAGTGTTCGGGTTGCCTCCCGAGAAGCGCTCGTTTAAAGTCTTAAGCTAGACTTTCCTCAGATTCGCAACAAATCGGGGTGGTTTAAAAATTTGAATATCTTCCCTCATGCTATCGGTTCTATTTCCTTGATAAAGTTTAAGTCGAGAAGCGTTTATATTGAAAGTACCAAAAATAGGATTACTTACCTCGACTGTTCCGTATGGGAAAACACTGATTACCCTAAACAGTATTTCTTTGTTTGTGTTAAGGTCAGGAGGAGATGTTCGAGGGTCCTTTTTTTTCTATCAATACCTGATCTCCGATTTTGAACTTGTTTGCTTCGTGGAGTGGCTCTGGTTCTGCTTCGTGTATTCCTAATTTTCCTTGAAATGCATCTTCCACTCGTCTAGATCATCGACCTGAATCCCTTGTTCTTCGTGTGTTATTTCTTTGTTTGCACATGGTATAAAATCGGGTTCAGTTGTATTCTTTCCTGGTGTTTCCTGAAAAGAAGGGTTAACCGAATGGTTATCAATAGAATTTGTTTTCTCACCTGGATTACTCGATGTTCTAGCCGAGTCGAGAGCTTGGAGAGTGACTGTCTCATTACCTACACGAAGTATTAGTTCTCCTGCATCAATGTCGATTTTAGTTCTAGCAGTTTCTAAGAATGGACTTCCTAAAATTAAGGGAATCGAATTATCCTCATCCATGTCTAAGACAACAAAATCTACTGGGAAAACGAATTTATCAATTTTTACAAGAACATCTTCGATAATACCCCTAGGAATTCTAATAGTTTTATCAGCTAGTTGAATGCTCATCCTAGTTTTTTTGGGTTTCCCTAGACCTAGTTGTTTAAACAATTTATAAGGCATGACATTTATGCTTGCCCCTAAATCAGCTAATGCATTATGAATAGATAAACTACCAATTAAACATGGAATCGTAAAACTCCCTGGATCTTTTAATTTCTGTGGTAGTTTATTTTGCAAGATTGCCGAGCACATTGCGTTTAGTTCCACGTGTGATGCCTTGTCAATCCTTCGTTTGTTCGTCAAAAGCTCTTTTAAAAATTTTCTAGAATCTGGCATCTGTGAAAGAGCTTCAAGTATCGGTAAGTTAATATGTAATTTCTTTAAAAGTTTAAGAAACTTACCGAACTGTTTCTCTGTGTCGTCTCTCTTTAATGCTTCGGGATATGGTATGCGAGGTTGGTACTCTTTGATTACCGATTTTGGCTTATTATTACTTACCTAAACCTTACCTTCTTTAACCACATTCTCTTGCTTTGAATTGGGCTCATCTAACCCTTCACTTTCTTGAGCTGATATGGCTTGGATTTGCTCCTTTGGGTTAATCTCAGTGTTGCTTGGTAGACGCCCTTGTGGTCGTTCGGAAATTATCTTTGCGAGTTGTCTAACTGTGTTAGTAAGTTGTCCAACTATCTTAGTGAGTTCCCCAACTTGGCTCTTGATCCCTTTAATTGATGCCTGTTGATTCTTAAGGGTGGTCTCAGTGTCTTGGAGACGGTTATCTGTAGCTGCCATGAATTTTGTCAGCATCTCTTCAAGGTTCAGCTTCTTCTCCTGTGGATAGGGCTGATTTTGGAAATTTTGAGGAGGTTGTTTTCTATGAATTCCTTGATTTCCTTGTCCTCCCCATGAAAAATTTGGGTGGTTCCTCCAACCTGCATTATAATTATTACTATAAGGATTTTTATTAGATCTGAAATTATTACCTATATAGTTTATCTGTTCGCTTTCTGTGCCCGGTTGGTAGGGTGGGTGCTCAGGATTCGCCACAGTTCCACTTGCGTCGCACTGCATTACTGGATGTACCTGCGAAGAACACAAACTATCAAGCTTTTTATTCATAATCTCTACCTGTGTTGATAGCATGGTTACTGCGTCGAGGTTGAAAACTCTGGCTGATTTTGTTGGTTTTGTCCTTGTAACCTACCACTGATAGTTATTCAGTGACATCTCTTCAATAAACTCGTAGGCTGCTTCAGGAGTTTTGTTGTTCAGGGTTCCACCGACAGCTGAATCAATTAGTTTCCTCGTTGAGGGGTTTACACCGTTATAGAAAGTTTGGACTTGGAGCCACAAGGGTAAACCATGGTGCGGACACCTTCTCAAGAGATCCTTGTACCTCTCCCATACGTCGTATAATGTCTCTAAATCCATCTACACAAAAGAAGAGATATCATTCCGTAATTTGGCCGTTTTGGCCGGTGGGAAATATTTTAATAAAACTTTTTCGGTCATTTGATCCCATGTAGTGATTGACCCTCGTGGTAATGAGTTTAACCACTATTTAGCTTTATTCCTTAATGAAAAGGGAAATAACCGAAGACAGATGGCATAATCAGAAATGCCATTTATTTTAAAGGTATCACAGAACTCTAAAAAATTAGCTATATAAGTATTTGGGTCTTCGTCTTGTAAACCATCAAATTGAACAAATTGTTGAATCATTTGTATAGTGTTAGGCTTTAATTCAAAATTATTAGCAGCTATAGCAGGCCTAACAATACTTGATTCTGCTCCTATTAAATGAGGTTTAGCATAATCATACATAGTACGCGGAGCATTATTTTCTGCCACATCTTGTGGTGGTGGATTATTCTCGTCCATCCCTTGAGAGGGATTGGATCCGCCTTCTCGCTCTTTTTCGTGTAATTTAGGGCTCGCCTAATTTCTCTGCGATTCCTGCGAGCGATAGCTTCAATATCACTATCGTATACTAGTGGTCCTCTCGGGTTCCTTCTAGTCATAAACTAGAGGTACCTGCTAGGAAAAGAAAGAAACAAAATTTAGCAAAGTTAGAAAACAAAATAAAAAATAAATAAATTGCGGCAGAGATAGTGAGGTTCACTTTATTCCAGTATGTGTTGATTATTCACTGGATAAGTTAGTTGAGTTGTATATGGCAGAGATAGTGAGGTTACATGGTGTGCCTATGTCTATAATATCAGATAGAGATCCGAGGTTTACTTCGAGATTTTGGAAGAAGTTGCAAGAGGCCATGGGTATGAGATTGAATTTCAGCACTGCGTTCCATCCGCAAACCGATGGTCGGGCCTGAAAGAGTGATTCAAGTTCTTGAAGATATGCTTCGATCTTTGTGTGTTAGATTTCGAAGGTAGTTGGGAGAGATATCTACCTTTGGTCGAATTCGCCTATAACAACAGCTATCAGTCGAGTATACAGATGGCACCGTATGACGCTTTGTATGGTCGTAAGTGTCGGACTCCTTTGTATTGGACCGAGCTTAGTGAGAAGTGGATCCATGGGGTCGATCTAGTGAAAGAAACCGAAGAGAAGGTGAAAGTAATCCGTAATAGTCTGAGAGCTGCTTCGGACCAACAGAAGTCGTACGCGGATTTGAAAAGAAAAGAAATTGAGTTTGAGGTAGGTGACAAAGTGTTTTTGAAAGTGTCCCCGTGGAAGAAGATTATGAGATTTAGACAAAAAGGGAAATTGAGTCCAAGATTCATAGGGCCGTATGAGATTACAGACAGAATTGGGCCTGTAGCATACCGATTGGCTTTGTCGATAGAGTTGGAAAAGATTCATAATGTGTTCCATGTGTCGATGTTGCGACGGTATCACTCCGATCCTTCACATGTGATTCCTTCGACGAAAATTGAGATAAGACTGGATATGTCTTATGAAGAGGAGCCGATTAAGATCTTGGCTCAGGAAGTGAAACAATTGAGAAATAAGAACATAGCACTAGCGAAAGTGTTATGGCAGAAACATGGTGTGGAAGAGGCTACGTGGGAAACGAAAGAAGCTATAAGAGAGCAACATCCAAACCTCTTTACTGGTAAAACTTTCGGGGGTGAAAATCTCTAAAAGGGGGAGAGTTGTATCATTTAGGGCTTAGTCAGAATAGTGGTGCGAGACCACAAATTTGAGGGTTATAAATGATTTTTTGAGGTTTATGCCTTGTATGCATGCTAGTGTGAAAGTTTCATGAAGCAATTTTGTGAAATTGCGGTTGAATTGTCAAAAAGGACTAAATTGCAAAATTTGCAAAATGTGTGTTTCTAGAAGCTATATGTGTGAAATAGCTTTAGATTATTAATTAGAGGTCCTTAATGAGCAATTTTCCCAATTTTTAGTTTTTGGACAAAATTGGGCATGGATGAGTTAAAATAGAAAGTTTATTAAAAAGGGCATTTTGGTCATTTAACAAATAAGTGATTAAAAAGGAGAAAAGATGACAAAATCATGCTCATCTTCTTCCCCTCATTGCCGAAAATTTGAAGGAAGCCATAGCTAGGGTTCTTCAATTTTTCAAGTTTGCTAGTAAGTGCATCTAGCCTCATTTTTGATATTCTTTGTATTTTTGAAGTCCCGGTAGCATGAGTAAGCTATTTTTAGCTATTTGATGAGCTATGAAGGATGTTCAAAAATGTGGTCATGTATGACATGCATGTATTTTGTTGTTTTATGGAAGATTATGAAAGCTTGATGTAGTAGAAACATCTTTTGTTAAGTGATTTTCCATGAAAATGCATGTAGGGACTTGCTTGTGAAAATCTTAAGTTTGGTCATACATGTGTGTTTTAGTGAGAATTGATGATAGCTTTAGTTGAATAAGTGGTTCGACTAAGCATGAAAGACTAGAAAGTTGAATAAAAATCACTTTACGAGCCTTTGGGGCTAAAGTGTAAATATGAGAAAGTTTAGGGGCAAAATAGTAATTTTGCTAAAGTATGAGATGTGGGTCAATTTAGTCAATGTATGTATTGAATAAGCTGATTTATTCATTATAGATCAAGAAAGACAAAGCCCGAATCGAAACCGAGGCAAAAGCAAGGTGGTGGACTAAATTGCAAGTCTCAATACTTTTGAGTATCGAGGTAAGTCTATGCATAAACAATGCATTCATACTTACAATTTATTGATGATAGCTAGTGTGTAGCTTGTTCGAGATTGATTGAGAACCTATGTGGTTCAAGTAGAATGAATGTAGTAGAATTGTGAATGGATGTTTAATTGAGTAAGTAGACATGTGAATGTGTAGTGATAATGCTAGATGGCAGGCTAAGTGCGATACCATCCTAATGCATATTGACGATGAGCTGGCTATATGCGATGCTATCGTTAGGTATATCATTTAGTGGGCTAAGTGAGAAACCCCTATGATTACCTTTGTGGTAGGCTAAGTGCGATACCACCTTATTAAATGATTGTGGTGTGCTAAGTGCGAAACCACCGAGACATTTGCTGTGTGGGTTAACTGTGTGGATTAGCCATGTGATTGCATTATTGAGTAAAATAGCTGTGTGGATGTATTATTAAGTTAATTAGTTGTGTGGATGAATTATTGAGAAATAATGATGTGTTGTGTATTGTGTAAATGTGACATTGAATACAGGGGTGCATTTCGATGGTTATGAGTATGTGACTCATGATGTGTTGGAAGTGTGGTAAGGGTTAGAAAGAGTAAGCATAGTTGTTCATTACCTATGGTAGTATAATGCTAATTGTTGTTTAGCTTATACTATGATGCTTAATTGTGTATGTGTAAACTTACTAAGCTCAAAGCTTACTCATTTTCTTTTCCCTTGTCTTATAGAGTAAAAGTGTTGAATCGAGATACGAGGATCAATTGGAAGATCGCCCACACTGTCAGCACACTTTGGTACATGAGACTTAATGTTTTGTATATGGCATGTATAGGGGCTAGACAAGTTAGTGAATTTTGTTGTAAATGGCTAAGATGTGTTGGCCTTTAGATGGATAGCTTATTTTGTATAATGCCATGGTTGTTGGCTATTACATTATATAAAAGAAAGATGTAGTTTTCTATGTGAGATTGCACTTCAATTTGAGTTGATTATGATTGTGTTAGATGAGTATATGTTGTGTATGCTAGAGGGGTGAAAAGAACTTGGCACATAGCTTTGTTCTTGTCCATGTGGATAGACACACGGGCGTGTGTCTAGGCCATGTGTGACACACGGCCAGCCCACGGGCGTGTGTCCCCTGCATGTTAGTATTTGAAGTCAGAATAGACCACGGACTAGTCACACGAGCGTGTGCCTAGGACGTGTGGGATTAATCAGTGTTGGCCACAGGCTATCTACACGGGCGTGTGTCTAGACTCCAGGCCGTGTTAAAGTAGTCAGTGTGCACCACGGGTGGTAAGCACGGGCGTGTGCCTTGGCCGTGGGGCATTGGCAGAATGCTGGGGTTTTAGGCACGGTTTGGGGACATGGGCATGTGTGTCCATGCACGGGCGTGTCTAATCTTGCACGGGCGTGTGAGACCTGTATAAAAGAGAAAATTTGTAAGATTGGAAAAAGTTCTGGTTTAGTCTCGAGAGCCCTCGTGTGTATGAGTGAGGCCTCGTAAGTCGAGAATGAGGTTGTTGAGATGATTTCAGAGAGTAGTCACGACGAGCCTAAGTGGCGATCAAGTGGTTTGAGTTTGGTAACGCCTCGGGCCCGGTTCCGGCGTAAAATCCGGGTAAGGGGTGTTACAGCTCTCGTGTTTAATATTTGGTTGTGTAGACCAAAATGCCCCTGGCTTGTAAGTATTTCTCGTACAGAGCCAGTGTCGCGACACCCTAGTTCCTGTGTCGCGACGTCAAAGGCAGTATGCTTGTAATCAGGGTAGCTTCAGGTGTGTGTCACGACATCTCCTGCTTGTGTCGCAAAACTGAAGGTAGTCTTGGAATTTTTGCTCTCTGTGTAACACTGCAAACCCGTACTCGTCGCCAAAATAGGGTTACGGAGCATTATCGAAAACTTTTAACCTAAAACATTCGATTACAATCATTTATAAAACACATCATATTCCATTTAAACACATGCATAATGTCCCTATTTCGAGCCCTCAAGGCCTTAGAAACACTTTAGAAATGATTCGGGACTAAATAAAAAACATTTAGAACTTCATGGCAAAAGTTAAAAATTTTCATACTGCAGGGGTCACAAAGCCGTGTAGGCATTCGAAGTATGGACACACGGCCATGTCCTAGCTCGTGTCCGTGCTTGTGTAACTCTCTAACTTGGGTCACACGGCCAAGTCACATGCCCATGTGCCAGGCCATGTAACTCTCGATATGAAACCTTTAAAAACCTACAGGGGACACACTGCCTTGTCGTGTAGCCGTATGTCACACATGGCTGAGACAAACGCCCATGTCTTAGGCCGTGTAGACAAGAAATAGGCCAATTTCAAGCCATTTCTTTCACCCAATTCAAGCACATCCTTAGAAGTCATTTGCACCTGTATTCAAGCATTCAAAATGTACCTAACATATGCATATTCAAGCTAGATCATCATAGTATTTAATCATACAACCAATATGCCCAAAAGACACCTCAATCACAATAATCAAACATAATTATATATTTCCTAAGTTTAACCACAAATCAACTAACCTTTATAACTAATTTTATGCCAACATTTTCCACAATGTTCACATACCGATATCATACTCAAAAAAACTAATTTGAATATTCAACACCTATTATCACTACCTTAGCAAACTTGACCATATGTCAACACGTCCAAACACACCAAACTAGCCATTTATTAACTCAATGTTCAATATCAATTCCATACCTTAATGATCACATGTATCTATTTAACCATTTTCAATTAACTTGTTTCTTCATCAAACATATCAAAATGACATTACCATTGGGACTACTTCTCACATGCATCAAAACCATTTAAATGTCACCATTCTAACCAATTCCAAATGGTTCCAATAACTAACAAATATACTATAACACCCCTCACCCGTATTCAATGCCGGAATAGGGGTTACAGAGTATTACCGAACTTACAACACATTTTAAGCATACATTTCATACACAACTTATCAATTTAATACAATTCAATCAAAATCAGTCATAGTTTCCCTTAAACAAGCCTACGAGGCCTTAAACATGCTTTAGAAATGGTTCGGGACTAAACCGATTATTCAGAACAAATTTGGAAACTTAGAAAATTTTGCTTCAAACAGAGGACACACGCCCATGTGGGCAGGCCGTGTGTCTCACACGGCCACTAGACACGCACGTGTCACTGGCCGTGTGAAAATAGGGGGTACATACTGACTTGGGTCACACGGCCAACCACACGCCCGTGTGTCTAGCCCGTGTGCCCATTCGAAATGGCCACACATGCCCATGTGCCAGGCCGTGTGCTAGGCCATGCCAAACATGTAGGGTATACTGACTTATGCAACAAGTCCAAGTCACACACCCGTGTGCTAGGCCGTGTGCCAATTAGGGGGTATACTGACTTGTGCCACACGGCCAACCACACGCCCGTGTGTGAGGCCGTGTGGAGCGTACTGACTTCATTTCAATTTTCACACCAGGGGACACACGGCCGTGTATCATGACCGTGTGTCACACACGGCCGTGTATCATGACCATGTGTCACAAACGGCCGTGTATCATGATCGTGTGTCACACACGGCAGAGACACATGCCTGTGTCTCTACCCGTGTGGACAAAAATAGGCTATTTACCAAGCCAATTTGCCACCCACATTTATGCTTACCTAAAAACTAAAATGACACTAATTCATAGCACAATAGAACATCCATTCTAACCACATTCAAGACAATTTCATACCATTTCAAATACTAATAACCAACATGATTATAACTCAAGTTTTACTCAACCAAAACCTACTAAAATACACATACCAATCAACTAGTTAAACCATTACCTAACATACCTCATTTTGTACCAATTCACAAGCAAGGTACCAATTCCACAAACTTCATAATATGGTCATTCACATATCCATCCAATATCTCAATATCAACCATATATGCACACATAAGCACATAACCAAATTCACCAAATTAAACCAAATCTCATGGCTATATTTACAAACCAAAACTTATACATTTACAATGCCAATTCATTTGGAAAACATCATTACCAAAACATAATCAACATGACTCAAATACTTATACATGCCATATACTTAACACACAGTTTCAAAAGTACCAAAGAGTCGGTGGATAGTGTGGTGAAGTCTCCGACGATCCCCGAATCCAAGCTAGCTTTGAAATCACTATAAAACATGGAAAAGCAACAAAGTAAGCTATATAGCTTAGTAAGCTCGTATGTTAACAATAAGCAACTATCATCATTCATTAATCATTCATATAATGGAAAACAATGTGCAACAATTCTATTAAATCTCAAACTATCAAATGATCATTCATATAACTTACCAAGGAACTCATTAATTTCATAGTTTTCAATACTCAATTCATTTCCGTACGTACTTGTACCACCTTGTACCAATCTCATACTCAACCACATCCTTCATTTACCCATTGAACCATTTAGAATAGAAGTCAGATACTCAAGGTCTCACTCAATAAGTACCTATACCATGGCCTGAAGCCAAATCAAGGTAACTTATTTGAAATTCTAATATCATGGCCCGAAGCCAAATCAGTCGATATGCATGGCCCGAAGCCAAATCGGTTTATCTCGCACACATAGTGCTAAATCATGGCCCGAAGCCAACTCAAGTATACCTAATGACATGTCACTAGCATCCTAAACTATTCCTAAGGTTCAATAGGGTTTCCAACTGTCGAATCTTCATCGAATCATTTTCGAATTCATACGTAATCACATAAACACAATTCATGCTATATCGAAGCATATAAAATACATTTGAAATGAATTTATAACATACGAACTTACCTCAGATGTTAAAACGGTGAATCAAGTCAATTAGTCGATAACTTTATCATTTCCCCGATCCAAGTTTGTATTTCACTTTTCTTGATCTAAATATATTCAGAATTAACTTATTTAATCACCTATTCATTCAATTTGGTCCAAAACACTTTTTAAGGCACATTTACACTTTTACCCCTAAATTTTCACATTTTCACATTTTCACAATTTAGTCCTTATTTCATAAAATCACAAATTCATGAAATTTAGTCACCACCCATGCTAGCCAAATTTCTCTAGTACTCATATTAGCCCATATTTCTCATTTATTTCACATTTCAACCACAAAGTTTCAACATTTCTCAATTTAATCCCTATTTTGCATTTTCACTAAAAATCACTTTACAAAACTTGTTTAACTATCAACAAACATTCAAAATCTATCATCAATCATCAAATCTCATACATATTCATCAATGGCAACATTCAAAATCTTTAACAGTTTTGCAAATTAGTCCCTGGGCTAGCTAGTACTAGCTGCAACGATCTCAAAAATATAAAAATCATTAAAAACGGGATAAAAATCATACCTATTTGAAAGAAAAGAAGATGGCCGAACCCTAGCTTTCTTTCTCCATGTAAAAATCGGCCAAAGTGTTCATTTGAAGAAGATGAACACAAAAAATATGTTTTGTTTTATTTATTTTAAGTTTAATTACTAATTTACTTAATTAACCTTTAAAAACATTAATAATTACACAAATACCAGGCCATTATCATCTACTATCATATTATTGGGCTATTTACCACAAAAGGACCTCCTCTTTAAGGTTCTATAGCTATTAGACACCTTTAGCTATTAGAACACCACTTTTACACTTTACGCGATTTAGTCCTTTTTATCAAATTGACTAATCAAACGATAAAAATTTCTTAACAAAATTTTCACACAATCACTCAATCATGCTGTAAACATTAAAATAATAATAAAATAAATATTTTGACCTCAGATTTGTGGTCCTGAAACCACTATTCTGATTTGACCAAAAACGAGTTGTTACATATACATACCAATATATGTCCAAATGGTCAAAATTCAACAGACAGACTTGACTAAATTTCATATCAAAACATGCCTTAAATGATCACTTTGCAAACATGCCATCTCTTACCACTTTTTCCATAAAACCATGCATCAAATTGATCTTATAAACACCAACCTTTAAACATCAAAGTGTCAAAAGCACACCAATCATCAAGGCATCAAATATCATAAGTTTCACAAATTCAAAGCATCATTACATGCCGATATCATTAACTAAACTTTAGACATACGTCCACCTATACATGCCATTATAACCATGACCAAAGCATCAAAATCTACCGATAAAATCAATGGATAGTGTGATGGATCTCCGACTAGCTTCCAACCCGATTGAGCTTCCGATAATCTGTAAGGTAAAGGAAAATAACTACGTAAGCAATGAATGCTTAGTAAGCTTGTATAAACAATGAACATAATATTACATTTCAATAATGAAATTTATAGGTTAAAAGTAAACCTATACTAATGTCTCAAGATTTAACAAACTATAATCATCAACTCACAAATGAGTAAGTTCATTAATGTCGCATATTTATTGGCCATTCATAACATGCTAGGATTTCATGAGACATAATATATAATCATCAACCTTTTTATAAGATTATATATCTTTCTATTTTCTTACTTTCCTTTCCATTCCCAAATGCTTATCATAAGCCTAAACAACATTATTAATTCTCAATTCAATGTATTTATCCATGAAATAGATAGATTCATTCAATGCTTAAGCAATTTACTAACATATGAATACATCATTTATCTCATTAAACCTTTTTATAACATCATAATACATTCAAATTACGTACTTACCGTTTCAGTCCCTTTTCTTACCTGTTTCATATACATAATATAAGCATAATCATAAACATCAATTATATCCACAAGCTTGGCATAAGCTTGAGCACATCAACAACACATGTTAGTTCATTTAAACACGATTCATATGAACTTGACATGGATAACCATTATACTTGAGCATAATTCAATTAGATTTATCATCCATCTCCTAATATATCATGTTTTCCATGTATCACCATTTCAAGGAGTTTCATGCATACATACCTTAATTCATATTGAACCCTTACCATTTCATTTGCGTAACACATAAGACTTAAACATAGCATTAACCATAGTCACAAGTTAGTAATTAAACACATAACTTAGAAAATATCACCACATAATAAAATGACTTTCATGAATATAACATATAAGTATTCATACTTTTCATGAACATGGCTATACACACTTTAATCATCAACAATTCATACCTTTCCATACTTTCATGACATTGCTAATCGAAACAGTTACCGTTCCTTCCCTTTGTATGCCCATTGAACCACTTAGAATAATATCGGATACGTGGGAATCTCACACACTATGTGCTAACATATGGTCGAAACCATTTCTTTCCTTTTCCTTTAAATAGATGCTCTCTCTTGAGCCATAAATGGTCTGCTCACACAAGCTGCCGGTCGGAACGTAGCTACACGGTGCTATTCACACAAGCTATTAAGTATCCGCAACACATACCGGAACTCAGCCACCGGTAGGACGTTCAGGACTAGCACCCAAAACATGGTAACCCTAATGACATTTCATTTGTACCTTATATATTCCTAAGGTTCCAACGGGGCTCGATAGTCGTCGTATGTCGTTGAATTTCCTTCGTTTCTTAACAAGATAAATTGCATAATAACAAATATATATTGATTTAATCACAATAGAATCACATACTAACATTCAATTTAATCAACAGTATACAAGATTCAGTTCATACGAACTTACCTGACTAAATTGCAGAAATGTTAATGTACACCTCTTACCCGTAACCGACACCGGTACAGGGTACGAGGCGTTACATGACTAAATAACATACATACAAATATTTCCGGGATATGAAATTTTGTTCAAATTTAAAACCTTTCAAACTACATTTTAAAATCCTTAATATGGGCCTACAAGGCCCAAAACATACTTTAGAAATGGTTCGATACTAAACTAGACACTTTAGAAAACTTTGGAAAACTTCTCTGAAAATAGAGGCATAGGCCCGTGTGGACTCATGGCACGGCCGTGTGGCTGGCATGGCCATGTCTTTAGCCTGTGTACGAGCCTGGCTGGTGCTTTGCATGAATTTAGGATGTCACACGGCCTGACACATACCCGTGTCCATGGCCCGTGTCCCTTACATGACCATGACACGCCCGTGTCTCCGCCCGTGTGTAAAAACCTTTACATTTTGTTTCGGACGTCGGCAACATTAGATGGTCACACGGCCAAGACACACGCCCGTGTCCTTAGGCCGTGTGGCGAATTAAATTCCTAAAATTAAGTGCAGACTTCACACGGTCTAGGTATATGCCCATGTCCTATGGCCGTGTCTTCCACACGGTTGAGACACATGGCCGTGCCTCAGCCTGTGTGGTTACTACTGGGCATTCTATTTTGCCAACTTAGGGTGCAGGGGGACACACGGCTGAACTATACGCCCATGGGCAGACCATGTGTCACAAACGGCCTAGACCCACGTCCGTGTGTCTACCCGTGTGGACAGTAACAAGGCTATTTACCAAGCCCTTTTTGCCACCCTCTTGCACCGAAATAATCTACATTAAACAACCTACTCAATCATGCATCTTGCTCAGTTATGAAAAACATCATTATTCTCATATATCAATAATAGGAAATAGCCATCATCCATGGCCTTATAGAACATGAATCAATCTCCAAAACAAGCCAACACATTTGGCCAAAACAATATGACACTTGATAAAAGACTAAGTCCCTATACATGCCATACTCAAAATGATAAATCTAACTATACCAAATGTTCTGATTGATAGTGTGATCGAGCCTTCGATGTCCTTTGATCCCCGAGCTAACTTGGCGACACTATAAGAAAAATGGAAAGGAGAGGGAGTAAGCATAAAGCTTAGTAAGTCGTATGTAAATAATTAACAACAATTAACAAGCATTATCATATTCATAGCGTATTATAAGCTAGCACATGGTTCTCGAATGATTAAAGGCATAACTTACTCATTTCCACCCTTACTAATTACACAACATAATTCGAGCTCATTTCTCAAGAATCTCATGTAGGTACCTGTATCACTTACAACATAGCTGTAACTTTTCTCACTTTTGACACAATCTTTAATTTACCCGTTGAACCCATTGGAATACCAAGGGATATCCGATAAGCCTCACACAAGAGTATGATGCCGATGCCATATCCCAGACATGGTCTTACACTGGCTTACATTTCGAGGCCGATGCCATGTCCCAAACATGGTCTTACACTAGCTCTCATCTCAATGCCGACGCCATGTTCCAAACATGGTCTTACATTGGCTCTCATAATGTGGTCGACTCAATATCCCAGACATGGTCTTACACTAGCGCACATATCAACACCGATGCCATGTCCTAGACATGGTCTTACACTAGCGTACATATCAACGCCGATGCCATGTCCCAAACATGGTCTTACACTAGCGCACATGTAACGCCCCAAATTTGGGCCTAGAAGTATTGGGCCTTGAGTATGGGTTCGTAAGGAGGCTGCAAATAGGTATTTAATTGTGCAAGGATATAACACAATTAAATATCTGCTCAAGTGGTTAAGGGTCCTGAGAAGTATTGGAAAAGTCCTGGGTTCAAATCTGGGCTCTAGCAAAAATTTTGGTTTTAAGTGAATAAAACCCTGGATGCTTGGATGTAGGCCTTTTAAATTATTTTGATAAAAAATGATACAAGGAAGCATGTGGCCTAGTGGTTGTGGCGTCAGTAAGGGTGTAAGGGAGCTTGGGTTCAAATCTTGGCTCTTGCAGAATTTCTTTAAATTTGGGCTCTTGTAAGAATCTGGACACTGGCACATAGGTTTTATAAATATTTGCGCATGTTTTAAGTCACAAAAGGAGCTTGTGTTGTGGTGGCATGTAGCGTCTGGAGCATAGGAGAGGGCAAGGGTTCGAATCCCATTGCAAGCAAAAAGGGATATTTATTTTGCAGTTGGGACGGTTTTGGAGGATTGATGGAGGGATCCCACATCGGGAAGCTAGCATGAGAGTAGGCGAGAAGCTGGCTTTAAATAGGGTGATTTATGAGGAGAGTAAGCATACCTTGGTTGGCGTTTGGGCATAGGAGTGTTCGGAGGGTGGATTAACTCCAGATTCCTATCAGGTGTGTATTTCGCACTACTCTAGCTGTAGAGCGGCAAATGCCGAAATGCCGGTCACACGGCGATGGTAGCCACATGAGCGTGCTAGCGCACGTGTGGGAGCTTCGACGTGATAGTTGAGGCCATCAAGGGGGGTCTTGGGGGTTTAAGGTGGTTTGGGCCACGATGGGCCGAAAGGGGCCATATGGGGCCAGTAGGCCCGTGGGCCCAATCGGATAAGTTGTATGATTGTGTAGTAAATATTGGACTGGACTATGTGAATCTCATATTTGTGGCTAGATTTGGGCTTAATGGGCCACACGAGCGTATGGGCCTATTTGGGCCAAGAATGGGTCATAGGCCCATTCACATCGTTATCTCTGTTTAGTATACCTTGGTTTACAAAATTACTAAAATACCCTTGGTTTACAAAATTACTGAAATACCCTTGGTTTATAAAATTACTGAAATACCCTTGTTTTACAAAATTACTGAAACACCCTCGACTTGTAAAATTACTGAAGTACCCCTAGTTTGTAAAATTATCGAAATACCCTCAGTTTGTGAAATTACCAAAGTACCCTTAATTTGCAAAATTATCGAAATACCCTCAGTTTGGAAAATTATCGAAATACCCCCGATTTACAAAATTACCGAAATACCCCAATTTGTAAAATTACCAAAATACCCTCAGTTTGCAAAACTACCAAAGTACCCATGATTTGCAAAATTACCAGAACACCCTTGATTTGTAAAATTATCGAAATACCTCCGATATATGAAATTATCGAAATACCCTCAATTTGCAAAATTACCAAAATACCCTTGATTTGTAAAATTACCGAAATAACCCTAATTTATGAAATACCCCTGTAGGGTAGAATTACCAAAATACCCTTGTAGGGTAGAATTACTGAAATACCTCTGTAGGGTAGGATTACCGTAATACCCTTGTAAGGGTAAAATGACTGTTTTGCCCCTTGAGGGTAATTGACTCACTTGAGGTACGATTGGGTGATTTGTGGTAATTGATCGCAGTGACTGTGTATGTATGATTGTTTATGGGCATAACATTTCGCATACATGACATACTGTATGGGGTTGGGACATTGATACGGAGGAAGTTCTGATAGGGTCGCACGGGTCGCATGATGACTGTGGATCCAGTATTGATCTGATAAGGTCACACGGGTCGCATGAGACGACTGTGGACCGACGGACGGCTTAAAGCCGCGTAATCTGATTATGGCTCTGTGCCAACCTAAATATGGCTCTGTGCCATCTTGATTATGGCTTTGTGCCAATCGTATTTGCCCGTGGCTATGTGCCTAACATATATATTGACGACTCTGTGTCGATCATATTTACCCAAGGCTGTGTGCCGATTATATTACCGTCGCTAATGGCTATGTGCCAAACATAATACAGCTTCTGATGGCTTTGTGCCAATTATAATACCGCTACTGAAGGCTTAGAGCCGTATATATATACTAGCAGCTTTGCTGGGATTTTGGTTAGTGCCGCAATCGGTGCTAACATTGGGAGTGTAGGGATGGCGTGGGTGATTTATTCCCCGCAGGTAGTGCAGGGTTGGATGGGATGGGTTAGCATACATCACACATTATGCATATGGAATTGATTCTGATATGGGCTAGGCCCAACTATTACTGATATGGAGAATGGGCTAGGCCCAATTGATTCTGATAAGGGCTGAGACCCAAGTGAAATTGTACTGGGCTTAGGCCACACATATTATTCTATTACTATAATTGGGCTTTGGCCTGCATCGATTCTCAATTACATCATTTTACTAATCTGTTTTAGTTAGGAGGATTACACACCGAGTTTTTCGCAAACTCGCCCGTTTTTAATCAAATGCGAGGTAATCCCCAGAATTAGGAGGATTGGGCTGCGAGGGACTCGGAGATGGCCACACGACTGCCTTTGGACTTCATTTATGCTTTAGTTTTTGTTTTGGGTTTTAAATTTCGTAATAAGGCCTCTTTAAGGTTCTGGATTGTAACTTGGGGTTTTTTTTTATTTACTTTGAATTATATCCGTTAGAAGTAAATCACGATTTTCCAAAATGCTAACTGTTTTTAAAACAGCACTACGTTTTTGCAACATTTTCGAAATGGTTTCACGACTAAATCTTTTTCGTAAATCAATTACTTTCAAAATTAGCTTCCGCAACTGAAAAGATGTTTTGGGAATAAAACTAATAAATTTTTCAATCTACCTCATTTTAAAAATAAACTAACATAACTGGGATTTTACTTAAGCTTTTAAACAAGAAGGGTTTTCAATGAAAACATGGTTTTCAAAAAACACTTCAATGTGACACGCCAGATTCGGACCTAACTTCTAGGCCGGGTTTGGGGTGTTACAGCACATATCACTCAAATGTCATGGCTTAGATATCCAATCTATTCCGAAGGTTCAACCGGGTGTATATCACATAAACTTTCATCATGCATATTCATGGCAATAATCAAACATTTTATGCAATATCAATTGTTTAAAGCATAAATGTAATAACGTTGTATTATTTACGTACAACTTACCTCGGTACACAAAAAGTGGGCGACTAGATTAAGTTAATCTACTAGCTTGGTTTTCCCCCGGTCTAGGTCCGGACTCCATTTTTCTTGATCTGTAATGATAAAATTCACTCATTTAATCACCACATTAATCAAGACATTTCAAAATTCCTAATTTGGCAAAATTACCGTTTTGCCCCTAAACTTTCACAAAATTACGATTTTGCCCCTATGCTCGTAAATCGATTTTCATCAAATTTTCTCATTAACCAAGCCTAGCCGAATCTATTTGAAGCTTATAGCAACTCACAAATCCAATTATTTCACACATTTATCACCTATTTTACAACCTTTACAAAAAGGTCCGTTTAGGTGTTTTTATGAAAAATCCTTTCACAAAAGTTGTTTATTTAACAACCAAGTTTCATTTTCTTCCATAAAAATTCAGCAAACAACACAAATTTTCTCATGGAAAAACCCTAGACTCTCAACCATTTTGCAAAATAGTCCCTTCATTAGCTAGCTTAAGCTATAAGGGTTCCAAAAGTACAAAAATTATCAAAAATGATCATCAAAGGGACTTACTTGTAAGAATTAAAGGTTGCTGAAATTTTCAATCTTCCATAGCCCTTTCTTGAGTGAAAAATTTGGTGGAGAAGAGAAATGAAAAAGATGATATCTCTTTTCTTCTTTATTTTATGATTATTTATCAATTAAGTCACCAAATACTTCACCTAACCTTTGACAATGTCATTTCTTTGTCCCTATGGCCAACCAACACTCCCTAAAGGGCCTAATTGCACATTAAAGACCTCCAATTTAAGGTTCTATAGCTATTTGACACCTTTATCTTGTAGAACAAAACTTTCGCACTTTATGCAATTTAGTCCTTTTTCAAAATTAAGCATGCAATCACTAAAATTAATTCACCAAAATTTTCATGTACTCATATAATCATGCTATAACACATAAAATAATATTAAAAATAATTTCTATGACCTCGGATTAGTGGTTCCGAAACCACTACTCTGACTAGCCCCAAAATTGGGCTGTTACAGTTAATGTATTTTATGCAATTTAGTCATTTTTGACATTTTTACAAAATTGCCCCTAAATTTTACTTTTATTCAATTTAGTCCCTAAGCCTAAAACATGCAAATTAACCATTTTTACCCAAAATTGAGCCTAGCCAAATACTTATGCTATCTAATACAGCTCATTATTGCAACAATTTCACATCAAATCTTTGTATTTTTACTATTTCAACAATTTAGTCCCTAATCAAAAAATTCATCAAAATCACTTAACAAAATACTTTTAATTATCAACCAACATTTTAAATTCATCATTTAACATAAAAAATCACAAGATTCATCAATGGCAACATTCAAAATCTTTAACAGTTTCAAAATTGAAGGTACGGGCTAGCTGGACCTAGTTCCAACGATATCAAAAACATAAAAACTAATTAAAACGGGGCCAAAATCACATACCATGCATGAAATTTCACCATGGCAAAAACTTAGCTTCATGCTTCCATGGATATTTGGTTAATGAAGAAGAAAACCAAAAAGAAGATAAGAATTTAGCCTTTTAGTTTTTATTTATTTTAATTCAATTGATCAAATTACCATTTTAACCTTGGTTAATAATTGAATAAAACACCAAATCCATGCCCATAATTGTACACTAACTCCTTGAATGGTTTAATTACCATTCAAGTCCCTTTACCTTTATTCAATAAGCCATTTAATCACTCAAATCAAATAGTGATCAAATTTTACATCCTTTTCAAATTAGTCCTTTTTAATTAATTAACTATCAAAACGTTAAAATTTCTTAACGAAACTTTAATACCACCTTAATGACACTCCATAAATATTTAGAAAAATATTTACAGCTCGGTTTATAGAAACGAGGTTCTGAAACCTCATTTTCTAAAACCACTTGACCTTAGGGTCCTACCACTTGAACTTAATAAATCGCTTAAATAACATAAATTATCAAATCAAAAACCTTTTTAATATCACAATTGACTTGTAAATATTAAATAATAATATTTACGACTTACTCATTGGATTTGGTGGCCCCGAAACCACTAAAAATGGGCTATTACACTCTATTCCTTATGTTGCAACATCAAACTCCCCGTGTTGCAACACAACGACCAATATTGAGTTGGTACTCCTTCTAATGGTTTCCTACACACTCACAGAGTATATTAGCTCACTCTTAGGCCTTATTCGACCCTTAAGGTCAATAAAAGACTCAAATTACACTTTGTATTTAATGTAAACGAAACTAAGAAAACTTAATTAAAACATAATAAAAAAGCTTGTATTCAAGCTCCTCAAGTGCGAAAACTAGTTTAATTTGTTACACCGAATTACGTAGATCAAACTCCCCCTACATAAGTCATTGCTTGTCCTCAAGCAAAGCAAAAAAAAAAAAATAGTAATTAAAAGACGACCTTTTAGCTAGTATGGTAAAAATGTTAGTTTTGGAGCACATGATTAGGCATTTCATATTTACACATAATCTTAGCATACAAACATTAAGGGTTTCAAATATAGGGATCCATCAATAAGTTATACATGTAATTTGATCATCCTAGTAGAATACAAATAGTCATAAATGCAATTATTTTGTATGATGCCAATTCGTAAATAAGTCTACCTAGATCGCATAGGGCTTTTCGGCTTGTAACTTTCTGAGGCTTAGGACAAGTATGGATTTGAACAACAGTAAGCATCAAATAGTTTCAAGCACGAAAATAGTTTGGCATATCATTTTGTTCCCTATTCTGTAACAGCCCAATTTTGGTGAAATCAGAACAGTGGTTTCAGGACCACAAATCCGAGCCAAAAATAAAATTTATTTTTATTTTATTATATTGTCCGTAATATGATAGAAATGTCATGTGAAAATTTTGAAAAGAAAATTTTATCGATTATGTACTTAATTACGGGAAAGACCAAATCACATAAAATGCAAAAGTTTAATTCTAGTAGCTATAAGGATTAAATAGCTATGGAATTCAAAACTTGAGGTCATTATATGGTAATTAGACCATTAATAAAAAGTTAGTAGATATTTTTGGATGATTCATCCATGAAAATTTAGAAAAAGGGCAAGGACTAAATTAGAAAGTGAAATATTTTATTTAATTAAAAGATGATAAAAAGAAATATCATCTTATTTTTATCATCTTCTTCCCCCAAAAAAAATACATGGAAACCCTAGGAGAGAGAGAGAAGAAACTTTCATGGCCAAATTGTGTAACATCCCAAAAATTAGGGGTTTGTGATTTTTGTGTAATTTCATGTGTTGGGCTGGCTCAGCTGGTTATTTGAGTGTAATTGGGGGTTCTAGGGAGGCCTGGGTTCGACTCGAAGCCCTGGAATTTTTTTTTTATTTTTTGGGCTCTTTAGTGGAGAGGGCTATTGGAGGCAGGACTTATTTAAATTAAAGTGTGGTTTTTATCACAAGTTGGCCATGTGGTAGGATGGATGTGGCGTCAATGGGAGAGCTAGGGGGGAAGGAGTTCGAATCTCACAAGCTGCAATTGGTGTTTATTTTTGTGCTTTGGGAGAGGAGGAAGTAGAGTTGGGATCAAAATCTGCCTTGGAGGTTGGAGAATGAGTCAAACACTTTGAATGGGAGGTGGAGAGCAATTTGAGGAGCAAAAAAAGGAGAAAATCGTGGGATAGGAGAGAGTGGTAGAGTTGGCCGAATTTGGGAGTGTGTGGGGATGAGAATTTCAGATGAAGAGGGGCTTGGGTAGCATATTCGGTCCTGAGTGAGGTAGAGTGCCGATTTTCTCAAGTGTTCTTTTGAGAGAATTTTTACTTTTTGCATTTTTTTTGGCTATAGCATTTCGGGTCTTTTTGCTTAAATTTTCTTTTGCCGAAACCTCAACTTCTCTATTCTTTTCTTATCATCTTCTTCAAACATTCTTCTTCACTTGTTGTTACTCAAACATCTGTTGCCGAATTCTCCTTCTGATCTCTTTTCTTCCAGTAGTCGAATCCTTCCTACACCAACTCTTCATCTTGTGTTCGCTAATTGGTAAGTCCCCACTCCCACATTCTTTCTTTCCCTCTTTGTATCATTTTTCTTTCTTTGACCAAATTCCGCACTCTCTTGTTCATTATTCTCTCTCCCCTCTCTGCTTAGCATAAACCAAAACTCTTCTTGGGGTGTAGACCGAATTCTTTAGCAAAACAACAAGCGTAGGTCATCAACTTTGGTTTTGGTAAGGGTGAAGTGTTCGGTTACCTTTTTAATATGATGCTAATATTATTCTTGTGACCCTTTTTGGGGAGTTAGCGTCGGTCTCTTTCTTTCTTATAGGAGGGCCGAATGTTGTTTGGATGCTAACCTCTTTGGTGCATCAATTGTTTTCTTTTAGGAACTTGTGGTGGTAGCCAGGAAGTAAGGCCGAATTTTAGAACTCTGTAAGGGAGATCACGTTTTATGGTAAGTGATTCTTGTGGTGTAATGAATTCGGGTTTGTGTAATCTTTTGAAAAGTTGAGGCTAACTTTTGATCGTTGTTATCTTAGGGGCAACAAAGAGTAGTTCTTCCGACAAATCCAAATCAGGTGTGTACTCACACCATTTCAACTATAGATCGGCAAATGCCGAAAAGCCTAAGTATCAGCAAATGATGCCACACGAGCGTGCGATCGCACGTGTGGTGGACCGAGCCCACAAGTGTGAGCGTAAGACGCTTGAGGCCACCATGAGCGTTCTCATGGGCTTAGGTCATTTTGGGCCTCGTTTGGCTGAAATGGGCCGAGTGGGCCCAACGGGCCCGTGGGCCTTACGCTTGTAAATATTGTGAACGGATAGGAAATAAGGAGCCAGCCATGGCGATCACATGGCCAAAGGCTGTTTTAGGCCGAATGGGCCTCACGAGAGTGTGGGCCTACCTGGGCCGAGTTTTGAGCTTTGGGCCCAAATACAATGTTTTGGTTAAATATGTCATTTTGACGCTCGAGGCGACTGTAGACATTCGAAAAGGACGTAAAATTACCCGAAATACCCTCGAAGGGTAAAATGACCGAAATACCCCTAGAGGGTAAGATGACCGTTATGCCCTGAAGGGCAGAATGACTAAAATGCCTTACATGTTATATGATTGTTACTTATGTTAATTATGGTATGTTGCATTCATGTGATATTATGTTGCATGGGGTTGGGATATTGGTTATGGAGGAAGTTCTGACAGGATCGCATGGTCGCTTGACGACTGTGGATCCACCGATGGCTTTAAGCCGATTATATGATTGGCAGCTCTACTGCAATATTGGTTAGTGTCGCAACCGGGTGCTACATAAGGAGTGTAGGGATGGGTGGGTCGATTAAATCCCCACAGAGTGCAGGGTTGGTATGGGCATTAATGCATTGCATATATGGATTTTAATATTGAGATGGGCTTAGGCCCAGATAAATATGATATGTGACATTTGACATGGGTTAAGGCCCAACTGAGGCTATTATGGGCTAAGGCCCAAATGCCACTGCTACTGTGTTGGGCTTAGGCCCACATTGATGACTGTAATGGGCTTAGGCCCGGATTGATTTGATGCATGCCTTATGACCGATGAGGGTTGTACACACTGAGTTTTCGTAAACTCACCCTCTCTTTTTATTAAATGTTTCAGGTAATCCTCAGTAGGCGGTTCGACGTACTGGAGGACTCGGAGATGGCCACACTACGAGCAGCTTAAAATTTAGTATTCTGTTCTACTTTATTTAAACTGTTTTCTTATTGGGTTGTAATAAGGCCTCTCTTAAATTCTGGTTTTTAATTTGGGACTTTCAGGTTATTATGTTTTAAATCTGCTATAAGTTGAACACGATTTTCCCAAAATGATAACTGTTTTCAAAACACTACATTTCCGTAACTCAATTTTTTTTTTGGATAATACGTCTTCGTAAATCATTGTTTTAAATTAAGCTTCCGTAATAACAAGGTTTTAGAGATAATAATGTTTTACAAGAGAATGACTGTTAATAAACCCCGTTTTGAAAATAAGCAAACGAAATATGAGGTTTTAAATGGCAGAAGGTTTTAAATTGTAAGAAGGGTTTCTAATGAAAACATGGTTTTCGAAAAACACTTTCAATGTGGCACGCCAGATTCGGGCCTAACTTCTAGGCTGGGTTTGGGGTGTTACAAATTGGGTAAGTTTCCTTGTCCTATTTTTAGTAATTTTGATATTTTTGAAACCGAGATAGTTTAATCAATCTATTTGGGGAATTAATTTGAGAAGTTATCAAAGTATGGAAAATGGGTCATGGATGTATTTGCTGAAAATTAGAAATTTTTGGTAGAAAATGAAAGGTTGTTAATAGATAAACAACTTTTACGAGGTGATTTTTGATGAAAACATGATTTAAGGACTAAAATGTAAAGTTGTGAAAATTGATGAAAAATTCTGAAATTTATAGAAAACATGTGTTGTAAATTTTATGATGGAATTTTGGTTAGGCTTGGAATAGGGAGTAAATTGCACAAATTTCATTTTTCGAGCCTAGGGACGAAATGGGAATTTATGGAAAAGTTAGGGGCAAAATGGTAACTTTTCCTAGGATGAAAATTCAGTCCACTTGAATATGAATTGTAATAAATTGATGTGAAATTTACTCATATATATCCGGATAGACCAAACTCGGAGTTAGAACGAGGAAAAGAGGAAAATGTCAGATTAGTAGATTATATGTACACGAACATTTGTCGAGGTAAGTTCATGTAACTCAACTCTGTATGTTATTATGTTTGAATTGAATTGTGTGAAGGTGATGGTATATATATGTGTGATGATATGTAAATCATATATATATTTTATGAAATCAAAGATGTTCAATAAAGCCCAATAAATGATAATATCCCATAAATGGTAAGTCCCGGTTGAATAATGAATATCGATGGATAGTGGTGATTCCCTATATGAAATAAGGTCCTGCATGTGTTGCAGAAAGGATTTAGCTCAGACGAGTAATCCATTAATCTCATTATAGAAAGGATTTAGCCCGGACGGGTAATCCTAAGTGAGCCTCTCGAGCATATGTTTCAATTAGGATTTAGCTTGGACTGGTAATCCTAATTGACTGGATTTACCCTGGACTGGTAATCCAAAAAAGCCCTTAGAGTATATAAGCATGCATGCAATTTAGCTCGGGGTGGAAATTGCATTTGTATGATATGTGGCTCGAAAGTGTACCTAAAAGGTACTACTGGATATGAATTGACGGATTATGATTTTGTACACTTTAAGTGTACTACATGAGTATCCATCGATAATTCAAATAAATTCAACAGGTAAAGTTCTGACATGACCAAATATGGATTTGAGATAAATGATTATAGAATAAGACATGATATGTGGAAACATGAAATAAAGATTTTACATGAAATGAAATATGGAAGTATGAGATGTTTATATATGAACATGAAATGGTTTGATGAACACGTTCATCTATGAGAATAGAATTGTACACCTTGAGTGTACTACCTGAGTGGTTATCAATACTGCAATTGATGATTAAGTAAAGTCTTGACATGGAATATATCAGAACTCGAGATGAATTAATATGAATTAATTCTGAAATACATAGAGATAGTTTGTATATATGTTATGTGAATACATGTTATGGAAAAACATGTGTGTATGAGAATTTGAATATTCTTGGGCTCATACATATGTTTCTTGATGTTTATATGGAATATACGACTAACAAGGGCAATAAGGATGTGTGTAGGGCTTGAGATCAAATTGATTGAATGTGTCTTACATGTTTATCTTGAGATAGATTGAATGGTAAGTTAAGTACCATGTTATACGAACTTACTAAGCATGTAATGCTTACTTAGTTTTATTTCCCTGTTTTATAGTAAATCGGAAGCTCGTTGGATTGGAAGCTCGGCAGAGATCACTCACACTATCCATCGGCCTATTTCGGTGAATATGGTAAAGAATTATGGTTATAATGGCATGTATAGGTTATATTTTCCCTATTGGTATGTAAATGTAAATGATGCTTGTAATCTAGACATTGGAATGGCTAGTAATGGTATGTTTTGATATATATTTGTAATGTCATACTATGGTAGCTACATATGTGTTAAGTAGTTGATCAAATTATGTCTAATATATGGACTAAACCAAGGTAAGATTATAAACATGAATGCATGTAATGATATGCCATGTTGAATGATGGAGTTTGCTTAACTTGAATGCTTGAAATGGTTGGTATATTGGATGTGAGTTTAAGTGCAGGTAATTGGTGTGATTTTGGGTGAGAAATGAAGCTAGAGATGGCTTTATTTTGTCCACAAGGCCATACACACGGGCGTGTGTCTAGACCGTGTGTGACACACGGCCTGGTACACGGGCGTGTGGTTAGGCCGTGTGTCCCCTGCACCTTAATTTTGAGAAACAGAATGCTCAGAATTGAGCACACGGGTAGAGACACAGGCGTGTGTCTCAGCTGTGTATGCTACACGGCCTAGAACACGGGCGTGTGTCATAGCCTTGTGAAACCTACACCTAATTTCAAAAGAATTAAATTAACCACACGGCCTAGCACATGGGCGTGTGGCATGGCCGTGTGCACAAGTCAGAGAGTTACACGGGGTCGAGCACGGCCTACAGCACGGGCGTGTCCTAGGGTCACATGGGCGTGTCCCTTGGACCACACGGGCGTGTGAGCCCTGTAACTTGGAAAATTTTTGAAATTTTGTGAAAAATTCTTAGAGGTTTCGATTAAGTCCCGACTCAATTCTAATGCTCGTATTGGCCCTCAAGGGTCCATTTAAGGGACGTTACGAATGATTTTGGAATCTCAATAGTAACTTGTATGAATTATCTATAAATGTTTCTGAACCCTGTTTCTGTAACGCCCCAAATTTTGGGCCTAGAAGAAATAGGTTTTGAACAAGGGAACAGTTAAGAGACTGTACATAAATATTTAGTTGTGCAAGAAAATGACAAAAATGAATGTCTACTTCATTGGTTAAGAGATTTAGGAGTGTTTGGAAGTGCCTGAGAAGTTAGGGGTTCAAGCCTTGGCTTAGGAAAATATTTTATTTTAAGTGAATAAAATCCTTGGATCTAGATAGTAGGTTCTTAAATTATTGTGGTTAACATATGATACAAAGGAGTTGTTGGTCTAGTAGTAAGGGGCGTGTGGAGTGTACATGGGGCCTAAGGTTCGAGTGGTGGCGCATCAAAAAGGGAGTATTTATTTTGCTGCCAAATTCGTATGGATGGTAGAGTTGGATTCAAATACTGCTGAATGGAGTTTGAACTGGTCATAGAGAGAATTGAGGAGGGATATTTGGAGAGATTTGAGGAGAGAATATTGGGATTTGGGGAGGTTGTTGTTGTGGAGAGATAATAGGAGAAAATTAAGGGATATGAAGTTGATGGAGAGTGTGTAACCGAATTGGAGGAGGGATTTTTGGGATTTGGGGTTGTTGACGATTTTGTGAGAGTCAGAATTCGGGTTTCATTCCTTTTCTTTCAACCTTGGCCGAATACAACTTCTCTCCTCCCTCACCATTTTTCTTTTCGGTTTTCTCTCCTAGCCGATTCTCCCTTTTTCTTTTCTTAAGCTCTGCCGAATACTCTCCCCTCTTTTCTTTTTCTCTGTTATTTTCCTTGTTACGTTGTAACTTTGGCTGAGCACCCATCGCACCTTTCTATTTTTGGCTCTCGACTTTAGCAAGGGTTCGTTGATCAATTGGGAGTGCACGGTTTTTCTCTTCCTCTCCCTCAAGTGCTCCTTATTGGCCGAATACTGATAGATTAATCCTGATTCTTGGTTCTTTGTACGCTACATCTTTGATCTACAAGCTATTTTATCGTTGTTGGTAAGGGGTTATGGTATGATAATGAGTCATCTGTTACTTTTTGAGAAACAGTATTGAGTGGTAAGTGGGGTGCAATTGAGATGGTTTGTCAAGTATGAGTCTAATATAGAGATGGTGACTTTGGTGTAGGTGGTGGTCGAGGTTGATTGGCACATTGCCTGGGAACCAAGGATGCGATGAGCATTGATTTTCGGAATAAGAGTGTTCGAAACGAGTAGAAACTGCAAATCGCATCAGGTGTGTAACAGTACTCCGTAAATGGTAATCGGCAAAAAAGTCAAAAAATGTGTACTCACACTGTTTTAACCGTAGGTCGACAAAAGCCGAAAAGTAAGAAAATATGGCATTTGATGCCACACGGGCGTGCGATCGCACGTGTGGCAATCTGAGCCCGCAAAACAGGGGCGTTTGTATGTAGAGGCCACCATGAGCGATCTCATAGGCTTAGGCCGTTTTGGGCGATGTTGGGTCGAAATAATGACCGAATACCCCCATAGGGTAAAATGACCGGAAAACCCCCGTAGGGTAAAATGACCGAAATATCCCCATAGGGTAAAATGACCAAAATACCCGTAAAGGATAAAATGACCGAAATACCCCCATAGGGTAAAATGATTGAAATACCCCCATAGGGTAAAATGACTGTTATACCCCTAGGAGATGAAATGACTGTTATGGCCTTATGTTATGTATGACTGATTTGCTCTATGATATGTATGACTATGATTGAGCATGACATTTTGCATACACGTATGATATTATGTCACGACATATTACATGGGGATGGGTTGTTATATTTGGAGGAAGTGTACTGTACTAATAAGGTCGAACGGGTCGCCCAAGATGACTTTGGACCTACTGCTGGCTATATGCCGTTTATTTTACTGGCAGCTTTGTTGCAATACTATTTAGTGTCGCAATCAGTGCTAATCTTGGTGTGTCTGGCTGGGTGGGTCGATTTTATCCCCACATAGTGTATTTGGCGGGACAGAGTGGTGTGTAGAGGCTGGATTGGGTAGGATTTGATCGTATATCGCACCGATTATTGATCTTTCGCATCATTATCGCATCGATTAATGATATTACATATCGTTTCTTTGCATGACCGATATATGTTATTGTTATGGGCCAAGGCCCCACCGATACTAATATCGAAATTGGGCAAAGGCCCTACCGACTTGCATTGTATTTGGGCTCAAGCCCAATCGTTTATTATTCTGAGAAAGGGCTTAGACCCACACCGAATCGGATCATTATTGTAATGGGCTCGAGCCCAAACCGCATTTATCTCTTGTTTAATTGATTGTTTGCTTGTTAGGGGATTACACACCGAGTTTTTGTAAACTCACCCTCTCATTTAATGCATGTAATCCCCGATCGTAGGCGAATTCGGTCTTTGCGAGGAATTGATGATTGTAACGCCCCAAAAATCTTGAAACTCTAATTTTTGTGCACTGAAGTTGGTATGTATGAGTAGCACCTAGAATATTAATTTTAAGGTAGTACCAGGCTTATTTGAAGTCTTAGGGATAGGGATGACCGTAGGGAAAAAAGTTAATTTTTGCCTTAGTGGAACCCTAGTCTCAGGTATTAGGCCTCTTAAGCATATCAAGGGAAAATAGGACACAATTGGGCCTATGGTCCAGTGGCTAGTTGGCATCACTTAGGGAGCTATAAGGAGGCGTGATTGTCAGGTGAAGAGGTCCAAGGTTCGAGTAGTGGTAATGTATTTTGTTAGAGTGTTTATTTTGCATAGTGGACGGCCAGAGTTGTGTTGAATTTGAACTCTTGCATTGGAGTATTTGAGTTGGTCTTATGAGCTGATAGTGGAGGAAAGTTTTTATGGGATGGAGGAGTTATCAGGGTGAAAAGTTAGGAGATGAGGAGTGTGAAGAGGTGGTGCCAAATGGGACTTTGGGGGAAGGTATTTTCGGCTTGTGGCTATAAAATGGAGTGCCGAACCCTTTTGAAAGGTTCTTTGAGTTTCTATTATCTTATTTTTCTTCTTTCTCCTCCTCAATCGGTTTCTCCTATTGCCGAAATCTCCCATTGCCGAAATCTCTCATTGCCTAATTCACCTAAAGCTGAATTCTTCATTGCCGAAAATTACCATCATCCTTCCTTGCCGAAATCCCTATTTGTGCCGATTCCTAGTTATTTTCCTCCATCACAAATCGGCTGTTATCTACTCTTAGTCAAGTTAAAAGCTGAATCTTGTTCAGTAGCTATCTAGGCCGCAGGATCAAAGGAGGGTTTCGATAAGTACTCAGTCAACTTCCTTAGTGTGTTTGGTTAAAAGCCGAAGGGCTATCTAACTACTCCTTGTCGCTAACTTTGTATTAACAAGGGTAGGGTTCAAAGATCGCAAGCGTGGTAAGGATCGTTAGCAAGTGGTAAGTGTACTCATCTCAGTTGTGAATTAGTGGTCGGCCGAATGTAAGTATGGATTATAGAGGTGACTTATGTGGAATATGAGTCAATTTATTTTGATGATATATGTTTGGGTACAATCTAGGGGATATTCGCAAATAGTAGCTAAGGAAGGGCTACTAGAACTGGTGGCACACGGTAAGGTTACGGTGAGGTTTCGGTTTTTGAGAAAGAATGTAATAAGCCTTAGTTAATCGTTAAGTGATGTCTATTGTAGGTTCGTGATTAAGGGGTTTGCAGCATGCGTTATTACCAGGTGTGTACAAACACTACACACACACACGATGGCGGCAACGCCGAAAAGCTGAAAAGCCGAAAGTGGCTAAATGGGCCTGCCGAGCTCGTGGGCCTAAATCGGCAAAGATTGATATGTGTATTTGAATATTGAATTGACATGAAAGGGGTGTATGGTTTGATTATGATCGGGCCTAATGGGCTACATAAACATGAGCGGGCCTAATGGGCTATATAAACATGAATGGCTTAGTGGGCCTTATGGGATTTTAGAAGTGTATGCTAGGGTTTAATGGACTCTAGGCCTAGTTCTGATAAATTCTTAAAATTGCATAAGAGATAATTTATTAATCAAACATGTCTGTGGACAAGTCGATTAGTTAGAGTGTGGTAACCGACATATGTATGTCTAGGATTGGATCTAGAGAGAGCTTGGTACTTAAGGGGTCCTAGTGACCCACCTCCTCTTTTCTGAGATCCTACCTGGTGCATAGTATTTGTTCACTTTAACCGCGAGGACTTGTTGATGGGCCAAAGTTCATAACTAAAACCTGAGATGAAAGAAATTACGAAAATACCCCTGTAGGGTAGAAATTATGAAAATACCCCTATAGGGTAGAATTACAGAAATACCCCTGTAAGGTAGAATTACGGAAATACCCCTGGGTAGTGAAATGACTAAAATACCCCTAGGTGCTTAATGTGTGAAAATGTGTATGTTGCATTCATGAAATATATGTTGCACTTGGGTGGGTTTGATGATACGGAGGAAGATATGTGAGGATCGCATAGGCGCTTGACGATCGTGGATCCACCGGTGGCTTTAAGCCCATTATATGCTTAGCAGCTTTGCTACAACGTTTGAGTAGTGCCGCTGTTGGTGCTACCTTTGGAGTGTAGGGCTGGGTGGGTTGATATTTATATCCCCACAGGAGTGTAGGGTTGGTACGGGTGGAGTGCAGGGTTGGATTTGGGATGGGTGCATTGCATTCATGTGATACTGATGTGATATGAGGTCATTATGGGCTAAGGCCCAAGACCACGGATTTTGATAGGGCTTAGGCCCAATGTGATAATTGCATGATTGGATTACCAAGGGTCGTACAAACTGAGTTTCGAAACTCACACCCTTTTTATTAACTGTTTCAGGTGATCCTCAGTAGACGGCTCAATATGGAAGGGGAACTCGGGGATGGCCACACTACAAGCTACTTAGATGTTTTTGTTTATTGTTTTGAATGACTTTATTTTTAAGTTCTTTATTTTCATTGGGATGTAATAAGGCCTTGTATCCCCAGTTTGACTTTACATTTGGGTTTTCTTATTTGTTTCAACTGCCTATTTATTAAACTTAAATAAATTTCTAAAGTTTAAACATGATTTTCGAAATAACGATTACATATGGACGTTTTTCTTAAAACATGGGATTTTATTACAATTTAACAAGTTGCAAGGATTTTGGGTTTCTAAATCCTAAGCTTAAGTTTTTGATTAAGCAAAGTCGTTTTGGAATTTTCCTTTGATGTGACATCACCAGATTCAGCCATAACATCTGGGCCGGGTCTGGGGGTGTTACAATGATGGCCACACAATCGCATCAACTTTTGTTTTTAGCCTTTGATTTATAAGTAACTGAATTTGGGTATTTTTATGTAATAAGGCCTCTTTAAAGTTATAAACTTTAAATTGGGGTTTTTATTTATTTAGTTTGATATAAACTGCTAGTTGTAGAAAAAGACGGGTTTTAAAAAGGTAACTATTTTCAAAGACACCACGTTTTCGCAACATTTCCTAAAAAAACTTCCGCAATAAATGAGGTTTTGAAAATTAATAACGTTTTAAAAGTGATTAGCTTTTAATGATGCACGCTTTGGAAATGAACAACCCGTTTTGGAATCACCGTTAAATAACAAAATGATTAATTGATTTTGAGGATTTCAACGGCAACAAGTTTTACGCTAAACACTTCAATGTGACACCGCCAAATTCAGCCATAACGTCTAGGCTGGGTTTGGAGTATTACATTTAGTGGTATCAGAGCCAAGTTGTAAAATTTGGCTGTGGAATGGGCTTTTAAACTTTGAATTTCTAAAAGTTGCTTTTAAATACTTTGAAGTGTTCTGGAAGGATTTTCTAATTGTGTAACACCCCTAACCCGTATCCGTTGCCGGATTAGGGTTACGAGGCATTACCGTTCAAAACACAGTTCAGCACAATCATTTATATACATTTCATGCACCAAAGAATAACGATACATTTATAACTTTATCAAACTTGGATATCCAAAACTCACTTATTTTAAATTCGAATACATGAATCATAATTACAATTCAAATCATTCACACCTTACAAATCATGTATCACAAATAAGCACATTTCAAAGTTTCAACCAATTCAATTCAAACATATATCAAAACTCAATTTAATATATTCCATAATTACCAAATTCGAACCAAACTTGTATACATCAAAGCTATGCTCACATATTTAATACTTTCAATATTTGATTCCCTATATCCATCACATTAATGACTTTATCATAAGTAAATCATATTCAAACATATGTCCTCACTTTTCATGTACAAAAAATATATCAGTACATATTTTCATTAGCTAAGTATCAAACATTTCAATATGGCTGTACATAATATATATAAATCAAGTTATACACATACAGAACTTATAACAAATCAACAACTCCAATAATTGTATATTAAATCTATTTTATAAAAGACATGCGCATGTACAACTTATACATAGATTGAGACAAAAATTTCATTACTACCTTTTTATTCATTTATGCGGCATTAATATATTAGCTTATATGAAATTCATATGTTTTACATGTTAACACAAATTAAGAACAAGCATTCGGTTATAAATAAAACCCATTTCATTTCTTTATCTATTCGGTTAACACAATTCGTTTATATATATATTTATAAACTTATAAATAACTACAAATCCATATAGCCATGCACATATACATATCAACCATAATATAAGTGCATATATATACATGTAAAAACATATAAGAACTCAACTAAAATATCATGACCGATTACCAAAGCACACATATCCTTTATCATTAATCTAATATAATTTCCTTATATAAATCTAAGTCCCAATATGTCTAAATAACTATAACAAATAAACCAAGTATCATGCATATCATTAATATAATTCATAAGTGAACACCGAATTTATCTCATGTATATATCTTGATTTTTACCTAACTAATACATGATTTACCTTAGCTCAATCAACAATCCATAAAATAAATATGACCGAAACTCAAAGCAACTTCACAAACATCATATATCTTGGATACACTCTCCATATAAACTCAAACCAAGACAAAAATAAACTTAAGCCATAATTAAACCAAAACCAAACTTGAGCATGGAAATTAAGTCATATTTAAACATACTTAATCTCAAACATTAACAAAACATATCAAGCACACTTCATTTATATGCCATGACCGAATGTACTCATACTTAAACATCATATTCCACATTTAAATATGCCATGGCCGAATTACTAAAACCAAACACATCAAGCATAAAACTAAGAATACATAAAACCAACTTAAACATATAATCAAGCCATCTTCGCATGGTGAAAAAGATGACAATGGCTTTTAATTTGATATATTATAACATATATTAACCTTATTATTATTTTACTTAATTAACCTTTATAAATTAATATACAAAACATATATAATAAGGTTACTATTGACCATTGCCGCCCACTAACTTATATAATGATTTAATTGCATCATAAAACCTCCAAATTATAAAGACAACAACAATTAGGCACTTTCATATTTAACCATCAAATTTTCATTTTACGCGATTAAGCCCTTTTTTCAAATTAATCACACAAACAATAAAATTAATTCACGAAATTTTCACACATATAAATTCACACATAGTAAACACATAAAATAAAATTAAAATATTTTTTGGACTCGGATTTGTGGTCCCAAAACCACTGTTCCGATTAGGTTCAAAACCGGACTGTTACAAATTGTGTGGCACACCGAGTCTCCGCGCCGATCCTGTAAGTTCTCTCTAAAAACTGTACTTTGATTTTGACTAAAACTGCCATAGGTAGGAGTACTGGGACTACTGTAGGTCGTACTGCAAACTCTTTAGTAGGGTATACTGAAATTGTAGTAAACCAGTAGACACCGATAGACACTGCGTTGTACGAAAACAAACTCTAAATTACTGCTTTTCATAAGACATCTGTTAATAAACAACTAGAACTGTAAATCAATCTGCATAAAATTGTTAATTCACATAAAACGCGAATAGACAATGAGCACAAGAGGTACACACGGACAAAGTACAAGAGGCCATGGTAGAGGCCGTAGAGCTGCTCGAGTTGGGTCCTCGTCGTTTGGCTATATACCTAATTTGGAACTAGAGTGCACAGCGGAAGCGTAGTGGTGGAGTCTGTGTTATGCGACTGATCTGATAATTGGAAATTTCGAGGACGAAATTTATTTAAGGAGGGGTGAATTGTACCGCCCCAAATTTTGGGCCTAGAAGAAATAGGTTTTGAACAAGGGAACAATTTAGAGAGTGCACATAAATTTTTAGTTGTGCTAGAAAGTGACATAAATGAATGTCTGCTTCAGTGGTTAAGTGATTTAGGAGTGTTTGGAAGTGTCTGAGAAGTCAGGGGTTCAAGCCTTAGCTTAGGCAAATATTTTATTTTAAGTGAATAAAATCCTTGGATCTAGATAGTAGGTTCTTAAATTATTGTGGTTAAAATATGATACAAAGGAGTTGTTGGTCTAGTGGTAAGGGGCGTGTGGAGTGTACATGGGGCCTAAGGCTCGAGTGGTGGCGCACTAAAAAGGGAGTATTTATTTTGCTGCCAAATTCGTGTGGGTGGTAGAGTTGGATTGAAATACTGCTGATTGGAGTTTGAACTGGTCATAGAGAGAATTGAGGAGGGATATTTGGAGAGATTTGAGGAGAGAATATTGGGATTTGGGGAGGTTGTTGTTGTGGAGAGATAATAGGAGAAAATTAAGGGATATGAAGTTGATGGAGAGTGTGTAGCCGAATTGGAGGAGGGATTTTTGGGATTTGGGGTTGTTGCCAATTTGGTGAAAGTTAGAATTCGGGTTTCATTCCTTTTCTTTCAACCTTGGCCGAATACAGCTTCTCTCCTCCCTCACCATTTTTCTTTTCGATTTTCTCTCCTAGCCGATTCTCCCTTCTTCTTTTTTAAGCTCTACCGAATACTCTCCCTTCTTTTCTTTTTCTCTGTTTCTTTCCTTGTTACGTTGTTACTTTGGCTGAGCACCCATCGCATCTTTCTATTTTTGGCTCTCGGCTTTAGCAAGGGTTCGTTGATCAATTGGGAGCGCATGGTTTTTCTCTTCCTCTCCCTCAAGTTCTCTTCATTGGCCGAATACTAATAGATTAATCTCGATTCTTGGTTCTTTGTACGCTACATCTCTGATCTGCAAGCTGTTTTATCGTTGTTGGTAAGGGGTTATGGTATGATAAGGAGTCATCTGTTACTTTTTGAGAAACAGTATTGAGTGGTAAGTGGGGTGCAATTGAGATGGTTTGTCAAGTATGAGTCTAATATAGAGATGGTGACTTTGGTGTAGGTGGTGGTCGAGGTTGATTGGCATATTGCCTGGGAACCAAGGATGCGATGATCATTGATTTTCGGAATAAGACGGTTCAGAACGAGGAGAAACTACAAATTGCATCAGGTGTGTAACAGTACTCCGTAAACGGTAATCGGCGAAAAAAGTCAAAAAAGTGTGTACTCACACTGTTTTAACCGTAGGTCGGCAAAAGCCGAAAAGCTGAGAAATATGGCATTTGATGCCACACGGGCGTGCGATCGCACGTGTGGCAATCCGAGCCCGCGAAATAGGGGTGTTTGTCTATAGAGGCCACCATGAGCGATCTCATGGGCTTAGCCCATTTTGGGCCATGTTAGGTCAAAATGATGACCGAAATACCCTCATAAGGTAAAATGACCGGAATACCCCCATAGGTTAAAAAGACCGAAATACCCCCATAGGGTAAAATGACCGAAATACCCCCATAGGGTAAAATGACCGAAATACCCCCATAGGGTAAAATGACTATTATACCCCTAGGAGATGAAATGACTTTTATGGCCTTATGTTATGTATGACTGATTTGCTCTATGATATGTATGACTATGATTGAGCATGACATTTTGCATACACGTATGATATTATGTCACGACATATTGCATGGGGATGGGTTGTTATATTTGGAGGAAGTGTACTGTAGTAATAAGGTCGCACGGGTCGCCCAAGATGACTGTGGACTGATGGCTATATGCCGTTTATTATACTGGCAGCTTTGGTGCAATACTATTTAGTGCCGCAACCGGTGCTAATCTTGGTGTGTCTGGCTGGGTGGGTCGATTTTATCCCCACATGGTGTGTTTGGCGGGACGGAGTGGTGTGTAGAAATTTGGATTGGGTAGGATTTGATTGCATATCTCGTGCGATTAATGATCGCATCTTTATTCTTGCATCGGTTAATGATATTACATCTTCGCATTCCTTTGCATGACCGATATTCGTTATTGTTATGGGCCAAGGCCCCTTTGATACTAATCTTGAAATTGGGAAAAGGCCCTACTCGACATGGCATTGCTCTTTGGGCTCAAGCTCAATCGTTTCATTATTCTGAGAAAGGGCTTAGACCCACACCGAATCTGGACTATTATTGTAATGGGCTCAGTCCAAACCGCATTTATATCTTGTTTAATTGATTTGTTTGCTTGTTAGGGATTACACACGAGTTTTCGTAAACTCACCCCTCTGCTTAATCGCATGCTGGGTAATCCCCCGATCGTAGGCGGGTCGATCTTCGCGAGGACTCGATGATGGCCATCCAACCGCATCAGCTTTCATTTTTAGCCTTTGATTTATAAGTAACTGAATTTGGGTATTTTTATGTAATAAGGTCTCTTTAAAGTTATAAACTTTAAATTTGGGTTTTTATTTATTTAGTTTGATAGAAACTACTAGTTGTAGAAAAAGACGAGTTTTAAAAAGGTAACTGTTTTCAAAGACACCACGTTTTCGCAACATTTCCTAAAAAAACTTTCGTAATAAATGAGATTTTGAAAATTAATAACGTTTTAAAAGTGATTAGCTTTTAATGATGCACACTTGGAAATGAACAACCCGTTTTGGAATCACCGTTAAATAACAAAATGATTAATTAATTTTGAGGATTTCAACGGCACCAAGTTTTACGCTAAACACTTCAATGTGACACCGCCAGATTCAGCCATAACGTCTAGGACGAGTTTGGGGTGTTACAGTTTCGGCGACGGATACGGGTTAGGGGTGTTACATATCCCCCCTTAGCGACCCTTACCCGCTCACCGCCTTATTTCTCCTTCTCTCACCTTCCTTATTTCTCCATAGGAAATCATAGCATAATACAGCAACTATGGCTAGCTCACGAGTTTGTGTGCATTAATGAACGAGTCTCACTTTTCTTTATTCTTTGTCGATACATTTCTCATTCACGAATGCTTTTACTCTCAAGAATTTTTTCTATTCATTTTTTATTTTCTTTTTGAATTATTTTTCTTTTGCATCACATATTGGCTAACCTATAATTACTCTAACACATTGATCTTTCCTATTTCACACTATTTTTACAAAATTCTATCGTAATGTATCTACTTAGCCCTCAATACATATGGCTAGACGTCTATAGTCGTGCAGTTCAAGACCAAAGAAAAAGGGCAAATACAAAGTAACATTTTTGTCTCGGATTTTGTGTGAATGTTCATCAAGAAGTGTTTTCTGGCTAAAATATAGGTACTAAAGATGAATAAATAGGGTTAGCTTTTTTGCTATAGGTGTATACCAAACAATGCCTTAGGTCATCCCTGGGTATCTCAATATTCACAAATTTAATCACCCAAAAAATCACAATTTCAACAATTTATCATTCATAATAGCATGCTTGTTTCCCTATATTTCCTATATCATATGGTACATTCAATTGCTCAATGTCTATTTACAATGTAATATATAGAACTTAGTAGTCTAATAATAAAAATTTTAAAATCATCTACATGCTCCTAACCAATCACTTGTATTTCTACAAGCTCAAGCACACAATTGACAATAAAAATTAAAAAAAAAACATAAAAATTGAAACAAATTTTCAATTTTACCCCCCACACTTTAGAAAACACATTGTCCATAATGTGTAGCCCTAAAAAAATAAGGAAAGAAGTTACTCGATTGATCGTGGTAGTTTCGTAAGCTTTTGGTGGGTGCTTCCTCCTTTGATCATTGAAAGTTCGCAATGTTTGTGTTTTTGTTGTGTGGGTATTTTGTACAAAAATTCATAAATATATATAAATATTTGTTCAGTTCTAAAATTTCTTCAATTACAATATCCTAAAAGAAACAATTAACTTTCCTAACGTAAAATAAACTAAACTTAAAAATTGTCCTAATTTATGTATATATTTATTATTCATCATCCCCTTGGAGTCCTCTTTTTCTCCTCTCTTCCTTTTGTTTTCTCTGTAAAATTACAAACTACTTATACACATTGTCTTCTACCAACTTTTTTGGAGGGTTCATCTCCTTATCCATCCTCTTCATAGGTACTCCGGCTCTTTTGCACAATTCCATTATAAGGTGCAGGAAGAAGGTTCCTTTTGCCTGGTTTCTTACACATTTAATCATATTCCTATATATCAAAGTACCAATACATATCTGCTTCTTTTGCAAGATCGCATAAACTAGAATGGCTTGTACTAGGCTGATATTAGAATGGTCAGTTGTAGGCCAAATTCTTGAACATACGAACTTCATCCATATCTTTTCTCTTGGATTCATTAATGCTTGGTTGAAAGTCTCAAGTACTGTTGTCCCTATTTGATACGTCCATACTTTTTTCCTGTAACACCCCTAACCAGTATCCGACGCCGGATTAGGGTTAAAGGCGCTACCAGACAGATCAAAAACTTACACAACACTTCATACATTACATTCATCATTAACGATCATAGTGTCCCGTAGATGAGTCATCGAGACCCAAAGCATACATATAAATCGAGTTGGGACTAAACTGAAACACATATGAAATTTCATGAAAATTAAAAACTTTTCTAACTTTCAGGGGAGGCACTGCCGTGGTATGAGACCGTGTGCCCTCCACGGCTTCTAGACACGCCCGTGTGTCCATCCGTGTTTACATACTGACTATATCAACACGGTTACTTGGCACGTCCGTGTGCCATGACCGTGTGCTACCAAACCATATACTGACTTTTCCAACACGGCCAACAAGCACGCCCGTGTGCCATGGCCGTGTGCTCTTAGCTAGCTACTGACTTATACACCACGGCCAGCTGACACGCCCATGTCGAGGTTGTGTGCTATTTAAGCTACATTTTGCCAATTCAACCACGGTATTAGGCACACCCGTGTGCCACAACCGTGTGGCATTATAGACCATTTACAAGGCCAAAATGCCACCCATAAGGGTCAACCTACAAGCCATATTTTCCAACATATCTTATGCACATATAACCATAAAAAAACATACCAAAATAATCATTCAAACCATGCATTCAATACCATTTCCAACCATGACCATTTCAAAGAATAAAACTCATATCATTACAAGCATAATTCATTCATTTGCTCACTCAAACCTTGGCCATTTCACATGCTTTCACCATACCAAAATATGTATCATGTATCACATTCATTTAAGCAAAGTCTTAATTCAAAAATAGCCAAATCACATGGCTAAGATCACATACCAACTTGTACTAAAATACTAGCCTATACATGCCATATCTAACTTTATATATTTTCAAAATGTACCAAAATGATTTAAGTAGTGTGATGAGGATCCTTGACGGTCCAGAGCCTTGATAGCTTTGACGACCTATAAAAGCAGGAGAAAACACAGATGAGTAAGCTTTCAAAAAGCTTAGTAAGTCATTTACAAATAAACTTAACATATAAAACATATGAGCATAATACCACATTGGCACATTTCATATACATAGCAAATTTCTCACATATATACTTTGGTCCATATCTTTTGCCATATTTGCCACATTCATCAATTTAAGAATCATAGTAAGATCACATAGGTACTTACCTTATATACACACTTTGTGTATATATATCAAACGTACCTGGAACGGACAATCAATCACTTAATTTATCATAGCTCGGATTTGCAATTTGTATCTCAGACTTGCCCGTTGAACCGTAAGGAATCTAGTATGATACTCAGAAGGTTCGAAATGGTTGTACAATGCCAACGCCCCGCATTTGAGGTCTTACATGCACTCAGACATTGATGCCGCTGTCCCAGACAGGGTCTTACACATATCAATACGATGCCGATGTCCCAGACATGGTCTTACACGTAAAGCTTATATCGATGCCAACGTCCCAGACGTGGTCTTACTCATAAAATTTATATCGATGCCAACGTCCCAGACGAGGTCTTACACAAAGTCTCAAATCAATGCTAACGTCCCAGACGTGGTCTTACATGATAAAATAGAACAGATACCTATGCCATGACATATACTATCCTATCTATTCCTAGGTTCAGACAGGGCTTCTCGGACATCAATATTTAGTCGATACCAATTCTCGGATTTCGCATATATCTCATCTCGAACATATTCATAGCAATTCAAATTTCATATATGCACAATTAAGTCAATTCAAATAGATTTATTTTTTTATTGACTTACCTCTAGTTCAGTTTAATGGAAACGGATTCGGCTACTCGATTACTTTCGATTTCCCGCGATCTAAGTCTGTTTTCTTCGGTTCTTGATCTATACATATTCAAATTCAATCTATTTATTCAACAACTCATTCAATTTAATCCAAAAACACTTATTTAGGGCAATTTACAAATTAGCCATCACATTTTCACATTTTGACATTTTAGTCCCTATTTCACAAAATCACAAAATACACCAAATTTGCTTATGCCCATGCTTAGCCGAATGCTCATGTATCTCATAAAAGTCCAAACATTTCATTTATTTCACAATTTAGTCCCTCAAAATACTATTTTCTCAATTGAATCCAAAATACTCAAATTCACCAAAACTTCAAATACAAACTATGATAATCAAACACATATCTTTTATTTTTCACCGTCAAACATTTCAAAGCTCATCTGTTCATCAAAGACACATTTCAAAAACATCATCAATTCTCAAAATTAAGACATGGGTTTCAAAGTTTATGAAGCAACGATTGCAAAAACGTAGGAATTATCAAAAACCGAAGCAAAACATACCTTGAATTGAATCAAAAGCTAGCCGAATGCCCTAGCTCAATTTCCTTTTTCTTTTCTTTTATGTTTCGGTAATATGGATGATAATGGCTTATTTTTAAGCCTTTTGTTTTATTAAATATCATGTAATTAACAAATTACAAATATAACATTAATGAAACAATTTTATCATCTTATAATGCATGGATATAAATGTCCACTTACTCATAATGGCATAATAACCTTTTAAGGACCTCATATAATAAAGACATTAGCAAATAGATTTCCTTACATAAAACATGCTAATATTGCATTTAATGCAATTTAATCCTTTTCTCAAATTAAGCACACAAACAGACAAATTAACTTACGAAACTTTACCACATGCTTAGTCACATATCAACGGCACAGAAAATAATATTAAAATATTATACAGACTCAGATTTGTGGTCCCAAAACCACTGTTCCGACTAGGGTATGAACCGGACTGTTACAATTCTCCCCCTTTAGGGATTTTCGTCCCCGAAAATCTTACCGTTAAACAGATTTGGATATTGTTGTCTCATTGAATCTTCAGGCTCCCATGTGGCCTCTTCTATTCCGTGACGATGCCATAGTACTTTCACTAACGGAATTTTCTTCTTTCTTAGCTCTTTCACCTCACTAGCAAGAATACGGATTGGTTCTTCTTCATATGTCATATCAGATCGGATTTCAATTTCAGATGGGGCAATCACATGTGACGGATCAGATCGATATCTACGGAGCATTGAAACATGAAATACATCGTGTATCTTTTCTAACTCAGATGGCAACTTTAATCTATATGCAACAGGCCCAACACGCTCAATGATCTCATACGGTCCGATGAACCTTGGACTTAATTTGCCTTTACGTCCAAATCGAAGCACTTTCTTCAACGGAGACACTTTCAGAAATACTTTGTCGCCAATATCAAATTCTATATCTTTACGTTTCAAGTCTGCATACGACTTCTGACGATCAGATGCTGCTTTCAAACAATCTCGGATCAGTTTCACTTTCTGTTCTGAATATTTTATCAAATCAACACCGTGTAGCTTATTTTCACTGAGTTCAGTCCAATACAGAGGGGTACGACATTTACGTCCATACAGAGCTTCATATGGTGCCATTCTGATACTCGACTAAAAACTATTATTATACGCAAATTCGATCAACGGCAGATACTGTTCCCACGAACCATGAAACTCAAGTACACAGCATCTTAACATATCTTTGAGAATCTGAATGATTCGTTGGATGACCATCATTTGCGGATGAAAAGTCATCTTGAAGTGTAATTTCGTACCCAAAGCTTCTTGCAGTTTCTTCTAGAATCTTGATGTAAACCTCGGATCTCTATCTGACACAATGGATAGTGGCACTTCGTGCAATCTAAAAATCTTGGAAATATATAGCTCGGCTAATCTATCAAGTGAATAATCAAATCTTACCGGAATAAAATGGGCAGATTTCGTCAGTCGGTCAACTATGACCCAAATTGTATCTTTCTTTCTCGAAGTCTGAGGTAAACCAGAAACAAAGTCAATTGTTATTATATCCCATTTCCATTCAAGAATCAGAATCGGCTGAAGCAATCCAGACGGAACTTAACGTTCAGCTTTTACTTGCTGACAGACTAAACATTTTGAAACAAAGTCAAAAATGTCTTGTTTCATACCAGACCACCAATAGTGTCGTTTCAAATCCTGATACATTTTCGTACTTCCCGGATGAACAAATAGACGACTGTTATGTGCTTCACTCAAAATCAGCTGAATCAACTCCGGATTTCTCAGAACACAGATACGATCTCGGAATCTCAAACAGTCATCAACAACTCAAAATTTAGATTAAGAATTCACTTCACACTGAGCTTGTTTCGCTAGCAATTCATTATCTACCTTCTGAGCATCACATATTTGCTATACAAACAACGGTTTCGCTTTTAACTCAGCTAACACAGAACTATCATCAGATAAATCTATTTGAGCATTCAAAACGCGTAGTGCAAACAATGATTTTCAACTCAGTGCATCTGCAACAACATTTGCTTTACCCGGATGATAATCTATCACAAGCTCGTAATCTTTTAACAACTCAAGCCATCTTCTCTGATGCAGGTTCAAATCTTTCTGAGTCATTAGATACTTCAGACTTTTATGATCTGATAATATGTGACATTTCTCACCATACAAATAATGGCGCCAAATCTTAAGTGCAAACACAATCGCAGCTAACTCGAGGTCGTGCGTCGGATAATTCTTTTCATGCGGCTTTAATTGTCTCGAAGCATAAGCTACGACTTTGCCTTCCTGCATCAAAACACATCCCAGCCCATTTAACGAAGCATCACTGTAAATCACAAATTCTTTGCCCGATTCTGGTTGTACTAACACTGGAGCTTCCGTTAATAGAGTTTTCAACTGATCAAAACTTTTCTGACATCTATCAGACCATTCAAATCTAACATCTTTCTGAAGTAATTTCGTCAACGGAGTAGCTATCACTGAAAATCCTTTCACAAATCGATGATAATAACCAGCTAGGCCCAAAAAGCTACAGACTTCAGACACGTTCCTCGGAGGTTTCCAATCCAGAATAGCAGAAATCTTTCTCGGATCAACTCAAATTCCAGAAGCTGACACAATATGCCCCAGAAAACTAACCTCGTGTAACCATAATTCACATTTGCTAAATTTTGCGTACAATTTCTTTTCTCGCAGAGTTTGCAATACGATTCTCAAATGTTCAACATGCTCAGTCTCATCCCGTGAGTAAATCAAAATGTCGTCAATAAATACTACAACAAATTGATCTAGGTACGGTCTGAAAATTATGTTCATCAGATCCATAAAAACAGCAGGTGCATTGGTTAGTCCAAATGGCATAACTAAAAACTCATTATGCCCGTACCTCGTTCTAAAAGCAGTCTTCGGAATGTCTGAATCTTTAGCTCTCAGCTGGTAGTATCTCGATCTCAGATCAATCTTGGAAAACACAGTAGCTCTTTTTAACTGATCAAATAAATCATCAATTCTGGGCAACGGATATTTGTTCTTTATTGTCACCTTATTCAACTGAAGGTATTCGATGCACATTCTCATCGTGCCATCTTTCTTTTTCACAAAAAGAACGGGAGCACCCCAAGGTGAGAAACTCGGTCTAGCAAACCCTCTATCAGTTAATTCTTGTAACTGTGACTTTAACTCTTTCAGCTCTGTTGGTGCCATTCTATATGGAGCTATTGAAATAGGCGTAGTACCCGACAACAACTCAATACCAAATTCAACTTCACGTATCGGAGGCAAACCCGACAATTCTTCCGAAAACACATCAGAATATTCACGGACAACAGAATCGACTCAACTTTCTTTTCAGACACCTTCGAGTCAATAACATAAGCGAAATATGCTTCATATCCCTTTTTCACATAACTTTGAGCTTTCAAAACCGATATCACAGTAGACAATTCATTCATATCATTAGACTCAACCCGCACAATTTCATTATTCGGACATCTCAAATCAACAGTCTTTCTTTTACAATTTACAACCGCATCATGCAAAAACAACCAATCCATACCCAAAATAATATCGAACTCGTCAAATGGAAACAGCATCAGATCAGCAGGAAAATAGATATCTCAAAACATTAACGGACAGTTCTTGCATACTTTGTCAACAAGGACACTTTTACCTAAGGGGTTCGATACTTTTATAGTAAACTCAGTAGACTCTACAGGCAAAGTCTTGCTGAATACTAAATTCATACATATATATGAATGCGTAGAACCAGGGTCTATCAAAGCAATCACAGAAGTATCATAAAGAGAAAAAGTACCCGTTATAACGTCAGGCGATGAAGCTTCCTCTCGAGCTCGTACAACATACGCTCTAGCAGGCGCTCTAGCTTCAGATCTGACAACATTATCTCTTGTAGTTCTCTCAATAATACCCGACATTCTTTACATTCTTCGATGGTCTACCTCACGGGTGCAATATCGATCTCGATTTTTGAACCGTCTCGCTCAACAGGCTCGGGGCAATCACGGATAAAATGATCAAGCGATCCACATCTCAAGCAAGCTCATTGTTCAATCTACTGACTTCCGGATGCCTTTTTCCATAATGTTTACATTCGTGTCTCTCGATCGAGGACATTACCAACATCAGCATCAAGTTGCTTTGGAGTTTTGGAGCTCATTTGCGGTCTAGATTGATTTTGTTCGAATATCTCACATTATCCCTGAATCTTTTCGGAGCAGATTGAAATGATTTACTCTGAAATCTCTTTTTCATATCTCGAGTATCAGACTCAGCTTTTCTTTTATCTTTCCTGAGTGCCTATGCTTTACAAGCTCGGTCAACGAGTACAACGAACTCTTTTATTTCTAAAATACCAACTAGCAAATGGATGTCTTCATTAAGTCCGTCTTCAAATCTTTTGCACATTATAGTTTCGGATGATACACATTCCCAAGCATACTGACTCAGTCTCACGAATTCTCATTCATACTCAGAAACAGTCATTCTGCCCTGTTTAAGTTCCAGAAATTCCTTTCGTTTCTGATCAACGAATCTCTCACTGATATATTTCTTCTGGAACTCAATCTGAAAGAAGTCCCATGTAACTCGTTCTCTCGGAACAACAGAAATCAGAGTTTTCCACCATTGGTAAGCTGTATCTCGGAGTAATGATACCACACACTTTATGTATTCATCCGGAGTCAGAGACATTTCGTCGAATACCCGAATCGTATTCTCTAACCAAAACTCAGCCTTTTCAGCATCATCATCATTGGTAGATTGGAATTCTTCAGCTCCATACTTGCGAATCTTGTCTACCGGAGGCTTATTGAACAGATTTGGATGCATAACCAGTGGCACAACTGTAGTCTGAGGGGGATTATTCAGGGGTGGAGGTTGTGAAACAGTCGGGTTATTCTTTACAAACTGAGTGAACCACTCACTCATCATTTGCAAGAAAGCTTGTTTAGCTTCTTCCCCTTGACCGCTAGTAGACGGTCTCGATTTAGAAGGCGCTATCCCTTGCGCGAGATCAGGCGCATTGCTTTCTACGTCATCAGCTACGGCTCTTTCGGGATACATTACTATACAGAAATCACATTTATACGTCAAGATTCATCACACTATCACAATTAAGAAATATGGCATGTATAGCTAGACTCTGACACGCTACGTTAGTCCGAGAATCGGCTAAACTGTAGCTCTGATACCAACCAAATGTAACACCCCTAACTAGTATCCGACGCCGGATTAGGGTTAAAGGCGCTACCGAACAGATTGGAAACTTACACAACACTTCATACATTACATTCATCATTAACGATCATAGTGTCCCGTAGATGAGTCATCGAGACCCAAAGCATGCATATAAATCGAGTTGGGACTAAACTGAAACACATATGAAATTTCATGAAAATTAAAAACTTTTCTAATTTTCAGGGGAGGCACGCCCGTGGTAGGAGACCGTGTGCCCTCCACGGCTTCTAGGCACTCCCGTGTGTCCATCCGTGTTTACATACTGACTATATCAACACAGTTACTTGGCTTGTCCGTGTGCCATGACCGTGTGCTACCAAACCATATACTGACTTTTCCAACACGGCCAACAAGCACGCCCGTGTGCCATGGCCGTGTGCTCTTAGCTAGCTACTGACTTATACACCACGGCTAGCTGACACGCCCATGACGAGGCCGTGTGCTATTTAAGCTACATTCTGCCAATTCAACCACGGTACTAGGCACACCTGTGTGCCACAACCGTGTGGCATTATAGACCATTTACAAGGCCAAAATGCCACCCATAATGGTCAACCTACAAGCCATATTTTCCAACATATCTTATGCACATATAACCATAAAAAACATACCAAAATAATCATTCAAACCATGCATTCAATACCATTTCCAACCATGACCATTTCAAAGAATTAAAATCATATCATTACAAGCATAATTCATTCATTTGCTCACTCAAACCTTGGCCATTTCACATGCTTTCACCATACCAAAATATGCATCATGTATCACATTCATTTAAGCAAAGTCTTAATTCAAAAATAGCCAAATCACATGGCTAAGATCACATACCAACTTGTACTAAAATACTAGCCTATACATGCCATATCTAACTTTATATATTTTCAAAATGTACCAAATTGATTTTAGTAGTGTGATGATGATCCTTGACGGTCCCGAGCCTTCAGTAGCTTTGACGACCTATAAAACAGAGAAAACACAGACAGAGTAAGCTTTCCAAAAGCTTAGTAAGTCATTTACAAATAAACTTAACATATAAAACATATGAGCCTAATACCACATTGGCACATTTCATATACATAGAAAATTTCTCACATATATACTTTGGTCCATATCTTTTGCCATATTTGCCACATTCATCAATTTAAGAATCATAGTAAGATCACATAGGTGCTTACCTTATATACACACTTTGTGTATATATATCAAACGTACCTGGAACGGACTATCAATCACTTAATTTATCATAGCTCGGATTTGCAATTTGTATCTCAGACTTGCCCGTTGAACCGTAAGGAATCTAGTATGATACTCAGAAGGTTCGGAATGGTTGTACAATGCCAACGTCCCAGACGAGGTCTTACATGCACTCAGACATTGATGCCGCTGTCCCAGACAGGGTCTTACACATATCAATACGATGCCGGTGTCCCGGACATGGTCTTACACGTAAAGCTTATATCGATGCCAATGTCCCAGACGTGGTCTTACTCATAAAAGTTATATCGATGCAACGTCCTAGACGAGGTCTTACACGAAGTCTCAAATCAATGCCAACGTCCCAGATGTGGTCTTACATGATAAAACAGAACAGATACCTATGTCATGACATATACTATCCTATCTATTCCTAGGTTCAGACAGGGCTTCTCGGACATCAATATTTAGTCGATACCAATTCTCGGATTTCGCATATATCTCATCTCGAACATATTCATAGCAATTCAAATTTCATATATGCACAATTAAGTAAATTCAAATACATTTATTTGTATATTGACTTACCTCTAGTTCGGTTTACAGGGAAACGGATATGGCTACTCGATTACTTTCGATTTCTCGCGATGTAAGTCCGTTTTCTTCGGTTCTTGATCTATACATATTCAAATTCAATCCATTTATTCAACAACTCATTCAATTTAATCCAAAAACACATAGTTAGGGTAATTTACAAATTAGCCCTCACATTTTCACATTTGGACATTTTAGTCCCTATTTCACAAAATCACAAAATACACCAAATTTGCTTATGCCCATGCTTAGCCGAATGCTCATGTATCTCATAAAAGTCCAAACATTTCATTTATTTCACAATTTAGTCCCTCAAAATACTATTTTCTCAATTGAATCCAAAATACTCAAACTCAACAAAACTTCAAATACAAACTATGATAATCAAACACATATATTTTATTTTTCACCATCAAACATTTCAAAGCTCATGTGTTCATCAAAGACACATTTCAAAAACATCATCAATTCTCAAAATTAAGACATGGGTTTCAAAGTTTACGAAGCAACGATTGCAAAAACATAGGAATTATAAAAAATCGAAGCAAAACATACCTTGAATTGAATCAAAAGCTAGCTGAATGCCCTAGCTTAATTTCCTTTTTCTTTTCTTTTATGATTCGGCAATATGAATGATAATGGCTTATTTTTAAGCCTTTTGTTTTATTAAATATCATGTAATTAACAAATTACAAATATAACATTATTGAAACAATTTTATCATCTTATAATGCATGGATATAAATGTCCACTTACTCATTATGGCATAATAACTTTTTAAGGACCTCATATAATAAAGACATTAGCAAATAGATTTCCTTACATAAAACATGCTAATATTGCATTTAATGCAATTTAATCCTTTTCTCAAATTAAGCACACAAACAGACAAATTAACTTACGAAACTTTACCACATGCTTAGTCACATATCAACAGCACAGAAAATAATATTAAAATATTATACAGACTCAGATTTGTGGTCCCGAATCCACTGTTCCGACTAGGGTATGAACCAGACTGTTACATTTCCCTTCCGTTAGAAATCTCTAAACCTCTTCCATGTCCATGTTTTTAAATTCTTTAAGATCTATTTTGTATAGGTAATCTCGGTAATAGTATTTAGGATCGTAAAATTAAAAATACTTCTTTTAGTTACCAGGACATTGACCCCTCTGACTTTGACATATGTCAGTAACTAATAGTACGGTCTTGTCGCTTCTCTCTCTTTTAATACAAGATAGAATTCTTGCACCACGGGTATTATTATTGGTTCTTCATGAGGCAAGCAAAAGTTAATCCATTATCTTTCTGTTGCAATTTCCCATACTCCTTTATAGTTTTTCCTTGATGGGTCGAATCCTTGTTCTTGGATTAATGTGTACGGCTACAACCATTGTTGATATTTGTCTATACTATTTTCTTGAAATTCAACAGATGGATTCATCATGCTATATCATAATTTATAACTTATTTGAACCTAAATGTTATCGTGGTATTGCTTTCTGAGATTATGGTGCTTCCTTGACTAACAATAGAGAGATCTTGTTTTCTACACAACGTTTAGGGATGATAAAAAGATCTAAATGATCTATTTATTTTAGAGGAAGATAGTGATACAATTAACATTTATATTTGTGTTAGGAAGTTTATTCCTGATCAATAAGGAGTTAGAGAATTCTAAATCTACTAAAATTTAATTATAAAAACGTCAGATGTTAGTTAAAATTCGAACGGCATCTTACGCAAGGGTATCGCGACATCTTCTATGAATGTCGCAACGTTGAGGATAGTTTACCTATGCCAAACATTGTCCAGTGTCACCACATGCAGAGCTGGTGTCGCGACATTGAGGCCAATTTCTGCTATCCTTTTTTTCTGCCTTAAGATATTCTTTTATCTCATTTTCTTTATTTATTTCCATTTCACTTTCCAATATACCCTCATTCCTGCATTAGCTCCATAAAACTTTGCATTGTAAGGCTTGAGTGCCAATTGTTTCCTTTGCTGTCCCCCCAAAATAATGTTTTACTCTCTGTCCATTTACTAGAAAAAATTGTCCTCCCTTTCGAATAAGTTCTATTGCCCCATGACGTGTTATTTGATTTATAGTGTATGGGCCAGTCCATCTGTATTTCAACTTACCAGGGAATAATTTTAATCTTCAGTTAAACAATAACACTTTTTGTTTAAGAAAAAAATCATGTTTTTGTATTTTTGCATCATGCATGATTGTAACATCCTGATTTAGGGCCTAGACGGAATAGTGGTGTGAGACCACAAATCCAAGGTTTATGAATGAGTTTTTGAGGTTTATGCTATGTATGCATGCTAGTGTGAAAGTTTCATGAAGCAATTTCTTGAAATTGCGGTTGAATTGTCCAAAAGGACTAAATTGCAAAAGTTGCAAAATGTGAGATTCTAGAAGCTATTTGTGTGAAATAGCTTTAGAATATTAATTAGAGGTCCTTAAATAGCAATTTTCCCAATTTCTAATTTTTGGACAAAATTGGGCATGGATGAGTTAAAATAGAAAGTTTATCAAAAAGGGCATTTTGGTCATTTAACAATTAAGTGATTAAAATAGGAGAAAAGATGAAAAAATTAATTCATCTTCTTCTCCAAGGTCATAAAATTTGAGAGAGCCATTGTTAGGGTTCTTCAAAAATTTCAAGCTTGCTAGTAAGTGCATCTAGCCTCGTTTTTTATATTCTTTGTATTTTTGAAGTCTTTGTAGCATGAGTAAACTATTTTTAGCTATTTGATGAGCTATGATGGATGTTAAAAAATGTGGCCATGTATGACATGCACGTATTTTGATGTTTTATGGAAGATTATGAAAGTTTGATGTAGTAGAAACATCTTTTGCTAAATGAGTTTCCATAGAAAATGCATGTAGGGACTAGTTTGTAAAAATCTTGAGTTTGGTCATACATGTGTAATGTAGTGAGAATTGATGATTGCTTTAGTTGAGTAAGTGATTCGGCTAAGCATGAAAGGCTAGAAAGTTGAATAAAAATCACTTTACGAGCCTTGGGGAAATAGCGTAAATAGGAGAAAGTTTAGGGGCAAAAGGGTAATTTTGCCAAAGTATGAGATGTGGGTCAATTTAGTCAATGTGTATATTGATGAGTTGAATTATAATGATAGATCAAGAAAGACAAATCCCGGATCGAAACTGAGGCAAGAGCAAAGTGGTGGACTAAATTACACGTTTCAATACTTTTGAGTATCGAGGTAAGTCTATGCATAAACAATGCATTCATACTTACAATTTGTTAATGCTAGCTAGTGTATAGCATGGTTGAGAATGATTTAGAACCTATGTGATTCAAGTGGAATGAATGTGATAGATTTTGTGAATGGATGAATGATTGAGTAAATAGATATGTGAATGTGTAGTGATAATGCTAAAAGATGGGCTAAGTGCGATACCATCCTAATACATATTGATGATGAGTTGGCTATGTGCGATGCTATCGTTGGGTATATTGTCTAGTGGGCTATGTGCGAAACCACTACGATTACCTTTATGGTAGGCTAAGTGCGATACTACCTTATTAACTGATTATGGTAGGCTAAGTGCGATACTACCTTATAAATTGATTGTGGTTGGCTAAGTGCGAAACCATCGAGACATTAGCTGTGTGGATACATTATCGAGAAATAATGATGTGTTGTATATTGTGTAAATGTGATATTGAATGCCGGGGTGCATGTCAATGGTTATGAGTAAGTGACTCATGATGTGTTGGAAATGTGGTAAGGGATAGAAAGAGTAATCATAGTTGTACATTATATGTTAGTATAATGCTAATTGTTGTTTAGCTTATACTATGGTGCTTAATTGTTTATGTGTAAACTTACTAAGCTCAAAGCTTACTCCCTTTCTTTTCCCTTGTCTTATAGAGCAAAAGTGTTGAATCGAGATACGAGGATCAATTGGAAGATCGCCCACACTATCAGCACACTCTGGTACATGAGACTCAATGTTTTGTATATGGCATGTATAGGGGCTAGACAAGTTAGTGAATTTTGTTGTATATCGCTATGATGTGTTAGCCTTTAGATGGATAATCTATTTTGTATAATGCCATAGTTGTTGGCACTTTATTATATGAAAAGATGTAGTTATCTATGCGAGATTGTAAGATTTTGAGTTGATTATGGATGTGTTGAATGAGTGCATGTTGTGTATGCTAGAAGGGTGAAAAGAACTTGGCAAATAGCTTTGTTCTTGTCCATGTGGGTAGACACACGGGCGTGTGTCTAGGCCATGTGTGACACACGGTCAGCCCATGGGAGTGTGACTTGGCCGTGTGTCCCCTGCATGTTAGTATTTTAAGTCAGAATAGACTACGGACTAGTCACACGGGCGTGTGCCTAGAACGTGTATGTTAATCAGTGTTGGCCACGGGCTAGCCACACGGGCGTGTGTCTAGACTCTAGGCTGTGTTAAGGTAGTCAGTGTGCACCACGGGTGGAGAGCACGGGCGTGTGCCCTAACCGTGGGGCATTGGCAGAATGCTTGAGTTTTCATGCACGGGTAGTGACCATGGGCGTGTGTGACATCCACGGGCGTGCCAAATCTTACACGGGCATGTGAGCCCTGTATAGATGGAAAAATTTTAAGATCGTAAGAGTTTTTGATGTGTTCTCGAGATCCCTCGTGTGTTTGAGAGAGGCCTCGTAAGTCGAGATTGAGGTTGTTGTGATGGCCAAAGAGAGTGGTCATGTTGTGCCTAAGTGGTGATCTCGAGGATTTTAATACGGTAATGCCTCGTGCCCGATTCCGGCATTGAATACGGGTAAGGGGTGTTACATTTAATGGTATCAGAGCTATGGTTTATTCGGTTCTAGGACTACCGTAGCGGGTGTAAGAGTCTAGCTATACATGCCATAAGTGTACAATGATAGTGTGGTGGCTTCTGATGATTTTAAATCTTGTTTTATATAGAATATGGATTCCGATCCATTGACTGCTGATGAAGCAGTTAGTAATGCGCCGGCTCCTGCGCAAGGAACCGTGCCTGTTCAAAGTGGACCCGAGGCTATGGGTCAAAGGGAAGGGGCACGGGAAGCCTTTCTCCAGATGATGAGCAATTGGTACTCAGATTACGTTCGAGCGAACCCTAATGCTCAACCTCCTCCACCTCCTCCTATACCTCTGCCAATTCCTGTGGCTCCTCAAGGTATTAATGTAGTGAGGATATCGAAACCCCCGGTAGATAAGATTAGAAAACATAGTGCTGAGGAGTTTAGAGCTAAGGTTGATGATGACCCTGAGAGGGCAGAGTTTTGGTTAGAGAACTCGATGAGAGTGTTTGAGGAACTCTCTTGTACTCCTGAAGAGAGCTTGAAGTGTGTCGTATCCTTGCTGAGGGACTCAGCATACCATTGGTGGAAGACGTTGATGTCAGTAGTCCCGAGAGAGTGGGTGACGTGGGACTCTTTTCTAGAAGAGTTCTGGAAGAAGTATATAAGCCAACGATTTACTGATTGGAAAAGGAAGGAGTTCCTTGAGTTAAAGCAAGGAAGAATGTCAGTAGTGGAATATGAGCGTGAGTTTGTTAGGCTTAGCAAATACGCTCAAGAATGTGTGTCGACAGAGACCATATTGTGTAAGAGGTTTGAAGACGGACTAAATGAGGACATCAAACTCCTAGTGTGTATTTTGGAGTTGAAAGAATTTGTGGTGTTGGTTGAAAGGGCAAGTAAGGCCGAAGAGTTGAGTACAGAAAAGAAAAGGCCTATGAGTGAAGCCCGAGATGCTAGAAAGAGGCCGATAGGCAAGTCGTATCAAGCCCAGTCGAAAAGGTCCAAGGAAGTGAGACCTAGGACGACAGTACCAGTGGGTTATTCGCATCGAGACTTGTGCAATACTCGTTCGGGTTTGTGAGTCCAAGCTACTTCGATGGAAAGTGTGGGCAATCAAAAGAACAAACCGGAGTGTCCAAGTTGTGGTAGATATCACACCGGAGAGTGTTGGGGTAACAGTCGAAACTGTTATAAGTGTGGTTCCCCCGACCATTTTATCCGAAATTACCCTGAGAGGGATGATAAGGAAGAGAAGCTAGAGATGAGATCCAGTGATGTGTCTGCAAGGGGTAGACCACCAAGGAACCTGAGAGGCGGGAATAGTGGTAGAGGTGCATCTAGATACTCTACTGTGAGACCGGAAGGTTGGGCACCTGCGAGGACGTATGCCATTCGCGCTCGTGAAGAGGCATCCTCCCCTGATGTGATAACGTGTACTTTTTCTCTCTTTGACACCATTGTTATTGCTTTAATAGATCCAGGGTCTACTCATTCTTATATTTGCATGAGATTGGCATCTAGTTTGAGTATGACTGTTGAGTCTACAGACTTTGTGGTTAACGTGTCAAACCCGTTAGGTAAGCATGTGTTAGTGGACAAGGTGTGTAAGAATTGTCCTTTGATGATTGAGAGTGATTGCTTTTCGGCAAACCTTATGTTGTTGCTATTTGATAAGTTTAATTTAATCCTAGGCATGGATTGGTTGACTACCCATAGTGTCTTAGTGAACTGTGGTAGTAAGTTTATTGATTTGAAATGTGAGAGTAGAGATGTGGTTCGGGTTGAATCAGGTGGATCGGATAGTCTACCAGTGATGATTTCTTCCTTATTGGCTGATAAATGTTTGAGAAAAGGGTGTGAGTCCTTTCTTGCTTTTATGTTGAATACTCAAGAAGTTGGAGTAAAGTTTGAAACAGTGCCAGTGGTATGTGAGTATCTGGATGTATTCTCAGAAAAGTTACCCGGATTACCTCCAGCGAGATAGGTTGAATTTGGGATTGAGTTAGTTCCGGGAACGGCACCTATTTTGATTGCTCCGTATAGGATGGCACCTTTAAAGTTGAAAGAACTGAAGGTTCAGTTGCAAGAGTTGACAGACAAGGGTTTTACAAGACTGAGCTACTCACCGTAGGCTGCTCCGGTATTGTTTGTGAAGAAGAAAGATGGGTCTATGAGGTTGTGTATAGACTATAGACAGCTTAACAAAGTGATGGTTAAGAATATGTATCATTTACCAAGGATTGATGATCTTTTTGATCAACTGAAGGGAGCTACAGTGTTCTCCAAGATAAACCTGAGGTCTGGTTATTATCAGTTGAGAGTGAAAGAGCAGGATGTGTTGGAAACTGCATTTCGGACAAGGTATGGCCATTATGAGTTTTTGGTTATGCCGTTTGGTTTGAAGAATGCACCAGCGATTTTTATGGATCTGATGAATCGTGTTTTCAGACTGTATGTGGACAAGTTTGTAGTTGTCTTCATTGACGACATATTGATCTATTCTCAGGATGAGAATGATCATGAAGAACATTTGAGAATTGTCTTGCAAACTTTAAGAGATAAGCAGTTGTACGCTAAGTTTAGCAAGGGTGAGTTTTGGCTCCGAGAGGTCAGATTCCTAGGACACATTGTGTCAGGTGATGGTGTTAGAGTTGACCCGAGTAAGATATCGGCTGTTGTGGATTGGAAACCGCCGAGGAACGTGTCGAAAATCAAAAGTTTCTTGGGATTAGTAGGATATTACAGACGTTTCGTTAAGGAGTTCTCTGTGATTGCTACCCCGATGACAAAACTATTGCACAAAGATGTCAAGTTTGAATGGACTGAGACATGTCAACACAGTTTCGAGAGACTGAAAACAATGTTGACTGAGGCGCCGGCTTTGGTTCAACCAGAATTAGGGAAGGAGTTCGTGGTTTACAGTGACGCGTCATTTAATGGTCTCGGTTGCGTGTTGATGCAAGAGGGTAAGGTAGTTGCTTACACCTCGAGACAGTTGAAACCGCACGAGAAGAATTATCTGACTCATGATTTGGAGTTGGCTGCGATTGTTTTCGCGTTAAAGATTTGGCGACATTACTTATATGGTGAGAAGTGTCTAATCTTTACGGATCACAAGAGTTTGAGATATTTGATGGATCAGAAGGATCTGAATTTGCGACAGAGACGGTGGCTTGAGTTGTTGAAAGACTATGAGTTAGTCATTGATTACCACCCGGGAAAAACGAATGTGGTTGCGGATGCCCTGAATAGGAAATCCTTGTGTGCTCTAAGAGTTATGAGCACGAGTTTAGCATTGTCTGATGATGGTGCTATTTTGGTAGAGTTGCGAGCTAAGCCACTATTTGTTCAACAAATATGTGAGACTCAGAGAAATGACAGTGAGATGCTAGCTAAGAGAGCTAAGTGTGAATCAGAAAGTGGTTCTGATTTTTGAGTGGGCTCGAATGGTTGTTTGTCAGATTGTGATGTAATTTGTGTACCAAGAGATGAGGAGTTAATCCGAAAGGTTTTGCATGAGGCCCACAGTGGATGTTTGTCAGTACATCCGGGCAGTACAAAAATGTACAATGACTTTAAGAAGTATTATTGGTGGCCGGGTATGAAAAGAGATATTTCAGAGTTCGTGACAAAGTGTCTGATTTGTCAACAAGTGAAAGCTGAGCATCAAGTGCCTTCAGGATTGCTTCAGCCAGTGTTGGTACCCGAATGGAATTGGGATCGGGTTACCATGTATTTTGTGACGGGGTTACCGATGACTCTGAAAAAGAGAGATGTTGTGTGGGTTGTTGTGGATAGACTAACGAAGTCGGCTCACTTTATTCCAGTACGTGTTGATTATTCACTGGACAAGTTAGCTGAGTTGTATGTTGCAGAGATAGTGAGGTTACATGGTGTACCTGTGTCTATAATATCGGATAGGGATCCGAGGTTCACTTCGAGGCTTTGGAAGAGGTTGCAAGAGGCTTTGGGAACAAAGTTGAATTTTAGTACTATGTTTCATCTGCAAACCGATGGTCAGTCTGAAAGAGTGATTCAAGTTCTCGAAGACATGCTTCGATGCTATGTGTTAGAATTCGAGGGTAGTTGGGAGAGATATCTACCTTTAGTCGAATTTGCTTACAACAATAGTTATCAGTCAAGTATACGGATGGCTCCGTATGAGGCCTTGTATGGTCGTAAGTGTCGAACTCCTTTGTATTGGACCGAGCTTAATGAGAAGCGAATCCATGGGGTCGATCTAGTAAAAGAGACCGATGAGAAAGTGAAAATAATCCGTAATAGTCTGAAAGTTGCTTTTGAAGCGGCGTAAGTCGACGCGGATCTGAAAAGAAAAGAAATTGAGTTTGAAGTGGGCGACAAAGTGTTTTTGAAAGTGTCCTCATGGAAGAAGATTATGAGATTTGGACGAAAAGGAAAATTGAGTCTAAGATTCATAGGGTCGTATGAGATTACAGATAGAGTTGGGCCAGTAGCATACCGGTTGGCTTTGTCGGTAGAGTTGGAAAAGATTCATAATGTGTTCCATGTGTCGATGTTGCGACGGTATCGCTCCGATCCTTCACATGTAATTCCTTCGACGGAAATTGAGATAAGACCGAATATGTCTTATGATGAAGAGTCGATTAAGATCTTGGCTCGAGAAGTGAAATAGTTGAGAAATAAGAGCATAGCACTAGTGAAAGTGTTATGGCAGAAACACGGTGTGGAAGAGGCTACGTGGGAAACGGAAGAAGCTATGAAAGAGCAACATCTAAACCTCTTTACTGGTAAGATTTTCGGGGGCGAAAATCTCTAAAGGGGGGAGAGTTGTAACATCTCGATTTAGGGCCTAGACAGAATAGTGGTGCGAGACCATAAATCTGAGGTTTATGAATGAATTTTTGAGGTTTATGCTATGTATGCATGCTAGTGTGAAAGTTTCATGAAGCAATTTTGTGAAATTGCGGTTGAATTGTCCAAAAGGACTAAATTGCAAAAGTTGCAAAATGTGAGATTCTAGAAGCTATTTGTGTGAAATAGCTTTAGAATATTAATTAGAGGTCCTTAAATAGAAATTTTCCCAATTTCTAATTTTTGGACAAAATTGGGCATGGATGAGTTAAAATAGAAAGTTTATTAAAAATGGCATTTTGGTCATTTAACAATTAAGTGATTAAAATAGGAGAAAAGATGACAAAATTCATTCATCTTCTTCTCCAAGGCTGCCGAAAATTTGAGAGAGCCATTGTTAGGGTTCTTCAAAAATTTCAAGCTTGCTAGTAAGTGCATCTAGCCTCATTTTTGATATTCTTTGTATTTTTGAAGTCCTTGTAGCATGAGTAAACTATTTTTAGCTATTTGATGAGCTATGATGGATGTTCAAAAATGTGGCCATGTATGACATGCATGTATTTTGATGTTTTATGGAAGATTATGAAAGCTTGATGTAGTAGAAACATCTTTTGCTAAATGAGTTTCCATAGAAAATGCATGTAGGGACTAGTTTGTAAAAATCTTGAGTTTGGTCATACATGTGTGATGTAGTGAGAATTGATGATTGCTTTAGTTGAGTAAGTGATTCGTCTAAGCATGAAAGGCTAGAAAGTTGAATAAAAATCACTTTACGAGCCTTGGGGAAATAGCGTAAATAGGAGAAAGTTTAGGGGAAAAAGGGTAATTTTGCCAATGTATGAGATGTGGGTCAATTTAGTCAATGTGTATATTGATGAGTTGAATTGTCATTATAGATCAAGAAAGACAAAGCCCGGATCGAAACCGAGGCAAGAGCAAAGTGGTGGACTAAATTGCACATTTTTATAATTTTGAGTATCGAGGTAAGTCTATGCATAAATAATGCATTCATACTTACAATTTGTTAATGCTAGCTAGTGTATAGCATGGTTGAGAATGATTGAGAACCTATGTGATTCAAGTGGAATGAATGTGATAGATTTTGTGATTGGATGAATGATTGAGTAAATAGATATGTGAATGTGTAGTGATAATGCTAAAAGATGGGCTAAGTGCGATACCATCCTAATACATATTGACGATGAGCTGGCTATGTGCGATGCTATCGTTAGGTATATTGTCTAGTGGGCTATGTGCGAAACCACTATGATTACCTTTATGGTAGGCTAAGTGCGATACTACCTTATTAACTGATTATGGTAGGCTAAGTGCGATACTACCTTATAAATTGATTGTGGTTGGCTAAGTGCGAAACCATCGAGACATTAGCTGTGTGAATACATTATCGAGAAATAATGATGTGTTGTATATTGTGTAAATGTGATATTGAATGCAGGGGTGCATGTCAATGGCTATGAGTAAGTGACTCATGATGTGTTGGAAATGTGGTAAGGGATAGAAAGAGTAAGCATAGTTGTACATTATATGTTAGTATAATGCTAATTGTTGTTTAGCTTATACTATGGTGCTTAATTGTTTATGTGTAAACTTACTAAGCTCAAAGCTTACTCCCTTTTCTTTTCCCTTGTCTTATAGAGCAAAAGTGTTGAATCGAGATACGAGGATCAATTGGAAGATCGCCCACACTATCAGCACACTCTGGTACATGAGACTCAATGTTTTTTATATGGCATGTATAGGTTCTAGACAAGTTAGTGAATTTTGTTGTATATGGCTATGATGTGTTGGCCTTTAGATGGATAATCTATTTTGTATAATGCCATAGTTGTTGGCACTTTATTATATGAAAAGATGTAGTTATCTATGTGAGATTGTAAGATTTTGAGTTGATTATGGATGTGTTGAATGAGTGCATGTTGTGTATGCTAGAAGGGTGAAAAGAACTTGGCAAATAGCTTTGTTCTTCTCCATGTGGGTAGACACACGGGCATGTGTCTAGGCCATGTGTGACACACAATCAGCCCATGGGAGTGTGACTTGGCCGTGTGTCCCCTGCATGTTAGTATTTTAAGTCAGAATAGACCACGGACTAGTCACACAGGCGTGTGCCTAGAACGTGTGTGTTAATCAGTGTTGGCCACGGGCTAGCCACACGGGCGTGTGTCTAGACTCTAGGCCGTGTTAAGGTAGCCAGTGTGCACCACGGGTGGAGAGCACGGGCGTGTGCCCTAACCGTGGGGCATTGGCAGAATGCTTGAGTTTTCATGCACGGGTAGTGACCATTGGCGTGTGTGACATCCACGGGCGTGTGAGCCCTGTATAGATGGAAAAATTTTAAGATCGTAAGAGTTTTCGATATGGTCTCGAGATCCCTCGTGTGTTTGAGAGAGGCCTCGTAAGTCGAGATTGAGGTTGTTGTGATGGCCAAAGAGAGTGGTCATGTTGTGCCTAAGTGGCGATCTCGAGGATTTTGATACGGTAACGCCTCGTGCCCGGTTCCGACGTTGAATACGGGTAAGGGGTGTTACAATGATTTTGCTCCTTGTATAACTTAGTATTTTCATAAGCCATAAAATGAAATTCTTCTAACTCTTGTAATTGAAATATTCTTTCTTTCTTAGCTAACTCTGGATTTAAGTTTAACTCTTTAATTTCCTAGTATGCTTTCTTTTCTAATTCAATTGAAAAATGACAATTTTCCCATAAACTATTTTGTAAGGAGACATTCCTAATAGCGTCTTGTATGTTGTTTTGTAGGCCCATAGCACGTCGTCTAAACTTGTTGCCCAATCTTTCCTACTTGGGTTTACTTTTTTTTCAGTTCGCTTAATATCCTAGTTGAACACCTCTACTTGGCTATTAGCTTATGGATGGTATAATGTTGTCATGTGATGTCTCACACTGTACTTCGCTAGAGCAACTTCAAACCGCTTACTACAAAAATGAGATCCTTCATCACTTACCAGCACACGAGGTGTTCCAAATCTACTGAAGATGTTTTTTTCTTAAGAAATGAACTACTATTGTTGTATCATTAATATGTAATGCCACTACTTCAACCCATTTGCAAACATAATCGACGGTTAATAGGATGTAGTAGTTCCCAAAAGAACTTGGAAAAGGTCCCATTAAGTCAATTTCCCAAACATCAAATATCTCTACTTTGAGTATCCTAGTTTGTGGCATTTCATCTCTTCTCGATAAACTTCCAATCCTTTGGCATCTATCACATCCTTGTACGAATTCATAAGCATCTCTGTTGATAGTTGGCCAATACAATCCTGATTGTAGTACCTTCTACATTGTCTTTTTTCTGCCAAAATGCCCCCCACATGGTGATGTATGACACCCTTGCAGAATATTTTTTACTTCTTCGTCGGCTACACATCTTTGTACTAATTGATCTATGCATTCCCGAAATACATACGGGTCTTCCCAAATATAAATTTTTAATTTATGCATGATCCTCTTCTTTTGTTGCCATGATACTTTTGGTGGGAAAACACCTTTAGCAATGTAATTCACATCATAATCTGCATACCATGGTGTGCTATTATTTTTTACCCTCACCTGATAGGCATCTATTTTGAATAACTGTTCATCTATGAAGGTTTCTTTTATTTGTTCAGAGTTCTGCTGTTCTGAATCATTTTCTATTCTAGATAAATGGTTCAGGATTTGATTCTCAGTTCCTTTTCGGTCCATTATCCATAGATCGAATTCTTCATGTAGTAATACTCATCTCATTAGTCTAGCTTTTGTTTCTTTCATTTTCATGACATACTTTAGTGCAGAATGGTCATTGTAAACATAAACTCTATTTGCCATCAAATAAAGGCAGAATTTTTTGCAAGCAAACACGATAGCAAGCATTTATTTTTTAGTAGTAGTGTAATTACATTGCGCTGGATTGAGTGTCTTACTTGCATAATGGATAGCTTCAAACAAGTTATTTTTCTTTTCTCCCAATATTGTACCTACAGTATAATCGCTAGCATCGCACATTACATTAAAGGGTTCTGACCAATTAGAAGTAATAATTATAGGTGCAAAGATAACTTTTTCTTTTATTACCTCAAATGCTTTGTTACAATCTTGATCAAATATGAAAGGTATATCTTCTTGAAGAAGTTGATTCAATGGTTTGGAGATGTAAGCGAAGTCTTCTATGAACCGCCTGTAGAACCCAGCATGTCCCAAAAAATTTCTTTCTCCCCGAACTGTCGTAGGGTTCAGGAGATTTTTGATAACTTCGACCTTAGCCTTTTCTACTTCTAAACCCTTCCTTGATACCTGATGTCCTAGAACCAATCCTTATTTTACCATAAAGTAACATTTTTCCCAATTGAGTACTAGATTGGTTTCTTCACATCTCTATAGAATATTCTCAAGGTTATCCTAGCATTCTCAAAAGGAATCTCCTTATACCGAGAAATTGTCCATGAACACATCCACGCCTTCTTCTAGCATATCAGCAAAAATAACAGTCACGCAACTCATAAATTTTGCCAAAGCATTACATAATCCAAATGGCATTCGTCTAAAAGCATATGTACCAAAAGGACATTTGATGATATCCAGAATATCCATAAAGGAAACAATAATACTCTTATCCTACTAATCTATCAAGCATTTGATCAATAAAAAGGACCAAGAAATGATATTTTCTTGTTGCATCATTTAATATTCGATAGTCTATACATACCCTCCAACAAGTGACTGTCCTTGCTGGTATCAACTAATTCTTATTGTTCTCAACTACCGTTATTCCTCCTTTCTTTGGGATGCATTGTGTTGGACTGACTCATTCACTGTCAGAGATTGCATAAACAATACCCGTATCCATCCATTTAAGGAGTTAATTTTTTACCACTTCTTTCATAGCTGGATTTAGCTGATGCTGTGCATCTACAACTGGCTTTTTCCCTTCTTCTAATCTAATCTTATGTTGACACTGTGCAAGATTAATTCCCTTAATATCAACAATTATCCATCCAATGGCTTTTTTGTGTTATTTTAGAACACTTAACAAGGCCTCTTCTTGCTTCGAACTCAACCCAGCAGCTATAATCACAAGTAATTTATTTTGCTCCCCCAAATATCCATACTTCAAGTGTTCTGGTAATTGCTTTAACTCTAACTCAGGCGGTTTAATAATAGAGGGTACCATTTTTTTTGTACATAGACTGATTTGTTATGTTTGTCCCTTGCTATGTCACCAATCAAATTGAAGAGCTATCTGGTCATTTTCTTGCTCTGTATCATCCCATTTCTCTTCGTCTGATTCATATTCATCGTGCTCAGCCCCATTTGCTGTGATCGATTCCAGTTTGTTGCACTTTTTCTCTTCTAACTTGGATTCTGCCAATTCCCCAACTTCTAATTCTTAATGTTTTCCCCAGGTAAATTCATTTTCACTGAATTTTTCAAATATTTCCATGACTTCCTTTCTCATTTTCTTCCAGATACTTCCTCCGATCATGATGTCAAATTTTCTCTTTCTCTGGCTTTCCAATCCATCATAGAAATGTTGGATTTGGATCGCAAAATGTATGCCTCCTCCCAGCACTGACCTGAGAATTGTTTTAAATCTTTCCCAAGCTTGCCGTAATGTTTCAGTAATGTACTGTTTAAATTGAAATAATTTTTCATAAGTACTGAGTACTTGAGTCATAGGCAAGACCCGTCAAATAAATAATTGCACAAAATCAGCCCATGTAGTGATAGTATCAAGTGAAAAGTGCATCTAACCAAGCTTTCTCTTTCTTGTCCAATGCGAATGGGATTAGTAATAATTTAATAGTATCTGTTGGAACACCAGCATGTGTGACAGTGCTACATATGTGTTCAAACTGTCAGAGGAAAGCTATAGGATCCTCTGTTTTATAATCATTAAATCAACATTATCAGAAATCCAAGTTAATAATGAAGGATTTAATTCAAAATGAGGACAATAAATAATGGGGCGAATAATACTAGAATGCAACTAGTCTAGATAAAAAAAATCCTAATGTTTGTGTCATGTTGTTAAAGGTTACTTTATCATATTGCAAAAAATCAAATATTTTTTGTGCTTTGTATTATGTATCACTATAAAGAGATAGTAGTTGATTGTCTTAGATATGTAAGAATCCTTCCAAATGCCTTCCTATAACCTGAAATTATAAGAAAGCAAGAGGGTGTTAATAAAGATGACATATAAAGACCATAACTATAATTTATTTATTTCCTAATTATTTTATTAAATGCAAAAATTAAAATTAATCTAGTGGCGTTGCTTCCCCGGCAACAGCAGCAACAACTTCACCGCCTTAAGACGTACCAATGTACAAAGTAGAAATCCTGCACAAAATATGTTAAATAGTATCTACAAGTATACTGGTCAAGTTATAATATAGTTACAATGAAATAGGTAAGTACACCAAGGATCGTACCCAAGGGAGGCGAGCGCTAAATTAATTCTATCCTAAGCACAAATATAGCTAATTATTACTTTAAATAAATTATATTATGACTAAACATAAAGAAAGAGTTTTTAATAGCTAAAGAAATAAAATAATATAAATGGAAAAACTTTGGGAAATTTTCTATAGAAACTTAATCAGATCTGAGCATGGGTGAGTAGCTCCTTTCGATAATCATAACTAACTGTTTCTTTGGGTTACCTATTTAATAAACTATTCGCTATCCTAGTAGGATCTCTCGATCTTCCACTAGAATAACGAGTCGGCAAAAACTACTTATCTCTCGACCTCACAGTCCAAACTGGTTCGAGGTTAAGGTGTTCACGGATAGGTCATACCAATTTTGGGTTAATTCCCACCTAGATGACTTCTTAGGGTCGTCAAGCCTAGGGTTTAAGTTCTTCCTCTCCCAAATAGCTAATCTGCTAAGAAAACCCTGTACAATAATCAATTAATCATACCTCCACTCGCTAATCGCCCATAAGAAGATTAGTTCCTCATGGATCTCAAAAACATAATAAACTTGATATAAAAGATGAACATTAATAGTAAATCAAGATATGAAGGTTTAAGAGAATCCTAAATTATATTTAATTGAAGCACGAAACCCAAAAAGAGTTGATCGAGTTCCACCAATCAAATCTCTCGATACATGCAAAACTAAAAAGAACCTAAAGTCTAAGAAAAGGGGAAAAACTTAAAAAAAACTATGAAGAAAATTATACAATATGAAAATTTATCCATAACAAGTGTTAAATGAGCCTATTTATAGAGTTAAGGTTGACATCGTCCTTAACCCTAGGTCAGTTGATGCTCTCATGCTTAATATTTGATTGTGCATACCAAGACGCCCCTAGCTCGTCAGTATTTCTCGTACAGGATCGGTGTCGCGACACCCTATGGTCGATGTCGCGACATCAAAGGCAGTATGCTTGTTCTCAGGGTAGCTTCAGGGATGTGATGCGTCATCCCCTGGTTGTGTCGCGACTGTAATAGCCCGTTTTTGGTCAAATCAGAACAGTGGCTTTGAGACCATAAATCTAAAGTCAAAATTATTATTTTATTATTATTTTAATGTTTACAACATGAATATATGATGGTGTGAAATTTTTGTTAAGAAATTTTAGCATTTGGTTGCTCAATTTGATAAAAAGGACTAGATCGTATAAAATGCAAAAGTGGAGTTCTATTAGCTAAAAGTATCTAATAGCTATAGAACCTCATAGTAAAGGTCCTTATGTTGTAATTAGACCATTAATAGCATGAGTGGACATATATGGACATGTATTAAAGTGTTTTGATGGTGATTAATTAAGGTTAAAAATGTAATTTATTAAATAAAGGTTAATAAAATAAAACAAAGTCAAAATTTGCTTCATCTTTATGCTTATTGCCGAATTTGAAGGCGGAAGAAAGCCATTTTAGGGCTTGAAACATTCGGCTACTTCAAGGTTCAATTGTAAGTCCATTTTTGTCCCATTTTTAATGATTTCTACGTTTTTGAGATCATTGCAGCTTATTCTATCTAGCCCAGGGACTATTTTGCAAAGCTGTTAAAGATTTAGAAAGTTTCCATTGATGAATAAGCATGTATTTTGATGTTTGATGATAGATTTTGAATGCTTGTTGATAGATATACAAGTTTTGTTAAGTGATTTTGAGTGAAAATGCAAAATAGGGATTAAATTGAGAAATGTTGAAACTTTGTGGTTAAAATGTGAAATAAATGAAAAATATGGGCTACTGGGGGCATATTAGTAATTCAGCAAGCATGGGTTTATTTTTAATTTCATTAATTTGTGATTTTATGGGATAAGGACTAAATTATAAAAAATGTGAAATATTAGGGGCAAATGTGTAAATGTGCTTTAAAGTGTGTTTTGGACTAAAGTGAATAGAGAGATTATTAAATGAGTTAATTTTGAATATATTTAGATCAAGAAAAGCAGAATTCGGATCTAGATCGGGGAAAAGATAAAGTACTCGATTAATCGACAATTTCATCATTTTTGAATCGAGGTAAGTTCGTATGTTATAATTTCATTTCAAATGAATTCTATATGCTTTGATATAGCATAAATTGTGATTATGTGACTATGGACAAGTTTGGAAATGATTCAACGATGATTCGACAGTTGGAATCCCGGTTGAACCTTAGGAATAGTTTAGGATGCTAGTGACATGTCATTAGGGGATAGTTTGAGTTGGCTTCGGGCCATGATAGTAGCACTTCGGGTGCGAGATAAACCGATTTGGCTTCGGGGCATACATATCGGCTGATTTGGCTTCGAGCCATGATATCAGTACTTCAGAGATAAGTTACCTTGATTTGGCTTCAGGCCATGGTATAGGTACTTTTCGTGTGAGATCCTTGAGTATCCAACTTCTATTCCAAATGGTTCAATGGGTAAACGATAAATATGGATGAGTATGAGATTGATGTTAAATGATACAGGTACGTACATGAATTATAAGTTTCAAATCGAAGAAACTTGTGAAGGTATTGTATAATCTCACAATTGAGAATTGGAAAGGTTTGTTAACTAATGTAAGCTAAATATTGTTGTATTCAAATTATTGAGTTATATTTATGTGATTACATTAAGTTTATTTCATATGAGCTTACTAAGATTTATATCTTACTTTGTTAATTTTCATGTGTTTTATAGTGTTATCAAAGCTAGCTCAGATTTGTGGATCGTCAGAGATCGCTTCGCACTATCTATCTATCACTTGGTACCTTTGAACTTTGGTAATTTAGGTATATGGCATGTATAGGGAGTTTGGTCATTTTGGTTATTAATTGATAGTGATTTTGGCCATATGAATTGGCATTGTAAATGTTTATGTTTTGTTATGTATATATAGCCATGAGTGATGGCTTGCTTTTGGTATATTTGGTATGTTTGAATCATGTATATATATATATATGTTTATGTCTTGTGTAGTGAGTTGGTTGATGGTTGTGTGATGATTGATGGTAATAGATTTCATGAGTGTTAAATGGATGATTTATGGACATTGGTTTGTTTGTGAAACTAAGCTAAAAGATGTATATTTGGGAGTGTTAGTTAATTGAATTATATATGTGAATTTAAGTATAAAATTAGATGGCATATTGTGGTATTTTGTGATTTGTGTTGATGGGTAATGAAATGGTATGGAATATGCTTGGTATGAGATTGATTTAATGCCTATTATGCCTTGAGTTGGTGCCTTTGAATTGTGGTGTAGGTACATGAATTTTGGGTGGCGAAATTGGCTTGGCAAATAGCTTATTTTTGTCCACACGGGCATGTGTCTCAATCGTGTGTGACACACGGTCAAGTACACGGTCGTGTGTCCCCTGGAGTTGATTTTGAAATTAAGTCAGTATGCTTCACACGGCCTCACACACGAGCGTGTGATTTGGCTATGTGGAATAAGTCAGTATACCCTACAAGTTTGGCACAGCCTAGCACACGGCCTAGCACACGAGCGTGTATGGCCATTTTTAGGGCACACGGGCGTGTGTGTTGGCCGTGTGACCCAAGTCAGAGAGTTATACGAGGTCAGACATGGGCTGGGACACGGCCATGTGCTCCCATTTCGAATGTCCACATGGCCTATGACATGAGCATGTCTGGTGGCCATGTGAGACACACGGCCTGGCCACACGGGCGTGTGTCCCCTGTTTTGAGAAAAATTTTCAAAGTTTCGTAAAAGTTTCTTAAGTTATCGGTTTAGTCCCGAACCACTCCCAAATCATGTTTAGGGCCTCGTAGGCTCATATTAGGGACAAGTTGTTTGAGATTGAATTATGAATGCTTGAATTGAGAAAATGTATGCTAAATGGATGTTTAATTGTTTTGTAAGTCTGTAATGCTCAGTAACCCTATTCCAGCGTCGAATACGGGTGAGGGGTGTTACAGCGACACTGAAGACAGTCTTGGAATTCTTGCTCTCTACTCTCTATGTTGTGACATCAAACACCCCATGTTGTAACACAACGACCATTTTTAGTTGGTACTCCTAATGGTTTCCTGCACGCTTACAAAGTATATTAGCTCACTCTTAGGCCTCATTCGGCCTCTAAGGTCAATAAAAGACTCAAATTACACTTTTTATTGAATGTAAACGAAACTAAGAAAACATAATTATAACATAATAAAAATGTTTGTATTCAAGCTCCTCAAGTACGGAAACTAGTTTAATATGTTACATTGAATTAGGGCAGATCACTCACCTTCTTTAATTCTCCATGTAGGAAGCCATAATGTTATACTAGCAAATATGGCCAGCTTACGAGTTTTTGTGTAATAATGACTGAGTTTTCAAGTTTTGTGACTTCGTTTTTGGGTCACTTATGACCTTTTTAGTACTTTCTTACTCACAATGCCTTTTCATTGCTCAAGTACTTTTTCTACTCGTTTTGACTTTTTCCAAATTTTATTTTGTCTACATATTTTTAACTTAACCTCTAATCACTAGTTCACATTGTTTCTTCCTATTTCGCTCTGATTTTACAAAAAAAATTACCTCTCTACCTATCCCTCAATACGTATGGCCCAACATCTAAGTTTGTGCAATTCAAGGACCAAAGAAAAGGGTAAGTATGAATTGTTTTTGGTTTCGGGTTTTCTATGAAGGTTTATCAAAAAGTGTTTTTTTAAAATATTTATTTTATTATTATTTTAATGTCTACAGCATGATAATATGATTGTGTGAAAATTTTGTTAAGAAAATTTATCGTTTGAGTGTTTAATTCTATAAAAAGGACTAAATCGTGTAAAGTGCAAAAGTAATGTTCTAATAGCTAAAGGTACTAAATGGCTATGAAATTAAATAGTTAAGGGATTTATGTTGTAATTGGACCATTGTTATTATGAGTGGAAAAAATGGCCATTAATTAGGTGATTTTAATGGTTTATTATTAAGATTAATTTAGTAATTTATGAAATAAGATAAGTAAAAAATAAAGAAAACAATTTTGTCATCTTTTAATTCATCTTTCTCCACCGAAAATACAAGAGAAAAACCTCCATGGAAGCTTTCTAGGGTTGGGCCACTTCATGGTTTAATTATAATTTCGTTTTTTTGTCTCGTTTTTAATGAATTCTATGTTTTTGAGATCATTGCAGCTTAATCTAACTAGCCCAGGGACTAATTTGCAAAATTGTTAAAGGTTTAGGGTTTTTCCATTGATGAATATAGGTGTATTTTGATGTTTGATGATAGAAAATGTATGTTTTTTGTTAGATAAACAACATTTGTAAAGTGATTTTTGATAAAATTTTCATTTAGGGATTTAATTGAGAAATGTGAAAATTTTAAGGTTAAATTGTGAAATAAATGAAAAATATGTGCTGCTATGGTAATAATAGAAATTCGGCTAGCATGGGTAGGGACCAAATTGCATGAATTTGTACTTTTATGAGATAAGGACTAAATTATAAAAATGTTGAAATATTAGGGGTAAAAGTGTAAAGTTTCCTTACTGTGTATTTTGGACTAAATTGAATAGAATTGTAACACCCCTTACCCGTATTCATCGCCAGAACCGGGTACGAGGCATTACCGGACATAACTCACTTGAACGAACAACTTTGAACTATACAATTTCATTCCAAATTATAACTTTCCAATTCATATACATAACACCCTTATTATGGGCCTACGAGGCCTTAAACATGTAAACGGAAGGTCTCGGGATTAAACCGAAAACTTTGATATACTTAGTAAAATTCTGCCTTAACAGGGCCACACGCCCATGTGAAATAGAACACGCCCGTGTGGGCAGGCCGTGTGGTCACACACGCCCATGTCCCCAGCCCGTGTGGGATTTATTTTTCATTTCGAACCTACAGGGGTTTTCACACGGCCGGACACACGCCCGTGTCTTTGGCCCGTGTCCTTCACACGGCCTAGACACACTCGTGTCCTCACCCGTGTGTGAAAACTTGGGTATTCTGTTTATGACGTCAGCAACCTTATAAGGGGCACACGGCCTAGGCACACACCCGTGTGCCTGGCCCGTGGTCGACACTAACTTGAAACACTAGCATGCAGGGGACACACGGCCTGGTCACACGCCCATGAGACTGGCCGTGTGTTACACACGGCCTAGACACACGCCCGTGTGCCTACCCGTGTGGACAAGAGCAAGGCTATTTGCCAAGCTCTTTTATCACCATGTTTCACATAACATAAAATCTCATTCAACAATTTATCAAGAAACCCAATCAAGCATCTAACATATTCATCAATAACCTCTTCTTTTCATAATTTCGCATTAATGAGCCACCAACTATGGCAATATACAAAAGAGTTCATCTCTAAAAGAGCCAACACTCTTGGCCAAAACAACAAAACATTTCATTAAGCCTAGCCCCTATACATGCCATACTCAAAATACTAAGTCTAAATATACCGAGATGAGTCAATAGTGTGGATGATCTTCCGATTATCTTCGAATCCCGAACTAGCTCATTGACACTATAAAACAAGGAAAAAGAGAGGGCGTAAGCTTTAAGCTTAGTAAGTTTACATGTAAACAATAAACATCATAACATATGCTAAACAACCAATAACATCATATACTAAGCAAGAATAATTCAAAATTCCACAATCATGCTTACTCATTTCATTTCTTACCACAATCCCACCACATAACAATTATATTGCTCACATTCACTTGTACACATTCCCTACACTCAATACCTCAAGGCAACATGAAACATTCAATTATACAAATTCTCAATGAACATCTCGAAATAATACTAAATACCCGGTGGTTTCGCACACAGCCCACCATTAAATAATAATAGGGTGGTATCACACATAGCCCACCACAAGAATATTTATGGTGGTTTCGCACATAGCCCACCAAATGATAAAATAAACGATGGTATCGCACACAGCCCATCGTGAGTAAGTAATAAGGTGGTATCGCATTTGACCACCATTAAAAGAATAATTACGGATATTTTTCCGTACTTACATATCTATTCCGAGGTTCATAAGGAATTACTCACTATTTATCAATTTCAATCAATCTCAATCGTAAATGATCTCATTCATACAATGCACCAATAAGTAACAACATATATATTATAGATGTATCGTTTACACATAAACTTACCTCGGTGCAAAACGTATAAGTCGACGACTTAATCCGTAACCTTGCCCTTTCCCCGGTCAAGGTTGTTTCCGCGCTCTTCTTGATCTATAATAATGAAATTCACTCTTTAATCACTTTATAATGCATGATACACCAAAATTTCTACTTAGGCAAAACTGACCATTTTGCCCTTATACTTTGGCAAAATTATGATTTTGCCCCTATGCTCGTAAATCTTTTTTCATCACATTTTCTCATTAAGCAAGCCTAGCTGAACATTTATTTCTCTTACAACAACTCACAAAACAAATTATTTCATGCATTTATTACACAATTACTACCTTTACAAATAAGTCCTATTTAGGTGTTTTCATGATAACACCCTTCACAAAAGTTGTTTCTTAACTCACTAACATTCATTTTCTTCCATAAAAACTCAGCAAACAACATGAACACTCTCATAGCAAGTCCCTAAACTTTTACCCATTTTGCAAAATAGTCCTCTCATTAGCTAGCTTAAGCTTTGGGGATTCCAAAAGTACAAAAATTATCAAGAAAGACCCCTAGATTTACTTACTTGCAAGAGATTTGTTTTGCTGAAAATTTGAACTCCAAGAACCCTTATTTCCTCTAAATTTTTGGTGGTAGAAGAAGCATGAATAGTAAAAGATGATATCTCTTTTATTCATCTTATTTTATTCATTTTTATATCACCTAATTCCACCAAATTTGACCAAAATTTAATGCTCTTGTCTCCCTAGTCTATATGGCCGGCCAACACACCCTTAATGGCCTAATTACACTTTAAGGACCTCCAATTTAATATTATATGGCTATTAGACACCTCTACCTTGCAAAATAGAACTTTTGCACTTTATGCGATTTAGTCCTTTTTCACAATTAAGCATGCAATTCCTAAAATTAAAGCACCAAAATTTTCATACATCCATATAATTATGCCATAATACATAAAATAATGTCAAAATAATTTTCTTCAACCTCGGATTAGTTGTCCCGAAACCACTATTCTAACTAGCCCCAAAATCAGGCTATTACAACTCTTCTCCCCTTTAGAGATTTTCGTCCTCGAAAATCTTACCGGTAAAGAGGTTTGGGTACTGTTCCCTCATGGCTTCTTCCGGTTCCCACGTAGCCTCTTCCACACCGTGTTTTTTGCATAACACTTTCAATAAGGCTATGCTCTTATTCCTTAATTGTTTAACCTCTTGAGCCATTATCTTAATTGGTTCCTCTTCATAAGTCATATACGGTCGTATCTCAATTTCCGTTGGAGGGATCACAAGTGAAGGATTAGATCGATATCGCCGCAACATCGACACATGAAACATGTTGTGTATTCTCTCTAACTCTGCCAGCAAAGCCAACTGGTATGCTACTGGCCCAATCCTCTCAATAACCTCATACAGTCCTATGAATCGTGGACTCAATTTGCCTTTTCGACCGAATCTCAATATTTTCTTCCACGGAGATACTTTCAGGAATACTTTGTCACCCACTTGAAACTCGATATCTTTCCTTTTTAAATCCGCGTATGACTTTTGTCGATCCGAAGCAGCTTTCAGACTATCTCGGATTACTTTCACTTTCTCCTCAGTCTCTTTAACTAGGTTGACCCAGTAAATTTGCTTCTCACTAAGCTCGGTCCAATACAAGGGAGTCCGACACTTGCGACCATACAAAGCTTCGTACGGCTCCATCCGTATACTCGACTGATAACTGTTGTTATAAGCAAACTCAACTAAAGGTAGATATTTTTCCCAACTACCTTCGAATTCTAACACACAGCATCGGAGCATATCCTCAAGGACTTGAATCACTCTTTCGGATTGGCCATCAGTTTGAGGATGGAAAGCAGTACTAAAATTCAACTTTGTACCCAAGGCTTCTTGCAACTTCTTCCAAAACCTCGAAGTAAACCTCGGATCTCTATCCGAGATAATAGATATAGGCACCCCATGCAATCTCACCACCTAAGCAACATACAACTCGGCCAACTTATCAAGTGAATAATCCACACGCACCGGTATAAAGTGATCCGACTTCGTTAATCTATCAACGATAACCCACACAACATCTTTCTTTCTCGGTGTCATAGGTAACCCCGTTACGAAATCCATTGTGATTCGATCCCACTTCCACTCCAGAACCATCACCGGCTGAAGTAATCCCGAAGGTACTTGATGTTCGGCTTTCACTTGTTGACAGACCAAACACTTGGTAACAAACTCAGAGATATCTCTTTTCATACCCGGCCACCAATACAACTTCTTCAAATCATTGTACATTTTTCTACTGCCTGGGTGTACTAACAAACAACCACTGTGTGCTTCATGTAAAATTTTTCGGCTTAACTCATCATCCTTTGGTACACAAATTCTATCATGAAACATCAAGCAATCCTCGGAACTAACTCGAAAATCTGAGTTATTCCCTGATTTGCACTGAGCTCTCTTAACATGCATCTCACTATCATTCTTTTGAGCTTCACATATCTGCTGAATAAATAATGGTCTAGCCCTCAACTCAGCCAATATAGCACCGTTATCAGACAACGCTAAGCTCGTACTCATAGCTCTCAAAGAATAAAGGGATTTTCTGCTCAAGGCATCCGCAACCACATTCGCTTTCCCCGGATGGTAATCGATTACTAACTCGTAATCCTTTAATAATTTAAGCCATCGTCGTTGTCACAAATTCAAATCCTTTTGGTCCATTGAGTACTTCAAACTCTTGTGATCGGTGAAGATTCGGCACTTCTCACCATATAAATAATGATGTCAAATCTTCAAAGTGAAAACGATCGCAACTAACTCTAAATCATGAGTCAGATAATTCTTCTCGTCCGGTTTTAGCTGTCTCGAGGCGTAAGCTACTACTTTACCTTCTTGCATCAACACACAGCCGAGACCATTTAATGACGCATAACTGTAGACCACAAACTCTTTCCCCGATTCAAGTTGTACTAAAACCGGTGCCTCAGTCAATAATGCTTTCAATCTCTCGAAACTTTGTTGGCATTTCTCAGTCCATTCAAACTTAAAATCCTTGTGCAACAGTTTCGTCATCGGAGTAGCAATCATGGAGAACCCCTTTACGAAACGTCTGTAGTACCCCACCAAACCCAAAAAGCTTCTAATTTCTGACACATTCCTTGGCGGTTTCCACTCCACAATAGCCGAGATCTTACTCGGATCAACTCTTATGCCATCACCCGATACAATGTGTCCTAAGAATCTGACCTCTCGGAGCCAAAACTCACTCTTGCTGAATTTAGCATACAATTGCTTGTCTCTTAAAGTCTGTAAAACAATTCTCAGGTGCTCTGCAAGCTCACTCTCATCTCGAGAATAAATTAATATGTCGTCGATAAAGACAACTACAAACTTATCCAAATACTGTCGGAACATACGATTCATTAGATCCATAAAAATCGCAGGAGCATTCGTTAAGCCAAATGGCATGACAAGAAACTCATAATGGCCATACCTCGTCCGAAATGTAGTTTTCAGCACATCTTGCTCCTTAACCCTCAACTGGTAATATCCAGACCTTAGGTCTATCTTGGAGAACACCATTTCTCCCTTCAATTGGTCAAATAAATCATCTATCCTTGGCAAAGGATACTTAATCTTCACTGTCACCTTGTTGAGTTGTCTGTAGTCAATGCACAATCTCATCGATCCATCTTTCTTCTTTACAGAAAGTACCGGAGCACCCCACGGTGAATAGCTCGGTCTTGCAAAACCCTTGTTCGTTAACTCTTGCAACTGAACTTTCAATTCTTTCAACTCTAATGGTGCCATCCTATACGGGGCAACCGAAATAGGTGTTGTACCTGGAATTAATTCAATTTCAAACTTGACCTCTCTAATTGGAGGCAATCCGGGTAACTCTTCTGGGAACACATCTAGATACTCGCATACCACCGGCACTGATTCAATCTTTATCTCTGATTCCTGGGTATTCAGCACAAAGGCGAGATAGGACTCATACCCTTTTCTCAAGTGTTTCTTAGCTACTATAGATGAGATCACTACGGGCAAACTATCTGATTTACCCATTATCACATTTGAAGATGATGCCTCTTCTCAAGCGCGAATGGAATAAGTTCTTGCAGGTGCTCTGCCCTCTGACCTCACAGCAGAATCTCTAGGCACGCCTCTATTACTAGTCCCACTCCCCGGGTTCTTTTGTGATCTACCCCTCGAAGATACATTACTTGGTCTTACTTCTTGCTTTATTTCCTTCTCATCTCTCTCTGGACAATTCCGGATGAAATGGTCGGGTGAACCGCACTTGTAACAATTACGGTTGTTTCTACAACACTCCTCAGTCTATGCACAATCTCATCGACCCATCTTTCTTCTTTACAAAAAGTACCGGAGCACCCCACGGTGAATAGCTCGGTCATGCAAAACCCTTGTCCGTTAACTCTTGCAACTGAACTTTCAATTCTTTCAACTCCAATGGTACCATCCTATACGGGGCAACCGAAATAGGTGCTGTACCCGGAACTAATTCAATTCCAAACTCGACCTCTCTAACTGGAGGCAATCCGGGTAACTCTTCCGGGAACAAATCTAGATACTCGCATACCACTGGCACTGATTCAATCTTTATCTCTGATTCTTGGGTATTCAGCACAAAGGCGAGATAGGACTCATACCCTTTTCTCAAGTGTTTCTCAGCTACTATAGATGAGATAACTATAGGAAAACTATACGATTTACCCGTTATCACATCTAAAGATGATGCCTCTTCGCGAGCGCGAATGGCATAAGTCCTTGCAGGTGCTCTGCCCTCTGACCTCACAGTAGAATCTCTAGGCGCGCCTCTATTACTAGTCCCACTCCCTGGGTTCTTTTGTGATCTACCCCTCGAAGATACATTACTTGGTCTTACTTCTTTCTTTATTTCCTTCTCATCTCTCTCTGGACAATTCTGGATGAAATGGTCGGGTGAACCGCACTTGTAACAATTACGGTTGTTTCCACAACACTCCCTAGAATGTTGTCTGCCACAATTTGGGCACTCCGGTTTAGTTGACTTTGGATTGCCCACGCTGGCCATCGAGGTGGCTTGAAATCTCGAGCCTGAGTATGTATTGCCCCGATCTCGGTGTAAATACCCCACTGAAGCAGTTGTCTGAGGGTTTATTTCTTTGGACCTCTTTGATTGAGTTTTGAACGATTTACTCATTGGCCTTTTTCTCGCATCTCGGGCCTCATTCATGGCTTTTCTCTTTTCCTTATTCAGCTCCTCGGCCTTACATGCCCTACCAACCAACACCACAAATTCTTTCAGTTCCAAGATCCCAACTAGAAGTCTGATATCCTCATTCAGTCCGTCTTCAAACCTCTTGCACAAGATAGCTTCTGTAGACACACACTCTTGTGCATACTTGCTGAGCCTAACAAACTCGCGCTCATACTCTGCCACAGTTATTTGCCTTGCTTCAATTCGAGGAATTCCTTCCGTTTCTGTTCAACAAATCGCTGACTTATATACTTCTTTCGAAACTCTTCTAATAATAAGTCCCATGTCACTCTCTCCCTTGGAACTACCGATGTTAATGGTTTCCACCAACGATATGTCGAGCCCTTCAACAATGACACGGCACATTTCAAGCTCTCCTCATGTGTGCAGGAGAGTTCATCAAACACCCTCATTGAGTTCCCAAGCAAGAACTCTGCCCTCTCGGGGTCATCGTCTATGTTAGCCCTAAAATCCTCGACCCCTTGCTTTCGAAGCTTATCTACTAAGGGTTTGGTCGTTCTCACCAAATCTCTACCTTGCGGAGCCACGGGGATTGGCTGAGGTATAGGAGGGGGTGGAGAAGGTTGAGCATTAAGATTCACTCGTACATACTCCGTGTACCAATTACTCATCAAGTGAAGAAAGGCTTCCCGAGCCTCTTCACCTTGACCTATAGTCCCGGGTCTACTCTTTACAGGCGCGGACCCTTACGCGGGAGCCGACGCGTTACTAGCAGCGTCATCAGCAGCTGCTCGGACGGGATCCATTTACTATACAAAAACATAGTTAAATATAGTTAGAAGTCACCACACTATCATTGTATTCTATGGCATGTATAGCTAGACCCCTACACACTCTACGGTAGTCCGAGAATCGACTAAACCATAGCTCTGATACCACTAAAAGTAACACCCCTTACCCGTATTCAACGCCGAAATCGGGTACGAGGCATTACCGGACATAACTCACTTGAACGAACAACTTTGAACTATAGAATTTTATTCCAAATTATAACATTCCAATTCATACACATAACACCCTTATTATGGGCCTACGAGGCCTTAAATATGCAAACAAAAGGTCTCGAGATTAAACCGGGAACTTTGATATACTTAGAAAAATTTTGCCTTAACAGGGCCACACGTCCGTGTGAAATAGACACGCCCGTGTGGGCAGGCCATGTGGTCACACACGCCCATGTCCCCAGCCCGTGTGGGATTTATTTTTCATTTCGAACCTACAGAGGTTTTCACACGGCCGGACACACGCCCGTGTCTTTGGCCCGTGTCCTTCACACGGCCTAGACACGCTCGTGTCCTCACCCGTGTGTGAAAACTTGGGTATTCTGTTTATGACATCAGCAACCTCATAAGGGACACACGGCCTAGGAACACGCCCGTGTGTCTAGCCCGTAGTCGACACTAACTTGAAACACTTGCATGCAGGGGACACACGACCTGGTCACATGCCCATGAGACTGACCGTGTGTCACACATGGCCTAGACACACGCCCGTGTGCCTACCCGTGTGGACAAGAGCAAGGCTATTTGCCAAGCTCTTTTATCACCCTAATTCACATAACGTAAAATCTCATTCAACCATTTATCAAGTAACCCAATCAAGCATCTAACATATTCATGAATAACCTCTTCTTTTCATAATATAGCATTAATGAGCCATCAACTATAGCAATATACAAAAGAGTTCATCTCTAAAAGAGCCAACACTCTTGGCCAAAACAACAAAACATTTCATTAAGCCTAGCCCCTATACATGCCATACTCAAAATACTAAGTCCAAATATACCGAGATGAGTCAATAGTGTGGATGATCTTCCGATTATCTTTGAATCCTGAACTAGCTCTTTGACACTATAAAACAAGGGAAAAAAGAGGGAGTAAGCTTTAAGATTAGTAAGTTTACATGTAAACAATAAACATCATAACATATGCTAAACAACCAATAACATCATATGCTAAGCAAGAATAATTCAAAATTCCACAATCATGCTTACTCATTTCATTTCTTACCACAATCCCACCACATAACAATTATATTGCTCACATTCACTTGTACACATTCCCTGCACTCAATACCTCAAGGCAACATGAAACATTCAATTATAAAAATTCTCGATCAACCTCTCGGAATAATTCTAAATACCCGGTGGTTTCGCACACAGCCCACCATTAAATAATAATAGGGTGGTATTGCACATAGCCCACCACAAGAATATTTACGGTGGTTTCGCACATAGCCCACCAAATGATAAAATAAACGATTGTATCGCACACAGCCCATCGTGAGTGAGTAATAACGTGGTATCGCAAATAGCCCACCAAAAGAATATTTACGGATATTTTTCCGCACTTACATATCTATCCCGAGGTTCATAAGGAATTACTCACTATTTATCAATTTCAATCAATCTCAATCATAAATGATCTCATTCATACAATGCACCAATAAGTAACAACATATATATTATAGATGTATCATTTACACATAAACTTACCTCGGTGCAAAATGTATAAGTCGACGACTTAATCTGTTACCTCGCCCTTTCCCCAGTCAAGGTTGTTTCTGCGCTCTTCTTGATCTATAATAATTAAATTCACTCTTTCATCACTTTATAATGCATGATACACCAAAATTTCTACTTAGGCAAAAATGACCATTTTGCCCTTATACTTTGGCAAAATTACGATTTTGCCCCTAGGCTCGTAAATCTTTTTTCATCACATTTTCCCATTAAGCAAGCCTAGCTGAACATTTATTTCTCTTACAACAACTCACAAAACCAATTATTTCATGCATTATTACACAATTACTAACTTTACAAATAAGTCCTACTTAGGTGTTTTCATGATAACACCCTTCACAAAAGTTGTTTCTTAACTCACTAACATTCATTTTCTTCCATAAAAACTCAGCAAACAACATGAAAACTCTCATGGAAAGTCCCTAAACTTTCGCCCATTTTACAAAATAGTCCCATCATTAGCTAGCTTAAGCTTTGGGGATTCCAAAAGTACAAAAATTATCAAGAAAGACCCCTAGATTTACTTACTTGCAAGAGATTTGTTTTGCTGAAAATTTGAACTCCAAGAAACCTTATTTCCTCTAAATTTTCGGTGGTAGAAGAAGCATGAATAGTAAAAGATGATATCTCTTTTATTCATCTTATTTTATTCATTTTTATATCACCTAATTCCACCAAATTTGACCAAAATTTAATGCTCTTGTCTCCCTAGTCTATATGGTAGGCCAACACACCCTTAATGGCCTAATTGCACTTTAAGGACCTCTAATTTAATATTCTATGGCTATTAGACACCTCTACCTTGCAAAATAGAACTTTCGCACTTTATGCGATTTAGTCCTTTTTCACAATTAAGCATGCAATTGCTAAAATTAATGCACCAAAATTTTCATACATCCATATAATTATGCCATAATACTTAAAATAATGTCAAAATAATTTACTTCAACCTCGGATTAGTGGTCTCGAAACCACTGTTTCGACTAGCCCCAAAATTGGGCTATTACAAGAATGATGATTGAATTGCTTAAATTTGATTACATATAGATCAAGAAAAGAGAAATTCGAATTTAGATCGAGGGAAAAACAAGGTTTTAGACTAGTCAATCCATTTCGTCGTTTTAGCGATCGAGGTAAGTTCGTATGTAATAAGAATTGTTATAATCATCTTTTAAATGCTTTAATATTGCATAAATTGTGAATACGACCTTGGGGATATATTCGACGACGATTCAGTAAATGTGAAATCCAGGTTGAACCTTTGGAATAGATTATGATACAAATGACATGTCATTAGGAGTTATGTGATTTGGGTGCTGGTCCATACGTCCTACCAGTGGCTGAGTTATCTAGCATGTGTTACGGATTCTCGTCAGCTTGTGTGAGTAGCACCGTGTGGTTTCGTCATGACCGTCAGCTTGTGTGAGCAGACCCATTGATAGCTCGAGAGTGAGCATTATATGTGATATGAGATTGAGATAGCTTCGGCTGTATATATGGCACTTAGGGTGTGTGATTCCCGAGTATTCGATAGTATTCCAAATGGTTCAATGGGTATATCGAAGATATGAAATGGTGAGAAATAGATACGTATCAGTACAGATATGTACAGAAACTATATAAGCATTGAATCTATGGAAGTTGTGAGTTCATGGTTAATTATGTGATTGAATATATGTTGACATTGTGATTAAATGTTTTGTAGTATGTTATGTTCATATTCTTGAATGGTAATTGAATGGTGAGCTTTGCTTATTATTTCATATGAGGTTACTAAGCTTACTTACATTGTTTATTTTTCTGTGTTTTATAGAGAAATCAAAGCTAGCTCAGATTTAGGAATCGTCGGAGACCTCATCATACTATCAAGCTATCACTTTGGTACTTTTGAATCTATGTATTTGGTTATATGGCATGTATAGGAGTATGGTCATTTTGGTATTTATGATAGTAATGAATTTAACCATTTGAATTGGCTTGTAAATTTTATGTGGTTTGTTATGTGTAGCCATGAGATTTGGTTTATTTTGGCATGTTTGGTGATGGTTGTATATATGTGAAAGGACCTTTTGAAATGTTGTGTATAATTGCCATTTATATGCTTGTTGTGAATTGGTAGTTGGAGTATTAAATGGTTGACATTTGAGATTGGTATATTTATGATTTTAGGCAAAATGGTGCTTAAATGAATGTGGTCTTATTGATGATTTGAGATTATGAGTTTTGGTATGAAATTGAATGGCATATTGTGGTATTTTTGTACCTTGTATTTTTGGTATTGATATAGCATGAATTAAGCTTATTTGAGATTGGATGAATGCCTATTTATGTCAAGTTTTGGTGCCAATTGGTTTGGTGTAGGTGTATGCAACTTGGGTGGCAAAATGGTTTGGTAAATAGCCTATTTTTTTCTACACGGGCAGAGACACGGGCGTGTGTCTCAACCATGTGTGACACATAGTCAGGTTACATGGTTGTGTGTCCCCTGGTGTGTACTTAGAAATCAAGTCAGTATGCTCCACATGGCCCAGCACACGGGCGTGTGACTTGGCCGTGTGGCATAAGTCAGTATACCCTACAGGTTTGGCACGGCCTGGCACACGGGCATCTAAGGCCACTTCAAAGGGCACACGGGAGTGTTGTTGGCTGTGTGACCCAAGTCAGGGAGTTACACGGGGTCGGACATGGGCTGGGACAGAGCCATGTGATCCCATTTCGAATGTCCACACGGCCTGTGACACGGGCGTGTCTTTGGCCGTGTGTCTCACACGGCCAGGCCACACGGGCGTGTGTCCCCTGTATTTTACAAAATTTTCTAAGTTTTCTAAAAATTTCCTAAGTTATTGGTTTAGTCCCGAACCACTCCTAATTCATGTTTTGAGCCTTGTAGGCTCGTATTAGGGACAATGTGAATGATGTTGAATGATGATTACATGAAATTTGAATATGTATGTGAAATGTATGTTTAATTGTATAATAAGTCCAGTAATACTCCGTAACCTTATTTCGGCGTTGAATACGGGTGAGGGGTGTTACAAATAAGGTTGGCTTTTTGGCACTGGGTTATTCCAAACAATGCCTTAAGTCATCCCTAGGTATCTCAATATTCACAAATTTAATCAATTAAGCAATCACAATTCTAACCATTTATCATTCATACTAGCATGCTTGTTTCCCTATATTCTCTCTGTCATTTGGTATACTCAATTACTTAGTGTCTATTTATAGTTTAATATATAGAACTTCGTATTTTAATAATTGAAAGTTTGAAATCATTCACTATCATGCCAAGTTTATAGTAAATACAATCATTCTATATACATGCTCCTAGCCAATCACTTGTATTTCTACAAGCTCAAGCACACTTTGGACAAGAAAAATAAAAGAAAAAAAAAACATAAAAATATGAAATAAAAATTCCTATGTTGCACCTCACACTTTAGATAGCACATTGTCTCTAATATGGAACCCTCAAATATATAAGGAACGAAGTGATCTGCCACAATTGGTTGTAGCAGATTAGGCCCAATTCTATACTTAGCGAGCTAGTTTTATAGCAAATTAATATAGTTTTTATTAAGTTTCTCTTCTTAGGACCTAGTGAATAAAATGAGCGTTTTTATGTGTTTTATGACCTTCTAGGCCAATTTGGGCCTAAGGGACTACTAACATGTTGATTAAGTGTGCAGGACATCATTCAAGGGCAAAAAGACAATGGATTACTCCCGATGTTGCAACATGAAGCTTGGATGTTGCAACACAGCAAGCGAAATACCAAGGAGCAATTTGCCAAGGATATCGCAACACAAGCAAGATGGTGTCGCGACACAACCCAGAATACACAAAGAATAAAGAAAATTGCATTTGATGTTGTGAAACATGCTCAAGAGTTTCATGGCATAGCTGCGATGAGGCCAATTTAATGTGCAATGGTGTTTTCGTCTACACAACCTAGATTAACATGCTCAGTCATCCTTACTTGACCTAATTAGGTCATAATACATGTAATATATAAATACTTTCTCAGAACAAAAAATTAGCGGGATTGATTCTTAGGTTTTTATTTCGTTATTAGTTTTTGCTTAGTTTAGTTATGTTCTTGTAATCGGAAGATCCTATTACAAAGTGGGACTTTCGCAAGCGGTGATTGTTCCAAAGCCATGAAAATCTCTTTCCTTTATTAAATTCTTTATATGTAAATCGCTAGACCTAGCCAAGATGTTATGGCTGAATCTCGAAGATCACATTGACCATGAAAATGGCGCAGTAAATCGTTTGAAAGATTTATCTTTAAAATTTCCATGTAAAATCACTTTTTTAATACTTGTTTTAAGTAAAACTGAATTTAGTTAATATCTTATCTTTGGAAAAACTTAAATATTGTGATTGCTTATTGAAAACGTTTTAATTTATCAAAGACATCGCAACGGACAAATTTCTAAATAAAAAAAAATCATTATTTACTTTGAAAACATAAATTAAATATACAACTCGTAAAAGAATAGTTGTCTCGTAAATAGATATGTCGAAATTTGAAAACATAATATTGAGTATTGAAAATCATCCTTATTGAGCTTAAGTTTCGTCATAATTATGAAAATCTATCGTAAATTATTATTTTCTCAAACCATTTAAATGGTAGTTTTTAAATCCAAATCATGCAAAAAATTTCCCAAATCAAATTCGAAAATCAAGACCAAAAACCAAACCAAAGTCCCAAAATTAAAGTCCATAGTAAGTAAGCACACCCCAAAATATCAAATAAAAATAACAATAGAGTTAACTGAAAAATGACCGACAGCGCCTCCGTAGTTGAGCTCATCCTAACCTCGATTATCTGAAATATCAAAATTTAAAGGGGTGAGCTTAAAAAGCTGAGTGTGGATCTCCAATAATAATATTCATAGAATTAACTCATATAAACATTAATTTAAACATATCATAGCATATAAATTATTTAATCACAAAATTAGATATGGCAGAATGCGTAATGACAATGTCAATGTAATGCTTTTTTAGAAAACAATGCAGATTTTTGAAAGATAGATAAGAGTTCCCCAGAACTCGTCCATTCAATATCAAACCAATAATTGTGGACTAGCCACCAGATAGTGCAATCGTGTTGCCAGAATCAGAATAGTGTGGTCGAACCACCAAATATTGCAGGTTTACTTCCAGATACAGAATAATGTGGACATGCCACTAGAAAATGCAGATTTATTGACAAATACTTCCTCCATACATTTTTCCCACCCCATGCATGTGTTATGTAACACCCCTAACACGTATTCGTCATCAGATTAGGGTTAAAGGCGTTACCGGACAGATCAAAAACTTTTATGGACATTTTATAATACAATTCATCAATCGCAATCAAAGTGTCCCTTTTATAGGTCAACGAGACCTTAACCATGCTTTAGAATAGGGTCAGGACTAAACCGAACACATATGGAATTTCTCAAAAATTTAAAACTTTTTCAACACTGCAAAGGTCACACGCCCGTGCAGTCAGGCCGTGTGCCTCCCACGGCTACTAGACACACCCATGTGTCCTGGCCGTGCAAAAACAGAGCATGTATACTGACTTATCCACACGGCCACCAGACATGCCCGTGTGCCATGGCCGTGTAAAATTAGGCTAGCTACTGACTTGTTCACACGGCCACCAAGCACGCATGTGTGCCACGGCCATGTAACCTACTCAGGCACACTTCGAAGTGGCCCTTGAGCCACACGGAAGAGACACACGCCCGTGTCTCTTGGCCATGTATGCAAAATAGGCCATTTGCAAGGCCAAAATGCCACCCACACTTGGGTCATCCCTATAAGCATAAACAAACATATTTCTCAATACAATGGCAATCAAAAACACACCAAATGGACATCATTTTATCCCATTCAATCTCATTTCTAAATATGCCAATTTGCACAATTAATTCACATGTAAATCCAAGCATAACTCATCCACAATTTCACTAAATCACTATGGCATCAATTCATCAATAAGCTTACCTTCCAAAAGGCCATTTCATTGCCATCAAGCCATAACAAAACATGCATCACATACCATATTCACTCATGCACATTACCAACATTTATCTAGCCAAATCACATGGCTATTTACAACTCAAACTTATACCAAAGACTAGCCTATACATGTCATATTTAGCTATATTCACATTTTCAAAATACCAAAACAAGTTGGAGTAGTGTGATGATGATCCTCGACAGTCCCCGAGCCTTCAGTAGCTTTGACGATCTGTTACAGAGTAAGCACACACACAGAGTAAGCTTTCCAAAAGCTTAGTAAGCCATATACAAATAAACTTAGCATAAATCATTCATAAGCATAGCCATTTGAATTCATTAACATATTATCTTTACCAGCACATAAATAATCTCTTTTGCTCACTTGATCTACCATTGCTTACCAATTCACCATATCACAAATATCTCATTTGCTCATATCTCAAACACACATATATCTCAAATGTTTCTCTGCATCAATGTACATATTTACTCACCTTTCATGCTTATACAAAGTATTCGTATCAACGTACCTGAAAAAGATGTACAACTCACATAGTCATTCATTTCTCAGACTTGCCCGTTGAACCGTTCGGAACTAAATAGGATGCTCAGAGTGCTCGGAATAGTTGTACAATGCCAACGTCCCAGACGTGGTCTTATATGTAATTAGATATCGATGCCACAGTCCCAGACAGGGTCTTACACGAATCAAATACGATGCCAATGTCCCAGACATGGTCTTACACGTAAATCTCATATCGATGCCAACGTCCCAGACGTGGTCTTACACGAAATCTCAAATCAATGCCAACGTCCCAGACGTGGTCTTACATGATATCACGTATCGGACACCTATGTCATGACATATACTATCCTATCTATTCCTAGGTTCAAACAGGGCTTCTCGGACATCCATTTTTAGTCGATACCAAATTCTCGAATTTCACATATATCTCATCTCGAACATATTCATAGCAATTCAAATTTCATATATGCACAATTAAGTAAATTCAAATGCATTTATTTGTATATTAACTTACCTCAGATTTGGATAGTTGATCAGATTCGGTTACTCGATTACTTTCGATTTCCCGCGATCTAAGTCCGAGAATTAGCCCTCATATTTTCACATTTGGACAATTTAGTCCCTATTTCACAAAATCACAAAATACATAAAATTATCATATACCCATGCTTAGCCGAATACACACTATACTCATATCAATCCAAACATTTCATTTATTTCACAAATTAGTCCTTAAAAATTTCATTTTCACACTTTAGTCCTAATTAGCTTAATTCACCAAAAATTCAAGAACAAAACATGTTCATTAAACACATATCTTTCATTTAACACTAAAACTCATCACAAAGCTCACCATTTCTTCAATGGCACATCACATAAACATCATCAATTCTTCAAATTACAACATGGGCTTGATAGTAGACTAAGCAACAATCTCATAAACATAAAAATCATCAAAAATTGAAACAAAACATACCTTGAATTGAACCCTTCAATGGCCGAATAATCAAAAGCTTTAAACCTATCTTTCCTTTCTTGTTTTTCGGTGGAAGATGAATAAGATGACCATATTTTTATGCTTTGTTTGATTATTAATTAACATATTAACATATTTACTTATTTATCCTTGTTACTAGACATATATACATATAAACATTAAGTGCATTAATGTCCTTTATCCATCCACTAACTTGTAAAGTGGTTTAATTGCCTCATAAGGCCCTCATATTTAAAGCCACAACACATAGGTGCTTTAACAAATAGCATGCAAATTTTGCATTCAATGCAATTTAATCATTTCCTCAAATTGAACATATAAACGGAAAAATTAACTCACAGAAATTTCACATATACTAATTCACATATCAGAAACACAGAAAATAATATTAAAATATTTTTCTAACTTGGATTTGTGGTCCCAAAACCACTATTCCGACTAGGGTATAAACCGGACTGTTACATGTTATGGCAACGTAATAGATTTTTCAATAGCATGCTTTACATGCGAATTAGAATATTAGAATATGGCATGCTTAACATGCGAATCAGATCTCATACTTTTACCCAATTTCACAATGGTATGCTTTATCATGCAAATCAGAATATCATAGTAGAGCATGCTCAACGTGCAAATCCAAAGATCAGATTTTGTAACCTATATTATTTTCATATAAATCAAAATATCATATTTTTATGAGCCATAAATCACATGACATGAGTAATGGAAATCCCATATTAACATATATTACAGAATCATCCAATAAACCAATCACATCACATATCTCAGAGTTTCGGGATTTACTTCTTGTAATCCTCGTTTATCAATTTTTACCGATCTCTATGAATACACTTGTATTCGTATATACACATATTTCAAGAATCAAATATCTATAAATATTACACTTAAAAATATCTTCATTATTATTTAATCATTAATATCGACTATTATCAATTTAGTCCCCACACCAAAGATCTTGATGGAATAAATCTCGATTCCACTTCGAAAGAGATGAATCCGATCTCTTGAGTCACTATGTTTGATCACATATACGTGTTAGTATCCATATAATGAATAAATAATGATCCTTAATAAGAAAATGTTGATGATTCAGCAACACTTACACAAAAGTGTGATCAAATCGCACACTATCACGAATGGGTGGTGATTCCGGGATTTTCGATTAACTCTTCAATAAAGCATGAAAAGGAGTGATTAGTATTATTCTACTCTAGAAACAATATTACAAGAATATAACGTGAGAGAAAAATTTTCATACTTATAGAAATAACAGAGGAGAAGGCTCGATAATAAATCCTGAAAAACCGATCAAAGAGAGGGATTAGGCTCTATAAATGCAAAATAGAAGTGTTTAGAGAAAATAATTCAAAAAAAAGTTATCTTTAATATTTTAAAAATAAAAATCAAAAGTTTGCGTAGATGATTTTTGGAAAAAGGAGAAGAAAAGAAGAAAAATGAGAAAAATCAACGGTGGCCAACGGCGGTGCGATAGTGGTGCGCCGACAGGGACAGTAGAGGTGAGTTGGTAGTGCGACTGTCGTTTTCGGTGGATGAGGGGAGAGATTAGAGGACAATTTTCTTCAAAGGTGGTGAAAAATGAAGAGAAAAGTCAAAAACCGGTGGAGAAAGAGTGGTGGATGGCAAGAGAGGGGAGGAGAGGAAAAATGGGGTTTAGGGAGAGCTAGGGCCGGCCATGAGTAGTCAAAGGCTCACTTTGGGTATGTTTGGGGACAAAGGGAGTAAAAGGTGGATCGTGAGTAAAAAGGAGAGTGAAAAGGGGGCTTTGGATGGTAAGTTGACTCAAAACAAAAGGAAAAGAATTTCCCCCTTTAATGGGAACGCTTGGACGGCAAGAAGGGTAGACCTTCTAGAATGGTCAACAATTTCGGCTAACAAAAATAAATGGGAATGTGGGGGTTTGAACATTGGTCCTCTAGGATTTAATTAACACACTTAACCACTAAGCTACTAACTCCCTTATGTCATAAACTTGTGCATAATAATAATTAAAATTTAGGGCGTGACCACTGTACCCCCTTGAAATAAATTTCATCCTCGAAATTTACCTAATCTAAACAAGTGAGGGTACTAGCAATGCATCGTCTCTTCGGGTTCCCAAGTGGCTTCACTAACATTGTGATTCCACCACAAGACTTTCACAAGAAGAATCCGCTTCTTCTTCAAATTCTTGACCTTGTGGTCCAAAATCTGTACTAGTTCTTTCTCATAAGTCAAATCAGGTCTCACCTCGACCTCATCAATCAGAATCATATGCGAAGGATCAGAACAATATCTCCTCAACATGTCCTCCAAAATCTTCATAACCCACTCAGATTGCCCATCAGACTGTGGGTGAAAAGCTGAGCTAAAATTCAATTGTGTCCCTAAAGCCTCATGTAACTTTTTCCAAAACTGAGATGTAATCGAGGGTCCCAATCAAAAATAATGGACAGCAGTACACCATGAACCCTCACAATCTCCGAGATATACAACCTTGTCAATCTATGTAGAGAGTAGTCAGTACGAACAGTTAGAAAATGGGCAGACTTGGTAAGACGATCCACTATAACCCAAACTGAATCTTTCTTTGTAGGCATCAAAGGCAACCCACTAACAAAGTCCATGGTTATGCGCTCCCATTTCTATTGAGGGATATGTATAGGTTGTAACAAACCCGAAGGAAATTGGTGCTTAGCCTTAACTTGGTGGCACGTTAAACATTTACTCACAAATTCAGTAACATCCCACTTAAGCCTTGGCCACCAATACAATTCTCTCAAGTCTCGGTACATCTTATTCCCTCTAAGATGCATAGCGTATGTGCTACTATGTGCTTCCCGAAGTATAAACTGCCTCAACTCTCGATCATTGGGCACACAGTACCTCCCATAAAAATATAAAACTCCCATAAAATTAAAGATAAATTCGGTAGTCATACCTTCCTCAACCTGTCTGAGACGAGTTGCAAGAGACTCATCAGCAGATTGCTTCGATCGAATCTCATCCACTAAGGTAGGCCTTACTTGCAATTCTGCGAGTAAACCCCCATCATTAGTCAAACTCAGCTTTGCGAACATCGCCCTGAAATTAGTCATTAACTTCCTACTCAGCGCATTGGCAAACATATTCACCTTACCCAGATGGTACTCAATGGTAGAATCATAGTCGTTCAGCAGCTCAATCCACCTCATTTGTCTTAAGTTCAACTCCGGAATAGGGTTACGAAACATTACCATAAAAATATAGCTTACAAACATTCATTTCCAAACATTTAGTAAATTACAGAATATTCCATTCAAACATATGCAAAACGTCCCTTATTCGAGCCCTTGAGGCCTTAGAAACACGTTAAAAACTATTTGGGACTAAATCGAGAACATTTAAAACAATTGAAATAGGGACACCTGGTCGTGTCTCAGCCTGTGGCCGTGCCCGTATAACTCTCTGACTTGGGTCACACAGCAAAGCCACACGCCCGTGTACCAGGCCGTGTAACTTTCGAAATATCCTCACACACTCGTGTGTCAGGCCGTGTGCTAGGCCGTGTAACTGCCTAACTTGCCACCCTTTGAAACCTACAGAGGACACACGGCCGTGTCACATGGCTGTGTGTCACACACGGCTGAGACACACACCTATGTCTTTGGCCGTGTGGACAAGAAATTGGCTAAAATCAAGCAATTTCTTTCACCCTTCACAAGCATAAACTTAGGCACTTTTGCACACATGATCAAGACTTCTAAACATGCTCAAAACCTGCATAAAAAGATCCATACTATAGGATAATAATCCATACAACCAATATACCATATAGGCACCTCAAACACATACATTAAACATACCTAAACATGATCACACTTAACCATTCATTAACTAGCTTATTTTCATACCAAAACATTTCATAATTAACCACAATTCAAACATACCAAATTGGTCATTCAAAACATACTTTCACTTGGCCATATTCATACCAGTCCACAAAGCATCAAAGAGCCAAATGCACACCAACCAATATACCATATTTATAAACCAAACATAACAACTTAATTCATCAACAAACCAAAACAATCCATAAGTGTTTACCCTCATACCATTCTATTTGTACCAAAAGATATCTATTTACAAACTTAGAAAAGTACCTAATCACCTAGTCTAGTAATTCGCCATATTATACTAAAACAACCTATATAGCCACATATACATGCCACATCCCTAAGGAGTACAAGAACTACCAACATCAATGGATAGTGTGAGCTGAAGATACGATCTGTCTGAAGGTTAGAAATAATGATCTACAAAACAATGCACAAAAACGTATAAGCTTACAGAGCTTAGTAAGGACATAATAAATCTTTTAACTTAATAACAATTGAATGCAACTTTTATTTTACTCGATTTGAAGTTACTGGAGTGTGAACATGGGCACGTAAGTGCTATTCAGGGGTACCGAAGTACAAACAAGGGCATGTATGTGCAATTCAGGGGTACCAAAGTACAACAGGGGCACGTATGAGCAATTTATGGGTACCAAAGTACAAACAGGGTCACGTATTTTCAATTCAGGGGTACCTAAGTACAAACAGGGGCACTTATGTGCAATTTAAGGATACTGAAGTACAACAGGGGCACGTATGTGCAATTAAGGTATAATTATCATAAGCATTAAATTACATAATTATAAGATGAAAAATACATATGGAAATTCAATTATACATTTGAATACTATCAAATTACATTGACAACTAGCGCGTAGGAGTACGATCGAGCTAATCCGTGACTTTCGCTTTTCCTTTGTTTATATCCGGTTAAGATTTATCTTGATCTAAATAATTAATTATACTCAATTAAGTGTTTCAATCAATCTAAATTATTCAATTCAATCTACAAACCACATTTATGTATAATTACAATTTCACCCTTAACATTTTAACTTCTTTACAATTTAGTCTTTAAGCTCGTAAATTGAAATTCATGCAATTTCATCCGCAAACTAAGCTAGCCGAATTCTATATAAACTCATAGGATTCAATATTTCACAATTTCACCATGAATTTTACACATTTTACAAATAAATCCCTAATTGATATTTTCAACAAAAATCACTTTACAAAAGTTGTTTATTTATCAACAAAGATTCATTTTCTTCCATCAAACATCAAAAATCACATGAACACATTCATGGCAAAACCCTAACCTTTTAACAGTTTTGCAAATTAGTCCTTGGGCTAGCTAGATTAATCTACAATGATTCTGAAAACATAAAAACCATTAAAAATGGAGTTGTAAAACATACCATGCAAGCACAATAACCTAACCGAACCCTAGCTAGCATCTATGGAGTTTTCTTCTTGCAATATTCAGTGGAGGAAGATGATACAAAATGGCACCTTTTGTTTATTTCATAATTCACATTAACATAATTACTAATTTACTAAACTAACCTTATTAATTTAGTTTAAAAACACTTCATTTTATGTCCATATTTGTCCACTCATAATAACAATGGTCTAATTACAACATAAATCCCTTAACCATTCAATATCTTAGCCATTTAGTACATTTAACTTATAGAACTCTAATTTTGTACCTTTTACAATTTAGTCCTTTTTACTAAATTAAGCATGCAATTGACAAAATTTCTTAACGAAATTTTTATATGACCTTGCTAATATTTCGTAGATATTAAAATAATAATAAAATAAATATTTTCACATCAGATTTGTGGTCTCGAAGTAAGTTTTAGGTCATGGGTTGGATAGTTTTGTTTGTGAGGCTTAAGTTGTCTCGAGGTGTAGGCCACAACCTTTCGTCTTGCATCAAAACACATCCAAGACCAATATGAGACGCATTATTATATACCACATAATCCTTTCCAGACTATGGCTGAATTAGAATAGGCGCTTGGGTCAATACGGATTTAAGTTTATCAAAACTCTCATACCGCTTTCAGTCCACTTAAAAAGGGCACTTTTTCTCAATAACTTGGTCAACGGAGCTGCAATCAAAGAAAACCTTTCCACAAACCTTCTGTAATAACCGGCCAAACCTAAGAAACTTCGAATCTCACTGACGTTCTTAGGTTGTTTTCAGTTTAGGATCACCTCTATTTTCTTCAGATCGACACGGATACCCTCAGACGATACCACGTGTCCCAGAAACATCACTTCGTGGAGCCAAAACTCACACTTACTTAGCTTAACATACAATTGCTTCTCTCGAAGAATCTATAGAACCACCTTCAAGTGTTCATCATGCTCCTCCTAAAACTTGGAATATATCAATATGTCATCGATAAAAACCACAACAAATTGAGCAAGATAGGGCTCAAAAACCTGCTTCATAAGGTTCATAAATGCAGCTGGAGCGTTCGTGAGACCAAAGGGCATCACAAGGAACTCGTAGTGACCATACTGAGTCCTGAAAGTGGTCTTAGGAATGTCCATCTCTTTCACCTTTAATGAACTCAACTCAATCTTGGAGAACACTTCCGCACCCCTAAACTGATCGAATAGGTCATCGATTCTTGGTAAAGTTATCGGTTCTTTCTGGTCAACTTTTTCAGTTGTCAATAATCGATGCATAGCCTCATGAACCCATCTTTCTTCTTAACAAACAGAACTGAAGCTTCCTATGGCGAAACACTGATAACTCTTGAAAAGAGTTATATATCATGCCCTTAGGCTCAGTTAATTGCCTATACTTAGGTGAGCTTAGTTGCATTTTAGGATATTGCATTGGTATTTTTAGAACATTGCATTGAAGAGCTTGAATTGTACTTAAGTGTTATTACATGTTGTTTTTAATTGCTTGTGCGGAGGACTTCCTTGGTGGTTGATTGGCAGGTGCAGGATATAGGAAAAGGAGTAAAGGATTGAAAGTTTTCCGTGAAAAAATTTGAATAGTTTTCCAACAAAAATGCTATGGCAATGCCTGGAAGATGCCTAGTCAGCAGTCAATGCCTACTGTTCTCATCCCGAGCTGTGCTTGTACCAAATAAATCCACCTGAAAAAAAAAAAGAGAAAAGATTTTGGGCTGATGGACCTACCCAAGAAGGTCAAACTTATAAAAGCCAAATGGAGAACCCGAGAAAATGAGAAGTTTTTTATAGAAAAATAGGAGGAGCAACTTTTGATAGAAAATAAGGGAGAAGGACTAAGAAGGAAGGCGGCTGAAGAAGAAAACTACTGCATCATCTTTAGAAACTGCAAGACATTGCGCTACCTGTGTTGAGAGCTGGATAGGCGAAAGCTATCATCTCAGATTTTCTCCTTTGATTCTTATCGTGCTTCTTTTAGAACTTATGTGTTATTGATGATGTTAGTTGTTGAATTAAACTCGAACTTGATTTTCCCAACTATGAGCTAAATCTCTTAGGTTCAGGATTAGTTTGTTGAACCCTTTATTCTCTATTAATGTTTACAGTTTGAGTTGGAATTGTTCAGCTAATTTATTCAATTATTTTTCATGTTATATGCAGGTTATGCATTGACAAACGTGCGGCAGGTTATTAAAGATAACTTAATTCCGATAGGGTTAGGTTAACTAGATAAACATTGGATAATATGAGTGAATGATAAATTATTTATTCGTATCAACCTCTAGACATAGATCCTTGCCTCATACGAAAGAAGGTAAAAAATATTAGTGGTAATCGAACACAATTCTATAGACATATAATGCTTTAGGGGAGGTAACCCAAGGTTTTGCTCTCGAAAGAAGCAGACTGTTGTAGAAATCTGTCGAGCAGTAGAGTGTTCAAGAATTTTTTGTGGCATTAATAGTTAGAGAAGGTAGATGCATCAGTAATCCCAATCGTCCTAATCAACATTGTAGTTCCTTAATCTTCTTTTCTCTAGTGGCTTTGTCATTACATTCTTGTTTTGTTTATTTATTTTGTTTTGCACATTTTATACATCATCATTCTCTCATTTTGCCACTGCATTCTCACTGTTATTTTGCTTAGGATTAATCAACTTAACTTTAATAACTCAACCAAATTATACCTATCTAATCCCTGTGGAGACGATCTCACTTATCACTTTATTACTTGTTTCGACGTGTATACTTGCACAATTTGCACATCATATTCACACGCGACAAGTTTTTGGTGTTGTTGCTGGGGATTGGCAATTAGTGAAATTTGGTTTTATTATTTTTATTTTATTTCATCAGTTTTAGCTAACTTAGTTGTATTTAATTTCTATAGATTGGCCATTAGTGCATGAGAAGAGGAATTCTTGTAGAAGAAGAGTATCCTTTTGACCCAGAGATTGAGAGAACTTTGCTAAGAAGGCAAAGAGAATTACGTAATATGTCTAGGGAAGGGAATGATCCTGGTTTGAATGATCCATTAGATCCAAAACGTCAAGATGTTAATCTTCCTATTCATTGTGTGATAGATGACCGAGACAGACCAATTCGAGAGCATGTAGTTCCGGTTTTGAATAACCTGAATCCAAGGATAGTCAGACCACACATACAAGCTCAACATTTTGAGTTGAAACCGGTAATGTTTCAGATGTTACAAACTATTGGACAGTTCATTGGGTTACCACTTGAAGATCTGAGACTACGTTTGAGACTTTTTCTAGAGGTCGTTGACTCGTTTATACAGCAGGGTGTTCCTAAAGGCACCTTGCGGCTCAAATTGTTCCCATACTCCTTGAAAAATTATGCAAGAGCATAGCTTAATGCATTACCGTCGGGAACAGTGGCATCATGGAATGACTTGTGCCAAAGGTTTTTGTTACGGTATAATCTGCCAAACATGAATGCCAAGCTCAGAAATGACATAACATCTTTTTGACATTCAGAGGATGAAACGTTGTACGAAGCCTAGGAAAGATTTAAGGAATTACTTAGAAAATGTCTGATGCATGGGTTCCAGCACTGGACTCAGATGGAGATGTTTTACAATGGGCTGAATGCACATACAAGGATGGTAGTCAATGCATCTTCCAATGGTACTTTTTTGGATAAAATCCTATAATGAAGCATATGAGATTTTGGAATGGATTGCCAACAATGATTAGCATTATCCTACCACGTGAGTTTGGACTGGCAGGAGAGTTTTTGGCACCATGGAGCTTGATGCAATCACTTCATTGACAACCCAGGTATCCTCTTTAGCTAATATGATCAAGACCATGATGAGGCCAACTGTAGTCTAGGAGATGAAATCAGCTGAGCTATCTTGTGTTTATTGTGGTAAAGACCATGTGTTTGATGAATGCCCATCAAACCTAGCATTTGTATACTATATGGGTAATTTCAACCTGAATAACAATGCCTATTCTAACACCTACAATCTAGGGTGAAGCAACATCAAAAATTTGGTTGGAATAATCAAGGTACGGGGAATTCAAACAATGTTGTTAGACAAAATGTCGATAAGGTATCGCTTGGTTATAATCAACCCATGCTGCAGCAAAATGTCCAACAAGTTCAAGCATCAACTTTTTCATCTATTGAAGCTCTGCTAAAAGAATATATGGCCAAGAATGATGCAGTGATGAAAATTCTAGCTTCATCCCTACAAGCCCTTGAGAATCAAGTGGGGCAGATAGCAAATGCTTTAAATTCGATACCACAAGGAGCTTTGCCAAATGATACTAAAAATTCAAGATCACAAGAGAAAGAGTATTGCAAGGCAATCACTCTCAGAAGTGGGACTCAACTGAATGAAATTGTTAAAGATGCAACTATAAAAGAGGACAAATCAGGTCTCAACCATGGAAAGAATTCAGAACAATCTAAACAAAACATTACAACTGAAAAGGCTAAACAGAAGACTGTTGCTGCAGAATTAGATCATGCTGCCAATAAAAATGCCACAGCAAAACAATATTAGCAACCTGAAGTACGGCCACCTCCATCTTTTCCTCAGTGATTCCAAAATTGTAAACAAGATTTCTAGCTCAAAGATTTCTGGATGTCCTGAAATAACTCCATATCAACATACCGTTGGTAGAAGCTTTGGAATAAATGCCCAATTATGTGAAATTCATGAAATATATACTATCAAAGAAGTGAATATTGGGACAATTTGAAACTATTGCTCTCACTGAGGGGTGCACGGTGATGTTGAAGAATAAATTGCCTCCAAAGCTGAAAGACCCAGGGAGTTTTACTATCCCATGTTCAATTGGAAATCATTACGTTGGTAAGGCATTGTGTGATTTAGGAGCGAGCATCAATTTAATGCCTATGTCTATCTTTAGAAAGTTTGGTATCGGAAAAGCAGGACTTACTACGGTCACGTTGCAGCTAGCTAATCGATCCTACGCACATCCGGAAGGTAAAATTGAAGACGTGCTGGTAAGAGTAGATTAGTTTATTTTTCCTATTGATTTCATTATTTTAGAATGTGAAGCTGATAAAGATGTGTCGATTATTCTTTGAACACCTTTTCTTGCTACAGGTAGAACTTTGATTAATCTACAAAAAAGTGAACTGGTTATGAGGATGCATGATCAACAAATCACCTTCAATGTATTCAATACCCTGAAATGTGCTGATGAGAATGAAGAGTGGCACGTCATTGGTTTGATAGAAACAGCAGTGCAGGAAGAGTTTGCAAAATTTTGCCACAACAATTCTGATAGTGATATAGATTCACTTGAGCTAAATGAAACAGAGACTTTTGAAGAATTCAATGAGTCCATGGAGGCAAAGCAGATTGTGGACAGACTAGGGAAAAAGTTTGAGTCCTTGAATTTATCAGCTCGCACTTTCAATCCTCCTAAACCATCTATAAAGGAACTTCCCACACTGGAGTTGAAGCCTTTGTCTGCATTTGAAATATGCTTACTTGGGAGACAACAGCATATTGCCAGTAGCTATTTTTGCATAATTGACACCTGATCAAGAGGTCAAGCTGTTGGAAGTTCTTCAGCGATCTAAGAAGGCATTAGGATGGACAATTGCCAACATCAAGGGAATTAGCCCTGCACTATGCATGCATAAAATTTTATTTGAGGATTTCCATAGCAATTCTATTGAACAATAGAGAAGGTTGAATCCCATCATGAAGGAAGTTGTTAAAAAAGAGATTCTCAAGTGGCTTGATGTTGGTATTATCTAACATATCTCTAACAGTTCTTGAGTGAGTCCTGTATAATGTGTGCTCAAGAAAAGAGGTGTCACAGTGGTCAGTAATGATAACAATGAGTCCATACCAACTCACACTGCCACGGGATGGAGAGTGTGCATGAATTATCACAAGCTCAAAAAGGCAACTAGGGAGGACCACTTTCCTTTCCCGTTTATTGATCAAATGTTGGACAGATTAGTTGGGAAGGCATTCTACTATTTCTTGGATGGATATTCAGGTTATAATCTGATTTTGTTAGCTCCAAGTGACCAAGAGAATACAACTTTCACTTGTCCATATGGTACTTTTGCATTTAGACGAATGCCATTCGGGTTATGTAATGCCCGGCAACATTTCAGCGTGTATGATGGAAATATTCTTTAACATGGTGGAAAATTTTCTTGAAGTCTTTATGGATGATTTCTTTGTCTTTGGCAATAACTTTGAGGGTTGTTTGAAAAATCTGGAATTGGTTCTTTGCCGCTGTGAAGAAACAAATCTTGTCTTGAATTAGGAAAAATGTCATTTCATGGCCTGTGAAGGCATTGTTCTGGGGCATTGTAACAGCCCAATTTAGGGGCTAGTCGGAACAGTGATCTCAGAATCACTAATTTGAGGTTAGAGAAAATTATTTTCATGATATGTTATGTATTACAACATGTTTATAAGGATGCATGAAAATTTTGGTGCCTTAATTTTAGCGATTTCTAGCTAAATTGTGAAAAAAGGACTAAATCGCATAAAGTTTGAAAGTTCTATTTTAATTGCTAGAGGTACCAAAAAGCTATGGTTTATAAATTGGAGGTCCCAAATGTGAAAATAGGCCATTTTGGAGTGTGATGGCCGGCTATGTGGTATGGGAGACAAGAGCATTTAATGCTTAGTAAAATTTGGTGAGAAAAGATGAATAAAATATGACAAAAAGAAAAGCTATCATCTTTTTTTATTTCTTCTCTTCCTCCACCAAAAATAGCAGCCATGGGAGGGGTTTTTGAAGCTTAAAATTTTAGCAAGCAATTCTCCACTCAAGTAAGTGATTGTGATGGTATTTCTTGAAGAAAATTGTACTTTTGGAGTCCCCAAAGCTTAAGCTTTCTAAATAGGGGACTAGTTTGCAATATGGTTGAAAGTCTAGGGACTTGCCATGATAGAGTTCATGTTGTTTGATGAGTTTTATGGAAGAAAATGAATGATAGGATGATGAGAAACAACTTTTGTGAAAGGTGTTGTCATGAAAACACCTATTTGGGACTAAAATGCAAAAGTTGTAATTTGTTCATTAAGGCATGAAATAGTTGGAATTGTGGATAGTTATAAGAGGATTAAATGTTCATATAGGCTTGTTTAACAAGAAAAATATGATGCAAATTTATTTACGAGCCTAGGGGCAAAATCATAATTTTGCCAAAGTGTAGGGGCAAAATAGTCATTGTTGCCTAAAGTGTATATTATGGTGTAATATGATTTATAAGTGATTAAATCAATAAATTTCATTGTTCTAGATCAAAGAAAATGAGTTTCAGACCTAGAACGGATGAAAAGAGAAATGTGGGCCAAAATGTCCCTTTTTGGCCCTTTCGGCATCGAGGTAAGTTCATGTGCAAATGTTGTAATTACGTATGAGTTAATTTAACATTCCAATGTGGTAGGGAATGTATATTTACCATATGAATGCATGAAATATCTTTTGATGAAATGTCAATAGAATTGAGATGTGTATAGCATGATATGATGATGGTTAAAGTCTCGAGTAAGACCATATTGGAATATGGCCTCGATGTAAGAGTTCGTATAAGACCATGTCAGGGACATGGTATCGACATGTTAATGTATGTAGGACCTTATTGGGGTATAATGTCAATGAGAACTATGTGTATGAGACTCAAGAGAGTTAGTTAACAATTTGAATAATTCAACGGATATGTTGAATGTATGTGGTTGTACCACGAGAAGCACAAGTATGTGTTAGAATTGAATGGAGATGAATTCAATATATGATGAACCCCTAGTGGGATATGTGTTATTATTGCACCTTAGTTGCATGAGATAGATTTATTGATGCACTGTGTGAATGTGAACGAGTATCGTAGAAAGTTAAGTAAGAATAGAAGTATGTGAGGATGTTCTCGGATGAACATTTGAAATAGAGATATACTTGTGGATTACTATCCATGAATGTAAAATAACGGTGGGCTATGTGTGATATCACCTTATTGATGGTAGCGATGGGTTGGGTGCGATACCATCAATTATATTAATATCGGTGGGCTATGTTTGTTACCACCTGATTTATTAGTAATCGATGGGCTGTGTACGATACCATCGCTTATAAACGATTGGTGTGCTAAGTGAGAAACCACCGTAAGTATAAACGATTGGTGTGCTAAGTGCAAAATCACCATAAGTATAAATGATTGGTGGGATGTGTGCGATACCACCCTATTAGAGATTCAATGGTGGGCTAAGAGCGAAACCACTGAGATATTAGTAGCATGAGCAGCTTATTGAAAATGCTTGATGTATTGTTTTATATGATCATGTGGTGATCAGTGCAGGAATGTATGCTAATTGAACGAGCAATTGGCTTGTGACATGGTAAGAATGTGGTAAGAGATTGAATGAGTAAGTTTCAAGAATATTTGAGCAAGTAACCATGAGTTTATGAGAGACACTCTCCATGATACTTTGTAATTATGTACACTCAATGAATATCAATATTTGACAGATTATGCAGATGAGCTTACTAAGCATTTTTGCTTACTCCTTTACTTTTCTCATCTCTTATAGGTTTCATTACTTAGCTCGGGTTGGAGGCTGCCGGAGATGTTTTCACACTATCGAGCAGACCCTTGGTATGAGGTATCAAATCCTTATGAGTCATGGCATGTATAGGGATTCTTTTAAAGTTGATTAAGTTCTAACCAATGTAGCCAAATTGTATTGGCCTAAGAGAATCTAGAGTTGGTTGTGTATGACCATAGATGATGGCTTAAATTGGTTGTAATTGTATTGGGAGTAGTTCTCCCTAGTGTATGGGATAAAGACTTTATCTCTTTAATGATTAAATGTGTTAATTCATGTGTTTTGAATGATGATTTGAGAATTTTTTGAAGTAGTATATGAATGTATGCAAACGGGAGTGGTAAAAGGCTTGGTAAGATAGCCTCTAAGTGCCCACACGGATAGACACACGGGCGTGTGTCTAGGCCGTGTGTCTCCTGCACCTTAGTATCTTAAGTTAGATTAGACCACGAGCTGGTCACACGGCCGTTTGTTCAGGCCGTGTGATACACACGGTTGGCACACGGGCGTGTGCCAAGGCCGTGTGAAGTCTGCACTTGACACATAGAAATTCAATTGTCACACGGCTGATGCACACGGGCATGTGTACAGATCGTGTGAATAAGTCAGAATGCCAAGGTTTGGAACAGGGGCCAGGGCCACGGGCGTGTCCAGGCCGTGTGTAATTTGCCAGTATCCTCCACGGGTGAAAGACACAGGCATGTTTTAGGGGTGCACGGGCGTGTCCCAAGTCACACGGACGTGTGACCCCTGTTTCGAGAGAAAGTTTCCAAATGAGTTCTGAAAGTTTCGAGACGTAAGTCTGAGGCCTCGTAGGCCCATGAAACGTGTGATTTGACTAAGAAAGAGAAGTTTTTAATTCGGAACGAAATTTTATAGCCCGTAAGTACATGTTTAAGAAAGTTCAAGCATAGTAATGTCTCGTATCCGGTCTTAGCCTCGGACTCGGGTATGGGGTGTTACATTTAGTGGTGTCAGAGCATGGTTTAGTCGATTCTCGAACTAACCTAGCACGAGTAAGAGTCTAGCTATACATGCCATATGTGGATAATGATAGTGTGATGTATCCCAGCTCTAACAAAATTGTTTTGTTAAGACAAAGATGATTCCCAACCGAGCTAATTTCAGTAAGTTTGTGTGATTTCTAAGCTTTATGATTTCTGTCATTGAATTGCTTAGTATAATGTACATTTTTATCATGGAATGCTTAATGTTTTGCTAAACAAAGAAATCAATGAGATTAAACACGAGCATGTCCCGATTGAATATGGAATTTCCTAGGATACTCGATCTACCACATGAGATTAGAAAGTCCGTATAAGACCAAGCCAAGGCATGGCATTGGCAATCAAGTAGAGATATCATGTAAGTCCAAGGCAAGCTTGGCATTGAACAAGTTATCATGTAAGTCCAAGGCAAGCTTGGCATTGAACAAGTTATCATGTAAGTCCAAGGCAAGCTTGGCATTGAACAAATTATCATGTAAGTCCAAGGCAAGCTTGGCATTGAACAAGTTATCATGTAAGTCCAAGGCAAGCTTGGCATTGAACAGATATCATGTAAGTCCAAGGCAAGCTTGGCATTAAAAAGCTATCAAGAGAAAGAGATCCCATGTAAGTCCAAGCCAAGGCATGGCATTGGTGAGAACAAGAAAGACTTCGTATAAGTCCATGTCAAGACATGGCCTCGAAACCAAGATGAGATATTCCATGTAAGACCGTATCTATGATATGGCTTTGGCTTCAAGTTCATGTGAAGAGATTTAGTATCCTCGGTTATTCGCAAATATTCATCGGGCAAATGAGTAAAGTTAAAGTGAGATAGCAAGAAAGTTGAGTAAGCAAAGTTATTATCAAGATGAAAATGAGTATTATTATTGTTATGAATGATGAATCAGAGATTATGCTTGTTATAGTAAAGTATACTGATCTATGTGATCAAGTGTTACAGGTACCTTGTTTACTTTACAAACATGAGACTAGTAAGTACCATGATGTATGTGAGAAGCAGTAAGAGTAAGTAAGCATTTGAGATTTGTGATGCCATTGTTTATGATAAATATGTCCACATGGTTAAATCTCACATGTGATTTATTAAAGTAGAGAATGCATGATGTTTTGTTTTATGACTCTGTTATGAAGCCACACATATTATGGTGTGGAAGTTAAAACTGAAAAGTTTGACTAAGTAGAATGCAGGAGATGAGTACGGTCTTTCAATGATAAAATGATGAATAAGACCATGGTTGGACCATGGCGGTATATGTGATCCCATATAAGATGTAACATCCGGGGTTTAGGGGCTTTGCATTTATTATATTTCTATGTGTGTTGGCATGCTCTATCTATTAGTTTGTTATGTCTGGGGGCCCCGGGAAGGCTCGAGGTTAAGCCGAAGCCTTGGCCAAAATTTCAGTTTTGGGAACTTTAGGGAAAAGCTAGCTGAGGCAGGTTTTAAGAATTTTTGCTTGTGTTTGAAGACACAAGAGCTGCAATGGTAAAGTGGCAGGGAGATGCCACCTAGCATGCAGGGAGGTGGCGTCACAAGGAGAAGCTGAGAGGGAGAGGGTTCGAATCTCTAAAGCAGCACAAGGGAGTATTATTTTTGGCTCAGGCAAGCGAGGCAGCTGGATGGTAATTAAACTCTGGAGGAGAGAGACAAGACCTGGTCAAGAATTTCAAACGGGTGGTGGAGAGCTATTTGGGGAGTTTGAATCATTCAAACTAATTTGAATTAGTGGAGGAGAGGGGATTTAGGAGTGAATCAAGGGAGAATCAAGGGGATGAAGGTGAAGAAGGGTGTTAGCCAAATCTTTGAGTGGTGTTAAGTGAGTTAGGCATTCGGTTTTGGTTAAGGAGTGTAGGCATCGAATTTTTGTGGAGTGTTTAGCAATTGGGGTTTTTTTTCTTTTTGGCAACTTTTGGTTCTTTTCCTTGTTAGCCGAAACTCCTAAGGCTATTATTGATTCTTCACTCAGCTAGAAAAACTGAAACCATCTTCTCCCTCTTTTGTATTTTTGGTAACTTGAGTTCATTGCTTCACCATCAAAAGCCGAAATAATTCTCTTCTTCTTTGGTTCAAACGTGTTTCTCATTTGATATCCCCTTAGCCGAACCCTCCTACTATTCTCCATTTAATCATTTTTCACATTTGCTCACTTCTCAAGCCCCATCCCTTGGCCGAATACCCTTAAGCTTCCACTCTCTTTTCGGTTCTTCTCTCATCTACTCAAGACGAAATCTATTCCTATTTTGCCTCTTTTGGTTTTTACTTCCGCTTTTCTATTTTCCTTGGTAAGCCGAATCTCCATAGCCATTTCTTTTACATTTTTTCTTTGTTTCTTCATAAGCCGAAATCAAGTTGTACTTATTCTCTTGTTTAGCCGAATCTCTTTGGTGCTTATATCCCTTGCTCGATTCTATTTCAATGAAGTGCCGCCACTCATCCTCCTATCTCCCTTTCAAATCGGTTCCTTCCTGTTTAGTGGTAAGCGCCAGTTTCTTTCTCTATTCTCTCTTAATCTCTGTTTGGTTGGTAACCGTTGGGGTTAACCATGTTTTGTATTTCTTTGGCCGAAAGGCCACTCTTTCTAATCCATATCTTGGAGGGTCGATTCTAATATGGAGTTTGTGTAGGGATTTCAGTGACTTACTAATCCAGGTGTAATAGCCTCCGGGTTCTATCGACTTAGGTAAGAAATCGTTATATTATTAAACGTATATCCTTAATCTCTCTGCTTCGATGTCTTAACCCAGTCTTCTGACCAAGATCATTTTTACGGAAACAAGTACCAGCCGAACAAAGGAGGGGGTTAGACACGTAGTCCCTACCCCTAAATTTAAGAAGCGAGCGGTATCGGCAGTTCGTGATTGGCCACCGGGTTGTGGCCCGGCTTCTGAAAGGGATAAGCAGATCGTTTTGATCCCTGCGAGTGAGGACGTTAGTGAGATCGATAGTGTAGTCTTGCGTGTTTACAGGTGTGTAATTCCCACACCTTCATGTATGTTATTATTATGTATATATGTGATGTTTGAAAGTCGAAAACACAATAATAGTTATTGTGATACCCATAGAGGGTAATAATCGTGACACCAGGTACGTTCTTTCTCCGAGTATGCCTTGTAACTATGGTTGTTAGCATGAATATTCATATGCCTTAAATGTTTTATGTATGTTGTTATGTGTTGCATCCATACCATCATGATTGTACATTACATGGGCATGGGGATATGATAATGATGAATGGGGCAGTGTTAAAGGTGGCTTTGCCACATACTATGGTGACGTTGTCACATTATTAAAGGTGGCTCTGCCATATATGACAGTGATGTTGTCACATTATTACGGTGGCTATACCACATATGTTGCGATGAGCAGCTAACTGCAGCATGACTGCCATCGATGGTGTGTAGCGGATGGAGGGTCGATTGTAGAAATCCCCACTGGTGTGATTGGCAGGATCGGGTGGTGTGTAGCGGATGGAAATTTAGGTGGGATTACGTTTTGCATCATTTTACATATGGAACCTGTTATTCTGTACTATGGGGCTAAAGCCCAATCTGATTTCGAATGGGCTTCGCTCAATGTGATTACTTAAAAAGGGGATAAGATGGTAAGTGGTGGGCTTGAGTTGCACACCGAGTCTTTTGACTCACTCTGTTTGTTTAACATCTTTGCAGGTAATACATATTGCAGTGGACCGGGCCGGATAAGACTACGAGGTGGCCATGCACGGTTTCTTTCTTTTAAATTAGAACATTATTCATCTTTAATTGGGATTCTATGTTGTAATAAGGCCACTATTAATTTGGTTTAAAGTTTCGGTTTAAGTATTAGACGCATTAAATCTAAGATAGTGGATAAGATGTTTTATTCACCAAATTGCAAACAAAGTTTTCTTATAACTTAATTAACGATTTTACAAACGAATTTTCGCAACGCACCTCTAGCTTAATCAAACGTTGCAACAAGTGTTTTTTTTTTTAAAATGTCACTTGATCAAAGGGTTTTGGCAATTAAATTTTTATCTTAAATGAATAATGGGATTTTCAATTGAACCTTAAAACTTGGGATTTTAAAATGATTCAAAATTCTTCAGAGGATCGTAATACCTTATAAGTTCTTCCCTAGTGACATGCCAGATCCGGTCGTGGTGTTTGGGTCGGGTTTGGGGTGTTACAATTTTGGTATCAGAGCCAAGTTTCAAAAGCTCGGCCTTGGGTTTTGGGTTCAAAATGTTTTTCGGAGTTGATTTAAAGGTGATAATATATATGAATGAATAAACGTTAATTGTTTTTCAGAAGCATGGCACCCGAGTCTCCGGCCAAGTCTGCCAGGTACGTTTTTCTGATGGTTAAGTGATTTGCATAAAGTGGATGTATTATGTGAATATGTTGTTATGGATGATGAAATTAAGAGACTTTACTGTAGAAATGAAAAACTTTAGGAATACATGTGCTTGCGGAAAAAACTACTTATAATCTTATCTTAATAAAACTACTCGGTAATAAACAGTGGAAGAAATGCTAATGCATAAAATTTGTAATCAGATAAGATGAAATGTTAGACATGAGTGCTAGACGTGGGCGTGGTGCACGTGGCCATGGTAGAGGCCGAGGTGTGGAAGCTGAGTTCTCGAAAGCAGGATATGAGCCTGAGGGTGAAGTGCCCGCATCACCTGTGGCGGAAGCAGAACCGCAAGACAGAACTGGTGGAGATGATGCCCTGTCTCAAGCAATGTTGCTTGTGTTGGAAAGAGTGGCTGGGGCAGGCAGTGGAGCAGCAACTCGGAAGTCCATCCCTGAGTGACTCCGAGCTAATGGAGCTAAAATGTTTAGAGGTATTTCTGGAGTAGCTCCAAACGTGGCTGAGTATTGGCTAGAGGCAGTCAAGAGAATTATGGATGATCTGGACTGCACGGCAGAGGAGAAGCTGAAGGGCGCGGTGTCTCTACTTCGGGATGAGGCATATCAGTGGTGGCTCACCGTGAGAGAGGGTACTTCGACGGATCGAGTTGATTGGGATTTCTTTAAGCTGATGTTTCAAGGAAAGTACGTTGGGGCCAGTTACGTGGATGCTCAGAGGAAAGCATTCTTGAATTTAGTTCAAGGGGGTAAGTCGGTAGCTGAGTATAAGGAAAAATTCCTGCGGTTGAGTCGGTACGCCCAAGGGATAGTCGCAACCGATTATGAGCGTTGTGTGCGGTTCGAAGATGGGCTGCGAAATGAGTTGAGGGTATTGATAGCTCCGCAGCGGGAGAGGGATTTTGTCGCGTTGGTCGAAAAAGCTAAGATAGCCGAGGAAGTAAAGCGTACTGAGAGGCAGAATAGGGATAAAGAGCGAAGTAAAGGTAAGAGAAGTTTTGGGCCGTCAGGATCATCTGGTGGTTTCCAGAAGAGGCCTAGGTTGGATGGGCCAGCTCGAGTTTCGGGGCCTGTCGCAATGGGTCAATTTCGTCCTTGTGCTCTATGTGGAAAGATGCATTCGGGGGTATGTCGAAAAAGAATTGGGGAATGTTTTAAATATGGATCTAAGGATTATATGGTTAGAGATTTTCCACAAGTGGAACAGGTGCGGCCAGCTGGACAGGGCTTTGATCAGTTCAGAAAAGGTGGTCAGCAACTGCCGAGGGGTCGTGGCCCAGCTAGAGGAGGAAATGGATTGATCGGGGTCGTGGAGCACTGGCGGGGTGCCGGTGAAATGAGATGCAAGACAGCCAGGTTTAGTCTATGCGGCACGACGGCGAGAGGATGGCGACGCACCGGACGTCATAACCGGTATGTTTCTTATAGCTGATAAGCCTTTTCTTGCTTTAATTGATATTGGATCGACCCACTCTTATGTTTCTAGCATCAGATTCGAGACTCTAAGTATAGAATGAAATAGTTGCTAGAGAAATGACCGTGGTTAGCCCTTTAGGACAATCAATGGTAGTGAATAAGCTATTTAGGGATGTGCTCTGGAATATCAAGGAGTTTTGTTTTCCGGTGACTTAATGGAATTCCCATTCGGGGAGTTTGATCTCATTTTAGGCATGGATTGGTTGGTTAAACATCGTGCTAAATTGGACTGCGCGGCTAAGCGAATGGTGTTGTGTACCCCAGAAGACGAAGAGGTGGTCATGATAGGGGAAAGAAGGAATTATTTGGCTAACTTGGTTTCCGCTTTAAGGGCTGTTAAGATGGTTCAAAAAGGGTGCAAGGCATTCCTAGCTTTTATCAGCGCACTGGATGCAAAGAAGGTGACTGCTAATGAGGTTAGAACAGTAAAGGAATTTGTGGATGTCTTTTCTGAAGACCTTCTAGGGTTGCCTCCGGATCGCGAGGTGGAGTTTGGAATTGAGCTGTTTCCAGGTACAGCTCCGGTATCCATCGCCCATTATAGGATGGCGCCGAAGGAACTTGTTGAACTTAAAGCTCAGATCCAAGAGCTGTTAGATCGTGGTTTTATCTGACCCAATGTATCTCTGTGGGGAGCACCGGTGCTGTTTGTGAAAAAGAAAGACGGGACCATGCGAATGTGCATTGACTACCGCCAGTTGAATAAATTGACGATTAAGAACAAGTACCCGCTACCGAGGATAGATGACTTGTTTGATCAACTCAAGGGGGCTTCAGTCTTTTTGAAGATAGATTTGAGGTCAGGATATCATCAACTTAAGGTCAAGGAAGCGGATATTCATAAGACGGCATTTCGAACTCGATATGGTCACTACGAGTTTCTAGTAATGTTGTTTGGGTTGACGAATGCACCAGCTGCGTTCATAGATATGATGAACTGGGTTTTCCAACCCTATCTAGACCGGTTCGTTGTAGTGTTCATAGACGACATTCTGGTATATTCCAAGTCAGAAGAGGAGCATGATTCGCATCTTCGGGTGGTGCTGTAGATTTTAAGGGAAAAGTAGTTGTACGCCAAATTTAGCAAGTTTTAGTTTTGGTTGAAAGAAGTTACCTTTCTGGGTTATGTGGTATCTGTAGAGGGGATTAGGGTTGATCCCCGGAAGATTGAAGCGGTTTTGGATTGGAAGTCGCCTAAGTCTGTGGCAGAGATTCGGAGTTTCCTTGGTCTGGCTGGGTATTACCGAAGGTTCGTTGAGGGGTTCTCATTAATTGCGGCACCTTTAACTAAGCTGTTGAGGAAAGGGGTACCATTTGTTTGGACTGACAAGCAACAGGAAAGCTTTGAGAAGCTGAAGAGGATCTTGACAGAGGCACCGGTGTTAATTTAGCCTGAGGCCGGAAAAGAGTTTTTGGTGTATTGTGATGCTTCACACACGGGGTTAGGGTGTGTGTTAAAGAAAGATGGGAAGGTGGTTGCGTATGTGTCTCGGCAGTTAAGACCGCATGAGGTGAACTATCCCACACATGATTTGGAGTTGGCAGCGGTAGTGTTCGCCCTAAAGATTTGGAGACATTACCTGTATGGGGAGAAGTCCATCATCTACTCCGACCACAAGAGTTTGAAGTATCTCCTTACTCAGAAGGAGTTGAATTTAAGACAGCGAAGGTGGATTGAACTATTGAAAGATTACGACTGCTCGATCGAATACCATCCGGGTAAAGCTAACGTGGTGGCGGATACATTAAGTTGGAAGGTAATATCGGATTTAAGGGTGATGTTTGCCCATCTCAACCTGTATGATGATGGGAGTTTGTTAGCTGAACTTCAAGTGAAGCTGACTTAGATAAGTCAGATTAAAAAGAAGCAGTTGTTGGACGATGTCTTGAGTGCTCGACTTCTGCAAGTGCAGAATGGGGGAATAGAGAATTTTAGTCTTAACAGTGATGGAGCTTTGTGTTTCCATGAAAGGTTTTGCATGCCGAAGGATGTTGGGCTAAGGCAGATGATTCTCCAAGAGGTGCATAGCAGCCCGTACGCTATGCATCCTGGTGGAAGTAAGATGTATCGAGATCTGCGTGAACAGTTTTGGTGGCCTTGTTTGAAGCGAGAGATTACCGAGTTTGTAAGTAAATGTTTTACGTGTCAGCAGGTGAAAGCGGAACATCAGTTGCCTTCGAGGTTACTACAGCCAGTAAAGATTCCACAGTGGAAATGGGAGAGGATTGCGATGGACTTTGTTAGTGGGCTACCTCTTACGCCCACTAAGAAAGATTTGGTTTGGGTAATTGTTGACCGATTAACGAAGTCCGCCCATTTCATACCTGTTCGAATCGACTATTCTCTGCAAAAGTTAGCCAAGCTGTATGTAGCAGAGATTGTGAGGTTGCATGGGGTACCTGTGTCTATCAGATCTAACAAAGACCCCAGGTTTACGTCGAGGTTCTGGAGAGCGTTACATCAAGCGTTGGGTACAAGGTTAGACTTCAGCACAACTTTTCATCCACAGACTGATGGGCAGTCTGAGAGGGTAATTCAGATCTTGGAAGATATGTTGAAGGGCTGTGTCATGGACTTCAGGGGTAGTTGGGAGGAGTTTCTACTATTGGCAGAATTCGCTTACAACAACAGCTATCAGTCTAGCATTCAGATGGCGCCCTATGAAGCGTTGTATGGACGGAGGTGCCGTACACCTACTTGCTGGACAGAATTAGGTGAACGTCAGATCTTAGGTCTTGAATTAGTTTCAGAAGCAGAGGAGAAAGTTAAATTGATTCGAACTCGGCTGAAGGAAGCATCCGACAGACAGAAATCCTATGCTGACCTGAAGCGTAAAGACATAGAATTTGCGGTAGGTGATCAGGTCTTCCTGAAAATTTCTCCGTGGAAGAAGGTGATGAGGTTTGGACGGAAGGGTAAGCTAAGTCCCAGGTTTATCGGGCCTTATCGTGTATTAAAGCGTGTGGGACTGGTAGCTTATCAGCTCGAGCTACCTTCGGAATTGTGTCAAATTCATGATGTGTTCCATGTCTCGATGTTAAGGTGCTACCATTCGGATCCATCCCATGTCATGCCAGTGGAGGAAATTGAAATAAGGCCTGACCTGTCGTTTGAGGAGGAACCAGTGCAGATCTTAGATTGTGACATTAAGGTGTTGAGAAGGAAAGCAGTCCCTTTAGTCAAAGTATTATGGCGAAATCACGGTTCAGAGGAGGCTACGTGGGAGCCAGAGGATGTTATCACGAAGGCAATACCCACATCTCTTTTTTGACGAGGTAATTTCGAGGCGAAATTTCTTTAAGGGGTAGAACTGTAACATCCGGGATTTAGGAGCTTTGCATTTATTATGTTTCTATGTATATTGGTATGCTCTATCTATTAGTTTGTTATGTTTGGGGCCCCGGGAAGGCTCGGGGTTAAGCCGAAGCCTTGGCCAAAATTTTAGTTTTGGGCACTTTAGGGAAAGCTAGTGAGGCGGAGTTTTAAGAATTTTTGCTTGTGTTTGAAGACACAAGAGCTGCGATGGTAAAGTGGAGGGGAGGCGCCACCTAGCATGCAGGGAGGTGGCATCACAAGGAGAAGCTGAGAGGGAGAGGGTTCGAATCTCTAAAGCAGCACAAGGGAGTATTATTTTTGGCTCAGGCAAGGGAGGCAGCTGGATCGTAATCAAACTCTGGAGGAGAGAGACAAGACTTGGTCAAGAATTTCAAACGGGTGGTGGAGAGCTATTTGGGGAGTTTGAATCATTCAAACTAATTTGAATAAGTGGAGGAGAGGGGATTTAGGAGTGAATTAAGGGAGAATCAAGGGGATAAAGGTGGAGGAGGGTGTTAGCCGAATCTTTGAGTGGTGTTAAGTGAGTTAGGTATTCGGTTTTGGTTAAGGAGTGTAGGTGCTGAATTTTTGTAGAGTGTTTAGCAATTGGTGTTTTTTTTTTTCATTTTGGCAACTTTTGGTTCTTTTCCTTGTTAGCCGAAACTCCTAAGGCTATTGTTGATTCTTCACTCAGCTAGAAAAACCGAAACCATCTTCTCCCTCTTTTGCATTTTTGGTAACTTGAGTTCATTGCTTCACCATCAAGAGCCGAAACAATTCTCTTCTTCTTTGGTTCAAACGTGTTTCTCATTTGATATCCCCTTAGTCGAACCCTCCTACTCTTCTCCATTTAATCATTTTTCCCATTTGCTCACTTCTCAAGCCCCATCCCTTAGCCAAATTCCATTAAGCTTCCACTCTCTTTTCGGTTCTTCTCTCATCTACTCAAGATGAAATCTATTCCTATTTCGCCTCTTTGGGTTTTTACTTCTGCTTTTCTATTTTCCTTGGTAAGTCAAATCTCCATAGCCATTTCTTTTACATTTTTTCTTTGTTTCTTCATAAGTTGAAATCAAGTTGTACTTATTCTCTTGTTTAGCTGAATCTCTTTGGTGCTTATGTCCCTTGCTCGATTCTATTTCAGTGAAGTGCCGCCACTCATCCTCCTATCTCCCTTTCAAATCGGTTCCTTCCTGTTTAGTGGTAAGCGCCAGTTTCTTTCTCTATTCTCTCTTAATCTCTGTTTGGTTGGTAACCGTTAGGGTTAACCATGTTCTGTATTTCTTTGGCCGAAAGGCCACTCTTTCTAATCCATATCTTGGAGGGCCGATTCTAATATGGAGTTTGTGTAGGGATTTCAGTGACTTACTAATCCAGGTGTAATAGCCTCCGGGTTCTATCGACTTAGGTAAGAAATCATTATATTATTAAGCGTATATCCTTAATCTCTCTGCTTCGATGTCTTAACCCGGTCTTCTGACCAAGATCATTTTTATGGAAACAAGTACCAGCTGAACAAAGGAGGGGGTTGGACACGTAGTCCCTACCCCTAAATTCAAGAAGTGAGCGGTATCGACAGTTCGTGATTGGCCACCGGGTTATGGGTCGGCTTCTGAAAGGGATAAGCAGATCGTTGTGATCCCTACGAGTGAGGACTTTAGCGAGATCGATAGTGTAGTCTTGCGTGTTTACAGGTGTGTAATTTTCACACCTCCATGTATGTTATTATTATGTATATATGTGATGTTTGAAAACCGAAAACACAATAATAGTTATTGTGATACCCATAGAGGGTAATAATCGTGACACCAGGTACGCTCTTTCTCTGAGTATGCCTTGTAAATATGGTTGTTAGCATGAATATTCATATGCCTTAAATGTTTTATGTATGTTTTTATGTGTTGCATCCATACCATCATGATTGTATATTGCATGGGCATGGGGATATGATAACGATGAATGGGGCAGTGTTAAAGGTGGCTTTGCCACATACTACGGTGACGTTGTCACATTATTACGGTGGCTATGCCACATATGTCGCGATGAGCAGCTAACTGCAGCATGACTGCCATCAATGGTGTGTAGCGGATGGAGGGTCGATTGTAGAAATCCCCACTGGTGTGATTGGCAGGATCGGGTGGTGTGTAGCGGATGGAAATTTAGGTGGGATTGGGTTTTGCATCATTTTGCATATGGAACCTATTATTCTGTACTATGGGGCTAAAGCCTAATCTGATTTCGAATGGGCTTCGCTCAATGTGATTACTTAAAAAGGGGATAAGATGGTAAGTGGTGGGCTTGAGTTGCACACTGAGTCTTTTGACTCACTCTGTTTGCTTAACATCTTTGCAGGTAATACATAGTGCAGTGGACCGGGCCGGATAAGACTACGAGGTGGCCATGCACGGTTTCTTTCTTTTAAATTAGAACATTATTCATCTTTAATTGGGATTCTATGTTGTAATAAGGCCACTATTAATTTGGTTTAAAGTTTCGGTTTAAGTATTAGACACATTAAATCTAAGATAGTGGATAAGATGTTTTATTCACCGAATTGCAAACAAAGTTTTCTTATAACTTAATTAACGATTTTACAAACGGATTTTCGCAACGCACCTCTAGCTTAATCAAACGTAGCAACAGGTGTTTTTTTTTAAATGTCACTTGATCATAGGGTTTTGGTAATTAAATTTTTATCTTAAATGAATATTGGGATTTTCAATTGAACCTTAAAACTTGGGATTTTAAATGATTTAAAATTCTTCTGAGGATCGTAATACCTTATAAGTTCTTCCCTAGTGACATGCCAGATCTGGTCGTGGTGTTTGGGCCGGGTTTGGGGTGTTACATAAGACCATGTCTGGGGCATGGCATTGGCATCGATACATGATCCCGTATAAGACCATATCTGGGATATGGCATCGGCATCAAATAGTAATCCCGTGTGAGACCACGTCTGGGACTTGGCTTCGGTATGAGATCGTGTAAGACCATATCTGGGATATGGCATCGATATAAGATTTCGTGTAAGACCATATCTGGGATATGGCATCGACATCGATATGAGTTTTCATGTAAGACCGTATCTGGGATATGGCATTGGTGTTGATATGAGATTTCGTGTAAGACCATAGCGAGGCTATGGCATCGTGACGACATGTAAAGCAATAACTGGGCTATGATGTTGTGATACGAGTAAGACCATAGTTGGACTATGGCAATCAAGTAAATGACGTACTCAAAACTTGTAAGACATTCTCTAGATTAATAAAAAATAGTAAGAGGAATTAGATATTAGTGTTGAGTACTTGAGTAGACATTAAGGTGGAACTTGAGTAAGTTAAGTCACTATTCAAAATTATGGGTGATAGAAACCATTGTAACATGAGTAAGTATGAAAACTTGCCTGAGGCGAGTTGTGTGACTATGATGATATTTCATTGACAATGAGTAGTAAATCATATGTATGTAGTCACGAGAGTTAGGCTAAGGGACTTTGCAACCTCACTCCCTTACCACTGTTGAATTATGATGAGATGTTATGAGAGTTAAATTGAGTAAGTTTATATGTGATTAATGCATTATTTATGTTACCATTTTGAGAATGCTTTGTATCACATTGATGCATAATACTCTACTAAATAGAGTAACTGTTGTTGAACATGAGGTTGAAGTCCTAGAAGACTAAAATGATGAGGCTATCATCGAGATATGAGATAGACAAGGTCACATATAAGATCATGTTCGAGGCATGGCCTCGGCACCGAGTTATGATTCCGTATAAGACCATATCTAGAATATGGCATCAGTAATGAATATAAGAATCGTGTAAGACTATATTCAGAACATGGCATCGATACTTGATGTGGAAGTCCATATAAGACCTTATCTAGGATATGGCATTGGCATTTAGAGGTGACTCCATATAAGACCACCCCGGGGGTGTGGCATTGGTTTCGTGCCTACAAAAATGACGATGAATTTGCATCTTTGATTATCCTTAGTGATCAATGGGACAAATAGATGAGTCTAGAAGTATAAATGAGATTAGTACTAAAGTCATGTGAAGGAGTGAATACAGATATTCGTGAATGAATCACGAAGAAACTAGTACGATGTGTGGCATGATATGTGCTAAATAAATGGCAAGTATGAGTAAGTTGGCTTGAAGCCTGTGGTTTGTGCATGGTTAGTTAATGCCATGGATGGGATTATAATGATCTCCTTTAGTATTATGTACTAATACATGTTTCCCTTCAGGGATGATGTAGTTGTTCTTTCCATAAATTGTGATTGTGTGAGAATGTTAGCTGATAGTAAAAATCAGACAAAACGGTTTTCGATTTAGTTAATTGAAATCGACATTTCTTTTATCTCCTCGTAACCTTAATTGGGTACCTTGAGGAGGAAATTGGTGATGATTCGTGTATAAGAGGTGAAATCACAAGTTTCACGTTGTGTGATGGGTTTTCGGGTAAGCCGAATAGAGTTAACAAATTCGATCGAGATGTCCCTGCTATTGTGAGATATGACGATCGTAAAGGTTCTAGATTGGCATAGCAAGAGAAACTCAGATGAGAGTGTGCTTAAAATATGTTCTCAGTGTGGAGAAAAGAGTAGATTAATGTATTGAGATATGATTCAAGTTCGTGTATATTCACGCATGAATCAAGAAAGAGAATAAAATTCGTATGTATGCGTGAGTAGGGAGCATAATATAAAGATATGCTCATCGAAATGTTCAAACCATGATAGTTGAGTTGTAAGCTATTGAAAGAACTATTTATTTGAAAGTTCTAATGCGAGATCGATCGAATCAAGAGAAAGAGTTGACAAAGTTGGTGATCCAGAGACAATCACTTTTGTGTATGTGTGTTGTGAGTTAGATGTTATGAAAAGATCCATGTTAAGCAATGCGAGTTAGTTACTCGATTGACCCTAGTTGGTAACATCTTAGTTTCAGCAAGGTTAATGACTAGAGCGAGTCTTCTTTTAGAACAAAAAGGGTTGTAAGAGATATAGTAAATGGTATTTTAAATAAGCTCCGAATGAGTTTATTTGAGATGGTAAATACAGGTTGTTGATGATGAATCCAGAACTTATACAGAGCTTTGGTATGAGATTTTGTAGTAGCATATCTAATAAAGCAAGAATAAGGAAGTACGATTATGTGGATAAATGTTTTGTGATGAAGTACTGATTCACGATATGATGGAGTTATGGTCGAAGTAGTTAACCACTAAAAACTGAGTTTCCAAAGCGTACAAGTCAAAACCATTACAGTCGGTGAATGCTTTAATGAGAAAGCGAGATAAAACCTTATAGATTTCAAATTTAGTTTGACAAGATTCCCAAAGAGGGGGATGTCATTCGAATTGTAATGAATCAACCAGTAAAGATCCGAATGATCATTTGGACATGCACAGAGTTCCAAATTGGTGGATTACTGAATATAGTATATACCCAGAGGAAGAATAACTTAGGTCTCAAGTTACGTTTCGACCTTATGTATCACAGCTTAAGAGTTGTTGGCAAGAAAAACTTAAGGATAAGTGGATTCGTGATTTTGAAGAGTAGATGGAAACGTTTTAAGAATGCTGATAGCAACTCCTCCTGATAAAATTTTTGGGGACGAATATTCCTAAGGAGGGGAGAATTGTAACAGCCCAATTTAGGGGCTAGTCGGAACAGTGATCTCAGAATCACTAATTCGAGGTTAGAGAAAATTATTTTCATGATATGTTATGTATTATAACATGTTTATAAGGATGCATGAAAATTTTGGTGCCTTAATTTTAGCGAGTTCTAGCTAAATTGTGAAAAAGGACTAAATCGCATAAAGTGCGAAAGTTCTATTTTTATTGCTAGAGGTACCAAAAATCTATGGTTTATAAATTGGAGGTCCCAAATGTGCAAATAGGCCATTTTGGAGTGTGATGGTCGGCCATGTGGTATGGGAGACAAGAGCATTTAATGCTTAGTCAAATTTGGTGAGAAAAGATGAATAAAATATGACAAAAAGAAAAGCTATCATCTTTTTTTTTTATTTCTTCTCTTCTTCCACCGAAAATAGTAGCCATGGGAGGGGTTTTTGAAGCTTAGAATTTCAGCAAGCAATTCCCCACTCAAGTAAGTGATGTTGATGGTATTTCTTGAAGAAAATTGTACTTTTGGAGTCCCCAAAGCTTAAGCTTTCTAAAGAGGGGACTAGTTTGCAATATGGTTGAAAGTCTAGGGACTTGCCATGATAGATTTCGTGTTGTTTGATGAGTTTTATGGAAGAAAATGAATGATAGGATGATGAGAAACAACTTTTGTGAAAGGTGTTGTCATGAAAACACCTATTTGGGACTAAAATGCAAAAGTTGTAATTTGTTCATTAAGGCATGAAATAGTTGGAATTGTGGATAGTTGTAAGAGGATTAAATTTTCAGCTAGGCTTGTTTAACAAGAAAATGTGATGGAAATTTATTTACGAGCCTAGGGGCAAAATTGTAATTTTGCCAAAGTGTAGGGGCAAAATAGTCATTTTTGCCTAAAGTGTATATTATGGTGTAATATGATTTATAAGTGATTAAATCAGTAAATTTCATTGTTCTAGATCAAAGAAAACAAGTTTCGGACCTAGAACGGATGAAAAGAGAAATGTGGGCAAAAAGGTCCCTTTTTGGCCCTTTCGGCATCGAGGTAAGTTCATGTGCAAATGTTGTAATTACGTACGAGTTAATTTAACATTCTAATGTGGTAGGGAATGTATATTTACCATATGAATGCATGAAATATCTTTTGATGAAATGTCAATAGAATTGAGATGTGTATAGCATGATATGATGATGGTTAAAGTCTCGAGTAAGACCATATTGGAATATGGCCTCGGTGTAAGAGTTCGTATAAGACCATGTCAGGGACATGGTATCGACATGTTAAAGTATGTAAGACCTTATTGGGGTATAATGTCAATGAGAACTATGTGTATGAGACTCAAGAGAGTTAGTTAACAATTTGAATGATTCAACGGATATGTTGAATGTATGTGGTTGTACCACGAGAAGCACAAGTATGTGTTAGAATTGAATGGAGATGAATTCAATATATGATGAACCCCTAGTGGGATATGTGTTATTATTGCACCTTAGTTGCATGAGATAGATTTATTGATGCACTGTGTGAATGCGAACGTGTATCGTAGAAAGTTAAGTAAGAATAGAAGTATGTGAGGATGTTCTCGGATGAATATTTGAAATAGAGATATACTTGTGGATTACTATCCATGAATGTAAAATAACGGTGAGCTATGTGCGATATCACCTTATTGATGGTAGCGATGGGTGGGTGCGATACCATCAATTATATTAATATCGGTGGGCTATATGTGTTACCACCTGATTAATTAGTAATCGATGGGCTGTGTGCGATACCATCGCTTATAAACGATTGGTGTGCTAAGTGAGAAACCTTTGTAAGTACAAAAGATTGGTGTGCTAAGTGCGAAATCACCATAAGTATAAATGATTGGTGGGCTGTGTGCAATACCACCCTATTAGAGATTCAATGGTGGGCTAAGTGCGAAACCACCAAGATATTAGTAGCATGAGCGGCTTATTGAAAATGCTTGATGTATTGTTTTATATGATCATGTGGTGATCAGTGCAGGAATGTATGCTAATTGAACGAGCAATTGGCTTGTGACATGGTAAGAATGTGGTAAGAGATTGAATGAGTAAGTTTCAAGAATATTTGAGCAAGTAACCATGAGTTTATGAGAGACACTCTCCATGATACTTTGTAATTATGTACATTCAATGAATATCAATATTTGATAGATTATGCAGATGAGCTTACTAAGCATTTTTGCTTACTCCTTTACTTTTCTCATCTCTTATAGGTTTCATTACTTAGCTTGGGTTGGAGGCCGCCGGAGATGTTTTCACACTATCGAGCAGACCCTTGGTATGAGGTATCAAATCCTTATGAGTCATGGCATGTATAGGGATTCTTTTAAAGTTGGTTAAGTTCTAACCAATGTAGCCAAATTGTATTGGCCTAAGAGAATCTAGAGTTGGTTGTGTATAACCATAGATGATGGCTTAAATTGGTTGTAATTGTATTGGGAGTAGTTCTCCCTAGTGTATGGGATAAAGACTTTATCTCTTTAATGATTAAATGTGTTAATTCATGTGTTTTGAATGATGATTTGAGAATGTTTTGAAGTAGTATATGAATGTATGCAAACGGGAGTGGTAAAAGGCTTGGTAAGATAGCCTCTAAGTACCCACACGGATAGACACACGGGAGTGTGTCTAGGCCATGTGTCTCCTGCACCTTAGTATCTGAAGTTAGATTAGACCACGAGCTGGTCACACGGCCGTTTGTTCAGGCTGTGTGATACACACGGTTGGCACATGGGCGTGTGCCAAGGCCGTGTGAAGTCTGCACTTGACACTTAGAAATTCAATTGTCACACAGCTGACGCACACAGGCGTGTGTACAGATCGTGTGAATAAGTCAGAATGCCAAGGTTTGGCACACGGGTCAGGGCCACGGATGTGTCCAAGCCGTGTGTAATTTGCCAGTATCCTCCACGGGTGAAAGACACGGGCATGTTTTAGGGGTGCACGGGCGTGTCCCAAGTCACACGGACGTGTGACCCCTGTTTTGAGAGAAAGTTTCCAGATGAGTTCTGAAAGTTTTGGGACGTAAGTCTGAGGCCTCGTAGGCCTATGAAACGTCTGATTTGACTAAGAAAGAGAAGTTTTTAATTTGGAATGAAATTTTATAGTCCATAAGTACATGTTTAAGAAAGTTCAAGCATAGTAATGTCTCGTATCCGGTCTTAGCCTCGGACTCGGGTATGGGGTGTTACAGGCTTGAAGTATTATAGTAAGGGATTGAAGTTGACAAAGAAAAAATTGAGGTAATAGAAAAATTTTTGCCTCCTACTAGTGTCAAGGGTATTCAGAGTTTCTTAGGCCATACAGGCTTTTATACAAGATTCATTAAGGATTTCTCAAAGATATCTAAACCCTTATGCGCCTTGTTGGAGCAAAATAAATCTTTCAATTTTCATGAACCTTGTTTGATAGCATTCGAAGAATTGAATAAACGACTAGTAGCAACACCAATTGTAATAGCTCCGAAGCGGACATTGCCTTTTGAACTCATGTGTGACACCACCGATTATGCTGTGGTAGCAGTGTTGGGGCAAAGGAAAAACAAGGTATTTCATGCAATCTATTATGCAAGCAGGACCCTAACGGATGCACAACTTAACTACACCACCATTGAAAAGAAGTTATGGATGTGATATTCTCGTTCGATAAATTCTTACCTTATTTAGTTGGTACCAAGGTCACAGTCTACATAGACCACTCTGGTATTAAGTATTTGGTGACCAAGAAAGATGCCAAGCCAAGATTTATTCGGTGGATACTCTTGTTGTAGGAGTTTGATTTAGAAATTCAAGATAGAAAGGGGACTAAAAATCAAGTGGCTGATCACCTGTCAATATTAGAAGTTAGAAATGAATATGGCAATGTCAAACTTATTAAGGAAGACTTCCCAGACGAGCCCGATAGTTTCCATGGCATTACCTTGGTATGCCTATATAGTGAACTTCTTAGTAAGTGGTTTGATGCCACCTGATCTCAACAGCCAAAGAAGATGGAAATTCCTCATGATGCCAGGCATTATTATTGGGATGAACCCTTCCTATTCAAGGATTGTGCTAACAAGATAATTAGGAAGTGTGTCCCTGATGACGAAAAACATAGCATCCTGCAACATTGTCATTCAACTCCTTATGGAGGGCATTTTGAAGGCGTTCGAACTGCAGCTAAAGTACTCCAATTTGGTTTTTATTGGCCGAATTTGTTCAAGGATGCCCATGAATTTTATAAGTCATGCAATCGTTGTCAGAGGACAGGCAATCTATCTAGGAGACACAAAATGCCAATGCAAAATATTTTGGAGATTGAATTGTTTGATGTGTGAGGGATAGAATTTATGTGTAACACCCCTCAACCGTATTCAATGCTGAAATAGGGTTACGAAGCATTACCGTACTTACGAAACAATTAAACAACTATTTAACATACAATTGTTCAATTCAATCATTCATCATTCAATCTCAATCAATTTGTCCTTATTAAGAGCCTACGAGGCCTTAAACATGCTTTGGGAGTGGTTCGGGACTAAACTGATAACTCAGGAAATTTTTCAACACTTAGCAAATTTTACTTCAAACAAGGGACACACGCCCGTGTGGCCAGGCCGTGTGTCTCACACGGCCACCAGACACGCCTTGTAACAGCCCGTTTTTGGGTCAAATCGGAACAGTGATTCTGAGACCACAAATCTGAAGTAAAAAATTTTATTTTATTATTTTAATAAGGTCTACAACATGATCGATTAATTATGTGAAAGTTTCGTAAAGAAATTTTACCGTTTAAATGCTTAATTCGGTAAAAGGGACTAAATCACGTAAAGCGTAAAAATTGAGTTCTATTAGCTAAAGGTTTCAAAAACCTATAGAACCTTAAATTTAAGGTCCTTATGTTGTAATTATCCCATTATATTAGTAAGTGGACAATTATGGACTAGTAATAAGTGATTTTTGTGAACATTAATAAAGGTTAATTTAGTAATTAAATAATTTAAATGATAATTCATAAAACAAAAAGGCCATTTAATTTATTTCTCATCTTCTTAACCGATTATTAAGAAAGAAAAGAAGCCATGGATGAGCTTCAAGGTTCGGCCACCTATTGTCCAAGCATGTAAGTTCGTTTTTGCTCAGTTTTTAATGATTTCTATGTTTTTTTGATCGTTGCTTCGTAATCTAGCTAGCCCGTACCTCCGATTTCAAAACTGTTAAAGTATTTGAATGTTGCCATTGTTGAATGCATGAGTATTTTATTAGTTGATGATGGAAAATAAATCATTTTTGTTATATGTACAAGTTTTGTAAAGTGAATTTTGGTAAAAATGTAAATTTTGGATTAAATTGTGAAATATGAAAATTTAGTGGTTGAATTTTAAAATAGATGAAAAATATGGGCTGATATGAGAATGGGTAATATTCGGCCAGCATGAATTTATATTAAATTGAATGAATTGTGATTTTATGTGGTACGGACTAAATTGCAAAAATGTGAAATAATAGGGGAAAAAATGTAATTTTGCCAAAATGTGTAAATTGTGCTAAATTGAATGAAATGATGATTAAATAAGTAAATTTTGATATTATATAGATTGAGATAAACGAGATTTGGATCTAAAACGGGGGAAAAAAAGTATCGGATTAGTCAACCTAATTCGTCGTTACAGCGAGCGAGGTAAGTTCGTTTGTTTAATAAGCATTAAATTATATATATAAATGCTTAATTGATATAATTGTGGTAAATGCTATATTATTGAAATGAAATGTGAATGCTATTGAGTACTATACTACGAAAATGACCGATAGAGATTCAATACAGTGAAAGTCCCGGTTGAACCTTAGGAATAGATAGGATACAAATGTCATGACATTAGGGTTACTGAGTGTAACACCCCAAACCCGGCCCAAACGCTACAGCCGGATCTGGTATGTCACTTAAGAGATTTTACATAACATGTCGCATTTTGGAAAATAATTACTAGGTTTACACCTTTATTTCGAAAGCTTAATAATTCATTAAAGTATAAAATATTATGTAACCAATTATCTTGGTAGATTTTAAATAAAAACCGAAATTTCATGCAGGTCTTAACTTAATTGAAAACTTAAAACTTAAAACCCAGTAATAAAAGCCCAACAAAATCCCAAAACATAAATGGTAGTCTAGTGGCCCATGGCCTTATTACAAGGAAATTTGAACCCATTAATTAAATGAAAATAAAAAAATTAGACTAAGTCTTTTTGCTGAATTGTCAAAGCTCTGTCGCATGGCCACCTTGCTCTCCTCTCCAGCCCGGTCCGATGCCCTAAGTGTCACCTATGTGGATAATATGCTGATAAAGGAGGGAGGAGTTAGAGATAATTAAGTCTCTTTTAAATGAGCTAGTAGATTAAGATAAAGGAGAAAAGATAGGATTTATCTGCAAGGTTAGGTAAGTGCCGAAATTTCTATAAATAGGGGGGATATCTCATTGATTCTGGCATTTAAACCCTAATTTCCTCTTCATTCTTTGTGCCAAAATTCTTAGCCTTTCCCTCTACAATTTCTTTTCTTCAATTTCTTCAAAAGCCGAAACCTCTCATTTCACTCTCTTCTCCATTTTTTTTCTCTTGAGCCGATTTCTCTAAAAAGCTGAAATCTCCATAGTTTTTCTCTACTCATCCCATTTGTGAGAATAGTTCTATTCTTCCTACATTTAATCTTTTCCTTTGGCATTGCCGAATCTTCTCTCTAGTGCTAGCCGAATCCCCATGTTAAGGTAAGCGTTGACTTCTGTTAAGCTCTCACATTCTATTTCGGTTTTTAAAAGGCAAAAGCCAAAAAGCTAATAGTTTAATGGTTCTATGTTGGGCGGCATTCCGGGATTTGAAGGAAACTTGGTCGTCTAGATCTAAAAGCCGAAAATCGTTAGTCTCTAATTTCGGGATTTCAAGGTAAGGAGATCTATTGATTTTAGTGTGAAAATTTGGGATTTACTAACCTTTGGCCGATTATAGGGGAGGTCAATTTTCGTGATTTTCCGGCTTTTGGTTGAACCAAGTTATAAATCCGGATAGCAAGGATACCGACTAAGAGTTTAGTACTTCGCGATAACAGGTGTGTAATACTTCCCCACCATCTAGATCTGATTATTAATGTATGCTCATAAGTTTATATGTTATGATAAATACCGATATCTCGGTTTAATGTTGAAACCCAAAAGGGTGAAGCAAATCACAGTGTCGTTGAATGTTTGACTTTATATGATAAAAGCATATTGATTTTATGACCGCATGGGTTGGGTTGATGAAAGGAGGAAGTTATACGTTTTATGTGTAGCGGTTTATACCGTGATCTCGTTATATGTTGTAGCGGCTAATACCGTGATTCTGTTATAAGGGCTTGGCCATAATATGTTGATGAGCGACATGACCGCCATCTTGGCGTAGCGGTGTGGGTCGATTGTAGAAATCCCCAATGGTGTGAATGGTGGTATGGGGGCGTGAAGCGGATGGAAACCTAGGCAAACGGGTTGGGCCTTGCATATTATTTGTTATTTTTTTATAAATGGAATTATTAATCTGTTTTATGGGCCTAAGGCCAAAATCTAGTGGTGCATGAGGGTTGCACACATCGAGTCTCGCGACTCACCCTATTAATTAACCTTTCGGGTGATACCTAGTGCTTCGGATGGGTGTGGAGAGGAACCTTAAGGTGGCCATGCAAAAGACCAACTGGATCCAAAAAAAGTCTCAAGTTAATACTTTATATTTTTAATTAATGGATTTTAAATCTCGTTGTAATAAGGCTATGGGCCACTAGTTTATGTTTTGTTTTATTTTGGGCTTTAATTACTTTTAGTTATTTAAATTCTTATTGAACTAATGTATCTATTTAAATTTGGGTTTTTAATTTATAAAGGCATATTTTATTTAAACTATCAACTATTAAATTTCTCTTAAATAAGAAGATAAACTTTAGAAAAATATTTTTTCTGAAAATACGACATGTTCTTCCAAAATTTTCTTAGTGACATACCAGATCCGGTCGTGGTGTTTGGGCCGGGTTTGGGGTGTTACACTGAGATTACGTGTAAGACCATATCTGGAATATGGCATCGATATGAGACTTCGTGTAAGACCATAGCTGGGCTATTGGCATCGATACGAGATTACATGTAAGACCATATCTGGGATATGGCATTGGTACGATGATCGTGTAATACGAGATTCCCGAGTATCCTTTAGTATTCCAAATGGTTCAACGGGAAATGTGACGAAACGTGGTTACAAGTGATGGTACGACTAAGTCAAGGTACTCGTGACAGAAATAGACAAGTAAGTGTTAAAAGTAAATTTCATATGATTAGTAAGTGGAAAATTATGAGAATTCATATAGTTAAATTGAATATAGTTTATTTCTATTTGCTTATGCTTATGTAAATGTATATGACTTGATAAGAAGTATTCAAACCATATAAGCATAGAAATGAATAAACCTGTGAAATTCCTAGTTAAATATGTGAACGGATACATGACATAAAGGTGGAATTGTACAAATTATATGATAGTATTTATAATGGCTTAAAATGTGTTTATTTGATGTGATGAGTTATTATCATACGAGCTTACTAAGCTTTATAGCTTACTTTGTTATCTTTTTTATGTTTATAGTGATTCGGAGGCTCGCTCAGGTTGGAAGTCATCGGAGATCATATCACACTATCCAGCTATGGTTTGGTACTTATAAGCTTTGTGATATTGGTTATATGGCATGTATAGGTTTTGTGGTTATTTTTTGAGTATAAGTAATTTTGGTGATTGATGCATACATGCTTGATATGTATTTATCCATGAGATTTGGCATGATGAAGATATGTGGTTTAAAGTATATATATTCCCATGTGATATGAGTTATTTTTAAGATATTCAAATGGCCAGTTGGTATGTGTTGTGTAATAGCTTGAGATGTGCTTGGTTTTGAGTTTGGTAATTGACTTATATTGAGTTAATGAGGTTGAGTTGATAATGCATGTATGAAATGGTTTAATTAAATGAGTTATATGTGTGAATTATGTCTAGTAAAGCAAAATGAGTTGATAGGTAATTGATTTGATAAATGGCATTGAATTGAGTATTAAAATGGTTGAAATAAATTTAGAATGATTGTGTATTGATTGATGACTTTTGGCTGCATATTTGTGTCTTAAAATGGTACCATTTGAGCTTGTGTAGGTATGTGCAAAATGGGTGGCAAAATGGCTTGGTAAATGGCCTATTTTTGTCCACACGGGTAGAGACATGGGCGTGTGTCTCAGCCGTGTGTGACACACGGTCATGTTACACGGCCGTGTGTCCCCTGGTGTTGAAATTGCAATGAAGTCAGTATGATCCACACGGCGTTGAAATTGCAATGAAGTCAGTATGCTCCACACGGTCACACACACGGGCGTGTGATCGGCCGTGTGGTACAAGTCAGTATACTCCCTAATTGGCACACGACCTAGCACACGGGCGTGTGACTTAGCCGTGTTGCATAAGTCAGTATACCCTATAGGTTTGGCACGGCCTAACACACGGCCTGGCACATGGGCGTGTGTGGCCACTTCGAAGGGCACACGGGCTAGACATACGGGCGTGTGGTTGGCCGTGTGACCCAAGTCAGTATGTACCCCCTGTTTTCACACGGCCTGTGACATTATGGGTCTATTTCCACCCTCGTTTGGCAATTTATACATACCGGTGGCAGTCGATTATGTCTCTAAATGGATAGAAGCCACAGCTTTACCTACTAATGACGTCAAGTCTGTGCTGAAGTTTCTGCACAAGAACATCTTTACAAGATTTGGTGCACCTCGTGCCGTTATCAGTGTAACACCCTTTACTTGTAATCCCCGCCGAAACCGGGTCCGAGGCGTTACCAGATTAAAACAACTTGATCGCCACTTAGGCTCAACGTGACTACTCTCCTTAAGTCACCACGACAACCTCATTTTCGAGTTACGAGGCTTTACTCAAACACACGAGGGCTCTCGAGACCATATCGGAAACTCTTACTATCTTAAAAATTTTCTCCATCTAGACAAGGACTACATGCCCGTGCTAGATGATACACGCCCGTGTGTAGTCACACACGCCCATGTCCACAACCCGTGCACAAAACTCAACCATTCTGCCAAAGTCCCACGGCTAGGTCACGCGTCTGTGTTCACCACCCGTGGTGCACACTGACTACTTCACACGGCCTTAAAGTCTAGACATACGCCCGTGTGGCTAGCCCATGGCCAACACTGAATAACTCACACGTCCTAGGCACATGCCCGTGTGACTAGTCCATGGTCTATTCTGACTTAAAATACTAACATGCAGGGGACACACGGCCAAGTCACACGCCCATGGGCTGACCGTGTGTCACACATGGTCTAGACACACGCCCGTGTGTCTACCCACATGGACAAGAACAAAGCTATTTTTCATGCCCCTTCTCACCCCTCTAGCATACACAACATGTACTCATTCAACACATCCATAATCAACACAATTTTAAACACAATCTTACATGGATAACTACATCTTTTCATATAATAAACTATGGCATTATACAAAATATATTATCCATCTAAAGGCCAACATAACTTAGCCATTTACAACCAAAAATTAGTAACTTGTCTAGCCCCTATACATGCCATATACAAAACATTTAATCCAATGTACTGCATCAGGCCGATAGTGTGGGCGATCTTCCAATTGATCCACGTATCTTGATTCAACTCTATTTCTCTATAAGACAAGGGAAAAGAAAGGGAGTAAGCTTTGAGCTTAGTGAGTTTACACATAAACAATTAAGCATCATAATATAAGCTAAACAACAATTAGCATTATACTAACATAAGTATTTCACAACTATGCTTACTCTTTCTATCCCTTACCACATTTCCAACACATCATGAGTCACATACTCATAACCATTGACATGCACCCCTGCATTCAATATCGCATTTACACAATATACAACACATCATTATTTCACAATAACACATCCACACATCTACACTACTCACTAATACATCCACACTGCTACTCTCTCGGTGGTTTCGCACTTAGCCTACCACAATCGATACAATAAGGTGGTATCGCACTTAGCCTACCAATAAGGTAATCATAGAGGTCTCGCACTTAGCCCACTAAACAATATACTTAGCGATAGCATCGCACATAGCCCAGCTCATCGTTGCTAAGTATTGGGGTAGCATCGCACTTAGCTTACCATCAAGCATTATCACTACACATTCACATATCTACTTTGTAGTTCATTCATTCATTCGTTCACTATAACTAACTCATTCATTCCACATGAACCATATAGGTTCTCAACCATGCTGTACTCAAGCTAGCATTTACAAAGTATACGCATAATGCATCGTTTATACGTAAACTTACCTCGGTACTCAAAAGTATTAAGATGTGTAATTTAGTCCACAACCTTGCCCTTGCCTCGGTTTTGATCCGGGCTTCGTCTTTCTTGATCTATAATGACAAATCAACATATTCAATACACACATTGACTAAATTGACCTTTATCTCATACTTTAGCAAAATCCCTATTTTGCCCCTAATCTTTTTCATATTTACACTTTTGCCCCAGGGCCCGTAAAGTGATTTTTATTCAACTTTCTAGCCTTTTATGCTTAGCCGAATCACTTACTCAATTAAAGCTATCATCAATTCTCACTAATTCTCACATGTATGACCAAACTCAAGACTTTCACAAACTAGTCCCTACATGCATTTTTCATGGAATTCACTTAGTAAAAGATGTTTCTACAACATCAAGCTTTCATATTCTTCCATAAAACATCAAAATACATGCATGTCATACATGGGTACACTTTTGAACATCCATTTTAGCTCATCATATAGCTAAAAATAGCTTACTCATGCTACTAGGACTTCAAAAATACGAAGAATATCAAAAACGGTCTAGAATACACTTACTAGCTAGCTTGAAAAGTTGAAGAGCCCTAACAATGGCTTCTCTCAAATTTTCGGCAGCCTTGGAGAAGAAGATGAATGAATTTTGTCATCTTTTCTCCTATTTTAATCATTTAATTGTCAAATGACCAAAATACCCTTTTTGACAAACTTCCTAATTTAACTCATCCATGCCCAAATTTGTCTAAAATTAGAAATTGTGAAAATTACTCATTAAGGACTTCTAATTGATATTCTAAAGCAATTTCACACAAATAGCTTCTAGAATCTCACATTTTGCAACTTTTGCAATTTAGTCCTTTTGGACAGTTCAACCACAATTTAACAAAATTGCTTCATGAAACTTTCACACTAGCATGCAAACATGGCATAGACCTCAAAAACTCATACTTATGCCTCGGATTTGTGGTCTCACACCACGATTCTGACTAGGCCCTAAATCGGATTGTTACAATCAGTGATGAGGGATCTCACTTTGATTGCAAGCTAGTTGCTAATGCTTTACAATGGTATGGTGCAAAAACAAAATATTGCCACGGCATATCATCCACAAATAAAGGGGCAAGTTGAAATTTCCAACAGAGAAATTAAGCAGATTTTAGAGAAGGTTGTTAACCCAAATAGTAAGGACTGGTCCTTATGTTTGGACGAAGCCTTATGGGCCTATCGCACTCTTACAAAACTCTATTAGGAATGTCACCATTCAAACTTGTCTACGAAAAACCTTGCCATTTTTCGGTTGAGTTAGAGCATAGGGCATATTGGGTTGTGAAACAATTAAACAAGGATTGGAAAGCCGCTGGCAATAGAAGATTACTTGAGTTAAATGAAATGGGAGAATTCAGGGCACAAGCATATGAGAATGCTAAATTATACAAGGAGAAGACCAAACGTTGGCATGATAAGAGGATTATGCCATGGCAATTTGAACCAGGACAACAAGTGCTGTTATTCAACTCAAGGTTAAAGTTGTTTCCTAGCAAACTAAAATATCGATGGTTAGGTCCCTTTGAAGTAACCCAAGTATACCCTCATGGAGTTATTGATGTCAAGGATATGAAAACGGGGTCACATTTAAAGTAAATGGCTAGCACTTGAAGCACTATTAGGCTTCTCATGTGAATCGGGACAAATAGACCATTGACCTCCGAGATGTTTATGCTCAACCTCTCGATAATTTTGTTTATTTTTACTGTTTTTAAATTTCTCCTAGCTCTCTCTCATTTAATTTGTTTAATAATTTTTGTTTACTTTGCAGTGCATGTATGTATTTCTATTTCCTTGACGGCAGTAGAAGGGTTGGGCTCTCTACATACCAAGTTGGCCCAATGGAAATTGTTCCTCAAACATTAGGCCTTCAATCTTTTTTTAATTTCCCTCCAATTCTCATCGCTCCCACGTTAGGCCATAATTACCACATATCCTATCACCCACGTCACATTACCATCATTACTTCTACCTTTACCCTAATCCTATTTTTTTCCTCACAGTTACCCTAATTCTTTTATCTCTCACAACTACTTGTGCCTCTTCAAACACTACAATTTTTCCTTTTTCTCTTTTAAACTAGCATTATCCCTAACCCATAACAATAGCTAGACGAATTACCCCCCAAATAGCTACTATACCACCACGAACATTCTTCAATGCTACAGCAGAGGAGAAGTATAAGAAAAATATATCCAAGAGACCATTTTGCCTCGAAAAAGGCTTTCTTTTCAAAGATTAACCTTTTATGGGGTATGACATCTCCATCTCATCTGTGGTAGAGAAACATGGTTGCCAAATATTTTTCTTGCATCCTGAGGATGTTTTGACTAAGCTTGTTCGTGATTTTTATGCTCACATCACTTCATCCAATAACGCTTTTATATATGTTCGAGGAGCGTCGGTGTTGTTTGATGAGGACAGCATCAACGCTTAATATGGGCTCTCTGATGTACAAGACGAGCATTCTCAATTCGCTGCAACCATCACATTTGATGGGTTGAATCAGATCCTGCAAGACCTTTGTGTTGAGGGAACTCAGTGGAAGGTATCTAGGCAAGACTGTTACACAGTTGAAAGGGCATCCTTAAAGCCCAGTTGTAGAGTTTGGTATCATTTATTAAAGACGCGATAAATCCCTTCTACCCATAACTCTACAGTTTCTAAAGAGCGGATGTTGTTGCTCCACTCCATAATGATAGGCAGAAAAATTAATGTGGGCAAAATAATCTTCAATGAAGTCCACCATTGTGCGTTGAAAATTGAAGGGAGTCTCAACTTTCCATCCCTAATCATTGTATTTTGCCAGCGTGTCAATGTCCAAGTCCAGCCCAGTAAGGATATAACCCCAAATAAGGGGGCAATCATAAGGGTTATTGTAGCCAAGATATCTGGAGAGGCCTTGCCGTAGCAACAACCACCTGGCTCAGCTTCTACATCCTCTCCACCAATGTTTGCCACAGCAACCATTTCTACTTCCAAGAGTCTATTTGAGTAGCAGGTGCTCAGCTCATTTGAGAGGTTGTAGAAATAGCTACATCTCTTCGAGACTCAGCAACTTCGAATTATTGCAGGCTTGGAAAAGGCTCAAGAAAGAATGACCATTTTATGGGCCTATGTGGAGAAGAGAGATGCTACTCTAAAGAGGTCCCTTTAGAAGAACTTCACCAAGCATATGATTGCATTCCTTGAATTTCCTAAGGAATTGCAGGCATATGTCAAAAAAGGGATGATCGAAGCAGAGGCAGCTAAAGTAAGCCTGGAACCACCAACTCTGCTGCTGAAGAGAAAGAAACAAAATCACTTGATGAAGACGTAGAAAAGACTGAATCAGTCCATATAGAGACTAATGATGAGGGGACTGAAGAAACAACCCCTACACTAGCACCACCGGAGGATAATACTACAGTTGTCCCACCTACATCTACCGAAGCAATGACTGAACAAGACCGTAAAATCAATCGTATCATTGATGAGATCACCCAGTCTGACAACGAAGAGAAGGATGTGCCGCTCCAATCACTAAAAAGGAAAATATGTTATAAGCATTCGACACGAAAGTCCACCCGTCAAAATTGAAGCAACGATAATCAAGCTATGAGCCAAGGGAGTTTTTTTTTCCCTTTATTGCATCATAACATCCATATTTTTGCCATGACATTCTAGGTGTAAATATATTCTTGCATTCATAATTCATGTCTATGCATGCATTGAGGACAATGCATCCCTTAGGTTTGGGGGTGTGTTGAGCATTTACGATGTATTAGATATTTAGTTGAGCATGTTCACTTTGCCATGACACACGTAATTGCCAAGGATTGTTTAAACTGTTATGAGTGTAATTTTTGTCTGTGATGTTCGATGAGGAGATTAATTCTTCAATAAATCTAGAAAAATGTGATAGTGGATTAGGCGAATTCAGCTTAGGATAGTTTGAATCGACCCCTAAAAATGAGATGTCATACCTTCAATTACAATTGGTCTATAGTAAGTTCTTTTAAAAAACTTAGAGATTTTTTATGCTAAGCTCAATAAAATGGCAATACTCAATAATGAATAAAATGGTGAAGCTTAAGAAAAATCAAAGAAATACCATAAAACACTTTAATGCTTAGAATTGTCGAATAGGTCAGCAACATATTGTTTGCTCCATTGTGTTGTTGATTAGAAAAAGGAAGTTTAGGCAACAGTGTGTAATAAAGAAAAAGAAGTTTAGGGGCACTCCATTGTAGTAATAGGTTGAGTAGATAAGGAGGTAGCTGTTTGCTCCATCCATCTTTTAAGTCAAAAGCCTTAGCTTCATGAGTGAATTCCATTCCAATTGTGACATGATTAAATACTCGGCAATTCAGTGTATGCTCCACTGTGATTGTCAAGTCAGAGAACCATATGACGAGCTAAATCCCCTAGTTCTAAAAAATATATATTAATATAATAAATAGATATGTATGTGTTCGAGTAGATATAGGGCCATGGTTAAAAACAAAACTGAGTTTAGGTAAAAGATGAACCAAGTAAATTAGGAGATATTTGCTATAGTCAAATTGCATACAGGAGTATGTAGGATTTTTGTTTTTTGGGCAATATTTTTTGCACTGCCTTTGCTAAATAAACTTATGAAACTTGAACAAAATTTTAGACATAGAAGATTGCTGAGAACTGAAGTACAAAATGTTCTCTATATGGTTTGGTAATACAAAAGTGGTTATGTGGCCATGGCAATTCTTGCATTCATACATTCATAAATACTTTGCTTGAGGGCAAGCAACAGTTCAAGTTTGGGGGAGTGATAACTCTTGAAAAGAGTTATATTTCATGCCCTTAGGCTTAGTTAATTGCCTGTACTTATGTGAGTTTAGTTGCATTTTAGGATATTACATTGGTATTTTTAGAACATTGTATTAAAGAGCTTGAATTTTACTAAAGTGTTATTACATGTTGCTTTTAATTGCAAGTGGGGAGGACTTGCTTGGTGGTTGATTGGCAGGTGCAGAGTGTATGAAAAGGAGTAAAGGATTGAAGGTTTGTCGTGACAATTTTTTGATAGTTTGCCAACACAAATGTTATGTCAATGCCAGGAACAAGCCTAGTCAGTGCTCAATGCATACCGTTCTCAACCCCAAATGTACTTGTACCAAATAAATCCACTTGAAAAAGAGAGAAAGGATTATGGACTGATGGACCTACCCTAAAAGGTCAAACATATAAAAGCCAAATGGGGAACCCTAGAAAAAGAGCAATTTTTGATAGAAAGAGAGGAGAAGCAGCTTTTGACAGAAAAAAAGGGGGAAGGACCAAGAAGGAAGACTGTTGAAGAAAGAGAAAACAACTACATCATCTTTGGCAGCTGCAATACATTGCGTTGTCGGTGTTGAGAGCTGGATAGGCAAAAGCTATCATCTCAGATTTTCTCCTTTGATTCTTATCGCACTTCTTTTAGAACTTATGTGTTATTGATGATGTTGGTTGTTGAATTAAACTCAAACTTGATTTACCCAACTATGAGTTAAATCTCTTAAGCTCGGGATTACTTTGCTGAACCCTTTATTTTCTATTAATGTTTACAGTTTGAGTTGGAATTGTTTTCTTGTTTTATTCAATGGTATTTCATGTTATATGCAGGCTGTGCATTGACGGATATGCAGCAGGTTATTAAAAATAACTTAATTCTGATAGGGTTAGGTTAACTAGATAAACATTGGATAATATGAGTGAACGATAAATTATTTATTCGCAGCAACCTCTAGACATAAAACCTTGCCTCATATGAAAGAAGGTAGAAAATATTAGTGGTAACTGAACTCAAGTCTATAGACATATAGTGCTTTAAAGGAGGTAACCCAAGGTTTTGCTCTCGAAAGAAGCATACTACTATAGAAACCTGTCGAGCAGTAAAATGTTCAAGACTTTGTTGTGGCATTAATAAATAGATAAGGTAGATTAATCAGTAATCCCAGTTGTCCTAATCAACATTGTTGTTCCTTAATCTTCTTTTTTGTAAGGGCTGTAACAGTCTGATTTAGACCCTAGTCAGAATAGTGGTTTCGGGACCACAAATTCGAGTCAAAAAAATATTTTAATATTATTTTTGGTGCTTGCAATATGAGAATAGGCATGTGTGAAAGTTTCGTAGTTTAATTTATCCGATTGTGTGTTTAATTTGATATAAGGATTTAATTGCATAAAATGCAAAATTAGCATGCCATGTGTTAAAAGTATCTATGTGTTATGTATTTATAAATGTAGTGGCCTTATGAAGTAATTAAGCCATTATATAAGTAAGTGGATGGTTAATGGACATTTATAACCAACCATTATATAAGTTTATATGTTTAATAATAAGGTTAAATTGGTAATTGAGTTAATAATATACATTAAAATAAAACAAACATTAAAAGATGGCTATTGTCATCTTGTTTAGCCGAATTTGAAAGAAAAAAAGAAAGAAAAGAAGCAAAATAGGGTTCGGCCATTACTAAGCCTAATTAAGGTATGGATTTTGATCGGTTTTCAATAATTTCTACGTTTTTGTAATCGTTGCTTCTAGTACTACAAAACACATGCTTTAATTTTGGAATTTGATGATGATTTTGAAAAGTTCCATTGATGAATGCTTGAGCTTTGTGATGTTAGTTGATGAAATATGAAATATATGTGTTGGATTAACATGTTTTGTCTTTGGATTTTTAGTGAATTTGAGTAATTTGGACTAAATTGTGAAAATAATATTTTGAGGGACTAAAATGTGTAATAAATGAAATATATGGACTTATATGAACTATATGAATATTCGGCCAAGCATGGGTAATATGAAATTTTGTGTATTTTGTGATTTTGTGAAATAGGGACTTTACTGTCAAAATGTGAAAATATGAGGGCTAATTGGTAAATTGCCCTAAATGTGTGTTTTTGGATTGAATTGAATGATTTGGTGAATAAAAGAATTAAATTTGAATATGTATAGATCAAGAACCAAAGAAAACGGGCTTAGACCGAGGAAAGTCGAAAGTGATCGAGTAGTCAAATCCGTCCGTTTATTCAGAATACGAGGTAAGTCTATATACAAATAAATGGATTTGAGATGATTTATTCATTCATTTAATATTGAAATGTGATGAATGGCTTTGAAAGATATACATGTGAAATCCAAGAAAGTATCGACAACGTAGCAAGGTCTAAAAAGTCTCGTACAAACCTTAGGAATAGATCGGATTAATATGTCATGACATAGGGATTCCGATATGTGATATCATGTAAGACCACATCTGGGATGTTGGCATTGATTTGTGATTTACGTTTAAGACCATGTCTGGGACATTGGCATCGTATTTGATTCGTGTAAGACCCTGTCTGGGATAGTGGCATCGATATTGGATTACATGTAAGACCACGTCTGGGACGTTGGCGTTGTACGATTATTCTGTGTATTCCGAGTATCCTATTTGATTTCAAATGGTTCAACGGGAAATTTCGATAAATGAAAGACTATGTGAAATGTATGACCGTTTTAGGTACGTTTGAAGTATATGCTACTATTGAGTATAAAAGGTAAGTATATGTGTATATGCACAAGTGAGATATGTGCATAGACTTGTTAAGACAAAATGTGATATATGTATGAATGTGATTTGAATAAAAGAGATAGTTGGAGATATGATTGTTGGTAAGCAATGGCTAAACAAATGAGTCAAAGAAGAATTATGAATTTGCCATTGAGATATGTTAATGATCTTGTATTTGATATAATTATGAATGTTTATATGTTAAGTTTATTTGTATGTGGCTTACTAAGCTTTTGAAAGCTTACTCTGTGTGTTTGCATTGTTTTATAGATCGTTAAAGTTACGGAAGGCTCGAGGACCGTCGAGGATCATCACCACACTATCAAACTCTATTTTGGTACCTTTTCAAAGTGTATATATTAAAGTATGGCGTGTATAGTCTTGTGAGTTTTGATTATGTTTTGAAAGGTGTAAAAATAGCCATGTGATATGGCTAGATAAAGAATGTGATGTGAATGAGTAGTTCATGTTTATGATGCATATTTTGGTATGGTTTGATGGATAAGGTTGGACTAATGAGATGGTCAAGTTTATAATAAGTTCTATGATGCAAAGCTAGCATATTATTGATGAAAGATTGTTACATTGAATTGGTAAGTTTTTGGATGGTTTATACTTAGAAATGCTAGTGATTAGATTGAGCTAAATAGCACAAAAGTTAGTGTGTTTGATATGTTCATGTATGGTTAGAAAAGATAGATATTTTGGTGTGTTTTGGGTATTATTGATGCTTGGAATGATGCTTATTTGTGCTTGTAGGTATAACCCAAAGTGTGGGTGGAAAATTGGCCATACAAATGGCCTATATTTTCCCACACGGTTGAGCACACGGGCGTGTGGCTCGACCGTGTCCTTCGTGGTTGTAATTCAAAACAAGCCAGACTCGACCACGGGCTGGACACACGAGCGTGTGAATGCCCGTGTGGCACAAGTCAGTGTCGACCACGGGTGAGACACACGGGCGTGTCTCAGGCCGTGTGGACAAGTCAGTATGTATGCCCTATTTTGCCAGGGCTTGGGCACACAGGTGTGTCCGAGGCCGTGTGAGGCACATGGCCTGCCCACACGAGCGTGTGACCTCTACAACTTTGAAAAATGTTTGATTTACGAAAAAAATATGTATGATCCCGATTTAGTCTCGACCCCTTTCTAATGCATGATTAAGGTCTTGTAGACCTCATTAAGGGACTATAAGCTTGTATGTTGCTATGATATGACGATGTTATACTTATTGATGTGAAATGTACGTAATAGTTTCTGATTTTTCCGGTAATGCCTCTTAACCCTAGAAAGGCGATGGTTACAGGTTAGGGGTGTTACATTTTATTGGTATCAGAGCTACAGTTTAGTCGATTCTAGGACTAACGTAGCGTGTGAGAATCTAGCTAAACATGCCATATATATGAACTGTGATAGTGTAACATCCTGGAAAGGGCCTATGCATTTTCGGTTTAGTTCTACGAAGTGACATGTTTTAGGTACTAAGAATAAATTTTGAATATTTTTGGAAACCCGGAAATGAATGAAAATGAGTTAGAAATGAACATTTTTGGAAACCTAAAAATGTATGAAAATGGATGGAAATGATTTGGAAATGATTCAAAATAGGAAAGTGAACATTTCTGGAAACTTGGAAATGTAAGAAAATGTCAAGTTTACAGAGCCGAACGAAAATTTTTGGAAACTTAGAAATGACCTAGAAATGACGAGTTTTAAGGTTTAAAAGGGGAAATTAAGGCAAGGTGGCCTTAAAAGAAAAAGTTTGTGGAATTTGACACACAAACAGGCTTGGAAAAGTGGCCTGAAGATGTCACTTAGGGCCTCTGGAAATGGCGCCACCTGCAAGGGGTTGGGCCTGGGTTCGAGTCACTTGGAAAGCAAATAAAGGAGGTTTTATTTTTTGCTTCCATAAGCCAAGGAGTGGACGGCAAGGCTTCTAGAAAAAGGGAGGTTTATCCTCTTTGAAATTCGGCTATTAAGGATAAATAAAGGGTTTTTTTTTTATTGGAGAGATAAATGATGATTTATCTTAAGTATTTTCAAAAAGGAATTTATTTATCATAATTTCCATGAGATAAAGGCTGGATTAAACTCTTTTATTTTATGATAATTGAAGGATAAAGCTATCAAATTGAAGAGTGGTGGCCAAGTCGGGGACTCCTTAGTCGATAATTTCGTCTATAAAAGGGAGAAAGGAAGGAGGATACTCATCGCTTTCTTTTTTCTCTCGCTCGCCAAAATTCTTAGGGTTCTCTCCTCTTCTTTTCTCTTTTCCTTTGTCTAGCCAAATTCCCTAGCCTCCTCTCTCTTTTATTCAAAACCAAAAACACAATCCAACCAAGCCGAAATTCTGCCAAAGCCGAATCTTTGTTGTGACAAAAGGGTGTTGCCGATTTCATTCAAAAAGGTAAGATCAGCCATTATTTGATTTTCAATCTCTCTTTTTAGCCGAAATATAGGAATCTAACTCCTTTAGAATTCCATGGCCGAAATTTGGAAGGTTTTCTTCGGGATTTCTAAGACTCAAGGATTTTCGACAGACTTATAAGGCAAGGTTTCGGGATTTGGACAAAAAGGAAATTGACACCAAGGTAAGTGTATAAATCCTACTAGGATTTGGATTGTGGTTGAAAAGGTTTATTAATATGTTAAATGATTGACCGAATATAGGAGTTAAGGATCTAAATCAGTAGATCAGTTCTTCGGGATTTCAAGGACTTCATTAAGTGAATCAGGTGTGTAATCCCCACTATCATTTAATATGATACATGGCAATATTTAATCTATGTATATATATATATATTTTAATGTGAATATGGCTAAGTACCCTAATGTGGTACAAAAGTACTCAGGTACGTTTCCTACTCCCATTAGGATTATGAAATATGTTATTTTATAACATGTGAAAATATATATGAATGTGAACTTAAGTATGAGATGCATGATATAAAAAAATATGGGTCATTCGGGATTTATGAGAAAGGGAAGTAAATGTGATGACTTGGTCTCACTATCCGAATGTGGTGACTTGGTCACATTATCCGAATGTGGTAACCGGTTACATTATCTCGAATGTGGTGTCTCATGACACAATTATCACAGTGGCTATGCCACAAATTTTATATGGGCGATGAGCACGTCGATCGCAATGACGCCTTCGAAGGTGTGTAGCGGATGGAGGGTCGACTTAGTAGTCCCCACGGTGTGCAGGTTGGTACGGGGATGTGTAGCGGATGGCATCTAGGTTTTGGGTTCGGGTTGCATCATCATTGATATCTGTTGTATGAATAAATGTTTGATATCAATAGGTATGCCTGATCTATTGAATGTTAGTGTTGGTTACACATTGAGTCTGTTGACTCACCCCGTTGTGGGAATATTTTTCAGGTGATAAGCATTAATGGACCGGGTCGGCAGGAGCTAAAGGTGACCATGCATCGCAAGGAGAAATTTAAAGATTTGGACTTTTATTTTTACTAAGTACTTTAGTTTTATTTTTGGGTTTTGATTGATGTAATAAGGCCATAAGGCCCAAGTTGGATTTCTTTACTTCTGTTTATTTTTTTATTTTATTTTTTAATTTATTATGTTAAGAATTATTTTTGATTAAAGTTTAATTAAAATTATTCCTTTCAAAAAAACCCTAAAATTGTTTTGTCACCATAATTAAATGATTTCTAAGTAAAATAAATGGGTTTCCAACTTAAGCCAACCCAAAACGATAATTTTCTAAAATTACACAAATTTTCTCTAAGTAACAAATAACTTTGAAACCGGTTTACTTAAGGAGGATACCAGATCCCACCCCAGCTCGTGGGCCGGGTGTGGGGTGTTCGATTTAGTATCGAGCTGTGTTTTAAAACTCTCGGCTACTGTGGGCTAAGGCCCAAAACGTTTTCAAATCGAGCCAAGTAAGTTTTTTTTTTTTTTGAAAGTATCTTAAGAAATAAGCGTGTTTTTACGGCATGGCACCTAAGTCTCCGACCATGATCCACGGTAAGTACCCCTAACCATCTGTATGATTATGTGATTTATGAGTTATGGAAGGGTAGAAAAGGCATGGAACGTAGAATAGTATGATAGGAACTTGAACCCTAGGACTAGATTACTCAAACACAAACACATAAGACTTAATGCACTACACAAACCTATGACTAAGTCCTTTGGGTTGGGTGTGGTAACCTCTATGCGCATGTCTAGGATTGGATCCGGAAGAGCACGGTATTTAAGCGATCCTAGTGACTCACCTCCTCTTCGCAGAATCCTACCCAGTGCGTAGCTTCGGTTCACCCTAACCTGCAGGGCTCGATGAGGTGTGGCAACCTCGTGCGCATGTCTAGGAATGGTTTCGGTGGGAGCTTGGTATTTAAGCGATCCGCGTGACTCACCTCCTCTCCACTCGAATCTCGCACAGTGCGTAGCTTTGGTTCACCCCGACCAAGAGGACTCGGTCATAGGCTAAACACGATAACTAAAACCCGAAAGGGAACTAGCCGTGTTTTCTATAAACACAACAAAACCCTAGTTTTAAAACTCTCTTCTAAATTCATGAAAACCATCTTTACAAAATTCTCCAGAAAAATTCTCGCTTTATGAAATTACGAAAATGCCCCTAGTGGTAAAATTACCAAAATACCCTTAGTTTATAAAATGACCAACTACCCAATGGTTTTGCCAAAATTTCATTATTTTAGAAATGTTCAAAAACCCTAATTTGCAAACTATCAAAAATACCTTGAATTGTGGAAAATTACAAAATTTCCCCTAACTTACAAAATTACCAAAATGACCCTGATTTCCAAAATTTTTGTAACATCACCATTTTGGAAAGTACAATTCTCAAAAAGAACCCTCAAAGTTTTGTAACCTTTGAAATATCCCTGATTTATAAGATTTTACAAATTTACCCCGGCTTGGAGAAAAAAAAAATACCAAAATACCCCCGAGGTCCAAAATCACCGAAATGCCCCTGGATTTCAAAATTTTTCAAAATACCCCAGAATTTAAAAATACCAAAATACTTTATGACAAAATCACCAAGGAACTTTTTCCTTTTGAAAAATTACTTAAAATACACCAGAGGGATGAATTACTTAAAATACCCACTGGGTAGTGGAAAAACAATAACAATGAAAACTACAACCTTTCTCTGAATGAAAGAAAGTTCATAATTGTTTGATGGATGTACGAATGAATGGAAAGACTGTGTGCATGTATGAATACGAAAGAACCACTCCTAAATTCTTTTTCATAAAACTTCTTCGCGGGTAAACAAGTGAAAGAAAGACTAATTCATAAAACTTCTTAATCAGATTTTGACGTTAGAAATGAGCTCTAGAGGACGTGGTCGTCATGGATAAGGTAGAGGAAGGATGACTGTGTCAAAACCCGTTAGATCGGGTCAAGGGTCTGACAATGAGATACCACCGCCACCACCACCCCCAGCTGTTGGTGTTGAGCAAGCAAGCTCGGACGGGGATGATCCGTGTGTCGCAGTCGGCCGCGAGTTTTGGAGTTGGTGGGTCGTGCGGGAGGAAATTCGGAAATCGAAAGTGCGTGGCTCGAACGGTTCCGAGCTAATGGGCGGAAATGTTTCGTGGAGTGTTCGGAGTAGCACCCAAGACTGGTGAGTGATCGTTGGAAGCGACGGAGCGCATAATGGATGAGCTTGATCCGATCCCCGAGGAGAAGTTGAAAGGGATGGTGGCATTGTTACGCGATGAAGCGTATCAATGGTGGTTAATCGTTCGGGATGGTACCACGGGTGAGAATCGACACGGGAGTATGTTAAGGAAGCATTTCGTAAGAAGTATGTTGGAACCAGGTATCTTGATGAGCAAAGGAAGGCATTTGAAATTTGGTTCAAGGAACAAGTCCGTGGCAGAGTATGAGGCTGAATTCCTGAGGTTGAGTCGCTATGCTCGAGGAGTAGTGGCAACTGAGCATGAGCGCTGTGTCTATTTTGAGGACAGACTAAGAGACGATCTGAGACTGTTGATATCCCCGCATCAGGAGCGGGAGTTCTCTGCTTTGGTAGAAAAGGCCAAGCTGGCTGAGGGAATCAAGGATTCTACCAAGCAGGTTGTGGATAGGAATAAGCCCAAAAGAGGTTTTGGACCATCTGGAAAGGTTCATAAGAGGCCTAGAGTTGATGGGCCGTGAAATCAGCAAGCTGGTACAGGATGGCAATATCGTCCTTGTGAGCATTGTGGAAAGAAGCACTTAGGGGAGTGCTGGAAAAAAATGGGAGGATGTTTTCGGTGTGGGTCCAAGGACCATATGCTCAAGGATTGTCCCAAGAAACCAGATGAGAGTCGACCGCACTCGCATCGTTAGTCGGTGATAGAGGCGACAGCAGCCTCAACGGGGTCGTGGTGCGTGCAACAGAGGTAATGGTGTTTGGCAGAGGCCGTGGAACACAGGCCGAGGTCTTTGCTATCTTTGCCGAGGCAAGGCAACCGGGTTTGGTTTATGTGGTTCACCGGAGGGAGGATGGTGACGTGCCGGATGTTATAACCGGTACGTTCTTCATTTTTGACAGGCCTTATTATACCTTAATTGATGTGGGCTCGACCCATTCATATGTTGCATGTAGTGTAGTGGAAACACTAGGCCTAGACTCTAAACTTTCTGATAGGGAGATAAGCGTAGTAAGCCCATTAGGCCAAAGCGTAGTGGTGGATAAGATCTTTGGAATGTACCCCTAGAGATTCAGGAGTGAACTTTCGGGCTGACTTAATGGAACTACCTTTCGGGGAGTTTGAACTTATACTTGGAATGGACTGGCTAGTAGAGCACCGAGCTGTGTTGGATTGTGCGGCTAAATGAATGGAACTAAGGACCCCGGAGGATGAAGTAGTAGTAATGATCGGAGAGAGAAGAAACTACCTGTCCAACGTAGTTTCGGCGTTGAAGGCTGAGAAAATGGTTAAGAAAGGGTGCAAGGCATTCTTAGCCTTCGTAAGTGCGTTAGGTGGAAAAGAAGAAGGTGACAGTGGAGTTAGAATGGTGAAAGACTTTGAAGATGTATTTCCGGAGGAATTACCAAGAATACCCCCAGATAGGGAGGTGGAGTTTGGAATAGACTTACTACCGGGAACAGCTCCTGTGTCAATCGCTCCATACCGAATGGCACGAAAGGAGTTAGTTGAGCTAAAGGCTCAAATCCAAGAGTTGTTGGATCGTGGGTTCATACGACCAGTGTGTCTCCATGGGGAGCACCGATTGCATTTGTGTAAAAAAGAAGGGCGGAACTATGCGTATGTGCATAGATTGTCGTCAGTTGAATAAGTGACCATCAAGAACAAGTATCCTTTGCCAAGGATCGATGACTTGTTTGATCGGTGAAGGGGGCCGATATTCTCAAAGATAGACTTAAGGTCGGGATATCACCAGTTGAAGGTGAAGGAGGCAGATATCCATAAGACCGCTTTTAGGACAAGATACGGCCATTTTGAGTTTGTGGTGATGCCATTTGGATTGACGAACGCTCCAGCCGCGTTCATGGATATGATGAACCGGGTTTTCCAACCATACTTGGATAGGTTTGTCGTTGTGTTCATCAACGATATTTTGGTGTATTCCAAGTTGAAAGAGGAGCATGATGAGCATCTCCGAGTTGTGTTGCAAGTGTTAAGGGAGAAGAAGCTTTATGCCAAATTCAGCAAGTGTGAATTTTGGCTTAAGGAGGTGGCATTTTTAGGACATGTGGTATCCGCAGAGGGAATAAGAGTGGACCCTAGGAAGATTGAAGCAGTGTTGGATTGGAAACCACCTAGGTCCGTGGCTGAAATCCAAAGCTTCTTAGGTTTGTGAGCTATTACAGAAGGTTCGTGGAAGGGTTCTCGTCAATAGCCGCGCTTTGACAAAGTTGCTAAGGAAGGAAGTACCCTTTGAATGGACAGAGATAAGCGGCAAGAGAGCTTTGAAAAGCTTAAGAAGGTGTTGTGGAAGCTCTGTGTTAGTTCAAATTGGAGGCGAGCAAGGATTTTGTGGTGTATTGTGACGCTCGCATGACACGGGATTAGGATGTGTGCTAATGCAAGATGGTAAAGTGGTCGCTTATGCATCTCGGCGATTAAGGCCTCATGAGGTTAACTACCCAACTCATGACTTGGAACTAGCAGCGATGGTCTTTGCCCTTAAGGTTTGGATGCACTACCTTTATGGAGAAAGGTCAGTTATCTACACAGACCACAAAAGTCTTAAGTACTTGTTGACTCAGAAGGAGTTAAACTTGAGGCAACGAAGGTGGGTGGAATTGTTAAAGGATTACGACTATTCGATAGAATATCATCCGGGCAAGGCGAATGTGGTAGCTGATGCCCTAAGTAGGAAGGTTGTGTCGGATTTAAGGGCTTTGTTTGCTCACTTAAGTCTGTATAATGATGGAAGCCTGTTGGCAGAGTTGCAAGTCAAGCCCACATGGCTGAAGGAGGTGAAAGAGGGACAGTTGGTTGATAAGGATCTAAGTGCTAAGTTACAGCAAGTCCAAAACGAAGAATTAAAGGATTATGGTGTCAATGATGAAGGAGTATTGTACTACAAAGGGAAGGTCTGTATGCCGAGGAACAAGGAGTTGAGACAAAGGATTCTTCGGGAAGCGCATGGTAGCCCTTATGCTATGCATCCCGGAGGCATTAAGCTATATAGAGATCTAAGGGAACAATTTTGGTGGTCTGATCTTAAACGAGAGGTGATTGAATTTGTGGGGAAATGTCCGACGTGTCGTGAAGTTAATTTGAACACCAAGTTCCATCGAGATTGCTTCAACCAATCGAGATTCCACGGTGGAAGTGGGAGAGAATTACCATGGACTTCGTTAGTGGGCTTCCCTTACGCCTACTAAGAAGGACTCGGTATGGGTGATAGTGGACCGTTTGACCAAGTCCGCGCATTTTATTCCGGTAAGAGTTGATTATTCTCTTCAAAAGTTAGCCAAGTTGTATGTGGCAGAAATCGTGAGGTTACATGGAGTACCGGTATCAATCATCTCTGATAGAGACCCAAGGTTTACGTCTCGATTTTGGAAGGTACTTCATCAAGCTTTAGGCTCTAAGTTGGACTTCACTACGGCTTTTCATCCACAATCAGACGGATGATGCCGAACAGAGTTATACAAGTGTTGGAGGATATCTTTGAGAGGTTGTGTGATGGATTTACGAGGAAGTTGGGAAGATTATTTGCCTCTAGCTGAGTTCGCCTACAACAATAGCTATCAGGCTAGCATTCGGATGGCACCATATGAAGCATTGTATGGTCAGAAGTGTAGAACTCCTACTTGTTGGACTGAGTTAGGAGAACGGCGAGTGTTAGGTCCGGAGTTAGTGGCAGAAACTGAGGAGAAGGTTGAGATAATTCGGGCGAGGTTGAAGGAAGCCTCTGATAGGCAGAAATCGTACGCGGACCTTAAGCGGAAGGAAATAGAGTTTGAAGTGGGAGACCAAGTGTTTTGAAAGTCTCGCCTTGGAAAAAGGTAATGAGGTTGATCGCAAAAGGAAGTTAAGCCCAAGGTTTATATAGGCCCTATCGAGTACTAAAGCGAGTTGGAGCAAAGTGGCATACCGGTTGGAGTTGCCACGAGTTGCGGCAGATGCACGGCGTATTCCATGTATCAATGCTACGTCGTTACCGATTGGATCCTGTCTCATGTGGTACCTGTCGAAGAAGTAGAGCTAAGGCGGACTTATCCTACGAGGAAGAGCCGATTCGGATATTGGGCGTGATGTGAAAGCACCACGAAGGAAGTCGGTTCCTCTAGTCAAAGTGTTATGGCGCAATCATGGATTGGAAGAAGCTTCGTGGGAACCGGAAGAGGCGATACGATAGCAATACCCTCAATTATTTTAGTTAGGAAATTTCGAGGACGAAATTTTTTTAAGGGGTAGAAGCGTAACATCCTGGAAAGGGCCTATGCATTTTCGGTTTAGTTTCTTAAGTGACATGTTTTAGGTACTAAGAATAAATTTTGAATATTTTTGGAAACCTGGAAATGAATGAAAATGAGTTAGAAATGAACATTTTGGAAACACGAAAATGTATGAAAATGGATGGAAATGATTTGGAAATGATTCAAAATAGGAAAGTGAACATTTCGGAAACTTGGAAATGTAAGAAAATGTCAAGTTTCTGAGCGAACGAAAATTTTTGGAAACTTAGAAATGACCTAGAAATGACGAGTTTTAAGGTTTAAAAGGGGAAATTAAGGCAAGGTGGCCTTAAAAGAAAAAGTTTGTGGAATTTGACACACAAACAGGCTTGGAAAAGTGGCATGAAGATGTCACTTAGGGCCTCTGAAATGGCGCCACTGCAAGGGGGTTGGGCCTGGTTGAGTCACTTGGGAAGCAAATAAAGGAGGTTTTATTTTTGCTTCCATAAGCCAAGGAGTGGACGGCAAGGCTTCTAGAAAAAGGGAGGTTTATCCTCTTTAAAATTCGGCTATTAAGGATAAATAAAGGTTTTTTTTATTGGAGAGATAAATGATGATTTATCTTAAGTATTTTCAAAAAGGAATTTATTTATCATAATTTCCATGAGATAAAGGCTGGATTAAACTCTTTTATTTTATGATAATTAAAGGATAAAGCTATCAAATTGAAGAGTGGTGGCCAAGTCAGGGACTCCTTAGCTGATAATTTCGTCTATAAAAGGGAGGAAGGAAGGAGGGATACTCATCAGTTTTCTTTTTTCTCTGCCCTGCCGAAATTCTTAGGGTTCTCTCCTCTTCTTTTCTCTTTTCCTTTGTCTAGCCGAATTCCCTAGCCTCCTCTCTCTTTTATTCAAAACCAAAAACACAATCCAACCAAGCCGAAATTCTGCCAAAGCCGAATCTTTGTTGTGACAGAAGGGTGTTGCCGATTTCATTCAAAAAAGTAAGATCAGCCATTATTTGATTTTCAATCTCTCTTTTTAGCCGAAATATAGGAATCTAACTCCTTTAGAATTCCATGGCCGAAATTTGGAAGGTTTTCTTCGGGATTTCTAAGACTCAAGGATTTTTTGACAGACTTATAAGGCAAGGTTTCGGGATTTGGACAAAAAGGAAATTGACACCAAGGTAAGTGTATAAATCCTACTAGGATTTGGATTGTGGTTGAAAAGGTTTATTAATATGTTAAATGATTGACCGAATATAGGAGTTAAGGATCTAAATCAGTAGATCAATTCTTGGGATTTCAAGGACTTCATTGCTTAATCAGTGTGTAATCCCCACTATCATTTAATATGATACATGGCAATATTTAATCTATGTATATAAATATATTTTAATGTGAATATGGCTAAGTACCCTAATGTGGTACAAAAGTACTCAGGTACGTTTCCTACTCCCATTAGGATTATGAAATATGTTATTTTATAACATGTGAAAATATATATGAATGTGAACTTAAGTATGAGATGCATGATATAAAAAAATATGGGTCATTCGGGATTTATGAGAAAGGGGAAGTAAATGTGATGACTTCGGTCTCACTATCTGAATGTGGTGACTTCGGTCACATTATCTGAATGTGGTAACTTCGGTTACATTATCTGAATGTGGTGTCTCATGACACAATTATCTGGTGGTTATGCCACAAATTTTATATGGGCGATGAGCACGTTGACTGCAGCGACTGCCTTCGAAGGTGTGTAGTGGATGGAGGGTCGACTTAGTAGTCCCCACGGTGTGCAGGTTGGTATGGGGATGTGTAGCGGATGGCATCTAGGTTTTGGGTTCGGGTTGCATCATCATTGATATCTCATTTGTATGAATAAATGTTTGATATGAATAGGTATGCCTGATCTATTGAATGTTAGTGTTGGTTACACATTGAGTCTGTTGACTCACCCCGTTGTGGGAATATTTTTCAGGTGATGAGCATTAATGGACCGGGTCGGCAGGAGCTGAAGGTGACCATGCATCGCAAGGAGAAATTTAAAGATTTGGACTTTTATTTTTACTAAGTACTTTAGTTTTATTTTTGGGTTTTGATTGATGTAATAAGGCCATAAGGCCCAAGTTGGATTTCTTTATACTTTTTTTTATTTTTTTAATTTATTATGTTAAGAATTATTTTTGATTAAAGTTTAATTAAAATTATTCCTTTCAAAATAAACCCTAAAATTGTTTTGTCACCATAATTAAATGATTTCTAAGTAAAATAAATGGGTTTCCAACTTAAGCCAACCCAAAACGATAATTTTCTAAAATTACACAAATTTTCTCTAAGTAACAAAGAACTTTGAAACCGGTTTACTTAAGGAGCATACCAGATCCGATCCAGGCTCGTGGGCCGGGTGTGGGGTGTTTCAGATAGTGTGATGAATCCTGACGTATAAAATGTGTTTTTCGTATAGTAATAGATCCCGAAAGAGCTGTAGCTGACGATGTTGAAAGTAATGCGCCTGCTCCCGCTCAAGGGACAGCGCCATCTGATTCGAGACCGGCTACTAGCGGTTAGGAAGGAGAGGCTAAACAAGTCTTCCTCCAAATGATGAATGAGTGGTTCACTCAATACGTTAGAACAAATCCAACTGTTTCACAACCTCCGCCCCCGTCTAATCCTCCTCAGACTTCTATTGTACCTCTGGCTGTGAATCTGAATCTGTTGAATAAGCCTCCGGTCGATAAAATCTGTAAGTATGGGGCTGAAGAGTTCAGGGCCACTAGTGATGATGATGCTGAGAGAGCTGAGTTTTGGCTCAAGAATACAATTCGAGTGTTTGATGAAACGTTATTGACCCCTGATGAATGCATAAAATGTGTCATTTCCTTGTTACGAGATGCAGCTTATCAGTGGTGGAAGACTTTGATTTCTGTTGTTCCAAAAGAACGGATTACATGGGATTTCTTTCAGTCTGAGTTCCGGAAGAAATATATCAGCCAGAGATTTATAGATCAAAAGCGAAAAGAGTTTCTGGAATTGAAACAGGGTTATATGACTGTCACTGAGTATGAACAAGAATTCGTGAAATTAAGTCAATATGCCCGGGAATGTGTTTCAACTGAAGCGATAATGTGTAAAAGATTTGAAGACGGCTTAAATGAAGACATCCGTTTGCTAGTTGGGATACTGGAAATAAAAGAATTTGTTGTGCTTGTTGATCAAGCGTGTAAAGCTGAAGCACTTGGGAAAGATAAAAGAAAAGCTGAGTCTGAAGCCAGAGATGTACGAAAGAGATTTTCGAGCAAATCATTTCAGTCTGCTTCAAAGAAATTCAGAGATGAGCATAGCCGTTTAAAGGCTAATGTGGGACATTTGAACAGAGATCGAGCTAGATCACAGTCGAACTTCAAAGCTCCAGCAACTTCAGTAGCTAGTGTGAAAATGCCCGATCCGATCGACCTGAATGTAAACATTATGGAAAAAGACATCCGGGTAGTTGTAGATTGAATGATCCAGCCCTTTTTATCATTAGATCATTTCATCCGGGACTACCCTGAATCTGTTGAACAAGAGATTGTACAGAATCTGAAGTCAGATAATGCTTCAGCTAGAGGTAGACCTTCTAGAAACACAAGAAATGTGAGTGGTAGCTAGAGAGTTACGAAATATACAGTTACGAGATCTGAAGCTAGAGCACCTTCCAGAGCTTACGCTATTCGAGCTCGTGAGGAAGCTTCATCTCTAGATGTTATTACAGGTACATTTACTCTTTATGATACTTCTGTGATTGCATTGATAGATCTAGGGTCTACTCATTCGTATATATGCATGAACTTAGTATCCAGTAAGACTTTGCCTGTAGAGTCTACTGAATTTGTTATTAGAGTATCGAACCCCTTAGGTAAAAGTGTCTTGATTGACAAAGTATGCAAGAATTGTCCGTTGATGTTTCGAGATGTTTGCTTTTCGGCTGATCTGATGCTATTACCTTTTGATGAGTTTGATATGATTTTGGGTATGGATTGGTTAACATTTCATGATGTTGTTGTGTATTGCAAAAGAAAGACTATTGATTTGAGATGTCAGAATGATGAAATAGTTCAGATTGAATCTAATGAAAGCTCGGAGTTATGTGAAAAAGGGTTGCGAAGCCTATTTTGCCTATGTGATTGATTCAAGAGCGACTGAAAAGAAAGTTGAATCTGTGCCAGTTGTTTGTGAGTTCCCTGATGTTTTTCCTAAAGAATTATCGGGATTGCCTCCGATACAAGAAGTTGAGTTTGGTATTGATTTAGTACCGGGGGCGACTCCTATCTCTATAGCTCCGTATAGAATGGCACCAACAGAATTGAAAGAGTTGAAGTCTCAGTTACAAGAGTTGACCGATAGAGGATTTGCACGACCGAGTTTCTCACCTTGGGGTGCTCCCGTTCTATTTGTGAAAGAGAAAGATGGCACGATAAGAATGTGTATTGATTACCGTCAGTTGAACAAAGTGACAATAAAGAATAAATATCCTCTGCCTAGAACTGATGATTTATTTGATCAGCTGAAAGGAGCCACCGTGTTTTCAAAGATAGATCTGAGATCAGGATATTATCAGTTGCGAGTAAAAGAAACAGATGTTCCTAAAATTGTTTTTAGAACGAGGTACGGACATTATGAGTTTTTAGTTATGCCTTTCGGACTAACGAATGCTCCTGCTATTTTTATGGATCTGATGAACGAAATTTTCAGACCGTATTTAGATTGATTTGTTGTTGTATTCATTGACGACATTTTGATTTTTTCGCGTGATGAACTGAACATGCTGAACATCTGAGAATCATGCTACAAACTCTACGAGATAAACAACTGTATGCAAAGTTTAGTAAATGTGAATTCTGGTTGCGTGAAGTTGGTTTTCTAGGACATATTGTGTCAGCATCTGGTATACGAGTTGATTCGAGCAAGATATCAGCTATTTTAGAGTGGAAACCTCTGAGAAATGTGTCTGAAGTCCGTAGTTTTCTGGGACTTGCCGGTTATTATCGATGATTCGTAAAATGCTTTTTGATGATTGCAACTCCTATGACGAGATTACTTCAGAAAGATGTAAAATTTGAGTGGCCTGAAAAGTGTCAGAAAAGCTTGAATCGGGTAAAGAGTTCGTGATTTATAGTGATGCTTCGTTGAATGAACTGGGATGTGTTTTAATACAGGAAGGCAAATTTATAGCTTATGCCTCGAGACAATTAAAGCCGCATGAAAAGAATTATCCGACACACAATCTTGAGTTAGCTGTGATTGTGTTTGCTTTAAAGATCTGGCGTCATTATCTTTTCGGTGAAAAATGCCATGTATTTTCGGATCATAAAAGTTTGAAATATTTGATGACTCAGAAATATTTGAATTTGTGACAAAGACGATGGTTAGAGCTGTTGAAAGACTACGAGCTTGTGATAGATTATCATTGGGGTAAGGCAAATGTTGTTGCTGATGCATTGAGTCGAAATTCGATGTTTGCATTACATGCGATGAATGCTCATTTAGATTTGTCTGATGATGGTTCAGTTTTAGTTGAGTTGAAAGCGAAACCATTGTTCTTACAGTAAATATGTGATGCTCATAAAGTTGATAATGAAATATTAGCGAAACGAGTTCAGTGTGATTTGAATTCTAATTCAAAATTTTGAATTGATGATGATAATTATTTGAGGTATCGAGATCAGATTTGTGTTCCGATGAATTCAGAGTTGATTCAGTTGATATTGAAAGAAGCTCATAGCAGTCGTCTATCTATTCATCCGGGAAGTACAAAGATGTACCATGATTTGAAGCAACATTATTGGTGGTCTGGTATGAAACGGGATATTTCAGAGTATGTCTCGAAATGTTTAGTCTGTTAGCAAGTTAAAGCTGAACATCAAGTGTCATCTAGTTTGTTACAACGGATAATGATTCCCGAGTGGAAATGGGATAGAGTGATGATGGATTTTGTTTCTGGGTTGCCTTTGACTCCGAGAAAGAAAGATGCAATTTGGGTCGTAGTTGATCGATTGACGAAATCAGTCCATTTTATTCCAGTACGATCTGATTACTCACTTGATAGATTAGCTGAGCTTTATATTTTTGATATTGTGAGATTGCACGGGGTGCCACTATCCATTGTGTCTGACAGAGATCCGAGGTTTACTTCACAATTCTGGAAGAAACTGCAAGAGGCTTTAGGTACTAAATTGCATTTTAGTACAGCTTTTCACCCACAGACGGATGGTCAATCCAAACGGATTATTCAGATTCTTGAGGATATGTTGAGATGTTGCATTCTTGAGTTTAATGGTACGTGAGAACAATATTTGCCATTGAATGAGTTTGTGTACAATAATAGTTTTCAGTCGAGCATTAAAATGGCACATTATGAAGCTTTGTACGGACACAAATGTCGAACACCTCTGTACTGGTCAGAACTCAGCGAGAATAAGATATACGGGGTTGATTTGATAAAAGAAACAGAGTAGATAGTGAAAGTAATTCATGATAGTCTGAAAGCCGCATCAGATCGTCAGAAATCTTACACAGACTTGAAATGAAAAGATATCGAATTTGAGATTGGTGATAAAGTGTTCTTGAAAGTGTCTCCGTGGAAAAAAAATACTTCGTTTTGGCAGAAAAGGCAAATTGAGTCCGAGGTTCATCGGGCCGTATGAAATTATTAAGCGTATTGGGCCTGTTGCATACAGATTATTGCTACCATCTGAGCTAGAAAAGATTCATAATGTGTTTCACGTGTCAATGCTTCGACGATACAGATCCGATCCTCGCATGTGATTTCTGCGTCTGAGATTGAGATCCGATCCGATATGACTTACGAAGAAGAACCAATTCGTATCTTAGCTCATCAGGTTAAAAAATTACGAAATAAGAAAATCTCGTTAGTAAAGGTACTGTGGCATTGACATGGAGTGGAAGAGGCTACGTGAGAGACCGAAGATTCTATGAGACAACAATATCCGAATCTATTTAATGGTAAGATTTTCGGGGACGAAAATCCCTAAGGGGGAGAATTGTAACAGTCCGATTTAGACCCTAGTCGAAATAGTGGTTTCGGGACCACAAATTCGAGTCAGAAAAATATTTTAATATTATTTTTGGTGCTTGCAATATGAGAATAGGCATGTGTGAAAGTTTCGTGGTTTAATTTATCCGATTGTGTGTTTAATTTGATATAAGGATTTAATTGCATAAAATGCAAAATTAGCATGCCATGTGTTAAAAGTATCTATGTGTTATGTCTTTATAAATGTAGTGGCCTTATGAAGTAATAAGTCATTATATAAGAAAGTGGATGGTTAATGGACATTTATAACCAACCATTATATAAGTTTATATGTTTAATAATAAGGTTAAATTGGTAATTGAGTTAATAATATACATTAAAATAAAATAAACACTAAACGATGGCTATAGTCATCTTGTTTAGCCGAATTTGAAAGAAAAGAAGCAAAATAGGGTTCGGCCATTACAAAGCTTGATTAAGGTATGGATTTTGATCGGTTTTTGATAATTTCTGCGTTTTTGTAATCGTTGCTTCTAGTACTACAAAACACATGCTTTAATTTTGGAATTTGATGATGATTTTGAAAAGTTCCATTGATGAATGCTTGAGCTTTGTGATGTTAGTTGATGAAATATGAAATATATGTGTTAGATTAACATGTTTTGTCTTTGGATTTTTAGTGAATTTGAGTAATTTAGACTAAATTGTGAAAATAATATTTTGAGGGACTAAAATGTGAAATAAATGAAATATATGGACTTATATGAACTACATGAATATTCGGCCAAGCATGGGTAATATGAAATTTTGTGTATTTTGTGATTTTGTGAAATAGGGACTTTACTGTCAAAATGTGAAAATATGAGGGCTAATTTGTAAATTGCCCTAAATGTGTGTTTTTGGATTGAATTGAATGATTTGGTGAATAAAAGAATTAAATTTGAATATGTATAGATCAAGCACCAAAGAAAACGAGCTTAGACCGAGGAAAGTCGAAAGTGATCGAGTAGTCGAATCCGTCCGTTTATTCAGAATACGAGGTAAGTCTATATACAAATAAATGTATTTGAGATGATTTATTCATTCATTTAATATTGAAATGTGATGAATGGCTTTGGAAGATATACATGTGAAATCCAAGAAAGTAGCGACAACGTAGCCAGGTCCGAAAAGTCCCGTACGAACCTTAGGAATAGATAGGATTAATATGTCATGACATAGGGATTTCGATATGTGATATCATGTAAGACCACATCTGGGACGTTGGCACTAATTTTAGATTTACGTGTAAGACCATGTCTGGGACATTGGCATCGTATTTGATTCGTGTAAGACCCTGTCTGGGACAGTGGCATCGATATTGGATTACATGTAAGACCACGTCTGGGACGTTGGCGTTGTACGATTATTCTGTGTATTCTGAGTATCCTATTTGATTTCGAATGGTTCAACGGGAAATTTCGATAAATGAAAGACTATGTGAAATGTATGACCGTTTCAGGTACGTTTGAAGTATATGCTACTATTGAGTATAAAAGGTAAGTATATGTGTATGTGCACAAGTGAGATATGTGCATAGACTTGTTAAGACAAAATGTGATATATGTATGAATGTGATTTGAATAAAAGAGATAGTTGGAGATATGATTGTTGGTAAGCAATGGCTAAACAAATGAGTCAAAGAAGAATTATGAATTTGCCATTGAGATATGTTAATGATCTTGTATTTGATATAATTATGAATGTTTATATGTTAAGTTTATTTGTATGTGGCTTACTAAGCTTTTGAAAGCTTACTCTGTGTGTTTGCATTGTTTTATAGATCGTTAAAGTTACGGAAGGCTCGGGGACCGTCGAGGATCATCACAACACTATCAAACTCTATTTTGGTACCTTTTGAAAGTGTATATATTAAAGTATGGCATGTATAGTCTAGTGAGTTTTGATTATGTTTTGAAAGGTGTAAAAATAGCCATGTGATATGGCTAGATAAAGAATGTGACGTGAATGAGTAGTTCATCTTTATGATGCATAGTTTGGTATGGTTTGATGGATAAGGTTGGACTAATGAGATGGTCAAGTTTATAATAAGTTCTATGATGCAAAGCTAGCATATTATTGATGAAAGATTGTTACATTGAATTGGTAAGTTTTTGGATGGTTTATACTTAGAAATGCTAGTGATTAGATTGAGCTAAATAGCACAAAAGTTAATGTGTTTGATATGTTCATGTATGGTTAGAAAAGATGGATATTTTGGTATGTTTTGGGTATTATTGATGCTTGGAATGATGCTTATTTGTGCTTGTAGGTATAACCCAAAGTGTGGGTGGCAAATTGGCCTTACAAATGGCCTATATTTTCCCTCACGGTTGAGCACACGGGCGTATGGCTCGACCGTGTCCTTCGTGGTTTTAATTCAAAACAAGTCAAACTCGACCACGAGCTGGACACACGGGCGTGTGACTGGCCGTGTGGTACAAGTCAGTATGTATGCCCTATTTTGCCACGGCTTGGGCACACGGGTGTGTCCGAGGCCGTGTGAGGCACACGGCCTGCCCACACGGGCGTGTGACCTCTATAACTTTGAAAAAGGTTTGATTTACAGAAAAATTTTGTATGATCCCGGTTTAGTCCCGACCCCTTTCTAATGCATGATTAAGGTCTTGTAGACCTCATTAAGGGACTATAAGCTTGTATGTTGCTATGATATGACGATGATATACTTATTAATGTGAAATGTACGTAATAGTTTCTGATTTGTCCGGTAATGCCTCTTAACCCTAGACCGGCGATGGTTACGGGTTAGGGGTGTTACAGGGGCTTTGTCATGACATTCTTGTTTCGTTTATTTGTTTTGTATTGCAAATTTTATACATCATTATTCTTTCATTTTGCCACTGCATTCTCACTGTTATTTTGCTTAGCATTAATCAACTTAACTTTAATAACTCAACCAAATTATACCTATCTAATCCCTATAGAAACGGTCTCACTTATCTCTTTATTACTTGTTTCAACGTGTATACTTGCACAATCTGCACACCCATTCACACGCGACACACACTCGGTCTAATAATTTCTCTATCCAGAAGTTCCTGCAACTGCACCTTAAGCTCCACTAATTCTTTGGGTGTCATACGATATGGGGCGATGGACACTGGACCTGTTCCTGGCAACAAGTTGATGCCAAACTCTACCTCACGCTCCGGAGGTAATCCTGGTAATTCCTCTGGAAGGACATCGGGATAGACCCTCACTGTATGAATTCTCTCAGCAGATGACCCACTAACACTTGTATCCAAAATATACGCCAGTATGCCTTGCATCCCTTGCATACCAATTTTTCAGCCACTAGAGCGAAGATCACGTTGGATAAGTAATCTCTACGCTCCTCAACCATCACTATCTCTTTACCACCTAAAGTCTTCAAAGTGACCCTCTTAGTAACGCAATCAATTACAACTTGGTGTTCTATCAACTAGTCCATTCCCAGAATGAGGTCAAAATCACCAAAAGGTAATTCCATCAAATCTGTAAGAAATACTTCTACTTGGATCTCCAATGGACACCGCTTATACATTTTATCAACTGAAACAGATTGTCCTAAAAGACTAAGGACAGTCACATTACTAACAGTATCCTCTACCTTAATACCCAGTTTATAAACCATTTCACATGATACATACGAATGAGTTGACCCCATATCAATTAGAGCAAAATATGATAAGATATTAACAATAAAGGTACCTGCAATGACCTTGGCAGCATCGCGGTCCGCTCTACACCTAGCTACATACACCAGTGCTGGCTGTTTAGCATCAATTCAGTTACGACCTTGACTTGGGCTCTCTACCTTTGCCCACCATTATCGCCCCTGTTCGGACCTTGGCCTCTCGGAGGTTGCTGCCCCACTCTCTGATTTTGAACACGGTTCTGATTTGGCACTTTCATCTGCTCATTACGAAGCGAACAATCCCTGATCTTGTGCTCCAGAGATCCACATCTTAGGCATGCGCCCAAACTCCTCCAGCATCCTCCCAGTTGCCTCTTACCACAAGTGGCACAATATCTCTCCCACCATCAGCAACAACAACATTTTGCCTAGGTCGGCCACCTCGGGCTCCCTTATTAGGTCGTGGAGCCTAAACAGTGGGACCGACATCTCTCTTGGCAAGGATTCTAGCTCTATCCCTCGATTCGCATTCCAAACGCTTCAGTTCCTCCACAATCTTTGTTTTCTTCACTAACTCTTCGAAAACTCTTTCTTGCAGAGGGGCCACTTGCATCATCAACTTGTACCTCAACCCGTTCTCAAATCTGACACTATTGTCTTGCTCAGTCGCGACCATCCCCTGGATGTAACGACTTAAACCATACAAATTCGGCCTCATACTCAGCCACAGATTTATCTCTTTATTTTAGCTCAATGAACTCCAGCCGACGGGCCTCAACATAACGCTTCCCCACGTACTTGTTCTGGAAATCCTCAAGAAAATATTTCCAAGTCAGTCTATCAGCCTGGGTACCTCTTGCAACGACTTACTATAACAGCCCGTTTCTCATTTGTGTCGGAAACAGTGGTTTCGGGGCCACCAAATTCGACAAGTAAGTTTGTAAATATTATATTTAATATTTACGAGTTAATTGTGATTTTTAAAAAGCTTTTTGATATTGTGATTTTTGTTTTATAAGCGATTTATTAAGTCCAAGTGGTATGACCCTAAGGTTAAGTGGTTTTACAAAATGAGGTATCGAGACCTCTTTTCTATAAACTAAGCTGTAAATATTTTTATAAATATTTACGGAGTGTCATTAAGGTGGTATTAAAGTTTCGTTAAGAAATTTTACCATTTACATGTTCAATTTGATAAAAAGGACTAAATCGCGTAAAGTGCAAAAGTTGAGTTCTAATAGCTAAAGGTATTAAATAGCTATAGAAATTTAAAGTGGAAGCCCTTATATGGTAATTAGACCATTAAATGAGATAGTGGATGTGCATGGTTTGGCATTAGTGTAATTATTAAATGTTTTAAAGGTTAATTTGGTAAATAAATAATAAATGATAAAATAAATAAAACAAAAGGCAAAGCTATCATCTTTTTTTTCTTGTTTCTTTCTCTAACCGATTTTGCAAAGAAAATGAAGCCATGGATGCCAAAAAATTTCAGCTAGTTAATTTCCTTGCATGTAAGCCCCTAAACTATCGGTTTCTTGTAATTTTTATGTTTTTTAGATCGTTGCAACTAGGTCTAGCTAGCCCGTACCTTCGATTTTGAAACTGTTAAAGATTTTGAATGTTTCCATTGATGAATCTTGTGATTTTTTATGTTAGATGATGAATTTGGAATGTTGATTTGTATTTAAAAGTATTTTGTTAAGTGATTTTGATGATTTTTTCTATTAGGGACTAAATTGTTAAATTAATAAAAGTACAAGAAATGTAATGTGAAATTGTTGCATAAATGGACTATTTTGGATACCATGAGCATTCGGCTAAGCTCAATTTTGGGTAAAAATGGTTAATTTGCATGTTTTAGGCTCAGGGACTAAATTGAATAAAAGTAAAACTTCATGGGTAATTTTGTAAAAATGTCAAAAATGACCAAATTGTATGAAATGAATTATTTTATTGTCTAAATTAATATATTGAATGAAATTATTAATTTAGATCAAGATCGGGTGGAAAATCGAGGAAAATAAAAAATTACAAAAATGCCCCCGAACTTTGACATTTCTGCAATTTAGCCAGGTAAGTTCGTATGAACTATACTATGCATATTTTTTATTAAATAGAATGATATTATATGAAATTTTATTGAAAATGAATCGATATATATATGTTATTATACTATTTGGCTTATAATGAAACGAGGGAAATTCAACGAAGCACGACGACTATCGAGTCCCGTTTGAACCTTAGGAATATTTAGGATACAAATGACATGTCATTAGGGGTTACCATGTTTTGGGTGCTGGTCCCGTACGTTCTACCAGTGGCTGAGTTTTCTGGCATGTGTTGCGGTTACTCGTCAGCTTGTGTGAGCAGCACTGTGTAGTTATGTCTTAACCGTCAGCTTGTGTGAGCAGACCCAGTGATAGCTCGAGAGTGAGCATCTAAATAAGATATGAGATAGAGATGGTTTTGACCATGTGTTGGCACATAGTGTGCGAGATTTCCCGCGTATCCGATATTATTCTAAGTGGTTCAACAGGAAATGTGCTATTACGATACGATATGAGTTCGATACGAACTAATATAGGTATATACATGAAATACATGGAAATGATGGTATATTATATATTGATATATTGAAATGGATGATATATGTATATAATGAAATGGTAAGATGATGATATGTATCATGACATGTACATATATGAATATCTTTGATATGTTGATACATGGTAATTGTGTAAGTTGAGACGAGTAATGAACTCAAGTGTGACATGTTGAGAAAATAAGGTTATCAATATTGAATTTATATGAATTATGTTCAAGTACGCTAACATGTGTTGTTGTTTGATGCTTAGGCAAGTGCCAAGTTGTTGGTTGAATGGTATTATGTTTACTTATAAGTCGTATTGAAATGGTAAGTGCTCAAATGAAAATATGCTTGTACTCATGAAAATGTTGCAAGGTTTAAATTATGCAAATTCTTATGAAATGGTTTATCATGTGATTAATTCTAAATGAGCTATGTTTAAATGCAATAGCATGTGGCTATGGTTGATGATATGCTTGTGTCTTGTGTATTATGCATATGAAATGAGTGATGAAAAAGGGAATGATGAGTTGAATTGATGATGTTAATTAAGCTAAAGAAAGTAAATGTAATGGAAAGTAATGACATGCAAATGAAAGGAAGAAAATTGAAAGAGACTTAAAGTTTTTATAAAATCCTACTTTTTTAGGGACGATAGGTATAAGTGATGCTGTGGAATTATTCAATTTGTGAATTGTTGAATTTGGTTTCATGAATCGTGTGGTATCGGTATATGATTATTCTTGAATTGTATAAATTTCATATTTGAAATGGATAGATATGATTAAAGTTTATACGAGCTTACTAAGCATTCATTGCTTATGTAGTTATTTTTCTTTACTTTTCAAATTATCGGAAGCTCGATCGGGTTGAAAGCTCGTCAGAGATTTATCACACTATCCAGCAATTATATCGGTAGATGTTGATGTCTTGGTTAAGGTTATAATGGCATGTATAGGTATTTTGGCTAATGTTAGCCTGTGTGTTTTGGTTGTGGAAATGACTATTTGGTTAGTTTGCATTTTGGTCTTATGTTGGTAAAATGATATATATTATAAGGTGCATATAAGTAGCTTTGTAATGGTTGATATATAACTTGTTATGGTTGAATGATGGTAGATAGAAAAGTAGTTGAATGTGCATATTAGATATGACATATAACTTGTTGTGAATTGGTGTTTTGCCATAGTAAGCATATATGTATTTGATGCTAATGATTATGTGGTTCAGTTGGTACCAAATGGCATGTTTTGGCAAGTGATTTACATGCTGTGTAATGATGCAAACTTAGTTAAAAGTTAATCTATTATCTTGGCAAAATTGAGTAATGGTTATACATGTTTTATTGTTGTCAATTGAAGTGCCTTTGAGTATATTGTTTGAATGTTATTATACCATATGTGTTTGGCTTGATTATGCATGATTTTGGTGCCTTTTGAGGGCTTATGTATATGTTGAAAAGGGATTATAGGTACATGTTGAAAAGGGTGAGAAAAATAGCTTGTAAAATAGCCTATTTTTGTTCACACGGGCAGAGACACGGGCATGTGTCTCAGCCGTGTGTGACACACGGCCAGGTAGCATGGCCGTGTGTCCCCTGTAGTTTTCAAAGGGTTGCAAGTCAGGTTTTACACGGCCTAGCACACGGGCGTGTGGTTTGGCTGTGTGACCCAAGTCAGTGAGTTACACGGGTACGGACACGGGCTGGGACACGGCTGTGTGTCCCTATTTCTAGTGCCTACATGGCCTAAGACACGGGCGTGTCTCTTGGCCATGTGAGTCACACGGCCGTGTGACTCCTGCAATTGATAAATTTTCATCTTTTCCCTGAAATTCCTATATGTTTCTAATTTAGTACCGATTTGCTTCTAATGTGTTTTACGACCTCGAGGGCTCGTATAAGGGACAATATGTATGCTATTGATTGGTTTTGTTGTGATTGATGATATGAATTAAATGTTTTACAATTTTTGATAGTTTTGAAATGTAAACCTCTAGTAATACTCCGTAACCCTATTCTGACGTCGAATACGGGTTAGGGGTGTTATACTTGCCCCCCAATGGTAAACCTCATACCTCAACAACGATATTGTAGCCTTCAGTTTATGTTCTAGGGTACACTCCATGTCGTCTAGAATTCTCTCCATAGCCTCAAACCAGTATTCGGCCATGGTAGGGGTCGTCCTAGCAACGACCCTGAATAACTCAGCTCTGTTAGCACGGAGCCTCTTAGTAATGGTCCCGCAATTTCCAAATCCATGTTGGGCCCCAGCAACACATTGTAGCACCCTAAGCATTGCATGTGACACAACGTCGTCAGCAGGCTCCTGATGATCCTCCTCCATAGTGCGAGTATTCTCGACCCAATCAGCCACTGGTTTGGGTTTAGTTACAGGCTAAGGTGAGCGCACTCGTGATGCAGACAAATCTACTTGGGTCCCTAGGCACTGCTCTCCGCAAGCTCTCAGTCCTCTAGTATGCACGCCTTGTGAACTCATCTTTATTAATCGAAGTCTAATGTTTTGTGCAGTTTTATCTGACAATTAGAAACTAGTTTTATTTATAAGTTTAGAATGTTTTAGTTCTTAAAGTTTCGTCTCTATAGTATCAGTATTTATAGTTTTCAAAATCTAAAGTATACTACAGTCTCATATCAAAGTTTAGTAGAGAAAAAGTATTTATCTGGGCCAGCTTCGGAGTCTCAGTATTTTTCAAAATAAAATCAAATATAATGTTTTAACTAAGTGTGGAATTTTCTCAAAATACCCATTTTCAAATGTATGAATGCATTTTCGAAGTTTTTGACACATCCGAGTTTTTGAACTGAGCTCTGATACCACTAAACCTAACCCCCTAGACCCAGCCTAGACATTATGGTCGAATCTTGAAGATCACATTGGCCATAAAAATGGCGTAGTAAATTGTTTAAAAGATTTCTCTTCAAAATTTTCGTGTAAAATCATTTTTAATACTTCTTTTAAGTAAAATCGAATTTAGTTAATATCTTATCTTTGGAAAAACTTAAGTATTGTGATTATTTATTGAAAATGTTGTAATTTATCTAAGACATCACAGCGGACAAACTTCTAAATAAAAAAATCATTATTTATTTTGAAAATGTAAATTAATTATACAACTCATAAAAAAATAGTAGTCTCGTAAATAGATATGTCAAATTTTGAAAACATAATATTGAGTATTGAAAATCGTCCTTATTGAGCTTAATTTTCGTCATAATTATGAAAATCCATCGTAAATTATTATTTTCTAAAACCATTGAAATGATAGTTTTTAAATCAAAATCATGCAAAAAATTTCCAAATCAAATTTAAGTCTCAAAACCAAAAACCAAACCAATGTCCCAAAATTAAAGTCCGCAGCAAGTAAACACACCCCAAAATATCAAATACCAAAAATAATAGATTTAACTGAAAAATGATTGAGAGTGCCTCCATAGCCAAGCCCATCCTAACCTCGAATATTTGAAATATCAAAATTTAAAGGGGTGAGCTTAAAAACCCCAATATGGGTCTCCAATAATAATATCCACAGAATAAACTCTTATCAACAATAATTTAAACATATCATGGCATGTAAATTATTCAATCATAAAATCAGATATGGCAGAATGCGTAATGACAATGTCAATGCAATGCTTTTCAGAAAACAGTGCAAATTTTTGAAAGGCAGATCCTACCCAACTCTGCTACACACCGATAAGAGCTTCCCATAACTCGTCCATCCACTATCACACCAATAATTGTGGACTAGCCATCAAATAGTGTAGTCGTGCTGCCAGAATCAGAATTGTAACACCCATAACCCATTTTCGTTGCTAGAATATGGTTACGGAGTATTACCATACAAAACAGAACTTTTTATAGCTAATAGCAATTAATTTTAAAATTAGTTTAATAAATACATAGGAAATTTAAAATGGAATAAATCATGCATTTACGAGCCTTAAATCGAGCCTATGTGACCTTAAAAAATAGCTTTCAAACAATCAAGGACAAAATCGAAACAAATCAGAACATTTCCGAAAAAACTAAAAAAATTGACCTACAGGGATCACATGGCCGTGTGTCCAGGCCATGTGACAGAGCCAGACCGTGTGGCTCCAAACATGGTTGTCTGGCTATACAACACGCTCGTGTGGCTACCCCACACGCCCGTGTGTCCAATCGCGTGCTCACCTGTGTAACTCACTGACTTGGCTCACATGCCCGTGTCTTAACCCGTGTCCTAGCCCGTGTGAATCTTGTACCTACCACGCTCAGGGCACACGCACGTGTGTGTCCAAAAGTGACCAAGATCATGCTATTTCCTCACCCAATTGCATAGGTATCTAAACCAATTCATAATACATGTTCGCAAGTCTATAAATACACATTTAAACAACCAAAACATGCCATTTTCAATCACCTAACACCATACCAAGTATCATATACTAAAACACATTATAATGCTCTTGTTACTCATTATCAAAACAATCATATATAAGCCATAACATACACCAAACTAACCCATTTCAAACACACCATACCAACTTAATATGACATTTACCATTTCATAGCTTCATACTCAAATTTGTTTAAAGTTTAACAACCATACTAGAAAGATTACCATTCTATCATCAAGTACCAAACATCACACATAGCCATGAAATATAACATAATAACCATTTGCCCTATTACATGTCATATAAGTCAAATGTTTACAAAATCTACCAAAAAATCCTTGGGATAGTGTGATTCTATGTAACACCCCTAACCCGTATCTGTCGCCAAACAAGGGTTAAGAGGCATTACCGGACATATCGCAAACATTTCATTAACATCAAACATTCACAACCATTCCATAGTGAAATATACACATAGAGTCCCTTTAGAAGGTCTACGAGACCTTAAACATACATTGGAAAGGGGTCGGATGTAACAGCTAGGTTTAGACCTTAGTCGGAATAGTGGTTTCAGAATCACAAATTTGAGGTCATAAAATTATTTTTTTTATATTATTTTATGTGTTTACAGCATATGAATTGATATGTGTGAAAATTTCGTGATTTAATTTTACCGATTGGTTGTCTAATTTGATAAAAGGACTTAATCGCGTAAAGAGTAAAAGTTGAGTTCTATTAGCTAAAAGTGTTTAAATGCTATAGAATTTAAAAGAGGAAGTCCTTATGTGTTAATTAGTCCAATTATGAGATAGTGGCTAAAAATGGTTTGGAAATGTGGTAAATTGAATTAATTTTTAAGGTTAATTTTGGTATTTGACAAATAATGTTAATATTAATAAAACAACAAAAGCCACCATCTTTCTTCTTTAATTCTCCACCGAAAAAGCCATGGAAGCTTGAGCATTCAGCCAAGCTATTTTGGCCAATCAAGGTACGATTTTTGTCTCGTTTTTAATGATTTCTACGTTTTTGATATCGTTGTATCTTAATCTAGCTAGCCCGTATCTCCGATTTCAAAACTGTTAAAGTATTTGAATGTTGCCATTGTTGAATGTTTGAGTAATTTGATGATTCATGATAGATTTGGAAGGTTTAATGTTAGATTAATAGTTTTTGTAAAGTGATTTTTGACAAAAATGTCAATTAAGGACTAAATTGAGAAATGTGCTAAATTGTGGGGTAAAAGTGTGATTAAATGGAAAATATGGGCTGATTTATGAATGGGTAAAATTCGGCTAGCTTGTAATTGTATTAAATTAAATGAATTGTTGATTAAATAAGTAAATTTCGATATTATATAGATTGAGAAAAAAATGAGAATTGGATCTAGATCGAGGGAAAACCAAAGTATCGGATTAGTCGACTTAATTTGTCGTTACTGCAAACGAGGTAAGTTCATATTTTAATAGACATTACAAAATCATGTTATAAATGCATATCATTTGTATGAATGAATCCAATGCCGAATGGTAATGCAAATGTATGTATTTTGAATAAGTTATATATATATGTTATAATGATATTGAATTGTTCGAGAAGCAGAGTATATGAATACGAGAAAGTTCCAATAACATGAAGAAGTTCGAAAAGCCCCGTACGAACCATAGGAATAGTAGAGGATACATATGTCATGACATAGGATTCCGATATGTGATTTCGTGTAAGACCACGTCTAGGACGCTGGCATCGACTTGTGATTTACGTGTAAGACCATGTCTGGGACATCGGCATCGTATTTGATTCGTGTAAGACCCTGTCTGGGACAGTGGCATCGATATATGATTACATGTAAGACCACGTCTGGGACATTGGCATTGTACGAGCTTTCCGAGCTATCCGAGTATCCTTATTGATTCTGAACGGTTCAACGGGCATTTCGAGAAATAAGTGATTAGGTGAATGACATTCCGGTTCAGGTACGTTGAAAGGTATACAATATTTGATAATGAAAGGTAAGTATATATGTGCAAAGAATGTTATGTGATGTATTTGTAAACGGAATATGAATATGTGCAAATGAAACATGAATAAATGAATAAGATGTGATTTATAAAGTAGCATAAGTGAAATTGTCAAATACTATATGAATGAAAGGTGAGTTTGGGTATAAGTGATGATATGTGATTTGTATGAGAAATATATGTGATTAGATATGTTATTTACAGAATGTGCTCATTTGGATATATGAAAGTGAGAATGGAATGTTATATGAGAATCAAATTGAATAATCTTGTGAAAGCTAAAGTTAGTAAGTAAATAAGTATATTATTGAATGATGATGATTTGTTATGAAAATTATGTTATAAACTTGAGATAAGTTGTGTTTTGGCATGTGAGATAGCATATTATGCTTATGTCGTTTTAATGAAATTATTTGTTATGTTAAGTTTATTAAGATACGAGCTTACTAAGCTTTCAAAGCTTACTCTGTGTGTTTTTCCTATGTTTATAGATTTTTCGGATGTTCGCTCGGGTTGGAAGTCGGCAGAGATCGCATCACACTATCTGGCTAATGATTTCGGTATTTATACCCTTTATGACTTGGTTTTATGGCATGTATAGGTTATGGCATTTGATATTATAGTTGGAAATGTAATTGGTCAATTTAGATGGTTGATTATGAATGCGGAAGTGGACTTTGGTATGTTTTAATGTGCTTATGAATGGCCAAAAGAAATGGACAATTTGGTATGATTTTAGTATGAAAATGGAAGTGAAATTGTGGGACATTGATCATGTATGAATTAATGAGTTGTTATGAGATTTTGGTATGTTTTGGTTTAGGTTTTGAGTAGGAAATTGGTTGATGAGGAGATGGTTTATATGGTGTATGTTTTCTACTTGAAATTGGCTGGAATTGTTGCATATTTGTTGCTTGTTTGATGCTTGTAGGTATGATTCAAAATGGGTGGCAATTTGGCCTTGCAAATGGCCTATAATTGCCCACACGGTTGAGCACACGGGCGTGTGTCTCGACAGTGTTCTTCACTGCTCCAATTCGAAGCAAGTCAGACTTGCACATGGGCCAGACACACGGGCGTGTGACAGGCCGTGTGAATCAAGTCAGTGTTGCACACAGACCAGACACACGGGCGTTTCTTAGGCCGTGTGGCGCAAGTCAGAATGTATGCCTTGTTTTCGCACGGTCTTAGACATGGGCGTGTCTTGTGGCCGTGTGAGGCACACTGCCTGTCCACACAGGCGTGTGACCTCTGTAACTTTGATAAAATGTTTAAAATTTGGAAAAATTTGTATGAGCTCGGTTTAGTCCCGACCCCCTTCCAATATATGTTTAAGGTCTCGTAGACCTTTTAAAGAGACTTTATGTGTACGAATCATTACGAAATGATAATGTATGATTGATATTGTGAAATGAGAGTAAAATGTTTCGATATGTCCGGTAATGCCTCTTAACCTTAGTTCGCCGATGGATACGGGTTAAGGGTGTTACATCGGGACTAAACCGATCTCATGCGAAAACTTTGTGGGACTTAGAAAATTTTTCTTTCAAAACAATGCACACGCCTGTGTGGCTAGACCGTGTGCCTCACACGGCCGTGCCTTGGACCATGTCTCAGCCCTTGCAAAACTAACTTGAATCACACGGCCTATCACACGCCCGTGTGTCTGGCCCATGTGCAACACTGACTTGAATCACACAGCCTGTCACATGCCCGTCTGTCTGGCCTGTGTGCAATTCTTACTTGCTTCGAATTGGAGCAGTGATGGACACCGTCGAGACACACGCCCGTGTGCTCAACCGTGTGGGAAATTATAGGCCATTTACAAGGCCAAATTGCCACCCATTTTGGGTCATACCTACAAGCATCAAACAAACAACAATTCATGTCCCAAAAGCAGCCAAAACATACCAAATATATGCACAATTTGACCCATAACAACATCATTCACTTCTATATAAAATCCAATCCAAACATACCAATTCAATAAACCAACCTCACATCAAAAACATGTGATTCATACATCATATATATCCATTTCAAGTCATAGCATTTCTCATCATTTCAATTTCCAAAATTAACCATGAAACCTACCAAATTGACCATTCATGAGCACATCAAAACATACCAACCTTTGCATCACAAAGCATAGAATAAATTCACCTATATTCACATTCATTATTAAGCCATATCACATGGCTATATATACATTTCCCAAAACATTTCTTAACATTTCTAGCCTATACATGCCATACTTCAATATGTACATTTTCAAAAGGTACCAAAATATAGTTCGATAGTGTGGTGATGATCCTCGACAATCCCCGAGCTTCCAGTAGCTTCGATAATCTATAAAACAAGGCAAAACACACACAAAGTAAGCTTTCAAAAGCTTAGTAAGTCATAAGCAAATAATTTTCCAAATGAACATTAATGTTATAATCAATTAGCGAATCAATCCAAACCTTAAATAAATATACATATATCACACTCACAAATTCGTATATCATCAAATATACATTAGCATTTTAACATCATATGGCCAAATACACATATACTCATGAGCATATATAATTCTCACATTTAATATCACATATACATCAATTGACCGAATATGAGCATTAATATATACATATAATTCACTTTGTATCATGTATAATTTATATCACCATTTCAAATAACAAGCTTACCTTATTTTCATTAACATTAAACTTGGCACGTACCTGAACCTTTTAGCTCGATTTCACATTCAATCATAACTCGTTAATGCCCGTTGAACCATTCGGAATCAATAAAGATACTCAGATAATCGAAAATATCGTACAATGCCAACGTCCCAGACGTGGTCTTACATGTAATCACATATCGATGCCACTGTCCCAGACAGGGTCTTACACGAACCAAATACGACGTCGATGTCCCAGACATGGTCTTACACGTAAATCACAAGTCGATGCCAACGTCCCAGATGTGGTCTTACACGAAAACACATATCGGAATCCTATGTCATGACATATGTATCCTAACTATTCCTAAGGTTCGTACGGGGCTTTAGGACATCGTAACTCAATCGATTCAGGCTTGTAAATACTTCTCCCATACTTATACAAATTCGACTTGAACATATATATACAAGTAATAATTCAATTCGGCACAAATAAAATGTAACACCCCTTACTCGGGTTCTACGCCGGGAACCGGGCCCGAGGCGTTACCGAACTCAAACTTCTTAATCGCCACTTAGGCTCAACGTCATTACTCGTTATAACCTCATTCTCGACTTACGAGGCCTCACTCATACACATGAGGACTCTCGAGACTAATCCGGAACTTTTACGATCCTTAAATTTTTTTTCTTTTATACAGATCTCACACGCCCGTGCAAGATTAGACACGCCCGTGCACGAGCACACACGCCCATGTCCCCAGACCATGCCTAAAAACCCAAGCATTCTGCCAAATGCCCCACGGCCATGGCACGCCCGTGCTCCCCAACCGTGGTGAACACTGACTTCCCTCGCACGGCCTAGAGTCTAGACACACGCCCGTATGGCTAGGCCGTGGCCAACACTGATTAATCCCACACGCCTAGGCACACGCCCATGTGACTAGTCCGGGGTCTATTCTTTTTTCAAATATTAACATACAGGGACGACGGCCCACGACAGACACGATGTGGGTGACCATGTGTCACACATGGTCTAGACACACGCCGTGTGTCTACTCCACATGGTCAAGAACAAGACTAAGTGTCAAGTTCTTTTCACCCTTCTAACATACACAACATATACTCATCTAACACCATCATAATCGACTCAAATTGAAGTGCATTCTCACATAGAAAACTACATCTTTCTTTCATATAATGTAATAGCCAACAACCATGGCATTATACAAAATAAGCTATCCATCTATAGGCCAACACATCTTAGCCATTTACAACAAAATTTACTAACTTATCTAGCCCCTATACATGCCATATACAAAACATTAAGTTTCAAGTACCAAAGTGTTTGATATGTGGGCTATCTCTTCGATGATCCTCGTATCTCGATTCAACGCTTTAATCTATAAGACAAGGAAAAGAAAGAGAGTAAGCTTTGAGCTTAGTAAGTTTACACATAACAAATAAGCAACATGGTATAAGCTAAGCAACTATTAGCATTATACCAACAAGTAATTCACAACTATGCTTACTCTTTCTATCCCTTACCACATTTCCAACACATCATGAGTCACATACTCATAACCATTGAAATGCACCCTGCATTCAATATCACATTTACGTAGTATACAACACATCATTATTTATCGTAATACATCCACACGGTCAATCCACATAACTTATCCACACGGCTCATCCACGGCTAGTTTACATAACTAATCCACACTACTCATCCACACGGTTAATACACACGGTCAATCCACACCTGACCAATATCTCGGTGGTTTCGCACTTAGCACACCACATTTGATTAATAAGGTGGTATCGCACTTAGCCTACCACAATGGTATTCGTAGTGATTCAGCACATAGCTCACTAGATGATATACCTCACGATAGCATCACACATAGTTAGTTCATCGTCAATATGCATTAGGATGGTATCACACTTAGCCTACCATCTAGCATTATCACAACACATGCACAAGTCTACTTAAACCACATAGATTCCCAATCATTCTCGATCATACATTCATTCACCATTTCTACTGCATTCATTCTACTTGAACCACATAGGTTCTAAATCAATCTCGAATTAGCTACACACTAGCTATCATCAACAAATTGTAAGTATGAATGCATATTTTATGCATAGACTTACCTCGATACTCAAAAGTATTGAAATGTGCAATTTAGTCCACCACCTTGCTTTTGCCTCGGTTTCGATCCGGGCTTCGTCTTTCTTGACCTATAATGAATAAATCAGCTTATTCAATACACACATTGACTAAATTGACCCGCATCTCATACTTTAGCAAAATTACTATTTTGCCCCTAAACTTTCTTATATTTACACTTTAGTCCCAAAGGCTCGTAAAGTGATTTTTATTTTACTTTCTACTCTTTCATGCTTAGCTGAACCACTTACTCAACTAAAGCGTTCATCAAATCTCACTAAATCACCCATGTATGACCAAACTTAAGATTTTCACAACTAAGTCCCTACATGCATTTTCATGGAAAATCACTTTGCAAAAGATGTTTCTACTATATCAAGCCTTCATATTCTTCCATAAAACATCAAAATACATGCATGCCATACATATGTACATTTTTGAACATCCATGATAGCTCACCAAATAGCTATAAATAGCTTACTCATGCTACCGGGACTTCAAAAATACGAAGAATATCAAAAACCGGGCTTATGAGCACTTACTAGCAAGCTTGAAAAATTGAAAGAACCCTAACAATGGCTTCTCAAATTTTTCGCAGACTATGGGAAGAAGATGAATGAATTTCTATCATCTTTTCACCTATTTTAATCACTTAATTGATAAATGACCAAAATGCCCTTTTTGATAAACTTTCAATTTTAACTCATCCATGCCCATTTTTGTCCAAAAATTAGAATTTGGATAAATTGCTATTTAAGGACCTCTAATTAATAATCTATAGCTATTTCACACATATAGCTTCTAGAAACACACATTTTGCAACTTTTGCAATTTAGTCCTTTTGGACAATTTAACCACAATTTCACAAAATTGCTTCATGAAACTTTCACACTAGCATGCATACATATTATAAGCCTCAAAAACACATTCATGACCCTCGGATTTGTGGTCTCGAACCACTATTCCGACTAGGCCTTAAACCGGGATGTTACAACTCTCCCCCCTTTAGAGATTTTCGTCCCCAAAAATCTTACCAGAAAAGAGGTTTGGATGTTGCTCTCTCATAGCTTCTTCCGCTTCCCACATAGCCTCTTCCACGCCATGTTTCTGCCATAACACTTTCACTGGTGCTATGCTCTTATTTCTCAACTGTTTCACTTCTCGAGCCAAGATCTTAATCGGCTCCTCTTCATAAGACATATCCGGTTTTATCTCAATTTCCATTGAAGGAATCACATGTGAAGGATCGGAGCGATACCGTCGTAACATCGACACATGGAACACGTTATGAATCTTTTCTAACTCTACCGGCAAAGCCAACCGGTAAGCTACAGTGCCCAATATCATGCAGTAATCTCATACTGACCCTATGAACCTTGGACTCAATTTCCCTTTCCGTCCAAATCTCATAATCTTCTTCCACGGCGATACTTTCAAAAATACTTTGTCGCCTATCTCAAACTCAATTTCTTTTCTTTTCAAATCCGCATACGACTTACGTCGGTCCAAGCGACTTTCAGGACTATTACGGATTACTTTCACTTTCTCTTGGTCTCTTTTACTAGATCGACCCCTTGATCCGTTTCTCGCTAAGCTCGGTCCAATACAAAGGAGTCCAACACTTACGGCCATACAAAGCCTCATACGGTGCCATCTGTATACTGATCGATAACTATTGTTATAGGCGAATTCGACCAAAGGTAGATATCTCTCCCAACTACCTTCGAATTCTAGCACACAAAGATCGAAGCATATCTTCAAGAACTTGAATCACTCTTTGCATCGACCATCGGATTGCGTATGGAACGCGATCTTGAAATTCAATCTGCATACCTATGGCCTCTTGCAACTTCTTCCAAAATCTCGAAGTAAACCTCGGATCTCTATCCGATATAATAGACACTGGTACACCATGCAATCTCACTACCTGCATGCATTACAACTCGGCTAACTTATCCGGTGAATAATCAACACGTCTTTGGAATAAAGTGAGCCGACTTCATCAATCTATCCACAACAACCCACACAGCATCTCTCTTTCTCGGAGTCATCGGCAACCCCGTTACAAAATCCATGGTAACCCGATCCCACTTCTATTCGGGAACCATCACTGGCTGAACAATCCCGAAGGCACTTGATGCTCAGCTTTCACTTGTTGGCAAATCAAACACTTAGTCACAAACTCTGAAATATCTCTTTTCATACCCGGCCACCAATACAACTTTCTCAAATCGTTGTACATTTTCATCTCGCCGGATGTCTTCGACAAGCATCCTTTGTGGGCCTCATGCAAAACCTTTCGAATCAACTCCTCATTTTTAGGAACACAAATTCTGTCACGATACATCAGACAACCATTCAAATTCATTCGAAAATCAGAATCACTTTCTGATCCGCACTTAGCTATCTTAGCCTGCATCTCGTTGTCATTTCTCTAAGCTTCACATATTTGTTGAACAAATAGTGGCTTAGCTCTCAACTCTGCCAAAATAGCACCATCATCAGACAATGCTAAACTCGCTCTCATAACTCTTAGAGCGTACAGGGATTTCCTACTCAAGGCATCCGCAACCACATTCGCTTTTCCCGGGTGGTAATCAATGACTAACTCATAGTCTTTCAAAAACTCAAGCCACCGTCTCTGTCTCAAATTTAGATCCTTTTGATCCATCAAATACTTTAAACTCTTGTGATCCGTAAAGATTCGGCACTTTTCGCCATACAAATAATGTCGCCAAATCTTTAACGCAAACACAATTGCAGCCAACTCTAAATCGTGAGTCGGATAATTCTTCTCGTGCGGTTTTAACTTCCTCGAGCCGTAAGCGACTACTTTACCCTCTTGTATCAACACGCAACCGAGACCATTAAACGACGCATCACTATATACCATGAACTCCTTCCCCGATTCTAGTTGAACCAAAACCGGTGCCTCAGTCAACATTGTTTTCAGTCTCTCGAAGCTCTGTTGACATGTCTCAGTCCATTCAAACTTGACATCTTTATGCAATAGCTTCGTCATCGGGGTAGCAATCACAGAGAACCCTTTACGAAACGTCTGTAATATCCTCCGCTAATCCCAAGAAACTTCGATTTCGACACGTTCCTCGGCGATTTCCAATCCATAATAAACCGATATCTTACTCGGGTCAACTCGACACCATCACGACACCATGTGTCCTAGGAATCTGACCTCTCGGAGCCAAAACTCACTCTTGCTAAACTTAGCATACAACTGCTTGTCTCTCAAAGTTTGTAAGACAATTCTCAAGTGCTCTTCATGATCGTTTTCATCCCGAGAATAGATCAATATGTCGTCAATAAAGACAACCACAAACTTGTCCACATATGGTCGAAAATACGGTTCATCGGATCCATAAAAATTGCAAAGCGCATTCGTCAAACCAAACGGCATAACCAAAAACTCATAATGGCCATACCTTGTATGCGAAATGCGATTTTCAACACATCTTGCTCTTTCACTGAGGTGATAATAACTGGACCTCAAGTCTATCTTGGAGAACATCGTAGCTCCCTTGGTTGATCGAAAAGATCATCAATCCTTGGTAAAGGATACTTATTCTTAATCAGTAACCTTGTTCAGCTTGTCTATAGTCTATACACAACCTCATAGACCCATCTTTCTTCTTCACAAACAATACTAGAGCACCCCACTACGTAGTAGCTCGGTCTTGCAAAACCCTTATCTATCAACTCTTGTAACTGAACCTTCAGCTCTTTCAACTCTACAGGTGCCATTCTGTACGAGGCAATTGAAATAGGTGCCGTTCCCGGAACCAACTCAATTCCAAACTCGACCTTTCTCACTGGAGGTAATCCGGGTAACTCTTCCAGAAACACATCTGGGTACTCACATACCACTGGCACTGTTTCAAACCCTACTCCAACCTTTTGAGTATTCAACACAAACACAAGATAGGACTCACACCCTTTTCTTAAACATTTCTCGGCCACTAAGGAAGAAATCATCGTGGGTAGACTATCCGATCCACCTAATTCAATTCAAACTACATCTCCACTCTCACATTTCAGTTCAATAAACTTACTACCACAGTTCACTAAGACACTATGGGTAGTTAACCAATCCATGCCTAGGATTAAATCGAACTCATCAAACGGCAACAACATAAGGTTTGCCGGAAAACAATGATTCTCAATCAACAAAGGACAATTCTTACACACTTTGTCCACTAACGCATGCTTTCCTAACGGGTTTGACACCTTAATCACAATGTCCGTAGACTCAACGGTCATACTCAAACTAGATGCTAATCTCATGCGAATATAAGAGTGAGTATACCCTGGATCTATTAAAGCAATAACAGAGGTGTCAAAGAGGGAAAAAGTACCCGTTATCACATCAGGGGAGGATGCCTCTTCGCGAGTGCGAATGGCGTACGTCCTCGCAGGTGCCCGAACCTCTGGTCTCACCGCAGAGTCCCTGGACGCACCTCTACCACTAGCCCCACCTCTTGGGTTCCTTGGTGGTCTACCCCTCGTAGACACATCACTAGGTCTCACTTCTTGCCTCTCTTCCTTATCATCCCTCTCGGACAAGCGATTCACGGATAAAGTGGTTAGGGGAACCACATTTGTAACATTTCCGACTGTTTCCCCAACACTCTCCTGTGTGATACCTACCACAACTAGGACACTCTGGTTTACTCTTTATATTGCCCACACTTTCCATCGAGGAGCTCGGGACTCGAACCCCGACGAGTATTGTCCAAGTCTCGATCACGAATACCCCATCGAGGCCGACATCCGAGGATTCACTTCCTTGGATCTTTTCGATTGGGCTTGATACGACTTGCCCATCGGTCTCTTTTCGCATCTCGGGCTTCACTCACACACCCTTCTCTTTCTCGAACTCAATTCCTCGGCCTTACTTGCCCTCTCAACTAGCACCACAAATTCTTTCAACTCTAAAATGCCCACTAGGAGTTTGATATCCTCATTCAGCCCATCTTCGAACCTCTTGCACAAGATGGTCTCTGTCGACACACATTCTTGAGCGTATTTGCTAAGCCTAACAAACTCACGCTCGTACTCAGCTACTGTCATCCTTCCTTGCTTCAGCTCAAGGAATTCTTTCCTTTTTCGGTCAGTAAACCTCTGGCTTATATACTTCTTCCGGAACTCTTCCAGAAAGAAGTCCCACGTCACCCGCTCTTTTGGGACCACTAACGTCAGCGTCTTCCACCAGTGGTACGCTGAATCTCTCAGCAACGATACGGCACACTTCAAACTCTCCTCAGGTGTACATGAGAGCTCATCGAACACCCTCATCGAGTTCTCCAACCAGAACTCCGCCCTCTCTGGGTCATCATCTACCTTAGCTCTAAACTCCTCAGCCCCGTGTTTCCTAATCTTATCCACCGGGGGTTTCGATATCCTCACTACATCCATACCTTGAGGAGCCACAGGATTTGGCTGAGGTATGGGAGGAGGTGGAGGAGGTTGAGCGTTAGGGTTCACTCGAACGTAGTCCGAGTACCAATCACTCATCATATAGAGAAAGGCTTCTCGTGCCTCTTCTCTTTGACCCCTCGCCTCGGGTCCACTTTCCACTGGCACGGTTCCTTGCGCAGGAGCCGGCGCATTACTAGCTGCTTCATCAGCAGTCAATGGATCAGAATCCACATTCTATATAAAACAAGATTTAAAATCATCAAAAACCACCACACTATCATCGTACACTTATGGCATGTATAGCTAGACTCTTACACCCGCTACGATAGTCCTAGAACCGACTAAATCATAGCTCTGATACCACTAAATGTAACACCTCTTACCCGGGTTCTACGCCGGGAACTAGGCCCGAGGCGTTACCGAACTCAAATCGCTTAATCGCCACTTAGGCTCAACGTCATTACTCGCTATAACCTCATTCTCGACTTACGAGGCCTCACTCATATACATGAGGACTCTCGAGACTAATCTGGAACTTTTACGATCCTTAATTTTTTTTCTTTTATACAGGTCTCACACGCCCGTACAAGATTAGACACGCCCGTGCATGAGCACACACGCCCATGTCCCCAGACCATGCCTAAAAACCCAAGCATTCCGCCAAATGCCCCACGGCCATGGCACGCCCGTGCTCCCCAACCGTGGTGAACACTGACTTCCCTCGTACGACCTAGAGTCTAGACACACGTCCGTGTGGCTAGCCCGTGGCCAACACTGATTAATCCCACACGCCCTAGGCACTCGCCCGTGTGACTAGTCCGGGGTCTATTCTGCTTTCAAATATTAACATGCGCAGGGACGCATGGCCACAAAGACACGCCCGCATCTGGCTGACAGTGTGTGTCACACATGGTCTAGACACACGCCCGTGTGTCTACCCACATGGTCAAGAACAAGACTAAGTGTCAAGTTCTTTTCGCCCTTCTAACATACACAACATATACTCATCTAACACCATCATAATCGACTCAAATTGAAGTGCATTCTCACATAGAAAACTACATCTTTCTTTCATATAATGTAATAGCCAACAACCATGGCATTATACAAAATAAGCTATCCATCTATAGGCCAACACATCTTAGCCATTTACAACAAAATTTACTAACTTATCTAGCCCCTATACATGCCATATACAAAACATTAAGTTTCAAGTACCAAAGTGTCTTTGATATGTGGGCTATCTTCGATGATCCTCGTATCTCGATTCAACGCTTTAATCTATAAGACAAGGGAAAAGAAAGAGAGTAAGCTTTGAGCTTAGTAAGTTTACACATAAACAAATAAGCAACATAGTATAAGCTAAGCAACTATTAGCATTATACCAACAAGTAATTCACAACTATGCTTACTCTTTCTATCCCTTACCACATTTTCAACACATCATGAGTCACATACTCATAACCATTGAAATGCACCCCTGCATTCAATATCACATTTACGTAATATACAACACATCATTATTTATCGTAATACATCCACACAGTCAATCCACATAACTTATCCACACAGCTCATCCACACAGCTAGTTTACATAACTAATCCACACTACTCATCCACATAGTTAATACACACAGTTAATCCACACAGCCAATACCTCGGTGGTTTCGTACTTAGCACACGACATTTGATTAATAAGGTGGTATTGCACTTAGCCTACCACAATGGTATTCGTAGTGATTCAGCATATAACTCACTAGATGATATACCTCACGATAGCATCGCACATAGCTAGCTCATCGTCAATATGCATTAGGATGGTATCACACTTAGCCTACCATCTAGCATTATCACAACACATGCACAAGTCTACTTAAACCACATAGATTCCCAATCATTCTCGATCATACATTCATTCACCATTTCTACTACATTCATTCTACTTGAACCACATAGGTTCTAAATCAATCTCGAATTAGCTACACACTAGCTATCATCAACAAATTGTAAGTATGAATGCATTGTTTATGCATAGACTTACCTCGATACTCAAAAGTATTGAAATGTGCAATTTAGTCCACCACCTTACTTTTGCCTCGGTTTTGATCCGGGCTTCGTCTTTCTTGATCTATAATGAATAAATTAGCTTATTTAATACACACATTGACTAAATTGACCCACATCTCATACTTTAACAAAATTACTATTTTGCCCCTAAACTTTCTCATATTTACACTTTAGTCCCAAAGGCTCGTAAAGTGATTTTTATTCAACTTTCTACTCTTTCATGCTTAGCCGAACCACTTACTCAACTAAAGCATTCATCAAATCTTACTAAATCACCCATGTATGACCAAACTTAAGATTTTCACAACTAAGTCCTACATGCATTTTCATGGAAAATCGCTTTGCAAAAGATGTTTCTACTACATCAAGCCTTCATATTCTTCCATAAAACATCAAAATACATGCATGTCATACATATGTACATTTTTGAACATCCATGATAGCTCACCAAATGGCTATAAATAGCTTACTCATGCTACCGGGACTTCAAAAATACAAAGAATATCAAAAACCGGGCTTAGGAGCACTTACTAGCAAGCTTGAAAAATTGAAAGAACCCTAACAATGGCTTCTCAAAGAATGAATGAATTTCTATCATCTTTTCACCTATTTTAATCACTTAATTGATAAATGATCAAAATGCCCTTTTTGATAAACTTTCAATTTTAACTCATCCATGCCCATTTTTGTCCAAAAATTAGAATTTGGATAAATTGCTATTTAAGGACCTCTAATTAATAATCTAAAGCTATTTCACACATATAGCTTCTAGAAACACACATTTTGCAACTTTTGCAATTTAGTCCTTTTGGACAATTCAACCACAATTTCACAAAATTGCTTCATGAAACTTTCACACTAGCATGCATACATATTATAAGCCTCAAAAACACATTCATGACCCTCGAATTTGTGGTCTCGAACCACTATTCTGACTAGGCCCTAAACCGGGATATTACATAAAATATATATACAATCGAATTTAACGACATTTATTTACTTATGAACTTACCTCGGACAACGACGAACGAAAATAAACGGCTATTCAACGATTTTCGATTTCCCCCAATATAATTCTTTTCTCTTTGGTTCTTGATCTATACACATTCAATTTTAACTCTTTTATTCAACAAATCACTCAATTCAATTCATACACTCATATTTAGGGCATTTTACAAATTAGCCCTCACATTTTCACATTTTGACACTTTAGTCCCTATTTCACAAAATCACAAAATTCACAAAATTTCTTTATACAAGTGCCTAGCCAAATTTTCCTCTTGTTCATATAAGCCCACATATTTCATTTATTTCACATTTTAGTCCTTTAAAATAACATTTTCACAAATTAGTCCAATTTACTCAAATTCATCAAAAATCCAAAGACAAAACATATTAATCTATCACATATCTTTTATTTTCCATCATCAAACAACAAAAACCACAAACTATCATCAATGGCAAGTCATGAATACATCGTCAAATTCAAAAATTATCATCAATGGCAAGTCATGAATACATCATCAAATTCAAAAATTCAAGCATGGGCTAGCTAGTATTCAAAGCAACGATCTCAAATATGTAAAAATTATCAAAAACGGACCAAAACACATACCTTAATCAAAGAACATCAAGGCCGAACCCTAACTTGCTTTCTTTTCTTTATTTTTATTTCAAATTCAGCAAAATGGATGAACATAATGGCCATATTTTATGATTTTTTTAATTAATGAACATTATTTAATCATTTACCATATTATCCTTTTTAATTAACATATAAAACGCATATATATATTAAGGCCATTAATGTCCATTATCATTAAAAATGGTCTAATTACCATTTAAGGCCACCATATTCAAAAGCCAACTCAATTAAACACATTAACATATAGAATGTCACTTTTACCTTTTATGCGATTTAATCCTTTTCACAAATTAATCACACAATCGAAAAAATTAAATCACGAAAATTTCACACATACCAATTCACATACTCATAGCACGAAAAATAATATTAAATTATTTTTCAAACTCAGATTTGTGGTCCTAAAACCACTATTTCGACTAGGGTCTAAACCGGGCTGTTACATTCTACGAGTTGATCCGATCTCCTGACCACAAAATGTAATCTACTAAACAAGGACAAAGCACAAGTAAGCTTACTTGAAGCTTAATTAGTTTGTTAAATCAAACAATAAAGCTTACCAAATTTAACATAACAAATCAAATTATAAAATTAAATAACAAAGTTCCTGTCCATCACAGCTCACAGCAGGTGAGTATTGTACAGTACATTAATCCAAATCATATTTCAAAGTCGTCATTTAATAAGATCTCATTTCAGGTAATTTTAGGGTATCACTCATTCAAGTTAACTTCAGAACTTTGACCGACTCACGATGCTGCTCACACAAGCTGTAGAGAATTCACAACAGATGCAAGATCTCAAGCTATCGTTACGGTCTGTATCACTGGTACATAGTACCTGCTAAATAATCACCGGCTCACGATGTTGCTCACACAAGCTGTAGAGAATCTACAACAGATGTTGGATCTCAGCTATCACTACGGTCTGTATCACTGGTACATAGTACCTGTTAAATGATCACCGACTCAAGGCCTGATAGACAACACCGGCACAAGGCCCGCTAGGTACAAAGCCCGATAAACACACCGGCACAATATTCATTTATTATTATTCTCAAATTATTCAATAGTTAAGTACAACATTGGATCTAATTATAATAAACATGTAATACGTAAGAATCCTTATAAACATAAAATTATAGTACGAACTTACAGGACTGATTTGCAATAACTGTTCAGAGTATCTCATTCAGCATTAACGTTGTATCAATTCAATATTTCCATTTTCATTTACACCCATCAATATAATCCAAAATTATGTAATTAAATTCATATAATACATTTATAAATGTACTAAAATTAAATTGAACGAACTTACTTGACTAAATTGCAGCAATGACAAAGGTACAGAGACTATTCAGTAATTTTCTCTTTTCCTCAGTTTTTCACTTGTTCTTGATCTAAAATAATATTTTTATTCAATTCATTAATTCCAACATCAAAATTAATTAATTTTATGCAATTAAGTTCTTTTTGATATTTTTACAAAATTAGCCCAACATTTCACTTTTATACAATTTAGTCATTAGGTCAAAATCATGCAATTTAACCATTTTCTATTAAATCCAAGCTTAGCTAATCAATTAACCCCTTCATTACAGCCCATACTTGTTGTTATTTTTCATCAAGTCATTGTACTTTTACTATTTTCACATTTTAGTCCTTGAACATTAAAATTAATAAAAACTACTTTACAAAATAGTCCTATTTAGCAACCAAGCTTATTATTCTGTCATAAAACTTCAAGAATATATAAAAATCATCAATGGCACAATCCAAAACATTTAATAGTAGTACAAATTAGTCCTCGGGTTAGCTAGATTAAGCTAATACGAGCTCAAGAATAGAAAAATTACTAAAAATGGGCAAGGTTTACTCACCCAATCGAAGAATTCAATCTTGGTCGAAGCTTTCAATACCCTAGCTATGGAGTTTCGGCTTACTTAACAAGAAGAAGAAAAGAAAATGTGATAATATTACTTTAACTTATTAATTTAATTTACCATTTACTTATTTACCAATTTAACCTTTATTTTAACGTATAAAATCATTAAAACATGCCTAAAAATGTCCATAATTTAAATATATGGTACAATTACCAACCAAGGAATGTTTAATTGCACAATTGGTCCTTCAATTATTTTAAATTTTAACTAAACAAGTTTATTTTCAATTTAACCCTAAACTAATTAGGACTCAATGAGCAAATAGCCCAAAATTTAGTGGATTTAATCATATCCACCACCGTTTGGATTTTTTTTACCATGGTTTAATTACCATTTTGGTCTCTTTACTATTTAAATCAAAAGCAATTAACTTTTACCTCTTTTACAATTTAATCTTTTTACCGTAATTAAGTAATAAATCATCAAAATTACTGGATCAAACTTCAATTCACATATAATACGACTCTGTAAATATTTAATAAAAATATTTACGGCTTTAAATTACGAAAATGAAGTCCTAATACCTCGTTTTCAATAACTACTTGACTTTTGAATCGAACCACTTATACTAACTTTTAATTCAATTGGTTAAAATTGCTCAAATCAAAATTCATTATAAATTTACTATTGACTCGTATAATTTAAATATTAATTATATGAGCTAACTCGTCAGATTAGTGGTCCCAAAACCACTATTTCCAACACCATTGAAAAACGGGTTATTATAAGAATAGTGTGGTCGAACCACCAAATATTGCAGGTTTATTGCCAGATATAGAATAATGTAGACTTGCCACCAGAAAATGCAGATTTACTGCCAAATACTTCCTTCATACATTTTTCCCACCCCATGCATGTGTTATGGCAACAGAACAGATTTTTTAGTAGCATGCTTTACATGCGAATCAGAGTATTAGAATATGGCATGCTTAACATGCGAATCAGATCTCATAACAAAATTTCACAATGACATGATTTATCATGCAAATTAGAATATCATAGTAGGGCATGCTCTACATGCAAATCCATAGATCAGATTTAGTAACCTATATTATTTTCATATAAATCAGAATATCATATTTTTATGAGCCATAAATCACATGACATGAGTAATGGAAATCACATATTAACATATATCACAGAATCATCCAATAAACCAATCACATCATAGATCTCAGAGTTTCGGGATTTACTTACTTGTTATCCTCGTTTATTATTTTTTACCGATCTCTATGAATACAGTTGTATTCATATATACACATATTTCAAGAATTGAATATTCATAAATATTACACTTAAAAATATCTTTATTATTATTTAATCATTAATATCGATTATTATCAATTAAGTCCCCACACCTTAGATCTTGATGGAATAGATCCCGATTCCACTTCGAAAGATATTAATTCGATATCTTGAGTCACTATGTTTGATCACATATACGTGTTAGTATCGATCTAATGAATAAATAACGACCCTTAATAAGAAAATAGTTGTGATTCGGCAAGACTTACACAAAAGTGTGATCAAATCGCACACTATCACGAATGGGTGGTGATTTGGGGATTTTCGATTAACTCTTCACTAAAGCATGAAAAGGAGTGATTAGTATTATTCTAATCTAGAAATAATATTATGAGAACATAGCGTGAGCGAAAACCTTTCATACTTACAAAAATAACGGAGGAGAAAGCTCGACGATAAATCCCAAAAAATCAATCAAAGGGAGGGATTAGGCTCTATAAACGTAAAATAGAAGTGTTTAGAGAAAATAATTCAAAAAAAAATTATCTTTATTATTTTAAAAATCAGATTCAAAAGTTTACGTAGATAATTTTCAAAAAGATGAGAAGAAAAATGAGAAAAATTGGCAGTGGCCGGTGACGGCGGTGGTACGACGACGGGCACAGTGGAGGTGAGGTGATGGTGCGGCTGCCATGTGTGGTGGAGGAGGGGAAGAGATTAGAGGAGAATTGGCTTCAAAGATAGTGAGAAAATAAAGAAAAAAGCCAAAAATTGATGGAGAAAGGGTAGTGGACGGCAAGAGAGGGAAGAAGAGGAAAAATGGGAGTATCAAAATGAAAAATAGGGTTTAGGGAGAGCTAGGGCTGGCCACGAGTAGTCAAAGGCTCACTTTGAGTAAGTTTGGGGACAATGGGAGTAAAAAGTGGACTGTGAGTAAAAAGCGGGCTTTGGATGGATAGTTGACTCAAAACAAAAGGAAAGGAATCTCCCCCTTTATGGAAAAGGCTTGGACGGCAAGGAGGGTTGACCTTCTAGAATGGTCAACAATTTAGGCTAACAAAAATAAACGGGAATGTGGGGGGTTGAACATGGGACCTCTAGTATTTAATTAACACACTTAACCACTAGGCTACTAACTCCCTTGTGTCATAAACTTGCGCATAATAATAAAAAAAATTAGGGCATGACATTATATTTCTTTCTTTAATATTGTTAATTGAATGTTTGTGTAAATATTAGAATCAATTTATACTTGATACATATTTCGCATATTTCAATTGTACATGTAACACCCTTAACCCGTATCCGTCACCGGATTAGGGTTACGGAGCGTTACTGAACAAACGGAACATTTAAACATACATTCCATACATTATCACAAACATATAGTAAAAGCAATCATTCACATACATATCGTCCCTAAATTGAGCCCTCGAGGCCCTAAAATTTCGTTAGAAATGATTTGGGACTAAATTGGAAACATTTGGAAAGTCTAAGAAAAAGTTAGAAAAAAATTTGACTACAGGGGTCACACAGTCGTGTGGCCAAGCCGTGTGCCTCACACGGTTGAGACACACGCCTGTGTCTTAGGCCGTGTAACCTTCGAACTAAGGACACATGACTGTGTCCCAGCCCATGTCCTCACTGGTGTAACTCTCTGAATAGGGTCACACGCCCGTGTCACACGCCCGTTTGCCAAGCCGTGTAACTCTCGAAATAGCCCCACACGTCCGTGTGTCAAGCCGTGTGCCAGGCCATGTGCTAGGCCGTGTAACTAACTGACTTGCATGTAAAAGAACCTACAGGGGACACACGACCGTGTCGCCAGGCCATGTGTCATACACGGCTAAGTCACACGCCCGTGTCTCAGGCCGTGTAGACATAAATTTGCCCAAAATCAAGCCATTTCCAACACCAATTCATGCATACACCTATTGGCCTTTTGTGCACATAATCAAGACATCAAAACCTTACCAAAACATGCATATAATGACCGATTTAAGAGCTCTAAATCAACCAACTAATATGCCATTCAAGGCACCCCAAATACATTCATTCAAAACTTACCTAAACATGTATACATTACCACATTTCAAGCAACAACATCTAGCTCAATACATTCCCAAAACATACCATATCTTAACCAAAATCAAACCAACTTAACACATACCATTTGAGCCATTCAAACATACAACAACATAGCCATATTAACATAAACTAGCACGGCATCAAATGTACCAAACCAGACAACTTCTACATACCAAATCATCATCTAAGCATTCAACTAAACATCATTATAAGTCTACCTATACATGCCATTATAACCTTATCCAAAACATAAAAACCTACCGAAATTAATGTTGGATAGTGTGATAGATCTCTGACGAGCTTCCAAACTGATCAAGCTTTCGATAATCTATAAAACATAAGAAAGAAACTATGTAAGCACATAATGCTTAGTAAGTTTGTAGAAAATGAAACACAACTTACCATTTCATTGCATAATAATAAGTATAAACATAATGTAATCCAAACCACAAGCTTGGCTCAAGTCTACCATCATCATCAAGTGCATTTATACATAACTCATTTGGATTAACCACATGATAAGACATTTTCATAAGAAAACACATCATTTGATCATACATCATTTTCATGAGCATATGCATAATTCCATTTAGAAGCTTACCATTTCAATCCCTTTTCATGCTCATTGAACCACTTAGAATATCATCGGATACTCGAGAAAGCTCACACAAAATGTGCTTAAACATATAACCGTAACATTTCCTTTACATCATTGCTCATACGAGCTGTGAAATGAGCCTGCTCACACGAGCTCTGGGTCAGAATGTAAGCTACACGATGCTGCTCACACGAGTTGTGGAGTATCCGCAACAAATGCAGGACCTCAGCCATTGGTTAGACAGTTAAGACCAGCACCCGAAACATGAAATTCCTAATGACATGTCATTTGTATCCTACGAATTCCTATAGTTCAACCGGGACTCTATAGCCGTCATAGTATTACTTGTACATACATTGTTCAATTACATGAAAAATAATATATTAACAATATAATTTGAAATAATATTAAAACGATATTCATTCATACGAACTTACCTCAACGACTAGGGCGTAGAAACGAAATCGTACTAATCCGAGGCTTTAGCTTTTCCCCTATCTAAATCCGTACATGGTCTATCTTGATCTAAATAGACAAATTTAATCCATTTAATATCACTAGCATTCAAATTAGTCCACATTTCATATTTTTAAAAAATTACTATTTTACCCCTAATATTTTAACTTTTTACATTTTAGTCCTTAAGTTCATAAATTAGAATCTAAGCATTTTAATCCTTTTTTCAAGCTAGAAAAATTCTCTAGGGACTTAAATCAACCCATAAAAATCTCCATTCATAAATTTAACATGGATTTTTACTATTTTTACAAACAAGTCCCTAAATACCATTTTCATCAAAAATCACTTTACAAAACTTGTTTATTTACCAACAAGGACTCGAAATCTATCATTAAACATAAAGAATCACACAAAAACATTCATGGCATAACCCTCAATCTTTAACAGTTTTACAAACTGATCCTCAGGTTAGCTAGATTAAACTCACTAAAGGTGCTCATCAATACCTATTCTTCTTGGTTGTTCCCGACTAGCTGAACCCGAAGAGTGAGTTAGAAGGACCGCTGTCAAATTATTCAGAATTCCTGACTAGCTGAACCGGAAGAGTGAGTTAGAAGGACTGCTATCAACTTATTCAGAATTCCTTTTGGGAGATTCCTCATTTAAGGAGCTTGAGAATAGGGCTCGGAAACAGTTACATGCAAGAGAGAAAACCAAATGAATGCTCAAACCCTAAAATGGTTTCTTCCCCTTCAATATTTTGGTGGAAAAAATTAACATGAAGAAGATGATACATCTTTTCTTTACTTTCATTTTAAGTTTATTATTAATTTATTATTTTAACCTTAGCTTTTAACTTAAGAATCACTTAATTTATGTCCATAAAAGTCCACTAACTATTTGAATGGTATAATTACCATATAAGTCCAATCACTTTTAAGTTTCATAGCCATTTGGCCCTTTTAACAAATAGAACTCCACTTTTACACTTTTTACGATTTAGTCCTTTTCACTTAATTAATCATGTAAACATCAAAATTTCTTAACAAAATTTTAATACAACCTTACTAACATCCCATAAACATTAAAATAATGATAAAAATAATAATTTACTCTTCAGATTTGTGGTCACAAAACCACTGTTCCGATTTCACTGAAAACCTTAGGATTGACGACCCTAGGAAGTCATTTGGGTAGGAATTAACCCGAAATCGGTATTACCTACCAAACATCACTTATCAGATCATTGGTTAGGGAAGGAAGAATATAAACCCTAGGCTTGACGACCCTAGAAAGTCAAATAGGTGAGAATTAACCCAAAATCAGTATTTCCTATCTGTGAAAACCTTACCCTACCCCTGTCTGAATTGTGCCATCGAGAGGTGAGTAGATCTTACAAACTAGATAAGTCAGTAGAAGGCTAAGAACCCTTGCTAGGTTAATTAGTAGCCAATTATTTAGAACCCTACATCAATAATTAATCAGGTAAAATAATTGGGTCTAAGCTGAAGGAACTAGCGCAGTCGAAACAAGGGATAAGAGAAGCCAATAAATGAACTTAGGAATAGATTTAGATTTAATTCAATTTATTTGGTTATTATTATCATCTTGCTTCCAAATTAACACTACTAATTTGTGACTCGAGTAGATTAGTAGTTATTTTCGATAATTGGCTGAATATAAGTTTTCTCCAAACTGCAATCCCTGGGGTACAATCATCAGAATACTTACCAAGTGTTTCATTGTAAACAAACTATATTACAACCTAACACGTATACTTGTGGTCACCGCCTTAATTCATATCTTTAGTTGTAGTTTTCACACTCTGGATGTTAGTACATCGGGAGGCGGTCAAGTTGTTAGCGCCGTTGCCGGGGATTGCGACGGTGATAATTGTTATTGAATCAATTAGTTTGTAAATAATATTAGTCAATTGTATTAAATGATTATTAATTCCTGATTTGAAGTCTTTAAAATGTAATTAGACCATTAATAGAAATAATGGACGGTTTAGTTCATCATTTGGTTATAAGTCAAGGTTAATTATAAGGGTAAAACAGTAAATTAGTGAATAAGAAAACATAAACTAAAATAAAACAAAATCATCATCATCTTCATTAGCTCACCACTGAAATTGGAGAAGAAAGAAAACACAATAGTTGAAGCTTAAGGTTCGGCCAAGCTAGGTTTTGTGCATGTAAGTGATTTTTATCCCGTTTTTAGTGATTTTTATGTTTTTTAGAACAAATGAATGAAATCGAAAGAGCCACACGGGAGGTCAAGGTGTTACGCCTCAACCAAGCGAGGAGGGCCACATGCCAGAGTGCTGAGGCATCGCGCCTAGCTCAGGCATGCATCACAGGCCAATCGGGGCCATCATAACCCCAGCGCGCAGGTATAACCGAGGCCATTGTAGCCCAGTAGGTAGCCAATGACCAAGGTGCCCAAAGGCATTGCCCCATAGGCCAATGTGTATGGTGCGTGGACGCACAGGGGAATGATCCCTTTTAGTTCGTATAATTATAATTTCAAAAAGTATAATTTTATGATGCTTTTAGATTTTTTTTTATTAATTCTTTTAGAATTACTGTTAACAAAATTCTAAAAGTATCAAAATGATATTTTAGCTAAAGTTTAAGGGCCAAATTAATTTTTAACCCTTTCATTTAGAGTGTCACATAATCATATTGTTATTAACAAACGAATGATCAAAAAATAATAACTTAAAAGCGTTAACGATTATTACATAACTTTTAAAAATTAGTGACAAAAATGTAATTTTAATTAAAATTTAGTGACTATTCTATTTAATTTTAATATAATTTATCGAAATCAAATCGAATCTTCAGAACCGTCTTAGTTAGATTATGTTTGCACTCTGTAACCTTTATCAAAATTCGAAGGCGGGTAAAGGAATGGAATCAAACAAATCATCAATAAACGTTAAAATTCTGAGCTGTTATTGGTTGCTGCTATCCACAACTTGTTGCTATTAAACAGTGGAAATAGAGGGTTGACCAGTTGCCGGGGATTATGGACTTTATTTAAGTACAGGAATTAAAAAGCAGGAGGCAAGCAGACTGTGTCAACCAACGCAGGCAACCAAGACCGCAATGTTTTATTTATAGTTATATAAAATAATTTAACTAGTCGAACCCAACTGTTAAACTACTAATGGGTGAGATGATGTTGTTGGCTACCAAAACTTTAAATTTTTACGAATATTATATGAGCTCTTTGCTTACGGTTCTTAAGACCCTCATGATGCAGAGGTCTTATTATATCCAACTGATCTTATCATGTTTGGATTTAAGTAGTGTTTGGTGAAGTATATTTTAAAAGAAAAATTATATATATTTACAACAATATACTCATAATTGCATCTCAATTTGTGTTAACACATACGTTTGAATATAGACATTGTAAAAAAAATAAAATTGGGTTAATATAAGAGAAGAATATTTGATTCACGAATTTCATGTATCGTCGGTGAATAATAACATAAAACTTTATCACTGGTGGAATAAAAAATAATGAAAGACTTATAAATACATATAGATAACTTTTATTTAAATACAAACCCTAAATCCGAAACTCGAACCCACATCCTTTTTCAATGACAGCAATGTTGATGCCAACCGAATTAAGACTCAATCAATAAATTATAATTTATATTTAATTATGTTTAACTAAAATTATTAATATTTATTTCTCAATCTTTCACTATTTTCTTTTTTATTTTTATGATAAAGTGTCACACTGTTATTTAATAATACAACGTATATTAATAGTGCCTCAAATACTATTGCGTAACATATATGGGATGAATTTGTATTTGAATCCAACATTTTTACATTTTATAGCTGCCTATGCAATTTTTATGCTTAGCAAAATAGATTTTAAATTGACGAAGTCAACATGTCTAGTATCAGGTTTTCTGCTGCCCAAATACATCTATACACCTAAAAGAAAGAAAGAAAGAAAATTCCTTGTTATTTCATATGATATTATAGAATGGATCAAACTTTTGACCCATCATTCTCTTAATCTTGCATAAAAATCAGATCGTCACCCCCACACGGTACTTCATTTTGATACGCATTTTTATTTTTCTTCATAACTTACTCAACACCTTCCTTTTCCTTAACTCATTATATTATATATCTAAAACGCTGTCTTATCTTCTACCAACATATATATAGCTCCGCCACACACATTAAACCTTAAACCCAAAGTTGTTAATGGAGAAGTGGTATTTGCTTAGCCGCCTAAGGAGGGCGGTGAACAAGGTAAAAGTGTTGCTGAATTTCAATATGAATCGATGGCGTATTGCTTCCATGATCGGTACTTCTCGGAGCAGCAAAAGGCTGAGCTTCACGGATAGGCCAGGGTTGAGGGCGTGTGCGGATGACAATGATTCCGAAGATTTGGGGTATTGTTGTAATCGACTGGCTCGGACAACAAGTTATCCATCGGAGGATGATATTGACAAGAGAGCTGAGATGTTCATTGCAAATTTTCATCGACAACTTCAGATTGAAAGGCAGGTTTCATTGGAGCTCAAATACCTTCGTCTGAACAGCTTTGACAACATTTCTCCCTGATTAATGTATGCTTCTATTCCCTCATTATTTCGGAAAAAAACAATAAAGGGTTGAAGATTGAAGCTTTTATTGGCAATTAAATTCAGTGTGAATATTTTGTAATGGAAGACCGCACGTTTTATCGGAGGCTGTCCAGTTTTGCAGATTCGATTTGAAGTTGTAATTCTTTCTTTATTTCTTCATCATAATTTTGATTCTTTTGAGAGATTCTAAGGAAAAGTATTATTCAAATCATATATATAATATTGAAGCAGATTTTAATTAATGAGAAGTTCTCGTTGTGATATTTGTCACCACTCACCACCATTAAAACTATTAAAACAAATGTAATAAATTTTATGTAATAAAAAGATTTTTTTAAAAAAGAAATTATGTTAAAACCATCAAAACCATTGTCTAACTTCGATTCATATTATTTTTATGAAATGAGTGGTCTTCCGTAGTCTGTATGCAGTTAAACCCTTTATTTCAGTTTTTTTTTTCTTTAATTCAATCCCTATTGTTAATTATTTTAATTATTTATTTTATGTGATTTATGCATTTTTATTGGTATTTTTGTAAAGTTTCGATAAAACCAAAGAAAATAAAAGCAAACTAGTTTCCAAAAATCAGAAATTAAAATCATTAAAACAGACCTCTCCTCTGTTGCAAACCAAACGTCTAAAGAAACCAGTTGAAACCTCTCTGAAAATCATCTGAAATCCTTCTGCATGTAAAACCCATTGATCAATCTCAGAGAGAAACACTTTGGTAATGTATTTGGAGTACATATAGCTTAATCTCCAAAAACCCAAAGCTTTTTGATACCCATATTACATGCTCAGATCATAATATAAAAAGACAACTTGTATTAGTAAATGAACTTAAACATGTCCTTAGACTAATCAGAAATGAGCAAACTGTTTGAACTAATATGTTATCCATCAAGTCCAATTGGGGAGATGTCCTGTCTTGAGCATCGGAGTGGATAATTCCCAAAAGATAGAGACATAAATGTGAATAACTAGACTAACAATACATCGGACAGGACCCAAGCAGAATAGATATTGAATCTGTTTATGCATTTATTCACTTGTGACGTTTATAGTGTAACATACCTAAATCCTAAGTGGATGGCGGACTATGTATGCGTGACTCGTACACTTTGATGTAAGTAAAAGCCGGAGTTCAAATAGATAAGGAACCAAAAGCTGGTGCGTTGGGTGTACGACTTCTGTAGTATGTGCCATTCACAACAGTGGAATTCATAGCCCAAAGCATGGTTGATGAAAAGTAAGAGTGGCCATGGGCCGTCCATCTTTGTGATGGATGACTTGATCACTATTTGATAGTGATTGACTTTTCATGAAAAAAGATGTAATTGGTTACCATGAGATAAAATATGATCATGTTGGAAGAATGGATATTATCCCAAAAAGATCAAGGATATCCTATGAGGGTAACAAACTTATGGCAAGGTTATTGGACGAGCACTAAGTAGTTACTATCGTAATGCTATGTTGTTGAGGAGAGCTCAGTCACAATACAATAGTGGAATGACATCATGACTAAATGAGTTTATAATTAATAGGCAAAAAGCCAGAACTTCATTATAAATCATTTGAGCCTCAACTACATATGTCCAATTGGCCCTTCCACTAACTCATTGAAACCAAAAATGAATTGCGTGTTTGAATAGAAATGCAAAGAATGAATAGAAAGAGAGAAATGAGAAACATTCAGGAATGACTATAGTTTTCTCCAAAATGGAGAAATGGAATCATTTGGAAATGAATGTAGGTTTCCAAAAAAATGGAAACTTGCAATCTTATAAAGGATTACTTAAAATATGATGGAAGAATGAGTTTATATTTTTGGACTATTTTAAAGCCCGACAATGAAAATAAATCATCCGGTCATAGTGAATATGTTGAGTCGTGACATATTGAATGAATTTTCTCAAAATTTTATCAGGGTAAAATCATCAAAATTTTACCGAGGGTAAAATTGTCAAATATTTTAATTGGGTAAAATTGGTATGAGAAAATTATTTAATATATAAATATTAAAGTTTATTTTGGGAAGTAGAAAAATTGAATCAGGTTGAATCACATTACAGAGTTCTCGATCAAAAAGGCCCAAGAAGTACTCGTAATTGGACTCGATATGAGAAAGGCCTCAAACCCCTCATATAACATGAAGGGGCGACAACCCTAGTAGAAATACAAGGGTGAGTCGTTCACCCCTCTCCTACTCTAAGTAGGATGTTGTTTTTCTATTTAAAATAAACCTCTACAACTCTACAAGGGTTCTAGCTTCTCTTCCTATAAATAGATGGCACCGGTAGAGCTATTAACACAACTCTTGGGATATTGTTATTTTGCCTAAAAATAGAGAGAATTATTCTCAACTTATAAACATAATTTTCATAATAACAATTTTACCAATTTCTTTTTAAGAAGAGAGAATTTTCGTTTTCACCCCAAAAAGAAAACTCTTTCTATTTCTGTGTTTTGGTTCAATTGGTTCGAGCCCACACTCCTAGCAGTTTGTGGTACGAGAATAGTGGAGAAGATCGTTTGATTGAAAGCCAAAAAACATCAAGGATCTGCTTATCAGAAAACACAAGTGCATATTCAGTTAAGGTTTATTGCTATAAATATCACAAATCGGGTCGATTTTCAAATTTTTAATTTTTCGTTGTACAAGAAAACTGTTTTCAAACCGATTTTTTTTCCAACATGACATGGTGTATTGAGGTAAGTAATGAAAATGAAAATAAAGGATTGATTTGTAAAGCATGAAAAATATGTATGTACGAATTGAATGGTATAATCGTATGAAATGTATATGATCAAGTAGAACATGGCAAGATGCTGTAAAGATGGAAAGATTATGAAATATGAGTTAAGGCCCGTGTGAGCTTAGTGAATGATTAGGATACAAAATTGACATGTCATTAGGGTGTTTCAGGCACTATGTGCCGATGATTATATTTATCAAGTACTTTGTACTGGTGTTACAATTTTCAAGCACTCTGTACAGGTGTTATATTATCAGGTACTATCTACCGGTGGTAGATATCATATCGATGGCTAGAATCTAGCATTTGTTGCAGATTCTCATTAGCTATTGTGAGAATTATTTCCCCGCGTATCCAAAGTTAAGTTGTTATAGTTTTCCAGGCAAAACAGTTAATGAAATGTATAGAAATGAAATCGTATGGCATGAAAGGTTGTGTATTTGTTGATTGTAATTTGGTATGTGAGATATGCTAGCTTGAGACCTTGATAATGTTATATGTTCATATCTAACATTTTGGTATGGTAGGAAATGCGAAACATGGTAAGGAATACTAGCTATATGTAAACTTTGAATTGTATGTTTTAAATGACAGGTATGTGATGTTTATTTATACGAACTTACTATGCTTTAAGTAAGCTTACCTCGTTTTGTTTTCTTCCTTGTAGATTGTTGGATTCGAGCTTCCGAATGGATCATCTTTGGAGATCACAATATCTGCCAACTCTTTTGGTAGCTATTTACTTATTCTGGTCTAGTTATAAGTAACATGTAAATAGGGTTTTCGCAATGTATGTTATAAGTATTTTGGTTATGATTTGTGCCTTTCGCTATATGAACTAAGTGTATAAACATGTAATCTAATGGTTGTTTTGGTGGCTTGTGTTAGTATAAGCCTATTTGACATCTATCACATTATCTTGGTTATCGAATGTTGCTTATATTTTTGGTTTGTTGGTGAACTTGGTTTGATGAATATTGTCATGAGAAAATGGTTTTGGTTTCATGATTGAATAGACATGAAATGTTAGGTTTTTTATGCTTGAATTATGGTGCCAATGATGGAATATTGGTTAAACACTTAGGTTGGTTGCTATGTGGTGTAATGTGGCAGGTATTTGATGTATTTTGTATAGGTTTAATAGTTGGTGTTGCATGACTGGTGGCCTAAGTGAACATAGGTGTGATTTCTTGGTTTAGAAGGCATGTTTAGGTGCACACGGGCTGTGACACGGCCTACCACATGGCCGTGTGCCTTACACGGGTGCATGGCACAACCATGTGGACTGTTGTATTTAGGTGCAGGTTGATCCACTCAGCCATAGTCTGTTACGCGGTTAGGCAACACGACCATGTTATAGAACCACATGGTCTCAACCTTGTCACACGACCGTGTGACCCATATTTTCACTTTTTTTCTATCTTTTCATTAAAGTTTTAAATTAGTCCGAATTTGTTTCTGAGTTATTTTAAGAGCTTTGTAAGCTCGATTAAGGTTTGGTTTTGATTGAATATTATTGAATAATTGTATTTATATTGCATTATGGGTTTGTTGATTATTTATGTTGAATTATTGAATGATATTGATGTTTAATAGTTGTAATACCTTATAGCTCGGGTCAGGTGATTGGACCGGGTATAGGGTGTTACATTTAGTGGTATCAAAGCTATGGTTCAGTCTATTCTAGGACTGAACGTAGCATGTATTGAGTCTAGAAATACATGCCACTTTATAACATGTGATAGTATGATGACTCCTAATCAGTTTGACTTGTTTTCTTATAGCTTAGATTATTTATGTTGTTAGTGATGTTATGCATCTCAACTGTTTATGCATTCAGATAAAATTATGACTATGTTATTCATGCATTATAAATATGGGGAATGCAACTGAATTAATTATTAAATCCTAACCAAACTGTAGTTAATTAATACACTATCTAAATGGTGCATGTTTAATCTATATTTGAGAGAATTAGGTTAAAGTTTGTAATAATTTGAGAGAACCTTATTACTTTGCATAATCTTAGGATTCATGTGGTTAAACTGTTTCAGTATAGAAATATTATTGTTACCTCACAATAATCTGTTTTTGTGCTTATTAATTTTACTAAGTTGTTGACATTGATATATGCTAATACTTAATAATTCAATAAGTTGAATTCTTAGGCGATGCCTAAAAAGGTAACCTTGAAGTCGTAACAGACATAGATATATGCAGACAAGAGGTTAAAGTTCGGACTTCGAGAGAAGCTAAAGTACTCGTAATTAAAATAGGATTGATAAATACCAAGTTGCCATGGAATTTTTCGAAACATCATTATCAATATTTAAATATTTCTAAGTTAGGAAGGAGAATTATTCTAACACATGCATGATATTGTGATTTCTCTGAAAGACTTGCATACTCATTCCTTCATTTATTTAATTTAATTTTAAGCATGTTTAGGTTAGTTTAATTTAATCAAACTCATCACTTAAATGTATTTCATCACCAACCAATTTGCTAGTAATTAATTTTGCAATATTTGATTCACATAAACAATCTCTATGGAGATGATATTCGATATACTTATCACTTTATTACTTGCCAACGATTGTGTATACTTACACCTCAATCGAATCATCTTGAGACAATTATATTGCGAAATGGCTTGTAGCAATGAAAATGAACTTAAATTGTTTTAACAACCTTCTAATGGGTGTTAGATTAGGTATAACCATTCATTAGTTATGTTTTTTATCACCAAAAAAAGGTTGCACTCAACATACTTTATAATTTAATTTTTTTTTCTTTCTATATGTAATGGTTTTAACTTTTGTTGGTTTTTAGTTCTTTTTATGGCTTTTGGTATTACATAATGTTGCACTATGCTCCTTTTTAATTTGAACTTTTTTTTTTTCTGGCTATATGTTATGTCCTTTTATTTCATTTTTATACATATTAATATTATACGATACATTTTCTTGTTGAATCTTAAATTTAGTTTTTCTTTTTCTTTTTCTTTTCAGAATAAATGAAAGATTCCAAAAGGGAAAAAGAAACGAGGTAGCTATAAAAATCACCCGCAATATAGCTATCTATAGATCATTTTAAAAAAGCAAGGTTCTTTTTGGTTCACATAGAAGAAAGCATGCTAGTAAAGAAATTCAAATGGTGCTTTCAAAATGAACGAATTTAATTCAGTTATTATTATTATTTTTGGGTAAACTGTAAAATTAGTCATGTTTCTGTTTTGGTTATCCAACTACGAAAATTTCCAATTTAGTCAATCACGTTTTAGATCATTTCTATTTTTGTCACTCGCACGTTAAATGGTTAACAAAAGTAATGATGCGGCATTTTTCTAACTGGTAAAATAACACATTTAATCATCAATACTTACATATCTATCAATTTGATCCTAATTCTAAATAATTCAATAAATTTAACCTCTACATTTACAAATTCTATCAATTTGATCCTCAAACACATTTAATTAAATATAATTATAATTATATTTAAACATATATAATTAAATCTTGATAAACTTATATGTAAATCTATGATTTTGATAAACCCAAAAACTCAATAAATTTGTGATTTTTATAAATTTCATGATCGTGCTAATAACATTCTCAACAGAGGAATCCAATTTTTCTTATAAAACCTAACAAATAATTAACAAATAAAATGAAAAAGCTTATTATACTCATTTTTCAAATCATCATCTTTTGCATTCTTGTCAACTTAAAGAATAATGTAATAATTTGCACCAATCTTTAAGCATAAAATTTATTGTAAAATTTATCTTCATCTAACTTGTTTGCAATTTATTTAGAAAAAAAAAATATAAATTTTCTGGTTTTTTATTTTTATAACTTGAATTTTAGATTTTTTATAATATTCTTAATTTTTTAGATACATATTGTTAGAGTTGTGACCCAAATTCTTATTAAAATAAAATACAAATGGTACGGTACAGGCTGCACAAGAAGAATCCGTATAGAAATTTACTTCCTCTGTTTGATATTGACTTGAATAACCTTATTGCATTACTTCTATTATATGTTAAATATAATAAGGTTTTCTAAACCTATAATTAGACGCAGTCTGTACTCCTTGTAATCAGTTGAATTCAACATAGTAAATTTTCTTCTACTCTGCCTGTTGTTTTTTTTTTCTCGAAAGGGTTTCCACGTAAAATCTGTATGTTCTATTTTTCTCTCTTTTCTTGCCATTATCGACATTCTATTTTGACACGTATATTTTTATAATTTATAATTTCTTTTATATTTTAAAATTTTTATGTATTTTTTATATATGTTCTTTTAAATTTCTAAATATTTTTATAAAAAATAGATTATGGCATCACCAGTGCCTTGTGTCACAACCTAAGAGTGTCATGTATACTATATTAACACCGTTACAAAAAAGTACCAAAACCCTTAACGAAATGAAAATTAAGGAACCAACTTGTGAAAAAAATCATAAGTACCAACTTGGGAAAATGTGTCAAATTTGGGGAGTAAATGCATATTTGAGCCTTATAATTATAATTAACAATAAGAACATATAATATTATATTTTGTACTTTTTCATAATATATAATTTATATTTAATTATATGTGTTTGAGGACCAAATTGATAAAATTTGTACATGTGGAGGGTTAAATATATTGAATTATTTAGAATTAATTATCAAATTGATAGAATGTGTAAGTATTGAGGATTAAATGTGTTATTATACCAATTAGAAAAATATCACATCATCACTTTTGTTAACCATTTAACAAAGAGTAACCAAAATAGAAACGATTCAAAACGTGAGTGACCAAAATAGGAATGATATCAAACAATAGTAACTAAATTAAAAATTTTCTTTGTTGAATGACCAAAAAAAACACGCTAATAGTTGGGTGACTAATTTTATAGTTTACCCTCTCTTCTTTTTTTTTATGTAAATTCAATTTAATTGTTTACGGTATCAATACTTTTATATGTATTTAAATAAGTTTTGAATGCTATTTTGGTTTAATTAATTTAATTACATATTTAAAATTTTATTGCATATTTGATTAAATTAATTAAAATTTATATTTTTTTATAAATATTATTTTTATTGTAAACTTTAATTTTTTTATATGCAATATTAATTTACAATTTCAATTTTGGTAATGAAATATTTCTCTATATTATTCAAAACACATGAATTAATAGAATAAAAATAATCTAATCCATAATACTGATTTTCTTAGATTTAAAAAAACATACACCTAAAGGATATTCTACACAAATATATCTTTATAATTTAAAATAAGAATATTTCTCCCTCCTAAATAATTGTTGTTGAGTAAATAGGGATAACTTAAAAAAGGAAATGTTGAAACAAAGATATAGTAGTTTTAACTGTATGCCTTCACATCTTTATAAACGATTTAATAAAATCTAAATAAATCACCTCTAAATTATTTAAAGTAGTTTTCAACATTAAATTTTCTTTTTCTTGGGTTTTGTGGTGAGGTGCGAGGGCAAGAGAGGCAATTACGGCTTGCAATTTTTTTTTGAAACACTTAAATGATTCCCTGTATATTTATAAATTTTGATTTCTATTGATATACAGCATCAATAGAGGTGAGAATGGAGAAGTTTTCTTGGAGCAGAAAGGAAGAACTCGAAAAAAAATGGTTGTCTGGCCTCCCTTTCAAATGGAGCATTTTGGGGTTATTTAAATCAGGGATTTTCGGGTCAAGTCGGATCTAAGTTGGATTATTTTAATTATAATTATAATTATATAACAATTTGTCCCCCACCTGGTCGAAGATAAGTTATAAAGTGACTCTTCTGAGATAATTTGACATTTGTGAAGTGTGTGTAATTTGGGATTTACTATGTAGGTTTTAACTTGAAGCTTTATTGAGCAAGCTTTGTTGTTTGATAGTGTGATACAGGAGTAAAGAATTGTATTGCAGAATACTACAAACTGTATTTCGTGTAAGAAAAAATTTTGTAAATCAGTGGACTCAAAGAAAATTGTTCGATATCAGCTATAATCTTAAATCAGCGAGCTATGTGAAGTTGCGAGCTTAACTTAGCTAACTCAAATATCTAAAGGTCGCAAGCTTAACTCAGTTAACCTTTAATCATCAGCTGAGAATGTAAGTCCGCGAGCTATTTCGGAGGCTGCGATCTTAAAACAGCGAGCCTTTACAATATCAGTTGGGAGCGTAGGTCCACGAGCTGTTTTAGAGGCTGTGATCTTAAATCATCGAGCCTTTACGATACCAGTCGAGAGCGTAGGTCTGCGAGCTGTTTAGGAGGTTGTGATCTTAAATCATCAAGCCTTTACAATATCAATGAGGAATGTAGGTCCGCGAGCTGTTTTGGAGGCTATGATCTTAAATCATCGACCCTTTACGATATCACTCAGAAGCGTAGGTCCGTGAGCTGTTTTGGATGATGTGGTCTTAAATCATCGAGCCTTTACGATATCAGTCGGGAGCTTAGGCCCGCGAGTTGTTTAGGAGGCTGTGATCTTAAATCATCAAGCCTTTACGATATCAATCGGGAGCGTAAGTCCGCAAGCTATTTTGGAGGCTGTGATCTTAAATCAGCGAGCCTTTACGATATCAGTCGAGAGCGTAGGTCCGCGAGCTATTTTGGAGGCTGTGATCTTAAATCATCGACCCTTTACAATATCAGCTGCAAGGTCAGAAGCACAGGATATCTGATAATAACACTCATGTTGTACTTCCATATCATGAGCCTGTTCTCAATCTAATTCTGTGAATAACATACAAACTAGCAGGATTTCATGGCAAAAGCATGTGATAAATTTGCTTTAAAAATACAATTGATAAATTTAAGTCAAATACCAATAAAATGACAGAAGTAAAAAGAATAATATCATATTCAGGTTATTGTGAAATTTAATTCAAGACCCATGCCAAATTAAACAACCAAAGACAACATTTATGTATTAGATAAAATGAAAGATGATCATAAAGAATAACGCAAACTTAGAATGATCGATACCGATAACGAAGTTTACATATTTCATTGTTTTAAATTTTTTGTCTTAGAAACAACACAGCAAACAATCATGGAAGCAGACTAATAATCAGATATGAAGTGCTTAAAATAGTTTTGTTCATGGTTCCTTTAGAGGGTGTTGACGGAACAAGATCCAAAGCAGTAGCAGTATGCCACACAGATACAGTGCTCCTACAGTAGCGCACCCTACTATATATACTGCAACTTCTAAAAATAATGGTAAAGGGTTGTCTAACAGTTTACCACATGAGTGACACCATCACCGGAGTCGATAACTAACCCAGTTAGCAGTCCTTCAATAATTTCTGTAGGCACCTTGAGCATACAAAGTCAAAACAGCAAGGATCTGAATGAAGACACCAGCAAAGTTGCATTTTTCAAACATGGTCTCAACCTACAATCTCAAATCAAACCCAACTCACCAGATCCTATAGTTAAAGTTCTTGAAATTTTCAATCAATCAGTAAACAAATAAATTGGACTTCAAACCATTTTTTCACGGGTTTTTGATGGATTAAGAGGTGGGTCAGTAAGTAATATCTTGCATTCACTTGGATTAATCTTTAGTTCATTGTAAAAGGCGTGATCCCAAATATGATGCAAATCATCCCAATTCTGCACGATTCCATTGTTAACCGGATATGATATATCCAATTGATGTCTCAAATCAGCACATGCTTCTCCAACAACAATATCCTTCAACTCCTGCTCCACGAGAGATTCCTCATATCTTAACATAGGTCTCCCGACCATGCACGAAAACACCGATGTGGGAAAGTTTTCTCCAGCGAACCCACATTTTACGTACTGTACGAAACAAACCATTGTGTGCACTGTGCAGCTCTTCGTGTCAGATTACTCCACCACTGTGATTAGCAACTGCAGCATCCTCACTGGCTAAACTCAGGCCCTTGAAAGACTTATTCAACAGATTATGGTGATAAGTCAAATAATTATACACGATGTTGACTCCACAGGTCCTTTTATTCCTGCAATGCGGGATCTAATCCACATATATTTTTTTTTTAAACAACAACAGAGCTGAATACAACATAACCACACACAAAAAAAATCTACTACTAGCTACAACTTCTAAAATTATATGATAGCCATGATAAAAATCTCTATGATAATAGGTTTCAATAATCTCCCTTTCCTCAACCAATGCATATGCCCAGGATGCTCTTTGACAGGAATTCTGACCTTCTGTGATTCCATTTGTGTATCACAGATCGCCTTCTTCAGTGGCATGTGACAGAAGTGACAATAATAATCCAGAGTTAATAATAAGCAAAAATTCCATCTCATTTAAATTGGTTCATTCACCAACTACGATCACCATTTCGATAATTGATATATATTGCTTTCACTGATTTCAGAAACTACTAGTCATAAGTGATGGCTCTTATGATTGAGAAAATACAAAGGATTGACCTCATTCTTTGAAATTCCCAAACCCCCATGAAAATTGATAAATTTTTGTTTTAGAAAATGCGATGAACATAAAATACTCAGTAACCTTATTAATATTGGCAAATAATAGGGATAGTGATTCAAAGTCCTTTATGTGCAAATAATTAAGCTAGAGGTTTGCAAGTGTACATATGTTCATGGAAGATTTTCGACAGGGAGCTTTCCTGCTTGGCCGTAGTTTTTTGCCATATAGAACAATAAAGTACATTTTAAATAAGTCAGTATAAATATACTGCCAACTTCTCATCCTTACCATGTCAGTGATATAATTGTAACTTATAAAAATATCTAGCCATAAAAGATGAAAGATCTTAAGTTCACACAGCTATAGAAATAAAACAGGAAAACAGCAACATGACATTTCATCCATACATAAAAATCCAATATTCCTACGAGAATCACAACAATTCAAGTAGAAAAGCAAATGAACTAGCAATATAACAAGAAATAACTTATTTAGGTCAAACCCAGAGATAAAATCGATATGTCTATGTAACTTGGAAAAATGGGGGTGGCATCAAAACCCAATTTGTTTTTGTAAAATAAAAACCCAGAAATTTGAACAAATCTTTCATTTGAATCATTCAAAGGAGAAAATAATTACCTGCACATCACCAAAACGAATGGTACCTTTATGCCCTAGAAAATCTTGATGAGTAACACCTCCTTGTAACATGTAATTGTTTCGAACCTTCTATGAGGATGATCAGGAAATCCAGCTGGAGAAGACAACGACTACTTTTGGCGGTGCATGCTTTCTGCTGATGTCGATCGCTTCCTCTCAATATCCACCATTGCCATTGAGTACTACTACTTCTCAGCTATAGCTTTTGAACCCGAGCTGAAAAACCTTTGTCGGTACAAGAGATGATGAGAACGGCGAAATCTTTTGGCGGGATCGATCCATACTCACCGCACCATTTGTTGATACACAATATCAACAAAGGTGAAAATTGAGGAGTTTTCCAGGAGAAAAGAGGAAGAACCCAAACAAAATGGTTGTCTGACCTCCCTTTCAAATGGAGCATATCTAAGGTTATCTAAACCATTGGTTTTCGAGTTATATTCCAGGTCGGGTTATAACAACCTATACCCGACCCGATCGCCGAGCCTGAGTAACGGGACGCTACACCGCTGTCTCATCAACAACATAACATACATCTCATTGACATGAGATTATCAAAAAAGAATTACATTTGATCATTTATAGAGATTCTAAGTCATGAATACCCTAAGCAACATTGAATTGTGCTAAACATACATCAGACGAGCTTATAACAATATTTAAACATGCTTTTAAATCACTAAACAAAAATTCTGAATATATCGCGTAGGTATCAATACTAATTCAATGGTATTGATATTTCTTTCAAATGGTATCAATACTGTTTGGAAAATCAATACCAAAACAACATTTTGTTTTTTTTGCAAAAGTTAAAACCCAACAGTTATCGGTATAAATCCAAAACGTATCGGTATTTTTACCCTGAGTATCAATACTTGAGAAATGGTATCGATACCAAATCGAGTTACTGGCTTCCTGCACATTCGAAAATCATGTAGGTATCGATTTTAAAAACCGAATATCGATACTCCTACTCCAGACAACAAATATACAGCATATTAAAGCAATTAGTCCAACCTAACTTAAATCCATTCAACATACAACTTTTACCACATCAAACAATTGTCAAAATGACTATAATAACAGTTCAAAACATCGAAAATATGTCCGAGCAACAATCAACATATCAAGCTTGATATCCATAAATCCTAAGAGTAATAAAGTCATGTAAACATCCAAAACATTATAGCATCGATCAGCTAAAAATCTACTACATTGCCTTATTCCCACAATACAAAGAATAATAATAATATCACCTACGCAAAACCTAAAGTCTAACTTAGATCACTTACTTGGTATCCCCACACCGCTCACATCACAAACACTAAATATCTTCACTGGTTTTAAAATGAGTGGGTGAGCTTAATCAAGCTCAGTGAACGTCGAAACAACCACAATGTATACACAACATCAAAGGTTAAACAAGAGCATGTTACAACATATTCACAACCATATTCTAAACAAGTCACAATAATATATTCACACTTCATTAAATCATAAAACTAGCATGTACTCTCATGTATAACTACACTCAACTCATATTCAAATAATTCATTTTATAATAATTCATCAAAACTAACAATGTATACATGCTTTAATAACTCACAACTCATTTAAAATATTATTCACATGGTTATGCATCTGTCTCACATCGTATTATCACAATATATAAAATCACATTTAAACGATAATTTAACACTTGGGGCTATTAAAATAAAAGTGGGCCCTATTACCACACATTAGATACACGGATCTCCAACGCACTAAATAACTCGTAGAGTCGAACATATCCCACAGGCGTAGCATTCAGCTAACACTCTCCAACACACCAACATATCCCGATGAATGGAGCTTGACTCATATTCCCTTATCTCTCCAAACTATTTCAAGAGATCACAAAGCCAAAATATCCAAAATTACAGAATTTTAATTACTAATGTAATGCACATCATCTTTATTCATATTCATAAATTTACATCACAAGCTTGTACGCATTTCATGCTTATCGAATTCACATTGAATAGCACTTTTTAAGTGTCACAATAATACTCACTGAGCCATCAATATCCAACCACATATGTCTATTAAAATCAATACATCATATGTCACATACAATTATTCTCACATATTACCTGACATAATAATATCACTCCACAATTCAACACATATGAGCTTACCTAAATATCGCTCACTTCCGTTACATATTTGCATTATTAGCATATTATTATTACTATTATTTGGCATGTATATCATGCCCACAACAATACAATTCACAATAGCCATCACAAACATCTCATGTCAGAATATCGCATCATAATACTCAATCCACAATTATTCATATAATCACATTTTGCCAAAATAAACAAAGGGAATAAAAAGCTTACACTGGAAACTTAGGACAAAGATTTAGGTTATTCCCAAGTTCCCAATTAACACTATAAATCCTGTCTACAAGTAGTGATTTCAAACACTCATTGTTCGCGTTTTCGCCTAATGGCCGAAAGTTTAAACTAGCTTTTCCCTGCCTTTATCTTTACTCGCTGAAGGTCTTAACAATTTTGAAGCTTCAACAAGTTAAATCACACAACACAATCAACAATCAGCTAAAGATTCACTTCAAACATTTAAAACACAAGCCTAAGCTAAATTCTCTTATAACCAAAACCTTCGACATAGCAAACTTTAAACTCAATTATCTCGTTCTATACTTGAATCTTTTTGCCTAAAACTGATTCCATCTATCTAATCATTCGCCTACGATTGATTCTTAACCTTTAAACTACGCAAAACTACTTAATTCATAACATCGAAATTCTTCAACAAAGTTTTGCAATTTTCACGAAAATTCATTAAATCCTTAAAAATCCTTAATGAAACTTTAAAATAAGTTAAAGAAACCTTCTAATATCATCAAAACTATTTGAAAAATACTTTGAAACCATGTTTTTACCCAAAATCTCAAAATTCACCATTAACGACCCACCATTAACGAACTTTTATTCAAAACTTATAATTTAATGGCTAAAAATCCACCATTAACGAACCGTTTCCCTCAATGGAAGAGAAGCTTAGGAAGAATAATGGACGGCGACAAAACTATGGAGAAGAAACTAACATTTTTAAAATTTTGGTAAAATTACTTTTTAACTACTCCTAAGTTGAACCCTTATACAAAACAGTCCTTATTTTAACATTGAAAGTTTTCCAGTATTATTTTCAAAAACTGATTTAATTTTCATAAAGACATAGACAATAACAATTTCAGGTTACCACAATTCAAAATTTTCGAGCCAAAATTCCTAATTTACCCTTGAAACTTCAAGGCCCAATTTCAAAGTGTGACACGAGTTATTTTAATTATAATTATAACTATATAACAATTACTTTTTTTAAATATATAATTTTTTTTAATGAATAAGAGCGATTTTTAGTATATAAATTTTTTATATATTTTAATTTTTTAGTTACCTCTTTCAAATATATATATTTTTTATTACTTATATTGATTATTTTTGTTGAAAATAATTCAAACAAAAAATTGTATATACTATGTTCCGTATCAAGTCTTTTTTGAAAGATGTTGGATATTGAGTTACTATAATAATTCAAATGAATTACATAAGCATCATTGTTCCTTTGAATTCTAATTTATCTAAATTAAAATTTTCATTATCTATTAAATTTATCGTTATAACCTTAAATTAAAAAGGTCTTCAAATCTAAAAAAAAAGTCTGCCTCTCTAGCACATATTTTAGCAATTTTTTTTTAGGGTATCAAAGTGTTTTCACATGGAGAACGACTGTAGAAATATGGAAAACAACATGGAAAAAATCTCACGCTAGAAGATGATGAGGATGAGATCTTAGCGGTCAAGAACAACAAAGATGCACCGATAAAGGTTTATGATACGTGTTTGGTTGGGTGTTTTCTTACTGCAAGTGCAATCCACTTCCAAATGATGAGGAGCACAATGGCAAATTTATGGCACCCAGTGAATGGAGTACAGATCTCAAATCTGGGGGAAAAACATTTTTTGTTCAGATTTTTTCATAAGGTAGATTTAGAAAGAGTTCAAAGTGGACCGCCATGGACATTTAACAACCACCTCCTGGTGTTACATCGTATGGTAGCTAGGGAAAACCCACTAAAAGTCCAGTTTATTATCTGTTTGTTTCTGGGTACAAGTCCACAATTTACCCCTGGGTTTTTTCTCAGAACAATTAGCAAGACAATTGGGAGATTTCGTAGGTGCTTTTATGGAATATGATACAAAAAGTCTGGAGCGAGGTTTTATTAATTATTTGAGAATCTAAGTATTGATTGACGTGCGACAGCCATTAAAAAGGAAAATAAATTGATGTTTGCATCAAGTATTTGCTCCTATATCAATTTTAAGTACGAACGACTAACATTGTTCTGTTTCTATTGTGGGTGTTTAGGTCATAGTGATTTATTCTGCCAAATTAGGATGGAATCTGGAACAGATGTCACCAACATGGGATGGGATCTGTCCATACAGGCCCAATCAAAAAGGGCTCTAGCAATGAATAGTTTTTGGTTAAAAGGAGGTAACAGAAACGGAGGAATAATGGCAAAATCGGTGAACCTAATTTTAAGGATTAATTTGGAAGGAGAATTGAGAGGCGTATTTGGCCAAATAGACATGGAGCATGACTCGGAGGAACAATATTTGGAGGAAGGTGAGGGGAAAAAAAGGCCACATAGGGAAGGTGATCCCCGTAGAGCCACATAGGGAAGGTGATTGCTGTAGAGTTTTTGGGGCTAATGATGCAGGAAAGGAAGTGATGGAAGGATAATCATAAAATCTAACTATTTATCGACAGCTACCAAGGGGCAAACTGGCCAATCACAATGAAACTCCTAAGTTAGAACGTTCTTGAGTTGGGGAGCCTACGAGCTGTTACGACTTCGGCACGCGCTGAAGACATCAAATCTCCAATTTGATGTAGTAATAAAAGAAGATGAGGAAGAGGGGAATGGAAATTTACAAGTTTTTTCAGAGCGCCGTTTGTTTGGGATAGAAACGAATCATGGAACATTCTTAGAAATATGGGGATCTACCAAGATATTCATGGCCTGTCTGTGAAGATTTCAATGAAATCATGTACTCTTGCGAGGAAGGAGGGATACCAAATGATGAAAGGCAAATGGAGACTTTTCGGAATGTAGGATCCATTTGTTTACATGTAAAAAAATTTACGAAAAAAAATTTCCGCATCTTTTGTATTTGTTTTACAAAAAATAATTTGGTCAACAAAAAATAACTTACAGGTCAAAATAAAATAACATTTTTTTCCTGTAAAATGACTTACCCTTTTGAAAAGGATAAGTCATTTTCCAAAAAAGAGCTCATCTATAAATAATTTTATTTTATATAAAAATTAACTTAAATCAAGCTTAATATTATTATATTGATAATAAATTATATTTTTATTTTTAAAAATATTTAAAATATTATATTTTTCAATATTATTAAACATACATATTTAATTATTTACATTTAGTCATATAATAAATTATTAAAATAATAAATTATTTAATATTTCAATTCTATTTTAATAATAATTTTTAAAAATAATAATTTTAAATAATTTTATTCACATATTATTAAAAATATTCAATATTAATATATTAATAATAAATATTTTATAGTATAAAGGTTAAAATATATCACAAGTCTATATACACTTCACAGATTTGTAATTTAACCTTTATACTTTTATTTTCAAGAATTTAATCCATTTACTTTTCAAATTTGAAAATCAAGTCCAATTATTGACAACGTTAATTTTTTTTGTCAATTTTGTTGTTGTCATATTTTTAAATAAAAAATACTCACTTAGTAGTCATGTAATTAGAAAATAACATTATAATGAATCTGAATTTAACATAATATTTTTAATATATACAAAAACAATGTAAAATATAGAATTCTAGATAAAAATAAATTCAATTAAATAATAAAAAAATAAAAAAATCTCAAATATATGTCTGTTTAATTGAAAATAACTTTTATGAAATATTTTTAAAAAATCTACCAAACAACAAAAGATATTTTACACAGATTCATCCAACTATCAAAAAAATATTAACTTTTTTAGAAAAGTATATCATTTTCCAAAAATCATTTTCCGAAAGTCATTTTCAGTGAAACAAACAGAGACATATTGAAAGTTTGTCAACTAATAGATATTGGATATTCAGGAAATTGGTTTACATGGGACAGAGGAAATCTACCAGAGACAAACATTCAAGAACAATTAAAAAAAGGAGTTGCAAAAGCTGGTTGGTTAGATCATTTTCCAAATGCTAGTATTCAACATTTATCCCACTTTTTCTTAGATCACTGTTCTTTATTGGTCCATATAGATACAATTACAAATTTAAAGGGAAATGTGAAGTTCCGTTTTGAAGCTTGGTGGACAAAGGAGAAATCTTGTGAAGAAGTTATTAAGCGTATCTAGGAATCGAGTAGAAGGGATCTCCTTAAACTTGAAACTCTTCAGATTGAGTTGGGGAATTGGGCTCGTCAAATACAGGACATGAAGCAAGGTTTGAAAAAGCCTTTGAAAAGGAAACTAGAAATATTACTAGCCTTAGATCGGACTGATAACAATTTGGCAGATCTCATTGACACAAAAATCCTATTAAACAGGGAGATTGATAAAGATAAGGCCTTCTGGAAACAAAGAGCGCAAATTGACTAACAAAAGCTTAGAGACAAAAATACGACTTTTTTCCACAAGTATGACTCTCAAAGAAGAAAGACGAATAAAATAAATGGTTGAGTATAGGGATGAAAGGGATACAGAAAAGGAGACGAAGATGTTAAAAATCGCAAGGGATATCTTTGATGAGTTATTTACGACAAAAGGAGTGGGTGATTTCACACATTGATTATCCGGGATTGAAAGGTGTATTTCTGATGAAATAATTATAATGTTAACAGGGACTTGGACAGATGAAGAAGTCTATACAGCTTTGCACGATATGGGCCCAATAAAGGGACTAGGTTTGGACAGCTTTCCAGCATTCTTTTATCATCGCTACTGGCACATTGTGGGAATGGATGTTAGCAACTTTTGTTTGGGGGTTTTGAATAACGGTAAGGAACTTAATCTTAAGGAACTTAATCTTGTGAATATTACAAATAATGTTCTCATACCAAAAGTCCCTAACCCCACCAGCATGTCAAAATTTAGGCCCATTAACTTATGTAATGTTTTATATAAGATTATCGCAAAAATGGCGGCAAATTGGTTTCATAAGACTATGAATGTTCGTACTGATAGTACGCAAAGTGCGTTTGTACTAGGACGCCTGATTTAAAATAACGTGTTGCTTGACTACGAGATACGCCATACTCTTTAGTTTAAACGAATGGGGTGAAGAGGCTTTATGTCCTTGAAGTTAGACATGAATAAAACATATGATTGTGTCGAATGAGAATTCCTAAGAGCAATGATGGAAAAAAAGGGTTTTGCACAAACCTGAGTGAAGATGGTAATGAAGTATGTCTCAACGATCCCTTATTCAGTTAGCATAAATGGGATTTTGGGATAATTTTTTAAACCCACCAAGGGGTTAAGACAAGGAGACTCGTTGAGTCCCTTATTATCCCTTATATGTAGAGAGGGATTATCGACCCCTCGTATGTAGTGAGCCATTATCAACGCTCATGCGATTGGTGGTTCGTGAGGGTCTTACAAAAGAGGTAAAGACGAGTAGGAATGGGCCTCAAATCTCACATTTGTTATTTGCAAATAACTATGTACTTTTCAAAGAAAGGTACTTTACAAGGAAGCCTCAGATAGGGAGATTTGTCTTAAAACGGGTTTTGGTAGAATATGAAGCATGTTCAGGCTAATGTGTTAATATTGATAAATCTATAGTTTTTTGCACTAATGTGTTAATCTTGATAAATCTACAGTTTTTTACAATGCAAATATTCCTAAAGGGATTAGGACGCAATTAGCAATGCAACCTAGGCCCCCCAAATGTGGTGAGAAGAAATTAAAAAAAGTCTCATTCCAAAGATTGAAAGATAGAACGAAAACAAAAGTTGACGGGTGTTGTACTCGTTTTCTCTCCCAAGAGGGAAAGGAAACATTCATAAAATCAATTTTACAAGCCATACAAACATATTCTATGGCATGTTTCTTATTGCCAAAATCCTTATGTGGGGAGATGGAAAGTATTGTTGCGAGGTTTTGGTGGCAAAATGATCATGGACAAAGAGGTCTACACTGGTGCAAATGGGGAAAAATATGCAAGTCAAAAGAAGAGGGGGGATTGGGTTTTAGAAGTTTTGAAAATTTTAATGTGGCTCTGTTGGCCAAACAAAGGTGGAGGCTTATGACCCAACCGAATTCACTTGTAGCAAAAATTTTAAAAACTAAATATCACCCTCATTCGAATTTTTTAAATGTTGTTTTAAGACAGGGGCTCGTATACTTGGCGAAGTAATTGGTCAATGAAGATGGTGTTAAGCGAGGGGATCGATTGGAGAGTGGGTACAGGGGAGAACATTTCAATTGTTAATCATGCATGGATTCCCGGTTCAATTAATTATAAGTTGAAGCAATGCAATGAAATCAGAACTAACTCAGACCTATCTTTTTGTTGCTAACTTAATTAATAGTAATACTAGAGAATGGAGAAGGGATCGAATTCTGGATACCTTTTCGCGTGCTGATGCAGACAGAATTTTGCAAATACCTTTGGCCAGTACTCCTCATGAGGATATGTTGATATGGAAGGGCGACCCTTCGGGGAATTTCTCTGTGCAGAGCGCCTACAAACTGTTACAAAATGGAAATCCTACTCCTACTTCAAACGAATTACAGACCAAAGCTAAAGATCTCTACAAGAAACTTTGGAGTTCAAAACTCCTGGCTAAAATTAAAATCACAATTTGGCGAATTTCAAAGAACTATATTCCTACTTTTTCAAATTTGTATTATAAACGTCTTGTGTCAAATCTATTATGTCCAAGATGCAGTATTGATGTCGAGAATGTTGACCACGTCTTTCGCGGCTGCCCTGTTTCAAAAGAGGTATGAGGGTTACTGGGTTTTCATGATATCATATCAGCGACAGACCAGGATTTCTTTGAATGGCTTACCCGGGTTTTCAACGGCTGTTCCGCTACTAAAGACGAGTTCTCTGTGTGGCACTGTAGAGACTCTGGATAGAAAGAAATAAAAAGTTGCACGAAAGAGTCAGTACATCAGGCAGAGAGACTGTCAACTCTATTTCTTACTTCATTAAAGAACTAGAGATTGGGGAAGAAAGGGTAGTCACTAACCGAAGAGGAGTAAGGAGATGGGTACCACCAAGCGAAGGAAGAATCAAAATCAATTTTGACGAGGCCTTGGATGAGGGGCATTCCAGATCGGAAACGGGAATTGTTGCTAAAAACAATCAAGGAAAAGTCTTATTTTCACGGACGATCCTGCATCCTGAGGTGGGTACCGCGTTTGCAGCAGAATCACTCGCGTGTTTATGGGCAATAAAAACAAGTTCAGAAATGGGTTTTTCAGAAATAATCATAGAGGGAGACTCCCTTTCAATAGCAAAGAAAGCAACACCAACATACATGACAGATCTGTAATAAGCGCTTATATTCGCAACATTAAACAGGAGATGAACAGGTTTTCTTTCATTTCAATCCAACAAATCAATCGCTCGGAAAATCAATTAGCCCATCTTTTACCAAAGGAATGTTTGAGTTCTGGAGAAGTTTCTTACCTGGAAGACGATGTTCCGAGCCACGCAAGACAGACGATGGAAAACGAATGGGCGTGAGAGCCGGACGGAGAAAATCAGAGAGAAATTTGATGTCCTGGAAAAGAAGAAAGATGTTTTCACTTTCTTTATTGCATTCTGATTTCTCTGCATAATGGGGGCTTTGAAAATAGGAAACTTTCTGGGAAATGTAAACCGTAAGTCAGTGTAATGTCTATCAAGGGATGGGGACGGTCATTTCATTTACTAGGCTAGTTAGGTTCAGTTTTGGACCGTTTGATACTTACTGGGTCTGGGCTCAGTGGGTTTTTTTTTTGTTCTTATTTTTTTCTCTGAATAAAGCCTAGTCTTTTTTTCAAAAAAAAAAAAGTTTTGTCTTAAATTAATATTTAAAATTAAATTTTGAATTAATTTTTTTCTTTTATATTTTTGTGTTAAATTTAGTTAGTTATATTTTATGAAATATTTTAGTTAGTTATTAAATTTGATTAACACTATATTTGGATTGATAATTGTAAAGGAAAAGAAAGTAAAATAAAAAAAGGTTAAAGAAAGGAAATTATTACATATTAATTTGGAAAGTAAAGTAAATTTAAGTATTTTTGTTTGGTTAAAAGCTGAAAAGGAAAGGAAATAATTAAATATAGTGATTTTTTATAATCATAACCTTTTTCTATTTTGTGAAAAGTAATGTGTTGAATGATTAAAAATTAAATAAATTATTTGTAAGTATTGATTAAAAGGTCAAATTAATTAGAAATCAATTAATTAAAAAATAATTTTAAAAAATAGAAACAAAGCGTTGTGATATCCCTAGCTTATTTAATTTTCATTTTGGCAATTTTGAAGACCCATAAGTGGATATTTAAATATTTCTCTTCATATTAAAATTTTTAAATTAACCTAAAAACTTATACTGTATTGAATTAAATCCTTAATCCCAAATTTAAAAAAAAAAATCATTTTGAACCCCAAAATTTGAAGCAAGAAATTTAAATCGGCTCTCAATTATCATTCTACAAAATTCCATTTTAACGTCTAAAAATTCCTTAAAACTTGCATTCGGACCTCATAAGTCAAAGTCAAAATTTTAAGTTAGCCCCTACTTATAAATCTGAAATTTTTTGGCCTTAAATTCAAAAATTAACTCAAAAATTAAATTAAGATTTAATTTGATTTCCAAATTTAAAATTAAATAAGATTAATTTACCACATAAACAAGGTCAATTAATCAAAACCAAAAGCTTGGATAAAATTAGGTGTTTGTACATGGCTATGGGTCATTTGGTGAGGACAAATGATAAGTAATGATTATTTTCATTATGGTAGATATAATAGTGTTCGTGACATAAAAGTGACCAAATGATGTGGATAAATTTAAGGAATTGTAGATATCTTATGAAAGTAACACATATTAAAGGTTAAGAATATAAGTAAATTTTGTATAGTATATAATGGAAAATTTAGTCATGATACTTTTATTTTTAGTGGTTTCACTTTATGAGTAAATAACTTTCTAATTAATAAATGAAAAGTTAAAAGTTAATCACTAATTATTTTAGCTTTAATTATATATGTTCAATCAACTACTATTCTAGTTTATTATAACTATGATTTAATTGCATTAACAACTTAGAACTAGTAAACAAATCATAAAGAGAAATTGATCGCATAAATTATTATATGCTAATTGCATTTTTTTCAATACAGGACTTAAAATTAATTTATTTCTTTTAAATTATTATTTAAATAGATGAATAAATTAAATAATTGATTATGATTTTAATAAAATTAAAATTAAATGGTGTATATTAATTAAATCAATCAATTAATGAACCTCTCTCTAAACAAGAAATCAAGCCTTCTTTTCCCTCTCTTTTATATCTCCAACTATTATTGATTTGTTAAATTGATCAGAACCGGATGGAAAAATTGTGGTGCCACCAGCGTACTGACATGGATGCCACATGTATTAATTGTTAATCTAGCAATGTCACATCAATAATTAAAAAATATTAAAAATATTAAAAAAAAACTTTTAAAAATAAAAATATTAAATTTATTATAGAAATTCAAAAAATTCTCAACCTTCTCAACTATTCTTCTAGGGATTCTCCTGGTTATCAAACACCACCTTCAAAAAAAGTTGAGCCTTAGTTTTCTTTTTTTCTTTTTCATCAAATCCAAAAACCAGAATTAATAGTTGAAAACCAAAACCTACCTTTCTCCAACCAAATTGAACATTCTAACAATGAGGGTTTTCTAATCTTCTAATCATTTAAGCTCGGAGTCTTCATTGAATTCCTCTGCAACAAAATAACTAGAAAAAAAACCATGGATTTTTTCCCTATTTTCCCTATTCACCATGAATTGTAGTGAAAAAACACTAGAAACATTAACTCTCAAGCCTCTGTATCAAATGGAGAAACAAAATTTAATCAAAATTGCTACGGAATCATGTATAATTAATGTCATTATGCCTTCTTATAGTGTCTAAAAATAGTGTGAAATAAATCAAATCATGTACAAATTTAATCAAAACTAGAAGGAAAGCATCAAAAAAAGAAGGGAACTTATCTTGGGTTAGTGGCATTTTACGAAGCTCTGACCTTCAGTTCGCAAATCCCAACAGTAAAGAAATAGCCACTGTTGAAAAGAGTAACATATCTTAAAATCAAGTCGATCTAATAGTTGATGAGAGAGATTCGGGTTTAACAAGCTCGAAAGTCTATAAGGATATTTGGAAATTTCTAGTGATTTTCGAAGAAAAGCATTTTGATACGAGCTGGAATTTCTAGTGGCAAAAAAGTAATTTCTATGAACTTAAATGAAACAGGGCGTTTTCACCAAATAAGTTTGTTATTTTTGTTACTGCTGTCACAACTTCCTTTTTTTGTCATTTTTCTTTATTTTCTCTATAAACCAGGTTATATGATTGTAATCAGGGCATAAAATATGCAGTAGAAAACAACTCTTGGTTTTTTTTCTTTCTTATTCTCTCGTCTTTTTCCATTCTATTATTCTTTTCTTATTTTTTGGGTCAGTTCTTATCAAGGTATCAGAGCTTTAGCGATTCTTCATGGCTGGGGACAGTGTGACCACGTGTGGGCAGAAGGATACCTGGATTCTACAGCAAGAACTTTTGAAGGTCCAAGGGGAACTGTCTCAGCTAGATGCTAGATGGGACTCTAAGTTAGAGCAGGCTTCAAAACTTCAGGGAGGATTTAAGGGAAGAGATGCATTCACTATTTGAACAATATTTGAGGTCCTCCTCATCGAATACAGCAGCAACAAATCAAGCAAAAGGAAAGGGCGTGTTGGGAGAACCTCCAGGATTTCCCCCCAAGGAATCGATGGCACCTAACAAACCCTTATTAGTTCTAGCGTCAACTCAGCTGACTAGAGCGAGATTTGTTACTTAGCGATTTTCCAGATTGGAATGTCCTCATTTCAATGGATCTGATTTCAGAGGATGGTGGTCAAAACTCGAACAGTATTTTGCATCAGAGTTAGTTCCCGACTGTGATAAGGTTCGAATTGTGATGTTGCATTTAGAAGGCCGAGCTTTGGATTGGCATCATTGTTACGTACAGAAGCATGGCAACCTGGATTAGTTGGTCTGGCAAACTTATTTCCAAGCCTTAAGAGAACATTTCGGCTCCAACATGTTCAAGGATTCCATGGCTAAATTGGTCACCTTGAAACAAAAGGGAACGGTGGAGGAATATCATGATCAGTTTGTAAGTCTTCTCACTTAACTACATTTGCCGAAATCGTATGCCCTCAGAATTTTTGTCAATAACTTGAAGGACAATTTGAGCAAATATTTACAACTTTTTAGACTTCAAACATTAGTCGAGGCTTTCCATATCGCGAATCAGGTTGAAGGTCTTCTAGGTGACCCACCTAGAAGAGGGTTTTTAACTTGTGATAGTCTTTCCAGACCAACATTGTAACACCCATTACCCGTATCCGACATCGGAATAGGGTACGAGGCATTACCAGACTTATTCACAAGCAAACATTCAAGACCGAGACATGAATTTCCACTCAAATTTAAAACTTTTCAAAAACATTCATATCGTCCCTAAAACGAGCCTATGAGGCCCAAAACATGCATCGAAAGTGGTTCGGGACTAAACTAAAAACTTTGCAAACTTTTGGAGAACTTAGAAAATTTTTCATGAAAAAGGAGTCACACGCCCGTGTGGGTTCAGGACACGCCCGTGTGACCCTATGACACGCATGTGCTTCAGGCCGTGTTCAAATTAGGGAGCATTCTGTTTATGACGTCATCATCAAATTGAGGTCACAAGGCCAAGTCACACGCCCGTGTGCTTAGGCCGTGTGACCGATTAATTTTTTATAATTTTTCATAAAATAGGTGCAGACTTCACACGGCTAGGGCACACGCCCGTATTCGAGGCTGTGTCGTCCACATGGCTGAGACACACGCCCGTGTCTCTTCCCGTGTGCTTATTACTGAGCATTCTATTTTGCAACAATTAAGGTGCAGGGGACACACGGCCGAAACACATGCCCATGGGGCAGACCGTGTGTCGCACATGGCCTAGACACACGCCCGTGTGTCTACCCATGTGGACAAATATAAGGCTATTTACCAAGCCTTTTTGCCACCCTTCCATGCACCAACCTACACAACAAAACATAGCACCAATCCAAGCATATACTTTCAACCCAATCAGCCATACACAAGGCATCCACATATCAATTACATGCTATCATTTATCACATAAAAACATCACATACTTAGCATCTCAAACCATGCAATTTCCCACGTTCATGAAAACATCATCATATGTATATATACTTAACCAATATTAGCGAATATCAAATGGCCATTTACAAAATGAATTATCAACCATTGAAGCCATCACTTATGGCCAAATTAATTATGACACATAACAAAAAGACCAAGTCCCTATACATGCCATAACTCAAAATATGGAAGTCATAAATACCCCAAATGATAATTTGATAGTGTGAATGGATCTCCGACCGTCTTCGATCCCCGAGCTGGCTTGGTGACACTATAAGACAAGAGAAAGAGAAAGGGAGTAAGCTTTAAAGCTTAGTAAGTCCCTATGCAAATAATAAGCATCATACACACTTTAACATATATTTAACATAAAGTAAATTAACATAAATGTCATTGTGAATTCATAATCAAGCTTAGCATAGATGTTATTAAAATCTTAACATCATAACTTACTCAATCGAACCAATCCGAGGTTTCATCACATATCGAGCTCATTAAGCATGAGTTTTATGTACATACATGTACCAACTTGCAACTTACCATAATCTTTCACATCATACCATAGTCTCTCACAACTTTAACGTTTCCTTTGAACTACCCGTTGAACCACTTGAAATACTAAAGGATACTCGGGACATCTCATACTCACAGTACCGTACCAATGCCATATCCTAGATATGGTCTTACATGGGATCTCATATCGATGCCAATAGCCCAGCTATGGTCTTACACGAAATCTTATATCGATGCCATATCCCAGATATGGTCTTACACGAAAACTCAATAACCCTAATGCCATGACATTTGTATCCTAACTATTCCTAAGGTTCAACTGGGATTTTCTCGCTTGTCGAACTTTGTCAATTACGTTCAAAGAGTAAATCAAAATTCATACAATATTAATGCAATTAAAGCATAAATAATAATGCATTATTTACATACGAACTTACCTCGGTACAAAAATAGCAGAAATGGACCTAATCGTCAATAACCTTGTTTTCCCCCCGATCAAGGTCCAAACCTCGTCTTTCTTGATCTATAATATAAAATTTAACTTATTTATTATTCACATTATCCAATTCAGTCCAAAAATCACATTATTACAAAATTACATTTTTGCCCCTAAACTTTAACATATTTACATTTTTGCCCCTAGGCTCTTAAAATGAAACGTATGTAATTTCTTTAATGTACAAGCCTAGCAGAACCATTTTTATAACTATAACAACCCACAATTTCCATTAAAACACACTTTTACAGCATATTTTATAACTTTTACAAATAGGTCCTTTTGACATTTTCATCAAAAACCACATAGCAAAAGTTGTTTATCACACATCAAATATGCATAATCTACCATTAGACATCAAAATACACAAACATACAACATGGGTCAAACCCTAGACCTTGATCTTTCCTTAAATTAATGGTAGAAATAGATAGATCGGATGATAACGACTTCAAAAACATAAAGAGCATTAAAAACGGGGCTAGGATGCACTTACAATCAAGCTTGGAAGTTGAGTAAAACCCTCGTTTTCATAAATCGAGCTCATAAATATTTTTATTAAATATTTACAGATTTTTTGTATAAGTGGATTGAAGTTTGGTCCGGAAATTTTGATGATTTGATAGTTAATTAAGGAAAAAGGACTAAAACATAAAAATCGTAAAAGTTAATCATTATTGATTTTTATTAGTTAAGTGGCTTAAATAATAAAGGTGGGAGGACTTATTATGGCGTTTAGACCAAAATATGATAGCTTGGACAGTTAGTGCACTTGATTAAATTGATTTTTATATTATCTTATAATTAAATTAAATTATATGTTATAATTAAAATAAAGAAAATGTATCATCCACTTTCATTTCTTCTTCCTCCAACCGAAAATAATAAGAAACCATAAGAACCCATAACACCTCCCTCTATACTCAAACCAGGCTCTTTTTTTTTTTTGTACAGATTTCCTTCACATGCCTGTAGAATCCACAAGACAAATAAACTGTAGGCAAGTATTCATATTCGACTCTTTGAATTGCACCATTAATCAGTACCTGAGACACCAATGGCCTATCCAAATTAACATAAACCGCCATACGCTCAAATCTGCCCTGAGCTCGGTTATCAATATTGAAATCTAGCTTAGCGACTTTTCCCACCTTCCCTCCAATCTCCCATAAAATTTTTCATTTCTACATGTATCCCGGAAGCCCTGGGAAACGTATCCACAACATAACCACACTAGGGAACGGTTGTGCAGGATCAAATTCTATGGACCATGGTTGCACCGTCAAGTATTGTCCGTAGATGATCCAGGGAACCTGGGAGAAAACTCTCTCAAAATCGTCAGAGTTTTGGAACTTAGCCAAAAAATAATCGTTCTCGATGTCCATCATTTGAAAAGGCTTAGATGGCTTCCAAAGAGAATACACTTTGTTTTGAAGCGCAACATACCCAAAGTTTCAACCTAAAAGATTAATCACCATGATGTTAGCCATGTCCTTGATTAAGAATTGATTCACTTTATCAAAGAAATTAATCGAGGGAATGCCATTGACAAAAGACCTCGTGATATCCCCTTCCAAAAAAACAAAGTCATCTTCCTCATCCAATTCTATTCCAAAGATCTCCCTCCTCGAATCACAACCAATTCCCAAAAAATTCTCTTTCCATGATAATGTTGGAACCAAATCTAAGTCTACCACCATCAAACATCACCCATCATTTTTCTTACCTTCTTTTTTTTTCTTCTTCTTTCTATGCGAATTTTTAAAATGCTTTTTTTTTTGTTAGTTATATTTAAAGTGGGTCTCATTTTTAGAATTAAGTTTTATGATTTTCTTTCCATTTAATAATAAATACCAAATCATTAAACATTTTGAATAACTCCTCTATAGACTTTTTCATATTTGCATTATTAATCTCTAATAATCTATTTTGAATTGTAATTTACTAAGCAGATTAATTACCATAATAATAGATCGTGAATATGTTTATTACTTATAATGTCAACAATTCATTTCATATTAAACTTTATTTGCTACCTCTATCTTTGAAAGCAGTTAAAGATTCATTTTTAAGTACATTAATGTCATATGCAACAATAAATACATTAAAAGAAACATATCTACTTTTTAATGTCTATGTAAAAGGTAATATATAGAATATTCTTTAATAGTGATTACGAGAATTAACGTAAAAATGAGAAATAAAATCACAACAATTAAGGAATAATTTATATAAAATAAAATCTTCTATTTTATGTATGTATAAAGGCCTATAAATAGATTCAAAAGATGATGAAACACAACAAAAAAATATAAATTAAACCACTAACAGTGTAAGGTTTTTTTAACCTTATTTTCCTATTTTAAATATTTTTCTTGTTTTTACTTAATATCTTTTAATGTTATTTTATATAATTTGTTTTAACATAATTTATTCTCTAATTTTTTATATTAAAATCATGAAAGGGAATCATCCATTAAAGATTTGAAGAATGGATTTGATAACTTTGCATCATTTGTTTTAACATTATTTATTCTCTAATTTTTTGACATTAAGATCATGAAAATTTGAAGAATGAATTTGATGAGAGAATAATCGAACAAATGTAGTGCGAGATTGACATGCACAAGACATTGTACAATGAGCAATTTAAATTTAATAAAAAAATTTTAAAGAGCACAAGAACATTATTGAGATTTATCAAAAGATTTCATTGATTCAACCAATCGATGGGTTGAAAAACATATAATATTTTATACAATATTATTTTATATTATTTGTGAAAATATACAAATAAGTTTAATATATTATAATTATTACATACAACTAATTCGTGTGTCACACGTGATAAGAAACTAGTTAGAAATATGAAGAGGGAACACACAAATTCGTTACGCAATTTGAATCCAAATCCTACACCTGTAGAGTCTGTATATTTCTACTGTATAAGATGTGATTTAAGCTTAATTCACTCAACTCGTTGCAGCCTCTTCCCATACAATTATCTAGATTCAACTCTCCAATTAAAATTTTCCCTATAAACCTTAGACCCAACTAATAAATAAGTTTGTTTACAACACAAAAACACTTGAATGTTACTCATAAATGAACAAACTGAGCTTCCTAATTAGCATACTAAAAGCAGTAAACAAGTCTTCATTATATAAGCTTTTATAAACTTGCGATTCGAGGCTAGTATAATTACATTAAATCACTCAAGTCTCACCCCCAATTACTCCTTGACATGAGATCAAAAGAGATCTTCATATAAACTTTTTAATCTCAGTATCTATTTAAACAAGATAGGTAAATTATAGTAGAACTCCTTAAAATATTTTATTCTTGTTTTGACCCATTTTTTCATCAGTTATATTTTTCTTTGATTGAATATCTTCATCAATATTTCCGAAAATATGTAAAAAAAAAAAAAATCTTTTTAATCTTGTTAAAATATACTAACAAAATAGATAAATTATAATTGCAATTAAATGTGCAAAACAATATTTAATCTTGCTATTATTTTAATTTTTAATCGAGATTGTTGATTGACTCTTAACTCGGTTAGCATCAGTTTTATTGTCAGAGTAGGAGAATGTAGGTTCGAGCGCGTTGAAGTGCATTTATCTTCTTATTTAAAGACAAAAAAAATTTCTATCTATCCTAGGAATTATAAAAAAAAAAGAAAAAAAAAACCGAGACTATATAGTATGAACAATTAAAGCAGTTTCCCGATCATCTTGGATCACTATAAATCAAGATTCTCACCGGGACTGTGTGTATTGAGCAGCATGCTTCCAGGGTCAATAGCACTTTCTTTTAGATCCAAGCATTGGGTGGGTCGGTGAGTATAAGCGCAAGAAAAGGATCGATGTTTGCCATGTTCTTGCAAATTGCATTTCCACCTAATTACCAAAACTTGGGCTACATACAGGACTCCACCAAAAAAAATTGCGTAGCTAACGTTAGGCTTAAATCCACCTCAGGAACTTTCTATTCTTAATTTGACTCGTATACAATGCAGGTAAGTACATTGTTTTGCTTTATTTATTATTATATATTTATTGTGATATAGTTACAAATTTGAATACACTTATAGTGGCTGATAATGTAGTCGACACATACTATAAGAGAAAGCATTAGATCTGGGTACCCATTGGCCCCGCCCCTGATTTAGATTTGTGACTCATTCCTCTCTCTAGTGGGTTAAAGACACACATAGTTGAACCTTCACAGCTGTTCAAATCCAGGATACTGGAATTCTTTTTCCTAACTTCTAACAAAAATGAAAATATTACCCGTAACTTTATTAAACAAATTCCATACTCACAATCAAGTTATACATGAAATTACAGTTTTTATTGTTTGGCTTTTAATTATAAATCATTTGATGCAGTGTCGGTAAATAAATTTAGTATACCTCATCATTAAATAAAATAAAAAAATAGTGGAGAGCTTATAAATAAATATTAATAACTTTAATTAAACATAAATAAACCCTAAAAGCTTGAGATCTTAAATCTAAGAGTTATTAATATTTATTTATAATAGTTACGATTAATGTTTAAATAAAATTATTAGTTGTTTATATTTTTTATTTAATTTAATAATAATTTGTTATGTTACTATTCATTGTAAAACCTATAAACGAGTATCCTCTAATTAAAATTAGATTAGAATTATTTGTGTCAATTGTAACTTCAAATAGACGAAAGGAAACAAGGGTAAATTTCATGCTTCCCATGCCTTTTTCCCGAAAATATTCAAGCTTTCTTCTCTCAATCACGTTCTTAGAGCATTAAGAGGATGAAAAGTCAAATTTGTTAGTCCAAATAGCACGAAACTCACAACTACTACATCCGTTGTATCTAAGGAAAAAACTTTATTGAATCTCGCACCCCCTCTCTCTCTTAAACCCTGTCTAAAGAAGCCAATTAACTCCATAATATCAAATTACAATATGAAGCCTTCATCAAAACCATCAGAAGGGAAGCGATTCATTCTCTCATCTCTCACTTTCATCTTCTTCCTCTGTGCATTAGCTTCCATCAACGAAATCAGATTCGAGAGCTTGTTTAAGCTTGGAAGATGTGCTCTTTCCAACGCCCCTCTGCCTCTCAACTCATCTTCAGAAATGTCCACACTTGCACCCAATTCCTCATCCGATGACATTCGGATTCTGATCGGAATCCTCACACTTCCCGATCAGTACCATCGCCGCCATTTCCTTCGTCTCATATATGGTACGCAGACCCCGGTGGGGGCACAAGTGGACGTGAAGTTCGTGTTTTGTAACCTCACAAAGGAAGACCAGAAGGTATTGGTTGCACTTGAGATAATGCGATACGATGATATAATAATCCTCAACTGTAAAGAAAATATGAACAAGGGCAAGACTTACACATTCTTTTCGAGCTTGCCGGAGATATTCAACTCCTCGGATAGGCCTTACCCTCCTTACCATTACGTGATGAAAGGAGACGATGATACATACTTGAGGTTAGACAAGTTGGTGGAGTCATTAAGGCCATTACCAAGAGAAGACTTGTATTACGGGTACGTAATCCCATGCCCCAGCATGGACCCTTTTGTTCATTACATGTCTGGGATGGGATATTTGGTATCATGGGACATAGCTGAGTGGATTAGAGACTCGGAGATTCCTAAAAATCATTTGGAAGGGCCGGAGGATAAGGTTTTTGGAGAGTGGCTACGAGATGGGCATCGGGCTAAAAACAGGTTCAACGCTAAGTGGTCAATGTACAATTATCCTGAGCCGCCCACGAGGTGCACGCATGAGCTATGGCCCGACACCATCGCTGTGCATTTGTTGAAGAATCAGGAGAAGTGGATTCATACCTTGAAGTATTTCAATGTTACCACCAATTTGAAACCTTCTAAATTATATCACATACCCTAGAACTTCTTTATTATTCTTTCATTTCTCTGATTCTAAGTCCACCCACACACAAAATTTTGATTTTGTTCATTCATTCTTCCGGTTCAAATAAAGTCTATCGAGCTTTGGTTCAATTAATGCCAGTTGTGTAAAAATTAACTAAAAAGGGTTTATGCATCAAGTTGGGTTATGTTTTGGGGTACTTCTTCCTTCTTTTTAGGTAAAAGTAATTTTCGCACTTCATTTATATGAATAACATATACTAAGATTTTTAATGGAGTGGTGTTATTATTTAATCGAAATTTATTTTGAGAAAGAATTTAGATAAATTTTTTTATTTTTAAAAAATAATAAATATTATTTTCAGAATAATTTTATCTTTTTATATAACTTATAAAAAAATATTTAAATTTTACTTAAAAGTAAAACATTATAATTTTAATTAGCTCAACTTTGCCATTTCATTTGATTGTTATATCAAATTTTTTAAAAAAATTGTTGCATAAAATTTCACCAACACCATGAATCTAGTATTAATAATTTATCTTTTTATATTTATTTTTAGAATTCTTTCAATAAAACGCTATTATAATATTAATAAAAAAATATAAAAAGTGCAATTATGGTATAGTATCACAAATCATCTATGTTATTATTATTTAAGTCCCTGATTGAGATGGTGTCACAAGTCAACCAGTTATCAACTTAGTTAGGAAATTTATGAAAAGGTCTTTTCGTAATTAAAGTAAGTTATATTATTCGAGGGTACGTTAGTCTTTTTATCTTAACAAAAACAAATTAAAATTTGCATATGGTGGGATTTGAACATAAGCTAGTTGGATTGATAAAACCTTAAATTCATCACTCAACCAAAGCTTTATTTTAATATATTATATACATTTTTATTGTAATATGCACAATTTATTATCTCTGTTAGTTGCATATATTAATATTGTTGTTAATTGAGTTGGTGTCACAATTTAAGCACTCCTCTATGTTCTAAATTCATGGTTTCCACAAGCATGTCATGGGTCGTGGATCAAAACTCGTGACCAATACACACGGTATCACCTAACGAGGTCAAATGATCAAATAGGGGCTCATTTAACCCACTTAAACTGGCTTGATTCGTGGAACACATGGAGAAGCCCATATACTTGAAGCCTTGGTGGCCCAGTGAAACACTCCAGTAAAACTAGAGTTACTAGGGTAAATATTTTATCTTAAAGGATCTTGAAAATCCCTCAGAATCTTTACTTGTAGATTGTCTTTAATCTCAGTCGTTGATGTATTTTAAATTGTACCATTGGATCGTGAGAGCTCAACTATAAATAGAGTTATTCCCCTTCATTTGTAATCACCCCATCATTGAGTAATATAATGCATTTGAGAGCATTTACTCAAACACTTGGTGTGCGTTTGCTTTCTTGCAGCTTTTCTATTCTTTCGTTACTTCTTTGCCTTTGAGTTTGCTTCCACTAAGTTTGGTGCCTTAGAGGATTTCCTTTTTTAATTCTCACTTTTCAAGTGTAAGGCTGACTTAGGTGAATTTGAAGCTAAGCTCTTGCTTAAGGCCACATAGTTTTCCATACTAAAGTTCTAGCCCCATGACAATTGGTAACAGAGCCAATGTTCGAACGTGCCGAGTGATATGATGAAAAAAGTAGATGATTAGATTGAGCTGAGGGAAACCCATAGAAGGGCCAAGAAAGTGAGCAGATCAAGGGATATGCTGTCGGCTTTGAAGGTCAGGTGATCAAGCATGAGGAATCCGTCAGTGGTATGAATGAAACACTCGAGGTAGTTGAGGGACACATCATAGAGCTGGACTCGGTGAAAGATCAGCTCAAGCGACATTAGGTAAAAGCCCTTAGTTCCAATATGGATGCGATGCAAGGGGTGCTCAATATCGTTGTGGGTAAGTTGACAAAGAGGGATGATGCTCTCAAGACCATGGTGACAACTTTGAAGGAACAAATTGAGGAGTTCAAGGGAGAGCTCATTATCTGTAAAGATGCTTTGGGTAATAGGGTGTTGGCTGTAAGCTAAAAGAGTTTAACGGGACGAGGTCTGCTAGGAATGTGGACAACTTCTTATGGGGACGAGGTTGATGTCCCCAAGCTAAAAGAGTTTAAGGGGATGAGGTTCGCCAAGGATGTGTAAAACTTCTTATGGGGAAAGGAGCAATACTTTTGTGCCAGAGGCATTGAGGATGATGTTACTAAGGTAAATACTACTTCTATGTATTTTACTGATGTTGCTATTTTAGAGTGACGTTGTAACAACCCGATTTTTAGTGGTGTTGAAAAATGTGATTTCAGAATCCCATTTTTTGTAAATCGGGTCCGGTAATATTAAATATGAATATTTACGGAGTTGGTATAAAAGTATATTAAAGTTTGGTTCGGTAATTTTGTTGATATAATAGTTAATTTAGGTGTAGAGACTCTCATATATCCCCAAAACCCCTTTGGTCGAAAATAATATGAGATAATTTTTTAGTGAAAAATATAAAGAAAGTAAAGGATAAGGGATATAGAGAAAAATGAAATAAAAAGTATACTGTGAAATATTAATTTGAGCTAGGGACTAAATTGTAAAAATATGAAAAGTTCTACGGTCCAAGTGTAAATATTTAAATGTGAGGGGTTAAAGTATAAATATGGATGAATAAGGAAGGGTCTAGAAAATAGTGAAAATATATTAAGGGTGGAAGGGTCTAGAAAATAAGGAAAATAGATGAATAAGGACCAAATTGAACAAATAAAGAAATGAGAAGGATTAAATTATAAATTTTACCAAAAAGATGTCATGAAAAAGATGGAATTTTAGATAAATTACAAAGGTAAAATACTCATTAAAAAAAAATATTATAAGAAAATATATTGTCTATGGACAAATTTGGGCCATTGGATTAAATTGAAAAGTCAGAAGAAATTATGGCTATTGGATTGAAATCATTAAAACTTATATTATTTTATTAGTTAATAACATTTTATTAAAGATATTTTTATAGAAAAATGGAGAAAATTATCCATTTGTCCATGCTTCAACCGTCCAAAACCAATATAAATAGGAGATGAGTTTTGCTTTTTATGCAATTTAGTCCATTGCCAAGAAATCTCATTATTTCACCCAAAGTCTTAGAAATTTCCATAGACACCGAAGAGGAAAGATGAAGCAGAGATCCTATAGAGTATGTAATCAATCTAGAAGCAAGAAATTAGTAGATGAAAGTGAAGAAAATTAGAAGAAAAGAGAAGGATAGTGAGGAAGATGAGAAAGAACTGGAAATGAGGAAAAGGGAAGAAACTCTAGACAAAAAATGTAAGTTTTCATATAGGCATAATTGCAAAAAAAAAAAAACCCTCAATGTTTGGGGGCTTTTGGTTTTGTGCACTTGACTTTTTTTTATTGATATCCTTAACATTATGATTTTTTCTCAAAATTAGTCTAATTTTAACGGTAAACGTGAGTTGACCGTCAGTCAAACAGAAAGTCAACGAAATAGCCTATGTGGTGGCCACATAAGCACGATGACATCATCAATTATGTCATCAAAATAATTTTTTTTCACTTTTTTCATCTTTTTTCTTCTTCTCTCTTCCTTTTTTCCCCAACTGTTTTCCCAGATATTCTCTCTTTCCAAACACCCATTTTCGCTTCACTCTCCTCACTTCATTCCCAATCTCTATTGGCAACCCACACAATATCCTTGGTTGGAACATTCTTTATCCAAAAATCTGAGAAAGAGAGAAAATCTGAGATTTCCTAATATCAAAAGTTCATTTTCGCACTAAACCAATAATGTATGGAAACTGTACGTTAAGACATTTAAGTTTTCTTCAAGGAAAAGGAAAGTTATGATTTTAAATAAATGGAAAAATTAATTACTCAAAATTCATCATTAACTGCTAAATTTTTCCTAAACCCTTCAATCTAAAGACTACCATTTTTAATCACAGTTAATTGAGTTTCACAACTTGCTTTGTTCATTAAGATAACAAAAGAATCAAGGTTTCGATAGAAAGATCATAGATTATTATGGAAATATAATTGACAAGTTAAATCTTAGGCAAAACCAACAAAAATCCATTAACATAAACGTAGGAAAAATGACTCAAAAGACCATAAAAGGAAGAGATTTCGCATAAATAAAGAAAACGCATTTTACCAACTTCATTCAAGAATCAAAATACCATTTCTTTAAAAAAAACCCAAATATTCTAGCTTTCTAGACATTTCAAAATAGGAAAAGAGGACTCACCCGACAACTTGGTGGCGACCAAGGTGATCGTATCGCTGCAAGTGCCTTCTTGTACGAGAAACCAAGCAAACCGTCGTAAAAAAAAATGGAAGAAACAATTGAACAGAGAACAGTTCAAAACCCAGAAATATTTGAGAGCCAAATATATTCAGTTAAAAAGCAACCAACAAATATATTCAGTTGAAATGGGTATTTGAGAGAGTGAAAATGCAGGTGTGGGCATGAAAATGGTGGGGTGTGTGGGTGTGTGTGTGTTACTATAATAGCAAGGACGAGAGAAAGAAGAAGAAAGAAGGAAACAAAATGAAAAAAAAATTGTTAAACAAAATTTTTTTAGATGACGCCATCGCACATCACATTGGCTTATTTTGTTGAGACGCTTGACTGATGGTCAACTCATATTTAGCATTAAAATTAGGTTGATTTTTGAAAAAATTATAATGTTGAAGGTGTTAATAAAAAAAAGGTCAAGGGCATAAAATCAAAAGCCACCAAACGTTGAGCGTTTTTTTGTTTTTTTTGCAATTATGCCTTTCATATAAACCATACTTGTATTTAATAAATTGAATTAAATATGTTGTGAATAAAATTTATGAAATGTGTATTTTAATCTAAATTTATGAAATAGAAAGTATGTAATGAAGCATGACATATAGAAACTTGAAATACTATTCTTTCAAGTAAAAAGCATTAAGATTAAGAAATGAGTATGTTGTTAACAAATAAATATGAGTGATTAAATTGAATATAAATCAAAGGTATAATGATTATGTATGATTAAATGAAAGTAATGTAAAGAACCAGGCTCATTCTTTACATTTTTGGAGCTTTAGGCGAAACAGTAAATTGGATCATTTTAAAAATTATAAAATATAATAGAGTAAAAAATTATAAAATATAATAGAGTAAAATAAAATCATATACTAGTAATTTTATTAAAATAATACGTTTTATGACATTAAGCAAATAATATATTTTTCTAAAATTAAAAAAAAAACATTTTTCCATTCAATCTACTTCTATGTCATCATCTACAAAAACACAAAAAATCATAAAAAAATTAGGTTTTACGAGCATTTTGAGATGCAAAATCATTAATAATAACATCAACATCAATGTTTTCCAAAAAAATCCTTCTCAATTTTTTATTTTATTTTAAAATTAGTTACTACTAATAAAAGGGAAATAACTCAAAATTACGCACGAATTTTGGTCTAATGTGTAATGTTATATATGACTATTAAGTGAGTATCTTTTTTATTTTAAAATACCATATTAGTGAACTTATTAGAAAAATTGGACGGAGTTAACAATTGAACCCAAATTTTAAAACATGAAATATAAAAGGATTAAATTTCAAATATACAAAAAGTATAAGGATTTAAAGCATATTTTAAGCTATTATATATGTAGTATCTATTTTAGTTACACCTAGGTCATCATTGTACAAATCCCGTAGACTAGATTTTTTTTTTTTAGATTTTTATATAAAAAACCAATTATAAGTGGATATGACGTGATGATTATCACAATAAATCATAAATTTCGATTTTAATGCGTCAAAAAAGTATAAATTTTGTATTCAAGTAAGAAAAAAAATATCTATTCATACTGTTATTATTTAAGAATTTTACTTAACTATATGATGAATTAATCCAACCTAAATTTAATTGTGAATTTATTAAAAAAGATACTTATTTTATATATTGTTACTGTAGTAAAAAACCTTCTGTCTAGATTGATATAATTTGTTTTTAGAGTATAATAAAATAATAATTAAAAAAATACATGGCATTAGTTTAAATATGCTTGTTGAGTTTTTTACTCCATTAATAATGGACAGAATAATTACCCTACTAAAAATCTATTATTTATACCAAACAACAAATAATATTTATGAATCTTTTTATCTGAAATAAATATTATTTTAAAGATATTTTTATCTTTTGGGCCCCTTTTATCATTAATGAAATAAACATTTTTTGGGCCCCTTTATCTTTGGGCCCTAGGCGGTTGCACCTCAAAACAGCCCCCAGGGTCGGCCTTATAAAGAACCATGGAAAAAAGTAGAGAAATTTACTAAAAGCAGTTTTAGACAGCAATAGTGACTCTACTTTGAAAAACCAAAAATAATAGCAATTGATTTAGAGGGTGAATAAATATGAAATTAAATATTATTGAGTCTAGATTTGTACGGAAGAAACGGTGTAAACAATGAAATTATAGATTTGGAGATATATTAATTTTTGTGAGACAAGGTTAGTGTGATTTTGGGTTCCCCTATTCTAACTTTGAAAAATCATTAAAAAGTAATAAAAAAATGTTTAGAAGGTGAAATTTATATTACAAAAAAATAATGAGTCTATTTTCAATAGAAACAAATGGTAACATTATACGAATCCTGAACTAAAAGATAAATGATTTTTAGTGGAGAAGAGTCAAAGCTGACAAGCAGAAGAACAGGGGCAAAGTAATAAATTGGATTAATTGGATTATGTGGAAATTCTGAAATTTTTATGGTAAAAATTTAATTGAGTTTAGTTTCAAAAACAATAAACAGATCCTAATTTTGAGTTTTTTTTTAGAAAAAAGATAAAACTAATTTAGTGACTACTACACAAATGGACAATTTTACTAAGAGTATACATGTAATTCGTGTAATCATAATTAATGTTACATGAAAGCATGCTATACTAAAAGCTAAAGAATATTATATATGTACATTAAGGATGTGGAATGGAGTGGAGGAGGAGGGAAAATTAGTAGAAGGCTTGAAATATTATGAAGTTGTTATAAGTGTCGGAATGACTAATACATATGAGAAGTTTAAAAGAATTGATGAGATAATAAGTGAATAATGGTTATTTGATGTGTTAATGAAATGTTAGTTAATAAATTGTAGTATTCTGTTGAATGAAAATTGATTCGTAACACCCCAGATTTTGGGGTTAGAAGTTTTGTGATTTGTAGGTAGGGTCAGTGGCTAGAATGAACAATTTTATTTGCTTCCGCGTTCTAGTGTCAGAATGGGCCTGCTGGTCTGGTGGTTGGTTGTGTGTTAGTTTAGCTTGGGGTCTTGTGTTTGAATCCTCATGCGGGCGTGGATGTTTATTTTTGTCACGACTGTTTGAAAGAGAGTTCAAATGGGTTTGAAAGTCTGTGTAAGTGGATGAGAGAGTGGGTAGTTGAGATCGGGTTAGTAGGAAATCATGCCTTGATTTGGGGGGATATTAATTGTTTTTATTTTATTTTTTTAGGAAAATTGGTGTAACAGCCCGTTTTTAGTCAAATCAAAACAATGGTTTTGGAACCATAAATTTGAGGTCAGAATATTTATTTTTTTATTATTTTAATGTCTACAGCATGACAGAATGTTGGTGTAAAAATTTCGTTAAGAATTTTTATCGTTTGATTGGTTAATTTGATAAAAAGGAATAAATCGCGTAAAGTGCAAAAGTAGTGTTCTAATAGCTAAAGGTGTCAAATAGCTATGGAACCTTAAAGTGGAGGTCCTTAAGTGGTAATTAAACCATTATTAATATGAGTGGACAAAGATGGACATCTTTGTCATGGTTTTAAAGGTTAATGTATAAGGTTAATTTAGTAAATAGATAATTTAAATGATAATTAATGAAACAAAAGGCTATTTCATCTATTCTTCATCTTCTAACCGAAGTTAAAAGGAGAGAAAACCATAGTTGAAGACCTAGGTTCGACCAAGACATTTTTGTCTATTAAGATCAAGAAAAGCGGAATTCGGATCTTGATCGGGGGAAAACTAAAGTTATCGACTAATCGACCTATTCCGTCGTTTTCACATCCGAGGTAAGTTCGTATATAATAAGCATTATTATAATTATACTTTAAATGCTTTGATATTGCATAAATTGTGTATACGAGATTAAAGTTATGTTTGACGATGATTCGGCTATATATGGCACTTAGTGTGCGATTCGACATAACTTCGGTTATATATGGCACTCAGTGTGCGAGATCGAGATAGCTTCGGCTATGTATGGCACTTAGTGTGCGATTTGAGATAGCTTCGACTATGTATGGCACTTAGTGTGCGATTTGAGATAGCTTCGGCTACGTACGGCACTTAGTGTGCGAGATATCGGGTATTCAACGGTATTACGAATATGTATGAACTTGTTACGGATTGGTACAGGTATGTACATGCATAGTATGAGCTTTAAATTGAAAAAGTTATGAAGTTTGCATATAAGCATATGAATAAGCATGTGAAAGGTTTGTTAGTAATCATGAATTACATGTTAATATGATTAAATTGATGAATGGTGTATTTGTGATTAGTTAAGTTTATATCATACGAGCTTACTAAGCTATAAAGCTTACTTTGTTTATTTTCCATGTCTTATAGTGATTTCAAAGCTAGCTCAGATTCGAGAATCGTCGGAGACATCGTCACACTATCCAACCATCACTTTGGTACTTTTGAACTTATGGTTTGGTCATATGGCATGTATAGGGACTTTGAGTCAATTTGGTATTGTAGCATGATTTTCGCCATTTGGGTTGGCTTGTTTATATTACATAATTGGTTGTATGTTAGCCATGTGACTTGGCTTATTTTGGTTATTATGTGATGTACATATATATATGTGTTAATGCTTCTTAGTGATGTGGTTCATGTTTGATTGAAAATGGTTGGTTTAATGTAATTCTAAGGGTAGCTAATGGTTGATGAATTGAAATTGATTATGTTTGTGAATTAGTGCAAAGTGATGTATTTTGGGTAAAGGCTTAGTTAGTTGGTTGATATATGTGTTTTGGTATGAATGATGTATGTTTGAGGTTGTATAATGCCTTTAAGTGTTATGTTTTTAGTGCCATTGATTTTTGTTTAAGTATGCATAATTTGGGTGGCAATTTGGCTTGGTAAATAGCCTATTTTTGTCCACACGGGCAGAGACACGGGCGCGTGTCTCAGCCGTGTGTGACACACGATCATGTTACACGGTCGTGTGTCCCATGGTGTTGAAATTGAAATGAAGTCAGTATGCTCCACAAGGTCTCACACACGTGCGTGTGATCGGCCGTGCGACATAAGTCAGTATACCCCCTAATTGGCACACGGCCTAGCACACGGGTGTGTGACTTGGCCGTGTTGCATAAGTCAGTATACCCTACAGGTTTGACATGGCCTATCACACGGCCTGGCACACGGGCGTGTGTGGCCACTTCGAAGGGCACACGGGCTAGTCACATGGGTGTGTGTTGGCCGTGTGACCAAAGTCAGTAACCTCACTTGTTTGGACACGGGGTAGGACACGGGCTGGGACATGGCTATGTGCTCCCATTTCGAATGTTCATACAGCCTGAGACACGGGCGTGTCTGGTAGCCGTGTGAGACACACGGCCTGGTCACACGGGCGTGTGTCCCCTATTTTGGAGAAAATTTTTATAAGTGTTGAAACATTTCCTGAGTTATCGGTTTAGTCCCGAATCACTCTCAATGCATGTTTAAGGCCTCGTAGGCTCGTTTAAGGGACACTATGATTGATTGTGATTGAATTATATTTGAATTGATAAATTGTATATGAAGTGAATGTTTAAAAGTGTTGTAAATCCGATAATGCTCCTTAACCCTATTTTGACGGTGAATACAGATGAAGGGTGTTACATTTATTGGTATCAGAGCTACGGTTTAATCGATTCTAGGACTAACATAGCGTGTGCAAGAGTCTAGCTATACATGCCATATATAAACTGTGATAGTGTGATGACTCCTGATATTTTAAAATGTGTTTTCATATAGTAATGGATCCTAATCGAGCTATAGCTGATGAGGTTGAGAGTAATGTGCCTGCCCCGTACAAAGGGATAGCGCCGTCTAATTCTAGACCCGTAACAGGCAGTCAGGGAGGAAAGGCTAAAGAAGCCTTCTTCCAAATGATGAACAAGTGGTTCACTCAATACATTCGTACAGACCCGGCTGCCAACAACCTCCACCCCCTCCTAATCCCCAACCTGTACCCGTAGCTCATCAAGGAGTCGAGCTTTTAAGATTGAATAAGCCTCCAGTTGATAAGATCCGTAAACACGAGGCTGAAGAGTTCAGAGCTAATGTTGAGGATGACTCTGAGAAAACTGAGTTTTTGCTTGAAAATACGATCCGAGTGTTTGATGAACTTTCTTGTACATCGGCTAAATGTTTAAGGTGTGCTATTTCCCTTCTGAGAGACACCGCATATCAGTGGTGGAATACGTTAGTATCCGTGGTGCCGAGGGAGAGAGTTACCTGGGAATTTTTTCAGACTGAATTCTAAAAGAAATACATTAGTCAACGGTTTTTGGATCAAAAGCATAAAGAGTTTTTAGAATTGGAACAAGGCCACATGATCAGTATGTAGAATATGAAAGAGAATTAAATGCGGTTAAGCAAGTATGCTCGAGAGTATGTTTCTACTGAAGAGATAATGTGCAAGCGGTTTGTTGATGGGCTGAACGAAGATGTTAAACTTCTGGTCGGGATTTTAGATTTAAAAGAATTTGTTGTGTTAGTTGATCGGGCTTGCAAAGCCGAAGACTTTAGCCGAGAAAAGAGAAAGGCTGATTCAGAGGCAAGAGACTCGAGAAAGAGATCGATGAGTAAACCTTATCAATCCTCGTTGAAAAAATCCAGAGACTATTTTAATCTATCAACAACTTCGGTGGGATATTCCAATAGAGATCGTGGAAAGCAATACACCAGCCCTAAAGCTCAAGCCACATCAGTATCGAGTGTTGGCAATGTAAAAGACATTAAACCCGAGTGTCAATAGTGTGAAAGACGGCATTTTGGAGATTGCTGGGTGAAAAATAATAATAGAGCTTGTTACAGTTGTGGTTCACGAGATCACTTTATCAGAGATTGTCCCGAGCTAAATGAAAAAGATAAATCTCAGAATGTAAGATCGAACAATACAGCTACTCGAGGGAGGCTGCTGAGAAATGCGGGAAGTACAAGTGGTAATCGTGGTACAACGAGAGATTCTACAGTAAGATCTGAGGCCAGAGTACCTGCTAGAGCTTACGCTATTCGCGCTCGCGAAGATGAGTCATCAGTAGATGTCATTACCGGTATATTTTCTCTTTACGACACTAATGTTATTGTATTGATTAATCCTGGATTGACTCATTCGTATATATGTATGAATCTGGTGTCTAATAAGAGTTTGCCTGTTGAGTCTACTGAGTTTGTGATTAAAGTATCGAACCCCTTAGGCAAGTATGTTCTAGTTGATAAAGTTTGCAAGAACTATTTTTTGATGACTCAGGGTTACTATTTTCCGGCTGACTTGATGCTTTTTACATTTGATGAGTTCGATGTAATTCTGGGAATGGATTGGTTGACTTTGAATGATGCTGTTGTGAACTACAGACGAAAGATTATAGAATTGAAGTGTCAGAATAATGAAATTCTACAGATTGAATCAAATGAATCGAATGAATTGCCTGTTGTGATTTCGTCTATGTCAGCTCAGAGATGTGTGAGAAAGGGTTGTGAAGCTTATCTTGCTTATGTTTTGGATACAAAAGTGTCTGAATCAAAGATTGAATCAGTGCCAGTTGTCTGTGAATATCCGGATATGTTTCCTGAAGAATTACCGGGGTTGCCACCTATCAGAAAGGTTGAATTTGCTATTGAATTAGTATCGGGAACTTCACCGATATCTATAGCTCCGTATAGAATGGCTCCGACAAAGTTGAATGAGTTGAAAGCTCAGTTGCAAGAGTTAACAGATAGAGGTTTTGCACGACCGAGTTTTTCGCCCTGGGGTGCGCCAGTATTGTTTGTTAAGAAGAAAGACGGATCAATGAGAATGTGTATTGATTATCGTTAGCTCAACAAGGTTACGATAAAGAATAAGTATCCGTTGCTTAGAATAGACGATTTGTTTGATCAGTTGAAAGGTGCAACAGTGTTTTCAAAGATTGATTTGAGATCTAGTTATTATCAGTTGCGAGTTAAAGACTCAGATGTGCCGAAAACTGCGTTCAGAACAAGGTAATGACATTATGAATTCCTTGTTATGCCTTTTGGACTAACTAATGCTCCTGCCATTTTTATGGATTTGAGATCGAATCTTTAGACCATATTTAGACAGATTTTTTGTTGTGTTTATTGGCGACATTATGATCTATTCTCGAGATGAGTCTGAGCATGTCGAGCATTTGAGGATTGTGTTTCAGACCTTGAGAGATAAGCAACTATATGCTAAATTCAGGAAATGTGAGTTTTGGCTCCGGGAAGTTGGATTTTTGGGACTTATAGTATCAGTGGATGGCATTCGAGTTGATCCGAGTCTGCAGTTGTTGACTGGAAACCACCTAGAAATGTATCTGAGGTCAGAAGTTTTTTGGGATTAGCGGGCTACTATTGACGTTTTGTTAAAGGATTCTTGATGATTGCTACACCGATGACCAGATTGCTATAGAAAGATGTAAAGTTTGAATGGTCCGAGAAATGTCAACAAAGTTTTGATCAATTGAAAACAATGTTAACTGAGGCACCAGTGTTGGTTCAACCTGAGTCAGGTAAAGAATTTGTGATCTATAGCGACGCGTCATTGAACGATTTGGGCTGTGTGTTGATGCAAGAGGGAAAAGTGATATCTTATGCTTCCCAACAGTTGAAGCCGCATGAAAAGAACTATTCGACGCATGATTTAGAGTTGGCCGCTATAGTGTTTGCACTAAAAATTTGGCGTCATCATTTGTACAGTGAAAAATGCCACATCTTTATCGATCATAAAAGTTTAAAGTATATTATGACTCAGAAAGATTTGAATTTCTGACAACAGAGATGGCTCGATCTATTGAAAGATTACGAGTTAGTGATTGATTATCACACGGGGAAAGCAAATGTAGTCGCTGATGCTTTGAGTAGAAAATCGTTGTTTGCCTTGAGAGCAATGGATACACAGTTGACATTATCTGATGATGGTTCGATTTTAGCCGAGTTAAAAGCTAAACCAGTATTTCTTCAGCAAATTTACGAAGCTCAGAAATGTGATAATGAATTGCAAACAAAAAGAGTACAATGCATATCGACTAGTGATTTAGAGTACCAAATCGGATCCGATGATTGTTTGATATTCTGAGATAGAATTTGTAATAGCCTGGTTTTAGCTAAATCAGAACAGTGGTTTCAGAATCACAAATCTGATGTCAAAAAATTATTTTAATATTATTTGATATGTGTGAAAATTTCGTGAGCTAATTTTACCGTTTGATAGGTCAAATTAATAAAAAGGACTAAATCGCGTAAAGCGAAAAACTTGAGTTCTAATAGCTAAAGGTGTCTAATAGCTATAGAATATTAAAATGAAGGTCCTTATGTGGTAAATAGCCCAAAAACATGTTAGTGGGTGATGGTGGCTTGGTAATTTTGAAATTTGTAAAGTTTTTAAAGGTTAATTTTGGTATTTAGTAAATAATGGTTTAATTAAATAAAACAAAACCTAAAATTTTATGTTCATCTTCTTCCTAAAATACTAAGAACCGAATTTTTCATGGAGAAAGAGGGCTAGGGTTCGGCCAAGCTTCATATGCTCAATTAGGTACTGTTTTTGTCTCGTTTTTAATGATTTCTACGTTTTTGAGATCGTTGCAGCTAGGTCTAGCTAGCCCAGGGACTAATTTGCAAAAATGTTAAAGACTTTGAGAGTTTCCATTGTTGAATCTATGTGTTCTTTGATATTTAATGTTGAAATATGAAAGCTTGATGATAGTTTTACATGTTTTGTTAAGTGATTTTTGATGAAAATACATAATAGGGATTAAATTGTGAAATGTACAAATTGGGTGGTTGAAATGTGAAATAACTGAAAGTTTTGGACTGCTAGGGACCTATATATAATTCGGCCAAGCATGGGTTTTGTTGAATTGTGTGAATTTTGTGTATTTGTGAAATAGGGACTAAATTGATTAAATGTAAAAGTTTAGGGGAAAATGTGTAAATATCCCTAATGTATGTTTTTGGATTGAATTGAATAAATAAAAGAATAAATAAGTTGATTTTTATTATTTATAGATCAAGAAAAGAGGACTTCAGACTTAGATCGGGGAAAAAGCAAAGTAATTGAATAGTCGATCCGTTTCATCATATCCGTACACAAGGTAAGTTCGTATAATTGAACTTGAATGTGTATTTATTCAATTGATGGTGTAACACCCCTTACCCGTATCCGTCGCCGGAATAGGGTACGAGGCATTACCGGACTTAATCACCTATAACAGATCATTTCTGAGTCACAAATTTCCATCCAAATTTAAAACTTTTCATATTCAATCATAGAGTCCCTAATATAGACCTACGAGGCCCAAAACATGCTTTGGAAGCGGTTCGGGACTAAACCGAGAACTTTGGAAAATTTCACAAGACTTAGAAAATTTTTCTTCAAAATAAGGCCACACTCAATATGCATCCTCAACAACTCTTATACATGCATAATTATATCTAATTATCATACCATACCATTGAGCCAAACTTAGCCATTCGACATCAAGACTACTAGCACATTCAACCATTAGGTATTTAGGCCATAACCCATAACTCATCATGTATCATGCAAACACATCTCACATCACAAGACATTGGCATATAAATAATATATATAGGCTTACAATCAATTAGCCAATATAAGCCAATTAGCATGGCTACATACTACAATAACCTTTAACCATTACAAGCCAATACATTTGGCCAAAACATAATAACACATACACAAAATGACTAAGTCCCTATACATGCCATAGACTTAAATTACTTGAAGGCATTGATACCAGTCAAAAGCTTGATAGTGTGATAGAATCTCCGACGATCTCCAACTCGAGCTAGCCTCTGTGACACTATAGGAAAAAGGAAAGGAAGGGGGTAAGCTATATAGCTTAGTAAGCCCGTATGAAAATAATAATCAATTTATTAACATGTTTTCACCAATTCTCACAATATGTTCTCAAGGTAATACAATCATAATTGCACAAAATTTCACTATTTACTTATGTTCATCTCAAGCTATCTACTAGAGTCACATTCACTAAATTATTTATATCTTGAGCTATGGAACTCCAAATTAAGATCTGTTAATTTTTCATGAAACTAGACTCATATATCTTATTACCATAAAATTTTTAGATTTTTTGGTTTAGCAAATAAGTACAGTTTATTCATTAAAGTCACCCCTGTTCCGCTGTCTGACAGTTCCGACCCCTCTTCACTAAAAATTAATTATCTCCTCGTATGGGATTCAGATGATATTTCCATTTGTTTATTTTGAAAATAGACTCATTAAGGATTTTAAGAATGTAAATTATAACCCATAATTATTTTTGTACAATTTTTAAATATTTTCCCAAGTCAGAATAGGGGATTCCGAAATCATTCTAACTCTGTCTCACAAAAATTCAAATATATCAGAATATGAAATTCTTTTGCTTACAACGTTTCTTTTATGTGAAAATTGAGTCAATAAGCTTTAATTTCATATCTTATTAAACCTCTAATTCAATTTCCACCAGTTTTGGTGATTTTTCAAAATGATACAACTGCTGCTGTCCAAACTGTTTTATTGCTAATTTTACTGTATCATGTTTTCTTTGTATTAATTCTCATTTACACACATATAACACTAAAGTATATCCATAGTTAGCCATGCCAATAGCTAGTCATCATCAAATATTTTACAATTCTTCATTGTAACACTTCATATCAACCTTACCAAAGTTCGATCACATATCGAGCACATTACTCATGAATATATATACACATGTACATGCACTTGTTCATCACATAATCACATTCAATTACACTTAGTCATTTTCCCGTTGAACACATCGAATATTATTGGATACATCAGAAGTTTGCACATAAGTGCCACACTTGTAGCCAAAGCTACTTCACATCACTTTTCACATAGAGGCTCGTTCTCGAGCTATTCACTTTCACGGGTCTGCTCACACAAGCTGTCAGTCATTCGTTACTACTCGGTCTTTGCTCACACACAAGTCGTCGGTATCCGCAACACATGCCGGTATACCCGACCACCGAGTAGAACTTAAGACCAACACCGGATTCACTTAGTCACAATTTCACATAGATTTAACATAGGTCCCTAGTGACATGTCACTTGTATCCTATTCTATTCCTAAGGTTCAACCGGGAAATTTCTCACATTTCGATACTTTGTCAATTTCGTTCAATATTCAGCCACATCTCATAAAATATATCAAAACATAAAAACATAAGTAAAAGCGATGCATTATTTACATACAAACTTACCTCGAAAGCAAAATCGGTGAAAAGGACTTATTCGTCAATTACTTGTTTTTCCCCGATCTAGATCCGAACCTTGTTTTTCTTGATCTAAAACATCACATTTAACTTATTTAATCATTATACTAATCAACTCAGCCCAAAAATCATATTTGGAAAAATTAAAATTTTCCCCTAAACTTTATCATATTTACACTTTTTCCCCTATGCTCGTAAAATGATTTTCATTCAATATCTTTGTACTTTAAGCCTAGACGAACCATTTTCATAACTATAACAACCCACAATTTCCATTAAAACACACTTTTATGACATACTTTAAAACTTTTACAAATTAGTCCTTTTAGGCATTTTCACCAAAAATCACTTAGTAAAAGTCATTTCTCTAACCATAAACATGCATTTTCTACCATTAAACATCAAAATACACACATATTCATCATGGGTCAAAACCCTAGACTTTAACCATATCTCAAATTAGTGGTAGAAATAGATAGATCTTGTTACGAGGATTTCAAAAACGTAAAAATCATTAAAAACGGGGCTAGAACGGACTTACAATCGAGCTTGGAAGCTTGAAAAACCCTAGACATGGTTTCTCCATGCAAGTTTCGGCCAAGGGGTTGAAGATGGACAAAAATTGGCTTTTAATTTTGTTTTTAATTCATTTTAATAACTAAATGACCAAAATGCCCTTAATGAAAAACTTTGGAAACATGCCTAACCATGTCCATTTTTGTCCACCAACTTAAACAATGGTCTAATTACCATATAAGGACCTCCAATTTAAAATTTCATAATAATTGGACACCTCTAGCATGTAGAACTCAACTTTTGCACCTTTTACAATTTAGTCCTTTTGACTAAATTGAGTGCCCAAACGTCAAAATTTTCGAACGAAATTTTCACGAAATCATTTCGTGAAATCGTAGACCATAAAATATAATAAAAATAAATTTTCTTATGTCGAATTTGTGGTCCCGAAACTACTGTTTTGACTAGGCCCAAAATTAGGCTGTTACAGATGGATGGTATTGAGATTCTATTTATTCTATGGCTAAATGTGATGAATTTGATTTAAATATATGGTTTAAGTGGATGAGTTACTGTATAAGACCATAGCTGGGCTATGGCAAATCGGATAATAAGACCAAAATCGGGTTATGGCATGTGAATGTAAGACTATGACAGGGATTTGACAATGTATGTGTAAGGCCATAGTTGGACTATGGCATCAGAAAATCGATGTATTTATATCGTAAGCATTTATAAACTCGAAGTGATTTGATAAGCGAATTGGTGAGAATAGATATGTATCAGTACAGGTATGTACAGAAAACTGTTCGAATGATGAATTAAAAGAAGATGAGAACTTATGAGTTGCTTTGTAGTTAAACTTTATGTTATATCATTGATTGAGGTTTTAATTGCAAATTATGTGTCTATTTGGAATTGTTAAAGAGTGATGTTGATTATTTCATGTATACATACGAACTTACTAAGCTTTATAGCTTACTTCGTTATTTTCTTTTATGTTTTATAGTATATCGAAGCTAGCTCGGAACCGGGGATCGTCAAGAACTTCATCGCACTATCGGACATCTATTTTGGTACTTTTGAGTTGTGTATATATGGTATATGGCATGTATTGTAACACCCCTTACCCGTATTCTATGCTAGAACCGAGCTCAACGCATTACCGACTTAATCCATTTGATCACAATACTTTAGTCACAACTTGACAACTCTCTATGGTCACCACAACGAACTCATTAAGGACTCACAAGGCCTTAAACATACATACGAGGGGTTTCGAGACCCTACCAGAAATCTTTGCGATCATAAAACTTAGGTATTCTTCTTGTATTACACGACCTAAGAACACGCCCGTGTTCTCCACCCATGGTGGACACTGACCATCTTACACGGCCTAGGCACACACCCGTGTGGCTAGCCCGTGGTTTATTCTGACTTACCACCTTAACATGCAGGGGACACACGGCCAAGTCACACGCCCATGGGCTGACATACACACGCCCGTGTGTCACACATGGCCTAGACACACGCCCGTGTGTCTACCCACATGGACAAGAACAAGGCTATTTGCCAAGCTCTTTTCACACCTCTAGCTCACACAACATGGATCTATTCAACACATTATCACACAATTCATGTTTTGCAATCTAAACTTGCATGGATAAATACATCTTTTCATATAATAAGGTAAACCATTAACCATGGCATTATACAAAATAGAGTATCCATCAAAAGGGTCAACACACCCTTAGCCAATACAACAAAATAAACTAACTTGTCTAGCCTCTATACATGCCATATACAAAAGCACTAAGTCTAAATATACTGTAACATCCCGATTTAGAGCCTAGTCAGAATAGTGGTGTGAGACCACAAATTCGAGGTTTGCTGAATGGGTTTTTAAGGTTTATGCTATGTATGCATGCTAGTGTGAAAGTTTCATGAAGCAATTTTGTGAAATTGCGGTTGAATTGTCCAAAAAGACTAAATTGCAAAAGTTCCAAAATGTGAGATTCTAGAAGCTATTTGTGTGAAATAGCTTTAGAATATTAATTAGAGGTCCTTAAATAGCAATTTTCCCAATTTCTAATTTTTGGACAAAATTGGGCATGGATGAGTTAAAATAGAAAGTTTATCAAAAATGGCATTTTGGTCATTTAACAATTAAGTGATTAAAATAGGAGAAAAGATGACAAAATTCATTCATCTTCTTCTCCAAGGCTGCAAAAAATTGAGAGAGCCATTGTTAGGGTTCTTCAAAATTTTCAAGCTTGCTAGTAAGTGCATCTAAGCCCCGTTTTTGATATTCTTTGTATTTTTGAAGTTCTTGTAGCATGAGTAATCTATTTTTAGCTATTTGATGAGCTATGATAGATGTTCAAAAATGTGGCCATGTATGAAATGCATGTATTTTAATGTTTTATGGAAGATTATGAAAGCTTGATGTAGTAGAAACATCTTTTGCTAAATGAGTTTCCATAGAAAATGCATGTAGGGACTAGTTTGTAAAAATCTTGAGTTTGGTCATACATGTGTGATGTAGTGAGAATTGATGATTTCTTTAGTTGAGTAAGTGATTCAGCTAAGCATGAAAGGCTAGAAAGTTGAATAAAAATCACTTTACGAGCCTTGGGGCAATAGCGTAAATAGGAGAAAGTTTAGGGGCAAAAGGGTAATTTTGCCAAAGTATGAGATGTGGGTCAATTTAGTCAATGTGTATATTGATGAGTTAAATTATCATTATAGATCAAGAAAGATAAAGCCCGGATCGAAACCGAGGCAAGAGCAAAGTGGTGGACTAAATTGCACGTTTCTATACTTTTGAGTATCGAGGTAAGTCTATGTATAAACAATGCATTCATACTTACAATTTGTTAATGCTAGCTAGTGTATAGCATGGTTGAGAATGATTGAGAACCTATGTGGTTCAAGTGGAATGAATGTGATAGATTTTGTGAATGGATGAATGATTGAGTAAATAGATATGTGAATGTGTAGTGATAATGCTAAAAGATGGGCTAAGTGCGATACCATCTTAATGCATAATGACGATGAGCTGGCTATGTGCGACGCTATCGTTGGGTATATTGTCTAGTGGGCTATGTATGAAACCACTATGATTACCTTTATGGTAGACTAAGTGCGATACTACCTTATTTATTGATTGTGGTGGGCTAAGTGCGAAACCACCGAGACATTAGCTGTGTGGATTAGCTGTGTGGATGTATTATCGAGAAATAATGATATGTTGTATATTGTGTAAATGTGATATTGAATGCAGGGGTGCATGTCAATGGTTATGAGTAAGTGACTCATGATGTGTTGGAAATATGGTAAGGGATAGAAAGAGTAAGCATAGTTGTACATTATATGTTAGTATAATGCTAATTGTTGTTTAGCTTATACTATGGTGCTTAATTGTTTATGTGTAAACTTACTAAGCTCAAAGCTTACTCATTTCTTTTCCCTTGTCTTATAGAGCAAAAGTGTTGAATCGAGATAAGAGGATCAATTGGAAGATCGCCCACACTATCAGCACATTCTGGTACATGAGACTCAATGTTTTGTATATGGCATGTATATGGGCTAGACAAGTTAGTGAATTTTGTTGTAAATGGCTATGATGTGTTAGCCTTTAGATGGATAATCTATTTTGTATAATGCCATAGTTGTTGGCACTTTATTATATGAAAAGATGTAGTTATCTATGTGAGATTGTACTTCATAAGAGTTGATTATGGATGTGTTGAATGAGTGCATGTTGTGTATGCTAGAAGGGTGAAAAGAACTTGGCATATAGCTTTGTTCTTGTCCATGTGGATAGACACACAGCGTGTGTCTAGGCCATGTGTGACACACGGTCGCCCATGGGCGTGTGACTTGGCCGTGTGTCCCCGAATGTTAGTATTTTAAATCAGAATAGACCACGGACTAGCCACACGGGCGTATGCCTAGGGCGTGTGGGTTAATCGATGTTGGCCACGAGTTAGCCACTGCGGGCGTGTGTCTAGACTCTAGGCGTGTAAGTGAAGTCGAGTGTTCACCACGGTTGGAGAGCATGGGCGTGTGTGTCTACACTGCGGGCGTGCATCATCTTACACGGGCGTGTGAGCCCCTGTATAAAAGAAAAATTTTAAGATCGTAAGAGTTTTCGATATGGTCTCGAGAGCCCTCGAGTGTTTGAGTGAGGTCTCGTAAGTCGAGTTTGAGGTTGTTGTGATGGCCAAAGAGAGTGGTCATGTTGAGCCTAAGTGGCGATCTTGAGGATTTTAATACGGGAACGCCTCGTGCCCGGTTCCGGCGTTGAATACGGGTAAGGGGTGTTACATTTAGTGGTATTAGAGCTATGGTTTAGTCGGTTCTAGGACTACCGTAGCGGGAGTAAGAGTCTAGCTATACATGCCATAAATGTACAATGATAGTGTGGTGGCTTCTGATGATTTTAAATTTTGTTTTATATAGAATATGGATTCGATCCATTGGTCATTGATGAAGCGACTAGTAATCGCCGGCTCCTGCGCAAGGAACCTTGCCTGTTCAAAGTTGACCCGAGGCTAGGGGTCAAGGGGAAGGGGCACGGGAAGCCTTTCTCCAGATGATGAGTAATTGGTACTCGGATTACGTCCGAGCGAACCCTAACGCTCAACCTCTTCCACCTCCCCCTATACCTCAGCCATTTCCTGTGGCTCCTCAAGTTATTGATGTAGTGAGGATATCAAAACCCCCGGTAGATAAGATTAGAAAACACGGGGCTGAGGAGTTTAGAGCTAAGGTTGATGATGACCACGAGAGGCGAGTTACGGTTAGAGAACTCGATGAGAGTGTTTGAGGAACTCTCTTGTACACCTGAAGAGAGCTTGAAGTGTGTCGTATCCTTACTAAGGGACTCGGCATACCATTGGTAGAAGATGTTGACGTCAGTAGTCAGAGAGTGGGTGGCGTGGGACTTCTTTTTTACGGAAGAGTTCGGAAGAAGTATATAAGCCAACGATTTCTTGATCGGAAAAGGAAGGAATTCTTGAGTTGAAGCAAGGAAGAATGTCAGTAGCGGAATATGAGTGTGAGTTTTTTAGGCTTAGCAAATACGCTCAAGAATGTGTGTCGACAGAGACCATTTTGTGTAAGAGGTTCGAAGACGGACTGAATGAGGACATCAAACTCCTAGTGGGTATTTTGGAGTTGAAAGAATTTGTGGTGTTGGTCGAAAGGGCAAGTAAGGCCGAAGAGTTGAGTACAGAAAAGAGAAGGGCTGTGAGTGAAGCCCGAGATGTTAGAAAGAGGTCGATGGGCAAGTCGTATCAAGCCCAGTTGAAAAGGTCCAAGGAAGTGAGTCATAGGACGACCGCACCAGTGGGTTATTCGCATCGAGACTTGGGCAATACTCATTCGGGTTCGAGAGTCCAAGCTACTTCGATGGAAAGTGTGGGCAATCCAAAGAACAAACCGGAGTGTCCAAGTTGTGGTAGATATCATACCGGAGAGTGTTGGGGTAACAGTCGAAACTATTATAAGTATGGTTCCCCCGACCATTTTATCCGAAATTGCCCCGAGAGGGATGATAAGGAAGAGAAGCTAGAGATGAGATCCAGTGATGTGTCTGCAAGAGGTAGACCAGCAAGGAACCTGAGAGGCGGGATTAGTGGTAGAGGTGCATCTAGAGACTCTACTGTGAGACTGAAGGGTCGGGCACCTGCGAGGACGTATGCCATTCGCGCTCGTGAAGAGGCATCCTCCCCTGATGTGATAACGGATACTTTTTCTCTCTTTGACACCCTTGTTATTGCTTTAATAGATCCAGGGTCTACTCATTCTTATATTTGCATGAGATTGGCATCTAGTTTGAGTATGACTGTTGAGTCTACGGACTTTGTGGTTAAGGTGTCAAACCCGTTAGGTAAACATGTGTTAGTGGACAAGGTGTGTAAGAATTGTCCTTTGATTATTGAGAGTCATTGCTTTCTGGAAAACCTGATGTTGTTGTCGTTTGATGAGTTTGATTTAATCCTAGGCATGGATTGGTTGACTACCCATAGTGTCTTAGTGAACTGTGGTAGTAAGTTTATTGAATTGAAATGTGAGAGTGGAGATGTGGTTGGGTTGAATCGGTTGGATCGGATAGTCTACCGATGATGATTTCTTCCTTAGTGGTGATAAATGTTTGAGAAAAGGGTGTGAGTCCTATCTTGCTTTTGTGTTGAATACTCAAGAGGTTGGAGTGAAGTTTGAAACAAGTGCAGTGGTATGTGAGTATCCGGATGTATTCCGGAAGAGTTACCCAGTTACCTCCAGTTAGAGAGGTTGAGTTTGGGATTGAGTTAGTTCGGGAACGACACCTATTCGGTTGCTCGTATAGGATGGCACCTTTAGAGTTGAAAGAATGAAGGTTCGATTGCAAGAGTTGATAGATAAGGGTTTTGTAAGACCAGAGCTACTCACCACAGGGTGCTCCGGTATTGTTTGTGAAGAAGAAAGATGGGTCTATGAGGTTGTGTATAAACTATAGACAGCTTAACAAAGTAACGGTTAAGAATAAGTATCATTTACCAAGAATTGATGATCTTTTTTGATCAAGCTGAAGGGAGCTCTGATGTTCTCAAGATAGACACGAGTGCCGGTTATTATCGATTGAGAGTGAAAGAGCAGGATGTGTTGAAAAGCGCATTTCGGACAAGGTATGGCCATTATGAGTTTTTGGTTATGCCGTTTGGTTTGACGAATGCACCGGCGGTTTTTATGGATCTGATGAACCGTGTTTTCAGACCGTATGTGGACAAGTTTGAAGTTGTCTTCGTTGACGACATATTGATCTATTCTTGGGATGAGAACGATCATGAAGAACATTTGAGATATTTGATGGATCAGAAGGATCTGAATTTGTGACAGAGATGGTGGCTTGAGTTGTTGAAAGACTATGAGTTAGTAATTGACTACCACCCGGGAAAAGCGAATGTGGTTGCAGATGCCCTGAGTAGGAAATCCTTGTATGCTCTAAGAGTTATGAGCACGAGTTTAGCATTGTCTGATGATGGTACTATTTTGGCAGAAGTTGCGAGCTAAGCCACTATTTGTTCAACAGATATGTGAAGTTCAGAGAAATGACAGTGAGATGCTAGCTAAGAGAGTTAAGTGTGAATAAAAAAGTGATTCCAATTTTCGAGTGGGCTCGAATGGTTGTTTGCTGTACCGTGACAGAATTTGTGTACCAAGAGATGAGGAGTTAATCCGAAAAGTTTTGCATGAGGCCCACAGTAGATGTTTGTCAGTACATTCGGGTAGTACGAAAATGTACAATGACTTGAAGAAGTATTATTGGTGGCTGGGTATGAAAAGAGATATTTCAGAGTTCGTGACAAAGTGTCTGATTTATCAACAAGTGAAAGCTCAGCATCAAGTGCCTTCGGGATTGCTTCAACCAGTGTTGGTACCCGAATGGAAGTGGGATCGGGTTACCATGGATTTTGTGACGGGGTTGTCGATGACTCCAAAAAAGAGAGATGCTGTGTGGGTTGTTGTGGATAGACTAACAAAGTCGGCTCACTTTATTCCAATGACGTGTTGATTATTCCTTTGGATAAGTTAATTTGAATTGTATGTTGCAGAGATAGTGAGGTTACATGGTTTACCTGTGTCTATAATATCGGATAGGGATCCGAGGTTCACTTCGAGGCTTTGGAAGAGGTTGCAAGAGAATTTGGGAACAAAATTGAATTTCAGTACTATGTTCCATCCGCAAACCGATGGTCAGTCTAAAAGAGTGATTCAGGTTCTCGAAGATATGCTTCGATGCTGTGTGTTAGAATTCAGGGTAGTTGGGAGAGATATCTACCTTTAGTCAAATTTGCTTACAATAACAGTTATCAGTCAAGTATACGGATGGCTCCGTATGAGGCCTTGTATGGTCGTAAGTGTCAGACTCCTTTATATTGGACCGAGCTTAGTGAGAATCAGATCCATGGAGTCGATCTTGTGAAAGAGACTGAGGAGAAAGTAAAAATAATTCGTAATAGTCTGAAAGTTGCTTCGGACCGATAGAAGTCGTACACGAATCTGAAAAGAAAAGAAATTGAGTTTGAAGTGGGCGACAAAGTGTTTTTGAAAGTGTCCCCATGGAAGAAGATTATGAGATTTGGACGAAAAGGAAAATTGAGTCCAAGATTCATAGGGCCGTATGAGATTACAGACAGAGTTGGGCCAGTAGCTTACCGGTTGGCTTTGCCGGTAGAGTTGGAAAAGATTTATAATGTGTTCCATGTGTCAATGTTGCGACGGTCTTGCTTCGATCCTTCACATGTGATTCTTTCGACGGAAATTGAGATAAGACCAGATATGTCTTATGATGAAGAGCCGATTAAGATCTTGGCTCAAGAAGTGAAATAGTTGAGAAATAAGAGCATAGCACTAGTAAAAGTGTTATGGCAGAAACACGGTGTGGAAGAGGCTACGTGGGAAATGGAAGAAGCTATGAGAGAGCAACATCCAAACCTCTTTACTGGTAAGATTTTCGGGGGCGAAAATCTCTAAAGGGGAGAGAGTTGTAACATCCCGATTTAGGGCCTAGTCAGAATAGTAGTGTGAGACCACAAATTCGAGGTTTGCTGAATGAGTTTTTGAGGTTTATGCTATGTATGCATGCTAGTGTGAAAGTTTCATGAAGCAATTTTGTGAAATTGCGGTTGAATTGTCCAAAAGGACTAAATTGTAAAAGTTGCAAAATGTGAGATTATAGAAGCTATTTGTGTGAAATAGCTTTATAATATTAATTAGAGGTCCTTAAATAGCAATTTTCCCAATTTCTAATTTTTGGACGAAATTGGGCATGGATGAGTTAAAATAGAAAGTTTATCAAAAAGGGCATTTTGGTCATTTAACAATTAAGTGATTAAAATAGGAGAAAAGATGACAAAATTCATTCATCTTCTTCTCCAAAATTTCACAAAAATTGAGAGAGCCATTGTTAGGGTTCTTCAAAATTTTCAAGCTTGCTAGTAAGTGCATCTAAGCCCCGTTTTTGATATTCTTCGTATTTTTAAAGTCCTTGTAGCATGAGTAAGCTATTTTTAGCTATTTGATGAGCTATGATGGATGTTCAAAAATGTGGCCATGTATGACATGCATGTATTTTGATGTTTTATGGAAGATTATGAAAGCTTGATGTAGTAGAAACATCTTTTGCTAAATGAGTTTCCATAGAAAATGCATGTAGGGACTAGTTTGTAAAAATCTTGAGTTTGGTCATACATGTGTGATGTAGTGAGAATTGATGATTGCTTTAGTTGAGTAAGTGATTCAGCTAAGCATGAAAGGCTAGAAAGTTGAATAAAAATCACTTTACGAGCCTTGGGGCAATAGCGTAAATAGGAGAAAGTTTAGGGGCAAAAAGGTAATTTTGCCAAAGTATGAGATGTGGGTCAATTTAGGGTGGGTTTGGATGGGCGGTACGTTTACTTGCGGTTAGTGTAAAAGCAAAGAAGATGCGGTAAGATTAGATCTTCGTAGCGATCTTCAGAGCGTGAGACAAAAAGTAAGCTAAACGCACCACACCGCATTCAATCGCCCATCCAAACCCACCCTTAGTCAATGTGTATATTGATGAGTTGAATTATCATTATAGATCAAGAAAGACAAAGCCCAGATCGAAACCGAGGCAAGAGCAAAGTGGTGGACTAAATTGCACGTTTCTATACTTTTGAGTATCGAGGTAAGTCTATGTATATACAATGCATTCATACTTACAATTTGTTAATGCTAGCTAGTGTATAGCATGGTTGAGAATGATTGAGAACCTATGTGGTTCAAGTGGAATGAATGTGATAGATTTTGTGAATGGATGAATGATTGAGTAAATAGATATGTGAATGTGTAGTGATAATGCTAAAAGATGGGCTAAGTGCGATACCATCTTAATGCATAATGACGATGAGCTGGCTATGTGCGACGCTATCGTTGGGTATATTGTCTAGTGGGCTATGTACGAAACCACTATGATTACCTTTATGGTAGGCTAAGTGCGATACTACCTTATTTATTGATTGTGGTGGGCTAAGTGCGAAACCACCGAGACATTAGCTGTGTGGATGTATTATCGAGAAATAATGATATGTTGTATATTGTGTAAATGTGATATTGAATGCAGGGGTGCATGTCAATGGTTATGAGTAAGTGACTCATGATGTGTTGGAAATGTGGTAAGGGATATAAAGAGTAAGCATAGTTGTACATTATATGTTAGAATAATGCTAATTGTTGTTTAGCTTATACTATGGTGCTTAATTGTTTATGCGTAAACTTACTAAGCTCAAAGCTTACTCCCTTTCTTTTCCCTTATCTTATAGAGCAAAAGTGTTGAATCGAGATACGAGGATCAATTGGAAGATCGCCCACACTATCAGCACACTCTGGTACATGAGACTCAATGTTTTGTATATGGCATGTATAGGGGCTAGACAAGTTAGTGAATTTTGTTGTAAATGGCTATGATGTGTTGGCCTTTAGATGGATAATCTATTTTGTATAATGCCATAGTTGTTGGCACTTTATTATATGAAAAGATGTAGTTATCTATGTGAGATTGTACTTCATATGAGTTGATTATGGATGTATTGAATGAGTGCATGTTGTGTATGCTAGAAGGGTGAAAAGAACTTGGCATATAGCTTTGTTCTTGTCCATGTGGATAGACACACAGGCGTGTGTCTAGGCCATGTGTGACACACGGTCAGCCCATGGGCGTGTGACTTGGCCGTGTGTCCCCTGAATGTTAGTATTTTAAATCAGAATAGACCACAGACTAGCCACACGGGCGTGTGCCTAGGGCGTGTGGGTTAATCAGTGTTGGCCACGAGTTAGCCACACGGACGTGTGTCTAGACTCTAGGCCGTGTAAGTGAAGTCAGTGTTCACCACGGTTGGAGAGCATGGGCGTGTGTGTCTACACACGGGCGTGCATCATCTTACACGGGCGTGTGAGCCCTGTATAAAAGAGAAAAATTTTCAGATCGTAAGAGTTTTCGATATGGTCTCGAGAGCCCTCGAGTGTTTTAGTGTGGTCTCGTAAGTCGAGATTGAGGTTGTTGTGATGGCCAAAGAGAGTGGTCATGTTGAGCCTAAGTGGCGATCTTGAGGATTTTAATATGGTAACGCCTCGTGCCCGGTTCCGGCGTTGAATACGGGTAAGAGGTGTTACATATACCAAGTGAGCTGATAGTGTGGGCGATCTTCTAAATTATCCGCGTATCTCGTTCCGACTCTTTAGCTCTATAAAATAAGGGAAAAGAGAGGGGAGTAAGCTTTAAGCTTAGTAAGTTTACATATAAACAATTAACATCATAGTAGGAGCTAAACAACAATTAGCATTATACTAAACAAGACAATAGACATTCACAATCTTGCTTACTCATTCTATCCCTTACCACATTTCCACCACATCACAAGCTTAATGCTTACATTAATTCATTTGCACACCTGCACTCAACACTACAATTTCTCATGATACAACACATCATGGTTTCTCACTAATTCATCCATAATGCTAAATCACTCGGTGGTTTCGCACTTAGCCCACCACAATCAAATAGTAGGGTAGTATCACACATAGCCTACCAAAAAGGGTAATTATAGTGGTATCGCACATAGCCCACTAAATAATATACTTAACGATAGCATCACACACAGCCCATCGTAGTTAAGTATTAAGGTGGTATCGCACTTAGTCCACCGTCAAGTATTCTCACTACACATTCACTTATCTACTTTGTAATTCATACATCAATTTACAACAACCACCACATTCAATCCACTTGAACCATATAGGTTCTCAATCTTGCTATACACTAGTCAGCATCAACAATGTATATGTATAAATGCATTGTTTACACATAACTTACCTTGGTATTCAAAACGTATGAAGACGTGCAATTTAGTCCACGACTTTGCTCTTGCCTCGGTTTCGATCCGGGCTTCGTCTTTCTTGATCTATATTGATAAATCAACTCATTTAATACACACATTGACTAAATTGACTCAAAATTCATACTTTGGAAAAATTACCATTTTGCCCCTAAACTTCTTCATATTTATACTTTTGCCCCAAGGCTCGTAAAGTGATTTTCATTCAACTTTCTAGTATTTTATGCTTAGCTGATTCATACTCTCAACTATAGCAAACTTCAATTCTCACTAAATCACTCATGTATGACCATTTTCGAGACTTTTACAAACTAGTCCTTACATGCATTTCTCATGGAATTCACTTAGTAAAAGATGTTTATTCTACATCCAACTCTCATAGTCTTCTATAAAATATAAAAATACAAGCGTGTCATACATGGGTATATTTTTGAACATGAATCCTAGCTCAACATATAGCTAAAAATAGCTAAATCATGTTACGAGGACTTCAGAAATACGAAGGATATCAAAAACGGAGCTAGGATGCACTTACTATCAAGCTTGAAAGATGAAAAAACCCTAGCTATGGGGTTCTTCAAATTTTCGGCACTAAGGAGGAAGATGAACATAAAATTTTAACTATTTCATCCTTTTTAATCATTTATTTGACAAATGACCAAAATGCCCTTTTTGCCAAACTTTCAAATTTTACCCACTCATGCCCATTTTTGTCCAAAAATTAGAAATTGGGCAAATTGCTATTTAAGGACCTCTAATTAATAATCCAAAGCTATTTCATACTTAAAGCTTCTAGAATCTCACATTTTGCAACTTTTGCAATTTAGTCCTAATGGAAAATTCAATCACATTTAGTAAAATTACTTCATGAAACTTTCACATAAACATGCAAACATCTCATAATCCTTAAAATTCATAAATTTGTACTTCAGATTTGTGGTCTCGCACCACTATTCCGACTAGGCCCTAAATCGGGATGTTACAACTCTCCCCCTTTAGAGATTTTCGCCCTCGAAAATCTTACCAGCAAAAAGGTTTGGATATTGCTCCCTCATGGCTTCTTCCAGTTCCCACGTAGCCTTTTTTACACCGTGTTTTTGCCATAACACTTTCACTAATGTTATGTCCTTATTCCTCAACTGCTTTACTTCTCGAGCCAGAATTTTAATTAGCTCCTCCTCATAAGACATATCCGGTCGTATCTCAATTTCTGTTGAAGGAATTACATGCAAAGGATCGGAGCAATATCGTCGCAACATCGACACATGAAACACGTTATGAATCTTTTCCAATTCCACCGGCAAAGCCAGCCAATCAGATCATCGCCCAATTTATCTCCAGAATCTCATACGGCCCTATGAATCGCGGACTCAATTTCCCTTTACGATTAAATCTCAAGATTTTCTTCCACGGGGACACTTTCAAAAATACCTTGTCGCCCACTTTAAACTCAATTTCTTTTCTTTTCAAATTCACATATGACTTCTGTCGGTCCGAAGCAGCTTTCAAACTATTACGAATCACTTTCACTTTCTCCTTGGTCTCTTTTACTAGATCGACCCCATGAATTTGCTTCTCACTAAGCTCGGTCCAATATAAAGGAGTCCGAAAGTTACGACCATATAAGGCTTCATACGGTGCCATCCGTATACTCGATTGATAACTGTTGTTGTAAGCAAATTCGACCAAAGGTAGATATCTCTCCCAACTACCTTCGAACTCTAACACACAGCATCGGAGCATATCTTCGAGAACTTGAATTACTCTTTCAGACTGACCATCGGTTTGCGGATGGAATGCAGTACTAAAATTCAACCTTGTACCCAAGGCCTCCTGCAACTTCTTCCAAAATCTCGAAGTAAATCTCAGATCTCTATCTGAGATAATATATACAGGCACTCCATGTAATCTTACTATCTCTGCAATATACAACTCGACCAACTTATCTAGCGAATAATCAACACGCACTGGAATAAAGTGAGTTGATTTCGTTAGTCTATCAACTACAACCCACACAGCATCTTTCTTTTTTGGAGTCATAGGCAACCCCGTCACAAAATCCATGGTAATCCGATTTCACTTCCACTCGGGAACCATTACTGGCTGAAGCAATCCTAAAGGGACTTGATGCTCAGCTTTCACTTGTTGACAAATCAAACATTTTGTCACAAACTGAGAGATGTCTCTTTTCATACTCGGCCACCAATAAAATTTCCTCAGATAGTTGTACATTTTCATACTGCCTGGGTGTACTGACAAATAACCACTATGTGCCTCATGTAAAATTTTTAGGATCAACTCAACATCTCTGGGTACACAGATTCTGTCATGATACATCAAACAATCATCCGAACCCACTCAAAAATCAGAATCGTTTCCCTATCCACACCTAGCTCTTTTAGCTTGCATCTCACTATCATTCCTTTGAGCTTTACATATCTGTTGAACAAATAGTGGCTTAGCTCTCAAATCTGCCAATATAGCACCATCATCAGACAATGCTAAACTCGTGCTCATAGCTTTCAAAGCATACAAGGATTTCCTACTCAAGGCATCCGCAACCACAATCGCTTTTCCCGGATGGTAATCGATGACTAAATCATAGTCCTTCAATAACTCAAGCCATCGCTGTTGTCGCAAATTCAAATCCTTTTGATCCATCAAATACTTCAAAATCTTATGATCCGTGAAGATTCGACACTTCTCACCATATAAATAATGTCGCCAAATCTTTAACGCGAAAACAATCGCAACCAACTCCAAATCATGAGTCGGATAATTCTTCTCGTGCGGCTTTAACTGCCTCGAGGCGTAAGCAACTACTTTACCCTCTTGCATCAACACACAACCAAGACCATTTAACGACACGTCGCTATAGACCACGAACTCTTTCCCCGATTCTGGTTAAACCAAAACCGGTGCCTCAGTCAACAATGTTTTCAATCTCTCAAAACTCTGTTGACATTCCTCAGTCCATTCAAACTTAACATCCTTATGTAACAGTTTCCTCATCGGGGTAGCAATCATAGAAAACTCCTTTACAAAACGTCTTTAGTATCCTGCCAAACCTAAAAAGCTTCTGACTTCTGACACGTTTCTCGACGGTTTCCAATCCACAATAGCTGAGATCTTACTCGGGTCGACTCTAATACCATAACCCGACACAATATGTCCTAAAAATCCGACATCTCGGAGCCAAAACTCACTCTTACTAAATTTAGCATACAACTGCTTGTCTCTTAAAGTCTGTAAGACAATTCTCAGATGCTCTGCATGATCACTCTCATCCCGAGAATAAATCAGTATGTCGTCAATGAAGACAACTACAAACTTGTCCAAATAGGGTCGGAAGACACGGTTCATCAAATCCATAAAAATTGCAGGAGCGTTCGTTAAACCGAACGATATGACTAGAAACTCATAATGGCCATACCTCATCCGAAAAGCAGTTTTCAGCATATCTTGCTCCTTAACCCTCAACTGATAATAACCAGACCTCAGGTCTATCTTGGAGAATACTGTGGCTCCCTTCAGTTGATGAAATAGATCATCTATCCTTGGTAAAGGATACTTATTTTTCAATGTCACCTTGTTGAGTTGTCTATAGTCTATGCACAATCTCATCGACCCATCTTTCTTCTTCACAAATAGTACCGGAGCACCCCACGGTGAGTAGTTCGGCCTTGCAAAACCCTTATTCGTAAACTCTTGCAACTGAACCTTCAGTTCTTTCAACTCTGATGGTGCCATTCTATACGGAGCAATCGAAATAGGTGCCGTTCCCGAGACTAACTCAATTCCAAACTCGACCTCTCTAACTGGAGGCAATCCGGGTAACTCTTCCGGGAATACATCCAGATACTCACATACCACCGGCACTGTTTCAATCTTTACCTCAGACTCTTGAGTATTCAATACAAAAGCTAGATAGGACTCACATCCTTTTCTCAAGTATTTCTCGGCCACTAAGGAAGAAATCATCACCGAGAGATTTTCTGACCCTCCAGATTCAACCCGAATAACATCTCCATTCTCACATTTTAATTCGATAAATTTACTACCACAGTTCACTAAAACACTATGGGTAGTCAGCCAATCCATACCAAGAATCAAGTCAAATTCATCAAATGGAAACAACATAAGGTTTGCCGGAAAATAATGACCCCTAATTGTCAAAGGACAATTCCTACACACCTTGTCAACTAACACATGTTTACCTAATGGGTTTGACACCTTAACCACAATTTCCGTAGACTCAACGGTCATACTAAAACTAGATGCCAGCCTCATGCAAATATAAGAATGGGTAGACCCTGGATTAATCAAAGCAATAACAAAGGTGTCATGAAGAGAAAAAGTACCCCTTATTACATCTGGGGATGTTGCCTCTTCGCGAGCGCAAATGGCATACGTCCTCGCAGGTGCCCGACCCTCCGGTCTCACAGTAGAGTCTCGTGATGTACCTCTACCACTAGTCCCACCTTCCGGGTTCTTTGGTGGCCTACCCCTTACAGATACATTGCTGGATCTTATCTCTTGCTTCCTATCCTCGTCATTCCTCTCGGGGTAATTTCGGATGAAATGGTCGGGGGAACCACACTTATAACAATTTCGGTTGTTTCCCCAACACTCTCCAGTGTGATGTCTACCACAACTTGGACACTCCGGTTTGGTCTTCGGATTACCCACACTTTCCATCGAGGTGGCTTGAACTCTCGAACTCAAACGAGTGTTGCCTTGGTCTCGATGTGAATATCCAACTGATGCAGTCGTCCGAGGATTCGCTTTCTTGGATCTTTTCGACTGAGCTTGGTACGATTTGCCCATCGGCCATTTTCTTGCATCTCGGGCCTCACTCACAGCTCTCCTCTTTTCTTTACTTAATTCTTCAGCCTTACTTGCCCTATCAACCAACACTGCAAACTCTTTTAACTCTAAAATACCAACTAGTAGTTTAATATCCCCATTTAGCCCATCTTCGAACCTCTTGCACAAAATAACTTCCGTTGACACACATTCTTGCGCGTACTTGCTAAGCCTAACAAATTCGCGCTCATATTCAGCTACAGTCATTCTTCCTTGCTTTAACTCAAGGAATTCCTTCCGTTTCTGATCAGTAAATCGCTGACTTATATACTTCTTTTGGAATTCCTCCAAAAAGAAGTCCCACGTCACTCTCTTTTTTAGAACCACTAATGTCAACGTTTTCCACCAATGGTATGCTGAGTCCCTCAGCAAGGACACGGCGCACTTTAAGCTCTCCTCCGGTGTACAAGAGAGTTCATCAAATACCTTCATTGAGTTCTCTAGCCAGAACCGAGCTCAAGGCATTACTGACTTAATCCACTTGATCACACTACTTTAGTCACAACTTGACAACTCTCTATGGTCACCACAACGAACTCATTAAGGACTCACAAGGCCTTAAAAGTACATACGAGGGGTTTCGAGACCCTACTGGAAATCTTGCGATCATAAAATTTCTTTCACCTAAACAAGGGCCACACACCCATGTGAAATGGGACACGCCCGTGGGAGCAGGTCGTGTGGTCACAGACGCCCATGTCCCTACCCCGTGTATAAAAACTTAGGTATTCTGCTTGTATTACACGGCCTAAGAACACGCCCGTGTTCTCCACCCGTGGTGGACACTGACCATCTTACACGGCCTAGGCACACGCCCGTGTGGCTAGCCCGTGGTCTATTCTGACTTACCACCTTAACATGCAGAGGACACACGGCCAAGTCACACACCCATGGGCTGACCGTGTGTCACACATGGCCTAGATACACGCCCATGTGTCTACCCACATGGACAAGAACAAGGCTATTTGCCAAGCTTTTTTCACCCCTCTAGCTCACACAATATGGATCTATTCAACACATTATCACACAATTCATGTTTTGCAATCTAAACTTGCATGGATAACTACATCTTTTCATATAATAAGGTAAACCATTAACCATGGCATTATACAAAATAGATTATCCATCAAAAGGGTCAACACACCTTTAGCCAATACAACAAAATAAACTAACTTGTCTAACCTCTATACATGCCATATACAAAAGCACTAAGTCTAAATATACCAAGTGAGCTGATAGTGTGAGTGATCTTCCAAATTATCCGCGTATCTCGTTCCGACTCTTTAGCTCTATAAAATAAGGGAAAAGAGAGGGGAGTAAGCTTTAAGCTTAGTAAGTTTACATATAAACAATTAACATCATAGTAGGAGCTAAACAACAATTAGCATTATACTAAACAAGACAATAGACATTCACAATCTTGCTTACTCATTCTATCCCTTACCACATTTCCACCACATCACAAGCTTAATGCTTACATTCATTCATTTGCACACCTGCACTCAACACTACAATTTCTCATGATACAACACATCATGGTTTCTCACTAATTCATCCATAATGCTAAATCACTCGGTGGTTTCGCACTTAGCCCACCACAATCAAATAGTAGGGTAGTATCGCACATAGCCTACCAAAAAGGGTAATTATAGTGGCATCGCACATAGCCCACTAAATAATATACTTAACGATAGCATCGCACACAGCCCATCGTAGTTAAGTATTAAGGTGGTATCGCACTTAGCCCATCGTCAAGTATTCTCACTACATATTCACTTATCTACTTTGTAATTCATATATCAATTCACAACCACCACCACATTCAATCCACTTGAACCATATAGATTCTCAATCATGCTATACACTAATTAGCATCAACAATGTATATGTATAAATGCATTGTTTACACATAACTTACCTCGGTATTCAAAACGTATGAAGACATGTATGTCGAAACCATTTTTAAGTTTTGGTAAAAACGGGGAATCAACTTTAAAACGAAAATGGAGTCGCCACCAATCCCTTTTTACTTAGGTCTGATTGGATCACCTTATAAAATGTTTTATTTCAAAATGTTGATTTTGGTCCACGAAATATAAGAAAATGGGTTCGGGAGTTGGTTATGCACGAGGAAGGGTTAGCACCCTTGTAATGCCCAAAAATTGGTACCTAATTGATTAATTAATGTCCTAATGTCGAAAATTCGAAAAGATTGGAAAACATGATTTCTTTAAAAACTTGAACACTTTGAGTTGGAACTTGAGATTCCTTTGTCCCGAAAGAATACAAACATCACATCCAGCACGTTAGGACATGATGTTTTAAACCCTCGTAGCCAACATCATCTCATGATTTACAAAATTCATTAAAAGGATATTTAGTTATTTAGTCAAACGAAAAATCGAAACCCAGCACGTTAGGGCACTATTTCCCGAATTTCTAAACACAAAACATTGCCTTATTTTCTAAAATCCTTATCCCTAGATAACAAAACGTCATATCCAATGAGTTAGGACACAGCAATTTTGAATTCTCGAGAATAAGTTTTTATTTAACTTTTTAAAAGGAAAGTAATAGGTTCTTTGGATTTGAAGAGGAAAATCGAAACCCAGTAAGTTAGGGTACGATTTCTTTCAAACCCTAGAACGCGTAGTGTTTGCTTATTTTGAAAATCGAATAAAATGTGGTAATTATAATAAAATGGAAAATGAATTTAAAATAGAATGTAAATCAATTTACAATGCTAGCTTGTGTAACGACATGATGACGATAAAATATAATAACAATAAAGGCAGAAATGAAATACAATAAAGCAAAAGCAAGATAGACAATTAAAATAAAATAAAAGAGAATAGTAACAAAAATATTAAAAAACTATAGAATAAAAATAGTAACAAAAATAATAATAAAATATATTAATACGAAAAATAGTAAAAAAATAAAAATAATATTAGTAATAATAAAAATAAAAATAATAACAAAAATAGCAGTAATAATGTTAATAATAAAATAATAATAATAAATGTAATAATAATAATAGAGTTAATTATAAATAAAATAATAGTAGTAGTAATATCAAAATAATAATTATAATAGTAAAATAATAATAATACTAAATTAGTAATAATAATAGTAATAATAATAATATAAATAGTAATGAAAAAATAATAACAAAGTTAATATTAGAAATAAAGAATAGTGTTAATAATAAAATAATAGTAATGATATTGAATAATAATAATAATAAATAATAGTAATAGTAAAAATAAAGGTAATATTAATAATAATGAAATAATAATAATAACAATGGAATAAAAATAAAAATAATAACGTGAGTAATATTAAAAGTAATAACGATAACAAATACAATGACATTAAAAATAAATAACAATAATAAAATAATGACAACAAAAATAAAAATAAAAGAAAAGAAGAGAAAATACTAAATTAAAAATAAAATTTTGAGGTAAATTGGGAATAAAAAGAGAGAGGGAGGATCAAATTATAGTGCGCAAATGAAATGGGGGACTGGAACTGTAAATATTCCTTCCCTCCAAAACGCAACACTTTGCTCGGGATTAAATTGGAACAGAAGGAAAATTATGGGGCAAAATTGAAAACAAAAATAAGCTGTATTAAAAGAACAGAAAATGCGGAGGGACTAAAAGTGCAATAAAACCATCATTTAAAAAACACGCGGATCTATCCCCATTCGGGTCGGGTAATCGGGTTGGCCTCCCCAAAACGACGTCGTTTTGGCGTCTGGGGAGGCCCATGAAACGGCGCCGTTTTTGTTTTTTATAAAAGGCCATTTTTCATTTTTTTTATTTTTTGCAGTTGCTTAAAAAAAAAAACAAAAGGGATTTCCCTTTTTCTCTCAAGCCTCTGCCCTCAAGCCCAGAATCCGGTGAGTATATTAAGTGCGGTGCCGCGCTCCCAGTCGCACGACCACCGTACACGGTGGCCAAAAATTTAAAAAAGTAAGTTTTTTTTAGTGTATTATATATATATTATATATATGTATGGTTTCAAAAAAATAATAAAATATAAGAAACATTATTCGAATAAAAAAATATAAAAAAATAAAGATAAAATAAGACCTTTGCTGATTGGGATATTTTTTGCTTTTGTATTCTCTGAATCTGTTTGTATATTTCCTCCTCCCCCTTTTTACAGATTACAAGTGGATTTATATAGCCTCGAAAATAAAAAAATACCAATTCTGTTTTGATGTTTCTTGCCATATCTGCTGTGTTTTCTTTCCCTTTTTGCAAGTCAACGGCGCAGATCTCGGTGGTGGAGCATTATTCGGGCGTGGATTGTGGCGATGAAGGCGGCTGGTATGGAGGCTTGCAGCGCCTAGGGTTTCAGAAACCCTAGGCTCCTGATTCTATTTAGATGTTGGGTTTTTTGGGCCGTATAAGTTTTGGGTCTTTTTTGGGTTAGGGGTTTAGTTTTGGGTAGTCTGTTCTATTTGGGTATTGGGCCACGAATAAAATTTGGGCTTTTTGTGTAATCTGAAAAAAACTGGACATTTGGTATTTTATTTTTGTTTTTATTATTTTGTTTTTGGATTTTGTATGGATGAAATGGGCCCGGGCACAAATGGGTCACTACAGCTGCCCCTCTTTGCTCATTGTCGTGTAACGAGAATAGAGCAAAGACTATAAAAGGACCAATTTTGCCCGATCTTTTCCGAGCCTTGACTTCTTGATCCTCGTTTTCTTCAAATGGCTTCCAACTCCCCTGCAACTTCAACGGTATTTGGAACTTCATCTTGATTTCAATAAGTCTGATAGCTTCAATCTGTTTCCTGCAACTTCAGGAATGCCAGATCTGCTATCTTTGATCTGCTCCACTACAAACTTAGGGAGACAAGATCTGATATCTTCGATCTGCTTCCTGCAACTTCAGGAATGCCAGATCTACTATTTTTAATCTGCTCCCTGCAAACTCAGGGATGCCAGACTAGTACCCTCGATCTGCTTCACTGCAATCTCAGGAATGCCAGATTTACAATCTTCAGTCTGCCCCACTACTATCTCGAGAGGATAAAATCTGAACTTTTCAGTCTGCTTCCTTACTATCTTAGGAAGACTTCAATCTTCAGCCCGCTCCACCACCATCTCGGGGGAACAAAAATCTGAACTTTCTAAATTGCTCCCTTACTATCTTCAGGAAGACTTCAATCTTCAGTCTGCTCCACTACCATCTCGATGGAACAAAATCTGAACTTTCTAATTTGAGTCCTTACTATCTTTAGGAAGACTTCAATCTTCAGCCTGCTCCACTACCATCTCGATGGAACAAAATCTGAACTTTCTAATTTTCTTCCTTACTATCTTCAGGAATACTTCAATCTTTAGCCTGCTCCACTACCATCTCGATGGAACAAAATCTGAACTTTCCAATTTGCTTCCTTACTATCTTCAGGAAGACTTCAATCTTCAGCCTGCTCTACTACCATCTTGATGGAACAAAATCTGAACTTTCCAATTTGCTTCCTTACTATCTTCAGGAAGACTTCAATCTTCAGCCTGCTCCACTACCATCTCGATGGAACAAAATCTGAACTTTCCAATTTGCTTCCTTACTATCTTCAGGAAGACTTCAATCTTCAGCCTGCTCCACTACCATCTCGATGGAACAAAATCTGAACTTTCCAATTTTCTTCCTTACTATCTTCAGGAAGACTTCAATCTTCAGCCTGCTCCACTACCATCTCGAGGGAACAAAATCTGAACTTTTCAATTTGCTTCCTTACTATTTTAGGAAGACTTCAATCTTCAGTCTGCTCCACTACCATCTCGAGGGAGATAAGACTGATGGCTTAAATCTACTCCGCTGCTTTATGGAGATAAAATTCGCCGTTCGATCTTGTTCTACTACTGCTTAGGGTGAAAAGATCTACAATCTTCGACCTATTCCCCTGCTGGTCAGGGAGATAGGACTGGTGAATTCACCGATGTTGCTACACTGTCCTCTGGGGGACATGTCCTGTAGACTTGAATGTATTATGGACGACATTTGCATGAATGTAGAATGTCATGAGAATGATCTCCTTTTTGTAAAATGATTAGGATGCATGATCAGAATGAATCTAATGCTCCTAACTAAATGATATTAGGGATGACATTTGCATGAATGCAGAATGTCATGAGAATGATTTCCTTTTTTTTTTTTTGAAACGATTAGGATACAATGATCAGAATGAATCAAATGCTCCTGATTGGAAATGTGAGAATGATCCCTATGGGTTGTCATTGCTCATAGTTCATCAAGGCTCTATCACTGATGCGCTACCATGCTTTCTCGTTCAGCTGGTATCTTTGACAGAAAACCCAAAGAAACAATCGTATTTTGTTCAGCAAGCTTGCCCCACTGTAATTTCAGAGTCCCTTCCACTGTACCTTCTGGGACATAAAGTTTGTACTTTCCACTGCAACTTTAGGAGAATAACAGTTCGTTTCTTCCATCCATCTGGTTACCACTTAAAGGTATGGAATTTGTATAATCTTCAATCAATTTAATCTGTTACACCATTCCCTGGGTGTAATGACAAGATATATGAATGCGAGGTATCTTTTCCTAAGAATAATCCCCTTTTACACTTGGGTTGACATTGCTCGTCATTTGTCGAAATGGTATCACCGAGGAAATGTCTTGTCCAAGAAAAATCTGAAGAGCTAATCATCTTTCAATATTTCCAACCCTTAGGCTTGGTGAGTTCTAAACAATAGTCCTATTTCAGATTCTCATATTATTTAGAAGCCTCCAGAGTAATATGTGAAACTCCTTTTATGAAAGTATTATTAGTCCAATAATCATTATTTCAATATAAAATGCTTGAAAAAGATCACAACAATGGACGTAAAAGGAATTAATCCGGAGCATAGCTCGAAACAAATAAGCTAATGAAAGATAACCAAGGCAATAAAAGGAAATTGATTGGTGTATCTTAAAGAATAAAGTAAGCAAAGTTAGCGAATTTAAAATAGGTAAGATAGAAGCTAGGTGCCCCAGATATCGCAGCCTGAGCGTCTCTGTACAAACTTCTTGAGGACCATTTTGAGCTCAATACGTGTTTAGGGGATCCAGAGTACTTTGTCAATGCCCCAAGATGTAGCATACTTCCTCATTATTAATTCAGGCATAGCAATACTACCACATGCCCTATCTTTGATCAAAATTTGAGCCGCCCTTTTTGGGTTTTCGGCTCAAAACCCCTTTGGTCTCAAAGCGCCCTTTGCGGGTTTTCACCTTGGCCTCTCTTTCTTTTTCTTTTCTCTTTCTTTCTTTCTTTCTCTCTTTTTTTTTATTTTGAACTCAAGGCGCCCTTTGCGGGTTTTCACCTTGGCCTTTCCCCTTTCAGGTAAAATACTTCTTGAATGAACGTAAATTCACTGGATTGGGCAAGTCTTCGCCATCCGTCTCAGTTAATATCAATGCTCCTCTAGAACATGCCCTACATAAGGTCCTTCCCAGTTTGGCATCTGCTTTCCTCTGAAATCTTCAATATCAGGTGCCCATCATGAAATTTCTTTGGGTGGACCATTTTCGTCATAAATCAGCATCATTAATTTTTAGTACATTTGACTATGATGAATACTTTCAAACCCTTTTCTTCAGCCAAGTTCACTAAAGACATTCTTCTTCATCCAATTCCTGACTCAATCGAAGCTTGGAGCAAAGGAATCTCGATTTTTATGGGCAAAACCACTTCATAACCAATGGGAAAAGTGTTGCCCCAGCGAAAGTCCTGGTCGATGCTTGATAAGCATAGAGAGTAAATGGTAGCTTCTTATGCCAATCTTTACAAGTCTCGATCATCTTCTCTACAATCCCTTTTTTTTTTGCTGCCTTTGTTGCTCTATGATATGGCGTCTGATCTTTGAACAGACTACAAACCTTTGACTTTGTCCTTTTTGGCATTCTTTGTCAGCGCCTGATCTTGTTTTTTTTTGTTTTTTGTTTTGTTGAAAATTTGATGACTATCGACTTTGTAACATTGGCATATGAAGCTACTTCCACCCTCTTAGTGAAGTAAACGATGACCACGACGATGAATTGATATCGACTAGAAGCTTTTGATGAGATTGGCCCCATCACAACTATGCCCCACATGTAGAAAATTTGTGAAGAACTGGAGAAGGCACATGAAACTTGTCTCCTTAAATACGGCATAGCTGATACCATCCCTTTCTATGTAGATCGGCAGTGCCCGATCCTCATGTTTAGCCCGCATCTTAGTAGCTCAGGCATGTCTTGATATGATCGTGCAAAAACATCTTTGAATTCTTTAAAATAACTCAATGATGTCTCGCATTATTTCTATGGTGAGCTGGGCTTCGATCTTCACCCCTTTTCTAGGCTCATAATATCCGCTGACCCTTTGTGGAGTAAGGTCTGTTTTTCATCTTGTTAAACCATTCTTAACAAATCAGAAGATATGTTACAATCTCTATCATCTTCAAAGTCCTGAGATCCTTCTAGATATACTCTGAGTCAGTAGCAGCATTGCTCACATCGTTGATATCTGGAGACCTAGTGTAGGTTCAAAGGAATATTTCCAAAGAATAAATAATTCAAAGAACGATTATTTATATGGTAATGAAGGAATATTTGAAAGAAAGTCCAAAAAAAACAAACAAAACAAAAAATAATTGTTTATACAGTATGAAATGGAAAATAAAAGAATATTTACTAAAAAAAATGCATTTTATTAAAATAAAAATTCTGGTCATAAGCCTATTTCACAAAAGAGTTCTTACTGCCTCTAGGCTTAAGGCAACAAGCGTGTTTCGAATATTACTCTAGTTTAGCTCTAAAATACATGGATCTCTTCCACAGTCGCATTATTCAAAACACTCCCAAGTACGCAAAGGTTTGGAAACTTCGTTCCACAGTTCTCTCTTTGAATATGTCGTTAATGCTTAGATTCCCCAACATTCCAATCGGGTCTTTTGATCTCTTCAATTTATTATCCATCAAGCCTTGCACTAGGGCCCTGAGCTCGATGCATTCTTGGATCCCCTGCCCCTATCTATCGTGGAACTCACAATGTTTACCCCTTTAATAGAAAGGTTAGGTAACAAATTTTCTGCACTAGAGGGATCATCGAATTTTACGACACCCAATCTGACGAATCTTTCAATTATCTTTTTAAAAGCGATGCAGTTCTCGATCGAATGTCTTGTGATTCCCCCATGATATTCGCATTGGCCATTTACATCGTACCATTTGGGGTATGGGGGCCGTATTGGCTCTATATAAAAAGGGGATATGACATGTGCGTCAAACAAAATTCGGTACAACTCCCTATACGTGATTGGAATGGGTGCAAACTGAGGTTTCTCTGAGTTCGGTCTTGAATTGGATTCTTGCTTTGGGAAGACCTGATGGCTGGTAGTTACCGTCCTTGGCTGGCTTACTGTAATCGGCTCTAAATGGCCCTTGTTATACCTTCTCGTACTACTCACCTTATTTTCATTTTTCTTCAGAATTTCTGCCAGTACAATCAGTTTAGCTTGACCATCATCCAGGTTAAGACCTGAACCCATCGGTAGGTTCAATAGGGCCGAAGTATTAGTCTGACATTGGGGTCCAATAATGACGGGTACCCCATGCGAAAGCGTGTCTGGTTGAGTCGGGACACCTATTGGGGAATAAATGATGTCTTCATCATCATCCACACTGTTGATCACTGGGCCACTCCTTTTTTGAAGTCCTCCGGCTAATAACTGGGTTAGCTGGCCTATCATATTACTTTGGAATTCTAGCATTTGTTCCCGCATTTGTTCCCGCATTTCTTGTTGAATCTTGGTCAATTGCCCCTGCATCTGTATTTGCATTTCCTCTATTCTCTCTAACCTTTGTTCCATGTTTTCCAGGTTAACTGAAATATTTTACGTAATTAGGGTCCTTTTGTAAAAGTCTAATGCAAATGATGCAATGCAATGCAAATGCATGGAATGAATGCAAAAGAAAGAGAGGCGTTGATTCTGAATTAAGTTACATTAGAACAACTTTTTTAGAAAATAAATTCCTTTACATAAAACAGATTACATACGCGGCCTTGCCCTGATATTCCAAGCAAAAACATCAATCCCTTTCTTCGCAAAGGTCAAATCTTGCAAACTTCTAATAGATGCATCCACTAGCTCTTTTTTGCTTGGGCCGCGACTCATTACTCACTTATCCTCGCAATGCTCGTTAGCCTCTTCAAGAAAGCCGAGACGTGGTGATTCTCGAATAATCTTTCTCATCTTGAATCCTTGGGCAATAAAGTCTTGTATTCCTTCACGGACTATCAGTCTTCTCTCGTTTACTTGGACCATATTCGCATTTAATCGTATTATAATCCACTTTATCAAAAAATCCATTTTCTTATGAAAAACTATTCTATTTAGCAATCGAATTTGAATCAACACCTCTTTTCTATGATGTAAATGCAATGCAACCAAAACAAAACAAAACACGTTAGCACAGGCGAAATAAATAACATAGAACACCTATCTGGGTGACCACTAGGGTTTAATATAGCTCTACCTAGGGTTCACTCTTAGGTTTTCTATATGTGGTTCAGCTCTAAATTTGAGGTACCCGAACCAGCAGATTCCTCGATCCTCACCCATTATAGGCTCATATGGACCGAGTTCAGTTCAGGGGAATACATTTCCCTATGGCCATGCAGAAGTGAAAACTTCACGAAGACATAGGTACAGATGTATCCCAGAAGCAATCCGCTAGCCCATGCGGAGGTGAAAACCTCATGAAGGCATAGCTTCTCGCTCCCACTTAAGGGTGCGACCATAATGGTCATGCAGTGCAATGCGCGTAAGAATATAACAATCATAGGTAATGACAAAAACAAAATGCAATAAAGGATCATATTTTTTTTTAAAATCTTTTCAAGTTTTAAACAGTAAGACAGAAAATAACCAATTTTACGGCTTGACTCTCTTATTGGTCCCCAGTGGAGTCGCCAAGCTGTCGAAACCATTTTTAAGTTTTGGTAAAAATGGGGAATCGACTTTAAAACGAAAATGGAGTCGCCACCAATCCCTTTTTACTTAGGTGTGGTTGGATCACCTTATAAAATGTTTTATTTCAAAATGTTGATTTTGGTCCACGAAATATAAGAAAACGGGTTCGGGAGTCGGTTACGCACGAGGAAGGGTTAGCACCCTCGTAACGCCCAAAAATTGGTACCTAATTGATTAATTAATGTCCTAATGTCGAAAATTCAAAAAGATTGGAAAACATGATTTCTTTAAAAACTTGAACAATTTGAGTTGGAACTTGAGATTCCTTTGTCCCGAAAGAATACAAACATCACATCTAGCACGTTAGGACATGATGTTTTAAACCCTCGTAGCCAACATCATCTCATGATTTACAAAATTCATTAAAAGGATATTTAGTTATTTAGTCAAACGGAAAATCGAAACCCAGCACGTTAGGGCACTATTTCCCGAATTTCTAAACACAAAACATTGCCTTATTTTCTGAAATCCTTATCCCTAGATAACAAAACATCATATTCAATGAGTTAGGACACAACAATTTTGAATTCTCGAGAATAAGTTTTTATTTAACTTTTAAAAAGGAAAGTAATAGGTTCTTTGGATTTGAAGAGGAATATCGAAACCCAGTAAGTTAGGGTACGATTTCTTTCAAACCCTAGAACGCGTAGTGTTTGCTTATTTTGAAAATCGAATAAAATGTGGTAATTATAATAAAATGGAAAATGAATTTAAAATAGAATGTAAATCAATTTACAATGCTAGCTTGTGTAACGACATGATGACGATAAAATATAATAACAATAAAGGCAGAAATGAAATACAATAAAGCAAAAGCAAGATAGACAATTAAAATAAAATAAAAGAGAATAGTAACAAAAATATTAAAAAACTATAGAATAAAAATAGTAACAAAAATAATAATAAAATATATTAATACGAAAAATAGTAAAAAAATAAAAATAATATTAGTAATAATAAAAATAATAATAATAATAACGAAAATAGCAGTAATAATGTTAATAATAAAATAATAATAATAAATGTAATAATAATAATAATAATAATAATAATAATAATAATAGAGTTAATTATAAATAAAATAATAGTAGTAGTAATATCAAAATAATAATTATAATAGTAAAATAATAATAATACTAAATTAGTAATAATAATAGTAATAATAATAATATAAATAGTAATGAAAAAATAATAACAAAGTTAATATTAGAAATAAAGAATAGTGTTAATAATAAAATAATAGTAATGATATTGAATAATAATAATAATAATAAATAATAGTAATAGTAAAAATAAAGGTAATATAATAATAATGAAAAATAATAATAATAACAATGGAATAAAAATAAAAATAATAACGTGAGTAATATTAAAAGTAATAACGATAACAAATACAATGACATTAAAAATAAATAACAATAATAAAATAATGACAACAAAAAACAAAAATAAAAGAAAAGAAAAGAAAATACTAAATTAAAATTAAAATTTTGAGGTAAATTGGGAATAAAAAGAGAGAGGAGGATCAAATTATAGTGCGCAAATGAAATGGGGACTGAATCTAGTAAATATTCTTTCCTCCAAAACGCAACACTTTGCTCGGGATTAAATTGGAGCAGTAAGGAAAATTATGGGGCAAAATTGAAAATAAAAATAAGCTGTATTAAAAAAAACAGAAAATGCCGAGGGACTAAAAGTGCAATAAAACCATCATTTAAAAAACACGCGGATCTATCCCCATTCGGGTCGGGTAATCGGGTTGGCCTCCCCAAAACGACGTCGTTTTGGCGTCTGGGGAGGCCCATGAAACGGCAGCGCTGCTTTTTGTTTTTTATAAAAGGCCATTTTTCATTTTTTTTATTTTTTGCAGTTGCTTCAAAAAAAAAAAAAAACAAAAGGGATTTCCCTTTTTCTCTCAAGCCTCTGCCCTCAAGCCCAAAATCAGGCGAGTACTCCGGCGTTGGTGCGCCGCCCTCCGCCGTCGCCAGCCACCGTACACGGTGGCCGAAAATTTAAAAAAGTAAGTTTTTTTAGTGTATTATATATATATATATTATATATATGGTTTCAAAAAAATAATAAAATATAAGAAACATTATTCGAATAAAAAAATATAAAAAAATAAAGATAAACTAAGACCTTTGCTGATTGGGATATTTTTTGCTTTTGTATTCTCTGAATCTGTTTGTATATTTCCTCCCCCCCCTTTTTACAGATTACATGGGGATTTATATAGCCCCGAAAATAAAAAATACCAATTCTATTTTGATGTTTCTTGCCATATCTGCTGTGTTTTCTTTCCCTTTTTGCAGGTCAACGGCGCGGATCTCGGCGGTGGAGCATTATTCGGGCGTGGATTGTAGCGATGAAGGCGGCTGGTATGGAGGCTTGCGGCGCCTAGGGTTTCAGAAACCCTAGGCTCCTGATTCTGTTTAGATGTTGGGCCTTTTGGGCCGTATAGGTTTTGGGTAGTCTGTTCTATTTGGGTATTGGGCCACGAATAGTATTTGGGCCTTTTGTGTAATCTGAAAAAACTGGACATTTGGTATTTTATTTTTGTTTTTATTATTTTGTTTTTGGATTTTGTATGGATGAAATGGGCCCGGGCACAAATGGGTTACTACATGTAATTTAGTCCACGACTTTGCTCTTGCCTCGGTTTCTGTAACACCCCTTACCCGAAACCCTTTTGCCGGAATCGAGTACGTGGCATTACTAGACTTGACTATTAACTCGGGGTGTAAAATTTTAAAGCTGTCTAACTGCATCACGCTGACAAAATCGATCATAACTCAAGTAAAAAAACTCGAAATTTAGATCCGTAAATTTTCCTTGAAACTAGACTCATATAACTTTTCACCATAATTTTTCCAGAATTTTTCTTGTGGCCAATTAGTACATTTTATTCATTAAAGTTAGCCTTAATACACTGCTTGACAATTCTGACCTGTCTCTACAAAAATACAATTATATCGTTGCAAAAATTTTCTATAATGTTCTTGTTTATACCAATGAAAAATAGACTCATTAAGGGTTCTACAAATATAAACCATGCTTCTTAATTATTTTTGTACAATTTTTGACAATTTTTCCAAAATAGAACAGTGACTCACGAATTCATTCAGAGCAGGTCTCACTAAAACTTAATTATCTCATAATATATAAATCTTTTTCCTACTCTGTTTCTTTCATGTAAAACTAGACACAATAAGGTTTAATTTCATATTTCATTAACCTTCTAATTCAAGGTATTCTATTTTTGGTGATTTTTCAAAGTCACACCATTTCTGTTACTACAAGCTGTTTCGTTACAATTCATGAAAAACTAACTTCTAACCGAACATGTCCATATACCTAATTCAAGGATACATTTCGTATACATACAATTTCTTATCAAAAACGATTAAAATTTAACTAAGAATGCATAAACATTGCCAATATAAACCAACGTACATATCAAAAACACAATAGCATATTTAACCAAAAAATTTAGCCATATTTGCATGGCTATTATATACAAGAACCTTAAAATTTCATCAAGACAAAGACCAAGTCCTTCCTATACATGCCTTCATTTAAAACCAAAATAAAAGAGTACCCAAAATGTAGATTGATAGTGTGGCGACTTTCGAACGATCCCGACGAGCTTGTAGCTTGCACCTAATCTAAAAAAAAACAGAGAAACACTTCACACGATAAGCTTACTAGCTTAGTAAGTCCTAATTTCATAAAAAAAATATAACGTTTAAAAATCAACGATTTAATTACTACAATTCAACTTGTAGGCTTATACTCGTATTTATTTTCAAACTTTAATTTCATACCCATATAAGCAAGTCTGAATTCGTAAGAAAAATATCTCTTACCCACATGTTCATAATCGAATTACTTATTTATATTCAAACCTTTCGAAACCCAAAATATCATCATGTAATCATAGGTACAACATTTATACACTTAAATGTCAATTACTATACCATGGCATCAATTACACTACCACTCATGTGGCCGAATACCCAGTCATGTATCCACATACTAAAAGACCAAGATACAACATCATGTAATTCATTAGTAAAGCCGAGAACACATATATTAGAACCATATATATATATATATATTCCACACTCGTAACGCATGCCAGTTGTAATAAATCACTGATTTACCTTGTCTTATATAAGTAAGAAGTTCATTCCTACTTTACATACTCACTGAGCAGGTTAACTTGATAAGTTTGCTTTAATTCGCCTTGAACACAAATTTCAATTTCTATTTCATAAAATACATCACGGCATTAAGCACGCTAGGCATAAAAGCCCGATAAGAATCAGGCACAAGGCCCGCTAGGCATAAAAGCCCGAATAGAATCAGGCACAAAGCACGCTGCTAGGCATGAAAGCCCGAATAGAATCAGGCACAAAGCTCGCTAGGCATGAAAGCCGAATAGAATCACCAGGCACAAAGCACGCTAGGCATGAAAGCCCGAATAGAATCAGGCACAAAGCACGCTAGGCATGAAAGCCGAATAGAATCAGGCACAAGGCACGCTGGGCATGAAAGCCCGAATAGAATCAGGCACAAGGCTCGCTAGGCATGAAAGCCCGAGTCATGTCAATACAGTTAAACATTCCCAACACACTTCATAACTATTATATATTCGTCTAATTCAATCGGGTATACTTACATTGAACCATCAAAACCATTTTATCACTATACGATCTAACAATTCCCCATCACATACTCAACAAAATCACCAACCTAACATACCAATATACATTCGGCCATGGTGAAAAAGAATACTAAAATTCCTCAATTTTTAATATTCAAAATAACCATAATTAATTCTTTGACATGATTTAACTAAAGGACTTACCTCGGTTGTCGATAGTCCGTAGTGCGAATCGGCTATTCGAGAACCTTCGTCTTTCCCAGGTCTAATTCCGCTTTTTCTTTGCTCTTGATCTAAAACACATTAAAATTTAGCTCATTTAATTGCATTTCATCTCAATTTAGTCCCAAAACACACAATTGGGCAATTTACCATTTTGCCCCTAATGTTTTCCATTTTTACAATTTGGTCCAATTTACACAAAACACAAAATATGCCAAATTTTCCAACACTATAGCTTGGGCGAATATCCCCATAGCCATATGTGTCCATGCATGCCATTTATTTTATGTTTTAGTCCTTCAAACTTTTATTTTTTCAAATAAATCCCTAGCATCCAATTTCATCACAATTTCAAATTCAAAAGGATGATTTAACATATACTAATTGAAATCTACTATCAAACATTTCAAGTCATGCATATACAACCATAGCCGAATTTAATGTGCCAAAATCTCAAAAATTTCTACATGGGTTGTATAGGATTCAAAGCAACCATTCCAAAAATGCAAAAATTATCAAGAACTAAGCAAAATACATACCCCTAATTAAGCCCCAAAGTGCCGAAATTTCAAGCTCCAACAATGGAGTTTCTTCTTCAAACTTTCGGCCAAGAAGATGAGCAAGATAAGTTTCTCTTTCTTCCCACTTGTTTTTATTATTTTATGCTAAAACAAGCATATATTTTAACATTTTATTAACACACTAATATAACATATAATCATACTAAAATAACATCAAATTTTGTGATTAAAAAGGCCCATTGCCGTCCCTCTTTATAGCACATGGGCTAATTGCCCTTTTAGTACACCCACTTAAAAAGCCACAATCAAATTAGTACCTTTCACTTTAGCACATAACTTTTACACTTTTCTCGATTAAATCCTTTTTATCAAATTAAGTACTTAAACGATAAAATTTTTCTACTGAAACTTTCACACATTTTCATTCACATATAATAGACATGAAATAAATTATTAGAACATTTCTCGGGCTCTGATTCGTGGTCCCAAACCACCGTCCGATTTGGGTCAAATTTGTGCATTACGGTTTCGATCCGAAACCGTCTTTCTTGATCTATATTGATAAATCAACTCATTTAATACACACATTGACTAAATTGACTCAAAACTCATACTTTGACAAAATTACCATTTTGCCCCTAAACTTCCTCATATTTACACTTTTGCCCCAATGCTCGTAAAGTGATTTTCATTTAACTATCTAGTATTTTATGCTTAGCTGATTCATACTCTCAACTATAGCAACCTTCAATTCTCACTAAATCACTCATGTATGACCATTTTCAAGACTTTTACAAACTAGTCCTTACATGCATTTCTCATGAAATTCACTTAGTAAAAGATATTTATTCTACATCCAACTCTCATAATCTTCTATAAAAAATCAAAATATATGCATTTCATACATGGGTATATTTTTGAACATGAATCCTAGCTCAATATATAGCTAAAGATAGCTAACTCATGTTACGAGGACTTCAGAAATACGAAGAATATCAAAAACGGGGCTAAGATGCACTTACTATCAAGCTTGAAAGATGAACAAACCCTAGCTATGGGGTTCTTCAAATTTTCGGCACTAAGGACGAAGATGAACATAAAATTTTGACTATTTCGTCCTTTTTAACCATTTATTTGACAAATGACCAAAATGCCCTTTTTGCCAAACTTTCAAATTTTACCCACTCATGCCCATTTTTGTCCAAAAATTAGAAATTGGGAAAATTTCTATTTAAGGACCTCTAATTAATAATCCAAAGCTATTTCATACTTAAAGATTCTAGAATCTCACATTTTGTAACTTTTGCAATTTAGTCCTAATGGAAAATTCAATCACATTTAGCAAAATTACTTCATGAAACTTTCACATAAACATGCAAACATCTCATAATCCTTAAAATTCATAAATTTCTACTTCGAATTTGTGGTCTCACTGTAGCACCCCAAACCCAGCCCAAACGCTACGACCAGATCTGGCATGCTACGGGGTTTATTATTATAACTTAACTTTAATGGTTCTTGGAAAATCTCAGTTTCTTTACTTAGGCATTTGATAAAAATAAGATATTCGTTGGAAACCCTAGTATTTTTTTTTAAGTTGAACGTGTTTGAAAAACCCATTTTATTACCTTTTTAAGACTTAAGTCCTTGAACATAAATTTTAAACGGTAAACATTAATAAATAAAAACAATAACCTAAGCCATGGGGCCTTATTACATAAATAATCCCAAACTTAAAACTTAAAGAAAACCGAAAATAGTCTATGAAAATAAATAAAGTAAAACTTGATGGCCCCTCGAGTCCGCCTCGGCTCCCATGTCCACGATCTACTGCTCATCTGAAAGAGTAGAGAAAAATAAAAGGGTGAGTCACCAAGACTCAGTGTATAAATCCCGAAACACACAACGACCTGAGGCCCACAAACACATTATGAGCCATGGCCCATACATAAAGGCAACAATCATATTTACATGATAAATAATAAATGATGAATAGCCCAACCCAACCTAGAATTCCATCCTCTACACACTAACCCGTACCAACCATCACACCTCAGGGATTTCTACAATCAACCCTCCATCCGCTACACACCATAACGACAGCCGTACTGCCTATTCCTATTAATCAGGAATCATTAAACGTGGCATAGCCACCGATCACTATGTGACCTAACATTTGAATTTGTGGTTTAACCACCGATCACCATGTGACCTATTATGCACTTCCCCTTCATTATCATGATCCCACCCCATGCATACACACATGAAAAATTGAAAACATCATACCATCTTTAAGAGAACAGGCTTTCATATATACATTTATCGATACACATAGAGATTTCTATGATTACGTACTGGCATCCATTGCCTACCCTTTTTGGGTAACACGACTTATTCATACAAACCTACTTTTCCGACTTTTAGCCCATAACACATGTATATAAACAGGTTAAGTAGTGTGATAGAGATCTACACACCTGATTACCGATAAAATGATACTTCCTATGTCGACGCTATCTGTAGTCGACACAACTGCTATCTGCCTAAGGTGTTGTTCAGAAGCTGGTCCACAACCCGGTGGCCAATCCAAAACTGCTGACACTGCTCATTTCTTAAACTTAGGAATCAGGTTTTCAGATCTAAGAGATCTACTTCAATTCCCGAATGTCGCCCAACAAGAGTGTAACATCCTGAAATAGGGCCTAAACGGAACTGTGGTTGCGAAACCATGAATCTGAGATCGAAAAGGTTATTTTAAGTAATTATTATGATTTATTGAGTGATTAGATGCATGTGTTAGAGTATTGATAAGAAATTTTATTGATTTCATGTCTAATTTGCCTATTAGGACTTAATTGCAAAAGTTGATAAATATGAGTTTTAGATGGTAAAGGATTTAATTGAAGAGCATAATTGAAGTAGAGGTCCTTAAATTGTAATTATACCATTAGGCTTTCATGGACAAAAATGGACATATATAGGTAGAAAGAACCAAAGTTTTTAATGAAGGGTAATTTAGTCATTTGGTAATAAAAAGAAATTAAAAGGGAAAAAGATGGCAAAATATGCTCATCTTCTTCATTAGGACGAAATTTCAAGGGTTTTCCATAGCTAGGGTCTGTTTCAAGCTTCCAAGTTCCATAGTAAGTGATTCCAAGCCCCGTTTTTAATGTTCTTTACGTTTTTGAGTCCCGGTGAACTTGATTTAGCTTAATCTAGCAATAATTTAACCTAGGGTTCATATTTGGAAAAATACCCATAGGTGAAATGTGTTTATTTTGATGTTTTATGATAGAATATGAAGTCTGAAATTATGTTAAACAACTTTTGCTAAGCGATTTTAAGTGAAAACGGGTAAAACGGCTTAATCGGTAAAAATACCTAATGTTCATAAGTACATGTTAGAGTGAGAATTTGATGTTGTCATAGAAGGGAAAAACGATCAGCATGTCATAAAACATAAGAATAAGGGATAAAGTTTAATTTCCGAGCTTTGGGGAAAATGTGTAAATATGTAAAAGTTTAGGGGCAAAATCGTAATTTTTCCAAAGTTAGAGTTAAGGACTGTTTTGATAAATGTGAGTATTAAATAAGCTAAATTTGCTATTATAGATCAAGAAGAACGAAATCCGGAGTTAGATCGGGGAAAGAAAAAGATAGAGGACTAAATCGATATAGTTGATCGTATTTTGTTTCGAGGTAAGTTTGCGGTAAATAAATGCAATATTCTATTATTTTACATTTAATACTATTAAATTCCAGCATTTATATATTTATTTTATAAATTTATCATTCAAAGACTCAAGTATGAATTGACGGAAAAGCTATCTCAGAAAGTTCCGGTTGAACCTTAGGAATGTGTAGGATACAAATGTCATGACATTAGGGTTTAAGGAAATCATGTAAGACCATGTCAAGACATGGCATTGATAAGTTTCTATAAGGCAAAGGTCCCATGTAAGACCATGCCAAGGCATGGCATTGGTGAGTTCATAAGGCAAGGATACCACGTAAGACCATGTCAAGACATGGCAATGGTTAAGTTTCATAAGGAAAGGTACCCGCGTATCCTTAGTATTCCAAGTGGTTCAACGGGAAAATTCAAAGAGTATACCAAAGTAAAGGTAAGACAAGTTCAAGATAAAAAGGTAAGGTAAGACAAATTCATGTTAAAAGGTACAGGTAAGAATACAAGTTTAAGTATATTGAGTTAAAAGTCTAAGTGATCTTGATAAGAAAAGGATAAAATAATTCATTAAGAATGTTGTTATCTATTTACTTGTAAACTTACTAAGCTTTATGCTTACGCCCGTTCTTTATTTTTTTATATAGTATTACAAGCCAATTCGGGGATCGAAAGGACGTCGGAGATCGTTACACACTATCAAAGGATTATATTGGTATTTTGTGACTCGACGTTTTAAGTTATGGCATGTATAGGGACTTAGCTATCATGTGTGTATAACCTTATTATATGGCTTAAGATTGGCTGGTAAAGGTTTGGTAGTGATTAGCTATTAAAATGGCTAATTAAGAGCATGTTTTGGATATCATGTAATGCCTAGTTGGTAGTTATTAGAAAGAAATTATGTAAGTATATACAGGGGAACAGTTTGGACAGTAACTGTGACGTGATTTTTAAAAATCACTAAAAATAGTATAAATGGAATTATGGTGTGAATGAGATATATAATTAAAGCTTATTGAGTCTATTTTTATATGAAAGAAACGGTGTAGGAAAAAGAGTTGTATATTATGAGATAATTGATCTTTTGTGCAGAGGGGTCAGAACTGTCGAACTGTGTAACAGGGGAGAATTTAACTAATAAACTGTACTAATTTGCCATACTAAAAATTCTATAAAAAATATAGTAGGAAGATATATGAGTCTAGTTTCAGGGAAAATTTACGGATCTAAATTTGGAGTTTTGTAACTCGAGTTATAGTCAATTTAGTGAACATGACGCAGATGGACAGTTTCAATTTTTATGCCCTGATTTAGTAAGTTAAGTCTAGTAATGCCTCGTGCTCGACTCCGGCAACGGTCTCGGGTAAGGGGTTTTACATTTATTGGTATCAGAGCAAGGTTTAGTCGGTTCTCGAAATATTCAGTATGAGTAAGAGTATATCTATACATGCCATACTTATATTTTGATAGTGTGACGACTCTTGACGATTTAAAAATGTTTTTCTTTTATAGTTATGGATCCCGAACGAGCTAGTGCAGATGATGTAGAGAGTAATGCGCCCACTCCCGCTGAAGGGACGGTGCCACAAGATAGTCGTGAAAGGCCCGTTACAGTTAGTCAGGGAGGAGGGGCTCGAGAAGCCTTCTTCCAAGCTATGAATGAATGGTTTGCTGAGTTCGTTCGTACGAACCCGGCTGTTAGACCTCCACCCCCTCATGATCCTCAGACTACTCATGTAGCTTCTCCAATTCTGAGATCTGATCGTAAGAGAGAAGCCACCCGTTGACAAAATCAGAAAACAAGGGGCTGAAGAGTTTCGGGCTACTAAAGACGATGATGCAGAGAAAGCTGAATTTTGGCTCGAGAACACTATCAGAGTTTTTGATGAGTTGTCCTGCACACCGGAAGAGTGTATTAAATGTGTAGTGTCACTTCTTAGAGATTCGGCCTATCAGTGGTGGAAGACACTTGTGTCGATGAGTACCAAAGAAAGAGTTACTTGGGATTTCTTTTGAGGAGTTCCGTAAGAAGTACATCGATCAGAGGTTTATCGACGAGTAAAAGAAAAGAGTTCCTTGAGTTAAAAGCAGGTAAGATGAGCGGTGACCGATTATGAACGTGAATTTGTTCGACTCAAGCAATTATGCTCGAGAGTGTGTGTCTACAGAGGCTATCATGTGTAAAAGATTTGAGGATGGGCTCAATGATGATATCCGATCGCTGGGTTGGTGTATTAGAGATAAAAGAGTTTGTTATTTTAGTTGAACGAGCCTGTAAGGCAGAAGAGTTATTAAAAAGAAAAGGTAAAGCTGAAATTGAGATGCAAGACACAAAGAAAAGACAGATGAGCAAGTCATTTCAGTCTACATCCAAGAGGCCTAGGGAGTTTTCTACGAGATCTAATTTTTCAGCCGGGTATTCTAGCCAAACAGAGGTAGAAGATTTATGGATCCAAAGCTCAAACCACTTCGATTGCAGTGTTGGCGATGATTCACCTGATAGACCCGAGTGTCCTCAATGTGGTCGACGTCATCCAGGTCAATGTCGAGCAACTGAGATTGGCTGTTTCCGATGTGGTGCACCGGATCATTTCATTCGAGAATGTCCCGAAATGGTTAAAAGAGAAGTAATACCGAGTGTAAGATCAGGCAATGCCCCCGTTAGAGGCAGATCTCAGAGAAATCCCGGAGTAGGGGCAGGTAGAGGTACATTTAGAGATACAGAAACGAGATCAGATGTTAGAGCACCCGCAAGGACTTATGCTATACGTGCTCGTGAAGAGGCATCCTTCCCCGACGTAATTACGGGTACATTTTCTCTTCATGATGTTAATGTTATTGCTTTGATTGATCCGGGTTCAACCCATTCCTATGTTTGCATGAAATTAATGCCTAGTATGAACATGCCCATAGAGTTTACGGAATTTGTGATTAAAGTATCGAATCCATTAGCTCAACATGTGTTAGTAAACAAAGTATGTAAAAAATGCCCTTTGATGATTAGAGGTTACTGTTTTTCGGCCGATCTCATGCTATTGCCGTTTGATGAGTTTGATGTGATTCTTGGTATGGATTGGTTAACTGCACATGATGTGATAGTGAATTGTGGAAAGAAATTCATTGAGTTGAAACGTGAAAATGGTGAGATCCTTCGGGTTAATTCAGATGAGTCAGGTAGTTCAATTTCCATGATTTCTGTTATATCTGCTCAGAAATGTTTGAGGAAAGGATGTGAAGCTTATCTTGCTTTTGTGTTGAATACTAAAGATCCAGAGTTGAAAATTGAATCGATGGTCTGTGGTAAATGAGTTTCTTGATGTGTTCCGGGAAGAACTACTGTGTTTGCCTCCTATCGGAGAAGTTGAGTTTGGTATTGAATTGATTCCGTGTACCACACCTATTTCTATTGCTCCTTATAGAATGGCTTTAATAGAATTGAAAGAATTGAAAGCTCAACACAGGAATTAAGCTGATAAAGGCTTTGTAAGACCTAGTTATTCACCATGGGGCGCGCTGATGTTATTTGTGAAAAAGAAGGACGGTTCCATGAGATTGTGCATAGACTATCGGCGCACTTAACAAGGTAACCATCAAGAACAAATATCCATTGCCTAGAATAGATGATTTGTTTGATCAATCGAAAGGAGCCACCGTGTTCTCTAAGATAGATTTGAGATCCGGATATTATCGGTTTCGAGTTAAAGAGTCGATATTCCAAAAGCGCTTCGAACTAGGTATGGTCACTATGAGTTTCTTGTGATTCCATTTGGCTTAACCAATGCTCCCGCCATTTTTATGGATTTAATGAACTGAATTTTTAGACCTTATTTGGACAAGTTTGTAGTTGTGTTTATTGATGACATCTTGATTTATTCCAATGATGAGACTGGAGCATGCAGAGCATTTGAGAACAGTTTTACGGATTTTGAAAGATAATCACTTTATGCCAAGTTTAGTAAAAGTGAGTTCTGGTTACGGGAAGTTTGTTTTCTTGGACATATTGTTTCAGGTGAAGGTATTAAAGTTGATCCGAGTAAGATTTCAGCCATTGTTGGTTGGAAGCCTCCCAGGAATGTATCAGAGGTCAGAAGTTTTCTTGGTCTTGCCGGTTATTATAGACGATTTGTAGAGGGATTTTCCATGATAGCTACTCCATTGACAAGATTGCTACAGAAAGATGTCAAGTTTGAATGGACTGAGAAGTGTCAGCAGAGTTTCGACAAGTTAAAGGCATTGTTGACTGAAGCTCCTGTCTTAGTACAAACCGTAACAGGTAAAGAGTTTGTAATTCTGAGTGATGCATCCTTAAATGGACTAGGTTTGTGTACTTATGCAGGGAAGGAAGGGTAATTGCTTATGCCTCTAGACAGTTAAAACCACATGAGAAAAATTATCCGACACATGATTTAGAGCTAATTTGCTATTGTATTTGCATTAAAAATTTGGAGACATCACTTGTATGGTAAGAAATGCCGAATATTCACCGATCATAAAAGTTTGAAATACTTGATGACTCAGAAAATTCTGAACTTGAGACAAAGAAGATGGCTAGAGTTGATTAAAGACTATGAGCTAGTGATCGATTATCACCGGGTAAGGCAAACGTTGTTCTTGATGCTTTGAGTAGAAAATCATTATTTGCATTGAGAGCTTTGCACACTAGTTTGGCCTTATCGGATGATGGTTCTATTTTAGCCTGAGTTGAGAGCTAAACCGACGCTTTCTTGAAGAAATTTGTGAAGCTCGAAGGATGATGATGAGTTGCAAGCCAAAAGGGTTCAAAGCATGAGTCAGTGTAGAGTCGATTTTCAGATCGATCCGACGGTTGTTTGATGTTTAGAGACAGGTATGTGTACCAAAGAATGATGATCTTATTCGTAAGGTTTTACAGAAGCACATAGCGCATTCTTTGTCTATTCACCGAGTAGTACAAAGATGTATAATGATTTGAAGAAAATGTATTGGTGGACAGGGAATGAAAAGAGATATTTTGAATTTGTTTCTAGATGCTTGATCTCACAATGTAAAAAGTGAACATCAGTACCTTCAAAGTTTATGCACTGTATTAGTTCCCGAGTGGAAATGGGACCGAGTTACTATGGATTTTGTGACAGGATTGCCTTTGACCCCAGAAAGAAAGATGCAAAGTATGGGTTATGATTGATAAGTTAACAAAGTTGGCTCATTTTATCCCGATTCAGTATGGATTATTCACTTGACAAGTTGGCCGAGTTGTATATTTGAGAGATTGTGAGACTACATGGAGTACAGTTATCGATCATCTCGAGATAGAGATCCGAGATTTACTTCACGGTTTTGGAAGAAATTGCAGGAAGCTTTAGGTACAAAGTTGAGTTTTAGTACTGACTTTCCATCCTCAGATCGATGGTCGATCGTAAAGAGTTATTCAGTACTTGAAGATATGCTTAGATGTTGTGTATTGGAGTTTCAAGGTAGTTGGGAGAAATATTTGCCGTTAATAGAGTTTGCTTATAATAATAGTTATCAATCGAGTGCGAAGATGGCACCTTATGAAGCTTTGTATGGACGTAAATGTCGCACACCTTTGTATTGACAGAGCTTAAGGAAAATCAGATTTACTGGGTTGATCTAGTCAAAGAAACAGAAGAGAAAGTAAAGGTCATCGAGATTGCTTGAAAGCAAACCTCAGATAGATGTAAATCCTATGCAGATTTGAAAAGAAAAGAAATTGAATTTCAAGTTGGTGATAGGGTATTCTTAAAAGTATCCCCTTGGAAGAAAGTTCTCGATTTGGCAGAAAGGCAAATTAAGTCCCCGCTTTATTGGACCGTTTGAGGTGATTGAGAGAGTTGGGCCATTGGCATATCGGTTAGCTTTGCCGATCGAATTAGAGAAGATTCATAATGTGTTTCATGTGTCTATGCTACGTCGTTATCGCTCGAGATCCATCGCATGTAATTTTGCAGACAGAGGTTGAGATTGACCGGATATGACTTACGGTGAGGAACCAAGTAAAAATTCTAGCTCGGGAGGTTAAGCAATTAAGGAACAAAAGTATTGCACTTTTGAAAGTATTATGGGATAGGCATGGGATAGAAGAAGCTACATGGGAGCCCGAAGAGGCTATGCGTAAAAACAAGATATCAAATCTCTTCACGAGGTAAGATTTTTGGGACGAAAATCCCTAAAGGGGGAGAAATGTAACATCTCGAAATAGGGCCTAAACGGAACTCGTGGTTGCGAAACCATGAATCGAGATAGAAAAGGTTATTTTAAGTAATTATTATGATTTATTGAGTGATTAGATGCATGTGTTAGAGTATTGATAAGAAATTTTATTGATTTCATGTCTAATTTGCCTATTAGGACTTAATTGCAAAAGTTGATAAATATGAGTTTTAGATGGTAAAGGATTTAATTGAAGAGCATAATTGAAGTAGAGGTCCTTAAATGGTAATTATACCATTAGGCTTTCATGGACAAAAATGGACATATATAGGTAGAAAGAACCAAAGTTTTTAATGAAGGGTAATTTAGTCATTTGGTAATAAAAAGAAATTAAAAGGGAAAAAGATGGCAAAATATGCTCATCTTCTTCATTAGGACGAAATTTCAAGGGTTTTCCATAGCTAGGGTCTGTTTCAAGCTTCCAAGTTCCATAGTAAGTGAATCCAAGCCCCGTTTTTAATGTTCTTTACGTTTTTGGAGTCCCGGTAACTTGATTTAGCTTAATCTAGCAATAATTTAACCTAGGGTTCATATTTGGAAAAATACCCATAGGTGAAATGTGTTTATTTTGATGTTTTATGATAGAATATGAAGTCTGAAATTATGTTAAACAACTTTTGCTAAGCGATTTTAAGTGAAAACGGGTAAAACGGCTTATTCGGTAAAAATACCTAATGTTCATAAGTACATGTTAGAGTGAGAATTTGATGTTGTCATAGAAGGAAAAATGATCAGCATGTCATAAAACATAAGAATAAGGGATAAAGTTTAATTTCCGAGCTTTGGGGAAAATGTGTAAATATGTAAAAGTTTAGGGGCAAAATCATAATTTTGCCAAAGTTAGAGTTAAGGACTGTTTTGATAAATGTGAGTATTAAATAAGCTAAATTTTCTATTATAGATCAAGAAGAACTAAATCAGGAGTTAGATCGGGGAAAGAAAAAGATAGAGGACTAAATCGATATAGTTGATCGTATTTTGTTTCGAGGTAAGTTTGCGGTAAATAAATGCAATATTCTATTATTTTACATTTAATACTATTAAATTCCAGCATTTATATATTTATTTTATAAATTTATCATTCAAAGACTCAAGTATGAATTGTGGAAAAGCTATCTCGAGAAAGTTAGGTTGAACCTTAGGAATGTGTAGGATACAAATGTCATGACATTAGGGTTTAAGGAAATCATGTAAGACCATGTCAAGACATGGCATTGATAAGTTTCTATAAGGCAAAGGTCCCATGTAAGACCATGCCAAGGCATGGCATTGGTGAGTTCATAAGGCAAGGATACCACGTAAGACCATGTCAAGACATGGCAATGGTTAAGTTTCATAAGGAAAGGTACCGCGTATCCTTAGTATTCCAAGTGGTTCAACGGGAAAATTCAAAGAGTATACCAAAGTAAAGGTAAGACAAGTTCAAGATAAAAAGGTAAGGTAAGACAAATTCATGTTAAAAGGTACAGTAAGAATACAAGTTTAAGTATATTGAGTTAAAAGTCTAAGTGATCTTGATAAGAAAAGGATAAAATAATTCATTAAGAATGTTGTTATCTATTTACTTGTAAACTTACTAAGCTTTATGCTTACGCCCGTTCTTTTTTTTTTTATATAGTATTACAAGCCAATTCGGGGATCGAAAGGACGTCGGAGATCGTTACACACTATCAAAGGATTATATTGGTATTTTGTGACTCGACGTTTTAAGTTATGGCATGTATAGGGACTTAGCTATCATGTGTGTATAACCTTATTATATGGCTTAAGATTGGCTGGTAAGTGTTTGGTAGTGATTAGCTATTAAAATGGCTAATTAAGAGCATGTTTTGGATATCATGTAATGCCTAGTTGGTAGTTATTAGAAAGAAATTATGTAAGTATATGCAGGGGAACAGTTTGGACAGCAACTGTGACGTGATTTTGAAAAATCACTAAAAATAGTATAAATGGAATTATGGTGTGAATAAGATATATAATTAAATCTTATTGAGTCTATTTTTATATGAAAGAAACGGTGTAGGCAAAAGAGTTGTATATTATGAGATAATTGATCTTTTGTGCAGAGGGGTCAGAACTGTCGAATCTGGTAACAGGGAGACTTTAACTAATAAACTGTACTAATTGGCCATAGTAAAAATTCTATAAAAATTATAGTAGGAAGATATATGAGTCTAGTTTCAGGAAAATTTACGGATCTAAATTTCGAGTTTCTTAACTCGAGTTATAGTCAATTTAGTGAACATGACGCAGATGGACAGTTTCAATTTTTATGCCCTGATTTAGTAAGTTAAGTCTAGTAATGCCTCGTGCTCGACTCCGGCAACGGTCTCGGGTAAGGGGTTTTACAAAGAGAATACATAAAACCATTAAACCATTAATCAAACGTCAACCTTACCAATCTCAATAGCCTTTCGGCTTAACTTCCAAAAACCGAAAGAGAATAGTAAAGAGAAAAAAGATCAACACTTACCCTATCACAGGAGATTCGGCTACTCCTAGAAGATTTCAGATTTTGAGAAGATCCGAAGAAAAGATGATAAGAAGAAGTCTATGTAGATTCAGCTTTAGTGAAGAATTCGACAAAAGGGAATAAAAAGTATTCGGCTATGGAGATGGGAATAGAGTTCAGAGTTTCGGCTTTTGAAAGAAAAGAGATTGCAGAGAATGGCTGAGAGTTTTGGCACAGAGAATGAAGAAAAGAATAGGGTTCAAATGCCGGAATTGAAGAGATACCTCCCCTATTTATAGAGAATTTCGGCACTTTCCTATCAAAAACCGAAAGTGCCCCTCTTTTAATCGAAACTAAGCTATTTGATCAAGGGAAATATCGGCACCCCTTGATCATAGAAAAACCGATTTCTCCTCCCCCTCCCAGAGTCAAAATTTCGGCCACCACCTAGCCTTGCAGATAACTCCTTGATTCTCTCCTTATCCTCATCTGACTACTCATCCACAGTGCCATGGATGACACTACCTCTTCCTTCCTTTATCAGCACATTATCCACCTTATTATCACATTAAATAAATTCCTAAATTTAAGCATCATTGCCGAACTCTACTACTGCTCTTGTAAATGCCGAAAATAACAAAAATAAAGGGTACCATGCGACTCGAACCTTGGACCCTCAATTGACGCCAACTCCCAGCCCTCTAAGTGGCGCCATTTTGCCACTGGGCCACAAGCCCATTCATGTCCTAGTTTACAGATATTATCTTTTAAACCTTATTCTAACAGGCTCTCCACTAGAGCGCCCAAACAGAAAATTTTAACTAAGGCGTCGGCCCAACCTTGAGCCCAATCTGAACCCCTTAAACCTTTTAATTAACACATTGAACGTAACACACATCAAATGCAAAGGCCCATTAATTCAGGATGTTACACTCGCACCACTATTCCGACTAGGACCTAAATCGGGATGTTACATGTATATGCTTTGGTCATTTTGGTATGTTTGATGAACATGTATTTTGGGCCATTTAAGTTGGCTTGTGTTGATAATTTTTTTAATGTATAAAGATGTGTTAATAGCTTTGTTTTGAATTGGGTAATTAACCTATAATGAATGAAGGAGGTTGAATTGATAATGCATATTTGGAATGGTTTTATTCAATGAATCATATATGTGAATTATGTCTAGTAAAGCAAGATGAGTTGATAGGTATTTGAATAGGTAAATGGCTTTAAATTGAATATTGAAATGGTGGAAATAGATATAGTATGAATTGTGCATTTGGTTGATGATTTTGGCTGCCTAATTGTATGATGAAATGGTATCATTTTGCTGTAACACCCCTCACCCGTATTCACAGTCAGAATAGGGTTACGAGATATTACCGATCAATCAACATCATTTAACATACATAATTCATACATTTATGCATTCATACTCTAATGCCATTCAATCATATTCATATTGTCCCTTATGAGGGCCTACGAGGCCTTAAACATGCTTTAGAAGTGGTTCGGGACTAAACCGATAACATATGAAAATTTCGAAAAACTTAGAAATTTTTCAATCATATAAGGGTCACACGCCCGTGTGAACAGGCCGTGTGCCTCACACGGCTAGTAGACATGCCCGTGTCTCAGGCCGTGTGAAAACAGGGCATACATACTGACTTGCAACACATGGCCGAGGACACGCCCGTGTGCCAGGCCGTGTGAAATCTAGAGAGTATACTGACTTGGGTCACACGGCCAACCATACGCCCGTGTGTCTAGCCCGTGTGCCTTACGAAATGGCCACACACGCCCATGTGCTAGGCCGTGTGCTATTTAGGGGGTATACTGACTTATACCACACGGCCAGTCACACGCCCGTGTGTGAGACCGTGTGGAGCATACTAACTTCACTTCAATATCAACACTAGGGGACACATGGCCGTGTAGCATGACCGTGTGTCACACACGACTGAGACACACGCTCGTGTCTCTGCCCGTGTGGACAAAAATAGGCCATTGGTAAAGCCAATTTGCCACCCTTTTTGCACATGCCTACACAATCTCAAATGGCATCATTTTAAGACACGAATATGCAACCAAAAGTTCATCAACCAACACATAATCATACCATATTCGTTTCAACTAAATTCAATACTCAATTCCATACCATTTACCTATTCAAATACCAATCAATTCATCTTGCTTTACTAAGCATAATTCACATATATAATTCATCTAACTAAACCAATTCAAATATACATAATCACTTCAGCTCCATTCATTCAATATAGGTCTATTACCAAACATTAAAAGTAGAACTATTTACACATTCATAAGCATAATAAATTTCATCATCCTATGCCAACTTAAATGGCCAAAATACACATCCATCAAATAAACCATTTTGACACAAGCCTATACATGCCATATACCATATATACATAGCTTCAAAAGTACCAAAATAGATGATCGATAGTGCGATGAAGTCTCTAACGATTCCCGGATCCGAGCTAGCTTCGTAGAACTATAAAACATGGAAACAATTAAACAAAGTAAGCTTTAAGCTTAGTAAGTTCATATGTGAACATGAAATAATCTCAACATTCATTAACAATTCAAAATGGATTATATCATAAACATTTAAAGCATCAATTCATGAGCTATCATAAAATTTATCCATAACATCATTCATAAGATCACACTTCATATATCTCGATACTTGAATAATCTCCCGTACGTACCTGTATCGATACATAACTATTTCTCATCAATACTCTTATCAAACCCTTCCGGTTTACAAATGCTTTCGATACAAATTCATCGATTTTTCTGATGCCATAGTCCCACTATGGTCTTAAACATACATTGCCAAGGCCCTGTCGTGGTCTTTCACTCACATGCCATAACCCGGTTATGGCCTTATTATTCGGTTGCCATAGCCCAACTATGGTCTTATTAGGCAACTTGCCTTACTCAATTCATACGTTTCATTTAATGTCTTAACATTTGTACAATAGAATAAATACTATCTTAATTTCATCAATCAACTAAATAGATACACATTCAAGTTCAATTATATGAACTTACCTCGTATTCAGAATTGACGTATTGGGTCGACTATTCGATAACCTTGCTTTTCCCCTATCTAAATCCGAATTCTTCTTTTCTTGATCTATATGTATTCAAAATTAACTCATTTATCCATTGATTCATTCAATTCGATCCACAAGCACATATTTAGACATTTTTACACTTTAGCCCCTAAGTTCCACATTTTTACAATTTAGTCCTTATCACATAAAAACACAAATTACACAATTTCTTTCTAAATTCATGAGTGCCAAATTTCTATAGGGTCCTTAGCAGCCCTAAAATTTCATTTATTTCACATTTCAACCATACAATTTGCACATTTCACAAATTAATCCCTTTTTGACATTTTTGTCAAAAATCACTTTACAAAACTATTAAATCTATCAATAATTAATCATTTTCCATTATCAAACATTTAAAAGCTCAAGAACTCAACAATGGCACTTCATGAAATCATTAACAACTTCAAAAATTAAGGCATGGGCTAACTAGAATACAAAGCAACGATCTCAAAAACGTAAAAATCATCAAAAACCGAACAAAAATCACATGCCAATTGATCCTTCAAAGTGCCGAACCCTAGAATGCTCTCCAAGGCTTTATTTTCTTTTGATAATCGGTTATTGATGAAGAAAATAAAGATAATATGGCTTTTTTTATTAATATATCATTTAATAATTAAATACCAATTTTAACCTTGGTTTAAAACATTAATAAACATATAATGGATGGCCATAATTGTCCACTTACACTACCAATGGTCTAATATAATCATAAGGACCTTTTATTTAATAAATCATAGCAATTAAACACCTTTAACAAATAGAATGCAACTTTTGCATTTTACGCGATTTAGTCCTTTTTCTCAAATTGAGCTATTAAACGATAAAATTAGCTCACGAAATTTTCACACATATCAGTTAACATGCTATAAACACTAAAAATAATACTAAAATAATTTTTTGACATCATATTTGTGGTTCTGAAACCACTATTTTGACTTAGCTAAAACCGGGCTGTTACATTTGCCTTGTGTAGGTACATTGAAGTTGGGGTGGCAAATTGGCCTTGCAAATGGCCTATTTTTGTCCACACAGGCATAGACATGGGCGTGTGTCTCAGTCGTGTGTGACACACGTTCATGTTACACGGCCCTGTGTCCCCTGGTGTTGAAATTGAATTGAAGTCAGTATGCTCCACACGGTCTCACACACGGGCGAGTGATTGGCCGTGTGGCACAAGTCAGTATACCCTCGTAATTGTCACACGGCCTAGCACATGGGCGTGTGACTTGGTCGTGTTGCATAAGTCAGTATACCCTACAGATTTCACACGGCCTAGCACACGGCCTGGAACACGGGCGTGTGTGGCCACTTCGAAGGGCACACGGGCTAGACACATGGGCGTGTTGTTGGTCGTGTGACCCAAGTCAGTATGTATGCCCTGCTTCTACACGACCTAAGAAACGGGTGTGTCTGGAGCCGTGTGAGGCACACAGCCTGTTCACACGGGCGTGTGACCCCTGTATGGTTGAAATTTTTATAAGTTTCCAAAAATTTTTGTATGTTATCGGTTTAGTCCCAAACCACTTCTAAAGCATGTTTAAGGCCTCGTAGGCCCTTATAAGGGACAATGTTATTGTGTTGAATGATTTATGAGAATAAATGATTTATTTTCGATAAATGTATGCTATATGTTGTGAATTGATCGGTAATACCTCGTAACCCTACTCTGGCGACGGATACGGGTTAGGGGTGTTACATTTTATTGATATCAGAGCTACGGTTTAGTCGATTCTAGGACTAATGTAGCATGTGTGAGAGGAGTCTAACTATACATGCCATATATAACCTATGATAGTGTGATGAATCCTGACATTATAAAATGTGTTTTCGTATAGTAATGGATCCCGAACGAGCTGTAGCGGATGATGTTGAGAGTAATGCGCCAGCTCCCGCTCAAGGGACAGCGCCTTCCGAATCTAGACCCGTGTCGAGTAGTCACAGAGGTGAGGCTAAAGAAGCCTTTTTCTAGATGATGAATGAGTGGTTCACTCTATATGTTCGGACAAATCTGATTGCTCAACAACCTCCAACCCCTCCTATTCCCCAAACTGTACCTGTAGTTCCTCAAAGAGTCGAGCTTTTAAGATTGAATAAGCCTCCAGTTGATAAGATCCGTAAACACGGGGCTGAAGAGTTCAGGGCTAATGTTGATGATGACCCTGAGAGAGCCGAGTTCTGGCTTGAAAATACTATATGAGTGTTTGATGAACTTTCGTGTACGCCAGCTGAATGCTTAAAGTTCACTATTTCTCTTCTAAGAGACTTTGCGTATCAATGGTGGAATACTTTAGTATCGGTAATCAAATAATATGATAAATCAATCTAAATTTTTTGTAGTTGCTTTGACAGTGAATGTAAAATCTTGGTACATTGACCCGACGATCAGGTTAAGTACGGAGGTGTTACAAGCATATATACACAAGCTTACTAATCACCTACAATTTTCAAATACCATTTGGTTTTTTTCCACTTACCATCTCTTGTTCAATTCATACTAATTCATTTTACCACTTTTAGCATATATATAATATGTCATAATTAATACCACATTTCAATTTTTTTCGAGCATTTTGGCTCATTATTACTAGATGAACCCTTAAGGCTCGTTTTAGTTCATTTCATATATTTTCACATATTCACTATAATGTCATTTACTCACTTGCATATCATTTATCGATTCTTGTATTTATAACCTTATTAACTAGACACAGACTCAAAATAGATACACAGATCTGTCACCTTGTGTTGCCCAGCAATGATGACGCTAAACATATACATAATGCCACCTCGGATTGCCCGATAACGATAGCTTTCTCAATTTGATTAATGTCACCTCAGGTTGCTCAAAAATGATGACTCATTTAGTACAATCTGCCAACCTGGGTTTCCCAGTAATAATGGTATTATATCAATAATCTGACCTTATGGCATGCCAACTATATCTGACACGGTTCGAATAGCTAATAGGGTAATAAAATTTTCGATTCATTATAAACATCATTCAAATCATGTTTAGTCACGTCCACATAATCCACCAATTCAACAATTATTCACATACACAACATATATAAACTCAATTTCATACCATTTATCACATATCAATCAATTGATATAACTTTCTATTCTATTCAATTTAGTCCCTATCTTGATATTCAATCTAAACCGTAGCAATTTGATTCAATAATCCAATAATGACTCACCTCGATAATATATGATGTAAAATAACATAAATATGTAGTAATTAAATGGGTCTTGAATCGCATAAATACAAACTGAAATTCTAAGTTATTCGTCATTGACTTTCAATTTTCCTTTCCCTCTCGGTGATTCCATATCAACATTAGCTAAATAAAATCATAAAACATATAATATTATCAAATACAATTCAAATTTGAACCAATCAAAAAATCAAACATATTAAAATTTATTCTATTTAGTCCTTCAACTCGAGACAAACATAACTTTCAATCTAAAGCTTCAGATTGAAATCCAATTTCACAATCACTCATTAGGGACATCTTATTTGTTATTCCTACTGAAATTTCATATTATTTTTACATTTTATTCAATTTAGTCCCTAATGTACAAAACTATCAATTAAGCTTTACAATTTAGTCCTTTTCTTAAACTCTTAATTTCTATCAATTTAACTCCTAAAACTTTCAATTCTAAATTATGGAATCTCATCAAAACTTCACTAATTGGTCAAATTGATCCTTGGGTTAGCTTAATCAAGCTTCTAAGATAAAAAAAAGTCTATAAAATTTAAAGGAAAAATAGTTAGGGACTTACTTGTAATTGAAGCTAAAAGCTTCCAACCCTTGACAATGGTGTCAATACTCTTTCTTTCCTTATAATTTGGTTGGGGCAGCTGATTTTTCTCTCTCCTCACTGAAAATTTACTTCTATAGTGAAATAATAATTAAATTAATTAAATTAATAACCATATGATTATACAGTTCACTAAAACTTACTTTGGTATAGTCTAATTGCTATTTTGGACCATTGGTTAATTGCAGTTTAAGTCTCTAAGCCAAATCCTAATTAAATATCTATAGTGATTATACTTTACAATTTAGTCATTAGGCCCTAATTAATCACAATTTCAGCTAAATTAACTATCCAAGTTTCAATTCACCAATATAATAACTCCAAAAATATATTTATTTAATATTTATGAACTCGATCTACAATAATGAGGTCCCGATGTAACACCCCAAAATTGGGCCTAGAAATTTCGAGGGTATTTTAGGAATTTTAGACTTAGAGTGTTCGAAATTTTGTTACACAATTTATCGATAATGTTTTTTACTATGGTTTTTAGAAAATTAAATCGATTTTTGAAAAAGAGTTTTAAAGACCTTCAAATTTGAAAATTGGACCGATTTGTAAAAGAGTCAAAATTATGAGTTTTAAGAGACAATTAAACCAAATTTTAAAATTCAACCTAATAAACCCCTATCTACAATTTTATTCATGTAAAAGCTTCCCTTTTGTTTTGTGCTGCCATCCTTTTGCTCTCCCAACTCTCCCGAACGATTTTAAATTCCAACTTCTAACCCCTTTTGATTTCTATCATCCTTCAAGCTATAAACCTCTATTAAAACGAATAAAAAACACCAAAAACATCATAGTTTTCTCCATTGTCAATCTTTCGGGTTGTGACCGAACGCTTGGTTTTTTGTCATCTAAGGTAATGATTCAACTTCTAATTAGTTTTAAATGTTATTTAGTCTTTAAAACCAAGTTTTTAGCCATTAAATCATATGTTTTGAATAAAAATTGAAAATTGGGTCGTTAATGGTGGATTTTGGGATTTTGCATAAAAACGTGGTTTCAAAGTGTTTTTCAATTTGTTTTAACATGATTAGAAGGTTTCTAAACTTACTTTAACGTTTCGTTAAAAAATTCTTGAGTTTTAATGAATTTTCGGAAAATAGCCATAAAACATGTCGAAAAAGTCAATACTATGAATTGAGTATTTTATTGTAGTTTAAAGGTTTAGAATTAGTTGTAAGTGAATAATTAGATGAACAGAATTGGTTTTAGGTGAAAATATTGAGTATAGACAAATATATTTGAGTTTTCAGTTGGCTATATTAAAGGTTTCGGTTACATGAGAAAATAGCTTAGGCTTATGTTTTTGATTGCTTGTGGTGAGTCCTTAGCTAATTTTTGAATGTATTATTGTGTGAATTATTGTATTGAAGCTTCGAATTTGTTAGGACCTTCTACGAGTAGAGATAAAGGCAGTAAAAAGCTAGTTTGAGCTTTCGACTGTTTGGCGAAAGCGTAATCGGTGAGTGTTTGGAATAATTTCTTGTGGACATGATTCAATGCGTTATTTGGGAATTTAGTAGTATCCTAAACCCCTACTCTAAATTCCAAGTGTAAGCTTTCTCATACCTATGTTATCTTGTGAACTATGTGCTTATGTGTTTGTGAATATGTGCATTGAGATAAGATGCTATAACATATGATATGTGGTTATGATAACCGTTGTAAAAGTGCAAATGTGTACATGTTATGTATATGTTAAATGTTAGTGACAATGTTTTTCTAAAGATGCAAATATACAGTGATAGTGCACGGATAATCGGTAAGTGATATGTGTTTGATTTTGAATATTTTGGCCTTGTGATCTTAAAACCATTGGATATAGTTGGAAAGCCATAGGATTGTGAGTACACACTTATATGTACAGTGATCTTGGGCATTGAGGCCTTGGGACATGTTGGAGGGATAAGGGAATGTGAGCTAAGCTCCATTCAACGGGACATGTGAGGGGAAATAAGGAAAGTGTTAGTTTTATGCTTCACTTTTGGGACATGTTTGACTCTATGAGTCTATGTGGTGTGTTGGAGATATGTGTATTCGATAAGTGAAGATAGAGCTCACTTTTATGTTTCATAGCTCAAGTGTCAAATTATCTTAAATTATGAATATGTATGTATTGTGCTATGTGTTTATATGATATGTGGTCATTAAGAAATTTATCTATAAACATGTTTTTGAGTATTGTGATATATGCTTAAATGTTATGTGATTATATGAGTATTGTGATGTATGCCTAAATGTTATGTGATTATATGTGTAATGTGATACATGCTCAAAAGTGAATATGATTACCATGTAAATGAACTTGTAAATAATGCACGAGTAAGAATAATATGACACTAAAGGTTGAACTGTTGAGGTTATGTTATATGATTGTTTCTAATAATACTCTAAAGTGACATACTTCTATGAGTTAATTACATATATATTTTCAGTACGATCTTACTAATTTGGGTTGTTTATGGTTTTTTATCTTGTAGGGACTAAATTGAAGGCAAAAAAAAAATTTGGGGGCAAAAAGCGTGAATTTAAAGACAAAACAGGTCAGCATGAAAAATAGGGACGAGGTGGTGCAAAAAATACAAAGTGTGGAAGACTTGGGGCAAAATTTCAAAAAAGAGATTTATGAACATAAAACTTTGTTTAGATTTGAATTCTATTTTTTTAATTTAGGATTATTGTTAGGATTATTATGATATTGTTTACATTTAATTTTAATTATATCTCTTAAACATTATCATTTAAAGTTTAAATAGGAACCAACTAGAGTTTTCATGTACTATAAATAGGGGATGGAGTGACATGAATTGACACTTCCATTTTTTTCTGTAAAAAACTCCCTCCCTATAGCCGAAATTCCCTAAGGCTCTTAGCCTTTTGTTTATTTTCCTTTTCAATAAACTTATGTTTCATTAAACTTATGTTTTTGTATCAGCCAATTTTTCGGTGGTGGCAGAATAGTGGTTTCGAGACCATAAATTTCCATCGTGTTGACTCGTAAATATTATTTATAGAATATTTACGGAGTTATTAGAGTCATATTAAATTTGGATAGGAAATTTTGTTGTTTAGATAGCTAATTAAAGAAAACAAACTAAATTGTAAAAGGTGCCAAACTTGTTAATTATTACATTTAAATGATTAAATGGCTTAATTACTAAATTAGGAGGGACCTATGTAGCAACTAGTCCCTAGTATTAACCTTGGACAACATTATGGATGAAAACTATAAAATAATACAAGATTTAATGGCAAAATGGTAAATTTTATAAAATTAAAAAAAAAATTAAATGAAGTAAAAGCTACTTTCTTCTTCATTTCTCTTCTTCATAACCAAATACACATGGTTGCCTAAGCTTGGAGAATCGGCCAAGTTTAATCCCTTGCATGTGAGTGATTTCTTTACCCGTTTCTTGTAATTTTTATGTTTTTGAGATCGTTGCAACTAGGTCCAGCTAGCCCGTACCTTCATTTTTGAATCTTTTAAAAATTTTAGAAGTTACAATTGATGAATCTTGAATGTTTTTTATGATAAATATGTGTTTGAAGCTTTGATTATGGTATTTGGTTGTTTTGTAAAGTGATTTTTGTTAGATTTTGATTTAAGGATTAAATTATTAAAATGTCAAAATTTCAAGGTTTGATGGTGAATTTAATGTTTAATAGGGTATGTTTAAGGGCCTAGAATATTCGGCTATAATTTGATTCCTAGAAAATGGTTAATTTGATGATTTTCAGTTTAAGAGATTAAATTGTATAAGTTGTAAAAGTTAAGGGCAATTGTGTAAATTCAAAAAATAAAAAGGTATAAAATGTAAAGTAAATTGGAATATGAAATATAATCTAATAATTGGGAATTTTATATTTTAGATCAAGACCCTGTTGATTTACATGGAAAAGAGAAAATTACAGAATAGTCCCTGCACTTCGACAACTATTACAACTTAGTCCAGGTAAGTTCGTACGGTTTATAATTTAATATCTATGTGAATTGTTTGATGATATAATATGATATAATGGATATTAATAGTTTTATTGTTGATGTAAAGTTGTTTGAGAAATGTTATTGAATTTCAATATTCGGATCGGATGAAGGCGAGATGGAGTACAATTAAATGATGGCATGTTATGTGGGGATTGGAGTAGAGATTGATGTGATATATATATATATATATATGTTTTTCCCAAGTATGCCGAGGTTCAACATTTTTTGTGAACTCTCATGTTATACTTCCTATTTTGGCGAGTTATCAGGTGGATTCGCTCTTATGAGCGATTGGCGTGTTTCGGTTGGATTACGTGTGTACTCGTTTCTGTAAGTCGTTCATCAGGTTATAAATCGTTTTATTATAACATATTTAATGATTTTGAAAAACATGATGTGTATTTCACACTTGAATTAACCGTTGTGAATATATATATGTTTTTCCAAAGATTATTGTTTGAGCTTTGAATTGGATTATGAAATTCAATGATTTGATAACACTTGTTGAATTATTTTGATTGAAGTATTATATTTACTTTGGTAAGATTTATCATATTTGTACAACGAACTTACTCAGCTTCAATAAGCTTACTTGTGTTAATTTCTATTCTTTTAGATACTCTTGAAGGTTGGACGATTGAATCAACACTCAAGTCACACTATCCATCCATTTTCGATAGATTTTGAATGTTTATTTTTTATTATATGGCATGTAATAGGCTTGTTTTGTTATTACTTTTGTTTTTGTTTGTAAATCTATAATGAATGAGCCTAAGTGCAAGTAGACAACTTATGGTGATATATGTGAGTGAAGAAAGATGTTTTTGGTACAAGTTTATAGCATATGGTTGATTAATATGTTAATTTCCAATGTTGTGATTTGAGGTGCCTATGATAGACATATTGGTTGAGTGTTAAGTTGTGTGAATTGAGATGTTTTGGTTGATGATTCAGATTGTTGTATAATTCTGTATACTTATGGATTAGCTCTTATGAGCGATTGGTGTGTTATCGGGTGGATTAGCTCTTATGAGCAATTGGCGTGTTATCAGGTGGATTAGCTCTTATAAGCTAGTGGTGTTTCGGTTGGATTACTTGTGTACTCGTCGAATCTGTAAGTCGTTCATCAGGTCGTAAATCATTGTATTATAACATATTTAATAATTTTGAAAGACATGATGTGTATTTGACACTTGAATTAACCATTGTGGATATATATATTTTTTCCCGGAGATTATTGTTTGAGCTTTGAATTGAATTATGAAATTCACCGGTTTGATATTGTGGTTGACAGAAAATTCTTGTTGTTGAATTATTTTGATTGAATTGTTATATTAACTTTGGTAAGATTTATCCTTCCTGTACAACGAACTTACTAAGCTTCAATAAGCTTACTTGTGTTACTTTCTGTTCTTATAGATACTCTTGAAGGTTGGACGATCAGATCAACACTCAAGTCACACTGTTTTCAGTAGATTTTGAATGTTTATTTTGGATTATATGGCATGTAATAGGCTTGTTTTGTCATTACTTTTGTTTTGGTTTGTAAATCTATAATGAATGAGCCTAAGTGAAAGTAGACAACTTATGGTGATATATGTGAGTGAAGAAAGATGTTTTTGGTACAAGTTTATAGCATCTGGTTGATTAATATGTTAATTTGCAATGTTGTGATTTGAGGTGCCTATGATAGGCATATTGGTTGCGTGTTAAGTTGTGTAAATTGAGATGTTTTGGTTGATGATTCATATTGTTGTATAATTATGTATACTTGTGGTACCAAAGAGGGTACATTGGTTAGGCACTTAGGATGGTTGATTTAGCATGTTTTAAGCTTGTTTAATGTCATTTTGAATAGGTTTAATGGCTGGTAAATGGATTACTTAGGGTCCAAGTAAGCTTGAAATGGTAAACTTGTCATCTAAGGTTCATTTAGGTGCACACGGCCTGGGACACACCTGTGCCACTTGGCCGTGTGCAACACACAACTTGCGGCATGGCCGTGTGTATTAAGTCAATGTGTTACACGGCCTGTGACATGGCCTTGTGTCACAAGTCAGAGAGTTATAAGGTTTGGCACACGGCCTACGACACGGCCGTGTGGCCCAACTTAATGAGTTACATGGGCAGGGACATGGTCGTGTGTCCCTATTTCAAAAGTTACAAGGCCTGGGGCATTCCATATGGCCTGGCCATACGGTCGTGTGTCCCCTATTTTTGAAATTTTTCATATTTTCTTGAATTTTTCTGATTTGTTTCAAATTAGTCCTGGATTTCTTCTAAGCTACTATTAGGGCCTCGAAGGCTCGGTTTAGGGACAAAATGTATTTGATTGGTTGGTTTTATTAAGGTTAATCTATTAAATGTTATAATGAGAAATGATTCCCAAATGATTGGTAATGCTCTGTAACCCTAATCCAACGACAGAGACGGGTAAGGGATGTTACAATTTTTATTCCCAAAAAGCATGAGTAACTAAACTCATCTAGCCAAAGGTTATCAAGATTACTTAAAAAGAGTTCATGTGGCTTAGAACCCGCACTTAACCCTTCTCAACGAGTATTCATCATTTCTCCGCATTACGGGACTGGCGCTTCCATCCATGTCCTTTCAAAAGTAATCTTTTCATCTTGTACAAAGATGGTCGCTTTGTATGTTTTGGGAAGGTTGCATAATTAGTTCGCTAACTTACTGTGTCAGAGGTTGTCGAGCCCAAGCGACATGTGGAATTTACCATTGAGAAATGATGATCCAGTGTAAGACGATCCCTCAGAAGTGACGGTTGGCTAAAGTTAGGTTCCTCTAGATTTCAAGGCTATAATCTAAAGTGAGCTGGTGGTCGTAAGCGTCCTCTTCCACTAAAATTGGCTAATTCAGTCATGAGAAGAACCACTTAAAGGTCTATGATTGAACCAAATGAGGATTGAGATAACTGGAAGTTAGAATCCCTCAAATAAATAAAAAACCCCTTTTCTCAAATCTGTTTTTTTTTTTACAATTGGGATTTCAATTTATTTAATCTCAACCCGTCCATATTCTTAATTTTGTTTTTTTTATTTTCCAGGTCAGACATTTTTCTTGGACACGATTGCGCCCAGGATTTCAAGGAACAAGAAGTTGTAGCAATCCAGTCTCTGAGGATTTGGCCCTACTTCCCTTATACTATTCTTTTCGTTATTTCTTGGGGATAGGATATATTTGGTGCTTTCAACGACGGCACCAGTTTCATTGATGCTTGATGAATTGTTTACATTGTGGTTATTCTGAGCATTCACTGAGCTTGTTAAGCTCACCCACTCTTTTCTTAAAACCCTTGCAGGGTAATTAAGTGTCGGTGTGAGTGGTGTGGTTCCAAGGGGTGATCCAAGCAAGTCCAATTCTGTGTTTCCGTAGGTGTTGTCATTATTTGTTTTCGTTTTGGGAATAAGGCAATGTGGTAGACTTTTACTGATATTTTCCATGATGTTTTGGATGCTTCCATAGATTATATGTTACAAATCTCCCCCACTTAGAAAATTTCATCCTCAAAATTCTTACCTATGAATAGTTAAGGATACTTCTCTCTTATCAAACTCTCTTTCTCTCAAGTGGCTTCCTCTGTATTATGGTTCTTGCACAATACCTTTACCAATAGAATTCTTTTATTTCTCAATTCTTTCACTTCTCTTGCTAAAATGTGAACATGCTCTTCTTCATAAGATAAGTTGGGTTCCACCTCCAAAGTTTCTACTTGCACCACATGGTCTGGATTCGATCGGTATCTCCTCAGCATGGATATGTGGAACACGTTATGAATCTTTGACAGTTCTAGCAGTAGTGCCAATCTATACGCCACTGGACCAACTCTTTCCAATACTTTGTATGGTCCTATAAAACGTGGACTTAACTTCCCTTTTTGTCCAAATTTTATAACCTTCTTCTAGGGAGAAAGCTTCAAAAATACCTTGTCTCCTACTTCAAATAAAATGCCTTTCCTTTTTTTATCGGTGTAAGCATTCTAACAATCTTGAATAGCTTTCAAATGGGTTCGAATGATCAAAACTTTATCTTTCATTTCTCGTACTAAGTCAGGTCTAATTATATTTCTCTCACTGAGTTCCAGGCAACAGGTGGGTGATCTGCACCTTCTTCCATACAATGCTTCAAAAGGTGAGATTCCCAGGCTGGCATGGTAATTGTTATTGTATGCAAACTCCACCAATGGAAGATATTTTTCCCAGTTTATTCTAAAATATATTACACAACTTTTGAGCATATCTTCGAGGACTTGAAATACTCTTTCTGATTGTCCATCAATCGGGTACATAATGAGATACGAGCATTTCAGATATTAAGGTTAAAAATGACTTAAATGTAAAGGCGTATATAATATGCTTGGTTGTCGATATGTTTTTATTGAATAGGGAATGGATGCTATTTTTGTAATTGAATCTGTCGTACGTAGTTAACGACAACATTGAACATTAAGGGGCAAAGGCGAAATCAAGCAACGAACAACGAATTCGGTTTGTGCTAATCTAATTTGTCTTTATCTCATTAGGTAATTAAATATTTGGCTCGTGAAATTATTAATATTAATTACTATTTTGACTATGAATTATAATTTTTGTTCAAATCTTTAAATGGTAATTGTTAGATTTAAAGATAAAATAAATGAGTAAATTTTGTTAATATGAAAACCTAGAATAAGTTGATAATTAGGCATGAGAGAACTATGCATATTTACACATGATACTTTGAAAAAAGATATATCGAATTAAATTATATTAGAAAGATATCGATGATGAACATGTTTGAAAAGGTGTGTATATCCTTAACTGGTTGATTCATATGAGGTATGTTAAATAAGTATGTGTATAATAGACTACTCGATATGTTTGAGATATGTGTAGTGGATGTGTATATGCTTGCTATGTGATACCTAATTTCTATCTCGTTGGATATAGTTTCTATCATATAACTGAATAATATTGAAGTCAAATGTGATTTGAGGTACGTACAAATGTAACTACTTGATCTCGACTGTGATTTGTCGGAATATGTTTTTATACTTGTATATACTTGAAATTATGATATCTTATGATGATAATTTTAAGTTATTTGATTACAATATATTTTAATGAATTATTGATAGAGAAAAGAATTCCCTATTAATAGTTTCGGATAGAGTTATGAGTATAGTTGGCATCCTATAGGATCCATTTGATAGGTGGGAGATCCTGCGCTTTACGTGTGTTACATTGATTCAATGCTTTATGTGTGTTATATTTGATTCAACATTTTATACGTGTTATACTTGATCTAGCTCAATTCCCTAAGGATAAGAGCATATTCTGGTTTGGTTGGTAGGATTGGTGCATTTATGCCCAATTAGCACTTCAGTGTGTATTCTGGTGTGTTGGTGGATTGATTCGTGTATCCGTCCTCAAATTTGAGTAAATTAATAAGGGCTAAAATAATAAAATGAATGTGAAATATAAATGATAATCAATTATATGTATAATACGAATAATTGAGATTGAAGTATGTTATATAAAGCGAGATGCTAATTCCTTGAAGGTGTGTCGACATTGTGGATATCAATTGTGTAAATTGAAAAACCTAATGGTGTACTATTATGGTAATAACATGGAAACTTAATGGTTAATGTTAAGAAATTGTTAATTGGAATAGTGTTATATATATACAAGTGTTTCATAATTATGTTTCATTGTTTAAATATATTGAATTCAAATTATGTTAGCACTACTGAGTATTCAATACTTAGCGTACAATTATGTTTCTTTTTCATGTGCAGGTCTTGGACAGGTTCTTAGTAGATTGATGTAACACCCTATACCCAGCCCGATCGCCGAGCTTGAGTAACATGACACTACATCAAACATCGAACTCATACTTATTCATACAATCTCAAATACATGCAACCATCGCCACTTTCAATTTTTTAGGGCAGTATTGAGTTTTTTAACACCTTGACAACGTTTAAATCGACTTATTAAATGTTTATCAACATTAATAACAAGTTAATCATGCATGGGGTCCATCTAACAAAAATTCCCAAAGAAATCACGTAGGTACCGATACTCAATCTCAGGTATCGATATTTTTTAACACCTTGACAACGTTTAAATCGACTTATTAAATGTTTATCAACATTAATAACAAGTTAATCATGCATGGGGTCCATCTAACAAAAATTCCAAAAGAAATCACGTAGGTATCGATACTCAATCTCAGGTATCTATATTTATGAAAATAGGTATCGATACCATTAGAAAAATTTATACCGTTTTAGCATTTTGTTTCTTCACAAAATAATGGAACCAAACAAATTATCGATACAAAGAAAAAAGTATCTATATTTTCACCCTGAGTATCGATATTCGAAAAAGGGTATCGATACCAAATTAAGTTACTGACTTCCTACACATTCGTTTCAACATAGAGGTATCTATACTTAGGCCCCGATTATCGATACCTCTGTACAAAACAACAAAAATTACAACAAAACATGGCATTTAACATGTTCAATCACATACCACTTCAACATGCATCTACAACCTCAGTATTCAATCATCAAAATGACCTTACTTGCAAACCAAAGCAACATTCATAGTACAATCCAAGACAAAACCAACAATATAATAACAAATATCCATTAAGTCCTAAGTGTTTAAAAAAAAATCATTTAAGTCATAATGATAGTAATCAACCAATAATTCTACCACAGTGTCTTATTCACACAGTACAAAGAATAGAAAAAATATCACATACTCAAATAATAAAAGCCTAACTTGGATCACTTCTTTGGAACTCCACACCGCTCACACTGCAATGCTAAATATCTGCAATGGTTTAAAATGGAGTGTATGAGCTTAAAAAAGTTCAGTGAATGATCGAAAAAAATACCAATAAACATGATATCCCACATTAAAAGAGAACATCTAAAGCACAATTTTGTACATATTTAACTAAAGTAACATACTAAAATATTCATGCATCAACTATCAACTCATCTAACTTTGTAATCACATAATCAATCATACATCACATTTCATAATATTTCATTTAATGATAAATTTGCACTTGAGGCTAAGAAACATATGAGTGGGTTCTATCACCACACATTGGATACACGGATCTCCAACACACCATTGACTCGAAGAGTCAAACATATCCCAAAAGTGTAGCAACAAGCTAACACTGTCCAAAACACCAATATATCCTGGTGAATGGAGCTGAACTCATATTCCCTTATCTTTCAAAAATTGTCCTAGGCCTTAATGCCCCAAATCACAACATAAGGGTGATGTAATACCCCTAACCCGTCTATGTCATTAGATTAGGGTTATAGAGCATTACCGTACAAATCAAAATGTTTAACTTCAAAACAGAAATAATTATGTAACTTAATATCAAGATCTAACAACTCAATACAATCATAGTAAAAATACACTTTTGGGCCTTAAACAGAGCCTTCGGGGCCCTAAAAATAACTTGGGACCAATCAGGTATCAACTTGAAAGAAAACAGTTTTGTTTTTTGGAAAAAACATGAAAATTTGGGAAACAGGGGTCACACGGCCATGTGACATAGCCCAGACCGTGTGGACATTTGAAGTTTGGATACAGAACTATGTCCCAGCCTGTGCGTCTGCCCGTGTGGGTATTCGAAATAGGGCCACGCGGCCATGTGCCAAACCGCGTGTGCATTCGATGTTGGGTTACACGGCCGTTTCTCTGACCGTGTGAAACCTGCACCTAAAACAATAATGACACATAGCCGTATAGGGTGGAAGTGTGTGGCACACGGCTGTGTGGTAGCCAGTGTCCCAAGCCGTGTGCAGCATAAGTTCCCCCTAAAACAAGCCATTTCAAAACCAAGTGTTGCACACCAAGATACACAAATTCCACAAACATTCACATGACCAAAACACACTTCAACCACACTTAAAACATACCAATTCCATAAACCTATAAGTCTAACCAATGTGCCCTCATTGACACCACATTTCAACTATCAATTAAACATGTATCCAATCTCAAAAGATTCATACCATTCATCCATTCAAACATAAAAAAAAAAACCTTCATCACAACTTGATACCATATAATAGCATAAGCACCATTTCAACTTGACTTGGTCACACATTGCCAAAATAACCAAAAGTTACACTTCATAAACTTAACTTTACATAAATAGGCATTAACAACCTAAGTTCAAATTATGTTCCAACATTCACAAAATAAACATCCTATATGCATGCCACATATAACCACTAACCAAGACTTCAAAATCTATCGATGATAGTCGATGATATGTGTGAGCTCCGACGATCCGATCAACACGCTCCAAAAGTTCAAAATCTACAGAAAATAATAACAAAGTAAGTATGTGAATTACTTAGCAAGTTTCCACAATTTAATATATAACTTACCAAACTCATTTAAATGGTATTTGCACATAACAAATAACCTTAACCTTATCACAACACAGTCCAACAATTTCATATCAGTAACATTTAACTGTACATATAATCAAAATTCATATCAATTAACTTTTGTTCTTCCGATGGATCTTTGTAAAAGTAGTCAAATACATGAGTCCATAAATAGATAATGCTCGTCAGAGCTAATCAGATTACCAGATTAAATATGTCTAGTTACCTGTTCGGTCTAAACAATTGACAACACAGACAAACTAGCCTAGCCAGGGCTAGGTATACATGTAAAACGAAAACGGATTACCAGTCTAGGCTAAATCTGAGTCACATGTACATTTGAGTTTGCAACACATGCAGGAACTCGGTCCATATCAGAAATTCAGACATAAATCTCATGTAAGAATCTTTACTCGATCCATCGAAATTATTCCAGAAATTCAATATAATTAACATAGATCCATTTGATTCAGCAATTTCAAAAAAATATATAAACATCAATAACAATATTTAATCATGTATTATAACCAAAATAACTGTAGAAACTTACTAAATTACGATAACTAGATGACTACTCGATGAGCTTCTCCTTTCCATGATTTATAACTGATCCACTCGTTTCTTGATCATGCATTGAAGACAATCTAGTCGAACCAAGCTCCTTCAATGGTGATTTTTTTCTCCTTCAATTTTGGTAATAGGAAAAGAAAGATGATAGTTCTTTCTTTTGTTTAATTTTACTATTAACTTAAATACCTTTTTGCCCTTAAAAATTACCCAAATTTTCAAAAATTAACAACCATGACCGTCCACAACAATTAATAATGGTCTAATTACCATATAAGGCCAACAATTCTATTATTTTAAGCTATGTGCTACTTTTAACTAAAAACCACTAACTTTTTCAACTTTTATTATTTAGTCCATTTTACTTAATTACCTAACGAAACACTAAAAATTTCTTAATCAAACTCGAATATTACATCATAAATTCCCTATAAATATTAAATAATCAATAAAACATTGAATTACTAGCCGAAATTGTGGTCCCAAAACCACTGTTCTCAACACCACTGAAAAACGAGATGTTACAACTCTCCCCCCTAAAAGAATTTTCGTCCTTAAAAATCTTACCAGAGAATAGCTTCCTCAATTCCATCACGACGGCACGATACTTTAACCAATAGAACACGTTTATTACGTAATTATTTCACCTCCCGAGCTATAATTTTAACCGATTCCTCATTATAAGTTAAATCAGGCTGCAAATTGATTTCATCCATAGAAAGCACGTGTGACGAATCTGATCTATAATGACGGAGCATCGAAACATGGAAAACCTTATGAATTTTCTCCAACTTTAGTGGTAATGCTAATCGGTATGCTACTGGTAAGATTCTTTCTAAAATTTCTTATGGCCTTATAAACCTTGGACTAAGCGTTCCTTTTCTACCAAATCATAACAATTTTCTCCAGGGCGAGGCTTTCAAGAATACTTTATCTCTGATTTGAAATTCAATATCTTTTTGCTTCAAATCAGCATAAGATTTTTGGCGATCAAAAGCAACTTTTAAACAATCACGGATAACTTTAACTTTTTTTTCAGTTTCATGGATTAAGTCAGTACCAATTATCTTTCTATCACAATATTCAAACCAATACAATAGAGTTCTACACTTTTTTCCATATAAAGCTTCGTACAAAGCCATTTTGATACTCGTTTGATAGCTATTATTGTAAGTAAATTCATCTAATGGTAGAAATTTCTCCCAACTACCCTCAAACTCAATAACACAACATCTCGGCATATCTTCAAGAATTTGGATTACTCATTCAGACTGACCATCTATCTAAGAATGAAATGTTATGCTAACAATCAATTTAGTGCCCAGAGCCTCATGTAATTTACCCCAGAATATAGAGGTGAAGCTTAGATCCTAATCAAAAATAATCGACAACAACACACCATGTAAACTGACAATATTAGAAATATACAGTTCAACTAAACTTTCCAATGAATAGTCTATTCCGACTAGAATAAAGTGCGCTAATTTCATTAATCTATCCATAATAACCCAAACAACATCTTTCTTTTTCAGAGTTAGGTGTAACCTCGAAACGAAATCCATTGTGACACGTTCTCATTTCCATTCTGGAATCGTAATATGTTGCAATAAACCCGACGGAACCTGATGTTCGGCTTTCACCTATTGGCACACTAAACATTTAGTCACAAAATCTGATATTTCACGTTTCATACCTGACCACCAGTACATTCGCTTCAAATCATTATACATTTTTGTACTACCCGGATGAATAGAATAGATATCATTGCGAGCTTCACTCAAAATGTCTTGTTTTAGTATCAAATCATTCGAAATACACAATCGACCTCTGAAATACAAATTAACATAATCACCAATACTGAACTCTGTAGTTTGACCATTTTCAACCAAGGCACATTTTAATTCCAACTTGGAATCATTTTTTTGCAACTCTGGAATTCGTTGTATAAATATCAGTCTAACACACAATTCAACCAAAATAGAACTGTCTCGTACCAAAGTCAACTGAGTATTCAATGCTCTTAAGGAAAATAAAGATTTCTGACTCAAAGCATCCGCAACTACATTCGCTTTACCAGGATGACAATATATAATCAAATCATATTCTTTCAATAGTTCAAGCCACCTGCGTTGACGAAGATTCAAATATTTCTGAGTCATCAAATATTTTAAACTTTTGTGATCTAAATAAATGACATTTTTCACCATAAACGTAATGTCGCCAAATCTTTAAAGCAAATACGACTACAGCTAACTTCATATCATGAGTCAGATAATTTCTTTCGTGTGTTTTCAATTGAAGAGATGCGTAAGCTATTACCTTGCCTTCCTACATAAGAACACAACCCAGTCCACTCAACGAAGCATCACTGTAAATTGTAAATTCTTTCACAGAGTTAGGCTGAGTCAACACCGGAGCTTCAGTTAGCATCTTCTTCAATTGCTCAAAGCTTTGTTGGCTTTTTTTTTGGTCCAAATAAATTGAATATCTTTCTGTATTAGTCTAATCATTACCAAAGCAATAATTGAAAAGCTTTTCGAAAAGCACCGGTAATAACCTGCCAAACCCAAAAAACTACGTACATCTATAACATTTTAAGGCGGTTTCCAATTTACAATTGCTGAAATTTTGTTCAGATCAACACGAATACCAACCGTAGATATCACATGCCCCAAAAATCCAACTTCAGGTAACCAAAATTCACATTTGCTGAATTTTACGTAAAGTTTCTTTTCACGTAGAGTTTGTAACACAACTCTCAAATGCTAATCAGGTTCAGCTTCATTTTTTGAATAAATTAAAATGTCATCAATAAATACTACTACAAACTGATCCAAATGTGGTTGAAACACTCTATTCATCAAATCCATGAATGCGGCTGGGGCATTCGTCAGACCAAACGACATAACAAGAAACTCATAATGGCCATATCAGGTTCTGAATGTTGTTTTTGGAACGTCTGGCTCTTTAACACGTAACTGATAGTAGCCCGATAGTAAATTAATTTTCAAAAATACAGTCGCTCCTTTCTACTGATCAAACAAATCATCAATTCGCAGTAACAAATATTTATTCTTAATCCTCACATTGTTCAATTGCTGATAATCAATACACAACCTCAAAGTGTCATCTTTCTTTTTTACGAATAAAACAGTAGCTCCACAAGGTGATACACTCGGTCTAATGAACCTGCGATCTAAAAATTCTTGCAGTTGAGACTTCAATTCCTTTGATTCTATTGGTGCCATTCTATACGGTGCTATAGGTATCAGAATAATTCTCGGTACCACATCAATTACAAACTCGACTTCTCTTTCTGGCAGCAATCCTAGTAATTCTTCTAGAAATCCATCCCTAAATTTACATACAGTTGGAACCAAATCTATTTTTAGTTTAGATGCCCGAGTGTCCAAGATATAAGCTAGAAAAGCTTCAGAACCTTTTCAAATTAACTTTTGAGCAATTAAAGCTGATATTATACCAGACGTACAATTAAATCAATTTGTTTCAATGCTAACCAAATCACCACTTGAACATTTTAAAACAATTCGTTTCTACTTGCAACTAACAACTGGATCATGAATTGTTAACCAATTCATTCCTAGAATAACATCAAATTCGTCAAAGGGCAATAACATCCAATCAACAGGAAATTTGTAACACCAAATTTTTAGTGGACAGTTTTTACAAACCTTATTAACTATCACACTCTAACCTATCAGATTTGACATTTTAACATCAAATTCAGTGGATTCTACTGGTATTTTCTTTTATGAAGCTAATGTTGTGCATATATAAGAATGTGTGGATCCAGGATCAATTAATACAATAATAGTAACATAAAAAAGAGTGAAACTACCAGCAATGATGTCAGGTGTCGTAGCTTCCCCTTTATCTCGAATCGCATAAGTTTTGACTCGTGCTCAACCTTCGGATCTAAAATTTGTATAGCGCAATTCATTTCGACTTGCTCTAAAAGTATTTCCAGGTCTCGATTTTCTACCCCTCTGAGATAAAATTGTAGACTTCACAACTTGCTTTGAACTAGATTCAGCCTTATTCAGACATTCTTGTATTAGATGCTCATGTGACCCACAACAAAAACATGCCCCTGATTTGAATCTACACTCACCTAGATGAATCTTGCCACGGTGTTTAAAGACAGGTATATCTATATTCCGAACACTACCAACACTAGCCACCAAGGTAGCTTGAGTCTTTGAAGGAAACTGTCTGAACGTACTTTTTCTTGTATTCCCAGCGTAGGAACAGATTGACTACTATAATCTCTTGGTTTCTTCGGTGGAGGTGCAGAAGAATTTATGAATCCATTCCATTTGCTCGAGTTTTCTTCTTAGCTTTAGCTCGTTCCTTATCTTTCCAGATTGCTTTCATTTTCTAGGCACATTCAGATAATACTACAAATTGTTTAGTTTCAAGCATTCCCACCATTGCTCGTATGTTTTCATTCAATCCTCTTTCAAACCTAGCATACATTTCGGCTTCAGAAGTTAGTTGTTCCCGAGCATACTTACTCATATTCATAAACTTACGTTCATATTCCACAACCAACATACTTCCTTGTTTTAGATCCAAGAATTCATGTTTCTTGTCTTCCAAATATAGTTGACTGGCATACTTCTTTCTAAACTCGGTCTGGAAAAATTCCCACATCACTCGATCTTTTTGAACCACAGAAGTTAAAGTAACCCACCACTGGTAAGCATCTTCTTTCAGAAGTGAAATAGCATATTTCAAACTATCATCAGGCGAATAGTTTAATTCATCAAAAGCACGCTGAACATTTTCTAACCAAAACTCAGCTTTTGCTGGGTCTTCATTAAACAATCAACGAAAATCTGTAGCTTCGCATTTACAAATTTTATCAGTAAGAGGTCGATAAACAGATACCTGATCTATATTTTGAGGACAAACATATATTATGGGAGGTATAAGAGGGGGTGGAGCTTGTGAAGCCATCGAAATATTTCATACAAATTGTGCAAACCACTCGTTCATCATTTGAAAGAAAGTATTATGATCTCAACTTCCTGGTAACTAAGATCCAGACATATCCTGACTTGCTCTCTCATCAGAAGCCGAAGCATGACTTTTAACCTCATCATTATCAGCAAGATTATTTCTGTCTGCCATTCGAAAATCTATAAAAGAATACACTATCAAATCGGATCATGAGCATCACATATTTTATAGGTTAATGTGGCATGTAATTCTAGACTCAAAACATGCTACGTTAGTCCTAGAATCGACTAAATCGTAACTCTGATACCACTAAATATAACACCCTTAACCCGTCTCTGTCGCTGGATTAGGGTTACGGAGCATTACCGTACAAATCAGAACATTTAACTTCAAAACAGAAACAATTATGTAACTGAATATCAACATCTAACAAATCAATATAATCATAGTAAAAATGCATTTTCGGGTCTTAAATCGAGCCTTTGGGGCCCTAAAAATAACTTGGGAACAATCAAGGATCAACTTAAAACAAAATAATTTTTTTTTGGAAAATCATGACAATTTGGGAAACATGGGTCACACGACCATGTGGCCAGGCCGTGTGACATAGCCCAGACCATGTGGACATTCGAAGTCTAGACACACGGCCGTGTGCCAAACTGTGTGCGCATTCGATGTTGGGTCACACAGTTGTGTCACAAACCGTGTTGCATACTGACTTGAGACACATGGCCGTGTCACAGGCCATGTATCAGATCGTGTAACACCCCTAACCCATCTCCGTTGTCGGATTAGGGTTACAGAGCATTACTAAAGATTCAAAACAACATTTAACATCATAACATTAAATAAATTAATCTCATGAAAAACTATCAAACATGGTCCCTAAATCGAGCCTTCGAGGCCTTAAAAATAGTTTAGAAACAATTGGGGACTAATTTGAAACAAATAAGAAGATTTGAGTAAAAGTTGCAAAATTTGAAAACAGAGGTCACACGGCAGTGTGGCTAGCCCAGGCCATGTAATAATCGAACAAAGGGACAAACGGTCGTGTCCCAGCTCGTGTCTCAACCCATGTAACTTAGTGAGTTGGGTCACACGACCGTGTCGCAGGCTGTGTGCTATGCCGTGTAACTCTCTGACTTACGACACACGGTCGTATCGTAGGCTGTGTAGCTCACTAACTTAATACACTAAATATTTACAATGACACACGACCGTGTAGCCAGGCCGTTGTGTCACACGACCGTGTGACAGCCCATGTCTCAGGCCGTGTAATCCATAATTTGACCCTAAATACAAGTCATTTCAAGGCCAAAACACACCTAACTATCCATCTCATTTGTGCACACATTCAATTGACCTATGCATCATTCAAACACTTATAAACATACCATTTCAACATCCTATTTCATCTAACCAATATGCCATTCAAAGGTACCACATTCATATCAAAACATCAATGATCAAATCAAAGTAATATAGCCACTTTTCAAGCATAGAACCTAGTTTCTTTAACTACCAAATAACATCACATATAACCTTTTGCATATCATCACAAGCATACCAACAATGATCATGTATTTCAAGTATCTAAAAGTGCCCAAAATGACTTAACTTATCAAGGCATTAAAAGTCCATCAAACCAAACATAAACTTCAAAAGCATATACATACCAAATAAACCATTAACACATTAATGACCTACCATTACAAAAGGTCCTATACATGTCATTTATAACCTTGGGCCAAAATACTCAAAAACTATCGAAATGGTTATTGGATAGTGTGATAGATCTCTGACAAGCTTTCAACCGATCGAGCTTCTGATAATCTATAAAACAAAGGAAAGTAACTACGTAAGCAACTAGTGCTTAGTAAGCTCGTATAAACTCAAACATAACTTATCATTTCTTAGCACAAACTATAGAATAAGCATAATATCATTACCAAGACCATAAGCTTAGTAAAAGCCTATTCAAGCACCATCAAACTTTCAAGTTAGTAGGTTCATCCATGATACATATGAGTTCAATCATATAGCTATTAGATTTCATATACACATCATTTAACTCACAACCTTTTCATAAGATAATGAACCATTTCAATTGTATACTTACCATGTCATTTCCTTTACTTACCTGTTGAACAATCGAGAATTACATCAGATACTCGGGAATGCTCACACGTAGTGTGTCTTTCCATATAATCGTAACCTTTCCTTTTCAATAGTGCTCACACGAGCTGTGGGTCAAAACGTTAGCTACACGATGCTGCTCACACAAGCTGTGGAGAATCTGTAACAAATGCAAGACCTCAACCATAGGTAGGTCATTCAAGACCAGCACTCGAAACATGAAATCCGTAATGACATGTCATTTGTATCCTAAGAATTCTTAAGGTTTAAATGGGATTCATTATCCGTCAATTACTCAAAACATCAATACATAAGCATTTTCAAGTCCGTTTATATTAACACAATATAGTAAATAATCAATTTAGCTATCATTAATACGATTATAATTCATACAAACTTACCTCGATAACTATAGCCATATATGTAGAATTTAAAACTAATCTGAAGCTTTCGCCTTTCCTCGATTTAAGTCTGGTTGTTGTTTATCTTTATCTAAATAGATAATTTCATTCAATTAAGTACTTCAAGTATTCAATTCAATTCAATTCAATCCATAATTTATATTTATGTAAAATTACAAAATTACCCCTAATATTTTAACTTTTCACAATTTAGTCCTTAAGCTCATAACTTGAATATTATTCATTTAACCTAAATTTGTAATATCCCTAAACTGGGTCTAGAAGTTTCGGGTATATTTTTCGGGTGAAACTAGGAATTTATAGGGTTTTTAGTAATTTTTAATTTAATTTAGGAGGTTAATTTCATTTAAAATCGATTAAACAATAATCCAGAAAAATAAAAATATTTTTGGAAAATTAATTTTAAAATAATTAAATAATTAATAGTGAAAATAATTAATTTGGGTCGAAAAAGAATTTTAAAATAATTTTTATTGGGGGTTAAATTGAGTTAAATTTAAATATTAATTAAATTGGATTTAATTGTAAAATAAGGGGAATTTTGGGGTATTTATTTGGCAAATAGACCTTAAAATTCAAAATTTTAGAGGGAAAGGATTAAATGGTAAAACAAGGGAAATGTGGGAGTGGCCATTAGGCAAATTCCACAATTTTTAAATTCTGGTGGGTTGTTTAAACTTTAAAAATAATACATCTAGCCTACTTTTCACCATTTAAATCATATTAGAGAGCTATGAATTTCATTTTCTTTCAATGGTTTAAATATCTATCATCAGAGAATAGATCCAAACAATTTCCTTTTCAAAATACTCTCTCTTTTCACCCGAAATTATTCTCAAAAGTAGCCAAAAATATTCTAAACTTTTTCAAGATTCTTGAATCAAGATTTTCAATCAAAGGATTTAGAATGAATCAAAGGTAATTATCATTTCTAAACTTATTTTTATGATGATTAGAAACATTTTTACATGATTTGAGAGTCAATTACATGATTTTTTTATCAATGTCAACTTCTTCAAAAGATTAATGTGCTTTAATGGCGGATCTTTAATTTTGAGAGGAAATCCACAAATCAATGGATTTTCCAACTCAAAATGGATCTATTAGAAGGCTTTTGGTTTTATTTATCAAGATTAAACATGATTTGTGAGGTAATTTGAAGAAATCCAAATTTCATCATCTTCTTGAATTAATTTTCTGAATTTTTGTGAAGTTGATTTAAATGTGAAATTGATGCTTAGTTTATGTGTAATTGGTTTAGTATTGATGTTTGGAACTAATTAGGAGGGCTGGAGAGGTCGATTTTGTGAGGAATCGAGTTTTCGACTTGATGTTACAAATCTGGTAAGGTAACTTTGTGAAATGATTTTGATTAGTATAGTTAATTAAAATTTATGTTTAATATAGCTTTGAAAAGGTGGTAATGCCTACTTTGTCTTTGTTAAAGCTCCGAATCTTGAAGATGATCGAGATAACTAGAATCGAAGCTCAAAATTTCCTAGTTAATCACTTGTTGTGGTAGAAAAAAAAATTTGTGATGAGTGTTTCTATGGGAAATTTGGTAAATTAACCCTCAATTATGTTTAATTATGAGTGTTCCAAGAGATTTAGGCTTGGTAGAGACTTTATTATGCATTTTAGAGACTATATTCGGGCACTGTGGTACTCCCGAGAATTAGTTTGATTTTGGTTGTAAATGGACTTTGGACATTTATTTTGAATGGTTTTATAATAATTTTGAGGCATGTTTAAGTTTAATTACTGATTGTTTTACGGTGTATTGTTGCTTCATATCACGATGATTGATAACACGGTGTGTGAAGCATGAAATTTATACTAACAATTGTTTAAATGAAGCTTCCATGGAGTGGTTTACTAGCAACTAAGGTACGCCACTTGTCCGAGTTATTCGGTGTTTGATGTGCATGAAATTAATTGTTTAATTCTATTTAATTGAGGCTTAATTGATGTCAATAAATTCAATTAAGGTTGTGTGTATATATATATGTTAATTAATCGTAGTTAAATCCAGTTTAATTGGTAATTAAAATATGCAAAATCGGGTTTTCAAACGAGTTTTCTGCAAAAAAAAAAAAAACTACAGTGGGTTTTTGGTGTTTGAATTTTTGTCTTTTTATATTGGTATTTTAATTTGTTTAAGTTACGATTTAGTTTCGAAAATTGATTAGTCTAATTAGAGCCCTAGATGGTAAGGAAACATGGTAAAATTTTAGGATTAGTCCCGTAATGGGTAAAATTTGATAGAAACACACTTAATTTGTAATTCAGAATAGGTATTGATAGTTTGTATTAGTTACAGTTTGGTACTTAATAGTAAAAATTGAATTAGACATAGTAAATGAACTCGAATTAAGCTGAAATTTTTAAGCTTGCATAATTTTGACTAAAAGAAGGTTGGTAAACATTTAGACCTAAAATCGAGTTAGTTTTACCATAGGTGGTAAAATAATGAAAATGCCCTTAGGTTAAATTACCTAGGAAAAGTTTAAAATTGGTTCATAGTTTGCTTCTGCATTAATAAATAGCTAATAATCAGAAACGATTGAGGTGTTATAAGGTCGGGGTGTGTCTTGGGTGGTCGTTAGCAGGAGAGTCACTTAGGTGGCTAATGTAACACTTCGAATCCGGGTCGGTCCGTCTCGGTCGGGTTGGGGGTGTCACAAAATTGATATTAACCAATGCTACAAGGGACCTTGGAACAACCCATAATAACCAACAATTCACAATATAACCCATGGATTTACATTTTTGACAATTTAATCCCTATTTCAAAATTCATCAAAAATAACTTAACAAAATAAGTTTGTTTAACAACCAAGATTAAAAATCTATCAAATAACTTCAAAACCTATTAAAAAACAACCATGGCAAGTCCCTCAACCTTTAACAATTTTGCAAATTAACCCCCAGGCCAGCTAGATTAAGTTAAAACGAGCTCAAAAACATAAAAATAACTAAAAACGGGCAAAAATTACATACCATGCATGAGGAATAAGCTTTGGCCGAAACTTAGAAAGCTCAACAATGGTGAATCGGTTTTGGCAACAAAATGAAAAAGATGATAGATTTGTTTTATCTTTTATTTACTTAATCATTTAACACAATTATCAAATTACCAAATTTGTAACACCCCTAACCTGTGTCCGTCGCCGGAACAGAGTTACAGAGTATTACCGAAACTTTCAGAACATTTTCAAATAATTCATGTCAATCACTGTTCATTTTTTGAGATTATTCATAACGTCCCTCAAAATGGACCCTTGAGGTCCAATATGAGTATTGGAATCGAGTCGGGACTTAATCGCAAACCCTAAAAAATTTTTGCAAAATTTCAAAAATTTTCCAAGGTGCAGGGCTCACACGTCCGTGTGGTCCAAGGGACAAGCTCGTGTGACCCTAGGACACACCCATGCTACAGGCCGTGTTCGACCCCGTGTAACTCTCTGACTTGTACCACACGGCCGGCCACACGCCCGTGTACTACGCCGTGTGGTTAATTAATTCTTTTCAAAAATTAGGTGCAGGTTTCACACGGCCAAGACACACGCCCGTGTTCTAGGCCGTGTAGCACACACGGCTGAGACACACGCCCGTCTCTTTGCCCTTTTGCTCAATTCTGAGCATTCTATTTTTCTCAAATTTAAGATGTAGGGGACACTGCCTAACCACACACCCATGTACCAGGCCGTGTGTCACATACGGTCTAGACACATGCCCGTGTGTCTGCCCATGTGGATAAAATAAAGCCACTTTTAGCTTCATTTCTCACCCAAAATTTTGCTAATGACCTACACCAAACTTTCATCCAAATACCAACCAATCCAAGCATTGAAACCAAGTAATTTATAACATCTAACATGATATATTATTACATGCATTCATGTTTTTAATCTTACCCTTTAGTAAGCATACTCATTTAACCTTTCTCAATCAATCAATAACAAACACTTATGTTATCTCCATAAAATAAACTTAATACATATATATACATATACCAAAACATAATCATCACTAGCCATTCCAATGGCTAGATTACAATAATCATTTACATTTACATGCCAATATGACCAATATAACCTATACATGCCATTATAACAATAATTGATTTACCATATGTACCGAAATAGGCCGATGGATAGTGTGAGTGATCTCCGCCAACCTTCCAATCTAACGAGCTTCCGATTTACTATAAAATAGGGAAATAAAACTAAGTAAGCATTACATGCTTAGTAAGTTCATATAACATGGTACTTAACTTACCATTCAATCTATCTCAAGACAAACATGTAAGGCACATTCAATCAATTTGATCTCAAGCCCTACACACATCCTCATTACCCTTGTTAGTCATATGTTCCATAATAACATCAAAAACATATATGGGCTCAACAATAATCAGATTTCCAGACATATATATGTCCATACTTTCCATATTCCGTTTTCATAAAACATGTATAAATCACATCGTTATATCTCAAGTATTTTTCCATACAATTCGTCTCGAGTTTAGTTTATTTCATATCAGAACTTTACTCATATTACTCGAAACATCAATGTCACGCGAGTAGTAGTACACTCAAAGTGTACAAGTCTATAATCAAGGATGACATATTCATCAAATGAATTCCATGTACAAGTATCATCATCTCATGTTTTCTTATAGAAATTGTCATGTATCACCATTTGCATGTATTTCAGACATATACGTGTAATAACTCAATTCTTATTCATATTTTCTCATGTCAAGATTTTTACCCATTGAATTTATTCGGAATATCGATGGATACACAGGTAGTACACAAAAATTAGTAAATCCTTCAATTCATATTCAATGGTACCCATAAGGTATTATTTCAGAGAGTACACTCTCGAGCCACACATATATTCAACAGGATTACCAGTCCAGGCTAAATCCTTTTTATGGCATATGCTCTAAAGAGCTTGATTTGGATTACCCGTCAGGGCTAAATCCAATCCATAACATATGCGCGAGAGGACTTATATCAGGATTATCCGTCCGGGCTAAATCCTTTTTATAATGAGGTAGATGGAATTACTCGTCCGAGCTAAATTCTGTCAGCAACAAATGCAGGACCTCATTCATTTCGGGAAATCACATATCTATCGAATTTTCCATTTATTCAAACAGAATTTGACATTTTCCAAGCATTATCAGGCATGTGATTATTTCATACATTTATAGTATTCACATGAGTCAAATAGACACATTCCACATTCATTTCAAGTGCATAAGTAACATTTTTATCATTTATCATTTATCGGGCCTTATTATTGATCGGGCTTCGTCAGGTATATTTCCAATGTCATATACATATAATATTTATACAATTCACAAGCACAACATTTAATTCAAGCATATAAATATACACAATTTAGTTACACGAACTTACCTCGACAAATGTTCGTGTACATATAATCTACTAATCCGACATTTTCCTCTTTTTCTCGTTCTAGCTCCGAATTTGGTCTATCCGGATCCAATTTGGCCAAGAAAGCTTGCTTTCTCTTTCCTAGGGTTTCCATGGAATATTTGGGGAAGAAGATGATATAAAATGATTTTTTATTTCTATTTAATTATTTATCATCTTTTAATTTTATCACTTTTCAATTTAGTCCTTAGCCTTTTTCTAATTTTCCATGGATGAGTCACCAAAAATATCTACATACTTTTCATTTATGGTCTAATTACCATATAAGGACCTTAAGTTTTGAATTCCATAGCTATTTGATCCTTATAGCTACTAAAATTCAACTTTTGCATTTTATGCGATTTGGTCCTTCTCGGAATTAAGCACATATCGGTAAAATTTTCTTATCAGAATTTTCACATGACATTTCTATCATATTATGGACCATAAAATAAAATTAAAATAAATTTTATTTTCGGCTCGAATTTGTGGTCCCGAAACCACTGTTCCGATTTCACCGAAATTGGGCTGTTACAAAATTAGCTTTTTAAAACTATTAAAATTTCATTAAAACCTATCCATAAACATCCACTAACTTATAACATGGTATATTTACTATCTAAGTTCCTTAAATTTCCTTTCCATAGCCATTTATCCCTTTTAACTAATAGAAACCCACTTTTGCAACCTTTACAATTTAGTCTTTTTTACATAATTAACCATTTAAATTTCAAAATTTCTTTACAAAACTTTAATACGGCCCTAATATAATCTCATAGACTTTAAATAAATAATAAAATAATAGCTCACTCGTCGGAATTGTGGTCCCAAAACCACTGTTTTTGACACCACTAAAAACAGGTTGTTACAGACCGTGTGAAACCTACACCTAAAACAATAATGACACACGCCGTGTGGGGTGATTGTGTGTGGCACACGACCATGTGACAGCCCATGTTCCAGGTCGTGTGCAGCATAAGTTGCCCCTAAAACAAGCCATTTCAAAACCAAGTCTTGCACACTAAGATACACCAATTCCACAAACATTCACGTGACCAAAACACACTTCAACCACATTTAAAACATACCAATTCCATCAATTTATATGACTAACTAATATGCCCTCATTGACACCACATTTCAACTATCAATTAAAAATGCATCCAACCTTAATAGATTCATACCTTTCATCTATTCAAACATTAAAAAAAAAACATCTTCATCACAACTTGATACCATATAATAGCATAAGCACCATTTCAACTTGGCTTGATCACACATTACCAAAACAACCAAAAGTTACAGTTCATAAACATAACTTTACATACACAGGCATTAACAACCTAAGTTCAAATTATGTTCAAATATTCACAAAATAAACATCCTATATACATGCCACATATAACCACCAATCAAGACTTCAAAATCAATTGATGATAGTAGATGATAGGTGTGAGCTCCGACGATCTGATCAACATGCTCCAAAAGTTCAAAATCTACATAAAATAATAACAAAGTAAGCATGTGAATTACTTAGTAAGTTTCCACAATTTAACATATAACTTACCAAACTCATTTAAATGGTAGCACATAACAAATAACCTCAACCTTATCACAACACAGTCCAACAATTTCATATCAGTAACATTTAACTATATAGGTAATTATAATTCATATCAATTAACTTTTGTTCTTTCGATGGATCTTTGTAAAAGTATTCAAATACATGAGTCCAAAAATAGATAATGCTCGTAAGAGCTAATCAGATACAGATTAAATATGTTAGGTTACTCGTCCGGGCTAGACCAATGACAACACAGAAAAACTAGCCTGGCTAAAGCTAGTTATACATGTAAAACAAAAACGGATTACCAGTCCAGGCTAAATCTGAGTCACATGTACATTCGAGTCCACAACACATGCAGGAACTCGGTCCAAATCAGAAATTCAGATAGAAATCTCATGTAAGAATCTTTTACTCAGTCCATCGAAATTATTCATAAATTCAATACAATTAGCATAGATCCATTTGATTAAGTAATTTCAAAAATATATAAAAACATCAATAACAATATTTGATAATGGATTATAACAAAAATAACTATAGAAACTTACTGAATTTCGATAACTAGACGACTACTTGACGATATTCTCTTTTCCACGATTTATAATCGATCCACTCATTTCTTGGTCTTGCATTGAAGACAACCTAGTCGACAAGCTCCTTCAATGGTGATCTTTTTTCTCCTTCAATTTCGGCTATAGGAAGAGAAAGGTGATAGTTCTTTCTTTTGTTTAATTTTACTATTAACTTAATTACCTTTTTTCCCTTAAAAATTACCCAAAATTTCATAAATTAACAACCATGACCGTCCACTACAATTAATAATGGTCTAATTACTAGATAAGGCCAACAATTCAAATATTTTAAGCTATATACTAGTTTTAACTAAAAACCACAAACTTTTTCAACTTTTATTATTTAGTCCATTTACTTAATTACCTAACTAAACACTAAAATTTTGTAATCAAACTCAAATACTACATTATAAATTCCTTATAAACATTAAATAATCAATAAAACATTGACTTACTAACGAGAATTGTGGTCCCGAAACCACTATTCCCGACACCACTGATGGGCGTAGAAACCACCAAATATAAATTCCTACGAGAAATAATAGTAATAGCAGTATAGAGCAGTAGGGTCGAATCCACAGGGACTGACTATCTAATTTCGCCTTTTTTTGTGACCAAAATCGTTGTTGCGGTCACAGTATTGCCCACGACCTATGCGTAGCAATGTTGAAAAAAATTAAAAATGGGGGGTTTAAATTGATTAAGATAATAAAATAAGGAAATACGAAGTGTAATAAAATAAAATAAAATAGATTCGAAATTAAAAAAAAATAAGAAAATAAAATAAATGGGTAAATAAAATTTTTTTAAGCTTAGCCTTAGCCTCGGTGTACTCCAATCATGAATTGATCCTTGAAACAAATTTTTCCTTCCAAGCGATAAGCTGGTTGTAATAGTCGAGGATCCCTCAAACCGCCAACTCTTCCTCTCGTAGTCGATCCTGGTATCACCTGCAAATCGACCCTTGTTGAATTTCCAACCACGTGGCACGTACCCGTAATTTAAAACTTTGACAGCCTTACGATCTGAAATGTCAAACTCGAATTAACTGCCTCAACTGTGTGGGTCGTTTAAATCTGATTACTATCTCCCTTGACGGAATCCAACTAGTTTTCCAATTGAACACGCCAATTTGTTCACGGGATTTTGAATACAGTATCGCCGACTCAACTTCCCAACTGTACGCCAAACGGTTCCAATCCAACGCGCGCTTTTTGAATTGAAATCGAATCAACTTTGAGGGACAAATTTATACTATCCCATATACCGGAGAGATAGCGAATACTGAGTTGCAAAATATTTAGTGTGGGTTCATATCTCACGATTACTTTGTCGAAGTGATAACTGGGCTAAGGCTAAAAAAGGTTTAGTTAATCATGGAAAGAATCATGCTTGAAAGTAAATGGTTCAAGTGGAATTGTGAAAAGTGGAAAGGGAAAGGGCCTTGGAAGGCAATTAAACCAAAAATTTAAAAGTAAAAGAAAAAGAATTGAAAATGGCAGAATGAAAAGTGATGCAGCTAATGAAAAGGAAAAAAAAGAAAAGAATTTGTTAAAGCCTAAAGCTAAGTGTGTGTTCAATTGACTGTAGCCACTAGGTATTTATACATACTTTTAGTGCTAAAATTTAGCTAGATTTTTCCTAAATATTATCACTAAATAATTCTAAATATTGTCAGTAAAGAATTCAAATTTTAAAAATTAAATTTAAACTAGAGATTAAATTTAAACTAATTACAGAGTTGTAACAATATAAAAAATCCTTCAATCTTTATCCAGCCACTTTTTGAATCTTCAATCTTTCAATCAAGCCCTCATCTTTGCTTTTTATTCCAATTTAGCCCCTTTTTGTAATAGTTTGAATTTAGCACACCAACTTCATTCCTAATAAGAAAAATCCAAATTTAATAGCATTTTATTCGATAATTAGCAAAAATAAATATATTAAAAATACGAATTTATCTTGCTATCAAATTCCCCCATTTAACCGATGCTTGTCCTCAAGCATGATATCCACTAAAAATAATTTGTCAATCCCTTTCAAAATCAAAACCCCCTTTCCTAGTCAAGCATACTTCAAACAATTAGGTGAATAAAAAATAAACAATTGCTAAACTCAATCAATAAGCATTTTATAAAATCTCGAACGGTATGTCAAATTCAACTATTTCACTAGATTTAGGCTTAATCAAATATGCGAAACGGTCATACCCAATATATACTTTTATCAATTTATTATTATTTTTTATTTTCAAACGTAGTCAAGTCTTTTGACACGAAGCGAGATGACAACCCAAGCACCTCACCCCGGTTACTCAACCCGACACGTTTCTTTTATTTAATTATTTCCAATGAATTCGATACATAATCAAATCTTTTGACGCGAAACGAGATGAAAACCCAAGCACCTCATCCCGGTTACTCAATTTCATATGTCCTTAATTGATTTATTTCTCAAGGCAGCTCGATTAGCGGAGTGTTACAAGCTTCGGCTCGTCACCAAACCTTTTAACGCGAAATGAGATGACAACCCAAGCACCTTATCCCGGTTACTCAACTTGGTCACATTTCTGAATCTTCACTCTTAACCCAGCTATTAGCAAATTTATTTATTTAAATGAGTGCTCTCATTAGGCAAGTTTAAAAGAGCCAAAAAATTTCATGAAATATTGACTAAGGCATAACATTTTAAATTCTACAAAATATTCATTGATCAAACAAGCAATAGTTATTCATGGTTCACCCACTTTTTAAAATAAACTAAACATGAGAATTAGAGGTTTATTTTTTAAACAAATTAAGGAATTATTTAGCGAAGCACATGCAAAGAAGAAATAGCATGGCACACCTTACGACCCCCCTACTTAGCCCACATTGCCCTCAATATGCAATTTTAAAATAATAATGAATAGAAGGGTCAAGTGTACTCCCCGTGTTAATTTGGCGAAAGGTGGTTTGGGCAGTTCGGGTTGGTTCTGGTATGTTCGGTCCTAGGTGTATGTTTCAACAAATGGCAGCACTAAAATTTGACAAGGCTTGCTCATGCCATGAATTAATTCTGACCTCCTTAAAAATGACTGTCTTCGTCCATGTTCTTGGAAAATAACATGATCAAACGGATTAAAATGATACTTTATTTAATTCTCAAACTAAACTAGAATTCAAAATTAAATTAAATAAATGAAAATAAATAAAAATAAATGTGGGTTGCCTCCCATAAAGCGCTTTTGTTTAACGTCGTTAGCTCGATGACCTAAGTGTTATTCGTTTGGTTTCTCAAGAATTAATTCTTCCATTATGTGCACTTGGAATTCCTCCATTATTGGTGGATTAAGGCGTCTTTGAGATTCTCCATTCGGGTTTGCCTTTTCCACTATCGGAATCCTTAAATGTTTCGGTAATGGTTTGAGTTCCAGTTTCGAAGCCTGCAAAATAGAAGGCAAGAGTTTAGTTTTAGAAGGAGAAAGATTAAAATATTTACCTTGACTTCTAGGAAATTGTGGAGTCTCCAATAGAATAACGGTTTCAAGAATCAGTTTTTTAAATGTCATTAACTCCTCTAATTTATCCATCGTATCGAGGTCTAAACTCTTGCAAAGTACAGTTTGTAACCCATCCTCTTCATGATACTTAAAATGAAATTTCTTTTGTGGTTCAATAATATCAACACTAGAAATATTCGACATTGTGTTGGGTTGGCTTATCGCCTTATAAACATTAAATTTTACCACCTCACCGTCGAATTCCATAGTGAGGGTTTCATTTCGAACATCAATTTTTGCACGTGCGGTACTTAAGAATGGTCTCCCGAGTAAAATATCGGAAGCATTTCTTGAGTGGTCGTCCTCCATATCGATAATGTAAAAGTCTGCAGGAAAAATTAGTCCATTTACCTTAACAAAGACATCTTCCAACACCTCTTCTGGATATATGCACAATCTGTCAGCCAATTAAATAATCACTCATGTTTCTTTCAAAGGACTCGTGTTTAGCAATTTAAAAATAGATAAAGGCGTTACATTAATAGATGCTCCCAAATCACACATGGCTTTATTTATGTCAATATTACCTATTTTGCAGGATATAGAAAACATACATTGGTCCTTACACTTAGGTGGAATTTTCCTTTGTAGTACTGCAGAAACGTTTTCCCCCACAATTACCCATTCCTTTCATTGGAGTTTCTTTTTGCCGTTACATAGTTTTTTCAAGAATTTTGCATAGTGTGGAACCTGTTCAATTATATCAAGTAAAGGAATATTAATTTCTACCTTATGGAATGTCTTAAGGATTTATTTTTCCTCTCATTCCTTTTTAACTTGGGCAAGCCTTCCAGGGTATGGGGGAGGTACAACAAATGGTTTATGTGGTGTCGGCTCCGTAGGAGCTGTTGGTTCGGCTTTTTGTTCTTCTTATTCAGCTTTGTGGGCCACGAGTCGTGCCAGGCACTAGTTTTGACTCTGTTCCATCCTTTACGGTCACAGCACTTGCATTTTGACGTGGGTTTGACTCAATTTGAGATGGCAATTTTCCTTGGTTCTCCAAACGACTAACCGTAAGTGCTAACTTACTTATTTGCTGATCAATTTCTTGGAAGTCTGCCTCAAACTTTTGTTGGAACTTTTCGGTGCTAATGGCCAACCTCTTTACTATGGCTTCAAGAGATGACTTTGGAGGTTGATACTGTTGAGGCGGAGGTGGTCTTGGTTGATATGGTTGATTATATCGAGGATTCAATCTATAGCTTAGATTTGGGTGGTCCCTCCACCCTTCATTGTACGTGCTTGAATATGGATCGTAACGCCTTTAAGGTGGCCCTGGGAAGTTCCCAACGGCATCTACTTGTGCAATTGTGTCTTCAAGTAAAATCGAGCACGAGTCGGTAGGATGGTTAGGCTTAGCACAAATCCGGCACAATTGAGCTGGGTTCGTCTATCCTGCAAACATATTTTTAACCACATTAGTAAGTTCATCAATCTTATTTACTATGGAAGGAGTACTTAGCTCATGAACCCTTCTCGTAGGTTTCATAAGTGGTCAATACTGTTGAGAATTCGCAACAATGGTCGAAATTAATTCCCTAGCTCTTTGAGGAGTCATGTTCAAAAGAGCCCCTCCACTAGCAACATCAATCATCTTCATTTCCATTGGGAGTAACCCCTCATAGAAGTACTGTAAGAGTGACTGTTCAGATAGGCCATGTTGTGGGCAACTTGCGCACAACTTCTTGTATCGCTCCCGATATTCATAGAGTGATTCTGCTTCTTCTTGTATCTGCCATGTCGTCTGAATCTTCGGATGAGTAAATATCTTCAGTGTAAGATCCTTCTTCAAAGTCGGGTTGTGGTTGTTTACCGCGCCGAATAGCTTACCTTTGAAGTGTTCAAGCCAATTTTTCAATTTTCGGTTCAAATGCTAGAGTCCTCGATTCTGACCTGGTCATAAAGAAAACAAACAAAAATTAGAAGTTTTCAACAATCCCCAGCAATGACGCCAAAATTTGATGGGCGTCGAAACCACCAAATATAAATTCCTATGACAAATAACAGTAATAGTAGTATGTAGCAGTAGGGTCGAATCCACAGGGACTGGCTATCTAATTTCACCTTTTTTCGTGACCAGAATTGTTGTCACGATCACAGTTGTGCCTACGACCTGAGCGTAGCAATGCTGAAAAAAATTAAAAATGGGGGGTTTAAATTGATTAAGATAATAAAATAAGGAAATACGAAGTGTAATAAAATAAAATAAAACAGATTTGAAATTGCAAAAAAAAAATTAAGAAAATAAAATAAATGGGTAAATAAAATATTTTTAAGCTTAGCCTTAGCCTTGGTGTACTCCAATCTTGAATCGATTCTTGAAACAGATTTTTCCTTACAAGTGATAAGCTGGTTATAGCAGTCGAGGATCCCTCAAACCACCAACTCTTCCTTTTGTAGGCGATCCTGGTATCACCTGCAAATCGACCATTGTCAAATTTCCAACCACGTGGCACGTACTCGTAATTTAAGACTTTGACAGCCTTGTGATCTGAAAAGCACAACTCGAATTAACTGCCTTAACCGTGTGGGTCGTTTAAATCTGATCACTATCTCCCTTGACGAAATCCAACTAACTTTTTCCAATTGAACACACCAATTTGTTCACGGGATTTTGAATACAGCACCACCGACTCAACTTCCCAACTGTACACCAAACGATTCCAACCCAACGCGCACTTTTTGAATTGAAATCGAATCAACTTTGAGGGACGAATTTGTACTATCCCATATATCGGAGAGATAGAGAATACCGAGTTGCAAAGTATTTAGTGTGAGTTCATATCTCACGATTACTTTGTCGAAGTGATAACCGGGCTAAGGCTAAAATGGGTTTAGTTAATCATGGAAAGAATCATGCTTGAAAGTAAATGGTTCAATTGGAATTGTGAAAAGTGGAAAGGGAAAGGGCCTTGGAAGGTAATTAAACCAAAAACTTGAAAATAAAAGAAAAAGAATTGAAAATGATAGAATGAAAAGTGACGCAGGTAATGAAAAGGAAAAAGAGAAAAGAATTTATTAAAGCCTAAAGCCAAGTGTGTGTTTAATTGACTGTAGCACTAGATATTTTTACATACTTTTAGTGTTAAAATTTAGCTAGATTTTTCCTAAATATTATCACTAAATAATTCAAAATTTAAAAATCAAATTTAAACTAATTACAGAGTTGTAACAATATAAAAAATCCTTCAATTTTTATTCAGCCACTTTTTGAATACTCAATCTTTCAATTAAGCCCTTCTCTTTGCTTTTTGTCCCAATTTAGTCCCTTTTTGTAAGAGTTTGAATTCAGCACACCAACTTCATTCTTGATAAGAAAAATCCAAATTTAATAGCATTTTATTTGATAATTAGCCAAAAATAAATATATTAAAAATACGAATTTATCTTGCTATCAACCACTAAAAAACGAGATGTTACATGTAACACCCCTTACCCGTGTTCAAAGCCGGAACCGGATTTAAGGCATTACCTAACTTATCTCGCTTAAACATCTAGAGTAGGGCTATAAAATTTCATTTAAACCCATCTCAAGCTCATTCTTGGCCCACAAGGCCCTAAACATACCTCCGAGAGGTTTCAGAATCTATCCGGGAACTTTTACGAGCTTGGAAACCTTTTCTCCAAAACAGGGGCCACACGCCCGTGTTGGTCTAGGGACACGCCTGTGTGCCCCTAAGACATGCTCGTGTCTTCCACCTGCGGTCGATCCTGACTAACTTCACACGTCCGGACACACGCCTGTGTCCCTAGCCCGTGTCTCTCACACGGCCTAAACACGCCCGTGTGCTAACACCTTGGTATTTTGACTATGCCGTCATCATCTCACTAAGGTCACACGGCCAAGGCACACGCCCGTGTCCTTAGCCCGTGTGTCGAATTAAATTCCACAATTAATGTGCAGACTTCACACGACCTGGGCACACGCCCATGTCCTAGGCCGTGTCTCCCACACAGCTAAGACACATGGCCGTGTCTCTGCCCGTGGAGCATACTGACTTGCAAACCTAGCATGCAAGGGGACACACGGTCGATCCACACGCCCATAGGGATGACCGTGTGTCTACCCGTGTGGACATTTAGATGGCTATCTACCAAGCCTTTTGCCACCCTACATTGCACACATACAAACACCAATTCAATTCAAAATAATTCATAACTCAAAGGCATATCTAAGTACTCAATTCAACATCCATACACAAGGGCATACACTTCAAGAAAATCACTTTCATTAAGCATAAGAGCTTGCCAAGTATCGGCCTAACGTAATAGACCATTACAAAAAGACTTTAATGCCTTACAAAGCCAACACTTTGGCCAACAATTACGACCTAACAAAATACTTGAGTCCTATACATGCCATACTCAAAATGAGCCTAAATTGTTATACCAAATTGATGTCGATAGTGTGATTTCTGAAATCCTACGTCCACGTTCCTCAAGTTATCTGGGCAATACTACAAGAAAAAGGGCAATGAAAGGGGTAAGCACAAAGCTTAGTAAGTTTGCATGGAAATAAATAGCAACAATAAGCTCACAATTTAATCCATCCATGGCATTAAATAACCATACACGAGTCATAGGCTTCTTGCCATACTTACTTACAATTGCACTTATTTAGCACATACTGTGCCACATCGTAGTCGTTTCTTCGTGACTCATTCACGAGTACCTGTACTCATTCATTTACATGACTTTAGTACAAATCTCATTTCTATTTCTAAACTCATCTACTTATCCCATTAATCACTAGGGATAGTCAAAGACGCATATTCAACATCATTACTGTAGGTACGAAGCCAATGCCACATCCCCGAGGTGGTCTTACATGGAGTCACCTCTAAATGCCAATGCCATATCCTGGATAAGGTCTTATATGGACTTTCTCATCAAATATCGATGCCATATCCCGATTATGGTCTTATTCGATTCTCATATTCATTACCGAAGCCATATCCCGAATATGATCTTATAGGGATCTCAACTCGGTGCCGTGGCCATGTCCCGGACATGGTCTTACACGGGACCTTATCTATTTCATATCTCGATGATAGCCTTTTCATATTCATTATAGTCCATTAGGACTTCAACATCATATTCAACATCAATCATTCAATTTAGTAGAGTATCATGCATCAATATGATACCAAGCGTTCTCAGATATGCTAACATGAATGTTGCATTAATCACATACAAACTTACCTCGTTTTCAAAATGAGCCAACTCGTCGGTTTAGTCCAAGACTTTGTTCTTTCCCCGATCGAGGCGGATTCTCGGTTCTTCTTGCTCTATAATAGCAATTTAGCTCATTTTAATCACCACATTAATAAAAGCATTTCAATAATCATGCTTAGGCTATTTTGCACCTAGACTTTGGCAAAATGACCATTTTTCCCCTAGGCTCGGAAATTAATTCTAATCACATTTCCACTTTCAACAAGCCTAGGTGAACATTTAATAATCTTATAGCTATCATCAAAACTCAACATTTCACTTAATTACTACAAATTTGTAACCTTTTCATCAAGGTCCAATTAGGTGTTTTCAAGACAACACCTTTCACAAAAGTTGTTCATCTAACAACTAAGACTCATTTTCTTCCAAAATATGCAGCAAATAACAATGAAAGCTCTCATGGAAACTCTTTAAACATTTCGCCATAATGCAAGATAATCCCCTCTTTAGAAAGCTTAAGCTCTAGGGATCTCAAAAGTACATTTATCATAAAGAAAAATCATCAAAATCACTTACTAGAATGAAGGAGAGCTTGCTAAAAATTTGAGCTTTCAAAACCCCTATTTTGCTTGGAAATTTCGGTGGAGGAAGATGGAAAGAAAGATGATATTTTCTCTTTCTTTATTCTAATATTAAACTAGTCAAATTAGTCACCAACTACTACTAACTTTGACCAAATTTTTGTCCATCTTTGTCTCTCATGATAGCCTATGGCCGGCCAAGCATTTACAAGGGGCTAAATTGCCTTTTAAAGACCTCAAATTTACAATCTATGGCTATTTGGTACCTTTAGCCTATAGAATGGAACTTTTCGCACTTTATGCGATTTAGTCCTTTTCGCGATTAAACATGAAATCGCTAAAATTAAAGTACCAAAATTCTCATGTACTTATACAATCATACTCTGACTCATAATATGACATGAAATAAATTTCTCTAATCTCGGATTAGTGATCCCGAGATCACTGTTCTGACTAGCCCCTAAATTAGGCTATTACAATTTTCCCCCTTAAGGATTTTCGTCCCCGAAAATCTTACCGGTAAAGAGGTTGGGATATTGGTTTCTAATCGTTTCCTCGGGCTCCCATTTAGCCTCTTCTATTCCGTGCCTTTGCCATAGAACTTTCACTAGGGCATGCTTTTGTTTCTTAACTGCTTGACCTCTCGCGCCAAAATCTTAACCGGCTCTTCACCATAAGTCAAGTCCGGCTGTATCTCTACCTCTATTGGCACTATGACATGAGAAGCGTCTGAACGGTATCGGCTCAACATGGATACGTGAAAGACATTATGAATCTTTTCTAGTTCAGGTGGTAAGGCCAACCGATAAGCTACCGGTCCTATCCTCTCGGTAACTTCATAAGGTCCGCTAAAACGCGGACTCAATTTGCCCTTCCGGCCAAATTTAAGGACTTTTCTCCAAGGTGATACTTTCAAGAACACTTTATCACCGACTTTGAATTCAATCTCTTTCCTTTTCAAATCCGAATAGGACTTTTGTCTATCTGAGGCGACTTTCAAACAATCTCGTATCACTTTCACTTTCTCTTCAGTCTCTCTAACCAGGTCAACCCCATGAATCTATTTCTCTCTGAGTTCTAACCAATACAAGGGCGTTCAGCACTTACGCCCATACAATGCCTCATAAGGCGCCATTTTTGAACTTTACTGAAAATTATTGTTGTAGGCGAATTCCACCAATGGTAAGTATTTCTCCCAATTACCTTGGAATTCTAAAACACAACATCGAAGCATGTCTTCGAGTATCTGAACCACTCTTTTCGACTGCCCGTCGGTCTGTGGATGGAAGGCTGTACTGAAACTTAATTTCGTGCCCAAGGCCTCTTTCAACTTTTTTCAAAACCATGACGTAAATCTCGGATCTCTATCCGAAATGATCGACAACGGTACACCATGAAGTCTTACTATCTCTGACATGTACAAGTCCGCTAATTTATCAAGAAAATAATCGACTCGCACTTGTATGAAATGGGCTGAATTTGTGAGTCTATCAACCACAACCCACACTGCGTCTTTCTTCTTTAGAGTCAATAGTAAGCCTGTCACGAAGTCCATGGTAATACGGTCCCATTTCCACTCGAGAACCATAATGGGCTGTAGTAAACCCGAAGGTACTTGATGTTTAGCTTTCACTTGCTGACAAATCAGACATATTGATACAAACTCGGAAATGTCTTTCTTCATACCAGGCCACTAATACCATTTCCCCAAATTATTGTACATCTTCGTACTGCCTGGGTGCACATTCAAACATCCGCTATGTGCTTCATGTAAGATCTTACGAATAAGCTCATCATTTCTGGGTACACAGACCCTATCTAGAAATGTCAGACATCCATCAAGATTTACTCGAAAGTCTGATTCAACATTCGACTCACACAAAACTCTCTTGGCTTGCAAACTGTTATCATCTTTCTGAGCTTCACAAATCTCTTGGAGAAATAATGGTTTAGCCCTCAACTCGGCTAAAATGGAACCATTATCCAACAAAGCCATCTGAGTACTCATGGCTCTTAGTGCAAACAATGGTTTTCTGCTCAAGGCATCGGCGACTACGTTCGCCTTCCCCGGATGGTAGTCAATCACCAATTCATAAAATCCGACACCTTTCAACATATAAATGATGCCTCTAAATTTTTAACGCAAACACAATTGCGGCCAACTCTAAATCATGAGTCGGGTAATTCTTCTTGTGTGGCTTCAATTGCCTTGAGGCGTATGCAATCACTTTACCCTCTTGCATAAGTACACAACCCAATCCGTTTAGGGATGCATCACTGTATACCACAAATTCTCTCCCCGATTCAGGTTGCACTAAAACCGGAGCCTCAGTCAACAGCGTCTTCAGTTTCTCGAAACTCTATTGACACTTTACTGTCCAATCGAACTTCACATCTTTTTGCAAAAGTTTCATCATCGGGGTAGCTATCATGGAAAACCCCTTGACAAAACGCCTATAATAGCCGGCTAGGCCTAGAAAACTCCTTACTTCAGTCACGCTCCTCGGCGGTTTCCAATCAACAATTGCTGAAATCTTGCTTGGGTCGACTCTAATCCCGTCTCCTGAGACAATGCGCCCCAAAAATCCCACTTCCTTGAGCCAAAATTCACTCTTACTGAATTTTGCATACAACTGTCTTTCTCTTAAAACTTGTAAAACCATCCTCAAATGCTCGGCATGATCGTTCTCATCTCGAGAGTAGATTAGTATGTCGTCGATGAAAACCACGAAAAATTTATCCAAGTATGGCCAAAAAATGCGATTCATCAAATCCATGAAGATCGCAAGGGCATTTGTCAGACCAAAAGGCATGGCCAAAAATTCATAGTGGCCATACCTAGTCCTAAATGCGGTTTTCGGCACATCCGAGTCCTTGACTCTCAACTAATAATACCCGGACCTCAAATCTATCTTGGAAAATACCGTGGCTCCTTTCAATTGATTGAATAGATCAAATATCCTCGGCAACGGGTACTTGTTCTTCACAGTTACCTTGTTAAGTTGCCGATAGTCTATGCATAACCTCATAGAACCGTCTTTCTTCTTCACGAATAAAACGGGAGCACCCCACGGAGAAAAACTCAGCCTTGCAAAACCTTTATCTGTTAGCTCTTGCAACTGTGCTTTTAGCTCTTTTAGCTCGGTTGGAGCCATTCTATAGGGAGCAATAGAAATATGGGCAGTACTCGGAGCCAACTCAATCCCGAATTCAATCTCTCTAACTGGAGGTAACCCTGGCAACTCTTCCGGGAAAACAACTAGGTGCTCGCACACTATGGGTACCGACTCCATTCTCAAATCAATCTCTTTAGTGTTCAACATAAAGGCAAGATAAGCCTCGTATCCTTTCCTTAAATACCTCTGAGTCGACAAGGTTGATATCACTACTGGTGATCTATCTGGCTTATCTAATTCAACACGAATAAAATCCCCATTTTTATTTTTCAACTCAATAAGCTTCATCTCACAATTCACAATTACTCCATGAGTAACTAACCAATCCATCCCAAGGATGACATCAAACTCGTCAAATGGCAATAGCATAAGATCAACCGGGAAACAATAACCCTTAATCATCAAAGGGAAACCTTTGCAAACTCTATCAACCAACACACACTTACCTAGAGGATTAGACACTCTTATGATGAATTCGGTAGACTCTATAGGCATACTCATGCTGGAGACTAATTTCATGCATATGTATGAGTGGGTAGATCCAGGATCAATTAAAGCTATAACACGAGTATTATAGAGAGAAAAGGTAACCGTGATTACGTCAGGAGAAGATGCTTCTTCACGAGCACGAATGGCATATGTCCTCGCCGGTGCTCTACCCTCGACTCTAGCAGCTTGCTCTCTAGATGGATTCTTGCTACCCATCTCATTTCCCGGGTTTCTCTGTTGTCTTTCCTCAGCAGACTTCCCAGGTCTTGTATTACGAGACTTCTCTTTCTCACCCTCATCGGGGCAATCTCTGATGAAGTGGTCTAAGGACCCACATATGAAACAAGCTTTCTCATTGGCTCGGCACTCACCTGAATAGCGCCTGTCACACTAAGGGCATTTCAGTCTACTCGGTCGAACATTGCCCACACTAGCAACTGACGTGGTCGCGCCTTTAGACCCAAATCGCTGTGCCCTTACTTGGGTTGAAAACCCGACCGAGGTGATCGATCGAGTGGCAAAATCTCTTGATTTCTTAGATGAGGATTGGTAGGACTTATTCAACTGCCTCTTCCTCGAGTTACGAGACTCATTTTCAGCTCTTCTCTTCTCCTTAGCCAACTCTTCGGCTTTATAGGCTCTATCTACCAACACTACAAACTCTTTTAGTTCAAGGACTCCAACATATAAACGGATATCCTCATTCAGCCCGTCCTCGAATCTTTTGTACATTACGGCCTCAGTAGACACGCACTCCCTGGCATACTTGCTAAGCCTTACGAACTCTCGTTCGTAATCAGTTACTGACATATGGCCTTGCTTCAAGTCCAAGAACTCCTTTCTCTTATAGTCAATGAACCTCTGGCTGATGTACTTCTTCCGGTATTCCTCTTGGAAGAATTCTCAGCTAACTCTCTCCCTTGGTACGACCGACACAAGGGTGTTCCACCACCGATAGGCTAAATCTCTCAAAAGAGATACCGCACACTTTAAACACTCCTCGGGCGTGCAGGATAACTCATCAAATACCCTGATGGTATTCTCGAGCCAGAATTCTGCCCTCTTCGGATCATCATCCTTATTGGCCCGAAATTCCTCGGCTCCTTGCTTCCGGATCTTATTGACCGGAGGCCTTTCTCTTCTCACTACCTCAACCACTTGAGGTGCTACTGGACTGGGTTGAGGAATTGGTGGAGGTGGAGGGGGTTGAGCATTAGGATTTGCTCGGGTATACTCAGTATACCAGTTGCTCATCATGTGGAGAAAGGCTTTTCGAGCCTCTTCCCCCTGACCCAAGGTTTCGGGTCTACTATTAGCTGGCGCGGTCCCTTGAGCAGGAGCCGGTGCATTACTCGCAGCATCATCGACTGCAGTTCGGTCTGGATCGAAATCTATTTACTACATAAAACATGAGTTTTAAACGTCAGGAGTCATCACACTATCATTACTCAGACAATCTTACATATGGCATGTATACCTAGACTCGTACTTACGCTACGTTAGTCCTAGAATCGACTAAACCATAGCTCTGATACCAATAAATGTAACACCCCTTACCCGTGTTCAAAGTCGGAACCGGGTTTAAGGCATTACCTACCTTATCTCGCTTAAACATCTAGAATAGGGCTATAAAATTTCATTTAAACCCATCTCAAGCTCATTCTTGGCCCACGAGGCCCTAAACATACCTCCGAGAGGTTTTAGAATCTATCCGGGAACTTTTACAAGCTTGGAAAACTTTTCTCCAAAACAGGGGCCACACGCCCGTGTTAGTCTAGGGACACGCCCGTGTGCCCCTAAGACATGCCCGTGTCTTCCACCCGTGGTCGATCCTAACTAACTTCACACGGCCGGACACACGCCCGTGTCCCTAGCCCGTGTCTCTCACACGGCCTAGACACGCTCGTGTCTTAGCCCGTGTGCTAACACCTTGGTATTCTGACTATGATGTCATCATCTCATTAAGGTCACACGGCCAAGGCACACGCCCGTGTCCTTAGCCCGTGTGTCGAATTAAATTCCACAATTAATGTGCAGACTTCACACGGCCTGGGCACACGCCCATGTCCTAGGCCGTGTCTCCCACACTGGTGAGACGACACACGCCGTGTGTCTCGCGCCGTGGAGCATACTGACTTGCAAACCTAGCATACAAGGGGACACACGGTCGATCCACACGCCCATAGGGCTGACTGTGTGTCACACACGGCATAGACACACGCCCGTGTGTCAACCCGTGTGGACAATTAGATGGCTATCTACCAAGCCCTTTGCCACCCTACATTGCACACATACAAACACCAATTCAATTCAACATAATTCATAACTCAAAGGCATATCTAAGTACTCAATTCAACATCCATACACAAGGGCATACACTTCAAGAAAATCACTTTCATTAAGCATAAGAGCTTGCCAAGTATCGGCCTAACTTAACAGACCATTACAAAAAACTTTAATGCCTTACAAAGCCAACACTTTGGCCAACAATTACGACCTAACAAAATACTCGAATCCTATACATGTCATTTTCAAAATAAGTCTAAATTGTTATACCAAATAGATGTTGATAGTGTGATTTCTGAACCCCTACGTCCACGTTCCTCGAGTTATCTTGGCAATACTACAAGAAAAAGGGTAATGAAAGGGGTAAGCACAAAGCTTAGTAAGTTTGCATGGAAATAAATAGCAACAATAAGCTCACAATTTAATGCATCCATGGCATTAAATAACCATACACGAGTCATAGGCTTCTTGCCATACTTACTTACAATTGCCCTTATTTAGCACATACTGTGCCACACATCGTAGTTGTTTCTTCGTGACTCATTCACGAGTACCTGTACTCATTCATTTACATGACTTTAGTATAAATCTCATTTCTATTTCTAAACTCATCTACTTATCCCATTAATCACTAGGGATAGTCAAAGACGCATATTTAACGTCATTACTGTAGGTACGAAGCCAATGCCACGTCCCCGAGGTGGTCTTACATGGAGTCACCTCTAAATGCCAATGCCATATCTCGGATAAGGTCTTATATGGACTTTTTCATCAAATATCGATGCCATATCCCGGATATGGTCTTATACGATTCTCATATTCATTACCGAAGCCATATCCTGAATATGGTCTTATACGGGATCTCAACTCGGTACCGAGGCCATGTCCCTGACATGGTCTTACACAGGACCTTATCTATTTCATATCTCGATGATAGCCTTTTCATATTCATTATAGTCCACTAGGACTTCAACATCAATCACTCAATTTAGTAGAGTATCATGCATCAATATGATACCAAGCGTTCTCAAATATGCTAACATGAATGTTGCATTAATCACATACAAACTTACCTCGTTTTCAAAATGAGTCAACTCGTCGGTTTAGTCCAAGACTTTGTTCTTTCCCCGATCGAGGCAGATTCTCGGTTCTTCTTGCTCTATAATAGCAATTTAGCTCATTTTAATCACCACATTAATAAAAGCATTTCAATAATCATGCTTAGGCAAAATTACTATTTTGCCCATAGACTTTGGAAAAATGACCATTTTGCCCCTAGGCTCAGAAATTAATTCTAATCACATTTCCACTTTCAACAAGCCTAGGTGAACATTTAATACTCTTATAGCTATCATCAAAACTCAACATTTCACTTAATTACTACAAATTTGTAACCTTTTCATTAAGTTCCAATTAGGTATTTCAAGACAACACCTTTCACAAAGGTTATTCATCTAACAACTAAGACTTATTTTCTTCCAAAAAATGCAGCAAATAACAATGAAAGCTCTCATGGCAACTCTTTAAACATTTCACCATAATGCAAGATAATCCCCTCTTTAGAAAGCTTAAGCTCTAGGGATCTCAAAAGTACAATTATCATAAAGAAAAATCATCAAAATCACTTACTAGAATGAAGGAGAGCTTGCTGAAAATTTGAGCTTTCAAAACCCCTATTTTGCTTGGAAATTTCGGTGGAGGAAGATGGAAAGAAAGATGATATTTTCTCTTTCTTTATTCTAATATTAAACTAGTCAAATCAGTCACCAACTACTACTAACTTTGACCAAATTTTTGTCCATCTTTGTCTCCCATGATAGCCTATGGCCGGCCAAGCATTTACAAGGGGCTAAATTGCCTTTTAAAGGCCTCAAATTTACAATATATGGCTATTTGGTACCTTTAGCCTATAGAATAGAACTTTCGCATTTTATGCGGTTTAGTCCTTTTTCGCGATTAAACATGAAATCGCTAAAATTATAGTACCAAAATTCTCATGTACTTATATAATCATACTCTGACTCATAATATGACATGAAAATAAATTTCTCTAATCTTGGATTAGTGATCCCGAGATAACTGTTCTGACTAGCCCCTAAATCGGGCTGTTACATTACAAGTGAGTACTCACAAATCCTATGGCATGCCAACTATATCCAACGATCTCAAAAAATCACAAGGCCAAAATATCCACAATTAAACATATATTTACTTACCGTTTTCTACACACTTTCACTGCACATTTACATCACTAACACAACATCATCACTATCATTCGGCATATTAAAGAAGCCCACAACTAACACATTCACAAGAGCTATCACAATATATATCACATGTCACATTATCACAACTTAATACTCAATTCACATCACATAATCACATATTTTGCAAATTAAAAGAGGGGTATAAGAAAGATTACACTCGGAACTTAGATTAGGGGTTTAGGCTACTCCTAAGCTCCCATTTAATACTATAAATCGTGTCTACAAGCAGCGATTCCGAACACTCACCGTTCGCGCTTTCGTCTAGTCGCCGAAAGCTTAAACTAGCTTTTCCTTTCCTTTCGCCTTGCTCGTCGAAGGCTCCAACGATTTTGAATCTTCGCCAAAATAAATCATACAGCAAACAGAATAAATACTCAGCCATAGACTCACCTAAAGCAACAAAACATGCAGGCCTAAGCTAGTTCCTATTTAAACTAAAATTTTCAACTAGCATAGTCGAAACACAAAAATCTCAATTCCTACTCATTCCCTTTGCTTAAAACAGATTCCAATCATGTAATTACTTACCTAAGAATGATTCTCAACCTTCAAACCACTCTAAACTACTCAAAATCATGGTTCTGAAATTTCGACCTATAATGGTCATTTTTCATGAAAACTTAGCAAAACCTTAAAAACTTTTAACAGAACTTTAAGGAGAGTTTAGAAACCTTCTAATCACATTAAAACAAGTTGAAAAATACTTCGAAACATTGATTTCATTCAAAATCCCGAATTTCACTATTAATGTCCCAAATTTCGACATTTACACAAAACCTTTGATTCAATAGATAAAAACTCGATTTAAATAGCTAGAGTTCATAAAAAAAACTATTAGGAAAAAGAAACATTACCTTGATTAAGGGGAAAACAAGCGTTTGATTGAACATTTGAAAAACCTACAAGTTGAATGACAAGGAAATTAATGGTGTTCTTTATGCTTTTCTTGGTTTTCAAAAGGTGTTTTAATGCTAGGAAGATGATAGAAAACAAGGGATTGGAGTTTTGAAGATTGAAATTGAAGGATGAAGGTTTGGGGTTTTTTCTTCCTAATGAACGACACAAAAGAAAAAGATGAAGGGTGCTTTCTCTCTCTATTTTTAACCTCAAAAATAGGGTGAAAAGGGCAAAATATGGGTTGATTTTAAAACTTGGTATAATTGCTTTAAAGCTACTCCTAAAGTAAACTCTTTTACAAAACAATCCTCTTTTTAAAATTTAAAGCCGATTTCACACTATTTTCATAAATTAGTTTAAATTTTCTAAAGCCATAGACGAAGATATTTTCGAGTTACCACATTCCGAATTTTCAAACTCATTTCGTGCCATAATTTCAAAATTATCCTCAAAACTTCTAGACCCAATTTCAAGATGTGACAATTGAAGTGTAAAGCATCTAAGGTTAATAGCTCAGCTAAGCTCGATCAAGTTTGTATTACTTTGTATGTATAATCATAACTAATGACATGTACTTAGGTTTGGTCTTGAGACTTAATACCTATTTTTATGGTTTCGTATGTGTCGATAATTGATTTATAAGGTTTTAGATGAAGAATTTCTATGCTCAATTAGTTGATGAATATGCATGTTTACCGGTGCTACTTTATTTAATATAGTTGGAAATGTATGAGATTTAATTTCTTAGATTTCTTGTTACAATGATAAATGAAATAAAAGTTAGTATAATTGCTTCAACAACATAATGTAATACCACATGTTTAAGTCCAACGATTGACCTGGGTGTGGTGTGTCACAATAAAATTAACTTAAGTGAATTTAAAGTTAAATTCTTACCTTTTACTGCACGATTTATTAGAGTAAAATTCTAACTCTGTGACACATATGTGTACAATAGAATTTCTTGATTAATTTTACTCTTATTTCATTTATGGAGAAAGACTTTACGACAGTAAGATTATTTAAATCTTTTCCTGGGTCAAGCTCGTCATTTGCATAAGGAAAAATTTTGATATATTCGCTCTTAGTCTCACAGCACGGTGACAAAAGCATGTGTCACAGGCCCATAACATGTTAACCTCACAACGCCTATCGAACCTAAAATCTCCAATCAAATCAAAGATGCATCACGCTTTTTAAGAATCTGACCTAAAACCTCGCCGTCTATTGAGAGTCTGCACGCTTTGACCCTTCGGCTTTCAAAAAATTTTCAACACACAAAATTGGCTTTAACAATTAAACACAATCTAAAGCGGTGTTGGTAGCAGCCGCTGCACGGTTTCGTGGCTGATCCTCTCTTCTCTCAAATCTTTGTTGTAAGTTCATTCTTCCTTTTTGATTCTTCAAGTTATTGTTTTAGTGATTATGGTACTCAATCTAGGTGCGAGTGTTAATTGAAATCTTATGTTCTTACGGTGTGATTTCTGTATCTTTTATATGAGCCGTACTATCTTCGTTTCTTGGAACTTTTCGGTTTCTTGCTTGCTTGCTTTGTTTATTTTAACAGCATTTCGGCCCTGAATGTGCTTGTAAAGCTGTTTCTTGTTTTAATAATTTTGGCACTTGCTTTTTGTTGGCAAAAAGCTAAAATTACATTTGGATATGGAAGCAAATTATACTTGTGAAGAATTGAGTGGTAAAAGTTTGGATTTCATGGATAAAAAAAATGCTTGGTTTTTCTAAACACGACATGTGAAATGAATTTTGAACTAGAAATTGTTTTATCATCTTCTCATATGCATTTGCTCTATAATTTTATTCACCTGCTTTTCATTTCCTCTCAAGTAGAATGTTTCCAGAGCTGAAGTAATGATGATATCTTTATGGCATTTCAGGCTGTGGTTGATTGTCCTTCTATCAAGATGGCTGGACCAGCACCATTCGTAGATCTGGGGAAAAAAGCCAAAGGTATCAGTTGCATGTGCCTTTATTTTTTCTTGTCCGGTATTGTATGTTTAGATACTGTTCGGTATGCTTGCACTTGTCATAATCTTACCAGAAATTGTTTTTTTTATTGGCAACTCAAACTGATTTGATGCGTAATGAAGCTGGGAAGCAGCTTCTCAGAAAAGCATGGTTGGGTAGAGGAATTGAAAAGATTAATGCAGTTAGGTTTTTCAAACACTTAATAAACCAAAGAAAATGCATATATTTATGTGATAGATAACCAACACAATTAATTACTATTATATTAGTACACTGAGGATTAACATTTGCACCATTAGCTCAGTAAGATAATAGATAGATTTAATTTTCTGTTAGTGATGTGATGAATTGCCTTTCTTGGTCCGAGACTGTTGGGGACTTCTCTTGCTATTTGTAACTTTTGATGACTATTAGTTAGTACTTACCATAGCTGCTTGTTTGTCTGTCATATTAGCCTGCTGTTATTTTCTTTTAGCTTTCATAGACTAATTATTTCCAAATATGTTTATGCAGACCTCCTGACAAAAGATTACAACTTTGACCAGAAGTTTACTCTTTCAATGCTGAGCACCACGGGAATGGTAGTGTTTCCCCTATAAAACTTGTTTAACCTTTTACTGAACTGCTTGATTGGTTTACTAAATTCTTGGACAGAGCTTGATTAAAGTGCTTGAAAACTTAAAATTTTGCTTTGCTAAATGTTATGGCTTGAGAATATATAGTTGGTTTGGTAAATATTAGCAGAATGATTATCTAGGTTTTCACATATGAACATTGTGCTCTTGGGATGCTTTGTTTGGCCTGATATAAATTCCTTTCTGTTAAGCAATCTTCCTTGTGTATGTCCATGTTGTGCATGTATATGTGGAGGAATCAAACACAGGAAGCCCCTAATTTCATAATTATTTCAATTTTTTGTCTGCTAGTCATTACTCTGTTGTTAAAATGGATGACATTGGTAATTAAGTTATCATCTGACCATGGGTTGCGAAAGTTTTCATTAAAATGGGTGATGACATACTTAAAATTTTGTGTGGATGTTGTAACAAAAACCACTTATGTTCTGTCCTTGCAATTTCCCCTTCTTCAATTCCTTAATCTTCTGTTTGTTTTCTTCCCATATGAGTTGAAACAGTCATGGATTCTGTTCCTTGTATTACATACTAATCTTCATTTTTCTTTTAGTACTGGCAAGTGTTAAAAAAGTGGGATGGAACTGGCTGTTTATACTGTTCAACTGGGAACAAGTGGTCTGTCCAGTCTGATACATTTAACAAAAAAAAAAAAAAATGAGCGTTTGGTGAACTAGTTGCAAATCAGTTTAACTGGTAAAGACTGGCTAAAAAAAGGATAATATCAGGGGAAAAAAGAACTCTTTTTATTACCTTTTGTTGTTACTTTTTTCATTTGTTGATATTTGAACCTTTAACCTTATATGATCATGTATAAAAGACCATATTGGTAAACCAGATGCATATTTTTATTTACTAATTACCTTATCTAATTATTATTTAATATCAGAATCTTACATCTAACATTTAATAGTTAATATTTCTTTAACTGAACTATCCTGTTGAACCGGTGACTTGGGAGTGCACTAGTTTGACATCCACTCCTGTTTTCTATCCATCGGTGTTCATTTCCAGCAGATATTTGATAGACACAGGTGTGGTTTTCTGCCTCCTTACATGTAAATAGCCTAAGAGCTCTGGATATGGTAGAAAAGCCAACGTTTAGATATCTTATTCACTTTTACCATCAGTAGATTCTAACATTGTTAAAGACAGTACTGCTGATAACTTCCCTTAAAAATGAAAAGAGCTCATATTGATTATTTTGTTATATAAATTACTATATTGAACTGTAAATCAATTTGATTGTTATGTCATCTAATGTCATACTTTAAATGTTTTGCAGGGACTTACAGCCACAGGACTCAAGAAGGACCAAATTTTTTTTGGTGACATAAATACTGTGTATAAGAGTGGAAATACTACTGTGGATATGAAAGTTGATACCTATTCTAATGTATGAAAAATTTCTCTTTTCCATGTTTTTGTGACTTCTCCATATTTGTGATTCAGTTTAATGTATCGCATGTTTGTATTTGGAAGTTGTTAAATCTTGATTATGTAATCCCCAATAACTCTGTCCTTTTTCCTCTTCATTTTTATTTATCTTTCTGCAGGTGTCTACAAAAGTGACTGTCAATGATGTCTGGCCATGTTCCAAAGCTGCTCTAAGTTTCAGGATACCTGATCACATGTCTGGCAAGGTCAGTGCATTAATGTTAACAGTATATATGGAAAATGAGTCTTAATTTCACATAGTAACTTAGGTATCCCACTGTGTGGTTATGTTTTACATATGTATTTGCTAGCTATGCATTTTTCATGTGGTGGGTGGGGATTGTGTTTATGCTGACTACTGGTCATTCCAATTCTCTTCCTTACTACCTATTTTACCAAGGCTGCAGTTGATATGATCATTGTTTTATTATGGATCCTTTTTATGCATGGTACCTAGTTCTACTTTCTGAGTGCCATTTTTATCTGGAAAAAGTTAATTTATGAAAGTAAATCAGTTTGACGGAAAATTTGCTTCAATTTTCTTGTTGATTCGAAAGAAAGATCATCGGCGGTTGCTTTGAGAAACTGGATCTCTGACTTTTTCTATGCTTCATATCTCAGTTGGATGTCCAATATCTTCATCCTCATGCTGCCATTGATTCTAGCATTGGCCTGAATCCAACTCCCCTATTGGAGCTTTCAGCAACAATTGGCAGCAAGGAGCTTGCTTTGGGTGGTGAAATTGGATTTGATACAGCTTCTGCTTCTTTTACCAAGTACACTGCTGGGATCAACTTGAACAAGCCAGATTTCTCTGTTGCTCTTTTGCTGTAAGTACTTTTAGATCATCTACCTTGGGAGATATTTATTTCTTATGTTTCTCGAACTTTTCATTTTTCTTGAAGTACCCGTATCTGACACCCATGTCCGACACACATATAGGGATATGATCTCCAAGAATTGTCCAAATACATGGACAATTTTAGAACAATCTAACCATACCCATGTCGGGTACATACCCATATCCGAGACTCGCACCTGAGTCCAAGTAACTTAGTTAATTTCTTTTAGGTGAGCATGCAGCTGTGTTTCTTATGCTCTGATACCTTCAGGCTTCAGTTGAGTTGACAAGTACTATATCACAAGCAGTTATTTTATAACTTCTTGTTAGCATTTTAAAAGAATCTAAAGTTGAATTAAGATGATCCTAAATGTTGTTTGCATGCAATATGATCCTAGCTGTTATAAAGGTTTCAGATAAGCCTCAAATACTTTAGATTTGGGTATCTACTAATAGTTATTGGACTTCTCAAAAATATCTTCCTGATCTCTAAATTTTGATTTCTGCTGTCCAGCTGCACAAACTTCATATGTAACAAATCCAGTCCAAATGTTTCAGTAAAAGACCAACAGAGTTAATTTATTTGTCAGATAACTGTTTTGGGCAAAAAAGTTCTTGACCGAATCTGAAATGGCCCACCATTTTTCCCTTCCCAGCAATCACTGCAAACTTTTGAATAAAAGAATCACAACCAATTGACCTATACACCTCTATCGCACTTGTATTTTTAGCTAAGAAGTTTGTATGTCCTGTATAGATTTGGGGGAAGAGAGAGAGAGAGAGAGAGAGAGAGAGAGAGAGAGTTAAGGGGTTGCTGGAGTTAGGGACACTGCGATTTGTGAGAAAGAAAAAAGGCGATCCTATTTCCAACATGCTTTGGCTAAAATCAAATGTCAATTATCACTTTAGTGTGCATGTAGGACCCACATGCAAGTAATTGGGACTGATTTGCATTGAAGGATAGCAAGAAAAAAAAATGAAAAAGGAAAGAATAGCCTACTGATTGGCATTGAGTTGAATGCTGATGTGCCTGCCTTATCAGCTCCGTATTTTTCTTTGTAGTTCCAGAGACGTCCTTTGCATATTGAGAATGTCAGTGACCTAACATGTATAAATTGAAGCTCAATGATCCAAATGAAACTTTGACATTTAGAATACCACAATCCCTTTAGTTTCCTTTGAAGTTGATCTTATTGTTCTATTTTCTGCATCATGATGAAATAGCAATACAGAATGTGCTCTCAGTAGTGGCATTTTGTGATATTAAAAAAAGAAAAAAGAAAAAGCAGTATTTCGTGTATTACATGGAACTTTGAGAAGGATGTAAAGATTAATCGTTTATTATGGTAAACCATATTTTGATTCATTTGATATATTGAAAGATGATGCTTAAGGTTATCAATTGAAAGAGGCAAAAACAAGAGTGCTAAGCAGTTTGGATTGATTCTAACATGCATGGGAACCATGACTTGAATAACTAGTTAGTCACAGAAAGTTTATGAACACTATTTCCTTGGGACTATGATGAACAATTTTTTACCAGTAAGAATGATTAAAAGCATTTTAGTTTCTGTAGGTTAAATTCAGCCGATGTGTTAGCCATCTTCCTGTAGCTTATCAGATTAGTTGTCAGCATTTTATGCTCCTTTTCTTGTTGCTTTATGTTCTTTTGCGTTGTCATAAAAGCCTTGCTGTCAATTTTTGAATGAATGTTTTCTTTTTTAGGACTGATAAAGGTCAGGCATTGAAGGCATCTTATATCCATTCTGTCAACCCCTTCACTTGTGTTGCTGCTGAAATGGCTCATAGATTTTCCACCTACGAAAACACTTTCACCATTGGAAGTTCTTATGCTGTGGATCCTTTTACCGTGGTAAAAACACGGTTCTCTGACAATGGAAAGGTTGCAATGCTGTGCCAACGTGAATGGAGGCCCAAGTCACTTGTAACATTTTCGGCAGAGTATGATTCAAAGGCCATAAATGCATCCCCTAAGATGGGGCTTGCCCTTGCTCTCAAGCCTTGACGGGAAGATCTCATTTTGGATTCCATATTTTTAAATTTTGATTTGTCCTTTTCCCCGAACCCTTGGGAGAGTTGTTATTCACCCAGATTATTTTGTATCGAAAGATTATAAAAGAAAATTGTTCAGATACTGAGTTGATGAATGTTTTCACCAGAACAATGGTGGGGGAATTGAACCCAAATTTGCCAAATTTTTATGAGGATAACAGCACAGCAGTTTTTGTTGCTGAATGCTTCTAATGTTCATGTCGTATGATAGTAGGGGGTGTTTCCCCTAATGTTGTATTGAACTTCCCAGATTTGTGGTCAACAATGCCTTGTTGAAGTAACTGCCTTTTTCTTTACACATGATTTCCGAGCTCAGTGCAGTGAGTAGCAGCCAAGCTTTTACAATTTCATCCAAGCGTATGTATATTTTGATCTTTAACAATTTCCTTCTGAATTTCCTATTTTGGGGGAACTGTTATGAATGGGTTGCATGCTTTTTGAATTAACAAAAAATAAAACAGGGTAGGCAGAAGAAGCATGTGGGTGTGGCTTAGGCCTGACAGAAGAATCTCTGCAAATTTAACAGTGCTATTGCGAGTGTTGCTGTTGATTTGGTTTATGCGGGAATCATCATCATAATGTCACCGTTCCTTCAAAGTTCTAATATCTCTGACTCTTGACTCTTCCCACACTACCATCTGCAATTTGAATGTGATTCTGTACGGCCATTCTGAAGTATAACATTGAAGACAAAGCTGAGTGAGATCAGACCCCAGAAATAGAAAAGAACGGGTATTTGCTTTTGCTTATTGGGTTAGCTTTACTTGTAGTTACTTGTGAGACTGAGAGGAGATGAGGAGCAAGTGGGTTGGCTGGCATCAAATCCACTAGGCTTGTTGCATGCCGCCAATGCCATGCATGCCACTCAATCATACAAAAGCATCACAGAGACAAACCCAAAAATGATTCTCTTTTGATAAAAACTATGCAACTTAATTAGGCTGTCACTTGTCCAAACTAAATCAACAAAAACAAAACTGCTGATTGGAGCCTCAGCCTATCCAGATACCGATTATCATCACGTGCTATCCTTTTACTTCCTTCTCTCCCCATTTTTTATTCCTATAACATCATCCATTCTCAATGAAATAAAATTAAATTGTAATTGAATAGAATAAAATAAAATAAATATTGTAATATAATTCATGAATTTGATTTAGAGGAATAAGGGTTGAAATAACATAAGAAAAAATCTCAGATGACAAATATGCCCTCCAATAATTTTTTTAAAGAATAAAAAAGTCCAAAAACGTTAAATGCTGAAGTGATTAGTATACCCTTTAATTTAATTTTATTTTATTTTTGTAAAAAATGTAAAAAAATCAAAAAATCAAAAAATATCAATATACCCTTTAATAAATTAATTTTAATAAAAAAATAAAAAAATGCTACACGAGTATGATACTCTGATATGGACTACTATTTTTTGGGTTTGCATATGATTTTAAGTTGCAAAATGAAGGTATATGAAATTATACCAAATATAATAACATCACTAATATTATTAAAGGGTGTGAAATCTAATGGAGGAGCTTGATTTACATAAAATTGAATGAATTGAGATAATAAAATTTTAGCTAATGACAAGAAGTTGAGATGCATTTTTTTAATAGAAAAGCATTTTCATTATTAACGAAAATTCAGATTACATATAGCAATAGAGAAGCACACTAGTTAAAATTTCAAAGAGCAAACATCACACTCACATCTAGCAAGTTCTATTAACATCCAATTCTAATTATCTGAAGGTTGTACATGCATCCACTATAGCAAAGACTAAACAATCCCGAGGGATGCCAATTAATCAAAGATATGGAAATGAACTCCAGTATGTGATCGATTGAATGATTCATATACCAAGCTAAGTAGTTGACCGTGAATGTGGTTGGCAATGAGGACAAGCTTCAATCGATCCTTGAGAGGCTTAAAAACCTGAAAGTTAGCTCGACTCGATCAAAAATTCCTAACTAGCCCATTCTAACAAATGCAAATGTAAGGCACGAAAATGAAAGCACATGTTGGGCCGACCTCCACGACAATACTCATGCTAAGGTAAACTACCTAGGGAATATGGGGTATTATCTGTACTCCAACACCTATAACTCGGGGTGTGAGGTCCCCCTAGTCTTAAGTGGGGAGGGAACCAGGGGGGAACCTCCAATCAATGAGTGGCTAGCTTCAATTAACCTCGACCTAACCTTTCGTACCAACCCCCGTAGCCATATAAGTCACCCCAAGAGGTCGATAGAAAGCCCGCCTGTTGTAGTGACCCTCCTATACACATCCGAGTGAGTAAACTTGAAGAAGAATGCATTTGATGCAAGCGAACATGCGCCAAATGCAAGGTCAATTGGACCAAATCCTTTAAGTGTTGCAAAACAACGCCACATCTAGTATCCCTAGCAACACTGAGCCCAACTCAAAAAAGGAGGGGAAGGAACATGCCAAGGCTATTACTCTTCGATCCAGAGCAGTAATTAAGGAACTAGTTAGACCAGTAAATGGGGAAGAGGTAGGAGAGAAGGAAAACAACACTCGCACTCATAGTGTTGGAGATGGAGTGGGAGAGAGTGTAGAAGAGGAAGTTGAACCAAAACAGCCTGAGCCTAAGGATAGGCCAGCCATACCACCTAGCCAAGCACATGTACCCTTCCTAACTAAGCTAGAAGAAAGAAAGAAAAGAGAGAGCGAAGAGTCTCTGAGTTTCCTCAATATGTTTAAGGCATTAAATGTTAACCTTCCTTTACTTGAACTCCTAGAAAAAATGCCCGAATATGCCAAATTCTTTTGAGAAGTTGTAACAGCCCGATTTAGGGGCTAGTCGAAACAATAATCTCGGAATCACTGATTCGGGGTTAGAGAAAATTATTTGCATGATATTATATGTGTTATAATATGTTTATAAAGAGGCATGAGAATTTTGGTGCTTTAATTTTAGCGATTGAGGGCTTAATTGCGAAAAAGGACTAAATCGCATAAAGTGCGAAAGTTCTATTTGAATTGCTAGAGGTGCCAATTAGCTAAGGATTATAAATTGGAGGTCCTTAAAGTGATATTAGGCCATTAAATTAGTGATGGCCGGTGACATAGGAAGCTAGGGGGACAAAGGCATTAAATGTTGGTCAAAAGTTGGTGATATTAGTTGACAAATGAATAAAATAAGATGAAATAAGCCAAGGCTATCATCTTTTCACTTTGCCTTCTTCTCCACCGAAAATATCAGCAAGCTTAAGGGTTTGAAAGCTTGAAAATTTCAGCTACATCTCATCCTTACAAGTAAGTCAATTTGATGTTTATTTTTGATGATTTTTGCATATTTAGAGCCCTCAAAGCTTAAGCTAGCTAATGAGAGGACTAGTTTGCAATATGGTTGAAAGTATAGGGACTTACCATGATAGGGTTTATGTTGTTTGAAGAGTTTTTATGTAAGAAAATGAATGATAGGGAGATGAGAAACAACTTTTGTGAAAGGTGTTGTTATGAAAACACCTAATTAGGACTAATTTGTAAATGTTGCAAATTGGTAATAAGTGCATGAAATAATTGAAATTTTGAGTTGCTATGGAAGAGAGTATGATTCGGCTAGGCTTGATTAGTAAAGAAGATGGATGAAAATTTATTTACGAGCCTAGGGGCAAAATCGTAATTTTGCCAAAGTGTAGGGGCAAAATAGTCATTTTTGCCTAAAGTGTAGTTTATGGTGTATTATGATTTATAAATGATTAAATCAGTAAATTTCATTGTTCTAGATCCAAGAAAACGAGTTTCGGTCCTAGAACGGATGAAAAGAGAAATGTGGGCAAAAAAGTCCTTTTTGGCCCTTTCGACATCGAGGTAAGTTCATGTGCAAATGTTGCAATTACGTATGAGTTAATTTAATGTTCCAAAGTTGTATGGAATGTATATTTACTCTGTTAATGTTTGAAATATCTTTGATGAGAGGTCAAAAGAATTGAATCTAAGAGTAATGGGAAATGTATGTAGAATGATATGATGATAGTTAAGGCCTCGTGTAAGACCATATTGGAATATGGCCTCGATGTAAGAATTCGTATAAGACCATGTCAGGGACAGGGCATCAACATGTTAATAAAATTAAGACCCTATTAGGGTATGAATTCTATGTAACATTATGTGTATGAGACTCGAGAGAGAGATATTTAATAACTTGAGTGATTCAACGTATATGTTGAAAGAAAGAAAGTATGTGGTTGTACCATGAAAAGCACAAGTGTGTGTTAGAATTGAATTGATATGGATTCAGTATATGATGAACCCTTAGTGGGTTATGTGTATTCAATACACCTTAGTTGAATGAGATAGATTCATTTATGCATTGTGTGAATGCGAACGAGTATCGTAGAAAGTTAAGTAAGAATAGAAGTATGTGCGGATGTTCTCGGATGAACATTTGAAATAGAGATATACATGTAAATTATTATCCATGAATGTAAAATAACGATGAGCTATGTGCGACATCACCTTATTGATGATAATGATGGGCTGTGTGCGATACCATCGCTTATAAATGATTGGTGAGCTAAGTGCGAAATCACCATAAATATAAATGATTGGTGGGCTGTGTGCGATACCACCTTATTAGAGATTCAATGGTGGGCTAAGTGCGAAACCACCGAGAGATTAATAGTATGAGTATCTTATTGAAACTGCTTGATGAGTTGTTTTATATGATCATGTGGTGATCAGTGCAGGAATATGTACTAATTAAATGAGCAATTAGCTTGTGGCATGGTAAGAATGTGGTAAAAGATAGAATGAGTAAGCTTCACGAATGGTTGAGTAAGTTACCGTGAGTTAATGAGAAAAACTCGGTATAATACCTTGTGGTTATGTATATTCAATGAATGTCAATATTTGTCAGATTATGCATATGAACTTACTAAGCATTATTGCTTACTCCCTTACTTTTCTCATCTCTTATAGGTTATTTTAATTAGCTTGGGTTGGAGGAAGCCGGAGATGTCTTCACACTATCGAGCAGACCCTTGGTATGAGGTATCAAGTCCTTATGAGTCATGGCATGTATAGGGATTCTTTTAAAGTTGATTAAGTTCTAACCGATGTAGCCAAATTGTATTGGCCTAAGAGAATCTAGAGTTGGTTGTGTATGACCATAGATGATGGCTTAAATTGGTTGTATTTGTATTGGGAGTAGTTCTCCCTAGTGTATGGGATAAAGTCTTTATCTCTTTAATGATTAAATGTGTTAATTCATGTGTTTTAATTGATGATTTGAGAATGTTTTGAAGTAGTATATGAATGTATGCAAACGGGAGTGGTAAAAGGCTTGGTAAGATAACCTCTAAGCGCCCACTCGGATAGACACACGGGCGTGTGTCTAGGCCGTGTGTCTCCTGCACCTTAGTATCTTAAGTCAGATTAGACCACGGGCTGGTCACACGGCCGTTTGTCTAGGCCGTGTGATACACACGGTTGGCACATGGGCGTGTTCCAAGGCCGTGTGAAGTCTGCACTTGACACTTAGAAATTCAATTGTCACATTGCTGATGCACACGGGCGTGTGCACAGACCGTGTGGATAAGTTAGAATACCAAGGTTTGGCATACGGGCCAGGGCCACGGGCGTGTCTAGGCCGTGTGGATTTAGTCAGTGTCGACCATGGGTGGAAGGCACGTGCATGTCTTAAGGGCACATGGGCGTGTCCCTATACCACTACTAGCGTGTGGCCCCTGTTTTAAAGAAAAGTTTCTTTTGGCTTGTAAAAGTTTTCGGACACAAGTTTAAGGCCTCGTAGGCCCACGATACGAATGATTTGACTAAGAAAGAGAAGTTTTTAATTCGGAACAAAGTTTTGTAGCCCGTAAGTACATGTTTAAGGAAGTTCAGCATAGTAATGTCTCGTATCCAGTTTTAGCCTTGGAATTGGGTATGGGGTGTTACATTTAGTGGTATCAGAGCATGGTTTAGTCGGTTCTCGGACTAACCTAGCACGAGTAAGAGTCTAGCTATACATGCCATATGTGGACCGTGATAGTGTGATGTCTCCCGGCTCTAACGAAATTGTTTTGTTAAGACAGAGATGATTCCTAACCGAGCTAATTTCAGTAAGTTTGTATGATTTTCAAGCTTCATGAATATTCCATTAAATTTCTTGTGATGTTGTTATATGCATATTATTTCTTTGAAAATGCTTAATGATTTATTAAACAAAGAAGTTACTAAGAGCATGTATATGAAAGTCCCGATTGAAAATGAATTACTTAGGATACTCAATCTGCCACATGAGACAAGAAAGTCCGTATAAGACCATGTCAAGACATGGCATCGGCAATCAAGCAAGTTATCATGTAAGACCAAGACAAGTCTTGGCATTGAAGAGTTACTATGAGATGAAGACCCATATAAGCCCAAGCCAAGGCATGGCATTGGCGAGTCTCCAAGCAAAGATGTCATGTAAGTCCAAGACAAGTCTTGGCATTGAAAAGCTATCAAGAGATAGAGATCCCATGTAAGTCCAAGCCAAGGCATGGCATTGGTGAGTAATAAGGAAGATTTCATGTAAGTCCAAGCCAAGGCTCGGCATTGACCAGTTCATGAGTAAAGTTACCAATAAGACCATGTCAAGACATGGCAATGGTAAGTTCCCAAGGGAACCCGCAAGCAAGACTTCGTGTAAGTCCATGTCAAGACATGGCATCGATACCAAGTAAGAGATCCCATGTAAGACTATATCAAGGATATAGCATTGGCATCAAGATACATGTGAAATGAGATTCAGTATCCTCAGTCATTCATAGTAATTCATCGGGCAAAAGAGTAAAGCTTAAATGAGATAGCAAGAAAGTTGGTAGTAAAGTTGATATTATGTCATGCTAGTGAAGGCTGACTAACAAGTATAATTCATGTTATGAATGATGATGTTGAGATTATGCTTATTATAGTAAAGTATACTGATCTATGTGATCAAGTGTTACAGATTCCTTATTTACCTTACAAACATGAGACTAGTAAGTACCTTGATGTATGTGAGAAGCAGTAAGAGTAAGTAAGCATTTGAGATTTGTGATGCCATTGTTTATGATAAATATGTCCACATGGTTAAATCTCACGTGTGACTGTTAAAGTAGAGAAGGTATAATGTTCCGTCTTATGACCCTGTTACAAAGTCACACATATTATAGTGTGAGAGTTAAAACTGAAAAGTTTGACTAAGTAGAATGCAGGAGATGAGTACGGTCGTTCAATGATAAAATGATGAATAAGACCATGGTTGGACCATGGCGGTATATGTGATCCCATATAAGACCATGTCTGGGGCATGGCATTGGCATCGATACATGATCCCGTATAAGACCATATCAGGGATATGGCTTCGGTATTGAATAAGTTAATCGGAAAAGACCATATATGGGATATGGCATCGATATTTGTTGTGAGATCCCGTATAAGATCATATCTGGGATATGGCATCGACATCAAATAGTAATCCCGTGTGAGACCATGTCTGGGACCTGGCTTCGGTATGAGATCGAGTAAGACCATATCTGGGATATGGCGTCGATATCGATATAAGATTTCGTGTAAGACTATATCTGGAATATGACATCGGCATCGATATGAGTTTCCATGTAAGACCGTATCTGGGATATGGCATTGGTATTGATATGAGATTTCGTGTAAGACCATAGCGAGGCTATGGCATCGTGATGACATGTAAAGCAATAGCTGGGCTATGATGTTGTGATACGAGTAAGGCCATAGTTGGACTATGGCAATCAAGTAAACGACGTACTCAAAAACTCGTAAGACATTCTCTAGATTAATAAGAAATAGTAAGAAGAATTAGAGTTAAATATTGAGTACTCAAGTAGACCTTAATGTGAAACTTGAGTAAGTGAAGTCACAGTTCGAAAGTATAAGTGATAGAAACAATTGTAGCGTGATAAATGTGAAAACTCACTTGAGACGAGTTGTGTGACTATGATGATATTTCATTGACAATGAGTAGTAAATCATATGTATGTAGTCACGAGAGTTAGGTTAAGGGACTTTGCAACCTCACTCCCTTACCACTGTTGAATTATGATGAGATGTTATGAGAATTAAGTTGAGTAAGTTTGCATCGGATTAATGCAATAATTATGCTAGCATGATTAAGAATGCCTTGTATCACATCGATGCATAATACTCTACTAAATAGAGTAACTGTTGTTGAACATGAGGTTGAAGTCCTAGAGGAATAAAATGATGGGGCTATCATCGAGATATGAGATAGACAAGGTCCCGTATAAGACCATGACCGGGACATGGCCTCGGCACCGAGTTGAGATTCTGTATAAGACCATATCCAGAATATGGCATCGATATTTGATGAGAAAGTCCATATAAGACCTTATCAGGGATATGGCATTGGCATTTAGAGGTGACTCCATATAAGACCACGTCGGGAATGTGGCATTGGTTTTGTACCTACATGAATGACGATGAATATGCGTCTTTGATTATCCTTAGTAACTTGGCTTAAAGCCTGTAATTTGTGCATAGTTAGTTGATGCCATGGATGGATTATAATAATCTCCTTGAGTATTATGTATAAATATCTGTTGCCTTTCAGGGCTGATGTAGTTGTTCTTTTCATAAATTGCGATTGTGTGAGAATGTTAGCTGATAGTAAAAATCAGACAAAACAGTTGTCGATTTAGTTAATTGAAATCGACATTTCCTTTATCTCCTCGTAATCCTATACGGGTACTTTGAGGAGGAAGTTGGTGATGATTCTAGTATAAGAAATGAAATCACAAGTTTCACGTCGTATGAAGAGTTTTCGAATAAGATGGATAGAGTTAATGAATTCGATCGAGATGTCCCTGCTATCATGAGATATGACGATAGTAAAGGTTCTAGATTGGCATAGCAAGAGAAACTCAGATGAGAGTGTGCTTAAAATATGTTCTCAGTATGGAGAAAAGAGTAGATTAATGTATTGAGATATGATTCAAGTTCTGTGTATATTCACGCATGAATCAGTAAAGAGAATAAAATTCTGTGTGTACGTGAGTAGGGAGCATGATATAAAGATATGCTCATCGAAATGTTCAAACCGTGATAGTTGAGTTGAAAGCTATTGAAAGAACTGTTTATTTGAAAGTTCTAGTAATCGAGACCGATCTGAATCGAGAGAAAAAGTTGATGAGTTGGTGATCCAAAAAGACGATCACTTTTGTGTATCTGTGTTGTGAGTTAGATATTATGTATTGATCCATGGGAAGATCGATGTGTATTTTCTGAATTTTAATAAGTGAGGGTATCTTATGCTACAGAAGATTTTGAAGATGAAATAGTGGAAACGGCTTGAGCTATTACAATGGTGGGTATAGTTATTGTGATACTACTCAGACAGTAGACATAGTACATATGTCTGAATGAAAGATCCATGTTTAGTAATGTGAGTTAGTTACTCGGTTAACTCTAGTTGGTAATATCCTAGTTTCAGCGAGGTTAATGACTATAGTGAGTCTTCCTTTCAGAATAGAAGAGTTCAGAAATGTTAGAATAAATGATATTTTAATAAGTTATCCATGTTGGATAAGGTTTCTGTTGTTGATGCTTCCTCGAGATAGAAAGTGAATGATGTTGAATCCAGAACTTATACAAGAGTTTTGGTATGAGATTTAGTAGTAGCATATCTACTAATGCAAAAGTAAGGAAATGCAGTTATGTGCATAAATGTTTTGACAATAGAGTACATTTCACAATATGGTCGAGTTATGGTCAGAAGTACTTGACCACTAAAAGCTGAGTTTCCAAAGCACACAAGACAAGACTACTACAGTTGGTGAATGCTTTAATGAGAAAGTGAGATAAAACCTTATAGATTTCAAATTCGGTTTGACAAAACTTCCAAGAAAGGGAAATGTCATTTCAATTGTAGTAAATCAACCAGTAAAGATTCGAATGATCATTTGGACATGTGCAGAGTTCCAAATTGGTAGATTACAGAGTATATGCCCCAGAGGAAGAATAACCTAGGTCTCAAGTTACGTTTCGACCTTATGTATCACAGCTTAAGAGTTATTGGCAAGAGAAACTTGAGGATAAGTGGATTCGCGATTTTGAAGAGTAGATGGAAACGTTTTAAGAATGTTGGTAACAACTCCTCCTGATGAGATTTTCGGGGACGAAAATCCCTAAGGGGGAGAATTGTAACAGCCCGATTTAGGGGCTAGTCAGAACAGTGATATCGAAATCACTAATTCGGGGTTAGAGAAAATTATTTGCATGATATTTTATGTGTTATAATATATTTATAAAGAGGCATGAGAATTTTGGTGCTTTAATTTTAGCGATTGAGGGCTTAATTGCGAAAAAGGACTAAATCGCATAAAGTGAAAAAGTTCTATTTGAATTGCTAGAGGTGCCAATTAGCTAAGGATTATAAATTAGAGGTCCTTAAAGTGATATTAGGCCATTGAATTAGTGATGGCCAGCCACATAGGAAGCTAGGGGGACAAAGGCATTAAATGTTGGTCAAAAGTTGGTGATATTAGTTGACAAATGAATAAAATAAGATGAAATAAGCCAAGGCTATCATCTTTTCACTTTGCCTTCTTCTCCACCAAAAATATCAGCAAGATTAAGGGTTTGAAAGCTTGAAAATTTCAGCTACATCTCATCCTTACAAGTAAGTCAATTTGATGTTTATTTTTGATGATTTTTGCATATTTGGAGCCCTCAAAGCTTAAGCTAGCTAATGGGAGGACTAGTTTGCAATATGGTTGAAAGTCTAGGGACTTACCATGATAGAGTTTATGTTGTTTGAAGAGTTTTTATGGAAGAAATTGAATGATAGGGAGATGAGAAACAACTTTTGTGAAAGGTGTTGTTATGAAAACACCTAATTAGGACTAATTTGTAAATGTTGCAAATTGGTAATAAGTGCATGAAATAGTTGAAATTTTGAGTTGCTATAGAAGAGAATATGATTCAGCTAGGCTTGATTAGTAAAGAAGATGGATGAAAATTTATTTACGAGCCTAGGGGCAAAATCATAATTTTGCCAAAGTGTAGGGGCAAAATAGTCATTTTTGCCTAAAGTGTAGATTATGGTGTATTATGATTTATAAATGATTAAATCAGTAAATTTCATTGTTCTAGATCCAAGAAAACGAGTTTTGGACCTAGAACGGATGAAAAGAGAAATATGGGCAAAAAGGTCCCTTTTGGCCCTTTCGACATCGAGGTAAGTTCATGTGCAAATGTTGCAATTACGTATGAGTTAATTTAATGTTCCAAAGTTGTATGGAATGTATATTTACTCTATAAATGTTTGAAATATCTTTGATGAGAGGTCAAAAGAATTGAATCTAAGAGTAATGGGAAATGTATGTAGAATGATATGATGATAGTTAAGGCCTCGTGTAAGACCATATTGGAATATGGCCTCGATGTAAGAATTCGTATAAGACCATGTCAGGGACAGGGCATCGACATGTTAATAAAAGTAAGACCCTATTAGGGTATGAATTCTATGTAACATTATGTGTATGAGACTCGAGAGAGAGATATTTAATAACTTGAGTGATTCAACGTATATGTTGAAAGAAAGAAAGTATGTGGTTGTACCACGAAAAGCACAAGTGTGTGTTAGAATTGAATTGATATGGATTCAGTATATGATGAACCCTTAGTGGGTTATGTGTATTCAATACACCTTAGTTGTATGAGATAGATCCATTTATGCATTGTGTGAATGCGAACGAGTATCGTAGAAAGTTAAGTAAGAATAGAAGTATGTGAGGATGTTCTCGGATGAACATTTGAAATAGAGATATACATGTGAATTATTATCCATGAATGTAAAATAACGGTGAGCTATGTGCGACATCACCTTATTGATGATAATGATGGGCTGTGTGCGATACCATCGCTTATAAATGATTGGTGAGCTAAGTGCGAAATCACCATAAGTATAAATGATTGGTGGGCTGTGTACGATACCACCTTATTAGAGATTCAATGGTGGGCTAAGTGCGAAACCACCGAGAGATTAATAGTATGAGTATCTTATTGAAACTGCTTGATGAGTTGTTTTATATGATCATGTGGTGATCAGTGCAGGAATATGTACTAATTAAATGAGCAATTGGCTTGTGGCATGGTAAGAATGTGGTAAGAGATAGAATGAGTAAGCTTCACGAATGGTTGAGTAAGTTACCGTGAGTTAATGAGAAAAACTCGGTATAATACTTTGTGGTTATGTATATTCAATGAATGTCAATATTTGTCAGATTATGCATATGAACTTACTAAGCATTATTGCTTACTCCCTTACTTTTCTCATCTCTTATAGGTTATTTTAATTAGCTCAGGTTGGAGGACGTCGGAGATGTTTTCACACTATCGAGCAGACCCTTAGTATGAGGTATCAAGTCCTTATGAGTCATGGCATGTATAGGGATTCTTTTAAAGTTGATTAAGTTCTAACCGATGTAGCCAAATTGTATTAGCCTAAGAGAATCTAGAGTTGGTTGTGTATGACCATAGATGATGGCTTAAGTTGGTTGTATTTGTATTGGGAGTAGTTCTCCCTAGTGTATGGGATAAATACTTTATCTCTTTAATGATTAAATGTGTTAATTCATGTGTTTTAGTTGATGATTTGGGAATGTTTTGAAGTAGTATATGAATGTATGCAAACGGGAGTGGTAAAAGACTTGGTAAGATAACCTCTAAGCGCCCACACGGATAGACACACGGGCGTGTGTCTAGGCCGTGTGTCTCCTGCACCTTAGTATCATAAGTCAGATTAGACCACGGGCTGGTCACACGGTCGTTTGTCCAGGCCGTGTGATACACACGGTTGGCACATGGGTGTGTTCCAAGGCCGTGTGAAGTCTACACTTGGCACTTAGAAATTCAATTGTCACACGGCTGACGCACACGGGCGTGTGTACAGACCGTGTGGATAAGTCAGAATGCCAAGGTTTGGCACACGGGCCAGGGCCATGGGCGTGTCCAGGCCGTGTGGATTTAGTCAGTGTCGAACACGGGTGGAAGGCACGAGCTTGTCTTTAGGGCACACGGGCGTGTCCCTATACCACCACGGGCGTGTGGCCCCTGTTTTAAAGAAAAGTTTCTTTTGGCTTGTAAAAGTTTCCGGGCACAAGTTTAAGGCATCGTAGGCCCACGATACGAATGATTTGACTAAGAAAGAGAAGTTTTTAATTCGGAACAAAGTTTTGTAGCCTGTAAGTACATGTTTAAGGAAGTTCAGCATAGTAATGTCTCGTATCCGGTTTTAGCCTCGAAATCGGGTATGGGGTGTTACAGAAGTGATGTCTAGAAGGAAAAAAAATAGGAAAAGGGGAACAAATTGCTCTAAATGTCGAATGTAGCATTGTAGCGTCTAGAAAAGTCCCACCAAAAATCAAAGACCCGGGTAGTTTTACTATACCAATAGAGATAGGAAGGGTGAACTTTGGAAAAGCCCTTTGCGACCTTGGGGCTATTATTAACCTTATGCCTCTATCAATTTATCGTAAGTTAGGGTTAGGGACCTCGGAGAGACCTCGGTGACTTTATAGTTAGCTGACCGTTCATTAGTCCGTGCCAAGGGAGCCTTTGAGGACATGTTAGTTAGATTCCGACAATTCATTCTTTTAATAAACTTTATAGTGATGGATTTTGAGGAAGTGATACAAGTCTCAAGGCCCATTTCATGCCCATGGATGTGATAAGGTTACACTACCTCAAGGCCCAATAACAAGGTAAAAGGTCAAGCAAATAAAACCAAGATTCGATCAAAGCCAGTATGTGAGGATGAATCTTTTTGATGAAATGAGGAATTACAAATGCACAGAATGAGTGAAATGTATTAAAGTCAATTCAATCAAGCTTTCAATTTTCAAGTTGAAATGATTAGTCAACTTACAAATTTTTTTTGGATGAGATCTAGGTATTTATGGATTAATATGTATTCATAGAGTTTGAGGACCTATCTCTTAACTTCGAAACACACTTTGAATCACACGATTTTGAGTTCGGGAACTCAAGTTATGACTGTTTTAGTGAAGACTGCGTGGACAAAATTTCTGGAGGGGATTATTATGAAAATTACGTATTTCGGGCTTTTAATTCGAGTTTAAATCATATTAGGTTTGGATTTTAGGTTTAATTTTTATTATATATGAGCCCAATATTGTATTTATCATCTCTTATTATTTTATTATTTTATTATTCTGAACTTTTTGATAATTATTAAGTATTTTAAGTTATTTAGGAGTTTTATATCAACAAGAAAATTTAGTTTAAAACTACTTCTTGTTTAGGTTAATTAGAGTTCTAGTATACTTAAGAGTTTTATTTAGATTTATTTAGCTAGCCTATATAAAGGTCTTTGCATTGTACACAATTCAATCAATTCATTCATTATTCACTTTGAGTTAATAAAATTCTCTTTGAGTTTTCTTTTTAAGAATTTCTCTTGCGTTTTCTTATAGAAGAGTTTTAACAATCTTTTCAGATTATGAAAATCATTTTCAAACTTTTTCTTACCAAGTTTTCTTTCTTGGAGGGGAAATTAGAGCCATTTGAAGGGGGCTGTAGATTCTTCTTATTTACAAGGCTCCTTAGGACTTCTACATGCCACGTTCCATCTTTTCCATCTATCTTCTTTATTATTTTTTTATTGTTTTAATATTTTATTTATTCTTCTACTTTATTTATCTTAGTTATATATTTTAATTGCTTTCTTTATTTTTTTTGGATTCGTTTGCATTTCAGGTTGTGTCAAAATTCAAGTTTCTTTCTGAATATCTAGAGACCTAAGTCAAATTCACGACTTGGAAAAACTTACGATCATGTTCCGCACTCATCTATATTAGGAAGACTTGGAGATTCCAATTCTATTAGGGAGACCATTTTTGGTGACCTTTAGAGCCACCATCGATGAAGGAAAAGGGGAATCGACTATGGAAATCGATGGAGAGGTCAAAGTCTTTAGGTGTGTCAATTCTGACCACAGCTCTAAGGAAATGTCACCCTCTCTGGGGTACGAGTGCAAAGACATTAATCTATCATATTGCCATGCTAACCTTGCAACTTGTGTGAAGTGGTGTGAAATTGTAAGGCTAAAATCAACACCAAGAAGGATAAAAAATGATACGATCCACCTCGGGGTGAGTCGAGTCGTATGTGAAGTTGCCCGATCGTCTACGAGAAGGTTTCGTTCGACAAGTTTGAAGATGGTACTTTTGGGTAAAATGGTGCGGAAGCTATTGAAAAGGGTTTCAAAGATAGGTTGAAGGATATGAATTTTATATAGGTTCGGTTAAAGTAAATAAAGATGGAGATTGGTATGGAAGGGGATTAACAACAATGGATGATAAATGAAAGGAGGGTTCAGCTATGATGAAGTGAAAGGAAGGAAAGAAAGAAAGTTTGGTAGATAATGGATATGGAATAAAACGAACTCAAAAGCAAGTAAGAACCAATACTAAAAAGTATTGACCCGAATACTTATAGGCTTTCAAGGTGGAAGATGGGAGTAGTGAAACCTCAACCCACTACTTAGAAAAGTAGGAACCTTGGTATGAAGGTGAACGCCACACTATATAATAGTGATAAGTTCAGATAGAAGAAAACGGGTTGACGCCACTAGAGACTAGATAAGCTAACGAGTCTTCAACGAAATATGAGAGAAAACAATCTCACAAATTTCATATAAGTTCAATAATGTTTTCATACTAAGCAAAAAGATCAAAAGCTTCTTTACAAAGGCTGATTTCACCTATTTATAGTGCTAAATTAGGCTAGCTGAATGGTCACAAACATTCAACTTAATGTGCCAATTAAAAGCTGAAATTTAACTCAAGTCTTTTCACATTCTTGAGCCAAATAACTCCATCCTTGAATTATCTTTAATTAAGCTGAATGAATGACTTTAAGTGCTTGAAAAATGACTCTTGAGTTAGCCCTTGGTCAGCCGAATGGACACCATCTACTTAATCAGCTTCTTAATGATGTTTGAATGCTTAAAATAACCCTTGAAATGACAAAAACAGCTGGTAGTGGAAAGGTTGCTGCCAAAATTAATTTGGATGATTAAATGCTCCTTAAACCTCCTTTAAATGATGTATAAAATATCCCTTGTAACAACCACTTCATTTGTAACCAAAAATGACTTAAAAAGTCACTTTATTTAATGTGTATGACCCTTGTAATGTAATGGTTATGACTTGAAAAGACTCTTGCAATAAATACATTAAAATGAGCTTATTAAACACATGTAATCACTTATTAAACATAACACACATTAATACTTAACTTAGGTAAATGAACTATGCATAAATTACTCCAGCAACTAGTTAATTAAAGATACATCATTAAATAAAACTTAACTCATGCATCAATAAATAATCCTAGGAACTAGATTAATTAATGAAGCAACAATAAAATTAAATCATTAAAAGAACTCAATTAATTAAACTAAGTTGAGTTGAATTAATGACCAACAACTCATTTATTAACTAAGATGCTTAAATGCAATTATTTAAAATGCAAACTAAATGAACAAATGAATTACTTAATGCATGACTTAATTAAATGCAGAACACATAATGCATGTAATAATTAAAATATGTAGATCAATAATGCATGACATTAACTAAAGATGCATTTAATTAAACAAGACATAATTAAAGACAAAAGTATTAAGTTGATTCAAGCTCAAATAAGCTGAATTTGAACTGGACGAAGCTCGTGGAGTTGGAAACGAGCTGGGATCAGCTTGCCAGCAATGCAATGCTCGACTCGGAATACTTGTCCAAAGAAGTTCGCGGGGCGTGCTCGCATCAAAAAAGCTGAATAAAGTTATGATATCTTGGCGATCCTCAGTCAAGTGAAGAACAAGAGGCATATCAAAGTGTAGAAGATGCTGAGCAAACATCACTTTGATTGCGTAACAGATCACCCTGAAGATTATTTGTAATCCACCCTTAGGTAATTAAATTGAACTTGTAAATAATTGAATGATTCGAGCATAGACTCTGTAACATCCAAAAATCTGGGGGTCTGTAAAATTTGGGTAAGTGCATGTGTTGTGCTGATATGTTGTTGTGTAGGCGTGATTAGGGGTCCTAGGGAGGCCTAGGGTCGTGTTGGAGCTTTGGTAAAATTTTTCTTTTTGGGCACTTAAGGGGGGAAGAGCTAGTGGAAGCGGGCCTTAAGAATAATTGTTTGTGTTTTGATAACACAAGTGAGGTGTGTGGCGTGTTAGTTGTGGCGTTAAGGTGGAAGCTGGGTGGTGTGGGGTTTGAATCCCACATGCTGCAAAATATGGCATTTATTTTTTTTTATGCCCAAGATGGAGAGGAGGTGGTGTTGGCATGGGACTCTAATGGAGTGATTGTTGAATGAGTCAAAGAATTCAAAACAGAAGGAGGAGAGGAGTTTGGGGGGTTTGAATGGGTCAAAGTGGTTGGGTGATTTCAAATGATGGGTGGAGAGTGATTTGTGAAGGAAGTGAGGGAGAAAATTGTGGGAGTGGGTGTGTGGAAGTGTTTGGCCGAAAGTGGGGAGGTGTTGGGAAGCATGTTCGGTCATGTGTGTTGTGTGGGGTGCTGAATTTGTTAAGCTCCTTTTTGGTTTTCTTTTGTGAGTAGTGTGACGTTTCTAGGTGGCATTTCGGGTCTCTTCATTCATTTGTGCTTGTGCCGAATCTCTCAACCTTTCTCCTCCATCTTTTCTTTTCATTTGAGTGTTAACCAAATCTATAGAAGTTGACCACTTGTGCATTCTTTTTCCTTCATCTTTTCTCTTCAACTTTCGTCTCCTTTTTCCTCTTTTTCTCAACATAGCCGAATCCCTTTCCTTTCTCCATTCGAAGTCTACTTCTTTTAGTTACACTGTAGCCGAAATCTCTTCTCTTCTTTATTGCCTTTCTACCCTTCCCTCCATCGACCGAACCTTCTCCTATTATTTTTGAATCGATTTTTTCTTCTTTTGTCAATAGCCGAATCAAGAGTTATTGGGTCTTGCTGCTAGTGCCAAATCTTACTGTTCCATTCGACTCATTCTTAATACTAAGGTAAAGGTTCTTTCTCTTTCGTTCATGGTTCTTTTTGGTTCTTTCTTCTCTTGGCTTGGTTAGGCCGAACCTTAACCACTTGTTGATTCTAAACTCGTTTTCTCTCTTTTGGGGAAGGGCCAAATCAAGACAACCTCTTCTACTACTTATCTTTCTCATAGCCTTGGAGTCCGGAAGCCGGTTGGTAGGTAAGGTGATGGCCGATTAGGGAAATGGATAGGTGCCCTTCGTTCATGTTTCATTTAGGCCAAAAGGCTGTTTCTTTATTATTTTAGAACATCGATTCTAACTCATGATTTTATTTAGGAACTCAACCTAAGTAACCGAAGGGAGTAGCCAACATTCTAGTATAGCAAAGATGTACCGTTATTCTTGGTAAGTAGTGGGGTGTGTTGTTGTTTACGACCTTAGAGTTTTGACATATTTTGTTTGAGATTAACGATGAAGAATATGGATTCTTAGGTGTGTAATCTCGAGGATTCTATCCACGTTCATAACAGGTGTGTAATCACACTTTTATTTGTTTTACTATGAAACTATTTGTGTGTTGGCTAAAAGTCGAAATACCCTTAGTGGGTAAGCTAATGAGATATCCCTAGTAGGGAGGTTTGGATACAGCCAGGTGAGTAAATTTACTATCATACCTTTAAGGGTAGGCTGAGCATATTTGTGTATTTAGTATATCTGCTATGTTGGTACATTAATGCATACACGGATTATTATGACATGATATGTTGCATGGGAGTGGGATATTATATTGATGATCGGGGAAGTGTATTTCGGTGGCTCTGCCACATATTTTGGTGACTATGTCACATTCTGTCAGGTGGCTATGCCACGTATATTCGATTAAATTGGTGGAACTACCACGATTTCGGTGATGAGCAGCGTGACTGCCATCGAGGTGTGTAGCGGATGGAGGGTTGATTGTAGAAATCCCCACAGGTGTGTTAGGTTGGATACGGGTAGTGTGTAGCGGATGGATTACTAGGCTGGGCTGGGTTACATTGCATTACATTCATTATTTGTTATACTATGTTGATAGGGCCAAAGCCCAATTCGTCTCCGTATGGGCTTCGGCCAGATTGCTTATGTGAGGGCTAAGGCCCAATCTGCTTCTGTGGGCTTAGGCCCAGTTAATGTCCGATTGGGGAATTACACACTGAGTTCTTGTAACTCACCCCTCTGCTTAATTTTGCAGGTAATCCCTAGCTTTGAGGATTTGGAGCCGAGACGGACTCTGTGGTGGCCATACATCACTACTTTAGTAAATTTCATTTTACTTTACTAAAGATTTTATTTTAATCTGCGTTTATGTTTTGTAATAAGGCCTTTGGTATTTTATTTGGTTTTAGTTTTTAATTTGATTATTGCTTATTAATAAATGTTCAACACGGGATTTTCTTAAAACATTAACAACTATTTTTCTAAAATGTTAACGAACGGTTTACAAGTTATAATTGACAAAAGTCTGGATTTTCTTAACACTGATAACTCTTTTCAAAATAACCTTTTTCCGGAATTCATTGAATCGATCATTTATAAACAAAGTCATCGAAAACAAAGATCAAAGATGTTTTTGCAAGAGAACTATAAAACAAGTTGGATTTTTCATAAGCAACAAAACTCGAAGTTTTTATCGAACGCGAAGTTTCTTTAATAACCCTTCCATGTGACATGCCAGATCCGGTCGTAACGTCTAGGCCGGGTTTAGGGTGTTACATTTTGTGGTATCAGAGCCCGGTTGCAAAACTCGACTGTGGAATGGGTTCACAAACGTTTTCCAAAAATTAATTTGAAACATGGTTTAAAAATATAGGTCTTTTCGGGAAGTATGGCACCCGAGTCCCCGACACCAAATCTGTAAGTTCCCTTATTTTATGATTGTGGATAATATGATTGTAGTTAATAATAGTATACTGTGACTGCTAGTTATAAGAGCTAAGATTGTAGAGACTTCAACATTAGGAATTCAACTCGCGAAAACAATTCTTATATCTATTTTCATAAAATATTCGTTAATAAAATAGTGGAATTATATACTGATTCATAAAACATTCTTAATCAGATTAATCCGACTTAGTAATATGAGTACCAGAGGATGTGGACGTGGTTTACGCGGCCGTGGTAGAGGCCAGCAGTGCCGAGGCCGATCCTCGTAATCGGGGCATGTGCCGGGGGCTAAGCGCCAAAGATCGCTGATGGTGGAAGCAGGAACTCAGGACCGAACTGAAGGGGATGATGCTTTGTCCCAAGCTATGCTGCGAGTTCTGGAACGGGTTGCTAGAGCAAGCACTGGACCGGTAGCCCGAAAATCTATTCCTGAGCGACTTCGAGCAAACGGGGCCGAGGTTTTTAGATGCATTTCTGGGGTAGCTCTGAATGTAGCAGAATACTGGTTGGAGGCAGTTGAGTGGATTATGGATAACCTGGACTGCACAGAAGAGGAGAAATTGAAAGGGGCAGTGTCTCTTTTACGAGATAAGGTATACCAGTGGTGGCTCACTGTAAGAGAAGGCACTCAAACAGATCGTATTGACTAGGGTTTCTTTAAAACAGCGTTCCAAGGGAAATACGTTGGGGCGAGTTATGTGGATGCCCAAAGGAAGGCATTTCTGAATTTGGTTCAGGGAATAAATCAGTAGCGAGAATATGAGGTCGAAGCCGCGCCTAAGTCGTTACGCTCGGGGTATAGTCGCAACTGATTTTGAGCGTTGTGTTCAGTTCGAGGATGGTCTGCGGGACGAGCTGCTAGTACTGATAGCCCCGCAGTGAGAAAGATATTTTGCCACTCTGATTGAAAAAACCAAGATTGCTGAAGAAGTGAAACGTTCTGAGAGGCAAAACCGAGATAAGGATAGAGGTAAAAATAAGAGAGGTTTTGGGACGTCAGGTTCTTCTGGGGGTTTCCAAAAGAGGCCTAGGTTAGATGGGCCAGCTCGAGCTGTGATGCTAGTTACTGTAGGTCAGTTACGACCTTGTGCACAGTGTGGGAAAATACATCCGGGGGAGTGTTGGAGAAGAACAGGTGGATGTTTCAAATGTGGATCGTGGGACCACCTGATAAAGGACTGTCCACAAGAGCTGGCTAGGGCGCGGATGGTAGGTCAGGGATTTGCACAGCCAGGAAGAGGTTGTCAGCAGCCGCCGAGAGGTCGTGGTCTGGCTAGAGGAGGAAATGGGTTTGGACAAGGTCGTGGAGCACCGGGCAGAGGTGCGGGTAACGCAGATGCAAGATAGCCTGGACTGGTTTATGCAGCTAGACGTCGAGAGGATGGTTACGCATCGGATGTCATAACTTATACGTTCCTTATATTTGATGTGCCATTTACTGCTTTGATAGATATTGGATCAACTCATTCTTACGTTTCCTGTACTGTATCTGGGACTTTGGGTATGAAATCTGAGATTGCTGCTAGAGTAATGTCTGTGATTAGCCCTCTAGGATAATCTGTGATAGTGAACAAGTTGTTTAGGGACGTGCCTCTAGAGGTTCAGGGAGTGATATTTTCGACGAATTTGATGGAACTGTGTTCGGAGAGTTTGATCTGATCTTAGGCATGGACTAGCTAGTTAAGCACCGTGCAAACTTGGATTGTGCCGCTAAGCATATGATTTTGAAGACTTTCGCAGATGAAGAGGTGATAGTGATAGGAGAAAGAAGGGATTATCTGTCTCATGTGATTTCGGCGCTTAAGGCCGAGGAGATGGTGCGAAAAGGGTGCAAAGCGTTTCTGGCTTTTGTTAGCACATCTGATGCCAAGGAACTATCTGTAGAGGATGTCAGAACCGTGAAGGAGTTCCCGGACGTATTTCCTGAAGAGCTTCTGGGATTGCCTCCAAATCGTGAGGTTGAATTTGGCATTGAGTCAGCATTGTGAGGCGGCTCGGTGTCCATCGCCCCGTATAGAATGGCACCGAAGGAGCTAGTAGAACTAAAAGCTTAGATCCAAGAGCTGTTGGATCGTGGATTTATCCGACCAAGTGTATCTCCGTGGGGAGCGCCGGTGTTTTTCGTGAAGAAAAAGGATGGGTCGATGCGTATGTGCATTGACTATCGTCAGTTGAACAAGTTAACTATTAAGAACAAGTACCCGCTACCAAGGATTGACGATTTGTTCGATCAGCTGCGAGATGCTTCGATTTTCTCAAAGATAGATTTGAGGTCAGGGTATCATCAGCTAAGGGTCAAGGAGGCAGATATTCACAAGACAGCTTTTCGAACACGTTATGGGCATTACAAGTTTCTAGTGATGCCAATCGAATTGACTAACGCACCAGCCACTTTTATGGACATGATGAATCGGGTTTTCCAACCCTACCTGGACCGGTTCGTGGTGGTATTCATAGATGAAATTTTGGTGTACTCAAGAACTGAGGAGGAGCATGATTCACATCTTCGGATAGTTCTGCAGATTCTAAGAGAGAAGCAACTTTACACCAAATTCAGTAAGTGCGAATTTTGGCTGAAGGAGGTGACATTTTTGGGGCATGTTGTGTCTGCCGAAGGGATTAGGGTTGATCCTCGGAAGGTCGAAGTGGTATTGGATTGGAAGTCACCAAAGTCGGTATCGTAAATTCAAGTTTTCAGGTTTACCGGGTACTATAGAAGGTTTGTTGAGGGGTTTTCGTTGATTGCTGCACCCCTAACTAAATTGTTGCGTAAGGGAGTGCCGTTTGTTTGGACTGATAAACAGCAGGAAAGCTTTGAGAAGTTAAAGAAGATTCTGACTGAGGCACCAGTGTTTATTCAGCTTGAGGCCGGGAAGGAATATGTTATCAATTGTGATGCATCGCACATAGGTTTGGGTTGTATGCATCTCATCAATTAAGGCCGCATGAGATAAACTATCCCACTCATGACTTGGAACTAGCTACTGTGGTGTTCACCCTGAAGATATGGAGACACTACCTGTATGGGGAAAAGTCGATTATCTACACCGACCACAAGAGTTTGAAATATCTCCTTACCCAAAAGGAGCTAAACTTGAGGCAACGAAGATGGATAGAGTTGCTGAAAGACTATGACTGCTCGATCGAGTATCACCCGAGTAAGGCCAACGTGGTGGCAGATGCATTAAATCGTAAGGTGGTATCAAATTTGAGAGCAATGTTTGGTCATCTCAGTCTTTATGAAGATGGTAGCTTGTTAGCGGAACTTCAGGTAAAGCCGACATGGGTTAATCAGATTAAAGAGAAGCAATTGTTGGATGAATCGTTGGGTTCTCAGCTTCAGCAAGTAAAAAGTGGGGAGATAGTGGATTTTGGGCTGAACAGTGAAGGGGTCTTATGTTTCCGTGGAAGAGCTTGTATGCCGAAGGACTCTGAGTTGAGACAGATGATTTTACGGGAGGCGCATAGTAGCCCATACGCTATGCATCCCGGTGGAAACAAGATGTATCGAGATCTTCGAGAGCAGTACTGGTGGCCAGGGTTGAAACGTGAGGTTACTGACTTCGTGAGTAAGTGTTTGACATGCCAGCAAGTGAAGGCGGAACATCAGTTGCCTTCGGGGTTGCTGCAACCGGTGAAGATTCCACTTTGGAAGTGGGAGAGGATAACGATGGATTTTGTTAGTGGGCTACCCCTAACGCCTGCTAAGAAAGATTCAGTATGGGTAATCGTTGACTGGTTGACTAAGTCCGCTCACTTCATACCGGTTTGTACAGACTACTCACTTCAGAGGTTGGCTATGTGGTAGAGATTGTGAGGCTACATGGGGTGCCAGTGTCTATCATATCAGACAGGGACCCTAGGTTTACATCTCAGTTCTGGAAAGCATTACATGAAGCACTGGGTACAAGGCTAGATTTCAGCACAGCGTTCCATCCTCAGACTGATGGTCAGTCAGAGAGGGTAATTCAGATTCTGGAAGACATGTTAAGGGGTTGTGTGATTGACTTTAGAGGTAGTTGGGAAGATTATCTGCCGTTAGCGGAGTTTGCATATAACAACAGCTACCAATCCAGCATTCAGATTGCACCCTACGAGGCGTTGTATGGTCGTAGGTGTCGTACCCCTACTTGTTGGACAGAATTGGGTGAGCGACAGTTGTTGGGTCCGGAATTAATTTCAGAGACTGAGGAAAAGGTAAAGTTGATTCGGGACCGGTTAAAAGAGGCTTCTGATAGACAAAAATCGTATGCGGATCTGAAGCGCAGGGAGATAGAATTTTTAGTGGGGGATCAGGTCTTCTTGAAGGTCTCACCTTGGAAGAAGGTGTTAAGATTTGGACAGAAGGGTAAGTTGAGCCCCAGATTCATCGGGCCTTATCGAGTGTTAAAACGTGTGGGACCAGTGGCTTATCAACTTGAGTTACCCCCGGAGTTGAATCAGATACATAATGTATTCCATGTTTCGATGCAGAGGCGCTACCGTTCTGACCTATCTCATATTGTGCCGGTAGAAGAAATTGAGCTAAGACCTGATCTGTCTTTCGAGGAGGAACACGTGCAGATTCTGGATCGGGATGTTAAAGTGTTGAGAAGGAAATCAGTTCCATTGGTCAAAGTGTTGTGGCGGAATCATGGTTTTGAAGAAGGCACGTGGGAGCCGGAGGAGGCAATGCGACAGCAATACCCTCATCTCTTTTAATCAGGTAAATTTCGAGGTCGAAATTTCTTTAAGGGGGTGGAACTGTAACATCCCAAAATCTGGGGGTCTGTAAGATTTGGGTAAGTGCATGTGTTGTGCTGATATGTTGTTGTGTAGGCGTGATTAGAGGTCCTAGGGAGGCCTAGGGTCGTGTTGGAGCTTTGGTAAAATTTTGCTTTTTGGGCACTTAAGGGGGGAAGAGCTAGTGGAAGCGGGCCTTAAGAATAATTGTTTATGTTTTGATAACACAAGTGAGGCGTGTGGCTTGTTGGTTGTGGCGTTAAGGTGGAAGCTGGGTGGTGTGGGGTTTGAATCCCACATGCTGCAAAATATGGCATTTATTTTTTTTTTATGCCCAAGATGGAGAGGAGGTGGTGTTGGCATGGGACTCTAATGGAGTGATTGTTGAATGAGTCAAAGAATTCAAAATAGAAGGAGGAGAGGAGTTTGGGGGGTTTGAATGGGTCAAAGTTGTTGGGTGATTCCAAATGATGGGTGGAGACTGAATTGTGGAGGAAGTGAGGGAGAAAATCGTGGGAGTGGGTGTGTAGAAGTGTTTGGCCGAAAGTGGGGAGGTGTTGGGAAGCATGTTCGGTCATGTGTGTTGTGTGGGGTGCCAAATTTGTTAAGCTCCTTTTTGGTTTTCTTTTGTGAGTAGTGTGACGTTTCTAGGTGGCATTTCGGGTCTCTTCATTCATTTGTGCTTGTGCCGAATCTCTCAACCTTTCTCCTCTATCTTTTCTTTTCATTTGAGTGTTAACCAAATCTATAGAAGTTGACCACTTGTGCATTCTTTTTCCTTTATCTTTTCTCTTCAACTTTCGTCTCCTTTTTCCTCTTTTTCTCAACATAGCCGAATCCCCTTCCTTTCTCCATTCGAAGTCTGCTTCTTTTAGTTACACTGTAGCTAAAATCTCTTCTCTTCTTTATTTCCTTTCTACCCTTCCCTCCATCGACCAAACCTTCTCCTATTGTTTTTGAATCGGTTTCTTCTTCTTTTGTCAATAGCCGAATCAAGAGTTATTGGGTCTTGCTGCTAGTGCCGAATCTTACTGTTCCATTCGACTCATTCTTAATACTAAGGTAAAGGTTCTTTCTCTTTCGTTCATGGTTCTTTTTGGTTCTTTCTTCTCTTGGCTTGGTTAGGCCGAACCTTAACCACTTGTTGATTCTAAACTCATTTTCTCTCTTTTGGGGAAGGGCCGAATCAAGACAACCTCTTCTACTACTTATCTTTCTCGTAGCCTTGGAGTCCGGAAGCCGGTTGGTAGGTATGGTGATGGCCGATTAGGGAAATGGATAGGTGCCCTTCGTTCATGTTTCATTTAGGCCGAAAGGCTGTTTCTTTATTATTTCAGAACATCGGTTCTAACTCATGATTTTATTTAGGAAATCAACCTAAGTAACCGAAGGGAGTAGCCAACATTCTAGTATAGCAAAGAAGTACCGTTATTCTTGGTAATTAGTGGGGTGTGTTGTCATTTACGACCTTAGAGTTTTGACATATTTTGTTTGAGATTAACGGTGAAGAATATGGATTCTTAGTTGCGTAATCTCGAGGATTCTATCTACGTTCATAATAGGTGTGTAGTCACACTTTTATTTGTTTTACTATTAAACTATTTGTGTGTTGGCTAAAAGTAGAAATACCCTTAGTGGGTAAGCTAATGAGATATCCCTAGTAGGGAGATTTGGATACAGCCAGGTGAGTAAATTTACTACCATACCTTTAAGGGTAGGCTGAGCATGTTTGTGTATTTAGTATATCTTCTATGTTGGTACATTAATGCATACACGGATTATTATGACATGATATGTTGCATGGGAGTGGGATATTATATTGATGATCGGGGAAGTGTATTTCGGTGGCTCCGCCACATATTTCGGTGACTATGTCACATTCTGTCAGGTGGCTATGCCACGTATATTCGATTAAATTGGTGGCACTGCCACGATTTCGGCGATGAGCAGCGTGACTGCCATCGAGGTGTGTAGCGGATGGAGGGTTGATTGTAGAAATCCCCACAGGTGTGTTAGGTTGGATACGGGTGGTGTGTAGCGGATGGATTACTAGGCTGGGCTGGGTTACATTGCATTGCATTCATTATTTGTTATACTATGTTGATAGGGCCAATGCCTAATTCGTCTCAGATAGGCTTCGGATTGATTGCTTATGTGAGGGCTAAGGCTCAATTCATACGTAGGCTTAGGCCCAGTTAATGTCTGATTGGGGAATTACACACCGAGTTCTTGTAACTCACCTCTCGCTTAATTTTTGGTGTAATCCCTAGCTTTGAGGATTTGGATCCGAGCAGGACTCTGTGGTGGCCATACATCACTACTTTAGTAAATTTCATTTTACTTTACTAAAGATTTTATTTTAATATGCGTTTATGTTTTGTAATAAGGCCTTTGGTATTTTATTTGGTTTTAGTTTTTAATTTGATTATTGCTTATTAATAAATGTTCAACACGAGATTTTCTTAAAACATTAACAACTGTTTTTCTAAAATGTTAACGAACGGTTTACAAGTTATAATTGACAAAAGTATGGATTTTCTTAACACTGATAACTCTTTTCAAAATAACCTTTTTCCTGGAATTCATTGAATCTAATTATTTATAAACAAAGGCATCGAAAACAGCATCAAAGATGTTTTTGCAAGAGAACTATAAAACAAGTTGGATTTTTCATAAGCAACAAAACTCGAAGTTTTTATCGAACGCGAAGTTTCTTTAATAACCCTTCCATGTGACATGCCAGATCCGGTCGTAACGTCTAGGCCGGGTTTGGGGTGTTACAGACTACATTTAATTTTTCTGTTTAGTGTAGGTTTTAAAATTGTTGCATGTTGAATTTTATGATTTTGTAGGTTAAATTTTTGTGTAGTTGGGAGTTAGGATGAAAAATTAGGAAATTTTTAAGTACCATAAAGTGGTATCATGATACCCTGGGTAGTTTCGAGGGAAGGCCAAAACTCTATTGGATATCGCAATACCGACCCCCAAATATCGCGATATCCCGAGTAGTTTCAAAATAAAATTTTGGCCTTACCATACAGTGGTATTGTGATACTAATCCCTTGGTATCGTGATACCCTAGACAGTTTTAAAATTTGAAGGTAAAAAATTTCAAGGATATTGCGATACCCAACCTCAGTATCGCGATACCCCTGCTTGGTTTTGCAAAATACTTGTTTTGGGTATTGCGACCCACACATTTTCACCATTAAAACCCCCAAAACCCCTAAAAAATCCCTAAAAATTCCTCATTTACAAACCCTAACCCTCTCTAAACATCTTTCTTTCTATTTTCCTCTTAATTTTCTCTCTAATATTTTCATAATTTTGCTTTGGCTTTGTTAGTTTTTATTTTTTCTCTTCTAATTTTCAATTTTCTTCCATTGGTTTGGGAACGAAAACACCGCAACGGAGCAAACCGAGTAGTCTCCAACATCATCAATCACTTATGATTTAATGTTCCTAATATCTTATTCTTTCTATTTGTTTTTATTTTTGCAAAAAATCGATTGATTTTTAGTTTTCCAACAAATTGATTTAAAGTTCCTACTCTCTTATTCTTTCTAGTTCAGTTCCACGGGTGGTGGAGTCGCCAATTATGCTCCGCATCGAGCGGTGGAATTGCTCGGTCGGTTCCGTCACCACCCTCGCGTTACAACATAAAATCGTAATTATGTGGGGGAAATAAATACTAAACTTGCCATCCACCACACATTTCCTCATCTCCTTGAGAATCCATGTTCCCAGTTAGATTCACTTATACTGTAAAATTGAAAACAACAATATAGCTTGAAAGATGTTAACCATGTTAGTATTAAGTATAGGGCTAACACGGGTGCAAATGAATTGCATCCATCTTTTGGCTAGTGGGAACATAATTACTTGATTGAAAGATAGAGGAAAATTCTTGTATGGTTCCCTTTTCCATTCTCTCATATTTTCAATTAAATAGGCTAAAATGGCATCCATATCGACATTACGATTCGTTTCCTCAATTTCATCATTTTTGTAAAACAAGACGCCATAATAGTCACAAATTTTTCTAGGGGATATGTCAATTACCTTGTTGCGGACAATCACCCAAGCGACAGTACAATATTTTAAGTTGAAGTAAAACTCCAAAACAAAAGGAATTATCATGGGTGATTTTGGCAACAAACAAAAATTGTGCCCTCACCCGTGTAACTCTCTGAGTAGGGTCACACAGCCAAGTCACACTCCCATGTGCCAAGCCGTGTAACTCTTGAAATAGCTCCACATGCCCGTGTGTCAGGCCATGTAACTCTCGAAATAGCTCCACACGCCCGTGTGCTATGCCGTGTAACAGCCTGACTTGAAAGCAATAAAACCTACAGGGGACACGCGGCCGTGTCGCCAGGCCGTGTGTCACACACAGCTGAGTCACATGCCCGTGTCTCAAGCCGTGTGGACATGAATTTGGCCAAAAACAAGCCATTTCCTACTACAACTCATGCATACATTTATAGGCCTTTTTGAGCACATAAACATGACCTCAAAACATGACCAAAACCTATATGAAATCACTAATTCAATAGTCCAATATCATTCAACCAATATGCCATACAAGGCACCTCAAATGTATTCATTCACAACTTACTTAAACATGCCTATATTTGATCATATTTTCATCATTAAACATAATTCAACTTCTAACATCTCATGCCAAAAATGTGACCATAAACACTTCATCACAATCATACCATTTGAGCCATAACATTCATACATCACAAGTATCAAAATGATACAATCCAACCAACATCAAATGGTACCAAAAAAACTTATGCATGCCAAAAACATCATTTAAACATTCAACTAAACATCATTATAAGTCCACCTATACATGCCATTATAACCTTGGCCAAAACATCAAAAACTACCAATATTTATGCTGGATTGTGTGATAGATCTCTGACGAGCTTCCAAACTGATCGAGTTTCTGATTATCTATAAAACATAGGAAGGAAAACTACGTAAGCACATAATGCTTAGTAAGTTCGTAGAACATGAAACATAACTTACCATATTACCTAAATAACATTAAGTATAAGTAAAATGTAATCCAACCACAAGCTTGGCACAAGCCTAAGCACCATCATCAATACCCAAGTTAGTGCATTCATACATAATTCACTTGAATTAAACATATGATAATTCATTTCCATAGAAATATACATCATTTGATTCATTCTTCATTTTCATGAACATAAGCATACTTCCATTAGAAACTTACCATTTCAATCCTTTTCATTACCCGTGGAACCATTTAAAATATCATCGGATACTCAGGAAAACTCACACGAAGTTTGCTTAAACATATAACCGTAACATCTCCTTTACATCATTACTCACATGAGCTGTGAAATGGGACTACTCACAAGAGCTGTGGGTTGGAATGTAGGCTACACGATGCTACTCACACGAGTAGTGGAGTATCCGAAACAAATGCAGGACTTCAGCCATCGGTAGGACATTCAAGACTAGCACCCGAGACATGAAATCCCTAATAACATGTCATTTGTATCCTACGACTTCCTAAAGTTCAACCGGGACTCATTAACCGTCATGGCATTTCTTCAGATATACATTGATTAATAACATTATAAATACATAATAACATACAATTGAATAACATAAACATAGTAATCCGTACATACGAACTTACCTCGACGATTAGAGCGTAAAAACGAAGTCAATTATCTGAGGCTTTAGCTTTTCCCCGATCTAAATTCGTACGAGGTCTATCTTTATCTAAATAGGAAAATTCAATCCATTTAATACTTCTATTATTCAATTCAGTCCATATTTCATATTTTTGCAAAATTACTATTTTTCCCCTAACATTTTAACTTTTCAGAATTTAGTCCTTAAGCTCATAAATTGAAATTTAAACATTTTAATCCTCTTCTCATGCTAGCCGAATTCTCTAGGGATGTAAATCAATCCATACAAACAATCATTTCACAAATTTACCATGAACTTTTATCATTTTTACAAATAAGTCCCTAAATACCATTTTCATCAAAAATCACTTTACAAAACTTGTTTATTTATCAACAAGGAAACATAATCTTTCATTAAACATCAAGAATCACACAAGAGTATTCATGCAACAACTCTAAATCTTTAACAATTTTGCAAATTGATCACTGGGCTAGCTAGATTAAGCTACAACGACTTCAAAAACATAGAAATCATTAAAAACGGGATCAAAAATCACTTACATGCAATGAGAAAGCTTGGCCAAACCTTCAAGCTTCTTCAATGGTGTTTTCTTACCCTATTTTCGGTGGTGAATTAATTTTAAGAAGACGAGCACTTATTTTTCCTTTATTTGTTTTATGATTATTTTACTAATTACCATATTAACCTTACTTAATAACCAAACAAAAGCATTAAATTCATGCCCATATTGGTCCACTATCACTTTAATTGGTCTAATTACCATCCAAGTCCTTTAGCTTAAAGTTTCATAGCCATTTGACATGTAACACCCCTAACCCATAACCATAGCTGGAATAGGGTTAAGAGGCGTTACCGGACATTTCGAAACTTTTACAATAATTTCACAACGTAAGATACATCATAATCATAACATAACAAATCATATACAAAGTGTCCCTTAAATAGGTCTACGAGACCTTAAACATGCATTAGAAAGGGGTCGGGACTAAACCGAGCTCATACAAATTTTTTTTGAAACTTAACATTTTTCAAAGTTACAGAGGCCACATGCCCGTGTGGGTAGGCCGTGTGCCTCACACGGCCTCAGACACACCCGTGTGTCCAAGCCGTGTCAAAACAGGGCATACCTACTGACTTGTCCACACGGCCGAAGAGATGCCCGTGTGCTTCACCCGTGATCGACACTGACTTATTTCACACGGCTAGTCACACGCCCGTGTGTCCAGCCCGTGTGCGAGTCTGACTTGTTTCAATTAGAAAACTTAAAAGACACGGTCGAGCCACACGCCCGTGTGCTCAACCGTGTGGGCAAATACAGGCCATTTGCAAGGCCAATTTGCCACCCACACTTTGGGTCACACCTACAACATCAAACCATCTTAAATTCATACATCAAAAGCATTCAAAACATATCAAAACATGCAATATTTGACCCTTATTCACATCATACATTTGTATATACAATTCCTACTCAAATATACCAATCAAAACATCAACTTTCTTTCAAACATATTACTAATATTTTGTCTAAACCAACCATGAACTCACCTATTTATGTATCACTTCATTAGTCTAACATTATGCACATAAAACCATACCAAATCATGCATCATATAGCTTGAACTACTCATTCATAAACATATTCATTACCAAGCCATATCACATGGCTATATTTACACAACTCAAACCATATCATAAATTCTCTAGACTATACATGCCATACTTTAATATATACATTCTCAAAAGGTACCAAAATGTAGTTTGATAGTGTGATGATGATCCTCGACGATCCCTGAGCTTCTCGTAGCTTTAATGATCTATAAAACAATCAAACAAACACACACACAAAGTAAGCTTTCATAGCTTAGTAAGTCATAAGCATATAAAGAACAAATAAACAGTTGCATTTAAATCAACTAACCAAAATCACTTATACATTAACCAATTACACAATTAATATGTTTACAACTCAAATATTATCACTTTTACAATATCCATATAACATCAACTTTCAACTCACATATACTTTTAAGCACATATAAATTTATCTTATACCATTTTCAATTCATGTATCCATCATGATCATATACTTACCTTGTTCTCATATACATATTACAAAGCACATACCTGAATCTTTTAATTCGTTTTCACATCTGATCTCATCTCGGTAATGCCCGTTGAATCATTCGGAATTAATAAGGATACTCGTATAATCGGAAGGCTCGTACAATGACAACGTCCCAAACGTGGTCTTACATGTAATCACATATCGATGCCACTGTCCCAGACAGGGTCTTACACGAATCAAATACGATGCCAATGTCCCAGACATGGTCTTACATGTAAACACAAATCGATGCCAACGTCCCAGACGTGGTCTTACACGAAAACACATATCGGAATCCTATGTCATGACATATGTATCCTAACTATTCCTAAGGTTCATACGGGGTTTTCAGACGTCTTATCTCGAACATTTCAGGCTCGTAAATATTGCTCCCATGCTCAAATTGTTTCAACATTTTCATCGACATAACTAAAAATTCAATTTGGCACTAATAAAATAGATACAATAGAATTTAACAACATTTATTTACTTATGAACTTACCTCGGATATTGACGGATGAAATAGACTACTCGACTACTTTCGACTTCCCCCGATCTAATTCCGATTTCTTTCGTTCTTGATCTAAATAAATTCAAATTTAATTAATTTAATCACACATTTCATTCAATTCAAACCACAAACACATAATTAGGGCATTTTGCACTTAAGCCCCTAAAATTCACTTTTTTCACAAATTAGTCCTTATTTCACAAAACACGAAATATTCAAAATTTAACCTCACTATAGCTTGGATGAATATTTATTGTTCTCGTATAAGTCCACACATTTAATTTATTTCACATTTTAGTCCCTCAAAATATTATTTTCACAATTTAGCCCAAATTACTCAAATTCATCAAAAATCCAAAGACAAAACATTATAATATATCACATATCTTTTATTTTCTATCATCAAATAACAAAAATAACAAACTATCATCAATGGCAAAACACAAAATCATAATCACATTCAAAAATTAAAACATGGGCTTTGTAGTACTCGAAGCAACGATCTCAAAAACATAAAAATTATAAAAAAATTGAAGCAAAACATACCTTAATCTAGCCAAAATGAGTGCCGAACCCTAGCTTTAATCTTTTTCTTTTCTTTTCTTGATAGTTTCAGCTAAAGATGAACATATTAGCCATGTTTTTACTTTATGTTTTATTTTATTAACATTTATTAATCATTTACCAAATTAACCTTTATTTTTTTAACATATAAAACATATATATAAGGCCATTAATGTCCATTATCATCCACTTACTTATATAATGGCTAAATTTCATTTCAAGGACTTATCAATTAATAAACCATGGCAAATTAGTACTTTAACAAATAGAAAGCCACTTTTGCATTTTACGCGATTAAGTCCTTTTAATTAAATTGAGCACACAAAAAATCAAATTTTCACACGAAACTTTCACACATACCAACATACTGAAAACATCAAAAATAATTTTTAAATATTTTTCTGACTCGTATTTGTGGTCCCAAAACCACTGTTTTGATTAGGGTCTAAACCGGACTGTTACAATTCTCCCCCTTTAGGGATTTTCGTCCTCGAAAATCTTACCGGTGAAATGGTTTGGGTAACGTTCTCTCATAGCATCTTCGGGCTCCCACGTTGCTTCTTCAACCCCGTGTCGATGCCATAAGACTTTCACTAATGAAATTTCTTATTTCTCAATTCTTTCACCTCACGGTCTAAAATACGGATTGGTTCTTCCTCGTAAGTCATATCGGATCGGATCTCAATCTCAGATGGAGGAATTACATGTGATGGGTCAGATCGATATCGTCGAAGCATCGAAACATGAAATACATTATGAATCTTTTCTAACTCAGGTGGCAACAATAATCTGTAAGCAACTGGTCTGATACGCTCTATAATCTCGTACGATCCAATGAATCTCAGACTCAATTTGCCTCTATGACCGAATCAGATTATTTTCCTCCACGCGAGACTTTCAAAAATACTTTATCCCCAGTCTGAAACTCAATATCTTTACGTTTCAAATCTGCGTATGACTTCTGACGATCTGATGCGGATTTCAAACTATCACGAATCACCTTTACTTTCTGTTCAGTCTCTTTGATCAAATCGACCCCGTGTATCTTATTCTCACTGAGCTTAGTCCAATACAAAGGTGTTCGACATTTGCGACCGTACAAAGCCTCGTAAGGTGCCATTTTGATACTCGATTGAAAACTATTGTTATATGCAAATTCAATCAATGGTAGGTATCGTTCCCACGTACCTTCAAACTCAAGAATGCAACATCTCAACATATCCTCAAGTATCTGAATAATTCTTTCGGACTGACCATCTGACTGCGGATGGAAAGCAGTACTAAAGTGTAGTTTCGTACCTAGTGCATCTTGCAGTTTCATCCAAAATCGTGATGTGAACCTCAGATCTCTATCTGAAACAATAGAAATAGGTACTCCGTGTAATTTCACAATCTGAGAAATGTACAACTCAGCAAGTTTATCAAGCGTGTAATCTGTGCGAACCGAAACAAAATGAGCCGATTTAGACAACCTATCCACAATAACCAAGATTGAATCTTTCTTACTCGGTGAAAAAGGCAAACCTGATACAAAATCCAGAAGGAACCTGATGCTCAGCTTTAACTTGCTGGCAGATCAAACATCTCGAAACAAAGTCAGAAATATCCTGTTTCATACCATGCCACCAATAAAGCTGTTTCAAATCATTATACATTTTTGTGCTACCCGGATGAACTGATAATCGACTACTATGAGCTTCATTCAAAATCATCTGTATCAACTCTGAATTTCTCGAAACACACATTCAGTTTTTGAACCTCAAGCAACCTTCAGTATCAACTCAAAACTCTGAATCAATATTCGCATCACATTGAGCCCGTTTTGCAATCAATTCATTATCAACTTTCTGAGCCTCACAAATCTGTTGAATAAACAACGGCTTCGCTTTCAACTCAGCTACTAGCGAACCATCATCGGATAGGGCCAACTGAGTATTCATCGCACGAAGGGCAAACAACAATTTCTGACTCAAAGCATCAGCAACAATATTAGCCTTTCCCGAACGGTAGTCAATCACGAGCTCATAATCTTTTAACAACTCTAACCATCTTCACTATCGTAAATTCAGATCTTTCTGAGTCATCAAATATTTTAAACTTTTATGATCGGAATAAACGTGAACTTTTTCACCAAATAGATAGTGGTGCCATATCTTTAATGCAAACACAATAGCTGCCAATTCCAGATCATGTGTCGGATAGTTCTTTTCGTGTGGCTTCAACTGTCTTGAGGCATAAGCTATGACTTTTCCTTCCTGCATCAAAACACAACCCAAATCATTCAAAGACGCATCACTATAGATAACGAATTCTTTACCCGATTCTGGCTGAACTAACACTGGAGCTTCGGTTAACAAAGCTTTCAACTGATCGAAACTTTTCTGACACTTTTCTGACCACTCAAACTTAACATCTTTCTGAACGAGTCGCGTCATCGGGGTTGCAATCATAAAGAAACCTTTTACAAACCGTCTATAGTAACCAGCTAGTCCCAGAAAACTTTGGACTTCGGATACATTTCTAGGAGGCTTCTAATCTAGTATAGCTGAAACCTTGTTCGGATCAACTCGAATACCCAATGCTGATACAATATGTCCCAGAAAAATGACTTCTCATAACCAGAACTCACATTTACTGAACTTTGCATACAACTGCTTATCACGCAAAGTCTGTAGCACTAATCTCAGATGTTCAGCATGCTCGGATTCATCACGCGAATAAATCAAAATGTCATCTATGAACACAACCACAAATCGACCCAATTACTGTCTGAAGATCCGATTCATCAAATCCATAAAAACACAAGGTGCATTAGTAAGTGCGAAAGGCATAACTAGAAACTCATAATGTCCGTACCTCGTTCGGAATGTAGTTTTCGGCACATCGGAGTCTTTAACTTGCAGCTCATAGAAACCCGATCTCAAATCTATCTTAGAAAACACTGTAGCCCCTTTCAACTGCTCAAATAAATCATCGATTCTGGGCAGAGGATATTTGTTCTTAATAGTCACTTTGTTTAACTGACGGTAATCAATACACATTCTCATCGTGCCATCTTTCTTTTTCACAAACAAAACCGGAGCACCTCAGGGAGAAAAACTCGGTCGTACGAAACCTCTATCAGTCAATTCTTGCAACTGAGCTTTCAATTCTTTTAATTCAGTCGATGCCATTCTGTACGGAGCCATCGATATCGGAGTTGTCCCTAGCATTAACTCAATACCAAACTCTACTTCTCGAATCGGTGGCAAACCTGGTAATTCTTCAGGAAACACATCCGAATATTCACTCACAACTGGTACTGATTCTATCTTCTTTTCTGTCACTTTAGAGTCAAGCACATAAGCAAAGTAATCTTCACAACCCTTTCTCACATATTTTTGAGCTAACATCGAAGATATCACTGCCGGTAAACCATTCAGATCATTAGACTCAATCCGAATAATCTCATTATTCTGACATCGCAAATCAATAGTCTTCTGTTTGCAATTCACAATAGCATCGTGCAAAGTTAACCAATCCATACCCAAAACTATATCAAACTCGTCAAATGGAAACAACATCAAGTCAGCCGAGAAACACGAATCTCGAATCATCAACGGACAATTCTTGCACACTTTGTTAACCAAAACACACCGGCCTAAAGGGTTCGATACTCTAATCACAAACTCAGTAGACTCTACAGGAAAAGTCTTACTGGATACTAAAGTCTCACATACATAAGAATGAGTAGAACCAGGATCAATCAATGCAACAACACTAGTATCATAGAGAGTGAAAGTACCAGTAATCACATCTGAAGATGAAGCTTCTTCGCATGAACGAATAGCATAAGCTCTGGCAGGTGCACGAGCCTCGGATCTAACAGTTGTGTCTTTAGTTCCTCTTTGACTGCCACTCACATTACCCTTATTTCTGGATGGTCTACCTTGAGCTGACATGTTACTTGATCTCACATTCTGTACTATGTTTTGCTCAGCTAACTCAGGGCATTCACGAATGAAATGATCTAATGATCCACATTTGAAACAAGCCCGATCATTCTATCTACAACTACCGGGATGTCGTTTACCATAATATTTGCACTCCGGTTGATTTGATCTGACGTTACCAACACTTGCTACTGAGGTAGCTCTTGAACTCACAACTGGTCTATCTCGATCTCGTCTAGCTCGTAGTAGCCTTTGAACGGCTAGAGTCATCTCAAAATTTCTTTGATGCCGATTGGAAAGACTTACTTGAGAATCTGTTACGTGTGTCTCTAGCTTCAAAATAAGCTTTTCTTTTCTCTTTTTCGAGCTCTTCAGCTTTACACGCTCGTTCAACAAGTACGACAAACTCTTTTATTTCAGGAATCCCGACTAACAGCTTGATGTCTTCATTCAGCCCATCTTCGAATCTTTTACACATTGTTGCTTCTGTCGAAACACACTCTCGAGCATATCTGCTAAGTCTCACAAATTCCCTTTCATATTCTGTTACGGTCATACGAGCCTATTTCATCTCGAGGAATTCTTTGCGCTTCTAATAAATGAATCTCTGACTGATGTATTTCTTACGGAATTCAGTTTGAAAGAACTCCCAAGTAACCCGTTCTCTCAGAACTACAGATATCAGTGTATTCCACTAATGATACGCGAAATCTCGAAGCAATGATACAACACATTTAATGCACTCATCTGGTGTACAAGATAACTCATCAAACACACGGATCGTATTATCAAACCAAAATTCAGCTCGCTCAGCATCATCATCAATAGTGGCTCTGAATACTTTGGCTCCGTGTTTCTTAGTTTTATCAACCGATGGCTTATTCATTCGTACTGGATCAACAACTTGTGGCATAACGGGTATTTAAGGAGGAATCAGTGGGGGAGATGGTTGTGGAACAGCTGGATTCGTCCGGATATATTGAGTAAACCAATCGTTCATCATCTGATAAAAGGCTTGTTTAGCCTCACTTTCTTGGTTACTCGAAGTCGGACGAGATTCAGCCGGCGCTACCCCCTGAGCAAGAGCGGGCGCATTACTTTCTATGTCATCGGTTACGGCTCATTCGGGATCCATTTACTATATTAAAACACATTTCAATTGTCAGGATTCATCACACTATCGCAGTTTATAAATATGTCATGTATAGCTAGACTCACACACGCTACGTTAGTCCGAGAATCGACTAAACTGTAGTTCTGATACCAATAAAATGTAACACCCTTAACCCGTAACCATTGCCAAAATAGGGTTAAGAGGCGTTACCGGACATTTCAAAACTTTTACAATCATTTCACAACGTAAGACATCATCATCATAACATAACAAATCATATACATAGTGTCCCTTAAATAGGTCTACAAGACCTTAAACATGCATTAGAAAGGGGTCGGGACTAAACCGAGCTCATACAAATTTTTTTGAAACTTAACATTTTTCAAAGTTACAGAGGCCACACACCCGTGTGGGTAAGCCGTGTGCCTCACAAGGCCTCAGGCACACCCGTGTGTCCAAGCCGTGTCAAAACAGGGCATACCTACTGACTTGTCCACACGGCTGAGGACACGCCCGTGTGCTTCACCCGTGGTCGACACTGACTTATTTCACACGGCGGCCATCCACACGCCCGCGTGTGTCCAGCCGTGCAAAGCGAGTCGACTTGTTTCAATTAGAAAACTTAAAAGATACGGTCGAGCCACACGCCCGTGTGCTCAACCGTATGGGCAAATATAGGCCATTTCCAAGGCCAATTTGCCACCCACACTTTGGGTCACACCTACAACATCAAACCATCTTAAATTCATACTTCAAAATCATTCAAAACATATCAAAACATGCAAAATTTGACTTTTATTCACATCATACATTTGCATATACAATTCCTACTCAAATATACCAATCAAAACATCAACTTTCTTTCAAACATATTACTAATACTTTGTCTAAACCAACCATGAACTCACCTATTTATGTATCATTTCATTAGTCTAACATTATGCACAAAAAACCATACCAAATCATGGACCATATAGCTTGAACTACTCATTCATAAACATATTCATTACCAAGCCATATCACATGGCTATATTTACACAACTCAAACCATATCATAAATTCTCTAGACCATACATGCCATACTTTAATATATACTTTCTCAAAAGGTACAAAAATGTAGTTCGATAGTGTGGTGATGATCCTCGACGATCCCCGAGCTTCTTGTAGCTTTAATGATCTATAAAATAATCAAACAAACACACACACAAAGTAAGCTTTCATAGCTTAGTAAGTCATAAGCAAATAAAGAACAAATAAACAGTTGCATTTAAATCAACTAACCAAAATCACTTATACATTAACCAATTACACAATTAATATGTTTACAACTCAAATATTATCACTTTTACAATATCCATATAACATCAACTTTCAACTCACATATACTTTTAAGCACATATAAATTTATCTTATACCATTTTCAATTCATGTATCCATCATGATCATATACTTACCTTGTTCTCATATACATATTACAAAGCACATACCTGAATCTTTTAATTCGTTTTCACATCTGATCTCATCTTAGTAATGCCCGTTGGACCATTCGGAATTAATAAAGATACTCGGATAATCAGAAGGCTCGTACAATGCCAACGTCCCAGACGTGGTCTTACATGTAATCACATATCGATGCCACTTTCCCAGACAGGGTCTTATAGGAATCAAATACAATACCAATGTCCCAGACATGGTCTTACACGTAAACACAAATCGATGCCAACGTCCCAGACGTGGTCTTACACGAAAACACATATCGGAATCCTATGCCATGACATATGTATCCTAACTATTCCTAAGGTTCATACGGGGCTTTCGGACGTGTTATCTCGAACCTTTCAGGCTCGTAAATATTGCTCCCATACTCAAATCGTTTCAACATTTTCATCGACATAACTAACAATTCAATTTGGCACTAATAAAATAGATACAATAGAATTTAACAACATTTATTTACTTATGAACTTACCTCGGATATTGACGGATGAAATAGACTACTCGACTACTTTCGACTTCCCCCAATCTAATTCCGATTTCTTTCGTTCTTGATCTAAATAAATTCAAATTTAATTAATTTAATCACACATTTCATTCAATTCAAACCACAAACACATAATTAGGGCACTTTGCACTTAAGCCCCTAAAATTCACTTTTTTCACAAATTAGTCCTTATTTCACAAAACACGAAATATTCAAAATTTAACCTCACTATAGCTTGGCCAAATATTTATTGTTCTCATATAAGTCCACACATTTCATTTATTTCACATTTTAGTCCCTCAAAATATTATTTTCACAATTTAGCCCAAATTACTCAAATTCATCAAAAATCCAAAGACAAAACATTATAATATATCACATATCTTTTATTTTCTATCATCAAATAACAAAAATCACAAACTATCATCAATGGCAAAACACAAAATCATCATCACATTCAAAAATTAAAACATGGGCTTTATAGTACTCGAAGCAACGATCTCAAAAACATAAAAATTATCAAAAATCGAAGCAAAACATACCTTAATCTAGCCAAAATGAGTGCCGAACCCTAGCTTTAATGTTTTTATTTTCTTTTCTTGATAGTTTCGGCTAAAGATGAAAATATTAGCCATGTTTTTACTTTATGTTTTATTTTATTAACATTTATTAATCATTTACCAAATTAACCTTTATTTTTTTAACATATAAAACATATATATAAGGCCATTAATGTCCATTATCATCCACTTACTCATATAATGGCTAAATTTCATTTCAAGGACTTATCAATTAATAAACCATGGCAAATTAGTACTTTACAAATAGAAAGCCACTTTTGCATTTTACGTGATTAAGTCCTTTTAATTAAATTGAGCACACAAACAATCAAATTTTCACACGAAACTTTCACACATACCAATTAACATACTGAAAACATCAAAAATAATTTTTAAATATTTTTTTGACTCGTATTTGTGGTCCCAAAACCACTGTTTCGACGAGGGTCTAAACCCGACTGTTACATGACACCTTTAACTAATAGAACTCTACTTTTACACTTTTTATTATTTAGTCCTTTTCACTTAATTGAGCATGCAAACGTCAAAATTTCTGAATGATATTTTAATACAACCTTAACAACATCCTATAGACATTAAAATAATAATTTACTCATCGGGTTTGTGTTCCCAAAACCACTGTTCTGATTTCACTGAAAATAGGTCGTTACAAGAATAACCTGTTGACCAACTTCTAACACACGGGGATGGATGTGCTTGTTATGCCATCTCTTTAGTTTTTCTTTGAAGATCTTGGAATTCTCGTAAGAGAACATTCTCATTTCTTCTAACTCACTGAGTTGTAACATCTATTTATCTCCAACAGACTTCAAATCTAGATTGAGCTGCTTAAAGATCTAATAAGTTTTATGCTCAAGTTCGAGTGGCAAATGGCAGGCTTTGCCATATACTAACTTGTAGGTAGACATCCCTAAGAATTCTTAAATGTTTTTTGATAGGCCCATAGAGCTTCATCAAGTCTTCTGGACCAATCTTTCCGATTTGGACGCATTACTTTCTCAAGTATGCCTTTTATTTCTTTATTAGCATATCCAGCTTGGCCATTTGTCTGGTGATGGTAAGTTGTAGCTACTTTATGCTTCACATTGTATTTTTCTAACAACCACTTCAGTCATTTATTCACAAAATGGGATCCTTCATCGTTGATTATAGCTCTTGGAGTCCCAAATCTCGTGAATATATGCTTTTGTAGGAACTGCATTACTACCTTGGCATCATTAGTCAGATATGTCTCGGCCTCCACCCATTTGGATACATAGTCAATTGCTACCAAGATATACCTATTACCATAAGAAGGAAAAGGACCTAGGAAGTCAATACCCCAAACATCAAATAACTCTACCTCGATAATGTTGGTAAGTGTCATCTCATTCCGCCTGGATGCATTTCCAACTTGTTGGCACCGATCGCAATCTTTCACATAGGCATATGCATCTTTAAACAGAGTTGGCTTAAAGGAACCAGCTTGCAATACTTTAGTTGTAGTGTGTGATCCTCCAAAATGTCCCCCACTCGGGGATAAATGGACAGTGGTACAGAATATTGGCTACTTCACTCTACACACCTTTTGATCATCTGATCTGCATATTACATAAACAAATATGATTCCTCCCAAAAATAATATCTCACATCATGAAGGAATTTCCTCATTTGCTTATATTTCATTTCGGATGACATTAAACCATTGGCTAAAAAGTTAGCATAGTCAGCAAACCAAGGAATATTTTGGACATGACTTACCTCAAAGATGAGTTCGTCTGAAAAGTTCCCATTAATAGGAACATATGTGTTTTCTTATTGTTCCAATTTGGAGAGATGGTTTGCCTCTTGGTTCTCTACTCCTTTCCTATCCTGAATCACCAGATCGAATTCCTAGAGTAACAAAACCCACCAAATCAATATTGGTTTTGCACCTCTCTTTGAAAGCAGATATTTAATGGTCGAGTGATCAGTATAAACTGTTACCTTAGTACCTACAAGATATGAACGAAATTTTTCAAATGCGAAAACAATAGCAAGTAGTTTTTTTTCTGTTACTGTATAGTTTAATTATGCTCTCGTCAAGGTTTGGCTTGCATAGTAGATAGGGTGGAAAATCTTATTCCTCCATTGTCCCAATAAAACTGCTATTACATAGTCACTTGCGTCACACATTAGCTCAAATGGTGAACTCCAATCTGGGGTAATGATGATTGGTGCTAAAATTAATAGTTTCTTCAACTCCTAAAAAGCTTTTAAACAATCATCATCAAAATTGAACATTGAGTCTTTCTCCAATAATTTGCAGAGTGGTTTGGAGATTTTGGAGAAATCTTTAATAAATATCCGGTAAAATCCAGCATGTCTAAAAAAACTCCCAATGCCCTTTACAAACACTGGTGGTAGGATTTTCTTGATAACATCTATCTTCTCCTTATCGACTTCTATTCTTTGTCTCGTGATTCTGTGACTCAAAACGATGCCATCTCTTACCATGAAATGACATTTCTCCCAATTGAGGATGATATTCATCTCTTCGTATCGTCTAAGTACTTTGGCCAAATTATCTAAACAATCATCATAAGAGTCTCTAAACACAGGAAAGTCATCCATAAACACTTCAAAAAAAATTTCAACCATGTCGGTGAATCTAGCCATCATACACCTCTAAAAAGTCTAAGTTACACAAACCAAAAGGCACACACCTGAAAGCAAACATACCGTATGGGCATGTAAAGTTGTCTTATGTTGATCTTTTAGGGCTACAATGATCTTGTAACACCCCTTACCCGTATTCAAAGCCAGAACCGGGCACGAGGCGTTACCGTAATAAAACCCTCAAGATCGCCACTTAGGCACAACATGACCACTCTCTTTGGCCATCACAACAACCTCAATCCCGACCTACGAGGCCTCTCTCAAGCACACGAGGGCTCTCGAGAACATATCGAAAACTCTTACGATCTTAAAATTTTTCCATCTATACAGGGCTCACACGCCCGTGTAAGATTTGGCACGCCCGTGGATGTCACACACGCCCATGGTCACTACCCGTGCATGAAAACTCAAGCATTCTGCCAATGCCCCACGGTTAGGGTACACGCCCGTGCCTTCCACCCGTGGTACACACTGCCTACCTTAACACGGCTTAGAGTCTAGACACACCCGTGGCCAACACTGATTAATCCCACACGCCCTAGACACACGCCTGTGTGGCTAGTCCATGGTCTATTATGATTTAAAATACTAACATGCAGGGGACACACGGCTGAGTCACACGCCCGTGGGCTGGCCGTGTGTCACACATGGCCTAGACACACGCCCGTGTGTCTATCCACATGGACAAGAACAAAGCTATTTGCCAAGTTCTTTTCACCCTTCTAGCATACACAATCATGCACTCATTCAACACATCCATAATCAACTCACAATCTTACAATCTCACTTGGATAAATACATCTTTTCATATAATAAAGTAGCCAACAACTATGGCATTATACAATAGATTATCCATTTAAAGGCTAACTCATCATAGCCATATACAACAAAATTCACTAACTTGTCTAGCCCCTATACATGCCATATACAAAACATTGAGTCTAATGTACCAGAGTGTGCTGATATTATGGGCGATCTTCCAATTGATCCTCGTATCTCGATTCAACACTTTACTCTATAAGATAAGGGAAAAGAAAGGGAGTAAGCTTTGAGCTTAGTAAGTTTACACATAAAAAATTAAGCAACATAGTATAAGCTAAAAAACAATTAGCATTATACTAACATATAATGTATAACTATGCTTACTCTTTCTATCCCTTACCACATTTATTCTAACACATCATGAGTCACTTACTCGTAACCATTGACATGCACCCCTGCATTCAATATCACATTTACACAATATACAACACATCATTATTTCTCGATAATACATCCACACAGCTAATCCACACAACTAATCCATACAGCTAATCCACACAGCTAATGTCTCGGTGGTTTCGCACTTAGCCCACCATAATCAATTAATAAGGTAGTATCGCACTTAGCCTACCATGAAGGTAATCATAGTGGTTTCGCACATAGCCCACTAGATAATATACCTAACGATAGCATCGCACATAGCCGGCTCATCGTCATTATGCCTTAGGATGGTATCGCACTTAGCCCACCATTTAGCATTATCACAACACATTCAAAAATCTACTTACTTAATCATTCATCCATTCATTTCACTTGAACCACATAGGTTGTCAATCATTCTCAACCATGCTATACACTATCTAGCATTAACAAATTGTAAGTATGAATGCATTGTTTATGCATAGACTTAACTCGATACTCAAAAGTATAGAAACATGCAATTTAGTCCACCATTTTATTTTTGCCTCAGTTTTGATCCGGGCTTCGTCTTTCTTGATCTATAACGAATAAATCGGCTTATTCAATACACACATTGACCAAATTGACCGACATCTCATACTTTGGAAAAATTACTCTTTTGCCCCAAATCTTTCTCATAATTACACTATTGGCCCAAGGCTCGTAAAGTGTTTTTTATTCAACTTCCTAGCCTTTCATGCTTAGCCGAATCACTTACTCAACTAAAGCAATCATCAATGCGCACTACATCACACATGTATGACCAAACTTAAGACTTTCACAAACTAGAACCTACATGCATTTTTTATGGAAACTCATTTAGCAAAAGATGTTTCTACTACATCAAGCTTTCATAATCTTCCATAAAACATCAAAATACATGCATGTCATACATGGCCACATTTTTGAACATCCATCATAGCTCATCAAATAGCTAAAAATAGCTTACTCATGCTACAAGGACTTCAAAAATACAAAGAATATCAAAAACGAGGCTAGATGCACTTACTAGCAAGCTTGACAAATTTGAAGAACCCTAACAATGGCTCTTGAAAATTTAGTGACCTTGGAGAAGAAGATGAATGAATTTTGTCATCTTTTCTCCTATTTTAATCACTTAATTGATAAATGACCAAAATGCCCTTTTGATAAACTTTCTATTTTAACTCATCCATGCCCAATTTTGTCCAAATATTAGAAATTGGAAAAATTGCTATTTAAGGACCTCTAATTAATATTCTAAAGCTATTTCACACAAATAGCTTCTAGAATCTCACATTTTGCAACTTTTGCAATTTAGTCTTTTTGGACAATTCAACCGCAATTTCACAAAATTGCTTCATGAAACTTTCACACTAGCATGCATACATAGCATAAACCTCAAAAACTCATTCATAAACCTCGGATTTGTGGTCTCGCACCACTATTCTGTCTAGGCCCTAAATCGAGATGTTACAACTCTCCCCCCTTTAGAGATTTTTGCCCCCGAAAATCTTACCAGTAAAGAGGTTTAGATGTTGCTCTCTCATAGCTTCTTCCGTTTCCCACGTAGCCTCTTCCACACCGTGTTTCTGCCATAATACTTTCACTAGTGCTATGCTCTTATTTCTCAACTGTTTCACTTCTCGAGCCAAGATCTTAATCGGCTCTTCATCATAAGACATATTCGGTCTTATCTCAATTTTCGTTGAAGGAATCACATGTGAAGGATCGGAGCGATACCGTCGCAACATCGACACATGGAACACATTATGGATCTTTTCCAACTCTAGCTTCTCTTCCTTATCATCCCTCTCGGGGCAATTTCGGATAAAATGGTCGGGGTAACCACACTTATAACAGTTTCGACTGTTACCCCAACACTCTCTGGTGTGATATCTACCACAACTTGGACACTCCGGTTTACTCTTTGGATTGCCCACACTTTCTATCGAGGTAGCTTGGACTCTCGAACCCGAACGAGTATTGCCCAAGTCTCGATGCGAATAACCCACTGGTGCTGATGTCCTAGGACTCACTTCCTTGGACCTTTTCAACTGGGCTTGATACGACTTTCCCATCAGCCTCTTTCTAGCATCTCGGGCTTCACTCACAGCCCTTTTCTTTTCCGTACTCAACTCTTTGGCCTTACTTTCCCTTTCGACCAACACTACAAATTCTTTCAACTCCAAAATACCCACTAGGAGTTTGATGTCCTCATTCAGTCCGTCTTCGAACCTCTTACATAATATGGTCTCTGACGACACACATTCTTGAGCGTATTTGCTAAGCCTAACAAACTCATGCTCATATTCCGCTACTGACATTCTTCCTTGCTTCAACTCAAGGAATTCCTTCCTTTTCCGATCAGTAAACCTCTGGCTTATATACTTCTTCCGGAACTCCTCCAGAAAGAAGTCCCACGTCACCCGCTCTCTCGGGACCACTGACGTCAACTTCTTCCACCAATGGAATGCCGAGTCCCTCAGCAAGGATACGACACACTTCAAGCTCTCTTCAGGCATACAAGAGAGTTCATCGAATACTCTTATCGAGTTCTCTAACCAGAACTCTGCCCTCTCAGGGTCATCATCAACCTTAGCTCTAAACTCCTCAGCCTCGTGTTTTCTAATCTTATCAACCGGGGGTTTCGATATCCTCACTACATCAATACCTTGAGGAGCCACATGAATTGGCTGAGGTATATGAGGAGGAGGTGGAGGAGGTTGAGCATTAGGGTTCGCTCGAACATAATCCGAGTACCAATTGCTCATCATCCGGAGAAAGGCTTCCGAGCCCTTCCCTTGACCCCTAGCCTCGGGTCCACTTTAAGCAGCACGGTTCCTTGTGCGAGGAGAGTCAAGCGCATTACTAGCTGCTTCATCAGCAGTCAATGGATCGGAATCCATATTCTATATAAAACAAGATTTAAAATCATCAGGAGCCACCACACTATCATTGTACACTTATGTCATGTATAGCTAGACTCTTACAGCCGCTACGGTAGTCCTAGAACCGACTAAACCATAGCTCTGATACCACTAAATGTAACACCCCTTACCCATATTCAACGCCAGAATCAGGCACGAGGCGTTACCGTAATAAAACCCTTAAGATTGCCACTTAGGCACAACATGACCACTCTCTTTGGCCATCACAACAACCTCAATCCCGACCTACGAGGACTCTCTCAAACACACGAGGGCTCTCGAGAACATATCAAAAACTCTTACGATCTTAAAATTTTTCCATCTATACAGGGCTGACACACCCGTGTAAGATTTGGCATGCCCGTGGATGTCACAGACGCCCATGGTCACTACCCGTGCATGAAAACTCAAGCATTCTGCCAATGCCCCACGGTTAGGGCACACGCCCGTGCCTTCCACCTGTGGTACACACTGCCTACCTTAACACGGCCTAGAGTCTAGACACACGCCCGTGGCCAACACTGATTAATCCCACACGCCCTAGACACACGCCCGTGTGGCTAGTCAGGGGACACACGACTGAGTCACACGCCCGTGGGCTGGCCGTGTGTCACACATGGCCTAGACACACGCCCGTGTGTCTATCCACATGGACAAGAACAAAGCTATTTGCCAAGTTCTTTTCACCCTTCTAGCATACACAATCATGCACTCATTCAACACATCCATAATCAAGTCACAATCTTACAATCTCACTTGGATAACTACATCTTTTCATTTAATAAAGTAGCCAACAACTATGGCATTATACAAGATAGATTATTAATTTAAAGGCTAACTCATCATAGCCATATACAATGAAATTCACTAACTTGTCTAGCCCCTATACATGCCATATACAAAACATTGAGTCTAATGTACCAGAGTGTGCTGATAGTGTGGGCGATCTTCCAATTGATCCTCGTATCTTGATTCAACACTTTACTCTATAAGACAAGGGAAAAGAAAGAAGAGTAAGCTTTGAGCTTAGTAAGTTTACACATAAACAATTAAGCAACATAGTATAAGCTAAACAACAATTAGCATTATACTTACATATAATGTATGACTATGCTTACTATTTCTATCCCTTACCACATTTATTCCAACACATCATGAGTCACTTACTCATAACCATTGACATGCACCCCTGCATTCAATATCACATTTACACAATATACAACACATCATTATTTCTCGATAATACATCCACACATCTAATCCACACAGCTAATTCACACAACTAATCCACACAACTAATCCACACAGCTAATCCACACAGCTAATGTCTCGGTGGTTTCGCACTTAGCCCACCACAATCAATTAATAAGGTAGTATCGCACTTAGCCTACCATGAAGGTAATCATAGTGGTTTCGCACATAGCCCACTAGATAATATACCTAACGATAGCATCGCACATAGCCAGCTCATCGTCATTATGCCTTAGGATGGTATCGCACTTAGCCCACCATTTAGCATTATCACAACACATTCACAAATCTACTTACTTAATCATTCATCCATTCATTTTACTTGAACCACATAGGTTCTCAATCATTCTCAACCATGCTATACACTATCAAGCATTAACAAATTGTAAGTATGAATGCATTGTTTATGCATAGACTTAACTCGATACTCAAAAGTATAGAAACGTGTAATTTAGTCCACCACTTTATTTTTGCCTCAGTTTCGATCTGGGCTTCGTCTTTCTTGATCTATAACGAATAAATCAGCTTATTCAATACACACATTGACCAAATTGACCCACATCTCATACTTTGGCAAAATTACTTTTTTGCCCTAAATCTTTCTCATAATTACACTATTGGCCCAAGGCTCGTAAAGTGATTTTTATTCAACTTCCTAGCCTTTCATGCTTAGCCGAATCACTTACTCAACTAAAGCAATCATCAATTCTCACTACATCACACATGTATGACCAAACTTAAGACTTTCACAAACTAGTCCCTACATGCATTTTCTATGGAAACTCATTTAGCAAAAGATGTTTCTACTACATCAAGCTTTCATAATCTTCCATAAAACATCAAAATACATGCATGTCATACATGGCCACATTTTTGAACATCCATCATAGCTCATCAAATAGCTAAAAAATAGCTTACTCATGCTACAAGGACTTCAAAAATACAAAGAATATAAAAAACGAGGCTAGATGCACTTACTAGCAAGCTTGAAAAATTTGAAGAACCCTAACAATGGCTCTTGAAAATTTCTGCAGCCTTGGAGAAGAAGATGAATGAATTTTGTCATCTTTTCTCCTATTTTAATCACTTAATTGATAAATGACCAAAATGCCCTTTTTGATAAACTTTCTATTTTAACTCATCCATGCCCAATTTTGTCCAAATATTAAAAATTGGAAAAAAATGCTATTTAAGGACCTCTAATTAATATTCTAAAGCTATTTCACACAAATAGCTTCTAGAATCTCACATTTTGCAACTTTTGCAATTTAGTCCTTTTGGACAATTCAACCGCAATTTCACAAAATTGCTTCATGAAACTTTCACACTAGCATGCATACATATCATAAACCTCAAAAACTCATTCATAAACCTCGGATTTGTGGTCTCGCACCACTATTCTGACTAGGCCCTAAATCGGGATGTTACAGAACTACTTGTATCCTGAATATCCGTCTAGGAAATAGTAATAATTGTGTCCTAAAAGTCTATCTAACGTTTGATCCAAAAATGGCAATGGAAAATGATCATTCTGAGTTACCTTATATAACTTACGGTAGTCAATACAAATCTTTTAACCTGTAACTGTCCTAGTTGGAATCAGCTCATTATTCTCATTCTTTACAACTGTAACACCTCCCTTCTTTAACACAGATTGAATTGGACTCACCCAGGAGCTATCTGAGATGAGGTAAATGATTCTCGCATCTAACAACTTGATAATCTCCTTCTTGATCACCTCTTTCATAATTAGGATTAGCCTTATTTGACCATCAATAATGCCTCTTTTGCCATATTCAAATATGATCTTGTGCATACACAGGGATGGACTTATACCTCAGATATCAGCTATCGTCCAACCGATTGTCATCTTGAATTTCTTCAAGACATTAATCAATTCCTCTTCCTAACTCTTGGTTAGTTCAACTGAAATAATCACAAATAAAGTAGAAGAGTTACCCCAAAAAACATATTTAAGGTGAGAAGGAAGTACCTTTAACTCCAGTTTGGGTGGTTCTTCAGTTGAAGCTTTCAACTACTTATACTCACAATGTTTCAAATCCAATGGTTCAAAATAGGGTTGTGAAGTGAATCCCTTCAATTCAGCTTCCAATTCAACATGATTTTCATCGTCTTCATCGTCACTTAACATCTCTGGTGCTAAGAGTTGTTCCAATGAATCACCTACAGGAACTAACAACTCCATCTCATCCATAGCAGAACATTCTTTTCCTACATCAGGGTATCTCATAGCTTTGAAAACATTAAAGGTTACCTAATCATCTTGGACTCACATGGTAAGTTCTCCCTTCTAAACAGCGATCATTGTTCTTCTAATTTCTAAAAAAATGTCTTTCCAAGATGATAGGGAATTTTATATCTTCTTCAAAATCTAAAATAAGAAAGTCAATAGGAAAAATAAATTTATTAACACACACCAGAATGTCTTCAATCTTTCCTTCAAGAAGTGCTATAGATCGATCTGCTAACTGAAGTGTTATTGTTGTCGATCTGACTTCACCAATTCCCAATTTTCTAAACACAGACATGAGCATCAAATTTATGCTTGCTCTTAAATCACATAAATCCATACAATAATATGAATTATCAATGTTACATGGTATGGTAAAGCTTCCAGGATCTTTCATCTTCGGTGTCAACTTATTTTACAGGAATGCATTGCATTCCTTGGTCAGGGCCACTGTCTCATACTCTCCTAACCGTCTTTTCTTAGGGAGGATATCTTTTATGAATTTTACATAATTTGGCATATGTTCAAGAGCCTCTACCAATTAAGGCATCTTCAGATACTCTGGGTAACTTGAAATAATCGCTTACTTCCATAAATAAGCGTATGTGCAAATGAAGATCTTCAGCAGGCATCCCACTGAATTGTCCCATAATTTGCAACATCTGGAACATTACTTGCTTTAGCTAGAACTCAGGGGCCTTAATCTTGGGTCTTAAAATCCCTGGATTAAGTTCACTAAATAAAGGCACAACGAACTTGTAACACCCCTTACCCGTATTCGAGCCGGAACAGGGTTTGAGGCATTACCTAACTGATCTTACTTAAACATCTCAATTAGGGTTATAAAAATTTCGTTTAAACCCATCATTTGAACAAACTTGGCCTAAAAGGCCCTAAACATACTTCCGAGAAGTTTGGAAACTATTCCGGGAACTTTTACGAATTTAAGAAACTTTTTAACAAAACAGGGGCCACACGCCCGTGTTTGTATAGGGACACGCCCGTGTGCCCTTAAGACATGCCTGTGCCTTCCACCCGTGGTCGACACTGACTAAATCCACACGGCCTGGACACGCCCGTGGCCCTGGCCCGTGTGACAATTAAATTTCTAAGTGTTAAGTGCAGACTTCACACGGCCTTGGCACACGCCCATGTTCCAACCGTGTGTATCACACGGTCTGAACAAACGGCCGTGTGACCAGCCCGTGGTCTATTCTGACTTAAAACACCTAAAGTGTAGGAGAGACACACGCCCAGACACACGCCGTGTGTCTATCCGTGTGGGCACTTAGAGGCTATCTACCAAGCTTTTTTTTTCTACTCTCATTTGCATACATTCATACCTCATCACATAACCACACATAGTATCAGCATTACTCTTGAATTAAAGACATTTGATTATAAAAGAAATAAGGCCTTTATCCCATACACTAGGGAGAACTAATTCTCATATAATTACAAACAACTTAGGCCATCATCTATGGCTATACACAAACAAACATAAGTTCTCTTAGGCCAACACAATTTGACTACATCAACAATGACTTATTCATCCTTAAGTACTAGCCCTATACATGCCATAACTTATAGTGACTTGATACATCATACCGAGTGTATGCTCGATAGTGGGAAAACATCTCCGGCGATCTCAAATTCGAGCTAGCTAAATTTACCTATAAGAGATGAGAAAAATAAAAGGAGTAAGCAAAAATGCTTAGTAAGTTCATCTGCATACAACTGATAAACACTGATATTCTTTGAATATACATGACTGCAAGTTATTATGATGAGCTTCTCTCATGAACTCATGGTTACTTACTCAATCATCCTTAAAGCTTACTCATTCTACCTCTTACCATATTCTTACCATACCATAAGCCAAATGCTCGCCTAATTAGCATACATTCCCGTGACCGACCATCACAAGATCATATAAAACAACACATCACGCATTCTCAATAAGCCACTCATACTACTAATCTCTCGGTGGTTACGCACTTAGCCCACCATTGAATCTCTTATAGGGTGGTATCGCACACAGTCCACCAATCATTTATACCTATGGTGATTTCGCACTTAGCTCACCAATCATTTATAAGCGATGGTATCGCACACACACCCATCGATTACTAATTTATCGTGTGGTAACGCACACAGCCCCACCGATAATAATATAGTTGATGGTATCGCACACACACCCATCAATTAATAATATATCGGTGTAACGCACACACAAACCCATCGATATTATACATTCACAAATACTTATCCACATACATTTTCTCTAATTCAAACGTTCATCCATAAACATCCTCACTCACTATCATTCTTACTTATCTTTCTACGATTCTCATTCGCGTTCACACAATACACTAACAAATTTCTCTCATACACTAAGGTGTATTATTTACACTCATCCCACTAAAGGTTCATCATACACTGAATTCATCTCAATTGTTAAATAATACTATTAGATCTCATACACATATTATCACATTGACATCATACCCCTGATAGGGTCATACATGAATTATCATATCAATGCCATGTACCCGACAAGGCCTTATACGAAATATCACATCGTTGCCATGTCCTTGACATGGCCTTATTTAATATCTCTCACCGAAGCCATATTCCAATATGGTCTTACACGGAACCTTAATTATCATCATTTCATACTATTTACATTTCTTACCATTCTTAGGTTCAATTCTCTTAACAACTCATCGACAAGTATTTAATACATTCATTGCGTAATCATACATTCCATACAACATTAGAATATTAAAATAACTCATACGTAATTACAACATTTGCACATGAACTTACCTCGATGCCGAAAGGGCCAAAAAGGGACTTTTGCCCACCTTTCTCTTTTCACCCGTTCTAGGTACGAAACTCGATTTCTTTGATCTAGAACAATGGAATTCACTGATTTAATCTCTTATAAATTATAAAACATTATAATCTACACTTTAGGCAAAAAATGACTATTTTGCCCCTAGGCTCGTAAATAAATTTTTATCACATTTTCTTGTTAAACAAGCCTAGATGAACATTTAATCCTCTTACAACTATCCACAATTCCATCTATTTCAAGCCTTAATGAACAAATTACAACTTTTGCATTTTAGTCCCAATTAGGTGTTTTCATGACAACACCTTTCACAAAAGTTGTTTCTCATCATCCTATCATTCATTTTCTTCCATAAAAACTCAACAACCAGCATAAACTCTCTCATGGTAAGTCCCTAGACTTTCAACCATATTGCATAATAGTCCCCTCTTTAGAAAGCTTAAGCTTTAGGGGTCTCAAAAGTACAAAAATCATAAAAAACAACCATCAAATTGACTTACTTGAGTGGAGAAAAGCTTGCTGAAATTTTAGAGTTCTCCAACCCTTGTTTGCTGCCAATTTTCGGTGATGATGAAGAGAAGAAAATATTGTAGCTTTCTCTTCTTTATTTTTCTCTTATTTTATTCTTTCTCCACCTAACACATCAAGCCTTTGACTAATTTAATAATCTTGTCCCCCATGGCCGACCATCACTCCTCTAATGGCCTAATTGTACATTTGGGACCTCCAATTTGAAATCCTTAGCTATTTGACATCTCTAGCAAACAAAATGGAACTTTCGCACTTTATGCAATTTAGTCCTTTTTCGCAATTAAGCTACAAATCGCTAAAATTAGGGCACCAAAATTTTCATGCATCCTTATAAACATGTTATAACACATAACATAACATGAAAATAATTTTCTCTAACCTCGAATTAGTGATTCCGAGATCACTATTACGACTAGCCCTTAAATCGGGCTATTACAGTACTGCCGAATACCTCGGTCTCTGTCATCAGCAATAAGGATCGTATTCTGAGTATTATAGGTTACGTCTTCTCTTAGATTTTGATTTATCTCTTTGACATATGGTCTGATCATTCCCTTCTTCTTTGCCTAAAAGTACATTCAATTTTTGGGTTAATTGGCAATAAATCGATAACTCAATCTATGTTCAAAAACCTTGAAAAATCACAAAATTAATAAAGTTAAAATTAGCAAGAAACAAAAATAAACATAATTAAAAAACAACTACATCACAAAAAAATGAAAAAATACAGTCCTGGCAATGACGCCAAAAATTTGTGTTGCGTGATTATGTGCAAGTGTACACGGTCGTACAAGTAATAAGTAGTAAGTAAAGAGTTATCGTCTCTATAGGGACTATTGTGTAAATTATTTGCAAAGTCAACTATAATACAATTTGGAAGAAAAAAAATAAAAGATAATATTGTTGAGAGTCAAAATTATAATAAGGATATAGTCAGTTTTCAAATACCTACAAAATAAAACAACACATTTTGAAAAAAAATAATCACAACAGAAAGATTAAACACAAGATTTAATAAAACATAACATGAATAGACTAGAACAAGTATTTCACTTAAGAAGGGTTTATTGTCAATTATAAAAAGAATATCACAAATGGATCGTGGCAATATGAAAATTCATTAAACCCAATTTCAATTAAGGCATAGTCTTTTCTCGAAGTCTTATTATGTCCCTAAGGCATAGGCATAGGCATTTTATATAGTTTATGCATACAACAATCATCTTTCAATATCAACATGATATGCATCATTTAGGTCTTGTCTATTAACCATTACCTCTTCTCAGATTAAATAGTTAATTATTTCACCTAAAAATGTTGGCCTTACATTTACAAGTTTTAACATGAATTAAATCTAAAATAATGAAACAATCATTTGTACAAAATATTCAAAATACAAAAACCAATTAACTCAAATCATGATTCATACTTATTCTGAATAAACAAAATTAAGTCATGCAATATTAAATTTAAAACATAAAGATGAGATGCAAACATGTCTTTCAACATTAGAAAACATCAATTAACAATAAAGAGAAAGGGAGGAAGAGTAGCCGAGGGGGGTTATCCACGGCCAATTCACTATAAGAAAAAAAATAATTTAACTGCAGGGGTTATCTGCGACTGCTCCTTGCGGCTTCTCATGGTGGCTCTCCTCCTTGCCTTCATGTCAAATTATTAATAAGCTATCAAGTTACTCTCTCTCTAACTACTCTCATTTTCGGCAAGTGAATTGCCTTATTTTGTGGCAAGCTAAAAGTTTAGCAAGCCATAAGGAAACAAGAATACTCAAAGCTTTTCTCTGAAAATTGATGTGGAACTGAGTGTTCAATGGTGTGTTTGATGAATGAAATGAAACCTCCTTTTATAGCCTTCTAAGCCCCAACGTCCCTTGCTATTTTTAGCAAGCAAATTCTTGATTCTCTCTCCCTTGATTTTCATCCCTTTATATGTGGAAGATTGGGTGGTGACTTGGAAAGGAAGTTGGCTTATTTTCTTCCTTGTATGCCTGACCTTTGAATAGTAAAAGGGGAGTGGTTTTGACTGCTATTTTTAGCAAGAAAGTGGACGATTTTGAGGCTTGATCCAAAGGGAAAATTGCTGAATTTATTTGATGGATAATGGGGTCAACTTTGCTATTTTTGTGAGATGAATGATCAGTTATGGACTACTAATTTTAGCAATGGATATTGTCATCTTTAATCCATGGAAAATTGGGTAAATGGAACAATTTTGGGCCTTCAATTAAACAATTCTGGGCCTCCATGTAGTTGAGCCTGGAATAAAGTCATTTTGAAGCCTATATGTCTGCATCTGGATCTTCCAATCTGTACCTGTCTAAGCCCAAAAACAACCAAAATATTGTCATACTTTCCCTTAGCCCAATTATTCCCAAAAATAGTAAAATAACATACATTTAACATAAATTTCACTAAATTAACACATTCCCATGAAAATTATAAAATATCATAAAATTAAGTGTAAAACAACATAAAGTGTTATTTATTTACTAGGAATTAGCATAAATTGTATATAAAAGAGTGTTAAAATGTCTATATATTTTAGAGTTTACAATATAGAAGTCCGTCAAGGCTATGTTACATACAGGAATCTGCATGAAAGGGCAGTCAAGAATGAGTTCTCTTTGGTAAATTATTGCGATGTACAAAACCAAAAGTATGAGCTATCTATTTATGTGAGACAGTATATAAAAGATATGATAGTCTGTCGTGGATTTTTATTTGTATGAGCCCGTAAATAGTGGATTCACCTTTAAGAATCCGCCTATAGGATATCAATTCAAGAGATATCTGTTATGATTGAGTTACTTACTGGTGAGTAGCGGATGCAAGACAAGTCAAACTGACAGATCCATCCACCTGATAGAGAGGGGTAGACTTTCCTTATTAATCCAAAATGGGTCTTCACAATGAATCTGCTAGCATGTTTTTGAAAAAATAAATCTTTGAGGGTAGTATTACGAGCTTGAGTCTGTTAGGACGTGTTGCATATAGTAATCCTGTAACAGCCCGATTTAGGGGCTAGTCGGAATAGTGATCTCAAAATCACTAATTCGAGGTTAGAGAAAATTTTTTGCATGATATTTTATGTGTTATAATATGTTTATAAAGAGGCATGAGAATTTTGGTGCTTTAATTTTAGCAATTGAGGGCTTAATTGTGAAAAAGGACTAAATCGCATAAAGTGCGAAAGTTCTATTTGAATCGCTAGAGGTGCCAATTAGCTAAGGATTATAAATTGGAGGTTCTTAAAGTGATGTTAGGCCATTGAATTAGTGATGGCCGGCCACATAGGAAGCTAGGGGGACAAAGGCATTAAATGATGGTCAAAAGTTGGTGATATTAGTTGACAAATGAATAAAATAATATGAAATAAGCCAAGGCTATCATCTTTTCTCTTTGCCTTCTTCTCCACCAAAAATATCAGCAAGCTTAAGGGTTTGAAAGCTTGAAAATTTCAGCTACATCTCATCCTCACAAGTAAGTCAATTTGATGTTTATTTTTGATGATTTTTGCATATTTGGAGCCCTCAAAGCTTAAGCTAGCTAATGAGAGGACTAGTTTGCAATATGGTTGAAAGTATAGGGACTTACCATGATAGAGTTTATGTTGTTTGAAGATTTTTTATGGAAGAAAATGAATGATAGGGAGATGAGAAACAACTTTTGTGAAAGGTGTTGTTATGAAAACACCTAATTAGGACTAATTTGTAAATGTTGCAAATTGGTAATAAGTGCATGAAATAGTTGAAATTTTGAATTGCTATAGAAGAGAATATGATTTGGCTAGGCTTGATCAGTAAAAAAGATGGATGAAAATTTATTTACAAGCCTAGGGGCAAAATCGTAATTTTGCCAAAGTGTAGGGGCAAAATAGTCATTTTTGCCTAAAGTGTAGATTATGGTGTATTATGATTTATAAATGATTAAATCAGTAAATTTCATTATTCTAGATCAAAGAAAATGAGTTTCGGACCTAGAACGGATGAAAAGAGAAATGTGGGCAAAAAGGTCCCTTTTGGCCCTTTCAACATCGAGGTAAGTTCATGTGCAAATGTTGCAATTACGTATGAGTTAATTTAATGTTCCAATGTTGTATGGAATGTATATTTACTCTATGAATGTATGAAATATCTTTGATGAGAGGTCAAAAGAATTGAATCTAAGAGTAATGGGAAATGTATGTAGAATGAGATAATGATAGTTAAGGCCTCGTGTAAGACCATATTGGAATATGGCCTCGATGTAAGAATTCGTATAAGGCCATGTCAGGGACATGGCATCGACATGTTAATACAAGTAAGACCCTATTGGGGTATAAATTCTATGTGACATTATGAGTATGAGACTCAAGAGAGTTATTTAATAACTTGAGTGATTCAACGTATATGTTGAAAGAAAGAAAGTATGTGGTTGTACCACGAAAAGCAAAAGTGTGTGTTAGAATTGAATTGATATGGATTCAGTATATGATGAACCCTTAGTGGGGTATGTGTATTCAATACACCTTAGTTGCATGAGATAGATTTATTAATGTATGGTGTGAATGCAAACGAGTATCATAGAAAGTTAAGTAAGAATAGAAGTATATGAGGATGTTCTCGGATGAACATTTGAAATAGAGATATACATGTTGATTATTATCCATGAATGTAAAATAACGTTGAGCTAAGTGCGAAATCACCATAAGTATAAGTGATTGGTGGGCTGTGTGTGATACCACCCTATTAGAGATTAAATGGTGGGCTAAGTGCGAAACCACCGAGAGATTAATAGTATGAGTATCTTATTGAAAATGCTTGATGAGTTGTTTTATATGATCATGTGGTGATCAGTGCAGGAATATGTACTAATTAAATGAGCAATTGACTTGTGGCATGGTAAGAATGTGGTAAGAGATAGAATGAGTAAGCTTCACGAATGGTTAAGTAAGTTACCGTGAGTTAATGAGAAAACTCGGTATAATACTTTGTGGATTATGTATATTCAATGAATGTCAATATTTTTCAGATTGTACATATGAACTTACTAAGCATTATTGCTTACTCCCTTACTTTTCTCATCTCTTATAGGTTATTTTAATTAGCTCGGGTTGGAGGCCGCCAGAGATGTTTTCACACTATCAAGTAGACCCCTGGTATGAAGTATCAAATCCTTATTAGTCATGGCATGTATAGGGATTCTTTTAAAGTTGATTAAGTTCTAACCGATGTAGCCAAATTGTATTGGCCCAAGAGAATCTAGAGTTTGTTGTGTATGACCATAGATGATGGCTTAAGTTGGTTGTATTTGTATTGGGAGTAGTTCTCCCTAGTGTATGGGATAAAGGCTTTATCTCTTTAATGATTAAATGTGTTAATTCATGTGTTTTAATTGATGATTTGAGAATGTTCTGAAGTAGTATATGAATGTATACAAACGGGAGTGGTAAAAGGCTTGGTAAGATAGCCTCTAAGTGCCCACATGGATAGAGACACGGGCGTGTGTCTAGGCCATGTGTCTCCTGCACCTTAGTATCTTAAGTTAGATTAGACCACAGGCTGGTCACACGTCCATTTGTTTAGGCCATGTGATACACACGGTTGGCACATGGGCGTGTGCCAAGGCCATGTGAAGTCTGCACTTGACACTTAGAAATTCAATTGTCACACGGCTGACGCACACGGGCGTGTGTACAGACCGTGTGGATAAGTCAGAATGCCAAGGTTTGGCATACGAGCCAGGGCCACGAGCGTGTCCAGGCCGTGTGGATTTTTCCAGTATCCCCCACGGGTGAAAGACACGGGCATGTTTTAAGGGTGCACGGGCGTGTCCCAAGTCACACGGACGTGTGACCCCTGTTTCGAGAGAAAGTTTCCAGATGAGTTCTGAAAGTTTTGGGACATAAGTCTGTGGCCTAGTAGGCCCATGAAATGTCTGATTTGACTAAGAAAGAGAAGTTTTTAATTCAGAACGAAATTTTATAGCCCGTAAGTACATGTTTAAGAAAGTTCAAGCATAGTAACGTCTCGTATCTGGTCTTAGCCTCGGACTCGGGTAGGGGGTGTTACATTTAGTGGTATCATAGCATGGTTTAGTCAGTTCTCGGACTAACCTAGCACGAGTAAGAGTCTAGCTATACATGCCATATGTGGACAGTGATAGTGTGATGTCTCCCGGCACTAACGAAATTGTTTTGTTAAGACAGAGATGATTCCCAATCGAGCTAATTTCAGTAAGTTGGTATGATTTTCAAGTTTCATGGATATTTTCATTAAATTGCTTGCTATGTTGTTAAATGCACATTATTTCCATGAAAATGTTTAATGATTTATTAAACAAAGAAGTTACTAAGAGCATGTATATGAAAGTCCCGATTGAAAATGAATTACTTAGGATACTCAATCTGCCACATGAGACAAGAAAGTCCGTATAAGACCATGTTAAGACATGGCATCGGCAATCAAGCAAGTTATCATGTAAGACCAAGACAAGTCTTGGCATTGAAGAGTTACTATGAGATGAAGACCCATATAAGCCCAAGCCAAGGCATGGCATTGGCGAGTCTCCAAGCAAAGATGTCATGTAAGTCCAAGACAAGTCTTGGCATTGAAAAGCTATCAAGAGATAGAGATCCCATATAAGTCCAAGCCAAGGCATGGCATTGGTGAGTAACAAGGAAGATTTCATGGAAGTCTAAGCCAAGGCTCGACATTGACCAGTTCATGAGTAAAGTTACTGATAAGACCATGTCAAGACATGGCAATGGTAAGTTCCCAAGGGAACCCACAAGCAAGACTTCGTGTAAGTCTATGTCAAGACATGGCATCGATACCAAGTAAGAGATCCCATGTAAGACTATATCAAGGATATAGCATTGGCATCAAGATACATGTGAAATGAGATTCAGTATCCTCGGTCATTCATAGTAATTCATCGGGCAAACAAGTAAAGCTTAAATGAGATAACAAGAAAGATCAGTAAGTAAAGCTATTATCAAGTTGATTATGAGTATTATTCATGTTATGAATGATGAATTAGAGATTATGATTATCATAGTAAAGTATCTTTGATCTATGTGATCAAGTGATCTGATTATCTTGTTTACCTTGCAAGCATGAGACTAGTAAGTTCAATGATGTATGTAAGAGTTAGTAAGAGTAAGTAAGCATTTGAGATTTGTGATGCTATTGTTTATGATAAATATGTCCACATGGTTAAAAATCACGTGTGGATTGTTAAAGTAGAGAAGATATAATGTTTCGTCTTATGACCTGTTACAAGGTCACACATATTATAGTGTGAGAGTTAAAACGAAAAGTTTGACTAAGTAGAATGCGTGAAATGAGTACGATTGTTCAATGATAAAATGATGAATAAGACCATGGTTGGACCATGGCGGTATATGTGATCCCATATAAGACCATGTCTGGGGCATGGCATTGGCATCGATACATGATCCCGTATAAGACCATATCAGGGATATGGCATCGGTATTGAATAAGATAATCGGATAAGACCATATCTGGGATATGGCATCGATAATTGCTGTGAGATCCCGTATGAGATCATAACTGGGATATGGCATCGGCATCAAATAGTAATTCCGTGTGAGACCACGTCTAGGACCTGGCTTCAGTATGAGATCGTGTAAGACCATATCCGGGATATGGCATCGACATCGACATAAGATTTCGTGTAAGACCGTATCTGGGATATGGCATTGGTGTTGATATGAGATTTCGTGTAAGACCATAGCGAGGCTATGGCATCGTGACGACATGTAAAGCAATAGTTGGGCTATGAGGTTGTGATACGAGTAAGACCATAGTTGGACTATGGCAATCAAGTAAACGACGTACTCAAAACCCGTAAGACATTCTCTAGACTAATGAGAAATAGTAAGAGGAATTAGAGTTAAATGTTGAGTACTCAAGTAGACCTTAATGTGAAACTTGAGTAAGTGAAGTCACAGTTCGAAAGTATAAGTGATAGAAACAATTGTAGCGTGATAAATGTGAAAACTCACTTGAGGCGAGTTATGTGACTATGATGATATTTCATTGACAATGAGTAGTAAATCATATGTATGTAGTCACGAGAGTTAGGCTAAGGGACTTTACAACCTCACTCCCTTACCACTGTTGAATTTTGATGAGACGTTATGAGAGTTAAGTTGAGTAAGTTTGCATCGGATTAATGCAAAAATTATGCTAGCATGATTAAGAATGCCTTGTATCACATCGATGCATAATACTTTACTAAATAGAGTAACTGTTGTTGAACATGAGGCTGAAGTCCTAGAGGACTAAAATGAGGAGGCTATCATCGAGATATGAGATAGACAAGGTCCCGTATAAGACCATGACCGGGACATGGCCTCGGCACCGAGTTGAGATTCCGTATAAGACCATATCCAGAATATGGCATCGATAATTGATGAGGAAGTCCATATAAGACCTTATCAGGGATATGGCATTGGCATTTAGAGGTGACTCCATATAAGACCACCTCGGGAATGTGGCATTGGTTTCGTACCTACATGAATGATGATGAACATACGTCTTTGATTATCCCTAGTGATCAATGGGACAGATAGATGAGTCTAGAGGTAGAAATGAGAATGGTACTAAAGTCATGTGAAAGAGTGAAAACATGTACTCGTGAATGAATCACGAAGAGACAATTACGATATATGACACAGAACGTGTTATATAAGTGCAAGTATGAGTAAGTTGGCTAGAATCCTATGGTTTGTGCATAGTTAGTTAATGCCATGGATGGGATTATAATGATCTCCTTTAGTATTATGTACTAATACATGTTTCCCGTCAGGGATGATGTGGTCGTTCTTTTCATGAAATTGTGATTGTGTGAGAACGTTAACTGACAGAAAAAGTAGACTAAATGGTTGTTGATTTAGTTAATTGAAATTGACATTTCCTCTATCTCCTCGTAACCTTAATTGGGTACCTTGAGGAGGAAGTTGGTGATGATTCGTGTATAAGAGGTGAAATCACAAGTTTCACGTTGTGTGATGGGTTTTCGGGTAAGCCGAAAGAGTTAACGAATTCGATCGAGATGCCCCTGCTATCGTGAGATATGACGATAGTAAAGGTTCTAGATTAGCATAGCAAGAGAAACTCAGATGAGAGTATGCTTAAAATAGGTTCTCAGTATGGAGAAAAGAGTAGATTAATGTATTGAGATATGATTCAAGTTCTATGTATATTCACGCATGAATCAGTAAAGAGAATAAAATTCTGTGTGTATGTGAGTAGGGAGCATGATACAAAGATATGCTCATCGAAATGTTCAAACCGTGATGGTTGAGTTGAAAGCTATAGAAAGAACTATTTATTTGAAAGTTCTAGTACTAAGATCAGTCTGAATCGAGAGAAAGAGTTGACAGGTTGGTGATCCAGAGACAATCACTTTTGTTTCTGTGTTGTGAGTTAGATATTATGTATTGATCCATTGGAAGATCGATGTGTATTTTCTGAATTTTAATAAGTGAGGGAATCTTATGTTACAGAAGATTTTGAAGATGAAATAGTGGAAACGGCTTGAGCTATTACAATGGTGGGTAGAGTTATTGTGATACTACTCAGATAGTAGACATAGTACAGATGTCTGAATGAAAGATCCATGTTTAGTAATGTGAGTTAGTTACTCGGTTGACTCTAGTTTGTAATATCCTAGTTTCAGCAAGGTTAATGACTATAGTGAGTCTTCCTTTCAGAACAGAAGAGTTCAGAAGTGTTATAATAAATGGTATTTTAAATAAGTTATCCATGTTGGATAAGATTTCTGTTGTTGATGCTTCCTGAAGATAGAAGTGAATGATGTTGAATCCAGAACTTATACTAGAGTTTTGGTATGAGATTTAGTAGTAGCATATCTACTAATGCAAAAGTAAGGAAATGCAGTTATGTGCATAAATGTTTTGACAATAGAGTACATTTCACAATATGATCGAGTTATGGTCAGAAGTAGTTGACCACTAAAAGCTGAGTTTCCAAAGCACACAAGACAAGACTACTACAGTTGGTGACTGCTTTTATGAGAAAGTGAGATAAAACCTTATAGATTTCAAATTTGGTTTGACAAAATTTCCAAGAAAGGGAAATGTCATTCAAATTGTAGTAATCAACCAGTAAAGATTCGAATGATCATTTGGACATGTGCAGAGTTTCAAATTGGTAGATTACAGAGTATATGCCCCAGAGGAAGAATAACCTAGGTTTCAAGTTACGTTTCGACCTTATGTATCACAGCTTAAGAGTTATTGGCAAGAGAAACTTGAGGATAAGTGGATTCGTGATTTTGAAGATTAGATGGAAACGTTTTAAGAATATTGGTAACAACTCCTCCTGATTAGATTTTCGGGGACGAAAATCCCTAAGGGGGGAGAATTGTAACAGCCCGATTTAGGGGCTAGTTGGAACAGTGATCTCGGAATCACTAATTCAAGGTTAGAGAAAATTTTTTGCATGATATTTTATGTGTTATAATATGTTTATAAAGAGGCATGAGAATTTTGGTGCTTTAATTTTAGCGATTGAGGGCTTAATTGCGAAAAAGGACTAAATCGCATAAAGTGCAAAAGTTCTATTTGAATCGCTAGAGGTGCCAATTAGCTAAGGATTATAAATTGGAGGTCCTTAAAGTGATATTAGGCCATTGAATTAGTGATGGCCGGCCACATAGGATGCTAGGGGGACAAAGGCATTAAATGATGGTCAAAAGTTGGTGATATTAGTTGGCAAATGAATAAAATAAGATGAAATAAGCCATGGCTATCATCTTTTCTCTTTGCCTTCTTCTCCACCGAAAATATCAACAAGCTTAAAGGTTTGAAATCTTGAAAATTTCAGCTACATCTCATCCTTACAAGTAAGTCAATTTGATGTTTATTTTTGATGATAAGTCAATTTGATGTTTATTTTTGATGATAAGTCAATTTGATGTTTATTTTTGATGATTTTTGCATATTTGGAGCCCTCAAAGCTTAAGCTAGCTAATGAGATGACTAGTTTGCAATATGGTTGAAAGTCTAGGGACTTACCATGATAGAGTTTATGTTGTTTGAAGAGTTTTTCTGGAAGAAAATGAATGATAGGAAGATGAGAAACAACTTTTGTGAAAGGTGTTGTTATGAAAACACCTAATTAGGACTAATTTGTAAATGTTGCAAATTAGTAATAAGTGCATGAAATAGTTGAAATTTTGAGTTTCTATAGAAGAGAATATGATTCGGCTAGGCTTGATTAGTAAAGAAGATGGATGAAAATTTATTTACGAGCCTATGGGCAAAATCGTAATTTTGCCAAAGTGTAGGGGCAAAATAGTCATTTTTGCCTAAAGTGTAGATTATGGTGTATTATGATTTATAAATTATTAAATTAGTAAATTTCATTGTTCTAGATCAAAGAAAACGAGTTTCGAACCTAGAACGGATGAAAAGAGAAATGTGGGCAAAAAGGTCCCTTTTGGCCCTTTCGACATCGAGGTAAGTTCATGTGCAAATGTTGCAATTACGTATGAGTTAATTTAATGTTCCAATGTTGTATGGAATTTATATTTACTCTATGAATGTATGAAATATCTTTGATGAGAGGTCAAAAGAATTGAATCTAAGAGTAATGGGAAATGTATGTAGAATGAGATGATTATAGTTAAGGCCTCGTGTAAGACCATATTGGAATATGGCCTCGATGTAAGAATTCACATAAGACCATGTCAGGGACATGGCATCGACATGTTAATACAAGTAAGACCCTATTGGGGTATAAATTCTATGTGACATTATGAGTATGAGACTCAAGAGAGTTATTGAATAACTTGGGTGATTCAACGTATATGTTGAAAGAAAGAAAGTATGTGGTTGTACCACGATAAGCACAAGTGTGTGTTACAATTGAATTGATATGGATTCAGTATATGATAAACCCTTAGTGGGGTATGTGTATTCAATACACCTTAGTTGCATGAGATAGATTTATTAATGTATGGTGTGAATGCAAACGAGTATCATAGAAAGTTAAGTAAGAATAGAAGTATATGAGGATGTTCTCGGATGAACATTTGAAATAGAGATATACATTTGGATTATTATCCATGAATGTAAAATAACGGTGAGCTAAGTGCGAAATCACCATAAGTATAAATGATTAGTGGGCTGTGTGTGATACCACCCTATTAGAGATTAAATGGTGGGCTACGTGCGAAACCACCGAGAGATTAATAGTATGAGTATCTTATTGAAAATGCTTGATGAGTTGTTTTATATGATCATGTGGTGATCAGTGTAGGAATATGTACTATTTAAATGAGCAATTGACTTGTGGCATGGTAAGAATGTGGTAAGAGATAGAATGAGTAAGCTTCACGAATGGTTGAGTAAGTTACCGTGAGTTAATGAGAAAACTCGGTATAATACTTTGTGGATTATGTATATTCAATGAATGTCAATATTTGTCAGATTGTACATATGAACTTACTAAGCATTATTTCTTACTCCCTTACTTTTCTCATCTCTTATAGGTTATTTTAATTAGCTCGGGTTGGAGGCCGCCGGAGATGTTTTCACACTATCAAGCAGACCCTTGGTATGAAGTATCAAATCCTTATGAGTCATGGCATGTATAGGGATTCTTTTAAAGTTGATTAAGTTCTAACCAATGTAGCCAAATTGTATTGGCACAAGAGAATCTAGAGTTGGTTGTGTATGACCATAGATGATGGCTTAAGTTGGTTGTATTTGTATTGGGAGTAGTTCTCCCTAGTGTATGGGATAAAAACTTTATCTCTTTAATGATTAAATGTGTTAATTCATGTGTTTTAATTGATGATTTGAGAATGTTTTGAAGTAGTATATGAATGTATGCAAACGGGAGTGGTAAAAGGCTTGGTAAGATAGCCTCTAAGTGCCCACACGGATAGACACACGGGCGTGTGTCTAGGCCGTGTGTCTCCTGCACCTTAGTATCTTAAGTCAGATTAGACCACGGGCTGGTCTAACAGCCCAATTTAGGGGCTAGTCAGAATAGTGATCTCAGAATCACTAATTTGAGGTTAGAGAAAATTATTCTCATGTTATGCTATGTGTTATAACATGTTTTTAAGGATGCAAGGAAATTTTGGTGCCTTAATTTTAGCAATTTCTAGCTAAATTGTGAAAAAAAGACTAAATCGCATAAAGTGCAAAAGTTCCATTCTATAGGCTAAAGGTACCAAATAGCCATGAAATATTAATTGGAGGTCTTTAAAGGGCAATTAGACCATTTTGAATATGATGGCCGGCCATATAGATAAGAGGGGACAAGAGCTTTTAATGTTGGTCAAAGTTGGTGGGTTAAATGGATGTTTTATAATAAAATAAAGAAAGGAAAAATATATCATCTTTTTCTCTCTTTTTCTCCACCGAAAGTTGCAGCAAACAAGGGGTGTTTGAAGTTCAAAATTTCAGCAACTCATTTCCTCTTCAAGTAAGTGATTTTGATGGTATTTCTTGAAGAAAATTGTACTTTTGAGATCCCTAAAGCTTAAGCTTTCTAAAGAGAGGACTATTTTGCATTATGGTAAAAAGTTTAGAGATTTTCCATGTGAGATTTTAAGTTGTTAGCTGAGTTTTTATGGAAGAAAATGAATGTTAGGATGGTGATATACAACTTTTGTGAAAGGTGTTGTTATGAAAACACCTAATTGGGACTAAAATGCAAAAGTTGTACTTTGTTCATTAAGTCATGAAATAGGTGGAATTGTGGATAGTTGTAAGAGGTTTAAATGTTCAGCTAGGCTTGTTTAACAAGAAAATGTGATGAAAATTTATTTACGAGCCTAGGGGCAAAATCTTAATTTTGCCAAAGTATAGGGGCAAAATGGTCATTTTTGCCTAAGTAGAGATTATGTTGTAATACGATCATTAAGTGATTAAATGAGTAAATTTCATTATTCTAGATCAAAGAAAATGAGTTTCGGACCTAGAACGAATGAAAAGAGAAATGTAGGCAAAAAATCCTTTTCGGCTCTTTCGAGATCAAGGTAAGTTCATGTGCAAATGTTGAAATTACGTATGAGCTTATTTAGTATTCCAATGTTGTATGAAATGTATATTATTATATGAATGTATGAAATGTCTCTTGATGAGATGTCCATGGAATTAAATTTAGAGTAATGGGAAAGGTGTATAGCACGATAGAACGATGGTTAAAGGCTCGAGTAAGACCATATTGGGATATGGCCTCGGTGTAAGAATTCGTATAAGACCATGTCAGGGACATGGCATCGATATGTTAGAGTATGTAAAACCCAATTGGGGTAGAGTGACAATGAGAACTATGTGCATGAGACTCAAGAGAGTTATTTAACAATTCGACTCAAGAGAGTTATTTAACAATTCGAATGATTCAATGTATATGTGAATGTATGTGGTTGTACTATGAGTAGCACAAGTATGTGTAGAATTGAATTGAGATGAATTCAATAAATGATGAACCCCTAGTAGGGTATGTGTATTTGATGCACTGTGTGAATGACAACGAGTATCGTAGAAAGTTAAGTAAAAATGGGAACATGTGAGGATGTTCTTGAATGAACATTTGAAATAGAGATATACTTGTGAATTATTATCCATGAATGTAAATAACGGTAAGCTATGTGCAATGTCACCTTATTAATTATTGATCGATGGGCTATGTGTGATACCATCACTTATAAAGGAATGGTGGGCTAAGTGCGAAACCACCGAGATATTAGTAGCATGAGCGGCTTATTGAAAATGCTTGATGTGTTGTTATATATGATCTTGTGACGATCAATGCAGGAACGTATGATAATTAAACGAGCGAATTGGCTTGTGATATGGTAAGAATGTGGTAAGAGATTGAATGAGTAAGTTTCAAGAATGGTTGAGTAAGTAACCATGAGTTGATGAGAAAAACTCAACATATTGCCTTGGGGTTATGTATATTCAGTGAATATCATTATTTGTCAAATTATACAGATGAAATTACTAAGAATTATTGCTTACTCCTTTACTTTTCTCATCTCTTATAGGTTTTATTACTTAGCTCGGGTTGGAGGCCGCCGGAGATGTTTTCACACTATCGAGCAGACATACAGTATGAGGTATTAAGTCCTTAAGAGTCATGGCATGTATAGGGATTCGTTTAAAGTTGATGAAGTCTAATTGTTGTAGCCAAATGTTGTTGCCCTAAGAGAATCTATAGAATGGTTGTGTATAGCTAGTGGTGATGGCTTAAGTTGTTGTAAATGTTGTGGGAACAATTCTCCCCAGTGTATGAGAGGAAAACTTTATTTTCATGAACAATATGTGTTAATGTATGAGTTTCAATTGATGATTTGAGAATGTTTTGAAGAAGTATATGAAAGTATGCAAACAAGAGTAGAAAAAGGTTTGTAAGATAGCCACTAAGTGCCCACACGGATAGACACACACGGGCGTGTGTCTAGGTAAATCGCGTAACTCTGCACCTTAGTTTTATAAGTCAGATAGGCCACGGGCTAATCCCATGGCCGCGGTGTGTTAAGGCCGTGCATGATACGGTTGGAACATGGGCGTGTGCCCGGTCGCGCAAAATAAGTCAAGTATGTCAAGGTATAGTACACGGTCTAAGTCCACGGGCGTGTCAAGGTCGTGTGGATTTAGTCAGTGTCGACCACGGGTGGAAAGCACGGGCATGTGTTAAGGGCACTTGGGCGTGTTCCCAAACCGCATGGGCGTGTGCCTTAACCGTGGGGCATTTGGTAGAATGCTTGGGTTTTTAAGCACGGTTGTTGAACATGGTCGTGTGTGTCTACACACGGGCGTGTCTCATTATACACGGGCATGTGGCCCCTGTTTTAAAAAAAGTTTTCGAATGCAAGTTTAAGGCCTCGTAGGCCCACGATACGAATGACTTGACTAAGAAAGAGAAGTTTTTAATTTGGAACAAAATTTTATAGCCCGTAAGTATATGTTTATGGAATTCAAGCATAGTAATGTCTCGTATCCGGGTTTAGCCTCAGAAACGGGTATGGGGTGTTACATTTAGTGGTATTAGAGCTATGGTTTAGTCGGTTCTAGGACTAACCTTGCGAGAGTAAGAGTCTAGCTATACATGCCATAGGTGGACAGTGATAGTGTGATGTCTCCCGGCTCTAACAAAATTGTTTTGTTAAGACAGTGATGATTCCCAACCGAGCTAATTTCAATAAGATGTATGATTTCCAAGCTTCATGGATATTTTCATTGAATTTCTTGCTAGGTTGCTAAATGCACATTATTTCCATGAAAGTGTTTAATGATTTATTAAACAAAGAAGTTATTAAGAGCATGTATATGAAAGTCCCGATTGAAAATGAATTACTTAGGATACTCAATCTGCCACATGAGACAAGAAAGTCCGTATAAGACCATGTCAAGACATGGCATCGGCAAACAAGCAAGCTATCATGTAAGACCCAGACAATTCTTGGCATTGAAAAGCTATCAAGAGATAGAGATCCCATGTTAGACCATACCTGGGATATGGCTTTGGCATCGATTTAAATGTGAGATAAGATTCAGCATCCTCAGTCATTCACAGTAATTCATCGGGCAAAAGAGTAAAGTTTAAATGAGTTAGCAAGAAAGCTAGTAATAAAGTTGATAATATGTCATGCTAGTGAAGGTTGACTAGCAAATATAATTCATGCTATGAATGATGATGTTGATATTATGCTTATTATAGTAAAGTATACTGATCTATGTGATCAAGTGTTACAGGTACCTTGTTTACCTTACAAGCATAAGGCTAGTAAGTACCATGATGTATGTAGAAAGCAGTAAGAGTAAGTAAGCATTTGAGATTTATGATGCTATTGTTTATGATAAAAATGTCCACATGGTTAAAAATCACGTGTGACTGTTAAAGTAGAGAAGATATAATGTTTCGTCTTATGACCCAGTTACAAAGTCACACATATTATAGTGTGAGAGTTAAAACTGAGAAGTTTGACTAAGTAGAATGCAGGAGATGAGTACGATCGTTCAATGATAAAATGATGAATAAGACCATGGTAGGACCATGGCAATACATGAGACCCCATATAAGACCATGTCTGGGACATGGCATTGGCAATGATACACGATCCCGTGTAAGACCATATTTGGGATATGGCGTCGGCATCGAATAGTGATTCTATGTAAGACCATGTCTGGGACATGGCTTCAGCACCAAAGAAAGATCTCGTATAAGACCATGTCCGGGACATGGCATCGACATCTAAGTATGATCTCGTATAAGACCATATCTGGGATATGGCATCGATATCGAGTTACAAGATCCCGTATAAGACCATATCAGGGATATGGCTTCGGTATTGAATAAGTTAATCGGATAAGACCATATCTGGGATATGGCATCGATATTTGTTGTGAGATCCCATATAAGACCATATCTGGGATATGGCATCGGCATCAAATAGTAATCCCGTGTGAGACCACGTCTGGGACCTGGCTTCGGTATGAGATCGTGTAAGACCATATCTGGGATATGGCGTCGATATCAATATAAGATTTCGTGTAAGACCATATCTGGGAATGGCGTCGACATTGATATGAGTCTCCATGTAAGATCGTATCTAGGATATGGCATTGGTAATGATATGAGATTTCGTGTAAGACCATAGCGAGGCTATGGCATCGTGATGACATGTAAAGTAATAGCTGGGCTATGATGTTGCGATACGAGTAAGACCATAGTTGGACTATGGCAATCAAGTAAATGATGTACTCAAACCCGTAAGACATTCTCTAACTTGATGAGCAATGATAAGCAAAATTAGAGTTTAATGTTGAGTACTTGAGTAGACATTAAGGTGGAACTTAAGTAAGTGAAGTCACTGTTCAAAATTTTGGGTGATAGAAACCATTGTAGCATGAGTAAGCATGAAAACTTTCCTGGAGCGAGATGTGTGACTACGATGATATTTCATTGATTATGAATATTAAATCATATGTATGTAGTCACAAGAATCAAGTTAGGGACCCTACGACTTCACCCTTTTACCACTGTTAAAGTATGATGAGATGTTATGAGAGTCAAGTTGAATAAGTCTACATGTGATTAATGCAAAATTTATGCTAGCATAGTTGAGAATGCTTTGTATCACGCTGATACATAATACTCTACTAAATAGAGTAATTGTTGTTGAACATGAGATTGAAGCCATGGAGGACTAAAATGAAAAGGGTTATCATTGATATATGAAAGAGATAAGGTTCCGTATAAGACCATGATCGGGACATGGCCTCGGCACCGAGTTGAGATCCCGTATAAGACCATAACCGGGATATGGCTTCGGTAATGAATATGAGAGTTGTGGAAGACCATATTCAGAATATGGCAACGATATTTGATATGGAAGTCCATATAAGACCTTATCCGGGATATGGCATTGGCATTTAGAGGATACTCCATATAAGACCACCTCGTGGATGTGGCATTGGCCTTGTACCTACATAAATGACGATGAATATGTGTCCTTGATTATCTCTAGTGATCAATGGGACACATAGATGAGTCTAGAGGTAGAAATGGGAATTGTACTAAAGTCATGGGAATGGGTAAATATAGACACTCGTGAACGAGTCAAGAAGAAATGAGTACGATGTGTGGCACGGTATGTGCTAAATAAATGGCAAGTTTGAATAAGTTAGCTCAAAGCCTATAGTTTGTGCATGATTAGTTGATGCCATGGATGGATTATAATAATCTCCATGAGTATTATGTATAAATAGCTATTACCTTTCAAGGCTAATGGAGTTGTTCTTTTCATAAATTGTGATTGTGTGAGAATGTTAGCTGATAGTAAAAATCAGACAAAATGGTTGTCGATTTGGTTAATTGAAATCGACATTCCTTTATCTTCTCGTAACCTTAATTGGGTACCTTGAGGAGGAAGTTGGTGAATATTCTAGTACAAGAAGTGAAATCACAAGTTTCACGTTGTATGATGAGCTTTCGAGTAAGCTGAATAGAGTTAATGAATTAGATCGAGATGTCCCTAATATCGTAAGATATGGTGCTAGTAAAAAGTTTTAGATTAGCACAGCAAGAGAAACTCAGATGAGAGTGTGCTCAAAATATGTTCTCAGTATGGAGGAACGAGTAGACTAATGTATTGAGATATGATTCAAGTTCTGTGTATATTCACGCATGAATCAGTAAAGAGAATAAAATTATGTGTGTACGTGAGTAGGGAGCATGATATAAAGGTATGCTCATCGAAATGTTCAAACCGTGATAGTTGAGTTGAAAGCTATTGAAAGAATCATTTATTTGAAAGTCCTTGTCTTGAGATCAGTCTAAATCGAGAGAAAGAGTTGACAAGTTGGTGATCCAGAGACGATCACTTTTGTGTCTGTGTTGTGAGTTAGATATTATATATTGATCCATGGGAAGATCGATGTGTATTTTCTGAATTTTAATGAGTAAGAGTATCATATGCTACAGAAGATTTTGACAATGAAATAGTGGAAACGGCTAGTTACAATGACAGGTATAGTTATTGTAATACTTTACGGATAGTATGTAACTGTCCGATTTAAGGCCTAGTCAGAATAGTGGTGCAAGACCACGAATCCGAGGTGAATTTATGAGTTTTTAAGTTTCATGCCATGTTTGCATGTTAGTGTGAAAGTTTCATGAAGCAATTTTGCTAAATTGAGGTTGAATGGTCCAAAAAGGACTAAATTGCATACCTAGCTAAATTTTGTATATTGAGGTAAGTTTGTATAATTTCTAAACTTTATGATTTATATCATTGAATTGCTTAGTATAATGTACAATGTTATTATGAAAATGTTTAATGTTGTTAAACAAAGAAATTAATGAAACCAAGCATGAGAAAGCCCCGATTGAAGTTGAATAGCTTAGGATACTCGATCCACCACATGAAACAACAAAATCCGTATAAGACCAAGCTGAGGCATGGCATCGGCAAGCAAGCAAGATATCATGTAAGTCCAAGGCAAGCTTGGCATTGAATAAGTTATCATGTAAGTCCAAGGCAAGCTTGGCATTGAATAAGTTATCATGTAAGTCCAAGGCAAGCTTGGCATTGAATAAGTTATCATGTAAGTCCAAGGCAAGCTTGGCATTGAGTAAGTTATCATGTAAGTCCAAGGCAAGCTTGGCATTGAACAAGTTACCATGTAAGACCAAGGCAAGCTTGGCATTGAAAAGTTATCAAGAGAAAGAGATCCCATATAAGTCCAAGTTAAGGCATGGCATTGGTGAGAACAAGAAAGACTTCGTATAAGTCCATGTTAAGTCATGGCCTCGAAATTTAGATGAGATTTAGTATCCTCGGTTATTCATATAAATTCATCGGGCAAACGAGTTTAGCTCCAAAGAGATAACAAGAAAGCTAAGTAAGTAAAGTTATTATCAAGTGAAAACGAGTATTATTCATGTTATGAATGATAAATTAGAGATTATGATTATTATGTAAATGTATCTTTGATCAATGTGATCAAGTGATATAGGTACCTTGTTTACCTCACAAGTATGAGACTAGTAAGTATCATGAGATATGTAAGAATCAAGTATGAGCAAGTAAGCTTTATAGCTGAAATTATGATACCATTGTTTATGTCAGATGGGTTAATTTAAGCAAGTATGTTGTTATGTGCATTATATGCAAACTTACTAAGCTAAATGCTTACGTCTTGTATTCTTTCTTTCCATGTAGTTCTGCCAAGCTAATCTCGTGGATCATTGTCATCGGAGCTCGGAGCACACTATCAATCGCTATTTTTGGTATAGCCAAGTTGTTTACATTAAGTATGGCATGTATAGGAAACATTTCATTTTGAGTATATGTCTTAGAAAGGGGCAAAAGTATGGGCTGTCAAGTTTATTATTCTTTTGTAAATGGCTAAGTGATTGGCCAAGTTTGACTAAGTATGTATGTTATTAATATCAATGAAGCATGTTATATTGTTCATGAAAGATGTGATAATTGAGTTGCTGAATTGAGTTTGAGTTTGGTCTTAATTTCAGGATGGCAATTGGCTTGGTAAATAGCCTCTAAATGCCCACACGGTTAGACACACGGGCGGGTGTCTAGGCCGTGCATAAGCTGCACCTTAGTCTTATAAGTAAGAATAGGCCACGGACTAATCCCACGGCCGTGTGTTAAGGCCGTGCATGACACACGGTTAGAACATGGGCGTGTGCCCGGTCGTGTGAAATAAGTCAGTATATCAAGATGTAGTACACGGTCTAAGTCCACGAGCGTGCTATGGCCGTGTGTTATAAGTCAAAATTCTAAGGTTTTTCACACGGGCTAGGACCACGGGCGTGCCATGGCCGTGTGAAATTTGGCAGTAAGCTCAAGTTTTAAGCACGGTTGGGAGACATGGGCGTGTCTCAGGGTTACACGGGCGTGTCCCAACTCACATGGGCGTGTGACCCCTGTTTCAATGAAAAGTTTTCGATTGAGTTACGAAAGTTTACGGACATGAGTTTAAGTCCTCGTAGGCCCATATAAAGTACAAGTTGATTAAGAAAGAGAAGTTCTTATTTCAGAACGAAATTTATAGCCCGTAAGTACATGATTAAGCAAGTTCAAGCATAGTAATGTATCGTATCCGGTCTAAGCCTCAGACTCGGGTATGGGGTGTTACATTTAGTGGTATCAGAGCTACGATTTAGTCGGGTCTAGGACTAACGTAGCATGAGTACGAGTTTAGCTATACATGCCATACGTAAGAATGCTTTTATAATGATAGTGTGACGACTCCTGACGACTTAAATTATGTTTATATATATAGTAAATAGATCCTGAAAGAGGCGGATGACATAGAAAGTAACGTGCCGGCTCCCGCTGAAGGGACAGTGCCGAATGAGAACGAGAATAGACCCACTATGGTTAGTCAAGGAGGAGGAGAAGAGGCTAGAAAAGCCTTCCTTCATATGATGAACACATGGTACACGGAGTTTGTTCGTACGAACCCGAATGCACAACCCCCTCCACCCCCACCTATTCCTCAACCTATCCCAATAACCCCTCAAGTAGTAGAGGTGGTAAGAGGAGAGAAGCCTCCGGTTGATAGAATCAGGAAACATGGGGCAGAAGAATTCCGGGCTAGAAAAGATGATGATACAGAAAGAGCTAAATTCTGGTTAGAAAATACCATCAGGGTATTTAATGAGTTGTCATGCACATCTGAGGAATGCATGAAGTGCGTAGTCTCTCTCTTAAGAGATTCTGCCTATCAATGGTGGAACACCCTTGTGTCGGTGGTACCAAGAGAAAAGATCACATGGGAGTTCTTCCAAGAAGAGTTCAAGAAAAAGTATATCATCAAAGGTTCGTGGATCGTAAAAGGAAAGAATTCTCGAATTAAAGCAAGGCAAGATGTCGTGATCGACATGAGCGTGAGTTTGTATGACTCAATAAATACGCCGAGAATGCATATCCACCGAGGCCATCATGAGTAAGAGATTTGAAGATGGGCTAAATGAAGACATCAAAGCTGTTTGTTGTTTGTCCTAGAACTAAAGGAATTTGTGGTACTAGTAGAGAGGGCTTGTAAAGCCGAGGAGCTAGTAAAAGAGAAAAGAAATTACGAAATGGAGTCTCGTGACTCGAGAAAGAGACAAAGTGGAATAAGCCATTCCAATATTCATCCAAGAAGTCAAGAGATTTCCCCCCGTTTGGCTACTTCCACTTTGGTTTTCCAAGAAAGACAAGAGTAGACAGAATCTGTGAAACAAAGCGCAGACTACTTGATTTGCGGTGTAGTAGGGAATATTCGATCCGATGGACCCGAATGCCTATAGTGTAGTAGACGTCATCTCGGTGAATGCCGAGCGCATGAAAATGCATCTTTCAGATGTGGTTCCCAGGACCACTACATAAAAGATTGTCCAGAGATGATGAAAGAGGACAAAACTCGTAACCCGAGATCCGGGAGTATGGTCGAGAGGAAGGCGCGCAGAGAAACCCGGAAGTGGGGCTAGTGGAAGAGGTAACCCTAGAGAGTAGGCCGTGAGGCCCAAGGGTAGGGCGCCTGCACGGACTTATGCCATTCGCGCTCGCGAAGAGGCATCTTCCCATGATGTTATCACGAGTACCTTTTCTCTTCATGATGTTAAAGTTATTGCTTTAATAGATCCCGGATCTACACACTCTTACATTTGCATGAAATTGGTATCCGATTTGAGTATGCCTATAGAGTTTACAGAAGTTGTGATTAGAGTGTCTAATCCTTTAGGTAAGAGTGTGTTAGTGAATGAAGTATGTAGAGAATGTCCAATAATGATTAGAGGTCATTGTTTTAAAGCAAACCTTATGTTGTTACCATTTGACGAGTTTGATCTCATTCTCGGTATGGACTAGTTAACTGCCCATAATGTAATAGTTAATTGTGGGAAGAAATACATTGAAATGAGATGTGAGGATGGGGACACCCTTCACATAGAATCAGATGAACAGAGTAGATTGTCAGAATTGATTTCTCACGTGACAGCATAGAGATACATGAGAAAGGGGTATGAAGCATATTTGGCTTTTAAGATGAATGAAAAAGAAAAAGAGTTAAGGATTGAGTCAGTGCCAATAGTATGTGAGTACGTGGATGTGTTTCCTGAGGAATTGCCAGGACTATCACCAGTTAAAGAGGTTGAGTTCAGCATTGAGCTAGCTCCTGGTACTGTACCAATATCTATTACTCCTTACAGAATGGCTCCAACGAAGTTGAAGGAGTTGAAGTCGCAGTTACAAGAGTTGACAGATAAAGGTTTTGCAAGGTCAAGTTGTTCTCCTTGGGGTGCTCCGATTTTATTTGTGAAAAAGAAAGATGGCACTATGAGATTGTGCATAGATTACCGTCAACTTAATAAAGTGACAGTAAAGAATAAGTACCCATTGCCTAGAATCAATGATTTGTTCGATCAGTTAAAAGGAGCCACTGTGTTCTCCAAAATAGACTTGAGATCAGGGTACTACCAGCTACGAGTAAAAGAATCAGATGTGCCTAAAACAACCTTCCGAACAAGGTATGGGCATTATGAATTTTTAGTCATGCAGATTGGTTTGACGAATGCTCCAGCGGTATTCATGGACTTAATGAACCGCATGTTTAGACCATACCTTGACAAGTTTGTAGTCATTTTCATTGACGACATACTGATTTATTCTCAAGATGAGAATGAGCATACTGAGCACCTACGGATAGTTTTACAGATTCTTCGAGAAAATCAGTTGTATGCCAAGTTCAGTAAAAGTGAGTTTTGGCTCAATGAAGTAGGATTTCTAGGTTATATTGTCTCAGGAGAAGGGGTTCGAGTAGACCTAAGTAAGATCTCGGCTATTACGGATTGGAAACCACCAAGGAATATCTCTGAGGTTAGAAGTTTCCTAGGCCTAGCCGGCTATTATAGACGATTTGTCAAGGGGTTTTCCATGATTGCGACCCCGATGACAAAGTTGTTACAGAAAAATGTGAAGTTCGAGTGGACAGAAATATGCTAACAAAGTTTTGAAAAATTGAAAGCATTATTGACAGAAGCTCCAGTTTTAGTACAACCTGAGACAGGGAAAGAATTTGTGATTTATAGCTATGCATCCTGAAATGGATTAGGCTGTGTACTTATGCAAGAAGGCAAAGTTATTGCTTATGCCTCCAGACAGTTGAAGCCTCATGAGAAGAATTATCCGACGCATGATTTAGAATTGGCTGCCATAGTCTTCTCATTAAAGATATGGAGACATCACCTATATGGTGAGAAATGTCGGATTTTCACTGATCATAAAAGTTTGAAGTACTTAATGACATAGAAAGAATTGAACTTAAGACAACGTAGATGGTTAGAGTTGATAAAATATTATGAGATGGTCATTAATTACCATCCCGGGAAGGCGAATGTGGTCGCCGACGCTTTGAGCAGAAAATCCTTATTTGCATTAAGGGCAATGAATTCACGGATGACTTTGTCCGACGACGGTTCTATTCTAGCTGAGTTGAGAGCTAGACCAACATTCCTCCAAGAGATCATTGAAGCTCAGAACGAGGATAGTGAATTGCAAGTTTAGAGAGATCAGTGCGAGACAGATGTTGAGTCTGACTTTCGGATTAGTCCCAATGGAAGTCTAATGTTCAAAGATAGAGTTTGTGTACCGAGAAAAGAAGAGCTTATTCAGAAAATTTTGCATGAGGCCCATAATGGATGTTTATCTGTACATCCGGGTAGTACCAAAATGTATAATGACTTGAACCAACAGTATTGGTGGCCGAGAATGAAGAAAGATATTTCAAAATTTGTTTCCAAATGCTTGATTTGTCAGCAAGTAAAGGCTGAACACCAAGTACCTTCGAGTTTGCTTCAACCCATTTTAGTTCTGGAGTGGAAGTGGGACCGTATTACTATGGATTTTGTAATGGGTTTACCACTATCTCCGAGCAAGAAAGATGCCGTATGGGTTGTAGTTGATAGACTCACGAAATCAACCCATTTTATACCTGTTCGAGTGGATTACTCCCTCGACAAGTTGGCAAACTTGTATGTTTTAGAAATAGTAAGACTTCATGGAGTTCCCTTGTCAATCATATTGGATAGAGATCCGAGATTCACATCCAGGTTTTGGAAGAAGTTACAAGAGGCCTTGGGTACAAAGTTGAACTTTAGTACCGCTTTTCATCCTCAAACTGACGGTCAATCCGAGAGGTTAATTCAAGTACTCGAGGATATGCTCAGATGTTGTATTCTTGAATTCCGAGGCAGTTGGGAAAAGTTTCTCCCATTAGTAGAGTTTTCCTACAATAATAGTTTTCAGTCAAGCTTAAAGATGGTGCCTTATGAGGATTTATATGGGCGTAAGTGCCGAACGCCTCTTTATTGGACTGAACTTAGAGAAAACCAAATTCACGGGGTTGATTTGGTTAGAGAAGCTGAAGAGTAAGTGAAAGTGATACGAGAAAGTTTAAAAATGCATCGATGCAGTAAGTCCTATTCGAACTTAAAGAGAAAAGAGATAGAGTATCAAGTCGGAGATAAAGTTTTCTTGAAAGTTCACCTTGGAGAAAAGTTCTCAGAATTGGCCGAAAAGGCAAGTTGAGTCCACGTTTTATTGGACCGTATGAGATTACCGAGAAGGTTGGGCCTGTAGCTTACAGATTGGCTTTGCCATCAGAGTTAGAAAAGATACATGATGTGTTTCACGTGTCAATGTTAATACGCTACCGATCAGACCCTTCGCATGTAATTCCCCAGTCAGAGGTAGAGATTCATCCCGACATGACTTATGGTGAAGAACCAGTCAAGATATTAGCTCGGGAAGTGAAGCAGCTAAGAAAGAAAAGTATTGCCTTAGTGAAAGTATTGTGGCAAAGACATGGAATAGAAGAAGCCACATGGGAACCAGAAGAAAGTATGAGAAACCAGTATCCAAATATCTTTGCTGGTAAGATTTTCGAGGACGAAAATCCCTAAGGGGGAGAATTGTAATAGCCCGATTTAGGGCCTAGTCAAAATAGTGGTGTGAGACCATGAATCCGAGGTGAATTTATGAGTTTTTAAGGTTCATGCCATGTTTGCATGTTAGTGTGAAAGTTTCATGAAGCAATTTTGCTAAATTGAGGTTGAATGGTCCAAAAAGGACTAAATTGCAAAAGTTGCAAATTATGAGTTTCTAGAAGCATTTTGTATGAAATAGCTCTAGAATAGCAATTATGAGTCCTTAAATAGCAATTTGCCCAAATTATAATTTTTGGACAAAATTGGACATGAGTTAGTAAATGGTGATATTTTTAAGAGAAGGGCATTTTGGTCATTTACCTATTAAATGATTAATAAAGGAAAAAGATGACAAAAATCATTATCATCTTCTTCCTCATTGCCGAAATTTTCAAAGAAACCATAGCTAGGGTTTTCTCATCTTTCAAGCTTGCTAGTAAGTTCATCTTAGTCCCGTTTTTGATATTCTTTGTGTTTTTGAAGTTCTCGTATTATGAATTAGCTATTTTTAGCTATAAAATGAGCTAAGATGCATGTTCAAAAATCTACCCATGTATGACATGCTTGTTAAATGATGCTTCATGGAAGATTATGAGATTTTGATGTTAGATAAACATCTTTTCCTTAATGAATTTCATGAAAAATGAATATAGGGACTAGTTTGTAAAAGTTTTGAGATTTCTCATACATAGTAGAAATAGTGAGAATTGATGGTTGTCATAGTATAGAAAATGAATCAGCTAAGCATGAAGTTTAAGAAAGTTGAATGAAATTCATTTTACGAGCCTTGGGGCAAAAGTGCAAATATGAGAAAGTTTAGGGGCAAAATAGAAATTTTGCCAAAGTATGATTTAAGAGTCAATTTAGTCAATGTGAGTACTAAATGATCTATTTATGACTATAGATCAAGAAAAATGAAGCCCGGATCGAAACCGAGGCAAGAACAAGGTCGAGGACTAAATTGCATACCTAGCTACATTTTGTATATTGAGGTAAGTTTGTATGATTTCTAAGCTTTATGATTTATATCATTGAATTGCTTAGTATAATGTACAATGTTATTATGAAAATGTTTAATGTTGTTAAACAAAGAAATTAATGAAACCAAGCATGAGAAAGCCTCGATTGAAGTTGAATAGCTTAGGATACTCGATCCACCACATGAAACAAGAAAGTCCGTATAAGACCAAGCCGAGGCATGGCATCGGCAAGCAAGAAAGATATCATGTAAGTCCAAGGCAAGCTTGGCATTGAATAAGTTATCATGTAAGTCCAAGGCAAGCTTGGCATTGAATAAGTTATCATGTAAGTCCAAGGCAAGCTTGGCATTGAGTAAGTTATCATGTAAGTCCAGGGCAAGATTGGCATTGAACAAGTTACCATGTAAGACCAAGGCAAGTTTGGCATTGAAAAGTTATCAAGAGAAAGAGATCCCATATAAGTCCAAGTTAAGGTATGGCATTGGTGAGAATAAGAAAGACTTCGTATAAGTCCATGTTAAGTCATGGCCTCGAAATTTAGATGAGATTTAGTATCCTCGGTTATTCATATAAATTTATCGGGCAAACGAGTTTAGCTCCAAAGAGATAACAAGAAAGCTAAGTAAGTAAAGTTATTATCAAGTGAAAACGAGTATTATTCATATTATGAATGATAAATTAGAGATTATGATTATTATGTAAATGTATGCTGATCAATGTGATCAAGTGATACAGGTACCTTGTTTACCTCACAAGTATGAGACTAGTAAGTATTATGAGATATGTAAGAATCAAGTATGAGCAAGTAAGCTTTATAGCTGAAATTATGATACCATTGTTTATGTCAAATGGGTTAATTTAAGCAAGTATGTTGTTATGTGCATTATATGCAAACTTACTAAGCTAAATGCTTACGTCTTTTATTCTTTCTTCCCATGTAGTTCCGCCAAGCTAATCTCGTGGATCATAGTCATCGGAGCTCGGAGCACACTATCAATCGCTATTTTGGTATAGCCAAGTTGTTTACATTAAGTATGGCATGTATAGGAAACATTTCATTTTGAGTATATGTCTTAGAAAGGGGCAAAAGTATGGGCTGTCAAGTTTATTATTCTTTTGTAAATGGCTAAGTGATTGGCCAAGTTTGACTAAGTATGTATGTTATTAATATCAATGAAGCATGTTATGTTGTTCATGAAAGATGTGATAATTGAGTTGCTGAATTGAGTTTGAGTTTGGTCTTAATTTCAGGATGGCAATTGGCTTGGTAAATAGCCTCTAAATGCCCACACGGTTAGACACACGGGCGTGTGTCTAGGCCGTGCATAAACTGCACCTTAGTCTTATAAGTAAGAATAGGTCACGGACTAATCCCACGGCCGTGTGTTAAGGCCGTGCATGACACACGGTTAGAACATGGGCGTGTGCCCAGTCGTGTGAAATAAGTCAGTATATCAAGATGTAGTACACGGTCTAAGTCCACGGGCGTGCCATGGCCGTGTGTTATAAGTCAGAATGCTAAGGTTTTTCACACGAGCTAGGACCACGGGCGTGCCATGGCCGTGTGAAATTTGGCAGTAAGCTCGAGTTTTAAGCACGGTTGGGAGACATGGGCGTGTCTCAGGGTTACACGGGCGTGTCCCAACTCACATGGGCGTGTGACCCCTGTTTCAATGAAAAGTTTTCGATTGAGTTACGAAAGTTTACGGACATGAGTTTAAGGCCTCGTAGGCCCATATAAAGTACAAGTTGATTAAGAACGAGAAGTTCTTATTTCAGAACGAAATTTTATAGCCCGTAAGTACATGATTAAGCAAGTTCAAGCATAGTACTATCTCGTATCCGGTCTAAGCCTCGGACTCGGGTATGGGGTGTTACATAGTAGACATAGTACAGATGTCTAAATGAAATATCTATGTTAAGCAATACGAGTTAGTTACTCGGCTGGTCTTAATTGGTAATATCCTAGTTTTAGCAAGGTTAATGACAAAAGCGAGTTCTCTTTTCAGAATAAAAGGGTTCAGAAGTGAGATAGTAAATTATATTTTAAATAAGCTCTGAATGAGTTTAATTAAGGTGATGAAACCCAAGTTGGATAAGTTTTCAGCTGTTGATGCTCTCTCGAGATACAATTGAAATGATGAGGAATCCAGAACTTATAGAGAAGTTTTGGCATGAGATTTAGTAATTGCATATCTACTAATGCAAGAATAAGAAAGTGCAGCTATGTACATAAATGTTTTGACAATAGAGTACATTTCACGATATGATTGAGTCTATGGTCAGAAGTAGTTGACCACTAAAAGCTAAGTTGTCAAAACGTACAAGTCAATATTATTACAATTGGTGAATGCTTTAATGGGAAAGTGAGATAAAACCTTATAGATTTCAAATTTGGTTTGACAAATTCCCAAGGAGGGGGATGTCATTCGAATTGTGGTGAATCAACCAGTAAAGATCCGAACGATTATTTGAACATATACAGAGTTCTAAATTAGTGCATTACTATATATAGTAAATGCCCAATGGAAGAATAACCTAGGTCTGAAGTTACGTTTCGACCTTATGTATTATAGCTTAAGAGTTTTTGATAAGAGAGACACGAGGATAAGTGGATTTGTGATTTTGAAGAATTGATAAAAAAATGTTTTAAGGATGTTAGTAGTGACTCCTCTGATAAGATTTTCAAGGACGAAAATCCCTAAGGGGGGAGAATTGTAACAGCCCGATTTAGGGGCTAGTCAGAATAGTGATCTCAGAATCACTAATTTGAGGTTAGAGAAAATTATTCTCATGTTATGTTATGTGTTATAACATGTTTTTAAGGATGCATGAAAATTTTGGTGCCTTAATTTTAGCAATTTCTAGCTAAATTGTGAAAAAAGGACTAAATCGCATAAAGTGCAAAAGTTCCATTCTATAGGCTAAAGGTACCAAATAGCCATGAAATATTAATTGGAGGTCTTTAAAGGGCAATTAGACCATCTTGAATATGATGGCCGACCATGTAGACAAGAGGGGACAAGAGCTTTTAATGTTGGTCAAAGTTGGTGGGTTAAATGGATGTTTTATAATAAAATAAAGAAAGGAAAAAGATATCATCTTTTTCTCTCTTCTTCTCCACCGAAAGTTGCAGCAAACAAGGGGTGTTTGAAGTTCAAAATTTCAGCAACTCATTTCCTCTTCAAGTAAGTGATTTTGATGGTATTTCTTGAAGAAAATTGTACTTTTGAGATCCCTAAAGCTTAAGCTTTCTAAAGAGGGGACTATTTTGCATTATGGTAAAAAGTTTAGAGATTTTCCATGTGAGATTTTAAGTTGTTAGCTGAGTTTTTATGGAAGAAAATGAATGTTAGGATGGTGATATACAACTTTTGTGAAAGGTGTTGTTATGAAAACACCTAATTGGGACTAAAATGCAAAAGTTGTACTTTGTTCATTAAGTCATGAAATAGTTGGAATTGTGGATAGTTTTAAGAGGATTAAATGTTCAGCTAGGCTTGTTTAACAAGAAAATGTGATGAAAATTTATTTACGAGCCTAGGGGCAAAATCGTAATTTTGCCAAAGTATAGGGGCAAAATGGTCAGTTTTGCCTAAGTAGATATTATGTTGTAATACAATCATTAAGTGATTAAATGAGTAAATTTCATTGTTCTAGATCAAAGAAAATGAGTTTCGGACCTAGAACGGACGAAAAGAGAAATGTGGGCAAAAAGTCCTTTTCGGCTCTTTCGACATCGAGGTAAGTTCATGTGCAAATATTGAAATTACGTATGAGCTTATTTATTATTCCAATTTTGTATGGAATGTATATTATTATATGAATGTATGAAATGTCTCTTGATGATATGTCAATGGAATTGAATTTAGAGTAATGGGAAAGGTGTATAGCACGATAGAACGATGGTTAAAAGCTCGAGTAAGACCATATTGGGATATGGCCTCGGTGTAAGAATTCGTATAAGACCATGTCAGGGACATGGCATCGATATGTTAGAGTATGTAAAACCCAATTAGGGTAGAGTGACAACGAGAACTATGTGCATGAGACTCAAGAGAGTTATTTAACAATTCGAATGATTCAATGTATATGTGAATGTATGTGGTTGTACTATGAGTAGCACAAGTATGTGTAGAATTGAATTGAGATGAATTCAATAAATGATGAACCCCTAGTAGGGTATGTGTATTTGATGCCTTTGTGTGAATGAGAAGCAGTATCGTAGAAAGTTAAGTAAAAATGGGAACATGTGAGGATGTTCTTGAATGAACATTTGAAATAGAGATATACTTTTGAATTATTATCCATGAATGTAAATAACGGTAAGCTATGTGCAATGTCACCTTATTGATTATTGATCGATGGGCTATGTGTGATACCATCACTTATAAAGGAATGGTGGGCTAAGTGCGAAACCACCGAGATATTAGTAGCATGAGCGGCTTATTGAAAATGCTTGATGTGTTGTTATATATGATCTTATGACGATCAGTGCAGGAACGTATGCTAATTAAACGAGCGAATTGGCTTGTGATATGGTAAGAATGTGGTAAAAGATTGAATGAGTCAGTTTCAAGAATGGTTGAGTAAGTAACCATGAGTTGATGAGAAAAACTCAACATATTGCCTTGGGGTTATGTATATTCAGTGAATATCAATATTTGTCAAATTATACAGATGAACTTACTAAGCATTATTGCTTACTCCTTTACTTTTCTCATCTCTTATAGGTTTTATTACTTAGCTTGGGTTGGAGGTCATGGGAGATGTTTTCACACTATCGAGCGGACATACGATGAGGTATTAAGTCCTTAAGAGTCATGGCATGTATAGGGATTCGTTTAAAGTTGATGAAGTCTAATTGTTGTAGCCAAATGTTGTTGGCCTAAGAGAATCTATAGAATGGTTGTGTATAGCCCGATGATGATGGCTTAAGTTGTTGTAAATGTTGTGGGAACATTTCTCCCAGTGTATGAGAGGAAAACTTTATTTTCATGAACAATATGTGTTAATTTATGAGTTTCAATTGATGATTTGAGAATGTTTTGAAGAAGTAAATGAAAGTATGCAAACAAGAGTAGAAAAAGGTTTGTAAGATAGCCACTAAGTGCCCACACGGATAGACACACGGCGCGTGTGTCAGGCCGTCGTAACTACACCTTAGTTTTATAAGTCGGAGATAGGCCACGGGCTAATCCCATGGCCGTGTGTTAAGGCCGTGTATGATACACGGTTGGAACATGGGCGTGTGCCCGGTCGTGCGAAATAAGTCAGTATGTCAAGGTATAGTACACGGTCTAAGTCCACGGGCGTGTCAAGGCCGTGTGGATTTAGTCAGTGTCGACCACGGGTGGAAAGCACGGGCACGTCTTAAGGGCACACGGGCGTATTCCCAAACCACATGGGCATGTGCCTTAACCGTGGGGCATTTGGCAGAATGCTTGGGTTTTTAAGCACGGTTGTTGAACATGGCCGTGTGTGTCTACACACGGGCGTGTCTCATTATACACGGGCGTGTGGCCCCTGTTTTAAAGAAAAGTTTCCTTTAACTCGTAAAAGTTTCCGAACGCAAGTTTAAGGCCTCGTAGGCCCACGATACGAATGACTTGACTATGAAAGAGAAGTTTTTAATTTGGAACAAAATTTTATAGCCCGTAAGTATATGTTTAAGGAAGTTCAAGCATAGTAATGTCTCGTATCCGGGTTTAGCCTCAAAAACGGGTATGGGGTGTTACAGCTGGTCACACGGCTGTTTGTTCAGGCCGTGTGATACACACGGTTGGCACATGGGCGTGTGCCAAGGCCGTGTGAAGTCTGCACTTGACACTTAGAAATTCAATTGTCACACGGCTGACGCACACGGGCCTGTGTACAAACCGTGTGGATAAGTCAGAATGCCAAGGTTTGGCACACGGGCCAGGGCCACGGGCGTGTCTAGGCCGTGTGGATTTTGCCAGTATCCCCCACGGGTGAAAGACACGGGCATGTGTTAGGGGTGCACGGGCGTGTCCCAAGTCACACGGACGTGTTACCATTGTTTCGAGAGAAAGTTTCCAGATGAGTTCTGAAAGTTTCGGGACGTAAGTCTGAGGCCTCGTAGGCCCATGAAATGTCTGATTTGACTAAGAAAGAGAAGTTTTTAATTCGGAATGAAATTTTATAACCCGTAAGTACATGTTTAAGAAAGTTCAAGCATAGTAACATCTTGTATCCGGTCTTAGCCTCGGACTCGGGTAGGGGGTGTTACAAATCCACAATAGGGACTATCCACCAAGATCGTCCTGTTGTGCTTTTTGTGAAAGATGTGTTATGGAAATTATTAGCGGAATGTCCTTAATAAGATCAAGTATGTATCTGCTAGGATTTCCTCTCGAGGATATAGATACTAAAGAATCCGCAAGGGCATCTAGTGATTAGACGTTATGAATTTGTATGTCGGATGCGAAAACAAGATTTGGTCATTAAGGATGTTGTGCCAAGCACGAGTAAGCTAGGTTGTGTTATGTAAACACTACGCCAATGGGAATGGTGTTTTGTCCTTATTCAGATAGGTCGAACAAGAATGTCAAGAGTGGTTGCATTGTGTTATTAAGGTATGAGGAATTCACTAAGTTCTTTAGAACTTACTTATGTGTTATATTGTTCACAGATGATAAGAAATAACTGGAGAGCACGTGAGGGGACTATGCCAAAAACCGCCATGCTCTTTCAAACTTCTTCCTAATTTAATGTGCATACAATAGGGCAGCCCATAGGCGAAGTCCCAAGGTCAGACATAAGTTGTATCTATATAGGCTTTAGAATATCTATTATGTTAGTTACAATTAGCTAATTGTATGTTTAAAGCTACTTGTATAAACTTTACGAACCTTAAATAGCTATAAAAACTATTTTACTAAAGTTCGAATATAGTTAAGTTTTAAATGTCTACATTTCCATATTACTTATACTATGTGATTGTGAGTGATAGTATTATGATAGGAAGTAGTTAGATAAATTCGAAACTTGAGTGTAGCACATTGTAGCCCGGACTCGACGATCGGGTCGAGTATGAGGTGTTACATCTAACTTGTCTCTAGAATTTATAGGTCATATTCTAGTATACTAGAATTTCTAATGTTGGGGCCAATACACACCAAGTTTGTTGATGTATGACCCTATTGATAATTTTATGGTTTAAATATACCAAAAATCTCTGTAATCTTTTTAATTTTAAAAAATTGTTTTAGAATTTAAAATTTTAAAATAAAATAATATTTTTGTACTCTTTAAAAAAATTGTAAACAATTAAAAATTAGACTTGTCCAAGAATTCTATAAATGTGTTATTTTGAATAAGTTTTTTTTATATAAGATCATGTTAATTATAAACTTCAAAAATATTTTATGTAAATTTAATCATAAATTATATAAAATATTAGTAACCAATAATATTTAATTAATGATTCAAAACCTGAATCGATTCAGATTAAATTTAATATATACAATTTTACATAAAAATGGACTTTGATTTGGAAAAATATAAAGGTATCACATTAGATATTTGATTATCGCGTTAGAAATATTGTAATCGATTAGAAATTTTGTTATCATTAATAATTTTTGGTATCTCTTTAGAAATATTGGTACCATAGTAGAGTTTTTTGTATCACGTTACAAATTTTGGTATCAGTTACAAATTTGGGTATTCTTGTTAGAAATATTAGTATATGTTATAAATATTGGTATTGCTTTAAAAATATTGGTATTGCATCATATTAGAAATTTTTGTATACCAAATTTTTGGTTTTGCGTTAGAAATAAGGTAAATTATATTAATAGTCACCTAACTATTAGCGTGTTTTTGTTTTGGTCTTTCGGGTTTAAAATTTTATAGTTTAGTCACTAACATTATCAAATTTCATATTTTGGTCACTCATCTATTAAATAACTAACGAAGTGCTAATGTGATCGTTTTTCATTAATATAATAACAAATTTAGCCCTCCAATGTTTAAAGATCTATCAATTTGGTCCTAATTCTAAAAAAATTCAACAAATTTAACCTTCAATTTTATACATTATGTCAATTTAGCCTTAATTCTTAAAAATTAAAAAAATGAAAAATAAAAAATTATTTAAATGTTAATTTTCAATAATATATATAAGATTTTATAAAAATGCATAAAAATTATAAATAAATTAATATCTATTTTTTTTTTCATTTTCTTACATCACATTTATTTATTAAAATAATATTTTTGTAATTAAAAAAATTTAAGGAAAAAAAACATGAAGAAGATTTAAGCAAATTTAACTTTTCCCTTTTTTCAACACTAACGACCATCATGTTTATGTTGGGTCAAAAGCTTCAACTTAAGGTCGAAAAGGTTAAGAATCAATGTATTTAGGTTGTTGCCCAAAACGAGTTTGTTGGGTTTAAAGTTGTGCTTGAGGGTTGGCATATTAGGGATATATAGGTGAGTATGAGGGCTTAGAGACCCAGTAGGTGGAAGACCTTACCGACAGCTCCACAATCGCTTCTTAGTTTGATGGCATGATGACGGAGGATATGAAAATTGAGAAGTTTGAAGGGTTATTGGTGTCGATGGTTGTCGGTGAAAATTGTGCCCAGTGCTCGACAATTTTGGCGAGGACTAGGGAACATGATCACATGTATAATAAATAAATTATTAAAATAAAACTAAAAAAAAAAAGTTTGAATCTAATTTAAGTCTTCTTTGTAGGTTTTTTTAAAAAATATATTTTATTTATAAAAATATTATTTTAATAAATAAATTTCATGTTAGAAAAAGAGAAAATTAGGTATTCATTTATAATTTTGTATGTATTTTTATTAAATCTTATGTATTTTTATCAAAAGATGAATTTTAAATATATTTTTATTTAAAAAAAATTAAGAATCAAAACTAAATTGATACAATGTGTAAAGTTGAGGGTTAAATTTATTGAAATTTTTAGAATTAAGATCAAATCGATAGAATCTGTAAACACTGGAGGGCTAAATTTATTGTTATGCAAATGAAAAACAACCACGTCAGTACTTTGTTAATGGTTTAACGAATGACTGACTAAAATATTAAATTTCAATCATGTTAGTAACTAAAATAGAAAATTTTAAACCTGACCAAAATAGAAACACACTAATAATTGGGTGATTATTTATATAGTTTACCTTTAAAAATATTGGTATCCCAATAAAAATTTTGGAAGCTTATGAAATTAATTAAATACCAAAATCTCTATCATATACCAAAATTCCTGGTAGATATTGAAATTTCTAACAATATATAAAAAAAAATTCTAACGCAATACCAATATTTTGGTATCACGTTATAGATTTTAGTTCGGTTACAAATTTGAGTATTCTTGTAAAAAAATTTATTTATATCTGTTAAAAATATTGATATTATTTTAGAAATATTGGTATCGCATGGTTTTATAAATTTTTGCACATCAAATTTTTGGTTTTGCATTAGAAATATTGATATCCTATTCGAATAATTGAATACCAAAATTTATAACTATACTGGAATTTCTATTAAGTATTGGAATTTAAATCAAAATTCTAATGTGATACCCATATATACAACGGGATACTCAAATCTTCCACCGGAAATCTCAATTTTTGTAGCTTCCACTACTCGAAATGTGGAAATTTTTTTGAGGACAAACTCTTTTTTTTTTTCAAATCATTTTAATTTTCCTTTTAAGACTTCATATTTTTCTTCTCTTTTGAAATTTAAAGTATAAACCTAAAATAATTCCCTATGGTTAAAAAATTAAATGGAATGTGTCATTTTTTATATTTAGTGTTTTCATCTATTTTATAATTTAAGATTCTAAATTTCGAATTCAATCTACAAAAATATGCATCCACTTCTTCCCATTCATTGTTAAGGTGTGTTTAGTATTACTTTTAAGAAGTACTTTTAAAAGAAAGAAACACCTATAAACAAAAACATTTCTAAATAAGCTATTTTTTAAAGAGAAAAAGTGCTTCTTCTAAGTTAAAAATTGGTTAAAAAAGAAATCGAAAATTTTAACTTAATATTGATTAGCAATTTAAGGTCAGCCCATAAAAGGAAATATTACAATATTGGGAAGCCATAATCATAAACATAACACATTTGACGTGTGAAGCAGCCGCACGCAAAAGGTATCTTATTCCGTTGATTTGCAACCTTCCATTCCATATTCTGTTCTTCCATTTCCATTGTTTCTAAATACAGTCTTGATGAAATTTTTTTAAAAATTTTGAATTAAGAATTAAATTACATATAAATATGTTGTTTCTTTGTGGTTACCTGCGGCGGCAACAACAGTAAATCCTGTTTAATCTTTTTCATTATTGGAACTGAAACATAATTCATTTCCCTCTCTCATCCAAGGCAAAGGCAGGGCAGCCAGCATCTTAATTCAAATCCCCCATGATTATATGATAGTCTATTATGAAGAAAATGAAGTAGGTAGCCGACAAAAACAAGTCACTCAAACCCCCAAGGCCATTTACCTAAACAATACCATAGGCCATAGGCCACTGGCCCCATCTCTGATCTCACTCTCTCTTCCTTCCCCATACTCTAAACGCCAACATCCTTTTTGCTTCTCTTTCCCTTCCTACTTTATATGTATATATATCCCCCAGTCACAGCCACAGCCACAGCTACAACACCACAGAAATGAGAGAGTACTGGAACTCATTTGCTTCACTTCTAGGGGTGTTGGCCTTTTGCCAAAGCCTCCTCCAACTCATTTTCCCACCCCAACTCCGCTTTCTCTGTCTCAAATTCTTCAACCGTATCTTCCATTTGTTCTCTTCCTACTGCTACTTCGACATCACTGAAATCGACGGCGTTAACACCAACGAACTCTATAACGCTGTCCAACTCTATCTCAGCTCCTTTGTTTCCATCAACGGCAGCCGCTTGAGCCTCACTCGCGCTCTCAATTCGAGCGCCATTACCTTCGGCCTCTCCAACAATGACTGCATCGTCGATACGTTCAGTGGTGTCACCGTGCTTTGGGAACACGTTGTGATCCAAAGGCAATCCCAGACCTTTTCTTGGCGACCATTGCCGGAAGAGAAAAGAGGTTTCACTCTCCGAATCAAGAAGAAAAACAAGTCCTTGATTCTTGGTTCCTACCTGGATTACATAATGGAGAGGTCTAATGAAATCCGAAGGAAGAACCAAGACAGGCTTTTGTACACCAATTCTCGTGGTGGGTCTTTGGATTCCAGGGGACATCCTTGGGAGTCCGTTCCATTTAAGCATCCAAGCACCTTTGACACATTGGCTATGCATCCCCAGAAGAAGCAAGAGATCATGGATGATCTTGAGGATTTCGCCAACGGTCAGTCCTTTTACCAGAAGACTGGGAGAGCCTGGAAGCGGGGTTACTTGCTCTACGGTCCGCCAGGGACTGGGAAATCCAGCATGATTGCAGCCATGGCAAATTACTTAAGCTATGATATCTATGATCTTGAATTGACTGAGGTCCATAATAATTCTGAGCTGAGGAAGCTGTTGATGAAAACAAGCTCCAAATCCATCATTGTGATTGAAGATATTGATTGTTCGGTCAATTTGACTAACAGGAAGAAGAATAACAAAAGGAACTACTGTGATCCTGAAGTGAGATGTGGGTCAGGTTCTGCATGTGGTGGTGAAGATGGAGGAAACTCCATCACTCTTTCAGGGCTGCTGAATTTCACTGATGGGCTATGGTCTTGTTGTGGGAGTGAAAGGATTTTCGTCTTCACCACAAACCACATTGAGAAACTTGACCCTGCATTGCTTAGAAGTGGGAGGATGGATATGCACATTTACATGAGCTACTGTTCATATCCTGCATTGAAGATATTGCTGAAGAATTATTTGGGGTACGAGGAAAGTGATTTGGATTACCATGTTTTGAAGGAACTGTCGGATGTAGTTGACAAGGCAGAGATGACACCTGCTGATATCAGCGAAGTTTTAATCAAGAACCGCAACTACAAGCAAAAGGCTGTCACTGAATTGTTGGAGGCCATGAAGACCCGGGCTGACAGGAATTTCAAGTGTGGGAGTTTGAGGGACAAAATTTCAGATGAAGAAGAACAGGAGAAAAGGGCTTTGGAAACTCCTAATGAAGGGTCAGAATTTGAAGAGCCTTGCAAGGAAGGAGAGAATAAGGAGAAAATGAAATCATAGAAAAGGAACAGATTTGTTCTTTGGAGTTGTTGGACTAACCAAAGATGTTCCAAATTTTGTCGGTGGGGATGTAGGGAGAACTAAGGAGGATTGGGCTTCCATAATCATACGACTCATGTGTGCTACTATATCATCATCCATCTTATGAGTAGTTTAATATTGAATTTAATATTATATATGAAGCCATGATAAGATTACTGGCATTATTGATATGGATGTGGTTGGTCATGTGGGATCTTCTCTGTGTTCTTATTCTTCTGCACATACTTACCACAAGCTTCCATTGCACATGCCTCATGGTTATTGGGGTGGCAACTGTTCATAGTTTAGTGTATCTTTGCCTTTAAATTAAGAACAAAATCAACTTCATTCATTCTTCCCTTGTTTCAGGATATTGTTTATCTAGGCTGCAAGCATAGCCATGATTAGTGAGTTGAACACTTATTGATGGAAGCTAAGCATGTTTGCTCTCTTTTAACTAATAAAGCCTAATGAATCCACCCCACCCAAACCATTCAATGATTTTCATACATGTTTTCTTAAGATTAAATTCTATATGGAGACTATTTGTGGTAAACTTATAATGGAGGTCTTTGTACTAGAATTCAAATTTTATTTTACTCTTCTACTTAAAAAATGAGTAAATTAGTCTATGTACATTAGATCAAAAAGTAAATTGGTCCTTCTATTAAAAGTTTTATCCATTTTTACTGTTAAAAATTGACCTATATACGTCAGCATAAGATACATATGACACGTCACATGTCACTGTCTGATTATTTTATCAACCACACTAGTTTTTAACGATACAAATGGGTGAAATTTTTAACAAAAAGCACCAATGTACTTTTTAATCCAATGTATAGAAACTAGTTTATCTATTTTCTAAATAGAGTGACTAAAATACAATTCGACTATTAGTGCAAAGCTCTTTTAATATATTATTTGCCTGTCCAACTTTTTTCTATCATTTCATTGTGATTAATTGTTGACTAAGTTGGTTTTTATACATCACATTGATGGTAAGCAAATAAAGCAAATTATGCTATTGCCTATTGATTGATCATGAAAGGCTTTGTTTTCTTTATTTCTAGAGCTTGAAAATAATGTAAAATCAAATCCTTGTGTTAATTCAGTAGAGAATAGAGAAACGTAGCTAAACCGTCTTGTCCTAATAAAAATCAGTCATCTCATTCTCAAATCATTTCAAAATTGGTATAGTTGTTGAAGACAATTACAGGTATGGGACATATGGGATGTCCTTGTTTCATCAGGACACTAACTGGGAAAAGTTTTCATAGCACTGCTTGAGTTAATTCAAGAAATTGTATGAACTTACAACTGGGTACTTTGTTTTGGCAGCTTCCAATTGGGGGTATGCTGCAATGACAACCTTTTCCTTCAGGTGAAGGAGCTTACCTGCTCGAAACTGACGTGGATAATGGATAGAGATCAGTGTCTTTATTTATAGGGATAAATTAGGGAAAACACATAGGAAAAAAAAGGTGCAAGAATTAAAGAAGGACCAGATTTTGTGTTGGGAAAAAGTAGGATTTTGAGTAAAAGGCTAACCAGAAAGTCATGTCGGATAATGAGCATAAGTTGACATTTTCCTAGTAGTTAAATTCCAGAGTGAGTTGTAAAGGGCATTGGGTATTGGGTATGAAGCCCTAGCATAGATTTGGCCTGTCTCGTGTTTTGACAGCTCACAACAATCCATCTCAGCCTCGACCTGGAACCACTTGTTGTCACCAACTACTACTCTATGTCTCATGTAAATAATCATCTCCTCTACTCATAACTGGGATAACTTGCTCTACCAACTAAACATACAGTGCATGTTCTGCTTAAGTCTTTCATTTGCTACCCATTTTCTTGCTTATTCTTTTATTTCTACTAGTTTTAATAACAAGTTATCTAATCATAAGCTTTTTTACCCCAACAATATGAAAAAAAATAATAATTATTTACCAAATTATATGAAAAAAAATTACCAAAATAATACAAACCCGTCTTAGAAACTCTAAATCGCCATCTCAACTGGCGATTAAAGAATCCCGATATCAAGTCATTTCATGGGCAAGGGAGCAAAGATTCTCTATTGGCTTAGGTTCCAAATCACCATCGACAGGCAATTTGAGGCACCGAAGCAGTAAAGAATCTTTGTTACCCTATCCACCACATCCCAAACCTACCAATTTTTATCCCAATATAAATGCCCCAAATTATTTGGACCCAATGCTCGGAAAAAAAGGTTGTTAGTTGATAGTTTTTTTTTTTCTAACAATAAATTGTATTGAAAAGGAGAAATTTTTTCCTAAACTTAAAACCACCTACATCAAACCATATACCTTTAAAAAATTTGTCGAAACCTTAAAACACTTAGTCAATTCAACCCCTAAAGTTCTTAAGTAAGCAATTTTTGTATTTTAAAATTTGAAATTAAGTAAATTAAAGTCTTTTTGTATAATTTGTGATTTTTCATGAAATAAATTGCTTGCACTAATTTTATTTTTTTTCAGGTTCGAGGCAAGTTCCAAAAAAGTAAGCAAACCTATAGCCTAATTTTATTAGGGTTTAGTTTGTATGAATAGAATGACATTTTTTTATTATAGTGACATGAAGTTGTAGTTATATAAAATGTGAAATGATTTACGATTTTGGGATTTGCATATAAAAGAATAATTTTAGTAAATATATTGTTAAGTACTGTCGAAACTATTTTAAAATCGAGTTTAAAAAATGGGGATCGACTTTTAAAAACGAAAATGGGAGTCGCCACCAATTCTTTTTACATAGGTGTGATTGGATCACCTTTTAAAACGTTTTATTTAAAACATTTAATTTTGGTCTACAAAAAAACCAGAAAACAGGCTCGGGAGTCGGTTACGTATGAGGAAGGGATAGCACCCTCATAACGCCCAAAAATTGGTACCTAATCGATAAAATCATGTCCAAATGTTTGAAACTTAAAAGTATTTAAAAATATGATTTCTAAAAAAAACTTCGAACAATTTGATTTAAAATTTGAGAATTCTTCGATCCGAGAGAATATAAACATTACATCCAGCACGATTGGACATGATATTTTTAAACCCTCGTAACTAAGATTATCTCATAATTTATAAAACTTGTTAAAAGGATATTTAGTTATTTATCCAAACAGAAAATCAACACCCAGCACGATTGGGCATTATTTCCCGAATTTCTAAATACCAAAACATTGCCTTACTTTAAAAACCTTTAAATAAAATATTAATTTTGTAAAAAAGTATTTTTTTTATTTTAAACAATAATCCATGTGACAATATTGCATTTATACACTATCTAACATAAATATTAAAAGCAATTGAGACATACTAACATTTCATATTTACAATAATGTAGAAAAATGACTATTTAAAAAATATATATATAATATAATAACTAATTTATGAAAATAATATATAACTGAAATAATATTAAACAAAATAAAATAATAAATAAAAAAATATATAATACACTAATCATAAATTTTCATACATAATATAAACTATATAAATAGATCAAGTAATATAAATAAATTTTATAAAAATAAAGTTTTAGCAATAATATATATAAATGTAACATAATATATATAATATACAAAATATAATATAATAAATAATATAAAAAAATATATGTGATAATATATAAATTATTAAAAAAATAAAATAATATATAAAATAATAATTAAATATATAAATAATACATATAAAAATATATATATATATAATTTTGTATTATTAATAAACTAATAAATATAAGAAAATAATATAGAATATTTTAATATGATAAAATTATTAATTATAAAATAATAAAATAAAATAAAAGGATAAAAATAAAAATAAAGAAAACAGGGTTAAATAGCAATTAAAAAGAATTGAAATGATTAAAATAAAACACGCGTTAAATGACGGGGGCTAAAATAGAAATTATGCCAAATTCTAAAAGCGGTGCCGTTCTAATTTTAACCTTTAAAAAAGCAGTTTAGGGACTTAATTAAAGCAGAATGCAAATTTAAGGCCAAATTAAAAATATAAAAAAATTAAATTAAACGGAATTAAAAATAATAAAAAATGTGAGAGGACTGAAATGGAAATTAAGCCATTTAATAAAAACGCGCGGACCCTTCCCCGGGTCGGGTCAACGCGCGGATCCTGGGCTGCTACACGGCGTCGTTTTGATACTGATGGGGTAAGCAAAAAACGGTGTCGTTTTTAAATCCTTATATAAGTCAGAAACCTAAAAAAAAAATCATTTTTAATACTTTTAAAAAAAAAACAACAGAGAGCTCTGAGGAGCTCTCCCTTTCTCTGGGCTTGAGGTTTGGCCTTGGCCTGATTCCGGTATTCGACCGCCACACGCGCCGCCATGCACGCCTTCTCCGACGACGGTCAGAAAGTCCAAAAGCCTCTGCTTTCAACGCCGATTAAAAGGTAAACTCCTTTTCTTTATATATATATATATATTTTTAAAAAGTGTATTTACCCGTAAATAACAAAAAAAATCGAAAATAATAAAAGAAAAATCACCTCTGTTGTGTTTTATTTCTGTAGAACTTTAATATTTTGTGTATGTGTACGCTATTTTCCCCCCTTACAGAGTTTTGTTCTAGGGTACTTATAACCCGAAAAAAATGAAAGAAAAAGGAAACAAAAAATTTCCATTTTTGCTACTGTTTTGTCCCTTCTGCTTTGGGTTCCTTTCTTTTCTGTGCAGGACTAAGGTGGATACACGGCGATGACGGCGTGATTCGGGCGCAGATCGTGGCGCGACCGAAGGCTTGGCTCGGGTGCAAGGAATACGGCGCGACTGTTGGTCTGCCATTGTGGCGCGACGATTGGTGTTCTGCTGGCTTGCGGCGCGAGGGTACTTAGGGTTTCAGAACCCTGATTTAGGTTTTGGACCTCTTGGGCTCCTTAGCTTTTGGGCTAATCGGGTTTTGGGGTGTTGGGCTTAGGCAGTATCTGTTTGGGTGTAAGTGGGTCCACGGGTAATTTTTTTGGGCCAAGGGTAGTGGGTCTAATCTGTTTTGGTTTGTAAACAAACTGGACTTTATTTTTTTATTTTTATTTTTTGGTTTTGCTTTTATTTCACATGGGCCCGGGCAAAATTGGGCTCCTACAGCTGCCCCTCTTAGCTCATTATCGTGTAACGAGAATAGAGCAAAGACTCTAAAAGGACCAATTTTGCCCGATTTTGGCCGAGCTTCGACTTCTTTGATCCTCATGACTCCAAATCCACTGCAACTTCACCGGTATTGGAACTTCATCTTGATTTCAGTAAGTTTGATAGCTTCAACTTTATGAAGGCAGTATCCACTATCTTTTGATCTGCTCCACTGCAAACTCAGGGAGACAAGATCTGATGTTTTCGATCTGCTCCTGCAACTTCAGGATTGCCAGATTTGCTATCCTCAATCTGCTCCTGCAAACTCAGGGAAGCAAGATTTGATGTCTTCGATCTGTTTTTGCAACTTCAGGAATGCCAGATCTTCTATCTTCGGTCTGCTCCACTGCAAACTCAGGGATGCCAGACTGGTGGTTTAAATCTATTCCATTACTGCTTAGGGAGACAAGATTTGTCGTTCGATCTTGGTCCACTACTGCTTAGGGAGACAAGATCTACAATCTTTGACCTATTCCACTGCTGGTCAGGGAGATAGGGATGGTGGCTTAAATTTGTTCCAGTACTGCTTAGGGAGACAAGATTTGCCGTTCGATCTTGGTCCTCTCATCGCTTAGGCGACAAGATCTACAATCTTTGACCTATTCCACTCTCTTTGGTCAGGGAGATAGGGTGGTGGCTTAAATCTGCTCCCTCATCGCTTAGGAGACAAGATTTTCCGTTCGATCTTGGTTCCCCTCGCTTAGGGTGACAAGATTTACAATTTTTGACCTATTCCACTTTGGTCGGGGAGATAGGGTGGTGGCTTAAATCTGTTCCACTCATCGCTTAGGAGACAAGACTTGCCGTTCGATCTTGGTCCCCATCGCTTAAGGTGACAAGATCTACAATCTTCGACCTATTCCAATGCTTTGGGTCGTGGAGATAGGATCGATGTCTCCGATCCGCTCCTGCAACCTCGGGATTGTCGATTTGCTATTTTAATCGCTGCTCCCGCAAACTCGTGGATACCGGACTAATGTCTTCTACCTTGCTACATAACCTGTAGAATGGGTATATGTTTATGTCCAATATTTAGGATGCTTTGATCGAAATGCATCAGATGCTCCTATTTAGACATGCTATGAAAATGTTATGAAGATGATTCATGTTTCAAGGATTAGGATGCAATGCCCGAAATGAATCAAATGCTCCTAATGAAATTTACAAAAATGTTATGAGTATGATTCCTATCCTAGGTGTTATTACTCATTTGTTTTTCATTCATGATCTGCTCAAATAATTTGCCCCAATGTAATCTCTAAGTCAGCCCCGCTTGAACCTTAGGACATGAAGTTGGTATCTCCCACTGCAGCTTGAGGGGAATGACATTTGGTTTCTTTCATATTTCTGTTACCACTCAGAGGTACAGAACTTGTATCACTTTCAATCTGTTACACCATTCCCTGGGTGTAATGACCAGATATGTGTGTCTGAATGGATGCAGGGTATCCCGACAATGATCCCTTTTTACACTTGGATTGACCTTGTTCGTCATTTTTTGATGTGGTATTACCAACAGAATTGTCTTAGCCAATAAGCATCCGAAGAGATAATCATTTTCCAATGTTTCCAATCCCTTAGGCTTGGTGTGTTCTGAACAATAGTCCTGTTTCAGATTCTCATATTATTTAGAAGCTTCCAGAGTAATATACGAAACTCCTTTTATGAAAGTGTTTTTAGTCCACTGATCGTTATTTCAATATAAATGCTTGAAAAAGAACACAAAAATGGACAAGAAAGAAATTAGTCAGGAGCATAGCTCAGAAAAATAATTTAATCAAAGATAACCCATGCAATAAAAGAAAATTGATTTGGGTGTATCTCAAAAAAGAATAAAGCAATCAAAGATAAGGAATTCAAAAATGGGTAAGATAGAAGTTAGGTTCCCCAGATATCGCAGCCTGAGCTTCTTTGTTCCAACTTCTTGATGACCATTCTAAAATCAATATGTGTTTAAGGGATCAGGAGTACTTTGTCAATGCCCCAAGACGTACCATACTTCCTCCTTGCTAATTCAGACGTAGCAAGACTATTGTATGCCCCACTTTTGGTCAAAATTTGAGCCGCCCTTTTCGGGTTTTCAACTCAAATCCCCTTTGGTCTCAAAGCGCCCTTTGCGGGTTTTCGCCTGGGCCACTCCTTTTTCTTCTTTTTTTTTGAATTTTTTTTTGGATGAACTTGAACTCAAGGCGCCCTTTGCGGGTTTTCACCTTGACCCTTCCCTTTTCAGGTAAAATCCTTCTTGACTAAACCTGAATTCGCCGGATTGGGCAAGTCTTCGCCATTCATCTTGGTCAATATCAATTTTTTTCTAGAACATGCCCTACATAAGTCCTTCCCAGTTTGGCATATGTTTTCCTCTAAAATCATTTTGCAGAAGAAAAATCTTTTTCAACATCAGGTTCCCCTTGTGGAATTCTCTTGGATGAACCTTTTTGTCGTAAGCTCACATCATCTGACCGTGATGGATAACTTTTAACCTCTTCTTCGATTAGGTTCAATTGGCAAAAATGCTTCAATTCCATAATGGGCAAGATATTGCCCCAGTGAAGGTTCTGGCTGACGTTCAATGAGACAGAGGGTAAAAGGTAGCTTCTTATGCCAATCCTTACAAGTCTAAATCACTTTTTTTTTTGCCAAACTGTTTGCTATACGCTGCCTGATCTTTGGACAAACTGTAAGTTTGACTTAGTACAGTTATACATTATGTGCTGGCATTTGATCTTTTCCTTTATTCCCTTTTTTTTGTTTTTTTTTTGATGAACTTGATGACTTCGACTTTGTAATATTGACATATGAAGCTACTTTCACTCTCTTAATGAAGTAAATGATAACTATGTCGATGAGTCGATATTGACTAAAAGCTTTTGACGAGATTGGCCCCATCACATCCATGCCCCACATATGGAAAATTTGTGAAGAACCGGAGTAGGCATATGAATCCTGTCTCCTTAAATTCAATATATGCGGTATGACTGATGCAATCCCTTTCCATGGTGGATTAGTAGTGCCCGATCCTCTTGTTTAGCCTGCCCAGGCATGTCCTGAAATGATCGTGCAAAAACATCTTTGAATTCTCGAAGATAACTCAATAATGTCTCGCCTTATTTCTGTGGTGAGCTAGGCTACAATCTTCACTCCTTTCCTAGGCTCGCAATGTCTAATGACCCTTTGTAGAGTAATGTTGGTTTTTCATCTTGTTCTACCATCTTTAACAAATCAGAAGGTAGGTTACAATCTTTGTCATCTTCGAAGTCCTTAGATCCCTTAGACCAATATCTCATTTAAAAAGGGAGTCAGTAACAACATCGCTCACGTCGTTGATATCCGGGTACCTAGGTACAATGCTTAACAAATCCAAAGAATAAATGATTCTAAGGATGATTATTGGTATGGTCATGAATAAAGAATGAAAGAATATTCTAAAAACAAAAGAATATACAATATAAAAGAATATGTGCTCAAACAGATGCATCTTATTGAAATAAAATTTGAACATAAGCCTATTTCACAAAAGAGTTCTTGTTGCCTCTAGGCTCAAGACAACAAGTATGTTTCAAATATTACTCTAATTCCACTCTAAAAATACAATGATCCTTTCCACAGTTTCATTGTTCAAAAACTTCCCAAGTATATAAGGACTTAGAAATTTTTATTCCCTGATTCCCTCTTCGGATATGTCATTGGTGTTTTGATTCCCCGATAGTTAGGTTTCTGATGACTTCTTCAAGGAATCACAACTCTCCTGCCCCCTCCTTCAATTATCACTGCTCCGTTCGACTCATCGAACTTTACAACCCCTATTTTAATAAGCCTTTCGACCAATTTCTTAAATGCCATGCAGTTATCGATTGAGTGACCCATTATTCCTGCGTGATACTCACATTGAGCATTCAAATCATACCATTTGGGGTACGGGGGTTATATTGGTTCCATGTAATGAGGAGCCACCACATGTTCATCAAATAGACTTTGATACAACTCCCTATATGTCATTGGAATTGGTGTAAACTGGAGTTGCTCATTGCTTTGCCTTGTGCCATATTCTTTCCTTGATGAACCTTGATACCCAGTAGTCACTGTTTTTGGCTGTTTAACAGCAATTGACTTTGAGCACCCCATGCTTGTATTATCCACTTCATTTTCTCTCTTCCTTGTGGCCATTCTTTTGTTACTTTCTCCCACCTCGATCTTTCCACTTTTTATGGCATTTTCAATCATCTCTCCTGCCATCACTATATCTACAAAGCTCTTGGTGGTATTTCCTATCATATGAGTAATGAATGGAGCCTTCAAGGTATTAATGAAGAGCATTGTAGTCTCCTTTTCTAAGAGTGGTGGCTGAACTTGCATAGCAATCTCTCTCCATCTTTGCGCATACTGCCTGAAGCTTTCATTTAGTTTCTTCTCCATGTTTTGCAAAGTAATTCTATCAGGCGTCATGTCTGTGACATGGTTGTATTGCTTCATGAAGGCTTGAGCTAAGTCTCTCTAGGAGCTAATGTTAGCGCGGTTGAGTTGATTGTACCACCTGGACGCTGCCCCCACTAAACTGTCTTGGAAGCAATGAATCAAGAGTTGATCATTGTTCACGTAGCCAGTCATGCGTCTGCAAAACATAGTGATGTGGGCTTCAGGGCAACTAGTCCCATTATACTTCTCAAATTTGGGCATCTTGAATTTATGAGGAAGTAACAGATTCGGGACCAAACTCAAGTTTTTTGCGTCTATACCATGATAATGGTCGGCATTTTCCAAAGTCTTGAATTTTTCTTCCAACCATTTACAGCGATCCTCTAATTGCCTTGAGGATTCAGTTCTTATCCCTTCCCTCTCTGCCATATCCAAATCAGGGATGACAGGATTAGCAAGGTTGTCTCCTGGATTAGATCTTGAGCCCACTTGGAAGTTCATAGGCGGTCTATTATCAGCTTGCCCCTGTTGAGGCCTAATTGTGACAGTGGCCTTTGGGGATACTCCTCAGGTTGTACTTGTGGTGGGGTGAAACCCCTAGGAAAGTCCTCATTGTCTTCAGCGTTAACTAGAGGACCCTTTCCTTTATCCATTATCCCATTCATCATCTGGGCCATTTGAGCCATCATGTTCTTTTGGGCTTCCAAAGCATCTCGGTCCTCATCTCTTCTTTGGAGCTTTGCCATTTGCTCCTGCATGATCCGGTCTTGCATATCCTCTCAAACTGTTTCAAGTCTTTGATCCATTTTCCTTATATTTTTTCCGTGTACCGTAGTAGTGGTGTTCAGATTTTCCAGATTTCCCTTCTCTCTCTCTGTTATATTTTCAACTAATTAGACTCTTTCTATAAACTTAAATGCATATGATGTGATGTAATGCAAATGCATGAATGCAAAGAAAGAGAGGCGTTGACTCTGAATTCAGTTACATTAGAAAAACTTTACTAGAAAATAGATTTCTTTACATAAAACGGATCGCATACACGGCCTTATCCTCATAGTCCAAGTGAAAACATGAATCCCTTCTTCGCAAAAGTCAAGTCTTGCAAACTTCTAATAGATGCCTCATCTAGCTCCTTTTGCTTGATCTGGATCATGACTCCTGTTCACTTGTTAGCCTCTTCAAGAAAGCCGAGATGTGGTAATTTTTCAATAGTCTTTGTCAACTTGAATCCTTGGGTGACAAGGTCTTGTATTCCTTCATGGACTATCAGTCTTCTCTCGTTGTGTTCACTTAGACCATATTCGGACGACCGTATTATAATCCACTTTATCAAAAAATCCATTTTCTTATGACCAACTTTCCTATTTAGTAATCGAATTTGAAACCAACACCTCTTTTCTATGATGCAATGCAATCAAAACACAAGAAAACACATTAGTACAGGAGAAATAAACAACATAGAACACCTATTTGGGTGACTAATAAGGTTTAGCATAGTTCTACCTAGGGTAAGAACTTAGGTTTTCTACGTGTGGTTCAACTCTAAAGTTGAGGTACCGAACCACAGTGATTCCTCGATCCTCACCCATTATAGGCTCATACGGACCGAGTTCGGTTTAGGGGAATACATTTCCCTATGGCCATGCGGAAGTGAAACCTTCACGAAGACATAGGTACATATGTATTCCGGAAGCAATCCACTAGCCCATGCGGAGGTGAAAACCTCACGAAGGCATAGTTTCTCGCTCCCACTTAAGGGTGCGACAACGACGGTCATGTAGTGCAATGCAGAAACATTTTATAAAATAGAATCACATGCAAAACAAAATCATGATTTTCCAAAACTTTTAAATTTTTGAAATTTGGACAATAACTAATCGATTTTTCGGCTTGACTCTCTTATAGATCCCCAGTGGAGTCGCCAAGCTGTCGAAACCATTTTAAAATCGAGTTTAAAAAATAGGGATCGACTTTTAAAAACGAAAATGGGAGTCGCCACCAATCCTTTTTACATAGGTGTGATTGGATCACCTTTTAAAACGTTTTATTTAAAACATTTAATTTTGGTCTACAAAAACCAAAACAAAGCTCTGAGTCGATTACATGTATGAGGAAGGGTTAGCACCCTCATAACGCCCAAAAATTGGTACCTAATCGATAAAATCATGTCCAAATGTTTGAAACTTAAAAGTATTTAAAAATATGATTTCTAAAAAAAACTTCGAACAATTTGATTTAAAATTTAAGAATTCTTCGATCCGAGAGAATATAAACATTACATCCAAAGACGATTGGACATGATATTTTTAAACCCTCGTAACTAAGATTATCTCATAATTTATAAAACTTGTTAAAAGGATATTTAGTTATTTATCCAAGCAGTAAAATCAACACCAAAGACGATTGGGCATTATTTCCGAATTTCTAAATACCAAAACATTGCCTTACTTTAAAAACCTTTAAATAAAATATTAATTTTGTAAAAAAGTATTTTTTTATTTTAAACAATAATCCATGTGACAATATTGCATTTATACACTATCTAACATAAATATTAAAAGCAATTGAGACATACTAACATTTCATATTTACAATAATGTAGAAAAATGACTATTTAAAAAATAATAATATATAATATAATAACTAATTTATGAAAATAATATATAACTGAAATTATATTAAACAAAATAAAAAAAAATATAATACACTAATCATAAATCTTCATACATAATATAAACTATATAAATAGATCGTGTAATATAAATAAATTTTATAAAAATAAAGTTTTAGCAATAATATATATAAGTGTAACATAATATATATAATATACAAAATATAATATAATAAATAATATAAAAAATATATGTGATAATATATAAATTATTAAACAAATAAAATAATATATAAAATAATAATTAAATATATAAATAATACATATATATATATATATATATATATAATTTTGTATTATTAATAAACTAATAAATATAAGAAAATAATATAGAATATTTTAATATGATAAAATTATTAATTATAAAATAATAAAATAAAATAAAAGGATAAAAATAAAAATAAAGAAAACAAGGGTTAAATAGCAATTAAAAAGAATTGAAATGATTAAAATAAAACACGCGTTAAATGACAGGGGCTAAAATAGAAATTATGCCAAATTCTAAAACGGTGCCGTTCTAATTTTAACCTTTAAAACAGTTTAGGGGACTTAATTAAAACAGAATGCAAATTTAAGGCCAAATTAAAAATATAAAAAAATAAATTAAACAGAATTAAAAATAATAAAAAATGCGAGAGGACTGAAATGGAAATTAAGCCATTTAATAAAAACACGTGGACCCTTCCCCGGGTCGGGTCAACGCGCGGATCCTGGGCTGCTACACGGCGTCGTTTTGATACTGATGGGGTAAGCAAAAAACGGTGTCGTTTTTAAATCCTTATATAAGTCAGAAACTTAAAAAAAAAATCATTTTTAATACTTTTAAAAAAAAAAAAAAACAACAGAGAGCTCTGAGGAGCTCTCCCTTTCTCTGGGCTTGAGGTTTGGCCTTGGCCTGATTCCGGTATTCGACCGCCACACGCGCCGCCATGCACGCCTTCTCCGATGACGGTCGAAAAGTCCAAAAGCCTCCGCTTTCAACGCCGATTAAAAGGTAAACTCCTTTTCTTTATATATATATTTTTTAAAGAAGTGTATTTACACGTAAATAACAAAAAAAAATCAAAAATAATAAAAGAAAAATCACCTCTGTTGTGTTTTATTTCTGTAGAACTTTAATATTTTGTGTATGTGTACACTATTTTTCCCCCCTTACAGAGTTTTGTTCTAGGGTACTTATAACCCGAAAAAAATGAAAGAAAAAGGAAACAAACAATTTCCATCTTTGCTACTGTTTTGTCCCTTCTGCTTTGGGTTCCTTCTTTTTCTGTGCAGGACTAAGGTAGATACACGGCGATGACGGCGTGATTCGGGCGCAGATCGTGGCGCGACCGAAGGCTTGGCTCGGGTGCAAGGAATACGGCGCGACTGTTGGTCTGCCATTATGGCGCGACGATTGGTGTTCTGCTGGCTTGCGGCGCGAGGGTACTTAGGGTTTCAGAACCCTAATTTAGGTTTTGGACCTCTTGGGCTCCTTAGCTTTTGGGCTAATCGGGTTTTGGGGTGTTGGGCTTAGGCAGTATCTGTTTGGGTGTAAGTGGGTCCACGGGTAATTTTTTTGGGCCAAGGGTAGTGGGTCTAATCTGTTTTGGTTTGTAAACAAACTGGACTTTATTTTTTTATTTTTATTTTTTGGTTTTGTTTTTATTTCACACGGGCCCGGGCAAAATTAGGCTCCTACAAGTACAATGAGACTTAAATGTGTATGGAAATTTATAAATGTTTTGTGCAGAAAAAATGACCAGGTTAATTTGTACTACGAAACGGATAAAAAATTAAGAGCAAAAAAAGCATGTTGAGAATTTGGTAGATAAATTAAGAAATTATAGAATGGACCCTAACTATAATTGTGTGGTTGCACATATAATCGTTGTAAATCTCATAATGCAGGTTCTACATTGATGTTAGTTACAAATAGTCATAAAACAAATAACATTATCAATTTTCATCCAATTCACAATAAAAAAACAAGATTAAACATATTTTGTAATTTATTCAATTCAGTCCCTAAACTTAGGACAAGTGTAACTTTCGATATAAAGCTTTAGATGATTAAAATCTTATTTTACATTTATTCATTAGGAACCTTCTACTTTCTATTCCCACCACAATTTCATAAAAAATTTACATTTTATTCAATTTGGTCCCTAATGTAACAAAGCTAACAATTAAGATTGTTAAGCTTTACAATTTAGTTCTTTTTATAATTTAAGCTTAATTTCTATCAATTTCACACATAATTCATTCAATTTTCAAAAATGGTAACTTATTAAAGTTTCACCAATTGAACAAATCGATACATGGGCTAGCTTAATGAAGCTCCCATGATAAAAAAAATCTATAAAAAAAAATGGCTAGGGACTTGCTTGTAATTGATGGTCGATAGCTAAATTAGGTTTTTCAAGCTTTTTCTTTCTTTTTTCTATGGAGGATGACAAGAAAGGATGAAGATGATGATGTTTTTCATCCTTTCCCACCAACATTTAACTTAAAAAGCTAGATTAGTCTTTAATTAAGCTAAATTAATCATTTTAATCATGTTTAATTTACTTTAATCAATCACTAACTAAACTTAATGATATCTAACACAATTATCAAAAAAAATTATTTTTTTGGCACCAAAAATAATAAGTTTACAATTTAAGCACCCACGTTACATAATTTGGTCATTTAAGCACCAAATAAAATTTTATTTAAACAATTCATGCATCAATTCATTCAATAGCTTGTAAGCTCATTTGTCTCCTATGCACAACATAACCTGACAAGGTTAGTAAATCACAAATATAAAACTTATAACCACACATTGTCATATAACATATATAAATAACACATATAACTCAATTTATTCAACTTATGTTCACATTGTACATCATATTTCATTTCAAAATACCATGCCAAGTTTCTCTATTCAATGTCTAATTTCATATAGCAAATTCATATACAACTATTTCATAAGCCAACTTCCATATAACCATTTCATATAACTCGTTCATATATCATTTTATACTCAATGAACAACAGTGAAATAACATTTGATATGTAGGAAAATGCTCACATGAGCTATGACGGTAAATGTTCACACGAGCTATAACTGTAATTGGTCATATGAGCTATGAAGAATCCACAACAAATACAAGACCTCAGCCATCGATAGGACATCCAAGACCAGCACCTGAAACTGTAATAACTCTAATGACATGTCATTTATATCCTAAGCACTCACAAGGTTCAAACGGGTTGTTTCATATCCAAATCATTTAGTTTCCCACTTTCAATCATAACCTTTAATTTAACTACCATTATAATTTAATCCAAAACACTAATTATCATCTAAAAATCATTTTAAGCTTTACATAACACAAATATTAATCAATATTTCACCCAAAAAAGCAATTAAAAAGCTTAATCAATATACGAACTTACCTAGACAAAAACGGTTAGGAATTCGATGACGACGACTAATCTGTTAACTTAGTTTTTCCACAATTTGAGTCTGATTGATTCGTTTCTTGATCTAAATAATAATTTTCACTTAATTAATCAATTCAAACAGCTCAAATAATCAAACTCAAGCTTATAAGTCCTTTCGTTATAAATTTAAAAAATTACCCCAACATTTTACCCTTTAGGCAATTTAGTTTCTAAACCCGAAACTTACAAATTAAACACATTTAACTACAATTTATGCTAGCCGAATTTCTTAGGGTCTCTTTACAGCCCATATTTATTATTTTTTCTAAAAAATTTCATTAAGTTTTACCATTTAAACAATTTAGTCCTTTTACATTAAAAATCACTAAAAACTAGTTTACAAAATAGTCCTGTTTAACAACCAAGTTTAATAATCTATCATCAAGCTTCAAAAACACCTCAAAATCATAAATTTCATAATCTATAACATCTAAAAAAAATTACAAATTAACCCCCTGGGTTAGCTAGATTAAGTTACAACGATCTCAAAAACCTAAAAATCACTAAAAACGAGTAAAAATTACACACCATGCACCAAGAAATAGCTTTGGTCGAATGCTTCCTAAGACAGCCATGGAATTTTTCATTCTAAGGTGAAAAGAAAAGATGAAGATGATGTTTATTTCATCTTTTTTTTTATTTAATTTTTGTTTATTAACCAAATTACAAGTTTGCCCTTTAAAAACTAATTAAACTTCATGTTAGTAATCACCAAAACCGTCCATTAATAATGAAATTGGTAGATTTACCACCTAAGGCCATCAAGTCAAATTTCTAAAGCCGTTTAACACCTTTAATTAATAAAAACTAACTTTTGTAGGTTTTACGAATTAGTCCTTTTTACTTAATTAACTATCTAAACATTAAAATTTCTTAACCAAATTTTAATACGACACTATAATAGACTCGTAAATATTAAATAAATAATATTTACTGACTAGCTAGTAGAAATTGTGGTCTTGAAACCATTATTTCTGACATCACTAAAAATGGTTGTTACATAGTCTCTAAAGACGGTCTAACAACCAAGAGAAGATCCTTGAGGAAGCTCATCAATCATCAACTCAATCCACAAAGAATGGCATCCACTTCCAATCTATTTTCTATGGAGAATCTCAATCCATCTCTAAGCCTCCTTACTTCAATGGTGCAAATTATTCTTATTGGAAGATGAGGATGATGTTATTCATTCATGCCAACGACCTTGCGGCTTGGGATATTATCATGGATGGTCCTTCCATCCCTCTTAAATAAGAAGGAGAGCTTCTAGTTCCAAAGAGCAAGAAAGAATAGAACAACGAAGATAGAATGAGGATTCAACTTAATGCCAAGGCTATGTACACTCTATTTTATGCACTTGGTCCCGATGAATATAGTAGGGTGTCATCATGTTCCAATGCTAAGGAGATTTGAGATAAATTGGAAGTCACTCATGAGGAAACAAGTCAAGTCAAGAAGTCAAAGGTTAGAATTCTCACACTTAATTACGAAACATTCAAGATAAAGCCCGAGGAAGATATCAAGGCAATGTTTGATCGGTTCACAATTATCACCAATGGGCTCAAGTCATAAGGGAAGACTTATCCCAATGAAGAAGCAGTGAGAAAATGTTTCGAAGCTTGCCAAAGTCATGAGAAGTTAAAGTAACTGCTATAGAAGAAGCAAAGAACTTGGAAACACTTTCACTAAACGAGCTGATTAGTTCTTTGTTCACTCATAAGATTAGACTTAAAGAAGGGGCAGAAGAAGAGAAGGTTGATAAGAAGGTTGGTGTAGCCCTCAAATCCACAATAATTAAAAAAAGTGAATCAATTGATGATGTGGATGAGGATAAGGAAATGGCTATATTTGCTAGAAGATTCGAGAGGTTCATGAAGTCCAACAAATGAAGAAGATTCCAAAAGAAAGAAGGATTGAAACTTGAATCTAGAAAAGTATCCTATCATTTTCTATAAGTCCAAAAAGTCAAGACACATCAAATTTGATTGTCCCCAATGGAAGAAGAATGGGTCGAGAAAACAAAAGCACAAGACTAATGTTGCTACTTGGAGTGACGAAGATTCTTCTAATGATGAAGAACATGAAGTAACAAACTTTTGTCTTATAGCCATAGATGAATCAAAGGTAACTTCTAACTCATCCAGTTTAATTTCTTATTCTTTTGATAAGTTGCAAGATGCCTATGATAAATTAGGCTTGGAGTTTGACATCATGGTTTCAAAATATAGGAAAAATATTTCAAAATTAAAAGATGAAAATGATTTACTCTCCAAAGCCAAGATGAACTTGAAGATAAAGTAAATGGCATGCAAGCAATTATAAATGATTTTGAGAAAAATAATTGTGACTTGCATAATTTACTTTCTAAAATTCATGATGATCATCAAAAGGAACTTGAGTTGTTCAAGAGTGAAAAAACTCACTCTAAAAAAGTTTTTCCAAAAACATTTGAGAAAATAGAAAATTCAAAACAAAACTTTCTTAAAACTAGTTTTACTTTCTATAAACATAGAAGTCCCTTAAGATTTTACAAGGGAAAACTTTTTAAGAGTGTATGGGTCCCTAAAGGACTTAGTGCTACTCAAGACAAGGATGCTCTTTCAAAATGGATACCAAAAGGGACAAGAATTTTAGGAACTAATGTTTATGGACCCAAAAGAATTTGGGTACCAAAAACCAAAAATTAATTCTATGTTTGTAGAGAAAGGAGCATTGCTTCAAGGTAGTCAATTCAAGTACAAATTCATGGTACCTTGATAGTGGATTATCAAGACATATAACCGGTGAAAAGAGCCATTTTATCAATCTAAAGCCAAAAAGTTGAAGAGAAGTTACATTTGGTGACAACTCCAAAAAACTCATTGAAAGAATTGACTCTATTGGTAAAAAGTCTTCATTTTTTATTGAAAAATGTCTTATATGTTAACGGTCTTAAGCATAACCTTTTAAGTATTAGTCAATTGTGCGATAAAGGTTTCAATGTCATTTTTGAGTCAAATGGCTGTAAAGTTATTGACATTGTGTCTAATAAGATTGTGCTTGTAGGTCATGGGATAGGAAACATTTACATGGTGCATCTAGATAACTTACTAGATTCAAATGTTTGACTTATAGCCAAGAATGATAACACTTCTTGGTTATGACATAGGAAATTAGGACATGCTAGCATGAGAATATTACATAAATTAGCTAAAAATGACTTAGTAAGAGGATTACCAAAAATTCATTTTGACTTAGATAAAATATGTGATGCATGTACCAAAGGCAAACATAAAAGAGTTTCTTTTAAACCTATAAATGATGTATCTACTAGTAGAGTTTTACAATTAATTCACAATGATCCTTTTGGACCTATTAGAACATCTAGCTTGGGTGAAAAATAATATGCAATTGTACGTGTAAATGACTACTCTAGATTTACTTGAATTCTTTTCTTAAGTACTAAAGATGAAGCTTTAAAGAAATTTATCACATTTTCAAAAATTAATCAAAATGAAAAAGGATACTTTATTACTAGTGTTAGAAGTGACCATGGAACCAAATTACAAAATCTTGGTTTTGATAATTTTTGCAACTCAAATGGTATTAGCCATTATTTTTCAACACCTAGAACCCCTAAACAAAATGGAGTTGTTGAGATAAAAAGTAGAACTTTAGAAGAAATGGCTAGAACCATGCTTTGTGAAAACAATTTGCCAAAATATTTTTGGGCGGAAGCCACAAACACCACATTCTATATTGTAAATCGAGTAATGGTTAAGCCTATTTTGAAGAAAACTCCATATGAACTTTTAAAAACAAAAAGTCTAACACTAGATATGTAACACCCCTAACCCGTATTCGTCGCCGGAGTAGGGTTACGAGGTATTACCGATCAATACACATCATTTAACATACATAACTCATACATTTATGCATTCATACTCAAATACCATTTAATCACAAACACATCGTCCCTTCTAAGGGCCTACGAGGCCTTAAACATGCTTTAGAAGTGGTTCGGGACTAAATCGATAACATATTAAAATTTTGGAAACTTAGAAAAATTTCAATCATACAGAGGTCACACGCTCGTGTGAATAGACCGTGTGCCTCACACGGCTCCAGACACGCCTGTGTCACAGGCCGTGTGGAAATAGGGCATACATACTGACTTGGGTCACACGGCCAACCACACACCAGTGTGTCTAGCCCGTGTGCCCTTCGAAGTGGGCACACACGCCCGTGTGCCAGGCCGTGTACTAGGCTGCGCCAAACCTGTAGGGTATACTGACTTATGCAACACGGCCAAGTCACACGCCCGTGTGTGAGACTGTGTAGAGCATACTGACTTCAATTCAATTTCAACACCAGGGGATAGGGGTGAGCAAAACTCGATTCGACTCAAAAAAATCGAAAAAAATTCAAATTTCGAGTTAAACGAATCGAGTTATTCGAGTCAACTCGATTTTTTTTTCGAATTTTGAGTTCGAATCGAGTTGAGTTTTCGAATTCGAATAACTCGAATAATTCGAATAATTCGAATATCAAACTATAATATTTGACATTTTTACCCCAAACTCCCAAACCTTTTTACTTTTCCCTCAAAACTTTTACTCCTACCCACTTTCCCCCCAAAACTTTTACTCCCCTCCCATCCCAACCCCCAATCTACCCAAAATCCATTTCCCACCAAAATTTTACTCTCCCATTTACTTTTTCTCAAAATTTTACTCCCCAAAACCCTCAAAACTTTTTATTTTTCACCAAAATTTTTACTCCCTCCCACTTTTCCCCTAAAACTTTTACTCCCTTCCCATCTCACCTCCCATCTACCCCAAACCCATTTACTTTCCCTCAAACTTTTATTCTCCAAAACTTTTTATTTTTCCCCTAAACTTTTACTTCTAACCCTTTACTCTCAAATAAAAAATCAAAATTATCCAAAAAAATCACTAAACATAATAGTAATAATTTTATTTATATCTACTATTTATATTATTAAATTAAATTTCACATTTTATATTATTTATATTATTGAATTGTTTAGTCATATTGAATATTTATATTAAAATTGAATTATTAATTATGCCATAAAATATTCGTGTTAAAATTTTATATTGGTATCAATTTCACATTTTATCTTTAAAATAACTTTTATTAAAAAAATCACATTTTTACATTTAATATATTTTTAATTCCAAAATACATAGTGACAAGAATCAAGATAATTGAAACAACTAAGCAAGCAAAGAAGCTAATGGTATATAAAAGATTAATAAATAAATTATTTGGTGATGAAAGTTAATAAAAATTTGGTTAAGGTGGACAAATTTTATTACGATGGGTGACAATGGTTACAAGCACCCAAAATTATTTTTTAAAATTTAACTCGAACAAATATATTCGATTCGATTCGATTCGAATTCCATCTCACTCGACTCGATTCGAGAAAATTTCAAATCAAATTAGGATGATAAAATATGATTCGTTAACTCGATTAACTCGAAATTTTTTTATTCGATTCGATTCGATCGAATGCTCACCCCTACCAGGGGACACACGGCCGTGTAACATGACCGTGTGTCACACACGGCTGAGACACACTCCCATGTGGACAAAAATAGACTATTTACCAAGCCATTTTGCCACCCATTTTGCACATACCTACATAAACTCAATTGGTACTAATTTAAGACACAAATATGCAGCCAAAAGTCATCAACCAATACACAATGATTCTATATCCATTTCAACCATTTCAATACATAATTCAATGCCATTTACCTATTCAAATACCTATCAACTCATCTTGCTTTACTAAACATAATTCACATATATGATTCATTCAATAAAACCATTCCAAATATGCATTATCAATTCAACCTCATTCATTCATTATAGGTCAATTTACCTAATTCAAAACAAAGCCATTCACACATCTTTATACATTAACCAAATCATCAACACAAGCCAACTTAAATGGCCCAAAATACATGTTCATCAAACATATCAAAATGACTCAAGCCTATACATGCCATATACCATATATATACAACTCAAAAGTACCAAAATAGATGTTCGATAGTGCGATGAAGTTCCTGACGATCCCTGGTTCCGAGCTAGCTTCGATTTACTATAAAACATAGAAGAAAACAAACAAAGTAAGCTATAAAGCTTAGTAAGTTCGTATGTATATATGAAATAATCAACCTCATTCATTAACGCTTCCAAATAGATACATAGTTTGCAATTAAAACCTCAATCAATGAGATAACATAAAGTTTAACTATAAAGCAACTCATAAGTTCTCATTTTCTTATAATTCATCATTCGAACAGTTTTCTGTACATACCTGTACAAATACATATCTATTCTCACCAATTCACTTATCAAATCACTTCGAGTTTATAAATGCTTATGATATAAGTACATCAATTTTCCGATGCCATAGTCCAACTATGGTCTTACACATACATTGCCAAGGCCCTGCCGTGGTCTTACATTTACATGCCATAACCCGGTTATGGTCTTATTATCCGATTTGCCATAGCCCAGCTATGGTCTTATTCAACAACTCGTATGCTTAAACCGTACATTTAAATTTAATATCTCCAAATTTAACTAATGGAATACATACAATCTCAATTCTATCCATCAATTAAACAAATGCACAATTAAGTTCAATTATACGAACTTACCTCGTATACGAAAATGACGAAACGGATCGACTATTCAATTACTTTGCTTTTTCCCCGGTCTAAGTCCAAATTCCTTCTTTCTTGATCTATATGAATTCAAAATTAACTTATTTATTCATCTACTCATTCAATTAATCCAAAATACACATTTGGGCATTTTTACACATTAGCCCCTAAACTTTCACATTTAATCAATTTAGTCCCTATTTCACAAATACACAAAATTCACATAATTCAACAAAACCCAAGCTTGGCAGAATTACATATAGGTCCCTTACAGCCCAAAAATTTCATTTATTTCACATTTCAACCACTCAATTTGCACATTTCACAATTTAATCCCTATTATGCATTTTCATCAAAAATCACTTAACAAAACATGTAAAACTATCATCAAGCTTTTATATTTCAACATTAAACATCAAAGAACTCATAGATTCAAAAATGGCAACTCTCAAAATCTTTAACAGTTTCGAAATTAAAGGTACGGGCTAGCTAGAATACGAAGCAACGATCTAAAAAACGTAAAAATAATCAAAAACCGAGCTCAAAACATACCTAATTGCTTTACTTATTCTTAGCCGAATGAAAAACCCTATTTTTCTTCTTGTTCTTCTTTAATTTCGATGCATGAAGATGGAAATGAAGCTTTAATTAAATTTGTTTTATTAATAATAACATTATTTATCAAATACCAATATTAATTATGAATAAAAACGACCAAATTTCATGATATTATGCCCATTAATGTCCACTCAATTTAATTATGGTCTAATTACAACATAAGGACCTCTAATTTAATATTCCATAGCTATTTAATAACTTTAACTATTAGAACTCACGTTTTACGCTTTACGCAATTTAGTCCCTTTTCTCAAATTGAGTAATTAAACGATAAAATTAGCTCATGAAATTTTCACACATATCAAATAATATGTTGTAAATACCAAAAATAATATTAAAATAATTTTTCGACATCAGATTTGTGATTTTGAAACCACTGTTCTGATTTAGCTAAAACCGGGTTGTTACAACTCTCCCCCCTTAGGGATTTTCGTCCCCGAAAATCTTACTAGTGAATAGGTTCGGGTATTGTTTTCTCATAGCATCCTCGGGTTCCCATGTAGCTTCTTCAACCCCGTGTCGATGCCATAATACTTTCACTAATATGATTCTCTTATTTCTCAACTCTTTGATCTCACGAGCTAAAATTCGAATCGGTTATTCAGCATATGACATATCAGACTAAATTTCAACTTCAGTCGGGGAAATGACATGTGAAGGATCGGATCGGTATCTTCGAAGCATCGACACATGAAACACATTATGTATTTTCTCTAACTCATACGGTGAAGATAGTCGATATGCCACTGGCCCAACTCTCTCAGTAATCTCATGCGGTCCAATGAATCGCGAACTCAATTTCCCTTTCCGACCAAAACGTAATATCTTTTTCCACGATGACACTTTCAAAAACACTTTATCCCCGATCTAGAATTCAATATCTTTCCGTTTCAAATCTGCGTATGATTTCTGTCGATCCAGAGCTGCTTTCAAACTATCGCAAGTTACTTTCACTTTTTCTTCAGTCTCTCTAATCAGATCAACCCCGTGAATCTTATTTTCACTAAGCTCAGTCCAGTACAATGGTGTTCTACATTTATGACCGTATAGAGCTTTGGACGAGGCCATCTATATACTCGATTGGAAGCTATTATTGTAAGCAAATTCAATCAGCGGTAGATATTTCTTCCAACTACCTTCAAACTCAAGAATGCAACAACGCAACATATCCTCAAGTATCTGAATAATTCGTTCGGATTGACCATCCGTTTGCGGGTGAAACGCAGTGCTAAAATGCAACTTTGAACCCAAAGCTTCTTGTAATTTCTTCCAAAATCGCGAAGTAAATCTTGGATCTCTATCCAAAACAATAGATAGGGGAACACCATGTAATCTCACAATTTCGGAAATATACAACTCAGCTAATTTATCAAGCAAGAAATCTGTACGTACCGGAATGAAATGAGCTGATTTTGTCAATCTGTCAACAACAACCCAAATCACATCTTTCTTTTTCGGATATAAGGGCAAACCTGATACGAAATCCATTGTTACTCTATCCCACTTCCACTTAGGAATCATAATAGGCTGTAATAAACCTGACGGCACTTGATGCTCAGCTTTGACTTGTTGACAAATCAAACATTTCGAAACAAATTCTGAGATATCTCGTTTCATGCCGTGCCACCAATAAAGCTGTTTCAAATCGTTATACATTTTCGTGCTTCCTGGATGTATTGATAAACAACTACTGTGTGCTTCATTTAGAATCTTCCGAATGAGTTCAGAATTTCTTGGTACACATATTTTATCATGAAACATCAAACAGTCATCTAGCCCTATTCGAAACTCTGAATCAGAAGTCGAATCACACTGAGTTCGTTTTGCTTGCAATTCATTATCAAATTTTTGAGCATCATAAATCTGCTGTAGAAATAACGGTCTCCCTTTCAACTCAGCTACTATCGAACCGTCGTCAGACAAAGCTAATTGTGTGTTCAAAGCACGTAAAGTAAATAAGGACTTTCGACTCAAAGCATCAGCAACTACGTTCGCTTTCCCCAGATGATAATCAATCACTAATTCATAGTCTTTTAGCAATTCTAGCCATCTCCACTGTCACAAATTCAAATTTTTCTGAGTCATCAAATATTTCAAGCTTTTGTGGTCGGCATTAATATGGCATTTCTCACCAAACAAGTAATGACGCCAAATTTTCAATGTGAACACTATCGTGGCTAACTCTAGATCGTGCATCGAATAATTATTTTTGTGTGGATTCAACTATCTCGAGGCATAAGCTACAACTTTGCCTTCCTACATCAAAACACAACCTGTGCCATTTAACGATGCATCACCGAAAATTACGAATTCTTTACCCGACTCAAATTTGAACTAACACCGTGCCTCTGTCAATAATGCTTTCAAGCGCTCTCAGCTCTCACGACACTTTTCTGACCACTCAAATTTAACATCTTTTTGAAGCAATCGTGTCATCGGAGTCGCAATTATCGAGAAGCCTTTCACAAATCGTCTATAATAGCCGGCTAGTCCCAGAAAACTACGGACTTTGGATACATTTCTCGGAGACTTCCAATCTATAATAGCATAAATTTTGCTCGGGTCAACTTGGATACCCTCGGCTGAAACTATATGTCCTAGATAACCAACCTATCGTAGCCAAAACTCACATTTGCTGAACTTTACAAACAACTGTTTATCTCTCAAAGTTTGTAACACGATTCTTAAATGCTCTGCATGCTCAGATTCATCACGAGAGTAAATCAAAATGTCATCAATAAATACAACTATGAATCGGTCTAAGTACGGCCTGAAAATAAGGTTCATCAAGTCCATAAAAACAGTAGGTGCATTTGTTAGTCTAAAAGGCATAACAAGAAATTCGTAGTGTCCGTACCTTGTTCTAAATGCAGTCTTTGGCACATCTGAGTCTTTAACTCGAAACTGGTATTAACCCAATCTCAAATTAATTTTCGAAAACACTGTTGCCCCTTTTAAATGATGAAACAAATCATCTATTCGTGGCAAAGGGTATTTATTCTTGATCGTCACTTTGTTGAGCTGTTGATAGTCTATACACATTCTCATCGAGTCATCTTTCTTTTTCACAAATAACACCGGTGCACCCTAGGGAGAGAAACTCGGTCTAGCAAAACCTTTATCTGTCAGCTCTTGCAACTGAGCTTTCAATTCTTTTAACTCTGTCGAAACCATTCTGTACGGCTATCGATATCGGCGTTGTTCCCGGTACTAATTCAATACCAAACTAAACCTCTCTGATAGGTGGTAAACCCAGTAACTCTTCGGAAAATACATTTGGATACTCGTACACAACTAGTACTAATTCAATCTTTGTTTCTGTCACTTTTGTATCAAGTACATAAGCAAGATAAGCTTCACACCCCTTTCTCACAAATCTCTGAGTTAACATAGACGAGATCACAACTGGCAAACTATTCAGATCATCAAATTCAATTCTAATGGTCTCATTATTCTAACATTTCAGTTCAGTTGTCTTTTGCCTACAATTCACTATAGCATCATGCATCGTTAGCCAATCCATACCCAAAATCACATCAAATTCATCGAATGGCAACAACATCAGATTAGCCGGAAAATAGAAATTTTGATTCATTAACGGGCAATTCTTGCTGACTTTGTCAACTAAAACACATTTGCCTAAGGGGTTCGATACTCTAATCACAAATTCAGTAGAATCTATAGGCAAAGTCTTACTAGATACTAATTTCATACATATATAAGAATAAGTTGATCCTAGATCTATCAATGTAATCACATTAGTATCATAGAGAGTGAAAGTACCGGTGATAACATCTGGAGATGACGCTTCTTTGTGAGCGCGAATAGCGTAGGCTCTAGCAGGTGCTCTGGCCTCGGATCTCACAGCAGTATCTCTTGTCGCACCTCTACCACCACTCACATTTCCAATATTACGGAATGGTCTTCTTCTCGCAGTCGTGTTGCTTTGTCTTGCACTCTAAGATTTATCTTTCTCATCTAACTTAGGACAGTCTTGAATGAAGTGTTCGTGCGAACCACATCTAAAACAGGCTTTATCATTCAGTCTATACTCTCCAAAATTTTGTTTTCCATATCGTCCACATTCAGGTTTGTTTGGTCTAACATTACCCACACTTGCTACTAATATAGCTAGAGTTTTTGAACCCGTAAATTGCTTCCCACGATCTCTATTAGAGTACTCCACTGGTGCATTTGATTGACTATGCGAATCTCGAGATTTCTTTGATGAAGAGTGATAGGGTTTATTCATCAATCTCTTTCTCGAATCTCTAGCTTTCGAATCAGTTTTCTCTTTTCTTTGCCCAGTTCTTCAGCTTTGCAAGCACGTTCGACTAACACAACGAATTCTTTTAAATCCAATATCCTGACCAGAAGTTTAATGTCTTTGTTCAGCCCATCAACAAACCGCTTGCACATTATCTCTTCGGTAGAAACATATTCTCGAGCATACTTGTTCAACCGTACAAATTCTCTTTCATTTTCAGCTACAGTCATTCGACCCTGTTTCAATTCTAGAAATTCTTTATGCTTTTGATCAAGGAACCGTTGACTGATGTATTTCTTCCGGAAATCAGTCTAAAAGAATTCCCAGGTCACTCGCTCTCTCGGCACTACCGACACTAAATTATTCCACCAATGATACGCAGAGTCTCTCATAAGAGAAATAGCGCACTTTAAGCATTCAACTGGCGTACACAAAAGTTCATCAAACACTCAGATAGTATTTTCAAGCCAGAACTCGACTCTCTCAGGGTCATCATCAACATTACCCCTGAACTCTTCAGCCCCATGTTTACGGATCTTATCAACTGGAGGCTTATTCAATTTTAAAAGCTTGATTCCTTGAGGAGCTACAGGTACAGTTGGGGAATAGGAGGGGGTGGAGGTTGTTGAGCAGCCGGATTTGTCCGAACATATTGAGTGAACCACTCATTCATCATCTAGAAAAAGGTTTCTTTAGCCTCACTTCTGTGGCTACTCGACACGGGTCTAGATTCGGAAGGCGATGTCCCTTGAGCGGGAGCTGGCGCATTACTCTCAACATCATCCGCTACAGCTCGTTCGGGATCCATTACTATACGAAGACATAGTTTATAATGTCAGGATTCATCACACTATCACAGGTTATATATGGCATGTATAACTAGACTCTCACACATGCTACGTTAGTCCTAGAATCGACTAAACCATAGCTCTGATACCAATAAAATGTAACACCCTTAACCTGTATCTGTCACTAGAGTAGGATTACGAGGTATTACCGATCAATACACATCATTTAACATACATAACTCATACATTTATGCATTCATACTCAAATACTATTTAATCACAAACACATCGTCCCTTCTAAGGGCCTACGAGGCCTTAAACATGCTTTAGAAGTGGTTCGGGAGTAAACCGATAACATATGAAAATATTGGAAACTTAGAAAAATTTCAACCATACAGAGGTCACACGCCTGTGTGAACAGACCGTGTGCCTCACACAGCTCCAGACACGCCCGTGTCACAGGCCGTGTGGAAACAGGGCATACATACTGACTTGGGTCACACGGCCAACCACACGCCCGCGTGTCTAGCCAATGTGCCCTTCGAAGTGGCCACACACGCTCGTGTGCCAGGCCGTGTACTAGGCCGTGCCAAACCTATAGGGTATACTGACTTATGTAACCCAGCCAAGTCACACGCCCGTGTGCTAGGCCGTGTGCCAATTAGGGGGGTATACTGACTTGTACCACACGGCCAGTCACACGCCCGTGTGTGAGACCGTGTGGAGCATACTGACTTCAATTCAATTTCAACACCAGGGGACACACGGTCGTGTAACATGACCGTGTGTCACACACGACTGAGACACACGCCCGTTTCTCTACCCGTGTGGACAAAAGTAGGCTATTTACCAAGCCATTTTGCCACCCATTTTGTACATACCTACATAACCTCAATTGGTACCAATTTAAGACACAAATATGCAGCCAAAAGTCATCAACCAATACACAATGATTCTATATCCATTTCAACCATTTCAATACACAATTCAATGCCATTTACCTATTCAAATACCTATCAACTCATCTTGCTTTACTAAACATAATTCACATATATGATTCATTCAATAAAACCATTCCAAATATGCATTATCAATTCAACCTCATTCATTCATTATAGGTCAATTTACCTAATTCAAAACAAAGCCATTCACACATCTTTATACATTAACCAAATCATCAACACAAGCCAACTTAAATGGCCCAAAATACATGTTCATCAAACATATCAAAATGACTCAAGCCTATACATGCCATATACCATATATATACAACTCAAAAGTACCAAAATAGATGTCCGATAGTGCGATGAAGTTCCTGACGATCCCTGGTTCCGAGCTAGCTTCGATTTACTATAAAACATAGAAGAAAACAAACAAAGTACGCTATAAAGCTTAGTAAGTTCGTATGTATATATGAAATAATCAACCTCATTCATTAACACTTCCAAATAGATACATAATTTGTAATTAAAACCTCAATCAATGAGATAACATAAAGTTTAACTACAAAGCAACTCATAAGTTCTCATTTTCTTATAATTCATCATTCGAACAGTTTTCTGTACATACCTGTACAAATACATATCTATTCTCACCAATTCGCTTATCAAATCAATTCGAGTTTATAAATGCTTACGTTATAAGTACTTCAATTTTTCGATGCCATAGTCCAACTATGGTCTTACACATACATTGCCAAGGCCCTTCCATGGTCTTACATTCATATGCCATAACCCGATTATGGTCTTATTATCTGATTTGCCATAGCCCAGCTATAGTCTTATTCAGCAACTCATATGCTTAAACCGTACATTTAAATTCAATATCTCCAAATTTAACTAATGGAATACATACAATCTCAATTCTATCCATCAATTAAACAAATGCACAATTAAGTTCAATTATATGAACTTACCTCGTATACGAAAATGACGAAACGGATTGACTATTCAATTACTTTACTTTTTCCCCGGTCTAAGTCCGAATTCCTTCTTTCTTGATCTATATGAATTCAAAATTAACTTATTTATTCATCTACTCATTCAATTAATCCAAAAATATGCATTTGGGCATTTTTACACATTAGTCCCTAAACTTTCACATTTAATCAATTTAGTTTCTATTTCACAAATACACAAAATTCACACAATTCAACAAAACCCAAGCTTGGCCGAATTACATATAGATCCCTAACAGCCCAAAACTTTCATTTATTTCACATTTCATCCACTCAATTTGCACATTTCACAATTTAATCCCTATTATGCATTTTCATCAAAAATCACTTAACAAAACATGTAAAACTGTCATCAAGCTTTCATATTTCAACATTAAAAATCAAAGAACTCATAGATTCAATAATGGCAACTCTTAAAATCTTTAACAGTTTCAAAATTAAAGGTACAGGCTAGCTAGAATACGAAGCAACGATCTCAAAAACATAAAAATCATCAAAAATTGAGCTCAAAACATACCTAATTGCTTTACTTATTCTTAGCCGAATGAAGAACCCTATTTTTCTTCTTGTTCTTCTTTAATTTCGGTGCATGAAGATGGAAATGAAGCTTTAATTAATTTTTATTTATTAATAATAACATTATTTATCAAATACCAATATTAACCTTAAATAAAAACCACCAAATTTCATGATATTATGACCATTAATGTCCAATCAACTTAATTATGGTCTAATTACAACATAAGGACCTCTAATTTAATATTCCATAGCTATTTAATACCTTTAGCTCTTAGAACTCACGTTTTACGCTTTACACTATTTAGTCCTTTTTCTCAAACTGAGCAATTAAACGATAAAATTAGCTCACGAAATTTTCACACATATCAAATAACTTGTTGTAAATACCGAAAATAATATTAAAATAATTTTTTGACATCGGGTTTGTGGTTTTGAAACCACTATTTTGATTTAGCTAAAACCGAGCTGTTACAAGTTATTTTCATCCTTTTGGATGTAAGTATTTTTTTAAATAATGGAAAAGACAATCATGAAAAATTTGATACAAGAAGTGATGAAGGAATATTTCTTGGTTATTCATTAAATTCTAAAGCTTATCGAGTCTTTAGTAAAAGAACTTTAGTGGTTGAAGAGTCTATACATGTTGTTTTCGATGATTCTAACCCTCCTCCTAGAAACTATTCTTGTATTGGTGATGATGCTATAGGAAATTTTAACAATAATGAAAAAGTTGATCAATCATCAAGTGAAAAGATACAAGAGTAAGCTCAAAATGCTCTAAAGGAGCTTACTCTAGAGGAAAAGGAAGTCAATCATCCAAAGGAGTACAATTATGTGAAGGATGGTAAGATTTTGGGAGATCCATCCAAGGGGGTAACTATTAGATCTTCTCTTAGAAACATATGTAATTATGTTGCATTTATCTCATGTATAGAGCCTAAAAAGATCAAAGAAGCCTTACATGATGAATATTGGATATTGGCTATGCAAGAAAAGTTAAATCAATTTGAGAGAAGTAAAATATGGACCCTATTTGAAATACCTTGTGATAAATATACTATAGGTACTAAATGAGTTTTTAGGAACAAACTAGATGACAGTGGTAACATAGAAAGGAACAAGATTAGGCTTGTTGCTCAAGGTTACGCTCAAGAGAAATGAATAGATTATAATGAGACTTATACTCCCATAGCTAGAATGGAAGCCATTAAGATGCTTTTAGCCTTTGCATGCTTTAATGATTTTAAATTATATCAAATGGATGTTAAAAGTTTCTTTCTAAATGGTTTTATAAATGAAGAAGTGTATGTTGAACAACCACCCTATTTTGAAGATTCAAAATCTCCAAACCATGTTTTCAAACTTTTTAAAGCTTTATATGGTTTAAAACAAGCACCTAGAGCTTGATATGAAAGATTGTAATTTTTTTTTTTTGTTGAAAAAGGTTTTTTTAAAAGGAAGGTTGACATAACACTTTTTATTAAAAAAAAAAAGACAGATTTGTTAGAAGTACAAATTAATGTAGATGATATTATTTTTTGTGTTACTAATGATTCTCTTTGTAAAAAATTTTCAAAGTTAATTCAAAGTGAATTTGAGATGAGCATAATGGGAGAACTAAATTCTTTTAGGCCTCCAAATCAAGCAAAAGAAGGATGGCATCTTCATCAATAAAGCCAAGTATACAAGGGAGATGATCAAGAAGTTTGGGATGGATATTCTCAAACCATAAGCAACACCTATGATCCTTTCTACAAAGCTTGACAAAGATGACGAAGGTAAATGTGTTGATATAAAATTATATAGGTCAACGATTCATCCTTTACTTTATCTTACAGCAAGTAGACCCGATATTATGTTTAGTGTTTGCTTGTGTGCTAGATATCAATCATGTCTTAAGGAATCACATTTACAAGCCATTAAGAGAATCTTTAGGTACCTTAGAGACACTCTTAACTTAGGTATTTGGTATCTAAGAGACTCATTGTAACACCTCTCGCCCAGTCCAGTCACCGAACCTGAGTTACGGGATGCTACAGTAAAACAAGGGCATTTACATACACAACCATCGAAAAAAATTCTTTTTAATGTCAATAAAATTTTTATTCAGATCACACACATATAGTATATGTTATAACATAAACGAGACTGATTAAGTTTTAAAACAAACATCCTTAGTTTCAGGTGATTTATAGTTTCCATTTAAAAGTTTTAAATGAAGCACGCCAAGGTGGTTCGCCAGAAGAAGTTCGCCCAAGGCATGTCTGCCAAATGACTATCCTCCAAATGAATGCGAAAGGTTGTTTGCCAAATACTTGTACTTAATTCGAACATCATGACTACACGATCAAGTTTTGTCCGCCAAATAAACTCATTTTTTTACACTATGCCACAACCGATGAAGATAACATGGTTCACATCTCATTTTCGTCCATACTATCTGTCGAACATTCATATTATTTTATTATTATCCACCCAAATAGTCTGCATTTATAAGTTTGCCAATTAGCTAAATCTAGTTAATGTATTTAACACATGCAATTATTTCCATTTCAAGCATGCTAATTATCTACGCCAACATTGAACAAGCATTGCGAAGAATATATATAATGTTCAATACTTCATCATTCATTTTCACAAAATGGACCTTATATACATGCCACTAGACCTAATGTAAAGTTAAAATAATTCTACCGAAACAGAATCTGGATAGTGTGAGTTATGGACTAACTTGCCCGCTGAGTTCTACTAAACTCTACAAGGTAGGGAAAATAAAATAGGGTAAGCATTAAACATGCTTAGTAAGCTTATAGGTGAAAAACATTAAACTCAGCTCGCTAAACATTCAAACACACATATGACTTTTCTCGATCCTGTTAACACATTTCACATGTACAAGATGAGTACATTGCATTCAAACATATAATGTATCATAAACATTTCATTCAGAAAAACATCAGCCTAATGAACCATTCTAAACAGAAGGAATACGCAAGTAACGAATCGATAACATGCTAGATTGCTCATAAGAGCTATTCCATCTGATAATACGTCAGTTTGCTCATAAGAGTTATTCCATCTGATAACATGCCAGATGTATATAGTGTAAAGCCCGTAGGCTAAATATTCTCCCCCAATAACACGCTAGTATAAGAGCTTTCCAACCAATAACACTCCAAAATCTCTGAAGAGATTAAATTGGAAATTCACAACAAATGCATGATTCCAAAAAATTTTAATAACTTTCTTTATCTTCTTCACATCTCCCTTCTTCTTATACAGTGCATAAATACCCCTATTGGCATGCCAATCGTATGTTTTGTTTATTCGAGCACCATACACATAACAGAGCTTTCCTTTTACTAATCAAAACATTTCTCACTTTATCGATACAAGTTAATTAACATTTTTCCATTTGCATTCACATATAGACATATTATGTAAAAACCTATTTTTCAGTGGTGACGGAACAGTGGTTTCGGGACCATAAATTTTCGTTGTGTCGACTCGTAAATATTATTTTTAGAATATTGATGAAGTCGTTAAAGTCATATTAAAATTTGGTTGAGAAATTTTAACGTTTATATTGTAACACCCCTTACCCGTATTCCAAGCCGGAACCGGATACGAGGCATTATCGTACTTTACTTTCTCTAACATACGGCATTGGGCTACAAAATTTCGTTTCAATTTAAAACTTTTCATTCGTGCACAATACTACCCTATTATGAGCCAACGAGGCCCTAAACATACAATCGAAATAGTTCGGAACCAATCCGAAAACTTTTACGCACTTAGAAAATTTTTGCTCAAAACAGGGCTACACGCCCGTGTGAAATGGAACACGCCCGTGTGGGCAGGCCATGTGGTCACACACGCCCATGTTCCCAGCCCGTGTGGAATTTATTTTTCATTTTGAACCTACAGGGGTTTTCACACGCCCGTGTCCTCACCCGTGTGAGAAAACCCTTGCATTCTGTTTATGACGTCAACAATCCTTTAAGTGTACACGGCCTAGGCACAAGCCCGTGTGCTAGCCCGTGTGGCGAATCAAATTCTCACAAATTTGATGCAGGGGACACACGACCTATCAACACACCCATGGGGTTGGCCGTGTGTCACACACGGCCTAGACACACGCCCGTGTGTCTACCCGTGTGGACAATTAGAAGGCTATTTACCAAGCCAATTGCCACCCTGAAACATAAACACATATATGCCAACTCAAGCAACATATAGCATGCCAGTAATATACTAGGAAGAATCCCTATTCATCATTCATACATCTCACATTTTACTCCATTATTGCATGAACATTTACTTCATAAAACTCATCATCATTAAAATAATAAACTTGACAATAATTGGCCAAATACTAATGGCCATTTACAAAATGGGTGTATAACATTAATAGCCAACACTTTGGCTTTCAAATATGACATAGCACAAAATGATCAAGTTCATATACATGCCATACTCAAAATGAATCAACTTTACTATACCAAAGATTAGTTGATAGTGTGATCCGAGCTCTGACGTCTTACGATCCCCGAGCTAGCTTGGCGATACTACAAGGAAAAAGGAAAAGAGAGGGGTAAGCATATAGCTTAGTAAGTTTGCATGAATTAAAATAGCAACATAAATGCTCATGGCAAAATTCATTCATCTCATAGAACAATAATAACATAATTTCTTAAGTACTTTGACATACTTACTCATACTTAAGCTTACCCATTACATATCACATTAGGATATCATAACTCGTATTTTACTCATGGTACCTATACCACTTCATCACATAATGTAGCACTTATGCTTTCATAAATATAAACTTAAATCATAATCATCTTTCACTTAAATGTAACTCTTTGTCATCTTTATATAGCTTAGCTCTTACCATCTTTGCATACTTAGCTCTTTTGCCCGTTGAATTACTCGGAATACCGGAGGATACTCAATCTCATCACACACATATATTACGATGCCAATTCCATATCCCAGATATGGTCTTACATGGGATCATCTCTTGATGCCGATGCCATATCCCAGGTATGGTCTTACACGGGATCTCTTAGCTCGATGTCGATGCCATGTCCCAGACATGGTCTTATACGAGATCGTACATAGATGTCGATGCCATATCCCAGATATGGTCTTACACGAGATCTTCCTTTGGTGCCGAGGCCATGTCCCAGACATGGTCTTATACGGGACCTTCCTTATTCGGTGCCGATGCCATATCCCAGATATGGTCTTATACGGGACATTCCTTATTCGATGCCGATGCCATGTCCCAGACAAGGTCTTATACGGAATCTACGTTTAGTGCCGATGCCATATCCCAGATATGGTCTTATACGAGACCTACATTCGGTTTCGATGCCATGTCCCAGACATGGTCTTATACGAGACCTTCATTATCTCATGTCGTGACATAGGTATCCTCGTTAAACCGAATCTTCAACCGGGACGTAAACTTAATACATCCTCATTTCAATCTCATCAAAGCATCAAAAATTAACTTCATGGAATTTATATATGCTTCTCATAAAATAAGGTAACTACAAGTAGAATAACATTGTATAGCTTTAATTTCATACAAACTTCCTCGGTACTCAAAATGTGCGTAGATGTTCAACTTAGTCCAACACCTTGTTCTTGCATCGGTTTCGGTCTGGGCTTCGTGTTTCTTGATCTATAATAACAATTTCACTTGTTTAATACTCACATTGACTAAATTGACTCATGAATCATACTTTGGAAAAATTATGATTTTGCCCCTAAACTTTCACATAATTACACTTTTGCCCCTAGGCTCGTAAAATGATTTTTATTCAACTTTCTTGCATTTTAAGCCTAGCCGAATCATTTTATTAACTACAAGAGCCCCTAATTTCCACTATTTCACCCATGTATGACCACTTTCATAACTTTTGCAATTTGGTCCTTTTATGCATTTCTCATGAAAATCACTTAGAAAAAGATGTTTATCATATATCAAACTTTCATATTCTTCCATAAAACATCAAAATACATGCATGTCATACATGGGTAAATTTTTGAAGAAAAACCCTAGCTCAAAATATAGCTAGAAATAGCTAAACCGAGCTACGAGGATCTCAAAAATACGAAGAACATTAAAAACGGGGCTAGGATGCACTTACTATCAAGCTTGGAAGTTGAAGAAACCCTAGCTATGGCTCCTTAGTGATTTTCGGCCATGGGAGAAGAAGATGGACACAATTTTGACTTCTTTTTCCCTTTTTAATCTTTTATTTACCAAATGACAAAAATGCCCTTAATGGTCCTTTCTTGAGATTTTTCCTTCCTATGTCTATTTTTGTCCATCTAAACATATAATGGTCTAATTGCTAAATAAGGACCTCTAGTAATTTTTATAATTCTATTTCAATCTTGAATCTTCTAGAATTTCATATTTTCTATTCTTTGCAATTTAGTCCTAATGGACCAATTGATCACTAATTAATAAAATTTCCTCATGAAATGTTCACACAATCATGCAACCAAATCATAAGCTTCATAAAAATCATAAAACACATATTTATACTTTGGATTTGTGGTCTCGCAACCACTATCCCGACTAGGCCCTAAATCGGACTGTTACAATTCTCCCCCTTAGGGATTTTCGTCCCCGAAAATCTTACCGATAAAAAGCTTTGGGTACTGGTTTCTCATAGCCTCCTCGGGCTCCCATGTAGCCTCTTCTACCCCATGTCTTTGCCATAATACTTTCACGAGATTTATACTTTTATTCCTTAGCTGTTTAACTTCCCGTCCTAGAATCTTAACCGGTTCTTCGCTATATGTCATGTCGGGTTAAATTTCAACCTCTGTCGGTGTAATCACATGCGAAGGATCTGATCGGTAACGTCGCAACATGGACACGTGGAATACATCATGTATCTTTTCTAACTCAGACGGCAACGCCAATCGATAAGCTACCGGTCGTATCCTCTCGATAATCTCATATGGTCCGATAAAACGCGGACTCAATTTGCCTTTTTGGCCAAATCTGAGAACTTTCTTCCATGGTGACACTTTCAAGAATACCTTATCACTAAATTGAAATTAAATCTCTTTTTGTTTTAAGTCCGAGTAGGATTTCTGTCTATCAGAGGCAGCTTTTAAACAATCACGGATTATTTTTACCTTCTCCTCGGTTTCTCTAACTAGATCGACCCCGTGAATCTAATTTTCCTTGAGTTCAGTCCAATACAAAGGTGTTCGACATTTACGCCCATACAAAGCCTCATAAGGTGCCATTTTCAAACTCGACTGAAAACTGTTATTGTATGCAAACTCTACCAACGGTAAATACTTTTCCCAGCTGCCCTGAAACTCAAAAACACAACACCGGAGCATATCCTCAAGTATCTGTATTAATCTCTTCGACTGTCCGTCGGTTTGGGGGTGAAAAGCCGTACTAAAACTCAAGTTTGTGCCCAAAGCATCTTGTAACTTTTTCCAAAAGAGGGATGTGAATCTTGGATCTCTATCCGATATAATCGATAAAGGCACTCCATGAAGCCTTACAATCTCAGAAACATACAAGTTTGCTAACTTATCAAGTGAATAGTCAACACGTACCGGTATAAAGTGGGCTGACTTCGTAAGTCTATCAACTATGACCCATACAGCATCTTTCTTGCTCGGTTTCAACGGCAAACCCGTCACAAAGTCCATGGTAACTGTAACACCCCTAACCCGTATCTGTCATCAGATTAGGGTTAAAGGCGCACGTAACGAATCGAGACTTCTGGACATTTCATAAATACAATTCATCAATCACGATCAAAGTGTCCCTTTTTATAGGTCAACGAGGCCTTAATCACATTTTAGAATAGGGTCGGGACTAACCGAACACAAATGGAATTTCTCAGAAATTTAAAACTTTTCTAAGTTATAGAGGCCACACGCCCATGTGAGTAGACCGTGTGCCTTCCACAGACACCAGACACACCCATGTGTCTTGGCCGTGCCAAAACAGAGCATGTATACTGACTTATCCACACGGCCACTAGACACGCCCGTGTACCACGGCCGTGTACTCTTAGGCTAGATACTGACTTATTCACACGGCTACCAGGCACGTCCGTGTGCCAAGGCCGTGCACACTTGGGCTAGTTACTGACTTAATCCCACGGCTACTAGGCATGCCCGTGTGCCACAACCGTGTATGCATAACAGGCCATTTGCAAGGCCAAAATGCCACCCACACTAGGGTCATACCTACAAGCATAAACAAGCCTATTTCCACAATCATATGGCAACCAAAAACACACCGAATGGTCATCATATTATTCCATTCAATCTCATTTCTAAACATGCTAATTTGTACTATCAACTCCCATGTCAATCTAAGTATAATTCAACCATAACCTCATTAAATCACTAAGGCATCAATTCATCCATAAGCTTACCATTCATAAGGCTATTTCATTACCATCAAGCCATACCAAAACATGCACCAAATACCATATTCACTCATGCACATTACCAACATTTAGCTAGCCAAATCACATGGCTATTTACATCTCAAACATATACCAAATCACTAGCCTATACATGCCATACTTAGTATACAAATTTCCAAAAGGTACCAAAATGAGTTTGAGTAGTGTGATGACAATCCTCGACGGTCCTCGAGCCTTCAGTAGCTTTGGCGATCTATAAAACAGAGCAAACACACACAGAGTAAGCTTTCAAAAGCTTAGTAAGTCGTATACAAATAAACTTAGCATAAAATGCATATAACCAATTTGATACAATAACATTATTGATTCTCATAACAATTAATCACATATATTCTTTGGGTCATTTGCTTAGCCATATCTTACCATATTCTTCAACTCAAATATCACATATACACATAGCTCATTCAATCATATCTTCACATATAATCTCATATCGATGCCAACGTCCCAGACGTGGTCTTACATGATATCACATAACAGACATCTATGTCATGACATACGTAATTCCTATCTATTCCTAGGTTCACACGGGACTTCTCGGACTTTAACATCTTATCGACTTATTAGCCAACTCGGATTTCACATACATTCCATCTCAATGGATAATCATAGTAATTCACATATCATATACACTCAAATAATTCAATACAAATACATTTATTTGTATATCGACTTACCTCGGATTCGGATATTCGTTCGTACTCGATTATTCGACTACTTTCGCTTTCCCGCGATCTAAGTCTATTTTCTTCGGTTCTTGATCTATACATATTCAAATTTAACCCTTTTATTCACCAACTTATCCAATTCAATCCAAATACATATATTTAGGGTCATTTACAACTTAACCCTCACATTTGCACATTTGGACAATTTAGTCCCTAATTTACAAAATCACAAAATACATCAAATTTCAATACACCCATGCTTAGCCGAATGTTCATGTATCTCATACAAGTCCATAAATTTCATTTATTTCACAATTTAGTCCCCCAAAATATTATTTTCACAATTTAGCCCTAATTAGCTAAATTCATCAAAAATTCAAGAACAAAACATGTTCATTTAACACATATCTTTCATTTAACACCAATACTCATCACAAAGCTCAAAATTTCATCAATGACACATCTCACAAACATCATCAATTCTTCAGATTATAACATGGGTTTTATAGTATACGAAGCAACGATTGCAAAAAACGTAGAAATTATCGAAAATGAATAAAAAAGTATCCTTGAATCAAGCCTAAACCGTGGTCGAAACCCTTGCTCACTCTTTTCTTTCTTTACTTTTAATATTCGGCTAGATGAAGGATGATAATGACTTCTTTTAAGCTTTGTTTTATTATAAACATGTTATTTATTCATTTACAAAAATAACCTTTCATTTATCATATAAAACATATATTTATAATAAGGTTATTTTGTCATTTAACCAACCACTAACTAAATAATGGCTTAATTGCCTCATAAGGCCACAACATTTAAAAGCCATAACACATAGGTGCTTTGACAAATAGCATGCAAATTTTGCATATTTCACAATAAAGTCTTTATGCCAAATTAAGCACACAATCGAAAAAATTAATTCACAGAAATGTAACACATGCTTAATCACATATCAAAGACACGGAAAATAATATTAAAATATTTTACTGACTCGAATTTGTGGTCTTGAAACCACTGTTCCGACTAGGGTCGAAACCGAACTGTTACAATTCTCCCCCTTTAAGGATTTTTGTCCCCGAAAATCTTACCGTTAAATAGATTCAGATATTGTTATCTCATTGAATCTTCAGGCTCCCACGTAGCCTCTTCTATTCCGTGTCGATGCCATAACACTTTTACTATCAAAATTTTCTTGTTTCTCAACTCTTTCACTTCACGAGCTAAGATACGGATCGGTTCTTCCTTGTAGGTCATATCAGATCAGATTTCAATCTCAGACAGAGTAATCACATGTGACGGATCGAATCTGTATCTACGGAGCATCGAAACATGAAATACATTATGTATCTTTTCTAGTTCAGGTGGCAACAACAATTTGTATGCAACTGGTCCAACACGCTCAATAATCTCATAAGGTCCGATGAACCTCGGACTTAACTTGCCTTTACGTCCAAATCGAAGTACTTTCTTCCACGGAGACACTTTCAAAAACACTTTGTCACCGATCTCAAATTCAATCTCTTTTCGTTTCAAGTTCGCATAAGACTTCTGACGATCAGATGCTGATTTTAGACTGTCACGGATCACTTTCACTTTCTGTTCAGTGTCTCTTATCAAATCGACCCTGTGTAGCTTATTTTCACCGAGCTCAGTCCAATACAGAGGTGTTCGACATTTGCGTCCATATAAAGCTTCATATGGTGCCATTTTGATGCTTGACTGGAAACTATTATTATATGCAAATTTAATCAGGGGTAAGTATTGTTCCCATGTACCATTAAATTCAAGAATGCAGCATCTCAACATATCCTCAAGGATCTGAATAATCCGCTCGGACTGACCATCCGTTTGAGGATGAAAAGCTGTACTGAAATGCAATTTCGTACCCAAAGCTTCTTGCAATTTCTTCTAGAATCGTGACATAAACCTCAGATCTCTATCTGACACAATGGATAGTGGCACCCCGTGCAATCTCATAATCTCCAAAATATAAAGCTTAGCTAATCTATCAAATGAGTAATCAGATCGTACCAGAATGAAATGGGCAGATTTCTTCAATCGATCTACTATAACCCAAATCGCATCTTTCTTTTTCGGAGTCAGAGGCAATCCTGAAACAAAATCCATTGTCACTCTGTTCCATTTCCACTCGGGAATCAGAATCGGTTGTAACAACCCAGACGGAACTTGATGTTCAACTTTTACTTGCTAACAGATTAAACATTTTGACACAAAGCCAGATATGTCTCTTTTCATACCAGACCACCAATAATGTTGCTTTAGATCATGATACATCTTTGTACTTCCCGGATGAACAGATAGACGACTATTATGTGCTTCATTCAAAATCAGCTGAATCAACTCTGGGTTTCTCGAAACACAAATTCGATCTCGAAATCTCAAACAATCATTATCATCCACTCGAAATTCAGAATCAGAGTTCAAATCACACTGAACTTGTTTCGCTATTATTTCATTATCAACTTTCTGAGCATCACATATCTGCTGTAAAAACAACGGTTTTGCTTTCAATTTAGCTATTACTGAACTATCATCAAATAGATCTAATTGAGTATTCATAGCATATAATGCAAACAATGATTTCTGACTCAATGCATTAGCTACGACATTTGCTTTACCCGGATGATAATCTATCACAAGCTCATAGTCTTTCAATAGTTCTAGCCACCTTCTCTGTCGCAGATTCAAATCTTTCTGAGTCATCAAGTATTTTAAACTTTTATGATCTGAAAACACGTGACATTTCTCACCAAACAGATAATGTCGCCAAATCTTTAATGCGAACACAATCGTAGCCAGCTCAAGATCATGTGTCGGATAATTCTTTTCATGCAGCTTTAGTTGTCTCGAGGCATAAGCTATAACTTTGCCTTCTTGCATTAATATGCATCCCAGACCATTTAACGAAGCATCACTGTATACCACAAATTCTTTACCCGATTCTGGTTGTACTAATACTGGAGCTTCAGTTAACAGAGTTTTCAACCGATCAAAGCTTTTCTGACATTTATCGAACCATTCGTACTTTACATCTTTCTGAAGCAATCTAGTCAACGGAGTAGCTATCGTCGAAAAGCCTTTTACAAACCTTCGATAATAACCAGCAAGTCCCAGAAAGCTTCGGACTTCAGACACACTTTTTGGAGGTTTCTAATCCAGAATAGCAGAAATCTTGCTCGGATCAACTCGTATTCCAGAGGCCGATACAATATGTCCCAGAAAACTGACTTCACGCAACCAGAATTCACATTTGCTGAATTTCGCATACAATTGCTTTTCTCTCAGAGTTTGCAACACAATTCTCAGATGTTCAGCATGTTCAGTTTCATCCCGTGAATAAATCAAAATATCTTCTATGAATATAACAACAAATCGATCTAGGTATGGTTTGAAAATTCTGTTCATCAGATCCATAAACATTGCAGGAGCATTCGTTAGTCCGAAAGGCATAACTAAAAACTCATAATGCCCGTACCTTGTTCTGAAAGTAGTTTTCGGTATATCTGAGTATTTCACTCTTAACTGGTAGTAACCCAACCTTAGAACTATCTTCGAAAATACAGTAGCTCCTTTTAGCTGATCAAACAAATCGTCAATTCTGGGCAACAGATATTTGTTCTTTATAGCCACTTTGTTCAACTGATGATAGTCTATGCATATTCTCATCGTGCCATCTTTCTTTTTCACAAACAGAAAGGGAGCACCCCAAGGTGAGAAACTCGATCTAGCAAACCCTCTGTTAGTCAACTCTTGCAGTTGTGACTTTAAATCTTTCAACTCTGTTGGTGCCATTCTATACGGAGCTATCGAAATAGGTGTCGTATCAGACAACAGATCAATACCAAATTCAACTTCACGTATCGGAGGCAATCCCAACAATTCTTTAGGGAATACATCAGAAAACTCACGAACAACTGGCACTGACTCCACTTTCTTTTCAGACACTTTCGAATCAATTACATAAGCAAAATATGCTTCATAACCCTTTTTCACATATTTTTGAGCTTTCATTACAAATACAATAGCAGGCAATCCATTCAAATCATTAGACTCAACTCTGACTATTTCATCATTCGGACATCTCAAATCAATAGTCTTTCTTTTACAGTTCACAACAGCATCATGCAATGTCAACCAGTCCATACCCAGAATGATATCAAACTCATCAAATGGTAATAGCATCAGATCAGCAGAGAAACAGATATCTTGAAACATTAACGGACATTTCTTGCATACTTGGTCATCAAAGACACTTTTACCTAAGGGGTTCGATACTTTTATAACAAACTCAGTAGACTCTACAGGCAAAGTCTTACTGGATACTAAGTTCATGCATATATACGAATGACTAGAACCAGGCTCTATCAATGCAATTATAGAAGTATCATAAAGTGTAAATGTACCCGTTATAACATCAGGAGACGAAGCTTCCTCCCGAGCTCGGATAGCATATGCTCTGGCAGGTGCTCTAGCTTCGAATCTCACTGTAACACCCCAAACCCGGTCAATACACCACGACCGAATCTGGTATGTTACGGGGAAAACGTACTTGAGAGGTTTAGGTTTTTCGTTTAAAAGCAGGATGTAAACACTTCACTATCTAGTGTATTTGAAGAAAATTTGAGTAGGCTTGTTTGAAATCAGGTGGTGTATTCAGAAAACCCAAAAAAAATTTTGAAAGCTTAACCAAAAGATGTAGTTAAAACGAGTTTATTCCATTTCATTATTCAAATAGTTTCTTAGTGTTACTTAAGACATTTTAACTTGGTAGAAAATCGAGTTTTGATTTGGAAATCGTTTGAGTTTCTAATGCAAGTCATGGTGAGATACCCGATGGTATAGTTTAAAACACTTTGCGTTATAGTTTTTAAATCATTGTCTTTCCAAATTTTAGTAAAATTTCAACCCACTTATTTTGTTAAGGCATATTAAAGTCTATTTAAAGCATAAACATCATAAAGAATAATTTAAAGGCCTTTTACAATCCAAAACAAAACCCAAATAATAAAAAGCAAGCTAAAGTACCCAAATTATAAAGTCAGAGTAAAACTTTATTAAGCGTGGCATGAGCACCCGAGTCCATCCCGGCTCCATGTCCGCGTCTAAAGTGTCACCTGAAATGTCAAAGGAGAGGGTGAGTCGAATGACTCGAGTGCATAAATCCCGCTCCGATAAAACAACATGCTAACACACATCATACATAGCAACATGATTAATGCAACCCGATCCTAACCATCCATATCGCCTTTTCTACCCCGTGTGGTACCAAACCACTTTGGTGGTGCCAAACCCTTGGTGACCCAAAGTCACGATATCCATAAGTGTGGTGCCAAACCACTGGTGACCCAAAGTCACGAATAATCCAATGATGGGGCCAACCCATCGTGTGATACCAAATCACTAGCAGACGATCCCATATCTCAAAGTGGGGCCAACCCACGGTGGTGTTAACCACAGGGACGAGTCGCAATGAGGTGCCAAACCTCCGGTGTCCCAAAGACACGGTGTGATACCAAATCACTTTGGTGACCATGATCCACAAATCCGATGATGGGGCCAACCCATCGTGTGATACCAAATCACTAGCGAGACGATCCCATATCTCAAAGTGGGGCCAACCCACGAGTGGTGTTAACCACGGGACGCAGTCGCAATGAGGTGCCAAACCTCACGGTGTCCCAAAGACACAAATGTGATACCAAATCTTTGGTGACCGAAGTCACAAAATCAGCGTGGTACCAAACCTTTGGAGGTGCCAAACCTCTGGTGTCCCAAAGACACGAGTGTCCCAAAGACACGGATATCATCATCCTCCCTCCACTCATATCACCCATCATCATGCCATACTCATGTGATCATGCATCTCATACAAGTCATGCATATCATGCCAACATGCCAAGCATTATATCTCATAGCATACATAACATAGATCATAATATTGAGTATACATCAGGTAGAACTCGTAATGCTACGGACTTACCGGATCCGTACATATACCCCACTTGGGTACCAATTAATCCATCATACTGTTTTGGTTTTACAAAGCAATCAGAGTTATTAATAATATTACTAAGTATGGGTGTGTTAGTTACACACCTGGAAAACAACAGCCTTAAACCCCTCGAACAGATCTAAGCCCCCTTGATTAACTTGCTCCTATAATCGGCCAAATAAGAGCATTAGACAACTTATCACATTCGGCCAAGACCATCTAACCCCAAAAGAATCCATATCAAACCCTCACCTTTAAACTTGATTTGGTTTCCCACCAAATCTCGAATCAAGCAGTGATTCCCCTTGACAATCAGCCAACCCCTAAAGAGAAACGGTTAAACTTTAATGATCTTGACTTAATCGAAACCAAAAGATTGAACGATTAATGATAATACCAATCACTTACCACAACCACTGCTTACCAATCGGTTAAAAGAGTCGAAAACTCTTCTTGGTTACTTTTCAATATCCAAAGACCCTATCACAAGATGATTAACAAAAGGTTAATACCCTTTCAACCACAACCAATCATGAGCTTTTAATCCAACCGAATTCAACATAGAACTAGAGAAGATGGACATGGCCATTTGGCCAAACACTTACCCCCTTCCAATCGAAAGAAAACAAGAACCCAACACGATTACCACCCTTCTAATATTCGGCCACCAAGGAACTACTAAGAGAGAGGAGAGTTTCGGCCAAGAGGAATAGAAGGAACAAATGGAGACAAACGGCTTGAGCTTTGAACAAAAGACAAGAATAAAAGATAAGTAGAGAGTGGGGACTTTCAGTTTGAAAGCAAATAGGTGAAGAAAGTGTTTTGGAAGATAAGATTCGGCTACCAAAGTTTCAAGAAGAGAAAAAGAATGTTTGAGAGAGAGAGCTTGGCTTGAACAATTGAACAAAAGAAGAAATAGTTTGGCACAAAGAAATGGGAAGATGAATGAAGAATTCGGCTTCACAAATGAACCAAGGAAAAAGGAGATGAAGAGGAGGATACTCGGCTGCAAATGAACACCAAAGATCAAAGATATTTCGTCCAGTTTTAGGAGTGTGGTATTTCGGTTTTCAAAAGCAAAAAGAATGAGAGAAAACTCTTTGAGAAAATCGGCTTGTTTGACAAAATGAGAGAACTTTTGCTTACCAATTACTTTTGGCCGAAAATGCACAAGGTAGAAAGTGCATTTCGGCACATCCCTCTTCCACACTAAGCCGTCCACTCCCCCACTCCAAACACCCAAAAATTCGGCCAATATCCCTCCATTCACTCACCACCACTCCTTCAAACATGTTTGACCAAGTCTTCCTCCTAAAATCCCTCATCACCCTCCATTTGAATGGGAAGACCAAGTCCAAAGTAGAATTCTAATTGCCTTCTACCTCTCCTCCATGCCGTCCAAAATGGGAACCAAAATGGGGACTCTGTGACTTGAACACGGGATCTCTCCCCCTTGTAGATGGCGCCACCCTCAAGCTCCAAGAGGCACATGCCTTGCCACTTTGCCAGCTCCTCATTTGTGCAACAAAACACCAAATAAAATACATATCCCTCAGCTCCATCAGCTCCCCTCGTATAAAGCCTAAAAATAAAAATTTTCCTACCTACTCAGGCACACTCCTAGCCTACAATTAAGCCCCAGACACTACACAAACAAGCAACACAAACACACCAACACATGCAATATCATGCAACAACAAAATAGCCCCTAACCCGGGATATTACAGTTCTACCCCCTTAAAATAATTTCGGCCTCGAAATTACCTGATCAAAAGAGTTGCGGGTACTGCTGTTTCATCATATCCTCGGGTTCCCACGTGGCTTCTTCCACGCCATGATTCCGCCACAGACCTTAACCAAAGGCCACGGACTTCTTACGCAGAACCTTCACATCCCGATCTAGAATGCGCACGCGGTTCTTCTTCCAAAGTCAAATTTGGATTTACCTCGATCTCTTCCACTGCTACCACATGCGGCGGATCGAGCGATAACGTCGAAGCATCGAAAACGTGAAATCGTCGTGAATCTGAATAAGCTCTGCTGGCAACTCTAGTTGATACGCCATTGGTCCCACTCGTCTCAAAACCTTATACGGCCCAATAAACCTCGGACTTAGCTTGCCTTTTTCCGAACCTCAAAACCTTCTTCCATGGCGAGACCTTGAAACACTTGATCCCCACAGAAAACTCTATGTCTCTCCGCTTAAGATCGGCATAAGACTTTCGCCGGTCGAAGCTTCCTTCAACCGAGCACGAATCAACTTAACCTTGTTTTCGGTCTCAAAGAACCAACCAACTCGGGTCCTAACAAGCTGGCGTTCACCTAACTCCGTCCAACACGTAGGTGATCGACACTTCCTACCCTACAACGCCTCATATGATGCCATCTTGATGCTCGCTTGGTAGTAGCGTTGTTGTAGGCAAACCTCGACTAATGGTAGAAACTCTTCCCAACTACCTCTAAAATCCAGGACACAACCTCTCGGCATATCCTCTAAGATCTGAATAACTCTTTCACATTGCCGTCGATTTGCGGGTGAAAAGCCGTCTTTGAAATCTAACAGCGTGCCAGAGCTGATGCAACGCTTTCGGAACCTTGACATAAATCTGGGATCCCTATCCGAGATTATCGAAAGCCGCACACCGTGCAACCTTACTATCTCGAAACATACGGCCGCCAACCACGAAGTGAATAGTCAACCCTCACCGGAATAAAGTGAGCTGATTTAGTCAGACGATCCACCACTACCCAAACTGAATCCTTCTTGCTTGGCGTAAGCGGTAACCCACTGACAAAATCCATGGTTATCCTTTCCCACTTCCATCGAGGAATCTTCACAGTGAAGAAGCAAACCAGCGGCAAGCTGATGTTCGGCCTTGACTGTGACAAGTCGAGGCACTTCCCAACAAACTCTGTCACCTCTTTCTTCAAGCCAGGCCACCAAAAGCGCTCTCTAAGATATCTATACATCTTGCTACCTCCGGGATGCATAGCATAAGGACCGCTATGTGCGTCTGAAGAATCTTCTGTCTCACTCAACATCTTTAGGCATACAAGCCTTACCTTGGAAACACTGAACCTCATCACTAGACAAGTGTAACCCTCCAAACCACCATCCTGCACTTGCAACCTTGGCGCTTTTCAGAACCTCATCCTCTAAGCTGTTTCTCTACGATCGCTCAACCCAAGTAGGCTTAAACCGCAACTCTGCCCGAATACTCCGTCGTCATACAAACTCAAGTGGGCAAACATCGCTCTTAAGTCCGAAACAACCTTACGGCTCAACGCGTGCGCCACCACGTTAGCCTTGCCCGGATGATACTCAATCGAGCGGTCGTAATCTTTAAGCAACTCAACCCATCTGCGGCGCCTCAAATTCAAATCCTTACGAGTCAAGAGGTACTTGGACTCTTATGATCGGTGTAAACTATTGATCTCTCTCGCGTACAAGTAGTGCCTCCAAATCTTCAAGCGCAAAGACTACAGCCGCTAACTCGGATCGTGCGTCGGATAGTTGACCTCATGTGGCCTCATTTGCCAGAGATCGTAAGCCACAACCTTACCTTCTGCATCAAAGCACACAACCCAACCCGTATGTGATGCATCGCGATGAGCCGTGAATTCCTTACCGGCCTCGGGTTGAATTAAAGCGGAGCTTCTGTTAGAATCTTCTTAAGCTTGTCGAAACTCTCCTGCTGTTTCTCAGTCCAAACAAACGGAACCTCTTTCCTTAACAACTTGGTCATTGGTGTTGCAATCAACGAGAAACCCTCAACAAACCTTCGGTAGTATCCGGCCAAACCAGAAAACTCGAATCTCGACCAACCGACCTAGGCGGCTTCAATCCAAAAGCGCCTCAATCTTACGAGGATCTACTCGAATCCCCTCGGCCGACACTACATGACCCAAGAAAGTCACTTCTCTAAAGCGAACTCGCACTATCGAACTTAGCATGAATTGCTTTTCCCTCAAAATCTGCAGCACAACTCTCAAATGCGCATCATGCTCTTCCTCTGTTCTGGAATACACCAAGATGTCGTCTATGAAAACCACGACGAACTGATCCGGATCTTCTTTGAAACACTCTATTCATCATATCCATAAATGCTGCCGGTGCATTAGTCAACCCGAGCGGCATTACGAGAAATTCGTAGTGCCCATACCGAGTCCGAAGCATTTGTCTTGTGAATATCCGCTTCTTTCACCTTTAATCGGTGATACCCGGACCTCGAGTCAATCTTAGAAAATACCATTTGCACCCTTGGTGATCAAACAAGTCATCTATCCGTGGCAGCGGATACTTGTTTTTAATCGTCGGCTTATTCAATCAAGCGGTAGTCTATGCACATCCGCATCGTACCATCTTTCTTCTTAACAAAAAGTATCTGGCGCACCTTACGGCGAAACACTTGGCTGATAAAACCTCGATCCAATAACTCCACGAATCGAGCCTTAAGCTCCACCAATTCCTTTGGCGCCATCCTATACGAGCAATAGACACTGGCGCGATTAGAGGTAACAGATCTATCCCGAACTCTACCTCACGATCTGGCGGCAAACCGGAAGCTCCTCGGGAAACACATCGGCAAATTCCTTACTTGATGACGGACCTTCTCTCTGGCGGACTCTTTAGCCTCCAAGGCATACACATGAACCACATACGCCTCACGACCCTTCTTGACCATCTTCTCGCCTTCGGAGCGGATACCACATTAGATAAGCAATCTCTCCTATTACCTATCATAGCCACTTCATCACCCTCGGTCGTCCTTAGAACCACGCGCTTAGCGCGCAATCCAACCGCACGGTACTTAACCAACCAGTCCATCCCAAGAATCAAATCGAACTCCCCCAAGCGGCGGTTCCATCGGATCGTGACAAACACTACCCCTTGGAGTTCTGGGGCACGTCTCTAAACGACTTATCTACTACCACGAGTGACCTAAAGGGCTAATTACGGTCATCGCCTAGAAGATATCTCGAGTCTAAGTCCATGGTCTCTACTATACTCACGGCCATGTAAGAATGCGTCGAACCCACATCAATCAAAGTAAAAAGGAGAACCAAAGATCAAGAACGCACGGTTATGGCGTCCGGTGCGTCGCCCTCCTCTCGGCGCCTTGCGCATACACTAACCCAGGTATCTGGCGTCGAGAACTACCCGCACACGCCGGTGCTCCACGGCCCCGACCAGATCCATTACTACCTCGCCATTACCACGGCCCCTCTGCGGTGGCGGTCCACTACTCTGAACCGAGTACGGCCACGACTCTCGGTGAATCTGGCCAACTTACGCGGACGGTCCCTCACGCGATGATCGAGAGAACCACACTCAAAACAACCTTTTCCACCGGTCCGGCAGCCTCCCCAATGATATCTCCCACAATGGTTACACCGCGGCGGTCCCACGACTAAGCGGCAACAACCCTACGGGCCGATTCGGCCCACTCTGTCTAGCCCTTTCTCGAGGAATACCCGACGATCGAGAAGACCCAAAGCTCCTCTTATGCCCATTTCTGCCCATACCCCGCCTCACGGACTCCTTAACACCCTCGGCTACCTTAGCCTTCTCAACCAGGGACGGTAAACTCACGCTCCTGCTGGGGAGCAATCAGCAGCCTCAACTCGTCTCTCAGACCATCCTCGAAACGAACACACCTCTCGTGTTCAGTAGCCACAATACCCCTAGCATACCGGCTCAGCTTCAAGAACTCAGCCTCATACTCGGAAACAGACTTACTCCCTTGGACAAGCCTCGAAATGCCTTTCATTTGGGAGTCAATATAACTAGCCCCAATGTACTTCTTTTGATACGCGATCCTGAAATAATCCCATGTTAGATCCTCTGCTGCCACCCTTGTCCCAAACCGTGAGCCACCCGCGATATGACTCATCCGGAGAAGCGATACTATGCCCTTGACTTCTCTTCGGCGATCAAGTCCAGTCATCCATGATCCGCTCCGTTGCCTCTAGCCAATACTCAAGCTGATCTTTGGGAGCAACACCGAAACACCTCGAAAAAATTCGGCCCGCGTTTGCGGAGTTGCTCGGGAATAGATTTCCTAACTCCTGCACCACCACCTACACCGGCTACCCTTTCCAACACTCGCGGCGATCGCTGTGACGACTGCGTCATCGATCGATCTTGAAACTCACCACCTCCCGGTGGTGGCGGTACTGCAGTATCTCATTTTACGACCACGACCGGACCCTACGGGTTGAACAAGATCATCCTACCACGACCTGCGTCCACGACCACGTCCACCTCTAGCGCTCATGACTAAATTCTCTACGTATCGATTTAGGAGTTTTATGCATCGATATTTATTCCACTTTGTTTTAAAGCAAAGTCTTATGAATAGTAAAGAAGCTTTGTTTTCGCGAGTTCTGAGAATCCTATCGATTTGATTTCTAAAGTAATCCACTATTGCAATCATCCGATCACATCAATAAATCACAAGCAATAGTAAGGGTACTTACACAAGGCGGCCAGTGCAGGAGACTCGGTGTCATGCCCTTCAAACCATTTATTTCAAACAAAACACTTAAAACAGACTTTTGAAAGCATTTTGGGCCTCAGGCCGCGATCGAGCCTTTGAACTTGGCTCGATACCACAATTGTAACACCCCAAACCCGGTCAATACACCACGATCGAATGCGGTATGTTACGGGAAAAGCGTGCCTTGAGAGGTTTAGGTTTTTCGTTTAAAAGCGGGATGTAAACACTTCACTATCTAGTGTATTTGAAGAAAATTTGAGTAGGCTTGTTTGAAATCGGTGGTGTATTCAGAAAACCCAAAAAAATTTGAAAGCTTAACCAAAAGATGTAGTTAAAAGCGAGTTTATTCCATTTCATTATTCAAATAGTTTCTTAGTGTTACTTAAGACATTTTAACTTGGTAGAAAATCGAGTTTTGATTTGGAAATCGTTTGAGTTTCTAATGCAAGTCATGGTGAGATACCAGATGGTATAGTTTAAAACACTTTGCGTTATAGTTTTGAATCATTGTCTTTCCAAATTTTAGTAAAATTTCAACCCACTTATTTTGTTAAGGCATATTAAAGTCTATTTAAAGCATAAACATCATAAAGCATAATTTAAAGGCCTTTTACAATCCAAAACAAAACCGAAATAATAAAAAGCAAGCTAAAGTACCCAAATTATAAAGTCGAGTAAAACTTTATTAAGCGTGGCATGAGCACCCGAGTCCATCCGGCTCCATGTCCGCGTCTAAGTGTCACTGAAATGTCAAAGGAGAGGGTGAGTCGAATGACTCGATTGCATAAATCCCGCTCCCGATAAAACAACATGCTAACACACATCATACATAGCAACATGATTAATGCAACCCGATCCTAACCATCCATATCGCCTTTTCTACCCCCGTGTGGTACCAAAACCTTTGGTGGTGCCAAACCACCGGTGACCCAAAGTCACGATATCCATAAGTGTGGTGCCAAACCTTTGGTGACCCAAAGTCACGAATAATCCAATGATGGGGCCAACCCATCGTGTGATACCAAATCACTAGCGAGACGATCCCATATCTCAAAGTGGGTCCAACCCACGGTGGTGTTAACCACGGGGACGAGTCGCAATGAGGTGCCAAACCTGCGGTGTCCCAAAGACACAGTGTGATACCAAATCCTTTGGTGACCGCGATCACAAATCCGATGATGGGGCCAACCCATCGTGTGATACCAAATCACTAGCGCAGGCGATCCCATATCTCAAAGTGGGGCCAACCCACGGTGGTGTTAACCACGGGGACGAGTCGCAATGAGGTGCCAAACCTGCGGTGTCCCAAAGAGACAAATGTGATACCAAATCCTTTGGTGACCAGAAGTCACAAAATCAAGCGTGGTACCAAACCACCTTTGGAGGTGCCAAACCTCCGGTGTCCCAAAGACACAGTGTCCCAAAGACACGGATATCATCATCCTCCCTCCACTCATATCACCCATCATCATGCCATACTCATGTGATCATGCATCTCATACAAGTCATGCATATCATGCCAACATGCCAAGCATTATATCTCATAGCATACATAACATAGATCATAATATTGAGTATACATCGAGTAGAACTCGTAATGCTACGGACTTACCCGGATCCATACATATACCCCACTTGGGTACCAATTAATCCATCATCTTGTTTTGGTTTTACAAAGCAATCGAGTTATTAATAATATTACTAAGTATGGGTGTGTTAGTTACACACGGAAAACAAATGACCTTAAACCCTTGAGCAGATCTAAGCCCCTTGATTAACTTGCTCCTATAATCGGCCAAATAAGAGCATTAGACAACTTATCACATTCGGCCAAGACCATCTAACCCCAAAAGAATCCATATCAAACCCTCACCTTTAAACTTGATTTGGTTTCCCACCAAATCTCGAATCAAGCGGTGATTCCCCTTGACAATCACCAACCCCTAAAAGAGAAACAGTTAAACTTTAATGATCTTGACTTAATCGAAACCAAAAGATTGAGCGATTAATGATAATACCAATCACTTACCACAACCACCGCTTACCAATCGGTTAAAAGAGTGAAAACTCTTCTTGGTTACTTTTCAATATCCAAAGACCCTATCACAAGATGATTAACAAAAGGTTAATACCCTTTCAACCACAACCAATCATGAGCTTTTAATCCAACCGAGATTCAACATAGAACTAGAGAAGATGGACATGGCCATTTGGCCAAACACTTACCCCCTTCCAATCGAAAGAAAACAAGAACCCAACACGATTACCACCCTTCTAATATTCGGCCACCAAGGAACTACTAAGAGAGAGGAGAGTTTCGGCCAAGAGGAATAGAAGGAACAAATGGAGACAAACGGCTTGAGCTTTGAATAAAAGACAAGAATGAAAGATAAGTAGAGAGTGGGACTTTCAGTTTGAAAGCAAATAGGTGAAGAAAGTGTTTTGGAAGATAAGATTCGGCTACCAAAGTTTCAAGAAGAGAAAAAGAATGTTTGAGAAGAGAGAGCTTGGCTTGCACAATTGAACAAAAGAAGAAATAGTTTCGGCACAAAGAAATGGAAAGATGAATGGAGAATTCGAGCTCACAAATGAACCAAGGAAAAAGGAGATGAAGAGGAGGATACTCGGCTGCAAATGAACACCAAAGATCAAAGATATTTCGGCGTTTAGGAGTGTGGTATTTCGGTTTTCAAAAGCAAAAGAATGAGAGAAAACTCTTTGAGAAAATCGGCTTGTTTGACAAAATGAGAGAACTTTTGCTTACCAATTACTTTTGGCCGAAAATGCACAAGGTAGAAAGTGCATTTCGGCACATCCTCTTCCACACTAAGCCGTCCACTCCCCACTCCAAACACCCAAAAATTCAGCCAATATCCCTCCATTCACTCACCACCACTCCTTCAAACATGTTTGACCAAGTCTTCCTCCTAAAATCCTCATCACCCTCCATTTGAATGGGAAGACCAAGTCCAAAGTAGAATTCTAATTGCCTTCTACCTCTCCCTCCATGCCGTCCAAAATGGGAACCAAAATGGGGACTCTGCGACTTGAACACAGGATCTCTCCCCCTTGTAGATGACGCCACCCTCAAGCTCCAAGTGGCACATGCCTTGCCACTTTGCCAGCTCCTCATTTGTGCAACAAAACACCAAATAAAATACTTATCCCTCAGCTCCATCAGCTCCCCTCCTATAAAGCCTAAAAATAAAAATTTTCCTACCTACTCAGGCACACTCCTAGCCTACAATTAAGCCCCGACACTACACAAACAGCAACACAGCACACCAACACATGCAATATCATGCAACAACAAAATAGCCCCTAACCCGGGATATTACACTCACCACAGTATCTCTCGTAGTTCTCTGACTACCACTGACATTTCTTAAATTTTGGGAAGGTCTACCCCTCACTGGAGCATTATCAGATCTTGAATTCTGGGCAGTCTCTCGTCAACAGACTTTAGGCAATCACGGATAAAATGATCTAATGATCCACATCTGAAGCAAGCTCGATCATTTAATCTATAACTTCTCGGATGCCTTTTTCCATAATGTTTACATTTAGGTTTCTCAGATCGAACATTTCCAACCCTTTCTATTGAAGTTGCTGGAGCTTTGGAACTCAACTGTGATCTAGCTCGATCTCTACTAGAATGTCCCACATTAACTCTCGAACGACTTTGTTCATCTCTGAATTTCTTCGAAGCAGACTGAAATAATTTACTCGGAAATCTTTTTCTCACATCTCTAGCTTCAGACTCAGCTTTTCTTTTATCTTTCCCGAGTGCCTCAGCTTTGCACACTTGGTCAACAAGCACTACAAACTCTTTTATCTCTAAAATCCCGACTAGTAAACGAATATCTTCATTAAGGCCATCTTCAAATCTCTTACACATTATTGCTTCGGTTGATACACATTCCTGAGCATACTGACTTAGTCTCACAAACTCTCGTTCGTATTCAGCGACAGACATACGGCCCTGTTTCAAATTCAGAAATTCCTTCTATTTCTGATCAATGAATCTCTCACTGATATATTTCTTCCAGAACTCAATCTGAAAGAAGTCTCATGTCACCCGTTCTTTCGGAACAACAGAAAGCAGAGTTTTCCACCACTGGTAGGCCGCGTCTTGTAGCAATGATACAACACATTTAATACTTTCTTTCGGAGTCAAAGACATCTCATCAAATACCCGAATAGTGTTTTCTAACCAGAACTCAGCTTTCTCGACATCATCATCATTAGTAGCCCTGAATTCTTCGGCCCCATACTTACGGATTTTGTCAACTGGAGGCTTGTTTAACAGATTTAGATTCATAGCCAGAGGTATAGCAGAAGTCTGAGGGGGATTAACCGGGGGCAGAGGTTACGAGACAATCGGGTTATTTCTTACAAACTGAGTGAACCACTCACTCATCATTTGGAAGAAAGCTTGTTTAGCTTCTCCCTCTTGACCGCTCGTAGCTGGTCTCGGATCAAATGGCGCTGTCTTTTGCGCGGGAGCAGGCTCATTGCTTTCTACATCGTCAGCTACGGCTCTTTCGGGATCCATTACTATACAAAAATCACATTTTACACGTCAGGATTCATCACACTATCACAGTTCAGATATATGGCATGTATAGCTAGACTCTCACACACTACATTAGTCTGAGAATCGGCTAAACCGTAGCTTTGATACCAACCAAATGTAACCCCCCTAACCCGTATCCATCACCGAATTAGGGTTAAAAGTGTTACCGGATAGAACAAAGACTTTACAGACATTTCATAAATACAATTCATCAATCACGATCAAAGTGTCCCTTTTTATAGGTCAACGAGACCTTAATCACATTTTAGAATAGGGTCAGGACTAACCGAACACATATGAAATTTCTCAGAAATTTAAAACTTTTCTAAGTTATAGAGGCCACACGCCCGTGTGAGCAGGCCGTGTGCCTTCCACGGATGTAACACCCCATACCCGAGTCCAAGACCAAGACTGGATACGAGACATTACCATGCTTGAACTCACTTAAACATGTACTTACGGGCTATGAAATTTTGTTCTGAATTAAAAACTCCTCTTTCTGAGTCTATTCATACCTTTCATGAGCCTACGATGCCTTAAACACTTATCTAAAAACTTTCGGAACTTATTCAGAAACTTTTCTTTGGAGCAGGGGTCACACGCCCATGTTGTATGGGACACGCCCGTGCACCCCTAAAACATGCCCGTGTCTTTCACCCGTGGTGGATACTGGCGAAATACACACGGCCTGGACACGCCTGTGGCCCCAAACCGTGCCTAAAACCCCAGCATTCTGCCAATTGCCCCATGGCCAAGGCACACGCTCGTGCTTACCACCTGTGGTGCACACTGACTACCTTAACACGACCTAGAGTCTAAACACATGCCCGTGTGACTGGTCCGTGGTCTATTCTGACTTAAGATACAATGGTGCAGGGTGCACACGGCCTAGACACACGCCCGTGTGTCCATCCGTGTAGGCACTTAGAGGCTATTTACCAAGCCAATTGCCACCCTGAAATCAAGACCAAACTCAAGCTCAATTCAACAACTCAAGTATTACATCTTTCATGAACAATATAACATGCTTCATTGATATCAATAACATACATACTTAGTCAATCTTGGCCAATCACTTAGCCATTTACAAAGAATAATAAACTTGATAGCCCATACTTTTGCCCTTTCTAAGACATATACTCAAAATGAAATGTTTCCTATACATGCCATACTTAATATAATTTCAACTTGGCTATACCAAAATAAGGATTGATAGTGTGCTTGAGCTCGACTTCAACGATCCACAAGTTAGCTTGGCGAGACTACATAGAAAGAAAGAATAAAAGACGTAAGCATTTAGCTTAGTAAGTTTGCATAATGCTCATAGCAACATATTTGCTTAATATAAACCATTTGACATAAACAATGGTATCATAAATTTCAGCTATAAAGCTTACTTACTCATACTTGATTCTTACAAATCTCATGATACTTACTAGTCTCATACTTGTGAGGTAAACAAGGTACCTGTATCACTTGATCACATTGATCAGCATACTTTAGCATAAAAATCATAATCTCTAACTTATCATTCATAACATGAATAATACTCATTTTAAACTTGATAATAACTTTGCTTACTCAACTTTCTTATTATCTCATTTGAGCTTTACTCGTTTTCCCCGATGAATTTCTATGAATAACCGAGGATACTAAATCTCACTCCACATATAACTTGATGCCAAAGCCATATCCTAGATACGATCTTACATGGAATATCCCATCTTGGGTTCGGGGCCATGTCTTGACATGGACTTACACGAAGTCTTTCTCGTGAGTTCCCTTGGGAACTTACCATTGCCATGTCTTGACATGGTCTTACTTGGTATCTTTACTCATGAACTGGTCAATGCCGAGCCTTGGCTTGGACTTACATGAAATCTTTCTTGTTACTCACCAATGCCATGCCTTGGCTTGGACTTACATGGGATCACTATCTCTTGATAGCTTTTCAATGCCAAGACTTGTCTTGGACTTACATGACATCTTTGCTTGGAGACTCACCAATGCCATGCCTTGGCTTGGACTTACATGGGTCTTCATCTCATAAAATCTCTTCAATACCAAGACTTGTCTTGGTCTTACATGATAACTTGCTTGGTTGCCGATGCCATGCCTTGGCTTGGTCTTATAGGGCTTTCTCATTTCATGTGGTAGATCGAGTATCCTAGGTAATTCAACTTCAATAGGGAATTTCTCTTGCTTAATCTTATTGATTTCTTTGTTTAACATGACATTAAACATTTTCATGATAATATTATACATTATACCAAGCAATTCAATGATATTTATCATAAAGCTTAGAAATCATACAAACTTACCTCGATATACAAAAATGTATGTAGATATGCAATTTAGTCCTCGACTTTGTTCTTGCCTTGGTTTCGATCCGGGCTTCATTTTTCTGGATCTATAATCACAAATAGATCATTTAATACTCACATTGACTAAAATGACTCTTAACACATACTTTGGCAAAATTACTATTTTGCCCCTACAGTTTCTCATATTTGCACTTTTACCCCAAGGCTCGTAAAATGAATCTCACTCAACTTTCTTAAACTTTATGCTTAGCTGATTCATTTTCTCTACTATAGCAATCATCAATTCCCACTATTTCTAATAGGTATGACCAATTCCATAACTTTTACAAACTAGTCCTTACTAGCATTTTTCATGAAATTCACTTAGAAAAAGATGTTTATCTAACATCAAACTCTCATAAAATTCCATAAGATATCATTTTACAAGCATGTCACTCTTGGGTAGATTTTTGAACATGCATCTTAGCTCATTTTATAGCTAAAAATAGCTAATTCATAATACGAGAACTTCAATAACACGAAGAATATTAAAAACGGGGCTAAGATGAACTTACTAGCAAGCTTGAAAAAAAATGAAGAACCCTAGCTATGGAGTCTCCAAATTTTCGGCACAAGAGGAAGAAGATGAATAGATTTTTATCATCTTTTTCCTATTTTAATCAATTATTAGACAAATGACCTAAATGCCCTTCTCTTTAAAAAATTCCCTTTTACTAACTCATGTCCATTTTTGTCCAAAACTTATAATTTGGGAAAATTTCTATTTAAGGACTTCTAATTAATATTCTAAAGCTATTTCATACAAAAAGCTTCTAGAAATTCATATTTTGCAACTTTTGCAATTTAGTCCTATTTGATCATTCCATGTCAAATTCACAAAATTTCTACATGCAACTTTAATAATATCATGCAAACATATCATAAACCTTAAGAACTCAATTTTACTGACTCGGGTTTGTGGTCTCGCACCACTTTTCTGACTAGGCCCTGAATCGGGATGTTATAATTCTCCCCCTCTTAGGAATTTTCGTCCTCGAAAATCTTACCAGCAAATAGGTTTGGATACTGGTTTCTCATGATTTCTTCTGGCTCCCACATAGCTTCTTCTATTCCATGTCTTTGCCACAATACTTTTACCAGGGCAATACTTTTATTCCTTAGCTGCTTGACTTTAACAGTCTGAATTTAACCCTAATCAGAACGGTGGTTTCGAGACCACTAATCCGAGTCTGAAGAATTTTTAAATATTAATTTCTATGTTAGTTATATGTGAATTAGTATGTGTGAAAGTTTCGTATAAAAATTTGACTGTTTGTGTGTTTAATTTAATAAAAAAGAGTAAATCGCGTAAGTGGTAAAAGTAGCCATTTATTTAATTAGGTGACTAAATTGATTTGTTTTGTAATATCCCGGGTTAGGGGCTATTTTGTTGTTGCATGATATTGCATGTGTTGGTGTGCTGTGTTGCTGTTTGTGTAGTGTCGGGGCTTAATTGTAGGCTAGGAGTGTGCCTGAGTAGGTAGGAAAATTTTTATTTTTAGGCTTTATAGGAGGGGAGCTGATGGAGCTGAGGGATATGTATTTTATTTGGTGTTTTGTTGCACAAATGAGGAGCTGGCAAAGTGGCAAGGCATGTGCCACTTGGAGCTTGAGGGTGGCGTCATCTACAAGGGGAGAGATCACGTGTTCAAGTCGCAGAGTCCCCATTTTGGTTCCCATTTTGGACGGCATGGAGGGAGAGGTAGAAGGCAATTAGAATTCTACTTTGGACTTGGTCTTCCCATTCAAATGGAGGGTGATGAGGGATTTTAGGAGGAAGACTTGGTCAAACATGTTTGAAGGAGTGGTGGTGAGTGAATGGAGGATATTGGCGAATTTTTGGGTGTTTGGAGTGGGGAGTGGACGGCTTAGTGTGGAAGAGGATGTGCCGAAATGCACTTTCTACCTTGTGCATTTTCAGCCAAAAGTAATTGGTAAGCAAAGTTCTCTCATTTTGTCAAACAAGCCGTTTTTCTCAAAGAGTTTTCTCTCATTCTTTTTGCTTTTGAAAACCGAAATACCACACTCCTAAAATGGCCGAAATATCTTTGATCTTTGGTGTTCATTTGGTAGCCGAGTATCCTCCTCTTCATCTCCTGTTTCCTTGGTTCATTTGTAAGCCAATCCTCCATTCATCTTCCCATTTCTTTGTGCCGAAACTATTTCTTCTTTTGTTCAATTGTGCAATGAAGCTCTCTCTTCTCAAACATTCTTTTCTCTTCTTGAAACTTTGGTAGCCGAATCTTATCTTCCAAAACACTTTCTTCACCTATTTGCTTTCAAACCGAAAGTCCCCACTCTCTACTTATCTTTTATTCTTGTCTTTTGTTCAAAGCTCAAGCCGTTTGTCTCCATTTATTCCTTCTATTCCTCTTGGCAGAAACTCTCCTCTCTCTTAGTAGTTCCTTGGTGGCGAATATTAGAAGGGTGGTAATCGTGTTGGGTTCTTGTTTTCTTTCGATTGGAAAGGGGTCTTTGGATATTGAAAAGTAACCAAGAAGAGTTTTAGACTCTTTTAACCGATTGGTAGCGGTGGTTGTGGGGTTGGGTGATTGTCAAGGGGAATCATCGTTGATTCGAGATTTGGTGGGAAACCAAATCAAGTTTAAAGGAGCAAGTTAATCAAGGGGGCTTAGATGCATTCGAGGGTTTAAGGTCGTTGTTTACAGTGTGTAACTAACACACCCATACTTAGTAATATTATTAATAACTCGATTGCTTTGTAAAACCAAAAGCAAGTATGATGGATTAATTGGTACCCAAGTGGGGTATATGTGCGGATCGGGTAAGTCCGTAGCATTACGAGTTCTACCGATGTATACTCAATATTATGATCTATGTTATGTATGCTATGAGATATAATGCTTGGCATGTTGGCATGATATGCATGACTTGTATGAGATGCATGATCACATGAGTATGGCATGATGATGGGTGATATGAGTGGAGGGAGGATGATGATATCCGTGTCTTTGGGACACTGTGTCTTTGGGACACGAGAGGTTTGGCACCTCCGGTGGTTTGGTACCACGATTGATTTTGTGACTTTGGTCACCGGTGATTTGGTATCACATTTGTGTCTTTGGGACACCGAGAGGTTGGCACCTCATTGCGACTCGTCCCTATGGTTAACACCACCGTGGGTTGGCCCCACTTTGAGATATGGGATCGTCGCTAGTGATTTGGTATCACACGATGGGTTGGCCCAATCATCGGATTTGTGATTGCGGTCACCGGTGATTTGGTATCACTGCTGTGTCTTTGGGACACCAGAGGTTTGGCACCTCATTGCGACTCGTCCACGTGGTTAACACCACCGTGGGTTGGCCCCACTTTGAGATATGGGATAAATCTGCTAGTGATTTGGTATCACACGATGGGTTGGCCCCATCATTGGATTATTCGTGACTTTGGGTCACCAAAGTGGTTTGGCACCACACTTATGGATATCGTGACTTTGGGTCACCAGTGGTTTGGCACCACCCGGTGGTTTGGTACCACACGGGGTAGAAAAGGCGATATGGATGGTTAGGATCGGGTTGCATTAATCATGTTGCTATGTATGATGTGTGTTAGCATGTTGTTTTATCGGGAGCGGGATTTATGCCTTCGAGTCATTCGACTCACCCTCTTCTTTGACATTTCGGTGACACTTAGACGCGGACATGGGCCGGGATGGACTCGGGGGTGCTCATGCCACGCTTAATAAAGCTTTACTCGGACTTTATAATTTGGGTACTTTAGCTTGCTTTTTATTATTTGGGTTTTGTTTTGGATTGTAAAAGGCCTTTAAATTATGCTTTATGATGTTTATGCTTTAAATAGACTTTAATATGCCTTAACAAAATAAGTGGGTTGAAATTTTACTAAAATTTGGAAAGACAATGATTTAAAAACTATAACATAAAGTGTTTTAAACTATACCATCGGGTATCTCACCATGACTTGCATTAGAAACTCAAATGATTTCCAAATCAAAACTCGATTTTCTACCAAGTTAAAATGTCTTAAGTAACACTAAGAAACTATTTGAATAATGAAATGGAATAAACTCGTTTTAACTACATGTTTTGGTTAAGCTTTCAAATTTTTTTGGGTTTTCTGAATACACCACACGATTTCAAACAAGCCTACTCAAATTTTCTTCAAATACACTAGATAGTGAAGTGTTTACATCCCCGCTTTTAAACGAAAAACCTAAACCTCTCAAGTACGTTTTCCCAGTAACATACAGTTCGGTCGTGGTGTATTGACCGGGTTTGGGGTGTTACAATTGTGGTATCGAGCCAAGTTCAAAGGCTGCTTTGTGGGCCCTGAGGCCCAAAATGCTTTCAAAAGTCTGTTTTAAGTGTTTTGTTTGAAATAAATGGTTTGAAGGGCATGACACCGAGTCTCGGCACTGGGATTCGCGCGTGTAAGTACCCCTTACTATTGCTTGTGATTTATTGATGTGATCGGATGATTGCAATAGTGGATTACTTTAGAAAGCTGAAGCGATAGGATTACGTGAACTCGCGAAAACAAAGCTTCTTTACTATTCATAAGACTTTGCTTTAAAAGCGATTGGAATAAATATCGATGCATAAAACTCCTAAATCAGATACGTAGAGAATTTAGTCATGAGCGCTAGAGGTGGACGTGGTCGTGGACGAGGTCGTGGTAGGATGACTGTTTCTGAACCCGTAGGGTTTGGTCAGGGGTCAGAAAATGAGATACCGGTACCGCCACCAGCTGGAGGTGGTGAGTTTCAAGATCGGCCCGGGGATGATGCGTGTCACGAGCGATCTTTGCGAGTGTTGGAAAGGGTAGCTGGTGTAGGTGGTGGTGCGGGAGTTAGAAATCTATTCTGAGCGACTCGGGCAAGCGGGGCTGAATTCTTTCGAGGTGTTTCGGTGTTGCTCCTCAAAGATTCTGCTGAGTATTGGCTAGAGGCAACGGAGCGGATCATGGATGACTGGACTTGATAGAAGAAGAGAAGCCGAAGGGCATAGTATCGCTTCTCCGGGATGAGTCATATCAATGGTGGCTCACGGTTTGGGACAGTGTGGCAGCAGAGGATCTGACATGGGATTATTTCAGGGCTGCGTATCAAAAGAAGTACATTGGGGCTAGTTATATTGACTCCCAGCGAAAGGCATTTACGAGGCTTGTCCAAGGGAGTAAGTCTGTTTCCGAGTATGAGGTGAGTTCTTGAAGCCGAGCCGGTATGCTAGGGTATTGTGGCTACCGAACACGAGAGGTGTGTTCGTTCGAGGATGGTCCGAGAGACGAGTTGAGGTCGCTTGATTGCTCCTCGGCAGGAGCGTGAGTTTGCTTGTCCTGGTTGAGAAGGCTAAGGTAGCCGAGGGTGTTAAGGAGTCCGTGAGGCGGGGTATGGGCGAGAGCAGGCATAAGAGGAGCTTTGGGTCTTACGGATCGTCGGGTAATCCTCGAGAAAAGGGCTAGACAGAGTGAGCCGAATCGATGCAGTAGGGTAGTTCTTTGCTAGTCGAGGACCGCGCGGTGTAACCATTGTGGGAGATATCATTGGGAGGCCGCTTTGGACCGGTGGAAAAGGTTGTTTTGAGTGTGGTTCTCTGGATCATCGCGTGAGGCTTTGTCCGCGTAAGTTGGCCGGGATTGGCCCGAGAGTCGGGGCCGTACTCGATTCAGAGTAGTGGACCGCCACCGCAGAGGGCCGTGGTAATGGCAGAGGTAGTAATGGATCTGCAGTGGGCCGTGGAGCACCGGGTATCTCACCATGACTTGCATTAGAAACTCAAAGCGATTTCCAAATCAAAACTCGATTTTCTACCAAGTTAAAATGTCTTAAGTAACACTAAGAAACTATTTGAATAATGAAATGGAATAAACTCGTTTTAACTACATCTTTTGGTTAAGCTTTCAAATTTTTTTGGGTTTTTGAATACACCACCGATTTCAAACAAGCCTACTCAAATTTTCTTCAAATACCTAGATAGTGAAGTGTTTACATCCTGCTTTTAAACGAAAAACCTAAACCTCTCAAGCACGTTTTCCCCGTAACATACCAGATTCGGTCGTGGTGTATTGACCGGGTTTGGGGTGTTACATGTTTCCTTTTGCATGTGGATTTATGTGGAAAATAAGCCAAAAATTTGTGTTAGTGGACGGCAACATGTATATTATATGTTTATATATGTGTAATTTTATAAGTTATATTAATATTATATTATAAAAAAACATTATAATAAAATAAAGGCATTAGAAAGCCATAATATTATTGTTCATCTTTCTTTCAAAACTGAAACAGAGAAAAGAAAAAAAAAAGAAAAAAAGAAAGACTTAGGCCATTCGGTCATCTTTAAGCTCAATCCAAGGTATGTTTGATTTCGGTTTTTGATAATTTTTACGTTTTTGAGATTGTTGCTATGAAATGTACAAGACCCATGCTTTAATTTTTGAGATTTATGGATAATTTGAGTTGACCCATGGTTGATAGTTGGTTGTTTATGTTGTTTAAGGATGAATTATGAAATATATGTACTAGATTAATATGTTTTGTCTTTGGATTTTTGATGAATTTAAGTATTTTGGGCTAAATTGAAAAAATAAATTTTTGAGGGACTAAAATGGGAAATAAATGAAATGCATGGATTTGTATGAAGATTAGGGATATTCGGCCCTTAAGGTGTGTGGCCAAATTTTGTGTATTTTGTGTTTTGTGCAAATAGGACTAAATTGTAAAAGTGTGAAATATTAGGGGCAGAATGGTAATTTGCCCATTTATGTGTTTTAGGACTAAATTGATTAGAAATGTGTTTGAATGAGGTTAATTTGAACATGTTTAGATCAAGAACAAAGGAAAATAGACTTGGATCAGGGAAAAGCGAAAATTATAGAATAGCCGGTTTTTATTGTCCGACGATATCTGAGGTAAGTCTTTAAGCAAATATATGTCGTAAATTATTTATGTAACCTATTATATGCTGAATTATGGAAACATTGTAAATATATTATGCAAAAGCTGAATTTGACTATGTGAATAATTGAGTTGGTTAAGCTATTTGATTATTATATGCTATTTGATTGATCATACCATGATTTCGAAATGAGTAATAGGCTCGATATATATATGAAACGATTCATGTGAGATAATCTAAAGTATTATTATCTGAGGCTTAGAGCCTAGCAAGCCTAAATACAGTGAACTTTTCAGGCTTTATGCTTAGCAGGCTTATTGTCGGTGAATGGATATCAGACCTCGGGTCTAGCAGGCTTAGTGCCGGTGTGAAATTCAGGCTTATGCCTAGCAGGTTATATACCGGTGATGTAAAATCAACATATGGTTTATGAGCTTACCTAGTTATATGTTTATTGAGCAAGCCAGTGATAATATGAGTTTGTTTATATTCGGCCATATAGGTATGTGCACATGAGTTATTTTAATTGAATTTTCATGTTCGATCAAATAGGTAAGCATATATGTGAATTTTGTCAAGCAAGAATGAAACTAATGTTCATGTATATTCGGCCTTTTGGTTATGTGGACACATTGTTATTACATTGACATTAGATACTTGAATATATGAGATGTCAAATGGACATGTGTATATACATTTATTTATGTGAAATTAATATGTACAGGGCATTTACTTATTCGAATGTTTTTGTGAACTTATTGAGTTATATGTATATGTATTATGAGTAGATTGTAAAGAGATGATGTATTATATTTTGAACCTTATGCCGAAATGGGTAAATTGTACGCTAAAGGTAAGAAAATGATAAATGTTATGCTAAGTGAGGTAATGGCATTCGGCTATGATAGAGTTTTGAGTTAAGCTAAATATATTCAATGCTATTAATTGATTGTTTTGAAATGCCTAAGTGTTCAATTGATTTATTATATTTGCTTAAGATTTACTAAGCTAAGTTAGCTTACTCTGTGCGTTTGTCACTCTGTTTTATAGATTTTGGTCAAGCTACGAGCTCAGGGGATCGTCAACGAAGTCATCCACATTATCGACTCTTTTAGGTACCTTTAAAGTTTAGATTTTGAACTAAGGCATGTATAGTCTAGTTGATTAACTAGAAGATGTTTTGATGCTGTAATTATAGGCCATGCGAAAATGGCTTGATTTTAATGTCAAATGTTCTAATGCTTATGTTTTAATCATGTTATATGTGTTTGTCTTGCTTGGTTTATAAGTATAAATATATATATATATGATTTGTTATGAGGTATCCTTTAAAATCTTAAGACGTGTTTTGGAAGTTGACATCAGTGATTGTTGAATATGTTTAGATTGAAGTGATAATGACTTACCATTGAGGTGTAAGATTGAAATGAATAAATTTGGAGATTATTTTTATTGTAACTTTTATATTCGGCAATATGATGAAATTATATTATATGTTTGGGTTAGCATATTCGGTCATGACATATATATGTTCTTGTAGGAATAAAATTTAGGTTTATATATCTTGAATTATGGGAGTTATATATTTTTTTAATCTTGTTGATTCGGTTATATTCTTATAAATGAACTGTACACATATGTATATGTATGATTAATTCCAATAAGTGGTATCATGCTTTAGTAAAGTATTTGCAGGCATGTGCATATTTGGCTATTATAACTTAAATGACCAAATGACTAGTAACTTTTGTTATTTGATGGAAAATGCTTAGAAATGATTTTGGTTGATTGGTTTTAAGATAGGCTCGAATTGGTTTAAGTATGCTTTGATAATGCATCTCTTAAAATACATTCGGTTCTTGACTACATGAGCAGTTAATGTTTGTGGTGACTTGTGTTATGTTTGGTAATGCCTTATAACCCCAATCTGGCGACGGATACGGGTTAAGGGTGTTACATTTAATTGGTATCAGAGCTTACGGTTTAGTCGATTCTAGGACTACCGTAGCGCGTGTGAGTCTAGCTATACATGCCTTAATTTATAATACGATAGTGTGATGACTTCTGACATCTGGATTGTGTTTTTATATAGTAAATGGATCCCGATAGAGCCGTAGCTGATGATGTCGAGAGTGTAGCGCCTAATCCCGCGCATGGGACAGCGCCAGTAGAATCTCGACCTATCTCGAGTAGCCATGAGGGGGAGGCTAAGCAAGCCTTCTACCAGATGATGAACAAATGGTTTACTCAATAATAATAGGACTAACTGGTGTGCAACAACCTCCACCCCCGAATAATCCATCTCCGATACCTATGGTACCTCCGATGATAGATTCGATGAGATTTAGCAGGCCTCCTATTGATAAAATCAGGAAACATGGGGCCGAAGAGTTTAAAGCTAATGATGATGATGATGCGGAACGAGCTTAACTGTGGCTTGATAATACTATCCGTGTGTTCGACAAGCTATCATGTACTCCAGATGAATGCTTAAAATGTGCTATATCCTTGTTACGGGACACCACATATCACTGGTGGAATACACTAGTATCGGTGGTTCCGAAAGAGAAAGTGACCTGGGAATTCTTCCAGACTGAGTTTTGTAAGAAATATATCAGTCAGAGATTCATAGATCAAAAATGTAAAGAATTTCTAGAATTGAAACAGGGTCGTATGACCGTGACTGAGTATGAACGAAAATTTGTGAGATTAAGCCAATATGCTCGTGAATGTGTTTCAGCCGAGGCTATTATGTGTAAAAGATTCGAAGACGGTTTGAATGAAGACATTAAGTTGCTGGTCGGCATACTTGAGATTAAAGAGTTCGTAGTACTTGTTGAACGGGCCTGTAAAGCAGAAGAGCTCGTAAAAGAGAAAAGAAAAGCCGAATTTGAAGCTAGAGACATCCGTAAAAGATCATCGAGTAAGACTTTTCATTCAGTATCAAATAAGTTCAAAGATGAACCCAGTCGACATAAAGCTACTTCAGACTTTTCTAGATGAGACCGAGATCGACCTCCTGCGGGTTCCCGAGCTACTCGATGGCTAAGCGTTGGTAATGTTCAAACAGAATCGGGTGAGTGTAAGCATTGTGGAAAATGGCATTCTGGGAGTTGTAGATTGCATGATCGGTCCTATTTTAAATACGGATCGATGAATCATTTTATTCAGGAGTGCCTGATGTTGGCCGAGCAAAATACTGTTCAGAATGCGAGACCGAGCAATGTATCGGTGCGAGGCAGACCACCCAGGCATTCGAGTAATGTAGGTGACAGTCAGAGAGGGATAAAAGATACTGCGGTTTGATCAGAGGCTCGTGCACCTGCTAGAGCATATGCTATACGCGCTCGGGAGGATGCTTTTTCCCCAGATGTTATTACCGGTACTTTCACTCTTTATGATACTATTGTTGTTGCATTGATTGATCCTGGTTCGACTCATTCTTATCTGTGTGAAATGTTAGTATCCAGTAAGACTCTGCCTGTTGAGTCTACTGAGTTTGTAATTCGAGTATCAAACCCCTTAGGTCGGTGTGTTCTGGTTGACACAGTGTGTAAAAGTTGCCCGTTGATGATTCGGGATTCATGTTTCCCAGTCGATTTGATGTTGTTGCCTTTCAATGAATTCGATATAATTCTGGGAATGGACTGGTTGACTTTGCACGATGCTGTTGTTAATTGCAAAAGAAAGACCATTGATTTGAGATGTCAGAACGGTGAAATTATTAGGATTGAATCTAATGATCTGAATGGGTTACTAGCAGTAATATCTTCGATGTTAGCTCGGAAGTATATGAGAAAAGGGTATGAAGCTTACTTTGCTTATGTGCTTGATAGTAAAGTGACTGAAAAGAAGATTGAATCCGTTCCAGTCGTGTGCGAGTATCCCGATGTGTTTCCTAAGGAATTACCGGGTTTGCCACCTATTCGAGAGGTAGAGTTTGGTATTGAATTAGTACCGGGGATGACTCTGATTTCGATAGCTCCGTAGCGGATGGCACCTACAGAATTAAAAGATTTGAAAGCACAGTTGCAAGAGTTAACAGATAGGGGCTTTGCACGACTGAGTTTCTCTCCTTGGGGTGCACCAGTTTTATTTGTGAAAAAGAAAGATGGGACTATGCGAACGTGTATTGATTATCGACAGCTCAATAAGGTAACTATAAAGAATAAATACCCGTTTCCATGGATTGATGACTTGTTTGATCAGTTGAAAGGGGCTTCAGTGTTTTCAAAGATAGATTTGAGGTCGGGTTATTATCAGTTGCGAGTCAGTGATTCCGATGTGCCAAAGATTGCTTTTCGAACGAGGTATGGACACTATGAGTTTTTGGTTATGCCTTTCGGACTCACTAATGCACCTGCTATTTTTATGGATCTGATGAATCGAATTTTCTGTCAGTATTTGGATCGGTTTGTGGTAGTGTTTATAGATGATATTACGATCTACTCGGAGATGAAACCGAGAGCATCTTTGAGCACTGAGACTTGTGCTACAAACTTTGCGAGATAAATAGTTGTATGCAAAGTTTAGTAAATGTGAGTTCTGGTTAAGTGAAGTTAGTTTTTTGGGCCACGTTGTTTCAGCATCAGGTATTCGGGTTGATCCGAATAAGATATCGGCTATACTCGATTGGAAACCACCGAAAAATGTTTCTGAAATTCGAAGCTTTCTAGGACTTGCTGGTTATTACCGACGGTTTGTGAAAGGTTTTTCTATGATAGCTACCCCGTTGACAAAGCTATTACAGAGAGATGTTAAGTTTGAATGGTCGGAAAAGTGTCAGAAAAGTTTCGATCAGTTGAAAGTTCTTTTGACCGAAGCTCCAGTGTTAGTCCAACCTGAATCGGGTAAAGAATTTGTTGTTTATAGTGATGCATCTTTGAATGGTTTGGGTTGCGTTTTGATGTAGGAAGGCAAAGCCGTAGCCTATGCTTCGAGACAATTGAAGCCACACAAAAGAAATTATCCGACACATGATTTAGAGCTAGCAGCCATTGTGTTCGCATTAAAGATCTGGCGTCATTATATGTTCGGTGAGAAATGTCATGTTTATTCAGATCACAAGACTTTGAAGTATTTGATAACTCTGAGAGATTTGAACCTGAGACAATGTAGATGGTTAGAGCTATTGAAAGATTACGAATTAGTGATTGACTATCATCCGGGAAAAGCTAATGTTGTTGCGGATGCTTTAAGTCGAAAGTCATTATTTTCTCTTCGTGCATTGAATGCGCATATGGTTATGTTTGATGATGGTTCGATAGTAGCTGAATTAAAAGCAAGACCGTTGTTTATTCAACAAATTAGTGATGCTCAGAAAGTTGACAGAGATTTGTTGGCAAGACGAGTTTAATGTGAAAGCAATGTTGAGTCAGAGTTTTGAATTGATGAGAATGACTGTTTGAAGTTCAAAGGCCGAATATGTGTTCCGAGGGATTCAGATTTGATTCAAACAATATTGAATGAAGCTCACAGTGGCCGATTATCTATTCATCTGGGTAGCACGAAAATGTATAACGATCTGAAACAGTTCTTTTGGTGGCCTGGTATGAAACGGGACATATCTGAATTTGTCTCGAAGTGCTTAGTTTGTCAACAAGTAAAGGCCGAACATCAGGTGCCTTCAGGTTACTTCACCGATCTTGATACCTGAATGGAAATGGGATAGAATTACTATGGATTTTGTATCCGCTTGCCTATGACCCCGAGCAAGAAAAGACGCGATTTGGGTTATAGTGGATAGATTAACCAAATCACTCACTTTGTTCCATTAAAGACGGACTATTCACTTGATAAGCTTGCTGAGTTGTATGTATTTCAAATTGTGAGATTGCATGGTGTGCCTATTTCTATTGTTTCAGATAGAGACCCGAGATTCATGTCGCGGTTTTGGAAGAAATTGCAAGATGCTTTAGGTACTAAACTACAGTTTAGCACAGCTTTTCATCCGCAGACGGATGGTCAATCCGAACGAACCATTCAGATGCTTGAGGATATGTTGAGATGTTGCATCCTCGAGTTTGAAGGTACATCGGAACGATACTTACCTTTGATTGAATTTGCTTATAATAATAGCTTTCAATCTAGTATCAAAATGGCACCCTACGAAGCTTTGTACGGTCGTAAATGTAGTACACCATTGTACTGGACCGAGCTTAGTGAAAACAAGATACACGGGGTTGATTTGATTAAAGAAACTGAGCAGAAAGTGGCAATAATTCGTGATAGTTTGAAAGTTGCATCAGATCGTCAAAAGTCATACGTAGATTTGAAACGTAAAGACATTGAGTTTCAGATTGGAGATCGAGTATTTTTGAAAGTTTCATTGTGGAAGAAAGTGCTCAGGTTTGGTCATAAGGGCAAGTTGAGTCCGAGATTCATTGGACCGTATGAAATTACAGAGCGTATCGGGCCGGTTGCTTATAGATTGCAATTACCACCTGAATTAGAAAAGATTCATAATGTCTTTCATGTCTCGATGCTTCAAAGATATCGATCTGATCCTTCACATGTGATTTGCCCGACAGAGGTTGAGATTCAGTCTGATATGACGTATGAAGAAGAACCGATTTGTTTTCTGGCTCGGGAGATAAAAAAATTGAGAAATAGGAAAATTCCGCTGGTTAAGGTATTGTGGCAAAAGCACGGAGTTGAAGAAGCAACTTGGGAGCCTGAGGATACAATGAAAGAGCGTTATCCAAACCTATTTACCAGTAAGATTTTCGGGGATGAAAATCTCTAAGGGGGAGAGAGTATAACAGTCTGAATTTAACCCTAATCGGAATAGTGGTTTCAGGACCACTAATCCGAGTCTGAAGAATTTTTAAATATTAATTTCTGTGTTAGTTATATGTGAATTAGTATGTGTGAAAGTTTCGTATAAAAATTTGACTGTTTGTGTGTTTAATTTAATAGAAAGGACTAAATCGCGTAAGTGGTAAAAGTAGCCATTTATTTAATTAGGTGACTAAATTGATTTGTTTCCTTTTGCATGTGGATTTATGTGGCAAATAAGCCAAAAAATTGTGTTAGTGGACGGCAACATGTATATTATATGTTTATATATGTGTAATTTTATAAGTTATATTAATATTATATTATAAAAAAACATTATAATAAAATAAAGGCATTAGAAAGCCATAATATTATTGTTCATATTTCTTTCAAAACCGAAACAAAGAAAAGAAAAAAAAAGAAAAAAAGAAAGACTTAGGGCATTCGGTCATCTTTAAGCTCAATCCAAGGTATGTTTGATTTCGGGTTTTGATAATTTTTACGTTTTTGAGATCGTTGCTATGAAATGTACAAGACCCATGCTTTAATTTTTGAGATTTATGGATAATTTGAGTTGAGCCATGGTTGATAGTTGGTTGTTTATGTTGTTTAAGGATGAATTATGAAATATATGTACTAGATTAATATGTTTTGTCTTTGGATTTTTGATGAACGAGTATTTTGGGCTAAATTGCAAAAATAATTTTTTGAGGGACTAAAATGGGAAATAAATGAAATGCATGGATTTGTATGAAGATTAGGGATATTCGGCCCTTAAGGTGTGTGGCAAAATTTTGTGTATTTTGTGTTTTGTGCAAATAGGACTAAATTGTAAAAGTGTGAAATATTAGGGGCAAAATGGTAATTTGCCCATTTATGTGTTTTAGGACTAAATTGAATAGAAATGTGTTTGAATGAGCTTAATTTGAACATGTTTAGATCAAGAACAAAGGAAAACGGACTTGGATCGGGGAAAAGCAAAAATTATCGAATAGCCGGTTTTTGTTGTCCTACGATATCCGAGGTAAGTCTTTAAGCAAATATACGTCGTAAATTATTTATGTAACCTATTATATGCTGAATTATGGAAACATTGTAAATATATTATGCAAAAGCCGAATTTGACTATGTGAATAATTGAGTTGGTTAAGCTATTTGATTATTATATGCTATTTGATTGATCATACCTTGATTTCGAAATGAGTAATAGGCTTGATATATATATGAAACGATTCATGTGAGATAATCTAAAGTATTATTCTTCAGGCTTAGAGCCTAGCAAGCCTTGGGCTGGTGAACTTTTCAGGCTTTATGCTCAGCGGTGCTTATTGCAGGTGAATGGATATCGACCTCGGGTCTAGCGGGCTTAGTCTTTGCAGTGTGAAATTCAGCTTATGCCTAGCAAAGTTATATACCGGTGATGTAAAATCAACATATGGTTCATGAGCTTACCTAGTTATATGTTTATTGAGCAAGCCGGTGATAATATGAGTTTGTTTATATTCGGCCATACGGTATGTGCACATGAGTTATTTTAATTGAATTTTCATGTTCGATCAAATAGGTAAGCATATATGTGAATTTTGTCAAGCAAGAATGAAACTAATGTTCATGTATATTCAGCCTTTTGGTTATGTGGACACATTGTTATTACATTGACATTAGATACTTGAATATATGAGATGTCAAATGGACATGTGTATATACATTTATTTATGTGAAATTAATATGTACAGGGCATTTACTTATTCGAATGTTTTTGTGAACTTATTGAGTTATATGTATATGTATTATGAGTAGATTGTAAAGAGATGATGTATTATATTTTGAACCTTATGCCGAAATGGGTAAATTGTACGCTAAAGGTAAGAAAATGATAAATGTTATGCTAAGTGAGGTAATGGAATTCGACTATGATAGACTTTTGAGTTAAGCTAAATATATTCAATGCTATTAATTGATTGTTTTGAAATGCCTGAGTGTTCAATTGATTTATTATATTTGCTTAAGATTTACTAAGCTAAGTTAGCTTACTCTGTGCGTTTATCACTCTGTTTTATAGATTTTTGTCAAGCTACGAGCTCAGGGGATCGTCAACGAAGTCATCCACACTATCGACTCTTTTTGGTACCTTTAAAGTTTAGATTTCGAACTAAGGCATGTATAGTCTAGTTGATTAATTAGAAGACGTTTTGATGCTGTAATTATAGGCCATGCAAAAATGGCTTGATTTTAATGTCGAATGTTCTAATGCTTATGTTTTAATCATGTTATATGTGTTTGTCTTTGTAACACCCCAAACCCGGCCTACACGTTACGACCAGATCTGGTATGTCACGAGGAAAGGTAGTTAAAAAAAATTCGCGATCGTTTAAAAATTTCGAGTTTTGATTATCAGTAGTTTGAGAACCGTTCATTAATATTTTGGAAAACAGTTATTTTTGTTTTTAGGAAAACTCCGTATTGATCATTTCATCATAGATAATAACCGCATTAAAACAAAAACCAAATTAAAATCCCAGTGGCCTAATTACAGAACATAATCCCAAATTAAAATGAAATTTAAAAGAAAATAATACTTAATTTACTAAAGTGACGACGTATGGCCACCACAGAGTCCACCTCGGCTCCAAATCCTCAAGCTAGGGATTACCTACAAAAGTTAAAGCAGAGGGGGTGAGTCATCGAGACTCAGTGTGCAATTACTCTACATACACCATTACTGGGCCCGAGCCTATTCTTTTGCCAACTGGGCCTTAGCCCTTACAAATCATTTTGGGCGAAACCCGCACAGAAATAGACTGGGCCTTAGCCCTTTTAGCAGAGTATAGCAGATAATCAGATATAAGTGCAATATGATGCAAATCCCAACCCAACCTAGTTTCCATCCGCTATACACCATTGATGGCAGTCATGCTGCTCACCGTCAGAAATTGTGACGAAGTCACCAGGCTGAAATGGCACAAGCCACCAGATTATCAGAGTTGTTACAGAGTCACCAGGCTGAAGTGGCACAAGCCACCAGATTATCAAAATTGTGACATAGTCACTAGGCTGAAATGGCACAAGCCACCAGATACACTTCCCCTTCTATTCATGGCATATTTCCCCCCATGCAACATGAAATCATGGTGTGAGCATGAAACATATCTCAACATGTATCAAATGCAACATAAACTCATGTCAAAATAATCGCATAATTATCACAAATACAAATCACTAACCTGATGTCTCGCTTTTACTCACCATATATAGAAGAACAACTAATGTCATTATTTCGGCATCTCACCGTACATACACATATTTAAAAGTAACAACAAAGAGGTGTGGATATTACACACCTGGACACGAGGAGGACTAAGCTCTCAACACTACCTACCAAGGGTATTCTCGTAATTTACTTATCGAGGGTATTTCAGTAATTTTGCACCTGTAATGATCTTTTCGAAGGCCTAATGTCGCCCGAGCGACTCGGCTACCACTTTCGGTCGTTACCGAACTATTGGGCCTAAAGCCCGATTTTGACCCATTCGGGCCCACACGCTCGTGTGGCCCAACTAGCACAAATTTAGCCACAGATATGAGATTCACCTAGTCCAGTCTAATATATATACTACACAATCATACAATCTACTCATATGGGCCCACGGGCCTATTGGGCCCACTTGGCCCCTATCGACCCATCGTGGCCCAAACAACATCAACCCACAAGAACACTAACGATGGCCTCAACTATCGCGTCGAAGCCCCACACGTGCGCTCGCACGCTCGTGTGGCTACTATCGCCATGTGACCGGCATTCGGCATTTGCCGCTCTACAACTAGAGTAGAGAGAATACACACCTGATAGGAATCTGGTGCTAATCCGCGCTCCGACCACTCCTATGCCCAAATGCCAACCAAGGTATATCCTTCCTCCCATCATAGATAACTCTATATATAGCCAGCTTCTCACCTTCCTTCTTTGTATCTTTCCGATGTGGGATCCCTCCGCTAGCAGAGTTTAAATCCAACTCAAACTCTGACCGTCCAATCTGCAAAATAAATACTCCCTTGCTAATCCCGAGACTTGAACCTCAGACCTCTTGCCATTGCTGATCTCGAGACTTGAACCTCAGACCTCTTGCCAGCTGTAACGCCACCTTGGCACTAGGCCACAAGCTCCTCTTGTGTCTTAAAACATGCCCAACTAAAAATAAGTCTATGGCCAAGGTCTAAATCCATTTAATAAAATAATCTAAAAGAAATGCAAGTTCCACGCCTTGAACCTTGGACCTCCTTCCTTCCTTGTGGCGTCACCCACTTGCTCCCTAAGTGGCGTCACTTTGCCACTACACCACACACTCCACTTGTGTCATTTTCCTCCACATTTTATTCTTAAAGCCTACTACTAATTCCCAGGGTTTTATTCACCTAAAACCAAAATTTTCCTAAAGCCTAAATTTGATCCCGGGACTTCATAGAAGCCCCCTAACCTTCCAAAATCACTCACCTAATAGGTCCAACTTGTACTAATGCTGATCTCTTGATCTCAAAAATTTTAAGCGCTACTACGCTCAAGGCCTATTGGGCCCAATCCTAATAGGCCCAATTACAGGATGTTGCAGTCTTGCTTGGTTTATAAGTATAAATATATATATATATATATGTTTTGTTATGAGGTATCCTTTAAAATCTTAAGATGTGTTTTGGAAGTTGACATCAATGATTGTTGAATATGTTTGGATTGAATTGATAATGACTTACCATTGAGGTGTAAGATTGAAATGAATAAATTTGGAGATTATTTTTATTGTAACTTTTATATTCGGCAATATGATGAAATTATATTATATGTTTGGGTTAGCATATTCGGTCATGACATATATATGTTCTTGTAGGAATAAAATTTAGGTTTATATATCTTGAATTATGGGAGTTATATTTTTTTTAATCTTGTTGATTCGGTTATATTCTTATAAATGAACTGTATACATATGTATATGTATGATTAATTCCAATAAGTGATATCATGCTTTAGTAAAGTATTTGCAGGCATGTGCATATTTGGCTATTATAACTTAAATGACCAAATGACTAGTAACTTTTGTTATTTGATGGAAAATGCTTAGAAATGATTTTGGTTGATTGGTTTTAAGATAGGCTCGAATTGGTTTAAGTATGCTTTGATAATGAATCTCTTAAAATACATTCGGTTCTTGACTACATGAGCAGTAAATGTTTGTGGTGACTTGTGTTATGTTTGGTAATGCCTTATAACCCCAATCTGGCAATGGATACGGGTTAAGGGTGTTACATTGACTTCCCGAGCTAAAATCTTAACTGGTTCTTCACCATAAGTCATGTCGGGATGAATCTCTATCTCTGACGGGGTAATTACATGTAAAGGATCTGATCGGTAGCGTCTCAACATTGACACGTGAAACACATCGTGAATCTTTTCTAACTCTGATGGCAAAGCCAATCGATAAGCTATCGGCCCAACTCTTTCAGTAATCTCGTATGGTCCGATAAAACGTGGACTTAACTTGCCTTTCCGGCCAAATCTGAAAACTTTTCTCCATGGTGACACTTTCAAGAAAACTTTATCTCTGACTTGATACTCTATCTCTTTTCTCTTTAAGTCCGAATAGGACTTCTGTCTATCTGATGCAGCTTTTAAACATTCTCGTATCACTTTCACTTTCTTTTCAGCTTCTCTAACCAAATCAACCCCATGAATTTGGTTTTCCTTGAGTTCAGTCCAAAATAAAGGCGTTTTGCACTTTCGCCCATATAGAGCCTCATAAGGCGCCATCTTTAAACTCGACTAAAAACTATTATTGTAGGCAAACTCTACCAATGGGAGAAATTTTTCCCAACTGCCTCGGAATTCAAGAATACAACATCTGAGCATATCCTCAAGTACTTGAATTAACCTCTCCGACTGACCGTCAGTTTGAGGATGAAAAGCGGTACTAAAGTTCAACTTTGTACCCAAGGCCTCTTGTAACTTCTTCCAAAATCTGGATGTAAACCTCGGATCCCTATCCGAGATGATTGACAACTAACACCATGAAGCCTTATTATTTACGAAATGTACAAGTTTGCCAACTTGTCTAGTGAGTAATCAAATCGCATGTGTATAAAATGAGGTGACTTCGTGAGTCTATCAACTATAACCCATAACGACATCTTTCTTGCTTGGAGATAATGGTAGACCGTTACAAAATCCATAGTAATACGGTCCCATTTCCACTCGGAACCAAAATGGGTTGAAGCAAAACCGAAGGTACTTGATGTTCAAGCCTTTACTTGTCGACAAATCAAGCATTTGGAAACAAACTACGAAATATCTTTCTTCATTCTCGCCACCAATACTGTTGCTTCAAATCATTATACATCTTGGTACCACCCGGATGTACAGACAAACATCCGTTATAGGCCTCACGCAAAATTCCTCGAATAAGCTCTTCCTTTCTCGGTACACAAACTTTATCTTTGAACATCAGACTTCTATTGGGACTAATCCGGAAATCAGACTCAACATCTGTCTCACACTGAGCTCTCTTGACTTGCAATCCACTATCTTCTTTTTGAGCTTCAATGATCTCTTGGAGGAAAGTTGGTCTAGCTCTCAACTCAGCTAGAATAGAACCATCGTTGGATAAAGTCATCCGTGAATTCATTGCCCTTAATGTAAATAGGGACTTTCTGCTCAAAGCGTCGGTGACCACATTCGCCTTCCCGGGATGGTAGTCAATGACCAATTCATAGTCTTTTATCAACTCTAACCATCTCCGCTGCCTTAAGTTCAACTCTTTTGGCGTCATCAAGTACTTCAAACTTTTGTGATCGGTGAAGATCTGACACCTCTCACCATATAGGTGGTGTCTCCATATCTTCAATGCGAAGACTATGGCAGCCAACTCTAGATCGTGGGTCAGATAATTCTTCTCATGTGGCTTCAACTGTCTTGAGGCGTAAGCAATCACTTTGCCTTCTTGCATAAGTACACAACCTAATCCATTCAAGGATGCATCGCTGTAAACTACAAATTCTTTCCCTGTCTCAGGTTGTACTAAAACTGGAGCTTCTGTCAACATCGCTTTAAGTTTCTCGAAACTTTGTTGGCATCTTTCTGTCCACTCAAACTTTACATTTTTCTGTAACAATTTAGTCATCGGGGTTGCAATCATAGAAAACCCCTTGACGAATTGTCTATAATAGCCGGCTAGGCCTAGAAAACTTCTAATCTCAGAGATATTCTTTGGTGGCTTCCAGTCCATAATAGCCGAAATCTTACTTGGGTCTACTCGAACTCCTCCTCCCGAGACAATATGTCCCAGAAATCCTACTTCCTTGAGCCAAAATTCACTTTTATTGAACTTGGCATATAATTGATTTCTCGAAGAGTCTCAGAAACTGCGTCCAGTAGGTGCTCAAAGATGCTCATTCTTATCTCAGGAATAAATTAGTATGTCGTCAATGAAAACGACTACACACTTGTTGAGGTATGGTCTAAAAATACGGTTCATTAAGTCCATGAACACTGCAAGAGCATTGGTCAGACCAAAAGGCATGACTAGAAATTCACAATGCCCATACCTTGTTCAAAAAGCTGTCTTGGACACATCTGATTCCTTTACTCTCAGCTGGTAGTACCCCGATCTCAAGTCTATCTTAGAAAACACAGTGGCTCCCTTCAATTTATCGAACAAATCATCGATCCTTGGCAATGGGTACTTGTTCTTTCTTGTTACTTTATTATTGTCGACGGTAATCTATGCACAATCTCATGGTGCCATCCTTCTTTTTCACAAATAAAACCGGAGCACCCCATGGTGAACAACTTGATCTTGCAAAGCCTTTATCTGTTAATTCTTGCAACTGTAACTTCAACTCTTTCAACTCCGTTGGGGCCATTCCGTACGGAGTAATAGATATCAGACAAACACCGAGGAGCTAGCTCAATGTCGAACTCAACCTCTCTAATCGGTGGTAGTCCCGGTAATTCTTCGGAAAAACATCCACGTACTCACATACTATCGGTACTGATTCAATCTTTAACTTTATTTCTTTATCATTCATCACAAAGGCCAAATATGCCTCATACCCCTTTCTTATATATCTCTGTGCCGTCATATTAGAAATCATTACCGGTAATTTACCTTGCTCATCTGACTCTACATGAAAAGTATCCCCATTCTCGCATCTCATCCCAATGTATTTCTTCCCATAATTAACTATTACATCATGGGTGGTCAACCAGTCCATACCAAGAATGATGTCAAACTCATCAAATGGTAGCAACATAAGATTTGCTTTAAAATAATGACCTCTAATCATTAATGGACAATTTTTACATACTTTACTAACTAACACACTCTTGCCTAAAGGATTAGATACTTTAATCGTAAATTCTGTAGAATCTATAGGCATATTCATACTGGATACTAGTTTCATACAAATGTAAGAGTGTGTGGATCCGGGGTCTATTAAAGCAATAACTTTGATATCATAAAGAGAAAAGGTACCCGTAATAACATCATGGGAAGATGCCTCTTTGCGAGCGCGAATGGCATAAGTTCTCGCAGGCGCTCTACCCTCGGGTCTCGCAGCCTGCTCTCTAGGGTTACCTCTCCCACTTGCCCCACTTCTTGGGTTCCTCTGCGGTCTTCCTCTGACCATATTCCCAGATCTCGGGTTCTGAGTTCTTTCTTTTTTTGTCGTCTCTGGACAATCTTTTATATAGTGGTCTTGGGAACCACATCTAAAACATGCATTTTCATGCGCTCGGCATTCTCCAAGATGACGTCTGCCACACTGTGGACATTCGGGTCTTTCCGATCGGATGTTCCCCACACTAGCAACTGAGGTCATCTGTGCCTTACTTCCTGAATACTGCTTACTCTTGTCCTTCCTTGAAAACCCAATGGATGTAGTCGATCGGGTAGAGAAATCTCTTGACTTCTTGGATGAGGATTGGAAAGACTTATTCCACTGTCTCTTTTTAGAGTCACGAGACTCCATTTCAGACTTTCTCTTCTCATTTACTAGTTCTCCGGCTTTACAAGCCCTCTCTACTAGCACAATGAATTCCTTCAGTTCTAGAACAGCAACAAACAATTTACTGTCATCATTTAGCCCATTTTCAAATCTCTTGCTCATGATGGCCTCGGTGGATACACACTCTCGAGCGTATTTACTGAGTCACACAAACTCGCGCTCGTAATCAGTCACAGACATCTTGCCTTGCTTTAGTTCTAGGAATTCCTTTCTTTTCTGGTCTACGAACCTTTGACTAATATACTTTTTCTTGAACTCTTCTTGGAAAAATTCCCATGTGATCTTTTCCTTCTGTACCACCACCGACACAAGGGTGTTCCACCATTGGTGCGAGAATCTCTTAAAAGAGAGACTACACACTTCATGCATTCCTCGGTGTGCATGACAACTCATTAAATACCCCGATAGTATTTTCTATCCGAACTCAATTTTTTAGGATCATCATCTTTTCTAGCCCGAAATTCCTCTGCCCCATGTTTCCTGATTCTATCGACTGGAGGCTTCTCTCCTCTTACCACCTCTACTACTTGAAGGGCTACTGGGATAGGTTAAGGAATAGGTGGGGGTGGAGGGGGTTGTGCATTCGGGTTCGTACAAACGAACTCCGTATACCATGTATTCATCATATGGAGGAAGGCTTCTCTAGCCTCTTCTCCTCCTTCTTGACTCACCGTAGTGGGTCTATTCTCATTCTCGATCGACACCGTCCCTTCAGCGGGAGCCGGCGCATAACTTTCTACGTCATCCGCCACAGCTCTATCGAGATCCATTTACTAAATGTATAAACATAATTTAAGTCGTCAGGAGTCGTCACACTATCATTATAAAAACATTCTTACGTATGGCATGTATAGCTAAACTCGTGCTTGTGCTACGTTAGTCTTAGAACCGACTAAACCGTAGCTCTGATACCACTAAATGTAACACCCCATACCCGAGTCCGAGACCAAGACTGGATACGAGACATTACCATGCTTGAACTCACTTAAACATGTACTTACGGGCTATGAAATTTTGTTCCGAATTAAAAACTCCTTTTTCTCAGTCTATTCATATCTTTCATGAGCCTACTAGGCCTTAAACACTTATCTAAAAACTTTCAGAACTTATTCAGAAACTTTTCTTTAGAGCAGGGGTCACATGCCCATGTTGTTTGGGACACACCCGTGCACCCCTAAAACATGCCCGTGTCTTTCACCCGTGGTGGAAACTGGCGAAATACACAAGGCCTGGACACGCCCGTGGCCCCAAACTGTGTCTAAAACCCCAGCATTCTACCAATTGCCCCACGGCCAAGGCACACACTCATACTTACCACCCGTGGCGCAGACTGACTACCTTAACACGGCCTAGAGTCTAAACACGCGCCCGTGCGACTGGTCCGTGGTCTATTCTGACTTAAGATACAATGGTGCAAGGTGCACACGGCCTAGACACATGCCCGTGTGTCCATCCGTGTGGGCAATTAGAGGCTATTTACCAAGCCAATTGCCACCATGAAATTAATACCAAACTCAAGCTCAATTCAACAACTCAAGTATTACATCTTTCATGAACAATATAACATGCTTCATTGATATCAATAACATACATGCTTAGTCAATCTTGGCCAATCACTTAGCCATTTACAAAGAATAATAAACTTGATAGCCCATACTTTTGCCCTTTCTAAGACATATACTCAAAATGAAACGTTTCCTATACATGCCATACTAATATAATTTCAACTTGGCTATACCAAAATAAGGATTGATAGTGTGCTTCGAGCTCCGACTTTAATGATCCACAAGTTAGCTTGGCGAGACTACATAGAAAGAAAGAATAAAAGACGCAAGCATTTAGCTTAGTAAGTTTGCATGATGCTCATAGCAACATACTTGCTTAATATAAACCATTTGACATAAATAATGGTATCATAAATTTCAGCTATAAAGCTTACTTACTCATACTTGATTCTTACAAATCTCATGATACTTACTAGTCTCATACTTGTGAGGTAAACAAGGTACCTGTATCACTTGATCACATTGATCAGCATACTTTAGCATAAAAATCATAACCTCTAACTTATCATTCATAACATGAATAATACTCATTTTCAACTTGATAATAACTTTGCTTACTCAACTTTCTTATTATCTTATTTGAGCTTTACTCGTTTTCCCCGATGAATTTCTATGAATAACCGAGGATACTAAATCTCACTCCACATATAACTTGATGCCAAAGACATATCCTAGATACGGTTTTACATGGAATATCCCATCTTGGGTTCGGGGCCATGTGTTGACATGGACTTACACGAAGTCTTTCTCGTGAGTTCCCTTGGGAACTTACCATTGCCATGTCTTGACATGGTCTTACTTGGTATCTTTACTCATGAACTGGTCAATGCCGAGCCTTGGCTTGGACTTACATGAAATCTTTCTTTTTACTCACCAATGCCATGCCTTGGCTTGGACTTGCATGGGATCTCTATCTCTTGATAGCTTTTCAATGCCAAGACTTGTCTTGGACTTACATGACATCTTTGCTTGGAGACTCACCAATGCCATGCCTTGGCTTGGACTTACATGGGTCTTCATCTCATAAAAACTCTTCAATGCCAAGAATTGTCTTGGTCTTACATGATAACTTGCTTGGTTGTCGATGCCATGCCTTGGCTTGGTCTTATACGGGCTTTCTCATTTCATGTGGTAGATCGAGTATCCTAGGTAATTCAACTTCAATAGGGAATTTCTCTTGCTTAATCTTATTGATTTCTTTGTTTAACATGACATTAAACATTTTCATGATAATATTATACATTATACCAAGCAATTCAATGATATTTATCATAAAGCTTAGAAATCATACAAACTTACCACGATATACAAAAATGTATGTAGATATGCAATTTAGTCCTCGACTTTGTTCTTGCCTCGGTTTCGATTCGGGCTTCGTTTTTCTGTATCTATAATCACAAATAGATCATTTAATACTCACATTGACTAAAATGACTCCTAACACATACTTTGGTAAAATTACTATTTTTCCCCTATACTTTCTCATATTTGCACTTTGTTCCCAAGGCTCGTAAAATGAATCTCGCTCAACTTTCTTAAACTTCATGCTTAGCTGATTCATTTTCTCTACTATAGCAATCATCAATTCCCACTATTTCTAATAGGTATGACCAATTCCATAACTTTTACAAACTAGTCCTTACTAGCATTTTTCATGAAATTCACTTAGAAAAAGATGTTTATCTAACATCAAACTCTCATAAACTTCCATAAAATATCATTTTACAAGTATGTCACTCTTGGGTAGATTTTTGAACATGCATATTAGCTCATTTTATAGCTAAAAATAGCTAATTCATAATACGAGAACTTCAATAACACGAAGAATATTAAAAACGGGGCTAAGATGAACTTACTAGCAAGCTTGAAAAAAAATGAAGAACCCTAGCTATGGAGTCTCCAAATTTTCGGCACAAGAGGAAGAAGATGTATATATTTTTATCATCTTTTTCCTATTTTAATCAATTATTAGACAAATGACCAAAATGCCCTTCTCTTTAAAAATTTCCCTTTTACTAACTCATGTCCATTTTTGTCCAAAACTTATAATTTGGGAAAATTGCTATTTAAGGACTTCGAATTAACATTCTAAAGCTATTTCATACAAAAAGCTTCTAGAAACTCATATTTTGCAACTTTTGCAATTTAGTCCTATTTGATCATTCCATGTCAATTTCACAAAATTTCTACATGCAACTTTAATACTATCATGCAAACATGTCATAAACCTTAAGAACTCAATTTTACTGACTCGAGTTTGTGGTCTCGCACCACTATTCCGACTAGGCCCTGAATCGGGATGTTACAACGGGCACCAGACACACCCATGTGTCTTGGCCGTGCCAAAATAGAGCATGTATACTGACTTATCCACACGGCCACTAGACACGCCCGTGTACCATGGCCGTGTACTCTTAGGCTAGATACTGACTTATTCACACGGCTACCAGGCACGTCCGTGTGCCAAGGCCGTGCACACTTGGGCTAGTTACTGACTTAATCCCACGGCTACTAGGCACGCCCGTGTGCCACAACCGTGTATGCATAACAGGCCATTTGCAAGGCCAATATGCCACCCACACCAGGGTCATACCTACAAGCATAAACAAGCCTATTTCCATAATCAAATGGCAACCAAAAACACACCAAATGGTCATCATACTATTCCATTCAATCTCATTTCTAAACATGCTAATTTGTACTATCAACTCCCATGTCAATCCAAGTATAATTCAACCATAACCTCATTAAATCACTAAGGCATCAATTCATCCATAAGCTTACCATTCATAAGGCTATTTCATTACCATCAAGCCATACCAAAACATGCTCCAAATACCATATTCACTCATGCACATTACAAACATTTAGCTAGCCAAATCACATGGCTATTTACATCTCAAACATATACCAAATCACTAGCCTATACATGCCATACTTAGTATATACATTTCCAAAAGGTACCAAAATGAGTTTGAGTAGTGTGATGACAATCATCGACGATCCCCGAGGATTCAGTAGCTTTGACGATCTATAAAGCAGAGCAAACACACACAGAGTAAGCTTTCAAAAGCTTAGTAAGCCGTATACAAATAAACTTAGCATAAAATGCATATAACCAATTTGATACAATAACATTATTGATTCTCATAACAATTAATCACATATATTCTTTGGGTCATTTGCTTAGCCATATCTTACCATATTCTTCAACTCAAATATCACATATACACATGGCTCATTCAATCATATCTTCACATATAATCTCAACATTTCCATATACATAATCATCTTAGTAAGTTCATATAGATACTTACCTTTCATACACCTTTAGTGTACATATCAAACGTACCGGAAACGGATATACAAATCACATAGTCATTCGTATCTCGGATTTGCCCGTTGAACCGTTCAAAATCTAATAGGATACTTAGAGTGCTCGAATAGTCGTACAATGCCAACGTCCCAGACGTGGTCTTACATGTAATTAGATATCGATGCCATTGTCCCAGACAGGGTCTTACACGAATCAAATACGATGCCGATGTCCCATACATGGTCTTACACGTAAATCTCATATCGATGCCAACGTCCTAGACGTGGTCTTACACGAAATCTCATATCGATGCCAACGTCCCAGACGTGGTCTAACACGAAATCTTGAATCAATGCCAACATCCCAGACGTGGCCTTACATGATATCACATAACAGGCACCTATGTCATGACATACGTAATTCCTATCTATTCCTAGGTTCACACGGGACTTATCGGACTTTAACAGCTTATCGACTTATTAGCCAACTCAAATTTCACATACATTCCATCTCAATGGATAATCATAGTAATTCACATATCATATACACTCAAATAATTGAATACAAATACATTTATTTGTATATCGACTTACCTCAAATTCGAATATTCGTTCGGACTCGATTATTCGACTACTTCCGTTTTCCCGCGATCTAAGTCCGTTTTCTTCGGTTCTTGATCTATACATATTCAAATTTAACCCTTTTATTCACCAACTTATCCAATTCAATCCAAATACATATATTTAGGGCCATTTACAACTTAACCCTCACATTTGCACATTTGGACAATTTAGTCCCTAATTCACAAAATCACAAAATACATCAAATTTCAATACACCCATGCTTAGCCGAATGTTCATGTATCTCATACAAGTCCATACATTTCATTTATTTCACAATTTAGTCCCCCAAAATATTTCACAATTTAGCCCTAATTAGCTAAATTCATCAAAAATTCAAGAACAAAACATGTTCATTTAACACATATCTTTCATTTAACACCAATACTCATCACAAAGCTCACCATTTCATCAATGGCACATCTCACAAACATCATCAATTCTTCAGATTATAACATGGGTTTTATAGCATACGGAGCAACGATTGCAAAAACGTAGAAATTATCAAAAACGAATCAAAAACTAACCTTGAATCAAGCCTAAACCATGGCCGAAACCCTTACTCACTCTTTTCTTTCTTTTCTTTTAATATTCGGCTAGATGAAGGATGATAATGACTTATTTTAAGCTTTGTTTTATTGTAAACATGTTATTTATTCATTTACAAAAATAACCTTTCATTTATCATATAAAACATATATTTATAATAAGGTTATTTTGTCATTTAACCAACCACTAACTAAATAATGGCTTAATTGCCTCATAAGGCCACAACATTTAAAAGCCATAACACATAGGTGCTTTGACAAATAGCATGCAAATTTTGCATCTTTCACAATAAAGTCCTTATGCCAAATTAAGCATACAATCGGACAAATTAATTCACAGAAATTTAACACATGCATAATCACATATCAAAGGCACGGAATATAATATTAAAATATTTTACTGACTCGGATTTGTGGTCCCAAAACCACTGTTCCGACTAAGGTCTAAACCAGACTGTTACAGTAACACGGTCCCATTTCCACTCGGGAACCATGATAGGCTGAAGCAAACCTGAAGGTACTTGGTGTTCAGCTTTCACTTGTTGACAAATTAAACATCTTGATACAAACTCAGAAATATCTTTCTTCATACTTGGCCACCAATACCATTTCTTTAAATCGTTATACATTTTTGTACTGCCCGGATGTACTGATAGACATTCGCTATATGCCTCATATAAGATCTTCCAAATAAGCTCAGCATTCCTCGGTACACAAACTCTGCCTCTGAACATCAAGCATCCATCAGAATTAATCCGGAAGTAAGACTCAACTCCCGACTCACACTAAACTTTTTTGGCTTGCAAGTCACTGTCATCTTTCTGAGCCTCGTAAATCTCTTGAAGAAACATCGGTCTAGCCCCCAACTCAGCTAGAATGATACCATCATCTGACAAAGTCACTCGTGTATTCATAGCTCTTAATACGAATAAGGACTTTCTACTCAAAGCATCCGCGACTACATTCGCCTTTCCCGGGTGGTAATCAATAACTAGCTCATAATCCTTGATCAACTCTAACCATCTCCGCTGCCTTAAGTTCAATTCCTTCTGAGTCATCAAGTACTTTAAGCTTTTATGATCTGTGAATATCTGACATTTTTCACCATACAAATGGTGTCTCCATATTTTTAATGCAAACACGATGGCAACCAACTCTAAACCATGTGCCGAGTAGTTCTTCTCATGTGGCTTTAACTGTCTAGAGGCATACGCTATCACCTTGCCTTCTTGCATAAGTACACAGCCCAATCCATTCAAGGATGCATCGCTGTAGATCACGAATTCCTTTCCCGATTCGGGTTGCACTAGAATTGGAGCCTCAGTCAATAATGCCTTTAATTTTTTGAAACTCTATTGAAATTACTCTGTCCATTCAAACTTTACATCTTTCTATAATAGTCTCGTCATCGGAGTCGCTATTATGGAAAATCCCTTGACAAATCATCAATAATAGCCAGCTAGGCCTAGAAAACTTCTGACCTCTGATACATTTCTTAGCGGTTTCCAATTAACAATGGCCGAAATTTTGCTTGGGTCTACCCGGATTCCATCTCCCGAGACAATGTGTCCCAAAAACCCAACCTCTTTGAGCCAAAACTCACTCTTGCTAAACTTGGCATACAACTGATTATCTCGTAAAATCTGTAATACCTTCCTCAAGTGCTCCGCATGCTCATTCTCATCACGAGAATATATCAGTATGTCATCAATAAAAACCACAACAAATTTATCTAAGTATGGCCAAAAGATGTGGTTCATTAAATCCATAAACACGGAAGGGGCGTTTGTTAAACTGAAAGGCATGACCAAAAATTCATAGTGCCCATACCTTGTCCGAAATGCAGTTTTCGGCACATCTGAGTCTTTGACCCTCAATTGGTAATAAACAGACCTCAAATCAATCTTGGAAAACACAGTGGCTCCCTTCAATTGATCAAACTAATCGTCGATCCTTGGCAATGGGTACTTGTTCTTCACGGTTACCTTATTAAGCTGTCGGTAATCTATACATAACCTCATGGAACCATCTTTCTTTTTCACAAATAACCACCGAGCACCCCACTGAGAATAACTTGGTCTTGCAAAGCCTTTGTCCGTTAACTCTTGCAACTGTGCTTTTAACTCTTTCAACTCGGTTGGAGCCATTCTATACGGAGCAATTGATATAGGTAAAGTACTAGGGGTTAACTCAATGCCGAATTCAATTTCTCTCACCGGAGGCAACCCTGGCAACTCTTCTGGGAATACATCTGGGTACTCGCATACTATCGGTATTGATTCAATTTTTAACTCAGTTTCTTTGGCATTCATCACAAAGGCAAGATATGCCTCGTATCCCTTTCTTACATATTTCTGGATAGACATATGAGAGATCACTACAGGTAGTTTGTCTTGTTCATCTGATTCAACACGAAGGGTTTCCCTATTTTCACATCTCAATTCAATGTATTTCTTTCCATATTTTACTGTCACATCATGAGTGGTTAATATACCAAGACTTATATCAAATTCATCAAATGGAAATAGCATGAGATTTGCCATAAAATAATGACCTCTAATCATAAATGGGCAATCTTTGCATACCTTATCAACTAACACTCTTTTGCCTAAAGGATTGGACACTTTTATCACAAACTTTGTGGACTTTATGGGCATGCTCATACTAGATACTAATTTCATGCAAATATATGAGTGGGTAGATCACGGATCAATTAAAGCAACAACATTAGTATCATGGAGAGAAAATGTACCTGTAATTACATCAGGGGATGACGCCTCTTCGCGAGCGCGAATGGCATAGGTCCTCGCAGGCGCTCTACCCTCAGGTCTTGCAGCCTGCTCTCTGGGAGTACTCTTGCTACTCGTTCCACTTCCCAGGTTTCTCTGCAGTTTCCCTCTATTGGTACTTTCCGACCTTGTACTCTAAATTTTCTCTTTTCCAACCATCTCAGGGCACTCTCTAATAAAATGATCTTGGGAACCACACTTAAAATAGGCTCTCTCATGGGCTCGGCACTCACCGGGATGTCGTCTGCCACATAGTGAACATTTCGGCCTATTAGATCGTGTGTTTCCAACACTAGCAACTGAAGTGGTCTGAGCTTTAATCCCCGAGTACTGTTTATTCTTACTTTTGTTTGAAAACCCGACTGAAGTAGCTGATCGGGTAAGGAAGTCTCTTGACTTCTTGGATGAGGACTGAAACGAATTATTCAATTGTCTTTTTCTTGAGCCACGAGACTCTATCTCAGCTTTTCTTTTCTCTTTCACCAATTCCTCGGCTTTACAAGCCCGATCCACTAGCACAACAAATTCCTTCAATTCAAGGACACCAACGAATAATCTGATATCTTCATTTAATCCATCCTCGAACCTCTTACACATGATGGCTTCGGAGGACACACATTCCCGAGCGTACTTGCTGAGCCTTACAAATTTACGCTCATTTTCAATTACCATAATTTTTCCTTATTTCAGTTCAAGGAATTCCTTTCTTTTCTGATCGATAAACCTTTGGCTGATATACTTCTTCCGAAATTCTTCTTGGAAAAACTCCCATGTTATCCTTTCCCTTCGTACAACCGACACAAGGGTGTTCCACCACTGATAAGCGGAATCTCTCAAAAGAGACACCACACACTTCATGTACTCTTCAGGGGTGCAAGATAACTCATCAAATACCCAGATGGTATTTTCAAACCAAAATTCTGTTCTTTCTGGATCGTCGTCCTTATTGGCTCGAAATTCCTCGGCCCCTTATTTCCGGATCCTGTACTCTCCTTACTACTTCTACCACATGGGGAGCTACAGGGGTAGGCTGAGGAATAGGTGGGGGAGGAGGGGGTTGTGCATTCGGGTTCATACGAATGAACTCCGTATATATGCATTCATCATGTGGAGAAAGGCTTCCCTAGCCTCTTCTCCTCCTTTCTGGCTTACAAAGAGTTTGGTCTATTTTCATTTTTCACAGACCGTCCCTTTCATGAGCCGGCACGTTACTTTCTACATCATCCGCTACAGCTCTTTCAGGATCCATTTACTATATAAAAACACAATTTAAATCGTCAGGAGTAGTCACACTATCATAATACAATTACTCATACGTATGGCATGTATAGCTAGACTCTTGCATACGCTACGTTAGTCAGAGAATCGACTAAACCATAGCTCTGATACCACTAAATGTAACACCCCTTACCCGTATTCCAAGCCGGAACCGGATACGAGGCATTACCGTACTTTACTTTCTCTAACATACAGCATTGGGCTACAAAATTTCGTTTTAATTTAAAACTTTTCATTCGTGCATAATACTACCCTATCGTGAGCCTACGAGGCCCTAAACATACAATCGAAATAGTTCAGAACCAATCCAGAAACTTTTACGCACTTAGAAAATTTTTGCTCAAAACAGGGCTACACGCCCGTGTGAAATGGAACACTCCAGTGTGGGCAGGCCGTGTGGTCACACACGCCCATGTTCCCAACCCGCGTGGAATTTATTTTTCATTTCGAACCTACAGGGGTTTTCACACGGCCAGACACATGCCCGTGTCTATGGCTCGTGTCCTCCACACGGCCTAGACACGCCCGTGTCCTCACCCGTGTGAGAAAACCCTTGCATTCTGTTTATGACGTCAGCAATCCTTTAAGTGTACATAGCCTAGGCACACGCCCGCAGTGTCTTTGCTCCAGGTGGCAAATCAAATTCTCACAAATTTGATGCGGGACACACGGACTGTCAACACACCCATAGGGTTGGGTCAGGTGTCACACACGCGCCTAGACACACGCCCGTGTGTCTACCCGTGTGGACAATTAGAAGGCTATTTACCAAGCCAATTGCCACCTTGAAACATAAACACATATATGCCAACTCAAGCAACATATAGCATGCCAATAATATACTAGGAAGAATCCCTATTCATCATTCATACATCTCACATTTTACTCCATCTATTGCATGAACATTTACTTCATGAAACTCATCATCATTAAAATAATAAACTTGACATTTATTGGCCAAATACTAATGGCCATTTACAAAATGGGTGTATAACATTAATAGCCAACACTTTGGCTTTCAAATATGACATAGCACAAAATGACCAAGTTCCTATACATGCCATGCTCAAAATGAATCAACTTTACTATACCAAAGATAAGTTGATAGTGTGATCCGAGCTCCGACGTCTTACGATCCCCGAGCTAGCTTGGTGATACTACAAGGAAAAAGGAAAAGAGAGGGGTAAGCATATAGCTTAGTAAGTTTGCATGAATTAAAATAGCAACATAAATGCTCATGGCAAAATTCATTCATCTCATAGAACAATAATAACATAAGTTCTCAAGTACTTTGACATACTTACTCATACTTAAGCTTACCCATTACATATCACATTAGGGTATCATAACTCGTATTTTACTCATGGTACCTATATCACTTCATCACATAATGTAGCACTTATGCTTTCATAAATATAAACTTAAATCGTAATCATCTTTCACTTAAATGTAACTCTTTGTCATCTTTATATAGCTTAGCTCTTACCATCTTTGCATACTTAGCTCTTTTGCCCGTTGAATTACTCGGAATACCGGAGGATACTCAATCTCATCACACACATATATTACGATGTCAATGCCATATCCCAGATATAGTCTTACATGGGATCACCTCTTGATGCTGATGCCATATCCCAGGTATGGTCTTACACGGGATCTCTTAGCTCGATGTCGATGCCATGTCCCAGACATGGTCTTATACGAGATCGTACATAGATGTTGATGCCATATCCCAGATATGGTCTTACACGAGATCTTCCTTTGGTGTCGAGGCCATGTCCTAGACATGGTCTTATATGGGACCTTCCTTATTCGGTGCCGATGCCATATCCCAGATATGGTCTTATACGAGACCTTCCTTATTCGATACCGATGCCATGTCCTAGACAAGGTCTTATACGGAATCTACGTTCGGTGCCGATTCCATATCCCAGATATAGTCTTATACGGGACCTACATTCGATGTCGATGCCATGTCCCAGACATGGTCTTATACGGGAACTTCCTTATCTCATGTCGTGACATAGGTATCCTCGTTAAATCGAATCTTCAACCGAGACGTAAACTTAATACATCCTCATTTCAATCTCATCAAAGCATCATAAATTAACTTCATGGAATTTATATATGTTTCTCATAAAATAAGGTAATTACAAGTAGAATAACATTGTATAGCTTTAATTTCATACAAACTTCCTCGGTACTCAAAATGTACGTAGATGTTCAACTTAGTCCAACACCTTGTTCTTGCCTCGGTTTCAGTCTGGGCTTTGTGTTTCTTGATCTATAATAACAATTTCACTTGTTTAATACTCACATTGACTAAATTGACTCATGAATCATACTTTGGAAAAATTATGATTTTGCCCCTAAACTTTCACATAATTACACTTTTGCCCCTAGGCTCATAAAATGATTTTTATTCAACTTTCTTGCATTTTAAGCCTAGCCGAATCATTTTCTTAACTACAGCAGCCCCTAATTTTCACTATTTCACCCATGTATGACCACTTTCATAACTTTTGCAATTTGGTCCTTTTATGCATTTCTCATGAAAATCACTTAGAAAAAGATGTTTATCATGCATCAAACTTTCATATTCTTCCATAAAACATCAAAATACATGCATTTCATAAATGGGTAAATTTTTGAAGATAAACCCTAGCTAAAAATATAGCTAGAAATAGCTAAATCGAGCTACGAGGATCTCAAAAATATGAAGAACATTAAAAATGGGGCTAGGATGCACTTACTATCAAGCTTGGAAGTTGAAGAAACCCTAGCTATGGCTCCTTAGTGATTTTCGGCCATGGGAGAAGAAGATGGACACAATTTTGACTTCTTTTTCCCTTTTTAATCTTTTATTTACCAAATGACAAAAATGCCCTTAATGGTCCTTTCTTGAGATTTTTCCTTCCTATGTCTATTTTTTTCCATCTAAACATATAATGGTCTAATTGCTAAATAAGGACCTCTAGTAATTTTTATAATTCTATTTCATACTTGAATCTTCTAGAATTTCATGTTTTCTATTCTTTGCAATTTAGTCCTAATGGACCAATTGATCACTAATTAATAAAATTTCCTTATGAAATTTTCACACAATCATGCAACCACATCATAAGCTTCATAAAAATCATAAAACACATATTTCTACTTCAGATTTGTGGTCTCGCAACCACTATCCCAACTAGGCCCTAAATCGGGCTGTTACATAGATAGTTAATTAAAGAAAAAGGATCAAATTGTAAAAGGTGTAAAATTTAATAATTATTGCATTTAGATGATTTAATAGATTAAATATCATATGAGGGAGGACATATGTATAAATTAAACCCTAGTTAATAATGTTGGACGACAAAGGAAGTAAAAAAAGTAAAATAAAACATGTTTTAATGGAAAAATGGTAATTAACCTAAAAATTCAAACAAATTAATTAGAAAAAGACATCATCATCTTCTTCATTTGTTTTGATGGTTGTCCGAATATACCATAAGAGAAAATCTTAACATTCAGCTGGTTTGAGCCTTGCATGGGTAAGTTTTGAGTCTCGTTTTTGATGAATTTTTATGTTTTTGATATCGTTGCAACTAGGTCCAGCTAGCCCGTACCTTCGTTTTTGAATTTGTTAAAAATTTTGGAAATTAACAACGATGAATTTTGGTTTTTTGTGATGATAATTATATGTTTGAAGCTTTGGTTATGATTTTTTATGGTTTTATAAAGTAATTTTAGTTAGTTTTTTATTTAAGGATTTAATTGTTAAAATGTCAAAGTTTCAAGAATTAAAGGTGAATATGAGGTCTTTTATGGACTGTTTAGAAGCATTAAATATTTGGTTGTAAGGTTTATTTGAGAAAAATGGTTAATTTGATGATTTTCGAGTTAAGGGACTAAATTGCAAAAATTGTAAAAGTTAGGGATACTTGTGTAAATTTAAAAAATAAAAGGGTATAAAATGTAAAGTGAATTGGAAGGTGAAATGTATACTAATAATTGAGAAAGTTTACATTTTAGATCAAGACCCTACTGATATACGTGGAAAAGGAAAATTTGTGGATTAGTCCCTAAACTTCTGCAACTACTACAATTCAGTCCAAGTAAGTTCGTACAATTTATAATTTAACATCTATATGAAATGTTTGACGATATAATATGATATAATAGATATATTTGATTATAAATGATGAAAAGTTATTGAAATTCAATACTTGGATCGGATTGAGTGCGGGATAGAATACAATCGAGTTATGGTGTGTTATGGGGGAATGGAATGGAGATTGTTGTGGAGTGATGTATATACATATTTCCCGAGTAGATTGAGGTTCAGCATTTGTTGCAAACTCTCGTGTTATACTCTTTGTTTTGGTGTGTTTTCGGTTGGACTAGCTTTTCAGAGCCATTGGTGTGTTACCGGATGGACTGGCTCGTATGAGCATCTAGTGTGTTTCAAATGGATTAGCTCTTATAGGCATCTGGTGTGTTTTGGTTGGAATATTGATGTACTCATATCCATAACTCGTTCATCAAATTGTAAATCTCTGTAATGTAACTTGTTTAGTGATTTTCATAGTTATGAGATGTATTTGAACTTTGAACTAAATTTTGAAATTCACTTGGTTGAGATTATGGATGACAGGGAATATATATGGTTGTATTATTATAGAATGATTTTTTTGTACTTACTTCGGTAAGATTTATCATTTTAGTACATCGAACTTACTAAGATTCAATGAGCTTACTTGTGCTATTTTCTATTCTTGTAGATACTTTGAAGGTTGGGCGGTCGGATCGGCACTCAAGTCACACTATCCACTCATTTTTGGTAGTTTTTGGAATGTTCATTTTGGATTATATGGCATGTAATAGGCTTGTATGTCATTACTATTGTTTTGTTATGTAAAATGTTATAATATGATCTTAAGTGCAAATAGTCAACTTATATGATATATGTGAATGAAGTATGATGTTTAAGTGCATGTTCATGGTAAGTATGATTGGAATGTTGTGAGTGAGGTGCCTATGTTTGGCATATTGGTTGAATGTTATATGGTATGATTTAACATGCTTTGACTGATAGTTCTTTTTATTGTAAAATTGTATATACTTGTGGTATCAATGAGGATACATTGGTTAGGCACTTAGGATGGTTGATTTAGCATGTTTTTAGTTTGTTTAATGTCATTTTGAATAGGTCTTTTGGCTGGTAAATGGATTACTTAGAGTCCAAGTAAGCTTGAATTGGTGAACGTGTTGCTTAAGGTTTATTTTGGGTCCACACGGCCTGAGACATGGGTGAGTGACACAGCCGTGTGAGACAAACGGCCTGGTGACACGGCCGTGTGTCATCTGATGATTTCTTTAGGGTACGTTTGGTTCACTGTAATGGAATAGGGCTGTAATTGAATAGAGCTGTAATCAATAATTCAATTGTTTGGTTGAATAGAATGAAACAAAGCTGTAATAGTATTCTTGTGTTTGGTTGAATGGAATAGATGTTGTAATAGTATAAGGAAAAAGGCTTAAATGACCAAAGTACCCTTAGCAGAAATTTTTTTAGGTAGATGATTATTGTGATTGTTATTAAATTTTAATAAAATTATTGTTAAATATATTTTATTAAAAATAATAAATAATTTAATCATATTTTAACATAATTACTATTAAATACAATTTAATAAAATATTATATAATTTAATAACATTCTTAATATAATTATTATATGAATTAAAAAATCATAATATATAATATTATGAAAATAATATATAACCTACTTTATTATTTTTAAACTGCAATACATATTTAATGTGCTAAAATATCATTAGTGAAACAAATAATTTAATTATTCTACAATAAAAAAACAAAATATTAGAAGTAATAAATAGCTTGAGAATTATATTTCACATCAAAACATAATATTCATGTATTAACAAAAAGTTACATGATTTCATTAGTTTATATGTCATAATCCATATGTTATAAAATTTTACAACATCAAAAAGTTATAATATTGTAATGACATTCTATCATATATACCATCCAAATATTACAAACACAAAAAAGTTACCAAAATATCATCAACACAACCATGATTTTTAATGGTCAGCAAGAAATCTTCTGACCCATTCCAATCGTACAGAAGAAGGTAAACTAAAGAAAATGAGCATTTGCGTTGGATGATCTGAAATTTTGCTCAACGCACGATAGCTGTAACACCCTTAACCCGTATCCGTCGCCGGAACAGGGTTTCAAAGCATTACTAGAAATTACAGATCATTTAACAAAAAATTCACTTCATATAATATTCATACCTGAAATCAATCAAATTTAATCATAATGTCCCTTATGTGAGCCATCGGGGCCCGAAATATTTATCGGGACTAAACCGGAAACTCAGAAAATTTTTCGAAAATATTTAAAAATTTTCAACACTGCAGAGGTCACACGGCCGTGTCATCTGGCCGTGTGTCACACACGACTGAGATATACACTCGTGTCTCTGCCCATGTGGATGAAATAGGCCATTTTTCCTAGCCTCATTTCTTGCCCAACTTGTCATCAAACTAACCAAACATTTTAGAACATCAATATTATAAAGCAGATTATGCATATACCAAAACACCAAAAAACATATAGGCGAATATTTAATCAAAATAACCTATACATGCCATTATAAACAGAATCAGATTATCCAAAATTACCAATAGAACCAATGGATAGTGTAATATAGCTCCGACAAGCTTCCAGCCCATTCGAGCTTCCGATAATTTGTAAGGTAAAAGAAAACAATTACGTAAGCAATGAATTCTTAGTAAGCTCGTATGATCTTTGATCATAATACTTCTTTTCATATATGAAATTTATACATTTTAAGAATAATCCATTATTGATTTCACAATACTCATGGAGCTATTTTCATCAACTCACAAGGTGAATAATTTCACAGTATCACTTATACATATTATCTCAAACTTAGTAGGATTTATATAACTTTAACTCTTCCAAGTTTCTTTATTTTTATTTGCATTTCTTTAATTTCCACACTTATGTCATATGCATGACACTCAAGTCATAAACATATCATTCAACCATCAGCTTGACACTTGTCTAAGCATCAAACAACTTTGCACATATGTCATATAAATTCAACATTGAAATACTTATTTTCTTGACATGTCACACTTGAGTTTAATACTCGTCTCAACTTACATAATTTCCTTGTATCAACATATCAAAGATAATCTTATATGTACATGTCATAATACATATCATTCTCTCACCGTTTCTTCAATAACATACACCATTCATTTCATTATATCAATATTTCATGTACCATAATTTCCATGTATATTTATTTCGGTAATGGTTCATATCGAACTTAACATTAATCAAATTCCATGTACATATACTTTCCACATCATGTGTCCATATAACATGTACAAATCATTATATATATTTCAGGCATATACGGGTAATAATTCATTTCGTACTCATATTGTTTCATATTAGAATTTTCCCCATTAAATCAATTAAAGTATCGATGATTACACGGGTAGTACACTCAAGGTATACAAATCTATAATCATAGATGAACATATTCATCAAACAAATTCCATGTTCATATAGCATTATTTCATTCTTCTATATCTTATGTTATCAACATCTTCATATGTTTCAGGCAGATACATGTAAAAACCCATTTGTTTTCATGTCAGGATTTTACCCGTTGAATTACTGAAAATATCGATGGATACTCAGGAAGTACACACAAAGTGTACAAATCAGTAAATCCGTCAATTCATATTCTGAAATACCCATTAGGGCACTTCTTCAGAAAGCATACTCTCGAGCCACATATCATAAAATAGGATTACCAGTCCAAGCTAAATCCTGTCTGTAACATATACTCTAAGAGTTTTGTCAAGATTACCAGTCCAGGCTAAATCCTTTTTGTGACAAATACTCTATAAAGCTTAAGGATTACCAGTCCAGTCTAAATCCTTTCCGTAACATGCTTAATCTGGATTACCAGTCTAGGCTAAATCCAGACTATGATATATGCTCAAAAGAGCTCAATTAGGATTACCAGTCCAGGCTAAATCCTAACTGAAACATTTGCTCGAGAGGCTTATATCAGGATTACCCGTCCGGGCTAAATCCTATCTGTAATGAAGTCAATAGGATTACTCGTCCGAGCTAAATCCCATCAGCAACAAATGCAGGACCTCATTCATTTCGGGAAATCACCTTTATCCATCGATTTTTTCATTTATTCAAACGGAATTTGACATTTATCAGGCAATTATCGGATATGTGATCAATCTCATATATTTATGCATTTATGCAATTCATATGTTCACATTCAACTCAAGCATAAAAATAACATTTTTATCATTTATCACTTATCGGGTATTATCATTTATTTTAGGTACTTTCATTTATCAGGCTTTAACGAATATGTGATCATTTCACATATTTATGGCATTTATACAATTTACATACACAACATTCAATTCAAGCATATAAATATATACAATTTAGTTATACGAACTTACCTGGCTAAATTGCAGAAATACCAAGATTCAGGGGAATTTTGGTAATTTTCCATTTTCCCTATTTTTCACCCGATCTTGATCTAAATTAATAATTTCATTCAATTTATTAATTTAGACAATAAACAATTCATTTCCCTCAATTTGGTCATTTTTTGACATTTTTACAAAATTGCCCCCTAAAGTTTTACTTTTATTCAATTTAGTCCCTGAGTTTAAAACATACAAATTAGCCATTTTTAATATAAACTCATGCTAGATGAATATTCATATATTTTCCTTCTCCTCCTCTCCATTCCACATCCTTAATGTATATAACATGCTTATAAGTAACATTATCTATAATTTCACTATTTACTTAAATGTTCATTCAAAGCTGTCCACTTGAGTCATAGTCACTAAATTATTTATATCTTGAGCTACAGAATTCCAAATTAAGATCCGCTTGATGTTTTTGAAACTAGACTCAAATATATATCTACCATAAAAATTTCAGAATTTATAATTTAGCCAATAAGAACAATAAAATCTTCAAATTTATCTATGTTATGCTGTTTGACAGCTTCGACCTTTCTTTACTAAAAATTAATTATCTCTTAGTACGGGATTTGGATGATGTTCTCATTTGTTTCTCTTGAAAATATACTCATTAATAATTTAAACATATAAATTTAAACCCCCAAATATTTTTATACAATTTTTAATTATTTTCCAAAGTCAGAACAGGGGAACCCGAAATCATTCTAACCTTGTCTCACAAAATTTATTATATCTCATAATTCAAAATTCCATTGCTTATACCGTTTATTCTATGAAAAACTAGACTCAATTAAATATAATTTCATATTTTATTCAACCTATAATTTGATTTCCACAAGTTTTGGTGATTTTTCAAAGTTAAACTACTGCTGCTGTCCAAAACTGTTTTAGTATAAAATGTTGATTACCATGTTTATAACACCCTTATTCCCTTTCTCTATAATATTTCCCATCACTTTCTTGTATTTCCCTTCACTAACATATCAAGAATATAGAACCTTATATAAGAAAACTCTACTATAACATCATTTCCATGCTTTTTCAATAATATCAAACTTAAAAATATATTGAAATCTTGCTGTTCTTACCTTGTCCTATTGATTTCAACCTTTAACTTGATTTTCTGTCTCCTCCAGCTTCTATTTCTTGAATCTAACTTGATATTCTAGCTCTCCTTAGTCTCTTTAATATTTTTCTCTCTTGGATATAATTTTGGAGCACTTTCTTGAATGATCATTTCTGACTTTTGTTGAATTAGCACTTCGGAGGCAATACTCCTACTAATTTCAAGGCCAACGGTCCGCATGTTTTCCGCCAGTAAAGTGGCAGCATTAGTAAATGAAGTAGAAGAAATATGATCACTTGCATCAGAATTGTTTTTTTCTTCTTTGAAAATGTGGAATCACCTTGGTTTCTAGGTGGTTGCGGTTGTGTAGCTGAAAGATCCATGTTATCCAAAGAAACATCAGCTTCGCATCCATGGAAATCGTTTCTTTCTTCATGAGTATTTGTAGTAGCTACATCCTCAACATCTATTTCTTCAATAATATCAGCGATTGTTTGAGCATCTTTCCCAGTGGCTCTATCTTTTGCATAAATGGTAGTAAGTTGGTCATAATAAGGGACACTATGATGTTTGAATTTACCGGCTTCTTTATGACTCTATAAAAATGAGGAATTCATATTAGACACAAGTTTGGTCAAAACAAGATAATAAAGACTTGAAATAATTCTTACATTTATATATGAGTTCCACACAACATCTTCAGCAACAACAAGCTGCCTATTCTCATCCCAACCAAAGGCTCTATTATTTTTTCCACTAAGCATGTCATAAACGATTGGTCAATCCCTTTTCAATGTCCTAATCCTCGATTCAAGATTAGGTTTAGCCTTCAACATAACATGGGGTAAAACTTTTTCTAACATTTTCCAACTCATTTAAATAACCGGCTTTGAATCCCGTATTTGCATTAAAGGTTCCAACATTGTGCAAGTCAACTATACAGGCAACCAACGCAGCATCTTTTTCTGGAACCCATTTCTTTTTGGTTCCTCGAGAATTTTGGGAAGAAACACTTGATTGTGAAAAACCTGACATAACTATCTTAAGAAAAAAAAATGCAAATTAAAATTAAGTTTAATATTATGAATCAAAAGGTCAACACTTAATAAAATTATAACACATGATAAATCAAAAGAAAATAAATCATAATTCAACAAGTCTAGTACAATACAAAAAACAATTCAAACACCACCAAAATTTCATAAACTAGATACATGAAATAACATAAACAAATTAACATTTACTATTTTTACCCTAAACCTAACTAATTTCTAGATGCTTGCCATTCATCGAACATTTGGTTGGCTAGTTTCATCCTCTAAGTAGCCCATGCATCCGATGGATGAATATTTACAATATTCGGTTCATCGTCATCTATCACATTACTAGGTAATCCTTCTCCCAACTCTGCTTCAATAGGATCAAGACTCATATAGGTTCGAATAAAATTATGGAGCAAACAACATGCAATAATGATTCTATTGTGCACCCTCATAGGATAGAATGATGGTCTCCTAACTATTCCCAATCTAAGTTTTAATAACCCAAAACATCTTTAAATAACATTACGCACTGAAGCATGTTTCATATTGAAAAATTCTTCCGAAGTACTTGTCTAACACCCCTTTCCCGTATTCGGCGTCGGAACAGGGTACGAGGCATTACTAGACTTATACACCAACAATTATGCAATACCGAGACATGACTTTCCACTCCAAATTAAAACTTTTTGTAACACCTCTAACCCGAAACCATCGCCGAAATAGGGTTAAGAGGCATTACCGAACAAACAAAACATTTCACAACCATTTCACAACACAAAGTCAATCATCAATCAAACATATTCAAATATAAACATATAGTCCCTTATTAAGGTCTACGAGACCTTAAACATGTGTAAGAAAGAGGTCGGGACTAAACCGAACACATACGAAAATTTCTGAAATTCAAACATTTTTCTAAGTTACAGAGGTCACACGCCCGTGTGGGTAGGCCGTGTGCCTCACACGGCCTCGGACACGCCCCTGCGTCCAAGCCGTGTCAAAACAGGGCATACATCTCGACTTGCACCCACACGGCCGGTCACTGCGCCCGTGTGTCCGGCCGTGGTCGCCATCGACTTGTTTCACTTGGCAAACTTAAACAACAAGGTCGAGCCACACGCCCGTGTGCTCAACCGTGTGGGCAATTATAGGCCATATTCAAAGCCAAACTTGCCACCCACACTTAGGTACACCTACAAGCTTCAAAGCATTACCAATTCATGCCTCAAAATGCATCCAAACATACCATTTCATACACCAATTAATCACCAACTATACCATCTATAATTATACTCAATTTCATCTCACATTGGTTCAACCAAAGTATCAAAATTCACATCTCAAACATATAGACCAAACATCATATAAACCTTACCATCATTCACATTTAAACCACAATTTTCATCAACCATTTAAGCATGAAACATACCATATTCATCATTTACAAAGTTCACACTTAAAACCTACATCATTCCACTTCCAAGCCAAATCACATGGCAAAGATTAAACATTCCAAAACATGCCATATCAACTAGCCTATACATGTCATATACCAACTATATACATCTTTCAAAAGTACCGAATTAGATTGCCGATAATGTGATAGAGATGCTGACGATCCCTGGATCCGAGCTAACTTTACTAACACTGTAAAACAGAGAAACAATTCACATAGTAAGCTTTCAAAAGCTTAGTAAGTTCGTAATACAATACATGTAACTCAATAATTCAAGTCAATATACAAAATAAGCCATCACTTAGATTAATAGCTCAAATAGACACATCATCAATCTCAACCATATGCTCAAATATCTATTTATAAAACCGTTCACGATTTCATTAACCACATAGGTTCCGTACGTACCTTAGCCAACACTTAGATATTGATCACACATGCTACTCAAAACTCAATACTTCATTCGATCAAACTTCGTCAACTCTTCAATTCAATCGCACACTTAGTGCCCAATTATAGCCGAAGCTTAATTAACATCGCACACTTAGTGCCTAGATACAAAACTGAACTTATTTCGGCATCTCACACACAGTGCCAATCAATAAAGCCGAAGCTTCCATTACTTCGCACACACAATGCTATTCATCTTTGTCTCGATTTCAATTACGCACACTTAGTGCCACATTTCTCGATCTCATATTTAACATTTCTAATTCAATAATTAAACATTCATTCAATTCTCATCACATAGACATAATTTAACAGCTAGTATTATATCCGAACTTACCTCGGACGTCAAAATACCGAAATGGTCGATTAATCGAGTACTTTGTCTTTACCTCGATCTCGATCCAAACCTCTCCTTTCTTGGTCTATACACATTTAAAATTAACTCATTCAATCACAAATTCATTCAATTCAGTCCATACACACATTTTTAGGGCATTTTGCAAAATAGCCCTCACATTTCGACACTTTAGTCCCTGATTCACAAAATCATCAAATTCACAAAATTCCATCTCATACATGCCTAGCCGAATTTTTATTGTTCTCATTCAAGCCCTCACACTTCATTTATTTCACATTTTAGTCCCTCAATTTACACTTTTCTCAATTAAGCCCGAATTACACAAATTTACCAAAAATTCAAAGACAAAATATGTTAACCCAACATCAAACTTTCATATTTCACCAACTATCCACACAAAGCTCACATATTCATCAATGGCACATCTCAAAATCACCATCAATTTCTACAATTTAAGCATGGGTTTAGTAGAGCACAAAGCAACGAACACAAAAACATATAAATTATCAAAAACAGAACAAATTTCGTACCTCAATCAAGACCTCAAGTGTACCGAAACCTAAAGCTCCCCCTTGTCTTTGTTTTCTTTTGATATTCGGTTGAGATAAAGAGAAATTAAAGATGAAAATGCTTTTATTTTATTTATTATACATTTATGCTTGTTTTACCATTTTACACTTGATTAAAACATTATAAATTCATCTAATATATACCCATTTATGTCCATCTCCATTATCAAGGGTCTAATTACAACATAAGGACTTCCCCTTTATAAAGCCATACCAAATGAGTACTTTAACAATCAGCACACAACTTTTACATTTTATGCGATTAAGTTCTTTTCACAAATTAAACACGCAATCGATAAAATCTTCACACGAAACTTTCACACAGGCTAAATCACATATAATAAACACAAAAAATAATATTAAAATATTTTTTCGACCTCAGATTTGTGGTCTCGAAACCATTGTTCTGACTAGGGTCTAAACCGGGCTGTTACAACTCTCCCCCTTAGGGATTTCATCCTCGAAAATCTTACCAGTGAATAGGTGTGGATATTGCTCTCTCATAACGTTTTCAAGCTCCCACGTAGCCTCTTCTACTCCGTGTTTGTGCCACAATACTTTCACTAAGGGAATTCTTTTGTTTCTCAACTCTTTAATCTCTCGTGCCAAAATTTGAATCTGTTCTTCACTATATGACAAATCTGACTGAATTTCAACCTCAGCAGGACCAATCATATGAGACGGATCAGATCTGTACCGTTAAAGCATCGACACATGAAACACATTATGAATTTTCTCTAATTCAGGTGGCAACAACAATCTATAAGCAACCGGCCCAACTCGTTCAATAATATCATACGGTCCTATGAACCTCGAACTCAACTTGCCTCTTCGGCCAAATCAAAGTATTTTCTTCCACGGAGACACTTTCAAAAACACTTTGTCACCAACTTCAAACTCAATATCTTTCCGTTTCAGATCTGCATAAGACTTCTGTTGATCTGAAGCCGCTTTCAAACTGTTACGAATCGCTTTCACTTTTTGCTCAGTCTCTTTTATTAAATCAACCCCGTGAATCTTATTCTCACTCAACTCAGTCCAATACAATGGAGTTCGACATTTTTGACCGTAGAGAGCCTCATATGGTGCCATTTTAATGCTAGATTGAAAACTATTATTTTATGCGAATTCAATCAACAACAAATGCTTTTCCCACGTATTTTCAAAATCCAAAATACAACATCTCAACATATCTTCGAGAACCTGAATGATCTGCTCGGATTGTCCATCCGTTTGCGGATGAAATGCTGTGCTGAAATACAATTTTGTGCCTAAAGCCTCTTGTAATTAAATGTTGTGATGAAAAACCTTGTCATTTTGTTTCTGACGTCATCACCCCATAAATTTCACATGGCCAAGGCACATGCCCGTATCCTTCGGCTGTGTGGTGAATTAAATTCCTAATTTCAGGTGCAGACTTTACACGGCCTGGGCACACGCCCATGTTCATGGCTGTTCCTTCCACACGGCTGAGACACACGGTCGTGTCTCTGCTCGTGTGTTTACTACTGAGCATACTGACTTGCAAACATAACATGCAAGGGGACACACAGACTAATCACACGCCCATGAAGTTGACCGTGTATCACACATGGCCTAGACACACGCCCGTGTGTCTACCCGTGTGGACAAGAACAAGGCTATTTGTCAAGCTCATTCCATCACCCTAACTCATACAAACATGATTCACATCAAACCTTCAACCCATTCATGCATAATTAAACCAAGTAAATCATCATACTACTTGAACAATCATGAATAACCTCATCTTTTCATAGATTAATAAGAAAGAGCCATCAGCTATGGCCTTCTACAAAAGAGTTCATCTTTGGATGAGCCAACACATTTGGCCAAAACAATATAACATTCAATTAAGTCTAGTCCCTATACATGCCACTCTCAAAATGCTAAGTCTAACTATACAAGATGTGCTGATAGTGTGGGTGATCCTTTGCTTATCTCTGTATCCCGAGCTGGCTCTTCAACACTATAAAATAAGGGAGAAGAGAAGGGAGTAAGTTTTAAGCTTAGTAAGTCTATATGTAAACAATAAGCATCATACCATATGCTAATCAATCATAAACATTACATACTATGTATAAACAATTTATATTCTCATGGTCATGCTTACTCATCTCAATTCTTACCATATCCCAACCACATATCATGAACATTTCTCACATTTACTTGTATATATGCCCTGCACTTATCACCACAAAGCTACATGAATTATTTTACTTAAACAAGTTTCTTGATGAACCCTTCAGAATGATATAAAATTTCTGGTGGTTTCGCACACAGCCCACCATTAATCAACAATAGGGTGGTATCGCACACAGCCCACCATCAATGATAATTACGGTGGTATCGCACATAGCCCACCAAAATGATAATATATGTATACGATGGTATCGCACACAGCCCATCGTGAATAAATAACAAGGTTATCGCACACAGCCCACCAAAAATGTACATATTTATGGATATTCATTTGTGCCCATATTTCTCTTCCGAAGGTTCATCCGAGAGTTTTCTCATTTTCTACTATTTCAATAGTTCTCAACAATAATCAATTACATCCACACCATGCATTAATAGTTAAAACATACGTAATAGAGATATATCGTTTACACATAAACTTACCTCGGTGCAAAATATGTTAATTTGTAGTTTTGTCCAAAACCTTGCCTTTTCCCCGGTCAAGGTTGATTCCGCGTTCTTTTTGATCCATAATAATAAAATTTACTCATTTTATCACTACATGAATCATGACACTTCAAAATTTCTACTTAGGCAAAAATGATCGTTTTGCCCTTATACTTTGGCAAAATTATGATTTTTCCCCTAGGCTCGTAAATTATTTTTCATCAAATTTCCTCATTAAACAAGCCTAGCTGAACGTTTATTACTCTTATTACAACTCACAGTACCAATCATTTCATGCATTTACTACTCAATTTACAACCTCTACAAATAGGTCTTTTTAGGTGTTTTCATGGAAACACCTTTCACAAAAATTGCTCTTTAACCCACTAACATTCATTTTCTTCCATAAAGACTCAGAAAACAACACAAGAATTCACATGGAAAATCCTTAAACTTTCAACCATTTTGCAAAATAGTCCCCTCATTAGCTAGCTTAAGCTTTAGAGGTTCCAAAAGTACAAAAATTATCAAGAAAGACCTCTAAAATCACTTACTTGCAAGAGAATAGCTTGGCTGAAAGTTTGAGCTTCAAAACCCCTATTTCTTGCTAAAAATTTCGGTGGAAGGAGAAGAGAAATGAAAAATATGATAGCCTTTTCTTTATTTAATCTTAATTTATTCAATTAAGTCACCAACTCACCTAACCATTGACCAAGCCTCTAATTTGTCCCCTATGGCCAGCCATCACCTCCCCAATGGCCTAATTGCACTTTAGGAACCTCCAATTTAATATTCTATAGCTATTAGACACCTCTAGCTTGCAAAATGAAACTTTTGCATTTTATGCGATTTAGTCCTTTTTCGCAATTAAGAATGAAATCACCAAAATTAATGCACCAAAATTTTCATACATCCATATAATCATGATATAACACATATAATATTAAAAATAATTTTCTTCAACCTCGGATTAGTGGTCTCGAAACCACTATTCCGACTAGCCCTAAAATCGGGCTGTTACAACTCTCCCCCCTTTAGAGATTTTTGTCCCCGAAAATCTTACCGGTAAAAAGGTTTGGGTACTATTATCTCATGGATTCTTCCGGTTCCCACGTAGCCTCTTCTACACCGTGTTTTTTCCACAACACTTTCACTAAGGCTATACTTTTGTTCTTCAACTGTTTAACCTCTTGAGCCAAAATCTTAATTGGTTCCTCTTCATAGGTCATATCTGGTCGTATCTCAATTTCGGTCAGAGGAATCACATGCGAAGGATCGTAACAATATCATCGCAGCATCGACACATGAAACACATTGTGTATTTTCTCCAACTCTGTTGGTAAGGCCAACCGATAAGCTACTGGTCCAATCCTCTCAATAACCTTATACGGCCCTATGAATCGTGGACTCAATTTGCCCTTTCGACCAAATCTCAATATTTTCTTCCACGGGGATACTTTCAGGAATACTTTATCGTCCACCTAAAACTCAATTTCTTTCCTTTTTAAATCCACGCATGACTTTTGTCGATCCGAAGTAGCTTTCAGACTATCACGGATTACTTTCACTTTCTCCTTAGTTTCTCTAACTAGATCAACCCCGTGAATTTGCTTCTCACTAAGTTCAGTCCAATACAAAGGAGTCCGGCACTTGCGACCATATAATGCTTCATACTGTGCCATCCGTATACTCGACTAATAATTGTTGTTGTAGGCAAGTTCAACCAAAGGTAGATATTTTCCCAACTACCTTCGAACTCTAAAACACAGCATCGGAGCATATCCTCGAGAACTTGAATCACTCTTTCGGATTGGCCATCGGTTTATGGATGGAACGCGGTACTAAAATTCAATTTCGTACTCAAGGCTTCTTGCAACTTCTTCCAAAACCTCGAAGTAAATCTTGGATCTTTATCCGAGATAATGGATATAGGTACTTCATGTAATCTCACCACCTCAGCAATATACAGCTTAGCCAACTTGTCAAGTGAGTAATCCACACGCACCGGTATAAAGTGAGCCAATTTCGTTAATCTATCAACAATAACCCACACAGCATCTTTCGTTTTCGGAGTCATAGGTAACCCTGTTACGAAATCCATTGTGATTTGATCCCACTTCCAGTCGGGAACCATCACCGATTGAAGTAATCCCGAAGGTACTTGATGCTCGGCTTTCACTTGTTCACAGACCAAACACTTGGTAACAAACTCAGAGATATCTCTTTTCATACCCTGCCACCAATACAACTTCTTCAAATCATTATACATTTTTTTGCTGCCCGGATGTACTGATAAACAACCATTGTGTGCTTCATGTAAAATTCTATGAATCAACTCATCATCTTTAGGTACACAAACTTTGTCATGAAACATCAAACAATCATCTGAACCAACCCGAAATTTAGAATTATTCCCCGATTCGCACTGAGCCCTCTTAACTTTCATCTCATCATCATTCTTTTGAGCTTTACATATTTGTTGAATAAATAATGGTCTAGCCCTCAACTCGGCCAATATGGAACCATCATCAGACAATTCTAAGCTCGTACTCATAGCTCTCAAAGCATATAGGGATTTTTGGCTCAAGGCATCTGCAACCACATTCGCTTTTCTCGGGTGGTAATCGATTACTAGCTCATAGTCCTTTAGTAATTCGAGCCATCGTCGTTGTCGCAAATTAAAATCCTTTTGATTCATCAAGTATTTCAAACTCTTATGATCGGTGAAGATTCGACACTTCTCTCCATACAAAAAATGATGCCAAATCTTCAAAGTGAAAACGATCGCAGCCAACTCCAAATCGTGAGTCGGATAATTCTTTTCATGCGATTTTAGCTGTCTCGAGGCATAAGCTACTACTTTACCCTCTTGCATCAACACACAGCCAAGACCATTTAATGACGCATCGCTGTAGACCACAAACTCCTTTCCTGACTCAGGTTGTACTATAACCGGTGCTTCAGTCAACAAAGCTTTCAGCTTCTCAAAACTCTGTTGGCATTTCTCGGTCCATTCAAACTTAACATCTTTATGTAACAGTCTCGTCATCAGGGTAGCAATCATGGAGAACCCTTTAACAAACCGTCTGTAGTAACCCGCTAAATCCAAAAAGCTCCTAATCTCGAACACATTCCTCGGCGGTTTCCACTCCACAATTGTAACAGCCCGATTTAGGGGCTAGTTTGAACGGTGGTTTTGGAACCACTAATCCGAGGTCGGAGAAAATTATTTTCATGTTATTTTTTTTAGTTAGAGCATGATTATATAAGTGTCTGAAAATTTTGGTGCTTTAATTTCAGCGATTTCATGCTTAATTGCGAAAAAGGACTAAATCGCATAAAGTGCGAAAGTTCAATTTTACAAGCTAAGGGTGCCAAATAGCTATGGGATATTATTTGGAGGTCTTTAAAGGGCAATTAGCCCCTTAAATAATAGTTGGCCGGCCATAGGGGACAAATAATGTCAAAATTGGTCAAAGTTGTTAGATTAGGTGGATTAAATTCAGGAAATAAAATAAAATAAAGAAAGGAAAAATATATCATCTTTCCTCTCTTCTTCTCCACCAAAATTTTTAGCAAACAAGGGGTTTAAGAACTCAAATTTTCAGCAAACTTCTCTCTTTACAAGTGTTCTAGTGATCCTTTCTTGATAAAAATTGTACTTTTGGAACCCCTAAGGCTTAAGCTTTCTAAAAAGGGGACTATTTTGTAAGATGGTGAAGAGTGTAGAGTTTTTCCATGAGAGATTTTAAGTAGTTTGCTGCATTTTTATGAAAGAAAATGAATCTTATTTGTTAGATGAACAACTTTTGTGAAAGGTGTTACCATGAAAACACTTAAAAGGACCTTTTTGTAAAGGTTGTAAAATGTGGGGTAAATGTGTGGAATAATGAGTTTTAATGGTTACCATAAGAGAAATAAATGTTCACCTAGGCTCGATAAAGGTAGAAATTTTATTAGAATTGATTTCCGAGCCTAGGGGTAAAATGGTCATTTTGCAAAAGTCTAAGGGCAAAATAGTAATTTTGCCAAAGCATGGTTATTGAAATGCATTTATTAATGTGATTGTTAAATGAGCTAATTTCCTATTATAGGTTAAGAAGAACCAAGAATTAACCTCGACCGGGGAAAGGACAAAGTATCGGACTAGATCGATAATCTAACCTATTTTGAAATCGAGGTAAGTTTGTATGTGATAAATTCAACATTTATGCTAGTATGATTGAGAATGTTTGATATTATAATGATATATGATATTCTATGAAATTGAGTATTGGTGTTGAATGAGAAAGATGATAAAAGTTGAGATGTTGAAGTCCTGGTTGGACTATAATAAATGTGAGAATACTATCATTGAGACATAAGATGGATAAGGTCCCGTGTAAGACCATGTCGGGGACATGGCCTCGGCACCAAATTGAGATTTTCGTATAAGACCATATATGGGATATGGCTTCGGTATTGAATATGAGAATCGTATAAGACCATATCCGGGATATGGCATCGATACTTGAAGTGAGATTTCGTATAAGACCATATCTGGGATATTGCATCGGCACTGAGAGGTGGCCCCATATAAGACCACATCTGGGATGTGGCATTGGCTTCGTGTTTATGTCAATGATGATGAATATGCGCCTTTGAGTATCCCTAGCGATTTAGTGGGATAAATAGATAAGCTTGGAAATAGAAATGAGATTAGTACTAAAGTCATATGATTGAGTGAATACAGGTACCCGTGAATAATTCACGAGGAATGTTTACGATATGTGGCATGGTATATGCTAGATAAGAACAAGTACGAGTAAGTTATGGCAAAGTGCTTACGACTTTGTGTGGTTATCTAATGCCATGAATTGATGTCATTGTGAACTTATTGTTGCTATTTATTTTCATGCAAACTTACTAAGCGTTATGCTTACCCCTCTCATTTCCCTTTTTCCTTGTAGTATTGCCAAGATAACTCGAGAATCGTGGGACGTCGAAATTTGGGAATCACACTATCGACATCTCTTTGGTATAACAAGTTAGACTTATTTTGAGTATGGCATGTATAGGACTTGGGTATTTTGGTTATGTCATTTTGATAGCCAAAGTGTTGGCTATTTATGTTATCAAAGTCATTTTGTAAATGGTCATTGGAATTGGGCCAATACATGATAAGTTTATTTATATTCAATGATGATGGAATTATAAAGTTTATGCTTGTGTGGATGCTTAGAATTGAGTTTTTGGAAATGCCTTAGGGTCATGAGTTATGTTGAAATGAACTGGTTTAAGTATGGTTACTATGTAGGGTGGCATTTGGCTTGGAATATAGCCTTTTTAATGTCCACACGGGTAGATACATGGGCGTGTGTCTCAGCTGTGTCTGGCACACGGTCAGCCCCATGGGCGTGTTGATCGGCCGTGTGTCCTCTTACATGTTAGGTTTACAAGTCAGTATGCTCAGTAGTAAACACACGGGCAGAGACATGGTCGTGTGTCTCAGCCGTGTGGGAGGCACGGCCATGGACATGGGCGTGTGCCCAGGCCGTGTGAAGTCTGTACCTAAAATTAAGAATTTAATTCGACACATGGTCTAAGGACACGGGTGTGTGCCTTGGCCGTGTGACCTTAGTGATGTGATGACGTCATAAACAGAATGCCAAGGTTTTGGCACACAGGCTAAGACACAGGCGTGTCAAGGCCGTGTGAGGCACACGGGCCAGGGACACGGGCATGTGTCCGGCCGTGTGAATTAAGTCAGTGTCGACCACGGGTGAAGAACACGGGCATGTCCCAGGGGCACACGGGCGTGTCCCTTAGACAACACGGGCGTGTGGCCCCTATTTAGGCAGAATTTTCTAAGAGTGTAAAAGTTTCCGGTTTAATTCTGAAACCTTCAGAATGTATGTTTAAGGCCTCGTAGGCCCATAAAAAGGATGTTATCCATATGATTGAGAAGTTTTAAGTTGGAATGAAATTTTATAGTCCAAAGTTGTATGTTCAAGTGAGATAAGTCTGATAATGCCTCGTACCCAGTTCTGGCGTTGAATACGGGTAAAGGGTGTTACAATAATAGCCGAGATCTTACTCGGATCAACTCTAATGCCATCACCCGACACAATGTGTCCTAAGAATCCGACCTCTCGGAGCCAAAACTCACTCTTGTTAAACTTAGCATACAACTGCTTATCTCTTAGAGTCTGCAAAACAGTTCTTAGGTGCTCCGCGTGCTCATTCTCATCCCGGGAATAAATTAGTATGTCGTCAATAAAAACGACTACGAACTTATCTAAGTACGGTCAGAAGATACAGTTCATTAAATCTATAAAGACCGCAGGAGCATTTGTTAAGCCAAATGGCATGACAATGAACTCTTAATGGCCATACCTCGTTCGAAATGCAGTTATCGGCACATCTTGCTCCTTAACTCTCAACTAGTAATAACCAGACCTCAGGTCTATCTTAGAGGACACCGTAGCTCCCTTCAATTGGTCAAATAAATCATCTATCCTTGGAAATGGATACTTATTATTCACTGTCACCTTGTTGAGCTATCTATAGTCTATACACAACCTCATCGACCTGTCTTTCTTCTTCACAAAAAGTACCGGAGCACCCCACGGTGAATAGCTTGGTCTTGCAAAACCCTTATCTGTTAACTCTTGTAACTGAACCTTCAACTCTTTTAACTCTAACGGTGTCATTCTATACGGGGCAACTGAAATAGGTGCTGTACCCGGAACTAACTCAATACCAAATTTGACCTCTCTAACTGGAGGCAATCCGGGTAACTCTTCCGGAAACACATCCGGATACTCGCACACCATAGGCACTGATTCAATCTTTACCTCTGACTCTTGAGTATTCAACACAAAGGCGAGATAGGACTCATACCCTTTTCTCATATATTTCTCAGTTACCATAAACGAAATCACAACAAGCATATTATCCGATTTACCTGATTCAACCCGAATGACATCTCCATTTACACATCTCAATTCAATAAACTTACTACCATAGTTTACTAAAACATTATGAGTACTTAACCAATCCATGCCAAGAATTAGGTCAAATTTATCAAACGACAACAACATGAGATTTTCCATAAAACAATGACCTCTAATTGTTAAGGGACAATTCCTACACACTTTGTCAACTAGCACATGTTTACCTAACGGGTTTGACACTTTTACCACAAATTCTATAGATTCAACCATCATACTCATGCTAGATACCAATTTTATAAAAATATAAGAATGGGTAGACCCCGGATCAATCAAAGCAACAACAGAGATATCATGAAGAGAAAAAGTACCCGTTATCACATCGGGAGATGATGCCTCTTCGCGAGCGCGAATGGCATAAGTCCTTACAGGTGCTCTGCCCTCTGACCTCACAGCAGAATCTCTAGGCACACCTCTATTACTAGTCCCACTCTGTAACACCCCTAACCCGTATCCATTGCCGAATTAGGGTTAAAGGTATTACCGGACAGATCAGAAATGTTTACTGACATTTTATAATGTAAGTCATCAATTGCAATCACTATGTCCCTTAGATAGGTCACTGAGACCTTAAGCATGCTTTAAAGAAGGTTCGGGACTAAACCGAACACATACGAAAATTCTCAGAAATTTAAAACTTTTCAAAGTTACAGAAGTCACACGCCCGTGTGGGCAGGCCGTGTGCCTCCCACGGCTACTAGACACACCCATGTGTTCTAACCGTGCCAAAACAGAGCATGTATACTGACTCATGCCCACGGCCACCAAGCACGCCCATGTGCCATGGCCGTGTACTCTTAGGCTAGATACTGATTAAATCCCACAGCCACTAGGCACACCCGTGTGCCACGACCGTGTAAGCAAAACAGGCCATTTGCAAGGCCATAATGCCACCCACACTTGGGTCTACCTTACAAGTTCAAACAAACCTATTTCTATACACATTTGGCAACCAAAAATCATATCAAATAAACAACATAACATCTCATTCAATCTCATTTCTAATCATGCCAACTCATATACTAATTTGCATAGCCAATTCACATGTATAACCATGCATGGTACATTCACATCTTACCAAAATATAATCATTTCATTGATCACAAATATATGCCCTTATAGCATCAATTTACTTACCACAAATTTTACCATATCATGGACATATAAACATACCAAAACCATCATCATAAACCATATTACTCATGCATATAACCAACAATTATCTAGCCATACCATGTGGTTATATACAACCCAAACATATATCAAAATGACTAGCCTATACATGCCATATTTTTCTATATACATTTTCAAAAAATACCAAAATGAGCTTAATTAGTGTGATGACGATCCTCGACCGTCCCGAGCCTTCAGTAGCTTTGACGATCTATAAAAGAGCAAACACACACAGAGTAAGCTTTCAAAAACTTAGTAAGCCATATACAAATAAACTTAGCATAAAAATGCATATAACCAAATTGAAACAATAATATCATTGATTCTCATAACAAATTCATCACATATATTCTTTGGCTCATTTGCTTAGTCATATCTTACCATATTCCTCAACTCAAATATCACAGATACACATAGCTCTTTCAAGCATAACTTCTCATATAATCTCATCATTTCATATACATAATCATCTTAGTAAGTTCATATAGATACTTACCTTTCATACACACTTAGTGTACATACCAAACGTACTTGAAACGGATATACAATTCACATAGTCATTCATATCTCAGATTTGCCCGTTAAACCGTTCGGAATCTAATAGGATTTTCAGAGTGCTCAGAATAGTCGTACAATGCCAACGTCCCAGACATGGTCTTACATGTAATCAGATATCGATGCCATCGTGTCTGCACGTTGAAACACTCCACACCCGCCCACGAGCCTCGGGACCGGATCCGTATGTTCCTTAAGTAAACTGGTTTCAAAATTCTTTTATTACCAGAGGAAAACTTGTGCGATTTTTAAAAACTATTGTTTTGGGTTGGGCTTGAGTTAAAAACCCATTGATCTTATTTTAAAGTCCAATTAATTAAGATGAAAAAAAACAATTAGGGTTTATTTTTAAAGAAATAAATTTTACTTAACTTTAATTGAAAATAATTCGTAACATAGTAATTAAAAATAAAAGTAAAGAAGTGTAACTTATGGCCTTATTACATCAAGTAGAATCCTAAAATAAAATTCTAAAATAATTAAATAAATTTAAATATCCATATTGAATAAAACTTCAAGTCGAGCATGGCCATCCCTAAGCTTCCGCCAACCCGGTCCATTATTGATCGTCACTGAAAAATAGTCCCACAACGGGTGAGTCAATGAGACTCAATGTGTACACAACACTAAAATTCAATAGATCAGGCATACATTTTTCATATCCAATACTTATTCATATAACAGATAAAAATGATGATGCAACCCAAACCCAAACCTAGGTGCCATCCGCTACACATCCCCGCACTCAACTTTGCACACCGTGGGGACTATTAAGTCAACCCTCCATCCGCTACACACCATCGGAAGGCGATCATTTGCAATCGACGTGCTCATCGTCCATATAAAATTTGTGGCATAGCCACTCAGATAATTGTGTCATGAGACACCACATTCGAGATAATGTAACCGAAGTTACCACATTCGAGATAATGTGTGAAGTCACCACATTCGAGATAGTGAGACCGTAGTCATCACATTCACTTCCCCTTTTTCATATATCCCGAATGACCCATATTATTCATATCATGCATATCATACTTAAATTCTCATTCTTATAAATTTTCACATGTTATAAATAACATATTTCATAATCCTAGTGGAAGTAGGAAACGCACTGAGTACTTTGTACCATATTATGGTACCTTAGCCACATTCTTATAAACATGCATATTTTACATATTACCATCAATCTTATTAAAAGTTAGTGTGGGGTACACACTGATTCGCTTAACGAAGTCCTTGAAATCCCGAAGAACCGATCCACGATTTAGATCCTTAACTCCTATATTCGGCCAATCATTTAAACACATTAATAAACCTTTTGGCTTTAAAACCAAATCCTAGTAGGATTTGTATACTAAAAACCTACCTTGTTGCCGATTGACTTAAGAATCAAGTCCCAAAACTTTGTTGTATTCCTTCTTTGTGATCTCAAATCCCGAAAAGTATTCCTTGCTTTCCTAGGGATGTCGAAATTTCTATAATCACATGTTAGGTTTAATCTAACATTAAAACTCAAAACAAGACATTTGGATCTTATAGTTTCTTACCTTAGATCCCGAAATATTCCTCCTTGTAGTCAACAGTTGTAGAAACCCGAGAGATCCCCTTAATACTTCAGTCGACTGCTTCCTTGCTTAGATTCATAGGGAGATTCGGCTATGGCTTCTAATGGAGAGGAAAATATTCGGCTAGGTTCCAACAATTACTTAATCTCGACTTGACAAAAGAAAAGAAAGAAAAGAAGAGAAGAGAGCACTAAGAATTCGACAGAGAAAGGAGGAAGCACAAATTGATGAGTAGCCCTCCTTCCTTCCTTTTATATAGCCGAAATTATCATCTAAGGAGTCCCTTACTTGGCCACCACTCTCTCTCTCGATAACTTTATCCTTTAATTATCACTTAAAATAAAAGATAATTCAGCAACTATCCTTACTTAGCCGAAATTATTAAACTCAAAGTCCCTTACTTGGCCATCACTTCTCCCTTATTTTCCTCTTTATTTCTTTATTCAAATTAAAAGAATTTAATCCAACAATTATCTCTTGAAAATAATGATAAATAAATCCCTTATTTATCCACTATTTATAAAATAATAAAAGCTCCTAATTTATAGCCATGTGCCGTCCACCTCAGTCCTCTGGAAGCAAAAATAAAACCTCCTTTATTTGCTTCCCAAGTGACTCGAACTCAGGCTCATTCCTCTTGCATATGGCGCCATTTCCATAGGCCCTAAGTGGCATCTTCAGACCACTTTTCCAAGCCTGTTTGTGTGTCAAATTCCACAAACTTTTTCTTTTAAGGCCACCTTGCCTTAATTTCCCCTTTTAAACCTTAAAACTCGTCATTTCTAGGTCATTTCTAAGTTTCCAAAAATTTCGCTCGCTCTGTAAACTTGACATTTTCTTACATTTCCAAGTTTTCAGAAATGTTCACTTTCCTATTTTGAATCATTTCCAAATCATTTCCATCCATTTTCATACATTTTCAGGTTTCCAAAAATGTTCATTTCTAACTCATTTTCATTCATTTCCGGGTTTCCAAAAATATTCAAAATTTATTCTTAGTACCTAAAACATGTCACTCAGTAAAACTAAACCGAAAATGCATAGGCCCTTTCCCGGATGTTCTGATTCTACCCCCTTAAAAAAATTTCGTCCTCGAAATTTCCTAACTAAAATAATTGAGGGTATTGTTGTCGCATCGTCTCTTACAGTTCCCACGAAGCTTCCTCCGATCCATGGTTGCGCCATAACACTTTGACTAGAGGAACCGACTTCCTCCGTAGCACTTTCACATCACGTTCCAATATCCGAGATCGGCTCTTCCTCGTAGGATAAGTCCGGCCTTAGCCTACTTCTTCGACAAGTACCACATGAGACGGATCCGATCGGTAACGACGTAGCATGGACACATGGAATACGTCGTGCATCTGCCGCAACTCTGGTGGAAACTCCAATTGGTATGCCACTGCTCCAACTCGCTTCAGTACTCGATAGGGCCCTATAAACCTTGGGTCTCTATCAGAGATGATCGATACTGGTACTCCGTGTAACCTTACGATCTCCGCCACATATAACTTGGCTAACTTCTGAAGAGAATAGTCGACTCTCACCGGAATAAAGTGCGCGGACTTGGTCAAACGATCCACTATCACCCATACCGAGTCCTTCATAGTAGGCGTAAGGGGAAGCCCACTAACGAAATCCATGGTAATTCTCTCCCACTTCCATTGCGGAATCTCGATTGGTTGAAGCAATCTCGATGGAACTTGGTGTTCAACGGCCTTAACTTGTCGACACGTCAAACATTTCCCCACAAATTCAGTCACTTCTTGCTTAAGATCGGACCACCAAAATTGTTCCCTTAGATCTCCGTGATGACTTAATACCTCGGGATGCATAGCATAAGGGCTACTATGCGCCTCCCAAAGAATCCTTTGTCTTAACTCCTTGTCCTTCTTCGGCATACGGACTTTTCCTTTGTAACACAATACTCCTTCATCATTAACGCCATAATCCTTTAATTCCCGCTCGCGCACTTGCCGTAATTTAGCACTTAGATCCTTATCAACCAAGCGTCCCTCTTTCACCTCCTTCACCATGTGGGCTTGACTTGCAACTCGCCAACAAAGCTTCCATCATGACAAACTTAAGTGAGCGAACATAGCCCTTAGATCCGACATAACCTTTCGACTTAGGGCATCGGCTACCACATTCGCCTTGCCGGGTGGTACTCTATCGAGCGATCATAATCCTTTAATAGTTCCACCCACCTTCACGCCTCAAGTTCAACTCCTTCGAGTCAACAAATACTTAAGGCTCTTGTGGTCTGTGTAGATTATCGACCTTTCTCCATAGAGGTAGTGCCTCCAAACCTTAAGGGCGAAAACCACTACTGCCAACTCTAAGTCATGAGTTGGGTAGTTAACCTCATGAGGCCTTAGTTGCCGAGACGCATACGCGACTACTTTTCCATCTTGCATTAGCACATATCCTAATCCTGTATGCGAAGCGTCACAATACACCACAAAATCCTTCCCAGCCTCTGGCTGAATTAACACTGGAGCCTCCGTCAACACCTTCTTAAGGTTTTCAAAGCTCTTCTGTTGCTTATCAGACCATTCAAAGGGTACTTCCTTCCTTAGTAACTTTGTCAAAGGCGCGGCTATTGACGAGAATCCTTCTACGAACCTTCTGTAATAGCCTGCCAAACCTAAGAAACTTCGAATCTCAGCCACGGACTTAGGTGGTTTCCAATCCAACACTGCTTCGATCTTCCTAAGATCCACCCTTATTCCTTCTGCGGATACCACATGTCCTAGGAATGCCACCTCCTTAAGCCAAAATTCACACTTGCTGAATTTGGCATAGAGCTTCTTCTCCCTTAATACTTGCAGCACAATTCGGAGGTGTTCATCATGCTCTTCTTCAGACTTGGAGTACACCAAAATATCGTCGATGAACACAACGACGAACCTATCCAAGTATGATTGGAAAACTCGGTTCATCATATCCATGAACGCGGCTGGAGCGTTCGTCAATCCAAACGGCATCACCACAAACTCAAAATGGCCGTATCTTGTCCTAAAAGTGGTCTTATGGATATCTGCCTCCTTCACCTTCAACTGGTGATATCCCGACCTTAAGTCTATCTTTGAGAATATCATGCCCCTTTTGGTGATCGAACAAGTCATCGATCCTTGGCAAAGGATACTTGTTCTTGATGGTCAGCTTATTCAACTGACGGTAATCTATGCACATACGCATAGTTCTATCTTTCTTCTTTACAAACAGAACTGGTGCTTCCCATGGAGACACACTGGGTCATATGAACCCACGATCCAACAACTCTTGGATTTGAGCCTTGAGCTCAACTAACTCCTTTGGCGCCATTCGGTATGGAGCGATTGACACAGGAGCTATTCCCGGTAGTAAGTCTATTCCAAATTCCACCTCCCTATCTGGGGGTATTCCTGGTAATTCTTCCGAAAATACATCTTCAAAGTCTCTTACAGTTCTAACTCCACTGACACCTTCTTCCTTTCCACCCAATGCACTTACGAAGGCTAAGAACGCCTTGCACCCTTTCTTAACCATTTTATCAGCCTTCAACGCCGAAACTACGTTGGACAGATAGTTTCTTCTCTCTCCGATCATTACTACTACTTCATCCTCTGGGGTCCTTAGTTCCATTCGTTTAGCCGCACAATCCAACACGGCTCGGTGCTCTACTAGCCAGTCCATTCCAAGTATAAGTTCAAACTCCCCAAAGGGTAGTTCCATTAGGTCAGCCCGAAAGTTCACTCCCTGAATCTCTAGGGGTACGTTTCGAAAGATCCTATCCACCATTACAGTTTGGCCTAATGGGCTTACTACAGTTATCCCCCTATCAGAAAGTTCAGAGTCTAGGCCTAGTGTGTCCACTACACTACATGCAACATATGAATGGGTCGAGCCCACATCAATTAAGGCATAATAAGGCTTGCCATAAATAAGGAACGTACCGGTTATAACATCCAGTGCATCTCCGTCCTCCCTACGGTGAACCGCATAAACCAAACCCGGTTGCCTTGCCTCAACATTAGCAAAGCACTCTCGCCTCGTGCTCGCGCCCTCTACCGCACCGTTACCTCGACATTTGAACCACGACCTCGTTGAGGTTCTTTGTCCTCCTCTACCAACTCGACTAACATTACGAGCGGCTTGTCGACTTTCATCTAGTTTCTTAGGACAATCCTTGAGCATATGGTCCTTGGACCCACACCAAAACATCCTCCCGTCTTTTCCAAAGACTCCCTAAGTGCTTCTTCCCACAATGTTCACAAGGACGATCATCGCCATCCCGCACGACTTGCGATTTTGCGGCCCATCAACTCTAGTCCTCTTTTGAGCCTTCCTGCACGATCCAAAACCTCTTTTGGGCCTATTTCGATCCACATGCGCTTTGTAGAATCCTTGATTCCTTCAGCCACTTTGGCCTTTTCTACCAAAGTAGAAAACTCCAGCTCCTGATGCGGTGCTATCAACAGTCTCAGATCATCCCTTAGCCCGTCATCAAAACGGACACAGCGCTCATGCTCAGTTGCCACTACTCCTCGAGCATATCGGCTCAACCTTAGGAATTCAGCCTCATACTCCGCCACGGACTTGTTCCCTTGAACCAGCCCCATAAATGCCTTCCTTTGCTCGTCAAGATACCCGGTTCCTACATACTTCTTCTTCGAAATGCTTCCTTAACATATTCCCGTGTCGATCTCTCACCGTGGCACCATCCCGAATAGTCAACCACCACTGATACGCTTCATCGCGTAACAGTGCCACCATTCCTTTTAACTTCTCCTCAGGGGTCAAGTCAAGCTCATCTATGATGCGCTCTGTTGCTTCCAACCAAGATCTCGGTGAACGGGTGCCACACCCGATACCCCACGAAACATTTCGGCTCCATTAGCTCGAGCCGCTCAGTACTGCACTTACGGGTCCCGAATTTCCTCCCGCACCACCACCAACTCCAAAACTCGTAGCACAGCCTGCGACACAGCATCATCTCCCGTCTGAGCTTGCTGCTCAACACCCATAGCTGGGGGTGGTGGTGGCGGTGGTATCTCGTTGTCGGACCTTGACCCGATCTAACGGGTTACGACACCGCATCATCCTTCCTCTACCTCGCCCACGATGACCACGTCCTCTAGAGCTCATTTCTAACGTCGTAATCGATTAAGAAGTTTTATGAATTAGTCTTTCTTTCACTTGTTTACCCATGAAGGAATTTTATGACAAGAGTTTTAGGAGTGGTTCTTTCGTATTCATACATGCACACACAGTCTTTCCATTCATTCGTACATCCATCAAACAATTATGAACTTTCGCTCATTCAGAGAAACGTTGTAGTTTTCATTGTTATTATTTTTCCACTACCTAGGGTATTTTCGTGATCAATGTCATACAGGGTATTTTCGTAATTTTTCAAAAGGAAAAAGTTCCTTGGTGATTTTGTCATAAATTATTTTGGTATTTTTAAATTTGGGGTATTTTGAAAAATTTTGAAATCCAGGGCATTTCGGTGATTTTGGACCCTGGGGTATTTTGGTGATTTTTTCTCCAAGCCGGGGTAAATTTGTAAAATATTATAAATCAGGGATATTTCAAAGGTTGCAAAACTTTAAGGGTTCTTTTTGAGAATTGTACTTTTCAAAAACGGTGATGTTGCAAAAATTTTAGAAATCGAGGGTCATTTTGGTAATTTTATAAGTTAGGGAAATTTTGAAATTTCCAAAATTCAAGGTATTTTTGATAAGTTGCAAATTAGGGGTTTTGAACATTGATAAAATAATGAAATTTTGGCAAAATCTGTTGGGTAGTTGGTCATTTTATAAACCAAGGGTATTTTGGTAATTTTACCACTAGGGGCATTTTTGTATAAATCGGAAATCTTTCGGAAATTTTGTAAAGATGGTTTTCATGAATTTAGAAGAAAGTTTTAAGAGTTCTAAAACTAGGGTTTTGTTGTTTTTATAAAAACACGGCTAATTCCCTTCGGGTTTTAGTTATTGTGTTTAGCCTATGACCGAGTCCTCTTGGTCATGGTGAACCAAAGCTACGCACTGTGCAGGATTCGAGTGGAGAGGAGGTGAGTCACGCAGATCGCTTAAATACCAAGCTCCCACCAGAAACCATTCCTAGACATGCGCATGAGAGGTTGCCACACCCATCGAGCCCTCTCGGGTTAGGGTGAACCGAAGCTACGCACTGTAGGATTCTGCGAAGAGAAGGTGAGTCACTAGGATCGCTTAAATACTGTGCTCTTTCGGATCCAATCCTAGACATGCGCATGTGGGGTTACCACACCCTAACTCAAAGTGACTTAGCCATAGGTTTGTTTAACGTTCCTTAAGTCTTATGTGTTTGTGTTTGAGTAGACTAGTCTTAGGGTTCAAGTTCCTATCATGCTATTCTACGTTCCATTCCTTTTCTACCCTTCTAATATTCATTACACATAATCACACAAATAGTTAGGGGTACTTACCTGGTGGACTGCGGGTCGGAGACTTAGGAGCCATGCCAGAAAACCTGTTTATTTCATAAAATATTTTCAAAAAGAACTTATTTGGGCTTGCTTTGAAAACATTTTGGGCCTTGGCCCACAGGCCGAGAGTTTTAACCTGGGCTCTGATACCAAATTGAAACACCCCACACCCGGCCCAAGAGCCTGGACCGGATCTGGTATGTTCCTTAAGTAAACTGGTTTCAAAATTCTTTTATTACCAGAGAAAAACTTGTGCGATTTTTAAAAACTATTGTTTTGGGTTGGGCTTGAGTTAAAAACCCATTGATCTTATTTTAAAGTCCAATTAATTAAGATGAAAAAAAACAATTAGGGTTTATTTTTAAAGAAATAAATTTTACTTAACTTTAATTGAAAATAATTCGTAACATAGTAATTAAAAATAAAAGTAAAGAAGTGTAACTTATGGCCTTATTACATCAAGTAGAATCCCAAAATAAAATTCTAAAATACTTAAATAAATTTAAATATCCATATTGAATAAAACTTCAAGCTGAGCATGGCCATCCCTAAGCTTCCGCCGAACCCGGTCCATTATTGATCGTCACCTGAAAAATAGTCCCACAACGGGGTGAGTCAACAGACTTAATGTGTACACAACACTAAAATTCAATAGATTACGCATTCATTTTTCATATCCAATACTTATTCATATAATAGATAAAAATGATGATGCAACCCAATCCCAAACCTAGGTGCCATCCGCTACACATCCCCGTACCAACCTGCACACCGTGGGGACTATTAAGTCAACCCTCCATCCACTACACACCACCATCGAAGCGTCGCTGCGATCGACGTGCTCATCGCCCATATAAAATTTGTGGCATAGCCACCAGATAATTGTGTCATGAGACACCACATTCAGATAATGTAACCGAAGTTACCACATTCAGATAATGTGACCGAAGTCACCATATTCAGATAGTGAGACCGTAGTCATCACATTCACTTCCCCTTTTTCATATATCCCGAATGACCCATATTATTCATATCATGCATATCATACTTAAATTCTCATTCTTATAAATTTTCACATGTTATAAATAACATATTTCATAATCCTAGTGGAAGTAGGAAACATACCTGAGTACTTTGTACCATATTATGGTACCTTAGCCACATTCTTATAAACATGCATATTTTATATATTACCATCAATCTTATTAAAAGTTAGTGTGGGGTACACACCTGATTCGTTTAACGAAGTCCTTGAAATCCCGAAGAACCGATCTACTGATTTAGATCCTTAACTCCTATATTCGGCCAATCATTTAAACACATTAATAAACCTTTTTGGCTTTAAAACCAAATCCTAGTAGGATTTGTATACTGAAAACCTACCTTGTTGCCGATTGACTTAAGAATCAAGTCCCAAAACTTTGTTGTATTCCTTCTTTGTGATCTCAAATCCCGAAAAGTATTCCTTGCTTTCCTAGGGATGTCGAAATTCCTATAATCACATGTTAGGTTTAATCTAACATTAAAACTCAAAACAAGACCTTTGGATCTTATAGTTTCTTACCTTAGATCCTGAAATATTCCTCCTTGTAGTCATGAGTTGTAGAAACCCGAGAGATCCCCTTAATACTTCAGTCGACTGCTTCCTTGCTTAGATTCATAGGGAGATTCGGCTATGGCTTCTAATGGAGAGGAAAATATTCGGCTAGGTTCCAACAATTACTTAATCTCGACTTGACAAAAGAAAAGAAAGAAAAGAAGAGAAGAGAGCACTAAGAATTCTGGAGAGAAAGAAGGAAGCACAAATTGATGAGTAGCCCTCCTTCCTTCCTTTTATAGCCGAAATTATCATCTAAGGAGTCCCTTACTTGGCCACCACTCCTCTATCTGATAACTTTATCCTTTAATTATCACTTAAAATAAAAGATAATTCAGCAACTATCCTTACTTAGCCGAAATTATTAAACTCAAAGTCCCTTACTTGGCCATCACTTCTCCCTTATTTTCCTCTTTATTTCTTTATTCAAATTAAAAGAATTTAATCCAACAATTATCTCTTGAAAATAATGATAAATAAATCCCTTATTTGTCCACTATTTATAAAATAATAAAAGCTCCTAATTTATAGCCATGTGCCAGTCCACCTCAGTCTTACGGAAGCAAAAATAAAACCTCCTTTATTTGCTTCCCAAGTGACTCGAACTCGAGCCCATTCCTCTTGCATCTGGCGCCATTTCCATAGGCCCTAAGTGGCATCTTGGACCACTTTTCCAAGCCTGTTTGTGTGTCAAATTCCACAAACTTTTTCTTTTAAGGCCACCTTGCCTTAATTTCCCCTTTTAAACCTTAAAACTCGTCATTTCTAGGTCATTTCTAAGTTTCCAAAAATTTTCGTTCGGCTCAGTAAACTTGACATTTTCTTACATTTCAAGTTTCAGAAATGTTCACTTTCCTATTTTGAATCATTTCCAAATCATTTCCATCCATTTTCATACATTTTCAGGTTTCCAAAAATGTTCATTTCTAACTCATTTTCATTCATTTCCGGGTTTCCAAAAATATTCAAAATTTATTCTTAGTACCTAAAACATGTCACTTCATAGAACTAATACGAAAATGCATAGGCCCTTTCCAGGATGTTACAGACAGGGTCTTACACGAATCAAATACGATGCCGATGTCCCAAACATGGTCTTACACGTAAATCTCATATCAATTCCAACGTCCCAGACGTGGTCTTACACGAAATCTCTTATCGATGCCAACGTCCCTGACATGGTCTTACACGAAATCTCGAATCAACTCCAACATCCCAGACGTGGTCTTACATGATATCACATAACAGACACCTATGTCATGACATACGTAATTCCTATATATTCGTAGGTTCACATGGGACTTCTCGGACTTTATCAGCTTATCGACTTATTAGCCAACTTGAATTACACATACATTCCATCTCAATGGATAATCATAGTATTTCACATATCATGTACACTCAAATAATTCAATACAAATACATTTATTTATATATCGACTTACCTCGAATTTGGATATTCGTTGGGACTCGGTTATTCGACTACTTTCGCTTTCCCGCGATCAAAGCCCGTTTTCTTCGGTTCTTGATCTATACATATTCAGATTTAACTCATTTACTCAATAATTCATTCAATTCAATCCGAAATCACATATTTAGGGCAATTTACAAATTAGCCCTCACATTTGCACATTTGGACATTTTAGTCCCTATTTCACAAAATCATCAAATACACAAAATCACCATATACCCATGCTTAATCGAATATTCATGTATCTCATACAAGTCCATACATTTCATTTATTTCACAATTTAGTCCCTCAAAATGATATTTTCACAATTTAGCCGTAATTAGCTAAATTCATCAAAAATTCAAGAACAAAGCATGTTCATTAAAAACATATCTTTCATTTGACTCCAAAAATCATCATAAAACTCATCATTTCATCAATGGCTCAACTCATAAAAATCATCATTTCTCAAAAATAAAACATGGGTTTTATAGCATACGAAGCAACGATTACATAAACGTAGAAATTATCAAAAACCGAAGTCAAAACTTACCTTAATCAAAGCTTGTAAGTGCCGAATGTGCAAAACTCAAACCCTTACTTCTTTCTTTTGATTTTCGGCTAGATGAATGAATAAAAGATGAACACTTTCATCTTTTTGTTTTATTATTATCATAATATTAATCTAATTACTAAATTAACCTTTTAATAAACATTTAGTAACATATAAGCATAAGGTCACTAATGTATTTAAATCATCCACTAACTTAATAGTAGTCTAATTGCCTCATAAGGCCTCCTCTTTTAAAAGCCACAACACATAGGTACTTTAACAAATAGCATGCTAGTTTTGCATTTAATGCAATTTAATCCTTTTATCAAATTAAGCACTCAGACGGATAAATTAGCTTACGAAATTTTAACACATGCTTAATCACATATCAAGGGAACAGAAAATAATATTAAAATAATATTCAAACTCAGATTTGTGGTCCCGAAACCACTATTCTGACTAGGGTCTAAACTGAACTGTTACAAACTCCCCGGGTTCCTTTGTGGTCTACCCCTCGAAGGTGCATTGCTCGCCCTTACTTCTTATTTTTTGTCTCTCTCATCCCTCTCTGGACAGTTTTGAATGAAGTGGTCAGGTGAACCACACTTGTAGCAAGTTTTATTGTTTCCCCAACACTCCTCAGTATGTTGTCTACCACAATTTGGACACTCTAATTTATTTAACTTTGCATTGCCCATGCTTACCATCGAGGTGGCTTGAACTCTCGAGCCCGAATATGCATTACCTCGATCCCGGTGTGAATACCCAGCTGAAGTAGTCGTCCGAGGGTTCATTTCCTTGGACCTCTTTGATTGAGTTTGGAACGATTTACTCATCGGCCTCTTCCTTGCATATCGTGTAACAGCCCGATTTAGGGGCTAGTCAAAACAGTGATCTTGGGATCACTAATCCGAGGTTAGAGAAAATTATTTTTACATTATTTTATGTGTTATAATATGTTCATAAAGAGGCATGAGGATTTTGGTGCTTTAATTTTAGCGATTGAAGGCTTAATTTCGAAAAAGGACTAAATCGTATAAAGTGCGAAAGTTCTATTTTATTTGCTAGAGGTGTCAAATAGCTATAGAATATTAATTGGAGGTCCCAAATGTGCAATTTGGCCTTGTTTTAAGTGAGTTGGCCGGCCATGTGACATAGGGGATAAGAGCATTTAATTTTGGTCAACTTTGGTGGAGATTAGGTGATAAAATGAATAAAATAAGATGAATAAAAGATGTTATCATCTTTCACTATTCATCCTCCTTCTTTCCACCAAAAATTGAAGAGAAAATAGAGCTCTTGGGTTTCAAACTTTCAGCCAAGCTATCTCCCTTGCTAGTAAGTGATTTAGATGGTTTTAATTGATGATTTTTGTGTTTTTGGAGTCCCCAAAGCTTAAGCTAGCTAACGTGGGGACCAATTTGTAATATGGTTGAAAGTCTAGGGACTTTCCATGAGAGAGTTTATATTGTTAACTGAGTTTTTATGGAAGAAAAGGAATGTTAGGGAGATGAGAAACAACTTTTCTAAAAGGTGTTGTCATGAAAACACCTAATTTGGACTAATATGCAAATGTTGTAATTTGTTCATTAATGCATGAAATAGTTGGATTTGTGAGTAGTTTTAAGAGGATTTAATGTTCATCTAGGCATGTTTAACAAGAAAATATGATGAAAAATGATTTACGAGCCTAAGGGCAAAATCATAATTTTGCCAGTGTAAGGGCAAAATAGTCATTTTTGACTAAGTGTAGATTATGAAGTATTATGATTAGTGTGGTGATTAAAAGAGTGAATTTTATTGTTCTAGATCGAAGAAAACGAGATTCGGACCTAGAACGGGAGAAAAGAGAAATATGGACAAATAGGTCCCTTTCGACCCTTTTCCGCATCAAGGTAAGTTCGTATGCAAATGTTGCAATTACGTACGGGTTATTTAACATTCCAATGCTATATGAAATGTATAATTATGCTATGAATGTATTAAATATGTTTTGACGAGTTGTTAAGAGAATTGAATATAAGATAGTGAGAAATGCAAATAGCATGATATAATGATAGTTAAGGCCCCGTGTAAGACCATATATAGAATATGGCCTCGGTATGGGATTTTGTATGAGACCATGTTGGGGACATGGCATCGATATGTTAATTCATGTAAGACCCTATCGGGGGTATGATGTCAGTGTGACTTTACGTGTATGAGACTCAAAGGTGTTATTTAACAATTTGAGTGATTCAATAAGTATGTTGAAAATGAGAATGAATGTGGTTGTACCACGAGAGGTACAAGTATGTATTAGAAATGATTTGAGATGAATTCGGTATATAATGAACCCATAGTGGGTTATGTGTAAATGATGCACCTTGGTTGCATAAGTTATAATTATTAATGAATTTCATGAATGCGAACGATTATTGTAGAAAGCTAGTTAATGATGATAATGTGTGAGGATGTTCCCGGATGAACATTTGAAATAGAGAAATGTATGTGGATAAATATCCATGAATGTATAATAATGGTGGGCTATGTGCATTACCACATTATAAATTATTAAATGATGGGTTGTGTGCGATACCGTCGCTTATATTATTGTTTGGTGGGCTAAGTGCGATACCACCATAATTATAAATGATTGGTGGGCTAAGTCCGATACTACCGTAATTATAAATGATTGGTGGGCTAAGTGCGATACCACCGTAATTATAAATGATTGGTGGGCTAAGTGCGATGCCACCGTAATTATAAATGATTGGTGGGCTAAGTGCGATACCACCGTAATTATGAATGATTGGTGGGCTATGTGCGATACCACCCTATTAGAGATTTGAGGGTGGGCTAAGTGTGAAACCACCAAGAGATTGGTAGTATGAGTGGCTTATTGAAAATGCTTAATGTATTATTTTATGTGATTATGTGATGACTAGTGCAGGGATGTATGCTAATTAACATGAGCTTTTGGGTTGTGGCATGGTTAGAATGTGGTAAGAGACAGAATGAGTAAGTTTTAAGAATGATTGAGTAGGTAACCATGAGTTCAAAAGTAAAACTCATTATAATACCTTGCAGCTGAGTATAATCGATAATTGATTGCTATATAAATATGAACTTACTAAGCATTATTGCTTACTCCTCTTTCTTTCTCATCTCTTATAGGTTAATTTAGCTAGCTCGGGTTGGAGACCGCCGGAGATGTTTCACACTATCGAGCAGACACTTGGTATGAGGTATCAAGTCCTTATGAGTTATGGCATGTATAGGGATAGAATTTAAAGTTGATTAAGTCATAGTTGACATAGCCAAATGTGTTGGCCAAAGAGAGTTTAAGGTTCAATTATGTATAGCCATAGATGATGGCTTAAGTCGGTTGTAATTATTATAGAAATAGTTCTCCCTCGTGTATGGGATGAAGACGTTATTGTATAGTTTAGATGTGATAATTCAAGATTTATAATTGGCAATATGTGAACATTTGGTAATGGTGTATTCATGTGTGCAATAAAGAGTGGCAAAGGCTTGGTAAATAGCCTGCTAATTGTCCACATGGGTAGACACACGGGCGTGTGTCTAGACTATGTGGGAGGCACGGCTAGCACATGGGCGTGTGCCCAGGCCGTGTGAAGTCTGCACCTTGCACTTGGAATTCAAATCGCCACACGGCTGAAGCACACGGGCATGTGTATAGGCCGTGTGGATATGGCAGAATGTCACGGTTTGGCACACTGGCCAGGGCCACGGGCGTGCCCAGGCCGTGTGGATTATTCAGTGTTGACCACGGGCGTCGAACACGGGCGAGTGAGATGATACACGGGCATGTGACCCCTATTTAGGTAAAATTTTCTTAAGTGCGTAAAAGTTTCCAAATTATCTCCGAAACTTTTTGGAAGCATGCTTAGGGCCTCGTAGGCCTATTATAAGAATGATAGACCTATGAATGGAATAGTTTTAAATTGAAATGAGTTTGATAGCCCAAAATTGTATGATTGTGCGAGTTAAGTACGGTAACGCCTCGTGCCTAGTTCTGGCATAGAATACTGGCAAAGGGTGTTACATTTAATGGTATCAGAGCTATGGTTTAGTCGGTTCTCGGACTAACCTAGCGTGAGTAAGAGTCTAGCTATACATGCCATTGGTGGACCATGATAGTGTGATATTGATAAACCGTAAAAGTAACATATTTTAAGCCCACATTTAGCATGCTTTTGGATGAATTATCCCTTATTTTATGTCATTTGGTGCTCTTAATCCTTTGTTTTCATGTTTTATACTCAGGAAAGCACCGGAGGATGAAAAGAATAAGAAACGGGCTTAAAACGGGCCAAATGGGCCACATCACAAAATCGACACGGCCTGGGCCCAAGACCACACGGCCGTGCCTCATCAACGGACTCCACAAGGCCTGCCCACGATTTATATGGGCGTGTGCCATCGCCGTGCCCCTGTCGTGACAAAGAGAAATTTCTCTCGGATTAGGATACTTAGGGGCAAAGAAACACATTCCAAAGCCTATATAAACACCCTAAGTATGACCTAAAAGGGGGAGCCCAAGGCTGTTGTCAAGGGGCATCTTGCTAGTCCAGAGGAGGCAGATTTGTGGAGGTTTACTTGAAGATAGCCAGTTGATCCATCTCAAGAAGCCGGAATCATACTCAAGACGGAGGATCTCTCCTTCAATTCCTTCAGGGGGTTTTAGGGATTTCTTATGTTTTGTTTTATCTTTTCTTCTGAGATGTTTTCTTTTATTGTTATGAACTAAACCCTCAGATACCTAAGGGGGATGAAACCTAAGATGAATCTTGTTATCGTTTGCTGAACTATATGATAAATATTTGACATGTTCTTAATTATGTGTTCTTAATTCTTGTGTTGATATTTACGGGATATTGATTCAAGTTTGATGTGCTTAGGTGGAGGAGCAAAAGTCCCTGCCTAAGAGTAGATCTAGCATAGTTAAGCGGAGTCGATCACGCACCTAGAGATAGGGTGACGAGATTTTGTCGGATTAGGGTGAAACCTAATATGGGATTCCATAGATCGAGTTAATGCAATTCTAGGGGTTTTAATTAGAAAGAGATTTCAATTAATCAACCTAGGGTTAGACGTTATTCGCTTCGAGAGAGGGTTTAATATACATTAGGGAATCTTACGGATCAATTTAAATGAATAAATCGTCTGGTTCAGAGTTAGATAACAAGTGAAGTCTAGGTGGATTCTTCCTTGGGTATTGTCTTTATCAATTGGCTTTTCCCACAAGTATTTTCCCCAAATTCATTCTTCTTTGTCTTAGAGTCTTTAGTTTAATAATTAGTTAATTTAGATTAAACAACAAATTTCCTTTATTTTAGGCTAGATAATAAAAAGAAAGTTAGTATTAGTACTTTTAGTTCCTTTGGGTTCGACATTCCGGTCTTGCCTTAACTATACTACTGTTCGATAGGTGCGCTTGCCTCAAATTGTTGTCATAGTTAGTTTCCAGGTTCGATCATTCTCATTATAAATTTTAAGACTTTGACATCGTATAAACACAACGATCAAGTTTTTGGTGCCGTTGTCGGGGAACTAAAATATTAAGAAAGCTCAATTTTTATTACTTTAGCCATTTTTATTTTATTTTATTTTACAATTTACTTTTATTTCTTAATTTATTTTAACTTTGCTAAATTTTCTTCTTTTACTATTTCCTTCTTTTAGGTACCTCTAGTTTATGACTAGAAGGAACCCGCAGGTCCCCCACTTTACGACAGTGATATTGAAAGAACAGTTCGTAGAAATCGCAGAGTAATATGGCGAAGCTCAAACTACATAGAAGAAGAGCAAGAAGGCGAAACCAATCCTGCTGAAGGGATGGCTAAATATAACCCACTACCTCCAGAGATGGTTGAAAATAATGCTCCTAGAACTATGTATGATAATGCTAAACCTAGTTTAACAGGAACTGAGTCAAGTATTGTCAGACCTGCTATTGCTGCAAAAAATTTTGAACTGAAACCTAACACAATTCAGATGATACAGTAATTTGTTCAGTTTGATGGTTTGCAGGATGAAGATCCAAATAATCACTTGGCAAATTTCCTATAATTTTGCGATACTTTCAAGATAAATGGCGTTACTGACGATGCCATCCGTCTTCAATTATTTCCCTTCTCTCTGAGGAATAAAGCCAAACAGTGGCTGCATTCTCTTCCACGAGGGTCAACCACTACATGGGATCAAATGACCGAAAAATTTTTATTAAACTATTTTCTGCCGGCCAAAACGGCCAAGTTAAGGAATGATATCTCTTCTTTTATGCAGATTGATTTAGAGACACTTTACGATGCAAGGGAGAGATACAAAGATTTGCTGAGAAGGTGTCCACACCATGGATTACCCTTGTGGCTACATGTAACACCCCATACCCGAGTCCGAGGCTAAGACTGGATACGAGACATTACTATGCTTGAACTTTCTTAAACATGTACTTACGGGCTATAAAATTTTGTTCTGAATTAAAAACTTCTCTTTCTTAGTCAAATTAGACGTTTCATGGGCCTACGAGGCCTCAGACTTATGTCCCGAAACTTTCAAAACTCATCTGGAAACTTTCTCTCGAAACAGGGGTCACACGTCCGTGTGTCTTGGGACACGCCCATGCACCCCTAAAACATGCCCGTGTCTTTCACCCGTGGAGGATACTGGCAAATTACACACGGCCTGGACATGCTTGTGGCCCTGGCCTGTGTGCCAAACATTGGCATTCTGACTTATTCACACGGTCTGTACACATGCCCGTATGTGTCAGCCGTGTGACAATTGAATTTCTAAGTGTCAAGTGCAGACTTCACACGGCCTTGGCACACGCCCATGTGCCAACCGTGTGTATCACACGACCTGAACAAACGGCCGTGTGACCAGCTCGTGGTCTAATCTGACTTAAGATACTAAGGTGCAGGAGACACACGGCCTAGAAACACGCCCGTGGGTCTATCCGTGTGGGCACTTAGAGGCTATCTTACCAAGCCTTTTACCACTCTCGTTTGCATACATTCATATACTACTTCAAAACATTCTCAAATCATCATTTAAAACACATGAATTAACACATTTAATCATTAAAGAGATAAAGTCTTTATCCCGTAGACTAGTGAGAACTGCTCCCAATACAATTACAACCAATTTAAGCCATCATCTATGGTCATACACAACCAACTCTAGATTCTCTTAGGCCAATACAATTTGGCTACATTGGTTAGAACTTAATCAACTTTAAAAGAATCCCTATATATGCCATGACTCATAAGGATTTGATACCTCATACCAAGGGTCTGCTCGATAGTGTGAAAACATCTCCGGCGGCCTCCAACCCGAGCTAAGTAATGAAACCTATAAGAGATGAGAAAAGTAAAAGAGTAAGCAAAAATGCTTAGTAAGCTCATCTACATAATCTGTCAAATATTGATATTCATTGAATGTACATAATTACAAAGTATCATGGAGAGTGTCTCTCATAAACTCATGGTTACTTGCTCAAATATTCTTGAAACTTACTCATTCAATCTCTTACCAGATTCTTACCATGTCACAAGCCAATTGCTCATTCAATTAGCATACATTCCTGCACTGATCACCACATGATCATATAAAATAATACATCAAGCATTTTCAATAAGCCGCTCATGCTACTAATATCTCGGTGGTTTGCACTTAGCCCACCATTGAATCTCTAATAGGGTGGTATCGCACACAGCCCACCAATCATTTATACTTATGGTGATTTCGCACTTAGCACACCAATCGTTTATACTTACGGTGGTTTCTCACTTAGCACACCAATTGTTTATAAGCGATGGTATGGCACACAGCCCATCGATTACTAACTAATCAGGTGGTAACGCACATAGCCCACCGATATTAATATAATTGATGGTATCACACCCAGCCCATCACTACCATCAATAAGGTGATATCGCACATAGCTCACCGTTATTTTACATTCATGGATAGAAATCCACAAGTATATCTCTATTTCAAATGTTCATCCGAGAACATCCTCACATACTTCTATTCTTACTTAACTTTCTACGATACTCGTTCGCATTCACACAGTGCATCAATAAATCTATCTCATGCAACTAAGGTGCAATAATAACACATATCCCACTAGGGGTTCATCATATATTGAATTCATCTCCATTCAATTCTAACACATATTTGTGCTTCTCGTGGTACAACCACATACATTCACATACCCGTTGAATCATTCAAATTGTTAACTAACTCCCTTGAGTCTCATACACATAGTTCTCATTGACATTATATCCCAATAAGGTCCTACATACATTAACATGTCGATGCCATGTCCCTGACATGGTCTTATACGAACTCTTACACCGAGGCCATATTCCAATATGGTCTTACTCGAGACTTTAACCATCATCATATCATGCTATACACATCTCAATTCTATTGACATTTCATCAAAAGATATTTCATGCATTCATATGGTAAATATACATTCCCTACCGCATTGGAACGTTAAATTAACTCGTACGTAATTGCAACGTTTGCACATGAACTTACCTCGATGCCGAAAGGGCCAAAAAGGGACCTTTTTACTCACATTTCTCTTTTCATCCGTTTTAGGTCTGAAACTCGTTTTCTTTGATCTAGAACAATGAAATTTACTGATTTAATCACTTATAAATCATATTACACCATAATATATACTTTAGGCAAAAATGACTATTTTGCCCCGACACTTTGGCAAAATTATGATTTTGCCCATAAGCTCGTAAATAAATTTTCATCACATTTTCTTGTTAAACAAGCCTAGCTGAACATTTAATCCTCTTACAACTATCCATAATTCTAACTATTTCATGCCTTAATGAACAAATTACAACTTTTGCATTTTAGTCCCAAATAGGTGTTTTCATGACAACACCTTTCACAACAGTTGTTTCTCATCATCCTATCATTCATTTTCTTCCATAAAACTCATCAAACAACATGAAATCTATCATGGCAAGTCCCTAGACTTTCAACCATATTGCAAACTAGTCCCCTCTTTAGAAAGCTGAAGCTTTGGGGACTCCAAAAGTACAATTTTCTTCAAGAAATACCATCAAAATCACTTACTTGAGTGGAGAATTGCTTGCTGAAATTTTAAGCTTCAAAAACCCCTCCCAGGGCTGCTATTTTTGGTGGAGGAAGAGAAGAAATAAAAAAAAGATGATAGCTTTTCTTTTTGTCATATTTTATTCATCTTTTCTCACCAAATTTGACTAAGCATTAAATGCTCTTGTCTCCCATACCACATGGCCAGCCATCACACTCCAAAATGGACTATTTGCACATTTGGGACCTCCAATTTATAAACCATAGCTTTTTGGTACCTCTAGCAATTAAAATAGAGCTTTCGCACTTTATGCGATTTAGTCCTTTTTCACAATTTAGCTATAAATCGCTAAAATTAAGGCACCAAAATTTTCATGCATCCTTATAAACATGTTATAATACATAACATATCATGAAAATAATTTTATCTAACCTCAAATTAGTGATTCTGAGATCACTGTTCCGACTAGCCCCTAAATTGGGCTGTTACAATTCTCCCCTCCTTAGAGATTTTCGTCCCCAAAAATTTTATCAGGAGGAGTTGCTATCAGCATTCTTAAAATGTTTCCATCTACTCTTCAAAATCGCGAATCCAGTTATCCTCAAGTTTCTCTTGCCAACAACTCTTAAGCTGTGATACATAAGGTCGAAACGTAACTTGAGACCCTAGTTATTCTTCCTCTAGGTATATATTATATTCCGTAATCCACCAATTTGGAACTCTGTACATGTCCAAATGATCGTTCGGATCTTTACTGGTTGATTCATTACAATTCGAATGACATCCCCCTCTTTGGGAATCTTGTCAAACTAAATTTGAAATCTATAAGGTTTTATCTCGCTTTCTCATTAAAGCATTCACCGACTGTAATGGTTTTGACTTGTACGCTTTGGAAACTCAGCTTTTAGTGGATAACTACTTCTGACCATAACTCCATCATATCGTGAAATGTACTCTACTGTCAAAACTTTTATCCACATAACTGTACTTCCTTATTCTTGCTTTATTAGATATGTTGCTTTAAAATCTCATACCAAAGCTCTGTATAAGTTCTGGATTCATCATCAACAACGGAAAACTTATACAACCTGTATTTACCATCTCAAATAAGCTCATTTGGAGCTTATTTAAAATACCATTTACTATATCTCTTCTGAACCCTTTTTGTTCTGAAAAGAAGACTCGCTCTAGTCATTAACCTTGCTGAAACTAAGATGTTACCAACTAGGGTCAATCGAGTAACTAACTCGCATTGCTTAACATGGATCATTTCATAACATCTAACTCACAACACCGACACAAAAGTGATTGTCTCTGGATCACCAACCTGTCAACTCTTTCTCTTGATTCAGACTGATCTTAGTACTAGAACTTTCAAATAAACAGTTCTTTCAATAGCTTACTGACTCAACTATCATGGTTTGAACATTTCGATGAGCATATCTTTATATTATGCTCCCTACTCACGCATACACACGTAATTTTATTCTCTTTTCTTGATTCATGCGTGAATATACACAGAACTTGAATCATATCTCAATACCTTAATCTACTCTTTTCTCCATACTGAGAACATATTTTAAGCACACTCTCATCTGAGTTTCTCTTGCTATGCCAATCTAGAACCTTTATGATCATCATATCTCATGATAGTAGGGACATCTCGATCAAATTCGTTAACTCTATTCGGCTTACCCGAACACCCATCACACAACGTGAAACTTGTGATTTCACCTCTTATACACGAATCATCACCAATTTTCTCCTCAAGGTACCCAATTAAGGTTACGAGGAGATAAAGGAAATGTCGATTTCAATTAACTAAATCGACAACCGTTTTGTCTGATTTTTACTATCAGATAACATTCTCACACAATCATAATTTATGAAAAGAACAACTACATCATCCCTGAAGGGAAACATGTATTAGTACATAATACTAAAGGAGATCATTATAATCCCACCCATGGCATTAACTAACCATGCACAAACCACAGGCTTCGAGCCAACTTACTCATACTTGCCATTTATTTAGCACATATCGTGCCACACATCGTACTAGTTTCTTCGTGATTCATTCACGAATATCTGCATTCACTCCTTCACATGACTTTAGTACTAATCTCATTTATACTTCTAGACTCATCTATTTGTCCCATTGATCACTAGGGATAATCAAAGACGCAAATTCTTCGTCATTCATGTAGGCACGAAACCAATGCCACACCCCCGGGGTGGTCTTATATGGAGTCACCTCTAAATGCCAATGCCATATTCTAGATAAGGTCTTATATGGACTTCCACATCAAGTATCGATGCCATGTTCTGAATATGGTCTTACACGATTCTCATATTCATTACTGATGCCATATTCTAGATATGGTCTTATACGGAATCATAACTTGGTGCCGAGGCCATGCCTCGAACATGATCTTATATGGGACCTTTTCTATCTCATATCTCGATGATAGCCTCATCATTTTAGTCCTCTAGGACTTCAACCTCATGTTCAACAATAGTTACTCTATTTAGTAGAGTATTATGCATCGATGTGATACAAAGCATTCTCAAAATGCTAACATAAATACTGCATTAATCACATATAAACTTACTCAATTTAACTCTCATAACATCTCATCATAATTCAACAGTGGTAAGGGAGTGAGGTTGCAAAGTCCCTTAGCCTAACTCTCGTGACTACATACATATGATTTACTACTCATTGTCAATAAAATATCATCATAGTCACACAACCCGCCTCAGCCAAGTTTTCATACTTACTCATGTTACAATGGTTTCTATCACCCATAATTTCGAACAGTGACTTCACTTACTCAAGTTCCACCTTAATGTCTACTCAAGTACTCAACATTAAGCTCTAATTCCTCTTACTATTTCTTATTAATCTAGAGAATGTCTTACGGGTTTTGAGTACGTCGTTTACTTGATTGCCATAGTCCAACTATGGGCTTACCTGAAATCTCATATCAACACCAACGCCATATCCCAGATACGGTCTTACATGGAAACTCATATCGATGTCGATGCCATATCCCAGATATGGTCTTACACGAAATCTTATACTGAAGCCAGGTCCTAGACGTGGTCTCACACGGGATTACTATTTGATGCCAATGCCATATCCCAGATATGGCCTTATACGGGATCATATATCGATGCCAATGCCGTGCCCCAGACATGGTCTTATATGGGATCACATATACCGCCATGGTCCAACTATGGTCTTATTCATCATTTTATCATTGAACGACCGTACTCATCTCTTACATTCTACTTAGTCAAACTTTTCAGTTTTAACTTCCACACCATAATATGTGTGGCTTCATAACAGAGTCATAAAACAAAACATCATGCATTCTCTACTTTAACAGTCACATGTGAGATTTAACCATGTGGACATATTTATCATAAACAATGGCATCACAAATCTCAAATGCTTACTTACCCTTACTGCTTCTCACATACATCATGGTACTTACTAGTCTTATGTTTGTAAGGTAAACAAGGTACCTGTAACACTTGATCACATAGATGAGTACACTTTACTTTAACAAGCATAATCTCTGATTCATCATTCATAACAAGAATAATACTCATTTTCAACTTGATAATAACTTTGCTTACTCAACTTTCTTGCTATCTCACTTTAACTTTACTCATTTGCCCGATGAATTTCTGCGAATAACTGAGGATACTAAATCTCTTCACATGAACTTGATGCCAAAGCCATATCCTAGATACGGTCTTACATGGAATATCTCATCTTGGTTTCGAGGCCATGTCTTGACATGGACTTATACGAAGTCTTTCTTGTTCTCACCAATGCCATGCCTTGGCTTGGACTTACATGGGATCACTTTCTCTTAATAGCTTTTCAATGCCAAGCTTGCCTTGGACTTACATGATATCTGTTCAATGCCAAGCTTACCTTGGACTTACATGATAACTTGTTCAATACCAAGCTTGCCTTAGACTTACATGATAACTTGTTTAATGCCAAGCTTGCCTTGGACTTACATGATATCACTGCTTGATTGCCGATGCCATGCCTTTGCTTGGTTTTATATGGACTTTCTAATCTCATGTGGTAGATCGAGTATCCTAGGAAATTCCATCTTCAATCGGGACATGCTCGTATTTAATCTCATTGATTTCTTTGTTTAGCAAAACATTAAGCATTCCATGATAATAATGTACATTATACTAAGCAATTCAATGATAGAAATCATAAAGCTTAGAAATCACACAAACTTACTGAAATTAGCTCGGTTGGGAATCATCTCTGTCTTAACAAAACAATTTCGTTAGAGCCTGGAGACATCACACTATCATTATCCACATATGGCATGTATAGCTAGACTTTTACTCGTGCTAGGTTAGCCCAAGAACCGACTAAACCATGCTCTGATACCACTAAATGTAACACCCCATACTCGAGTCCGAGGCTAAGACCGGATACGAGACATTACTATGCTTGAACTTTCTTAAACATGTACTTACGGGCTATAAAATTTCGTTTCGAATTAAAAACTTCTCTTTCTTAGTCAAACCAGACGTTTCATGGGCCTACGAGGCCTCAGACTTACGTCCCAAAACTTTCAAAACTTATCTGGAAACTTTCTCTCGAAACAGGGGTCACACGTCCGTGTGTCTTGGGACACGCCCGTGTACCCCTAAAATATGCCCGTGTCTTTCACCCGTGGAGGATACTGGCAAATTACACACGGCTTGGACACGCCCGTGGCCCTGGCCTGTGTGCCAAACCTTGGCATTCTAACTTATTCACACGGTCTGTACACACGCCCGTGTGCGTCAGCCGTGTGACAATTGAATTTCTAAGTGTCAAGTGCAGACTTCACACGGCCTTGGCACACGCCCATGTGCCAACCGTGTGTATCACACGGCCTGAACAAACGGCCGTATGACCAGCTCGTGGTCTAATCTGACTTAAGATACTAAGATGCAGGAGACACACGGCCTAGACACACGCCCGTGTGTCTATCCGGGTGGGCAGTTAGAGGCTATCTTACCAAGCCTTTTACCACTCCCGTTTGCATACATTCATATACTACTTCAAAACATTCTCAAATCATCATCTAAAACACATGAATTAACACATTTAATCATTAAAGATATAAAGTATTTATCCCATACACTAGGGAGAACTACTCCCAATACAATTACAACCAATTTAAGCCATCATCTATGGTCATACACAACAAACTCTAGATTCTCTTAGGCCAATACAATTTGGCTACATTGGTTAGAACTTAATCAACTTTAAAAGAATCCCTATACATGCCATGACTCATAAGGATTTGATACCTCATACCAAGGGTCTGCTCAATAGTGTGAAAACATCTCCGGCGGCCTCCAACCCGAGCTAAGTAATGAAACCTATAGGAGATGAGAAAAGTAAAATAGTAAGCAAAAATGCTTAGTAAGCTCATCTACATAATCTGTAAAATATTGATATTCATTGAATGTACATAATTACAAAGTATCATGGAGAGTGTCTCTCATAAACTCATGGTTACTTGCTCAAATATTCTTGAAACTTACTCATTCAATCTCTTACCACATTCTTACCATGTTACAAGCCAATTGCTCGTTCAAATAGCATACATTCCTGCACTGATCACCATATGATCACATAAAACAATACATCAAGCATTTTCAATAAGCCGCTCATGCTACTAATATCTCGGTGGTTTCGCACTTAGCCCACCATTGAATCTCTAATAGGGTGGTATCGCATTTGACCCACCAAACATTTATACTTATGGTGATTTCGCACTTAGCACACCAATCGTTTATACTTACGGTGGTTTCTCACTTAGCACACCAATTGTTTATAAGCGATGGTATGGCACACAGCCCATCGATTACTAACTAATCAGGTGGTAACGCACATAGCCCACCGATATTAATATAATTGATGGTATCGCACCCAGCCCATCACTACCATCAATAAGGTGATATCGCACATAGCTCACCATTATTTTACATTCATGGATAGTAATCCACAAGTATATCTCTATTTCAAATGTTCATCCGACAACATCCTCACATACTTCTATTCTTACTTAACTTTCTACGATACTCGTTCGCATTCACACAGTGCATCAATAAATCTATCTCATGCAACTAAGGTGCAATAATAACACATATCCCACTAGGGGTTCATCATATATTGAATTCATCTCCATTCAATTCTAACACATATTTGTGCTTCTCGTGGTACAACCACATACATTCAAATACCCGTTGAATCATTCAAATTGTTAACTAACTCCCTTGAGTCTCATACACATAGTTCTCATTGACATTATACCCCAATAAGGTCCTACATACATTAACATGTCGATACCATGTCCCTGACATGGTCTTATACGAACTCTAACACCGAGGCCATATTCCAATATGGTCTTACTCGAGACTTTAACCATCATCATATCATGCTATACACATCTCAATTCTATTGACATTTCATCAAAAGATATTTCATGCATTCATATGGTAAATATACATTCCCTACCGCATTAGAACGTTAAATTAACTCGTACGTAATTACAACGTTTGCACATGAACTTACCTCGATGCTGAAAGGGCCAAAAAGGGACCTTTTTGCCCACATTTCTCTTTTCATCCGTTCTAGGTCTGAAACTCATTTTCTTTGATCTAGAACAATGAAATTTTCTGATTTAATCACTTATAAATCATATTACACCACAATATATACTTTAGGCAAAACTGACTATTTTGCCCCTACACTTTGGCAAAATTATGATTTTGCCCCTAAGCTCGTAAATAAATTTTCATCACATTTTCTAGGTAAACAAGCCTAGCTGAACATTTAATCCTCTTACAACTATCCACAATTCTAACTATTTCATGCCTTAATGAACAAATTATAACTTTTGCATTTTAGTCCCAAATAGGTGTTTTCATGACAACACCTTTCACAAAAGTTGTTTCTCATCATCCTATCATTCATTTTCTTCCATAAAACTCATCAAACAACATGAAATCTATCATGGCAAGTCCCTAGACTTTCAACCATATTGCAAACTAGTCCCCTCTTTAGAAAGCTTAAGCTTTGGGGACTCCAAAAGTACAATTTTCTTCAATAAATACCATCAAAATCACTTACTTGAGTGGAGAATTGCTTGCTGAAATTTTAAGCTTCAAAAACCCCTCCCATGGCTGCTATTTTCGGTGGAGGAAGAGAAGAAATAAAAAAAAGATGATAGCTTTTCTTTTTGTCATATTTTATTCATCTTTTCTCACCAAATTTGACTAAGCATTAAATGCTCTTGTCTCCCATACCACATGGCCGGCCATCACACTCCAAAATGGCCTATTTGCATATTTGGGACCTCCAATTTATAAACCATAGCTTTTTGGTACCTCTAGCAATTAAAATAGAACTTTCACACTTTATGCGATTTAGTCCTTTTTCACAATTTAGCTAGAAATCGCTAAAATTAAGGCACCAAAATTTTCATGCATCCTTATAAACATGTTATAATACATAACATATCATGAAAATAACTTTCTCTAACCTCGAATTAGTGATTCTGAGATCACTGTTCTGACTAGCCCCTAAATTGGGCTGTTACAATTCTCCACTCCTTAGGGATTTTCGTCCCCAAAAATTTTATCAGGAGGAGTTGCTATCAGTATTCTTAAAACGTTTCCATCTACTCTTCAAAATCGCGAATCCAGTTATCCTCAAGTTTCTCTTGCCAACAACTCTTAAGCTGTGATACATAAGGTCGAAACGTAACTTGAGACCCTAGTTATTCTTCCTCTGGGTATATACTATATTCAGTAATCCACCAATTTGGAACTTTGTACATGTCCAAATGATCGTTCGGATCTTTATTGGCTGATTCATTACAATTTGGATGACATCCCCCTTTTTGGGAATCTTGTCAAACTAAATTTGAAATCTATAAGGTTTTATCTCGCTTTCTCATTAAAGCATTCACCGATTGTAATGGTTTTGACTTGTACGCTTTGGAAACTCAGCTTTTAGTGGTTAACTACTTCTGACCATAACTCTATCATATCGTGAAATGTACTCTACTGTCAAAACTTTTATCCACATAACTGTACTTCCTTATTCTTGCTTTATTAGATATGTTGCTTTAAAATCTCATACCAAAGCTCTGTATAAGTTCTGGATTCATCATCAACAACGGAAAACTTATACAACCTGTATTTACCATCTCAAATAAGCTCATTTGGAGCTTATTTAAAATACCATTTACTATATCTCTTCTGAACCCTTTTTATTCTGAGAAGAAGACTCGCTCTAGTCATTAACCTTGCTGAAACTAAGATGTTACCAACTAGGGTCAACCGAGTAACTAACTCGCATTGCTTAACATGGATCTTTTCATAGCATCTAACTCACAACACTGACACAAAAGTGATTGTCTCTGGATCACCAACTGTCAACTCTTTCTCTTGATTGATCGATCTCGAGTACTAGAACTTTCAAATAAGCAGTTCTTTCAATAGCTTACGACTCAACTATCATGGTTTGAACATTTCGATGAGCATATCTTTATATTATGCTCCTACTCACGTACACAAAGAATTTTATTCTCTTTCTTGATTCATGCGTGAATATACACGTAACTTGAATCATATCTCAATACCTTAATCTACTCTTTTCTCCATACTGAGAACATATTTTAAGCACACTCTCATCTGAGTTTCTCTTGCTATGCCAATCTAGAACCTTTATGATCGTCATATCTCACGATAGCAGGGACATCTCGATCGAATTCGTTAACTCTGTTTGGCTTACCCGAAAACCCATCACACAACGTGAAACTTGTGATTTCACCTCTTATACATGAATCATCACCAATTTTCTCCTCAAGGTACCCAATTAAGGTTACGAGGAGATAAAGGAAATGTTGATTTCAATTAACTAAATCGACAACCGTTTTGTCTGATTTTTACTATCAGATAACATTCTCACACAATCACAATTTATGAAAAGAACAACTACATCATCCCTGAAGGGAAACATGTATTAGTACATAATACTAAAGGAGATCATTATAATCCCACCCATGGCATTAAGTAACCATGCACAAACCACAGGCTTCGAGCCAACTTACTCATACTTGCCATTTATTTAGCACATATCGTGCCACACATCGTACTAGTTTCTTCGTGATTCATTCACGAATATCTGCATTCACTCCTTCACATGACTTTAGTACTAATCTTATTTATACTTCTAGACTCATCTATTTGTCCCATTGATCACTAGGGATAATCAAAGACGCAAATTCTTCGTCATTCATGTAGGCACGAAACCAATGCCACACCCCCGAGGTGGTCTTATATGGAGTCACCTCTAAATGCCAATGCCATATTCTAGATAAGGTCTTATATGGACTTCCACATCAAGTATCGATGCCATGTTCTGAATATGGTCTTACACGATTCTCATATTCATTACTGATGCCATATTCTAGATATAGTCTTATACGGAATCATAACTTGGTGCCGAGGCCATGCCTCAAACATGATCTTATATGAGACCTTGTCTATCTCATATCTCGATGATAGCCTCAAAATTTTAGTCCTCTAGGACTTCAACCTCATGTTCAAAAATAGTTGCTCTATTTAGTAGAGTATTATGCATCGATGTGATACAAAGCATTCTCAAAATGCTAACATAAATACTACATTAATCACATATAAACTTACTCAATTTAACTCTCATAACATCTCATCATAATTCAACAGTGGTAAGGGAGTGAGGTTGCAAAGTCCCTTAGCCTAACTCTCGTGACTACATACATATGATTTACTACTCATTGTCAATAAAATATCATCATAGTCACACAACATGCCTCAGCCAAGTTTTCATACTTACTCATGTTACAATGGTTTCTATCACCCATAATTTCGAACAGTGACTTCACTTACTCAAGTTCCACCTTAATGTCTACTCAAGTACTCAACATTAAGCTCTAATTCCTCTTACTATTTCTTATTAATCTACAGAATGTCTTACGGGTTTTGAGTACGTCGTTTACTTGATTGCCATAGTCCAACTATGGTCTTACCCGAAATCTCATATCAACACCAATGCCATATCCCAGATACGGTCTTACATGGAAACTCATATCGATGTCGATGCCATATCCCAGATATGGTCTTACACGAAATCTTATACCAAAGCCAGATCCCAGATGTGGTCTCACACGGGATTACTATTTGATGCCGATGCCATATCCCAGATATGGTCTTATACGGTATCATATATCGATGCCAATGCCATGCCCCAGACATGGTCTTATATGGGATCACATATACCGCCATGGTCCAACTATGGTCTTATTCATCATTTTATCATTGAGCGACCGTACTCATCTCTTACATTCTACTTAGTCAAACTTTTTGCTTTTAACTTCCACACCATAATATGTGTGGCTTCATAATGAGTCATAAAACAAAACATCATGCATTCTCTACTTTAATGATCACATGTGAGATTTAACCATGTGGACATATTTATCATAAACAATGGCATCACAAATCTCAAATGCTTACTTACCCTTACTGCTTCTCACATACATCATGGTACTTACTAGTCTTATGTTTGTAAGGTAAACAAGGTACCTGTAACACTTGATCACATAGATGAGTACACTTTACTTTAACAAGCATAATCTCTGATTCATCATTCATAACAAGAATAATACTCATTTTCAACTTGATAATAACTTTGCTTACTCAACTTTCTTGCTATCTCACTTTAACTTTACTCATTTGCCCGATGAATTTCTGCGAATAACTGAGGATACTAAATCTCTTCACATGAACTTGATGCCAAAGCCATATCCTAGATACGGTCTTACATGGAATATCTCATCTTGGTTTCGAGGCCATGTCTTGACATGGACTTATACGAAGTCTTTCTTGTTCTCACCAATGCCATGCCTTGGCTTGGACTTACATGGGATCTCTTTCTCTTGATAGCTTTTCAATGCCAAGCTTGCCTTGGACTTACATGATATCTGTTCAATGCCAAGCTTGCCTTGGACTTACATGATAACTTGTTCAATGCCAAGCTTGCATTGGACTTACATGATAACTTGTTCAATGCCAAGCTTGCCTTGGACTTACATGATATCTCTGCTTGATTGTCGATGCCATGCCTTGGCTTGGTCTTATACGGACTTTCTAATCTCATGTGGTAGATCGAGTATCCTAGGAAATTCCTTTTTCAATCGGGACATGCTCGTATTTAATCTCATTGATTTCTTTGTTTAGAAAAACATTAAGCATTCCATGATAATAATGTACATTATACTAAGCAATTCAATGATAGAAATCATAAAGCTTAGAAATCACACAAACTTACTGAAATTAGCTCGGTTGGGAATCATCTCTGTCTTAACAAAACAACTTTGTTAGAGCCTGGAGACATCACACTATCATTATCCACATATGGCATGTATAGCTAGACTTTTACTCGTGCTAGGTTAGCCCGAGAACCGACTAAACCATGCTCTGATACCACTAAATGTAACACCCCATACCCGAGTCCGAGGCTAAGACCAGATACGAGACATTACTATGCTTGAACTTTCTTAAACATGTACTTACGGGCTATGAAATTTCGTTTCAAATTAAAAACTTCTCTTTCTTAGTCAAATCAGACGTTTCATGGGCCTACGAGGCCTCAGACTTACGTCCTGAAACTTTCAGAACTCATCTGGAAACTTTCTCTCGAAACAGGGGTCACACGTTCGTGTGTCTTGGGACACGCCGGTGCACCCCTAAAACATGCCCGAGTCTTTCACCCGTGGAGGATACTGGCAAATTACACACGGCTTGGACACACCTGTGGCCCTGGCCCGTGTGCCAAACCTTGGTATTCTAACTTATTCACACGGTCTGTACACAATCCCTTGTGCGTCAGCCGTGTGACAATTGAATTTCTGAGTGTCAAGTGCAGACTTCACACGGCCTTGGCACACGCCCATGTGCCAACCGTGTGTATCACACGGCCTGAACAAATGGCCGTGTGACCAGCTCGTGGTCTAATCCGACTTAAGATACTAAGGTGCAGGAGACACACGGCCTAGACACACACCCGTGTGTCTATCCGTGTGGGCAGTTAGAGGCTATCTTACCAAACCTTTTACCACTCTCGTTTGCATACATTCATATACTACTTCAAAACATTCTGAAATCATCATCTAAAACACATGAATTAACACATCTAATCATTAAAGAGATAAAGTCTTTATCCCATACACTAGGAAGAACTACTCCCAATACAATTACAACCAATTTAAGCCATCATCTATGGTCATATACAACCAACTCTAGATTCTCTTAGGCCAATACAATTTGGCTACATTGGTTAGAACTTAATCAACTTTAAAAGAATCCCTATACATGCCATGACTCATAAGGATTTGATACCTCATACCAAGGGTCTGCTCGATAGTGTGAAAACATCTCCGGCGGCCTTCAACCCGAGCTAAGTAATGAAACCTATAAGAGATGAGAAAAGTAAAAGAGCAAGCAAAAATGCTTAGTAAGCTCATCTACATAATCTATAAAATATTGATATTCATTGAATGTACATAATTACAAAGTATCATGGAGAGTGTCTCTCATAAACTCATGGTTACTTGCTCAAATATTCTTGAAACTTACTCATTCAGTCTCTTACCACATTCTTACAATGTCACAAGCCAATTGCTAATTCAATTAGCATACATTCCTGCATTGATCACCATATGATCATATAAAACAATACATCAAGCATTTTCAATAAGCCGCTCATGCTACTAATATCTCGGTGGTTTCGCACTTAGCCCACCATTGAATCTCTAATAGGGTGGTATCGCACACAGCCCACCAATCATTTATACTTATGGTGATTTCGCACTTAGCACACCAATCGTTTATACTTACGTTGGTTTCTCACTTAGCACACCAATTGTTTATAAGCGATGGTATGGCACATAGCGCATCGATTACTAATTAATCAGGTGGTAACGCACATAGCCCACCGATATTAATATAATTGATGGTATCGCACCCAGCCCATCACTACCATCAATAAGGTGATATCGCACATAGCTCACCGTTATTTTACATTCATGGATAGTAATCCACAAGTATATCTCTATTTCAAATGTTCATCCGAGAACATCCTCACATACTTCTATTCTTACTTAACTTTCTACGATACTCGTTCGCATTCACACAGTGCATCAATAAATCTATCTCAGGCAACTAAGGTGCAATAATAACACATATCCCACTAGGGGTTCATCATATATTGAATTCATCTCCATTCAATTCTAACATATATTTGTGCTTCTCGTGGTACAACCACATACATTCACATATCCGTTGAATCATTCAAATTGTTAACTAACTCTCTTGAGTCTCATACACATAGTTCTCATTGACATTATACCCCAATAAGGTCCTACATACATTAACATGTCGATGCCATGTCCCTGACATGGTCTTATACAAACTCTTACACCGAGGCCATATTCCAATATGGTCTTACTCGAGACTTTAACCATCATCATATCATGCTATACACATCTCAATTCTATTGACATTTCATCAAAAGATATTTCATGCATTTATATGGTAAATATACATTCCCTACCGCATTGGAACATTAAATTAACTCGTACGTAATTACAACATTTGCACATGAACTTACCTCGATGCCGAAAGGGCCAAAAAGGGACCTTTTTACCCATATTTCTCTTTTCATCCGTTCTAGGTCTGAAACTCATTTTCTTTGATCTAGAACAATGAAATTTACTGATTTAATCACTTATATATCATATTACACCATAATATATACTTTAGGCAAAAATGACTATTTTGCCCCTAAACTTTGGCAAAATTACGATTTTGCCCCTAAGCTCGTAAATAAATTTTCATCACATTTTCTTGTTAAACAAGCCTAGCTGAGCAATTAATCATCTTACAACTATCCACAATTCTAACTATTTTATGCCTTAATGAACAAATTACAACTTTTGCGTTTTAGTCCCAAATAGGTGTTTTCATGACAACACCTTTCACAAAAGTTGTTTCTCATCATCCTATCATTCATTTTCTTCCATAAAACTCATCAAACAACATGAACTCTATCATGGCAAGTCCCTAGACTTTCAACCATATTGCAAACTAGTCCCCTCTTTAGAAAGCTTAAGTTTTAGGGACTCCAAAAGTACAATTTTCTTCAACAAATACCATCAAAATCACTTACTTGAGTGGAGAATTGCTTGCTGAAATTTTAAGCTTCAAAAACCCCTCCCATGGCTGCTATTTTTGGTGGAGGACGAGAAGAAATAAAAAAAAAAGATGATAGCTTTTCTTTTTGTCATATTTTATTCATCTTTTCTCACCAAATTTGACTAAGCATTAAATGCTCTTGTCTCCCATACCACATGGCCGGCCATCACACTCCAAAATGGCCTATTTGCACATTTAGGACCACCAATTTATAAACCATAGTTTTTGGTACCTCTAGCAATTAAAATGGAACTTTCGCACTTTATGCGATTTAGTCCTTTTTCACAATTTAGCTAGAAATTTCTAAAATTAAGGCACCAAAATTTTCGTGCATCCTTATAAACATGTTATAATACATAACATATCATGAAAATAATTTTCTCTAACCTCAAATTAGTGATTCTAAGATCACTATTCCGACTAGCCCCGAAATTGGGCTGCTACACTATAGGTCCAAACTTTCTACAATGGTGTTAACCCTTCAACAAGGCAATTAATCGATTCAGCCGCCGGCGGAACTCTGAATAACAAAACTCCTGAAGCAGCTTACGAGTTCATAGAAGATATGTCACTGAATAACTATCAGTGGCAAGTCACAAGGACAAGGCCAACAAAAAGCAATAGGAGTTTATAACCTCGACGCAAATAACCATGCTATCAAATCGGTAGAGATGTTACATAAAAAATTTGATGGTGTTTACGGTTCCTCGCAGGTACAACCAGTTATGCAGTGCGAAACAAGTGGAGGTGTGGCGAATCCTGAGTACCCACCCTACGGACAGGGCATGGAAAGCGAACAAATGAACTATATGGGTAATAATTTTCGATCTCAAAATAACCCTTATAGTAATACTTATAATCCAGGTTGGAAGAATCACCCCAATTTCTCATGGGGTGGTCAAGGGAATCAAAGGCAACAACCATCCCAAAATTTCCAACAATAGCCCTACCCACAAGAAAAGAAGCCAAACCTCAAGGAGATGCTGACAAAATTCATGGCAGCCACAGAAACACGTTTTCAGAATACGGAGACATCCTTTAAACATCAACTCAAAAAATTGACACAGGAGCTCAAGGATCAAATCGGGCAACTTGCTAAGCAGATCTCTAAGAGACCACAGGGGAGACTACCGAGCAACACCGAGACTAACCCAAAGGAGTAAATCCAAGCCATAACAGCTCAAGAAAGTGAAGGGTTAGACGAGCCCAATTCAAGGAAAGAGAATGTGGTTAGAGAAGGTAAGGTTGAGGTAAGTAATAATAAGCCAAAACTGGTAATTAAAGAGTACCAACCTCGCATACCATATCCTGAAGCATTAAGGAGAGACGACAAAGAGGAACAGTTTGGTAAGTTTCTTAAACTTTTAAAGAAATTACATATTAACTTACCATTACTTGAAGCTCTTTCGCAGATGCCAGATTCTAGAAAATTTTTAAAAGAGCTGTTGACGAAAAAGCGAAGGATAGATGAGGCATCACATGTGGAACTAAACGCAATGTGCTCAGCAGTATTGCAAAATAGACTACCACGAAAATTAAAAGATCCAGGGAGTTTTACAATTTCATGCTTAATTGGTAGTTTATCTACTGACAATGCGTTAGCTGATTTAGGGGCAAGCATAAATGTCATGCCTTATAAAATATTTAAACAACTAGGTCTAGGGAAACCCAAACAAACTAGGATGAGCATTCAATTAGCTGATAAAACTGTTAGAGTTCCTAGGGGTATAATTGAAGATGTACTCGTAAAAGTTGAAAAATTTGTATTCCTAGTAGACTTTGTCGTATTAGACATGGATGACGACAATAGTATCCCCTTAATCTTAGGAAGACCATTTTTAACAACTGCCAGAGCTAAAATTGATATTGATGCAGGAGAACTCATACTTCGTGTAGGTAATGATACAGTCACGCTCCAAGCTCTCGATTCGGCTAGAACATCGAGTAATCAAGGTGAGAAAATAAATTCTATGGATAACCATTCGGTTAACCCTTCTTTTCAAGAAGCACCACAAAAGAACACAACCGAACCCGATCCTATACCCCGTGCCAACAAAGAAATAACTCATGAGGAACGAAGGATTCAGATCGATGATCTAGACGAGTGGAAGATGCATTTCAAGGAAAAATTAGGGATATACGAAGTAGAACCAAAGCTACTCTACGAAGCAAACAAGTTCAAAATTGGAGATCAAGTATTGATAGATAAAGCAGACCCTCGAATATCTCCTCCTGATCCTAACATAAACAAATAAATCCCTTTTAAGGTAATCAGTGTTTTCCCATACGGAACCTTCGAGATAAGTAATCCTATTTTTGGCACTTTCAAAATAAGCGCATCTCGACTTGAACTTTATTATGATAATGAAACTGATAGCATGAGGAAGGATGTTCAACTTTTCAAACCACCATGATTGGGCGAATGAGAGGTAAGTCTAGCTTAAGACTTTAAACGAGCGCTTCTCGGGAGGCAACCCGAGTACTAACACTCGGGAGGCAACCCGAGTACTAACTCTATTAATTTTTACATTTTTACTTTTATTTTTCCTTTTCAGCATTTAATTTTAAACTAACCAAAGTGCAGATTTCCAGACCACACGACCTTACACACGACCGTGGCCGTGGCCGTGTGGATACTACGGACTCCCATACTGACATAGAAGAGTTAGTACGAGCCAATGACGAAAGATTCCCAGATCACGGACGACTATAAATTGCCACAGCCGTGTGATATGGCCGTGGCTGACACTAAGGGAAGTCACACGGGCTCCGGCTAAACACCATGGCCGTGCGATATGGCCGTGGTCGACACTGTTAGATCACACACGGGCATGGCAACCTGAACATTGGCGTGGGAGAAACGAACATAGCACAACACAGCCGTGTGATACGGCCGTTTGACCCAACACGCCCATGGTACACGGGCGTGGGAACGTACCAGACTTGAAATATCTATTTAAAACACCCACCCCCATCTCTTCCATCCCATTTTCCTTTCCTTTTCTCTCTCAGACCTCTCCCTACTTTCCTTCTCTAATATTTTCCCCAACCATCAAGCCACACCACATCTATGTCGAAGAGGAAGAAGGATCCATGCACAGTCTCCCTGTGGGAGACCGATCTACATAAGTTCATGCAAGCCACTTCATATAAGCCAAGGGTCTTTGAGACCATTTAATTCTTCTTCTTCTTTACTCTTCTCCTTTATTTTCCTTCTCTTTGACTTTCTTATGCTTAATTTAGTTTATTCTATTTTAGTTTCTTAATTTTAGGTTCTACAGGCTGCTAGGGAATCACACCTCGACCACGACCACCAGCACCACCGCAACCTTAGAAATCACGCCCACCCCGCGAACCACCCAACAATAAGGACTCTTCGATCCATTAATCTTTTCTTTTAATTTTATTTCACTTTTTATTTTCTTTCACTTTAGCTTGCTTTTCTTTAATTATATAATTAGTATAGTTTAAATTATTATTATATCCTGGCTAATTCTCCACGAGCTACCCAATTTCTTCATCTAGCGCAGCAATAATGGGTAGCCACCACGACCATGACCACGACCATAGCCACACCACCATCAAGGACGACCCCTCCAACATATTTTTCGCATCCTTCAAGGAATCCATCCAAAATTCAGGAAGTTTCATCTCTCCCTATCTTTTGATCTTATGAATTCCTATCTATCTTTGTACATTGAGGGCAATGTACATCTTAAGTGTGGGGGGTGAATCTTAAAAGTGCCAAACTTTTTGCATTATTCTCAAATCCTGAATTATGCCTTGTCTTAAAGTAAGTTTCTCATATTATGATTAGAATGAAATTTCCTTTGATTTATGATTTTTGTTAATGTGTTTTGGATTAAGTCATTGATAATTGTGCATTGATGATTTATACTTTAAGATACTAGAGAATCAAGCATGATAAGTCTATTTTTCAAAATTAAATTTTTTTCTAGGTTGTCTACCTGAATTTGAATATTACTTTGGAGTTTGAAATTTACAAGAATGACATCAAAATACCCATAATTTTTGTGAGATTTTGAGCCTTATAGAGCATATATTATTTTTCTTGCTCACCTTATTGATTATGAGTGTGTCAACATTGATTTGTTATTCTAGAACTTGCATCGATTATACATGCCGAGACCACACCTTTGATTTGATATACAGAGATGATGAAGGCACCTAGGATTTAACCCACTTACTCCACTAAAAGCCTACCTTCACAATTAACCCCTAGTGAACCCCGTTTAATCCTAACAACCTTTTTTATTGACTCAACCGCTAATATTAACCTAAAACCCTTCATTTTCGTTTTCACCATTCCTTTTGACTACCCTTATATCGAGATTTGATTTGATCGATTGCCTAATTATTTTGATAGTAAATTCATCATTTATTATGTATTTGGGAATTGTTCTTAAAAAAAAAATCAAATCAAAGTATATTCATTATTAGTTCCGTGATCAAGTGAGCTTATACATCTAAATTCTAATTGTTGAAAAAGAAGCTCGTATTAGTAGTGGTATTATTATTACAAGTTTTCAATTGATGTAATTATTTATATTCAGTTCATTGTTTCTAGTTAGGTAATTTGTCAATTCAATCTCGATTCTAACATTCTAATTCAGCCTTTATCCACACCTTTAACCCAAGCCCCGTTACAACCCTGTTAAAGACCTTTTGATTTGTGTATCATCTCATTTTATAGTGGTGGAGATTTGATTTTCATGCAAGCCTATGGGATTAACTCTTCATGTTTGACTTTTGAGTGCTTAATTCTGAACCTTTAACACTTCGAGTGATTTGAGTGAATCTTTAGTGAGGATGTCAATTCTTGTCAATTTTGAATCAGAGGTAATTATTTAGATAAGGGGAAACACCTATGTTTTGTGCTACAAAAATGGATGACTTAGATTGTTTGAATCTTTAGGACTCTTTGAGTTGAATTATCCATGTATAAATTATCTTTGAATTATGATGAAACACTATTGATGAATATTATGAATTGAGGGAAGTTCATTTTAATTATGAGTTGAGAATTTTGCTTGAGGATAAGCAAAAGCTTAAGTGTGGGGGTATTTGATAAACCATAAAAGTAACATATTTTAAGCCCACATTTAGCATGCTTTTGGATGAATTATCCCTTATTTTATGTCATTTGGTGCTCTTAATCCTTTGTTTTCATGTTTTATACTCAGGAAAGCACCGGAGGATGAAAAGAACAAGAAACGGGCTTAAAACGGGTCAAATGGGCCACATCACAAAATTGACACGGCTTGGGCCCAAGACCACACGGCCGTGCCTCATCAACGGACTCCACACGGCTTGCCCACGATTTACACGGGCGTGTGCCATGGCCGAGCCCCTACCGTGACAAAGAGAAATTTCACTCGGATTAGGATACTTAGGGGCAAAGAAACACATTCCAAAGCCTATATAAACACCCTAAGTATGACCTAAAAGGGGGAGCCCAAGGCTGTTGTCAAGGGGCGTCTTGCTAGGCCAGAGGAGGCAGATTTGTGGAGGTTTACTTGAAGATAACCAGTTGATCCATCTCAAGAAGCCGGAATCATACTCAAGACAGAGGATCTCTCATTCAATTCCTTCAGGGGGTTTAGGGATTTCTTATGTTTTGTTTTATCTTTTCTTCTGAGATGTTTTCTTTTATTGCTATGAACTAAACCCTCAGATACCTGAGGGGGATGAAACCTAAGATGAATCTTGTTATCGTTTGCTGAACTATATGATAAATATTTGACTTGTTCTTAATTATGTGTTCTTAATTCTTGTGTTGATATTTCCGGGATATTGATTCAAGTTTGATGTGCTTAGGTGGAGGAGCAAAAGTCCCTGCCTAAGAGTAGATCTAGCATAGTTAAGCGGAGTCGATCATGCGCCTAGAGATAGGGTGACGAGATTTTGCCGGATTAGGGTGAAACCTAATATGGGATTCCATAGATCGAGTTAATGCAATTCTAGGGGTTTTAATTAGAAAGAGATTTCAATTAATCAACCTAGGGTTAGACGTTATTCGCTTCGAGAGAGGGTTTAATATACATTAGGGAATCTTACGGATCAAGTCAAATGAATAAATCGCCTGGTTCAGAGTTAGATAACAAGTGAAGTCTAGGTGGATTCTTTCTTGGGTATTGTCTTTATCAATTGGCTTTTCCCACAAGTATTTGCCCCAAATTCATTCTTCTTTGTCTTAGAGTCTTTAGTTTAATAATTAGTTAATTTAGATTAAATAACAAATTTCCTTTATTTTAGGCTAGATAATAAAAAGAAAGTTAGTATTAGTACTTTTAGTTCCTTTGGGTTCGACATTCCGGTCTTGCCTTAACTATACTACTGTTCGATAGGTGCGCTTGCCTCAAATCGTTGTCATAGTTAGTTTCCAGGTTTGATCATTCTCATTATAAATTTTAAGACTTTGACATCGCATAAACACAACGATCAGATATCTCCCGACTCTAATGAAATTATTTTGTTAAGACAGAGATGATTCCCAACCGAGCTAAATCCAATAATGTTGTAAGTGATAATGAAGTAATTGAAATGCACTTATGTATTGTTGAAATTCAGAGAGGAATGAATAGAAGTTTATGACTTGTGTGTGATAAGGTATGAGATGAGATAATTCTAAGTTGAGGAATGAAATGAGAGTTATAAGGTGATAGGCTTATCTATATTGGTTTGATATGCATATGGTGTTATATACTCAACTTGTTGGTTTAAGTGCATATAGTGAGTAAATTTACCCAGAGAATGAGGTATGTGTATATGTACAACTGTTTGAATGGTATATGATCAGTATGTCCACATAGTTGAGTCTCATGTGCGACTATTAAAATAGAGGATGTATAATGTTTTGTTTTAGGACTCTGTTATGAAGCCACACATATTATAGCGTGGGAGTTAAACTGAGAAGTTTGACTAAGTAGAATGTAGGAGATGAGTACGGTCGTTCAGTGGTAAATTGATGAATAAGACCATGGTTGGACCATGGCAATACGTGTGATCCCATATAAGACCATGTCTGGGGCATGGCATTGGCAATGATACATGATCCTGTGTAAGACCATATCTGGGATATGTCGTCGGCATCGAATAGTGACTCCGTGTAAGACCACGTCTAGTACCTGGCTTCGGCATGAAATCGTGTAAGACCATATCTGGGATATGGCGTCGATAATAATATAAGATCTCGTGCAAGACCATATCTAGGATATGGCATCGGCATCAATATGAGTTTCCATGTAAGACCGTATCTGGGATATGACATTGGTATTTATATGAGATTTCGTGTAAGACCATAGCGAGGCTATGGCATCGTGGCGACATGTAAGATTATAGCTGGGCTATAATGTTGTGATACGAGTAAGACCATAGTTGGACTATGGCAATTAAGTAAACGACGTACTCAAACCCGTAATACATTCCCTAATTTGATAAGTGATGGTAGGAGAACTTAGAGTTAAATGTTAGGTACTCGAGTGGACATAATGTGGAACTTGAGTAAGCGTGAGAACTCGCCTGGAGTGAGTTGTGTGACTACGATGATATTTCATTAATGATGAACCTTAAATCATATGTATGTAGTCATGAGAGTTAAGTTAGAGGCTTTATGACCTTACCCCCTTACTACTGTTGATTTATAATGAGATCCTTACGAGAGTTAAGTTGAATAAGCTCATGAGTACGAAATAAAAGAGTTTAGTGGCAAAACAAGTATTAACGTATATAGAGATAAAGGTAGTTAGAAGGTGAGAACATTTTTTAGAGGAATATCGGAATGTTTTAAAGATTGCACTGATTATGCAATGTTACGAACAACGAGAAAGTTAGCTTCAACTAGTTGACTCAATTGAGTAGGAAGCCTGAGGTGTGTACTGACCGAAATCTTCCTGAAATGATGTTTATTGGTGAGAGGAATATTTGAGGAGTTTATGATGACGGGAATGGTTAGAGGATCCATATTCGAATGGTGGAAGTGTTTGATTACGACAACCATAGTTGAATGGATCGTAATGACCTCTTTGGGTATTCTGTATGGATACCCATTTTCCTTCAGGGGTTATGTGATTGTTCTTTTTTTGAAATTACGATCGCGTGAGAATGTTAGTTGATTGTAAGATCAGACACAACGGTTGTCGATTTAGTCAAGTAAAATCGACATTCTTTTACCTCTTCATAACCTTATTCCGATACTTTGGGGAGGAAGTTGATGATAAAACTTTATATGAGATTTCTCTTATAATTCCGTTGATCATGATTATCTTTAAAGTGTGTGTTCTTTGAGTTGTGATAGTTATATCTACTATGATTGTGCTTTTGATTTGATCATAGAAAGGTGATAATTCTAGTATAAGAAGTGAAATCACGAGTTTCACGTTGTGCGATGGGTTTTCGGGTAAGCCGAATAGAGTTAATGCACTCGATTGAGATGTCCCTGCTATCTTGGGATATGACGATAGTAAAGGTTTTAAATTAGAACATCAAGAGAAACTCAAACGAGAGTGTGTTTGAAATATATTCTCAGTGAGGAGAAAACAGTAGATTGATGTATTGAGATATGATTCTAATCGTGTGTATATTTATGCATGAAGCAATAAAGAGCATGATACAAAGGAATGCTCATTGAAACATTTTAACCGTGATGGTTAAGATGAAAGACATTAAAGGTGCTATAAACTGAAAGTTTTAGTATTGAGTTCAGTATGAATCGAGAAAAAGAGTTTGTAAGTTGTATGTGATTAATGCAACATTCATGTTGGCATAATTGAGAATGCTTGGTATCATATCGATGCATGATATTCCATTAAATTGATGTTGAATATAATGTTGAAGTCCTGGTGGACAATAATGAATATGAAAATTGTTTAAGACCATATCCGGGATGTGGCATCGATATTTGATGTGAAAGTCCATATAAGACCATATCCAGGATATGGCATTGGCATTTAGAGGTGACTCCATGTAAGACCACCTCGGGGATGTGGCATTGGCTTCGTACCTACAGGAATGACGATGAATATACGTCTTTGACTATCCCTAGTGATTAATGGGATAAGTAGATGAGTTCAGAAGTAGAAATGAGAATTGCACTAAAGTCATGTGAATGAGTGAATACTGGTACTCGTGAATGAGTCACGAAGAAACGATTACGAGGTGTGGCACGGTACGTGATAAATAGGGGCAATTGTAAGTAAGTATGGCAAGAAGCCTATGACTTGTGTATGGTTAGTTAATGCCATGGATGGTATTTTAAATAAACTCTGAGCGAGCTTGTTTAAGACGTTAAAATTTAGGTCGAATAAGATTTCCATTGTTGATGTTACCTTGAGGTAGAATTTGTATGTCGATGAATTCAGAGCTTATACAGAAGGTTTTGGTATGAGACTTAGTAATAGCATGTCTACTCATGCAAGACTAAGAAAAAGTGCAGTTATATGCATAAATGTTTTGACGATTGAGTACATTTCACAATATGATTGAGTTTATGGTCAGAAGTAGTCAACCACTAAAAACTGAATTTGCAAAGCGTACAAGTCAGGACAGTTACAGTTGGTGAATATCCTAGAAATAAAGTGAGATAAAATACAATAGATTTCAAAATTTAAGTGACTTGATTTCCAAGGAGGGGGTTGTCATCTGAATTTTAGTAAAGTTTGCGATAAGGATCCGAATGATCACTTTAGCATGTGCCGAGTTCACAGTTGTAAGATTACTGAGTATTTATGCCCGGAAGGAAGAGTAATCTAGGTTTCAAGTTGTGCTTCGACCTTGTGTACTACAACTTAAAGGTTGTAGGTGAGAGAAGCTTAAGGATAAGTCGATTTGTGATTTTGATGAGTTGGTGAAAACGTTTCAGGAATGTTAAGAACAACTTCTCCTGGTAAGATTTTCGGGGACAAAAATCCCTAAGGGGGGAGAATTGTAACAGCCCGATTTAGGGGCTAGTCAGAACAGTGATCTCGGGATCACTAATCCAAGGTTAGAGAAAATTATTTTGACATTATTTTATGAGTTATGGCATGTATAGGGATAGAATTTAAAGTTGATTAAGTCATAGTTGACATAGCCAAATGTGTTGGCCAAAGAGAGTTTAAGGTTCAATTGTGTATAGCCATAGATGATGGCTTAAGTCGGTTGTAATTATATTAGAAATAGTTCTCCCTCGTGTATGGGATGAAGACGTTATTGTATAGTTTAAATGTGATAATTCAAGATTTATAATTGGCAATATGTGAACATTTGGTAATGGTGTATTCATGTGTGCAATGAAGAGTGGCAAAGGCTTGGTAAATAGCCTGCTAATTGTCCACATGGGTAGACACGCGGGCGTGTGTCTAGACTGTGTGGGAGGCACCGCTAGCACATGGGCGTGTGCCCAGGCCGTGTGAAGTCTGCACCTTGCACTTGGAATTCAAATCGCCACACGGCTGAAGCACACGGGCGTGTGTATAGGCCGTGTGGATATGGTAGAATGTCAAGGTTTGGCACACGGGCCAGGGCCACGGGCGTGCCCAGGCTGTGTGGATTATTCAGTGTCGACCACGGGCGTCGAACACGGGCGAGTGAGATGATACACGGGCGTGTCATCTCCCCCACGGGCATGTGACCCCTGTTTAGGTAAAATTTTCTTAAGTGCGTAAAAGTTTCCAAATTATCTCCGAAACCTTTTGGAAGCATGCTTAGGGCCTCGTAGGCCTATTATAAGAATGATAGACCTATGAATGGAATAGTTTTAAATTGAAATGAGTTTGATAGCCCAAAATTGTATGATTGTGCAAGTTAAGTACGGTAATGCCTCGTGCCTGGTTCCGGCATAGAATACGGGCAAGGGGTGTTACATCTCGGGCCTCAATCATAGCTTTTCTCTTTTCCTTATTCAACTCTTCAGCCTTGCAGGCTCTATTGAACAACACCATAAATTCTTTCAATTTCAAGATCCCAACTAGCAATCTGATATACCATTCAGCCCATCTTCGAACCTCTTGCACAAAATAGCTTCCGTAGACACACACTCTTGTGCATACTTGCTGAGCCTAACAAATTCGCGCTCATACTCTGCCACAGTCATTTTGCCTTGCTTCAATTCAAGAAACTCTTTCCGTTTCTGGTCAACAAATCGCTGACTTATGTACTTATTTCGGAACTCTTCTTGGAAGAAGTCCCATGTCACTCTCTCCCTCGGTACTACAGATGTTAGCGTTTTCCACCAACGATATGTCGAGTCCCTCAGCAATGACACGGCACATTTTAAGCTCTCCTCAGGCGTGCAAGAGAGTTCATCGGATACCCGCATAGAGTTCTCAAACTAGAACTCCGCTCTCTCAGGGTCATCATCTATGTTGGCTCTAAATTCCTCGGCCCCTTGTTTTCGAATCTTATCGACCGGGGGTTTGGTCATTCTTACCAAATCTATACCTTGAGGAGCCACGGGGGCTGGCTGAGGTATAGGTGGGGTGGAGGAGGTTGAGCATTAGGGTTTGCTCGTACAAACTCAGTGTACCAGTTACTCATCATGTGGAGAAAGGCTTCCCAAGCCTCTTCTCCTTGACCCAAAGTCTCGGGTCTACTTTCTACATGCGCAGTCCCTTGCACTGGACCCGGCTCATTACTAGCAGCGTCATCAGCTGTAGCTCAGTCGGGATCCATTTTCTATGCGAAAACACAGTTTAATATTGTCAGGAGTCACCACACTATCAATATATTTTTATAGCATGTATAGCTAAACTCTCACACGCTATGGTAGTCCGAGAACCGACTAAACCGTAGCTCTGATACCACTAAATATAACACCCCTTACCCGTATTCGATGCCGGAACAAGGTACGAGGTGTTACTAGACTTATACACCAACAATTATGCAATACCGAGACATGAATTTCCACTCCAAATTAAAACTTTTCATAACACCTCTTAAACAAGTCTGCGAAGCCTAAACCACACTTTAAGAATGGTTTAGGATCAAATCGAACTCTTTTAAAGATCTCTAGAAAAACTTAGAAAATTTTCACTAAACAATCCACACGCCCGTGTGGAAGAATGGACACGCCCATGTGGCATATCACATGCCCGTGTTCCACACCCGTGTTGAATATTTTTCAATTCGAACCTATAGGGGTTTTCACATGGCTGGACACACGCCCGTATCCCTAGCCCGTGTCCCTCACACGGCCTCGACATGCCCGTGTCTTAGCCCGTGTACCAAAAACCTTGGCATTCTGTTTCTGACGTCATCACCCTATAAATGTCACACGGCCAAGGCACACGCCCGTGTCCTTCGGCCGTGTGGCGAATTAAATTCCTAATTTCAGGTGCAGACTTCACACGACCTGGACACACGCCCATGTACATGGTTGTGCCTTCCACACGGCTAAGACACACGACTGTGTCTCTGCTCGTGTGTTTACTACTGAGCATACTGACTTGCAAACCTAGCATGCAAGGGGACACACGGCCTAACCACACGCCCATGAAGTTGACCGTGTGTCACACATGGCCTAGACACACGCCCGTGTGTCTACCTTTATGGACAAGAACAAGGCTATTTGCCAAGCTCATTCCATCACCCTAACTCATACAAACATGATTCACATCAAACCTTCAACCCATTCATGCATAATTAAACCAATTAAATCATTATACTACTTGCACAATCATGAATAACCTCATCTTTTCATATATTAATAAGAAAGAGCCATCAACTATGGCCTTATACAAAAGAGTTCATCTTTGAATAAGCCAACACATTTGGCCAAAACAATATGAAATTCAACTAAGTCTTGAAACACCCCAAACTCGGCCCACGAGCCTTGACCGGATCCGGTATGTTTCTCGAGTAAAGCAGTTAAAAATTCGTTTGCTTCTTTGGAAAACTTTGGGTGATTTTGGTGAAAACTTAATTGGTGTTGGGTTCAGTTGAAAATCATTTGCGTTTAGGTGTCAAAATAGTTAGCGTTTGTTAAAAAAAAATTACTTAAGCGTTAATTTAATAAAATATGTATCGTACCAAAATAATTAAAATGCTTGCGTAAACAGTTCATACTATAGCCTTATTACATCAAAATAGAAACCGAATAAATTCAAAATACTTATAAGAAAATGGTGAGTCCAAATTGAAAATAATCTTTGTGCTGAGCATGGCCACCACTAAGCTCCTGCCGACCCGGTCCATCACTGAGTGCCACCTGAAAAGATATCCCACAACGGGGTGAGTCAAACAGACTCAGTGTGTACAGCCAACACTAAGTCCCAATGATTCAGGCATAGCAGATCATACATATACATATAGCAATTAAATATAATGATGCAATCCCGAACCCAAACCTATATAACCATTCGCTACACATCACCCGTACCAACCATCACACCGTGGGGACTACTAAGTCGACCCACCCATCCGTTACACATCATCGAAGGCAGTCGCTGCAGACGACTAGCTCATCGCCCTTATGATTTTGTGGCTTAGCCACCAGATAATAATTTTGTGACATAAGTCACCACATTCAGATATTGTGACATGAGTCACCACATTCGGATTATGTGACCGAAGTCACCACATTCAGATATTGTGACCGAAGTCACCACATTCAAATATTGGGGTATAAACCACCAAATCACTTCCCCTTTCATAATCACCCATATGCCCCATGTCATACAAATATGCAAATGTCATGGCTTAGGCCTTAGTTCACATTCTTATCAATATTCACATACATGCCATATTCCACATGTTCATAACATTTATTAACATGATGTTAAGATTACGTACCTGAGTACTTTGTACCATTGCATGGTACCTTAGCCCACTTTTCATATTATTATTAACACATATATTAAAATAATACCGTAAATCAATCAAGATTCAGTGTGGGATACACATCTGGTTTACTTAACGAATTCACTGAAATCTCGAAAATCCCGATCTAACGCTTTAGATCCTTAGTTCCTACAATCGGCCAACACTAAGTTTCTTAGCAAAACCCAATCGGCTTAAACAATCAAATCCCGAAGGATTATGACAACTTAAATTCTTACCTTGCTGCCGATTTGATCACTAATCAAATCCCGAAACTCCGTGGTACTTCTTCCTTCCAATCGGCCAATGCTAGATCACTTGATTTGGTTAATTTCGGCTTTTGAATAAATAAGAAATAGATTTGAATCACCAAATATGACCTTAGCCGATTAGTATTTTCACTTACCTTTGCGAATCTAAAATCCCGAATGATCTTCTGTTGTAGTCGACTTAGCAGAAAACCCGAAATCCTCCTTCAAGGGTTCGGCCAGAGATCATTAAGGAGTTAGAATCTTGATTTCGGCTAAAAGAAAAGAAATAGAATGATGATAATAGAATCCTTACCCTCAATGTTGGAATCGGCAACCCCTTTATTTGAACCCACAGAGCTATTCGGCTATGGCCTAGATGTTGGTCACTTGGTTTCGGCTTTTGGAGTCTTGCGAAAAGAAGAAGAGAAAATAGAGTGTAGAGGGATTCGGCCAAAGTGAGAGGAGAGAATGGGAGGATGGTATTCGGTTATGTCAATGAGTAGAAAAAGGGAGAACACAAGTTACTCTTTCTTGGGAATTTTTGGCACAAGTGCAACAAAGAAGAGAAGAGGAGAATTTTCGGCACTTCACTAGAGAAAGAAAAGAAAAACTGAAAAGAACCTCTAGACGTCTCTTTCGAAATTCGGCTATGACCAAAATTGATCACCAAAGAGTCCTTTGGCCGGCCACACACATCCCCTTATCAGTCTCCACATTTTTCTCCTATTTCCTCTCTTTATCACTTCATTCAAAATAATAAAATAACTCAACAATTATCCTTTATCCCCTAGCCGAATTTTAAAAGAAACCAACCACAATTAAAGCTCATCTCCTCAGTGTCTTATTGCCGTCCAATTCTCCCCCTAGCTTGACGCAAAAACACTCCAAAAGTGCTCCCCTTGCTACTCGAACCTTGGCCCTGCTCACATGCATGTGGCGTCACCTACCAAGGCCCTTAAGTGGCGCCTCCAAGCCACTTTACCAAGCCCATTCTTGTGTTATAAATCCCCTACATTTTCTCTTAAGCTTAGCTTCCTCTTTTAGATTTAAAATCTAATAATTTCTAAGGCATTTTCCTACATTCTAAGGTTCTCAAAAATTCATAAAACACATTTAACACACACATAGACATGCTTTCACATTTATTTAAGCACAAATGCATAAACCCAAAATCCAGGATATTACAAGTCTAGTCCCTATACATGCCAAACTCAAAATGCTAAGTCTAACTATACCAAGATGTGCTGATAGTGTGGGTGATCCTTTGCTTATCTCCGTATCCCGAGCTGGCTCTTCGACACTATAAAACAAGGGAGAAGAGAAGGGAGTAAGCTTTAAGCTTAGTAAGTCTATATGTAAACAATAAGCATCATACCATATGCTAATCAATCATAAACATTACATACTATGTATAAACAATTTATATTCTCATCGTCATGCTTACTCATCTCAATTCTTACCACATCCCAACCACATATCATGAACATTTCTCACATTTACTTGCACATATGCCTTGCACTTATCACCACAAAGCTACATGAATTATTTTACTTCAACAAGTTTCTCGATGAACCCTTCAGAATGATACAAAATTTCCAGTGGTTTCGCACACAGCCCACCATTAATCAACAATAGGGTGGTATTGCACACAGCCCACCATCAATGATAATTACGGTGGTATCGCACATAGCCCACCAAAATGATAATATATGTATACGATGGTATCACACACAGCCCATCGTGAATAAATAACAAGGTGGTATCGCACACAGCCCATCATCAACGATAATATATGTATAACAAGGTGGTATCGCACACAGTCCACCAAAAATGTACATATTTACGGATATTCATCCGTGCCCATATTTTTCTTCCGAAGGTTCATCCGAGAGTTTTCTCATTTTCTACTATTTCAATAGTTCTCACCAATAATCAATTACATCCACACCATGCATTAATAGTTAAAACATACGTAATAGAGATGTATCGTTTACACATAAACTTACCTCGGTGCAAAATATGTTAATTTGCAGTTTAGTGTGAAACCTTGCCTTTTCCCCGGTCAAGGTTGATTTTGTGTTCTTCTTGATCTATAATAATAAAATTTACTCATTTAATCACTACATGAATCCTGACACTTCAAAATTTCTACTTAGGCAAAAATGACTGTTTTGCCCTTATACTTTGGCAAAATTACGATTTTTCCCCTAGGCTCGTAAATCGTTTTTCATCAAATTTCCTCATTAAACAAGCCTAGATAAACATTTATTACTCTTATTACAACTCACAATACCAATCATTTCATGCATTTACTACTCAATTTACAACCTTTACAAAAAGGTCTTTTTAGGTGTTTTCATGGAAACACCTTTCACAAAAATTGCTCTTTAACCCACTAACATTCATTTTCTTCCATAAAGACTCAGCAAACAACACAAGCACTCACATGGAAAATTCCTAAACTTTCAACCATTTTGCAAAATAGTCCCCTCATTAGCTAGCTTAAGCTTTAGGGGTTCCAAAAGTACAAAAATTATCAAGAAAGACCTCTAAAATCACTTACTTGCAAGAGAATAGCTTGGCTGAAAGTTTGAGCTTCAAAACCCCTATTTATTGCTAAAATTTTTTGTGGAAGGAGAAGAGAAATGAAAAAGATGATAGCCTTTTCTTTATTTAATCTTATTTTATTCAATTAAGTCACCAACTCACCTAACCATTGACCAAGCCTCTAATTTATCCCCTATGGCCAGCCATCACCTCCCCAATGGCCTAATTACACTTTATGGACCTCAAATTTAATATTCTATAGCTATTAGACACCTCTAGCTTGCAAAATGAAACTTTCGCAGTTTATGCGATTTAGTCCTTTTTCGCAATTAAGCATGAAATCACCAAAATTAATGCACCAAAATTTTCATACATCCATATAATCATGATATAACAAATATAATATTAAAAATAATTTTCTTCAACCTCGGATTAGTGGTCCCAAAACCACTGTTCTGACTAGCCCCAAAATTGGGCTGTTACAACTTGGCTGGTAACCCTAACGCCACTCATTCAAATGATATCTTTGTCCTCTAAAAGGCGCAAGAAATCCCTCAAAATTTGTGTATCCATCATCAACTAGATAATAACAACCTATAAAAAAATATTTATCATGGTTAATTTTCCAAAAAAGTATGATTTTAAAAATTAATTCAAATTCCTCTAATTTTGCACTTTATCATTAGGAACTTTTAGTCCATGTCTCCTACTAATGGCATCTCGAAGAACCTGTCCATCAGCAACAGAACCTTTCAAACTAGGAGGAACATAAATAAAATGCATATCAGGTGTACAAACACCTAACATATTTGTTGCTATGTCACCTTTTCGCATTCGATATCTAGGTTTATCAACTGTTGGAACCCTAATCTTGATGTGGGTTCCATCTAAAGTACCTAAGCAATTCTACATCACATGTATAAAACCTCGGGTTAGGATACTATATTTAAATCTAAATCAACTAAACTATGTACGAGCTATATATAGAACTCATTCCAATACCTTGAACCATTTCCACATTGGGTCTGTAGAATTAGTTGTAATTGGCTCTACCTTTTTAAATAACACATCTTGTAAGCATATGACAACATTTAAAACATTGTGAAATGATCTGCTAACGGTTTCCCTAGACCTATTAAAGTGATGTTTGATAACTCAATTTTTAAGGTGATGAGAAATGAAATGTAAAAAACATTTCCACTTGTTCATCAACAAGCATGTTCCTTGACGACTTCAATCCCCCTAAAGTTTGTAACATCTCACATAGTTTAAAAAAGGCAATTCTATTCATCCTAACTTGTTCAATACAGGTCTCGTCACTAGCATATACAAGTCCTTTCACATAATCTCGTTTTGCATAAAAATCTAAAATATATGATCTAATCCTTGGTCTATAAGTATGTAGGTTATGGATGGCACCCAATATAACTAAGAACCAACTTGCAACTGTACACACTTACAACCATACTGTCAATGCAAGACCAATTCTTTTACGCCTCTCACTTTGTACTATTAAAGGCAAACGAGCCATTAATGCAAGATATTAAAGTGTTACATATCTTCAAATCATAGTAAAAGGGTCACATTTCTTCAATACTAATTTCAATAACAGTAAAACAAAATCAAAGAATTTAATTTCCAAAGAACTTACAGTGATTCAGTGAATACAATACGCTCAACTGTGGGTGGAGGAAGCAATCAAGCAAGCCAAAAAAGAAGAGGAAGCAATAACACACTGTCAAAGAAAAATGAATAATACATATTAAGTGTAACATCCTAAATTTACGGGCCTATACATTTAGTGTAGGGATAGGTTTACTATGTTAATTTAATTGATATGGGTCTAAATTTGGGCTTAGAATTAGGCAAAAAAGGCCCAGATTAGAGTGGCATCATTAACAGTTAAAAAGGAACAAGTTTTGGGTCGCAAGGAGCCCATGTTTTAGGCCAAATTCGGCACTTTAAATGAAGAGAGGGTGACGCCACACACAAGGAATTAGGGGCCCAAGTATTAAGTTTAATGAGGCCCAAATCTTTTAATTTAAGTGAGTTAAATTTGGCATTAGGGATTAGTAGAGGTGGACGGCTACAAGGCTATAAAATAGGAGATTTTATGTGGATTTTTAAGTGATAATATCATAGATAAAAAGGAGAAAAGTTAGGAGCTTATCTTCAAGGGAAGTGTTGGCCGAAAATCCACCACCTAGAGGAGTGTAAAATTCGCTCTTGCATGGCAAGGAGGGTGCGAATTTCTCCTCTCTTTTAGCTTGAATTTTAAGGGCGTTTTCGGTTTTTAGCAGTAGGTGCCAAAATATCTATAAATAGGGGGGGCTAGCTCCTTGATTCTGACACTGAAAACCCTAAATTTCTCTCCCATTGTGCCGAAATTCCCTAGCCTCTCCCTCTCGAATTTCTTTTCTCCAATTTCTTTAAAAGCCGAAACTCTTCTCCACTTTTTCCTTCTTGTGCCGATTTCTCTAGGAAGCCGAAGCATCCATAGTCTTTTCTTCTATTCATCCTATTTGAGAATTAGTTCTATACTTCCGGCATTTAAATCTTCCATGGGCATTGCCGAATCCTCTCTCTAGTGCTAGCCGAATCTCCTATGCTAAGGAAGCTTAGTCGACTAGACCTAAAAACTGAAAATCATAAGTCTCCAATTTCGGGATTTCAAGGTAAGAGGATTTGTTTATTTATATATATAAAATTGGGTAGAATACTAACCATGGCCGAATATAGGAGAGGCCTATTTTCGCAATTGTTCTGGCTTTTAAGCAAGGCTATAGATTGAGGATAATAGATCCAGATAGCAAGGACATCGACTAAGAATATTGGATTTCGCAATATCAGGTGTGTAATTCTCCACACCTCCTAGATCTGTTTGATTAGTATATAATTATAAGTCTTATATGTTTTGTTAAATGTCGAAATCCCGGCATAATGATGGAAACCCAAAGAGGGTAAAAGCAAATCACCAGGTTAGTGAATGCTCTGATTAAATGATTTAAGAATATTGATTTTATGTGATTGCATGGGTTGGGTTTGATGAAAGGAGGAAGTTATATGTTGTAGCGGTTTTTACCGTGTCTGTTGTAGTGGTTCCTTACCGTGATCTGATGCAGTTGTGGCCGCCTGATAGTGATCTATTGTAGTGGCTACGGTCATGATCGATGATGAGCGGCACGATCGCCATCAAGGCGTGTAGCGGTGTGGGTTGATTGTAGAAATCCCCAATGGTGTGAATGGCTGGTACGGGGGCGTGTAGCGGATGGACACCTAGGATATGGGTTGGGCTTTGCATATGATTTTTGTTATTTATATTTTGATTATTCTGTTTTATGGGGCTAAAGCCCAAATCTAATGGTGCATGAGGGTTGCACACTGAGTCTCGCGACTCACCCTTTAATTTTAACTATCTCAGGTGACACTTACGGCATCGGACCGGGCTGGAGAGGAGAGCAAGGTGGCCATGCGACAGAGCTTTGAGAATTCACCAAAAAGACTTAGTCTAATTTTTTTTATTTTCATTTAATTAATGGGTTCAGATTTCCTTGTAATAAGGCCATGGGCCACTAGACTTGTAACATCCCAAAAACGGGGCTATTTGGAAATAAATTATTTTTCTTATGTATGAACTGCTGAGTCATTATTTATGGAATAATATTGATCAATTTAAGGCTTTGTGTTGGCTCGATTTGGTAGGAAATTTTAGTTTTTAACTTTTAAAAGAAGGAAGCCTTGGTAAGTGGGTGTTATAAGAATAAATGTGGGTAATTTAACACTAATTAGGCCTTGGTAAAATGGCAAAAGAAGCCCACTTAAGAGCTACATGTGACGCCACCCAGGAGCAAGGGAGAGCTTGTGTTCGAGTCACGGAAATCCCTTTTTAGTTCTTTTTTTTGGACGGCACAAGGGGGGAGAGTTTTTCTCCCTTCAAACTCTTTTATTAGGTGTAAATATTAGAGGATAATAGAAGAGTTTTATTTATAGTAATTAGGAGAAGATATTCGAGGATAATGGATGGGATATTAGGAGATTATTTTTATTAATTCAAAGTGATTTGAATTATTTCAAATTAGTGGCCAAGAGAGAAACAAGGAGTTGGCCGAAATTTGGACTCCTCATGAGAGGAGTGGACGGCAATGCTACTAGGGGGGTGCCGAATGTCTATAAAAGGGAGCAACCTAGCACCATTCTTTTCTTTTCTTCAATTTTGCTAGTTGCCGAAAAACCCTAACCCCTCTCCCTTGTGCTCTTTTATTTGTTCTTTCAAGCTCTTTAGCCGAAACTTCTTTTCTTCCCTATTAACTCTCTCTGGCCGAATATACCATTGGAAGTGCCGAAATTCTCTTTTCTTTTTGGTAGCATCTTGGCCGAATAGCAAGCAGGAATAATCTCCTCTAGACTCTCCTTCAATCGGTTGAGGAGGTGGTAAGTGATCTTGGCCGAATGTCCATCCTCCCTTTTCTTTCTTTTTTCTGTCGATTTCTTTTACAAGGAGAGGTGCCGATTTTGCAATCGTAGCAAGGGTTCTAACCAGTGTGAATCAATGATAGGCACTTCGGGATCTCAAAGCAGTGAGATCAGATCTTGCATTCTCTGACAATCGGTTTTGGGTAAGTGGTGGTAAGTGCTTACTTATAAAAGATTATTCTTCAAATGATTAAGGAAAAGCCAAAGGCTATTAAGTGGCTACTAATAGTTGCCGATTTCAGGGAAGTAAAATCATTGAGTATAGTGATTTGGGTTCAAAGACACTCGGGTAAGGATTAAGGTTCAAAAAGAGAACCCTTTTTAATATTCGGTTTGGCCGAATAGGCCATAGTACTAACTCCCATGTTTGGCCGAATATAGGGGCTAGTGGATCTAAGGTGGCCGACTTCTTCGTCAGGGATTTAGGTTATTCGTGGGTGACAGTGTGTACATACACACTTATAATAGTTAATAAAGTGTAATAAGTGTATGTTATGTGTAAATCGCTCTATGTAGATATGGCATTAGTGCCTTAATGGTACAAGCGAGGATACCGGTAAGTCTCTATTTGTATGAGATTGATAATAATGCTTTTGGGAAGCATGGATTATTTGATACATGTGATATATGTATGTTCTGTTGTTAACTGCTTGACATGGGTTGATGAGAGGAGGGGGCAGTGATATCGTGCTGACGAGCACCAGTGCTTTGGTAGCACACTGTGACTATATGTCACCAGAGGTTTGGTACCTCCAGAGGTTTGGTACCTCATAGCGACTTGTCCACGTGGTTAACACCCACCGTGGGTTGGCCCCACTTGAGATATGGGATAAATCGCGCGGTGATTTGGTATCACACGATGGGTTGGCCCCATCACCCGATTTGTGTCTACGGACACCAGTGCTTTGGTAGCACATTGTGACTATATGTCACCAGTGGTTTGGCACCACCAGTGTTTTGGTAACACATCGTGACTACGGTCACCAGTGGTTTGGTACCACATGGGGTAGACAAAGGTGTTTGGTTGGCTAGGATGGGTACACGATACTCTGCATATTGACTGTTATATGTTGTGTATGAAACGTTGTTTTCAAATGGGGGAAGGGTTACATACTGAGTCTTGGTGACTCACCTTCTCCTTTAACATTTTTCAGGTGACTCGTAGATGGCGGTTGAGGTTAGGTTGAACTCGAGGTGGCCATGCAGTGGTTTTAAATTTATAGAACTTGATATTTGCTTATTTTTTTTCCTTTGGTTGTAATAAGGCCTCCATAAACTATATTTGTGTTATTTTCTTTTACGTTGGATATTTGCTTAGACTATACTATTAAATTGAATTAAATCACATGTTTTCTTTAGTAACACGAAAAAGTTTATTCGTGCCATCGGGCACACTTGAAACTGGTATAACAATTGGACTTAATTAAAATTCCAAATTAAACCTAAGGGTAGCTTTGACAAGACAACCGAAAACGAGGATTTTCAATGAAAATTTAATGTTTTTGAAATGGTGTTCACAAGGTTTTACTCGGTAACAAATCAAATTCGATTCGTAGTGTTTGGGCCGGGTTTGGGTTGTTACAGAATTGGTATCGAGCCCAGTTCAAAGCTCTATTTGTGGGGCCCAAGGCCCAAAAATGTTTTAGTAGGCCTTTTGAATTGTTTTGGGTTTTTAGCGGCATGGCCCGAGTCTCCGGCACCGATCCGCCTGTAAGTACATCTAAACCTTTCGTGAATTATATTCGTAGAAGGGTAGGAAGCATGGGAACGTAGATAGACTTATAGGACTTGGACCCTAAGGCTAGATTACTCAAACACAGTGAAGCATAAGACTTAAAGAACTAAACCAACCTATGACTTAGTCAATGAGCTAGGGTGTGGTAACCCACAGACGCATGTCTAGGATTGGATCCAGGAAGAGCTTGGTATTTAAGCGGTCCTCGTGACTCACCTCCTCTTCGCAGTATCCTGCACAGTGCGTAGCCTGGTTCACCCTAACTCGGAAGGCTCGATGGTGTGGTAACCTCGGTGCGCATGTCTAGAAAGGTTCGGTGAGAGCTTGGTATTTAAGCGGTCCGCGTGACCCACCTCCTCTTCACTTGAATTCGCACAGTGCGTAGCTTTGGTTCCCACGACCGGGAAGGCTCGGTCATAGGCTAAAAACAATGATTAAAACCGAGAAGGGAATTAGCCTTGTTTTTGAAATAGAATGAATAACCGACCCTAATGTTTTCAAAACTTGTCCAATAACCCTTTTGAACCCTAGAACACTACGTATACAATGTTCTCTCGGAAAACTTGACTTGTGGAAAATTACGAAATACCCTTAGGAGTAAAAATTACCAAAATGCCACGACCCATAAAATATTGATTCAATGATTTTTGCCCAAAAATTTCAGCCATTTTACAAATAGTCAAAAACTTAGCTTGGGAATCGTCAGCAGCATATTTTGGTTCTGGAAAATTTCGAAAATACCCCTGTAGGAAAAAGGACGAAAATACCCCTGGGTTAGAAATGGGCAGAAATGTCCGATGAGTGAATAGGTATGGAAAGTATTAAGGAATGGATGCATGGACTTCTTTGTGTGAACTAGGATAGGAAATGAAACATTGTTTGCTCGAAAGAATCTCTTGATTAAACCTTATCCATAAAATTTCTTCGCGAGTAATAAAGTGAAACAAATGCTAACGCATAAATTTTTTTTTTAATCGATTAAAAGCGCGGTAGATAGAATGAGTTCTAGAGGACGTGGGACGCCGTGGACGTGGTAGGGGTAGGATGACGGTGTGCGAACCCGCCAGTCGGGACAAGGTTCGGAGAATGAGGTACCATCGCCACCACCACCTCCTACTTTTAGAGTGAGGAGCCGAGCGCACCGGTGGCGAGTCGGTATCGCAAGTCGTGTTCTGAGTCTTGGAGATGGTGGTCGAAATTTGGTGGAAATGTGGGAGCTCGAAAATCGTCCCCGGCGACTCCGATCTAACTGAGCAGCAGGTATTCCGAGGTGTGTCGGGAGTGGCACCAGTCTGTGCAGAATATTGGCTAGAGTCAACCTGAAAGGATCATGGATGACCTTGACCGACCGAGGAAGAGAAGTGAAAGGGGGTGTCGCCTCGAAGGATGAAGCATATCGGTGGTGGCTTACGGTCCGAGATGGGGCTACTGGTAGATGATTTGACTTGGGAGTATTTCAGAACCGCCTATCAGAAAAAGTATGTGGGCATTAGCTACACTGACGCGCAGAGAAAGGCTTTTCTGGGATTAGTTCAAGGAACTAAGTCCGTGTCGGAATATGAGGCGGAATTTTTAAGGCTGAGTAGATATGCGAGAGGCATCGTGGCTACTGAGCATGAGCGCTGTGTCCGCTTTGAGGATGGACTCCGAGATGATTTGAGGTTACTAATTGCCCCGCAGCAAGTTCGTGAGTTTTCGTCTCTTGTGGAAAAGGCTAAGGTAGCCGAAGGAATCAAGGAGGCTGTGAGGCAGAACTATAGTAAGAACAATCAGAAGAGAAGTTTTGGGCCAGCTGGGTCAAGCGGAAGTGCTCAGAAAAAGGCTAGGCCAAGTGGGCCCAATCAGGCAGCAAGGCCCACGACTGCTAATCAGAGGCCGACTCAGTGCAATCGCTGTGGAAAGACCCATTGGGGAGGATGTTGGACCGGTGATAAAGGATGCTTTGAGTGTGGATCTTTGGAGCATCGCGTCAGAGATTGTCCCCAAAAACTAGCTAAGAAGCAGCCAGAAGGACAGAACCGTGCTCAGGATAGAAATGTAGGACCACAGAGGGGTCGTGGTAATGGTAGAGGAAACAACGGTCCTAACCGAGGTCGTGGAACTCAAGGCAGGGGTTCCGGCAAACACAGAGGCTAGGCAGCCTGGCTTAGTTTACGCAGCGAGGTGTCGCGAAGAAGGTGACGCACCGGATGTTATAACCGGTACGTTTCTAATTTTCGGTTTTCCTTATGTTGCATTGATTGATGTGGGCTCGACGCACTCGTACATTGCTAGTAGTGTGGTAGGAACTATGGACCTAGACTCTGAAACTGCTTCTAGGGAGATGACTGTAGTTAGCCCCTTAGGTCACTCCGTAGTCGTAGATAAACTTTATAGAGGCGTACCCCTAGAACTTCAAGGGGTAGTATTTGTAGCTGATCTAATGGAACTACCGTTTGGGGAGTTCGATTTGATCCTTGGTATGGATTGGTTGGTTAAGTACCAAGCGAGTTTGGATTGCGCGGCTAAGCGCATGGTCCTTAAGACGACTGAAGGTGATGAAGTGGTTATGATAGGAGATCGAAGGAATTATCTATCCAATGTAGTGACTGCCTTGAAGGCTGAAAAGATGGTCAAGAAGGGTTGTGAGGCGTATCTGGTTCAAATCTGTGCTTTGGAAGCTAAAGGGTTAGTAATTAAAAAGGTCCGAACGGTTGGGGAATTTGCTGATGTGTTCCCAGAAGAACTTCCGGGTTTGCCTCCGGATCGAGAAGTCAGTCGGTATAGACTTGCTACCGAGGCGGCACTGTGTCCATAGCACCATACCGAATGGCACCAAAGGAATTGGTGGAGCTAAAGGCTCAAATTCAAGAGCTCTTGGATAGAGGGTTTATACGACCAAGTATATCTCCGTGGGGAGCACCTGTGTTGTTTGTCAAGAAGAAGGACGGTTCTATGCGGATGTGCATCGACTACCGTCAGCTAAATAAGTTAACGATCAAGAACAAGTATCCGTTGCCTCGGATTGACGACTTGTTTGATCAACTGAAAGGTGCCTCGGTGTTTTCGAAGATAGACCTTAGGTCAGGTTATCACCAATTAAGGGTGAAGGAGGCTGATGTTCACAAAACGGCATTCCGAACTCGGTATGGGCATTTCGAGTTCTTGGTGATGCCATTTGGGTTGACTAATGCGCCGGCGGCATTCATGGACCTGATGAATAGAGTATTCCAATGAGACTTGGACCATTTCGTGCGTGGTGTTTATAGGCGACATCTTTGGTTTATTCAAAGACAGAAGAGGAGCATGACAAGCATCTACGGATAGTTCTGCAAGTATTAAGGGGGAAGCAGTTATATGCCAAATTCAGTAAGTGTGAATTTTGGCTTAGGGAGGTGGCTTTCTTAGGTCATGTAGTGTCAGCTGAAGGAATTAGGGTAGACCCTCGCAAGATTGAAGCTGTATTGGAGTGGAAACCACCTAGGACGGTGCATTTGAAATACGAAGTTTTCTAGGTTTAGTTTGGATACTATCGGAGATTCGTGGAAGGATTCTCTCTAATAGCGTGGCGCCGTTAACTAAGTTGCTAAGGAAAGGTGTCCCATTTGTATGGACGGAGAAGCAAAGCAAGAAAGCTTTGATAAGTTAAGGAAGATTTTGACTGGAAGCTCCGGTTTTGGTACTGACTGAAGCGGGAAAGTTATTCACGATTTATTGTGATGCATCTCACACCGGTTTGGGATGTGTGTTGATGCAGATGGGAAGGTAGTAGCCTATGCATCCCGTCGATTAAGATCGCATGAGGTTAACTACCCAACGCGCACGACTTGGAGTTAGCGATCGTCTTTGCAATTGAAGATATGGAGACATTACACCGTATGGAGAGAAGTCGATGGTCTACACGGATCACAAAAGCTTGAGGTATCTCCCGACTCGAAGGATCCGAACCGAGACAGCGTCGGTGGATTGAACTACTAAAGGACTATGATTGTTCAATCGAGTACCATCCGGTAAGGCTAAATGTGGTAGCCGACGATTGAGCCGGAAGGTGGTGACGGACTTAAGAGCAATGTTCGCTCGGTTAAGTCAGTAGATGATGATGGAGTCTTTTGGCGTAACTTGAGTAAAGCCGACTTGGATTGAGGAGATTAAAGAAAAGCGGTTAGTGGATGAAGGCTTGAGCTCTAAGAGGGTACAAGTTCAAGACGGTGGTTTGGAAGGGTACTGATCTGTCTAGTGAAGGAGCGCTTTGTTTTCAGGACGAGTATGTATGCCAAAGGATACAGAATTAAGGCGAGAAAATTCTCCAAGATGCACATAGCAGCCCATACGCTATGCATCTGGGGAAGCAAGATGTATGGAGATTTGCGAAAGCATTTCGGTGGCGGGGTTGAAGCGTGAGATAACGGAGTTCGTAGGGAAGTGTCGACGTGTGTCAGCAGTTAAGGTGAACATCGGTCACCATCGGGACTACTTCAACCGATAAAGATTCCTCAATGGAAATGGGAGAGGATCACCATGGATTTTGTTAGTGGGCTACCCCTCACGCCCACCAAGAAGGACTTGATTTGGGTAATTGTGGATCGCTTTGACTAAATCAGCTCACTTCATGCCGGTGAGAGTGGATTACTCACTCCGAAGCTAGCGAAGCTATATGTGGGTGAAATAGTGAGGTTGCATGGCGTGCGATGTCGATTATCTCGGATAGGGATCCCGATTCACGTCAAGGTTTTGGAAAGCGTTGCATCAAGCTTTGGGTACACGGTTAGATTTGAAGACGGCTTTCCATCCACAATCGACGGACGATCGGAAAGGGTGATCTGATTTTAGAAGACATGTTAAGAGGTCGTGTCTTGGATTTTAGTGGTAGTTGGGAGGAGTACTACCACTAGCGGAATTCGCCTATAACAATAGTTATCAAGCGAGTATTCAAATGGCTCCATACGAGGCCCTATATGGACGAAGTGTCGTACTCCTACATGCTTTGGACGGAGTTGGGAGAAAGACAAGTTCAGGTCCAGAATCGTAACCGAGACGGAAGACAAAGTCAAGGTGATTCGGACTCGTCTCAAGGAAGCTTCGGATAGGCAAAAGTCTTATGCCGATCTCAAACGCAAGGAAGTGGAGTATCTTTGTGTGGGGACAAGGTCTTTTCGAAAGTGTCGCCTTGGAAAAAGGTGTTGAGATTTGGGCTTAAAAGGAAGTCGAGCCCAAGGTTCATTGGCCCATATATCGTTGTGAAGCGAGTAGGACCAAAGTGGCTTATCGCCTAGAGTCGCCGCAGAACCGAGTCGATTCATGACGTATTCCATGTATCAATCTTTGAGACTCAGTATCGGTCAGATCCTTCGCACGTTGTGCCGAAGAGCGAGATTGAGGTGAACACGGATTTATCTTTTGAGGAAGAATCGGTTGATTGTAGACCGAGATGTGAAAGTTCTACGTAGGAAGGCAGTGCCTTTAGTAAAAGTGCTATGGCGGAACCACGGAGTGGAAGAAGCTACGTGGGAGCCCGAGGAGGTGATGCGGCAGCAATACCCCCATCTCTTTTGATCAAGGAATTTCGAGGACGAAATTTATTCTAAGGGGGTAGAATCGTAACATCCCAAAAACGGGCTATTTGGAAATAAATTATTTTTCTTATGTATGAACTCTTTGAGTCATTATTTATGGAATAATATTGATCAATTTAAGGCTTTGTGTTGGCTCGATTTGGTAGGAAATTTTAGTTTTTAACTTTTAAAAGAAGGAAGCCTTGGTAAGTGGGTGTTATAAGAATAAATGTGGGTAATTTAACACTAATTAGGCCTTGGTAAAATGGCAAAAGAAGCCCACTTAAGAGCTACATGTGACGCCACCCGGGAGCAAGGGAGAGCTTGTGTTCGAGTCACGGAAATCCCTTTTAGTTCTTTTTTTGGACGGCACAAGGGGGAGAGTTTTTCTCCTTCAAACTCTTTTATTAGGTGTAAATATTAGAGGATAATAGAAGAGTTTTATTTATAGTAATTAGGAGAAGATATTCAAGGATAATGGATGGGATATTAGGAGATTATTTTTATTAATTCAAAGTGATTTGAATTATTTCAAATTAGTGGCCAAGAGAGAAACAAGGAGTTGGCTGAAATTTGGACTCCTCATGAGAGGAGTGGACGGCAATGCTACTAGGGGTGCCGAATGTCTATAAAAGGAGCAACCTAGCACCATTCTTTTCTTTTCTTCAATTTTGCTAGTTGCCGAAAAACCCTAACCCCTCTCCCTTGTGCTCTTTTATTTGTTCTTTCAAGCTCTTTTAATGAAACTTCTTTTCTTCCCTATTAACTCTCTCTGGCCGAATATACCATTGGAAGTGCCGAAATTCTCTTTTCTTTTTGGTAGCATCTTGGCCGAATAGCAAGCAGGAATAATCTCCTCTAGACTCTCCTTCAATCGGTTGAGGAGGTGGTAAGTGATCTTGGCCGAATGTCCATCCTCCCTTTTCTTTCTTTTTTTCTGTCGATTTCTTTTACAAGGAGAGGTGCCGATTTCGGCAATCAGTAGCAAGGGTTCTAACCAGTGTGAATCAATGATAGGCACTTCGGGATCTCAAAGCAGTGAGATCAGATCTTGCATTCTCTGACAATCGGTTTTGGGTAAGTGGTGGTAAGTGCTTACTTATAAAAGATTATTCTTCAAATGATTAAGGAAAAGCCAAAGGCTATTAAGTGGCTACTAATAGTTGCCGATTTCAGGGAAGTAAAATCATTCAGAGTATAGTGATTTGGGTTCAAAGACACTCGGGTAAGGATTAGGGTTCAAAAAGAGAACCCTTTTTAATATTCGGTTTGGCCGAATAGGCCATAGTACTAACTCCCATGTTTGGCCGAATATAGGGGCTAGTGGATCTAAGGTGGCCGACTTCTTCATCCGGGATTTAGGTTATTCGTGGGTGACAGGTGTGTACATACACACTTATAATAGTTAATAAAGTGTAATAAGTGTATGTTATGTTAAATCTGCTCTATGTAGATATGGCATTAGTGCCTTAATGGTACAAGCGAGGATACCGGTAAGTCTCTATTTGTATGAGATTGATAATAATGCTTTTGGGAAGCATGGATTATTTGATACATGTGATATATGTATGTTCGTTGTTAACCGCTTGACATGGGTTGATGAGAGGAGGGGGCCGTGATATCGTGCTGACGAGCACCAGTGCTTTGGTAGCACACTGTGACTATATGTCACCAGAGGTTTGGTACCTCCAGAGGTTTGGTACCTCATAGCGACTTGTCCCTGTGGTTAACACCACCGTGGGTTGGCCCCACTTGAGATATGGGATCGCCCGCGGTGATTTGGTATCACACGATGGGTTGGCCCCATCACCCGATTTGTGTCTACGGACACCGAGTGCTTTGGTAGCACATTGTGACTATATGTCACCAGTGGTTTGGCACCACCAGTGTTTTGGTAACACATCGTGACTACGGTCACCAGTGGTTTGGTACCACATGGGGTAGACAAAGGTGTTTGGTTGGCTAGGATGGGTACACGATACTCTGCATATTGACTGTTATATGTTGTGTATGAAACGTTGTTTTCAAATGGGGGAAGGGTTACATACTGAGTCTTGGTGACTCACCTTCTCCTTTAACATTTTTCAGGTGACTCGTAGATGGCGGTTGAGGAGCCGGTTGAACTCGAGGTGGCCATGCAAAGTGGTTTTAAATTTATAGAACTTGATATTTGCTTATTTTTTTCCTTTGGTTGTAATAAGGCCTCCATAAACTATATTTGTGTTATTTTCTTTTACGTTGGATATTTGCTTAGACTATACTATTAAATTGAATTAAATCACATGTTTTCTTTAGTAACACGAAAAAGTTTATTCGTGCCATCGGGCACACTTGAAACTGGTATAACAATTGGACTTAATTAAAATTCCAAATTAAACCTAAGGGTAGCTTTGACAAGACAACCGAAAACGAGGGATTTTCAATGAAAATTTAATGTTTTTCGAAATGGTGTTCACAAGGTTTTACTCGGTAACAAATCAAATTCGGTCGTAGTGTTTGGGCCGGGTTTGGGTTGTTACAAGACTACCATTTATGTTTTGGGATTTTGTTGGGCTTTTATTACTGGGTTTTAAGTTTTACGTTTTCAATTAAGTTAAGACCTGCATGAAATTTCAGTTTTTATATAAAATCTACCAAGATAATTGGTTACTTAATATTTTATACTTTAATGAATTATTAAGCTTTCGAAATAAAGGTGTAAACCTAGTAATTGTTTTCCAAAATGCGACATGTTTTATAAAATCTTCTTAGTGACATGCCAGATCCGGTCGTGGTGTATGGGCCGGGTTTGGGGTGTTACATTAAGAATCTTTACAAAGCACAAAATAGAAATTACAACTATCTTTGCTAGTAAAAAACTTGATATTCATTTCTTTATCAATCACCCAAAAAAGAAAAAAAATGTGTTTTTGTGGATTTGATTAATTGATGGCTGATGTTTAATAATTATTTTTTTAAAAAAATTAATATTTAATACATCCACATCCAAATTACATAATTTCCAGTTCTACAAAAATATACATATATTATATGAAATTTTTTAAAAATTTGATCTTTAATTTACCTTTTAAAAAGTTTTTATTCATCCTTACATTGTAATTAACTAATGTTTTATTTGAATTAATAATTGTGAATAGAAAAAGATATATTATTTTGTTTGAATAGTTAAAATTAGTAAAAGGAAAAAATAATATAAATTTAATAATTTTTATGAGAAAAGAAAAGAAATAATTGAATATATTATTTTTTTTATAAAGTACATATTGAATAGTTAAATAAAAAGTGCTCAACTTCCTTAACGTAACATTTCACTTAAACTAAAAGAGGTATTTAAATAAGGTCTTAATTTCTTTTATTTTGTATTAACTCAATTCGATTATAGGTATATAATGTGTTAAATATCTTAAAAATTATGTATTTTAAAATATTCGATTATTATTCTTATTTAAATAAAATCTAGAACTCCATATACATTACATTCTTACCAGAACATGATTTGTTTGTAGCATTTTACTTTCTTTCTTTTTTTTGTTTCGTTTGTTGAGATAATTTTTATATTTGAATAAAAGAAGTTCAACTCTCCTATTAAAAGTAATGAGTACACATGCAGTTTTGGTATTTTTATTATTAATTTTAAAATTTTAGTTTAAAAATATACTTAATTAAACACACCAGATTAACAATTGTAGATAAAGGTTTTTTTTTTGAAATAAAATATGTTCGTAGTGTTAATTATAATTTTTAATCAAACAATATAAGTAACATAAAACATTGTTTAAAGACAAAAATTAAATATAACATAAATCAAACATATCGAAAATAAAAATAGTTTAAAAATATATTAAAAGATTAAAATAGTTTTAAATGAAACATATCGAAAATAAAAACATATCAAAAATTAAATATAACCAAAATGTTCTTGTTTAAAGTAAAAAGATCAAATCCGAATTGTAAATGTAGTTTATCATGTATTGTAACACCCCAAACCCAGCCTAGACGTTATAGCCGGATCTAGCGTGTCACATCAAAAGGTAGTGGAAAAGCTAAGCGATTGTAAAGAATGTTGCGTCTCTTTTTGAAACATCGAATTTCGTTGTTTGTTTGTAAAAGCAAGATTCGCTTAATGCGTACTCTTAAAAAGATGTTATTATTTTAGAAAACTATGTTCGTTGTGAAAATCGATCTTGAATAGTTGCGAAAACGTGATCTTTTGAAAATGGTTATTAACATTTTAAGAAAACCTAGTGTTTAATCATTTAACAAATTAGTAAGTTCAAAAGGAAAATAAAATCCAATGGCCTTATTACAAAATATTAATCCCAAAATAAATAACATAAAATAAAATAAAGACTGGATTTACTAAGTTTCGTGAGTAGTAACTCCGATGTATGGCCACCACCGAGTCCTCCGCAGCTCCAAATCCTCTAACGCTGGGGATTACCTGCAAGGTTAAGGGAAAGGAGGTGAGTTACGAGAACTCAGTGTGTAATCCCCTAAACGGTCACTATCTGGGCCTGAGCCCTTACAGTATCAATCTGGGCCTAAGCCCTATAATCATGGTAATGCAAACAATAAAATGCAGCCCAACCCAATCCAACCAATCACACCCCCGTACCAACCAATCGTCACCTGTGGGGATCAAGTCAACCCACCCCGCCAAACACACCAATATTGCAGACAAGCTGCTAATATTTATTCGGCTTTAAGCCTTCAATAACGGTCTCATAACTGGCACATAGCCATCGGTAACTGTAATAAGATCGGCACATAGCCATCAGCTACGGTAATATAACCGGCACACAGCCACGGGTAAATATGATCGACACAAAGTCATCGGTATATATGTTAGGCACATAGCCACGGGTAAATACGATTGGCACAAAGCCATAATCAAGATGGCACAGAGCCATATTTAGGTTAGCACAGAGCCATAATCGGATTACGCAGCTTTAAGCCGTCCGTCGGTCCACAGTCGTCATGCGACTCGTGCGACCTTAACATATCAATACTGGATCCACAGTTGTCATGCGACCGTGTGACCCTATCGTAACTTCCTCCGTATCAAAGTCCCAACCCCATGCAATATGTCGTGTATGTCATGCTCAATCATTACACGTGTATGCAAAATGGCCATGCTCGTAAAGCGATCATGTACACACATATTGAAAACATATCACCATATAATCCCGATACCAAATCGGTTAAAACACAGTCATACATTCACAGTTAGATCAATCATAGTCCTAATCAGTCAGTTACCCGCAAGGGCAAAATAGTCATTTTACCCTATAAGGGTATTTCGGTAATCTTACCCTACAGAGGTATTTTAGTAATTCTACCCTACAGGGGTATTACGGTAATTCTACCCTACAGGGGTATTTCGGTAATTTTACAAATCGAGGGTATTTCGGTAATTTTACAAATTGAGGGTATTTCGGTAATTTCATAAATCGAGAGTATTTCGGTAATTATACAAATCAAGGGTATTTCGATAATTTCGCAAACTGAGGGTATTTCGATAATTTTACAAATTGAGGGTATTTTGGTAATTTCATAAATTGGGGGTATTTTGATAATTTTACAGATTAATGGTATTTCGGTAATTTTGCAAATTGAGGGTATTTTGGTAATTTTACAAATCATGGGTATTTCGATAATTTTATAGATCGAGGGTGTTCCGGTAATTTTGCAAATCAAGGGTATTTCGGTAATTTCACAAACTGAGGGTATTTTGGTAATTTTACAAATTAAGGGTATTTTGGTAATTTCATAAATCGGGGGTATTTCGGTAATTTTACAGATCAAGGGTATTTCGGTAATTTTGGAAAATGAGGGTATTTCGATAATTTTGCAAATCAAGGGTATTTCCGTAATTTTACAGATCGGGGGTGTTCCAGAAATTTTGAAATTCAGGGGTACTTTAGTAATTTTGCAAACTGAGTGTATTTTGGTAATTTTGCAAATCGGGGGTATTTCGGTAATTTTGCAAACTAGGGGTATTTCGATAATTTTTCAAATTGAGGGTATTTCGGTAATTTTGTAAACCAAGGGTATTTCAGTAATTTTGTAAACCAATGGTATTTCAGTAATTCTGTAAACCAATGGTATTTCAGTAATTTTGTAAACCAAGGGTATTTCAGTAATTCTTTAAACCAAGAATATTCTAAACAGAGATAACGATGCGAATGGGCCTAGGGCCCATTCTCAGCCCAAATGGGCCCACACGCTCGTGTGGGCCATTCAGCCCAAATCTAGCCACAGATATGAGATTCACATAGTCCAGTCCAATATCTACTACACAATCATACAATTTATTCCTATGGCCCAAGGCAGCCTAAACCCATGAGAACACTCATGGGGGCCTCAACTATCACGTCTAAGCTCCCACACGTGTGCTCGCACGCTCGTGTGGCTACCATCGCCGCGTGACTGACATTTCGACATTTGCCGCTCTACAGCTAGAGTAGTGCGAAATACACACTTGATAGGAAGCTGAAGTTAACCCGCACTCTGAACACTGTTCTGCGCAGAAGCCAACTATGATCGCACCCTTGACCCCCAAGATCAAGGAATGATCCAACGCTTAACCCAAACGAGCACGCCACGAAGCAAAGGGATAAGCCAAGAAAGGTGTGCCTACTCTCCTCATGGTTTGCTCTATTTAAAGCCAGCTTCTCACCTTCCCTCCTGCTAGCTTCCCGATGTGGGATCCCTCCTTTAGCAGAGTTTAAATCCAACACAAACTCTGACCGTCCAATTAGCAAAATAAATACTCCCTTGTTTGACATGAGATTCGAACCTTTGCCCTCTCCTATGCTCCAGACGCTACATGCCACCACAACACAAGCTCCTTTTGTGACTTAGAACATGCGCAACTAAATATAAGCCTATGGGCCAAAGTCTAAGTTCATTTAAAACAAAAACAAAAAAAATTGCAAACGCCAAGACTTGAACCTTAGACCCCTTGCTCCCTCTATGGCGTCACTCCCTTGCTCCCTAAGTGGCGCCACTTTGCCACTTCACCACAACTCCTCTTGTGTCATTTTTCTCCACATTTTATTCTTAAAGCCAACTTACTAACTCCCAAGGTTTTATTCACCTAAAACCAAAATTTTTCCTAAGCCCAGGTTTGATCCCGGGACTTCATGGAAGCCCCCTAACCTTCCAAAATTACTCACCTAATAGGTCCAACTTGCATTAGTGTCGTTCTCTTGTTCTCAAAAATTTTAAACGCTCCCATGGCCAAGGCCCAATAGGCCCAATTCTACTAGGCCCAAATTCGGGTCGTTACATGTATATATTGTCTTTCCCGTATTATTAGAAAAGAGTAATGGTATATTCATTCCAATGGAGCTATTTGTTTATGTCGCTTTTCCTTATTCATGTTTTCTGTTGTTGTTGACTCTTGGCATTTGGCAGCCTACGAGGGTGTGCTGCTCTTTACCTTAGCAACCTCCTTTTCCATTAACAAATTTCATCTTTCCAAAGTTGAACCAACTTACAATAAAGACATTGGGAGGGTGTTGTTCCCTTAGCACACCCTAGAGTTATATATTTCCCCTTCTTGTTGCTACCTCCAGCCACTCCTTTAGCTAAAACACACAAACCATTCCATTATTTCAAAAGGATACACATTTAACACATAATGGTTCCAATTAAAAGTCCAAATAAAAATAAACTTAACAAAAAACCAAAGGCAAAATGAATGGAAAACATGAAACCAATAACTAAAAATAAACACATAATATTACATAAGGTTGAACAATTAAAGCATACTCATCTAGCATATGACTAAACTAAAATGACTCAAACAAGTAGTGCAAACACGCAACAATGATAAAACATGAAGAAAAAAATAATTTAGGGAATGGTTTAAGGTATATCACACTAGAAATGCAAGTTTCGTAAGATTACATGATCAAAAAATGAAAAACAATGGTATTAAACAGCAGCAACCCTTACTGTCTATTCATTTTCCTTGGACTACTCTTATTCAATGCCATGTTCGACAAACCATCTAAATGCTAACACAGACTTTTGAAATCTGACAAAACATGTCATTTAATAGAAGAAATTTATATTACTGCATCAGCTCTATCTACAAGTTTATTTTGTCTTAGAAGTTCATGTCCGCATTTAAACTGTTCTATGTGAACGCAGTTTATCAATTTTACTTGTTTACACAAACATTTTTGTATAATGATTAAATTACTTAGTTATATCATCATTCAAATACATGAAAATTTTGATTGGTCTTTTAAATTTTATATTGATGTTAAAGTGTATATAATTTCTATTACATTAATAAGAAATTAGATTGGATCTAGAAATTTAAAATATTTTTACTTCAATATCAAAATCAAAGGGGTTTATGAGTAAAAATCATTTAACTACAAAAATAATTTGAAGGTTTGTTTAAATAGAAGGTAAAATAGTTTAAGGATTTTTATAAGTACATTAGCCAAAATGAATCTAGATTTCGATTTTTCATATTTTTCTACATGATAATGAGAAAAAGGCTTGCATCGATGGCTAGACTAGAATGAGAAACACAATGTTACAAGTTCTATCAAGCAGTTAAATACCCATTTTCCCTTAATTTTATGAGCAACCAAACAAGGAAGAATAAGAAACACAATGTTATAAGTTCAAAACCACAATAATTCAATAAATCATGATAAGATACAACATGCACTACTCACAACTGAACATGGCATCGAGAAACAGTGAAAAAAAAAGTTTTCAGAAGAGAAACATGAACACTATAAGCTTCTGAAGAAATCAAATAGATGAAACCTGGAAAATAAGAATAAAAATGGATAAAAAAACTAATCATTCCAAGAAATTATCCTTAGCAACCATGTAAATGCCAGATGAAATCTTCAGCTTTTGAATAAATCAAAATAGATGAAAACCAGTGGAAAAATGAGGGTAATGAACTATTGCCTGCAACTCAATACAAAAATCTTACGATGGACTGGTGATCAAGTTATAATGTCTCTGTCCAATCAACTATCAACATTATGAAGGATACCCTTAATTTAAATTTCATAAAACATATGAAGATAGGTACAAAAGATGATCATGCTTTCATTAGTTTTTAAGGAGAATTATTATACAACCTTAGAAAATAGAAACTCAATTATTCGTTGCCTTCAAAATGTAGGGACAGACTAATAACAAAGAAAACCAATAGAAAGTTATAAAACTACAAACTTAAATATTAAATATTCGAGATCCATTGTGCCAATTCGATATTAATAAAATTGAAACTTTGAAATTATAAATGAATGAAGCATACTAGATCAAATTAGATTTAAATTAAATATAATATCATTGACTCATTGTACAAATACAATAAATATCTAATATTCTAGTTAGTACTGCAAGCAATAAGACAAAAAATATTATAAAAACATAAATGAAAGCATCAAGTTATTCAATATCAAAATTTAAGAATCACTATCAAAACACCATTAAAGGGACATTAAAGTTCAGCAATATAAAACCAGTATCAATCTTCAAAACTGAAAAGAAACCTATTATTTCTACTAATTTAACGAAAAAAATCAGAAAAAAAAGGAAATCAAAATGGGAGAAGAGTTACCTGAGGGAGGACTACTCACATCGAACCACTATCCGATTGTTTCTCTTCTCAAGTTTCCACCTCAATTGAAAGCAAGAGAAGGCCTTGTTGAGGGCATTTGGAGTTAGAAAAACGGTTCTAAGATTGAAGGACTTGCTATGGTTTGTCAAAGGGAGATAGGATTGAGAGGAAATAGGATTAAAAAAAATTAAAATTGATAAGTTGGTGAGGATAGAAGCATGAAAAAGTGGGAGATAGGGTTGGGAGGAAATGGGAAGAAGCATGAAAAAGAGGAAAATGTTTCAGACGTGGGAAAGAAATACGGGTAAAATTGAAAGCTTGACCTAATTTTTTACCCACCCATTCCCTGAATCATCATTCCGTGAGGAGACCACCGAATGGTAAACAAAACTTTTGCCTTGAATTAGCCCATATGGAATAGGGCTATAATAGCTCATTATAGCCAACCAAATAATGGCTTAGTGATGGGCCCACTGAATTGAGCTGTAATGTATTAGTATTATAGCCAACCAAAATTGACCTTAAGGTGCAAGTGTATGAGTTACACGGCCTGGCACACGGGCGTATGACACGGCCTGGCACACGGGGTGTTACATAGTCGTGTGACCCTACTCAGAGAGTTACACAGGTGAGGACACGGGCTGGGGCACGGCCGTGTGTCCCTAGTTTGATTGTTACACGGCCTGAGACATGGGTGTGTGTCTCAGCAGTGTTAGGCACACGGTCGTGTGACCCCTATTTTGTAAATTTTTCATCTTTTTCTTAAACTTTCCAAACTATTTCAGATTGACCCCAAATTGTTTCTAGGTTATTTTTAGGGCCTCGAGGACTCGATTTAGGGACGTTGTGCATGAGTATGAATGGTTTGTGATGTGATTATTATATTGATTGATAAAATGTTTAAATGCTTTTTATTATTTTGTAGTACTCTGTAACCCTAATTCGGCGACGGAGGCAGGTTAGGGGTGTTACATATCATAAATAACATAATAACACCCTATGAACTTACCTAGTACAACAGCAGTACAGGATACCAAAGATTAGTCTAGGAGTTTTCCTTTTCCCTCTTTTATCAACAGGTTGATTTGGTTCTTGATCTATACATTAATACATTCATTTAATTAATTACAACTTTTCAACTTTAGTAGTTTTGAAATCAAACATGCAGGTTAGCTAAATCGAGATACAAGGATCTCAAAAACATGAAAATTATGAATAATACGCTTTGAAAACACTTACATGTAAAGTCAATCACTCGAGAAAGGTTAGAGTTTTTCTTTCTTCTACAAAGAATAATGCTTCCCATGGAGGAAGATGAGAATAAAACTCTTTTTCCATCCACTTAAGCTTAACACTTAACACCCTAATTCTCATCATTAAATGAAAATTAAGAGGTGTCTCTACTAAACATTGACAAAATTAGTCTTACCATGTAGGAGTGGTTATTTACCACTTTGAACCTTGAACAATTCTTTTTAAACTCATTTGACTATCTATTTGTTAATTCTTACGATTTAGTCCATACATTTTTCATTTCTAACCTGCTAATCAAATTTTCCATTTCAAACATTAATAAATAATATAATGGACTCGTAAATATTATTAGATAATATTTATTGACTCTGTAGTCGAAATTGTGGTCCCCAAACCACTATTTTTGACATCGTAGAAAATCAGGCTGTTACTATCGCGTGTGAAATGATATGTGAATTATGCAAGTATACACGTCGAATTAAGTAATAAAGTGATAAGTGAGATTGTCTCCACAGGGATTGATTAGGTATAAAATGGCCAAGTTATTATACTGAAGTACAATTAATGTTATGGTAAAAATAATGTTAAGACTGCAGCGGTAATTTGAAGTAATAATAATGTGTAATATGTGTAACTGATAAATGATGGAAAATGTTGTGACAAGACAAGGGTAGAAATACAATGGCAATTATGTGAATAATTACGTGAATAATATGCGAACGAATAAATAAACAACTACAAATGCTATGAAAAAGATACTACGGAAAAGGATAGAGGATAGAGGGTCTACGATGTTGATTTAAAAGGTCGAGATTACCAGAATCTACCCTTACTGACAGTATTGCCTCAACAAAACCTTACTTAATCTACCTCTTGGGAGAGTTCTAAAATGGTATGCTTCTTTCAAGAGCAAAACCTCAAGTTACCTTTCCTTAAGCAATATATGTCTATAGGCCTTAAGCACGGCACCCTGCACTGTTTGTTTTCTTTCCATATGAACGTTGCTCTATGTCTAGAGTCTACTACAAGTATTCAGTTGAACACTTGCTCATATCATTCAATTTCAATCTCATTAACCTAACCTTGTCAGAATTAGATTAACTAAATGAACATGTTGTACATCCATCTATATCTAGAGTTTTCAAACATGTAATATGGTAAAACCATTGAATGAAACAGTATATTAAAGCAGATCTATACTTCAGTCATTAAAGAAAATAAAGGTTTCATCAAGTAACCCCAACCCTATGAGATTTAGCTCATGGGTGAACACTTAAAATTCAAATCCAAAATAACATTCAACATCGTTTCAACAAATCAATTCACGAAGAGCAATCAAGAAATAATGGAAGAACTTCGAGAGGATAGCTTTTGCGTATCCAGCCTACTCTCCAATGATACAGTGTCCTGTGGTGGTTGAGAGGGATTGTTTTTGTCTTCCTCTTCCCTTCACTGCTCAACTGCTACCCTTTATTTTTTCCTAAGGATCTCTCCTATGTTTGCCTTCTGTTTTTTCGCCCTCTTTAGGTTTTCCTCCTTTGGCTTTTATAATTGTTTTCCCTAGGGTAAATCCAACAGCCCATGATTTTCTTCCCTCTTTTTTAGGTTGATTTTTCTTGTGCACATACAGTTTGGCTGAAACTGGTATGCATTGAGTGTTAACTTGGTATTCCTCCTGGAATTGCCACAGCATCTGTGTTGACAAACTTTCCAACCTTTTTCCACGATAAAACTTCACTCATTTACTCCCTTTTCTCGTACCCTGCACCTGCCAATTCACCACCAAACACAACCCTTCCACAAGCAAAAAAAGCAACTAACATGTAAACACAGTCCAAGTTCTAAATGCAATGTGAATAAAAGAAATAGAATGTCTTAAAACGCAACTAAATTCTCCTAAGTACAAGCAATTAACTAGGTCTAAAAGCATGAAATATAACTCTTTTCAAGAATTATCAATTACGCTCATCCATTAGCTTGCACGCATTCTTGGATGCGGATTTTGAAGGTTGCAAATTAGATAAGAAAAGCACCACCGATACTTGTCAATTCTTAGGCAACATGCTCGTATCATGGTTTTCAAAGAAACAAAATAGTGTTCTGTTGTCCACCACCGAAGCAAAATACATTTCTGCCGGTAGTTGTTGTGCTCAAGTTTTATGGATAAAACAACAACTTATGGACTATGGAATTGATGTAGATACCATTCCTATCAAGTTTGACAATACCAATGTTATTTGTCTCACTAAAAATCCATCCATCACTTGATACGAACTCGCTTTGGTGATGATTCGAGTCGTTTAGATTGCCCGATCGTAAAATGGAGAAGTATCGTTCTTCTTGGAGTTAAGGCTAAAATTGGCTAAGATAAGTTTTAAAACAAAGGATTTCCAGTATTTTAAATATAGTAAAGGCTAAGGTTTGGCTAATAACAAAGATAGGGTTATTTTGAAGTTGGTAATTCGGATGGAATAGTTTAGGCTTAAGGTTGAAGAGTGAACCAATACTATAGGACAGTATTGACCCGAAACTTATAACAACACTTAAGGTGGATAGAAAAATAGATAAACCGTGACCCACTATCTATATGGAGATAGGAACCAATCGGTATAAGGGTGAGCGCCACACTCGTTAGAGTGATAAGTTCAAATGAATTAGATTAACGCCATCAGAATAACTTGATAAGTCAATTGAGTCACAAAAGAACAAAGGGAGTTGAATAACTCACAATTGATATAATGTTCAGAAAATAAGTCAAAAGTTGTTAACCTTCAAATGTTTACAAAAACAACTATTTATAGGCTCTAATCCTTGGCTAGCCGAATGGACACAAAAAGAACTAAATGGACAGCTTTAATTCAACTTAATTGAGCTGAATGCTCTTTGAACTCTCCCAAAACATCCTTTGAAGTATTCCACTCCTTGGTGATGCCAACAGCCCTTTCCATTGATGATTCCAATCAGCTGATTTTAAATGAGTTCATGAAGGAGCTGAATTAGCTTGGGAAGTGACCGGTCAAGTTGGTGTGAACAAGCTAAGATGCTGCCTTGATAAGCCGAAAGGGCATGTAGCTCATAAGGCAGCTTTGGTGCATGAATGGTCATCCAAATGATTAGCCGAATTTGAGTAGCCATTTATGTGTGAACACACGAAATTGGATGGCCACAATGGTGTGAACATGATTATTCAGCTGAAAGAACAAGTGTGAAAACACTTGATGACTTGTTGAACCCGAAATGGCTCTTGGGAGGTTGTGTTCAGCTCATAATGGTGCCATACGAATAGCCAAAGGAAGCTTCCCAGCATCAGCCAATGTGAACACCTTAATGCCATCCATTCCTAATCCCTACAAGACACATTAAACACAACTTAGACATATTTAATTGGTCTAAAATAAATCATGTATTAAAGATGTCTAAAACTAAGACACATTAAAATGCCTATTTAATATGTACTAAACTAAGACATATTTAAAACCTGCATTTAAAATGTTCAGCTTAAGACATAATTAAAACTCAAACTACTTTAACTAAATAACAAAAAAAAAATAACTATGATCGAACTAACTGTTTATTCTAGCAAATAAAATGCACAAGCTTAATTAAGCTAAAATTGAACTAGTTGAGCTTGAAGCAGGTAGAATTGAGTTATTCCAGCAACCACATTAACAAGCTAAAATCAAAGCTTCATTTTGCACTTGGGCCCTTCGTGCTTGGGATAATTCCGATGGTGTGGAATTGTATCATGACATGATGCGGCTGGGATCGCATCATTCTCTCCCTCTTGAAAATGATTTGTCCTCAAATCGGGCCATTTGCTCACGAAAAATGTAACACCCCTAACCCGAAATCGTCGCCGGAATAGGGTTAAGAGGCATTACCGAACAATCAAAACATTTCACATCCACTTCACGACACAAAGTCAATCAAACATTTCAAATACAAGCATATAGTCCCTTATCGAGGTCTTCGAGACCTTAAACAGACTTTATAATTGGACCGGGACTATATCGATTACTTAGAAAATTTTCCAAAGTTTTCAACATTTTTCAAAGCTGTAAAGCTCACACGCCCGTGCAGTCAGGCCGTGTGCCTCACACGACCACCAAACACCCCCATGTGTCCAGGCCGTGCCAAAACAGAGCATGCTTACTGACTTAACCCCACGATCACTAGACACGCCCGTGTGCCATGGCCGTGTGCAATTAAGCTAACTACTGACTTATTCACACGGCCACCAGGCACGCTCGTGAGCCTTTGCCATGTATGCAAAATAGGCCATTTGCAAGGCCAATTTGCCACCCATACAACGGTCAACCCTACAAGCACAATTAAGCATATTTCCTCACACAATTTGACAACCAAAACACATGCATTACCAAGCATGATTCATCCACCATATTACTATATCACTATAGCATCATTCCCTCAATAAACTTACCATTCACAAGGCCATCTCATTGGCATCAAGACATTTCAAAACATGCATCATATACTAACATTTAACTAGCCAAATCACATGGCTATTTACATCCCAAACATATACCAAATGACTAGCCTATACATGCCATATTCAAATATACACATCTTCAAAGGTACCAAAATAGATTGTCGATAGTGTGATAGAGATGCTGACGATCCCCGGATCTGAGCTAGCTTTACTGACACGGTAAAACAGAGAAACAATCACACAGTAAGCTTTCAAAGCTTAGTAAGTTCGTAACATAATACATTATACTAAAACCAACCATCACATAGATTATTTCACAATCACATAATCATACCATCCCAAAACTAATATGTTCAATCAACCTTTCATAACTCATTCATAGTCTCATTCACCACATAGGTTCCGAATGCACCTTAGCCAACACTTAGTTGTCAATTACATTTGCTACTCAATACTCACTACTTCATTTCGATCAACTTTCGTCTCTTCTTCGATTTATTCGCACACTTAGTGCCCAAATAGTTAGCTGAAGCTTAATTAGCATCGCACACTTAGTGCATCCATATCAAACCGATCTTAAATCGGTATCGCACACACAGTGCCAACCACAAAGCCGAAGCTTATATCAATTCGCACACACAGTGCCAATCATCTCGGTCACATTTCTGAATACGCACACTTAGTGTCGCATAACTCGAGCCCTCACATAGCATTCACATTTCAATAATATCATACCATTCATTTCATAACATTAAACATAGCTAAATACATGTATTATGTCCGAACTTACCTCGGACGTCGAAATACTGAAACAGTCGATTAATCGAGCACTTTGTCTTTGCCTCGATCTCGATCTGAACCTTTTCTCTCTTGGTCTATACACATTCAAATTCAATACATTCAATCACCAAATCATTCATTTTAGTCCAAACAGACATATTTAGGGCATTTTACATAATAGCCCTCACATTTTCACATTTCGACACTTTAGTCCCTAATTCACAAAATCACGAAATACACATAATTTCCTTTCACCTATGCCTAGAAGAATTCTCTCTATATTCATACAAGTTCACACATCTTGTTTATTTCACATTTTAGTCCCTCCATTTACACTTTTCTCAATTTAGCCCAAATAACACAAATTCATCAAAACTCCAAAGACAAACTATATTAATCAAACGCATATCTTTCATTTTCCACCATCAAACATTTAAGAAACCACATGTTCATCAATGGCATATTTCAAAAACATCATCAATTCAAAAAATCAAGACATGGGTTAGCTAGAGCACAAAGCAACGATTTCAAAAACGTAGAAATTATCAAAAACCGAACAAAAATCACATACCAATTTTCACTTTAAGCTTGCCGAATGTTCAAAGCTTTATACTTTCTTTTCTTTTCTTTTCTTTGTTTTTCGGTGTAGATGGATGAACAATCCACTTACTTCTTTTATTTGTTTTATTATAACTTATAACATACATAATATTAATTTTTAACTTATAAAAATTAATATATAAAAGCATATATATAAAAATCAACATTTAATGCCGTCCACCAACTTATAAATTAGGCTAATTACAACATTAATCCCCCAAATTATAAAGACAGCAATAATTAAGCACTTTAACAATCAGCACACATCATTTTACACCTTATGTAATTAAGTCCTTTCTCTTAATTCGGCACACAGTCGATAAAATTACCACAGAGAATTTTCACACAGACTATATCTCATATAATCAACACCAAAAAAATAACATTAAAATATTATCCTGGCCTCGGATTTGTGGTCTCGAAACCACTGTTCCGACTAGGGTCTAAACCGGGCTGTTACAACTCTCCCCCCTTAGGGATTTCGTCCCCAAAAATCTTACCAGTGAATAAGTGTGGATATTGCTCTTTCATAACGTTCTCAGGCTCCCACGTAGCCTCTTCTACTTCGTGTTTGTGCCACAACACTTTCACTAAGGAAATTCTTTTGTTTCTCAACTCTTTAGTCTCTCGTGCCAGAATTCGGATCGGTTCTTCAATATATGATAAGTCTGACTGAATTTCAACTTCAGTAGGAGTAATCACATGAGACGGATCAGATCTGTATCGTCAAAGCATCGACACATGAAACACATTATGAATCTTTTCTAATTCAGGTGGCAACATCAATCTATAAGCAACTGACCCTATTCATTCAATGATTTCATACGGCCCGATGAACCTCAGACTCAACTTGCCCTTTCGGCCAAATTGAAGTATTTTCTTCCACTGAGATACTTTCAGAAACACTTTGTCACCAACTTCAAATTCAATATCTTTTCGTTTCAAGTCTGCATAAGACTTCTGACGATCTGAGGCCATTTTCAAACTATCACGAATCACTTTCACTTTCTGCTCAGTCTCTTTTATAAGATCAACCCCGTGAATCTTATTCTCACTCAGCTCAGTCCAATACAATGGAGTTCGACACTTTCGACCATAAAGAGCCTCATATTGTGCCATTTTAATGCTAGATTGAAAACTGTTATTATACGCGAATTCAATCAACGGCAGATGTTTTTCCCATATATTCTCAAACTCAAGTACACAACACCTCAACATATCTTCGAGAATTTGAATGATCCGCTCGGATTGTCCATCCGTTTGCGGGTGAAATGCAGTGCTGAAATGCAATTTTGTGCCTAAAGCCTCTTGCAACTTCTTCCAAAATCGCGAGGTAAATCTCGGATCTCTATCAGATACAATAGATGTGGCACCCCGTGCAATCTCACAATCTCAGCAATGTACAATTTAGCTAACTTATCAAGTGAATAATCTGTTCTCACCGGAATGAAATGAGCTGACTTCGTCAATCTGTCAACTATCACCCAGATTGTATCTTTCTTTCCCGGAGATAAAGGCAATCCTGACACAAATTCCATCATAATCTTTTCCCATTTCCACTCAGGAATCATAATCGGTTGTAACAAACCGGATGGAACCTGATGTTCAGCTTTAACTTGCTGACAAATTAAACATTTCGACACAAAGTCAGAGATGTCCCGTTTCATACCATACCACCAATAAAACTGTTTTAAATCATTATACATTTTTGTACTCCCCGGATGCGCAGTCAAACGACTATTGTGAGCCTCATTCAAAATCAGCTGAATTAACTCTGTATTCTTCGGAACACAAATCCGATCTCTAAATCTCAAACAATCATCACTATCAACTCAAAATTCTGAATCTGAATTCAAATCACATTGAGCTCGCTTAGTCATCATTTCATCATCACTCTTCTGGGCATCACAAATCTGACGTACAAACATCGGCTTCACTTTCAATTCAGCCAAAACCACACTATCATCACACAGATCTATCTGAGCATTCATTGCTCGCAAAGTACATATAGACTTTCGGCTCAAAGCATCAGCAACAACGTTAGCTTTACCCGGATGATAATCAATTACAAGTTCATAGTCTTTCAACAATTCTAACCATCTTCTCTGTCGCAAATTTAATTCTTTCTGAGTCATCAGGTACATCAGACTCTTATGATCGGTATAAACATGACATTTCTCACCAAATAGATAGTGACGCCAAATCTTCAATGCAAACACAATCGCGGCCAATTTAATGTCATGCGTCGGATAATTCTTTTCATGCGGCGTTAACTGCCTCGAAGCATAAGCAATAACTTTGCCTTCTTGCATCATTACACAACCCAAACCATTCAACGATGCATCGCTATAAACTATGAATTCTTTGCCCGATTCAGGTTGAACTAACACTGGTGCTTCCATCAACAACGTTTTCAACTGCTCAAAACTCTGTTGACACTTTTCCGACCACTCGAATTTAGTATCTTTCTGTAGCAACTTTGTTAGCGGAGTCGCAATCATTGAGAAACCTTTCACAAACCGTCTATAATATCCAGCAAGTCCCAGAAAACTACGGACTTCAAACACATTTCTCGGAGGCTTCCACTCTAAAATGGCTGAGATTTTACTCGGATCAACACGTATCCCCGCAGCTGACACAATGTGCCTCAGAAAACTAACCTCATGTAACCAAAACTCACATTTACTAAACTTTGCATACAATTACTTCTCACGCAGAGTCTGTAGCACAATTCTCAAATGCTCGGCATGTTGTGTCTCATCACATGAATAAATCAGAATGTCATCAATAAACACTACCACAAAGCGATCCAAATACGGTCTGAATATCCGATTCATCAGATCCATAAACACTGCAGGAGCATTAGTTAGTCGAAAGGCATCACTAAGAATTCATAATGTCCGTACCTCGTTCTAAAAGTAGTTTTCGGCACATCGGATTCTTTGACTCGTAACTGGTAATAGCCCGATCTCAAATCTATCTTAGAAAACACTGTAGCTCCTTTCAGCTGATCAAACAAATCATTAATATGTGGCAACGGATATTTATTCTTTATCGTTACTTTATTCAATTGTCGGTAATCAATACACATTCTTATGGTGCCGTCTTTCTTTTTCACAAACAACACAGGAGCACCCCAGGGCGAGAAACTCGGTCGTGCAAATCCTCTATCAGTCAACTCTTGCAACTGAGACTTCAACTCTTTCAATTCTGTTGGTGCCATTCTATATGGAGCTATCGAGATAGGAGTCATTCCCGGAACTAATTCAATACTGAATTCAACTTCTCTGATTGGAGGTAATCCCGGCAATTCTTCAGGAAACACATCTGGAAACTCACTAACCACAGGCACGGTTTCAACTTTCTTTTCTAACACTTTTGTATCAATCACATATGCTAGATAAGCTTCACAACCCTTTCTCACATAGTTCAAAGCTTTCATTGCAGATACCACAGCTGATAACCCTTTCATATCACTAGATTCAATTCGAACTATCTCACCGTTCTGACTTTTCAATTCGATACTCTTTCTTTTACAATTCATAATGGCATTATGCAAAGTGAGCCAATCCATACCCAGAATAATATTAAATTCATCGAATGGTAGCAACATCAAATTAGCCGGAAAGCATATATCCCAAAACATCAATGGGCAGTTCTTGCACACTTTATCCACCAAGACACATTTGCCTAAGGGGTTCGATACTCTAATCACAAATTCAGTAGACTCAACAGGTAGAGTCTTACTTGATACTAGATTCACACACACATAGGAATGAGTAGATCCTGGATCTATCAATGCAATCACATCAATATCAAATAAAGTAAAAGTACCAGTGATAACGTCTGGAGATGATGTTTCCTTTCGTGCACGTATAGCATAGGCTCGGGCAGGTGCTCTCGCCTCTGATCTCATAGTTGTATCAGTAGTCTTTTTTGACTTCCACTCACATTCTCGGTATTTCTAAGCGGTCTACCCCTAGCCGTCACATTACTCGATCTCACATTTTGAACATTTTCTTCCTCGGCCATCTTTGGGCAATCTCGAATGAAGTGATCTCGTGATCCATATTTATAGCAAACTCTATTATTGTACTTGCCCCAACATTCTCCCACATGTCATCTTCCACACTATCTACACTCAGGTTTGTTGTTTTTGGCACTATCAACACTTGATTCCATCGGAGCTTGAGTTCTCGTACCAACACTTAGTTTTGCGCGGTCTCTATTCGGATATCCAAATGAAGCATTCAGTCGATTGCTTGCATCTCTAAATCTCTTTGTCGAAGGTTAAGAAAACTTACTTATCGATCTTTTTCTTTCATCACGAGCTTCAGAATCAGCTTTATTCTTTTCTTTACTGAGCTGTTCGACTTTGTAGGCTCTTTCGACTAATACAACAAATTCGTTTATATCAAGTATCCCAACCAACAACTTAATGTCCTCATTCAATCCTTCTATGAAGCGTTTACACATAATAGCTTCGGTTGAAACATATTCCCGTGCATACTGGCTCAATCTCAAAAATTCCCGCTCGTACTCAGTAACTGAAAAATGGCCCTGTTTCAACTCTAGAAACTCTTTACGTTTCTGATCAATGAATCGTTAACTGATATACTTCTTTCTGAACTCACCTTGAAAGAAATCCCAGGTGATTCTCTCTCTCGGAACCACGGATGTCAACGTCTTCCACCAGTTATAAGCCGTATCTCTCAACAAAGAAACTGCACACTTAATACACTCATCAGGGGTCGACGACATCTCATCGAATACCCGAATTGTATTCTCGAGCCAAAACTCGACCCGCTCAGCATCGTCATCAGTTGTGGCCCTAAATTCTTCAGCCCCGTACTTACGAATCTTATCCACAGGAGGTTTATTCAATCTAATCGGATCTACAACTTGTGGCACAACAGGTACTTGTGGGGGTGGAGGTTGTGGAGTAGCCGAATTCATTCGAACAAACTCCGGAAACCACTCACTCATCATTCGAAAGAAGGCTTGCTTAGCCTCTTCTCCTTCACCACTACCATTCGGCCTAGATGTGGCCGGCGCTGTCCCTTGAGCGGGAGCAGGCGCGTTACTCTCTACATCGTCAGCAACTGCTCGATTGGGATCCATTTGCTATACGAAAACACATTTATAACTGTCAGGATTCATCACACTATCACAATTATATATATATGGCAAGTATAGCTAGACTCACACACGCTACGTTAGTCCGAGAATCGACTATACCGTAGCTCTGATACCAATAAAATGTAACACCACTAACCCAAAACTGTCGCCGAAATAGGGTTAAGAGGCATTACCGAACAATTGGAACATTTCACATCCACTTCACGACACAAAGTCAATCAAACATTTCAAATACGAGCATATAGTCCCTTATCGAGGTCTTCGAGACCTTAAACAAACTTTATAATTGGATCGAGACAAAACTGATTACTTAGAAAATTTTCCAAAGTTTTCAACATTTTTCAAAGCTATAAAGGTCACATGCCCGTGCAGTCAGGCCGTGTGCCTCACACGACCACCAAACACCCCCATGTGTCCAGGCCATGCCAAAACAGAGCATGCTTACTGACTTAACCCCACGGTCACTAAACACGCCCTTGTGCCATGGCCGTGTGTAATTAAGCTAGCTACTGATTTATTCACATGGCCACCAGGCACGCCCGTGGGCATTGGCCATGTATGCAAAATAGGCCATTTGCAAGGCCAATTTGCCACCCATACAACGGTCAACCCTACATACACAATTAAGCATATTTCCTCACACAATTTGACAACCAAACCACATGCATTACCAAGCATGATTCATCCACCATATTACTATATCACTATAGCATCATTCCCTCAATAAACTTACCATTCATAAGGCCATCTCATTGGCATCAAGACATTTCAAAACATGCATCATATACTAACATTTAACTAGCCAAATCACATGGCTATTTACATCCCAAACATATACCAAATGACTAGCCTATACATGCCATATTCAAATATACACATCTTCAAAGGTACCAAAATAGATTGTCGATAGTGTGATAGACATGTTGACGATCCCCGAATCTGAGCTAGCTTTACTGACACTGTAAAACAGAGAAACAATCACACAGTAAGCTTTCAAAGCTTAGTAAGTTCGTAACATAATACATTATACTAAAACAAACCATCACATAGATTATTTCAAAATCACATATATCATACCATCCCAAAACTAATATGTTCAATCAACCTTTCATAACTCATTCATAGTCTCATTCACCACATAGGTTCCGAACATACCTTAGCCAACACTTAGTTGTCAATTACATTTGCTACTCAATACTCACTACTTTATTTCGATCAACTTTCGTCTCTTCTTCGATTTATTCGCACACTTAGTGCCCAAATAGTTAGCCGAAGCTTAATTAGCATCACACACTTAGTGCATCCATATCAAACCGATCTTAAATCGGTATCGCACACACAGTGCCAACCACAAAGCCAAAGCTTATATCAATTCGCCCACACAGTGCCAATTATCTCGGTCACATTTCTGAATATGCACACTTAGTGTCGCATAACTCGAGCCCTTACATAGCATTCAAATTTCAATAATATCATACCATTCATTTCATAACATTAAACATAGCTAAGTACACGTATTATGTCTGAACTTACCTCGGACGTCGAAATACTGAAACGGTCGATTAATCGAGCACTTTGTCTTTGCCTCGATCTCGATCTGAACCTCTTCTCTCTTGGTCTATACACATTCAAATTCAATCCATTCAATCACCAAATCATTCATTTTAGTCCAAACAGACATATTTAGGGCATTTTACATAATAGCTCTCACATTTTTACATTTCGACACTTTAGTCCCTAATTCACAAAATCACGAAATACACATAATTTCCTTTCACCCATGCCTAGCCGAATTCTCTCTATATTCATACAAGTTCACACATCTCGTTTATTTCACATTTTAGTCCCTCCATTTACACTTTTCTCAATTTAGCCAAAATAACACAAATTCATCAAAACTCCAAAGACAAACTATATTAATCAAACGCATATCTTTCATTTTCCACCATCAAACATTCAAGAACCCACATGTTCATCAATGGCATATTTCAAAAACATCATCAATTCACAAAATCAAGACATGGGTTAGCTAGAGCACAAAGCAACGATTTCAAAAATGTAGAAATTATCAAAAACCAAACAAAAATCACATACCAATTTTCACTTTAAGCTTGTCGAATGTTCAAAGCTTTAAACTTTGTTTTCTTTTCTTTGTTTTTCGGTGTAGATGGATGAACAATCCACTTACTTCTTTTATTTGTTTTATTATAACTTATAACATACATAATATTAATTTTTAACTTATAAAAATTAATATATAAAAGCATATATATACAAATCAACATTTAATGTCGTCCACCCACTTATAAATTAGGCTAATTACAACATTAATCCTCCAAATTATAAAGACAACAACAATTAAGCACTTTAACAATCAGCACTCAGCATTTTACACCTTATGCAATTAAGTCCTTTCTCTTAATTCGGCACACAGTCGACAAAATTACCACACAGAATTTTCACACAGACTATATCTCATATAATCAACACAAAAAAAATAACATTAAAATATTATTCCGACCTCAAATTTGTGGTCTTGAAACCACTGTTCCGATTAGGGTCTAAACTGAGCTGTTACAAAAAACCTTTCTAGATCACGACCCGCTTTGTTCATGAACCTGACAAAGTCGCTTCCAAAAACATAGGAATCACAATTGGTTTGAATAGAAAGTAGAATATTTTCATACCCTCCCTCTTTTGAAGGGTACCATTTCAAATTGTCACTTAAACAAGAATGAAACAAATTAGTGACATGATGAATTATAAGCACAAGAGAACTTTCTGAAATCTTATTCAAAAATTGAACAAATAAACCAATGTCGGGATCAAAAACATGAGTTGGCCTTACCGTTTCATGATGAGTCAAAAATCTCTTCGATGGGAATATACCAGAATCACGAAGCATTCGATAGTCATAATTTTGGACAACAAAAATTCATGGCTCCAATCCTTTGAACAATGTTATAGAACACGGTTCACTGGGATAAAAAACAAGGTTTTCTCTTGCCATTTCAATTTGACTTGACAATTTCATGACCGGCATCATAGAAAAAACATAAAGCAATTTAAAGTCATTATCATGCAAAACATGCTTGAATATTTTAAACCAAAATATAGAAAAATTTCAAGAATCAAAGATTTGATTTTGACTTTGCAAGCCATCAGAATTTACATGTTTTGTTTTCAGAAATAAGGATAAAATTCGGAGCAGATGAAAAGGTTCAACACATTTGTTCAAAATAAAATTACGGAGCTCACCTTTTCTTAACAACAACTTAGGGTAATTTGCTTCGGGTTTGAACACACGATTTTGATCACTCATTTTCAAAAATAGCAAAGACTTTTCTTTCATCAACAACTCACACATATCAATCAAACAAGATTTAGGCTTACACACATTCAAACAACCAATCCTCTCAAAATTCATTCGAACAAGCATATACTTACATGACGATTTCGCACTAAGATTTAGAGAATTCGCATTAACATCACATTCAAATAGATCAAACATTTTACGCGAAAACTCTTTATCACACATGGTCAAGTTTTGTATATGCCGATTTAGCCTAACTTCATCAACAAAATTACCATCACAAAACTTATTATAAGAAAAATTCTCCTTGGCACTAGTTGGAATGAAATCATCAACACTAATCATAGAATGAAAATTAACCAAATCAAAGTGAGGAGATCTTTCGAAACTAAGTCACCAGTAATTTTCTCAATAGAATTCAAATTTGATTGCTGTGATTCAATGGCTAAAGACTCCTTACCTTGCTTACCTTTAAGCACTTGTGGAATAATTTCACCTTCAACCTTACCTTTCTTGATCAATCAAAATCGTCTCTCATTAGGAAGGTAATGAAGTTGAAACTCATCAATTGAATCTCTAGAAACATGAAAAGAAGAAATAATACGAGGATAACTCGCATGTAGGTTAGTAAAAACATTCCTCGCTTTTTCTTGTTCACTTTCATCTTTTTCACTTGTTTTTTTTTCAAACTCTCTTTTTCTTTCCACAGTCTCTTTTATTGTTGAAAACTCACTCTCACTCTTTATTTCACTTTCCTTTTCAACAACGTCGCTCTTTCCACTAACACTTTCTTTTATTTCTTCAATCTCAATCTCTTTTTCAATTTTCTTTTCTTGCTCACATTCTTTTGCAATCTCAATAGCTTTTTCCTTTCCTTCACTCTCTTTTCCTTTTTCAAATTTGTTTCCCTCATCTCTCTTTTTCTTCTCTCCATTTCGTTTAGGATTCGCTCATTTTCTTGCATTAACATTTCTTGCCTCTCTTTTCGTTTAATTTTTTTTTGTCTCGTTCTTTCGTTACAAGAAGAAGATAACATACAAGAATCAGAATGACAAGCTTTTCGTTGGAAAAAAAGGAAAGAATCTACATATGAGATATGATCACCTCTTCGTGATTGAATCTCCATGGATGAATACTTTGATGCACTTGAAGAGATATTTATACCTTCTCGTTTGTCACCTTGAAGGGTTTCAAACTTGAAGCTTGCTTTACTTCGTCTTGAATTCTTCGTCATATAAGAATCACGGTATGGATTTCTTCTCGAATAATCATCGAAAGTTTGTCTCCGTGATGATCCTGTTCCCATCCTTTGACTTAGTGAAAATTGCTCCCGTTGGTCTCATTCTATCCATCGGTCCAATCGCTCTCGCATTGGTTTTAGATGTCTTTGGAACATTCGACCCACCTCGTGAATAAGGGCTTGATATGTTGGGTCAGACAAAACATCACCATCATTAACAATCCTTTCGAAACTTTGAGACATAGTATTTTAATCCTCACCACAAATCCTCACAGTTCACTCGCAAAGAAAAGAATAGATGACACTCCACTCATGTTTACACTCGATATATTGGCTTTTTCTTCTCTCTAATGAGCTCACCACTCTCATGCCTTTTACCTCTCACATTCGCCTCTCTAAGTTCGTAAGTGACTACGATTAGACTTACATGCAAATCTTGTGGGGTCGGCTTCTAAAACGGTTACAAAGAATTGGAAACGATATTGGTGTAGGGTGGGCTGAAAGAAGGAAGGGTTTTGGAGTGTGGCAAAAATGCTTGTAGAGGAAAACTTCTCAAAAAAAAATCGGGAAAACAACCACTTTCACAAACTAGCCTCTCTTTTTTTTTAATATATTTCGAAATATTTTTTTTCAATATTTCAAACTGGTACTTCCAAATATACTATATATATATTTTCACGAATTTTTTTCAATTTTTTTTTGAATTTTTTAACGAACTTCTCCGAGATGGCTAGAACGTCTATACTCCTCGATTTTGGCTAGCTTTGATATCAAATGATACGAACTGGCTTCGGTGATGATTCAAGTCGTTTAGATTGCCCGATCGTAAAATGGAGAAGTATCATTCTTCTTGGCTAAGTATAAATTTTAAAACAAAGGATTTCTAGTATTTTAAATATAGTAAAGGCTAAGGTTTGGCTAATAACAAAGATAGGGTTATTTTGAAGTTGGTAATTCAGATGGAATAGTTTAAGCTTAAGGTTGAAGAGTGAACCAATACTATAGGACAGTATTGACCCGAAACTTATAACAACACTTAAGGTGGATAGAAAAATAGATAAATCGTGACCCACTATCTATATGGAGATAGGAACCAATCAGTATAAGGGTGAGCGCCACACTCGTTGGAGTGATAAGTTCAAATGAATCAGATTGACACCGCAAGAATAACTTGATAAGTCAATTGAGTCACAAAAGAAAAAAGGGAGTTCAATAACTTACAATTGATATAATGTTCATAAAAAAGTCAAAAGTTGTTAACCTTCAAATGTTTACAAAAACAACTATTTATAGGCTCTAATCCTTGGCTAGCCGAATGGACACAAAAGGAACTAAATGGACAGCTTTAATTCAACTTAATTGAGTTGAATGCTCTTTGAACTCTCCCAAAACGTCTTTTGAAGTATCCCACTCCTTGGTGACGCCAACAGCCCTTTCCATTGATGATTCCAATTAGCTGATTTTAAATGAGTTTAGAAAGGAGCTGAATTAGCTTGGGAAGTGACCGGTCAAGTTTGTGTGAACAAGCTAAGATGCTGCCTTGATAAGCCGAATGGGCATGCAGCTCATAAAGGCAGCTTAGCTGTATGAATGGTCATCCAAATGATCAGCCGAATTTGAGTAGCCATTTATGTGTGAACACACGAAATTGGATGGCCACAAAGGTGTGAACATGATTATTCAGCTAAAAGAACAAGTGTGAAAACATTTGATGCCTTGCTGAACCCCAAATGGCTCTTGGGAGGTTGTGTTCAGCTCATAATGGTGTCATACGAACAGCCAAAGGAAGCTTTCCAGCAGCATCCAATGTAAACACCTTAATGTCGTCCATTCCTAATCCCTACAAGACACATTAAACACAACTTAGACATATTTAATTGGTCTGAAATAAATCATGTATTAAAGATGTCTAAAACTAAGACACATTAAAACGCCTATTTAATATGTACTAAACTAAGACATATTTAAAACCTGCATTTAAAATGTTCAGCTTAAGACATAATTAAAACTCAAACTACTTTAACTAAATAACTAAAAAAAATAACTATGACCGAATTAACTGTTTATTCCAGAAAATAAAATGCACAAGCTGAATTAAGCTAAAATTGAACTAGTTGAGCTTGAAGCAGCTAAAATTGAGCTATTCCAGCAACCACTTTAACAAGCTGAAATTAAAGCTTCATTTTGCACTTGGGCCCTTCGTGCTTAGGCCAATTCCGATGGCGTCGAATTGTATCATGACAAGATGCGGCTGGGATCGCATCATCACTCTAGGACTAAGCACATTGAAATTAGACATCATTTCATTAGAGATCATGTCTAAAGAGGAGATGTAGTTCTAGAAGTTGTTGACACTTTGCACCAATTTGTAGATATTTTTACTAAACCATTAGACAAAGAATGTTTTTGAACACTTAAGAAAGAACTAGGTATCACAACCTTACCTTGAATTTGTGTTCATTTGATTTTTAAGCACTTTAAATGTTTTCAAAATTGGTTTTTGACTTGAAGTTAAATGAAAAAGCATGTACAAATAATTTTTATGGCTCTTATATGTAATGAGTTAGGGGGAGTCAAAAGTTGCATGTTTAATCTATTTTGACCAATCTAGTCTAGTATGCACATTTCTATGCCTTTGAATATGCTTATATAGACTTTACTTGGTAAAGTTAATCAATTTTTTATATACATGCAATATTATATGATTCATATGCATCGTACCTAAATTCTGCACATTTCATCATATGAAATCATTAGAATTTACTAAAAAGTTATTTTAGAATAGTCTAGAGTGTTTTAGTACTTAGAAACAAGGTTGGGAAATTTTTTTTGCAATTTGGAACCACTTTGGGCACTTTCGTTTTGGTACTTAACAAAATTTATCGATACTAAAGAAAAAATATCGATACTTACCTATAAGCGTCGATACTTTCAGGGCTTTTAAAATTCCTGCAGCATGTTTTAAAACAGTTTCGGGCAAAAAAACATTCTCATTTTTTTCTCTACTAAAACCCTTAAATCAAACCACTCAAAATCCTTCAAATTTTCCATCCACTCTTCGATATTATCACTCTAAACACTTCACATTTCAACCTCACCAAGGATTTAACAGGTTTCACTTTAGATTTTTCATCTTCTACAAGCATTTTCAAGGTAAAATATTTTTTGCCTTATTTCAATTTTAAACCAAAATATGTGTTCAATGCTTGTTTGAAATTTGTTATTAAGTTGATTTAGAACTTTCATTTTGTAATCTTATTGCATGAGGTTACCCAAACTCAAAACTTTCTTGAAAACTTCTCTCAAAAACCTTGCCGACAAAGTGTTCGATAAAATTCTCCAACAAACTATCTAAGTTGTCTAGTGAGCGTATTGCTTCTAGTTAGTTAACATGCCTCTTAAGAAACACTCTCGACCTGATGCCTCTTCATCTAATCCTTTGAGTTGCCAAAACGATTCTTTAAACAATTATTTTCGAAATGCCAATGAACGATTTCTTTTCTATAATTATTTTTCAACTCATAAAGTTAAAGTTTCTAGACCTCTTGATTTTGATTCTTTAGCTGATTTTAACTTTGCATATCTTGCTACTTTGGCTGAATGGCATTGGATCGACTTTTTAAAATTCATTCTCAAACACATGCTTATCTAGTCGAGCATTCTATTTGAATGTTATGCTCGAACATGACTCAACGAGTGAGACCATAGTTGTGATCAACTCATTTCTTATGCACACACCTATTTGTCTCACCTTAGAGGATTTTGGAAATTTCTTAAATTGTCGCCCGATAGCGAGGCAAACGAAAAAGACCCTTTTAATTCAGCTTGGTTGTTGCAAGCTCGAACGTATTCGAGCTCTTTATCCATGATCATGTCTTACATCTCATTCTAACATGGATGTTACATTCTATTTCAAAACATGTCATTCTTCGATCCATCGATTATTGGTGGATTGATAGTTTTCCACTCAATAGGAGACCTAACCTTGCCCTTATCATGTTTAACGATATTATTAAGGTCATAGGTGTCCGATTTTGGGCCTAGTCATAACAGTGGTTTCGGGACCCCAAATCTGACATAGAAAAGTTCATTCTTATTATCTTTTTATGGTCTACAGTTTCACGGAATGCATTCGTGAAAATTTCGTTCAAAAATTTTGACGTTTGGAAAAAGGACTAAATTGTAAAAAGTGCAAAAGTTGAGTTCTACATGCTAGAGGTGTCTAATTGCTATGAAATTTTAAATTGAAGATACTTAGATGGTAATTAGACCATTTGTGAAGTTAGTGGACAAAAATGGACATGGTGAGATAAAATTTCAAAGTTTTAAGTAAAGGGCATTTTGGTCATTTGGTAATTAAACGAATTAAAAACCAAAAATCAAGCCAAAATTTAGTCCATCTTCTTCATGCTTGTGCTGAAAGTTAGAAGAGAAGCCATAGCTAGGGTTTGGCCACTTTCAAGCTCGATTAAAAGTCCGTTCTTGTCCCGTTTTTAATGCTCTTTACATTTTTGAAGTCGTTATCACTCGATCTATCTATTTTTACCATTAATTTGAGAGTTGATTGAGGTCTGGGGTTTGACCCATGTTAGACATGTGTGTATTTTGATGTTTAATGGTAGATTATGCAAGTTTAATTTTAGATAAACAACTTTTGTAAGGTGATTTTTGATGAAAATGTCAAAAGGACCTATTTGTAAAAAAATTTCAAAATATGTGTAAAAGTGTGATTTAATGGAAAATGAGGACTGCTCTAAGCATGAAATTGGTTCAGCTAGGCTTGAGTCTTGAGGAAATCGAATAGATTTCATTTTACGAGCCTAGGGACTAATTTGTAAAAATGTAAAACTTTAGGGGTAAAAAAGTAATTTTTCCATAATGTGAGGTTTGGACCGATTTGAGTAATGTAAATACTAAATAAGCTAAATTTTCTATTATAGATCAAGAAAGACGAAGTTCGGACGTTGACCAGGGAAAGAATAAGGTTTGACGATTAAATCATTTTCTACTATTTTGTACCGAGGTAAGTTCGTGTGTAAATAAAGGCAATGTTATATTTGTATTTTTTATGTGTTTTATTATGCATGAATTTTATGAATGAAAATGTGGATACGTTCAACGATGAATTGACAAGTGAGAAATCTCGTTTGAACCTTAGGAATAAATTAGGATACGAGTGACATGTCACTAAGAAACCATGTGATATATGTGATTTATGTGATCTGGATGCTGGTCTCGTACGTCTACCAGTGGCTGGGTAGTCCGATATGTGTTGCGGATACCTGACAGCTTGTGTGAGCAGCACTGCATAGTTACGTCTTAACTGACAGCTTGTGTGAGCAGGCCCGTGATTAGCTCGAGAGTGAGCCCCTATGTGTTATGAGATATGAGGTAGCATTGGCTATGTATGTGGCACTTATGTGCAAGACTTTCCGTGTATCCGATTACTATTCCAAGTGTTCAACGGGTATGTCAAAGACGAGAAAGAGTATGATATGTTACGAGTTGGTACAGTTACAGGTATGTACGAAAAACTTATAAGAATGAGATCGGTATGTGATGAACACTTGGTAAGATTAAGAATGATTAAGTTATGCTTATGAACCTATGATGAAAAACATGTAACTTGTGTTATACTAAGTGTATGATATTCATGTTTATTGTTGTTTAATGTTACTTATAATTTGCATGTGAACTTACTAAGCTATAAAGCTTACTCCCTTCCTTTCCTTTATCTTATAGTGTAACCAAGCAAGCTCGGGATTGGAGATTTGTTGGAGATCCATACACACTATCTACAACGATTATTTTGGTACCAATGAATTCAAGTATTTTGAATTATGGCATGTATAGGGACTTGGTTATTTTGTTATGTGTCATAGTTGATTTGGCTAAAAGTGTTGGCTTATGTTAGCTGATAATTCATTTTGTGTTGATTAAGTATATATGCATATGATGATGTCTTTCATGGATGTGGACTTTGCATGGTTTGAGATGATAAGTTTGAGATGTTGTATGTGATAGGAAATAGCATGTGAAAGATATATTGATATCGTGTTTGTGGTTGAATTGGTTGTATGAATATGCTTGGATTGGTGCTATGTTTTGTTGTGTAGGTTGGTGCATGGAAGGGTGGCAAAAAGGCTTGGTAAATAGCCTTATATTTGTCCATACGGGTAGACACACGGGCGTGTGTCTAAGTCGTGTGCGACACACGGTCTGGCCCACGGGCATGTGTTTCGGCTATGTGTCCCCTGCACCTTAATTTTTGCAAAACAGAATGCTCAGTAATGAGCACACGGGTAGAGACACGGGCATGCATCTCAGCCGTGTGGGCGGCACGGCCTCGAACACGGGCGTGTGCCCTGGCCGTGTGAAGTCTGCACCTATTTTATGAAAAATTACAAAAATTTAATCGATCACACGGCCTAAGCACACGGGCGTGTGACTTGGCCGTGTGACCTCAATTTGATGATGTCATAAACAGAATGCTCCTTAATTTGAACACGGCCTGAAGCACGGGCGTGTCATAGGGTCACACGGGCATGTCCCGAACCCACACGGGCGTGTGACCCCTTTTTCATGAAAAATTTTCTAAGTTCTCTAATAGTTCCAAAAGTTTTCAGTTTAGTTCTGAACCACTTCCGATGCATGTTTTAGGCCTCGTAGGCTCGTAATAGGGACGATATGAATGTTTTTGAAAAGTTTTAAATTTGAGTGGAATTTCATGTCTCAGTTTTGAATGTTTGCTTGTGTATAAGTCCGGTAATACCTCGTACCCTATTCCGGTGTCGGATACGGGTAATGGGTGTTACAATAGGTAGGGAGCTCACTAACACTATCAAATTACCTTTTGGAACTGATCTATCTTACATATTCAAAAAGCTCAATATCCCTACCGAGGTGATCCTACAATGACCTATCCTACTCCTCTTGGTTTTGGTGCTCTTTGACATATGGGATATAGAAAGGATCCCCATACTGGTGCTCAGATCAAGGGTGGTCCACCCGAGATCTATGGAGATGAAGATAAGGATGTGGGCGAGATTCCCGATCTGGTTCCTACTCAAGAGCATGCTCCTCCTCCCATGCCTGCACCAACTCAAGATCAAACCTTTTCAGCAGATACTATTTCCATTCTTGGAGTTATTAATGCTTTGAGCGATGAGTTTTGAGGCTTTTAGACTTTAGTTGATGCGAGGATGAATACGCTGGAGGATAATATGATTTATCTTATGTCTCAATTCCCTCCACCGCAGCCTCCACCTCAAGAGGAATATGATAGGTGTTGCATCTTCATACATTTTCATGTGCATCATTAGGTTATTTTAACTTGTTTCTTATAACTATGTTTGTTTAAGCTAAATGTTACTTTGGTATATTAAGATGCTTTGATGTTTAATTCTATGTTAATTCCTATTTCTTATTTGTTTCATCTTATTGAACTAGTTGTTTCTTTCTTTCTCTTAAGCTTTATTTGTTCTTATATTTTTTATATAACAAAAAAGGGGAGAAAGAAGGTAAATTGGTTGATAAGGTAAAGTGGTTGGTTATTTTTTAAATGGCTAAATTCTTAATTTCAACAATTATGTGACAATTAAGTGACCAGTTTTTCAAACCATAAAATCAAGCCCTTAATTAAAATTGAACTTTAAAAATGGGGAGTAGCTTATTCAAAAACAAATTTACCAAAATGTTTTGCTATATAAAAAAGGGGGAGATTGTTAAAGTAAGCTTTATTTGATAAATTATTTTGATATAACAAATAAAAATGTTTTTGAATAAAAATTGTTTTTGAACCAAGATTGTTTTTGAACCAAGAATTAATGAAGTTCTAAGTAAGAAGCTTTTATTAAAGTCTCCAAATACTTTAGAGAATACTTTGAACAAGAAATATTTTGGGACAAGTTCAAAACACTTCAAGTATTTTTAACTCAAGTGAAACAATTTTAAAATCAAGTGAAACAGTTTTGAATCGAGTAAAACAGTTTTAAATCGATTGAAAATTTTTAACTCAAGTGAAAAACCTGCTCCCTAAACAAAAACTATCGATACTTATCCGTAAGTATAGATACCCATATATTTTTATCAATACCTTTACTGGCATCGATACGATTTTTGCAATCTAACTTTGAAAAAAATTTAGCAAACATTTTAAATATCGATACTTATCATTAAGTATCGATACCAAGATATTTTTATCGATACCTTAGGTGGTATCGATACGGATTTTGCATTCTGACTTCGAAGGATTTTTTGAACAAACACATTCAATATCAATACCCATTAAAAATAATTGATACATTTTATCAGGTATCGATAAATTTCCTCTGGTATTGATATAAATAGGGCTAACAGTCACTAAACTGTTGCATTAAATGCTATCAGTATCGATAACAATCAAAAAGTATTAATACCAATTGTTCTAGGTGACTTAAATGCACTGGTATTTTCATCCCCAACGGCTCTATTCATTATTCCATAAACCACAATGGTTGGAAATCAATTTGAGACTATAAATACCATCTTCTAAATGTTCAACAATAAGATAAATTATAAAGCTTAAAGTGTAACACCCCTTACCCGGGTTCTACGCCGGAACCGGGCCCGAGGCGTTACCGAACTCAAACCACTTGATCGCCACATAGGCTCGTCGTAACTACTCTCTGAAGTCATCTCAACAACCTCTTTCTCGACTTACGAGGCCTCACTCATACACACGAGGGCTCTCGAGACTAAACCGGAACTTTTTCCAATCTTAATTTTTTTCTCTTTTATACAGGTCTCACACGCCCGTGCAAGATTAGACACGCCCGTGCATGGACACACACGCCCATGTCCCCAAACCGTGCCTAAAACCCCAGCATTTTGCCAATGCCCACACTGACTACCTTAACACGGCCTAGAGTCTAGACACACGCCCGTGTAGCTAGCCCGTGGCCAACACTGATTAATCCCACACGCCCTAGGCACACGCCCGTGTGACTAGTCCGTGGTCTATTCTGATTTAAAATACTAACATGCAGGGGACACACGGCTGAGTCACACGCCCGTGGGCTGGTCGTGTGTCACACATGGCCTAGACACACGCCCGTGTGTCTATCCACATGGACAAGAACAAAGCTATGTGCAAAGTTCTTTTCACCCCTCTAGCATACACAACATATACTCATCTAAAACAATCATAATCAACTCAAATTGAATTGCAATCTCACATAGACGACTATAACTTTTCATATAACATAAAATAGCCAACAACTATGGCATTATACAAAATAAGCTATCCATCTAAAGGCCAACACATCTTAGCCATTTACAACAAAATTCACTAACTTGTCTAGCCCCTATACATGCCATATACAAAACATTGAGTCTCATGTACCAAAGTGTGCTGATAGTGTGGGCAATCTTCCAATTGATCCTCGTATCTCGATTCAACACTTTTACTCTATAAGACAAGGGAAAAGAAAAGGAGTAAGCTTTGAGCTTAGTAAGTTTACACATAAACAATTAAGCATCATAGTATAAGCTAAACAACAATTAGCATTATACTACCAAAAGTAATGAACAACTATGCTTACTCTTTCTATCCCTTACCACATTTCCAACACATCATGAGTCACATACTCATAACCATCAAAATATACCCCTGCATTCAATGTCACATTTACACAATATACAACACATCAATATTTCTCAATAATTCATCCACACAGCTAATTAACTTAATAATACATCCACACAGCTATTTTACTCAATAATGCCATCACATGGCTAATCCACATAGCAAATGTCTCGGTGGTTTCGCACTTAGCACACCACAATCAATTAATAAGGTGGTATCGCACTTAGCCTACCACAAAGGTAATCATAGGGGTTTCTCACTTAGCCCACTAAACGATATACCTAACGATAGCATCGCACATAGCCAGCTCATCGTCAATATGCATTAGGATGGTATCGCACTTAGCCTACCATCTAGCATTATCACTACACATTCACATGTCTACTTACTCAATTAAACATCCATTCACAATTCTACTACATTCATTCTACTTGAACCACATAGGTTCTCAATCAATCTCGAACAAGCTACACACTAGCTATCATCAACAAATTGTAAGTATGAATGCATTGCTTATGCATAGACGTACCTCGGTACTCAAAAGTATTGAGACTTGCAATTTAGTCCACCACCTTGCTTTTGCCTCGATTTCGATCCGGGCTTTGCCTTTCTTGATCTATAATGAATAAATTAGCTTATTCAATACACACATTGACTTGATTGACCCTTATCTCATACTTTAGCAAAATTACTATTTTGCCCCTAAACTTTCTCATATTTACACTTTAGTCCCAAAGGCTCGTAAAGTGATTTTTATTCAACTTTCTAGTCTTTCATGCTTAGTCGAACCACTTATTCAACTAAAGCTATCATCAATTCTCACTAAAACACACATGTATGACCAAACTTAAGATTTTCACAATCAAGTCCCTACATGCATTTTCATGGAAAATCACTTAACAAAAGATGTTTCTACTACATCAAGCTTTCATAATCTTCCATAAAATATCAACATACATGCATGTCATACATGACCACATTTTTGAACATCCATTTTAGCTCATCAAATAGCTAAAAATAGCTTACTCATGCTACTAGGACTTCAAAAATACAAAGAATATCAAAAACGAGGCTAGATGCACTTACTAGCAAGCTTGAAAAATTTGAAGAACCCTAACAATGGCTCTTGGAATTTTCGGCAGCCTTGGGGAAGAAGATGAATGAATTTTGTCATCTTTTCTCCTATTTTAATCACTTATTTGTTAAATGACCAAAATGCCCTTTTTGATAAACTTTAAATTTTAACTCATTCATGCCCAATTTTGTCCAAAAATTAGAATTTGGATAAATTGCTATTTAAGGACCTCTAATTAATAATCTAAAGCTATTTCAAACATATAGCTTCTAGAAACACACATTTTGCAACTTTTGCAATTTAGTCCTTTTGGACAATTCAACCACAATTTCACAAAATTGCTTCATGAAACTTTCACACTAGCATGCATACAAGGCATAAACCTCAAAAACTCATTTGTAACCCTCGGATTTATGGTCTCGCACCACTATTCCGACTAGGCCCTAAACTGGGATGTTACATAAAGTGCCATTTCTGTCAACTTTAGAGCTCAATTTTTACATCTTTGTACAAACACTTGTGAGTTTTCAGTGTTTTTCATTCAGCTCAAGTGTTTTTATTTGTCCTTGTGCTTAATTGGCAAACACACTAATCTTGTTAGGATTATTTTCTTTGCTTGCTTATTTGTTTCTCATTGATAGGGTTTGTGTCTTAAGATTTGAGTAGAAATCTGAAGGGAATTGTAAGGTTAAACCTTATTCTCAAAGGTTGATCAAATTAGTGAATTTGAGAAAATCCTTAGTTATGGAAAGCTAAGGTAGTGGAGTAGGCAACTGGGGCGGAACTACTCTAAATCGTTGCGTTCATTCTTCCATATTCTTTCTTTGCTTCCACTAAATTTTTAAAGGGTCAATTCACCCCCTCTTGGCTATTTCGATTGAGTTATCGAGCTAAAATATAAATAAATTTTTTTATTTAATTTAACTTAAATAATTTTGTATTTAATTATATATTACCAAGAATTATTTTTTAATTTAATTTTATGTTTAAATAAATATTTAATTAGATAAAATATAATTTAAAATTAGAATTTTAAGTTAATTAATAATTTTAAAATTTTATGATTAGTTAAAAAAATTCATATATGTGACAAGGTCACAGAACAAAAAGTGATAAAATCAACAACTCAAAATTAATCATTTTCCTTGAAAATATCTATATTTAAAAAAATATTTTTTAAATATAATAAATATATTTTGAATATATTCAAAATAAAAATAAATAAATATACTTGATAAGTTGAGTAAATAAAAAATAATAACTTTAATATTTGAATTTTTTTTTGTTTTAAGTAAGTAATAAATCCTATGTTATTTATTTTCCTAATTTCCGTAATTAATAAATTATGAAAAACTGTCTTTCTTGCCTAAATCTGATGTTATTTGTCATTATTCACAAATAAAACACCCATTTTTATGTTTTCCGCTTTACAAAATAGAACTAAATTCAGGCCTCCGATATTCATAATCATTTTCGCAATTGTGTTTATACTTCATTCATCTTCTAATTTTTATTTTTTACGCAAAAATCACTCTCTGCATGCTCACTTTTCATATATTTTTTTTTTTATTTCATCTTCTATTTTTCTATTAAACACATTTCTTTTACACAGTTGTTAATGTGATAGCGTTTCATCTTTGATAATCGAAGAGCCCTCAATGATATCGACTTAGATACAGGGAAAAAAAAAAAAAAGGAGCCGCAATGGCTTTTACAAATGCCACTAGTCCATTTTTACATTGGTATTGTATTTGTTTTGAGTTATCCAATTATTTCTTTTACTTTAGCTTATTCTTTAATAAAATTCACTTATTTTTTACTTAATATGATAAAGTACACACTACAATTACGATAAGTGACACAATCATATTTTTATTTAATTTTTATTTATCCATTAAATTATTTGAAATAAATTTAGAATGATTTAAAGGTAAATAAAATAAAAATAAAAAACGTAAATATTGTTTACGTAACACAATGTCAACCACTGCTTTCATCTTTCAGTTTTAATTAAATTGAAACATCAATAAAAATAAATAAATGATAAAAAATATTAATTATTTTAATTATTTTTAAAAAAATTATTCATTTTTTTCTAAATTAATAAATAATTTAAAATTATTCAATTTTTTATTAATAAATGATAAAAATATTAATTAAATATGTTTACTCAAATAGTATTAGAAATAATTTATTAATTAATTTTAATATCCTTGTTTCTTTTTATTATAGGTTCTTATAATATCTACTCTTTTTAATACAATACCTATAACTACACATAGCCTCTCACCAACCTTTAAATGGAAAGACAAGCAAACATTTAGTATGATTTTTCTTGTCTTTCCGTGTTTGCTTGCTTAAGAGCCTTTTTTTTCAATATTTATTATTGTTCATGATTGATAGTTTTGCTTAAAATTTTTCATCTAATAATATCCATTATGTGAGAAAGAATTTTGGTCTTATATCTATTAACTGTTGGCAATTTGATTATATTCCATATTTATAAAATCAAGTTGTAAGTTTTAATATATTGAAATGACGTTTCTTAAATATGTTTTTGTTTGGATTTCTATTTTCACGAGATTTAAAAAGATGATTTGTCATGATTTTTATTTTATTTTATATGTTTATATATTGTTAGAATTTTTATAATTGAATATAGTTTTTTCCTTTAGCTTAGCCATGGATTGGGTGCCGTAAATTTAATATTTTTTTAAAAAATATAAAGTTAGTTCTAATTATATGGAGGACAAATTGTTATGGTATTATCATTATCGATCTGTTATCTGATCAGGATTGACCCGATTCTCTTTACTTCAGTAGTGGTAGTCTGTACAGTCCGCATATGGTGGGCATGCTGTGCATATAATCTATGTTTAATCTAGGAAATTATATATATAATAGGCATATAATCTATAGTATTATTTAAGTCCCCGAGTTAGGTTTTTTCTACTTGTGTGCGTGGTTCTTTGGTCTGCCGCCTTGCATGTTTTCGTCTACTGTTGGTGCATGATTATTTTGCTTTGATATGTCACGGGTTGAAAGTGTTTTTGTTTAGTCGTTGGCTTGCCAATGGATGTCGACTTTTAGAATCTGTCGATTGATGATAGAGAGGAGGAGGAGTTAGAGATCCAGACGGATGAAGTGGAAGAAGATCCTATATTAACTATGATTTATGTCTAGTGGGGAATTTTTTTGGGGAAAGGATGATTAATTTCTGTGCAATGGAGAGGACTTTACTATCTCCTTGGAGACCCTTTCAGGGGGCGATTATCAAGCCTATTGGGACTTGGGATTGTACTTGATTCAGTTCTTTAACGTGATCGATATGAAGAAGCTGATAGCAGGTGGTCCTTGATCGTTTAATAATTGCATACTACTTATACATCATCTGAGTAAGGGTGAGGATCCGGAGAGTGTGGGTTTCTTCTACATCAACTTTTAGGTGGTTTTGTATCGCGTTCTTTGGAAAAGGCTTGGGAGACCTAATGGGCACATATCTGAAGTATTATATGTCTGGTAAGCAAAATCTTATGAACAACTTTATGCGACTTAGGGTCTGGTTGGATATCTGACAGCCTTTAATGCAGATAAAGTGACTCCGTAAGCAAGGGACGAATTTGATTGTGGTGTCATTTAGTTATGTGATGTGAGACGGCCCGGGTTAGTCGAGACGTTCACTTGTGTGCCCGATCGTCTACGAGGAGTGGTTTGAAAACTCGAAAAGATAGGTGTTTGAAGAGTTGAAGTGCGAAAGCTATGTTAAGTTTTGTAACTATATTTGTTTAAGTTAAGAATGGAGGAATAATGATAGGGATGGGTTTTGGTTTAGAAGTCGGAAGAAGAAAGTTCGGTTTTAGATAGGTTAAAGAAAGAATGATGGATGAGGAATGGTTAATTGATGATTCGGCTAAAAAAACGAATAAAGGAAGATAGTTGGATGGAAATGGAAAATAGAGCAACTAGGTGCATGAAGCTGGAATGAGCTCGAATGAGCTACTTCGGGCTAAGTATGACATGCACCAAAGTGCATAGCTGCTTCATCATCATCTTGCATCCCTTGATCCGAACTCGGGCCTTTAATCCTTCGATCGTCGCACAATCCCCGGATTACAATTCGTTGGGTGCCCCGGGTTGGATTACATCATCCCCCCTCTTCAAAGTGACTTGTCCTCAAGTCGAGTCGCTCGTTTGCCTTGAGGCTCACATTATCCATTGACTGGTTAAAAACAAGTGGGGCAAGGGATCGTGCACAAACCTGTTCACTCAATTTCTCAATATTCAGTAATGGGTTTGGCATATAAATCAATTTGGAAATTATGCCAGAATTATCAACAACTTGATTTATGTTATCATTCAAAACACGACCTTGCGAAATAGCCAACAAGGGTTCATTCAAACGGTTCAATAGATAAAAATAATTCAGTTTGCTAAAACAATTCACCAAATAAATTTTTCGATCAAGATAAGGAATATAGACAAGTTTTGGCAACAGCGGTTCAACTATTGGTTTCTCAATCGTAAAAATATCAAATTTTCCAAAAAGAGGGACCTTATGATCATTATTCACGGCAAACATGTAACATCCCGATTTAGGGCCTAGTCAGAATAGTGGTGCGAGACCACAAATCCGAGGGTTATAAATGAGTTATTGAGGTTTATGCCTTGTATGCATGCTAGTGTGAAAGTTTCATGAAGCAATTTTGTGAAATTGTGGTTGAATTGTCCAAAATGACTAAATTGCAAAAGTTGCAAAATGTGTGTTTCTAGAAGCTATATGTGTGAAATAGCTTTAGATTATTAATTAGATGTCCTTAATGAGCAATTTTCCCAATTTTTAGTTTTTAGATAAAAATGGGCATGGATGAGTTAAAATAGAAAGTTTATCAAAAAGGGCATTTTAGTCATTTAACAAATAAGTGATTAAAAAGGAGAAAAGATGACAAAATCATGCTCATCTTCTTCCCCTCATTGCCAAAAATTTGAAGGAATCCATAGCTAGGGTTCTTCAATTTTTCAAGCTTGCTAGTAAGTGCATCTAGCCTCGTTTTTTATATTCTTTGCATTTTTGAAGTCCCGGTAGCATGAGTAAGCTATTTTTAGCTATTTGGTGAGCTATGAAGGATGTTCAAAAATGTGGTCATGTATGACATGCATGTATTTTGTTGTTTTATGGAAGATTATGAAAGCTTGATGTAGTAGAAACATCTTTTGTTAAGTGATTTTCCATGAAAATGCATGTAGGGACTTGATTGTGAAAATCTTAAGTTTGGTCATACATGTGTGTTTTAGTGAGAATTGATGTAACACCCCTAACCCGAGACCGTCGCCGGAACAGGGTTAAGAGGTATTACCTATCAATCAGAACATTTAACATCTAGAATTTACGACACAAAGTCAATCATTTTTAATCTCATTCAATTACAATCATGGTGTCCCTTATGGAGGTCTACGAGACCTAATTCACATGCTAAAGAGGGGTCGGGACTAAATTGAACACACACAGAAATTCTCGAACACTTAAATTTTTTTCTAAGATTCAGGGGAGACACGCCAGTGGGAGGAGGCCGTGTGCCCTCCACGGCTACTAGACACCCCCATGTGTCCATCCATGTCTACATACTGTCTATTTCAACACGGTCACTAGGCACGCCCGTGTGCCCGTTCGTGTCTATATACTGACTATTTTAACACAGTCACTAGGCACGCCCGTGTGCTATGGCCGTGTAATAACAGGCTACATTCTGCCAATTCACCCACTGTCTTAGGCAAGCTCGTGTGCCTCAACCGTGTGACATTATAGGCCATTTTGCAAGGCCAACATGCCACCCACTTAGGTCAAACCTACAAGCAACACATACCAAAACATATCATGCACATAAGGCAACCAAAAACTTACCAATATGACTATCCAATCTATGCATTCAATTCCCATTCCAATTATAACAAATTCAATACCAAAATCTATCTCATCACAAGTATAATACATTCAATATCAAACATCATTCCTTCTTAATTTCACTAATCCCTACTAACATCTTACCAACACAAAATTTACCATTCAATAGTCAATTTCTCAACCCACAAACCATGCCAAAAGATGCATCACATATATCAAATTCATTCATGTTAAGACTAGCACATATCTAGCCACATCTCATGGCTACTTACAAACATCAAACATGATTCAAATGACCAGCCTATACATGCCATATTTTAACTATGTACATCTTTCCAAAATACCCAAAATAGATTGTCGATAGTGTGACTGAGATGCTGACGATCCCCTGATCCGAGCAAGCTTTACTGACACTGCAAAGCAGAGAAACAAATCACACAGTAAGTTTTATAAAGCTTAGTAAGTTCATAACATAATACATAATATCAACATGTCATCACATAGATTAATTTTACTATCACAAATAATACCATCCACAACCAATATGTTCAATTAACTCATTCACAACCACATTCATAGCTTCACCAACCACATAGATTCCGAGCGTACCTTAGCCAACACTTAGTTGTCAAATACTTTTGCTAATCAATAATCACGATTCATTTCGATCCACATTCGTTTCTTCCTCGATTCATTCGCACACTTAGTGCCTAAATAGTTAGCCGAAGCTTAATTAGCATCATACACTTAGTACATCCATCTCAAACTGATCTTAAATTGGCATCGCACACACAGTGCCAACCACAAAGCTGAAGCTTATACTACTCCGCACACACAGTGCTGTTTATCCTGATCATGTTTTCGAATACGCATACTTAGTGCCATTTAACTCAATCTATCACATAGCATCCATTTTGTAATAATATCACACCACTTATTTCATAGCATTAAACATAGTTAAATACGGGTATTATGTCCGAACTTACCTTGAACGTTGAACTATCGATACGGTCGATTAATCGAGCACTTTATCTTTGCCTCGATCTCGATCCGAACCTCTTCTCTCTTGGTCTATACACATTTAAAATCAATCCATTCAATCATCATTTCATTCAATTTAGCCCACATACACACATTTAGGGCATTTTGCATAATAGCCCTCATATTTTCACATTTCGACACTTTAGTCCCTAGTTCACAAAATCATCAAATTCACCAAATTCCACCTAGCACAATCTTAGCCGAATTTTACTAATATCCAAACAAACCCACACATTTCATTTATTTCACATTTTAACCCTTCAATTTGTTATTTCTTTAAGTTAGCCCTATTTAGCTAAATTCATCAAAAATTCGTGAACAAAGTATATCCATCTAACTCATATCTTTCATTTAATACCATAAAACATCACAAAGCTCAACATAGCATCAATGGCATCTCACACAAACATCATTAATTCACAAAATTTCAACATGGGTTAGCTAGAGCACAAAGCAACGATTAAAAAAACGTAGAAATTATCAAAAACGGATAAAAATCTAACCTTGAATTAAGCTTGAATGTGCCAAAAATTAAAAAGGATAAAACCCTTTCTTCTTCCTTGAATTTTCGGTGATAGATGGATGAATAAAATCCACTATGATGCTTATTTCTTTCATTAACTATTAACATAATTATACATTTACCCATTTACCCTTTTAATAATCATATAAGACAAATATATATTATGGTTATCATGACATTCCACCATCCACTAACTTAAAATGGATTAATAACAACATAAGGCTTCCACCTTAATAAGCCAACAACATTTAAGTACTTATAATTCAGCACATAGCTTTTGCTCTTTACGCGATTTAGTCATTTCTCTTAATTCGTCACACAAACGAGTAAGTTATCACACAGAATTTTCACACAGAATATGTCACATATCATTCACACAGAAAATATCATTAAAATATTTTTTTTACGAGCTCAGATTTGTGGTCTCGAACCACTATTCCGACTAGGGTCTAAACCGAGATGTTACAACTGATGATAGCTTTAGTTGAATAAGTGGTTGGGCTAAGCATGAAAGACTAGAAAGTTGAATAAAAATCACTTTACGAGCCTTTGGGACTAAAGTGTAAATATAAGAAAGTTTAGGGGCAAAATAGTATGTATTGAATAAGCTGATTTATTCATTATAGATCAAGAAAGATGAAGCCCGGATCGAAACCGAGGCAAAAGCAAGGTGGTGGACTAAATTGTAAGTCTCAAATACTTTTGTGTACCGAGGTAAGTCTATGCATAAACAATGCATTCATACTTACAATTTGTTGATGATAGCTAGTGTGTAGCTTGTTCGAGATTGATTGAGAACCTATATGGTCCAAGTAGAATGAATGTAGTAGAATTGTGAATGGATGTTTAATTGAGTAAGTAGATATGTGAATGTGTAGTGATAATGCTAGATGGTAGGCTAAGTGCGATACCATCCTAATGCATATTGACAATGAGCTAGCTATGTGCGATGCTATCGTGAGGTATATCGTTTAGTGGGCTAAGTGAGAAACCCCTATGATTACCTTTGTGGTAGGCTAAGTGCGATACCACCTTATTAATCGATTGTGGTGTGCTAAGTGCGAAACCACCGAGACATTTACTGTGTGGGTTAACTGTGTGGATTAGCCATGTGATTGCATTATTGAGTAAAATAGCTGTATGGATGTATTATTAAGTTAATTAGCTGTGTGGATGAATTATTGAGAAATAATGATGTGTTGTATATTGTGTAAATCTGACATTGAATGCAGAGGTGCATTTCGATGGTTATGAGAATGTGACTCATGATGTGTTGGAAATATGGTAAGAGATAGAAAGAGTAAGCACAATTGTTCATTATTTTTGGTAGTATAATGCTAATTGTTGTTGAGCTTATACTATGATACTTAATTGTTTATGTGTAAACTTACTAAACTCAAAGCTTACTCCCTTTCTTTTCCCTTATCTTATAGAGTAAAAGTGTTGAACCGAGATACGAGGATCAATTGGAAGATCGCCCACACTATCAGGACACTCTGGTACATGAGACTCAATGTTTTGTATATGGCATGTATAGGGGCTAGACAAGTTAGTGAATTTTGTTGTAAATGGCTAAGATGTGTTGGCCTTTAGATGGATAGCTTATTTTGTATAATGCCATGGTTGTTGGCTATTACATTATATGAAAGAAAGTTATAGTTGTCTATGTGAGATTGCAATTCAATTTGAGTTGATTATGGATGTGTTGTATGAGTGCATGTTGTGTAAGCTATAAGGGTGAGAAGAGCTTAGCAAATAGCTTTGTTCTTGGCCATGTGGATAGACACACGGACGTGTGTCTAGGCCATGTGTGACACACGGTCAGCCCACGGGTGTGTGCTTTGGCCGTGCGTCCCCTGCATGTTAGTATTTTAAAACAGAATAGACCACGGACTAGCCACACGGGCGTGTGTCTAGGGCATGTGGGATTAATCAGTGTTGGCCACGGGCTAGCCACACGGGCGTGTGTCTAGACTCTAGGCCGTGTTAAATTAGTCAGTGTGCACCACGGGTGGTAAGCACGGGCGTGTGCCTTGGCCGTGGGGCATTGGCAGAATGCTAGGTTTTTAGGCACGGTTTGGGGACATGGACGCTTGTGTCCATGCACGGGCGTGTCTAATCTTGCACGGGCGTATGAGACCTGTATAAAAGAGAAAAATTTTAAGATTAGAAAAAGTTCCAGTTTAGTCTCGAGAGCCTTCGTGTGTATGAGTGAGGCCTCGTAAGTCGAGAATGAGGTTGTTGAGATGACTTCAGAGAGTAGTTACGACGAGCCTCAGTGGCGATCAAGTGGTTTGAGTTCGGTAACGCCTCGGGCCCGGTTCCGGCGTAGAACCCGGGTAAGGGGTGTTACAAAACAAGTGTTTATCAATCTGAAATGAACAAATATTCCCAGCAAGATAGTGTTCTTTTTCAAAATTCATATTACGAACAAAATCACCACATGGACCCCAATAGAGTTGTTTAGGAATTTTAGTAAACTCACCTTGCTCACCTTTGGAAGGAAAGGAATGGGAATCGATTTTACCTTGTGTGTCTAGTACGAATTTCCTTTCATCAACAAGGTATCGTAATTGAAGTGCTCGGATTGGCTTAACCTGAAAAGAAGAAAAAACAATCAAACTACGGTTAAGTAAAACATCATTCTTAATCTCTCCTTTTCTTTCACTTTCTTTTCCACTCTTGTTTTTCTTTTTCTCTTTTTTATTTTCATTTTCTTTTCTTTTTTCTTCACTTTTGTTTTCTTCAATTCGCAAATTGTGGTCACTTGATTTTTCATCTTTCTTTTCTTTTGATTTTACAAATTTCTCTTTCGAAGTTTCCATAGATTGCCTTAAGCGTTGCTGGTCTTCCGCGACTTGTTACGGTGATAATGGTGCCAACACGATGTTCTTGTCGTTGAACTTGAATGAATATTGATTCGCAAAACCATCGTGTTTGACTCGACGGTCAAACTGCCATGGCCTTCCTAACAAGAGATGGCCCGCATGCATGGGCACGACGTCGCACACGACTTCATCATGGTAGTTACCAATTGAAAATGGAATCTTGGCTTGTTTTGTCACCTTGAGCTCGACGCCTTCGTTGAGCCATTGCAATTTGTAAGGCCTCGGATGCTTAAGTGTTGGTAAGGATAACTTCTCTATCATGAGTGTACTCGCCACATTCGTGCAACTCCCACCGTCGATCACAACGCTGCATACTTTTTCCCAAAACATGGCATCGAGTATGAAAAAGATTTTCGCGTTGTGGCTCATTTACCGAAATTTACGCATTGAGAATTCGTTTGACCACAAGCATTTCGCCTTCAACCGCAAACTCGATTTCTTCATCATTATCGGATGGATGCTCGACTTCGTCTTCATTTTTGTCAGCTTCATCCTCCGTCTCTATCTCGCCATTGGGTAACACAATCATCGTGTTACGATTCGAACATTGGCTTGCAATGTGCCCTCGGCCTTGGTACTTAAAGCATTTGATGTCTCAGGATCGCGATTGAACGTTTTCGAGGGCCTTACCTTTACTCGGTTCAGCCACAGACTTGTTGGGCTTCACAAAAATCGCGGGTTCCTTCGTTGGATTCACAGACACGTTCTTGCTAGAACCTTGATTCCACTTAGGTGTGTTCGAGGTGGAATAACTATAGACGGCTCCTTTTTTCTTGAGTTGTTTTTCAACTTTGATCGCCATATGAACCATATCGACGATCTCGACATAATGTTGCAGTTCGACAATGTTGGCTATGTCTCGATTCAATCCGGCCAAAAACCGCACCATGGTGGCCTCGTAATCCTCTTGCACATCCGCACGGATCATAGCCACTTCCATTTCTTTGAAGTAATCCTCCACGCTTCTTGTTCCTTGCGTGAGGTTTTTGAGTTTTTGGTGCAACTCCCAGTGATAATAGGAAGGAATGAAACGTCATCGCATGAAAGCTTTCATCTCGGCCCATGTTTGGATAGGTCGCTCACCGTTTCGCCTTCAGCTCATTGTAAGCTGGTCCCACCATATCATCGCATAGTCGAAGAACTCAATAGTGGCTAACTTCACTTTCTTCGACTCAGAATAGTTGTGGCATTCAAACACTAGCTCGATCTTTTTCTCCCACTTATGATAAGCCTCGGGATCCGAACGGCCTTGGAATGGAGGGATGGACATTTTGATGCTTTTTAGATCATCATCGAACCTCTCTCGGCCTCAGTTGCGTTGGTCCCTTCTTCGTTCGCTTTGTCGGGAGGCTTGATCACTCTCCGCATCACTTGGCTCGTATAAATCATTGTCATGTTGCCACGGTTGTTCTCGCTCCCTTCTCGGGTTCGGAGGGGTGTTTGCTCGCTGACTATTTTCCTTCCTTTGGTCCAATCGCTCGTTAATGGAATCAAATTGAGGTTGGAACAACCGGGTAATTTATCGTATTATAGCTTGCACTTATAGGTCGGGTACTCCACCTCCGGGAACATTTCTTCTTAGTTGATGACCTCCTCCACCACCGGCTGCATTAGATGTACCTCCGCTTACCATTCGTCATTCCGGACTTCTTGACATGATAACTAAAGAAGGCTAAGAAACCTCACCGCAAATTCTCACAAGTTCTCTCACAAAGAAAATCACTCACACTCGTGTTTCACTCGAATATGGCTTTTTCTTTAATGAATACACTCGTGCCTTTTACCACTCGTCTCACTCTCACAAATTCGTAGTTCATTTTGAGTAGACTGATCGCGGCTCGGGGTCAGCTTCAAAATGGGTAACAAGGGATAAATGTTTACGGGTGTAGGGTAAGCTGAACAAAAGAAATTTTCGGTATGAGTGTGGCGTTTGGGAAGGGTGAAATTGATAGAAGGATGGACAACGGAATGATCGAAAATAGAAAGATGGAAAGGAGAACAAAATCGTGCAAAAACTTCACTATCTCTTTTTTTTTTATATATTCGTATTTTCTCTTTATTTTATTTTTTTGAATTTTCATAATTCCCTTTTTTTTAATACTTCAAATATACGAAATTAAGTACAATAGAACACCTTGAATACAATTTGAATAATTTTTTTTGAAATTTTTTTTAACTACGAACCTATTCCGGCTTCTCGATCATCGTCGGAGCTCCTCGTTTTCTAGCTCTGATACAAAATGATGTGAGACAGCCCGGGTTAGTCGAGACGTTCACTTGTGTGCCCGATCGTCTACGAGGAGTGGTTTGAAAACTCGAAAAGATAGGTGTTTGAAGAGTTGAAGTGCGGAAGCTATGTTAAGTTTTGTAACTATATTTGTTTAAGTTAAGAATGGAGGAATAATGATAGGGATGGGTTTTGGTTTAGAAGTCGGAAGAAGAAGGTTCGGTTTTAGATAGGTTAAAGAAAGAAGGATGGATGAGGAATGGTTAATTGATGATTCGGCTAAAAAAACAAATAAAGGAAGATAGTTGGATTGAAATGGAAAATAGAGCTTAATCCGAGAATTGATTCAACACTATAGAGAGTGTCACCCCGGTTCTAGACGACTTAAGATGGAATGATGGAATTGTCGGGAATGGGTTGAACGCCACACCGAAAGGTGATAAGTTTAAAAAACAAGCTCGGAGACGCCACAAGTCTGCTTGATAAGTCAACTGAAAACTCGTATGAAATTGAAGAGGAGTAATCTCACTCTTTGAACAACAGTTCATATAAAATTTGCCAAAAGTTGTTTTTACAAGAGCAAATGAACATCTATTTATACTAATCACCAAGGTAGTCGAATAGCCTAGTTCTAAGGCTTAATAACTAAGTAAATTCAGCTAGAAAATACTGGAAAAATCTAGAATAAACTCATTAAAATGCTATGGTCAGATTCAGCTGAATGGTAGCTCTTTGGACGGTTTCTAGAAGGTGGAATGCATTTGAAGCTTCTTGCAAATTCATGGCAGTAGCTAGGTACGTCCCTTGCTTTGAATGAGCTCTTAAATTGTGATCTTTTGATGAAGAATGATCAGCATTAAAAGGGATAGCTGAGCAGCCATTTTGAGTGTGAATAGCTGGCCATGAAGAGTCCATAGAGTGTGAACATACTGAACCAAATAGTCTCCAATGTGGACAGCAATGTGAACAGAATTTTGGAAGCTTGATGGCTGGAAGTTTCTTAGCCGAATAGGTGCTTGGGGAAGCCAAAAGTGACCAGCAATTAAATGTAGAATCAGCTGCACATACATTGCTTCATGCGTCCAATGTACCAGCCACATACATTGCACCTAAGTGCATGAATCTCCTTAATTTCTCCTTGTAGGTTCGGCTGCACCTATTGAGACCATGAACCGAAATTAATTAAGCACAAATCAGCTGAACAACAGTTAAAACAATAACTAGACACTTTAATAGACACTTGGGACAAATTAAACACACTACTTAGGACACATTAACAATCGGCTGAACTTATGACACATTAAAAATCTGTAGTAAAAACTAAGACAAATTAAATGGAGTTTAGACATCATAATTTCGGCACTAAATGATGACTAAAACACATTAATTTGCTGTAGTAAAATAAATAAAATAAAAGTTCATAATTTATTAAAATGAAGCTAATTTAATCAAACAGCTCAATGAGCTGGAATGAGCTTGAATGAGCTACTCCGGGCTAAGTATGACATGCACCAAAGTGCATAGCAGCTTCATCATCATCTTGCATCCCTTGATCCAAACTCGGGCCTTTAATCCTTCGATCTTCGCACAATCCCCAAATTGCAATTCGTTGGGTGCCCCGGGTTGGATTACATCATTATGAGCGTTTTCCACCGGTGTGCTATATCTGCGGATTGATTGGGCATAGCGAAAACAATTTTCGAGTGCTTGTCGAAGTATCAAAGGCAGAGATTGCTCATGCTTGGCCAGAAGAGATTAGGTTGGAGTGAGGCGTCAACGTCGGGTCAGCTCAATTTAATGGCTCCATGATCAAGGTATTCAGGGTAACATAACTTTTTCGTAGATAATATGCAAATTCATATTGCTAGCTTGATTGGAAGCAAAAACTGTGTTGAGAATAAGTACCTGTTTGTGCTGAAGCTGGGGAAATTTCAAATGCCCAAGGTCAACTTATTTTCTAAGACAGGTCAGGGCTGTAGCTTGGGTGGAGTCGTTATGCAGGGCTCATGCATGCAAAATGTTACTGGGATTGATGGTAGAGAGGATGAGTTATTGGAGGTGGGCGAGGCAAAAAATGTCCCCGTGGTTCACTGTCGAGTTCTCTCCCATCCGGAAGAGCAAACATTTCGTCATTCGAGCAACCTTCGATAATATCAATCAATCTCCAAGGCGAGACCCGCTAGGAGCAATGATTTGTATTAGTTGAAATTGTCGAGGTCAGGTTAACACCCAAAATATCATATTTATCGAATACATCGAGAAATTTAGTAGAATTTTGATATGATAAAATTAAAATTTTGAGGGATTAAATTAATTTTAATTTATTGGGAAGCCTTTATAAAGGCAATTTTTATTAATTTGATTGTTACTCGTCCAATTGGGTAAAAATGCTATAGTAAGGGTAAAATAGTATTTTTTTTCATCGAGGATGTTTTAGACATTTAGAAGGAGCATGAAATTAAGTATTAGAAATAAATTTTGACTTGCGGTAATGAAAAGATTATGAGACCTTTTTATTGAATTTTTAAATATTGTATTGACTTTTTTATCACATGATAAAAAAAAAATTTGACTTGTTACTTCTCCCTAATGAATATTATTTTGTAAAAATTTAAATAAAAGAAGAAATATCTCTTCTTCTTCCTCAAAAAGTGGCTGGTCAAGGAGTGTGGAGAAATTTCTCCATTTTTATTCATCTTTCTCTTAACTCTACTCATTTCTCTCCTAAATCTCCACCATTTTTTCATCACTTCCTATCAATTTCTTGTAAAAGCATCATTATTAAACCTTTATTGAGCATTATCCTTTATCATCTCCATCATCCAAGTGTTTATGGTTTGAATCGTAATGTGAGGAAGAAATGATGTGATAAGTATGAGTTTTATAGTTTCCATCTCATTTATGCACAAAATCATGTTTATTTTAAGTTTAGGTGTTGTTTATTTTAAGTAATTATGATATTTTTTTTTAAAATTATGAAGAAATTGAAGAAGGAAAGACTAACACTAGCAACAAAAAGGAAAAGCTAGTGGATTGAGGTGGAACTAAACTTCAACAACTTTTGAGTAATTTTGTGTGGTAAGATATATGGAAACCTATTAGAACGTTTATTTAAAATTTATAATGATTCTAATTGATTTATTATTATGGAATTGAATATATTATAGTATAATAATATTTTAAGAACATGAAAATGTGGTTGATGGCAAAAAGGTAACTTTATAAATGATTTTCAAGCTAAGTCTTCTTGTGGAGATGTTAATGGGAGTTTGAATCTTGAATTGGTGGTTTAATATTTTGAATGAAATTATTATTTCATATTCTAGTGACTATTGCCTTAGATGTTGTTCTAAACTTGTAAACTTGATTCAAGATGTTAATATAGACATTCTAGAAATACTAAAACATGACCCAACTTAGTTAAATGGTTAGTATATAATTAGTATTGGAAATCATCCATACTTTGGAAAGTCAAAAGATATGGGTATCAAAATATTGGCACTAGAAATCTGAGATTTAAGGCACCAAAAGTGGGATTGAGATTTGGCATGAGATAATTGCAATTTTTTGGTCCCTAATTGTATAGTGACTTTGCAAGTTGATCCCTGAACCTCAACTATAAATAGGCCTAACCATCTCTCATTTTCATCAACCCACATTTTCCATTCTCTACTTAAGGCTTTATTCACTCTCTTTGTAAATCTTCACTTGATTTTGGAGTGAAATATATTTGGTAGTGCCCGAGGACATAGGCAAAATTTGCTGGACCTCGTTAAAATTCTAGTGTTCTTTATTGTATTATTTTGCATATTTTGTGAGTGTGATTGTAGTGATTTATTGTGCTATTAAATTACGATAGAGGGATATTCTGGCTAGGAAAGACCTGGTACTTAAGTGATCCTTGTGATCCACCTCTCTTTTCTGGGAATTGAACTTAGTGTGATTTTTTAGTACAATAATTTTACTCTTTTACACGCTTCCACACAACAATTAGCATGCCAATAGGGGACTCTTATTTTGTACTGTGGTAGTCCTATTACTTGCACTTTGGTGCTCCTATTCTTGACACTCCGATGTGATCCTGATTTGGTTTTCGAGCCCCTACACTTCAGCGCTCATATTATTATAGTTTCGGACAACTCATCCAAGTATCTTATCTTTGTTTTCTAGGCATAACAAGGGCTAAATTTAATTATCTTTGATTTATGAGAATAACTTTATTTTGACATGATAAAAACAAGTACTTGAATTGTTCAATGCAAATTTTTGTATGTGTTCTCATGGTACTAAAATGTTTTTTGTTTCTCTAAATTGTCATGTAGTTGTCATTCACATTAGTTCAAAGTTCATTATATAATCATGTGCATGACCCGAATCTTAGTTTTAAAAGTAAGTATATAAGGTATTATCCATACTATCTTACCAAGCTTTCTGCTTAACATATTGTTGTCTTTGAGCATAAGTTTCCTTAACTTGAAGCTCGGACCAATTTGAGATCATCACTCACACCATTATCATTATTAAAGAGTAGGAAACATTTGTATTTACAATTTGTACCTATTGGCATGTACTAGAGAGGTTATTTAGAGTTGCATATATAATTGTTTCATATCACTCTGAGTTGTAATGGTGTAAATGATTACTCTTACTTTGTTTATTTTGGGTTGCCTTAAGCCGAATGCTATATATTTTGAATACTTACATGCATGCTTAGGTTCTCCATTCTTTATTTTGGTTACTGAATGATTTTATACATGTTTTAATATGCCAATTTAACATCTTGAATGCATTGACATGCATGTACTTAGGGCAACAACGTGTTTAAATGGTGTGTTGGTTAAAGGCAACTTGTGTCGCCTAGGCAGCAACTTAGTGAAATTAATATCAACTAGATTATCGCCTAAGTAGTGGCTTGAGCTACCTAGGCGGCTCTTTAGTGAAAAATATTAATAACTTCAGTACCACCTAGGCGAAAGTTGTGTTGTCCTTGAAGGATGTTGTATCCAATAATAAGCCAAATATTTTATTTTTAATTGAAACTTTAGTTTTTTCTGATAAAACGGAAGATATTTGTGTTGATTTGAGATTTGATTCTTGTTTCTCTGTAGATAGAGTGGTCGAAGTAGGGGTTTAGCTTTGCTTTGGAATTCGAGCATAAATTTGTCTGTCATCGGTTACTTTCAAAATCTTATGGATGGTATAGTTGAGGAGACTGATGGTTGGAAGTGGAAATTTACTAAATTTTATGGGTACCTTACATCTAATTGTAAGTAAGACAGTTGGACGTTGTTGAGGTCTTTCGCACAGTTGAATTCGCTGTTATAGGTTTGCTTGGGTGATTTCAACAATATTCTTGATTTGAGTGACAAACGTGGTGACCCTATTTATCCTAACTTAATTGAAAGTTTTCACGGATGTATTGATTATTTTGGTCTTTTTTATCTCCCTTTACTTGGTCATGAGTTTACACGGGAGAGAGGGCGAGCTTCGACTCAATTTGTGTAGGACAAACTTGATAGAGTTTTTGTGAACTAGGAGTGGCTTAACAAATTTTAGTATCATAAACTCTACAATCTTGTGAGAGCCATATTGGACCAATAACCTTATTAATTTGGTGGCATTATTTGCAGCTTTACCTAAAAGGAGGTTTCGGTTTAATTTTAAGAATATTTAGCTTTCAGAGAATGATTTCTTAATGTAGCAACTAAGAGTTGGATTGAGTGCCTGTCCTTTTGTTTGACAGATATGCTCACTTTTTGTAGGAATTCTATTTGGTTTCGGGCTAAAGCTAGCCTTAGAGGGCATGGCAAGCACATACGGGATCTAAAGTGTGCCATTGAACAATTACATGTGGATAACACTAATGATTACAATTTATTGGATAAAAGGTATAAATTGAACGAAGCTTTAGCACAAGATGCTATATATTGGAGGTAGTGAGCAAGATTTTTTTGGATGTGGTGTGGGAGTCAAATTCAAAGTATTTTCATGCTTAATCATTGAAAAGAAATGTACCAACCGTATATCTTCAATGATTGATGACTTGGGCCACCGTTGTATAGATGATATGGGTATGAGTGCTATTGTTCTCAGTTATTTTTCGAATTTATTTTCTTCCTCTAGTTCAGTTGATTTTGATGCTTTTGCTAATTTACAATCATTAACTACTACTAATGATAATGATTTCTTGTTAGCACCTTTTTGGCCTGAAGAGTTTCGGAAAGCCATTTTTGACATGCATTTTAATAAGACGTTAGGCCTGGATGGCATGAATCCGACTTTCTTTCAAAAGTGTTGGAACATAATTGAACTTGATATTGTTACTCAATGTTGTGGTTGGCTCAAGCCTGGGTCGTTTCCTACTACCCCAAATGATACCACAATTGTCTTAATACCGAAGAAGGATAAGTCTGATAGTATGAAAGACCTTCACGCTATTGCTCTCTACAATGTTATCTATAAATTGGTGGCTAAAGTCTTGGCTAATCACTTAAGGTTCTACTACCGAAGTTTATCTCTCCCCTTCAATCAGCGTTTGTGTCGGGGTGGATGTTAATTAATAATGTTCTAGTTGCTTTTGAACTCATCCACTATATGAAAAATAAAGTTAGGGGAAGGTGGGAGAAGTGGCTCTAAAGGTCAACCCTAGTAAAGCTTATGATCGTATTGATTGATGGTTTTTGGAGTTTATAATGTGAAAAATAGGTGTTAAAACTAAGCGTCGATAATGACAATATAAAACGATCGCAAAGCAATAGAAAAGAAAAATAAAATACACAGATTTTACGTGGAAAACCTTTCGGGAAAAAACCACAGGCAGAGGAGAAGAAATTAACTAATGTTGAAAACTAAATGATACAAGAGGAGTTTCAACTACACCTATTTAAAGGTTGAGAAAACTTATTTCCCTTCGACCCTCGGCCTTAAGCCCTACACAAATCTCCTTGTTTTACCAACAAGGATTCGGGTCACACAACTCTAACAATGGGTTTTACTAAGTGTTGGGTTCATTGGATTAAGCTATGTCTCATCATTTTCTAGTTCTCGATTTTACTAAATGATACAAAATTGGGTCCCATCATTCCACGGTGGGGCCTCTGTCAAGGGGATTCATTATTACCCTATCTATTCTTTGTGTGGAGGGGATTTTTTTTTTTTTTGATAGGCAGAAGCTAGAGGTGATCTTCATGGTATATCCATTTGTCGTGGCAGCCTCATTGTCTCTCATTACCTCAAATTATAATGTGGTTCATGATATTCTCAATATCTATGAAGGTGCTTCAAGACAAGCCATTAATCTTATAAAGTCAGCTATTATGTTAAATAGTACTACAATAATTGACAGACAAATGGTTTCATCAATCTTGGGTGTAACAAATGCCATTGACCATGGGCGTTCTTTGGGGTTCCCTTCTCTTATTGGCTGAAATAAGAAGCAAATTTTCAATTTCATTCAAGAAAGGCTTAGTAAGAGGATTTGTAGTTGGAAGAAAAAACTTCATTCTCATCTCGACAAAGAAATTCTCCTTAAAACTCTTGTGCAACCTTTACCAATATTTTCTATGAGTGTGTTTCTTCTTCCTACAGGTGTTTGTAAGTCTTTTCAAAAGCTCATGAATGCTTATTAGCAGGGATCAAAAGATAATACTCAGCGTTGAATCTGTTGGTGTTCATAGGAAAAACGTTGTGTGCTGGAAAAGTATGGGGGCATGGGTTTCCGGGATCTTCATTGCTTAAACATTGCCATTTTGGGAAAGTAAGGATGACAGTTTATTTCTCAATCAGATTTTCTGGTGAGCCAAAATTTTAAAGCAAGATATTTCTCGGGTACAGATTTTCTCAAGGCCTCAGAGGGAAGCAATCCCTCATTTGTTTGGCATAGCTTATATCCCGTGAAGATCGTGTTAGTTGTTGAGCTTAGATGGCAAGTAAGCACATGTACGAATATCAAAGTTTATGGTCATTCGTGGCTTATTGATGATGAGTGTAACAACTCGATTTTCAGTGGTGACAGAATAGTGGTTCGGGACCACAAATTTCCGTCGTATCAACTCGTAAATATTATTTTTAGAATATTTATAGAGTCACTAGAGTCGTATTGAAATTTGATTAAGAAATTTTAACGTTTAGATAGTTAATTGAAGAAAAATGACTAAATTGTAAAAAGTGCAAAACATGGTAATTACCACGTTTAGTGATAGTCCTGCTGACGATCCCCGAGCTCGTAACGTATCCAAAATCTATAAAACAGAAATAGACAAAGAAACACAAGGTAAGCTATTTAAGCTTAGTAAGTCAATAGCAAGGTAAAATTAATTAACTTAACAAAATCATATATACAAAGCTATATCAAGTAGTGAATTATACGCTATCACAAGTAATTACTCAAATTTCAATATCAAATTCAAATAATGTACCCTTTGGCCGAATACACATAGTTAAAAACTTATACACGGTTCACATGTTTACACATTAACTTCTGTACAATGAAATAATCATATAACTTACCTTTCATTTCATAACACAGATTATATAAGTACCTGAGTTCTTTTAGTTCAAATATCATATTAGCCTTCACTTACACATGCCCGTTAAATCATTCGGAATTAAAAAGGATACGCGGACAGTCAGAAGCTCGTACAATGCCAACGTCCCAGACGTGGTCTTACATGTAATCACATATCGATGCCACTATCCCAGACAGGGTCTTACACGAACCAAATACGATGCCAATGTCCCAGACATGGTCTTACACGATAACACATATCGGATATCCTATGTCATGACATATGTATCCTATCTATTCCTAAGGTTCATACGGGGTTTACAGACGTCGAATCTCGATCGAATCCAGCTCGAAAGTTAGCCAAATCACAATACCCACATTCGGCCATAGCATATATAAATTCAAATAATTCATTTTGATACATAACAAGTACATATCCATGGTTATTTCAACATTTAAATGCTTATTGACTTACCTCGGATGTCGTCGACTGTTAAATCGGCTACTCGACCACTTTTGTCTTTCCCCGATCCAAATCTGATTTCTTTAATTCTTGATCTAAACATATTCAAATTAAGCTTATTTAAACACCATTCTATTCAATTTAGCCTAAAAACACATAAATGGGCAAATTACAATTTTGCCCCTAACATTTCACACTTTTTACAATTTAGTCCTTTTTGCTCAAAACACAAAATACACAAAATTTAACTACACTCCTTAAGGTCCGCATATTCCTAGTGTCCATAAAAGCCTACACATTTCATTTGTTTCACATTTTAGTCCCTCAAAAAAATTATTTTTGCAATTTAGTCCAAATTTCTCAATTTCATCAAAAATTCAAAGACAAAACTTGTTAATCTAACACATATATTTCACATTTCATCATCAAACATCAAAAACCACAAGATATCATCAATGGAAAAACAAAAAATCATCATCAAAATCACAAATTGAGACATGGGTTTTGAAGTACACTTAACAACGATCTCAAAAACGTAAAAATTATCAAAAACCGAACAATTAACATACCTTAATTTGAAGAACACAAGGCCGAACCCTAGTTGCTTCTTATTTCTTTTTCTTTTTCTTGGTTTCTGTTAGCTTAAAGAAAAAGATGAACATTGGTTTCTTTTATTTAATTATAACTTATATTATATTATTACCAAATTACCTAATTAACCTTTTAACTTAAATAATATTAACATATAAATTAAGGGTATTTATGACCTTAACTGTCCACTATCTCCTTAAATGGGCTAATTTCCCTTTAATGACCTCATATTAAAAAGCCACTATCAAATAAGCACTTTACACTTTAATTTGTAACCTTTACATTTTACGCGATTAAGTCATTTTATTTAATCGGGTACTTAAACGACAAAATTAAGTCACGAAAATTTAACACCAACAAGTTCACACATAATAAACACGAAAAATATTTTTAAAAAATATTTTTTTCGGACTAGGATTTGTGGTCCCGAAACCACTTTTCCGATTAGGTCAAAATCGGGCTGTTACATATAAAATGGCCTATTTTCATCCACACGGGCATGTGTCTCAACCGTGTGTGATACACGGCCAGGTGACTCGGCCGTGTGTCCTATGTATCTTAAATTTGCACAAAACTGAATACTCACACGGGCACAGGCACGGGCACGGGCTGAGAAACGACCATGTGTCCCTATTTCGAATGACCATAGAGCATGAGACATGAGCGTTCCTCCAAACCATGTGAATCACACGGCCTGGCCACATGGCCGTGTGACCCCTACAGTGTTGAAAATTTTAAATATTTTTCAAAAAAAAAATTCTGAGTCTTCGACTTAGTCCGTATTTATTTCTAATAGGTAATTTGGGCCTCGAGGGCTCGTTTAATGGACAATATGTATGATTTTGATTGGTTTCTAATATGAGTACTAGATGAAATGAAATGTCTGATAATTAATTTGTAAACTCCGGTAACACTCCGTAACCCTGTTTCGATGACAGATTCGGGTTAGGGGTGTTACATATAGCATTTTGAATGATTTAATGGCTTAATTAGTAATGTGGGAGGACCAATAATGAAATTAGTCCTTATTTTAGTTAGTGGATGGTAATGGAGCTAATTTTAAAGAAAGAAATTGAAAGAAATTAGTGTTGATGGCAATTTTGTAAATTTTGTGAAATTAAAAAAAATTTAAATGTTGTAAAATGTGTTTCTTCCTCAATTTTCTTTCTCCATAGCCGAAAAACACCCAAAAACCTAGCTTGAAAAGTTCGGCCATTGTTAACTCTTGCATGTAAGTCCATTTTGATTTCGTTTCTTATAATTTTTATGTTTTTGAGATCGTTACAACTAGGTCCAGCTAGCCCGTACCTTCGTTTTTGAATTTTTTAAAAATTTTAGAAGTTTCCATTGATGAATCTTGAATGTTTTTTATGAACACCATGTATTTGGAGCTTTGATTGTGTTGTTTGATGATTTGGTAAAGTGATTTTTGTTAGATTTTGATTTTAGGATTAAATTGTGAAAATGTCAAAATTTTAGGGTTTAATAGTGAATATAATGTTCATTAGGGACTGTTTAAGGGCCTAGTATATTTGGATGGAATATTGAATTTAGAATAATGGTTAATTTGATGAATTTCAGGTTAATGGACTAAATTGTAAAAATTGTAAAAGTTTAGGGTAATTGTGTAAATTTAAAAAATAAATGGGTATTAATTGTAAAATGGATTGGAATGTGAAATGTAAGCTGATAATTGAGAAATTTTACATATTAGATCAAGATCCCGTAGATACTCATGAAAAAGGAAAAAAATTGGAATAGTCTCTGAACTTCTGCAACTACTACAATTCAATCCAGGTAAGTTTGTGCGGTTTAAAATTTAACATCTATAGGAATTGTTGAATTGTATAACATGGTATAATAGATATATTCAATTGTTGATAATGAATGGTTATTTGAGAAATGTTATTGAATTTGATGTTTGGATTGGATTGAACGCGGGATAAAGTACAGTTGAGATATAGTGTGTTATGGGGGATTGGATTGGAGATGGTTATGGAGTGATGTATACATGTTTCTCGAGTAAATCGAGGTTTAGAATTTGTTGCGAACTCTCGTGTTATACTCTCTGTTTGGTGTGTTTCGGTTAGACTAGCTCTTATGAGCATTGGTGTGTTTCGGTTGAATTGGCTCTTATGAGTATTGGTGTGTTTCGTTTGGATTGGCTCTTATGAGCATCTGGTGTGTTTTGGTTGGACTGACGATGTACTCTTATCCGTAAGTCATTCTTCGAACTAAAAATCTCGGTAAGGTAAATTGTTTAATGATTTTGATGGATTTGCTATATATTTGAGTATTGAATTGAACATTTGTGATTTATTGGTTGAGATTGTGGATGACAGGGAACCTTCATGGTTGAATTGTTAATGTTTGAATTGTTGTACTTACTTCGGTAAGATTTATCGTTTTAATACGTCGAACTTACTAAGCTTCATTGAGCTTACTTGTGTTATTTAATGTTCTTGTAGATACTCGAAAGTTTGGACGATTGGATCGGCACTCGAGTCACACTATCCAGCATAATTCGGTAGTTTTTGGAATGTTTATTTCAGATTATATGACATGTAATATGTTTGAATGTTATTACTAATGTTTGAATATGTAAATTGCTAAGTATGAACATATGTGCAAATTGATAACTTACATGATATATGAGAGTGTGGTAAGATTTTTTAATGCAAATTATGTATGGTATGTGTTAATGTGATATTGTGGTTGAGGTGCCTATAATAGGCATATTGATGATTCATTTTGATGTATAATTGTATATACTTGTGGTATCAATGAGGATACATTGGTTAGGCATTTAGGATGGTTGATTTGGCATATTTTTTTGGCTTGTTTAATGTCACTTTAAATAGATCAATTGGCTGTTAAATGGTTTGCTTAGAGACCAAGTAAGTTGGAAATGGTAAACTTGTGGTTTAAGGTTCATTTTAGGTCCACACGGCCAAAGACACGAGTGTGTGTCTCAGTTGTGTGTGACACACGGCCTGGTGACACAGCCGTGTGTCCCTTGTAGGTTCCATTGTATACAAGTCAGGTAGCACACGGCCTGGCACATGGGCGTGTGAAGCTATTTCAAGAGTTACACGACCTAGCACACGGACTGGCACACAGGCGTGTGACACGGCCGCGTGACCCTATTCAAAGAGTTACACGGGTGAGGACATGGGATGGGACACGGTCGTGTGTCCCTATTTCGAAGGTTACACGGCCTGAGACACACGTCCGTGTCTCAGCCATGTGAAGCACATGGCCGTGTGACCCCTGCAGTCAAATTTTCTAACTTTTTCTTAAACTTTCCAAATGTTTCTAATTTGGTCCCGAATTGTTTCTAAGATGTTATTAGGGCCTCGAGAGCTCGATTAAGGGACAATATGTTTATGAATGAATGTATTTTAATATGTTTACAATGATGTATGAAATGTATGTTTAATGTTCTGTTTGTTCAGTAATGCTACGTAACATTAATTCGGCGACGAATATGGGCTAGGGGTATTACATTTAGAGCTTTTTTGCAAGCTTGGAGCCATTGTCTGGTTGTGAATCTATGCCAGTGAACGAGCTTATGATAGTGGATGGGAGGGTATAGAATCGTAATTTAGTTGAGGGCCTATTAGCCCCTAGTGTCGCGACCAAAGTACTCAAGGTGTCGATCGCTAATCATAAACCGTTTGATTCGTTGGTGTGACACTTTTCTCGACAAGGGAAGTATATAGTAAAATCAGGGTACGTTCTTGCACTTTTTTTTTTTTTTTTCCACATTCGTAATCTAGAGTATAATGGCCCTTGGGGTCATATTTGGAACTCGAAGTGGCCTCCCATGGTTAAACATTTTGTCAAGTGTTGTTTAAAAAATTTTGTACCATTCGTTTAATTAAGAAAGGTTGTAGCGTTGACCCTTTGCCCTCGCTGCTAGTTTTTGGAAGATATGAACCATGTGTTTTTAATGTGCAGCTATGTCGTTGATGTATGGAATCTTGCAGGGTTTAGCTATGGTTTTTTTACTGTTGAATTAGTTGTTGACACTATGGTAGGTGCGACTTCTGATCATGAACAAAGAAGATGGTTTACAATCCTATGGAGTATATGGAAATTTTGAAATTTGTTTATATGGCAAAATAAAACTGTTTCGGGGAGCATTGTTGTGCATTTTGCTAATGATTTTCTACTTCGGTGAGACTTCTAGGGCATATTTGAACGAGTCCAGCAGGGATTATTGCGTGATGGCGGAGGTACAATTTGTTAAACTAAACTAGAGCCTGACTGTTTGAAATGCAATGTCGACACAACATATATGGCGGCAGACATTGTGACTACTTTTGGTACGGTCCTTCACGATGCCGAGGGGTGTTTTGTAGTCGGCTTGACAGTTTTCTTCTCGGTACTATATGATCCACTTATGGCCAAAACACTGTTCATCCGAGAGGCTCACTCTTGGATTAGTCAAACAGGTGGGACAATGTTCATGTTGAGTCAAACTGTAATGATGCTATTACTTCACCGAATGATCAAATTTTGGGAATATGTGAATATTGTTTAATTTTGTGTGATTGTTTACAATTGAAAGTATATTTTCAATGTTTGCCCATCCATTAGAAACGTCAATCTATTAATAAGACGACCCATCGTCTGGTTAAAATGATCTTATTCCCACCTGAATTGTACATCTTTTGTTTCTCCTTCTTGTCCTTTTTATATTTTATGTTTCAAGTAATGTGTGAATAACTTTACAATTGAAATGACTGTTTAAGACTAAGTGTATAAGGTAAGCCTGTTGGCTTCAGTTTCGTGCAATTCTCATTTAATTTAGTGTTGACTGTTTTACTTCTCTTTTTTGTAGTTTTAATAATAAGCCATTTACTTTTAAAATAAAGTTTTTGTTTGAGTTAGTGTTACAAGTCAGTCGAAAACTAATTTAGTTAGAGAAATTACAAAAAATATCTTTTTATAATTAAAATAAATTACATTATTCGAGAGTATTTTTGTCTTTTTATTTTTTTAAAAATCAATGAAAATTTGCATGTGATTGGATTTGAAATCACACCGATTAGATTAGTAAAATTTTAAATTTATCACTTAATTAAAACTTTATCTTAACGTGTTTTATATATATTATTTTAACATGCACAATTTATTACTTTCATTGGTTGTATATATAACTATATTATTTATAAAGTATTGGTATCACTCATCAACCATATCCCAACTCAATTAGGAAATTACCAAAGAATCATTTTATAAATTAATAAAAAGCTATCCATAACGAAATTTGAACTAAGACATTAATATAATTTTTGTTTACCATTTAAGTTAAAGTAATTTTTAGTTTTAACATAAAAATTTAATAAATATATTTGTTATATAAATTTATGTTATTTGACATATTTAATGTGATATTATTATTAATTAGTTTTTAACTATATATATGTTGTCTTTAAATTTATATATAATTAGAAAATAATTTAAATATATTTTAATCGATACGGAATTAAAAACTAGTTTATTAATATGAGCGAAACAAATATAGGGTACAACATCTTTTAAACCCTAAAGTTTTTGTTCATTTATTTGAAAAGTTTTTTCTCTTTCTTCAACATCATCTTCCTCCTACCATTGTCCATCTCTTCTCTCTCGTCTCTGCAAATCAGTTTTTTTTCTTTCTTTTTCTTCTCTTCTCTCACCGCCCTGTCCGCTGGTACTGCGCCCCAAATTGCCGAGTCCGGGTGACGAAGGCTGCAGCATTCCTCATTTGATAATACAGCAGAAATGAGAGAAGGCTATTCAATACTTCTTGAACTTTCTGATGTTGACCCTTTCTTTGACAAGAAAAAGGTTAGAGAAAACAGTAAACTTGTTTTAGTCTCTTTCATTTTCTTTACCAAAATAATTTGATTTTGGGATTTCCTTTCAAGTGTTACTAGTAGTAATCGCTACTCTCTAGAGTAGTAAAGATGAATAAAATGTGAACTTTGGCAATATGCAACGGCCTCCATTTTAAGCGTGTATGGTGTGTCTGATTTGTGTTTATCAGATACGTTTAAGTAGAGAAATATAAACTAGACTGACATGTAATAAAGTTTCTAAATTAGTTGATGATGAAAATGTTCTATGTTAACAAACTGTTCTTTCCCATGTTTGATAGAGATTACTCAATGATTTGGGATTTGATGTCAAGGAAATTGTACATATTAAGAGCTCTTTGGATCGTGATTCACTAAGTACTATTCTGAATCAAATGCTACAGATAGCTAGAATCATACATTTAGATGAGGTAAGTTGCTATTTCCTATTTATAGCCATTGGTATTTACTGTGAATCTGTGAAGGGAATTTTTTTTTTTTTAAATTCTTTCTTGCTTCAACTTGTAATCTCCTTTTGTGAGATGAGGGTCAAATAATTTGATGAACTTTCTCTTCCTCAGGGATCATTCTTCCCTTTTAGCTTTTACTTATGTATCTTGATTGTGTAGTCTAATCAAGGAAAATAATGTGGTGTGGTTTAGGGAGAAAACAACAGTAATCAAAATATTTAGAATCGTAAACTGAGTTAGAAAGAAGTTAGAACTCTAGAAGACGTAGGGTTATAGAAAACCTCTAGTTTCTATTACTTGAGAGATAATAATATCTAGTAATTAGGCACACGCATTTATGTATGTAATGAATTAATTTTGAAGTATTAATATCAGTCTTTTCTTAAAAGTTTTTGATAATTTTTTACTTGACTGTAATTTTAATAGATAAAAGAGAAATATATTAATAGTTATGTGCTACCATACATACAATAAAAATGTAAAAAGTAACATACCTCAATACCATATGTATGGAGAGGCAAAAAGGGAATAATTAGGGAACATTAAAAAGTTTGAATGTTGTGAGTAGTTGTTAAAGTTGTGAAAAGTAGTAGTTTATTCTGTAAGTTAGTCATTAGTGAGTTCTTTTTTATTCAAAAAAGAATAGTTAAAAATTATTGAATTACTTTTATAGCCTATTTTCATTATCTATACTATTACTTTAATTTAACTTTTTTGACATTTTTTCAATTGAGTTGGTGTCTGGTTAACTAGTGATGCCAATTAATTCACACTTGGAATGCTTGATCCTTATTAATCAATGATCATAAATGGCATGGGTTGGTCCCACCGAGGACAACATTTAGAGCCCAAGCATCAAGTTGATTGTCAATTAGTGCTGTTGCAAATTTGCCAAAACCAGCTTTCATGTTCAATACATTTCTGAGTTGAATTTTCTTTCAATGTAGAGCATTGACATAGTTTGCCACTCTCTCATTCGAGTATTTTGATTCTACCTTGAAAAGTTCTTTTCTAGCTACTAGGAATCATTTGCATGTTTTGTAGTCTATTAGGTGGGTTTTACAGACAAGTAAGCCAAAGAGCAACATTTGTACCGTATCCATTTTCAAGAAGTTGATTAATGCATTGTTGTTCTCCTGCCAAATTTTTTTGGTCATTAAACATGCAAGACATTTGCACTCTTGCTTTAATGTAGCCTCCTAGCTTTATTTACCTCAAAATCTAGACCAAAATTAACTAATCGTCTGCATATGTTGTGGACAACTCTATTACTCCGCTTCTACTTGCTTAACACATGTAACCTTTGAGCAACCATTTGATAATTCTTGTATCAAATGACCTGGCAATCTCCTTCTATACTTGGAAGACTAAAGCATAGATTATCCAAGGAAACATCATCCATTGCCCATGTTCCATTAGCAGGTTGCTTTTGGTACCTCACAGAATAATTCTCGAGTTGGTACAAGTGGTGAAGGGACTTGAAACTCAACTATTGTCACTTGCCAGGCTGCATTATAGTTTGTTGCTGATCCAATTGATAAGACTTCTAAAGTAATAACCCTTGAAACAACATTGCGAAACACACTAAACAATGAATTCGCATTCATGAGATAAGAAAGATAACTTGGTATATTGTATTGCAGCTCCATAATATGATGCAAATTCATTCGCAAAGCACTTCCAAAGGCCATTTGGCAATAAATTTCTTTGGTGAAAGCATTGAACTATCATTACAACTTCCAATAAAACATCATATGTTAGTTTGTGCAATAGAACAACACTTGAGATTATTCTCATTTTGATTAGTTGAATAGTGTGTGCATAGTTTAACTTTGCCAACAAGTTCATGTTTTGGCTCACAATCTAGTGACCTCATAAATGATATATTGGAGCATAAATGAGCTAGGCTAAGAGTTTTAGACACATAATTGTTGTTCAGACAGCTAGGAAAGAATTGTGCCAAATGGTTAATAGAATATCCTCATTCATACCTCTTTCATGAATTTCATTCACTAGTAAATGACTCACACCATTAAAATCTAGGTCTTGAGCCAACTGTCAAAGTAATATGCCAGTAGTGCAAAACAATCGTGTTTGAGCGGGGTGCTTTAACTCAATCTGGTAACCAATTATTCCACCAACGCTCTTCCCCTCCCCCTCCCCTTTCTTTAGGAGATTCTAGCACATCTTGTTTCTCTAGAAACCATTAGAACTTGATTTCTGAAATGACTTTCATAACCTTATCTTTTCATGTTGGATGCAAGTAATTTTTCTTCAAAAGATTGCATCACCTTCACATTGTTACTTGCCTCCAAACTTTCCAGTTTATTCTTGAGTTGAACATTGAGTTTTCTCTTGGTGATTTTATTGTGGAAATTGAATTGGTTTTATGTACTCGAAATCATCACCTGAAGTTATGTTTCTTGAGGTATCCAAGAGATTTCCTACTCGGCTCCAATCAACCTCTTCTCCTCCTCTGAACAACTAGAGACTCTCCTTGAATTGAATACACATCAATTTCTTAACTTTCTTTATGACATTCATCATAGCTAGATTCCAACATATCATAATTGTGCTCTTCTGCATGCATTTTGCCATGTAACTTAGCGATTCCACCCTCATTCAATTCAAGGGCATACACCAACTGCTCCTCCAATCCACCTCATACCATAGGGTTTGTGGGTCTAGCATCATGAAAGGGGTTTTCTTCCTTATTAAAATCAGATATATCGGTGAGATTACCCTCCAATACGTCGAACTTCTTGTGGGAACCTTTTAGAATCTCCTTCTGGGTTCCCACTTTTCTTGTTGCAGCCAAGCATAAATTGCATGCAGCTATTCTTCCATTGCACATTGTATCATAGCCAATTCTTTTCTTGATCTTGATTTCCTGTTCCTCGAGCTTTAATGCATCCTACAATCGCTTAAAAGCAAACCCTAATATAAACCCTAGGATCTAGTTAGACTTTGATGCCAAAATTTGGTATGGTTTAGGGAGAAAAAAGCAGTAATCAAAAGAATTAGGATTGTAAAACGAGTTAGAAATAAATTGGAATTCTAGAAAATGTAGGTTACAGAAAGCGTCTAATTTTTGTTACAACTTATTATAATAGGCTTTCTTGCAAATAAAGTTTTAATCATGGCCCTAGATCTAAACACTAAGATGACTCATAATCCTAGCCCTCTATCTTTACATCTAATAATAAATAAAACAAATAATAAAATTACTTTATTAAAAAAGGGTTCCTGCACCATTATACCAAAATTGGTGTGGTTTAGGGACAGAACAACAGTAATTGAAAGAATTATGTCTGTAGAACGAGTTAGAAATATGTTGGAACTCTAGAAAATGTAGGGTTATAGAAAGCCTCTCGTTTCTGTTACTTGAGGGAAATAATAATAGTAATAATAATGATGATGATGACAACGATGATGGTAATTAGGTCTGTAAATTTTTTACTGCTTATTTATAGTAGGCTTTCTTGCAAATAAAGATTTATTCATAGTCCTATGTTTAAACCTTAATAATAACTAGTAACCCTAGTCTCTTATTTTTATATTTAATAATTAATACATAAAACAAATAATAAAATAGCATAAATAAAAAAAGCTCCTGCGTCAAAATGGCACTAAACAGGTTGTCCTAGGGATCCTTCGATGCCAAAGAAAGTTGCATCACCTTATAGAAAAGTGAGCCTGGCCTGAAGGGGTTTGAGGCTTTTTTGTTCTCTGATACTAAGGCGCAATGCCTAGGTGAGCCTAGGCACATGCCTGGGCAACATTGTAACTAACGAGGCCACAATGGGCAATGAGGTGCCAAGAGACAGATTCACAAAGTCCCTTCAATAATATATTGAACTTTGAATAAATAATGATATGCAATGGGCTTCTGGGATGCAGGTAGAACTTTATTTTGGTCAAATCGGCGGACTGGGATTTTACAGCCACAGGAATGAGATGGAGGCTCAAAATTTCATCCTTTCACTTATCAAAAGCGCCTTATCCCATCATGTATGCATGCAAACACATGCTCTGCAAGATCTGCGAGATGCACTTATTAATAGGATTCATGAGTTAGGAACTGAGGTTAAAGTGGAGAATAAAATTTATATAAACTACAAGTGTGATAAAGAGAAGTGTTTAGTACAGTGGGCTCAAAACAATGGTGCAAAAACAAGATTGCAGATAGCTTGTAAGTTCAAGACTAGAATTGATTTTTAGTGATTTCTTGTTAATTAGTATCCTGGCCTTATTATGTTTTGTTTTTCCTTTTTCCTTTTATCTATTTTAATACTATTTGGACCACATAATAGTTCTTTAACATTCAAAAGAAGCTTCAATACCACAAAATGGAATTTTCAAAACTGGTTTTGAAAGAAAAGAAAAGAAAGTCCATGCTTTAACTATTGTCCTTTTCTTGCATTGGCTTTCATACAGATGTTGAAGGAGCTGGTAGAGGAGCAATTGCGATGGAAGATATGGAAGTTGGGGACATTGCTATGGAGATTCCTGCATCTATTATAATCTCTGAGGATCTCGTATATAAATCTGACATGGTATATTTCATCATTTCAATGAATATGTATCACTAGCTTATCATTAGTTTTCCCCAAGTTTGATTTAATATCTTTCAAAAAGCACCTAAGTTGAAAAGAGAGGCGTATTGAACTTGATAGATTTCTGGATATAATATGGTTATTCCAAATTGACACCATGTTATGATTCCGGTTTTTTCAGTAATCTGCTGGCATAGTAATCCCCATGTACTCGTGCAGTTAAATTGAGAAAAGAGGACAAACAATATAACCATCACCCAAAAATTTTATTGTCCCCATATTCTGACTTTTAATGTAGGAGGCAAGTAAACTCTTCATCTCATACGCAAAAGATATTACAATGTCTTATTGTTTTGTCAATAAACCATCAGGTTTATGTTCACTTATACACAGTGTAAGCTACTGTGGGGTGGCAATGACTTCATAGAACATGGCATAAATAAAGCGTAGATATTTTAATACTGGCTGAGGATTTTACTTTATTGCAGTATCAAGTATTAGAGAAGATTGATGGAATGTCATCTGAGACTATGTCATTGTTATGGAGCATGAAGGAGAGGCACAACTGTAATTCGCAATTCAAGATGTACTTTGATACACTACCAGAAAATTTTAACACAGGTTTGACCTTAGCTGTGATGAACATCGTTCATGATATCTAGATTGTAGCAAATCGGTTTTATTTCTTTCAAATAGTTACCAGATTCTCTCTCATAAGGATAAAGTGAATGAGCTGAATGCTATTTTGAATTTAAAAATGTATCTTTTGAGTATTATTTTGTTCTTGAATTTTACTTCCTGAGGAAATTTATTGATGCTGATGACTAATCTTTCCAAACATGGTCTAATGTAGTAGAGTCACTGTCTCTGTAATATTTGTCATCTGTTCTTATTTCTCTATTCAATTGTGAAGGCAAAAACCTTTTCAATGGACCCTGAAAGAAAGAGCATCGTCTTGGTGGGGTCATAAAAAATGTTCCAGGTCTCACCAACCAACTCTTGTACAATAATTGGTCTGAGAAGCGATATAAGATGGCAGATGGTGATAGAAGATGTATATATCACCTTTAACTACAGGATAGGAGCTCGATACTGTTTTGATAGATGCAGGCTTATGAATTCTTTTGTTAACCTGAATCAGCCATTGACTTCAGGTCCCCCTACCTGGGTGGGAAACCACTTTGACTATAGTGACCCTCAGAAAGAAAAATATGCACTTTCCCTCAAAAGGAGGAGCACACCAACTCTACCAAATTTTTAGCCTTGTTATAATGATACACTTAAACCTGGCTAATGCTGAATTTGACCAAGGACCAAACAAGCTTTTTGTGCCTTGTATGGCACTCTGAAACATGTTAGCAATCTCTTCTTTGAGGAGTATGAGTAGGTTTTTGAAGTGCTTTGTACTAAGTAGACAAACTAATTGGTAGTGTTTACATATTTCATCTACTGCCCTGAAAACATTTAGTAATTCCAGATAGTGTAGTGGATGCTTCAGAACCCAGGGTAAACCCTTTCAACAAGAATTTGCTCCATTTCATTGCCATTGACTGCATTACCAGCATCATTAGCCAAGAGATAGTGTCGAAAATTGCATCTTTTACATATTATAATACAATAACATGGATTCTTGTGGGATAATATGAAATTATATCACTGAACCATGGATAGTGTAGATGCTGTTTCTCTTTGCCTTCCCTTCTTTCTTTTGTTTTCTTATTTTATTTATTAATTTCTCCTAGTCAGAACTAACTGAATAATGTGGAGCTAAAGTCTGTTCTGAATCATGTATGCAGTAATTAGCAAGAAGGAATCTAAAATACTTGCACAAGAAATGAGTAGTATTAGCTGTTTTATCTGTATGTGATAATGAAGTTTTCCTGCCTTTGATACTAAACTTTCTGTGCTCTCTAGGATATGCTATCAATGATAATTTGCAATAAGGATGAGGAAGAAGCATTTCTTATATCAGACAGTCAGGGTGGAGGAATAGCCCTGGTTTCATTTTATTTATTTGGAAAATTTTATAAAATAAGACAATGCAACACAAGACATTGTGCTAACTCTCATTTTTATTAATGTGCATTAGCAAACCCATATTCTGTAAATCAATATATCCTAATTATTGATAATGATGTTGATTTTGAAATTGAAGATCTAATAGATTCAAATATAGAAAACACCATCTTTTGCCTTTTCCTGTGACTTGATTGTATACATTAATAAATGTTTTAACCTTACTCAAAGATAGTAATAGTGAGACTAATATAAATTTTATGTGCAATATGTATAGTCCTATATATTATCTTTTTACCTGTTTTAATGTGGAAGACGTATTTCTAATTTTTTGACCTCAAATTTCCACCACTTCTTTGTCGTACAGGATTGAGCTTTGGAGTTGAAGCAATCATGGCTTTGGATGGAACTTTGCTATTTGAAGAGATAATGCAAGCAAAAGAGGTTATCCTTTATTGAACTGTCCAATATGTATAATGAGTCTACATTAGAGTTATGGCTTTTTTTTCTGATGGGAATAGGATGATGAACTTGTGGAAATGATCTAGATGTTAGAGGCGGTGTGCATTTCTGTTTTTGATGATTTTAAACTATTATTTTACTCAACATTTTGTGGCATCATATTAAAATTGGATCGCTCTAACTAGTTTTAGGTTGGATGATTAATAGTGTCAGAGCTTCAGTTTCTTCTTGCCTCATTTGTGTCTTCTGCATGATAAGCTTATTTTCCTCTGTTGATTTATTAGGCATACACATGTGGCGTAATTTCTATCACATGGTATTTTCATTAGTTACTCTATTAGGCATACAAAGGTGTTATTTCCATCACTTGTTATTTTGCCTTGATTGGATTTGTGCATCTATAGCCAAGTGGTTTTAAACTTTGAATACATAACTATTGTCTAAGTGCCTTCTAAGTACCTGTAGACCTGATTGATTTAAGAAATATATTATGTTTACCTAACTTCATTAATCTTGTAATATTAATTAGGGTAATTCGGGAAACTGTAACTATTATCTATGATAAATGCTTTATGTTGAGAAATGATAACATTTTTCTAAATATAATGTATGACCTTTCTTCCTTTTTGGTCTTTCCCAAATTTGCAGCATTTGTGTGTTCAATATGATGAGTTATTTCCTGCATTATCCAAGGATCATCCTGATATATTTCCACCAGAGCTCTATACATGGGAGCAGTTCTTATGGGCTTGCGAGCTCTGGTATTCTAACAGCATGAAAATTATGTTTGCTGATGGAAATCTGAAGACTTGCTTGATTCCTGTTGCAGGCTTCCTCAATCATTCTGTAAGTCACTCAATTTCTTGTTATTCACCATCCACAATTTGTTATTTCATTTGATGCTAGATGATTAAGGTACAACTTGAAGCTATAAGAGACGGTCTTGTGTACTGTTGAACTTCACGAATTAGGAAGAACCTATTTGGAAGGAGTTTATCAATCCTTAACATACGAAGTGCATATGTATCTTGTGCATATGTATCTTGAACTATGCTTACCTTTGTAGTGTTTGGCTGTTTATCAAATTTTCCCTAGTGTTGTTGCTACTACAACAACTATACCAGTTGTTCAGCTGTATGTACTAGTACGGACAATTTTAGTTTTTCCTTAATTATTTAGTTTGCTATTATATGTTTTTCTTAAACTTGTCTTCGCGACCATTTTAAATAGGCACAATCAATTTTTAACCCAAAATATTTAGGCTTTCAAAATTTTCTGTCTTACGTGTATATATTAAGATCCACTCTTATCTGATTTGCATCCTTTTATAAGTGTTTATTCTAGTTGATAATCTGGTATAGGGTATGGTTCTTTACAGTTACATCCACATATAGTTCACTATGGCAAAATTGATTCTACAACAAATTCCTTGAAGTTCCGTCTTTCAAGACCTTGCAGTGTTGGGGAACAATGCTGTCTTAGTTATGGAAATTTCTCTGGTTCACACCTAATTACCTTTTATGGTTTCTTACCAGAAGGAGACAACCCTTATGATGTGATTCCATTGGGTAATTTCTTGCATCCCCTACATATGTTAAGCATATTTGAGGCTATATTTCACTTAGTTTGTATATGCAGATTCTTATATAATACATGTATATGATTTTTTATGGATATGTAGACTTTCTTTTTTTGACTCTCGGACCTGTGCAAACTTACACCCTGAGGGCTCATCATTTTGCAAGCAATAGTGTATTCCTCGAATAATCTATTGAGCCTTATTTTGGTGCAGATTTTGAGGTTGACCAAGTTGACACCATGGTGGAATGCCCTTTGTCCAACTGGACCACTCACATGGTCCGGGGAACCTGGCTTTCAGAGAATCAAAATATCTTTTATTATGGTTTACCATCTCCACTATTAGACTGTCTACGAAGTGCTCGGAGTCAGATGCCATTCACTAAGACCCTTGTAATCTCTTTCCCTTATTTCTGTGTTCTACATACGCCATTATATATTTATTGTAAAGTTTTAGCATCTCATGTGGTTATCATCAACATAATGCTTTTCTTTTTCAATTATTAATTACAAAATATTGACATATTTGAGTTATTTATACTTTTTTTGGGCCCTCTCTCAAGATAAAAGAAAACATGGAAGTTGATAAAGAAGTTCTTGAAGATCTACAGTCCACATTCAATGCCATGATGGAAAATTTAAGTGACATGGATTCTGTTGATAGGTAAAGAAATCCCAAGCTCTAAATCAAGCATTTATAAATTCATGGCAGCTGAATCTAATTTTCAATACATGAAAAGTATATATATTGATGATTTTCTGTCCCATCCATGCAGGGAAAGTAGCAGTTGGGATGTGAAGCTGGCATCACAATTTAAAGAGATGCAAAGGAGGATTGTCTCCTCGATTTTAACTTCTTGTTCAACAGGTATAAAGCTGGTGGAACACGAACTGTCTAAATGTAAGGCTGAGGAGTGAGGATAAGATATCACCAGGTGAGCTGGCTGCTGTTTGTTGCTCCTGACTCCATGTTGCACTTGTGGCATCGGCATGACATCTTTCTTGCACTGCAAAGATCTTGTTAATAGCCACACTGATAACTGCAATGACCATCTGGCGCTCAGAATTTTGATGATATAAGCAGCATGATATGAGTAATGGCCTGGTATGATTAATTTTCAATGTTATCATGAATGAAGTTACATGGTCATTTGAGTGTATCGGATTGGATGAGTTATATATGAATAGTTAGCTTATTTATGTTGTCTGAATGTTGGGATGGAGAAAAGGAGCAAAGGTATAGAATAGCCTCCTGAGTTGTGAAAGGCAATAAGCCGTTTATTAATTGTTTAGTCCGGGGAAAGATATGGCCTTTATATTGGGGCAAGATGCGGATAATTTTGCCCTAATATTGGTGGATTGGTCGTGCACCCTCTACTATTTTACTTTCAATGCAATCATCAACGCCATTCATATATATATACACACACACCTATATATCGAATTATTATTTTATACAGGTTTAAATGATGTCATGTGCCGGGTCAGTATTTGGCACGTTAGTAGTGAATTTTTTTTAACCTTACAAGTAGGGCTAAAAATTGTCATACATCCCATTTCTTATATATATAAAATTTTTCTTTTTAATTTTTACTGTATCTATGTCACCACGTTAATTCTGCATGTGGTGTTTTAAAACTCTATATCAAATATTTTTCATTTAAAAATAAAAAAAAAACAAATAAATAGGACACATGTAATCATTTTAATCTTGTTAATTTTTTTCACTATGGTAGTCTTTGGTGTTTTCTCAATGTTATGATTTTATTAGAATGTTTCTTTGGAATGTAATTGTTGAGGATAGTGATCGTATTTTGCTAACTAAATTCTCAAAAAATAAAAAATAAAAATCATACCTAATAATGATAATAATCTTATATAATCAAAATGGTACTTAGTAAAGAACTTGAACAAACTAAACTTTCCTCAAATGAAAACCAAAACATAGACTTAGAAGAGAGGGTGATTGTTGGAAATCAAAGATTGGGAAGGTGGGTGGAAAGGAAAATAGATCTAGTTGAGCGATTTGACAACTAGCATGGCAAAGCAGGGTTCATATCTGAACCCAAGGCGTCGGCCAACAGTGAGTTTTTTGTTATCATAGAAAAGGGTGGTGTCGCAAAGTAAAAAATAAGGTCGAGAAAAGTTCAACTTCAATTTGTAAAAGGCTTTGGAGTCTTCATCGAATAGAATAATGTCAATGGGTTTGCCATTTTCCAAGTCCTGCACCTCCTTCTTCTTAAGCCCTGGAGCAATGTACTTTTTGACTTCATCCACAAGCACAATTATGTCTCCCTTTTGGTCCAAATCTGCATTGCATATTATTCTTTCGAATTCCCAATCCTCTCTCCCAAACATGGATTCCAACAACTTATCACTTTCCTCCGGACTCATTGTTTCAGTTAATAATTCCTTGCCTTTCACTTTGCAGTCCTTCAATTGAGCAGCTAATTTCAATGTGAAGCAAGGCTAGGCATCTGCCATTGCCATGCAAATGGATATTCATTTTCAGTTGAATGAAATATAAAAAATAATCAGATTATGTTTAATAAACAGGCCTAGCATCCAAAGTATAGACATTTAACACAATAACAATGTATCAAGACTATTTGTATTCAAATTTAAGAATATGTGGTTAAACATAGCATCCTGAGATTTTCTCAATTAAAATTTTATGATATTTCTATTACTAAAGGAGATTACAAAATTAGTTTTATCAATAAATTTACTTAAACATGTTGATTTCAAATAAATAAATCTAAAAGCTTTCATTTATTCTAATTTTTTTTTGTTCAATTAATTTCTTTCATTAAATGATAGTGGCTTCTTTCTAACCTCACCAATGACATCCAAAATTTCCAATGAAGATAACTTAAAAAAAAAAAGATGAAACTAATAGTGAATGCCTAATAATAAATTGCTCAGTGAGAAATAAATTTGAATACTATGTCAAGCAATTCAAATGTAGATCTTTAACGTCTGGCCTTAGCTGAAATGTTCTTTGTTTCTTTTGTAGTATTGAAAAAAATGGCCATAATGGCAAAAAAGGAATAAAAATGTAGGACATATATGAGAAAATCTTGTGCTCAATAGGACTTATTTTCATGGACTATTTCCTTGATATTCAAACGAATATCACACCATTTTGAGAAATCATTATATGAATAGTTCATACCACTTTTGTAATAAGCCCATCCAATTATTATATACCACATCAATACAATTTTTCAACCGAAATCTCTTTCACACTAGTTTTTTTTCTTCTTCCTGAAATCATATCTGCAACAAAAATTAAAATGAAGGAAAAATTGATAGAAAAGATGATGAAAAAGTTCCTCAATCCATATCTTGAAATATAAAAAAGTTCATTCTAGCAGAAACATTTTCAAAAGGAAAAAGAAAAAAAGCAAACTCTGTTTGCAACTAACAGTAGTGGCCCTTATTTATTGAATACAATTTTGTCTAAACAATTTTGCATAGGGTAATTATAGGTTACCAAATGTCAAGAGAGAATATGGTTTTCTCACAAAAAATAGGGTAATTATAGGCAAAAAGGGAAAAAAATTGCCTTCTTTTTCATCATCTCTCCTATCAATTATACATGAAATTTGAAAGGATTTCACTTGGATTAACACTCTAAATATCATAAAGAAACCAACTCTTCAACGACAAGTGATTTTAATTTAGCTTTAATATCAAAACCGAGAGTTTGATTTTGACAATGATTGATTCTTAAAATTGGGATTTCTTGTTTATCTTCTTCTGGTTGCAATGGGAGAAGTTTCAGACACATTCTTTTCCCAATTTTAGTTGGTGTTGCAGATATGCTTTTAAGGAAAAATAAAAAACACTGAAATGTAAGAGACTCGTTTCAAATGTGATGTGGGTTGAGGTGGCTGTTGTTCATCCATTTTCAAATTAAAAGTGCCCCCGACATGTCATGCGGGTGCTTCCAACGGATGTTTTAGCAATTGAACTATGTTAATATTAACATCAATGGTGAGAATTTATGACAACACATAGCACTAACATCAATGGTGAGAATGTATGACAACACAGAGCATATGCATTGATGTCTTGCTATAGACAAACCATAAATATTGTGTTACATAGCTTTGGAATCAAAATATATACTTCACTAATCCTTTTCATATAGATTTCAAATTACAACACAACAAAGAAGTATTACAAATAATAAGTTAATGGAAATAACAGAAACTAAAATATAAAGTAAAATAAAATAAGAATAAATGACCTGTTTTCGTACTTCCGGTTGACTTTAATTCCTTGAAAAGAGAATATAAAGAAAAAAAAAAAAATCACAACCTTAACTTTTGTTAGCAGTCATCTAGGTTTTTTATTATCCCCTTTCTACTACGATTTTAATATTTGGTGGATTTTACTAATTAATAAAAGTATTGAATGTTGTTTACAATTGTCACTAATTTGGTAATAGATTTTTATTGTCCAGATGTGTTTTTGGTGCAAATACAATTAACCAAAAAAAGGAAAGAATCTATTAGGAGTTATTATCTTTTCAAATGTAAAAAGATTTGGGGTAAAGTACACCGTCAGTCACTTAATTTTGATTAAAATAATATAATATTAACTAAACTTTAAAAAGTTATAACTCAGTCATTAAACTTTAGAAAAATAACAATCCAATCATCAATAACCATTTTTCGTTACGTCTGTAACGGAAAGCTGACCTGTCATCCCACGGTGTAAACGACCCCAATTTAAGAATCCTAGCTGGGCTGGGCAGTAGAAGAAGAAGAAGAAAAAGAAGAAGAAGAAGAAATGGAGATGTCGGCCGTGATTCTGTCACTGTAGCTTCAACCGTCCATTGCGACAACCACCATTCATGGCTGTTAGTAAGCCTAGAAACCTCCCAAGTTTGACAACAACATTCCTTTTGAACTTGTAAACCCCAAAGTCAGCTTAGATTTTTCAAAATCAACATCGAAAGCTCCAAATCTAAGCCCAAATCCTGTGGTTTCTAACACTTTAACCGCCACATTCTCATATCTTAGATTTCAAGTTTCCTTTCAATTGTTGTTTTGGGGTGTTTTTAGTAGTTGTTGACTTATAACGCATTTCCCCTCATTTTCTTGTTCCCTCTTTAGTTCCAAATCTTAATAGTTAAATGGAATCTGCTTCAGTTTGGTGTATGTCATTGCTCACCTTTTAATTTGTTTTTCTCTATTGTTTTCTTATTCTTTTTGTTCATTGCATTGGGGGTTTTGGTTTTGACCAACCAAGATAAAAGCCTCTTTCTTGACCATGTGGTTTGCTTATAGGAATCCCTTTTTGGATTATCTTATCATCTCTTTTGATTGGCTCTTTTAATTAAGGTGTTGTTGCTCTGATATGTGCTACTGACTTTACTATGAGTTGTTTTGGGGCTTCCCATGTAAGTATGGGAAGGGAGAAAGGGTTTTACTTGAGATTTGTTGCTCAATAATAGGCTTGTCCATATTCACTTTTTCTTGTATGTATAATTGTATTACCAATGACAATTGGTTTATTGGATTTTAGATTCAAAATTCTCTGCTAAACAAAATCCCTATTTCAACTACAATATCATATATTATATTTTAAGTTTCCAACTTCCCTTAAAAAAATCTCTCTCTATTTTTTTTTATTCCCACCCAAATTGAGACCCTTCGGCTCCTTATGTCCAACTCATGTCCAGTGTGGCAAGTTAACTAGCCACGTCACCTATTTCGTTAGGCCTTTAATAGAAAATGTTAGTAGGTGACTACTTTGTCACTTTTCGATAATGCTAGTGACTGGTTTGTTATTTTCCTAAATTTTAGTGACTGAGTTGTAATTTTTTAAATTTTAGTGATTGTTTTGTTATTTTAATCAAAGTTGAGAGACTGTCGGTATATTTTACCCAAAGATTTAAATGAAACAATTAATCCATGGGATTTTTTTTAACAAAATACGTTTTTCATTATAAATCAAAACGACATCATATTACATTAGTCAAACAAATCGAGTAGATAACAAAGTATAAACCTTATCAGCTTATAGAAAAGGGAACACTCTGTCACCAAAGTATTCTCAGCATTTAGCCACAGGACCTCCATGATAAGTTTGTGAGCCACCATATCTTCCAACATGTGAGAAAAACAATCATTGAAATATCGAGCCAACCTTTTTATATCTTTGACCATTTAAAAATCCTTTTCCACCTTGAAGCTAACCAATTAAAGTGGCATAGAATCCAAATATTTTAGGAATGTACACAACCTCTTTAGTAGCCATTATAAAGGTCATTATTGATAAATACAAGGGATGTTTAGAGGGCATGTATTGATATGTATAGGATAAGTATCGATACTTAAGGCTTCCATTTTGGTTCTAAGAATATTGACTTGCAATGTATCAATACTTAGACCCTTAGTATTAATGCTTAACTACCAAAATATCTTTAAAGCAATTTAAAACCTTATAACATTTTGGTATTGACTCCAAAAATTAATACGGATGCACCGATTAACTCTTTATTTGGTTTTGCAGTTGTAGGGGGTGTTACTTGTGACTGCTAGGGCTGTTGGAGTTGGAGTGTTACTAAGGGAATCAGATTGTGCCCAGTCCTAGATGCTTAACTTTGATGGGGCTCTTCATGGCTTGGGAAAGAGGTTGTAATCGCAATGTGTTGGGGATGGACTGCTTGCAGGTGGTGGAGTTGTTGCAAAGTGGGGGCTCTAGCAATTTTCGATCATGAACAAGATGAAAGCTATTCTAACTTGGCAATGGGAGATTCAGGTGTCACACGTTGCGAGGAGTTAGAATCATGTAGCGAATGTCATAGAAAGGTTATCATTTAAGCTTCCGCCTGATAGGCAATTCTTCGGTATTCTTCATTATTCTATTGTTGATGTATATGCAACTTTTCAAAGACCCTTGCTGTAAATATTTGTTTCTTTCCCATTGATAAAAAAAACATTTGGTTAAGTATAAAAGACATTTTGAATATGTTTTTGTTTCTTAAATATTGTTATATTAAAATCTTGAGACATCAAAGCTAAAAAGAACTAGATTATGTCAAATTAAAATTATAGATATTAAATCCTAAATTTAAGCATAGTAGATGAACCATAACCATATATCCACCTAATGTAACACCCCATACCTGGTTCGGTTGCCGAACCCGAGCTATGGAATGCCACATTAGCCACCTAAGTGACTCTCCATTAACACCCAACCTAATCTCCATCACACCACAATGTTTAAATATAAAATATGCTTAAATTATTAGTTGTGTTGTGTAATATCATATAAGTACTTGCACAAAAACTTTTTAAACTAACTTCCATTCAATACAGCTCACATGCAATACAGGGTTCGGATGCATAAAATGTAAGGGTTCACGTGTAAAATAGGTAGGGGTTTGCATACATATATTAGTAAGGCTTCGCATATAGGGCTTGCCTACCAATTACAAAAGGGTTCACACATTATTTACTAAGGGTACGCATAACTATTATTCTAGGGTTTGCTTAACAGATCTCATGAGGTTTGCATAATCATTTCATTAAGAGTTCACATTCATAAGAGTTCACATTCATAAGGGTCCTAAGTCTTTCTAACAGGATTAGCCTTGCGAACAGGGTTTGCATACATAACAGTTTCCTTTAACAGGGTAAGTTTTACGATCGACCCCTATGTGGTGGAGATACTGTGAGTAGGTTCGTAAGGTTTCTCCTATGTTTTTTACCGTAAATTAGAAAGGTTCACTGGAAGCAATTCACCATCTAATAGGGTTCACACCCTGTCCTAAATGTAACTTTTGGTGAACTCTTTATAAGTTAGCCAAATTATGTTATTGCATGCTATTGCTTATGGTGAATACTATGTTTAGCAATTTAATTACTTAAATATGAACTTGTAATTTAAGAAAACATCAAATTAGACTTGGTTTATATTCATGTAATTAAAATTCAGATGTTTATTAAGTATATAGGTTCGCAAATAAGACATAAGGGAAGACATAATAAAACATAAAATAACTAAGTCCTAGGATAATTAGCGAAGTCATCATAAAGATATCTCTAAGCCCAAGCAGAATATCCCATATTGCCTTTAAACCAGGGTTTGTTTGTATCGCCTTATCAGAAATTATGCTTCCTAGATCACTCGCCTCACTACTACTCACCATGCGATGTAACTATATGCAGTATTTAGGAAGGAGTGTGTGAGCTCTTGAGAACTCAGTGAATATACAAAAAAAAAACCACAAGGCATGCATAAAATGTAGGTTAAACAAAACTTTAGCAGACTTACCGAACTTGCGAACAGGGTTCGCCATACTTGCGCAAAGTCTAGTTCGCAAATACTTATTATCAGATAGCTTGAAATCAGTAGAGCACGACATTTTAGAAAACATAAACTATTTTCCTGTTGGATAAATGGATCTTCTTATAACGCCTCAGAATGACTCAATGGGTCTAACATGTCCCATAAGTGTAGCATAAAGCTAAACACTCTCCAACACACTAACATGTCCTAATGGAGCTTATGTAACAACCTGTTTTTTAGTGTTGACAGAACAGTGGTTTTGGGACCATAAATTTTTGTTGTTTCAGCTCGTAAATGTTATTTATATAATATTTATGAGGCCATTAGAATTGTATTAATTTTTGGTTAAGAAATTTTATCGTTTGAATAGCTAATTAAAGAGAAATGACTAAATTGTAAAAGGTGCAAAACTTAGTAATTATAGCATTCAAGTGATTAAATTGTTTAATTACTAAATGAGGAAGGACCAGTGTAGCAAATAGCCCCTAGTCATTAAGTTGGACGAAATTAAGAAGGAAAATGATAAAAAAATGTTTAATTAATGGCAAAATTATAAATAAAGTAAAATTAAGTAAAAACAAATTGAAAAAAAAAAGAGATTTCTTCTTCATTTCTTCATCTTCTTGCTGAAAACAGCATTGGAGAACCTAGGAGAGCTTCGGTCATCTCTTTCCTTGCATGGTATGGAAATTGACCCATTTTCTTGTAATTTTTATGTTTTTGATATCGTTGCAACTAGGTCCAGCTAGCCCATACCTTTATTTTTGAAACTGTTAAAAATTTAGAAGTTGCCATTGATTAATCTTGAATGTTCTTGATGAATAAGATATGTTTGAAGCTTTGATTGGGATATTTAGTTATTTTGTGAAGTGATTTTTTGTTAGATTTTGATTTAAGGATTAAATTGTTTAATGTCAAAATTTCAAGATTTAGTAGCGAATTTGATGTATAATAGGGACTGTTTAAGAGCTTAGAAAATTTGGTTGTAAATTAGTTATTAGAAAATGGTCAAATTTGATGAATATCGGGTTAGAGGACTAAATTGCAAAAGTTATAAAACTTTAGGGAAAATGTGTAATTAATGAAAATTTAAGGTTCATATGCATTGAATAGGATGTAGAATATGTATGAAATTAATGTATTGTATTTAACTATTATACAAATCAAAATTTGGATAAAAAAGACAATAACTAAGGAAAAGGGAAAATAACGAACTAGGCCCTGCTTGTTGTTCAGAGTTGAATATTAGGTAAGTTCATAGTGTTTTTAATAAGTAAATGAATTTCTATTTGTAATTTTACATTATAGTTCCTTAGTTAAAGGTCGATAATTAATTATTGAATGCTTGTACTTCAGGACCCCTGTTTGTACTTCGGTACCTCTGTTTGCAGGTTGATAATCAAACTAGCTGGTGTTCTCGCTTCAGACCGTTCATTCATGACGATAGTCTTCACTACTTCCTTAGACGTTATTGCGAGTACTTTTTCTCCCTTTGATATTAATGTATATGCATGATTTGATCCTGGACCAACTCACTCGTATATATGCACTGCATTAGTAGACAAAAAGAAATTACCTGTTGAGTTCACTGAATATACTATCAAAGTTACGGACCCCCTGGGTCATTGTGCTTTAGTTAATCAGATGTGTAGATCGTGTCCACTAAAAATTAGGGGTTACAATTTTCCCGCTAGTTTGATGTTGTTACCTTTTGATGATTTTGATATCATTCTGGGAATGGACTAGTTGTCCGAGCATGATGCAATAGTGAGTTGCCAAAGGAAGCAAGTTAGTTTGAAGCACACAGATGGTAAATTTATTTGTGTTAAAGCAGATGGGGTCGATTGTATTACAAGTGTAATTTCGGCATTTACAGCTCAGAAATTGATTAAAAAGGGTCGTGAAGCTTATTTAGCCTACATTCTTGATTCGAAAATGACTGAATCAAAAAGCGAACAAGTGTCAGTAGTCAAGGAATATGCTGATGTTTTTTCCTGAGGAACTGCCCGAGTTATCACAAACTCGAGAAGTAGAGTTTGTGATCAAACTTATACCTAAAACAACTCCAATTTCGATAACACTGTATAGGATGGCTCCTACAAAATTGAAAGAGTTAAAAATGCAGTTGCAAGAGTTGCTAGATCACAGATTTATTCGACCGAGCGTGTCACCTTGGGGTGCTCCATTTTTTTCGTGAAAAAGAAAGATGGGTCAATGAGACTATGTATAGATTATTGACAGTTGAACAGAGCCACCATTAAGAACAAGTACCCGTTACCTTGTATTGATGATTTGTTTGATCAGTTAAAAAGGAGCTACAGTGTTTTCAAAGATTGACTTGAGATCGTGATATTATCAACTCCGAGTTAAAGAAAAAGATGTACCAAAAACTGCATTCAGAACTAGATATGGTCACTATGATTTTTTGGTGATGCCATTTGGTTTGACTAATGCCTCTGCAGCATTAATGGATTTGATGAATCGAGTGTTTCAGCCATATTTAGATTGGATTGTTGTGATATTCATTGATGACATTCTAATTTATTCACTGAACGAGTCAGATCATGTGGAAAATTTAAGAGTTGTGATGCAAACCTTGCGAGAAAAACGACTGTATGTGAATTTCAGTAAATGTGAATTCTGGCTACAAGAAGTAAATTTTATAGGACATGTTATTTCTGCACATGGAATCAGTGTTGATCCGAATAAAGTATCTGCGATTGTTAAATGGAAAATTTTGAAGAACATTTCTGAAGTCTGAAGTTTCTTGTGATTAGCCGGATATTATCGACGAATCATTAAAAATTTCTCGATCATTACTTCACCTATGACTAGGTTATTACAGAAAAACATCGAATTTGCTTGGTCTGATAAATGTTAACAAAGTTTTGATCAACTGAAAAGCATGTTAACAGATGCTTCAGTATTAACTCCGCCTGAATCTGGAACGGCATATGTTGTTCACAGTGATGCATCTTTCAATGGTTTAGGTTGTGTGTTAATGCAAATAGGGAAAGTAGTAGATTATGCTTCTCGACAGTTAAAGCCGCATGAAAGAAATTATCCTACTCATGATCTTGATATTGCCACGATCATCTTCGCTTTGAAGATATGGAGGCATTATTTATACGGTGAGAAATGTCACGTGTTTACTGATCACAAAAACTTAAAATACTTAATGACCCAGAAGGAGTTGAACCCGAGGCAGCGACGTTGGTTAGAACTAATGAAAGATTATGATTTGATTATTGATTATCATCTGGGGAAGACTAATGTGGTTGCAGATGCACTTAGCAGAAAGTCATCATTGTTTGCACCTTGAGTTTGGAACGCTCTTTTGTCTTTGAGTGTCGATGGTTCTGTATTGGCAGAATTGAAGACTAAACCCTTGTTTCTGCAACAAATTCAAGAATTGAAAAATGACGATCCGAAGTTTATAATGAAACGAAGTCTAGTTCAGGATAATTTGACTACTTAATACAGTATTGGTGATGATGGTATATTGTGTTACCGTAATAGAATTTGTGTTCCGAATAGTTCAAATTTGAAACATGATATTCTATCTGAGGCTCACAGTAGTATACATTCCATTCATCCGAGTAGCACGAAGATGTATTACGATTTGAAACAGATGTACTGGTGGCCATGTATGAAATGTGAAATTTTTGAGTTCGTAGCCAAATGTTTGATTTGCCAGTAGGTAAAAGCAGAGCATCAGGGGCCGTCTGGATTATTACAACCTGTTATGATTCCTGAGTGGAAGTGAGAACGAATCACTATGGATTTTGTATCTAGTTTGCCTATAACTCCGAAAAAGAAAGACTTGATATGGGTGATTGTTGACAGATTGAATAATTTAGCCCATTTTATTCTAGTTAGAATGGATTATTCACTTGAGAGGTTAGAATATTTGTATGTGTCAGAAATTGTGAGATTGCACGGAGTTTCAACATCTATTATTTCTGATCGTGATCCGCAATTGACATCGAGGTTTTGGAGTAAACTTCATGAGGCTTTGGGCACTAAAGTCAACTTCAGTACCGCGTTTCATCCTCAGATGGATGGGCAATCAGAACGAGTAATACAAATTCTAGAGGACATGTTACAATATTGTATACTCGAGTTTGAAGGTAGCTGGAAAAAGTATCTACCGTTAGCTAAATTTGCTTATAATAACAATTATTAGTCCAGTATAAAAATGAAACCATTTGAAGCTTCATACGAAAGAAAATGTAAAATGTCGTTGTATTGGTTCGAGTTGAGCGAAGCCAAAATGGTGGGAATTGATTTGATTCAAGAAACTGAAGATAATGTTCGAATTATTCGAAATAGTTTGAAAGCTGCATCTGATCGTTAGAAATCATACGTAGATTTGATAAGAAAAGATATTGAGTTTGCTGCTGGCGATCGAGTGTTCCTAAAAGTTTCTCCGTGGAAGAAAGTGCTACATTTTGGCAGGAAGGGAAAGCTGAGCCCAAGATTTATCGGACCGTACGAGATTATTTAGAGAGTCGGCATTGTAGTTTACAGACTAGAATTGTCTCCTGAATTAGAGAAAAGTCATAATATGTTTCACGTTTCAATGCTAATACGGTACAGATCAGACCCATTACACGTGATTTCTCACAGTAAAGTTTAATTATAGCTGAATTTGATGTATTTTGAAGAATCAGTGAAAATTTTGGCTCGAGAAGTCGAAGAACTTCGGAATAAACGAGTACCGTTAGTGAAAATTTTGTGGCATCGACATGGTGCTGAAGAGGCTACTTGAGGAACCAAGGAATCAATGAAACTAAAATATCCGAATCTATTTTCAGGTAATAATTTCGAGGATGAAATTTCCTAAGGGGGAGACTTGTAACAGCCTGTTTTTCAATGGTGATGGAACAGTGGTTTTGGGACCACAAATTTCTGTTGTGTCGACTCGTAAATGTTATTGATAGAATATTTATAAGGCCATTAGAATCGTATTAATTTTTGGTTAAGAAATTATCATTTGGATAACTAATTAAAAAAGGACTAAATTATAAAAGGTGCAAAACTTAGTAATTATAGCATTCAAGTGATTAAATTGTTTAATTACTAAATAAGGAAGGACATGTGTAGCAAATAGTTGCTAGTCATTAAGTTGGATGACATTAAGAAGGAAAATGATAAAAAAATAATGTTTAATTAATGGAAAAATTGTAAATAAAGTAAAATTAAGTAAACACAAATAGAAAAAAAAAAGATTTATCCTTCATTTTTTCATCTTCTTGCTGAAAAACACCATTAGAGAACCTAGGAGAGCTTCGGTCATCTCTTTCCTTGCATGGTATGTAAATTGACCCATTTTCTTGTAATTTTTATGTTTTTGTGATCGTTGCAATTGGGTCCAGCTAGCCCATACCTTTATTTTTGGAACTGTTAAAAATTTTAGAAGTTGCCATTGATGAATCTTGAATGTTCTTGATGGTTAAGATATGTTTGAAGCTTTGATTGAGATATTTAGTTGTTTTGTGAAGTGATTTTTGTTAGATTTTGATTTAAGGATTAAATTATTTAAATGTCAAAATTTCAATATTTAGTAGCGAATTTGATGTATAATAGGGAATGTTTAAGAGCTTAGAAAATTCGGTTGTAAATTGGTTGTAACAGCCCGATTTTGGGCCTAGTCGAAACAGTGGTTTTGGGGCCACAAATCCGACGAGGAAAATATTATTTTTATTATATTTTTATGGTCCATGATTTCACGGAAAGATTTCGTGAAAATTTCGTTCGAAAATTTTGACGTTTGGGCACTCAATTTAGTCAAAAGGACTAAATTGTAAATAGTACAAAAGTTGAGTTCCACATGTTAGAAGTGTCCAATTTCTATGAAATTTTAAATTGGAGGTCCTTAGATGGTAATTAGACCATTGGTTAAATTGTTGGACAAAAATGGACATGAGATAAGTGAAATAGGATATTTTTAAGTTAGGGGCATTTTGGTAATTTGGTAATTAAATAAAAGCCAAAAACTCTTGTCCATCTTCTTGCTTGGCCGAATTTAGCATGGGGGAAGCCATGGCTAGGGCTTTCAAGCTTTCAAGCTCAATAGTAAGTGCATCCAAGCCCCGTTTTTAATGTTCTTTACATTTTTGAGATCCCCGTAACTCGGTTTAGCTATTTCTACCATTATTTTGAGCTAGGGTTTGTGTTTAAAAATTTAACCAGGGATGAAATGCATGTGTTTTGATGTATAATGGTATAATATGAATGCTCGGTGTGTATAAATGACTTTTACTAAGTGATTTTTGATGAAATCGCATAAAATGACTAGTTTGTAAAAAAGTTGAAAAATGTATGAAAATGTGTGAATGAATGCAAATTGTGGACTGCTATAGTTATGAAAATGGTTCTTCTAGGCCTAAAATACAAGGAAATTGAATAAAATTTATTTTACGAGCCTAGGGAAAAAGTGTAAATATGACAAAGTTTAGGGGCAAAAATGTAATTTTTCCATAATATGATTTTTGGACTGAATTGAATAGTATAATAACTTAATAAGTCAAATGTGATATTCTAGATAAAGAAAACGAGTTTCAGACTTAGAACGGAGAAAGACGAATATTGGATGACTCGGTCCCTTTCGCCATTTTAAGTCGAGGAAAGTTTGTGTGTAATAAATCAACCTTATGTTATTATGTACTGAAATGCTTGAGATTACATGAAATGTATATTCTTTTTATGAAATTGGTTAATGAGGTCTCGATAAAAAATATGATGATGTTTTACTATATCGAAATCCCGGTTGAACCTTAGGAATAGAAAGGATCCCTTTGTTATTGCATTAGATTAATAAGGTCCCGTATAAGACTGTATCTGGGATATGGCCTCGGCACCGAATAGTGATTCCGTGTAAGACCACGTCTGGGAGTTGGCTTCGGTATGAAATCGTGTAAGACCATGTCTGGAACATGGCATCGACATACGATCTCGTGTAAGACCATATCTGGGATATGGCGTCGACATCGATATGAGATCCCGTATAAGACCATATCTGGGATATGGCATCGGCGTCGACATGCGATCTCGTGTAAGACTATAACTGGGATATGGCGTCGACATCGATATGAGATCCCATATAAGACCATATCTGGGATATGGCATCGGCATCGACATGTGATCCCATGTAAGACCATATCTGGGATATGGCATTGGCGTCTTACTACGTGTATGGAAATTTTCGAGTATCCTTAGATATTCCAAGTGGTTCAACGGGGTAAAGAATTAAAGTTTATGTTAAAGAAGGAAAAAGGGCTAAAGTTATATGATGGAGTGATACAGGTACATATGTGAAACTCACGGGAAATGAGTCCGGTATGTGATATGTGATCAGACTTTGGTAATGTTGATATGGAGTAAGTGTTACAATGAAGACTTGTAAATATTTTATGATGACTAGCTATTGGCATGGCTAACTATGGATATACTTTAGTGTTATATATGTGTAAATGAGAATTAATACAAAGAAAACATGATAGAGTAAATTTAGCAATAAAACAGTTTGGACAACAGCAGTTGTATCACTTTGAAAAAAATTACAAAAAATGGTGGAAATCGAATTAGAGGTTGAATAAGATATGAAATTAAAGCTTGTTGAGCCTATTTTCACATAAAAGAAACGGTGTAAGCAAAAGAATTTCATATTTTGAGATATTTGAATTTTTGTGAGACAGAGTTAGAATGGTTTCGGAATCCCTTGTTCTGACTTGGGAAATTCATTAAAATTGCACAAAAATAATCAAGGGCTAGAATTTATATTCTTGAATTTTTTAATGAGTCTATTTTCAAGAGAAACAAATGGGAACGTTATTCGAGTTCTGTATAATGAGAAAATAAATTTTTAGTGAAGAGGGATCAGAACTGTCAGATAGCAAAATAGGGGAGACTTTAATGAATAAAATATACTGATTGGCTGAACCAAAAATTTTGGAAATTTTATGGTAAGAATATATGTGAGTCTAGTTTCAAGAAAATTAACGGATCTTAATTTGGAGTTTTTTAGCTCAAGATATAAATAATTTAGTGGCTGTGACTTGAGTAGATAGCTTGAGATGAACATAAGTAAATAGTGAAATTTTGTGCAATTATGATTGTATTACCTTGAGAACATATTGTGAGAATTGGTGAAAAAAATTTTAATAAATTGCTTACTCTTTCATACAAACTTACTAAGCATTGTAGCTTACTCCCCTTCCTTTCTCATATCTTATAGGGTTTTATGCTAGCTCGAGTTGGAGATCGCTGGAGATGCTATCACACTATCAAGCTATCATCGTGGGGTAAAAGTGAATACAGACCTCTTAAGTTTATGGCATGTATAGGGGATAAGTCACTTTGTGATTGTGTCATTATGATTTAGCCAAAGGTATTGGCTTGTAATGGTTAAAGGTTTAATGTAATGTGTAGCCATGTGAAGTGGCTTATATTGGCTAATTGGTTATAAGCCTATATCTTTATTCATATGCATATGCCAATGTCTTGTGATGTGGTGTGTACTTATTTGGTATATGTGATGGATTGCAGTTTATGGCCTAAAGACCTAATGGTTGAATGTGGCCCAATAGTCTTATTATTGAATGTGACTTGGTATGCTTGGATTCGGTAAAGTATGATGTTAAGAGTATGTATATGATGATATTGATATGATATGTTATTGTTTGTGTTTGGTTGGTTTAAATGCATTTACATGCTTAAGATTGTGCCATGTGATGTTGTATGTGTATGTGCAAGTGAGGGTGGCAATATGGCTTGGAAAATAGCCTTGTAATTGTCCATACGGGTAGACACGAGCGTGTGTCTAGGCCGTGTGTGACACACGGTCAGCCCCATGGGCGTGTGTTCCGACCGTGTGTCCCCTGCACCTTAATTTAGGTAAAACAGAATGTCTAGAATTCAACACACAGGTAGAGACACAGGCGTGTGTCTCAGCCGTGTGGAGGACACGGCCTAAGCACACGGGCGTGTGACTTGGCCGTGTGGCCTCTTTTGATGATGACATCATAAATAGAATGTCCCCTATTTTGGACACGGCCTGAAGCACGGGCGTGTGGACCTATTTCATGATGAAAATTTTCTAAGTATTCCAAAAGTTTTCTATAGTTCTCGGTTTAGTCCCGAACCACTCCCGATGCATGTTTTCAGCCTCGTAGGCCCATAATAGGGATGACATGATTGTAAATGAAAAGTTTTAAATTTGGATGGAAATTCATGTCTCGATTTTGTATGATTATTTGAATTTATGTCTGGTAACGCCTCGTACCCTATTTTGGAGTCGAATACGGGTATAGGGTGTTACATTGGTTCTTTAAAAATGGTCAAATTTGAAGAATATCGGGTTAGAGGACTAAATTGCAAAAGTTATAAAAGTTTAGGGAAAATGTGTAATTAATAAAAAGTTATGGGTCATATGCTTTGAATGGAATGTGGAATATGTATGAAATTAATCTATTGTATTTAACTATTATATAGATCAAAATTTGGATAAAAAGACAATAATCAAGGAAAAGGGAAAATAGCGGACTAGCCGCTACGTGTTGTTCAGAGTTGAATATTAGGTAAGTTCATAGTGTTTGTAATAAGTAAATGAATTTCTATTTGTAATTTCACATTATAGTTCCTTAGTTAAAGGTCGATAATTAATTATTGAATGTTTGTACTTTGGTACCCTTGTTTGTACATACGTGCCCCTTTTTGTACTTCTGTACCTTTGTTTGCACATGCGTGCCCCTGTTTGTACTTTGGTACCCCTGTTTGCACTTTGGTACCCCTGTTTGCACATACGTGCCCCTGTTTGTACTTCGGTACCCCTAAACTCATTTACACGTGTTGTTTATACTCTAGTAACCCTGAAATCTAATAATGTATGGATTGTATCTAATTGTGTTAGATTGAATGTAATATTATGATCTTACTAAGTTATGTAAACTTATCGGCTCTTGTGGATTGTTTTGTAGAGTTTTGTTGCTGGCACTTTGGAAGGATCAATCAACCGAATCACACTATCCATCGAAGTTGGTAGTTCTTGTATCTCTTAGGGAGTGGCAAGTATATGTGGCTAAATAGGTTGTTTTGGTACAATTTGATACTTTACTAAACTATGTCAATAGGTATTTTATCATGCTTGTAAGTAGGTTTCTTTTGGTATAACTAGAATGGTATGAAAGTGTTTTAGTATATAATTGAATTAAGTTACTATTCAAGAAATGGATTAATCTTGATATGGTTTAGTTGTTGATGTTTTGATATAATTGTGGTGTCTATGAATGACACATTGGTTGGTTGATTTTTGGACATTAAAATGGTATGTTTTTGTAGTGGTGAATGATGTTATGTTCATTGGATGCATTTTTAAATGGTTAAATTGGTCAGGTGTGAATTGCTTGTGGAATGGCAAATATATGTATGATTAGGTATGGTTTGATGCCTTGTTAGTGTGCACAAGTTGTTCAAATGGTCATGTATGAATTGGTGTTGGGAATGACTTGTTTTAGGTGAATTTTAGGTCCACACGGCCTGAGACACGGGCATGTGACTCAACCATGTGTGACACACGGCTTGGCGACATGACCGTGTGTCTCCTGAAGGATTCTTTGTATGCAAGTCAGTGAGTTACACAGCCTAGCACATGACCTTGCATACGGGCATGTGAGGCAATTACGAGAGTTACAGGGCCAAGCACACGGGCGTGTGACACGACCATGTGACCCTACTCAGAGAGTTACACATGCAAGGACACGGGTTGAGACACGACTGTGTGTCCTTAATTCAAAGGTTACACGGCTTGAGACACGGGCGTGTGTCTTAGCCATGTGAGGCACACGGCCTGGCCACATGGCCGTGTGACCCCTTGATGGGCTCGAAACTAACTAATAATTCGACAAAGGCAAGCTCACCTATCGAACAGTAGTATAGCTATGATGAGTCTGGAATATCATATCCACAAGGACTAAAATTACTAGTAATAACTATCTTTTTATTATTTAGCCTAATAATTAAGGGGATTTATTTTAATCTAAAATTTAACTAACTAATTTACTATGAACGCGACAGAGAGTGAAAAAAGTAATTGAATAAACCAATGAATAAATACAATACCCAAGGAAGAATCCACCTAAACTTCACTTTTTATTCTGACTCTGAATTAAATGATTTATTCACTTGACTTGATCCGTAGAAATCCTTAAATTATGTTAATATCTCTTTCGAGACTAAAAACAACTGACTCTAGGTTGGTTAATTGAAATCTCTTTCTAATTAAAACCCCTATCGTCGCATTAACTCGATCTATGGATTCCCTTATTAGATTTGACTCTAATCCGACAGATTTATGTCATCCTATTTCTAGGGTTGCAATCAACTCCACTTAATTATGCTAGATCTTCTCTTAAACAGGGACTTTTGCTCCATTGAATAAGCACATTAAACTTGAACTAATATCCTGAAAATATTAAAGAAAGGGTTAAGAACATATAATTAAGAACAAGAACAAGTATTTATCACGTAATTCAGATAATTAAATAATAAGATTCATCTAGGTTTCATCCTCCTTAGGCATTTAGGGAGTTTAGTTCATAACGTAGAAGGAAAACATCTCAGAATCAAGAAAACAACAAGACATAAAAAACCCAAAAACTTCTAAAGAACTTGATGGAGATCTTCAATCTTGGAGTAGATCTGCTTCCGAGATGAATCCGACGGCTTCCTTCGAGTAATTTCTTCGTTCTACTCTGCGTCCTCCCTTAGGTCTTTCTCTGGTGTGTATTTATAGACTTTAGATTACCCAGAAAGCCTAAAAATTGGCTTTTTCCGCGTGAAAACGAAGCAAGGTGTGACAGGGACACGGGCGTGTGATCAGCCCGTGTGAGAGTGCCCAGGCTGTGTGTAAATTTAGGTGACTCGCGATCGACACGGGGTGGCACTGCGCGCGTGTCGGCCCGCGTGTGGTTCAGACGGGCATGTGCTCCGCCCATGTGGTTCTGGCTTGGCCGTGTGGATCCTTAATATGGCCCGTTTTGGCCCATTTTCTGCTCCTTTCACTTCCCTATGCTCTCCTAAGTATAGAATTACAAATTTAAAGGGTTAGGAGCATCGAATTCACTAAATTATATAAGTAAACATCCAAAAACACGCTAAGCGTGGGATTAAAATGTGTTACTTTTATGGTTTATTACCCCTATTTCCAAATTTTTGTGAACTTTTCTTAGACTTTTCAAATGTTTTCAATTTAGTCCCGAATCGTTTCTAAGGTATTTCTAGGGCCTCGAGGGCTTGATTTAGGGATGAAATATGCATGTATGATTGATATATGATATGTTTATGTTAGTAAGTAAAATATTACTTAAATGTTTTTGATTGTACAGTAATGCTCCGTAACCCTAATCCAGCAACGAATATGGGTTAGGGGCCTTATAGCTTAGCTCAACATTCCCTTATCTCTCCAACTTGTCCTAGGGCCTCTCGCCCAAATCACAAAACATAGAGGTGAGTGAGTACTCATAATCCAATGTCATGCCATTATATCTAACAATTTCAGAAAAAAAACATATGTTTCAAAAATGTACTTAAAACATAGAGCTCACACATTGTGAGGAGCTCGTTGAGTACTGTTCATGTTAAGCTTGCAATAAGGAGCTCGCATATCACTGTTCATAACAACGCATATACATTCACAAAATAGAGTATAGAAGAGACTTACTTTGGAACTTAGGATTAAACCCTAAGCTCTTGATTAACATTATGATTGACACATACAAGTGGTCATCCCTGTACACACACCAATTTACTGGAAACTTTAGACAAGTTTTGTCTTTCCCTTTTCCTTGCTTGTAGGTTATTCTGTCAGTTTTGCTGTAACACCCTGAAATTGGGCCTAGTAGAATTGGGCCTATTGGGCCTTGGGCATGGGAGCGTTTAAAATTTTTGAGAACAAGAGAACGGCACAATTGTATGTTAGATCTGTTAGGAGAGTGATTTTGGAAGGTTAGGGGGCTTCTATAAAGTCCTGGGTTCAAGCCATGTCATATGGAAAATTTTTATTTTTAGCATTAGGGGAACCCTGACTCCTGGTATTAAGCCTTTTAAGTAACTGTGTTTAAAAAGAGACACAAGAGAGCCTGTGGTGGAGTGGTTGTGGCGTCACAGGTATGGCAAGGAGGACAGAGGTTCAAGTCTCACTGCATGCAAAAAGGGATTATTTATTTTACTCTTGTGTGGGAAAGAGTTTGTGTTGGATTTGAACTCTGGGTTGGAGAGTTTGAATTGGTTAAGGGATTGATTTAAGGAGTGGATTATGGAGAGATAAGGGGGAGAAAATCGTAGACTTTGGGTGGCAAGGTGTTGGCTGAATATTGGGTTCTTTGGGGTGTTACATTTAGTGGTATCAGAGCCAAGTTACAAAACTCGGGCTGTGAAGTGGGCTTCAGTTTTTATCTTAAAGATATTTACAAATTTGATTTTGAAGTAGTTTTGAAAGATTTTTGTGTGGCACACCGAGTCTCTGACGTTGAACCAAGTAAGTTCTCCTGATACTGAAATCTATTTTAAACTGTTACACTGTAAATAGATGCTGGGCTTACTTTAGATGATAGACTATACTGAGACTCTTTAGCTAGAGTAAACTGAGAAACTATAGGAAACTAAAACTGTAGTGAGCTTGCGATTGCGAAAACAACTCTTAACTACTACTTCCATAAAACATCTGTTTAATTATTGAAACTATGAGCTAAATTCATAAAATTTCTAATTCAGATAATACGCGAAGCGTTAATGAGCACTAGAAGAGGTGCAAGAGGCCGCGGCAGAGGCCGTGGTAGTGCTAGGGCTGGATCTTCGGCATCAGGCCATATGCCCAACATTGAAGCGAGAGAGGCTCCGGCTTCACCGGTAACCGAGACAGGGTCGTTCGACCGAGCTACTAGGGATGACGCTCTGTCTCAGGAGATGCTTCGTATTTTGGAAAGAGTTGCTAGGTCTATTGGGCCTAATACCGTTATTGGGGGCCGTGGGTGGGATTTGAAAACGACTCGGTCAAATGGAGCAGAGATCTTCGGGGAGTTTAGGGTGGCCCCAAGTGTGGCGAGTCTTGGTTGGAGGCCACCAAAGAATTATGGGCGACCTCGACCGCACATTTGGAACAAAAGTTGAAGGGTGCCGTGGTGTCCATCGAGGATGAAGCCTACCAGTGGTGGCTTATGGTAAAAGAGGGTACCCCATCTGATCAATTAACCTGGGAATTCTTCAAGTCCACATTTCAGGGAAAGTATGTGGGCGCTAGCTATGTCGACGCTTGTAGGAAAGAATTTCTGAATTTGGTTCAAGGTGACAAGTCTGTGGCTGAGTACGAGGCAGAATTTTTACGACTTAGCCAGTATGCTCAAGGAATTGTGGCAACGGAGTACGAATGTTGTGTTCGATTTGAGGACGGTCTCAGAGACAGTCTCCGAGTGTTGATAGCTCCACAGAGGGAGCGGGATTTTGCAGCATTGGTGAAGAAAGCAAAGATTGCTGAAGATGTGAAGCGCTCTGAGCGACTAAACCGATAAAGAGAAAGGGGCAGAAACAAGAGGGATTCTGAGCATTCCAATTCTGATCAGAGACCTAAGAGAAGGGCCAGAGTGGATGGGCCAGTCAGAGCTGGGCCCCGTGTTGCTACTACTGGGTTACCACCTTGTGCTATTTGTGGGAAAAGTCATGTGGACGAGTGCTGGAGGAGGACGGGAGCTTGTCTGAGTTGTGGTTCTATGGAACACCGTATCAGAGAGTGTCCCGAGAAGACCGCGGATCGAGATGCGAGCCTTGGTAGGGGTAATGTACTGACCACCTAGGGGTGGACAAGCGGCGCCTAGAGGCCGTGGACAGGCCAGGGGTGGAAACGGTTTAGGTTGTAGAGCTCCAGGCAGAGGAGCTGGTCATCCGGAGGCGAGACAGCCAGCTTTGGTTTATGCAGCACGTTGCCGAGAAGACAGAGATGCTCCAGATGTGAATACTGGTACGTACTTTACCCATTGTGTGCTAATTACCTAATTTGCAATTAGGATTAGAGTGCGCAGCAAAAGCGTAGTGGTGCAACCTGTGTCGTGCGGCTATTAGATAGTTAGAAATTTCAGGGACGAAATTTCTTTAAGGGGGTAGAATTGTAACACCCTAAAATTGGGCCTAGTAGAATTGGGCCTATTGGGCCTTGGGCATGTGAGCGTTTAAAATTTTTGAGAATAAAAGAATGGCACAATTGCATGTTGGATCTGTTGGGAGAGTGATTTTGGTAGGTTAGGGGGCTTCTATGAAGTCTTGGGTTCAAGCCATGTCATATGGAAAATTTTTATTTTTAGCATTAGGGGAACCCTGACTCCTAGTATTAAGCCTTTTAAGTAACTGTGTTTAAAAAGAGACACAAGAGAGCCTATGGTGGAGTGGTAGTGGCGTCACAGGTATGGCAAGGAGGACAGAGGTTCAAGTCTCACTGCATGCAAAAGGGATTATTTATTTTACTCTTGTGTGGACAAGAGTTTGTGTTGGATTTGAACTCTGTGTTGGAAAGTTTGAATTGGTCAAGGGTGTAACAGCCCGATTTAGGGCCTAGTCGGAATAGTGGTGCGAGACCACGAATCCGAGGTGAATTTATGAGTTTTTAAGGTTCATGCCATGTTTGCATGTTAGTGTGAAAGCTTCATGAAGCAATTTTGCAAAAATGAAGTTGAATGGTCAAAAAGGACCAAATTGCAAAAGTTGTAAAATGTGAGTTTCTAGAAGCATTTTGTATGAAATAGCTTTAGAATATTAATTATGAGTCCTTAAATAGCAATTTTCCCAAATTATAAATTTTGGACAAAAATGGACATGAGTTAGTAAAATAGAAATTTTTAAAGAGAAGGGCATTTTGGTCATTTGTCTAATAAGTGATTAAAACAGGAAAAAGATGATAAAATTTCATTCATCTTCTTCCTTCCATTGCCGAAAATTTGAAGACTCCATAGCTAGGGTTCTTCATTTTTTTCAAGCTTGCTAGTAAGTTCATCTTAGCCCCGTTTTTAATATTCTTCGTGTTTTTGAAGTTCTCGTATTATGAATTAGCTATTTTTAGCTATAAAATAAGCTAAGATGCATGTTCAAAAATTTCAACTATGAATGACATGCTTGTTAAATGATGTTTTATGGAAGATTATGAGAGTTTGATGTTAGATAAACATCTTTTCCTTAATGAATTTCATGAAATATGATAGTATGGACTAGTTTGTAATAGTTATGAAATTAGTCATACCTACTAGAAATAATGAGAATTGATGATTGCTATAGTAGAGAAAATGAATCAGCTAAGCAAGTAGTCTAAGAAAGTTGAATGAAAATTCTTTTACGAGCCTTGGGGCAAAAGTACAAATATGAGAAAGTATAGGGGCAAAATAGTAATTTTGCCCAAGTATGAGTAAAGGGTCAATTTAGTCAATGTAAATATTAAATGATCTATTTATGACTATAAATCAAGAAAAACAAAGCCAGGATCGAAACCGAGGCAAGAACAAGGTCGAGGACTAAATTGCATACGTAGCTACATTTTGTATATTGAGGTAAATTTGTATGATTTCTAAGCTTTATGATTTATATCATTGAATTGCTTAGTATAATGTTCAATGTTATTATGAAAAACGTTTAATGTTATGTTAAACAAAGAATTTAATGAGATCAAGCATGAGAAAGCCCCGATTGAAGTTGAATAACTTAGGATACTCGATCTACCACATGAAACAAGAAAGTCCGTATAAGACCAAGCCGAGGCATGGCATCGACAAGCAAGCAAGATATCATGTAAGTCCAAGGAAAGCTTGGCATTGAATAAGATATCATGTAAGTCCAAGGCAAGCTTGGCATTGAATAAGATATCATGTAAGTCCAATGCAAGCTTGGCATTGAGTAAGTTATCATGTAAGTCCAAGGCAAGCTTGGCATTGAATAAGATATCATGTAAGTCCAAGGAAAGCTTGGCATTGAATAATATATCATGTAAGTCCAAGGCAAGATTGGCATTGAGTAAGTTATCATGTAAGTCCAAGGCAAGCTTGGCATTGAACAAGTTATCATGTAAGACCAAGGCAAGCTTGGCATTGAAAAGTTATCAAGAGAAAGAGATCCCATATAAGTCCAAGTTAAGGCATGGCATTGGTGAGAACAAGAAAGACTTCGTATAAGTCCATGTTAAGTCATGGCCTCGAAATTTAGATGAGATTTAGTATCCTCGGTTATTCATATAAATTCATCGGGCAAACGAGTTAAGCTCCAAAGAGATAACAAGAAAGCTAAGCAAGTAAGGTTATTATCAAGTGATAAAGAATATTATTCATGTTATGAATGATGAATTAGAAATTATGAGTATTATGTTCAAGTATGCTGATCAATGTGATCTAGTGATACATGTACTTTGTTTGCCTATCAAGTATGAGACTAGTAAGTTACATGAGTTATGTAAGAATCAAGTATGAGTAAGTAAGCTTTATAGCTGAAATTTATGATGCAATTGTTTATGTCAAATGGTTTATATTAGGCAAGTATGTTGCTATGTGCATTATGCAAACTTACTAAGCTAAATGCTTACGTCTTTTATTACTTCTTTCTATGTAGTCCCGCCAAGCTAACTTGTGGATTGTTGAAGTCAGAGCTCAAACCAAACTATCAACCGCTATTTTGGTATAGCCAAGTTGTTTATTTAAGTATGGCATGTATAGGAAACATTTCATTTTGAGTATATGTCTTAGAAAGGGGAAAAGCATGGGCTATCAAGTTTATTATTATTCTTTTGTAAATGGCTAAATGATTGGCCAAGATTGACTAAGTATGTATGTTATTGATATCAATGGAGCACGTTATATTGTTCATTAAAGTTGTAGTGATTTGAGTTGTTGAGATAGTATGAATATGCTCTTGATTTCAGGGTGGCAATTGGCTTGGTAAATAGCCTATAAGTGCCCACGCGGTCGGACACACACAGGCGTGTGTCTAAGCCGCGTGTGTACCGCACCATTGCACCTTAAGTCGAATATCAAGTTGTAGTACACGGTCTAAGTCCACGGGCGTGCCATGGCCGTATGTTATAAGTCAGAATGCTAAGGCTTTTCACACGGGCCAGGACCACGGGCGTGCCATGGTCGTGTGAAGTTTGGCAGTAAGCTCGAGTTTTAAGCTTGGCTAGGAGACATGGGCGTGTCTCAGGTTTACATGGGCGTGTCCCAACTCACATGGGTGTGTGACCCCTGTTTCAATGAAAAGTTTTCGATTTAGTTCTGAAAGTTTACGGACATGAGTTTAAGGCCTCGTAGGCCCATGAAAAGTACAATTCGATTAAGAAAGATAAGTTCTTAATTCGGAACGAAATTTTATAGCCCGTAAGTACTTGATTAAGCAAGATCAAGCATAGTAACTTCTCGTATCCGATCTAAGCCTCAGACTCGGGTATGGGGTGTTACATTTAGTGGTATCAGAGCTACGGTTTAGTCGGTTTTAGGACTAACGTAGCATGAGCATGAGTCTAGCTATACATGCCATACGTAAGAATGTTTTTATAATGATAGTGTGACAACTCTTGACGACTTAAATTATGTTTATATATATAGTAAATGGATCCTGAAAGAGATATGGCGGATGGCGTAGAAAGTAATGCCCCGGCTCCTGCTGAAGGGACGGTGCCAAACGAGAATGAGAATAGACCCACTACGGTGAGTCAAGAAGGAGGAGAAGGGGCTAGAGAAGCCTTCCTCCACATGATGAATACGTGGTATTCAGAGTTTGTTCGTATGAACCCAAATGTACAACCCCCTCCACCCCCACCTGTTCCACAACCTATTCCAGTAGCCCCTCAAGTAGTAGAGGTGGTAAGAGGAGACAAACCTCCAGTTGATAGGATCAGGAAACATGGGGCAGAAGAATTCCGGGTGAAAAGAGAAGATGATCCGGAAAAAGCCGAGTTTTGGTTAGAAAATACCATCAGGGTATTTAATGAGCTATCATGCACACCTGAGGAAAGCATAAAGTGTGTAGTCTCCCTTTTAAGAGATTCTGCCTATCAATGGTGGAACACCCTTGTATCAGTGGTACCAAGGGAGAAGATCACATGGGAATTCTTCCAAGAAGAGTTCAAGAAAAAGTATGTAAGTCAAAGATTTGTAGATCAGAAAAGAAAAGAATTTTTAGAGTTAAAGCAAGGCAAGATGTCGGTGACCGATTATGAGTGTGAGTTTGTGCGACTCAGCAAATACGCTCGAGAATGCGTGTCCACCGAGGCCATCATGAGCAAAAGATTTAAAGATGGGCTAAATGAGGACATCAAACTGTTTGTTGCTGTACTAGAATTGAAAGAATTTATTGTGCTAGTGGAGAGAGCTTGTAAAGCCGAAGAGCTAGTAAAAGAGAAGAGAAAGTTTGAAATTGAGTCTCGTGACTCTAGAAAGAGACAGTGGAATAAGTCATTCCAATCCTCATCCAAGAAGTCAAGAGATTTACCTACCTGATCGGCTACTTCCATTGGGTTTTCAAAGAAAGACAAGAGTAAACAGTATTCGGGAAATAAAACATAGACTACTTCAGTCGCTAGTGTGGGGAACTTTCAATCTGAAAGACCCGAATGCCCATAGTGTGGCATACGTCATCTTGGAGAATGCTAAGCGCACGAAAATGCATGTTTTAGATGTGGTTCCCAAGACCTCTACATAAAGGATTGTCCAGAGACAATGAAAGAAGAGAGAGCTCAGAACCCGAGATCCGGGAGTATGGTCAGAGGAAGACCGCAAAGAAACCCAGGAAGTGGGGCAAGAGGAAGAGGTAACCCTAGAGAGCAGGCCGCGAGACCCGAGGGTAGGGCACCTGCACGGACTTATGCCATTCGCGCTCGCGAAGAGGCATCTTCCCATGATGTTATCACGGGTACCTTTTCTCTTCATGATGTTAAAGTTATTGCTTTAATAGATCCCGAATCTACACACTCTTACATTTGTATGAAATTGGTATCCGATTTGAGTATGCCTATAGAGTTTACAGAATTTGTGATTAGAGTGTCTAATCCTTTAGGCAAGAGTGTGTTAGTGAATGAAGTATGTAGAGAATGTCCATTAATGATTAGAGATCATTATTTTAAAGCAAACCTTATGTTGTTACCATTTGACGAGTTTGATCTCATTCTCGGTATGGACTGGTTAACTGCCCATAATGTGATAGTTAATTGTAGGAAGAAATACATTGAAATGAGATGTGAGGATGGGGATATCCTCCATATAGAATCAGATGAACAAAGTGGATTGCCGATATTGATTTCTCATATGACGGCACAGAGATTTATAAGAAAGGGGTATGAGGCATATTTGGCCTTTGTGATGAATGAAAAAGAAACAGAGTTAAAGATTGAGTTCGTACCGATAGTATGTGAGCACATGGATGTTTTTCCCGAAGAATTACCAGGATTACCTCCAATCAGAGAAGTTGAGTTCAACATTGAGCTAGCTCCCGGTACTGTACCAATATCTATTACTTCTTACAGAATGGCTCCAACGGAGTTGAAAGAGTTGAAAATACAGTTGCAAGATTTAACAGACAAAGGCTTTGGAAGGTCAAGTTGTTCTCCCTGGGGTGCTCCAGTTTTATTTGTGAAAAAGAAGGATGGCACTATGAGATTGTGCATAGATTACCGTCAGCTTAATAAAGCGACAGTAAAGAACGAGTACCCATTGCCAAGGATCGATGATTTGTTCGATCAATTGAAAGGATCCACCATGTTCTCTAAGATAGACTTGAGATCGGGGTATTACCGGTTAAGAGTAAAGGAGTCAGATGTATCCAAGACTGCTTTTCGAACAAGGTATGGGCATTATGAATTTTTAGTCATGTCTTTTGGTTTGACCAATGCTCCTGCGGTATTCATGGACTTAATGAACCGCATCTTCAGACCATACCTCGACAAGTTTGTAGTCGTTTTTATTGACGACATCTTGGTTTATTCCGAGATGAGAATGAGCATCTTTGAGCACCTACGGATAGTTTTCTGATTCTTCGAGAAAATCGGGTTGTATGCCAAGTTCGGTAAAAGTGAGTTTTGGCTCAATGAAGTAGGATTTCAGGGCATATTGTCTCAGGAGAAGGGGTTCGAGTAGATCCAAGTAAGATCTTGGCTATTACTGCATTGGAAACCACCGAGGAATATCTCTCCGAGGTTAGAAGTTTCCTAGGCCTACCCGACTATTATAGACGATTTGTCAAGGGGTTTTCCATGATTGCAACCCCGATGACGAAGTTGTTACAGAAAAATGTGAAGTTCGAGTGGACAGAAATATGCCAACAAAGTTTCGAAAAATTGAAAGCATTATTGTGAAGCTCTAGTTTTAGTACAACCTGAGACGGGAAAGAGTTCATAGTTTACAAATGATGCATCCTTAAATGGATTAATTTGTGTACTTATGCAAGAAGGCAAAGTGATTGCTTATGCCTCAAGACAGTTAAAGCCTCATGAGAAGAATTATCCGACGCACGACCAAGAGTTAGCTGCCATAGTCTTCGCATTGAAGATATGGAGACATCATCTATATGGTGAGAGATGTCGGATCTTCACCGATCACAAAAGTCTGAAGTACTTGATGATGCAGAAAGAGTTGAATTTAAGGCAAAGGAGATGGTTAGAGTTGATAAAAGACTATGAGTTAGTCATTGACTACCATCTAGGAAAGGCGAATGTTGTCGCTGATGCTTTGGGCAAAAAGTCCTTATTTGCATTAAGAGCAATGTGGATGATTTTATCTGATGATGGTTCCATTATAGCTGAGTTGAGAGCTAGACCAGTATTCCTCCAAGAGATTTCTGAGGCTCAGAAAGAAGATTGCGAATTACAAGTCAAAAGAGCTCAGTGCGAGTCAGATGTTGAATCCGACTTTCGGATTAGTTCTGAAGGATATTTGATGTTTAAAGGTAGAATTTGTGTACCGAGAAAAGAGGAGCTTATTCGAAGAATTTTGCATGAGGCACATAACGGGTGTTTGTCTGTACATCCGGGTAGTACTAAAATGTATAATGATTTGAAGCAACAGTATTGGTGGCCGAAAATGAAGAGAGACATTTCGGAATTTGTTTCCAAATGTATGATTTGTCAGCAAGTAAAAGCTGAACACCAAGTACCTTCAGGCTTGCTTCAACCCATTTTAGTTCCGGAGTGGAAATGGGACCGTATTACTATGGATTTTGTAAGGGGTTTACCGTTGTCTCCGAGCAAGAAAGATGCTGTATGGGTTGTGGTTGATAGACTTACGAAGTCAGCTCGTTTTATACCTTTACGAGTTGATTACTCACTAGACAAGTTGGCAAACTTGTATGTGTCAGAAATAGTAAGACTTCATGGAGTTCCCTTGTCAATCATATCGGATAGAGATCCGGGATTCACATCCAGGTTTTGGAAGAAGTTACAAGAGGCCTTGGGTACAAAGTTGAACTTTAGTACCACTTTTCATCCTCAAACTGACGGTCAATCAGAGAGGTTAATTCAAATGCTCGAGGATATGCTTAGATGTTGTATTCTAGAGTTACGAGGCAATTGGGAAAGGTTTCTCCCATTGGTAGAATTTGCCTACAATAATAGTTTTCAGTCGAGCTTGAGGATGGCGCCTTATGAGGCTTTATATGGGCGTAAATGCAGAATGCCTTTATTTTGGACTGAACTCAAAGAAAACCAAATTCACGGGGTTGATTTGGTTAGAGAAGCTAAAGAGAAAGTAAGAGTGATACGAGAGTGCTTAAAAGTCGCTTGATGCATGACATGAAACCCTACTCGAATTTAAAAGAAAAGAGATAGAGTATCAAGTTGGAGATAAAGTTTTCTTGAAAGTGTCACCTTGGAGAAAAGTTCTCAGATTTGGCCGAAAAGGCAAGTTGAGTCCACGTTTTATTGGACCGTATGAGATTACTGAAAAAGTTGGGACTGTAGCTTACAGATTGGATTTTCCATCAGAGTTAGAAAAGATACATGATCTGTTTCACGTGTCAATGTTAAGACGCTATCGATCCGACCCTTCGCATGTAATTCCCTAGTCAGAGGTAGAGATTCATCCCGACATGACTTATGGTGAAGAACCAGTCAAGATATTAGCTCGGGAAGTGAAGCAGCTAAGAAAGAAAAGTATTGCCTTAGTGAAAGTATTGTGGCAAAGACATAGAATAGAAGAAGCCACATGGGAACCAGAAGAGAGTATGAGAAACCAGTACCCAAACCTTTTCACTGGTAAGATTTTCGAGGACGAAAATCCCTAAGGGGGTGAATTGTAACAGCTCAATTTAGGGCCTAGTCGGAATAGTGGTGCGAGACCACGAACCCGAGGTGAATTTATGAGTTTTTAAGGTTCATACCATGTTTGCATGTTAGTGTGAAAGTTTCATGAAGCAATTTTGCAAAAAATGAAGTTGAATGGTCAAAAAGGACCAAATTGCAAAAGTTGTAAAATGTGAGTTTCTAGAAGCATTTTGTATGAAATAGCTTTAGAATATTAATTATGAGTCCTTAAATAGCAATTTGCCCAAATTATAAATTTTGGACAAAAATGGACATGAGTTAGTAAAATAGAAATTTTTAAAGAGAAGGGCATTTTGGTCATTTGTCTAATAAGTGATTAAAATAGAAAAAAGATGATAAAATTTCATTCATCTTCTTCCTTCCATTGCCGAAAATTTAAAGACTCCATAGATAGGGTTCTTCATTTTTTTCAAGCTTGCTAGTAAGTTCGTCTTAGCCCCGTTTTTAATATTCTTCGTGCTTTTGAAGTCCTCGTATTATGAATTAGCTATTTTTAGCTATAAAATAAGCTAAGATGCATGTTCAAAAATTTCATCTATGAATGACATGCTTGTTAAATGATGTTTTATGGAAGATTATGAGAGTTTGATGTTAGATAAACATCTTTTCCTTAATGAATTTCATGAAATATGATAGTATGGACTAGTTTGTAATAGTTATGAAATTAGTCATACCTACTAGAAATAATGAGAATTGATGATTTCTATAGTAGAGAAAATGAATCAGCTAAGCATGTAGTCTAAGAAAGTTGAATGAAAATTATTTTACGAGCTTTGGGGCAAAATTGCAAATATGAGAAAGTATAGGGGCAAAATAGTAATTTTGCCCAAGTATGAGTAAAGGGTCAATTTAGTCAATGTGAATATTAAATGATCTATTTATGACTATAGATCAAGAAAAACGAAGCCCAGATCGAAACCGAGGCAAGAACAAGGTCGAGGACTAAATTGCATACGTAGCTACATTTTGTATATTGAGGTAAGTTTGTATGATTTCTAAGCTTTATGATTTATATCATTGAATTGCTTAGTATAATGTTCAATGTTATTATGAAAAACGTTTAATGTTATGTTAAACAAAGAATTTAATGAGATCAAGCATGAGAAAGCCCCGATTGAAGTTGAATAACTTAGGATACTCGATCTACCACATGAAACAAGAAAGTCCGTATAAGACCAAGCCAAGGCATGGCATCGACAAGCAAGCAAGATATCATGTAAGTCCAAGGCAAGCTTGGCATTGAATAAGATATCATGTAAGTCCAAGGCAAGCTTGGCATTGAATAAGATATCATGTAAGTCCAAGGCAAGCTTGGCATTGAGTAAGTTATCATGTAAGTCCAAGGCAAGCTTGGCATTGAATAAGATATCATGTAAGTCCAAGGCAAGCTTGGCATTGAATAAGTTATCATGTAAGTCCAAGGCAAGCTTGACATTGAACAAGTTATCATGTAAGACCAAGGGAAGCTTGGCATTGAAAAGTTATCAAGAGAAAGAGATCCCATATAAGTCCAAGTTAAGGCATGGCATTGGTGAGAACAAGAAAGACTTCGTATAAGTCCATGTTAAGTCATGGCCTCAAAATTTAGATGAGATTTAGTATCCTCGGTTATTCATATAAATTCATCGGGCAAACGAGTTAAGCTCTAAAGAGATAACAAGAAAGCTAAGCAAGTAAGGTTATTATCAAGTGATAAAGAATATTATTCATGTTATGAATGATGGATTAGAAATTATGAGTATTATGTTCAAGTATGCTGATCAATGTGATCTAGTGATACAGGTACTTTGTTTGCCTATCAAGTATGAGACTAGTAAGTTACATGAGTTATGTAAGAATCAAGTATGAGTAAGTAAGCTTTATAGCTGAAATTTATGATGCAATTGTTTATGTCAAATGGTTTATATTAAGCAAGTATGTTGCTATGTGCATTATGCAAACTTACTAAGCTAAATGCTTACGTCTTTTATTACTTCTTTCTATGTAGTCCCGCTAAGCTAACTTGTGGATCGTTGAAGTCGGAGCTCGAATCACACTATCAACCGCTATTTTGGTATAGCCAAGTTGTTTATTTAAGTATGGCATGTATAGGAAACATTTCATTTTGAGTATATGTCTTAGAAAGGGGAAAAGCATGGGCTATCAAGTTTATTATTATTCTTTTGTAAATGGCTAAATGATTGGCCAAGATTGACTAAGTATGTATGTTATTGATATCAATGGAGCACGTTATATTGTTCATTAAAGTTGTAGTGATTTGAGTTGTTGAGATAGTATGAATATGCTCTTGATTTCAGGGTGGCAATTGGCTTGGTAAATAGCCTATAAGTGCCCACACGGTCGGACACACGGGCGTGTGTCTAAGCCGTGTGTACCCTGCACCATTGCACCTTAAGTCAGAATATCAAGTTGTAGTACACGGTCTAAGTCCACGGGCGTGCCATGGCCGTGTGTTATAAGTCAGAATGCTAAGGTTTTTCACACGGGCCAGGACCACGGGCGTGCCATGGCCGTGTGAAGTTTGGCAGTAAGCTCGAGTTTTAAGCACGGTTAGGAGACATGGGCGTGTCTCAGGTTTACACGGGCGTGTCCCAACTCACATGGGCGTGTGACCCCTGTTTCAATGAAAAGTTTTCGATTAAGTTCCAAAAGTTTACGGACATGAGTTTAAGGCCTCGTAGGCCCATGAAAAGTACAAGTCGATTAAGAAAGATAAGTTCTTAATTCGGAACGAAATTTTATAGCCCGTAAGTACTTGATTAAGCAAGTTCAAGCATAGTAACTTCTCGTATCCGGTCTAAGCCTCGGACTCGGGTATGGGGTGTTACAAAGGGAGTGATTTAAAGAGTGGATTATGGAGAGATAAGGGGGAGAAAATCGTGGACTTTAGGTGGCAATGTGTTGGCCGAATATTGGGTTCTTTGGGGTGTTACATTTGCAATTTCAAAAATATACAAAAGTCACTAACATAAAAAGCACATGGAAACTCATAAAAAAGATCCTAGGTTCGCACATGCCAATCTTTTGGTGAACCTAGTTTCCTTTGTTTGCTAACTTTTCTTAGTTACTTCTAAACATAACAGAGAAACAGAGTCTTACCTTAGATCCTAAGAGTTAAATGTTGGGTTCTTAAAACTTGATAACAGAGTAATTGATGATGAATTTAAGAGAATTTTGTTGCATATCAGAGTATGGAATTTTCTAATGGAAAGGGCTTAATTTATAGGCACTGAGTGTTCTAATGTTCTTAGAATACCCTAGTCACAATAGAAGTAGGGAATAAGTTACGTGCAAGGATGGTGTTTCAAAGAGAAAAGTAAGTTGACTTTCCTAAATTTGGTATAATTAGTTTTTGACTGCTCCTACTTTTGACGCCTAGCCCAATTCAGTGATTACAGCTCGCCAGGCCCACTGGCGAACATCAGCTTGCCAGACCAATTGGCGAATACTTAGCTTGCTAAACCTATTGGCATACACGAACTTGGTAGACCTGCTGGCGCACTCCAACTAGCCATACCTACTAGCAAACACAGTTCGCTAAATCCTCTGGCGAACCCTGCTTCTCCAAAGCCATTGGCGACCTCTATTTGCTAGGCTCAAACTTCTAGGCCCTATTTTGGTATACTACACCTAAAACAATTTGTACCTAACACAATAATTTATCATTTGATTTAAGAAAAAGTTTGATATTTTTTTTAAAAGATTATTTTAAATTTAATTTAATTGGTACAAGTTTACCAAAAGCAAAGTGGTGATAGCAAACTAATTTTTATAATTCCAGATAATAAATTACAAATTTTCATATATATGCATATTAGAATTTCATGATATTTTAAAATATTTTTAGAGTTATTACTGATAAAAATTCTAGAAGTATCACAATGATATTTTAACTATAGTTCAAGAGTCAAATTAGTTATTAACTCTTAAATTAACATGCCATATCTCTATTTCATTAAGGGGGTTAGTAGAAGTTAATGGGTGAGTAGAGGTGTCCATGGGCCGGGCCGGGCCCAACTAAAATTTTAGGCCTGATTGGTAAGCCCAGGCTTGACCCAGCCCGAAAAACGGGCTGATATTTTTGTACAAGCCCGACCCATATTATATATGCTAAACCCGGGCCCAACCAATTTTTTTTGAAAATATTTTATTACATAAAATAAATTTTAAAAATATAGTATATCAAATACACTAAAAAAATTAAAACAAATAATTCCCCAAAATTATCAAATTGCATTAACAAATATTAAAAATTGGATGAAAACTTATTGTCATTTGTTGGATGTAAACCTCATTAATGTTCATAATAATTAATCATTTTTCCTTTTAAAAAATAATTAATCATTGCTAATATAATGATTATCTTTCCAAGGGAATAATAAATTTTGCACAGAATGAAAAACAACAAAGTAAATGATGGCATCAAGGTTGTTTCATTGAAGTACATTAAAGCTAAAGGATAGTATATGAAATTTGATAATTAGTGAAACAACTTGGTAACTAAATCCAACCAGAACAAGTTATATTCTCATGCAATTGATGTTGGAAATCTGACAAAATTAAAAGTTCTACAATATCCAAAAAAAGTTCTACAATATCTATATATCAAGCAAAATAGCAGCAGTAATTAGCACCCAACGAAAGCAACATAACATTAAAAACAACAGCAGAATAATGCCAAAACAACACCCAAAATAGCACCAAAAACAACCTGCAAAATAAAATAAACCATTAAAAATATCTATATATCAAGCAATCAACATATTTGATTTTATAACAAGCTATAAATTCTAATATACCTAAAAAGGAATCGAAGAATCATCGTCCTCATCATCCTCCTCGTTATCGTCATTGTTGCAATCAATTTATAATATAAAATAAGAATAAATAGTTAGATAATCAAATTGATAAAATGTTTTAAAATTATAATAAGAAAACAAGAATAATAATTACCTGTTGAAAATCCCTTAGCTCGCATCTAGTCATCAAAGCAAACAACAGCTTGAACCATTTTTGGTTTAAGGGAATTCCTCAAAGATGTGATAACTCTCTTCTCCATGCTAAAAGTCGACTCGGAAGCTACAATTGATGTTGGAATTGCCAAAATATCACAAGCCAAAAAATGAAAACTCACGATATCGAATTGAAATTTTGCTCCAATAATCCAGTACATTTATTTGGCTATTCAACTCAAGCTCTGGTTCTTCCAAATAAATGTCCATCTATGACCTTTCACTCTTAGTACTAGATTCACTTAAGTATCATTTATAATCATCACTCTCATCATAATCTCCTCCCAAATCAGCCCTATTAACATTGAGTTGATGCAAACTAGAATCAACAGGATCATTATCCAAACATTGGAACTCCCGGCCAAAGAGGAAGACGTGGATTTGGAGTTCTTAACATACTCATCAAACAAGAATTTAAAATTGGTAAGAATGGTTTGCACAAACTCTGAAGCATGAGCACCGTAAATTGTAGTAAATCAATACTGCATATAATTTAACTTTTAACGAAGATCTAAAATTGCAACACATGACAATATTAAAGTATACTCAGCCAAATCTTTATTAAATTTATCTTGCATTTGCATAACCATTGGAGTTAAAAATTAATGAGGACCTTTAATTGTATAAATTAAGACCTTGTGAACCTTCCAAATCCCTCTAAAATAAAGATTAGCCGTTGGATAATTAGAACTAGAAAAAACACAAGTCACATCATAAAAGACTTTAAAAAATTTAAAAAGAATAGCAACATTTCCCCGCCCCTTATCAGAAAGTGCAAATATTTGATAATCTTTATCTCGTTAGCCCCAATAATCTAACACATCTTTATAGTAAAAAGCAAATTCAAGCATCAAATAAGTAGAATTCCATCTCACACACACATCTTGACGTAACTTTTTGGTCACATTCAAATGAAAGCTTTTGTGGGCCACATCATAAATTTTTTTCCTACAAATTCCCGCCTTTTTTATGTACTTGATTCCATTTTGAATTTTACCAACAACATCATCAACAAGTTCCAAACCAGCTTTAACTATAAAATTAAATATATGTGCACAACATCTAACTTGATAAAAAGCACCATCACACAAAAGAGCTCAGTTCACACGAAAGCGAGTTTTTAGACAAGAAACCATAACATTATTATAAGAAGCATTATCCAGAGTGATGGTAAAATTTTTCTGGTCTATACCCCACTGAGATAAACATAAAATAAGTTCATCCGCTATGTTGAAACCATCATACGGAGGAGATAAAGCTCTAAACCTTATGATTCTCTTTTGTTGCTTTCAATCTTTGTCAACCCAATGAGCAGTAATGCAAATATATTCATCATTATTATGCTAAGAGTTCCAATTATCATAAGTTAGATAAATTAAACCAGGTGCTTTAGCCAACTCTTATTTAACATGATATCTCTCTTTTGCATAAAACATTAGGACATCCCTAGTAGTTGTTTGTCTACTTATATTCTTAAAATTAGGACTAACAACACTCATCATGTATCAAAATCCCGGTTCTTCAACTATCCTAAATGAATGCTTGCCACACACAAGAAAAGTAGAAACAGCTCGATGACACTCATCAGCATCAAACTTGTAGGTTTTTATAGATGAACCACCTCCTAAGGATGGTTGAGTGGCTATGGTGTATTAAGTGATGTCCTTATTAATTTTTTTTCAAACAACTATTTTGATGACATCTTAAATGCAAGGTTTCCCTAGAAGATTTAGCAGAAAATATACTCTTACAGTGATTACATTATGCCTTCAACTCGTCTTTATTCTCACATTCAAGATTTGTCATTTCATCCCACACCTTTGAAGTAGTAGACTTTTTACGTTTAGGTACACTTTCATATTCAGTAAATCCATCATCTACATGTATTGAAGTGTTCAAACTAGCCATTCTCATAAAAACTAAAGTCCTGAAATCGTAAAAGCTCAGTTAATATATAAAAAAAACAAAAAAAAAGTTGTTTTGACAAAAACAAAGTTAAAACTAAACCTATTTGTCAAAATAGGAGAGCAATATTTTAATTTAATTAAAACAAAGTTAATTGACAACTACTAGCAGATATATCCACAAACAGGTTACATTAATTATAATTAAAAATATAATAAATTTTTGTAAAAATTTCAGAAAAAAGTTATGTTTTATTATAGTTCTTTAATTATCTTTTAATTTTAAATGAGTTGCAAATTTAATATTTCAAGGTTAAAGTTTATTAATTCTGTTACCTAATTTTTTTTTTTATGTAAAGATAAAATTTACAATAAAAATAAAACAAATCTTTATTTTAGATTTCAATGTCATAACTAAAGGTTGTATTTTTCTCTTCTTTCATTATATTTACATTGAATTTATAAAACAATAATAAAGCTTTTGGTGTTTCACAAATTAAATGTGATCAATTTCAATTGATGTTAAGCGTTATTCATTTGGATTTTTTCTTTATTAATGTTTGGAAGCAACCTCACTTATATCATATATGAATCACAATGATAATACATGGAATTATAACAATCCAAAAACGTGGGGACCATATTGTAACGCGACCAAAACGTAAACTTAGCCTTAATTTAGTAACCACTAGTTTTATCCTATGTGATACATGGATTTGGTTTTATGTATCAATTAAAATATATTATATTTATTTCTTAAAAAATTGTTGCAAATTTTGTAATGTTTCTGAAATATGATTAAGAAAGTAAAAAATAAATAATATAAATGTTTAATTTGCTCAATATTTATGGATTGTATTATGATCATTATAAGTTAAGAAATAATTACTATTTATGATAATATATTCAAATTTAAATAATAATGATATTGTAACATCGCATACTCGACTCGATCACTGAGTCTGAGCTATGGGATGGCACGTTCGTTGCCAGAGCAATTACGATCAATTACAATTCAAATTTAATAACTCATACATGTTATTAATTTCATAACGCAATCACAACATGCTTTACAATCATATTCGAGCCTTATACGAGCTTAGGAAAGCTCTTTTGATAACTTGAGACAGAATAAGGACTAAAATGTAAAATTTTAAATCTATCAGGTTGACGTCATGACATCTAGATTTCCAGGTTGTGATGCCATTCACTGTCTATTCCTCATCGTGCCATTAAGGGTCTGAAGTTGCGATGTGACTTGCTATTTTCATAAGGTCCATATGGTACCAATTTACAACACTTAAAACAAATGTTCATATGCCTTATTTCAACCAAATAAGCTAATATACCATTCTCATATAAAGTTAACAAGTTATAATTTTAATTCAAATTAACATTAACTACACAAACTTCCAAAATGATGATTTACAATACAAATTCGACTCAAAACTTAGGTAGATGCCATTTATCGAAAACATAAGGAAATTATACAAACATTACTGAGTTAATGGTTGCAAATTGGATGCTAAATCATGTCTTGGGACTTCGAGATCTACCAATACTTGCACACGAAAATAAATATACCGTACATTGAGCAATGAAGCTCAGTAGTACTTCCATTATTCAAGTCATAAAATGAGCATAATCATAATAAGAATTCAATCAATGTATGTTAAGTTACAACCATTTCAATCTACATGTTCATTAATCAAATACTAATCTCCTACACCATCTCATTTGACAATCAATTTAAACATTTATGCCATACTTTCTATCAACAAAGATATAATCATTTGCATTTCAATTTCATGTATACAGGTATATATCAATATGATACTCAATCTTATTTTCATCCAATGCTAATTGGCCTTTCATTTTACGATTCCATTCTCTCTCTCTCTCGTCTATTGGCTCGCTCATATTTGATTTGGCCCCCAAGGTTTATTTCTAACCGGTTCACATGATTTTTCACATGTTATCTTTAGTCACATTTCACATATATGTACATATACTACCATTTCATATCAATATTTCAATTCAACTTCATATATCAAGTTTATATTTTAAAATCCATATTAATCGTACACGAACTAAGGACGGATATGCGAATCATTCGACCATCACACCAATTTGGCACCTAGTATGCGCCTAGCATTCATCGACATATAACTGAAGTATAACCCGTACATAATCTAATCCTATGGCATGCCAACTATACTCGACTTTTCCCGAACAATTAATAAGGTACCAATGTTCAATTACATATCAATGACATGTTCATAGTCACAATTCATAATCTCATATCATACTCGGTTGTGATATGCACAACTCAATTCAATTATCAACATATTGTCATCAAATATGAATAAATTCATATATGTTAAATATCACATATCACATATCATAGTTCATATCATTCTCACATACGCTAAGCTCAACTCAAATCAATTCTTGACAATTCAATATCATCATATTCGAACCCAATCATGAGATGTAATATGCTTACCTCCATAGGTAATTATGCTTAACTCCATAGGTAATTATGTAATCAACATGTATATATATAATGATCTCGAATCATAAAAGTACAAACCGAAATCGCCTACTACTCGTCTACGGTTCTCGACTTTTCCTTCTCTCGCGACGACCCAACATCATCTTTAGCTATGTTTAATAATTCAACAATAAAATCAATATTAGTTTGCATCCAATTCACTACCAAATATATAGTCAAGCATAGTTTTTATTTTATTCAATTTAGTCCCTATATTCGAGTTAGTCATATTTTTTAATATCTAACATTAAATTAAAATCCAATTTCATGTTCCTTCATTAGGGACCTTATACTTCTTATTTATAGCATAATTTCATGACAGTTTTCAATATATTCAATTTAGTCCCTAATGTTACAAAGTTATCTAAAAGTTTATTTGAGTTTCTAATTTAGTCCTTAACACAATCTAAGCTTATTATCCATTAATCTCTTCAACTTCAAGCCTAATTCATCAATTTCTCTTTAATGAAAACTTTCTAAAAACTAAACAATTGAACAAATTGATATATGGGCTAGCTAAATCAAGCTCCCATGATTTAAATTCCATAAAAAATCAAAGAAAAATAACTTAAGGACCTTACTTGATTAATGACCAAATGTTTGAAAGTTTTCTTCGTTTTTCTTCAAGATGGACAGTAGAATGAAAAAGATGAGAATGTTTTTCATCTTTCATTCCACTAACTAATGTATATATACCTTAATTAAAGTTTAATTAATGTAACACCCCTTAGACCATTAGGAGGACATGTCATTTATCATTCAGCCAGACAGACCGTTCGATGGACTGGGGCATTACTAACAGATTCAAATCCTCCGGCTTAACTTAAAATTTTTAGAAAAAAATTATGAAGATTTTCCTTAGTGTAAAATTCATTTCTCTTCTTTCATTTGATTTTAGAGAAAATAATAGAAGTTGGAAAAGAAAAATCTATTATTCAACTACTGCCTAATTATGGCATATATATCGAAATCATCAAAATTTATGACCAGCAAACCTAGAAGGTTTGGCATACAATTTCAAAAGAAAGGGCAATTCTGTTTTAAGATAAAGCAATACAAACTAGTACTGCCTAATTAGTTACAAAACATATGTATATGCCATCCACCATATAGCCATTCATGATACAAAAATAAACAAGTGGCTCACTCGCAACCGCAACTCTAGCATAGTTCCCTTTGATAACTCCTTCTTCTACTATCAAAATGCCTGAGGATGAAAAGTAATGGAGTAAGTTCATTTGAACTTAGTGAGTTCCAAAATAGACACAATTAGTTTTACAAGGACCCCGAAAATCAACAAGTATCAGTACTCGTAAGAAAAGAACAACATACTTTTTCGTAATACTCTATTTTAAAGGCATAATATGCTAATTTCCATCCACTATTCCTTGGTGGCAACACTACGCCAATTTAACATAACGCATACAACACTTAGGTGGATACATTTTGCTGACTTATACTCATCTCCCACAACCCTGCATAGTTATCATTGACCTATCCTTGTGCCAGTGTAACGCCCCAATATTTCTATTTTTGTTTTTGGATAAATTTGACACAAGTATGTATCTGCTTCAGTGGTTAAGTGTTCTAAGGTGTGTATGAGGTCCTAAGTTCAAGCCTTACCTTTGGAAAATTTTGGTATATTTTTGACTTAAGCCTTATACTTGTTCAATGGGTTTATATTAAATTATCTGTAAATTCATATTAGAATGAGCCTGCTGGTTCGAGTGATAAGGGAGTCTGTGTATGGTGTGGAGGTCCTGTGTTCGAATCCCCACGCGAGCAAGTGAGTTTATTTTTGCTCGGTTATTTGGAAGATTTTTGGTGGAGTTGGGTTTCTGTGAAGTTGGTTGGTAGTGGGTTAGTGGGGAGTAATCTGAGGGATTTGGGAGTTATCAAATATTTTTAATTCTTATTTTTATTATTTTATTTTATTTTCCAAAATTTTTCTCTCTCATGCAAAGAATAATCACGTCAAAAATTTCTTCTGTTTCCCCTCTCTGACCTTTTTTCCATCTTTAAAACTCTCTATTTGGTTTCTTTCGTGCGACTCGTGAACCCGTTGTTTGATTATACCGTTGGAATTGTCAGATCCTCCTTTTGGTGTGGTAAGTAAAACTCTACCGTTGTTGATTTTTGGTTTGAGTTTTGTTGAGCAATGATAATCCGGGGAGGTTTATTGATGGATTCAGTATTTATGTGAAAATTGTGAAATGGGGAATTCCATTTTAGCGGTTTAATACACGTTGGCGGCATTTTTGGCATCAGTGGTAAGCCAGGTTCTTATCGATTCTTGTGTCAAAATTCGTTAATCAATTGCTAAACCGATGTTGGGTACTCTGGTTATAGGTTCTGGTGGTCTCGAGATTGCATTAGCTTCGAAAATGAACTAGGTGTGTACCCAAAACGTAGAAAAATGAGGTTCAGCGAATGCCAAAAAACCCCACTGTCGACGCCACATGGCCGTGTCGTAGGCCGTGTGGCTGGCCATGTGCGATGACACGACCGTGTGATCGACGAAGGCCAGGCCGTGAGCAAGACACGGCTGTGTGATGGCTAGAGTGTGGCCGTGTGGGCCACACGGGCTAAAACAAATTAGGCATGTGGGCCACCCGGGCGTGTGATATCTGGGCCAGGCCGTGTGATCCACACGGGTAAGGCCAATCTGGGCGTGTGGGCACATTTATCTAAAATTTTCCTTAGGGTTGCACGGGTCGTCCCAAACGACTATGGGCCTACTGTAAGGTCGGTAAGGGCTAACAAAACCCTAAACTGTATGATCTATTTGACTGATATTCTATACTGAGCATGATAATATATGCATGTTAAATCTGTATGTAAGCATGGTTAATTTGTATGTCTGAAACTGAATATTTTGTATCTGATATTGGGGTCGGGATGATATCTATATGTGGAGCAAGTGTTCTGAAAGGCGTCTATCGCCTATATTCTGGCAGCTTGGCTGTACTTAATCTGTTATGTACCGCATCGGTACAATGTGGTGTGTAGGGCTGGGTGGGTGTTTTAAACCCCACATGGTGTGTAAGGATGGTCAGAGATGGTGTGTAGAGGATGGGGGTAGGACATTCAATTTTTTATTCTGATATGCATATCTGTATCTGTATTTAAGATGGGCTTAGGCCCAATCTGCATCTGTATCTGTAATGGGCTTCAGCCCGAATCTGTATCTGACTGATTCTGATGTTTGGTTTTGTGCATGCTTAGTTCTGTGGGGTTACACACTGAGTTTACGTAAACTCACTCTTTTCTTTTTATTCTGTACAGGTAATCCACAGAGTTAGGGGGATCGGTGCTGCGGAGCCCCTCGGTGACCACATGTTCGAACTGGTTATAAATATTCTAGTTTAATCTGGGTTGTTTTTATGTAATTCAGACTCTATGGACTGTTTTGTTTTAATTTGGGATAGACTGTGATTTCATGACTTTATAACTGCAAAATGTGATATAACTCAGATTTGTTTTCCAAAAGCACGAGTTTCTAAAATCTTAAATGGATTTTACAAAAAAGGTTTTCTTTCAAGACAATTGGTTACTAAAAACAAGGTTTTCTAAAAATGTGAAATGTTTTCCCTAAACGTGACGATTTTTCTAAACTTTCGCTAAAATTATATGTTTTGAAGCAAGTCGACTACCTAAAATTATAATTTGAATTAACTGAAACCAAATAAGGGTTTATGAGCTTTAAGTTTTATCGAGTTAGTGCCGTTTTCAAAATCCCTCTTATGTGACATCGCCAGACTCGGCCATAATGTCTAGGCCGAGTTTGGGGTGTTACATTTAGTGGTATCAGAGTCAGGTTGCAAAACTCGGCTATGGAATTTGGGTTTCAAAATTTGTTTTTAAAGAATTGGTTTTCTAAAGATCTTAAACATTCTGAAGTAAGTATGTGGTACACCGAGTCTCCGGCGCCGATCCTGTAAGTATTTATGATTTCTGATAGAAAATTCTAAAAATATTATTGATAGTCTACTTGTAAACACTATAGTTAGTACACCCTAAAATTGTAGTGAAACTGATTAAGACTAAAACTTTCGAAAACAAACTCTGAACTTCTGATAATTTATGCATAAAACATTTGTTAATAAATATCAAAAGTGATGCATAAAATTTTTAATGTAGATAAAACTTCTAAGTCATAATGAGCGCACGAGGTATCCATGGACGTGGTATTCGAGGTTGAGGTTGAGGCAGCGGCCGTAGGAGGGCTCAAGCTGAGTCATCATCTCTGGGTAGCATGCTGAATCTAGACACGAGTGAGACACCTGTGTCACCTGCTACTAAGACTAGGTCTCAGAGTCATTCGGCTGGGGACGACGCACTGTCCCAAGCCATACTGAGGGTATTAGAGAGGGTCGCTGGGCCCAATTCTGGATCTGGGGGTTGAGGGTCGGTAACTGAACGACTCCGGTCTAATGGAGTTGAGTTATTTAGGGGTGTCACAAGAGTCTCCCCTAATGTGGCTGAGTACTGGTTGGAGGCCATTGAGAGAATTATGGATGATTTGGACTGTACCCCTGAGCAGAAATTGAAGGGTACAGTCTCCTTGCTTCGCGACGAGGCATACCAATGGTGGTTGACTGTTAAGGAGGGCACTCAGCCTGATTGTCTGACTTGGGAATTCTTTAAGACTACATTTCAGAGCAAATATGTCGGGGCTAGCTACGTTGATGCTCGTAGGTGTGAGTTTCTAAACCTCACACAAGGTGATCGATCTGTGGCCGAATATGAGGTCTAATTTATGAGGCTGAGCCGCTATGCTCGAGGTATGGTGGCATCAGAGTATGAGAGATGTGTTAGGTTTGAGAACGTCCTAAGGGATAATCTGAGGGTTCTGATAGCTTCGCAGAGGGAGTGTGAGTTCGCAGTATTGGTAGAGAAAGCAAAGATTGCTGAGGATGTTAAGCGCGCGGAGCGCCAGAATAGGGACCGTGAGAGAGGTAAGAAAAAGAGGGATTCGGAGCCCTCGAGTTCTGTGTAGAGGCCTAAGAAAAATGCCAGATCTGATGGGCCAGTCAGAGTGGGGGCCCCTATTCCTTCTATTGCTCCTACTGGGTTGCAACTGTGCAGTGATTGTGGTAGGTGCCATCCGTGTAACAGTCTGGTTAATACCCTAGTTGGAACAGTGGTTTCGGGACCATGAATCCGGGTTCGAATAATATTTTAATTTATATTTTGTGTCTTTGATATGTGATTAAGCATGTGCTAAATTTTCGTAAGTTAATTTGTCTATCTGTGTGTTTAATTTGATAAAAGGATTGAATTGCATCAAATGCAAAACTAGCATGCTTTATGAAAAGATGTCTATTTGTTATGTCTATTTAAGTGTGAGGACTTATGTGGTAATTAAGCCAATTCTATGGCTAGTGGACGGTATTGAATGATGAAATGTATAATTATATGTTTTTATATATTAAAAACATTAGTTAAAATTTATATTTCATATTAATATGTTATAATAAAAGAAACAAAAGTGTTAGTGGATGTTCATTCATCCATTTCACCACCGAAAAACACCAAAGAAAAGAAAGAAAAATTGAGCTAGGTATTTGGCACTTACAAGCAAAAAATTGAGGTATGTTTTGAGTCGGTTTTCGATAATTTCTACGTTTTTGTAATCGTTGCTTTGAGAGCTACAAAACCCATGTCTTAATTTTGTGTATTGATGATGTTTGTGTAAAATGCCATTGATGATATGTAGAGTTTTGAGATGAGTTTAGTGGTTAAATGAAAGATTTGAGTAAGATGAACATGTTTTGTTCTTGAAGTTTTGATGAATTTAGCTAAATAGGGCTAAATTGTGAAAATATTATTTTAGAGGACTAATTTGTGAATTTGATGAAATATTTGGACTTATATAGTCCCTAGGGAGGTTCGGCTATGCTTATGTGTAAACAAAATTTGTGAATTTGATATTTTGAGAAAAATGGACTAAATTAATTAAGTGTGCAAATTTGAGGGTTAATTTGCAAATAGCCCTAAATGTGTGTCCATGGATTGAATTGAATGAATTAGTGAATAAAAGGGTTAATTTTGAATATGTTTAGATTAAGAACCAAGGAAAACGGATTTAGATCGCGGGAAAGCGAAAGTAACTGAGTAGCCGTTTTCATTTCGATAAACCGAATCCGAGGTAAGTCACTATGCAAATAAACGTATATGTATGCAATTGTATTTGTTCATATGACTAATGTAGATAATGAATGCTTATGAGAGGATGTGCATATGAATTACGAGATAAGGCCAATATAGCGATAAAGTCTGAAAAGCCCCGTACGAACCTAGGAATAGAGAGGATTAGCTATGTCATGACATAGGTATCTGTTCTGTTTTATCATGTAAGACCACGTCTGGGACGTTGGCGTTGATTTGAGATTTCGTGTAAGACCTCGTCTGGGACGAAGGCAACGATACGAGCTTTATGAGTAAGACCACGTCTGGGACGTTGGCATCGATATGAGCTTTACGTGTAAGACCATATCTGGGACATCGGCATCGTATTGATTCATGTAAGACCCTGTCTGGGACAGTGGCATCGATATCTGAGTGCATGTAAGACCTCGTTTGGGACGTTGGCATTTTACGACTATTCCGGGCTTTCTGAGTATCCTACTAAATTCCTAGTGGTTCAATGGGCAAGTTTGTGATACGAATTACAAATCCAAGCTATGAACAATTAGGTGATATTAAATCCGATTCAGGTACGTTGATTATACACTATTTGTGTATATAAGGTAAGCATCTAAGTGATCTTACTATGATGAGATGTATATGGAATTTATGATATGATAAGAATTATTTTGGCTAGATGAGCTATATGTTTATATGATTCTTGAATGGTGAAAATGGCTAATGTGGTTAAAATTGTATGAACCAAAGTAAATAAGTGAGAGTTTGCTAAGTGATTGATATGTGCCAATGTATTTATTTGCATATATGCCTTCCATATCAAGTTTATTTGTATATGACTTACTAAGCTTTTGGAAAGCTTACTCTATGTATGTTTTCTCTGTTTTATAGGTCGTCAAAGCTAGTGAAGGCTCGGGACTGTCAAGGATCGTCATCACACTACTAAACTTATTTTGGTACACTTTGAAAATGTATATGGCTAGATATGGCATGTATAGGCTAGTCATTGGTATGAATTGTTATGTGAACTTAGCCATGTGATTTGGCTAGTTATGTTTTGGTAATATGCTTAAAGGAATGTGATATGTGAAGTTGTTTTGGTAAGATTAGTTGATATATGAAATGGTTATGATATGGTAAGTATATAGATGAATGGTGTTTGGGCATAATTGTGATTTGGTCATGCAAATTGGTATGTTAGAATTGGTTTTGAATGTAAAGATAGAGTGGATATTGAATGTATTATTGTGTGAATTTCTTAGTTGTCAAATATGCATGATTTGGGATGGCTATTTGGTATATTTTGGTGGTTATATGTGAATGAAATGGGATGATATATGTTGCTTGTAGGTTGACCCTTATGAGTGGCATTTTGGCCTTGTAAATGGCCTATAATGTCACACGGTTGTGGCACACGGGCATGCCTAAGACCGTGGTTGAATTGGCAGAATGTTGCTTAAATAGCACACAGCCTCGACATGGGCGTGTCAGCTGGTCGTGGTGTACAAGTCAGTAGCTAGCTAAGAGCACACGGCCATGGCACACGGGCGTGCTTGGTGGCCGTGTTGGAAAAGTCAGTATATGGTCTGGTAGCACACGGTCATGGCACATGGGCGTGCCTAGTGACCGTGTTGATATAGTCAGTATATAGACACGGAGGGACACACGGGGGTGTCTAGAAGCCGTGGAGGGCACACGGTCTCCTACCACAAGCGTGTCTCCTTTGAAAGTTAGAAAAGTTTTTAATTTTCATGAAATTTCATATGTGTTTCAGTTTAGTCCCAACTCGGTTTATATGCATGCTTTGGGTCTTGATGACTCATCTAAGGGACACTATGATTGTTAACGATGAATGTAATGTATGAAATGTTATGTAAGTTTCCGATCTATTTGGTAACGCTCCTAACCCTAGTCTGGCATCGATTACGGGTTAGGGGTGTTACAGTTGGTTGGTATTAAAGCTACAGTTTAGCCGATTATCGAACTAACATAGCGTGTCAGAGTCTAGCTATACATGCCATATATCTGAATTGTGATAGTGTGATGAATCCTGACGTATAAATGTGATTTCTGTATAGTAATGGATCCCGAAAGAGCCGTAGTTGACGACGTAGAAAGCAATGTGCCTGATCCCGCATTAGGGACAGTGCCTTCTGAATCCAGACCAGCTTCTAGCGGTCAAGGGGAAGAAGCTAAACAAGCTTTCTTCCAGATAATGAGTGAGTGGTTCACTCAGTTTGTAAAGAATAACCCGACTGTTTCACAACCCCTGCCCTTGGATAATCCCCCTCAGACTACAGTTGTGCCACCGGTTATGCATCCAAATCTGTTAAATAAGCCTCCAGTAGACAAGATTCGCAAGTATGGAGCTAAAGAATTTCGAGCTACCAATGATGATGATGCTGAAAAGGCTGAGTTTTGGTTAGAGAATATGATTCGGGTATTCGACGAAATGTCTCTGACCCCGGATGAATGCATAAAGTGTGTTGTATCATTACTCCGAGATTCAGCTTATCAATGGTGGAAAACCCTGATTTTTATTGTTCTAAAAGAGCGAATTACATGGGACTTCTTTCAGAGCGAGTTTCGAAAGAAGTATATAAGTGAGATATTCGTAGATCAGAAGCGAAAGAAATTTCTGGAACTAAAACAAGGCCGAATGACTGTTTCGGAATATGAACGAGAGTTTGTGAGACTGAGTCAGTACGCTCGAGAATGTGTATCATCTGAAGCTATAATGTGCAAAAGGTTCGAAGATGGGCTTAATGAAGACATTCGTTTGCTAGTCAGAATTTTAGAGATAAAGGAGTTTGTTGTACTCGTTGACCGAGCGTGCAAAGCTGAGGGTCTTGGAAAAGATAAAAGAAAAACTGAGTCAAAAGTTCGAGATATGAGAAAGAGATTTCAGAGTAAATCATTTCCGTCTACTCCGAAAAGATTCTGAGATAATCAAAGTCGTTTCAGAGATAATGTGGGTCATACGAATAGAAATCAATCTAGATCGCAAATGAGCTCCAAAGCTCCAGCTACTTCAGTGGCAAGTGTTGGAAATATACGATCAGAGAAACCTGAATGTAAACATTGTGGAAAAAGGCATCCGGAAAGCTGTAGATTAAATGACAGAGCTTGCTTTAGATGTGGATCACTGGATCATTTCATCCGTAATTGCCCTGAACCTGTCGAGCTAGAGACTGTTCAGAATCTGAGATCTGATAATGCACCTGTGGGAGTTAGACCATCGAAGAATGTACGAAATGTCAGTGGTAGTCAGAGAACTACGAGGGACATTGTTGCAAGATCTGAAGCTAGAGCGCCTGCCAGAGCGTATGCTATACGAGTTCGAGAGGAAGCTTCGTCGCCTGACGTTATAACGGGTACTTTTACTCTTTATGATACTTCTGTGATTGCTTTGATAGACCCTGGTTCTACACATTCATATATATGCATGAATTTAGTGTTCAGCAAGACTTTGCCTGTAGAGTCTGCTGAGTTTGCTATAAAAGTATCGAACCCCTTAGGTAAAAGTGTCCTGGTTAATGAGGTATGCAAGAAATGTCCGTTAATATTTCGAGATAACTATTTCCCTGCTGATTTGATGCTGTTTCCATTTGACGAGTTCGATATTATTCTGGGTATGGATTGGCTATTTTTGCATGATGCTGTTGTAAACTGTAAAAGAAAGACTATTGATTTGAGATGTTTGAATGATGAGATTGTACGAGTGGAGTCTAATGATTTGAGTGGATTGTCTGCTGTGATAACTATTTTGAAAGCTCAAAGTTATGTGAAAAAGGGATATGAAGCATATTTCGCTTATGTTATTGACTCGAAAGTGTCTGAAAAGAAAGTTGAGTCAGTGCCTGTTGTCTGTGAATATTCTGATGTGTTTCCGGAAGAATTGCCGGGTTTGCCTCTGATACGTGAAGTTGAATTTGGTATTGAGTTGTTGCCGGGTACTACACCTATTTCAATAGCCCCGTATAGAATGGCACCAAATGAGTTGAAAGATTTAAAGTCGCAGTTACAAGAATTGACCGATAGAGGGTTTGCTAGACCGAGTTTCTCGCCTTGGGGTGCTCCCATTCTGTTTGTGAAAAAGAAAGATGGCACGATGAGAATGTGCATCGATTATCGTCAGTTGAATAAGGTGACAATAAAGAACAAATATCCGTTGCCCAGAATTGATGATTTATTCGACCAGTTAAAAGGAGCTACTGTATTTTCCAAGATTGATCTGAGATCGGGGTACTACCAGCTGAGAGTTAAAGATTCAGACGTTCCGAAGACTACTTTCAGAACGAGGTACGGGCATTATGAGTTTTTAGTTATGCCATTTGGACTAACCAATGCTCCTATTGTTTTTATGGATCTGATGAATAGAATTTTCAGACCGCACTTAGATCGCTTTGTTGTAGTGTTCATAGACGATATTTTGATTTATTCACGGGATGAGACTGAGCATGCCGAGCATCTGAAGATTGTATTGCAAACTCTGAGAGAAAAGCAATTGTACGCAAAATTCAGAAAATGTGAATTTTGGTTACACGAGGTTAGTTTTATGGGGCATATTGTGTCAGCTTCTAGAATCTGAGTTGATCCGAACAAGATTTCTGCTATTCTTGATTGGAAACCTCCGAGGAACGTGTCTGAAGTCTGTAGCTTTCTGGGCCTAGCTGGTTATTATCGTCGATTTGTAAAAGGATTTTCAGTGATAGCTACTCCGTTGATGAAACTACTTCAGAAAGATGTTAGATTTGAATGGTCTGATAGATGTCAGAAAAGTTTTGATCAGTTGAAAACTCTGATAATGTTAACAGAAGCTCCAGTGTTAGTACAACGTAATCGGGCAAGGAATTTGTAATTTCTGGTGATGCTTTGTTAAACGGATGCAGGATATGTTTTGATGCAGGAAGGCAAAGTTGTAGCTTATGCCTCGAGACAATTGAAGCCTCATGAAAAGAACTATCCGACGCACGACCTAGAGTTAGCCGCGATTGTGTTTGCACTTAAGATCTGGCGCCATTATTTGTACGGTGAAAGATGTCACGTATTTTCAGATCATAAAAGTCTGAAGTATTTAATGACTCAGAAAGATTTGAATCTGCGTCAGAGAAGATGGCTTGAGTTGTTAAAAGATTATGAGCTTGTGATAGATTATCATCCGGGTAAAGTAAACGTGGTCGCTGATGCATTGAGTCGAAAATCAATATTTGCATTACGTGCCTTGAATGCTCAGATTGATTTGTATGATGATAGTTCTGTGATAGCTGAGTTAAAAGCGAAACCATTGTTTATGCAACTGATATGTGATGCTCAGAAATCTGATAATGAGTTATTAGAAAAACAAGCTCAGTGTGGTTCGAATTCTGAATCTAAATTTTGAGTTGTTGATGATTGTTTGAGATTCCGAGGTTGTATCTGTGTTCTGAGAAATCCGGAGTTGATTCAGCTGATTTTGAGTGAAGCACATAATACTTGTCTATCTGTTCATCCGGGAAGTACTAAGATGTACCATGATCTGAAGCAACACTATTGGTGGTCTGGTATGAAACGAGACATTTTTGACTTTGTTTCGAAATGTTTAATCTGTCAGCAAGTAAAAGCTGAACATCAGGTTCTGTCTGGTTTGCTACAACCAATTCTGATTCCTTAATGGAAATGTGATAGAGTAACGATGGACTTTGTTTCTGGTTTGCCTCAGACTCCGAGAAAGAAGGATGCCATTTGGGTCGTAGTTGACCGATTGACGAAATCTGCCCATTTTGTTCCGGTAAGGTCTGATTATTCACTTGATAGATTAGCTGAGGTTTATATTTCAGAGATTGTGAGATTGCACGGGGTGCCACTATCCATTGTGTCAGATAGAGATTCGAGGTTTACATCGAGATTCTAGAAGAAACTGCAAGAAGCTTTAGGCTCAAAGCGCATTTCAATCTGACTTTTCATCCGCAAACAGATGGCCAATCCGAGCGGATCATTCAGATTCTCGAAGATATGTTAAGATGTTGTGTACTTGAGTTTAATGGTACGTGGGAACAGTATCTGCCTTTGATTGAATTTTCATACAATAATAGTTTTCAGTCAAGCATCAAAATGGCACCTTATGAAGCTCTGTACGGACGTAAATGTCGTACACCTCTGTATTGGACTGAACTCAGTGAAAATAAGCTACACGGTGTTGATTTGATAAAAGATTTAGAACAGAAAGTGAAACTGATCCGAGATTATTTGAAAGCAGCATCTGATCGTCAGAAGTCGTATGCGGACTTGAAACGAAAAGATATAGAATTTGAAATCGGTGACAAAGTATTTCTGAAAGTGTCTCCGTGGAAGAAAGTGCTTCGATTCGAACGTAAAGGCAAGTTAAGTCCGAGGTTCATCAGACTGTATGAGATCATTGAACGAGTTGGGCCTGTTGCATATAGATTAAAATTGCCCTCTGAGCTAAAAAAGATACACAATGTATTTCATGTTTCGATGCTCCGTAGATACCGATCTGATCCGTCACACGTGATTGCCCCATCTGAAATTGAGATACGATCTGACAGGTCATATGAAGAGGAACCGATCCGTAGCTCGTGAAGTAAAAGAGTTGAGAAACAAGAAAATTCTGTTAGTGAAAGTATTATGGAATCGGCACGGAATTGAAGAGGCAACGTGGGAATCGGAAGATTCAATAAAACAGCAATATTCGAATCTGTTTAACGGTAAGATTTTCGGGGATGAAAATCCCTAAAGGGGGAGAATTGTAACAGTCCGGTTAATACTCTAGTCGGAACAGTGGTTTTGGGACCACGAATCCGGGTCTGAATAATATTTTAATATTATATTTTGTGTCTTTGATATGTAATTAAGCATGTGCTAAATTTTCGTAAGTTAATTTGTCTGTCTGTGTGTTTAATTTGATAAAAGGATTGAATTGCATCAAATGCAAAACTAGCATGCTTTATGAAAAGATGTCTATTTGTTATGTCTTTTTAAGTGTGAGGACTTATGTGGTAATTAAGCAAATTCTATGGCTAGTGGACGGCATTGAATGATGAAATGTATAATTATATGTTTTTATATATTAAAAACATTAGTTAAAATTTATATTTTATATTAATATGTTATAATAAAAGAAACAAAAGTGTTAGTGGATGTTCATTCATCCATTTCACCACCGAAAAACACCAAAGAAAAGAAAGAAAAATTGAGCTAGGTATTCGGCACTTACAAGCCTAAAATTGAGGTACGTTTTAAGTCGATTTTTGATAATTTCTACGTTTTTGTAATCGTTGCGTTGAGAGCTACAAAACCCATGTCTTAATTTTGTGTATTGATGATGTTTGTGTAAAATGCCATTGATGATATGTAGAGTTTTGAGATGAGTTTAGTGGTTAAATGAAAGGTTTGAGTAAGATGAACATGTTTTGTTCTTGAAGTTTTGATGAATTTAGCTAAATAGGGCTAAATTGTGAAAATATTATTTTAGAGGACTAATTTGTGAATTTGATGAAATATTTGGACTTATATAGTCCCTAGGGAGGTTCGGCTATGCTTATGTGTGAACAAAATTTGTGAATTTGATATTTTGAGAAAAATGGACTAAATTGATTAAGTGTGCAAATTTGAGGGTTAATTTGCAAATAGCCCTAAATGTATGTCCATGGATTGAATTGAATGAATTAGTGAATAAAAAGGTTAATTTTGAATATGTTTAGATCAAGAACCGAGGAAAACGGATTTAGATCGTGGGAAAGCGAAAGTAACTGAGTAGCCGTTTTCATTCCAATAAACCGAATCCGAGGTAAGTCACTATGCAAATAAATGTATATGTATGCAATTGTATTTGTTCATATGACTAATGTAGATAATGAATGCTTATGAGAGGTTGTGCATATGAATTTCAAGATAAGGCCGATATAGCGATAAAGTCCGAAAAGCCCCGTACGAACCTAGGAATAGAGAGGATTAGCTATGTCATGACGTAGGTATCTGTTCTGTTTTATCATGTAAGACCACGTCTGGGACGTTGGCGTTGATTTGAGATTTCGTGTACGAAGGCAACGATACGAGCTTTATGAGTAAGACCACGTCTGGGACGTTGGCATCGATATGAGCTTTACGTGTAAGACCATGTCTGGGACATCGGCATTGTATTGATTCGTGTAAGACCCTGTCTGGGACAGTGGCATCGATATCCGAGTGCATGTAAGACCTCGTCTGGGACGTTGGCATTGTACGACTATTCTGGGCTTTCTGAGTATCCTACTAAATTCCTAGTGGTTCAACGGGCAAGTTTGTCATACGAATTACAAATCCGAGCTATGAAAAATTAGGTGATATTAAATCCGATTCAGGTACGTTGATTATACACTATTTGTGTATATAAGGTAAGCATCTAAGTGATCTTACTATGATGAGATGTATATGGAATTTATGATATGATAAGAATTGTTTTGGCTAGATGAGCTATATGTTTATATGATTATTGAATGGTGAAAATGACTAATGTGGTTAAAATTGTATAAACCAAAGTAAATAAGTGAGAGTTTGCTAAGTGATTGATATGTGCCAATGTATTTATTTGCATATATGCCTTCCATATCAAGTTTATTTGTATATGACTTACTAAGCTTTTGGAAAGCTTACTCTGTATATTTTCTCTGTTTTATAGGTCGTCAAAGCTATGAAGGCTCGGGACCGTCAAGGATCGTCATCACACTACTAAACTTATTTTGGTACACTTTGAAAATGTATATGGCTAGATATGGCATGTATAGGCTAGTCATTGGTATGAATTGTTATGTGAACTTAGCCATGTGATTTGGCTAGTTATGTTTTGGTAATATGCTTAAAGGAATGTGATATGTGAAGTTGTTTTGGTAAGATTAGTTGATATATGAAATGGTTATGATATGGTAAGTATATAGATGAATGGTGTTTGGGCATAATTGTGATTTGGTCATGCAAATTGGTATGTTGGAATTGGTTTTGAATGTAAAGATAGAATGGATATTGAATGTATTATTGTGTGATTTTCTTAGTTGTCAAATATGCATTATTTGGGATGGCTATTTGGTATATTTTGGTGGTTATATGTGAATGAAATGGGATGATATATGTTGCTTGTAGGTTGACCCTTATGAGTGGCATTTTTGCCTTGTAAATGGCCTATAATGTCACACGATTGTGGCACACGGGCTTGCCTAAGACCGTGGTTGAATTGGCAGAATATAGCTTAAATAGCACACGGCCTCGACATGGGCGTGTCGGTCACCGCCGTGTGTACAAGTCAGTAGCTAGCTAAGAGCACACGGCCATGGCACACGGGCGTGCTTGGTGGTCGTGTTGGAAAAGTCAGTATATGGTCTGGTAGCACACGGTCATAGCACACGGGCGTGCCTAGTGACCGTGTTGATATAGTCGAGATATAGACACGGAGGGACACACGGGGTGTCTAGAAGTCATGGAGGGCACACGGTCTCCTACCACGGGCGTGTCTCCCCTGAAAGTTAGAAAAGTTTTTAATTTTCATGAAATTTCATATGTGTTTCAGTTTAGTCCCAACTCAGTTTATATGCATGCTTTGGGTCTTGATGACTCATCTAAGGGACACTATGATTGTTAATGATGAATGTAATGTATGAAATGTTATGTAAGTTTTTGATCTGTTTGGTAACGCTCCTAACCCTAGTTTGGCGTCGGTTACGGGTTAGGGGTGTTACAATCCAGGCAAGTGTTGGAGGAGGATTGGGGCCTGTCTGAAATGTGGATCTTTAGAGCACCGTATCAGAGACTATCCACAGCGGGCAGATCAAACGCACGTTCCAGGTTTTGTGTAGCCTCAAAGGGCAGTTCAGTAGCCACCTAGGGGCCGTGGTCAGGCTAGGGATGGTAATGGTATGGGCCGAGGGCAGAGAGCGCCGGGTAGAGGTGTAGGTCAGACAGATGTGAGGTAGCCTGCTTTGGTTTATGCAGCACGATACCGAGAGGACAGAGATGCTCCTAACGTCATCACCGGTACGTTCTTTATATTTTATGTACCCTACATTGCTCCGATAGACGTAGGATCTATTCATTCCTATATAGCCAGTTCAGTTTCTGAAAACCTGGGGATTTCGGTTGAGAGCACTACGAGTGAGGTCACTGTACTGAGTCCGTTGGGGCAATCTGTTCGGGTTAGTAAACTCTATAGGGATGTACCCTTAGTGGTGTAAGGAACTATTTTTCTGGCGGATCTGATGGAGCTTCCGTTTAGGGAGTTTGATATAATTCTAGGAATGGACTGGTTGGTTAAGCACCGGGTTAGTCTGGATTGTGCGACTAAGAGGGTCGTTTTGAGAACTGAGGAAGATGAAGAGTGGTTGTAATCAGAGAGCTTCGAGATTATCTGTCGTATGTGATCTCCGCACTGGTAGCTGAGAAACTAGTCCAAAAAGGGTGCGAGGCGTATTTGGCTTACGCCAGTACTACTGCTTCTGGGAACTCTTCGACTGGGGATATCAGAACGGTGAAGGATTTTTTGAATGTTTCTCCTGAGGAGTTACCGGGATTGCCTCTGAGTCGAGAAGTTGAGTTTGGGGTCGAGCTTCTTTTGGGTACAGCTCCAGTGTCTATCGCTCCCCATCGAATGGCACCGAAAGAGCTTGTGGAACTTAAGGCTCAACTGCAGGAGTTGTTGGACCGTGGCTTCATCCGTCCGAGTGTGTCTCCGTTGGGAGCACCAGTGCTGTTTGTTAAGAAGAAGGATGGGACCATGAGGATGTGTATAGATTATCGGTAGTTGAACAAGCTGACCATTAAGAAAAAGTATCTGATTTCGAGGATTGACTACTTTTTTGATCAGTTTAGAGGGGCTTCTGTGTTTTCAAAGATCGATTTGCGTTCTGGGTATCATTAGTTGAGGGTTAAGGAGGCTGATGTTCATAAGACTGCATTTAGGACTCGTTATGGACATTACGAGTTCCTAGTTATGCCTTTTGAGTTGACGAATGCACCGGTCGCATTTATAGATCTGATGAACCGAGTGTTTCAGCCCTATCTGGACCAGATAGTCGTTGTCTTCATCGATGACATTCTGGTTTACTCTAAGACTGCAGATGAGCATCTTAGAGTAGTGCTTCAGATTTTGCGTGAGAAGCAACTTTACGCTAAGTTAAGCAAGTGTGACTTCTAGCTTCGTGAAGTAACTTTTCTAGGGCATGTGGTTTCTACTGAGGGGATTCGTGTTGATCCTCGAAAGATTGAGGTTGTGTTGGATTGGAAACAGCCTAAGAATGTATCTGAGATCCGTAGCTTTCTGGGTTTGGCGGGATATTATCGACATTTCGTTAAGGGGTTCTCTTTGATTGTTGTGCAGTTGACTAAGATTCTACGTAAGGGTGTGCCGTTTTTCTAGACTGATGCGCAGAAATTGAGCTTTGAGAAGCTCAAATCTGTTCTGACTTAGGCTCCTGTTCTGATACAGCCTGAATCTGGAAATGAGTTTGTAGTGTATAGTGATGCGTCACATGTTGGATTAGGTTGCATGCTAATGCAGGATGGAAAGGTTGTGGCTTATGCGTCCCGTCAGCTTAAGACACACAAGGGGAATTATCCGATGCATGATCTCGAGTTGGCTGTAGTATTCTTTGCTTTGAAAATCCGGAGGCATTATCTGTATGGTGAGAGGTGTATCATCTACACTGATCACAAAAGCCTCAAGTATCTCCTTACTCAGAAGGAGTTGAATCTTAGACAGCGACGATGGATTAAGTTGCTCAAAGATTATGATTGCACCATCGAGTATCATCCTGGTAAGGCTAATGTGGTGGCCGATGCTATAAGCCGAAGAGCGATGTCTAATTTGAGGGCGATGTTTGCTCACCTTAGTCTGTTTGATGATGGGAGTCTGTTGGCCGAGTTGTAAGTTAAGCTAACTTGGATTGAGCAGATTTGAGATAAGCAGTTGGGGGATAAGTCTCTAAGTTTACGGTTCCGTCAGGTTGAGAGTGGCAACACTTCAGATTTTAGACTGAATAATGATAGGGCACTCTGTTTCTGTGGTCAGATTTGTGTACCGAACGATGTGGATCTGAGGTAGTAAATTCTGAGGGAGGTGCATAGTAGCCCTTATGCCATGCATCCCGGCGGTAATAAGATGTATCGCGACCTTCGTAAGTTATACTAGTGGCCGGTTTGAAATGTGAGGTTACTGACTTTGTGGCTCGATGTCTGATATGCCAGTAAGTTAAGGCTGAGCACCAGTTGTCTTCGGGTTTATTGCAGCCAGTCAAGGTTCCCTTATAGAAATGAGAACGAGTGACTATGGATTTCGTTAGTGGGTTGCCCTTGACACCCACTAAGAAAGATTTTGTTTGGGTCATCATGGATCGATTGACCAAGTCTGCTCACTTCATTCTAGTTCGAACTGATTACTCTCTGCAGAAGCTAGCGAAGTTGTACATTTCTTAGATTGTTAAACTGCATGGGGTTCCAGTGTCGATCATTTCTGACAGAGATCCTCGTTTTACATCTTGGTTCTAGAAGAAATCGCATGAGGCTCTGGGTTCAAGGTTGGACTTCAGTACTGCGTTCCATCCTCATACCTATGGTCAATCCGAGAGGGTGATTCAGATACCGGAGGATATGCTTCGGAGTTGCGTGATTGATTTTCGAGGTAGTTAGGAGGATTATCTGTCGTTAGCCGAGTTCGCTTATAATAACGGTTTCTAGTCTAATATCCAGATGGCACCTTACGAGGCTCTATATGGTTGTAAGTGTCATACTCCATTGTGTTGGACTAAGTTGGGCGAACGGCGAGTTTTGGGTCCTGAGTTGGTTTCTGAAACTGACTGAGGATAAGGTTCGACTGATTCGAGATTGACTGAAAGTGACTTCTGATAGATAGAAGCCTTATGCAGATCTGAAGAGACATGAGATTGAGTATTCTATGGGGGACTTCGTGTTTCTTAAGGTCTCTCCGTGGAAGAAAGTTCTGAGGTTCGGTCGGAAGGGCAAGCTGAGCCCTAGGTTTATTGGACCTTACCAGATTCTGAAGCGTGTGGGACCAATTGCTTATTAGTTGGAGCTACCCCATGAGCTGGACCATATTCATGATGTGTTTCACGTCTCGATGTTGAGGCGGTACCGTTCTGACCCATCCCATGTCGTCTCGGTTAAAGAGATTGAGGCTAAGCCGGACTTGAACTTTGAGGAAGAACTGGTTCAGATTTTGGATCGCGATGTTAAGGTTCTGAGGAAGAAGTCCATTCCTTTAGTGAAGGTGCTGTGGCGGAATCATAGCACCGAGGAGGCTACTTGAGAACCTGAGGACTCGATGCGTCAGCAATATCCTCATCTGTTCTGATCAGGTAAATTTTGAGGTCAAAATTTCTTTTAGGGGGTAGAGTTGTAACACCCTAATATTTCTATTTTTGTTTTTTTGATAAATTTGAAACAAGTATGTATCTGCTTCAGTGGTTAAGTGTTCTAAGGTGTGTATGAGGTCCTAAGTTCAAGCCTTACCTTTGTTAAATTTTGGTATTTTTCTGACTTAAGCCTTATACTTGTTCAATGGGTTTATATTAAATTATCTGTAAATTCATATCAGAATGAGCCTGCTGGTTCGAGTGATAAGGGAGTTTGTGTGTGATGTGGAGGTCCTGTGTTCGAATCCCCACGCGAGCAAGGGAGTTTATTTTTGCTCGGTTAACTGGAAGAGTTTCGGTGGAGTTGGGTTTCTGTGAAGTTGGTTGGTAGTGGGTTAGTGGGGAGTAATTTGAGGGATTTGGGAGTTATCAAATATTTTTAATTCTTATTATTTTATTTTTCCAAAATTTTTCCCTCTCCTGCAAAGAATAATCACGTCAAAAATTTCTTCTGTTTCCCCTCTCTAACATTTTTCTTCCATCTCTGAAACTCTCTATTTGGTTTCTTTCGTGCGACTCGTGAACCCGTTGTTCGATTATACCGTTGGAATTGCCGGATCCTCCTTTTGGTGTGGTAAGTAGAACTCTACTGTTGTTGATTTTTGGTTTGAGTTTTGTTGAGCAATGATAATCTGGGGAGGTTTATTGATGGATTCAGTATTTAGGTGAAGATTGTGAAACGGGAAATTCCATTTCAGCGGTTTAGTGCACGTTGGTGGCGTTTTTGGCATCGGTGGTAAGTCGGGTTCTTGTCGATTCTTGTGTCAAAATTCGTTAATCAATTGCTAAACCGATGTTTGGTACTCTGGTTATAGGTTCTGGTGGTCTCAGGATTGCGTTAACTGCGAAAACAAACCAGGTGTGTACCCGAAACGTAGAAAAATAAGGTTCGACAAAAGCTGAAAAACCCCACTATCGACGCCACACGGCCGTGTGGTAGGCCGTGTACGATGACACAACCTTGTGATCGACGAAGGCCAGGCCGTGCGCAAGACACGACTGTGTGATGGCTGGAATGTGGCCGTGTGGGCCACACGGGCTAGACCGAATTGGGCGTCTGGTCCCACACGGGCACGCCATACGGGCGTGTGATATCTGGGCCAGGCCATGTGATCCACACGGGCAAGGCCAATCTGGGCGTGCGGGCCCATTTATCCAAAATTTTCCCTAGGGTTGCACAGGTCATCCTAAACGATTGTGGTCCTACTGTAGAGTCTGTAAGGGCTAAGAAAACCCTAAACTGTATGATCTATTTGACTGATATTCTATACTGAGCATGATAGTATATGCATGTTATATCTGTATGTAAGCATGGTTAATTTGTATGTCTGAAACTAAATATTCTGTATCTGATATTGGGGTTGGAATGATTTTTATATATGGAGGAAGTGTTCTGAAAGGTGTCTATCGCCTATATTCTAGCAGCTTGGCTGCACTTAATCTGTTATGTACCGCATCGGTACAATGTGGTGTGTAGGGCTAGGTGTGTGTTTTAAACCCCACATGGTGTGTAGGGATGGTCGGAGATGGTGTGTAGAGGATGGGGGTAGGACATTTGATTTCTGATTCTGATATGCATATCTGTATATGGATTTGAGATGGGCTTAGGCCCGAATCTGCATCTGTATCTGTAATGGGCTTCAACCCGAATCAGATGTCGATCTAGTTCGATGTTCAGTTGTGTGCATGCTTAATTTTGTGGGGTTACACACTGAGTTTACGTAAACTCACTCCTTTCTGTTTATTCTGTACAGGTAATCCACAGAGTTAGGAAGATCGGTGCTGCAGAGCCCCTCGGTGACAACATGTTCGAACTGGTTATAAATACAATTACATTTCATGTTCTAGTTTAATCTGGGTTGTTTTTATGTAATTCGGACTCTACGGACTGTTTTGTTTTAATTTGGGATAGACTGTGATTTCATGACTTTATAACTCCAAAATGTGATATAATTCAGATTTGTTTTCCAAAAGCACGGGTTTTTAAAATTTTAAATGTATTTTACAAAAAAGTTTTCTTTTAAGACAACGGGTTACTAAAAACAAGGTTTTCTAAAAATGTGAACTGTTTTCCCTAAACGTGACGGTTTTCTAAGCTTTCGCTAAAATTATATGTTTTGAAGCAAGTCGACTACCTGAAATTATAATTTGAATTAACTGAAAGCAAATAAGGGTTTATGAGCTTTAAGTTTTATCGAGTTAGTGCCGTTTTCAAAATCTCGTTTATGTGACATCGCCAGACTCGGCCATAACGTCTAGGCCGGGTTTGGGGTGTTACAGCCAGCCTTAGACCAATATCTCATAAATCAAAATCACATATTAGTCATATTTATTTTCATTTCATATCCTTGTTAAGTCGAACACATGTTCTCCTGCAAGGTCGGGCTGTGATCTACCAATTCGATTTGCAATATATCTACCCTACCGGAGGCATCACATATAGATCTCCCTTCTACAATTTTCACATATCATAAATTATCTGGTACTGGGCTCATACAACAAGGAGGGTGTTTTTACATTCACAATAGCCATACTCACACACATGTCCAGTCACAACACATCGACTCTTTTACAGTAAGAGAAACTTACCGAACACAATCTACATTTCATGAAAGTTTCATAACTCAAAGAAAGTAAGAAGGAACTCACTAGCAAACTTCAGAATAGAATCTACTCTACTAGTTCTTTACTTCGATTGCTCAGACCTTCACTAGCTTATTGAGCTAAATAAGAAAAATTATAACCATCAAACCAATTATCTACTTTAATCATTCATGCACTAATGCAAAAAACGTAAATCCCTTCGACAACAACCTAAGAGATTTCCAAAAAGTACTAGTAAGCTAGTACCTAACAAGGGTGTTTTGGCTAACTACTGGAAACCTTCCCCGTCTTCTCTAACAAAAATATCTTAAAATTTTCCAGAGACTTAGAAAAGAATGCAAAGAAAAAAAAGGTGAAATATGCCGGCTATCGGGACCCTTATATAGCATTGTAATCGGGGACAAAGCTTAGTGGGAGGGTTAAAAAATCCCACTATAGCCCCTAAAACCCGAAAATAGACTTGCCTAAACATTTACCAAAATTAACTACTATCAGTTTAGTCAGTAGTAAAACGTTGCTTGTACACTAAAACAAGCCAACTAAACAAGTCATTCAACTACCTAAACACATTAAGCTGTCATCTACAGTACTCTAATTCAATTCCAACTAGGTCTCAACTAAACTTTAATGATACTCACTGAGCCATTGTTTTCACACTAAAACACGAAAAATGAGTCTATTGATCCGCAAACTAACGAGTTCACCCCAAGTATTTGGGGTTGGTGGATTACCACAAAAATAGTCCGCCAAATGGCAAATTCCAGCAAGGTGTTTTGCAAATGGGCGTTCCGTCGAATCCCTTCAATACACCACCCAGACTTATAACAGATAGTTCACCAATCTCACCCTTTTTCTGTAACAGCCTATTTTTCAGTAGTGTTAGAAATAGTGGTTTTGGGGCCACAAATCCGACGAGTAAGTTCGTAAATGTTATTATTTAATATTTACAATTCAAATATGGTTTTAAAAAGGTTTTTGATATAGTGATTTTTGTTATATAAATGATTTATTAAGTTCAAGTGGTAAGACCCTAAGGATGCTTATAGAAAATGAGGTATCGGGACCTCGTTTCTATAAACCGAGCCGTAAATATTTTTATAAAAATTTACGGAGTGTCATTAAGGTGGTATTAAAGTTCTGTTAAGAAATTTGAACGTTTCGATATTTAATTAATTAAAAAGGACTAAATCATAAAATATGTAAATTTTGATCACTTTTTGATTTGAGTGATTAAATGGCTTTTTGAATAAAGGAAAAGGGGCTTAAATGGTAAATAAACCATTTATGGATTAGTGGACAATTATGGACTTGGTTTTGGTGTTTTTGTTTAATTATTAACTAGGTTAAAATGGTAATTTGATAATTAAATTAAATTAAATAAAACCAAAATCCATTATAATCTTTTACAACTTATCTTCACCGAATTTTAATAAATAAGCCATTTTTGAGATGAATCTTTCAGCCATGGTGAAATGTCATACATGGTATGTGATTTTGGCCCCGTTTTTAGTAATTTTGATGTTTTTGAGATCGTTGCATCTAGGTTCAGCTAGCCCATACATTTGATTTTGAAACTGTTAAAGATTTTAATTTTTTCCATTGATAAACCTTTAAATGATGAATTTGAAGTGTTAGTTGGTATTTAAAAGTATTTTATTAAGTGATTTTTGATGAATTTACCGATTAGGGACTAAATTGTTGAAATGGTAAAAATACAATGATTTGATATGAAATTGTTACAATAATGGGCTTTATTGGATTCCATAAGTATTCGGCTAGGCTCAATTTTTGGTAAAAATGGTTAAATTGCATGTTTTAGGCTCAGGGACTAAATTGAATAAAAGTAAAATTTTAGAGGCAATTTTATAAAAATGTCAAAAGTAACTAAATTGCATAGAGTGAATTATTTTACTATATAAATTAATAAATTGAATGAAATTATTAATTTAGATCAAGATCGAGTGAAAAATCAAGGAGAATGGAAAATTACCAAAATGCCCCTGTACTTTGTCATTTCTGCAATTTAGCCAGGTAAGTTCGTATGAACTATTATCATTTAATGGTTGATTAAATTGAATGTTTAATGTATATTTATATTGAAAATGAATCAATATATATATATATGTAATTATGAATTTTATCATGTAAAGAAACGATAGAAATTCAACGATGTACAACGACTATCAAGCCCCGTTTGAACCTTAGGAATATATAGGATACAAATGACATGTCATTAGGGTTTACATGTTTCGGGTGCTGGTCTTGAATGTCCTACCGATGGCTGAGGTCCAGTATGTGTTGCGGATACTCCACAGCTCATGTGAGCAGCATCGTGTAGCTTACATTCCGACCCACAGCTCGTGTGAGCAGGCCCATTTCACAGCTCGTGTGAGCATACCTATTTCACATCTCGTGTGAGCAACTATGTATATGACAAGAAATATTACGATTATATAATTAGCACACTTTGTGTGAGCTTTCCCGCGTATTCGATATTATTCTAAATGGTTCAACGGGGCATGAAAAGGGATGAACCAGTAAGGGTTTCGGTTGATTTCACTACGAAAATTATGGAAAGGTAAGATGTTTCGATGATCAAAGTATAACATGATTATGAAAAGTATGATTTAATTGATGCTATGTTTATGTACCATATCTTACCATGTGATGATATTGCTAAATTATGTGTTTAATCACTAGCTTGTGGCTATGGTTAATGCTATGTTTATGTCTTATGTGTTATGAAAATGAAATGGTAAGTGTTCAATATGAACCAAGACATGTATGTATGAAACTCATTGAAATGGTGATACATGGAAAACATTATATGTTTTGAAGGATGATAAATCCAATTGGATCATGCCCAAGTATAATGGTTATCTATGTTAAGTTCACATGAATTATGTCCAAGTATGCTAACATGTGTTGTTGTTGGTGCTTAGGCTTATGCCAAGTTTATGATTGGATTATATCATGCTTAATCTTAATGAAATACATTGAAACGGTAAGTAACCAAGTAGAAAGATGTTTATGTGCATGAAAGAGTGGTAAGAATCAAAGTTTGTAATTTCTTATGAAATGGTTTGTCATGTAGTTGATTCCAAAAGAGCTATGTTTAAATGCACTAGCTTGTAGTCATGGTTGATGTTATGCATATATATCTTGTGTGTTATGCATATGAAATGAGTGAGGAAAGGTAATGAAATGGTAAATTCATAGTTGAAATTTAATGAAAAGGGAATATTGAGTTTGAAAGATGTACTTATACGTGAATGTTTTACGTATGCTATGGATGAATATACCTATATCATGGATAAATACAATAAGTCGAGAATTGATAATGTCGTTTAGGCTTATGATAAGCATTGGGAACGGAATGGAAAGTAAGTAAATTGAAAGGTGTATAATCTTATAGAAAGGTTGATGATTATAAATTACGTCCCATAAAATCCTATCATGTTATGAATGATAAATATATGTGACATTAATGAATTTACTCATTTAAGAGTCGATGAGCATATAGATTTATGAATTTTATGACATTGACATAGATTTATGTCTATTCTATAAAGTTTATTATTAAAATGCAACATTATGCTCATGGTTTATACGAGCTTACTAAGCATTCATTGCTTACGTAATTATCTTTCTCTTACTTTACAGGTTATCAGAAGCTCGATCGGGTTGGAAGGTAGTCGGAGATCCATCACACTATCCATCGATTTTATCAGTAGATTTTGATGCTTTGGTTGTGGTTATAATGGCATGTATAGATGGACTATGTCTAATGTTTAGTTGATGATATTGGCATGTAATATTGTTATGAATTTGTGAAACTTATGTTATTTTGATGCCTTGATGGCTGGTGTGCTTTTGGCACTTTGAAGCCTAATGGTTGGTATTTACATGATCGAATTGATGCATGGTTTTTATGGCCAAAGTGGTAAGTGTTAGCATATTTGCAAAAGTGACCATTTAGGGCATGTTTTGAAATGGAATTTAGTCAAGTATAATTGGTTGAATTATGACCAATTTGGTACGTTTGAATATGATTTTTGCATGTGGCCAATTATGGTATAACTTGATATGGAATTAAGCTAAATATTTATGGATGAGTTATGGCCATATATATATAAGGTAGGTATATGTGTATTTGAGATGAATGAAAACAATGGTTCAAATAATAAGTTATATTGACATGGTGTAAGTCAAGTATGGTATGTTTTAAAATGGTAGCAAGGTAACCAATTATGCATATGTGTAGTTAAGTTGTGTGCTTGCTTTTAAGGTGCCTTATATGGCATATTGGTTGAATGACATTTGGTTATTCGAATTGGTTGAATGACATTTGGTTATTCGAATTGGTCTTAATATGCGTGTTTTAGGTATGTTTTATGGCTTTGTGTATATGTGCAAATGGCTTGTATGTTACACATACTCATGCTACAATTGTTTCTATCACCTATCATCTCGAACTGTGACTTTACTTACTCAAGTTACACATTAATGTCAACTCGAGTACTCAACATTAAACTCTGATTTCTTTTACCATCACTTATCAAATTAAAGAATGTCTTACGGGTTTAAGTACGTCGTTTACTTAATTTCCATAGTCCAACTATGGTCTCACTCGTATTATAACGTCATAGTCCAGTGATTGCCTTACATGTCGTCACGATGCCATAGCCTCGCTATGGTCTTACACGAAATCTCATACCAATACCAATGCCATATCCCAGATATGGTTTTACATGGGAAACTCATGTTGATACGGATGCCATATCCTGGATATGGTCTTGCACGAGATCTTATATCAATATCGACGCCATATCTCAGATATGGTCTTACACGATTTCTGTAACACCCCATACCCAAGTCCGAGACTGAGACTGGATACGAGACATTACCATACTTAAACTTAAGGAAACATGTACTTACGGGCTGTAAAATTTTGTTTCGAAACAGAAACTTCTCTTTCTTAATCAAAACATATGTTTCATGGGCCTACGAGGCCTTAAACACCTATCCGGAAACTTTCAGAACTCAATCGGGAACTTTTTCTCAAAACAGGGGTCACACGCCCATGTGACTTGGGACACGCCCGTGTACCCCTAAGACATGCCCGTGTCTTCCACCCGTGGTCGACACTGACTAATTTCACACGGCCTTGACACGCCCGTGGCTTTGGCCCGTGTGCTAAACCTTGGCATTCTGACTCATCCACACGGTTCATACACACGCCCGTGTACTTCAGCCATGTGGTAATTCAATTTATAAGTGCAAGGTGCAGACTTCACATGGCCAGGGCACACGCCCATGTGCTAACCGTGTAGCACACACGGCCTAAACATATGGCCGTGTGATTAGCCCGTGGTCTATTCTGACTTAAAGTACTAATGTGCAGGGGACACACGGTTTAGACACACGCCCGTGTGTCTATCCGTGTGGGCACCTAGAGGCTATTTTCCAAGCCAATTGCCACCCTGATATCAAGATCAAACCAGTACTCAATTCAATAACTCAAGTATTACATCTAACATGAACGAGGATGCATACTTCATTGATAGATAAAAACATACATACTTAATCATTCATGACCCATCTCTTTGGCCATATACAAAAAGAATGCTAAGCTTGATAGCCAACACTTTGGCTAATTCTAAAACATAACTCAAAATGAAAGCTTCCTATACATGCCATACTTAATAAAAACAACTTGGCTATACCAAAATAGCGATTGATAGTGTGCTCCGAGCTCCGATGACGATGATCCACGAGATTAGCTTGGCAAAACTACATGGAAAGAAAGAATTAAAGACGTAAGCATTTCGCTTAGTAAGTTTGCATGTAATGTATATAACAACGTATATAAATGTATATACTTAACATACTCATTCATCATAAGCAAAGGCATTGCTAAGTTCACATGCTTGAGCTTACTTACTCTTAATGATTCTTACACTTATCATGGTACTTACTAGTCTCGTGCTTGTAAGATAAACAAGGTACCTGTATCACTTACTCATATAGATTAGCATACTTTGTTAAGGTAAGCATAATCTTAACTTCATCATTCATAACATGAATAATACTCTTAAATCACTATGACTAGCATACTTTGATGATAGCTTTAATTGCTTAACTTTCTTGCTTTCTCATTTATTTTTTACTCTTTTGCCCGATGAATTACTATGAATAACCAAGGATACTGAATCTCATCTCAAAAATATCTCGATGCCAAAGCCATACCCTAGATATGGTCTTACATGGGATCTTTCAACTTGGTATCGATGCCATGTCTTGACATGGACTTACACGAAGTCTTTCTTGTGTTTTCCGTTGGGAACTTACCATTGCCTTGTCTTGACATGGTCTTACTTGGTATCTTTACTCATGAACGGGTTAATGCCAAGCCTTGGCTTGGACTTACATGAAATCTTCCTTGTTACTCACCAATGCCGTGCCTTGGCTTGGACTTACATGGGATATCTATCTCATGATAGCTTTTCAATGCCAAGACTTGTCTTGGACTTACATGACATCTTTACATGGAGACTCACCAATGCCATGCCTTGGCTTGGGCTTATATGGGTCTTCATCTCATAATAACTCTTCAATGCCAAGACTTGTCTTGGTCTTACATGATAACTTGCTTGATTGCCGATGCCATGCCTTAGCTTGGTCTTATACGGACTTCCTTGTCTCATGTGATAGATCGAGTATCCTAAGTAATTCAACTTCAATCGGGACTTTCTCATACTTAATCTCATTGATTTCTTTGTTTAGAATAGCATCAAAAATCTCATGGAATTAAGATATATTCTACATCATACTAAGAAATTCAATGATATTAATCATAAAGCTTAGAAATCATACAAACTTACCTCAATGTACAAAATGTATGTAGAAATGCAATTTAGTCCTCGACTTTGTTCTTGCCTCGGTTTCGATCCGGGCTTCATTTTTCTTGATCTATAATAATAATTTAGCTCATTTAATACACACATTGACTAAATTGACTCTTAACTCATACTTCGGCAAAATTACCATTTTGCCCCTAAACTTCCTCATAATTACACTTTTACCCCAAGGCTCGTAAAGTGATTTTTATTCAACTTTCGTGAACTTCATGCTTAGTTGATTCATTCTCTTAACTATAGCAACAATCAATTCTCACTATTTCTATCATGTATGACAAATTTCACAACTTTTACAAACTAGTCCTTACTAGTATTTTTCATGGAATTCATTTAGGAAAAGATGTTTATCTAACATCAAACTCTCATAATCTTTCATAAAACATCATTTTACAAGCATGTCATACATGGGTAGATTTATGAACATGAATTCTAGCTCAACTTATAGCTATAAATAGCTAATTTATAATACTGAGGACTCCAAAAATACGAAGAATATTAAAAGCAGGGCTAGGATGCACTTACTAGCAAGCTTCAAAAATTGAAGAACCCTAGCTATGGAGTCTCTCAAATTTTCGGCACAAGGGAAGAAGATGAATAAGATTTTTGTCATCTTTTTCCCTTTTTAATCATTTAATTAATAAATGACCAAAATGCCCTTCTCACTAAACTTTCAAAATTTCTAACTCATGTCCATTTTTGTCCAAAAATTATGATTTGGGAAAATTTCTATTTAAGGACTTCTAATTAATATTCCAAAGCTATTTCATACCAAAAGCTTCTAGAATCTCAAATTTTGCAACTTTTGCAATTTAGTCCTAATGGACCATTCAATGACTATTTCATAAAATTTCTACATGAAACTTTCATACTATCATGCAAACATATCTTAAACCTCAAAACTCATTTTACTACTTTAGATTTGTGGTCTCGCACCACTATTCTGACTCGGCCCTAAATCGGGATGTTACAATTTCATGCCGAAGCCAGGTCCCGGACGTGATCTTACACAGAATCATTATTCGATGCCGACGCCATATCCTAGATATGGTTTTACACGGGATCACGTATCATTGCCAATGCCATGCCCCAGACATGGTCTTATATGGGATCACATGTATTGCCATGGTCCAACCATGGTCTTATTCGTCAATTTACCATTAAACGACTGTACTCATCTCCTGCATCCTACTTAGTCAACTTCTCAGTTTAACTCCCACACTATAATATGTGTGGCTTCATAACAGAGTCATAAAACAAAGCATCATACATTCTTTACTTTAACGGTCACACATGAGATTCAACTATGTGGACATATTGTTCATACATACACACATATCCCGTTCTCTGGATATATGTATTACTCACTATATACACCTAACTCAAAGGTCGAGTATATAACACCATATGTATATCAAGTCAATACAGATAAGCTTATCACTTTATAACATTATTGGATTTAGCTCGGTTGGGAATCATCCCTGTCTTAACAAAACAATTTTGTTAGAGCCGGGAGATATCACACTATCACGGTCCACCTATGGCATGTATAGCTAGACTCTTACTCACGCTAGGTTAGTCTGAGAACCGACTAAACCATAGCTCTGATACCACTAAATGTAACACCCCTTATCCGTATTCAAGCCGGAATAGGGTTCGAGGTATTACCTAACTGATCTTTCTTAAACATCTTGATCGGGGTTATAAAATTTCGTTTAAACTCATCACTTGTACATTGATCGTTGATTTCAGAGTTTTAAATTTATAATGATCGAACCTGGAACTAACTATAACAACGATTGAGGCAAGTGCACCTATCGAACAGTAGTATAGCTTAGGCAAGACCGGATTGTCGAACCCAAAGGAACCAAAAGTACTAATACTAACTTTATTTTTATTATCTAGCCTAAAATAATTGAAGTCGTTATTTAATCTAAATTTAACTAACTACTAAGCTAAAGACGCAAAGACAAAAAGAATGAATTGGGGAAATAATGTTGAAAAAAAACTCAGTTGATTAAGACGATACCCTTAGGAAGAATCCACCTAGACTTCACTTGTTATCTAACTCTAAACCAGACGATTTATTCACTTGACTTGATCCGTAAGACTCCCTAATGTATATTAAACCCTCTCTCGAAGCGAATAACGTCTAACCCTAAGTTGATTAATTGAAATCTCTTTCTAATTAAAACCCCTAGAATTGCATTAACTCGATCTATGGACTCCCATATTAGGTTTCACCCTAATCCGGCAAAATTTCGTCACCCTATCTCTAGGCGCGCGATCAACTCTGCTTAATTATGCTAGATCTACTCTTAAGCAGGGACTTTTGCTCCTCCACCTAAGCACATCAAACTTGAATCAATATCCCGAAAATATCAACGCAAGAATTAAGAACACATAATTAAGAACAAATCAAGTATTTATCATATAGTTCAAAGCAAACGATAACAAGATTCATCTAAGTTTCATCCCCTTGTGTATCCGAAGGGTTTCGTTCATAATAATAAAAGAAAACATCTCGAGAAGAAAAGATAAAACAAAACATAAGAAATCCCTAAAACCCCTCAAGGAATTGAATGAGAGATCCGCTAGTCTTGAGTAGAATTACGGCTTCTTGAGATGGATCAAGCTGGCTATCTTCGAGTGTTTCCCACAAATCGACCTTTTCGGCTCTGCTCCTTGGCCTAGCTCACCGCCCCTTCTAGGTTATACTTAGGGTGTTTATATAGGCTTTTGAAATAGTTTTCTTTGCCCCTAAGTATCCTTTTTCGAGTGAAATTGCTCTTCTCCGCGACAGGGACACGGCCATGGCACATGCCCCTAAGGAATTTATGCTTGCCCCTAAATCGTAGAACTCCCTGGATCTTTTAATTTCTGTGGTAGTTTATTTTGCAAGATTGTCGAGCACATTGCGTTTAGTTCCACGTGTGATGCCTCGTCTATCCTTCGCTTGTTCGTCAAAAGCTCTTTTAAAAATTTTCTAAAATCTGGCATCTGCGAAAGGGCTTCAAGTAGCGGTAAGTTAATATGTAATTTCTTTAAAAGTTTAAGAAACTTACCGAACTGTTCCTCTGTATTGTCTCTCTTCATCGCTTCGGGATAAGGAATGCGAGGTTGGTACTTTTTGATTAGCGGTTTTGGCTTTTCTTGTGTTACCTCAACTTTACCTTTCTCTACCTCATTTTCTTGTATTGGATTGGGTTCATCTAACCCTATACTATCATGAGCTGTGATTGCTTGGATTTGCTCCTTTGGGTTAATCTCAGTGTTGCTTGGTAGACGCCCTTGCGGTCGTTCGGAAATTATCTTTGCAAGTTGTCCAACTGTCTTAGTAAGTTCCCCAACTTGACTTTCGATCCCCTTAATTGATGCATGTTGATTCTTAAGGGTGGTTTCAGTATCTTGGAGACGGTTATCTATGGCTGCCATGAATTTTGTCAGCATCTCTTCAAGGTTCGGCCTCTTTTCCTGTGGATAGGGCTGATTTTGGAAATTTTGAGGAGGTTGTTGTCTTTGAATTCCTTGATTTCCTTGACCTCCCCATGAAAAATTTAGGTGATTCTTCCAACCTGGATTATAAGTATTACTATAAGAGTTATTATTAGATCTGAAATTATTACCTATATAGTTCATCTGTTCGCTTTCTATGCCCGGTTGGTAGGGTGGGTACTCAGGATTCGCCACACTTCCGCTTGCATCGCACTGCATCACTGGATGTACCTGCGAAGAACACAAACTATCAAGCTTTTTATTCATCATCTTTACCGTGTTGATAGCATGGTTCTTTGGGTCGAGGTTGAAAACTTGCTGATTTTGTTGGTTTTGTCCTTGTAACACGCCACCGATAGTTATTGGTGACATCTCTTCAATAAACTCGTAGGTCGCGCCGGGAGTTACGTTGTTCGTGGTTCCACCGGTGGCTAAATCAATTAGTTGCCTCGTTGAGGGGTTTACACCGTTATAGAAAGTTTAGACTTGGAGCCACAAGGGTAAACCATGGTGCGAACACCTTCTCAAGAGATCCTTGTATCTCTCCCATGCGTCGTATAATGTCTCTAAATCCATCCGCACAAAAGAAGAGATATCATTAAAGTAATTTGGCGTTTTGGCGAGTGGAAAATATTTTAATAAAAAATTTGGTCATTTGATCCCATGTAGTGATTGACCCTCGTGGTAACGCAGTTTAACCACTTTGTTTGGCTTTATTCCTTAATGAAAAAGGAAATAAGAAGACAGATGGCATCATCGAAACGCCATTTATTTTGAAGGTATCACGTAACTCTAAAAATTAGCTATATGAGTATTTGGGTCTTCGTCCCCTGTAAACCATCAAATTGAACAAATTGTTGAATCATTTGTATAGTGTTAGGCTTTAATTCAAAATTATTAGCAGCTATAGCAGGCCTAACAATACTTGATTCTTCTCCTGTTAAATGAGGTTTAGCACAATCATACATAGTACGCGGAGCATTATTTTCTACCACATCTTGTGGTGGTGGATTATTCTCGTCCATCCCTTCAGTAGGATTGGATCTGCGTTCTCGCTCTTTTTCTGTGTAATTTAGGGCTCGCCTAAATTCTCTGCGATTCCTGTGAGCGGCAGCTTCAATATCACCGTCGTATACTAGTGGTCCTCTCGGGTTCCTTCTAGTCATAAACTAGAGGTACCTGCTAGGAAAAGAAAAAAAGAAAATTTAGCAAAGTTAAAAACAAAACAAAAACAAAAACAAAAATAAAAGTAAATTGCGGAAAATAATGGCTAAAGTAATAAAAATAGAGCTTTCTTAATATTTTAGTTCCCCGGCAACGGCGCCAAAAACTTGATCGTTGATTTCAGAGTTTTAAATTTATAATGATCGAACCTGGAACTAACTATAACAACGATTGAGGCAAGTGCACCTATCGAATAGTAGTATAGCTTAGGCAAGACCGGATTGTCGAACCCAAAGGAACCAAAAGTACTAATACTAACTTTTTTTTTATTATCTAGCCTAAAATAAGTGAAGTCGTTATTTAATCTAAATTTAACTAACTACTAAGCTAAAGACGCAAAGACAAAAAGAATGAATTGGGGAAATACTGTTGAAAAAAAATCAGTTGATTAAAATGATACCCTTAGGAAGAATCCACCTAGACTTCACTTGTTATCTAACGCTGAACCAGACGATTTATTCACTTGACTTGATCCGTAAGACTCCCTAATGTATATTAAACCCTCTCTCGAAGAGAATAATGTCTAACCCTCGGTTGATTAATTGAAATCTCTTTCTAATTAAAACCCCTAGAATTGCATTAACTCGATCTATGGACTCCCATATTAGGTTTCACCCTAATCCAGAAAAATCTCGTCACCCTATCTCTAGGCGCGCGATCAACTCCGCTTAATTATGCTAGATCTACTCTTAAGCAGGGACTTTTGGTCCTCCACCTAAGCACATCAAACTTGAATCAATATCCCGGAAATATCAACGCAAGAATTAAGAACACATAATTAAGAACAAATCAAGTATTTATCATATAGTTCAGCAAACGATAACAAGATTCATCTAAGTTTCATCCCCTTCAGGTATCTGAAGGGTTTAGTTCATAATGATAAAAGAAAACATCTCAGAAGAAAAGATAAAACAAAACATAAGAAATCCTTAAAACCCCCTGAAGGAATTGAAGAAGAGATCCGCCGTCTTGAGTAGAATTCTGACTTCTTGAGATGGATCAACTGGCTATCTTCGAGTATTTCCCAAAAACCTGACCTTTTTGGCTCGGCTCCTTGGCCTAGCTCACCGCCCCTTCTAGGTTATACTTAGGGTGTTTATATAGGCTTTTGAAATAGGTTTCTTTGCCCCTAAGTATCCTTTTCCGAGTGAAATTACTCTTCTCCGCGACAGGGACACGGCCATGGCACACGCCCGTGTGAATCGTCTTTAGGCCGTGTTCAGACTTTTAATGAGGTGACACGCCCGTGTAAATCGTGATCAGGCTGTGTTCTAGTCTATCAAGGAGACACGGCCGTGTTGGCTCAAGTCCAGGCCGCGTCGATTTTCAAGTTGGCCCAATTAGGTTCGTTTTGAGCCCGTTTCTCGTTCTTTCCATCCTCCGGTGCTTTCTTGAGTATAAAACATGAAAAGAAAGGATTAAGAGCACCTTTTTACATAAATCAAGGGATAAATCATCGAAAAGTATGCTAAATGTGGGATTAAAATATGTTACTTTTACGGTTTATCATACATACTCGATCTAGGAGACCCTACACATACTTCTGAGAGGTACCGGAACTATCCCAGGAACTTTTACGAATTCGAGAAACTTCTCAATAAAACAGGGGCCACACGCCCATGTGAACTGGGACACGCCCGTGTGGGCAGGCCGTGTGGTCACACACGCCCATGTCCCTACCCCGTGTATAAAATCATGAGTATTTTGTTTGTGTCACACGGCCTAGGCACACGCCCGTGTGACTAGCCCGTGGGCGACACTGACTAATTTCACACGGCCTTGACACGCCCGTGGCCATGGCCCATATGCTAAAACATAGCATTTTGACTTATCCACACGGCATATACACATGCCCGTGTACTTCAGCCGTGGGCAAATTAAATTCCAAATGTAAAGTGCAGACTTCACATAGCTTGGGCACACGCCCATGTGATAGCCGTGCCTCCCACATGGTCTTGACACACGCACGTGTGTCTACCCATGTGGACAATTATCAGGCTATCTACCAAGCCCTTGCCACTCTACATTGCACACATACAAATTCCATTACAAAAACTCCACACATCATCAATTACAAATCTTGGATTATCATATTTGGCGATCTCAACTATGACTTAATCAACCTTAAATACTAGCCCTATACATGCCATGACTCATAAGGACTTGAAACCTCATACCAAGTGTCTGCTCGATAGTGTGAAAACATCCCCAGCGATCTCCAACCTGAGCTAGCTAAATTAACCTATAAGAGATGAGAAAGGAAGAGGAGTAAGCAATAATGCTTAGTAAGTTCATATGCATATAATAATCAGATATTGATAACCATTAGTTATACCCAACCGTAAGGTATTATAATGAGTTTTACATCTTAAACTCATTGTTACCTACACAATCACCCTTGAAGCTTACTCATTCTGTCTCTTACCACTTTCTAACCATGCCACGAGCCAGATGCCTATATTAATTAGCATGCATCCCTGTACTTGTCACCACATAATCGCGTAAAAAAATTTCAATAAATCACTCATACCGCCCATTACATATGATACCACACATCATGAATTCTCACTAATCCATCCACAATGCTAAATTACTCGATAGTTTCACACTTAGCCCACCACAATCAGATAGTAGGGTAGTATCACACCTAGCCTACCAAAAAGGGTAATTATAGTGGTATCGCACATAGCCCACTAGATAATATGCTTAACGATAACATCGCACACAGCCCATCGTAGTTAAGCATTTAGGGTGGTATCGCACTTAGCCCACCAATCATTTATAATTCCGGTGGTATCGCACTTAGCCCACCAACTGGAATAAATAAGCGATGGTATCGCACACGGCCCATCGTTTAATATTTAATAAGGTGGTAACGCACACAGCCCACTGTTATTGTACATTCATGGATAGTTATCCACGTGAGTTTATCTATTTCAAATGTTTACCCGGAACATCCTCACACACTACCATTCTTACTTAGCTTTCTACTATAATCGTTTGCATTCACATAATGCATTAATAATTATAACTTATGCAACCAAAGTGCATCATTTACACATAACCCCCTATGGGTTCATCATATACCAAATTCATCTTAATTCAGTTCTAACACATACATGTACCTCTCATGGTACAACACATTCATTCTCAATTTCAAAATACTTGTTGAATCATTAAAATTGTTAAGTAACTCCCTTGAGTCTTATACACATAATGTCACATTGACATCATACCCCCGATAGGGTCATACATGAACTAACATATCGATGCCATGTCCCCAACATGGTCTTATTCAATATCTCATACCGAGGCCATATTCCAATATGGTCTTACGCGGAACCTTAACTATCATCATTTCATACCATTTGCATTTCTTACTATTCTTAGATTATATCTAAGAATTTCATTTATTGACATCTCGTCAAAAGGTATTTAACGCATACATGAAGGTAACATAAAATTTATACAACATCGAATATTAAATATCTCACGTAAGATTTCATTATTTGCATACGAACTTACCTCGATACCGAAAAGGGTAAAAATGGAGTCTATTTGCCCACATTTCTCTTTCTCCCGTTCTAGGTCTGAATCTCGTTTTCTTCGATCTAGAACAATACAATTTACTCATTTAATCACTTAATGATCATATTACAACATAATCTCTACTTAGGCAAAAATGACCATTTTGCCCCTATACTTTGGCAAAATTATGATTTTACCCCTAGGCTCGTAAATAAATTTTCATCCATCTTCTTTACTAATAAAGCCTAGCCGAATCATATTGTCTTCTATAGCAACTCAAAATTTCAACTATTTCATGCACTTATTACCAATTTGCAACATTTACAAATTAGTCCTAATTAGGTGTTTTCATAACAACACCTTTCACAAAAGTTGTTTCTCATCTTCCTATCATTCATTTTCTTCCATAAAAACTCTTCAAACAACATAAACTCTATCATGGTAAGTCCCTAGACTTTCAACCATATTGCAAACTAGTCCTCTCATTAGCTAGCTTAAGCTTTGAGGGCTCCAAATATACAAAAATCATCAAAAATAAACACCAAATTGACTTACTTGTAAGGATGAGATGTAGCTAAAATTTTCAAGCTTTCAAACCCTTAATCTTGCTGATATTTTTGGTGGAGAAGAAGGCAAAGTGAAAAGATGATAGCCTTGGCTTATTTCATCTTATTTTATTCATTTGTCCACTAATATCACCAACTTTTGACCAACATTTAATGCCTTTGTCCCCCTAGCTTCCTATGGCCGGCCAACACTAATTCAATGGCCTAATATCCCTTCAAGGACCTCCAATTTATAGTCTTTAGCTATTAGACACTCTTAGCAAATAAAATAGAACTTTCGCACTTTATGCGATTTAGTCCTTTTTCGCAATTAAGCCCTCCTTCACTAAAATTAAAACACCAAAATTCTCGTGCATCCTTATAAACATGTTATAACACATAAAATAACATGAAGATAATTTCTCTAACCTCAGATTAGTGATCCTGAGACCACTATTCTGACTAGCCCCTAAATCAGGCTGTTACATTTTCGGCTTAGTCCTGACCTCTTTCTAACATGTGTTTAAGGTCTCGTAGACCTCGATAAGGGACTATATGTTTGTATTTGAATATGATTGTTTTAAGATTGAATTTGTGTCGTGAAATGGATGTGAATTGTTTGGATTGTCCAGTAATATCTCCTAACCCTATTCCGGCGACGGTTTTGGGTCAGGGGTGTTACAGTCTTTCGTCCTTAGAATTGATAAAGTCTACAAATTAGTTTCGCGTCTTTATTTTATGCATTTTAATTGATTTCATATAATATGAATTTTCATCACCTTAGGATTTATTGTAATATAGTTTACTTAAATTACTAATTAGATCTATTAACATAGAAGTTAGAATTAGTTTAGCTTTGCCTCCCTTGGGTATGATCCTTGAAGTACTCAAATACTTCGTTGTAAAAATCTATTTTACAACCTGACTCGTATACTTTCGAAAATCGCCTAACGATAATATTATGTTGTAGGAGTTTCACTCTAGACGTTAGTATGTCCTGAGGCAGTCAGCTACTCCCCACAACTAAATCGCCACAGGAATTTCCCCAGACTCTAACTATAGTAGCAGATATTTGAGTAGCAATAGGAACATCGATAGCATTTTTTTTGGGCACACTGGAGCAAAATGCTCTAGGGATCCGCATTGAAAACATGCATTGATATTTTTTCAGCATTTGCCTCTATGCTTCCTTTCACAATGTTCATAATTTTTGAATATTGGCATCTCTTGTTGGACCCCCAGTATTGCTCACTAATATAGATGGTTGCTTGACTCATACCCTTTTTGACCTAACATTCATTGGAGCTGATTTCTAGGAACCTCGAGACTCTCTAGTTCGCTTAGGCAAGGGTTGCAAACTAGCAGTCCTGACTCTCTTTTTGAATGCTCGGGGAGGCTCAACTTTCTTATCTAGGTCCATCACCTTTTCAACCATCTTCACTCGTTCAGCTAGATTGGCGAATTCTTTAAGCTTATGTGAGACTAGTTGAATTAGAAGATCATATTGTAACACCCTTCACTCAACCCGATCGTCGGGTTCAAGTTTCAACTATTACGATCAAATCGAATTAGTTAATTGCATTTTTGAGCTTCAATCTTACTCAATTTATAAAAAATTCACTCTTATACGACTTTATTTTCAAATACTTAACTATCAAACACATTCTATAAAAAAAATTAAATAAGACTTCTTATTACGTGAATAACCAAATAAGTAGAACAAGTTTCTAACAATCATTTCATTTTACTGGATATATATAAATCATATAAATCCCGAACATGAATTTTGCTTAACTACACTTATTCTAACCCTGAGCTGTAGGCTTAAAGGGCGCCCCCTATATGCATGATGTTGCAACACTGACTTCCACTAGTTTCGCGAGGTCTGACCTGGTCCCTTCCCACAAACTCCTATTTTAGCCTGATCCTGTAGTCAAGGCAAAATTCGCTCATAATTTCAAATGAACTTAATGAGAACCCATACATAAATACTTCTAAATAACACTTAAAATTTTAGGTATAAATAATTTGCAATGTATTTAAACTCCCCGAGTTCAATAGAAGATTTTAAAAATAAAGTGGCATAGATGACGCCTACACGTTCTACTTGAACAACACATTGGTGAATATATCTGTGGCAAATTTGAATGCAATCGTACGCTTTCTAACAACCTCTTTCTGAAACATGACTTCGTCAAGCTTCATCTTAGACTTATATTCTTCCTTGCTGGTTTGACTCATTATAAAAAAGAAAAAAAATAGCCACGCAGATAGGTACAAAATTTATAACTAGCTTGGCGTACTTGTAGATGATTCACCAATATGGCGAACCCTTACATAGTTTCCTTCATTTCGCGTTGAACCTAATATCGACATACCGTACTGTCCAAACCACTACCTTCGTATAACTTAACTTATACATATATCTTTTTAGAGAGAAAAAAACCATATTGTCTCCTACAGATTTTCGTATGTGGATTCTTACCTCCCCCAGAATCTGACTTATTCACGTAGATAGTTTCACAATTAGCTTCTGGACATGATGCCCATATATATATATATCCTCTTTATGGGGCCTTTGAATTCAATATTTGGCAGATAGTAAGATACCCACTCCTTTCTTGCAGAATTGTAATAGTAAGATAGTCCAACTAAACTATAGTCCAACTAAACTTTCCCTCTCCAAGATTGTCCGAACATATAATTCCATTAATAAGATATTCTTAATGGATTTCCAAGCCACAGATAAATTCCAACGGACTATCCCCTGATTAGACCATCTTTGGATGACTTTCCATTTTAATAGTCCTTGACAGACTTTCCATCCATACGATGGTCCCTGCTGACATTTTTGTTTTCAAGGTAGTCCTTGGCGAACTTTCCACATAAGAAAGACCTTGGCAGACTTTTCATAATTATGATAACATATTTGCTAATAAACCCTCAAAATTAGAATTTGAGGAGTTGTATCGCCTTTCTCGTGTCTAATATTGGCTTTTTCTTTACCACTAGCGGACTCTTATTCTCAATTACTGATTTGAAAATGCTTTGAAGGAAATACCCCTTTCCTCCACATATACCCTTACCTTTTGGGGGGCTCTTATAAGCTCGCTTGCCTGTGTTCCCATGTTAGTCATTCAGTGATTCCCACTTGTATACCTCGATGACTTTTCTATTTACTATCCTGGGAGACTTCAATTCACCGTAAGACGTACCTATTCACTACTGGATCATGCCATGGCTACCGATGGACTTACAATTCTAAGAGTCTATAAACCTCTTTTGAGGTGTCATTATGTAGAGCCTATAGACAGTCGTCATGGTATCACCCTAGGGAGCTTGTAGACCGTCATCACGGTACTGCTCCATGGAACCTATAGACCATCGTCATGGTGTCGCCTCGAAGAACCAATCAATAACCATTTACACGGTGTTACCTTGAAGTTGAAAGCAATCTTAACTGAAACTCTAGTTTTAGCATAGCCAGAATTCGGTGTAGAGTATACTATTTATACTGATGCATCTCTAAATGGGCTTAGATGTGTACTTATGCAAAAGGGTAAGGTTATAGCTTATGCATCGTGCTAACTCAAACCACATGAGAGGAACTATCCAACTCATGATTTGGAACTGGCTGCATAGCATTGGCATTGAAGATTTGGAGACACTATCTGTATGGAAAAAAGTGTCGTGTGTATTTTGATCACAAGAGCCTGAAGTATATGATGACACAAATATTTGAATATACGCCAAAGACGTTGGATGAAACTGTTAAAAGATTATAATCTAGATATAGAGTATCACCCTGAAAAAGCTAATATTGTTGATGCTTTGAGTAGAAAAATAGAGGCAGCATTAACATCATTTTGAGCAAGAGTAAGTATGGTTGATGATGGATCATTATTGGCAGAGCTAACTTTATGCCAACTTTTCTCTCTCAAATTTTGGAAGAGCATATGAAGGATGTGCAGTGTGATATGTATAAGCAACTTATGATGTCTGATAATGCAACAAATTTTAGTCTGGGCAGAGATGGTGAACTGTGTTTCATGGGAAGAATGTATGTGCCAGCTAGAAATGGCTTAAGGAAAGAACTATTAAGTGAGGCTCATCAAGGACCCTTCTCACTCCATCTAGGGGGTATCAAGATGTATAGTGATTTGAAAAGCTTATATTAGTGGCTTGGAATGAAGAAAAAAATTATAGAATATGTTTCAACTTGTATGACTTGCCAAAGAGTTAAACTTGAGCATCAAGTTCCATCAGGTAAGTTGTATCCTTTGGAGATACTAGAGTGAAAATGAGATAGAATCACTATGAATTTTTTATTAGGACTACCTCTCAGTTCTGCAAAGAAGAATTCAATTTGGGTGATAGTAGATGGACTCATTAATTCAACTCATTTTCTGCCAATACACACCATTTATTCACTGGAAAAGTTAGTTGAGCTTCATGTCTTTAAGATAGTGCACCTTTGTGGAATTCCATCTTTCATAGTCTCAAACAGGGATCCAAGGTTTACATCAAGATTTTGGAAACAACTGCAAGGATCACTAAGAGCCAAGTTGCAATTCAGTACTGCGTTCCACCCTTAGACAGATGGTCAGTCTAAAAGTGTTATTTAAGTCTTGGAAGATATGTTAAGAAGATATGTGATTGATTTTGGGATGAACTGGGAAAGATATCTTTCTCTGGTTGAATTTGTGTATAATAATAGTAATCATGCCAGTCTGGGTATGTTTTCATTTGAAGCTTTGTATGGAAGAAAGTGTAGAATGCCCACATGTTGGATGGAGCTTAGTGAAAGAAAATTGATAGGTCCTGAGTTAGTACGAGAAACAAAAGAAAAAATCTCTATCATCCGTAGTAATCTGAAAGTTGCCCAAGATCTTCAAAAAGCTTATGCTAATCTAAAAAGAAAAGAGATTTCTTTTGAAGTTGGTGATAAAGTATTTTTAAAAGTATCTCATTTGAAGAAAATTATAAGATTTGGTCAGAAAGGAAAGTTTAGTCCACGATTTGTTGGGCCATATGAAGTTTTAGAGCAAGTTGGACAAGTGGCTTATAGATTGGCTTTACCTCCAGAGTTATCAATGATTTACAATATGTTTCATGTGTCTATGTTGAGAAGATACCGATCAAATCCAGATCATGTTATGCAAATCAAAGAATTGGAGGTAAAATCAAATTTGTCTTATGAAGAAGAGCCCATTCATATCTTAGCAAGAGAGGTGAAGGAGCTAAGGAATAAGAAGATCACGTTGGTGAAATTATTATGGAGAAACCATAATACAGAAGAGGCTACATAGGAAAGAGAAAGTTTAATGATAGAGCATTATCCTCAGTAATTCACAGGTATGAATTTCGAGAACAAAATTTTCTAAGTAGGGGAGAATTCTAACAGCCTGTCTGGTGAAATCTCTGTATTTGGTTACTGTTTGGCATATAGATGGTAAATTAAGGATAGTTATGAGTAAGTAAAGTGTTTGTCTTGGCTAAGTATAGAATTCTGTGTATTGCACCATTTGGCAAACTCTTAGTTTTGGTGAGTTCTGTGGTTTGGTGGACTCTTCTGTTAAACATCTGCCCAACTTAGATGCTTTGGGCAAACTTGTTAAGTTCACAATTTTTTAGATTTATTTATTATTTAAGCATGGTGATTTGGTTAGTTAAGTTGAGGTCTAGTTAGAACAGAACAAGACTACTGTATATGATAAGCCTTAAATTTTGTTAACTGCACTTAATCATGTGAATCAAGAGAGTTAGTGGAATTATCTGATTTTTTCACTAATCCTTGTCTTCGTGCTTAAGTATATAAGGATAGCGGTAGTCTTTTTGAACACCTTTACATTTTTTTTATTTTTTTCTTCTTTCTTGACTTCCTCCGAAACTTTCTAAAGAAACCTAAGTTTAAAAAACATCTTTGAAGTAAGTTTCGCAGTATTCAACTAACTTCCACATTAGTACCAGTTTACTAGTAATTACTGATGAACCCTAAGGTTATCATCTAAGTCATTTAAATGTTTTTCATTCTGCATGCATAAATGTTAGAATGGTGTGTTAAGAAGGAAACTTCTTGATTCTTGATTAAGTGTTGTTGATTCATGCATGCATGTTTAGATTTGGTAGATTTATGGTCTGATATGTATAATTATCTTTCTTTTAGCTCAAGAGGCTAATGAGGGTCTAAGTGATAAAGGCAAAGGACCTATTTTGTAGTTTTCTGCTAGAATTTCTGGTGAGTTCCTTCTTACGTCCATGTGTTGTATGTTTCTTTATTTTATAATTCGTGTAGGGTAAGTATTATTCCTCTATAATGGATGAAAAATGTATGTGTGGATAATGATTATCCAGAGTCATCAGTTTGAGTTCAATCTGTCTATGATATGAAGTAAGTGTCATTCTTCATGCGTAAGCCACTACCATCTGCTTCTGACATGTATGATATGATATGATCTGTGGTTGTAACGTCCCAAAAATATTTAATATTTATTTTTGTATGTTCGTGACACAAATTGTGTATCTACTTCAGTGGTTAAGTGTTCTGGGAGTGTCTGAGATGTCTTAGGTTCAAGCCTTAGTTTGGGCAAAATTTTGTTTTTAATTGAATAAACCCCTATCTTTATACAGTAAGCTTATAAATAAATTCTAGCAAAATATGTCAGAATAAGCCTGCTAGTCTAGCGGTTAAGTGGAGAGCTTATGGGCAGGAGGTCTGGGGTTCGAGTCTTGGCGCAAACAAGGAGGAACTTATTTTATTACTTGTGCCGTGTTGGTATTTTAGTCCAGCCAAAATACTGAAGAGTTTGACTGAGGGTTGGTTTCGGTTGTTGAGAGGATTTTGGTGAGATAAGAGGGAGGATTTTAAGGAGAGTTTTTAGGGATATGAAGAGAGAGTTATTGCCGAATTGAATTCCTTGTTGCTCTCTCAAATTTTCGGCTGGGGTTTGGATTTCTCCTCATTTTGGCTTCTGTCAATTGTTTTCCATTCTTGAAGGCCGAATATTGTTAAGGGTTCCAACTAGTTTCTCTCTTTTTCTTCTTTTCTAACTTCGTTCTTCCCTTCAGAAATCGTTTCCTCCCTCCATTGTTTACCAATTTTCTCTTCTTCTTCTACCCCACTAACAAACGTTCTCTCCTTCCTCTCTTTGGCCGAACTTTCTCCCTCCCATCATTTTCCTTTTCATCTCTTTTAGCCGATTCATTCTTTCTCTTGTGCGCAACTCCTAATTCCGTGGGTTCGGTAAGTTTCGGTGAGTGCTAACTTTAACTTTTCTTTTTGGAATATCGTTTAAGAGGGGTTTTGTTGTTGGTAGGACTTATTCAGCGGACTAGTGATCTTTGATTGGCGTGCGAAGTGTGCGAAACCCCATTGGTGCATGTGAAGGTTCTAGGGTGCTCGTGGTTCTCGGTTTAACGGCATAGCGAAGGGTCTTCTTCGGTGGTAAGTCAAGCTAATACTGTTAACGATTGTCGAGACCCGTGAATTAATCTGCTAATCGGTTCTGAATGACCTTTGATAGGTATTCAGCTTAGGGAGTGTTTTAGCATCAAATTCATGACAGGTGTGTGTAAACACTGTTCTACAATCGAAAATCGGCAAAAAGCCGAAAAGGGTGAATCGTCGACGCCACACGGGCTTGTGGTTACCCGTGTGGTAGTGTAACACCCCTTACCCGTATTCAAGCCGAAACAGGGTTTGAGGCATTACCTAACTAATCTCACTTAAACATAGGGTCGTAAAATTTTGTTTAAACCCATCACTTGCACATACTCTACCTAGGAGGCCCTAAACATACTTCCGAGAGGTATCGGAACTAATCCGGGAACTTTTACGAGTTCAAGAAACTTTTTGACAAAACAGGGGCCACATGCCCGTGTGGGTCTAGAGACATACCCGTGTGCCCCTTAGGCATGCCCGTGTCTTCCACCCGTGGTCGACACTGACTAATTTCACACGGCCTTGGCACTCCCGTGGCCCTAGCCCGTGTGCCAAACCTTTACATTCTGGCTTATCCACACGGCCTATACACACGTCCGTGTGCTTCAGCCGTGTGGCGATTTAAATTCCAAGTGCAAGGTGCAAACTTCACACGGCCTGGGCATACGCCCATGTACTAGCCGTGCCTTCCACACGGTTTAGACACACGCCCGTGTGTTTGCCCATGCGGACAATTAGAAGGCTATTTACCAAGCCCTTTGCCACCCTACATTGCACGTATACATACACCAATCCCATTCAACATAATTCATGACCCAAAGACACATCTAAATACTCAATTCAACATCCATACACAAGGGCATACACTTCAAGAAAATCACTTTCATTAAGCAAAAGAATTTGCCAAGTATTTGCCTAACTTAAGGCCATTTACAAAATGACTTTAGTAACATATATAGCCAACACTTTGGCTAACAATTACAACTTAAAAAAATACTCGAGTCCTATACATGCCATACTCAAAATAAGTCTAAATTGTTATACCAAAGTGATGTCGATAGTGTGATTTTCGAACTCCTACGTCCACGATCCTCGAGTTATCTTGGCAATACTACAAAGAAGAAGGGCAATGAAAGGGGTAAGCATAAAGCTTAGGAAGTTTGCATGGAAATAAATAGCAATAATAAGCTCATAATATAATCCATCCATGGCATTAACTAACCATACACGAGTCAAAGGCTTCTTGACATACTTACTTACGATTGCCCTTATTTAGCACATACCGTGCCACATATCGTAATCGTTTTTTCGTGACTCATTCACGAGTACTTGTAATCACTCATTCACATGACTTTAGTCCAATTCTCATTTGTACTTCTAAACTCATCTACTTATCCCATTAATCACTATGGATGGTCAAATACGCATATTCATCATCTTTGAAGTAGGTACAAAGCCAATGCCACATCCCCGAGGTGGTCTTACATGGAGTCACCCCTAAATGCCAATGCCATATCCCGGATATGGTCTTATATGGGCTTTCACATCAAGTATCGATGCCACATCTCAGATATGGTCTTAAATGATTTTCATATTCACTTCCGAAGCTATATCCCGGATATGGTCTTATACGGGATCTTAACTCGGTGCCGAGGCCATGTCCCGGACATGGTCTTATACGGGACCCTACTCATTTCTCATCTCGATGATAGCAATCTCATATTCATTATAGTCCGCTAGGACTTCAACATCATATTCAACATTAATTTCTCAACTTAGTGAAGTATCATGCATCAATATGATACTGAGTATTCTCAATTATGCTAACATAAATATTGCATTAATTACAAACAAACTTACCTCGTTTTCAAAATAAGCTAGTTCGTCAGTTTAGTCCAAGACTTTGTTCTTTCCCCGATCGAGGCGGATTCTCACTTCTTCTTACTCTATAATAGCAAATTAGCTCATTTTAATCACTACATTAATAAAAGCATCTCAACAATCATGCTTAGGCAAAAATTACTATTTTGCCCCTAGACTTTGGCAAAATGACCATTTTGCCCCTAGGCTCAGAAATTAATTCTAATCACATTTGTACCTTCAACAAGCCTAGGTGAAGATTTGATACTCTTATAGCTATCATCAAAACTCAACATTTCACATATTTACTACAAATTTGTAACCTTTTCATTAAGATCCCATTAGGTGTTTTCAAGACAACACCTTTCACAAAAGTTGTTCATCTAACAACTAAGACTCAATTTCTTCCATAAAAATGCAGTAAATAAAAATAATAGCTCTCATGGCAAAACTCTAAACTTTTCACCATATTTTACATTAGTCCCCTCATTTGAAAGCTTAAGCTTTAGGGGTCTCAAAAGTATAACTATTTTCAAGAAAAGGTCACTAGAACACTTACTTGAATGGATGAGAGCTTGCTAAAATTTTGAGCATTCAAAAACCCCTATTTGCTTGCTATTTTCGGTGGAGAAGGATGAGCAAAAAAGATAGACATCATCTTTTCTTTATTCTAATATTAAACTAACAATTTAGTCTACCAAACATCACCAACTTTGACCAACTTGGTCAATTCTTGTCCCCTATGAAGTCTATGGCCGGCCAAGTTAATATTGGGGGTCTAATTGTCTTTTAAAGACCTCCAATTGCCAATCTATGGCTATTTGGTACCCTTAGCTTCTAGAATGGAACTTTCGCACTTATGCAATTTAGTCCTTTTTTGCGATTAAACATGAAATCGCTAAAATTAAAGCACCAAAATTCTCATGCACATATACTATCATGATCTAACTCATATTATAACATGGAAATAAATTTCTCTAATCTCAGATAAGTGGTCCCGAGATCACTATTCCGACTAGCCCTGTAACACCCCAAATCCGGCCTAAACGTTACGACCAGATCTGGTATGTCACATAGAAAGGTTGTTTAAAAGAACTGGAAAATTTTAAAGGAAAACATTTTTCGTGTTGTGTTAACATTGTGAAACTCAAGTGAGTTTTAAAGTTGCCTTACAAAAATTTTCATTAATAATGATAACAATTGAAAATAGGTTTTGTAATATGAAAGACGAAACCAATGGTATTTCGAAAGGTGACATTTTCGAAAATAGTGTTTGTGGCTTTAAGAAATATTTCTGATTGTAATATTTAACAGTTGTCATCTTTGGTTAACACTTGGAGAAAATGATTGTTTATACTTTTACTTAGAAAATCTCCATTTTTTTGTTATTTTTAAAACATTTCGTAATATAGTAATAGCAGTATTAAATCGAAACCCAATTTAAGATACGGAGGCCTTATTACATAACAAAATCCCAAACTAACACAAGTTTAAATTAAGAAAACAATTTTACGTAAGAAATCTTTGTATGGCCACCGCGAAGTCCGCCTCACTCCAAATCGCGACTAAGAGTTACGCAAGGTTAGCGAGAGGGTGAGTCACCAAGACTCAGTGTGCAATTCCCTTATGAACGCATAATCGGGCCTAAGCCCTATCAACATGGCATATCAAAGAGTGCATGCAATGCAACCCAGCCCAACCTAGTTTTCCATCCTCTACATCAGCTGAACCATCCGAACACCTGTGGCACCAAGCCACTGTGGTACCAAACCACTTGTGACAGAGCCACTGATAAATATATGTGAGGCCAACCCACTGTGGTACCAAACCACTCTGACGGTCACTGATAAATACATGTATGTGGTGCCAAACCACTGTGGTACCAAACCACTGCGACATAGCCACTGAGAAAAATACATGTGGGGCCAACCCACTGTGGTACCAAACCACTCTGACAGTCGCTGAAACACACTTCCCCTTCCATTATCGTAACCCAAATCCCCATGCGTTATGCAGTCATAATATAGTGAGTGCAACATACGTCTATGTCAATCACATAACCCAAAGCATACATATAATCATGATAAAATATTTACATACCATAATCAACTAACCTAGTATTCTTGATCTTTACCCCTCCCAAGGGTAACTCAATAACCATTCCCAATGATTCGGCTTTTAAGAAATTCACAAAATAATTAATAATAAAACAGAAGGTAGTGTGAATATTACACACCTGGTTACGCGTAAAACTAGACTCTCTACGTTGACGCTCTCACTAGCAGGGATAACAGCTATTTGTCCCACCCAGGCAGATGTCGGCTCCCTACCACAGCCTGGCGGAAAATCTTGAACCGCCGACACCGCACGTCTCTTAAACTTAGGAGCAGAGACCGCGGGTCTGTTCCCCTCAGGCTCCTTCGACGTACCCTCCTTGGATTGGCTAGCACTCATATCCATAATAAGAGTCTTGATCAGGAAACTGGGTTAAGGCAACGAAAGAGAAAGAGGGAATAGGTACCAAATTCAAGAGAAGCTTCTTACCTTGGTCAAAGGAAAACCGAACACCAGAAGATTTGACTTACGAAACTGGATGACTCTTAGAAACCTCCCGAATGTAGGCTAAACGAAGAAGAGAAGATGAGAATAATCCCCTCTATAATCGGCCAATGCCCAAAAGAAGTGAGTCAAAATCTTCGGTTAATCAAGACAATGAGAGAAGAGAAAAGAATGAAAAGAGATAGAGGAAGAAGAACCCTTACCAAAATAACAAGAAAATGCCGATTGGAAAGGCTAGATTCAGCGATTGCAGCAACAATAACAAGAGTTCCAAATTCGGCTATGAAGGCTAAAAGAAGATGAGGTTCCAATGGTAGACCGAAAGATTAAGAACAAAAATAATCACTAGAACTAGAAGAAGAAAAAGACCTTGGAATTCGACTATGGTGAACTTTGAGAAAGAAAGAAATGGTATGAGAGTAGCTTAAATGAGAGTAGATAAAGAGAGATCAAGGAGAGTTTCAGCTCTTGACAAACAGAGATAACGCATGAACAAGGAGCAATCACTCACTGAAGTTCGGCCTATGGTGAAAAAAGAAAGGGAAAAGCTCTTTCGATTGTTGAGCAAAAGAACCTAATAGAAGAAAACTATGAAGAGGAAATAGGGAGAGAAGAGAGAACCACTTTGGTATTGTGGATAGAAAGTGTCGAAAATGCAAAAGAGGTCACTAGGGCTCCTATAGAGTTTCGGCACAAAGCACACCAAAGCTTCGGTTATGCTTCCTTTTCCCCAAATGCCGATTTTTGCTAGCCAACCCCACACATAGCTGAAATTCCTCCCCAACTCTCCAACATTCGGTCAACTACCAACCCTCTCTCCACATCCCACGAATTTCTCCACCCTTCACTCTCAATCCACCAATTCAAACTGGTTGACCCATTCAAACTCCTCAAGCACCTCTCCACCACCCATTTGAACTTGTTGACTTGTTCAAACTCCTCCTAGAAGAGTCCCAGCCGAAGGCTACCACCTCTCCATCCTGACGCCAAAAAAAATTAAGCTCCTTAATGTGGCCTGCGAGATTCAAACCTTCACCCTCTCTGCTACCCTTGTGGAGTCATCCCCTTTGCTCCCTAAGGCGTCAATTGCAACTCTTATACACTCCTCTTTGTGACATCAACCAAACACAAATATTCATAAGGCCTACCTCTACAAGCTCTCCCCCCCTAAAGTGCCCTAAAACAAAAATTTATCCAAGGCTCTGGCTTGAACCCGAGTTTTCCCCAGGCCCCCAAACACATCCAAATAGCAAGCAGAACAAGCCAAACACACAGAAAACCTAAAATGCAGAACCCCCCTAATTTGGGATTTTACAAGCCCCTAAATCGGGCTGTTACAGGTAGGCCGTGTGACTAGACATGGGCGTGTGATCGACGAGGCCGGCCATGTGCAATTTCATGGGCCAGGCCGAACTGGGCCGTGTGGGCCCCACAAGCGTGTGGGCCCCATACGAGCAAACCACACGTACGTGTGGGAATTATTGGGCTAGGCCGTGTGATCCACAGGTCCAAAGCCATTTTGGGCCGTGTGGGCCACACAAGCGTGTGGGCCTATATGGGCTAGCATCATGGGCCCGTAGGCCCATTTTCACTGTTTGACTGCTAAGGTCACACGGGTCGCCCGAGTCGACTGTAGACCTACTGATTGGGTCGGTAAGCTTACTTAGACCCCTAATTGACTGAATGACTATTATGCCCCTGTGTGATATAGATATGTATAGGTACATGTATGACAGTATGTTAGCATGCTATTTAAATTGTACTGAATACATGTATGATACCATGGTATGACATGACATGATTGCATGATACATTGTATGGGGATGGGTTTTATATTGATCGGAGGAAGTGTACTGAAAGGCTTCGAGCCTAAATTACTGGCAGCCCAGCTGCGTATTACTGTATAGTGCCGCATTCGGTACTCTCTAGAGTGTAGGGATGGGTGGGTTGATTATATCCCCATATGGAGTGTAAGGTTGGACGGAGATAGAGTGTAGAGGCTGGATGGGTAGGACTTGTGTACTGTTTAAATCTGTTTTTATACTTATCATTGATACTGTAATGGGCCAGGGCCCAAACACATGACTGTTCTATACTAAGATGGGTTAAAGCCCAAACTGATATTGACACTGATACTAAAAAGGGCTTAGGCCCAGACTGTGTTTGTTTTCTGTCTGTTTTCTTATATGGGATTACACATTGAGTTTTCACAAACTCACCCTTTCGTTTTAACTGTACAGGTAATCCCCAGACATAGGCGGATCGGTGCAACAGAGGACTCAACGGTGGCCACACGACCTATCTAATTCAATTTAGTATTTTATGATTTCGATTTAATTTTTGGGGTATTTTACTGTAATAATGGCCTCTTCGGATTTTTATTTTAATTTGGGATTCTGCTCATTTTGATTTATAACGGCTAGCAGTAGGATAAGACGTGAGTTTTCAAAAAGACAAATGTTTTAGCAAAAATACCACGAATACACAACATATTCAAAAGCTTCCTCAATAAATGACGTTTTGAAAATTAATAACGTTTTAAAGTGAATAACTTTTTGATAATGACTCACGTTTTGAAAATGAATGACACGTCTTGGAATCATCATAAAATAACACAAAGAGGTTAAATAGAAAAGGGGTTTTCTTCGATATCACACTTCACGAAAAACACTTCAATGTGACATCGCCAGATTCGACCATAGCATCTAGGCCGGGTTTGGGGTGTTACATTTAGTGGTATCAAAGCCAGGTTACAAAACTCAGTTGTGGATTGGGTTTTAAAAATATGAAATTCCTAAAGAACTGTTTGCAAATGATTCGAAGTGTTTTGAAAGGTTTTACTGAATGTGTGGTACACCGAGTCCCTATCACCGATTCTGTAAGTTCTCTCTGAAAGCTGTATTATGATTTGAACTGAAACTATTATAGGTATAATTATTGAGACTACTATAGGTAGTATACCGTACTGCAAACATCTTAGTAGTTTACACTGGGACTGTAGCAAAACAGATAGATACTGTGCTCTGCGAAAACGAATATTGAATTACTGATACTATTTTACATAAAACTTTGTTAATAATTATTGAAACTGTAAACTGATCTGCATAAAACTATTAATTCAGATAATATGAGATTAGACAATGAGCACTAGAGGTACTCACGAATGGGGTACAAGAGGCCGTGGTAGATGCTGTAGAGGTGCTAGAGTTGGGTCCTCGTCATCTAGCCACATACCTAATTGGGAAACCAGTGAGACACCAGCTTCACCTGTGACTGAGTCTGGGTCTCATGATCGAACGGCTGGGGACGACGCACTGTCTCAAGCCATGTTAAGAATTCTGGAGAGGGTCATTGGGACCAACATTGGAGCTGGAGGCCGAGGGTCGGTTACAGAACGACTCCGGTCCAATGGAGCTAAGATTTTTAGGGTTATTGTTGGAGTTGCCCCTAACGTGGCTGAGTACTAGATAGAGGCCACGGAAAGAATTATGGACGACCTGGATTGCACCCCCGAGCAAAAACTAAAGGGTGCTATATCGCTGCTACGAGATAAAGCATATCAGTGGTGGCTCACTGTAAAGGAGGGCACTCAGCCCGAACGACTGACCTGGGAATTCTTCAAATCTGTCTTCCAGGGAAAATACGTGGGTGCCAGTTATGTAGATGCCCAGAGGAGAGACTTTTTAAATCTGACTCAGGGGGACAGATCAGTGGCCGAATATGAGGCCAAGTTCTTAAGGCTGAGCCGCTATGCAGGAGGTATGGTGGCGATTGAGTACGAACGATGTGTTCACTTCAAGGACGGCCTCAGAGATAGCTTAAGAGTTCTGATAGCTCCACAGAGGGAGTGAGACTTTGCTGCGTTAGTGGATAAGGAGAAGATCGCTGAAGAGGTTAAGTGCACTGAGCGCCAGAACCGTGAGAAAGAGAGAGGTAGGAACATGAGGGATTCGGAGCCCTCGAGTTCCATTCAGAGGCCTAAGAAAAAGGCCAGAGTGGATGGGCCGATCAGAGTTGGGGCCCCTATGGTTGCTACTGGTCCACAGCCTTGTACCGATTGTGGGAGACGCCATTAAGGCGAGTGTTGGAAAAGAACTGGGGCATGTTTGAGGTGCGGTTTATTGGAGAACCGTATCAGAGAATGTCCACGGAGGCCTGATCAGATGCAAGCTCCTGGTTTGGGTACGGCACAGTCGTCGAGGGGTATTCAGCAGCTTCTGAGAGGCCGCGGTTAGGCTCGAGGTGGTAATGGGATGGGCCGTGGGCAGAGATCACCAGGCAGAGGTGCTAATCAGATTGAAGCGAGGCAGCCGGCTCTGATATATGCTGTACGTTGCCGAGAGGAGGGAGATGCTTCGGATGTCATCACGGGTACATTCTTACAACATGTTTGGTTGGGGGAATAGGAATGCATTCCCCCCAATTCGGTGGGCCCACCACCAAACCAACGTTTGGTTGGCTGAAAAGGATTACAGCCTGATTCCATTCAGGCCTTATTACAGCTAAAGGCTGTAATAGCCATTCATTGCCCACATACCTGAATAGCTATTCCGTTCGGCTCTCTTTTTCCCATTTTCCAAATTTTGCCCTCCTTCATCTTCTCCTTCATCTGCCGTCAAACTCTCTACACAATTTCTGCCCTCAAACTCTCTTGCCATATTTCAGATATTCTCCTTCATCTTCTCCCACAGATCTGTAACTTTCTCTCCTTCTGTTTCCATATTTCAGGTAATGGCATTTTTTCTTTATTTGATTTTTCTTGTCAATTAGGCCAAATTGATTTTGGGTTTTCTGTTTAGGGGAAATGCTGAAGTGTTAGAATCTATGTTAGATCGGTAATTAGTGGTAGAAATTGCTAAAGGAATCAATAGGGAAAAAATGGGTATTGTTTTTACTCGGATGTTCTCCTCTCTGTTGAACAGAGAAGCTCGAATTCTCGTCTTTGGGTCTTGACAATTTGGCAAAACTACTATTCTCTATAACCTTTCGATCTTTTCTAAACAAGCCTACCACTTTTATTTCTTTTCCATTTTCCCTCTTTATTTTCTAATTTTGGGTGTTATTTATTCCATATATATTTTTAATTATTATTTTGATCATCTTCCAACAGATCGACTTCAGATGGGCGAGGTAGTCTCTACAATTCAAGTAGGTTTGCCTTTCTTTGGCTAATCTCTCAATTCTTCTTTATCATTCTTGTTTTGGGTTTTTATTTTTTTCTAAATGACCCAAAGTGACTTGATCGCCATTTTTTTGAACTCTTTTTTTGCAATGATTGGGTTTAATGTAGAGACTGTACAATACAACAACATCAAGTTTCAAGTATGGGATTTAGGTAAGTTAACGTTAATAAATCGAAATAGCGGTGATGTAGCTTATAGAAATGGAGTTCAATTTAATTTATCGAATCATTGAAATTTGCCTTAATCCTTTTACTTAAAATTGAATCATTGAATTTCATTTTGATCCTATAGTTATCACGGTTGCTGCTTGCATTGGCATTTGCCACAAGACCTTTGGGAATTTTAGTTATAGTTTGAATTGTATAAGATTATATCAGCAGAAACTTTTATGGCTTGAATTTACAGAGAAATTGTTTGATTGTTAAGTTTAAACATGTAGCTTCGTTTTGCTTATCAGCTTTGAGATTCTATAAAGTTGTAACATTCATTTAACTCTTTGTTCCAGTTTAAATCAAATGTAGTTTTATTTTTTGCAGGTGGTCAGACAAGCATCAGGTACTTGTTTTTAAGCTATGTTTTCTCAAGGAAACATCCCAATACTTTTGGTACATATGAGATTTTCAATTGATTTGTTTCTTTTAACTAATGGAGATGCAACCTCTAAGTTACTTTGCTTCCTCTATTTATTTAATTCTGATATGGGGATATCTTGTGGGTTTTTCTGGCTGCTCTTTAGCTGGACAATAAGGTGAGATGAATGAAGATTCATCATTTTTCATTTATTTACTCAGGAAGGAGTTTTGTTTTTCGAAATTTTTCATTGCCAATTTGCTTTTTTTGTGATGATTTTAGTCCTTTCATCGGGCAATTTGCTGCTTGTTGAACATGCTGATTAACTTCACCACCCTCCAACACTCGTCTTCCACTTTTATTTTTAATCTGCATCTTTTACAGGCCATATTGGAGATGCTATTTCCCAAATACACAAGCAATAATTTATGTTGTTGATTCAAGTGACACTGATAGAATTGGAATAGCCAAGGAAGAATTTCATGCCATTTTAGAGGTATTCTTATGTCTAAACTGGCTAGTCGTGTTTGCATACAGAGACTGAGCAGGGGGTGGCACAAGCAATTACTCCCTTTGCTATTAACTTTAAGAGGGACCCATGGCCTAAGGTTTTAGACAATGCAAAGGACCTTGTAAAGAAAATGCTTAATGTTGATCCAAAGCAGTGTCTTACAATATAGGAAGTGCTTGGTAACCTTTTGTACATGTTACATGCTTTATTTATGTTGATATATATTTTCTATGCATGAAAAATCATCCCAACTATTCTATGCAGAACATCCATGGCTACAAAATGCCAAGAAAGCACCCAATGTTCCGTTGGGTAAGACTATGAAAGCTAGGCTCAAACAATTTTCTATAATGAACAAGCTGAAGAAGAGAGCTCTAAGGGTAATAATCTACTTGATAAATATTTTCTATAATGAAAAATTTTCTATCCTTCTTTTATGTACTTTTCAAATTATGTGGACAAACCTCATGTTTAGTACCAACTAAGCTCTTTAGCCTTTAGTCATACATTGTTTGCTGCTAGGTTTTTGAACATGAGGCAAGCCGAGGGAGAAGCAATATCCACTGTTGAACAGGTTGGTGCTCTTATCCAAATTGCATGTTGAATTTGCATATCATCTCTTTTGGTTCTGTGTTTTAACCTATAAAAAAAGAAAAAAGGAAGTTGAGTCCATCAGGTTCTCAGATGTGTTTTGCTTTATGAGCAGGAAATTGACTTGATTTGAGTGGTTAAGGAGATTCATGGGCTTAACTCACGGGGAGTGAATAAGTTCTTTGAGAGACTCTGAAAATTTTACCATTCACTTTATTTACTGAAAAGGTTTAGATGTAAAGGTACAAGTACCTCATTTCATTATTGTCATGGTATCATTCTTCTGCTTTTCCACTGAAACATCTTGTATTGCATTGTGTTATCTTTCAGATTGACGTGGAAAAACATGCAGGATTTCTTCCTTTGCACTTTATTGTAGTGCTTGTGTCATCTGATAGAGATGAAGCTCTGCTCAGATATTTATTATGTGGCATCCAGATTTTGCATACCTTGTGTGAATTAGCCCCTCACCATACTAGACTTGAGCAGGTTGCACTAATTATTCACATCTGGTTGTTTTTCTATTCTAATAATTTTAATTCTCTTTTTGTTCCATTATTTGTTGCGTTTGTTCTTGAATATAACAAGGGCTTGATACAAATTGAACTGTAATAAAGGGACTTGATACCGGAACGTTGTGATCCAGAATGGAGAAAGTTAATGGAAGAGTGTTGGTTGTTTGAGCCAGCAAGCAAGCCATCATTTATAGAGATAACAATCAGGTTGCGCCAAATGTCTGCGGCATTGCAACCCAAACAAAGCATACTCCAATTAGATGAAAAACAAATGGAAATCTCCTTGTAAGTCATACATACGTACATACAGACGAGAGATAGAAAAAGAAAAAGAAACAAAGAGAAAGTATAGATTCATGGATATAAAGAGAACTTACAAAATTCCTGTAACTTTTTGAAGTCAATCTGTTTGTAAATTTTATATTTATAACTAGTTAGAGATCGCTCTTTCTTGCAAGCAAGTGGTAAGGATTCTTCTTTGTTTTGAGCCAACAATATACACGAAGGGATTTACTTAAACTAATATGAAACAAAAAAAATATGAAGTAAATTGAAAACAAAAGCGTTTGTATACATAAAAAATTACGTAGAAAAAGACAAATAATATGACAGATAAAATCAAATAACAACCAAAACAAATTAATTTATCGAAAAGATGGAAGTTTAAATGTAATAGAAAAGTCTTATAATAATTGGAACACATCATGTATGGTTAATAAAATAAAATAAAGGATAAAATAAAATATAAAAAATCTATTTTTTATTAAAATTGACTATTAAAATAAAATGTTATTAGAGGATTATCATATTGTATGTTAAACTTCATTTTATATTATTATTAAAATAAAATTACTATTATAATTGACTATTAAAATAAAATGTTAATATTATATTAATATTATTATTAAATATTATTAATAAGTATATTAAGAATGTTATTAAATTATATATTATTTTATTAAATTGTATTTAATAATAATTATGTTACAATATGATTAAATTATTTATGTTTACTTTTATTAAAATATATTTAACAATAGTCTTATTAAAATTTAATAACAATAATCATCTACTTACAAAAATTCTGTTAAGGGTACTTTGGTCATTTAAACCTTTTTCTTTATACTATTACAACATCTATTTCATTCAACCAAACACAAGAATTCTATTACAGCTCTATTTCATTCCATTCAACCAAGCGGTTGAATTTACGATTCTGACTCTATTCCATTACTGACTCTATTCAATTACAGCTCTATTCAATTACAGCCCTATTCCATTACAATGAACCAAACGTACCCTTAATTTTTAATGTACCTTATACTGCATTAATAGATATAGGATCCACTCATTCCTATGTTGCCTGCTCTATTACTAAAAACTTGGGGATTCCGGTTGAGAGTACTCTGAGTGAAATTACGGTATTAAGTATATTGGGGCAGTCCGTCCGGGTTAATAAGTTATTTAGAGACGTTCCTTTACAGGTACAAGGAGTTATTTTTCTGGCCAATTTAATGGAACTCCCTTTTGGAGAATTTGATCTGATACTGGGCATGGATTGGCTAGTTAAACACCGAGTGAACTTGGATTGTACCACTAAACGGGTGGTATTGAGAACGGAGGAGGACAACGAAGTAGTTGTAATTGGGGAACGTCGGAACTACTTGTCGAATTTGATTTCTGCATTGAGGGCCGAAAATTTGGTTCGTAAGGGATCTGAGGCATATCTGGCCTACATCAATGTTTCAGATTCTGGGGATTCTTCTGTTAGAGAAATTAGAACGGTTAAAGACTTTCTGGACGTCTTTCCTGAAGAGCTACTTGGGTTACCTCCAAACCGTGAAGTTGAGTTTAGGATTGAGCTCCTTCCTAGTACAGCTCCGGTGTCCATCACCTCTTATAGAATGGCACCGAAGGAGCTTGTGGAGCTTAAAGCTCAAATCTAAGAGTTACTAGATCATGGTTTCATCCGCCCTAGTGTGTCTCCGTGGGGAGCACCAGTTCTATTCGTAAAAAAGAAGGATGGATCCATGCGTATGTGCATTAATTATCGGTAATTAAACAAGTTGACCATCAAGAATAAGTACCCCATGCCGAGGATAGACGACCTGTTCGATCAGTTCCGAGGAGCTTCAGTTTTCTCTAAAATTGACCTCCGATCTGGGTACCATCAGTTGAGAGTTAAGGAGGCTGATGTGCACAAGACTGCATTTAGGACTCACTATAGGCATTATAAGTTCTTAGTAATGCCATTTGGATTGACGAATGCACCAGCAGCTTTTATAGATCTGATGAACCGAGTGTTCCAACCCTATCTGAATCAGTTCGTGGTAGTCTTTATTGATGACATTCTGGTGTATTCGAAGATTGATGATGAACATGATGAACATCTCCGAGTGGTTTTGCAAGTTTTGATGGAGAAGCAACTGTACACCAAGCTCAGTAAGTGTGAGTTTTGGTTAAAAGAAGTATCATTTCTGGGCCATGTGGTATCTGCTGAGGGGATTAGAGTCGATCCTCGAAAGATTGAAGCTATCTTTGATTGGAAGCAGCCTAGGACTGTATCAGAGATTCGCAGTTTTCTGGGACTGGCTGGGTACTATCGACGATTTGTAGAGGGCTTTTTTGTAATTGCAGCACTCTTGACTAAGCTGTTACGTAAGGATGTGCCGTTTAACTGGACTAATTTACAGCAAAAGAGCTTTGAGAAGCTCAAAATCGTACTAACTGAAGCCCCTGTTCCAATACAGCCAGTTCCTGGAAAAGAGTTTATTGTGTACAGTGATGCATCACATGTCGGTTTAGGATGTGTGTTGATACAAGAAGGTAAGGTGGTGGCGTACGTATCTTGCCAGCTTAAGGCTCATGAGGCAAATTATCCGACGCATGACTTGGAGTTGGCCGCAGTGGTATTCACACTAAAAATCTGGAGACATTACTTGTATGGTGAGAAGTGTATCATTTACACTGATCATAAGAGTCTTAAATATCTCCTCACTCAGAAGGAGTTAAACCTTAGGCAGCGTAACTGGATTGAGCTGCTAAATGATTACGACTGTACGATTGAATACCATCCTGGTAAGGCCAATGTGGTGGCCGACGCACTGAGCCGAAGAGCTGTGACTGATTTGTGGTGATGTTTGCTCGTCTCAGTTTATTTGAGGATGGTAGTCTGTTGGCTGAACTCCATGTTAAACCGATGTGGATCGAGCAGATTAAGGGTAAATAGTTGGAGGATGAGTCACTGGGCCTTCGATTCCGACAGATTGAGGGTGGTATTACATCAGATTTTGGATTAAATAGCGAAGCGGTTCTTTGTTTTCGTGGGAGAGTCTGTGTACTGAATGATGCCGAGTTGAGGCAGTCTATACTGTGAGAGGCACATAGTAGCCCTTATGCTATGCATCCTGGCGGGAACAAGATGTTACCGATTTTGTGAGTAAATGTCTAACATGCCCGGCGAGTTAAGGTGAGCATCGGCTACCCTCGTGGTTCTGCTTGCCCGGTTAAAATACCGCTTTGGAAGTGGGAAAGAGTGACTATGGATTTCGTAAGTGAGTTGCCCTTAACGCCTACTAAGAAAGATTCAGTGTGGGTCATCGTGGATCGATTGACCAAGTCTGCCCATTTCATACTGGTTTATAGTGATTTCTCTCTACAAAAGCTGGTTAAACTATTATGTGTTTGAGATAGTGAGACTGCATGGGGTACCTGTTTCGATAATATCTGCTAGGGATCCCCGCTTTACGTCTCATTTCTGGAAGAAGCTACATGAAACTCTAGGTACAATGTTAGACTTCAATACTGCGTTCAATCCTCAGACAGATGGTCAATCTGAGAGGGTGATTCAGATACTGGAAGATATGTTAAGGGGTTGTGTAATTAACTTCCGAGGCAGTTGGGAGGAGTTTTTGCTGTTGGCAGAGTTCGCTTACAACAACAGTTACCAGTCTAGCATACAGATGACACCTTATGAGGCACTCTATGGTCATAACTGTCATACTCCTTTGTGTTGGACTGAGTTGGGCGAGTGCCGTATTCTGGGTCCTGAACTGGTTTCTAATACTGAAGATAAGGTCAGGTTGATTCGAGATCGACTAAGAGAGGCATCTGATAGGCAAAAGTCATATGCGGATCTGAAGCGTCGAGAGATTGAGTATTTTGTGGGGGACTTTGTTTTTCTCAAGGTCTCACCGTGAAAGAAGGTTCTGAGATTTGGTCGTAAGGGCAAGTTGAGCCCCAGATTCATTGGACCTTATCGCATACTGAAGCGTGTGGGACCAGTTGCCTACCAATTGGAGCTACCTCCAGAGTTAGAGCGGATTCACGATGTGTTCCATGTTTCTATGTTGAGACATTACCGCTCTGATTCCACACATATTGTTCCAGTTAAGGAAATCGAGGTTAGGCCAGATCTGACCTTCAAAAAGGAGCCGGTACAGATATTGGACCGTGATGTTAAAGTTTTGAGAAGAAAGTCCATCCCACTGGTTAAGGTTCCTTGGTGTAATCATAGTTCTGAGGAGGCCACGTGGGAGCCTGAGGATGCAATGCGGTGGCAATATCCTCACCTTTTCTGATCAGGTAAAATTTCGAGGCCGAAATTTTTCTTTAAGGAGGGTAGAGTTGTAACGTCCCAAAAATCTTTAATATTTATTTTTTTATGTTCGTGACACAAATTGTGTATCTACTTTAGTGGTTAAGTGTTCTAGGAGTGTCTGAGAAGTCTTGGGTTCAAGCCTTAGTTTGGGCAAAATTTTGTTTTTAATTGAATAAACCCCTATCTTTAGACAGTAAGCTTATAAATAAATTCTAGCAAAATATGTCAGAATAGGCCTGCTGGTCTGGCGGTTAAGTGGAGAGCTTATGGGTAGGAGGTCTGGGGTTCGAGTCTTGGCGCAAACAGGGAGGAACTTATTTTATTACTTGTGTCGTGTTGGTATTTTAGTCCAGCCAAAATACTGAAGAGTTTGACTGAGGGTTGGTTTCGGTTGTTGAGAGGATTTTGGTGAGATAAGAGGGAGGATTTTAAGGAGAGTTTTTAGGGATATGAAGAGAGAGTTGGTGCCAAATTGAATTCCTTGTTGCTCTCTCAAATTTTCGGGTGGGGTTTGTATTTCTCCTCATTTTGGCTTCTGTCAATTGTTTTCCATTCTTGAAGGCCGAATATTGTTAAGGGTTCCAACTAGTTTCTCTCCTTTTCTTCTTTTCTGACTTCGCTCTTTCCTTCGGAAATCGTTTCCTCCCTCCATTGTTTACCGATTTTCTCTTCTTCTTCTACCCCACTAATAAACGTTCTCTCCTTCCTCTCTTTGGTCGAACTTTCTCCCTCCCTTCATTTTCCTTTTCATCTCTTTTAGCCGATTCATTCTTTCTCTTACGCGCAACTCCTAATTCCGTGGGTTCGGTAAGTTTCGGTGAGTGCTAACTTTAACTTTTCTTTTTGGAATATTGTTTAAGAGGGGTTTTGTTGTTGGTAGGAATTATTCAGCGGACTGGTGATCTTTGATTGGCGTGCGAAGTGTGCGAAACCCCATTGGTGCGTGTGAAGGTTCTAGGGTGCTCGTGGTTCTCGGTTTAATGGCGTTAGCGAAGGGTCTTCTTCAGCGTTAAGTCAAGCTAATACTGTTAACGATTGTTGAGACCCGTGAATTAATCTGCTAACCGGTTCTGAATGACCTTTGATAGGTATTCGGGCTTAGGGAGTGTTTCGGCATCGAATTCGTGATAGGTGTGTGTAAACACTGTTCTACAATCGAAAATCGACAAAAAGCTAAAAAGGGTGAATCGTCAATGCCACACGGGCTTACAGTTACCCGTGTAGTAGGCCGTGTGACTAGACATGGGTGTGTGATCGACGAGGAAGGCTATGTGCAATTTCATGGGCCGGGTGAATTTGGTCGTGTGGGCCCCACACGAGCAAACCACACGAGCGTCTGGGAATTATTGGGCCAGGGCGTGTGATCCACAGGTCCAAAGCCATTTTGGACCGTGTGGGCCACACGGGCGTGTGGGCCCACATGGGCTAGCATCATGGGCCCGTAGGCCCATTTTTACTGTTTGACTGCTAAGGTCGCACGGGTCGCCCGAGTCGACTGTGGACCTACTGATTGGGTCGGTAAGCTTACTTAGACCCCTAATTGACTGAATGACTGTTATGCCCCTGTGTGATATAGATATGTATAAGTACATGTATGACTGTATGTTAGCATGCTATTTAAATTGTACTGAATACATGTATGATACAATGGTATGAAATGACATGATTGCATGATGCATTGCATGGGGATGGGTTTTATATTGATCGAAGGAAGTGTACTGAAACGCTTCGAGCCTAAATTACTGGTAGCCCAGCTGCATATTACTGTATAGTGCTGCATTCGGTACTCTCTGGAGTGTAGGGATTGGTGGGTTGATTATATCCCCACATGGAGTGTAGGGTTGGACGGAGATGGAGTGTAGAGGCTTGATGTGTAGGACTTGTGTACTGTTTAAATCTGTTACTGCACTGATCATTGATACTGTAATGGGCCACGGCCCAAACACATGAATGTTCTGTACTGAGATGGGTTAAAGCCCAAACTGATATTGACACTGATACTAAAAAGGGCTTAGGCTCAGACTGTGTTTGTTTTCTATCTGTTTGCTTATATGGGATTACACACTGAGTTTTCGCAAACTCACCCTTCTCTTTTAACTGTACAGGTAATCCCCAGACATAGGCAGATCGGTGCAACGGAGGACTCAGCGGTGGCCACACGACCTATCTAATTCAATTTAGTATTTTATGATTTCAATTTAATTTTTGGGGTATTTTACTATAATACCGGCCTCTTTGGATTTTTATTTTAATTTGGGATTCTGCTCATTTTGATTTATAACTGCTAGCAGTAGGAAAAGACGCGAGTTTTCAAAAAGACAAATGTTTTAGCAAAAATACCACGAATACACAACCTATTCAAAAGCTTTCGCAATAAATGACGTTTTGAAAATTAATAACGTTTTAGAGTGAATAACTTTTTGATAATGACTCACATTTTGAAAAAGAATGAAACGTCTTGGAATCATCATAAAATAACACAAAGAGGTTAAATAGAAAAGGGGTTTTCTTCAATATCACACTTTACGAAAAACACTTCAATGTGACATCGCCAGATTCGGCCATAGCGTCTAGGCCGGGTTTGGGGTGTTACAGTGGTGATGGAAAAGAGAAGATATGTTTGTGTAGCCTCTGGTAGGACAAATATATTGCAAAACAAAGTGGCAGTTCACGATAAAACATGCTATTATGAATGAAAATTATATAAGGTGTTAAGGGGGTGAATGTATGAAATTAGAGTGTATGATATGCTTTTTATTTTGAATTCTGGGTACGTGACTAGCATGAAGATGGGTTGTCTAAGTTATATTATGTTGGCATATATTGTACGCCCATATGTTAAGTTGGCGTACTCAGTCTGTCTGTGTTCGTATATGCCATTGGGCATACTTCGTTCTTAGGTTTGCTAATTGAAGGCATATTTTGTTAGAAGGACTACGCCAGAGTGCTATTGATATTATGAGCTGACTATATTATTCTGTATCATGCATGATTCTGAGGGGTGGCGTATAAATGTATTTTGGAAATGACTTGCATAAAGAACTTTTATTTTGATAAGACTCTGTTTTTATGAGATCTTTATTAAATATCAAAATTTAGATTTAAAGTTTTATATTATGTTTAATTAGGTTGTTCTATATGAATTTATACGCCATATGGCTTGAACGTTATTGTTAATTATTAATGATTTTATTTAAAATTTAGTAAAGCAGCAATTATAACTTGTTTTATATTTATAATTTGTAAAGTTTCCGCCAAATAAATTTACTATAAGTTAGCCATAAATTATAACTTGTTTTATATTTATAAGTGTTGAGTAGTAACACATCATACTCGGATCTTATTAAAGGGTCGGGTTTGGCATGTTACAGTGGCCACGAGTTGCTTGTTCTAGAACAAGCAATTTATCACAGTCATTTGTTGATGGTGATCATATTAATCATTAAAAAGACAAAATGGTGACAGTGAGATAAAATAGGATTGTATTGAGTGAACGTATTTAACTTAAAGGAATCAAGGATATCATATGAGGGTAACACACACATGGCGAGGTCATTGGACAAAGCAGTGGGATGAATTACTTTTGTAAAGAGTATACAATAAGGAGTTTCCAATCATGGTACTTCTTTTGGACTAAATCCATGATTAAGTAAACTACGAATTATCAGAATGATACTTTTGGACATAATTACAATTACTAGAGCCTAATTGTAAATGTTCGATTGGTCCCACCACTAGCTCAACAAAAGCTTGACCGGACTACATTTGTAACACCCCTTACCCGTGTCCAACGCTGGGACAGGATTCGAGGCATTACCGGCTTAACTTGCTTAAACATACAACATCGGGCTATAAAATTTCATTTCAACTTAAAGCTTCTCATTCGTATTCATAACATCCTTATTATGGGCCTACGAGGCCCTAAACATACATACGCAAGATTTTGGAATTTAACCGAAAACTTTTGCACACTTAGAAAATATTTGCCTAAACAGGGCCACACGCCCGTGTGGAATGGAACACGTCCGTGTGGGCAGGCAGCATGGTCACACATGCCCATGTTCCTTGTAACATCCCGATTTAGGGCCTAGTCAGAATAGTGGTGTGAGACCACAAATCTGAGGTATATGAATGAGTTTTTGAAGTTTATGCTATGTATGCATGCTAGTGTGAAAGTTTCATGAAGCAATTTTATAAAATTACGGTTGAATTGTCCAAAAGAACTAAATTGCAAAAGTTGCAAAATGTGAGATTCTAGAAGCTATTTGTGTGAAATAGCTTTAGAATATTAATTAGAGGTCCTTAAATAGCAATTTTTCCAATTTCTAATATTTGGACAAAATTGGGCATGGATAAGTTAAAATAGAAAGTTTATCAAAAAGGGAATTTTGGTCATTTATCAATTAAGTGATTAAAATAGGAGAAAATATGACAAAATTCATTCAACTTCTTTCTCAAAATTTTGTAGAAATTTTTAAGAGCCATTGTTAGGGTTCTTCAAATTTTTCAAGCTTGCTAGTAAGTGCATCTAGCCTTGTTTTTGATATTCTTTGTATTTTTGAAGTCCTTGTAGCATGAGTAAGCTATTTTTAGCTATTTGATGACCTATAAAGGATGTTCAAAAATGTGGCCATGTATGACATGCATGTATTTTGATATTTTATGGAATATTATGAAAGCTTGATGTAGTAGAAACATCTTTTGCTAAATGAGTTTCCATAGAAAATACATGTAGGGACTAGTTTGTGAAAGTCTTAAGTTTGGTCATACATGTGTGATGTAGTGAGAATTGATGATTGCTTTAGTTGAGTAAGTGATTCGGCTAAGCATGAAAGGCTAGAAAGTTGAATAAAAATCACTTTACGAGCCTTGGGCCAATAGTGTAATTATGAGAAAAATTTAGGGCAAAAGAGTAATTTTGCCAAAGTATGAGATGTGGGTCAATTTGGTCAATGTGTGTATTGAATAAGCTGATTTATTCATTATAGATCAAGAAAGACGAAGCCCTGATCGAAACAGAGGCAAAAGCAAAGTGGTGGACTAAATTGTACGTTTCTATACTTTTGAGTATCGAGGTAAGTCTATGCATAAACAATGCATTCATACTTACAATTTGTTAATGCTAGCTAGTGTGTAGCAGCATGATTAAGAATGAATGAGAATCTATGTGGAATGAATGTGGTAGGAATCGTGAATGGATGTAAGATTGAGTAAGTAGATATGTGAATGTATAGTGATAATGCTAAATGGTGGGCTAAGTGCGATACCATCCTAAGGCATAATGACGATGAGCTGGCTATGTGCGATGCTATCATTAGGTATATTATCTAGTGGGCTATGTGCAAAACCACTATGATTACCTTCATGGTAGGCTAAGTGCGATACTACCTTATTAATTGATTGTAGTGGGCTAAGTGCGAAACCACCGAGACATTAGCTGTGTGGATTAGCTGTGTGGATTAGCTGTGTGGATTAGCTGTGTGGATTAGCTGTGTGAATTAGCTGTGTGGATTAGCTGTGTGGATGTATTATCGAGAAATAATGATGTGTTGTATACTGAGTAAATGTGATATTGAATGCAGGGGTGCATGTCAATGGTTATGAGTAAGTGACTCATGATGTGTTGGAATAAATGTGGTAAGGGATAGAAAGAGTAAGCATAGTTGTACATTATATGTTAGTATAATGCTAATTGTTGTTTAGCTTATACTATGTTGCTTAATTGTTTATGTGTAAACTTACTAAGCTCAAAGCTTACTCCCTTTCTTTTCCCTTGTCTTATAGAGTAAAGTGTTGAATCGAGATACGAGGATCAATTGGAAGATCGCCCACACTATCAGCACACTCTGGTACATTAGTCTCAATGTTTTGTATATGGCATGTATAGGGGCTAGACAAGTTAGTGAATTTTGTTGTATATGGCTATGTTGAGTTGGCCTTTAAATGGATAATCTATTTTTTAAAATGCCATAGTTGTTGGCTACTTTATTATATGAAAAGATTTAGTTATCCAAGTGAGATTGTAAGATTGTGAGTTGATTATGGATGTGTTGAATGAGTGCATGATTGTGTATGCTAGAAGGGTGAAAAGAACTTGGCAAATAGCTTTGTTCTTTTCCATGTGGATAGACACACGGGCGTGTGTCTAGGCCATGTGTGACACACGGCCAGCCCACGGGCGTGTGACTCAGCCGTGTGTCCCCTGCATGTTAGTATTTTAAATCAGAATAGACCACGGACTAGCCACACGGGCGTGTGTCTAGGGCATGTTGGATTAATCAGTGTTGGACACGGGCTAGCCACACGGGCGTGTGTCTAGACTCTAGGCCGTGTTAAGGTAGTCAGTGCGCACCACGGGTGGAAGGCACGGGCGTGTGCCCTAACCGTGGGGCATTGGTAGAATGCTTGAGTTTTCATGCATGGGTAGTGACCATAGGCGTGTGTGATATCCACGGCCGTGCCAAATCTTACACGGGCATGTGAGCCCTGTATAGATGGAAAAATTTTAAGATCATAAGAGATTTCGATATGTTCTCGAGAGCCCTCGTGTGTTTGAGAGAGGCCTTGTAGGTCGGGATTGAGGTTGTTGTGATGGCCAAATAGAGTGGTCATGTTGTGCCTAAGTGGCAATCTTAAGGTCTTTAAGTCGGTAACGCCTCGTGCCCGGTTCCAGCGTTTAATACAGGTTAGGGGTGTTACATTTAGTGGTATCAGAGCTATGGTTTAGTCAGTTCTAGGACTATCGTAGCGGGTGTAAGAGTCTAGCTATACATGCCATAAGTGTACAATGATAATGTGGTGGCTTCTGATGATTTTAAATCTTGTTTTATATAGAATATGGATTCCGATCCATTGGCTGCTTTGATGAAGCGACTAGTAATGCGTGGCTCTGCGCAAGGAACCGTGCTGTTCAAAGTGGACCGAGGCTAGGGGTCAAGGGAAGGGGCTCGGGAAGCCTTTCTCCGGATGATGAGCAATTGGTATTCGGATTATGTTCGAGCGAACCCTAATGCTCAACCTCCTCCTCCTATACCTCAGCCAATTCCTGTGGCTCCTCAAGGTATTGATGTAGTGAGGATATCGAAACCCCCGGTAGATAAGATTAGAAAACACGGGTGAGGAGTTTAGAGCTAAGGTTGATGATAACCACGAGAGGCGAGTTCGGTTAGAGAACTCGATGAGAGTATTCGATAAACTCTCTTGTACACCTGAAGAGAGCTTGAAGTGTGTCATATCCTTGCTGAGGGACTCGGCATACCATTGGTGGAAGACGTTGACGTCAGTGGTCCCGAGAGAGCGGGTGACATGAGACTTCTTTCTAGAAGAGTTCCGGAAGAAGTATATAAGCCAGAGGTTTACTGATCGGAAAAGGAAGGAATTCATTGAGTTGAAGCAAGGAAGAATGTCAGTAGCGAAATATGAGCGTGAGTTTGTTAGGCTTAGCAAATACGCTCAAGAATGTGTGTCGTCAGAGACCATATTGTGTAAAAGGTTCGAAGACGGACTGAATGAGGACATCAAACTCCTAGTGGGTATTTTGGAGTTGAAAGAATTTGTGGTGTTGGTCGAAAGGGCAAGTAAAGGGTGAAGAGTTGAGTCTGTAAAAAAAAAGGGTGTGATTGAAGCCCGAGATGCTAGAAAGAGGCCGATGGGCAAGTCGTATCAAGCCCAAATAGAAAGGTCCAAGGAAGTGAGTCCTGGGGCGTCGGCACCTGATGGGTTATTCGCATCGAGACTTGGGCAATACTCGTTCAGGTTTGAGAGTCCAAGCCACCTCGATGGAAAGTGTGGGCAATCCGAAGAGTAAACCGAAGTGTCTAAGTTGTGGTAGATATCACACCAAAAGTGTTAGGGTGATCGAAAGCGTTATAAGTGTGGTTCCCCGACCATTTTATATAAAATTGCCCAGAGAGGATGATAAGGAAGAGAAGCAAGAGATGAGATCCAATGATGTGTCTGCGCAAGGGTAGACCACCAAGGAACCCGAGAGGCGGGAATAGTGGTAGAGGTGCATCTAGAGACTCTCTTTGTGAGACTAAAGGGTCGGGCACTGCGAGGACGTATGCCATTCGCGCTCGCGAAGAGGCATCCTCCACGATGTGATAACGGTACTTTTTCTCTCTTTAACACCCTTGTTATTGCTTTAATAGATCCAGGGTCTACTCATTCTTATATTTGCATGAGATTGGCATCTAGTTTGAGTATGACTGTTGAGTCTACGGACTTCGTGGTTAAGGTGTCAAACCCGTTAGGTAAGCATGTGTTAGTGGACAAGGTGTGTAAGAATTGTCCTTTGATGATTGAGAGTCATTGCTTTCTGGCAAACCTAATGTTGTTGCCGTTTGATGAGTTTGATTTAATCCTAGGCATGGATTGGTTGACTACCCATAGTGTCTTAGTAAACTATGGTAATAAGTTTATTGATTTGAAATGTGAGAGTGGAGATGTGGTTCGGGTTGAATCAGGTGGATCAGATAGTCTACCAGTGATGATTTCTTCCTTAGTGGCTGATAAATGCTTGAGAAAAGGGTGTGAGTCCTATCTTGCTTTTGTGTTGAATACTCGAGAGGTTGGAGTAGAGTTTGAAACAGTGCCAGTGGTTTGTGAGTATCCGGATGTATTCCCGGAAGAGTTACTCGGATTACCCCCAGTGAGAGAGGTTGAGTTTGGGATTGAGTTAGTTCCGGGAACGGCACCTATTTCGATTGCTCCGTATAGGATGGCACCTTTAGAGTTGAAAGAACTGAAGGTTTAGTTGCAAGAGTTGTGAGATAAGGGTTTTGCAAAGCCCGAGCTACTCACCGTGGGGTGCTCCGGTATTGTTTGTGAAGAAGAAAGATGGGTCTATGAGGTTGTGTATAGACTATAGATATCTTAACAAAGTGACGGTTAAGAATAAGTATCCTTTACCAAGGATTGATGATCTTTTTGATCAACTGAAGGGAGCTATAGTGTTCTCCAAGATAGACACGAGTGCAGTTATTATCGATTGAGAGTGAAAGAGCAAGATGTGTTGAAAACTGCATTTCAAACAAGGTATGGCCATTATGATTTTTTAGTTATGCCGTTTGGTTTGACGAATGCACCGGCGATTTTTATAGATCTGATGAACCGTGTTTTCAGACCATATGTGGACAAGTTTGTAGTTGTCTTCATTGACGACATATTGATCTATTCTCGAGATGAGAACGATCATGAAGAACATTTGATAATTATCTTGCAAACTTTAAAAGATAAGCAGTTGTACGCTAAGTTTAACAAGAGTGAGTTTTGGCTCCGTGAGGTCGGATTCCTAGGACACATTGTGTTGGGTGATGGTGTTAGAGTTGACCCGAGTAAGATATCAGATATTGTGGATTGGAAACTACCGAGGAACGTGTCGGAAATAAAAAGTTTCTTGGGATTAGCAGGATATTACAGATGTTTCGTAAAAGGGTTCTCTGTGATTGCTACCCCGATGAGGAAACTATTGCACAAAGATGTCAAGTTTGAATGGACTGAGACATGTCAACAGAGTTTTGAGAGGCGAAGATATTATTGGTCGAGGCATCGGTTTCGGTTCAACGAGAATCGGGAAAAGAGTTTGTAGTTTCTGATGGCGCATCGTTTAATGGTCTCGGTTGCGTGTTGATGCAAGAGGGTAAGGTAGTCGCTACGCCTCGAGGCAGTTGAAACCGCACGCGAGAAGAATTATCGGACTCATGATTTGGAGTTGGCTACGATTGTTTTCGCGTTAAAGATTTGGCGACATTACTTATATGGTGAGAAGTGCCGAATCTTTACGGATCACAAGAGTTTGAGATATTTGATGGATCGGAAGGATGCGAATTTGCGGCGAGAGGCGGTGGCTTGAGTTTTGAAAGACTATGAGTTAGTTATTGATTACCACCCGAAAAGCGAATGTGGTTGCGGATGCCCTGAGTAGGAAATCCTTGTATGCTCTAAGAGTTATGAGGACAAGTTTGGCATTGTCGATGATGGTGCTATTCAGCGAGTTGAGAGCTAAGCCACTATTTGTTCAAGCAGATATGTGAAGCTCGAGAGAAATGATGATAAGATGTCACTAAGAGAGATAAGCGTGAGTCGGAAGGTGATTACGATTTTCAAGTGGGCTCGAATGGTTGTTTCTTTGTCGCAGTGCGATGAATTTGTGTACCTAGAGATGAGGAGTTAATCCAAAAGGTTTTGCATGAGGCCCCACGGTGGATGTTTGTCGATTACATCAGGCGATCTGAAAATGTATAATACTTGAAGAATTCTTATTGGTGGCGGTATGAAAAGAGATATTTTGAGTTCGTGACAAAGTGTCCGATTTGTCAACAAGTGAAAATTTGAGCATCAAGTGCCTTGGGATTGCTTGACCGGTGATGGTACCCGAATGGAAGTGGGATCGGGTTTCCATGGATTTTGTGATGGGGTTGCGGATGACTCAGAAAAAGAGAGATCTTTGTGTGGGTTGTTGTGGATAGACTAACGAAGTCGGCTCACTTTATTCGATGACGTATTGATTATTCCTTTGGATAAGTTAGTGAGTTTATGTTGCAGAGATAGTGAGGTTACATGGTGTACCTATGTCTATAATATCGGATAGGGATCCGAGGTTCACTTCGAGGTTTTGGAAGAGGTTGCAAGAGGCTTTGGGAACAAAGTTGAATTTCAGTACTGCGTTCCATCCGCAAACTGATGGTTAGTCTGAAAGAGTGATTCAAGTTCTCGAAGATACGCTTCGATGCTGTGTGTTAGAATTCGAGGGTAATTGGGAGAGATATCTACCTTTAGTCGAATTTGCTTACAACAACAGTTATCAGTCAAGTATACGGATGGCTCCGTCTGAGGCCTTGTATGGTCGTAAGTGTCAGACTCCTTTGTATTGGACCGAGCTTAGTGAGAAATGGATCCATGGGGTCGATCTAGTAAAAGAGACCGAGGAGAAAGTGAAAATAATCCGTAATAGTCTGAAAGTTGCTTGGACCGACGTAAGAAGTAAACGCGGATCTCGAAAAGAAAAGAAATTGAGTTTGAAGTGGGCGACAAAGTGTTTTTGAAAGTGTCCCCATGGAAGAAGATTATGAGATTTGGACGAAAAGGAAAATTGAGTCCAAGATTCATAGGGCCGTATGAGATTACAGATAGAGTTGGGCCAGTAGCATACCGGTTGGCTTTGCCGGTAGAGTTGGAAAAGATTCATAATGTGTTCCATGTGTCGATGTTGCGATGGTATCGCTCCGATCCTTCACATATGATTCCTTCGACAGAAATTGAGATAAGACCGGATATGTCTTATGATGAAGAGCCAATTAAGATCTTGGCTCGAGAAGTGAAACAGTTGAGAAATAAGAGCATAGCACTAGTGAAAGTGTTATGGCAAAAACACGGTGTGGAAGAGGCTACATGGGAAACGGAAGAAGCTATGAGAGAGCAGCATCCAAACCTCTTTACTGGTAAGATTTTCGGGGGCAAAAATCTCTTAAGGGGGAAGAGTTGTAACATCCCGATTTAGGGTCTAATCGGAATAGTGGTGCGAGACCACAAATCTGAGGTATATGAATGAGTTTTTGAGGTTTATGCTATGTATGCATGCTAATGTGAAAGTTTCATGAAGCAATTTTGTGAAATTGCGGTTGAATTGTCCATGTAACATCCTGAAAAGGGCCTATGCATTTTCGGTTTAATTGTATGAAGTGACATGTTTTAAGTATTATGAATAAATTTTGAATATTTTTGGAAACCCGGAAATGAGTGAAAATAAGTTAGAAATGAACATTTTGGAAACACGAAAATGTATGGAAATGTTAAGTTTAAAAATGGAAGGTGAACATTTTTAGAACCTTGGAAATGTAAGGAAATGTCTTGTAAGGAAATGTCATGGAAATGTAAGGAAATGTCTTGGAAATGTAAGGAAATGTCTTGTAAGGAAATGTCATGGAAATGTAAGGAAATGTCAAGTTTCTGAGCCAATCGAAAATTTTTGGAAACTTAGAAATGACCTAGAAATGACGAGTTTTAAGGTTTAAAAGGGGAAATTAAGGCAAGGTGGCCTTAAAGAAAAAGTTTGTGAAATTTGACACACAAGCAGGCTTGGAAAAGTGGTGCAGAAGATGCCACTTAGGGCCTATGGAAATGGCGCCACATGCAAGGTGTTGGGCCTAAGTTCGAGTCACATGGGAAGCAAATAAAAGAAATTTTATTTTGCTACAAGGAAGAGAGAGAGGTGGGGCGGCACATGGCTATAAATTAGGAGCTTTCATTATTTTATAAATAGGGGATAAATAAAGGGATTTATTTATCATTATTGTTGGATTAAATTCTTTTAATTTGAATAAATAAATAAAGAGGAAAATAAGGGAGAAGTGATGGCCAAGTAAGGGACTTTGAGTTTAATAATTTCGGCTAAGTAAGGATAGTTCTTTGAATTATCTTTTATTTTAAGTGATAATTAAAGGATAAAGTTATCGATAGAGGAGTGGTGGCCAAGTAAGGGACTCCTTAGATGATAATTTCGGCTATAAAAGGAAGGAAGGAGGGCTACTCATCAATTTGTGCTTCAGCCTTTCTCTGCCGAATTCTCTTCACCAAATCTTCTTCTTCTTTTATTTTTGCCAAGCCGAAATACCTTGTGTTCTAGCCAAATCCTCCATTTTTATTCTTCCTTTTCTTTTCTTTCCAATCCATCAAAAGTTGAATCTTGGAAGGGCTTCAAGCATAGGTGCTATCGATTTCTTCAAAGGTAAGAACAAGTTTGATTCCCATTCTTTTCTTTTAGATTAGCCGAGAGATAATCTAACCCCATACATATTATGGTTGCCGAATATGGAAGGACCTTTCGGGATTATCAGAGTAGTCGACTAAAAGGAGGAGTATTCGGGATTTCTAAGATTAAGGTAAGACATGTGAATATTCGGCCAAAGGCCTTGATTTATGTTTGATGATTAAGATTAAGTCTAACGTAAGGTTTTAGGGATTTTGACATTCCTAGTGAAACAAGGAACAGTTTTGGGATTTGTTGGTGTTCCAATCGGCAACAAGGTAAGAATACTAATCCTACTAGGATTTGGAGTTTTGGTAGAATGGCTTTTTATTAAGGTAATAAGTGATAAATCAATATAGGAATTAAGGATCTAAGCATTAGATCAAGCTTTTCGGGATCTCAAGGAAATTTTAAGCGAATCAGGTGTGTACCCCACACTAATTCTTAATATGTTTTATGGCTGTGTTTAATTAAAATATGTGATATTAAGAATATGAAAGTGGCTAAGGTACCATGATATGGTACAAAGTACTCAGGTACGTTTCCTACTTCCACTAGGATTATGAAATATGTTATTTATAACATGTGAAAATTTATAAGAATGAGAATTTAAGTATGATATGCATGATATGAATAATATGGGTCATTCGGGATATATGAAAAAGGGGAAGTGAAGGTGATGACTACGGTCTCACTATCTGAATGTGGTGACTTCGGTCACATTATCCGAATGTGGTAACCGGTTACATTATCTCGAATGTGGTGTCTCATGACACAATTATCAGTGGCTATGCCACAAATTTTATATGGGCGATGAGCACGTCCGATCTGATGGATCGCCGATGGTGTGTAGCGGATGGAGGGTTGACTTAGTAGTCCCACGGTGTGTGGCGGTGCGGGGGTGTGTAGCGGATGGACAACTAGGTTTGGGTTTGGGAATGCATCATAACTTTGTATTCTATGTTTTGAATGTGTAATATGTGATATGTGATATGCCTGATTCTATTATGATTTAGTGTCGTGTACACATTGAGTCTGTTTGACTCACCCCTGTTGGGAACATTTTCATGTGATGAGCAGTGATGGACCGGGACAGTGAGAACTTGTGGTGGCCATGCTCAACATGAAGTTTATATTTTTGAGGACTCTTGAATTTATTTTAGTACTTTGAATTATTTTGGGAATTATTTGATGTAATAAGGCCATAAGGCCATAGTTGAATTACTTTACACTTATTTTTATTTATTATGATTATGAATTTTATCTATTAAAATTTAATTAAAATTTCTTTTAAACTAAACCCTAAATATTTTGTCACTTAAGATAAAAGGGATTTCAATATAAAGCAACACTGTTTTCAACACAAGCCCAACCCAAAATAATATTTTCTTAAAATCACACAAGTTTGCCTAAGAACAAAAGAATTTTGAACCGGTTTACTTGAGGAACATACCAGATCCGGTCCAGGCTCGTGGGCCGGGTGTGGGGTGTTTCAGTCCAAAAGGACTAAATTGCAAAAGTTACAAAATGTGAGATTCTAGAAGCTATTAGTGTGAAATAGCTTTAGAATATTAATTAGAGGTCCTTAAATAGCAATTTTTCCAATTTCTAATATTTGGACAAAATTGGGCATGGATGAGTTAAAATAGAAAGTTTATCAAAAAGGACATTTTTGTCATTTATCAATTAAGTGATTAAAATAGGAGAAAAGATGACAAAATTCATTCATCTTCTTCTCCGAGGCTGCCGAAATTTTCAAGACCCATTGTTAGGGTTCTTCAAATTTTTCAAGCTTGCTAGTAAGTGCATCTAGCCTCATTTTTGATATTCTTTGTATTTTTGAAGTCCTTGTAGCATGAGTAAACTATTTTTAGCTATTTGATGACCTATGAGGGATGTTCAAAAATGTGGCCATGTATGACATGCATGTATTTTGATGTTTTATGGAAGATTATGAAAGCTTGATGTAGTAGAAACATCTTTTGCTAAATGAGTTTGCATAGAAAATGCATGTAGGACTAGTTTGTGAAAGTCTTAAGTTTGGTCATACATGTGTAATGTAGTGAGAATTGATGATTGCTTTAGTTGAGTAAAGTATTCGGATAAGCATGAAAGGCTAGAAAGTTGAATAAAAATCACTTTACGAGCCTTGGGCCAATAGTGTAATTATGAGAAAGATTTGGGGCAAAAGAGTACTTTTGCCAAAGTATGAGATGTGGGTCAATTTGGTCAATGTGTGTATTGAATAAGCTGATTTATTCATTATAGATCAAGAAAGACGAAGCCCGGATCGAAATCGAGGCAAAAGCAAAGTGGTGGACTAAATTGCACGTTTCTATACTTTTGAGTATCGAGGTAAGTCTATGCATAAACAATGCATTCATACTTACAATTTGTTAATGCTAGCTAGTGTGTAGCAGAATGATTGAGAATGAATGAGAATCTATATGGAATGAATGTGGTAGGAATCGTGAATGGATGTAAAATTGAGTAAGTAGATATGTGAATGTATAGTGATAATGCTAAATGGTGGGCTAAGTGCGATACCATCCTAAGGCATAATGACGATGAGCTGGCTATGTGCGATGCTATCGTTAGGTATATTATCTAGTGGGCTATGTGCAAAACCACTATGATTACCTTCATGGTAGGCTAAGTGCGATACTACCTTATTAATTGATTGTGGTGGGCTAAGTGCGAAACCACCGAGACATTAGGCGTGTGGATTAATTTGTGTGGATTAGCGTGTGTGGATTAGGTGTGTGAATTAGTTTGTGTGGATTAGGCGTGTGGATGTATTATCGAGAAATAATGATGTGTTGTATCTTTGTGTAAATGTGATATTGAATGCGGGGTGCATGTCAATGGTTATGAGTAAGTGACTCATGATGTGTTGGAATAAATGTGGGAAGGGATAGAAAGAGTAAGCATAGTTGTACATTATATGTTAGTATAATGCTAATTGTTGTTTAGCTTATACTATGTTGCTTAATTTTTTATGTGTAAACTTACTAAGCTCAAAGCTTACTCCCTTTCTTTTCCCTTGTCTTATAGAGTAAAGTGTTGAATCGAGATACGAGGATCAATTGGAAGATCGCCCACACTATCAGCACACTCTGGTACATTAGACTCAATGTTTTGTATATGGCATGTATAGGGGCTAGACAAGTTAGTGAATTTTGTTGTATATGGCTATGTTGAGTTGGCCTTTAAATGGATAATCTATTTTGTATAATGCCATAGTTGTTGGCTACTTTATTATATGAAAAGATGTAGTTATCCAAGTGAGATTGTAAGATTGTGAGTTGATTATGGATGTGTTGAATGAGTGCATGATTGTGTCTGCTAGAAGGGTGAAAAGAACTTGGCAAATAGCTTTGTTCTTGTCCATGTGGATAGACACATGGGTGTCTGTCTAGGCCATGTGTGACACACGGCCAGCCCACGGGCGTTTGACTCAGCCGTGTGTCCCCTGCATGTTAGTATTTTAAATCAGAATAGACCACAGACTAGCCACACGGGCGTGTGTCTAGACTTTAGGCCGTGTTAAGGTAGTCGGTGTGCACCACGGGTGGAAGGCACGGCGTGTGCCCTAACTTAGTGGGGCATTGGCGAGAATCGCTTGAGTTTTCATGCGGGTAGTGACCATGGGCGTGTGTGACATCCATGGGCGTGCCAAATCTTTACAGGCGTGTGAGCCCTGTATAGATGGAAAAATTTTAAGATCGTAAGAGTTTTCGATATGTTCTCGAGAGCCCTCGTGTGTTTGAGAGAGGCCTCGTAGGTCAGGATTGAGGTTGTTATGATGGCCAAAGAGAGTGGTCATGTTATGCCTAAGTGGCGATCTTGAGATCTTTAAGTCGGTAACGCCTCGTGCCCGGTTCTGGCGTTGAATACGGGTAAGTGGTGTTACATTCCTAGCCCGTGTGGAATTTCTTTTTCATTTCGAGCCTACATGGGTTTTCACACGGCTGGACACATGCCCGTGTCTATGGCCCGTGTCCCTCACACGGCCTAGACACGCCCGTGTCCTGACCCGTGTATGAAAAACCTGGGATTCTGTTTATGACGTCAGCAAGCTCTTAAAGGCACACGGCCTAGGCACACGCCCGTGTGCTGGCCCGTGTGGCGAATCGAATTCTCGCAAATTTGATGCAGGGGACACACGGCCCGCTATGTGCCTCATGTAAAATCTTCCGAATAAGCTCATCATTCCTCGATACACAGACTCTGTCTCTGAACATCAAACATCCATCAGAATTAACCCAAAAGTCAGACTCAACACCCGACCTGCACTGAACTCTTTTGGCTTGTAAGTCACTGTCATCTTTCTGAGCCTCATAAATCTCTTGAAGGAACATCGGTTTAGCCCTCAACTCAGATAGAATGGAACCATCGTCTGACAAAGTCACCCATGTATTCAAAGCCCTCGATTCAAATAGGGATTTTCTACTCAAAGCATCGGCTACTACATTCGCCTTTCCCGGGTGGTAGTCAAGACTAGCTCATAATCTTTTATCAGCTCTAACCATCTTCGCTGCCTTAAATTCAATTCCTTCTGAGTCATCAAGTACTTTAGGCTCTTATGATCGATGAATATTCGACATCTTTCACCATACAAATGGCGTCTCCATATCTTCAAAGCAAACACAATGGCAGCCAACTCTAAATCATGTGTCGGGTAATTCTTCTCATGCTGCTTTAACTGTCTAGAGGCATATGCTATCACCTTGCCTTCCTGCATAAGCACACAGCCCAATCCATTCAAGGATGCATCGCTGTAGATCACAAATTCTTTTCTCGGTTCAGGTTGCACTAGCACTAGAGCCTCGGTCAACAATGCCTTTAGTTTCTCAAAACTCTGTTGGCATTTTTCTGTCCATTCAAACTTCACCTCTTTTTGTAACAATCTCGTCATCGGTGTAGCTATCATAGAAATCCCCTTGACAAACTGTCTGTAATAGCCAGCTAGGCCTAGAGAACTTCTAATCTCTGATACATTACTCGGTGGCTTCCAATCAACAATAGCTGAAATTTTGCTTGGTTCTACTCAGATTCCATCTCCCGAGACAATGTGCCCCAAAAATCCAACCTCTTTGAGCCAAAATTCACTTTTGCTAAACTTGGAATACAACTGATTATCTCGTAAAATTTGCAAAACTGTCTTCAACTGTCCGGCATGCTCATGCTCATCACGAGAATATATCAGTATGTCATCAATAAAAACCACAACAAACTTATCTAAGTATGGCCGAAATATACAGTTCATTAAATCCATAAACACAGCAGGGGCATTTGTTAAGCCAAAAGGCATGACTAAAAATTCATAGTGCCCATACCTTATTCGAAATGCAGTTTTTAGCACATCTGAGTCTTTGACCCTTAACTGGTAATAACCGGACCTCAAGTCTATCTTGGAGAACACAGTGGCTCCCTTCAATTGATCAAATAAATCATCGATCCTTGGCAATGGGTACTTATTCTTCACAGTAACCTTATTAAGCTGCCGGTACTCTATACATAATCTCATGGAACCATCTTTCTTTTTCACAAATAACACTGGAGCACCCCACAGAGAATAACTTGGTCTAGCAAAACCTTTGTCCGTCAATTCTTGCAACTGTGCCTTCAATTCCTTCAACTCAGTTGGGGCCATTCTGTATAGAGCAATCGATATAGGTGCAGTACCAGGAACTAACTCAATGCCGAATTCAACCTCTCTAACCGGAGGAAACCCTGGCAATTCTTCTGGGAATACATCTGGATACTCACATACTATCGGTACTGATTCAATTCTTAACTCAGTTTCTTTAGCATTCATCACAAAGGCAAGATATGCTTCGTATCCTTTTCTTACATATTTCTGGGCAAACATATGAGAGATCACTACAGGCGGCCTGTCCTGTTCATTTGATTCAACACAAAGAGTGTCCACGTTTTCACATCTCAATTCAATGTATTTCTTTCCACAATTTACTGTCACATCATGAGCAGTTAATCAGTCCATACCAAGAATTATATCGAATTCATCAAATGGCAATAGCATGAGATTTGCCTTAAAATAATGACCTCTAATCATCAATGGGCAATCTTTGCATGCCTTATCAACTAATACACTTTTGCCTAAAGGATTGGACACTTTTATCACAAACTCTGTAGACTCTACAAGCATGCTCATACTAAATACTAATTTCATGCAAATATATGAGTGAGTAGATCCCAGATCAATTAAAGCAACAACATTAGTATCATGGAGAGAAAATGTACCCGTAATTACATCAGGGGATGACACCTCTTCGCGACCGCGAATGGCATAATTCCTCGCAGGCACTCTACCCTTAGATCTTGCAGCCTACTCTCTGGGTGTACTCTTACTACTCGTTCCACTTCCCGGGTTTCTCTGTTGTCTCCCTCTAGTAGTGCTTCCTGATCTGGCACTCTGAATTTTCTCTTTTTCAACCATCTCAGGGCATTCTCTAATAAAATGATCTTGGGAACCACACTTAAAACAGGCTCTCTTATGGGCTCGGCACTCACCGGGATGACGTCTGCCACACTGTGGACATTTCGGTCTATTAGGTTGAGTGTTCCCAACACTAGCAACTAAAGTAGCCTGAGCTTTAATTCCCGAGTACTGTTTACTCTTACTTCTGTTTGAAAACCTGGTTGAAGTAGCTGATCCGGTAGGGAAGTCTCTTGACTTCTTGGATGAGGAATGAAATGACTTACTCAGTTGTCTCTTTCTTGAGTCATGAGACTCCATTTCAGATTTTCTTTTCTCTTTAACTAACTCCTCAGCTTTATAAGCCCGGTCCACTAGCACAACAAATTCCTTCAATTCTAGGACACCAACAAATAATCGGATATCTTCATTTAACCCGTCCTCAAACCGTTTACACATAATGGCTTCAGTGGATACACACTCTCGAGCGTATTTACTGAGCCTTACAAAGTCACGCTCATACTCAGTTACTATCATTCTACCTTGTTTCAATTCAAGGAATTCTTTTCTTTTTTGGTCGATAAACCTTTGGCTAATATATTTCTTCCGGAATTCTTCTTGGAAAAAATCTCATGTGATCCTTTCCCTTGGAACAACCGACACAAGGGTGTTCCACCACTGATAAGCGGAATCTCTTAAGAGAGACACCACACATTTCATTCACTCTTCAGGTGTGCAGGATAATTCATCAAATACCCTGATGGTATTTTCAAGCCAAAATTCTGCTCTTTCCGGATCATCATCTTTACTAGCTCGAAATTCCTCGGCTCCTTGTTTCCGGATTCTATCGACCAGAGGCTTTTCTCTTCTTACCACTTCAACCACTTGGGGAGCTATAGGGGTAGGCTGAGGAATAGGTGGGGGTGGAGGGGGTTGTGTATTCGGGTTCGTGCGAACGAACTCCGTATACCATACATTCATTATGTGGAGAAAGGCTTCTCTAGCCTCTTTTCCTCCTCTCTAACTTACAGTCGTTGGTCTATTTTTATTTTCATTCGGCACCATCCCTTCAGCGGGAGCCAGCGCATTACTTTTTACGTCATCCGCCACAGCTCTATTGGGATCCATTTACTATATGAAAACAGAATTTAAATCGTCAGGAATCGTCACACTATCATAATGTAAATACTCATGTGTATGGCATGCATAGCTAGACTCATGCTTACGCTACGTTAGTCCGAGAACTGACTAAACCGTAGCTCTGATACCACTAAATGTAACACCCCTTACCCGTGTCCAACGCCGAGACAGGATTCGAGGCATTACTAGACTTAACTTGCTTAAACATACAACATCGGGCTATAAAATTTCATTTCAACTTAAAGCTTCTCATTCGTATTCATAACATCCTTATTATGGGCCTACGAGGCCCTAAACATACATACGAAAGATTTCAGAATTAAACCGGAAACTTTTGCACACTTAGAAAATTTTTGCCTAAACAGGGCCACACGCCCGTGTGGAATGGAACACGCCCGTGTGGGCAGGCCGTGTGGTCACACACACCCATGTTCCTAGCCTTTGTGGAATTTATTTTTCATTTCGAATTTACAGGGGTTTTCATATGGCCGGACACACGCCCGTGTCTGTGGCCCGTGTCCCTCACACGGCCTAGACACGCCCGTGTCCTCACCCGTGTGTGAAAAACTTGGGTATTCTGTTTATGACGTCAGCAAGCTCTTAAGGGCACACGGCCTAGGCACACGCCCGTGTGCTGGCCCGTGTGGCGAATTAAATTCTCGCAAATTTGATGCAGGGGACACACGGCCTATCAACACACCCATGGGGCTGACCATGTGTCATACACGGCCTAGACACACGCCCGTGTGTCTACCCGTGTGGACAATTAGAAGGCTATTTACCAAGCCTATTGCCACCCTGAAACAAATACACTTATGCCACCACAAGCAACACATAACATAGCAAGAATACACTATGAAGAATCACTAATCATCATTCATACACTTCACATTTTAATCCATCAATTGCATGACTTTCACTTCATAAAACTCATCATCATTAAGATATAAAACTTGACAAATGTCGGCCAATTCCTAATGGCCATTTGCAAAATGAGTGTATAACATTAATAGCCAACACTTTGGCATTCAAATATGACATAACACAAAATGACCAAGTTCCTATACATGCCATACCCAAAATAAATCAACTTTACTATACCAAAAGAATGATTGATAGTGTGATCCGAGCTCCGACGTTCTACAATCCCTGAGCTAGCTTGGCGATACTACAAGGAAAAAGGGAAAAGAAAGGGGTAAGCATATAGCTTAGTAAGTTTGTATAAATTAAAATAGCAACATAAGTACTTATGGTAAAATCCATTCATCTCGTAGAATAATAAAAAAATAAGTTCTCAAGTACTTTGACAAACTTACTCATGCTTATGCTTACCCATCACATGTCACATTACGGTTTCATAACTCGTATTCTACTCATGGTACCTGTGTCACTTCATCACATAATTTAGCACTTATGCTATCTTGAACATAACTTAAATTATTATCATCCTTAACTTAAATGTAACTCTTTGTCATCTTTGTATAGCTTAGGTCTTTGTCATCTTTACATACTTAGCTCTTTTGTCATCTTTGCATACTTAGCTCTTTTGTCATCTTTGCATACTTAGCTCTTTTGCCCGTTGAACTACTCAGAATATCTGAGGATACTCAATCTCATCATACATGTATCACGATGCCATTGCCATATCCCAAATATGGTCTTACATGGGATCACCTCTTGATACCGATGCCATATCCCATATATGGTCTTACACGGGATCTCTTAACTCGATGTCGATACCATGTCCCAGACATGGTCTTATACGAGATCATACATAGATGTCGATGCCATGTCCTAGACATGGTCTTACACGAGATTTTCCTTTGGTGTCGAGGCCATGTCCCAGACTTGGTCTTACACGGGACCTTCCTTATTCGGTGCCGATGCCATGTCCCAGACATGGACTTATACGGGACCTACATTCGGTGCCGATGCCATGTCCCAGACATGGTCTTACACGGGACCTACATTCGGTGCCGATGCCATGTCCCAGACATGGTCTGATACAGAACCTACATTCGGTGCCGATGCCATGTCCCAGACATGGTCTTATACGGGACCTACATTCGGTGCCGATGCCATGTCCCAGACATGGTCTTACACGGGACCTACATTCGGTGCTGATGCCATCTCCCAGACATGGTCTGATACGGGACCTACCTTATCTCATGTCATGACATAGGTATCCTCGTTATTCCGAATCTTCAACCGGGACTTCAACTTAATATATTCTCATCATTTTCTCATCAAGGTTTCATTAGTCGATTTCATGTAAATCACATTCATTTCACATAATATCTTACAATTAAAAGTATAAAAACATAATGTAACTTTAATTTCACCCAAACTTACCTCAGTACTCAAAATGTGTATAGATTTTCGATTTAGTCCAACACTTTGTTCTTGCCTTGGTTTCGGCCCGGGCTTCGTGTTTCTTGATCTATAATAACAATTTCACTTGTTTAATACTCACGTTGACTAAATTGACTCATGAATCGTACTTTGGCAAAAATTACGATCTTGCCCCTAAACTTTCACATAATTACACTTTTGCCCCTAGGCTCGTAAAATGATTTTTATTCAACTTTCTTGTATTTTAAGCCTAGATGGATCATTTTCTTAACTACAATAGCCCTCAATTTCCACTAATTCACTCATGTATGACCATTTTCATGACTTTTACAATTTGGTCCTTTTTATGCATCTTTCATGAAAATCACTTAGAAAAAGATGTTTATCATACATCAAACTTTCATATTCTTCCATAAATCATCAAAATACATGTATGTCATACATGTGTAATTTTTTGAACTTAAACCCTAGCTCAAAATATAGCTAGAAATAGCTAAATCGAGCTACGAGGATCTCAAAAATACGAAGAACATTAAAAATGGGGCTAGGATGCACTTACTATCAAGCTTGGAAGATGAGAAAACCCTAGCTATGGAGTCCTTGTAATTTTCGGCTATGGAGAAGAAGATGGACATGGATTTTTGACTTCTTTTTCCCTTTTAATTCTTTTATTAACCAAATGACCATTTTGCCCTTAAGGCCCCTTTCTTGAGATTTTTCCTTCCTATGCCCATTTTTGTCCATTTTAACATGTATTGGTCTAATTGCTAAATAAGAACCTCTAATAATTTTTCTAATGCTATTTCATACTTGAATCTTCTAGAATCTCATATTTTCTAATCTTTGCAATTTAGTCCTAATGGACAAATTGATCACTAATTAATAAAATTTTCTCATGAAATTTTCACACAATCATATAACCACATCATAAGCCTCATAAAAATCACAAAATGCATATTTCTACTTCGGATTTGTGGTCTCGCAACCACTATTCTGACTAGGCCCTAAATCGGGCTGTTACAACATTTGAATTAGAAGCAAATTCTATGACTTTGGAAATAATTTAATTGAATCGATTTATTCGATACGGAATTAAATTAGGCAGTCGTGAGAATCGTTCAACTAGATACTTTGATTAAAGAATTTTCTTGAAAAATTAATTTGGAAAATCTTAATATTTTTGAGAAAATTAATTTTCATCAAGTAAAATTAAATTAATCAAATTAATTAAAATCAATATGATATTTTTGGAAATTAATTTTCAAGTCAGACAATTGGCTCAATGGGTAATTGAACTTGAAAATTGGACCTAAGATAAAAAATTGGGCTCGAGAACCCAAAATCGAGATCGAGACCCAAAAACTGGTCAAACCGAGCTTGGTATGTGAAATCGGGCTGACGGTCCAACCGGTGGTAGGATCGGACTGGTCGGGCCGCCACTAGCCTAGACCAAATTGGCAACAGTCGAACTGGCTTGAGGTGTCGTGAGGATGTCGCACCTACAATGGCAACTCTGGGTATGATAGTGCTGACGGCGGTGCCGACGACATTCCGGTGGCCATGGGTTGTCCTTCGGCAGTTGAGCAGTAGAGGAGTCACACTCCTATTGGGACTCTACCGGACAATTTGATTTCAGATTAATTATTCTAAAAATAATATTGTTTTAATAGTTTTAATATTAATATTAATTTAATACTTATCTTAATAATTTTATTTATTTAATATTAAAGTGATTATCTTAATATTAAATTTAATCTAATATTTATATTGATAAGTATTATATTAATTTAATATTAAAGTGATTAAGTTTAATTAAAATTTAACTCTCTAAACTCTCCCTGTATAAAGAGAACTTTGGGTCATTATTTTTCACACACTTGAGTTCAAGATAAGGTTGTAGAGAGAAAAATCTAGAAGAAATTATTTTAGAAAATTTCTAGAGATATTTTCTTATTTATAACTTGACCCTAAAGTTTAAAGAAATTATGAAATTGCCCCATTGATAATTTTGTGGAAAATTTTCTGTTCAAAGTGAGCCTACACTTGGTAGATCTGAGCTTGAAGATAGCGAAGAAGACTACTTGATCGAAGCATTCGTCCTAGAGGAATCGAAAATGTACAATTTTGATTAAGTGTTTATTACTTTAGATATCACAACGAAGTTCTAGTTTTCGAAAAAGATTTAAAACTCTGTTTTTCTCTTAAACTTATTTTCAGCTGCATTTTCCAAACCTGATTTTCCAACAATAGGAACAAGGTTCCATCACTACATGGGATGAGTTAGCGAGAAACTTTTTACATAAAATTTTCCCCATTAGTAGATCCATTCAGCTCCACCGAGAGATCACCAACTTTAAGTAATTTGAAGGCGAAAATTTATATAAAGCTTGGGATCGATTCAAGTAACTGTTGAGGAAGTGTCCTTATGATGGAATGCAAAAGTGGCTCCAAACGCAAATATTTTAGAATGATTTAGACAAAAAATTGAGATCTGCTCGGATAGTGCATATGGATGTGCTTTAATGAACTATACATATGAGCGAGCCTGTCAAATTATCGATGATAAGGCTATGAACTCGCATACGTGGCCAAATGAAAGGTTCATTTATAGCCAAAAACCACAAGTGACGAAAGTCACCCAAAAATTGGATGATAATTTTGGAGAAGCTGAACCGATTGGAAGCAGCAACTAAATCAATCATTACGGAGTCAGCCCAACACTGTGGGCAAAATTCAGATCATTAATCGAATAAAGTTAACTATGTGGGTAATTGGGGTGAAAATCCTTATTTGAATACATACAACCTCGGTTGGAAGGATAATCTGAACCTAAAATAGGGAGGAAATCAATGAGGCGGAAATCAACTGCAAAACTGAGTAAACCTTCCTTACCAACCTCCACATATACAAAGATCTCAAGACAGATCCTTGGGGAATGACCATACTATATGTGGTCAACAACTCGATCAAATAGAATGAGAGATCTAATCAATGAGGACAGACATTCAGCAAGTACAGTCTGAGTGTACTTTAACCAGAAACACATTGATGGGTTTCAAAGAAATCAACCAGAACCAAATGAACCAAATGATGGCGACAATGAGCAATATGCAAAGGCAAATTGGTACTAAAATCTCGGGCAATATGAAGACTAATCCTCGGAAGGATGGAAATGAGCACGTAAATGCTATTGCCTTGCGATCGTTTTATGATCTAATAAGACTCTGAACAATATTAATGCTCTTTTTCAAACAGGCAAGGATTTGTAAGAAGCCGTTGAGAAACCCATGGATGAAAAGAAGCATGATGAGCCAATTGAACAAGTGACTAAACCGGTGGCTGAGAAGGTAATCACGAACTCTGTAATCACGAAATCACTATTCCCATCAAGGATTAAGGACAAACAGAAGAGTGATAAATCAATTTTTATAAGTTTTCTGAACTTATTTAAATCCCTTAATGTTTGTAACACCCCAAACCCGACCGAGTTGGTTTGACCCGAATTTGGCGAGCTACATTAGCCACCGAAGTGACTCTCCATTAACTCCCAACCAAAACTCCAAAACACCACGTATATGCAAAATATAAAGTGGTAAGTTATAACAAAAAAACGGAATAAAATCTTACATAGAATGTGAAACATGCGAGATTATCGAACAAATAGAGAAAAAGTTTCGCATAACAAAGTAAAACATGACTTTGCATAACAACGTAAAGCATGAGTTCGCACAAAAATTAGGTTCGCATGCAAATGGGCTTCACAACAAAAGAGTTCATTCATGCAGGGTTCTTGTATTTATATAGGTTCACTAAATAATAAGGTTATCACAACTAAGGTTTCGCATGCATAATAGGGTTGCCAACATACAAGGGTCGCAATAAAACAGGCTCGTATATGATATTAAGTCATACTGTGACAAATTTAAAAGAATACAACATGGTACGCATGCAAGGAGAAGTAAGGAAACATTAAAATTTATTCATGATGTAAAAGATAGATTATCATACAAATATTTTAGTGCATAGTTTGCAAAAACTGGAAAAATAAAACAAAATAAACTTAAGAAAATTACTTCAATAACTGTAGCAAGACTATAATAAATCTAATCTCACAGAATTAATCCTATCACCTTTATCCTCGAGTTCGCTGGTATCTGTTCAGGATCTAGCCTCGCCCAAGTCATCTACCTAGCCACTACCATCCGCAACCTATTTACCTACGAAGTAAGAGAGGAGTGGGTGAGTTCATTGAGAACTTGGTGAATATTCAGAAAAAATTAGAGTATGCTTAAAATACAGAGTTTAAAATAGAGAGAAACTTAGTCTAAAAATTGTTTCGTGTGTTAGGTTTGCCGTGAAGGTGTGAGACCCAGTTCGCAAATCCTGCTTGTCAGAAAACATGTAATGTTGAAAAACAGTTTCAAATGTACTTGTTGAAAATCATACTTAAAAACTTGGCTTATTCTTTTACGTAAACAAATATTGTATAGCATGAAACATGCTCTTATACTTGTCTTATCAAAATCGTTGAAGAACATAGAACATGTTTTCAACACTTGTCATAACTTTTCTTATCTTATCTGTTGGATATGTGAATATCCTTATAACGCCTCAAAATGACTCAAAGAGTCCTTAACATGTCCTATAAGTGTAGCATAAATCTAAATGCTCTCCTGTATGCCAACATGTCCCTGTGAATGGAGCATAGCTCGACATTCCTTTATCTTTCCACATGCCCCTGGGCCTTAACGCCCTAATCACAGAACTTGAAGGTGAGTACTCATAATCCTTTGGTATACCAATATATCCAACATAAAGCTCACAAAGGAGCTTGCATAGAATACTTATCACATAGAGCTCGCATAGGGAGCTTTCTTGAAAACACTTGTTCATATAGATCTAGCACAAAAGCTCGTAAAAACTTAGTTTATAAAACCATACTTTAAAAACATATCTTTAAAACATAGGCTCACATAAGAGCACATATAAAACATAACTTGAAAACATAAGTTGAAAAAGAGTTTATTGAAAAGCTTCCTCTTGGAACTTAGTTTAAAAACCTTAAGTTCTTTGGAAAACATAATAGTTTGCACACAAGTAACGAACTCTTTAAAAACCATGATTTTCTGAAAACATAGTGGTTTACACATATGAATGGTGATTCTAGAACACTCGTCAAAAAGTTGAGAATTCAAATAAGTTTTTCTTTGCCTTTATCCTTATTGGTAGATGGTCCGGTTGGTTCGTAACACACATAAACACATAGATTACTTAAATAGACAAAACTTACGGAATTCATACATGAAAATGAACCTAGCTTTTTGGACGATCAACCCTAACAGAACAGAGGCTTACCTTGGTTTTTACGAACTTGGTTCTGAAAAAAGACTTGACAATAGAATAATCGATGAGAGAATTTTCATGGAAAAAGGGCTTATTTATAGGCACTTAGTGTCTTAGTATTCTTAGGGTACCCTACTTGACTTAGGAAACCCTAATTAATTTAGAAGAAGGTTGCGTACACGAAAAGAATCCTATATACACAATATCTTAATTTCCTAATATCAGTTTGAATTGACTTTGACTGGCGAACACCAGTTCACCAAATCAACTGGCAAACACAACTTGCAATGAATCTGGCGAACCCCTTTACCGCATCTTTTGGCATATACTACTTCACCATATCTCTGGTAAACTCCTTGTAACAGCCATAGCCCGTATCTGTCACCTGATTAGGGTTATAGTACCGTACAAATAGAACATTTAAACATACATTTCATATACTATCATAAACATATTATAAACCAATCATTCACATACATATCGTCCCTAAATCGAGCCCTTGAGGCCCTAAAAACACCATAAAAACAATTCGGGACCAATTTGAAATCATTTGAAAAGTCCAAGAAAAAGTAAAAAAATTTGAATACAGGGGTCACGCGGTCGTGTGCCATACACGTTTGAGACACACGCCCGTGTCTCAGGCCGTGTAACCTTCGAACTAAGGACACACGGTCGTGTCTTAGCCCGTGTCCTCACCCGTGTAACTCTCTGAGTAGGGTCACACGCCCGTGTGCCAGGCCATGTGCTAGGCCGCGTAACTCACTGACTTGCATGCAAAGGAACCTTCAGGGGACACACGGCCATGTCGCCAGGCCGTGTGTCACACACGGCTGAGTCACACGCCCGAGTCTCAGGCCGTGTGGACCTAAAATTCACCCAAAACAAGCCATTCCCAACACCAAGTCATGCATAAACATTTGAACCATATGTGCACGCCTACAAAGCATCAAACCGTACCTAAACATACATATATATGCCATTCCAAGGTCCTAATTCAGCTAACCAATATGCCATTCAAAGGCACCTCAAATGCAATCATCAAGACTTACCTAAACATTCACAACTTATACAAGCCAATCCACCAACTAAACATTCATCACAATGACATTACAATTCAACCTATACATGCCATTATAACCTTGGCCAAAACATTCAAAAACTACCGATATTTATGTTGGATAGTGTGATAGATTTTTGACGAGTTTCCGATAATCTATAAAATATTAAAAAAAACTACGTAAGCACATAATGCTTAGTAAGTTCCTATAACATAAATGCAACTTACCATTTCATTTGCATAATGTAAATAGCATAATTATAACACCAACTAATACCATAAGCTTGGCACAATCCCTATACAACTTCACCAAATACACAAGTTAGTTCATTTATACATGTTTCAAATGAATTCATCCATAATAAGTAACTTACACATTTGTTCATCTCATTTAGGTCACCATTTCCTTTTCGTAAGTACATGATACCTTCCATTTGAAAACTTACCATTTCCTTTCTTTTTCATACCTGTTGAACCATCTAGAATATCATCGGATACACGGGAAAGCTCACACGAAGTGTGCTTAAACATATAATCGTAACCTTTCCTTTACATCATTGCTCACACAAGCTGCGAAATGGGCCTGCTCACGTGAGCTGTAGGTCAAAATGTAAGCTACACGATTCTGCTCACACGGCTGTGGAGTATCCGCAGCAAATGCAAGACCTCAGCCATCGGTAGAACATTCAAGACCAGCACCCAAAACATGAAATCCCTAATGACATGTCATTTGTATCCTACGAATTCCTAAAGTTCAACCGAGACTCGATAGCCATCATAGCATTGATTTAATTACACATCGATCATTTGATATTATAATTAACATAACAACATACATTTAAATAACACAAATATAACAACCGTTCATACGAACTTACCTCGACGACTAGGGCGTAGAAACGAAGTTGAACTAATCTGAGGCTTTAGGTTTTCCCCGATCTAGATCCGTACGTGGTCTATCTTGATCTAAATAGGCAATTTCAATCCATTTAATACCTCTAGTATTCAATTTAGTCCACAATTCATATTTATGAAAAATTACCATTTTACCCCCAATATTTTAACTTTTTACAATTTAGTCCTTAAGCTCACAAATTGAAATCTAAGCATTTTAATCCCCCTTTCAAGCTAAACAATTTCTCTAGGGACTTAAACCAACCCATACCAATCATCATTTCATAAATTTCACATGAACTTTTATTATTTTTACAATTTAATCCCTATATATAAATTTCATCAAAAATCATTTTACAAAACTTGTTTATTTCTCAAAAAAGGTTTACAATCTATCATTTAACATAAAAAAATTCAAAAAGGTTCATGGCAAGTCCCTCAACCTTTCACAGTTTTACAAACTGACCCCCGAGTTAGCTAGATTAAGCTAAAATTACCACAAAAACATAGAAATCATTAAAACTAGGATGAAAAACACTCACCATGCACCAATCTAAGCTTAGCCAAACTTCAACCCTAAAAATGGCTATTTTGGTTCTTCAAATTCGATGGAAGAAGATGTATGAAGATGAAATAATTTAGTTTTATTTATTTTAACCTTAATTACACATTTACCTTTTTAACCTTTAAGTAATATCAAAATCCAATCAAAACCACATCATGGACATCCACTAACCATACAAATGGTCTAATTACCATTTAAGTCCACTTGGTTTCATTTTCATAGCTTTTTATCCCTTTTAACTAATAGAACTCCACTTTTACACTTTTTACGATTTAGTCCTTTTCACTTAATTAATCATACAAACATCAAAATTTCTTAACGAAATTTTAATACGACCTTACTAACATCCCATAAAAATTAAAATAATAATAAAATAATAATTTACTCGTCAAATTTGTGGTCCCGAAATCACTGTTTCGATTTCGCTAGAAATGGGCTGTCACACTCCTTCATTGGTGAACTCCCAGTTCGTCGATACATTGGCGAACTCTCACTTGTGAAGCTAAAACTTCTAGGCCCTATCTCAAGATGTTACAATGTTAATTTTACCCCTGTTGGAATTAATTGATAAAATACTGAAATATGCCAAGTACTTAAAAGAAATTATCTCTGTGCATAAAAATATTTAAAAAGGAGAACAAATTGACATTGATGCCTCTTGTAGTGCTATTATCGCTAAAAAGATACCCTCTAAATTGAAAGATTTGAGTAGTTTTAAAATTCCATAGAAATAGGGGACATTTATTTTAGTAAGGCCCTTTGTGATTTAGGGGTCAGTATTAATTTAATGCCACTATCAATTTATAGAAAACTCAGATTAAGGGAGTTAAAGAACACTTCAATAATGCTACAATTAGTTGATAGGTCTTTAGTACGCCCAACAGGTGTACTTGAAGACATATTGGTTAAAGTGAGGAAATTTATTGTCCCAGTCAATTGCGTAGTCCTTGATTTCGAGGAGGATCAAAAAATCCCCATACTTTTGGGTAGGCCATTTTTGGCAACTTCTATATCAACCATTGACCTCCAGAAAAATGAATTAACAATAATAATCAATAGTGAACTAGATGCGTTTAAATGCGACAAAGATTCCCAAGATGAGGGATTAGAAAAAGAATTAGGGAATGGATGTTTTGCATTATTCCATGTAACCCCCCTAATTACCTTGATCAAAGGTATGTTTCGAGTGTGCTGTATGTAGGAAAACATGGTCCGATGGAAAGAGACAAGTGGAAGTATCTGAACATAATAGACCCCTATGGATGTATTGCGATGATCGATAAAAGAACAAAAAGTCAATGTCAGAAAGTAACAGATTGCTGGACGAGTTCGATAACCATACTTAATTTTAATCATCACAAAATTATCTCTGTAAATATGTAATTTGTGTTTTTTTTAGATTTTTGGAGGATTGTAATTATGAATTTTAATTTTAATTAGGTTAAAAATAGGTTAGTTTAGGGTCAGGATTACCTTAAAAGCATTTTTGAAGTGAATATGCACAACCCTAAGGAGTCTGACACGCCTAAAAACATCGATTTCACAAAGCCCAGTACGTGTCACGAAATAGGCACCCATGTGTTGTGACACGTTTCTTCAAAGCAAAGGACGTGGAAAACCCCAGGCCGTGTTGCGACACAGGCCCCCTGTGTCCCAACACACTACCTCGAATTAAAATTTTTGAAAATTTCAAGCCTGTGTCATGACACGCATAAGCACGTGATGCGACACAACACTTCGAAGCAAAAATCCTGGGAAATTAGGTGGCATGTCGAGACACGACATCGTTTTCTGTAATTTTTGTCCCATTTTAACGCGTGGCCCATTAGATTTCCTATATAAGCCGTATAGTTCCAGACCTAAAATACCATATTATAAACATTCTAAAAGTTATCCTCATCCTTGGAAGCCGTAGCACGCATCCTCCATCTCCTCTGCTTCATTTTTACTCATCCAAGCTTCCATTTTGTTTCGGTATTCTTCATCATCATCATTATCTGTCCATTTGTTTGCTGGTCTTTTTCCTTATCTTTTGTAGGAACAACGAATTGAACAACAACTCGAAAGCTATAAATCAAAACTGAGGTTAGGCGTTCTATTTTTGTTTGTTGTTAAGCGATTTTGTGTTCTTTTGTTATTACTATTAAATCTAATGTCACCACCCAAAGCACGTCGCACTTAAGAACCGCCGGCTGCACATACCGGACATGCGACACACCCCTTAGTACTCCAGCCTGACAGGTTTGCATATATTAGAAAATCATTGAGGGTCCACATGAGACATGCACGTAAAGTGAATATCTCATTTTTAGAGACATCAAATGCACTTACACCATCCCAAAGTTGTTTCAATCCGTCAATTAATGGCTGCAAGTGGATGTCAATGTCATTACAAGGACCTTTTTCACATGGTATTATCATGGATAAAATGAGAAATGAAGCCTTTATACATGTCCATGGTTGCATGTTGTACAGGATCAACACCACTGGCCACGTACTATGTGTGGTGCTCATTGTTCGAAAAGGATTGAAACCGTCACTTGCCAATCCTAGACGAATATTGCGAGGGCCAAAGGCAAAGTCCAGAAACATCTCATCAAAAGCTTTCCAAGCTTCAGCATCAACAGGATGTCGAAGAAGTCCATCTTTGACACGAGAATGGTCATGCCAAGCCATAGAAGCCACAGTTGCGGATGGCTTGAACAATCTTTTTAGTCTCGGGATCAAAGGAAAGTACTTGAAGACTTTTACAGGCTTTTGACGCGAAGGGGTTGTTGTTGCTTCCCTAGCTAAATCTTTAGTTCCTTTAGCTGCACTTGTAACCCATCTCGAGAGCCCACATTTTCGACATGTTGTTGCATTTGGATCCGAACCCCAATATAATGTACAATCATTTGGACATGCATGAATCTTGATATAACCAAGATAAAAGTTCTTGAGAGTTTACTTTGATTCATAATATGTTGCAGGGAGTGAAGTGTGAAAAACATCATTTAATAAATCTAGTAATTCGGTAACTGATTTTGCTAACCACCCATTCAAGGCCTTTATATGAAAGAGTCGCAAGAAGAATGATATGGTAGAGTATTTTTGACAATCGGGATAAAGAGGTACCTTACAATCATCCATAAGATTGTTGATTTCATCAGTGGTTCGTCCAACATCCTCAGAAAGAAGCAAAGTGGAACCAACATCACCTCCACCATTAACATGATCATCGTGACTAAATTCATCTCTGTCATGTACTGGCACATTTAATCAATAACCTCCATTATCAAGTCTCTAGTTCCTAAATCAATATCAGTATCATTCAAACTCCTCGTATGACTTGCCATATTGGGGGAATTTGATGGAAAAATTGACGCAGAAGTTTCGCCATGAAAAATCCATCTCTTATACCCCTTCACAAAACAATATAGAAAAAGATGATTATGTACAACTTTGGGGCGGAGGAGAAATCTATTGATCACTTCTTGCACAGACAATATATGTTCTTGTTGTTTGTGCTATTCTTGGTGGCATATTCAATGAACGAAGCTATTCCATTCATGTAAACCATGCTAAATTTGGGAGTATCAATCCAACTTTTTTCCAATGTCTACATCATAAACAGTAAATTGACTGACTTAGCCATTTCAGCGAATATATAAGGTGCATGTTCAGCAACAAACTTATTCATTATTTGCATACGTACATATGAAATACTTATATCACAAATTCATTCATGCAATGGATATTTGGGATAATATACATAAAAGTAAATAAAAACCCCCCATTAAACTTGATATAAGTGAATTTGAAATCGTATGGATGGATAAATTTTCAAGATAGTGAAGATGGACATACCATTGTCTCTACTCCAAGATCGTGAATTCGTAAGGAAGCGAAAATTAGGGAGAATGAGAGATTGATGTTGGAAGAAAGAAAGCAAGATTCAAGAGACTTACGAAGAAAGCAAGATCGGAACATTTGGGTGTTTAAGTTTTGCAAAACAATTTAGAGACCTACGGAGATGATGATTGACGTCTCTACAATCAACAACTTAAGAGACGCAAGAAAGCGTCTCCATAGGTAATCCAGAAAGATGCGGCCTAGTGTCTCCATTGGTTAGTTCCAAGGAGACGCAACAATCATCTCCTTAAGTTAGGCCTAAGGAGACGCGCCGTGGTGATGTCTCTTCAATGCCTACCTAAGGAGACACTACTTATGTGCATCTACATATTGATGCGGGTCAATTTAAAAACATGCAACCCTGATACGTCTCAAGTCATGTGTCACCTTTAACATGTTTTGTTGTAGTGTAAAAAATATTGAAATTTATCTTTCCATCAATGATCAAACCCTTGAATTAAAGGAAGAATTTATTTTGACTAGAGTTTCATCTCATTGTTTTTTTTCCCCCAAAATTTTGATTATTGCTTTCTTTGTTTTTTTTTTCTAAATTCTAAATTTTAATTTTTAAAGTTTTCTTTAAACAAAACCCCATTCCTCTTTATTTTATTTGTTTTAGTTGTAGGAATAAAATTTCCATCGATTTCTATGGATTTGACTTTACTTGTTACTTCTATTAATTATTTTTTTTGAAATAGATTTTATTTTTGACAGCTTCGACAACTATACATTGCTTCAAAAATTTGATAAGAGATATATGATTTGTATGGCTTACCTTAAAATAAAATACTCAAAGTCTACGATGAGTCCTTATAATACTATGTAAAGTTCATTTTTAGTCTTTCTACTAAAAATTGCTCAAAATTTATCTTTATACATTAAAAATTTATTCAAATTATGACATCATTACAAATTGTTATTAAGTTATTGATAAATTTGGTAAAATATATCATATCCAACGGATTTATTCATGACTCGACCTATAAAAAAAATTTAAGCATCCCCTAAAAAAACATATGTATTTTTGAACTACCATATGATTGGAAAAAAATACCTAACTTAATAAGTTTTCTCAGGTCAAATGACCAGAAAATACCAATTTTTAAAATAATTTACGGAAAAGGGCCGAAAAAATAATTATTTACCGGAAAGGGCCATTTCCAAAAGCGCGTCCATGTCGGTAGCGATTTGAGGATGCGATGAGAAGCGCTTCTCGATGGGCGTTTTTGCCACATCAACAAAAAACACTTCCTTGAGGGTGCGCTTTGCTGATGTGGCAAAAACGCTCCCCGTGGACAGCGTTTTTAGCCCGTGTTTTTTTCCAAAAAAAAAACTATTCTCGAATTAAATTTTCAAAAAAGGTCATTTTTTAGATATTATAAAAATAGACCAATTTTTTTAAAAAATTACGAGAATAAACCTTTATAAAGGCTCAAAGTGACAACACCATTTTTTTTTAAGGTGTCACCAATTAATATGAAAATATAACTAACAAAGTAAATCTTTATATAGACCCAAAGTCTCATTTGCCTTGTTTTCTTGAGCAATGTGGGATATGAGGTATGTGTATATATAAACTCATGAATAGTTTTGCAGCTTGTTCCTAAACAATGTGGGATTCATTCCTCTTTTAACTAACAACATGAGATTAAATGCTACACTATATTTGATTTTTTTTACAAAACAATTTCTATTTTTTTTTATATTTTGTTAACATTTTCTCATATTATAAAATTATCTTTTGAGATATTTAATCTTGTTGCATTTTAGAATTGTTAACATATACAAAAGAACTATTAAAAAAAAAGAGAACAAATTGCAAATATGAAACTTATACATGCAATAATCTTTTATTCAATTTTAAATGTTTGAAGTTAATATGTAACACCCCAAACCCGGCCCATTCGATACGACCGAATTTGAAATGCCACTGCGGAAAACGTTTAAAAATATTCTTACTTAACAGTAAAAACCGTTAAAAATTTGTTGCCCTTGATAAAACATTTAAAACATTCTAAATAAAATTAAGTGGTGATAAAAATACCGGATTCAAAACTTTAACATGACTTTTGAGATATAAATAGCTTTTAAAATTAAACTACCAAAATATTAACTTAATTACAAATCCAACTGAAACATAGCAAAATTCAAATACTTTAAAGCCCTTATTACAACAAATAACTATTCAAAAATACTTAAAATACTGAAGTTAATAAATTCTATTATATAATGAAAACAACTTCTTCTCGCATGGGCCACCTCGTATCCACTCCAACCCGGTCCGATCATCATCCATCACTGCGATGTTGATAAAAATTTGGGTGAGTCATATGGACTCGAGTGTGTAATTAATCCACCGAATTCCACCCACATGTTAACCACATATTAACCCATATATCAGATAACAAGATAACATATTCACATAATAACACATTCGGGCTTGGCCCATATTCATGTCACTTATCGTAACAGGTAATTAACCGCATAATTTCCACATATCGGGCTTAGCCCATTTCCGCATCGATCCACATTCATATATTGGGCTTGGCCCATTTTCACATTAATCCACATATCAATTGAAATGCAAAGTGCACCCAACCCAACCTAGGGTCCATCCTCTACACACCCCGTATCCACCTTACCACACACCGGGATTAACAAATCACCCTCTCCTTTTTACTCCAAAGGCAATCAATGCCGCCCACGTGCAATTAAGCACAATAATCCACAACGCGACCTCGATCGGCGCCAATCCACGATGTAGCTGTAGCTAACACCAAAACCACGATGGGACACATAGTCACTCATCAACCACGATATAGCACATAGCTTATATCAACCACGATGAGGCGCGAGCTACTTATCAAGCCACGCGAACTAAATCGTAATTAATCCACAACGTGACCTCAGTCAACGTCAATCCACGATGTAGCTCAAGGCTAACATCAAACCACGTACTCGAAGTACACCCGTACCTTCTTTCATATCATATCCCACCCATGCACATGCAACATATAATAATGTCATGATAATAATGCATGTACAGGTTGTTCAGACATACAATCTCATTCATATAGGCACATTCACATTCTTTCAATAATCAACACTAACCTGGTATTCGATATACCCCTCTAGGGTATCCATATCACATCATCGTCACTGCACTAGTTAACCCATAAACATAACACATACAAATATAGCATAAACCCGGAAACGGTGGGTTAATCACACACCTGATCACTTGGAGAACTACGCTTTCGATACTGATGCTATCACTAGGCGATACTACGGCTATTTGCCTACTTTCTTGTTCGACATTTGGTCCACACCGGTGGCCAATCCCGGACCATGAAACGGATCTTCTCTTAAACTTCGGGATAGGGGCTATCCATTGTCCTCCTTGACTAGCATTCGCCTCCATAACGATACTTAATCAGTCAACCAGGTTAATCACTACTACTTTAATATATCAAATCAAATCTACATTTACTAAATATCCTTACCGAAATAAATCTTGAATCCCGAAGCTTGTCCTACTTCTGTCGACTTGCCCCCTAATTAACCATAATACCAATCGGTCACATTTAAACCCTAAAGATGGCCCTTGGCCGAATGCCTTATTGGCCTACCTTGAAGAATCAAAAAGCGATTACCAAAGGAGAATTCACTTACCACTATTACACGTTTGCTTTGAAGAGCCTAAAGTAAGTAGTCGATGGCACCCTCCTTTAAAGATTCGGCTTAGAGCACAACAATGATGGTTTCGGCACTTAATGGTGAAGAGAAAGCGCAACAATGGAGAGGGTTTTATGCTGGAGATTTCGGCAACAAAGAACAACAACAGAGAGGGTTTTAGCTTTTGTGACTTGCGGCAAAACAAAGAGAATAGGCACTTTAAGCTTGGTTATGGCTTCAAAGAAATAGAAATAGATTTGGTGTTGGATGAAAGAAAAGAGTGAGAGGTGTGAGTGGGAAGAAATTCGGCACAAAGAAATTTAAAGAAAAAGATATCAAAGATGATTACTCCCCCCTTATAAAGAATTCGGCTACTATATCCTTGCTATTATCAAACTCTTTGATAATCTCCTCTATTATCTCCTTAACAAATAAAATAAATTAATCCTTATTTATCTCTTCTTCATCTTGCACAAAATAATTAAATCAACAATTATCCTACTTGAATAAATAAAACAACAATTATCTATTATCTACCAACTTAAAATAAAATAAAATAATCATCAATTATCCTACCTTAGCCGAAATTAATAGGAGAATAAGCTAAATCCTCATCCAATTAAAAGTCCCCTGTGTCGTCCACTTTCTTCCAACTCTACCTTGACGCAAAAGCAAAATAAAACACTCCCCTTCTTGCACCTGACCTTGAACCCAAGACCGTTGGAGCCTTTGGACGCTAAGCTGCTGAGATAACGCCTGTGCCACTTTGCCAAGGCATTTTTTTGTGACATGATTCACCTGAATTTCTTTTAAAACTTCTTTCGCGAGACGCCTTCTTGACGCAAAAATAAACACTCCTTCCTGCTTCCTTCGAACTCTCAACCAAGGCCCTTAACCCCACTTGCACATGGCGTCCATTGCCACTTTACCACATGATTCCTTGTGTCATTAATTCCCTAAAAATTTCTTTAAAGCCTCCTTAGCCCAGTTCCCCTTTTTTTGACGCAAAAATAAAAGTCTTTAATGCTTCCCACGATGCTCGAACCTTTTCCCTCCTGAACTCCCTTTTCACGCAACCTCCCAAGCACCTAAGGTAGCGTCCCAAGCCACTTTACCAAGCCCACTTTCATGTCCATAAACTCCTAAAAATTTTCCTTAAGGCCTCCTTCACCTAACTTCTCCTTTAAAAATAAAATTCCAATATTTTTCCAAGACTTCCTCCTACATCCTTGGATTCTCAAAACCCTTAAAACATGCCCAACCACACTTAAAGCCTACTAACACTTGAGTTATGCTCCAAACGCATAACCCCCAATTTAGGATATTACAGTTCTACCCTCATTAAAAATAATTTCGTCCTCGAAATTACTTACTATCGTTCAATCGTGCATTCTTAACTCACCACACTACTCTATTGCTGCGCACTCTGATCTTAATAAAACTATCTTACCTTCTAGGTAGAGTTTTAAAGTTCACATCCAATGTTTCATACACTTCACTAGCAATACAACAATAAACTATCTCTAAAGCAACAAATAATACTCCAAAAACAAGGAACTTACCCGCTATCACATCCTTGGTTGTCTCACATCCGAACCTTCAGCTCATCTGCCGGGTGTTCCACGACCTTGGCCTCGAGCCCTATCCATCACTTGCGGACATTTCTTAACCAAATGAGCCTTAGACCCACACCAGAAACATTCCTTACTATTTCCCCAACATTCTCCTGCATGAGCTCTTCCACACTGAGCACATGAACGACTCTGATTCTCAGAAACTGGCACAGGTGCACGTATAGAATTCTCGATCCTTGGTCTTTTCTGAACATCCTCAGATGGCACTGATGGTCTAAAACTCCTTTTGTTCGAATTCTTATTCTTCTCTCGGTTCTGCCTCGCGGTTTTCTTAACTTCTTCAGCTATCCGAGCTTTTTCCACTAGAATCGCAAAGTCCCTTTCTTTTTGCGGAGTAATCAACACTCGTAGCTCATCCCGTAACCTGTCTTCGAATCGGACACACCTTTCGTAATCAGTAGCCACGATCCCCTTGGCGTACTGACTTAACCGCACAAATTTCACTTCATACTCTGCTACTGACTTGCTTCCTTGAACCAAGTTTAGAAACGCTTTCCTTTGCGAGTCTAAGTAACTGGCTCCCACATACTTCCCTTCAAACTTAGCCTTAAAGAAATCCCAATCCAATCGATCTGCCGGGACACCTTGTTTGTGGTGAGCCACCATCGATAAGCTTCATCTCGTAGCAACGAGACCGCGCCTTTAGCTTTTCCTCAGAGATGCAGTCTAGATCATCCATGATTCTTTCGATCGCTTCACCAATACTCGCTACATTCGGAGCCACTCCGGATACTCCTCTAAAAACTTTAGCTCCGTTGAACCTAAGTCTCTCCGAAACTAACTTCCGAGCTCCACTTCTCATTCCAACTCTTGCTACTTACTGTAGCACACGTAGCATAGCTTGCGATACGGCGTCATCTCTCCTCTGTCGGATCTTGATCCTCCGCGCCATCGATGGCGCGGCGGCGCGTCACTTCTCGACCCATGGCGGACCCTACCGGGTTCAAATCGTCATTTGACCACGTCTCCTAGAGCTCATTTCTAACGTCACAATTTTATCTGATTAAAAAGTTTTATGCATCAGAATTTTGTTCCACTTATTAACCGCGAACAATTTTATGAAGTAAAGTATTTAGAAGTAGTTCTTTCGATTACACAAAGGTTGATTCAAGTTCACTACTCTAATTGAGAGGTCACATTCACATTCATAAACAGAGACACATTCATTCACTATACTTCTATGGTCATTTCGGTCCTTTCCCAACCTGGGGTAATTTCGTCATTCATCCTATAAGGGTATTTTGGTAATAAACCAGGGTAAATTTGAAAATCCTTACAAATCAACGATATTTCAAAATTTACAAAAACTTGAGGTTATCTTGAAAATTTGTTTTCCAATTCAGCGGTGTTGCAGAAATTTCAGAAATCGGGGTCATTTTGGTAATTTTTGTAAGTCAGGGGCATTTTCGTATTTTTTTAAATCAAATTTCACAAAATAGAGATTTATTATTTTTGCAAAGTAGGAATATTTCAGTAAAAGTTGTGGTAGTATGGAAATTTCAAAAAAAAATTCAAACCAGGGGCATTTTAGTAATTTCACCACTAGGGGTATTTAAGTAATTTTGCCAACCGGGAATAACTCGAAAAAAATATTTTTCCAAAGTCTAATTTAGTGTTTTCAAATCAAAAAGGGTAATTTGGAGATTTAGAAACTAAGTTTTTTGTAAATAGTAAGGCTAGTCCCTTTCGGGTTTTAATCATTGGTTTGGCCGGTGACTAAGTCCTCTTGGTTAGGGTGAACCGTAGCTACGCACCAGGTAGGATTCGAGTAAAGAGGAGGTGAGTCGCTAGGACTGCTTAAGTACCAAGCTCTTACTGAATCCACTCCTAGACATGCGCACAACTATTGCCACACCCTAGCTCGGCGACTTAGTCACGGGTTTGTTTAATGGTCCTTAAGTCTTATGCACTTGTGTTTGAGTAGACTAGTCCTAGGGTCCAATAGCCCTAATATACTAATCTACATTCCCATAAAAGCCCATATAGTTCACATATTCAAACCACTTCAATAGCCAGAAGTACTTACAGTGGACTTTGGTAGGAGATACAAAGTGCCATGCTAGAATAAACCTGAAATAAAAGCCCATATTTTGAAAAGCCCATTTTTTTTGAAAACTATTTTCGGGCCCAAAACCTCAAAGCTGAGTTTTGAACCGGGCTCTGATACCAAATTGTAACACCTCAAACCCGGCCCATTCGATACGACCGAATTTGAAATGCCACTGCGGAAAACGTTTAAAAATATTCTTACTTAATGAAGAAAAACCGTTAAAAATTTGTTGCCCTTGATAAAACATTTAAAACATTCTAAATAAAATTAAGTGGTGATAAAAATACCGAATTCAAAACTTTAATATGACTTTTGAGATATAAATAGCTTTTAAAATTAAACTACCAAAATATTAACTTAATTACAAATCCAACTGAAACATAGCAAAATTCAAATGCTTTAAAGCCCTTATTACAACAAATAACTATTCAAAAATACATAAAATATGAAGTTAATAAATTCTATTATATAATGAAAACAACTTCTTACGCATGGGCCACCTCGTATCCACTCCAACCGGTCCGATCATCATCCATCACTGCGATGTTGATAAAAATTTGGGTGAGTCATACTGGACTCGAGTGTGTAATTAATCCACCGAATTCCACCCACATGTTAACCACATATTAACCCATATATCGAGATAACAAGATAACATATTCACATAATAACACATTCAGGCTTGGCCCATATTCATGTCACTTATCGGGTAACAGGTAATTAACCGCATAATTTCCACATATCGGGCTTAGCCCATTTCCATGATCGATCCACATTCATATCTTTGGGCTTGGCCCATTTTCACATTAATCCACATATCAATTGAAATGCAAAGTGCACCCAACCCAACCTAGGGTCCATCCTCTACACACCTCGTATCCACTTACCACACACGGGGATTAACAAATCACCCTCTCCTTTTTACTCCAAAGGCAATCAATGCCGCCCACGTGCAATTAAGCACAATAATCCACAACGCGACCTCGATCGGCGCCAATCCACGATGTAGCTGTAGCTAACACCAAAACCACGATGGGACACATAGTCACTCATCAACCACGATATAGCACATAGCTTATATCAACCACGATGAGGCGCAGAGCTACTTATCAAGCCACGCGAACTAAATCGTAATTAATCCACAACGTGACCTCGATCCAACGTCAATCCACGATGTAGCTCAAGGCTAACATCAAACCACGTACTCGAAGTACACCGTGCCTTCTTTCATATCATATCCCACCCATGCACATGCAACATATAATAATGTCATGATAATAATGCATGTACGGGTTGTTCGGACATACAATCTCATTCATATAGGCACATTCACATTCTTTCAATAATCAACACTAACACTGGTATTCGATATACCCCTCTAGGGTATCCATATCACATCATCAACATCATGCGCACTAGTTAACCCATAAACATAACACATACAAATATAGCATAAACCGGAAACGGTGGGTTAATCACACACACGATCACTTGGAGAACTACGCGACGTCATCGATGCTATCACTAGGCGATACTACGGTTATTTGCCTACTTTCTTGTTACGATCTTTGGTCCACACCCCGGTGGCCAATCCCGAACCGCAGAAACGGATCTTCTCTTAAACTTGGGATAGGGGCTATCCCTTGTCCTCCTTGACTAGCATTCGCCTCCATAACGATACTTAATCAAAGTCAACGGTTAATCACTACTACTTTAATATATCAAATCAAATCTACATTTACTAAATATCCTTACAAAATAAATCTTGAATCCGAAGCTTGTCCTATTCATCGACTTGCCCCTAATTAACCATAATACCAATCGGTCACATTTAAACCCTAAAGATGGCCCTTGGCCGAATGCCTTATTGGCCTACCTTGAAGAATCAAAAAGCGATTACCAAAGGAGAATTCACTTACCACTATTACACGTTTGCTTTGAAAAGCCTAAAGTAAGTAGTCGACAAACACCCTCCTTTAAAGATTCGGCTTAGAGCACAACAATGATGGTTTCGACACTTAATGGTGAAGAGAAAACGCAACAATGGAGAGGGTTTTATGCCGGAGATTTCGGCAACAAAGAACAACGACGAGGGTTTTAGCTTTTGTGACTTGCGGCAAAACAAAGAGAATAGGCACTTTAAGCTTCGGTTATGGCTTCAAAGAAATAGAAATAGATTTGGTGTTGGATGAAAGAAAAGAATGAGAGGTGTGAGTGGGAAGAAATTCGGCACAAAGAAATTTAAAGAAAAAGATATCAAAGATGATTACTCCCCCCTTATAAAGAATTTGGCTACTATATCCTTGCTATTATCAAACTCTTTGATAATCTCCTCTATTATCTCCTTAACAAATAAAATAAATTAATCCAACATTAATCCCTTATCAAACTCCTATATTATCTCTTATCACCTATTTATCTCCTTAATAAATAAAATAAATCCTTATTTATCTCTTCTTCATCTTGCACAAAATAATTAAATCAACAATTATCCTACTTGAATAAATAAAACAACAATTATCTATTATCTACCAACTTAAAATAAAATAAAATAATCATCAATTATCCTACCTTAGCCGAAATTAATAGGAGAATAAGCTAAATCCTCATCCAATTAAAAGTCCCCTGTGTCGTCCACTTTCTTCCAACTCTACCTTGACGCAAAAGCAAAATAAAACACTCCCCTTGCTGCTCACCAGCCTTGAACCCAAGACCTGCTAGAGCCTTTGGACACAAGCTGCAGATAACGCCCCAGGCTACTTTGCTAAGGCATTTTTTTTTTGTGACATGATTCACCCAGAATTTCTTTTAAAACCTCTTTCGCCAGGCGCCTTCTTGACGCAAAAATAAACACTCCTTCCTGCTTCCTTCGCAACTCGAACCAAGGCCCTTAACCCCACTGCACATGGCGTCCATTGCCACTTTACCACATGATTCCTTGTGTCATTAATTCCCTAAAAATTTCTTTAAAGCCTTTTTAGCCCAGTTTCCCTTTTTGACGCAAAAACAAAAGTCTTTAATGCTTCCCACGATGCTCGAACCTTTTCCCTCTTGAACTCCCTTTTGACGCAACCTCCTAAGCACCTAAGGTAGCGTCCCAAGCCACTTTACCAAGCCCACTTTCATATCTATAAACTCCTAAAAATTTTCCTTAAGGCCTCATTCACCTAACTTCTCCTTTAAAAATAAAATTCCATTATTTTTCCAAGACTTCCTCCTACATCCTTGGATTCTCAAAACCCTTAAAACATGCTCAACCACACTTAAAGCCTACTAACACTTGAGTTATGCTCCAAACGCATAACCCCCAATTTAGGATATTACATAATATCAATGCAATTCTAATTTTTAAAATAATTTTCTATTATTTAAATTTAGAAGTTATACTTTTAATTTTTTTTATTTTATATTATGAATGTTTGATTAATAAATAAATGGTGAGTATTTGGTACTCAAATAGTATTTTTTTTGTAATTTTAAAAAATTGATATATCTTTTTAAATATTTATTTATTTTTAATATTTTACTATACTAATTAATTTTTTTAATTCTAATTTTATTTTAATTTTCATCACCTAATGAATGCCGATAAATTTATTTTAGATATATTTTGACTAGATAGATAATCTATTTAAACATAGTATATAATTATGTTAAATAAGTTTTTTTTTATAGAAATATATAATATACATAAAATATAATAATTATTTTTCATATTTTATATCTAGATTAAATTACATTAATAGTCACTTAACTATATTTTTTAGCTATCGAATTATAAAAACTTACAAAATGATCACTCAACTATTAGTAATTTTTTAAATATTTTACCATACTCATTTTATATTTTATATTTTTTTTACTTAGAGTTTAAAAGTTTTATTTATAATGTAACAAATGTTAACTTTTTGTAAAAAAAAATTAAACTCTAACTAAAAAAATATCAAATATAGTGTAGCATTTAATCTCATGTTGTTAGTTAAAAGAGGAAGGAATCATGTTGTTAGTTAAAAGAGGAAGGAATCCCACATTGTTTAGGAACAAGCTGCAAAACTATTCATGAGTCTATATATACACATATCTCATATCCCACATTGCTCAAGAAAACAAGGCAAATGAGACTTTGGGTCTATATAAAGATTTGCTTTGTAAGTTATATTTCCATATTAATTGGTGACACCTTAAAAAAAATAGTGTTGTCACTTTGAGCCTTTATAAATGTTTATTCTCGTAATTTTTTAAAAAAAATTGGTCTATTTTTATAATATCTAAAAAATAACTTTTTTTGAAAATTTAATTCGAGAATAGTTTTTTTTTTTTGAAAAAACACGGGCTAAAACGCGTCTCTGGGGGAGCGTTTTTGCCACATCAGCAAAGCGCGCCCTCAAGGAAGCCTTTTTTTGCTGATGTGACAAAAACGCTCCCTCAGGGAAGCGTTTTCCTGCTGCATCTCCTGAAATCGCGCTGACGTGGACGCATTTTCGGGGGAAATGACCCTTTCCGATAAATAATTATTTTTTTAGCCCTTTTTCGTAAATTATTTTAAAATTTGATATTTTTTATCATTTGGCCGTTTTCTCAGCCACACAATAATTAAAAAGTACATAATTTTTTTTTTTTTTTTTGAGATAGTTGAGTTTTTAGGTCATGATATATATTTGTTCAGTTTATTAATAATTTAAGCATAAATTGTAATAGTGTCATAATTTAAAATAAAAATTAATATATGAGGAGTGATGTTTTTAGAGGGATTGAACTTAATATAAGTATTTCGGAGAGTAAATTGGAAGAAAGCCCAACAACGTCTTGAGAGGTTTGGGCCCATCACACCCACACCACCGGCAAGTTCAACATCTCCCTGAAGTCAGTCCCCTCTCCTTGTTTTCTCTGCAAACAAAACCTAATCGCAGAGATCCAAAGTAAGACTCCTCCGTGGATCCCATTTGAAGGCTGTAATTCCATAGCCCTGGTGGATCTGCCCTACCAGATCGATACATCATCCATAATTCGAAAACAAAACAAAAAATGTCGTGCTTGGCTCTCTCTCTCCAGCCAGCCAACGGATCTGACATCCTTCTCCAAACCCGAGAATGGTTCCCTCCTGCCCGTGCTCTAATTGCTCTCCACGCCTTCCGCCAGACCCGTCTTGCCTTCTCCAACAAGTCCCCTTCCTCCGTCGCTGCTACCTCCTCATCTTCCTCCTCATCTACTGCCGAACCTAGTGCTGCCACTGAATCCATCGGCGACGACCCCCTTTCCGCCTCCAGTGGCCAACTAATCGTCGGCGTTGAAAGTAAGTATCGCGTTGTTTACCGCCTTGTAAACTCCATTTACGTCCTCGGAATCACTACTGCCGATCACGACAATTCGATCAACGTATTTGAGTGCATCAATATCGTTAACCAAGCCGTTAGTGTCATCGTGACGGCCTGCCGTGGCGTCGACGTCACCCCTGAAAAGCTCGCCCGAAAATACGCCGAGGTTTACATGGCACTCGACATCGTCCTACGTGGAGTCAGCAACATCCGTCTCGCTGCCATGCTCTCCTATATGCACGGCGACGGGATTGCCAAGATGGTCCATTCCGCACTCGACACTGAAGCCAAGATCCGTGGTGCTGACACGTGGCCTGCCGTCGAACTTCACTCCACCGAACACCAATCCAACATTGAAGCCTTTTCCAATGCGAGTTTCGAATTGCCTCTGGAAACTCTAGCGGCTGGCGATCAGAAAGTTTCAACGATTGTACCTCAAAGTACAATTGAGCAAGACGAGAAAATGATTAAAGCAGAGGAATCAGAAGCAGAGAAGGATCCATTTGCTGCCAGTGAGGCCATAAATAAGCAAGAAGATTTAGTTGGAGGGTTTAAGAAGACGAAGGATCCATCAGCTACTGATTTAACATTGGCGTTGGCAGGGTTAGAGGTGACTACATTGCCCCCGGCTGAAGCAACCCAATCTACGGACATTACTGTTGAAGGGTTTGAGGGGAAGTACGGAGGAATTGAGTTTGGCAGTGAACAGGCTACTCTTGGAGAAGCTTTTGAAGGGTTTACTGATGCTTGGGGTGGAGGCTTGGATGCTTCGGAGTTTTTGGAAAATAAAAAGGTTAAGAAACAGGAAGGGCTTAGTGGGCTTGAACTTTTGCAAACTGGGGATAGTGCTGCTCCAACTGCAGCTGCAGCTGGTGCCGATGGAGGGAAGTCTCTTGAGAATCTTTTGGTGAAGAGTACTGAGATGAAAGGTCCCGAAATGTATATCTCGGAGGAGATCAGTGCGGAGTTTAGGGAATCATTGCTCGCTAGAGTTGGACTAATGGGTGTGGTTTACTTGAGAACGATGCCTCCTAAAGTTTCTGGTGATAAGGATACTGAGTTTTCATTTCGTGTTGAAGGAACTAGTTCGGTTAAGAGGTTTGTTATACAGAGTTCTCGGATTAGTAGCCTTGGAAATGGAATGTTTCATGTTAGAACTGCCCCATCTGAGGAGCCTATACCAATTTTGAAGTACAGTTTGTTACCTAGGTTGACACCGTTGCCTCTGAGAGTTAGGTTGATCAAGCGTCTTAGTGGGACATTACTTTCTGTGATGATACAGTATGTTTCAAATCCGGAGTTACTAGCACCATTGACTGATGTAACTTTTGTTCTGAAATTGCCCGATGATCCAACATTGTTAAAGGTTTCACCTAAAGCTGTGTTGAACAGATCAGAGAGAGAACTGAAGTGGCATGTGCCAGAGGTTCCACTGAAGGGTACTCCTGGCAAATTGAGGGTAAGGATGCCTTTGGATTCTGCTGACATTGATGAAGAACTAGAAGTTTTTGGTTATGTAAAATTTTCAGTGCAAGGAGCTACTTCATTGTCTGGGGTCTGTCTAAAGCCTGCTACCGAGGGTAAGACAGATTTTTATGAGGTAAATCATCGGTATCAGAGTGGGGTTTATACATGCAATTGAATTCTGATGAGATTGTTTTTTCCATACAAAATTTCTGTTTTCTTTTAATATTCCTTTCTCTTTTCAAGGAGATATGTGTTTGCTCACTTTTGTAGAATTACGGGATATTCTGTTTGTAATCTAGAACATCTTCTGTCAAAGCTTCTGTTTCTTGTTGTTGACTTGACCATTGATATCTACTGGCGGCTTGTGAATTTAATTGTTGTATCTATTTGCACTTTGGACTCTCTCATGGAGCACATTATATTCTTGCAGAACTGTAACCATGTAAGCATGACTGCTCGTTTCTATATTGTTACAGAACACTGGTTTTGTTTCTGGAATGGATGTCTTATTTTTATTTGTAGCCCCTTCTTTATATGTTAAAACTTACTGCCTCAGGTTAAATTTTGCTAGACATAAGTAGGTCGTAATGGTTGAAACTAGAATAATGATACTGTTAGGTTTAGTGCAAGTTTAAATTTTTATTTGTAGTGGGCCAATGAGTATGTGCAACCTAGCTTATATTCTTTCAAATGATTTTGTGTTATGAACCTGACTGATGTAGTTGAGTCCAGCTAGATTAAGGGAGATGATTGAAAAACTATTTTTGCTATGGAGACTCTAAATTCTAAGCTTTTACCCTTGTTTACTCTCTTTTTCTTATGAGACTGATCACGATAGCGGTATTTTCATTCTGAGGTTAGTTCCCTAACTATTTAACGACCGTAAAAGGTTCACCTAGAGAGGGAACTGAAAGGAAAGAAGTAAAAGAAGTGAATACTTAATGATTCTTTTCAAGTTTGTGGTGTTACATTCTCCTTTAGATCAGAATTTTAGATTAAGAGTGTCCCGTCTTAAAATCCATTTGGTATGATGCAGGTCATGACTTGTGTAAGCTCTGCTTTTATTTAAACTTTATTACAGATGGATGATAACCTAATATTTGGAATCCAGTTGTACTACTATTTGTTGAAGGAGGTTTCGCAGGAACTTCAATGGAACAAATATAGATTTCTCTTGTTCTTCTGTTTAGTGATATTTGTTAGGTACTCTTCTGGACTGTATGGTTTTTCCTTTTTGGTTGATGGTATTAGTAGGGCTGGATTATTGATAAAATATAACAGATATTAACTGTGCAGCTCCCCGTTTTAGGGACTTCTTTATTGGATCTAGAAAGGTGCAGCTTTTGCTATTCTCTTAGCCCAGAAGTTTTATTTTATTAAGAGGTGGCTGGCTGTTTGTTCTTAATTTTGATGAATATGTTCGGTTGGTGTGCATTATTCTACAGTTTGAATCCTGAAAATGCTATTTTGAAGCTTTCTGGGCATTTGAAATTACAATTAGCTGCTTGTTCTTACGAGTGCAACTATTTGTCTTGATGTATGCGTGTAAGCTAGTGCTATTTGTTAAGACTGGTCTAGATAGGCTCTGAGTTGTAGAAAATGCATTCTTCAGCATTATGTTACACTTTCTGGTTTTGGAGGATTCTTGGTCTGAATTCTGTAATATAGAAACAAGTTCATATCCATGTAAATTACCTGAAGTTTGATCTTTGGATGAATGGCAAGAGGAACATAATGAGGAGTTGGATATTCTCTTAAAGGTAGTTCAATTCATAATTTTGTGTTTTGTGTGTGTGTTTTCCCAGCCTGTAACAATAAAAACTTACCGTTTCTATTATTGCTAGTAAAAATGTTAATGAAACCTGCATATATTGTGAGTTATTTCAACCCAGTTGTTTGAATCCTGCTGTAGATAGCTGAACTTGGTGATTACCTAACAAAACTATTCTATGAAGTAGGAATTAATCTGATGTCTCCCTTACACTTCCTCTCCGAATTCTGCCAACCTCTGATTTTTGGGATTTGGGAGATGGCAATTAGCAACTAGAAGGTGATCATAAACCTTACTGGAATGAATTGAGTTATTCCCGTTGTTGCTCTTGAGAAGTATACGCTGTATCATCTCATTGTATAGGGAGATAAAGAAGTTTGAGAAATATAACGTTCTTTAGGAATAGCAATCTTTATAGTTCTACATGGATTGCATGCCACTCTCTTGTTTACAATTACCTTTGCATGCAAAGTTGGGATAACTAGCCATGAATGTTAGGCTAATTACTAATACGCCAACTGCAGGACCATTTCTTATCAAGTATTCTGTCTTAAGGTTGTATTTGGTCACAATATTGAATTCAAATGTGGTGATCAGATTCAAGCTTTAATTCAACCCGTCCAAGGATCTACATATGCATATTAAACAAATTTCTCGAGAATTTCCACATGTTATTTACATTTTAAATCTTTTATGGATTTTTATATAAATTTTACTATTTAATCATCCTTATAGGTTGTAACAACATCCATTTAATTACATTAAAGGTTTTTTATTTTATTCTATGAAAGTGATAGTGTATAGAATAATTTTTTCATAATCTATGCCATGCCTTTGCAAAAATCATTATATTATGACTCATGCTTTATATTTTAGAAGACTTCCAACTTTTTTCATTTTGCTTTCACGAAAAAAAAAAAAAAAAAAAACTATCCCCACATTTAGGTGTTTGAGCTACTGGTCTAAAATTTTTATGTTTTGAAAGTGAATTTAATTCTATTGACAAATTTAGGTTTAATATCATTTTTTTTATTATATCAACAGTAACACTATATGTAAAATATGTTGTTGACAACTTTTCATTTTGGTTCTATATGTATTTTTTATAGTGACATAATTTATTAAGATCCTTCTGTTTTGATTTTCATTTTTGAAGCACGATTACTCATGTCTTATGTCTCTTAAGGAATTTATATCTCTGCTATACAATCATCTTGATTACTATTTTACTTTATGAGGATTTTGACCTTTGAAGCCAATTGATTTACCACACTTAACCTTGACTTACTTTTTTTTGTTCAACATGTTATCTTACTCGAACATAAATTTGATTTGAAGCATTTTAGTTGGTATATATGAGACTTGATTACTCTCTTTTAAGTTTAAGATTTGCAGCACTTTGCAAATAAATTATATTTTGAACTTTTACTTCACATTCTTTTGTACGAGGATCTAGACGAAATAATGGTAATCCATTCTCTCCATCTAACTTATTATTCTCTCCTAATCATTTATAAATGAATCTCTAATTAATAGTTTATATTTAAAAATTCTAAAGTTAAAAATATTTGTCTCTTAACCAAAAGTCAATTATAACGGAGAGTATTTATAATAGCTTAATAGCCTAATGCGTACAAGTGTTGCTACATTTAAAATATCTCCATGTAAATATGAGAAGTTTTGTTCTCATAAGTAATGGCTAAGTTGTTAACCGAAGGCATTCAATGAATGATTTCTTAAGCTATTTTGTGTATTTACATCTACAATGGGCATTTCAAAACTTATTCCAATTGACATATAATAATCATTAAAATTGTAAGATATAAACTCATTAGCATTACCAAGATGATTTTCCTTAATTGCAAAATTTGGAAATTGTGCTCTTAATTTAATTGATTAAGCAATGTCATAATTATTTGATTGCAAGTTGATAATAAATACATATGTTCCAATCTTATAGATGTATCTATCAAAATTATGCAATACTTAAACAATCACATGGTGATGAATAGGCTACACATATCACCTTGAATACATTCTAAAAATGAAGTAGATTTTTACCAGTTTTAATTGGTGATTCGTGCCAAGTAATTAAAGTATTTGGACTACTAAATTTTTAGTTTATATAATGTGATTCGATTTAAACATACCAATATTTGTATAGTATAAACTAGAGAGAGAAAAAGTGGATAATTTTCCAGTAAATATTTCTTATTGATATAATGGATGTAATATATAAAATTTTAATGTTCTTATTCATAGTCTCAATATGATATCTACAATGACAAATATTTTTAAAACTGTAAGTTCGTTCGAGACTTACTAGAAAATAATACATTATCTATCACTTGGTATCAAAATCACAAATCCATTGAATAACCGAACAACTACTAATTTTATTGTCAGCCAATTGAAAAGATCACCATCAAGCCTTCTTTTATGTAATATAGCTTTATAGTTGTTAAGCTCAAATTACACCAAGATAGGGAGGGGTGAATTGGTGTTTAAAAAAAAAAGAATATGAAGGCACAAATCAAAGACACAAGAATTTATAATGGTTTGACCTTAATTGCCTACTTCCACTACCTTAGCTTAGCACAACTAAGGATTTTTTCCAATCTACTAATTTATACCTTTCAAAGACAAACTATAACCTTTACAATACACTATCTTTTGAATAGCTAAGATAAGATCGCTTCCCTTTAAGGTTTTCTGTTCAAAACCTTAAGTAAACCTTCACAATTTGATAAATAAAATTAAAAAAGAATGAAATCTCTCAAAAAGGTAAATATACAATGATTTAGCTCTCTCAAATACAGTCTAACACTTGAAAGAATGAATGAGAAATAAGACTATAAGTGTTTACAAGTGAAAATGAGTAAAACAAATGAAAAGATTGGATTTTTGCTCAACAAACTTTGTAACATTGTTTCTTGTCTTCATTTGAGTGTCATTGGATCATATTTATACTTTCTTATTGTTTTGGAGACGTTTAGAATTGTTGGAGGGAGTTTCTAACTGTTAGGAGCATTAGTTTCGTACATTCATGCAATCTGCAAAATTATGTCTCAAGACATATAAGGGACGTCTCAAGACATCATTGAAAATATAAATGTTAGAAGACAAAATGTTTCAAGACTTTGAAGAGATGTCTCAAGACATCAAGAACGAGTCTTAAGACTTTGAAGTGATGTTTTGAGACATCGTTGAAAATTATAATAGTTAGAAGGAAACTTGTCTTGAGACTTTGAAAGGATGTCATTAGACATCAAGAACAAGTATTGAGAATTTGAAAGGACATCTCAAGATATTGCATCCTTGAAGAAAAACTTTGGTTTTGAACTTGCATGTCTTGAGACATGGCTGAATGTCTCAATACTTTTAGGGTAAGTTTCGAAACTTTGCTCCCCTAAAGAAAGTTTTGTGTTTGATCTTTTATGTCTTGAGACAAATAGTCTTGTGTCTCGAGACATTGATGGGAAACTATAAAATTTTTGTAACACCCTGACCGTTGCTAGACATGCAAACGTCTAGATTGGAAATACTGCAACAAAAAGATAATTAATAAAGCAGTGATGTCCGCAAGTATACAGGACAAATTGCAATATAATAAAGTGTTATAACGAAACACTCTCGAAAGTATTCCAAGGATCGTACCCAAAGGAGGTTGAATTAAACTAAAATTCACTTTTCTACACTAACAGGGCTAAACAATAATAACAAAAAATTATAGTACAAAAAAGCAAATTAAAATAAAAAATAAAAATAGCATAAATTAAATAAAACTAAGGAAGACAATCTAACAATCAAAATTAACTCAATTAAACAAGCTGAAGATTAACTCATGTCAGTGTTCCTAATTAACTTCAGAATTCGGGTTTTATCGAATTAGTTATTATTTTTCGGTCTCTAATTAATTAATTAATCAACAAAAATAACTTATCTTTCGACCTCGTCATTTAAACCGGGATAAATTTATGAGGTATTCGGTTTACCTAAATTACTTCATAGGGTCGTCAATCCTAGGGTTTAATCACGCATAATTTAAGTCAACTAATTCAAAAACAAACCCTAATTCTTTCGTTAATTATTCTTACATTCGATTGTTAATCTCCTTAAGGAAATTAGCTGCTTATGGATCTAGATGCAATTTCCTCTAATTTCATATTAATCATGCAACGCAAATATTTAAATAGAAAAAGGGAATAAAGAAATTGATCCGTTTTGATATTGATTTGTGTGTGAAAGCTGAAATTCCTTTGGCAGTTGTGAAGATAATGCCGGTTGTAATTGAAAACCAGAAAGAACTTGATAAACACTAAATAAATGAAAGCTTAGATCCAATTTGAATCCAAGTTAGAACAAAGGAAAAAAAAATGTTTTCTAAATGAAAGGACTAAATTGAAATAAAACCAAAAATGAAAATAAACTCCTAAAAATCTAATCTAAAATGGCTCACTCGGCCAAGCCTCCTAAACTTAGGCTAAACATCAATATTTATAGCCAGATGTCCTACCTAACTAGGTCAATTACAAGCCATAAGGATGAATAATATGTGTTGTGTAGATGAAAACACTCATGAATTATTTTTGCATTCCGTCATTCCAGTGTCGCGACACCACAGGACCAATGTCGCAATACTGTACTTCATGGGTGACTTGGATTCGAAGTGTGGTGTTGCAACACCACATGACGGTGTCGCGACGTTGTCGTCATCCTTCGCATTCTTAGCCTAAAAATAATGTCCTGCACACTAGATGAACACGTTAGTCCATCCCTAGGCCCGTATTGGCCCGTTAGGTCATTCCATAGCCAAAATATGTGTAAAAATGCTTATTTTACTGAAATTAAGCACAAGCTAATAAAGACTTGAAAACAAGCTCATTAAGTGCCGAAAAGAATCTAATTTGCCACAAAAAATTGTGGAAGATCACAATCGACAACTAACACAAATAAATAATGTCATAATAACACTTCATTCGCTTTTGCATAATTTCCCCTTTAGCAAAAACGTCATTTGCACCACTTATTAAAATCCATTAAAATAATTTTCAACATAAAGCTTTAAAAACATTTTAAAATCATGTTTAATAAATTTAAGCTATTTAGAAATGTCCAAAACATAAAATGGGGGTTTTCGTAGTTCAAATAGCTAAAAAAATACAAGCCTTGAAGGTGCAGTAAGCTAAGTCTCGATACTTGAGAGACAAGTATCGATACTTTCCCCACAAGTATAGATAGTTGGCATGTCTATTGTAGTTTTTTTACTACTAAATTGCAAGTATCAATACCAAACCCCCAAATTTCAAAATCAGGGTAAGAAACTTCAAAATTGGTTCAAAAACACTTCAAATTATCCTCAAACATCATCAAAACATACCGATAAGTTTTAAATTATTTTTGTAACAGCCCGATTATGGGCCTAGTCGGAACAGTGATTTCGGGACCACAAATCTGACACAGTAAAATTTGTTTTTATTATATTTTTATGGTCTACAGCTTTATGGAATGATTTCGTGAAAATTTCATTCAAAAATTTTGACGTTTGGGCACTCAATTTAGTTAAAAGGACTAAATTGCAAAAATGGACATGGAGTAAGAGAATTTTTATGTTTTAAGTTAGGGGTATTTTGTTCATTTGGTAATTAAATAAATTAAAAAGAAAAAATCAAGCCAAAATCTTGTCCATCTTCTTCATGCTAGCCAAAAATTAGAGGAGGAAGCCATAGCTAGGGTTTGGCCACTTTCAAGCTCGATTGTAAGTCCGTTCTTGCCCCGTTTTTAATGCTCTTTACATTTTTGAAATCGTTGTATCCCGATCTATCTATTTCTACCATAAATTTAAGAAATAATCAAGGTATAGGGTTTGAACCATGTTAAATATTGGTGTATTTTGATGTTTAATGGTAGATTATACAAATTTGAGGTTGGATAAACAACTTTTGCTAAGTGATTTTCGGTAAAAATGTCAAAAATGACCTATTTGTAAAAGTTATAAAATAGGTAGTAAAAGTGTGATTTAATGGAAATTGTGGGCTGTTATGAGCATGAATAAAGTTCGGCTAGGGTTGGGTTTTAAAGAAATTGAATACGTTTCATTTTACGAGCCTAGGGACCAAAATGTAAAATGTTAAAAGTTTAGGGGCAAAAATGTAATTTTGCCATAATAAGATTTTTGGCTTGAATTGAATAATGTAATGATTGAATGAGTTAATTTTGTTATTATAGATCAAGAAAAATGAGGTACGGACCTAGACCGGGGAAAAAATAAAGTAATTGACAATTAGGTCAAATTCTACTATTTTTTTGTATCGAGGTAAGTTCGTATGTAAATAATGCAATGTTATATTTGAATTTTTAATGTTTTGACATTGCATGAAATGTATGATTTATTCTATGAGTATATTCGATAAAGTTCCGACAAGAGAGAAATCCCTGTTGAACCTTAGGAATAGATTAGGATACAAGTGACATGTCACTAGGAACCCATGTGATTATGTGATTTATGTGTCCCAAGTGCTGGTCCTGTACGTCCTACCAGTGGCTGGGTATACCTGCATATGTTGTGGATACCTGACAGCTTGTGTGAACAGCATTACATAGCTACGTCTCGACTGACAACTTGTATGAGCAGGCCCGAGGATAGCTCGAGAGCGAACTTATATGTGTTACGAGATTTGTGGTAGTATTGGCTACATATGTGGCACTTATGTGCAAAGTTTTTCGTGTATCCGATAGTATTCCAAGTGGTTCAACGGGTATGTCAAAGACGAGAAAGTATGTGATTATGTTACGAGTTGGTACAGGTATCTACGAAAAACTCAAAGGAAATGAATTCGGTATATGATGAACTATTGGTAAGAATGTGATTGAGTATGTTATGTTCATGAGGTTTTAATGACATTTAAGTTGATATACGTATGTTACTTATATGGCAATTGTATGGTTTATGTTGTCTATTATTTACATATGAACTTACTAAGCTATATAGCTTACTCCCTTTTCCTTCCCTTGTCTTATAGTGTCACCAAGCTAGCTCGGGATTGGAGATCGTCGGAGATCCATTCACACTATCAACTATTATTTTGGTACCAATGAACTCAATATTTTGAGTTATGGCATGTATAGGGGACTTGGTCATTTTGTTATGTGTCATAATTGATTTGGCCAAATGTGTTGGCTTATATTGGTTGAAAGCTCATTTTGTATAAGGCCATTGGAAATTGGCTATTATTGGTTAAGTATATTCATATGATGATGCCCTTCATGAATGTGGGAATCTACTTGATTTGAGTTGATAAGTATGTGATGTTTGTGTATGATAGATGGTAGCATGTAAATGATGTGTTGTTGTCTTGGTTGTGGCTGATTTGGTTGTATGTATATGCTTGGTTTGGTTCTATGTTATGTTGTATAGGTGTGTACATTAAAGGGTGGAAAAAAGGCTTGGTAAATAGCCTTATTTTTGTCCACACGGGTAGACACACGGGCGTGTGTTTAGGCCGTATGTGACACACGGTTTGCCCCACGGGCATGTGTTTTAGCCGTGTGTCCCCTGCACCTTAATTGTTGCAAAATAGAATGTCCAGAATTGAGCACACGGGCAGAGACACGGGCGTGTGTCTCAGCCGTGTGTGTTACACGGCCTTGGACACGGGCGTGTGTCTCAGCCGTGTGTGCTACACGGCCTTAGACACGGGTGTGTGTCTCGGCCGTGTGAAGTCTACACCTATTTTATGAAAATTATGAAAATTAAATCAACCACACGGCCTAGCAACACGGGCATGTGGCACGATCGTGTGGCACAAGTCAGAGAGCACCCTATTTTAAACACGGCCTATAACACGAGCGTGTCTAAGGGGTCACACAGGCGTGTCCCTTGGACCACACGGGCGTGTAAGCCCTGTAACATGAAAATTTTTCTAAGTTTTGTGAAATTTTCAAAAGTTTTCGGTTTAGTCCCGAACCATTTTCAAAACATGTATTGAGTCTCGTAGACTCGTTTTAGGGACGATATAAATGCGTATGAAAAGTTTTGATTTGGAATGGAAATTTATGACTAGAAAATGTAAGTTTGCTTGTGTTTATGTCTGGTAATGCCTCGTACCCTGTTCTGGTGTTGAATACGGGTAAGGAGTGTTACATTTAGTTGTATCAGAGCTACGGTTTAGTCGATTCTCGGACTAACGTAGCGTGTGTGAAAGTCTAGCTATACATGCCATAAATGAACCGTGATAGTGTGATGACTCCTAACAATTTTAAAAAGTGTTTTCATATAGTAAATGGATCCTAATCGGGCTGAAGCTGATGACGTAGAAAGTAATGTGCCGGCCCCCGCTCAAGGGGTAGCACCCTCTGAAAGTAGACCTCCCACGGTTAGTTAGGGAGGAGCAGAAGGGGGTAGGGAAGCCTTCCTCCACATGATGAACGAGTGGTATACAGAATTTGTTCGAACAAATCCAAATGCTCAACCCTCTCCACCCCCACCTATTCCTCAGCCGGTTCCCGTAGCTCCACAAGTTATGGAATTCATGAGATTTAGTAAGCCTCCGGTTGATAAGATCCGAAAGCATGGGGCTGAAGATTTTAGAGCAAATGTCGATGATGATCCTGAAAGAGTAGAATTCTGGCTCGAAAACTCCATTAAAGTATTTGATGAAGTGTCATGCACGCCGGATGAATGTCTGAAATGTGCTGTGTCACTTTTGAGAGATTTAGCATACTGGTGGTGGAAAACCCTTGTGTTAATAGTACCGAGAGAAAGGGTTAATTGAGAATTCTTCCAAGATGAGTTTAAGAAGAAATATATCAGCAAACAGTTTATTGATCAGAAACGCAAGGAGTTTTTGGAGCTAAAACAGGGCTGAATGTCAGTAACCGAGTACGAGCGAGAGTTGGTTAGGCTCTGTAAGTACGCTCAAGAGTGTGTTTCCACCGAGGCTATCATGTGTAAAAGGTTCGAAGATGGGTTGAATGAGGATATCCGATTGTTAGTTGGAGTTCTTGACCTGAAGGAATTTGTGATGCTATTCGACCGAGCTTGTAAGGTTGAAGAATTAAGCAAGGAGAAGAGGAAAGCTAAGTCTGAGGCTAGAGATGTAAGAAAAAAGGCCGATGAAAAGCTAAGTCTGAGGCTAGAGATGTAAGAAAAAAGGCCGATGAGTAAGTCATTTCAATCTCAGTCTAAGAAATTGAGAGATTTGTATGTTCGATCGAGTGCTTCAGCTGGGTACCCCAATAGAGATCGTGGGAAACAATACTCGGGTTCTAAAGCCCAAACTACATCAGTAGCGAGCATTAGTAATGCCAAGTCTAGTAGGCCTGAATGTCTGCACTGTGGCAGATGACACCCCGGCGAATGTAGAATGTATGACCGGGATTGTTTTAAGTGTGGCTCTCACGAACAGTTTATTAAAGATTGCCCAGAAATGGTTGAAAAGGATAAGTTTCAGACTGCAAGATCGGGCAACACTGCCTCTAAAGGGAGACCACCAAGGAACATGGGAAATGGAGCTAGTAGTAAAGGTGTGACAAAAGATACAGTTGTAAGATTTGAGGCCAGGGCACCTGCTAGAGCCTATGCTATCCGTGCTCGTGAAGAAGCGACATCTCCCGATGTTATCACTGGTACTTTTTCTCTCTATAATACTAATGTAGTTGCATTGATTGATCCTGGATCGACTCATTCTTATGTTTGCATGAAATTGGTAGCTAGTAAGAACTTGCCTGTTGAGTTTATTGAATTTGTGATTAAAGTGTCAAACCCCTTAGGAAAATATGTGCTAGTTGATAAAGTTTGCAAGAATTGTCCATTGATGATTTGAGGTCACTGTTTTTTGACTGATCTAATGTTGTTGCCATTTGATGAGTTTGATGTCATTTTGGGTATGGATTGGTTGACACTGCATGATGTTGTAGTGAATTGTAGACAGAAAATTATTGAATTGAAATGTGAGAATGGTGAAATTCTTCGAATTGATTCAGATGAGTCGGGTGAGTTACCTGTTGTGATTTCTTCAATGACTGCCCAAAGATATGTGAGAAAGGGTTGTGAAGCTTATCTAGCTTATGTGTTGAATAAAAAAGTGTCTGAATTGAAAATTGAATCAGTGCCGGTAGTTAGTGAATATCCAGATGTTTTTCCAGAAGAGTTGCCTGGGTTGCCACCGATTAGAGAAGTTGAGTTTGGTATTGATTTAGTACCAGGGACTTCACCGATATCGATAGCCCAGTATAGAATGGTTCCAACTGAGTTAAAGGAATTGAAGTCTCAGTTACAAGAATTGACGGATAAGGGATTTGCAAGACCGAGTTTTTCACCATTGGGTGCACTGGTGTTATTTGTAAAAAAGAAAGATGGATCCATGAGAATTTGTATTGATTACCGACAGCTCAACAATGTGACTATAAAGAAAAAGTATCCTTTGCCAAGAATTGACGACTTGTTCGATTAGTTGAAAGGAGCAACAGTATTCTCGAATATTGATTTGAGATCTGGCTACTATCAGTTGAGATTTAAAGAGTCAGATGTGCCGAAAGCTGCTTTTAGGACAAGGTACGGGCATTAGGAATTTCTTGTTATGCCTTTTGGATTAACTAATGCCCCTTCTATTTTTATGGACTTGATGAACCAAATTTTCTGACCGTACTTAGATAAGTTTGTGGTTGTGTTCATCGATGACATTTTGATTTATTCTCGGGATGAGTCTGAGCATACCAAACATTTAAGAATTATGTTACAGACTTTGAGAGACAAGAAATTGTTTGCTAAGTTTAGTAAAAGTGAGTTTTGGCGAAATTATTTGCTAAGTTCAGTAAAAGTGAGTTTTGGCTTTGAGAAGTCAGATTTTTAGGACATATTGTCTCTTGAGACGGTATTCGGGTTGATCTGAGTAAGATATTAGCAATTGTTGATTGGAAACTGTCGAAGAATGTATCAGAGGTCAGAAGCTTTTTGGCTTAGCCGGTTATTACCGATGTTTTGTCAAAGGATTTTTGATGATTGCTACTCCTATGACTAAGCTTTTGCAAAAAGATGTTAACTTTGAATGGTTCGAAAAATGTCAGCAAAGTTTTGAGAAGTTGAAAGCATTATTGACCGAGGCACCAATTTTAGTGCAACTTGAACCGGGAAAGGAGTTTGTGATTTATAGCGATGCGTCACTGAATGGATTAGGATGTGTGTTGATGCAAGAGGGCAAAGTGATAGCTTATGCCTCGAGACAGTTGAAACCGCACGAGAAGAATTATCCGACGCACGATTTGGAATTGCCCGCCATTGTTTTTGCTTTGAAAATTTGGCATCATCATTTGTACGGTGAGAAGTGCCACATCTATACCGATCATAAAAGTTTAAAGTATTGGATGACTCAGAAAGATCTGAATTTGCGGCAACGGAGATGGCTCGAGCTATTAAAAGATTATGAGCTAGTGATTGACTACCATCCCGGAAAGGCGAATGTAGTCGCAGATCCTTTAAGTAAAAAGTCCTTATTTGCTTTGAGAGCTATGAGTACGAGATTGAGTTTGTCTAATGATGGTTCAGTTTTGGCTGAGTTGAGAGCTAGACCGATATTTCTTCAGCAGATTTGTGAAGCTTAGAAAAGTGATAGTAAATTGCAAGCTAAAAGAGCTCAGTGTGAATTGAGTAAGGATTCAGACTTTCGGATTGGTTCGGATGATTGTTTGATGTTCCGAGATAGAGTATATGTACCGAAAAATGATGAGATTATTCAAAAGATTCTTTATGAAGCACATAATGGTTGTTTATCTGTTCATCCGAGTAATACGAAAATGTATAATGATCTGAAGAAATGGTATTGGTGGTCAGGTATGAAACGGGATATTTTGAAGTTTGTTTCGAGATGTTTGGTTTGCCAACAAGTAAAGGCCGAACACTAAGTACCTTTGGGCTTACTTCAACCAGTGATGGTACCTGAGTGTAAATGGGATAGAATTACGATGGACTTCGTGACGGGTTTACCTATGACTCCGAAAAAGAAAGATGTCGTTTGGGTCGTTGTTGATAGATTAACGAAATTGGCTTATTTTATTCCGGTACGTACCGATTACTCACTTGATAAATTAGCTGAATTGTACATTGCTGAAATTGTGAGATTGCACGGAGTATCTACTTCAATTATTTCGTATAGAGATCCGAGGTTTACTTCACGATTCTAGAAGAAGTTGCAAGAAGCTTTGGGTATGAAGTTGAACTTTAGTACCGCATTTCATCCGCAAACCGATGGCCAATCTGAGAGAACGATTGAGGTTCTCGAAGATATGCTTTGCTGTTGTGTTTTGGAGTTCGAAGGTAGTTGGGAAAATATCTACCTTTAGTCGAATTTGCGTATAACAACAATTTTCAGTCGAGTATAAAGATGACACCGTATGAGGCATTGTATGGCCGCAGGTGTCGAACTCTGTTGTATTGGACCGAGCTTAGTGAGAAACAGATACATGAGGTCGATTTGGTTAGAGAGACCAAAGAGAAAGTGAAAGTAATTCGTGACTGTTTGAAGGCAGCTTCAGATCGACAGAAGTCGTATGCGGATTTGAAAAGAAAAGAGATCGAATTTCAAATTGGTGATAAAGTATTCCTGAAAGTTTCTCCGTGGAAGAAGATTCTGAGATTTGGCCGTAAAGGCAAGTTAAGTCCACGTTTCATTGGGCCGTATGAGGTTATTGAGAGAATAGGGCCAGTGGCATATCGGTTAGCTTTACCGACAGAGTTGGAAAGGATCCATAATGTGTTTCATGTGTCAATGTTGCGTCGATATCGTTCTGATCCTTCACATGTGATTTCTCCGACAGGGGTTAAGATTCGACCCGATATGACTTATGGTGAAGAACCGATCAAGATTTTGGCTCGAAAAGTTAAACAGTTGAGAAATAAAACATAGCCTTAGTTAAAGTTTTGTGGCAACGAGACAGAGTCGAAGAGGCTACGTGGGAACCTGAGGAAGCTATGCAAAAATAGTACCCAAACCTATTTTCTGGTAAGATTTTCGGGGAAGAAAATCCCTAAGGGGGGAAGAGTTGTAACAACCCGATTGTAGGTCTAGTCGAAACAGTGGTTTCGGGACCATAAATCTGACACAGTAAAATTTGTTTTTATTATATTTTTATGGTCTACAGTTTTATGAAATGATTTCGTGAAAATTTCGTTCGAAAATTTTGATGTTTGGGCACTCAATTTAGTCAAAAGGACTTAATTGCAAAAAGTGCAAAATTTGAGTTCTATGTGTTTAAAGTGTCCAATTGCTATGATATTTTAAATTCAAGGTCCTTAGATGGTAATTAGACCATTTGTTAAGTTAGTGGACAAAAATGGACATGGAGTAAGAGAATTTTTATGTTTTAAGTTAGGGGTATTTTGGTCATTTAGTAATTAAATGAATTAAAAAGAAAAAATCAAGCCAAAATCTTGTCCATCTTCTTCATGCTAGCCGAAAATTAGAGGAGGAAGCCATAGCTAGGGTTTGGCCACTTTCAAACTCGATTGTAAGTCCGTTCTTGCCCCGTTTTTAATGCTCTTTACATTTTTGAAATCGTTGTAACCCGATCTATCTATTTCTACCACAAATTTAAGAAATAATCAAGGTCTAGGGTTTGAAACATGTTAAATATTGGTGTATTTTGATGTTTTAATGGTAGATTATACAAATTTGAGGTTGGATAAACAACTTTTGCTAAGTGATTTTCGGTAAAAATGTAAAAAATGACCTATTTGTAAAAGTTATAAAATAGGTAGTAAAAGTGTGATATAATTGAAATTGTGGGCTGTTATGAGCATGAATAAAGTTCGGCTAGGGTTGGGTTTTAAAGAAATTGAATACGTTTCATTTTACGAGCCTATGGACCAAAATGTAAAATGTTAAAAGTTTAGGGGCAAAAATTTAATTTTCCCATAACAAGGTTTTGGGCTGAATTGAATAATGTGATGATTGAATGAGTTAAATTTGTTATTATAGATCAAGAAAAATGAGGTACGGACCTAGACCGGGGAGAAAAATTAAGTAATTGACGATTAGGTCAAAAATTGAAAGAACCCTAACAATGGCTTCTCAAATTTTCGGCAGCTATGGGAAGAAGATGAATGAATTTCTTTCATCTTTTCACCTATTTTAATCACTTAATTGATAAATGACCAAAATGCCCTTTTTGATAAACTTTCAATTTTAACTCATCCATGCCCATTTTTGTCCAAAAATTAGAATTTGGATAAATTGCTATTTAAGGACCTCTAATCAATAATCTAAAGCTATTTCACACATATAGCTTCTAGAAACACACATTTTGCAACTTTTGCAATTTAGTCCTTTTGGACAATTCAACCACAATTTCACAAAATTGCTTCATGAAACTTTCACACTAGCATGCATACATAATATAAGCATCAAAAACTCATTCATGACCCTCAAATTTGTGGTCTCGAACCACTATTCCGACTAGGCCTTAAACCGGGATGTTACAACTCTCCCCCCATTTGGAGATTTTTGTCCCCGAAAATCTTACCAGTAAAGAGATTTGGATGTTGCTCTCTCATAGCTTCTTCCGTTTCCCACGTAGCCTCTTCCACACCATGTTTCTGCCATAACACTTTCACTAGTGCTATGCTCTTATTTCTCAACTGTTTCACTTCTTGAGCCAAGATCTTAATCGGCTCCTCTTCATAAGACATATCCGGTCTTATCTCAATTTCTGTTGAAGGAATCACATGTGAAGGATCGGAGCGATACCGTCGCAACATCGACACATGGAACACGTTATGAATCTTTTCTAACTCTCTCACGGCAAAGCCAGCCGGTAAACTACTGAGGCCCAATGCTCGCGTAATCTCATATGGCTCTATGAACCTTGGACTCAATTTCCCTTTTTGTCCAAATCTCATAATCTTCTTCCACGACGATACTTTCAAAAATGCTTTGTCGCCTACCTCAAACTCAATTTCTTTTCTTTTCAAATCCGCATACGACTTCTGTCGATCCGAAGCAGCTTTCAGACTATTACGGATTACTTTCACTTTCTCTTCAGTCTCTTTTACTAGATCGACCCCATGGATCATTTTCTCGCTAAGCTCGGTCCAACACAAAGGAGTCTGACACTTACGGCCATACAAAGCCTCATAGGTGCCATATGTATACTCGACTGATAACTATTGTTATAGGCTAATTCGACCAAAGGTAGATATCTCTCCCAACTACCTTCGAATTCTAACACACAGCATCAAAGCGTATCTTCAAGAACTTGAATTACTCTTTCAGACTGACCATCGGATTGCGGATGGAACGCAGTACTGAAATTCAATCTCGTACCCATGGCCTCTTGCAACTTCTTCCAAAATCTCGAAGTAAACCTCGGATCTCTATCCAATATAATAGACACAGGTACACCATGCAATCTCACTATCTCTGCCACGTACAACTCAGCTAACTTATCCAGTGAATAATCAACACGTACTGGAACAAAGTGAGCTGACTTCGTCAATCTATACACAACAACCCACACAGCATCTCTCTTTCTCGGAGTCGTCGGCAACCCCGTTACAAAATCCACGGTAACCTGATCCCACTTCCATTCGGGAACCATCACTGGCTGAAGCAATCCCTAAGGCACTTGATGCTCAGCTTTCACTTGTTGGCAAATCAGACACTTAGTCACAAACTCTTAAATATCTCTTTTCATACCCGGCCACCAATACAACTTTCTCAAATCGTTGTACATTTTCGTACTGCCCGGATGTACTAACAAGCATCCACTGTGGGCCTCATACAAAACCTTTCGAATCAACTCCTCATTTTTAGAAACAAAAATTCTGTCACGATACATCAGACAACCATTCAAATTCACTCGAAAATCAGAATCACTTTTTGATCCGCACTTAGTTATCTTAGCTTGCATCCCGGTGTCATTTCTCTAAGCCTCACATATTTGTTGAACAAATAGTGGCCTAGCTCTCAAATCTGCCAAAATAGAACCATCATTAGCCAATGCTAAACTTGCTCTCATAACTCTTAGAGCATACAGGGATTTCCTACTTAAGGCATCCGCAACCACATTCGCTTTTCCTGGGTGGTAATCAATGACTAACTCATAGTCTTTCAACAATTCAAGCCACCATCTCTGTCTCAAATTTAGATCCTTCTGATCCATCAAATACTTTATACTCTTGTGATCCGTAAAGATTCGGCACTGTTCGCCATACAAATAATGTCGCCAAATCTTTAACGCAAACACAATCGCAGCCAACTCCAAATCGTGAGTCGGATAATTCTTCTCGTGCAGTTTTAACTGCCTCGAGGCGTAAGCGATTACCTTACCCTCTTGCATCAACACGCAACTGAGACCATTAAACGACGCATCACTATAAACCACGAGCTCCTTCCCCGATTCTGGTTGAACCAAAACCGGTGCCTCAGTCAACATTGTTTTCAGTCTCTCGAAGCTCTGTTGACATGTCTCAGTCCATTCAAACTTGACATCCTTATGCAATAGCTTACCGGCCCAATTCTGTCTGTAATCTCATACGACCCTATGAACCTTGGACTCAATTTCCCTTTTTGTCCAAATCTCATAATCTTCTTCCACGATGGTACTTTCAAAAATGCTTTGTCGCCTACCTCAAACTCGATTTCTTTTCTTTTCAAATCCGCATACGACTTTTGTCGGTCCGAAGCAGCTTTCAGACTATTACGGATTACTTTCACTTTCTCTTCGGTCTCTTTTACTAGATCGACCCCATGGATCCGTTTCTCGCTAAGCTCGGTCCAATACAAAGGAGTCCGATAGTTACGGCCATACAAAGCCTTATACGATGCCATCTGTATACTCGAATGATAACTATTGTTATAGGCCCTAAACCAGGATGTTACACTACCAGTGGCTGGGTATACCTGCATATGTTGCGGATACCTGACAGCTTGTGTGAGCAGCACTCGGTAGCTATGTCTCGACTGACAGCTTGTGTGAGCAGGCCCGTGGATAGCTCGAGAGTGAGCTTATATGTGTTATGAGATTTGTGGTAGTATTGGCTACGTATGTGGCACTTATGTGCAAATTTTTCCGTGTATCCGATAGTATTCCAAGTGGTTCAACGGGTATGTCTGGAAACACGAAAAGTTATACACTTTTTCATGCCCTTTTTTAACTCGAATTTATGCACTTTCGATTAAATCCTTGTCAAAAAATATGAACATGATGAATTTTAATTAATTTTATAGTTAATTTTGATTAATTTTGACTATTTTCGACAGATTCTCACAAAGGGCGAAAATTGGCTCGGTAGACACTGCTAGAAGAATAAAACCGAGAAGCAATTTTAAGTATCGAGGCACATTTATTTCCAGCCCAAGACGGTCTGATTATGAATATTAAACCATAATATAATTAATTTTAATTTATTCCCAATTTAATTTGGGCTAAATAAATTAATCTTAATTAATTATGGAAAAAGGGCCCAGTTGAACCGCACTGGTTGAACCGAATTCAGTGAACCGAACAAGCCACCAATTGGGCAGCCCAAACCATCCATAATGCTGACCCAAATTAGCTTATTATCTGATTAATTAAAATCTTGCAAAGAAGCCCTTGAAGACTTTTCAAAGTTGCATTCAACCCCCTCCACAATTAGTGGCTTTGTAGATTTGCCCCATGCCATATTTAGCAAAGTTGAATCCATCAACTTTGCCACATAGATGGCCGGCAAAGGGGGGTCTCTTTGGCTGATGGGATTTTCTATTTTTAGCAGCCACAATCAGCTATAAAAGCCACCCCTTGCTGATCATTCAAAGCATCTCTCACACCAACAACATTCTCTCATCCTCTCTTCTCTTCTCTCAAGTTTTCTCTCTTCTTTTCCATTCCATTTCCCCTTTCTCTTGTGCCGATTTCTCCTCTTGGGAAAGAGGTGTTCTTCAGCCATCTTGGGCAGCAATCAAGTATTCATAGAAGCCTTGCTCGGTGAGGACAACGGAGACGAAGGACGGAACAGCCAGTCAAGCCTCGGAGAAACACCGGACTTGCCTCTTGTTCCCTATCTTTTTAATTTCTGTTGTTTATACGATGAAAATAACTATGAATATTATTGTTGTTAAAATGGTTATTTGAATCAATTTAGCTTGAATTTAATTCGTGTTGGGTTGATTGCATGACGTCCTTGTGAACTATTAAAATTATGGTTATGCTGTTATAGGTCTCGGTAAAATGCTTGATTAAGTAAAATCATGCTTAAGTTATTCTGGCATTATAATTGTTCAGATAGCTAATGAATTAATTATTTAAACGCATTGAAATTGTAATTAATGGACACAGTACTTAATCAGTGCATGTTTAATTCTTCTAAGGTAGCTGAAGATTAAATTAGCATTGTATTTGGCAATACATATGCCTTGCATAACTTGCAAGACTGTTGTGATTAAATTGTTTCAAGGTAATTACACTTTGTTACTTCACAAAGTCTTTTATATGCTTATTAGGTTGAATTAATCGGTTGAATCGACATAGGAATATGCGAAAGATTGTTTAGTTTAATAAGTATGTATGTGCAATAACATGTTTACCTTTATAAATCTGTTTACCCGGTCGAATGAACATAGAAATATGTACAAGAGATGAATGGATTTTTGATTTGTCAATATGTTCATAAGTTAGCAAATTACCGAGTTGCCGTGATTTATTCGTAACAAGTATAAGCATAAGTTTAATAATTCTAAGGTAAGAAATGTAATTAATCCAACACAATTATATAACCTTGATTAAAATCAGCTTTTGAAATCGTGCATTAGAACTTTATTTTATTTTACTTTGTTTTCTTTAGTTTTTAATCATTTTTTTAAATCAAAATATTTTTCTTCACCAAAGTGTTTTAAATTGCATTCATAAATAATTCTTTTCACAGTCCCTGTGGGTACGATAACTCGACATTTACTTGTCACTTTATTACTTGTTACAATTGTGTACACTTGCACATTTCCATCGTTCCAACTTTTGGTGCCATTGCCGGGGACTATTTTTCAAAGCCATTATTTGTGAATCTGTTTTACATTTTGGTTTATTTATTTTCCTATTGAAATTTTTTCTTACTTAATTTTTACGTGATTATTTGTGTGTTTATGAGTATTGACCAGGGTATTGACTTACTCCTCAGAGACCACGAGATAGAACAAACCTTTTGACAATGAAGAAGACAAGCTTAACCAGAGAAGGACCGAAGAGATGAACTTCGAGAATATGAATCAAGGAAACGAAGCAAACCCTGTTCAGAATCCTATCCGTATTGCTGATGATAGGGATAGAGCCTTAAGACAATATGCCGTGCCAGTGTTCAATGATCTTAATCTGGGTATCAAAAGACCCGAGATCGAGGCACAACAATTCGAGCTGAAGCCAGTCATGTTCCAGATGCTTCAGACAGTGGGCCAATTCAGTGGAATGCCTACTGAAGATCCTCATCTTCACTTAAGACTATTTATGGAAGCGAGCGATTCTTTCAAGTTAGCCGGATTTTTCGAAGATGCCTTACGATTGAAGTTGTTCCCATATTCGCTAAGGGACAGAGATCGAGCCTGGTTGAACTCATTGCAATCGAACTCCATTTCTAGATGGGAAGAATTAGCCGAGAGATTCCTCATGAAGTATTTCCCGCCAAGCAAGAATGCTAAGCTGAGGAACGATCACTGCCTTCCACCAAATGGATGATGAGTCCTTGTATGAGGCATGGGAAAGATTTAAAGAGTTATTACGAAAATGCCCTTATCATGGAATCCCACATTGCATCCAACTTGAGACGTTTTACAATGGTCTCAACGCTTACACGAGGATGGTAGTGGACGCTTCTGCTAATGGTGCTCTCCTTTCTAAGTCTTATAATGAGGCTTATGAAATTATCGAGAGGATTGCTAGCAACAATTATCAATGGCCAACCAGCCGAGCAGCGTCAGGAAGATGAGTCACTGGAATACATGAAGCAGACGCCCTTACTTCACTCGCATCTCAGGTGTCTTCATTTTCCTCAATGCTTAAGAATCTTACCACTAATAGGTCTAATAGTTTTGCAGCACAGCTGCCTAATCAATTTGAGAATATAGCCTGTGTCTATTGTGGGGAGGGACATTTGTTTGAAGAATGTCCATCGAACCCAGAATCTGTATATTACATGGGTAATCAGATCCAAAACCGAGGAAGGCAAGGGTTGCAATCAAATTTTTATAACCCATCATGGAGAAACCACCCGAATTTTTCCTAGAGTAACCAAGGGGCTGGAACCAAAGACTACTTACACCCAACCTGACCAACCCGGTGCCTAGTTTCCTCAACAAGTTCGTAAACCGGTTCAAGTTGAAGCATCCAATAGCTTGGAGAGTTTCTTTGAAGACATACATAGCAAAGAATGATGCCTTAATCCAGAGCCAAGCAGCTACATTGAAGAATTTAAAGAATCAAGTAGGCCAGTTACTACTGAACTCAAAAACTGACCACAAGGTGCTCTACCTAGTGACACGGAGAATCCGAGAAATCCGGGGAAGGAACATTGTAAAGTGTTGACATTGAGGAGCAGGAAGACAGTAGAGCCCAACACTGTCGAAGTTGAAAAAGAGCCATCTGACGCTCAAGATTCAGAAGAAGTTCAACCAAGTGTTGAAATCCCAGTTTCACCAGAACTAGAATCTGCAAAACTCGACAGAGTAACCTCAGGACCAGCTAATTCTGATCAACTAACAACTTCATTAAGTGCAGAATTGCTGCCAAAGACGAATCAACCAAAACCAGTTCCAATAATGAAACCACCACCACCCTACCCTCAAAGACTTCAGAAGCAGAAGCAGGAGATTCAATTCAAGAAGTTCCTTGACGTACTCAAGCAACTTCACATCAACATCCCATTGGTTGAAGAACTTGAGCAAATGCCGAACTACGTCAAGTTCATGAAAGATATCTTATCTAAGAAATGAAGGCCTGGAGAATTTGAGACTATAGCTCTGACGAAGGAATGCAGTGCATATCTTCAAGACAAACTACCCCCAAAATTGAAGGATCCTGGATGTTTTACCATACCGTGCAACATTGGAGCAACATATTATGGTAAGGCATTTTGTGACTTAGGTGCAAGTATCAACTTGATGCCTATGTCAATATTTAGAAAGTTTGGGATAGGAGAAGTTAGACCAACTACGGTTACGCTTCAACTAGCAGACCGATCCTTAGCACATCCAGAAGGAAAAATCAAGGACGTATTGGTACGTGTAGATAAGTTTATCTTTCCTACTGACTTTGTAATTCTAGATTTTGAAGTAGAAAAAGAAGTACCAATCATCCTAGGAAGGCCGTTCTTGGCAACTCGAAGGACTCTCATTGATGTGCAGAAGGGCGAGCTCACTATGCGTGTTCAGGATGATCAAGTAACATTTAATGTTTTTAAGTCAATGCAGTTTCCTGACACAATTGATGATTGTTCCGTAGTATCCAATTTAGAGGATTTAATAGTGGAGAGGGAACTCAACTGTGTTGAGGACCCACTGGAAAGAATTTTGACATCTGATCCTCCAAATGATGAAGAGGAGGATGAATACTTAGCTCTGATAGAAGCTAATCAAAAGGGATTTAATCCGCAATCTCGTTTTGAATCTTTGGAGTTAGAAAAGAGGGATTACACCTAGCCAAAAGCATCGATCGAGGAGCCACCTAAATTAGAACTCAAGGTATTATCTTCTTATTTAAAATACGTTTATTTAGGTAATGCTTCTACTTTGCCTGTGATTGTTTCAGCAGAATTAACTACTGATGGACCATAGCTGATATTCGCAGTATTAGTCCATCTGTATGCATGCACAAGATTATCCTGGAAGATGGCGAAAAAGGGACGATCGATGGACAAAGGAGACTGAACCCCATCATGAAGGACGTAGTAAAAAAGAGATCATCAAGTGGTTAGATGCGGGTATTATCTATCCCATCTTAGACAGCTCATGGGTAAGTCCGGTCCAGTGCGTGCCGAAGAAAGGAGGTATCACGGTCATAGAGAATGAGAACAACGAGTTGATACCGACTAGAACGGTTACGGGATAGAGAATCTGCATCGATTACTGGAAGCTGAACAAGGCGACTAGGAAAGATCACTTTCCTTTGCTGTTCTTGGACCAGATGCTGGATAGACTCGCAGGACGAGATTACTACTATTTTCTCGATAGATACTCAGGGTATAACCAGATTACAGTAGCATCGGAAGATCAACACAAAATGACATTCACCTGCCCGTACGGTACGTTTGCATTTAGACGCATGCCATTTGGTTTATGTAATGCACTTGCTACATTTCAAAGATGTATGATGTCTATTTTTACTGACATGGTTGAAAATTATTTGGAAGTGTTTATGGACAATTTTTCAGTATTCGGAGATACTTACGATGATTGCTTAGCCAATCTAGCTAAGGTACTAAGGCGATGCGAAGAAACGAATCTCGTACTCAACTGGGAAAAATGCCATTTTATGGTACGAGAAGGAATTGTTTTAGGCCATCGGATAACGAGGCATGGGATCGAGGTAGACAAAGCAAAGGTAGATGTTATTGAGAAACTCCCACCTCCAACATCTATAAAAGGTGTTAGGAGCTTTTTGGGCCATGCCGGTTTCTACCGAAGATTTATCAAGGACTTCTCCAAAGTTGCTAAACCCTTATGCAAATTATTGGAGAAGGACTCGATATTCAAGTTTGATGAGGAATGCTTAAAAGCCTTCAACGATTTGAAGAGTCGATTAGTCACGGCACCCATAATCGTCACACCAGACTGGGATTTGCCATTCGTATTGATGTGTGACGCGAGTGACTTCACAATTGGAGCTGCCTTGGGCCAGCGAAGGAACAAATTTTTTCATCCCATCTACTACGCAAGTCGAACTCTAACCGGAGTTCAACTGAATTATACGGTAACAGAAAAGAATTACTTGCTATTGTGTTTGCTTTCGACAAGTTTTGATCTTATCTTGTAGGTACCAAAGTGATCGTCTATACGGACCACTCGGCAATTAAATATTTACTGGCCAAGAAAGACACGAAGCCAAGATTGATCCGGTGGGTACTACTACTTCAAGAGTTCGATCTAGAAATTCAAGATCAAAAGGGAGTAGAGAACCAAGTAGCAGATCACTTGTCTAGATTGGAGCCGCAAGAGGGAAATTCTCCACTTGTACCGATCCAGGAGACATTTCCAGATGAACACATACTGAAGGTAAATCATGTCCATAATATTCCTTGGTTTGCTGATATTGCTAACTATTTAGCTTGTGGTTTGATGCCGATTGATAAAACATATCAACAGAGGAAAAAGTTTCTTCACGATGTGAAGTACTATTTCTGGGAAGAGCCATACGTGTTTAAAAAATGTGCAGATCAGATGATTAGGAGATGTGTGGCAGAAGATGAAATACCAAAGATTTTATACCACTGTCACTCAGCTCCGAGTGGGGGACACTTTGGAGGTACACGTACAGCGGCCAAAGTATTGCAAGCCGGGTTCTTTTGGCTAACACTATTCAAGGATACATACGCTTACGTAAAGAGCTATGATCGATGTCAGAGGGTCGGAAATGTCACCAACAGAAATGAGATGCCTCGAACAAATATCATTGAGGTAGAATTGTTCGATGTTTGGGGTATTGACTTTCTTGGTCCTTTCCCTCCGTCTTTTGGTCACAAGTACATATTGGTAGCAGTAGATTATGTGTCCAAGTGGGTTGAGGCTGAAGCTTATCCAACAAACGATGCTAAGGTTGTGATGAAGTTCTTGCAGAAACACGTGTTCACAAGGTTTGGAACCCCAAGAGCTATTATCAGCGATGAAGGAACCCATTTTGTGAACAAGTGGTTAAAATGGTTGTTAGATAAATATGGAGTGAAACACAAGGTTGCAATAGCTTACCATCCGCAGACAAATGGGCAAGCTGAGGTGGCGAATAAGGAGATCAAAGGCATACTTGAGAAGGTAGTTTGCCTGAACCGACGAGATTGGTCCAAGAGACTAGATGATGCTTTATGGGCTTACAGAATAGCATACAAGACACCTTTAGGAATGTCACCCTACAGGTTGGTCTTTGGAAAAGCCTGTCATCTACCTCTGGAGTTAGAGCACAAAGCTTATTGGGATCTTCGACAACTCAACCTGGATCTTAAACTTGCTAAAGAGAAACGGATGCTCCAACTCAACGAGCTAGAGGAATTCCGAATGTTCTCATACGAAAATACCAAATTACTCAAAGAAAGACTCAAGAAATGGCATGACAAGCACATTCGAGTTAGAGAATTTGAAGCAGGTCAGCAGGTCTTGTTATTCAATTCCAGATTGAAGTTCTTCCCAAGTAAGTTAAAATCACGTTGGTCCGGTCCATTCACGATTCATCACGTCTATCCATATGGAGTTGTTGAACTCCAAGGTAAGGGAGGTAATTTTCAAGTCAATGCTCAGCGTTTGAAACATTACTACGGAGAGAAAACACGAACAGGATCAAATCTTGTTCGGCTTTATCCGATATTTAGATTTTCTTGTTTTTAATAAATTATTTAGGGTATATTTTGGGTTTAGTATGTTTAAATAAATTTCATCTAGGAGATTAGAACTTAAGCGGGACCGCTTGTGACCCCTCCAATCTTTCCTGAGAATTGATTTTTACATAATTTTCTAAGAAATTATTCCCTAAATGACAAAAATAAATTTTTGGTTTTTCAAATAAAAGGTTCAATTTTGACCCAAGTTTTAATTTGCAACTCAATTTCAAATTTTCATTAAGTCTAGGGACTTAATTGAATTATTTATAATTTGGTTGCTATTTCAGTAAATAATAAAAACTAGGTGCCTCTTTTTGTAAATATTTCCAAAAGGCATCTAAAATAAATATTTTTACTTAATATATATATTTTAATAATAATATGATAAACTTTAATATATAATTATATCTCTTATAATTTATATATTAATTTTTATCAACTTAGCTTAGAATTAGGATTAATTTTATTTAATTATATTTCATGTTTATCTTAATAATTAATAGCAATTGATAATTGCATATGCATATTATTAATTGTTGTTAACATTGAGTATAATTAGAATTAGAATTTTTTAATTATTAAATTACTCTAAGAGTTCTACTCTAATTCCTACTTCTCCTACTATAAATTCCACCATTACTTCTCCCTATTCATTCATCACTTAAAACCCCAACTCATCAAAGTGCCGCAAGTCCCTAGCCACAACAGCCATTCATTCTGGCAGCACTGACCTTCAAAGACCTAGCCAGACGCCCGGGCATCCAAAGATTTACAAGCACACAAAGCGCCAGATGGCCTCCCGTGCCGCTACACTTGCTGCTCGAGCCGAGTTGCCCAGGCCGTGTCCTGCTCATGTACGCCGCACCTGCGCACGCCCGTGGCCTGCTTGCCGCAAGGCCTTGCACGCTGCTGCTTGCGCGCAGCCCCTACCACGCGTGCACCTAGCAGCCTTCCAACACCCGACCAGCACTCCTCCTTCACCCAACCTAAGCCAAACCCTCCTTCCATTTTGCTATCTTTTTCTACATTATTTTTAGAGTTCCTTTATTTTTACAAAAAAAGGTGGTAAGACTTAATTTCCTTTCAATTTATTTAATTATTTAATTTTTTTTAATTCATTGAATTATTAATAATTTGTATGAATTAAATTTTTGAGAAAATAATTTTTCCATCTTATGTTCAGGTTAAGCATGCCTCGCAAGAGAACTCGTGCCTCCGCCCAAATTGACGAAGCACAAAACAAATTTCACTGTGAAGAAGCCAAAGTAAGATACGAAAGTATCTTTAAAAATCAACAAATGCATCCAGAGAAAGGCTTCACATTGAAGGAAAGCAACTACAGAGACTTTATGGCACGTATTCGTCAAGTTGCTGAAGCCCTCAATTGGAAATTATTTTGTGAAAGGAGACCAAGTGTGGATGAGGAACTAGTTCGTGAATTTTATGCAAACTTAACCTCAAGCGAATTGACCGAAGTTCCAGTTCGCGGAATCAAGATACCAATAAATTCAAATGCTATTAATGAGTTCTTTGAATTACCTAATTTCGAAAACGATGAATATTCTTCCTTGTTGAGCAACATTAAACCTGAAAATCTGCAAGAAATTCTCGAGGAACTTACAGTTCCAAGTTCTAAGTGGACTGTGTCAAAGCAAGGAATCCACACGTGTCGAAGAGAGTATTTGACACCACTTGCGAAGGTATGGTTCTATTTCATCCGTTTCAGCCTTATGCCTAGTTCGCATGGGACTACAATCTCATTAGAGCGAATGGTCTTATTATACTCAACTCTATCTGGAAAGACCATTGATGTGGGCAAAATCATCCTAAGAGAAATGCAAAATTGTGCCGTTAGACATTCTGGCCCAGCCTATTTCCCCTTTATGATAACAATTCTGTGCTTAAAAGTAAAAATCCTTGCGGACGTGAAGAAGACAGGGTATAGTCAAGGCACAATCACTGATTGGGACCTCTACCGAGTAGCTGGAGATTCTGTTCTACAGCAACGAGTTGAAGAGAGTGAGGATCCCGAAGAAGCAGAAGATGATCTCACAGAGATCCCGCCAGAGCAATCAAATGAAGTCCCTAGTGAGGCAGAACCAATGGAACCAGAAGCTGAATCTGATATCGAGACTTCTATGTTTGGAGCTCCACCGCCCAGCCCAGATCTTCGTGATGAGCTGTTAAAGCTGATGGACTTAATGCAACACATGCAATGGCAGTAACAAGCCTACCGGAGATACTCAAAAATAAGGGATGACTCGATGAGAAGTGCCCTCAAGAAAATTTATAATGATCCATTTATTTTTGTGCCTGAGTTTCCAGATTTCATATTTGAACCATGGATTTCATCATCGAAGAGGGAGCAAGGCGATTCATGCAAAGGCAATACTGATAAGCAAAAAATGAGTCAAATTCGGAAGGATCGGCAAACAAATAAAAAAGGGAGGATTCAACTTTACTTTATTTTTATTCTTAAGTTATTTTAGGATTAGGTTAATTAGGAATTTTTATCTTTGCACAATAAAACAAGAGATAGGAATCATGAATAAAATCTGAACAAGTCACAAAGGCTAAAGTGTGGCAATAGATATATACATGTCTAGGATTGGATTTTAGAGAGAGCTTGGTACTTAAGCAGTCAATTTGACTCACCTCCTCTTTTCTAAAAATCCTACCTGGTGTATAGTATCTATTCACTTTAAACAATGAAGACATTGTTCACTTTAAGTAGGGGGGACCAAAAATTTGAATTAATTCCGCTCAGAATAAAATTTTCTTTTAATTATGATTAGGATATATTTTGTTCAATAATTTGAAATTTCGTTAAGTATGCTAAACTTCAGTATTAATAAAGTTCTATTATTCCAATAAGTTATTATGTTAGCTTAACAATGATATGAATGTATTTTTAATAAAGCATGCAAATTTGTACCATAAAATTTTTTAGTTCCCTACGAAAAAATTAGGCATGCATGAAAGTTTAAGTCTTTAGAATTGACTTAGTAGTTTCTTGAGGCGAAATCCTAGGAAGCATGGAACGTTGAAAATGATTTAGGCAACTATTGTTTGGACCGTTTGAGCCTTTCAAGCCAAAACTGATAAAATTATCCTTTGAAACCCAACTTTGAGACTATATGGCCTAGTTTTATTTTGACCTTTGCAATATTTAGCCATCACTTTTCTCTTCATTTATCTTTAAAATTGTCCCAAACACTAGACTCAGTACTATTCAAAATATCGTTTGAAAATAAGTTTGGGGGAGTTGAAAAGAAATATCAATTGCTCGAAAGTTGTAGTACATGAAGCAAGTGCTCGAATTTGATTTGAATAAAAAAACACAAAAACACACACAAAAAAAGAGAGAGAGCACTCGAAATATATGTATGAAAGAGCATGTGAAAGTTGGTGTATCAATGGTAAAAATTTTGAAGGTTCGATTTACGCTGAGTCTAGGGTTTTTTTAAGCCAAAATTTATCTATCTTTTACCTACCCCTAAGCCCAGCCACGTTACAACCTTATTAAAGACCTATTGATTCAAAGTTCCAATGTTACCTACATTAGTGGAGAGAAATTGCTTTTCAACATATGAAGACATCAGTTAAGCTTAATGATTGCAGTTTAATTTTTGAATAAGGAATTATTATCAAAATGGTAGGGATTAACATGTCTTTATTAAGAAACATTTAGTCTAATTTTGCTATAATAATAGTTGTTGGATGTAATTTGAACGATATTTATACTTGAGCAGCATAATTATCGAATTTCTTGTCTTTGAGCATAAGTATATTAATTTCATGATTTTGGGAAGAATGTTGTTCTGAAGGAGTTTTACAAAAGTGTTTCCGAGAAAATTCTTTTCAATTTTGCGCATTACTCGAGACGATCAATGAATTAAGTTTGGTGGTGTGGAAACACGAAAATTTATACAGTTTTTCATGCCCTTTTTAGCTCAAATTTATGCAATTTCGATTAAATTCTTGTCGGAAAATAATTAAATACTATAAAATAATTAAATTGTGTTAAAAATATGAACATGATGAATTTTAATTAATTTTATAGTTAATTTCGATTAATTTTGACTATTTTCGACAGATTCTCATAAAGGGCGAAAATTGGCTCGGCAGACACTGCTAGAAGAATAAAACCGAGAAGCAATTTTAAGTATCCAGGCACATTTATTTCCAGCCCAAGACGGTCCAATTATGAATATTAAACCATAATATAATTAATTTTAATTTATTCCCAATTTAATTTGGGCTAAATAAATTAATCTTAATTAATTATGGAAAAAGGGCCCAGTTGAACCGCACTGGTTGAACCGAATTCAGTGAACCTAACAAGCCACCAATTGGGCAGCCCAAACCGTCCATAATGCTGACCCAAATCAGCTTATTAGCTGATTAATTAAAGCTTGCAAAGAAGCCCTTGAAGACTTTTCAAAGTTGCATTCAACCCCCTCCACAATTAGTGGCTTTGTAGATTTGCCCCATGCCATATTTAGCAAAGTTGAATCCATCAACTTTGCCACATAGATGGCCGGCCAAGGGGGGTCTCTTTGGCTGATGGGATTTTCTATTTTTAGCAGCCACAATCAGCTATAAAAGCAACCCCTTGCTGATCATTCAAAGCATCTCTCACACCAACAACATTCTCTCATTCTCTCTTCTCTTCTCTCAAGTTTTCTCTCTTCTTTTCCATTCCATTTCCCCTTTCTCTTGTGCCGATTTCTCCTCTTGGGAAAGAGGTGTTCTTCATCCATCTTGGGCAGCAATCAAGTATTCATATAAGCCTTGCTCGATGAGGACAACGGAGATGAAGGACGGAACAGCCAGTCAAGCCTCGGAGAAACACCGGATTTGCCTCTTGTTCCCTATCTTTTTAATTTCTGTTGTTTATACGATGAACATATCTATGAATATTATTGTTGTTAAAATGATTATTTTAATCAATTTAGCTTGAATTTAATTCGTGTTGGGTTGATTGCATGACGTCATTGTGAACTATTAAAATTATGGTTATGCTGTTATATGTCTCGGTAAAATGCTTGATTAAGTAAAATCATGCTTAAGTTATTCTGGCATTATAATTGTTTAGATAGCTAATGAATTAATTATTTAAACGCATTGAAATTGTAATTAATGGACACATTACTTAATCAGTGCATGTTTAATTCTTCTAAGGTAGCTGAAGATTAAATTAGCATTGTATTTGGCAATACATATGCCTTGCATAACTTGCAAAGACTGTTGTGATTAAATTGTTTCAAGGTAATTACACTTTGTTACTTCACAATGTCTTTTATATGCTTATTAGGTTGAATTAATTGGTTGAATCGACATAGGAATATGCGAAAGCTTGTTTAGTTTAATAAGTATGTATGTGCAATAACATGTTTACATTTATAAATCTGTTTACCCGGTCGAATGAACATAGAAATATGTACAAGAGATGAATGGATTTTTGATTTGTAAATATGTTCATAAGTTAGCAAATTACCGAGTTGCCGTGATTTATTCGTAACAAGTATAAGCATAAGTTTAATAATTCTAAGGTAAGAAATGTAATTAATCCAACACAATTATATCACTTTGATTAAAATCAGCTTTTGAAATCGTGCATTAGAACTTTATTTTATTTTACTTTATTTTCTTTATTTTTTAATCATTTTTCTAAATCAAAATATATTTCTTCACCAAAGTGTTTTAAATTGCATTCATAAATAATTCTTTTCACAGTCCCTGTGGGTACGATAACTCGACATTTACTTGTCACTTTATTACTTGTTACGATTGTGTACACTTGCACATTTCCATCATTCCAATGTCAAAGACGAGAAAGTATGTGATTATCTTACGAGTTGGTACAGGTATGTACGAAAAACTCAAAGGAAATAAATTCGGTACATGATGAACTATTGGTAAGAATGTGATTGAGTATGTTATGTTCATGAGGTTTTAATGACATTTAAGTTGATATGCGTATGTTACTTATATGGAAATTGTATGGTTTATGTTGTCTATTATTTTCATATGAACTTACTAAGCTATATAGCTTACTCCCTTTTCCTTCCCTTGTCTTATAGTGTCACTAAGCTAGCTCAGGATTGGAGATCGTCGGAGATCCATTCACACTATCAACTATTATTTTGGTACCAATGAATTCAATATTTTGAGTTATGGCATGTATAGGGGACTTGGTCATTTTGTTATGTGTCATAATTGATTTGGCCAAATGTGTTGGCTTATATTGGTTGAAAGTTCATTTTGTATAAGGCCATTGGAAATTGGCTATTATTGGTTAAGTATATTCATATGATGATGCCCTTCATGGATGTGGGAATCTACTTGATTTTAGTTGATAAGTATGTGATGTTTGTGTATGATAGATGGTAGCATGTAAATGATGTGTTGTTGTCTTGGTTGTGGCTGATTTGGTTGTATGTATATGCTTGGTTTGGTATTATGTTATGCTGTATAGGTGTGTACATTAAAGGTTGGCAAAAAGGCTTGGTAAATAGCCTTATTTTTGTCCACACGGGTAGACACACGGGCGTGTGTCTAGGCCGCGTGTGACACACGGTTTGCCCTATGGGCATGTGTTTCAGCCTTGTGTCCCCTGCACCTTAATTGTTGCAAAACAGAATTTCCAAAATTGAGCACACGGGCACGTGTCTCGACCGTGTGAAGTCTGCACCTATTTTATGAAAAATTATGAAAATTAAATCAACCACACGGCCTAGCACACGAGCGTGTGGCACGGCCGTGTGGCATAAGTCAGAGAGCACCCTATTTTGAACACGACTTGTAACACGAGCGTGTTCCTTGGACCACACGGGCATGTGAGCTCTGTAACATGAAAAATTTTCTAAGTTTTGTAAAATTTTCAAAAGTTTTCGATTTAGTCCCGAACCACTTCCAAAGCATGTATTGAGTCTCGTAGACTCGTTTTAGGGACGATATGAATGCGTATGAAAACTTTTAATTTGGAATGGAAATTTATGACTCAGAAATGTAAGTTTGCTTGTGTTTATGTCCGGTAATGCCTCGTACCCTATTCCGGCGTTGAATACAGGTAAGGGATAATACAATTTTAAAACCTTATCAAAGCTCATTTAAATACAAATTCATCACATAAACATTTTTAAGTTAGTTTAAGAACCAAAACTTAAAAATACCAACATGATTTTAAATAACATATATCAACGTAGGCTAATGTAATTAAAGGACACTTAAACTAGCCTAAGACTTTGTGTGCACACCATTACACTATTATAAGTTAATACAAAATCCACTAATTTACACTCATTAAACCTCGTATGGTGATGCGATCCTCCCAAGATACAATCTCAAGCTTCTTAGAAAAGTCTTTCACATTTGCGTTTAAGTAACTAACGCAGTAAGCTCAAGAGCTTAGTAAGTACGAAATTTCCTACTTAACCTTATGTCATTTTAGTGTTGAGTCTTTTATAAAAATGGAGTATAAATTCAAATATGTCACTTACTAATGAAGATTTAATTCCACTAACTTATTAGTTCTTTATGAAGACTCAAAACACTCAAGTATGATTCATTTTATTTATTCATTTCACTTATTTAAGGTGATTACCATTTGTTAACATTTTTTGCTCATTTGTAGAACACTCACTTAACCACACAATATTTCATTCTATTTTTTATATTATGTGCATTTTTCATCAATAACTATACAGTTTTCTCTTATTTCAGATGCTTACAATTCAGATACTTAATTTTTTCTTTTCTTATTATACAAATGGTATCTCAGCATCAAATTCTCATTTTACTAACTTGTTATTATCATATTTATTCACATATGGTCCCACTTATAACTAATTACTCATTTAAGTCACATATTAGCTAAGTCACTTTAACATTTGCTATTTGTAATTCCCTAATTTTTTTTTTGCTACATTTGGTATTGTTCCAAGATCATCTTTAGTGAATTTCGAGAAAATTTAAAAAATGAGTCAGATAAAGGGAATTTATAAGGAATTAAATTGATATTATAGTTGGAAACCAATGTAGAAAATTGTGAACATGAAAATGTGGAAAAATGACCAAATCATAAATTTTAAAAAGTTGGAAGGCTAAAATGCAATTTGACCAAATTGAGACAATATGAGTTAGTAATGATTGTTTGGATGAGAATGAGTTGAAACATATATTAGTATAATGAAGACCACTTTTAGGACTAAATTGAATGCAAATAAAAGTTTAGGGACTAAATAATAATTTTCCATTTTATTGAGAAATATTATAAATGAAAATTTTTGTATGAATAATCAATAATTATGGATCACAAGTGTTAACCATGAAAATTTTGAGGCATTTAGTGTCGTGAATGGAATGAAGAAATGTAGTAAGTGAAAAAGGGGCTAAAGTGGATTTTTCGTAAAAGGACATTTTGGTTATTTCACATGGAAATTATATTGAAAATATTATATTTTGAGATACTAAAATTTTTTTGAATGATTTTGAGCCATTGTATTGAATTTTTAACATGTGAATTATATGTAGACTACACATTTAAAGTGCCTTTGACTTTTTTATTTTACTTTTATCTATTTTTTAGGGTAATTATTTGACACACTGCTAGTGAAGTCTCTTAAACTCCACAAGCGGGTTGATTATGTGACAAGTGTCACATTTATTTATATATTTAATTTTTACCACACACTATAATACACTTGTCAAACCCTCAACTTACTTGTGGAGTCTAAAAAAACTCCACAAGCAGTGTATGAAATAATTTTCATTTTTCTTAATGGTGAATAAAATTAGAGAAAAATGAGATTTTCTTTCCTCATTCTCTTATTCTCAAACAACAACAGCAGGGGGAGAGGGTCTCCTTCCATGGCCATTATTTTTTTTATTTCTACATAAACCCCATCTAAAAACCCAAACTTCCTCCATTAAACCTTGCTAAAAATACTCTTTTACTTGGTTTCCACCATCACCATCTTCATTCAAGATCTAAAGTTTTGTGGTTTAGTGAGGGAAAGCATGGATAGTGAGAGAAAGCTCCAAATCAATGTAAGAAAGTATGTTTCTTTTCATCTCCACCTTGGTTATTTGTGGTAATTAGTATGAGAAATTGATGGATGATGTATATTAATATTTTTGTTTATACTTTTATGTTGAGTTATGTTGAATGGGTGGAGAAGATGGTATTGAGTGAAGGATTGAATGGATTCAAGTGTTGGAAAAGCTAAGAGAAGTTTTGTTTTGATTTTTTTCATCCAAAGAGGTAAGTACCCTTAGATTTTACAAACCATACATTAATAAATATGTGAATTGAGTTGAATGATTAATGTAACGAATTGTTGTAAAGAAATATTTAAATGTGTTGAGACTTGAAACCATGACTTAAAATGTGGATGTGGTTAATAAACTTGATAGTGATGTTAATAAATGAATTTTTGGCAACAAAAGTATAAATAAACTATGAAAGTGATATGTGGCTCTAACAAAATGAAATGCAGTGATGTGCCAAGATTGAGAAAAATATAGTAATTTCATACAACGAAGTAAAATAATAGAAAAAGTGAACATTAAGCATGATGTGTAAGAATTAATTATACAAGTGAACTAGTAAAAAGTGCATGATGTGATAATAAATGGCTTTAAGTGCATTGTTAAGTAACTTTGTTAATTGTAGGAATGATGATGATGATGATGATGAAAAATGTGTTTTTAAATCTTATATGTAAAGAAGTGAACCTTCAATGTGAATTATAATGAAGATTAGAAAGCTTGTTGAAAAAAGAGTTATTGAAATTATATATGCGCATCAATGATAATTTGGTGATATAATGCACCTAAGTGAAAAGTGAACATGTGAAGTGTTTATAAAGTGACAGTGAATTGCTCAATCAACATTAAAAAGTGAATGTGCTTATATATGAGAATATTAATATATGTGTATATATATGTTGAGATATAGTGCCCTTAGTGTAGTTATTTTATCACGAATTCTTGTAATTTTTCCAACAAAGTGGTTAATAAAATTTCATTGTTTAAATTATCATCTTTTGTATTTGTCCTCAATGGTTTTGGCATGAAAACCAAAATGTATAAGCAAATATTGACTCACTTTACCTAAAGTTTAACTAATATTAAGTTGCATCATGTGGTCGAATCATAATGTGAGAAGACAACTTATATTAGTAGGTAATCTAAATGGTACATAGTTTGAAGAATCAAAATTGAGCAATTTAATTCAAGGGACTATTCTATGAAGTCAAATTGGAGAGATAACTTATGTTGGGTACCGAATTGGAGGACTCCCAAAAGATAAAGACATAGGTGTGATTGTCTGGACTAACAATACATCGGACTTAAACCCAAGTTGAATTTATCCTAAATTCATTTATGGATTTATTCACTTGTGATGTTTAGGGGGTGGCTTACCTCAATCCTAAGTAAGTAACCGACTATGTGTATGTAACTCGTATACTTTGATATATTGAAAGCCAAAATTCAATTGGTAATAAAACCGAAAGGAAGTATGTTGGGTATACGACTTATTTATGACATAACTTTACTTACAAAAGTGAAATTCATTGCACAATAAGAGTAAACAGTATCCTCTTTTTGGGATTGAATGGTTGATGAAAAATAAACGTGGACATGGGTCATTTGTCTACGACAAATAATTTTATTACTATGTATTAGTAATAGAATTTTTCATTAATGAAGATACAATGGTTACCATGAGATAAAATAAAATCATATTAGGTGAACAAATTTAACTCAAAGAGAGAAAGAGTATCCTATGAGGGTAACACACCTATGACAAGGTCGTTGGACGAGCAAAATTGTAACACCCCATACCCGAGTCCGAGGCTTAGGTCGGATACGAGAAGTTACTATGCTTGAACTTGCTTAATCAAGTACTTACGGGCTATAAAATTTCGTTCTGAATTAATAACTTATCTTTCTTAATCAACTTGTACTTTTCATGGGCCTACGAGGCCTTAAACTCATGTCTGTAAACTTTTGGAACTCAATCGAAAACTTTTCATTGAAACAGGGGTCACACGCCCATGTGAGTTGGGACATTCCTGTGTAAACCTGAGACACGCCCATGTCTCCTAACCGTGCTTAAAACTCGAGCTTACTGCCAAACTTCACACGGCCATGGAACGCCCGTGGTCTTGGCCCGTGTGAAAAACCTTAGCATTCTGACTTATAACACACGGCCATGGCACGCCCGTGGACTTAAACCGTGTACTACAACTTGATATTCTGACTTAAGGTGCAATGGTGCAGGGTACACACGGCTTAGACACACGCCCGTGTGGGCACTTAGAGGCTATTTACCAAGCCAATTGCCACCCTGAAATCAAGAGCAAAATCATACTATCTCAACAACTCAAATCACTACAACTTTAATGAACAATACAACATGCTCCATTGATATCAATAACATATATACTTAGTCAATCTTGGCCAATCATTTAGCCATTTACAAAAGAATAATAATAAACTTGATAGCCCATGCTTTTGCCCTTTCTAAGATATATACTCAAAATGAAATGTTTCCTATACATGCCATACTTAATAAAAACAACTTGGCTATACCAAAATAGCGGTTGATAGTGTGATTCGAGCTCCGACTTCAACGATCCACAAGTTAGCTTGGCGGAATTACATAGAAAGAAATAATAAAAGATGTAAGCATTTAGCTTAGTAAGTTTGCATAATGCACATAGCAACATACTTGCTTAATATAAACCATTTGACATAAACAATGGCATCATAAATTTCAGCTATAAAGCTTACTTACTCATACTTGATTCTTACATATCTCATGAAACTTACTAGTCTCATACTTGAGAGGTAAACAATGTACCTGTATCACTTGATCACATTGATCAACATACTTTAACATAATAATCATAATCTCTGATTCCTCATTCATAACATGAATAATACTCATTTTCACTTGATAATAACTTTGCTTACTTAGCTTTCTTGTTATTTCATTTGAGCTTAACTCGTTTGCCCGATGAATTTATATGAATAACCGAGGATACTAAATCTCATCTAAATTTCGAGGCCATGACTTAACATGGACTTATACGAAGTCTTTCTTGTTCTCACCAATGCCATGCCTTAACTTGGACTTCTATGGGATCTCTTTCTCTTGATAACTTTTCAATGCCAAGCTTGCCTTGGTCTTACATGATAACTTGTTCAATGCCAAGCTTGCCTTGGACTTACATGATAATTTACTCAATGCCAAGCTTGCCTTGGACTTACATGATAACTTGTTCAATGCCAAGCTTGCCTTGGACTTACATGATAATTTACTCAATGCCAAGCCTGCCTTGGACTTACATGATAACTTGTTCAATGCAAAGCTTGCCTTGGACTTACATGATAATTTACTCAATGCCAAGCTTGCCTTGGACTTACATGATAATTTACTCAATGCCAAGCTTGCCTTAGACTTACATGATAACTTGTTCAATGCCAAGCTTGCCTTGGACTTACATGATAATTTACTCAATGCCAAGCTTGCCTTGGACTTACATGATAGCTTGCTTGCTTGCCGATGCCATGCCTCGGCTTGGTCTTATACGGACTTTCTTGTTTCATGTGGTAGATCGAGTATCCTAAGTTACTCAATTTCAATCGGGGCTTTCTCATGCTTGATCTCATTAATTTCTTTGTTTAACATAACATTGAACATTTTTCATAATAACATTATACATTATACTAAGCAATTTAACGATATAAATCATAAAGCTTAGAAATCATACAAACTTACCTCAATATACAAAATGTATGTAGATATGCAATTTAGTCCTCGATTTTGTCCTCGCCTCAGTTTCGATCCGGGCTTCATTTTTCTTGATCTATAGTCATAAATAGATCATTTAATACTCACATTGACTAAATTGACTCTTAACTCATACTTTGGCAAAATTACTATTTTGCCCCTATACTTTCTCATATTTGCACTTTTGCCCCAAGGCTCGTAAAATAATTTTCATTCAACTTTCTTAGACTACATGCTTAGCTGATTCATTTTCTCTACTATAGCCATTATTAATTATCATTATTTCTAATAGGTATGACTAATTTCAAAACTTTTACAAACTAGTCCCTATGCTCATTTTTCATGAAATTCACTTAGAAAAATATGTTTATCTAACATCAAACTCTCATAAACTTCCATAAAACATCATTTAGCATGCATGTCATTCATGGGTAGATTTTTGAACATGCATCTTAGCTCATTTTATAGCTAAAAATAGCTAATTCATAATACGAGGACTTCAAAAATACGAAGAATATTAAAATCGGGACTAAGATGAACTTACTAGCAAGCTTGAAAGATGAGCAAACCCTAGCTATGGTTTCTTTGAAAATTTCGACAATGAGGATGAAGATGATAATGATTTTTGTCATCTTTTTCCTTTATTAATCATTTAATAGGTAAATGACCAAAATGCCCTTCTCTTAAAAATATCACCATTTACTAACTCATGTCCAATTTTTTCCAAAAATTATGATTTGGGAAAATTGCTATTAAGGACTTATAATTGCTATTCTAGAGCTATTTCATACAAAATGCTTCTAGAAACTCACATTTTACAACTTTTGCAATTTGGTCCTTTTGACCATTCAACTTCAATTTAGCAAAATTGCTTCATGAAACTTTCACACTAACATGCAAACATGCCATGAACCTTAAAAACTCATAAATTCACCTCGGATTCGTGGTCTCTGTAACACCCCAAACCCGGCCCAAACATTACGACCGAATTTGGTATGCTACGGAGGAAAAACTTTTGAAAATCCCTTTTTAAGTCGTTTTAAATTTTGATAAAAGATATTGTTTTGATTTAAAACAGTTGAGGTGTTATGAAGAAAGCATTACTTAATGTCATTTAAAAATATACTAAGTTAGGTTGTTACATTTTCAAGTGTAACCGATGGCACAATAAAACATTTTTACGAATTAATTTGAGAAAAACATGTGTACCCATTTTAATATCATAAAATAGTTAAGCAATTTATCAAAACATAAAATAATCCAAGTGCAAATTTTAGGAGGCCTTATTACATCTTAAACAAAATAAATCAAACCCATATTAAAATAAAAATAGTTCCAAATCCACCTAGTCCATATTTTCATTGCATGGCCGCCTCGAGTTCATCCGGCTCCTTATCCGCAACTACGAGTCACTGAAAATGTTAAAGGAAAAAGGTGAGTCATCAAGACCCAATGTGTAACCCTTTTTCCCGGTTTAATGTAACATCATACACAAATCATAATTAATTTAATATGCACAAGTTTAATATGCACCCAACCTAGCCATCCGACGCCTTTCTCTACCCGTGTGGTACCAAACCACCTGGTGACGTATAGTCACGAAATCCATCAATATTGTGGTACCAAACCACTTTGGTGACCCAAGTCACAATCAAATGATGGGGCCAACCCATCGTGTGATACCAAATCACTGGCGTCAATCCCATATCTCAAATGTGGGGCCAACCACTGGTGGTACTAAGCCACGGGACGAGACGCTATGAGGTGCCAAACCTCTGGAGGTGCCAAACCTCTCGTGACCGTAGTCACAATGTGTTACCAAAACACCGTGTCCGCCGTCGACACGAATATCACCGCCCCTCCACTCATAAAACCCACATCAATCAATGATAGTTAATGAGAAATCATGCCAACATACTCATTTAGCAACATATATAGGATTTACCAATAATCATTTATAAGTCACATATACCAAATATGTCATGCTTCCCAAAAGCATCAAATAGCAAATCATATTGTCAAGGACTTACGAAGCCTTGCTATACCTTTATGGTATTAAACTCAAATCTACACAAATCCGATTAGCATACACATAATACTTTGCACGTTAATTAATTATAAAGTGTGTATGTACACACTGTCACCAACGATAGTCTAAATCCCTAAGGAGACAATCGGCCACACAAGTTTCCCTTGCCCTATATTCGGCCATTACCCAAAGTTAGTACCAAGGCCATTCGGCCAAACCAAAATAATCTCGAGGGGTTATCATTTGAATCCAAAACCTCACCTAATCGCCTTCGAGTACTAATTCACGGCAACTGCAGACGTAAACCGCTTCACTTCCCTACAATCGGCAACCATTAATGTAATGACCTTCGGCTTTTGAATAATCAAAAGAATAATCCCTTAAAATAAATCCTTACCACCTTCAATATTCGACCAAGATACTTCTAAATGGAAGAAGAGAGTTTTAAGCACACCCAAAGGAGTATATTTGGCTAATAAAGAAATTATTGAGAAGAAAGGAGAAATAGGGGATTCGGTTTTGAGAAGAAAAGAAAAGTAGTAGATGAAAGATAATGGTGTAGGAGATTCGCCAAAGTTTAGAGAAAGAAAGAATGGTTTTGGTTTTGATAAAATTTGAAAAGAGAATGAAAAGAATTGATCAAAGGAAGAAAAAGAGAAATGGAAGAAATGATATTCGGTCACCACAAACTTTACTAAAGAAGAAAATGCACAAGATGCAAAAATGTAGTTTGGTTCAAAAGACAAATGAGAGAAAGAAAGTGGTATTTTGTTTCCAACAAAATGAAGTTGTCATCAAAAGAAATATTTTTGCACCAAAAGTACCCTATACATTCGGCCAAAGATGAGAGCTTTTGGAGAGGAAAACAAACACAAAATGATGCACAAAACAAAAGGTTGGTCAACATCCTCCAAGCTACCTACCAAAAATTCAGCCACTCCCCTAGCCTTACATGCCGTCCACATTCATGCATTAAGGCATAGGATTTCTTTCCAAAACATCCCCACCTTCCATGCCTTTGTCCCCTCATTATACCATAAACTCAAGATTCTTATCCCTATTTTCAAGCTTTCCATAACAAATTTTCAACTTACCAAAGGAATAGTCCAACCTATCATAAATAAGTTTGACCGTCCATCAATGCAAGGATTCAAAATAAACCTTCAAAATGTTAAACATGCTACTCGAACCTCTAACCCCAAGCTATAAGTTCAAACACCATAACCACTTTGCCACTAATTCCTCATGTGCTTTAATTAACACTTAAATTAACTTAAGTGCTAAGCTCACTTAATCCACTTCATTAAATAAACCATACAAAAATTTATTCTACTAAACCGAACCTACTCAAAGTCCATAATTAAGCCTTACCACACCACAATTAATAACACAAAAGTTCAAACACATGAAAAATAATTCAATCACAAATAGCCCCGATTTCAGGATGTTACAGTTCTACCCCCCTTAAAATAATTTTGACCTCGAAATTACCTGATCAGAAAAGATGGGGGTATCGTCAGATCACATTCTCGGGTTCCCACGTCGCTTCCTCCGTACCATGGTTTCGCCATAATACTTTCACCAAAGGTACTAACTTCCTACGCCGAACCTTGACATCACGATCTAAGATCTGAACTGGCTCCTCCTCGAAAGATAAGTCTGAATTAACCTCAATCTCTGCCACAGGCACAACGTGCGATGGATCAGACCGATATCGCCTAAGCATTGACACATGGAAGACATCGTGAATTTGCCTTAACTCTACCGGCAACTCGAGCTGATAAGCTACCGATCCCACTCGCTTCAACACTGTATATGGCCCAATGAACCTAGGGCTTAGCTTCCCTTTTTTCCCAAATCGCAACACTTTCTTCCAAGGCGACACCTTCAGAAAGACTTTATCTCCTACCTCGTATTCCATTTCTTTGCGGTTGAGGTCGATAAGACTTTTGCCTATCTGATGCCTCCTTGAGACGAGTCCGAATTAACTTAACTTTATCTTGATTTCCGCTACCAAACTGGACCCAAGACATGTCGCTCCTTTAATTCCGTCCAACACGTAGGAGTACGGCACTTCCGTCCATACGATTGCCTCGAATGGTGCCATTTGAATGCTCGCTGATAATCGTTGTTATAAGCGAATTCCGCCAATGGTAGATACTCTTCCCAACTACCACCAAATCCAAAACGCAACCCTCTCAAAGATATCTTCTAAAATCAGATCACTCTTTCCGATTGTCCGTCGGCTTGCGGGTGAAAAGTCGTGTCTTTGAAGTCCAATCTCGCTCCCAAGGCCCGATGCAAAACTCTCCAAAACCTTGATGTAAACCTCGGATCCCTATCCGAGATAATCGATCTTGGCACACCATGCAATCTTACTATCTCGGCTACATATAGCTTTGCTAGCTTCAGGCGAATAATCTACCCTCATTTGGTATGAAATGCGCTGACTTAGTTAGTCGATCCACAATTACCCAAACCGAGTTCTTCTTACTAGGCGTGAGGGTAATCCACCGACAAAATCCATAGTGATCCTCTCCCATTTCCATCGAGGAATCTTCACCGGTTTGAGTAACCCCGATGGCAAATCGATGTTCGGGCTTTAACTGGCGACGACACGTCGACACTTACCCACGAATTCGGTTACCTCACGCTTCAACCAAAGCCACCAAAATCGTCCCGCAAATCTCCATACATCTTGCTACCTCCGGATGCATAGCGTATGGGCCGCTATGTGCATCTTGGAGAATTCTTTGCCTCAACTCCACATCTTTCGGCATACAAGCTCGCCCTTGAAAACATAACACTCCTCGCTGAGACAAATTGTACCCTTCCAAACCACCGTCTTGAACTTGCAACCTCCTTGCATTCAAACTGTCATCCACCAATCGCTTTTCCTTAATCTCCTCGATCCAAGTCGGTTTAACTTGCGATTCGCCAAAAGACTTCCGTCATCGTATAGATCGAGATGAGCAAACATCGCTCTTAAGTCTCCACGACTTTTCACTCAAGGCATCAGCCACCACGTTCGCCTTACCCGGATGGTACTCAATCGAGCGATCGTAGTCTTTTAACGATTCAATCCACCGTATTTGTCTCAAATTCAAATCCTTACGAGTCAAAAGATACCTCAAACTTTTATGATCCGTGTAGACTATAGACTTTTCCCCATACAAGTAATGCCGCCATATTTTCAAAGTGAAAACTACTGCCGCTAACTCCAAGTCATGCGTTGGATAGTTAACCTCATGCGGTCTTAGAATGACGGACGTATAGGCCACTACCTTCCTTCTTGCATCAATACGCATCCCAAACCAATATGGGACGCGCCACAAGAAACCGTAAACAACTTTCCCGCCTCAGTCGCACCAAAACCGGAGCTTCCGTCAAAATCTTCCTTAGCTTGTCAAAACTTTCTTGTTGCTTCTCCGACCATACAAATGGAACTCCCTTTCTTAACAACTTAGTCAACGGCGCTGCGATTAAAGAGAATCCTTCCACAAACCTCCGATAATATCTGCGCACTCCAAAAAGCTTCGAATTTCTGCCACTAACCTAGGGGGTTTCCAATCCAACACCGCTTCCACCTTGCGAGGATCTACTCTAATCCCTTCCGCTGACACCACATGACCTAAGAAAGCCACCTCTCTAAGCCAAAATTCACACTTACCGAATTTGGCATATAATCGCTTCTCTCTCGCACTTGTAGAACTATACGCAAATGCATGTCATGCTCCTTCTCCGTCTTTTGAGTAAACCAATATGTCGCCTATAAACACCACGACAAATTGATCCAAGTACTCTTTGAAACACTCTATTCATTAAGTCCATGAATGCTTTGGTGCATTAGTCAACCCAAAAGGCATCACCAAAAACTCGTAATGCCCATACCTTGTTCGAATGCCGTCTTGTGCACATCAACCTCTTTCACCTTAAGTTGATGATATCCCGACCTAAGATCTATCTTGAAAATACCGATGCACCCTTGATTGGTCAAACAAGTCATCAATCCGAGGCAACGGATACTGTTCTTGATCGTTAACTTGTTCAATTGGCGTGAGTCGATACACATCCGCATTGAACCATCCTTCTTCCTAACAAACAACACAGTGCTCCCCACGGAGATATACTTGGTCGGATAAATCCTTGGTCCAAAAGCTCACGAATTTGAGCCTTCACTCCACCAATTCCTTTGGTGCCATTCGGTGAAGGTGCTATTGACACACAGTGCCGTTCTGTAGCAAGTCTATACCAAATTCAACTTCCCGATCTGGAGGCAGACCCGGAAGTTCTTCTGGGAACACATCAGCGAATTCCCTTACTGTTCGGACCTTCTCAACCGCTGACTCCTTAGCTTCCAAAGCACAAATTCGAACCAAAAATGCCTCGCAACCTTTCCTGACCATCTTTTCAGCCTTCAACGCAGACACTACATTAGATAGGTAATCTCTTCTATTACCTATCATGACCACTTCATCACCCTCAGCCATCTTAAGAACCATGCGCTTAGCAGCGCAGTCCAACCTTGCCTGATACTTAACCAACCAGTCCATACCAAGGATCAAATCGAACTCCCCAAACGGCAGTTCCATCAGATCAGCCACAAACACGACCCCTTGGAGTTCTAGAGGTACATCTCTATATAGCTTATTAACAACTACAGAGTGACCTAAAGGACTAATTACGGTCATCTCCTAGAAGCGATCTCAAGTCTAAGTTCATAGTCTCTACCACACTACTAGCAACATATGAATGCGTCGAACCCACATCAATCAAAGCGTTATATGGAACACCAAAGATTAAGAACGCACAGCTTATAACATCCGGTGCGTCACCTTCCTCTCGATGCCTCGCCGCATAGACTAGACCAGCCGCTTGCTTCACATGCGCCTGCACCTCCGCCCGAAATTCCGCGACCTCGATTAGATCCATTTCCTCCTCTACCATTACCACGACCCTCCGTGGTGGTCCTACATTCCTAGCCCGAGCATGGTTCTGACCCTCTGACTGATTCTTGGCTAACTTCCGAGGACAATCCCTTACACGGTGGTCCAAAGACCCACATTCAAAGCAACCCTTCTCACCGGTCCAACAACCTCCCCAAGGCGATTTGCCACAGCTGATTAAAGATGAGCCGGTCTTTGGTTAGCAGCCATGGGCCTTCCTGCCTGATTCGGCCCACTTTGCCTCGCCCTTTTCCGAACATTACCACCCGATCCAGACGACCCAAATCCTCTTTTCGCTTGTTCCTATCATAGTTCTCGTCTCACGGACTCCTTGACCCCTTTGGCTACCTTAGCCTTTTCCACCAAGACGGCAAACTCACGCCTCCTGGCTGGAGCAATCAGCAACCTTAACTCATCCCTAAGTCCATCTTCAAAGCGGACACAACGATCATGCTCCATTGACACTATACCCTGAGCATAGCGGCTCAACCTCAAGAATTCTGCTTCATACTCCGACACAGACTTATTTCCTTGTACCAACCCCATAAAAGCTTTCCTCTGTGCATCAATGTAGCTTGTGCCCACATACTTCTTTCTGATAAGCAGCTTTGAAGTATTCCCAAGTCAGATCATCTGCCGTAGCACCATCTCGAACCGTGAGCCACCATTGATATGACTCATCCTTGAGAAGCGACACCGCTCCTTTCAGTTTCTCCTCATTCGTCAGATCTATCTCATCCATGATTCTTTCGATCGATTCTAGCCAATACTCAGCCGTATTGGGCGCTACCACCGACGGACACACCTCGGAAAAATTCAGCCCGTTAGCTCAAGTCTTTCAGCATCGACTTTGAGCTCCTCCACCTCCACCCATTCCAGCTACTCTCTAGAACCCGCAAAGATCGCTTGTGACCGCTGCGTCATCACCCATCCGATCCCCGCTCCTCGGCTCCAAAGGTTGGGGGTGGTGGTGGCGGTGGTACCTCATTCTCGGATCACGACCCGATCCGCAGTGGTTTCGACACGGTCATCCTACCCCTTCCGCGCCCACGACGGGCCACGCCCTCTAAAGCTCATTCTAACTATCGCGCTTTTTAACTGATTAGGAAATTTTTATGAATTAGTACATGTTTCACTTGGTTATCCATGAAGAAATTTTATGAAAAGAATTTAATAGAGATTCTTTCGATCAATCGAGTTTTAAGTCTTCTGTCTCTAATTTACATAGAAAAGTACATCCATTCCCTATACCTTTCATGCCTATGCACTCTTGGGCATTATTGTCCGTTTCTATCCTGTGGGTATTTTTCGTAATTTTGCCACTAGGAAATTTCAGTAATTTTGGTAAGTTGAAGAATATTTTGAAAATTTTCCAAAGTAAATTTTTGCACACTATTGAAATGAGTATCATAATGATTTTTAAAACTTAGAGCTTTCACAAAACAGGTTAATCCCTTTTGGGTTTTATTTAACGTGTTTAGCCTATGACCGAGTCCTCTTGGTTAGGGTGAACCGAAGCTACGCACAGGTGCAGGAATCTCGCGAAGAGGAGGTGAGTCACGAGGATCGCTTAAATACCAAGCTCTTTCGGATCCAATCCTAGACATGCGCACTAAGGTTACCACACCCTAACTCGGCGACTTGGTCACGGGTTGGTTTTAATTAGGCCATTAAAGTCTTGTGAGTTTTGTTGGGGTGGACTAGTCCTAAGGTTCAACACCTATCACACTAACTACGTTCCCTACTTACCCTTCTATAATAATAATCCATACAAAAAGTTAGAGGTACTTACCTGGGCGGATCGGTGCCAGAGACTCGGTGCCATGCTTATTCAAAACCAAAATATTTCAAATAGACCTACCAAAACATTTTTGGGCCTTGGGCCCCCACAGCTGAGCTTTGAACCGGGCTCTGATACCAATTTGTAAACCCCAAACCCGGCCCAAACATTACGACCGAATTTGGTATGCTACGGAGGAAAAACTTTTGAAAATCCCTTTTTAAGTCGTTTTAAATTTTGATAAAAGATATTGTTTTGATTTAAAACAGTTGAGGTGTTATGAAGAAAGCATTACTTAATGTCATTTAAAAATATACTAAGTTAGGTTGTTACAGTTTCAAGTGTACCCGATGGCACAATAAAACATTTTTACGAATTAATTTGAGAAAAACATGTGTACCCATTTTAATATCATAAAATAGTTAAGCAATTTATCAAAACATAAAATAATCCAAGTGCAAATTTTAGGAGGCCTTATTACATCTTAAACAAAATAAATCAAACCCATATTAAAATAAAAATAGTTCCAAATCCACCTAGTCCATATTTTCATTGCATGACCGCCTCGAGTTCATCGGCTCCTTATCGCAACTACGAGTCACTGAAAATGTTAAAGGAAAAAGGTGAGTCATCAAGACCCAATGTGTAACCCTTTTTCCCGGTTTAATGTAACATCATACACAAATCATAATTAATTTAATATGCACAAGTTTAATATGCACCCAACCTAGCCATCCGCACGCCTTTCTCTACCCCTGTGTGGTACCAAAAACCCGGTGACGTATAGTCACGAAATCCGTCAATATTGTGGTACCAAACCCTTTGGTGACCGAAGTCACAATCAAATGATGGGGCCAACCCATCGTGTGATACCAAATCACCGGCGTCAATCCCATATCTCAAATGTGGGGCCAACCCCACGGTGGTACTAAGCCACACGGGACGAGACGCTATGAGGTGCCAAACCTCTGGAGGTGCCAAACCTCTCGGTGACCGTAGTCATAATGTGTTACCAAAACACCGGTGTCCGCTCGACACGAATATCACTGCCCCCTCCACTCATAAAACCCACATCAATCAATGATAGTTAATAGAAATCATGCCAACATACTCATTTAGCAACATATATAGGATTTACCAATAATCATTTATAAGTCACATATACCAAATATGTCATGCTTCCCAAAAGCATCAAATAGCAAATCATATTGTCAAGGACTTACTCAAGCCTTGCTATACCTTTATGGTATTAAACTCAAATCTACACAAATCCGATTAGCATACACATAATACTTTGCACGTTAATTAATTATAAAGTGTGTATGTACACACCTGTCACCAACGATAGTCTAAATCCCTAAGGAGACAATCGGCCACACAAGTTTCCCCTGCCCTATATTCGGCCATTACCCAAAGTTAGTACCAAGGCCATTCGGCCAAACCAAAATAATCTCGAGGGTTATCATTTGAATCCAAAACCTCACCTAATCGCCTTCGAGTACTAACTACGCAAACGCACGCGCAAAAGCGCTTCACTTCCCTACAATCGAAACCATTAATGTAATAGCCTTCACTTTTGAATAATCAAAAGAATAATCCCTTAAAATAAATCCTTACCACCTTGAGTATTCGACCAAGATACTTCTAAATGGAGGAAGAGAGTTTGGCACACCCAAAGGAGTATATTTGGCTAATAAAGAATTTATTGAGAAGAAAGGAGAAATAGGGGATTCGGTTTTGAGAAGAAAAGAAAAGTAGTAGATGAAAGATAATGGTGTAGGAGATTCGACCAAAGTTTAGAGAAAGAAAGAATGGTTTTGGTTTTGATAAAATTTGAAAAGAGAATGAAAAGAATTGATCAAAGGAAGAAAAGAGAAATGGAAGAAATGATATTCAATCACCACAAACTTTACCAAAGAAGAAAATGCACAAGATGCAAAAATGTAGTTTGGTTCAAAAGACAAATGAGAGAAAGAAAGTGGTATTTTGTTTCCAACAAAATGAAGTTGTCATCAAAAGAAATATTTTTGCACCAAAAGTACCCTATACATTCGGCCAAAGATGAGAGCTTTTGGAGAGGAAAAACAAACACAAAATGATGCACAAAACAAAAGGTTGGTCAACATCCTCCAAGCTACCTACCAAAAATTCGGCCACTCCCCTAGCCTTACATGCCGTCCACATTCATGCATTAAGGCATAGGATTTCTTTCCAAAACATCCCCACCTTCCATGCCTTTGTCCCTCATTATACCATAAACTCAAGATTCTTATCCCTATCTTCAAGCTTTCCATAACAAATTTTCAACTTACCAAAAGGAATAGTCCAACCTATCATAAATAAGTTTGACCGTCCATCAATGTAAGGATTCAAAGATAAACCTTCAAAATGTTAAACATGCTACTCGAACCTCTAACCCCAAGCTATAAGTTCAAACACCATAACCACTTTGCCACTAATTCCTCATGTGCTTTAATTAACACTTAAATTAACTTAAGTGCTAATCTCACTTAATCCACTTCATTAAATAAACCATACAAAAATTTATTCTACTAAACCGAACCTACTCAAAGTCCATAATTAAGCCTTACCACACCACAATTAATAACACAAAAGTTCAAACACATGAAAAATAATTCAATCACAAATAGCCCCGATTTCAGGATGTTACAGTCTCGTACCACTATTCCGACTAGGCCCTAAATTGGGCTGTTACAATTCTCCCCCCTTAGGGATTTTTGTCCCCGAAAATCTTACCAGTGAAAAGGTTTGGGTACTGGTTTCTCATACTCTCTTCTGGTTCCCATGTGGCTTCTTCTATTCCATGTCTTTGCCACAATACTTTCACTAAGGCAATACTTTTCTTTCTTAGCTGCTTCACTTCCCGAGCTAATATCTTGACTGGTTCTTCACTATAAGTCATGTCGGGATGAATCTCTACCTCTGACTGGGGATTTACATGCGAAGGGTCTGATCGGTAGCGTCTTAACATTGACACGTGAAATACATCATGTATCTTTTCTAACTCTGATGGCAAAGCCAATCTGTAAGCTCTGAGCCCAACTTTCTCAAGAATCTCATACGGTCCAATAAAAGCGTGGACTCAACTTGCCTTTTCGGCCAAATCCGAGAACTTTTCTCCAAGGTGACACTTTCAAGAAAACTTTATCTCCAACTTGATACGCTATCTTTTTCTTTTAAATCCGAGTAGGATTTCTGTCTGTCTGAAGCAGCTTTTAAGCACTCTCGTATCACTCTTACTTTCTCTTGACTTCTCTAACCAAATCAACCCCATGAATTTGGTTTTCTTTGAGTTCAGTCCAAAATAAAGGCGTTCTGCATTTACGCCCATATAAAGCCTCATAAGGCGCCATCTTTAAACTCGACTGAAAACTATTATTGTAGGCAAACTCTACTAATGGGAGAAACTTTTCCCAACTGCCTCGAAATTCAAGAATACAACATCTGAGCATATCCTCGAGTACTTGAATTAAACTCTCGGATTGACCGTCAGTTTGAGGATGAAAAGCGGTACTAAAGTTCAACTTTGTACCTAGGGCCTCTTGCAACTTCTTCCAAAATCTGGATGTGAATCTCAGATCTCTATCCGATATGATTGACATAGGAACTCCATGAAGTCTTACTATTTCTGAAACGTACAAGTCTGCCAACTTGTCAAGTGAGTAATCAACTCGTACAGGTATAAAATGGGCTGATTTCGTGAGTCTATCAACTACAACCCATACGGCATCTTTCTTGCTCAGAGATAGTGGTAAACCCGTTATAAAATCCATAGTAATACGGTCCCACTTCCACTCTGGAACTAAAATGGGTTGAAGCAAACCCGAAGGTACTTGGTGTTTCGCCTTTACTTGCTGACAAATCAAGCATTTGGAAACAAAATCTAAAATATCTTTCTTCATTCTCGGCCACCAATACTATTGCTTCAAGTCATTATACATCTTGGTACTACCCGGATGTACAGATAAACATCCATTATGGGCCTCATGCAAAATTTTCTGAATAAGCTCTTCTTTTCTCGGTACACAAACTCTATCTTTGAACATCAAACTTCCATTGGGACTAATTCGGAAGTCAGACTCAACATCTGTCTCGCACTGATCTCTCTAAACTTGCAATTTACTATCCTCTTTTTGGGCTTAAATGATCTCTTGGAGGAAAATTGGTCTAGCTCTCAACTCAGCTAGAATAGAACCATCGTCGGATAAAATCATCCGTGAATTCATTGCCCTTAATGCAAATAAGGACTTTCTGCTTAAAGCATCGGCGACAACATTTGCCTTTCCTGGATGGTAGTCAATGACTAACTCATAGTCTTTTATCAACTCTAACCATCTCCTTTGCCTTAAATTCAACTCTTTCTGCGTCATCAAGTACTTCAGACTTTTGTGATCGGTGAAGATCCGACATCTCTCACCATATAGATGATGCCTCCATATCTTCAATGCGAAGACTATGGCTGCTAACTCTAGGTCGTGCGTCGGATAACTCTTCTCATGAGGCTTTAACTGTCTTGAGGCATAAGCAATCACTTTGCCTTCTTGCATAAGTACATGACCTAATCCATTTAAGGATGCATCATTGTAAACTATGAACTCTTTCCCCGTCTCGAGTTGTACTAAAGCTGGAGCTTCATCAATAATGCTTTCAATTTTTGAAACTTTGTTGGCATATTTCTGTCCACTCAAACTTCACATTTTTCTGTAACAACTTCGTCATCGAGGCTGAAATCATGGAAAACCCCTTGACAAATCGTCTATAATAGCCAACTAGGCCTAGGAAACTTCTAACCTCAGAGATATTCCTCGGTGGTTTCTAATCCGTAATAGCCGAGATCTTACTTGGGTCTACTCGAACCCCTTCTCCTGAGACAATATGCCCCAGAAATCCTACTTTATTGAGCCAAAACTCACTTTTACTGAACTTGGCATACAACTAATTTTCTTGAAGAATCTGTAAAACTATCCGTAGGTGCTCAACATGCTCATTCTCATCTCAGGAATAAACTAGTATGTCGTCAATAAAAACGACTACAAACTTGTCGAGGTATGGTCTGAAGATGCGGTTCATTAAGTCCATGAATACTGCAGGAGCATTGGTCAAACCAAAAGGCATGACTAAAAATTCATAATGCCCATACCTTGTTGAAAAGCGATCTTGGATACATCGACTCCTTTACTCTTAAGCGGTAATACCCGATCTCAAGTCTATCTTAGAGAACACGGTGGATCCTTTCAATTGATCGAACAAATCATCGATCCTTAGCAATGGGTACATGTTCTTTATTGTCACTTTATTAAGGTGACGGTAATCTATGCACAATCTCATAGTGCCATCCTTCTTTTCACAAATAAAACTGGAGCACCCGGGGAGAACAACTTGACCTCGCAAAGCCTTTGTGCATTAACTCTTGCAATCTGTATCTTCAACTCTTTCAACTCCGTTGGAGCCATTCTATAAAGAGTAATAGATATTGGTACGAAGACAGGGAGCTAGCTCAATCTTTGAACTCAACTTCTCGATTGGAGGTAATCCGGTAATTCTTCTGGAAAAACATCCATGTGCTCACATACTATCCAGCATGCACTCAATCTTTAACTCTGTTTCTTTATCATTCATCACAAAGGCCAAATATGCCTCATACCCCTTTCTTATAAATCTCTGTGCCGTCATATGAGAAATCAATACCGGCAATCCACTTTGTTCATCTGATTCTATATGGAGGATATCATCATTCTCACATCTCATTTCAATGTATTTCTTCCCACAATTAACTATTATATTATGGGAAGTTAACCAGTCCATACCGAGAATGAGATCAAACTCGTCAAATGGTAACAACATAAGGTTTGCTTTAAAACAATGATCTCTAATCATTAATGGACATTCTCTACATACTTCATTCACTAACACACTCTTGCCTAAAGGATTAGACACTCTAATCACAAATTCTGTAAACTCTATAGGCATACTCAAATCGGATACTAATTTCGTGCAAATGTAAGAGTGTGTAGATCCGGGATCTATTAAAGCAATAACTTTAACATCATGAAGAGAAAAGGTACCCGTGATAACATCATGGGAAGATGCCTCTTCGTGAGCGCGAATGGCATAAGTCAGTGCAGCGCCTCTACCTCGGGTCTCGCACCGCTCTCTAGGGTTACCTCTTCCTCTTGCCCCACTTCACAGGTTTCTCTGCGGTCTTCCTCTCGACCATGCTCCCGGATCTCGGGTTACGAGCTCTCTCTTCTTTCATTGTCTCTGGAAAATCCTTTATGTAGTGGTCTTGGGAACTACATCTAAAACATGCATTTTTGTGCGCTCGACATTCTCCAAGATGACGTCTGCGCACACTTGTGGGCATTCGGGTCTTTTCAGTTGAAAGTTCCCCACACTAGCGATCAAGTAGTGCAGTGCTTTATTTCCCAAATCATCATTTACTCTTGTATTTCTTTGAAAACCCGATGGAAGTAGCCAATCGGGTAGGTAAATCTCTTGACTTCTTGGATGAGGATTGGAATGACTTATTCCCTTTGTCTCTTTCTAGAGTCACGAGACTCAATTTCAGACTTTCTCTTCTCTTTTACTAGCTCTTCGGCTTTACAAGCTCTCTCCACCAGCACAACAAATTCTTTTAATTCTAGTACAGCAACAAACAGTTTGATGTCCTCATTTAGCCCATCTTCAAATCTTTTGCTCATGATGGCCTCGGTGGACACGCATTCTCGAGCGTATTTGCTGAGTCGCACAAACTCACGCTCATAATCGGTCACCGACATCTTGCCTTGCTTTAACTCTAAAAATTCTTTTCTATTCCGATCTACAAATCTTTGACTGATATACTTTTTCTTGAACTCTTCTTGGAAGAATTCCCATGTGATCTTCTCCCTTGGTACCACTGATACAAGGGTGTTCCACCATTGATAGGAAAAATCTCTTAAAAGGGAGACTACACACTTCATGCTTTCCTCGGGTGTGCATGATAGCTCATTAATTACCCTGATGGTGCTTTCTAACCAAAACTCGGCTTTTTCCGGATCATCTTCTCTTTTCGCCCGGAATTCTTCTGCACCATGTTTCCTGATCCTATCAACTGGAGGTTTCTCTCCTCTTACCACCTCTACTACTTGAGGGGCTACTGGAATAGGTTGTGGAACAGGTGGGGGTGGATGGGGTTGTACATTTGGGTTCATACGAATGACCTCTGAATACCACGTATTCATCATGTGGAGGAAGGCTTCTCTAGCCCCTTCTCCTCCTTCTTGACTCACCGTAGTGGGTCTATTCTCATTCTCGTTCGGCACTGTCCCTTCAGCGGGAGCCGGCGCATTACTTTCTACGTCATCCACCATATCTCTTTCAGGATCCATTTACTATATATATAAACATAATTTAAGTCGTCAGGAGTCGTCACACTATCATTATAAAAACATTCTTACGTATGGCATGTATAGCTAGACTCGTGCTCATGCTACGTTAGTCTTAGAACCGACTAAACTGTAGCTCTGATACCACTAAATGTAACACCCCATACCCGAGTCCGAGGCTTAGGCCGGATACGAGAAGTTACTATGCTTGAACTTGCTTAATCAAGTACTTACGGGCTATAAAATTTCGTTCCAAATTAAGAACTTATCTTTCTTAATCAACTTGTACTTTTCATGGGCCTACGAGGCCTTAAACTCATGTCTGTAAACTTTTAGAACTCAATCAAAAACTTTTCATTGAAACAGGGGTCACACGCCCATGTGAGTTGGGACACGCCCGTGTAAACCTGAGACACGCCCATGTCTCCTAACCCTGCTTAAAACTCGAGCTTACTGCCAAACTTCACACAGCCATAGAACGCCCGTGGTCCTGGCCCATGTGAAAAACCTTAGCATTCTGACTTATAACACACGACCATGGCACGCTCGTGGACTTAGACCGTGTACTACAAGTTGATATTCTGACTTAAGGTGCAATGGTGCAGGGTACACGCTTTAGACACTGCGCCTGTGTGTCCGACCGTGTGGGCACTTAGAGGCTATTTACCAAGCCAATTGCCACCCTGAAATCAAGAGCAAAATCATACTATCTCAACAACTCAAATCACTACAACTTTAATGAACAATACAACATGCTCCATTGATATCAATAACATACATACTTAGTCAATCATTTAGCCATTTACATAATAAACTTGATAGCCCATGCTTTTTCCCTTTCTAAGATATATACTCAAAATGAAATGTTTCCTATACATGCCATACTTAATAAAAACAACTTGGCTATACCAAAATAGCGGTTGATAGTGTGATTCGAGCTCCGACGTCAACGATCCACAAGTTAGCTTGGCGGAACTACATAGAAAGAAATAATAAAAGATGTAAGCATTTAGCTTAGTAAGTTTTCATAATGCACATAGCAACATACTTGCTTAATATAAACCATTTAACATAAACAATGGCATCATAAATTTCAGCTATAAAGCTTACTTACTCATACTTGATTCTTACATATCTCATGAAACTTACTAGTCTCATACTTGAGAGGTAAACAATGTACCTGTATCACTTGATCACATTGATCAGCATACTTTAACATAATAATCATAATCTCTGATTCCTCATTCATAACATGAATAATACTCATTTTCACTTGATAATAACTTTGCTTACTTAGCTTTCTTGTTATTTCATTTGAGCTTAACTCGTTTGCCCGATGAATTTATATGAATAACTGAGGATACTAAATCTCATCTAAATTTTGAGGCCATGACTTAACATGGACTTATACGAAGTCTTTCTTGTTCTCACCAATGCCATGCCTTAACTTGGACTTATATGGGATCTCTTTCTCTTGATAACTTTTCAATGCCAAGCTTGCCTTGGTCTTACATGATAACTTGTTCAATGCCAAGCTTGCCTTGGACTTACATGATAATTTACTCAATGCCAAGCTTACCTTGGACTTACATGATAACTTGTTCAATGCCAAGCTTGCCTTGGACTTACATGATAATTTACTCAATGCCAAGCTTGCCTTGGACTTACATGATAACTTGTTCAATGCCAAGCTTGCCTTGGACTTACATGATAATTTACTCAATGCCAAGCTTGCCTTGGACTTACATGATAACTTGTTCAATGCCAAGCTTGCCTTGGACTTACATGATAGCTTGCTTGCTTGCCGATGCCATGCCTCGGCTTGGTCTTATACGGACTTTCTTGTTTCATGTGGTAGATCGAGTATCCTAAGTTACTCAATTTCAATCGAGGCTTTCTCATGCTTGATCTCATTAATTTCTTTGTTTAACATAACATTGAACATTTTTCATAATAACATTATACATTATACTAAGCAAATTAACGATATAAATCATAAAGCTTAGAAATCATACAAACTTACCTCAATGTACAAAATGTATGTAGATATGCAATTTAGTCCTCGATTTTGTCCTTGCCTCGGTTTCGATCCGGGCTTCATTTTTCTTGATCTATAGTCATAAATAGATCATTTAATACTCACATTGACTAAATTGACTCTTAACTCATACTTTGGCAAAATTACTATTTTGCCCCTATACTTTCTCATATTTGTACTTTTGCCCCAAGGTTCGTAAAATAATTTTCATTCAACTTTCTTAGACTACGTGCTTAGCTGATTTATTTTCTCTACTATAGCCATTATCAATTCTCATTATTTCTAATAGGTATGACTAATTTCAAAACTTTTACAAACTAGTCCCTATGCTCATTTTTCATGAAATTCACTTAGAAAAATATGTTTATCTAACTTCAAACTCTCATAAACTTCCATAAAACATCATTTAGCATGCATGTCATTCATGGGTAGATTTTTGAACATGCATCTTAGCTCATTTTATAGCTAAAAATAGCTAATTCATAATACGAGGACTTTAAAAACACGAAGAATATTAAAATCGGGACTAAGATGAACTTACTAGCAAGCTTGAAAGATGAGCAAACCCTAGCTATGGTTTCTTTGAAAATTTCGGCAATGAGGAAGAAGATGATAATGATTTTTGTCATCTTTTTCCTTTATTAATCATTTAATAGGTAAATGACCAAAATGCCCTTCTCTTAAAAATATCACCATTTACTAACTCATGTCCAATTTTTTCCAAAAATTATGCTTTGGGAAAATTGCTATTAAGGACTTATAATTGCTATTCTAGAGCTATTTCATACAAAATGCTTCTAGAAACTCACATTTTACAACTTTTGCAATTTGGTCCTTTTGACCATTCAACTTCAATTTAGCAAAATTGCTTCATGAAACTTTCACACTAACATGAAAACATGGCATGAACCTTAAAAACTCATAAATTCACCTCGGATTCGTGGTCTCACACCACTATTCCGACTAGGCCCTAAATCGGGCTGTTACAAAAATTGTAAGTTTCTTTCATAATAGTACATAACAAGGGAGAGTTTAGTCATGGTACTTTTAGTGGATTGACTTCATGACTAAATAATGTTGTAATTAATGGATGAAGAGTCAGGACTCAATTACAAATTATTTGAGTCCTAATTATATATGTCCAATCGGTCGCTCAAGTAGCTCGACACAACCCTTATGGATTGCATTTGAACCAATACATTGAATGAATGAAAATGACGAAAAGAGATAGGTTGCATGTATTACTATTTGTAGTAAATGCAATTTCTAGCTAAAACTAAGAGATGACTTAGTGGTTAATTTAATTTCTTTAAATTATTATTTAATTTATTGTAATTAAATAATTGAAGTTTTGTAACGACCAGAGTTAAAGTGGTGTAAAAAATACAGTTTCAAAACATTATTTTCATAAACCAAGTTCGTAAGGATGAAATATAAAGGTTAATGAAGTTAATGTAAAAATATATTAAAGATCGGTTAAGTAAATTAACCGGGAAAATTGTTAATTAAAACTCATGGACTAAATTGTAAAAGTCCAATCGTTATTGAGTTTTAATTTAGAAAAGGCTTGAGGACCTATTAGCAATTATCCAAAGGACAAAAATTGTTAGTTAACCATTGTTTAACATGAAATGGTGGAAGATGATGATGTTTTCCACTTAGTTTAATTTATAATTAGATTAGTATATTAATGCCTTAATTAAACTAATTAAACAAGATTAATTAAAGCATAATCTAAGTATAAATATTAAACTAAGAGGGATGAAAACATATCATCATCTTCTTTAAGCCTTCACCATCCAAAATTGAGAAAGAAAGAAAGGAAAAACCTTGCTCAACCTTTAGCATTTGACCATAGAATTATACAAGGTAACCAAGTAAATTCTTAGAAAATTTTATAGATTCTTGATCATGTGAGATTGAATTAGCTAGCCAATGTATCAATTTGTTCAACTAGTTAATATTTAGCAAGTTTTCATTATAGTGAAATTGATGATTTTGAGCTTCGTATGAATAAATTAATAGTTAATAAGCTTAGATTGTGATAAGGACTAAATTAGAAACTAAGTTAAGCTTGCTAAACAAATTTGTAACAATAGGGACTAAATTGAATAAATTAAAAACTATCATGAAATTATGTTATAGATAGGATGTATAAGGTCCTTAATGAAAGAATGTGAGATCAGATTTTGAACAAAATGCAAATTATGTTGCCTATGTATTTGAATGCGAATTGGATGTAAACTGATATTGTTTTTATAATTAAATTATCGGACGTAGCTAAAGACGGTGTTGGGCTGTCGCGAGAGAAGGGAAAGACAAGAGTCGTAGACAAGTGACAAAAACTGTAGCTTGTACTTTTATGATTCGAGTTCAGTATATATATACACACATATATACGCAATTTTAGCATATCGATTTTTGAGGTAAGATTGTTACTTGTCATATGAATCAAATTATGTTTGACGGTATTGAATGTCGAGAATTGAATTGTTTTAAGTTTAGTTGAAACGAGCATGATATGAACTTGCTAAATGATTCATAATATGAATTGATGATGGAAATGGTATGGAACTATGATATTAAATATGTAATGATATGTAATTGGACATTGGTTACCCTATTAACTGTTCGGGCAGAGTTAGATATAGTTGACATGCCATAGGATTAGATTGTGTCATGCTTATACTTAGGTTATAATATGAAATTGAATTAGTAATTCTTTTTGGATTTAAAGTTACATACTGAGTTTCGAAACTCACTTTCTGTTGTCTGTTATTTTAGGTAATCCTCAGACTTAAGCGAATCGGTGAGACGAGAGCTCGGTTAAAATATTTTGTTTTCATCGGATTTATTTAAAATTTAGGGCTATTGTGTTTTATAAAATTTAGACTGGTTTTGGACACTTTGGGGTTTTGAATTTTGTTTCATTTTCCGTTTGAATTTGGTTAAACATTTTTTTAAATTATTATTTGACGACATATGTTTTAACCGTAAACATTGGATTTTCAAACACAAATTGTGTTTTCCAAAAACTGGCGGTGCTAAAAATGTAACATCCCTAACTCGTATTCATCGCCAAAATAGGGTTACGAAGCATTACTGAATAAACGAAACAGTAAACCATTTCATACATCAATGCAATATATATTCTAATTTCATTCAAATACATTCATAACACCCCTTAATCGAGCCATTGAGGCCCTAACAAATACAATAGAAACAGTCCGGGACTAAATCAAAAACATTTAGAAAGTTTAGGAAAAAGTTAGAAAACTTTATACTGCAGGGGTCACACGGCTGAGACATACGTCCGTGTAACATTCAAAATAGGGACACACGGCTGTGTCCCAGCCCATGTCCGTGCCTATGTAACTCAGTGACTTGGGTCACACGGCCAAGCCACACGCTCGTGTGCCAAGCAGTGTGTCAGGCCATGCAAATTTCAAAAAAAAAAAGCAACCATTAACAACTTACAGGGGACACACAGCCATGTCGCCTAACCGTGTGTCACACACGGCTAAGACACACGCTCGTGTCTTAGGCTGTGTGGACAAGAAATAGGCCAAAATAAAGCCTTTTTTTCACCTAATTTCAACAAGTACCATTACGCCAAATGAACCTATGATCAAGGAACCAAAACATGCCAAAATATGCATAATAAGACCATTTAAATATACTAAAAGTCCATTCAACCAATATGCCATTTGGGCACCTCAATCACAACCAAACATTCATACTTAAATTTGCATAAAAATAATCATGTTTCATCCAAACAACCTTAACTAAATTCCATATCAACACATAACTTAATTGACCACATTTCAACCATGCTAATGCATACCACTTTGACCATTTAACCCAAACATCAATTTGGTAATAAAAACACCAATCATCAAGACATCAAATGCCAAAAGCTCACCAACCATATTACCATATTTACAAGCCAAACATAACAACTAGTTTATCAACAGAAGTCCACCTATACACACCATTATAACATTGATCAAGATATCAAATCTACCGATATAATCACTAAATAGTGTGATAGATTTTCGAAAAGCTTCCAACCCTATCGAGCTTCCAATAATCTGTAAAGTAAAGGAAAATAACTATGTAAGCAATGAATGCTTAGTAAGCTCGTATAAACTTTAAATATAACAATCCATTTCAACAATGAACTTAATAGGTTAAATATAAACCTATACCAATGCCTCAAGATTTATCAACTACATAACCATCAACTCCTAAATGAGTAAGTCTATCAACATCATATATATATATATATTTCATTCCTAACATCATAGGATTTTATAAATCATTATACACCATCATTAACTTTTTCATAAAACTATGAATTACTTCCTTTACTTACTTTCCATTTCATTTACTAAGCATAAACTTAAATAACAACATCAATTCACTAGTTAATATATTTATTCACATCATAGGTAAGGTCATTCATAACATACGTAATTTCTCATATATAAATACATCATTCAATTCATCAATCCCTTTTTCATCATATCACATTTCAATAATGAACTTACCGTTTCATTACCTTTTCTTACCTGTTTAATTTGTGTAATACCAGGCATAAGCATAAACGTCAATCATAATCTCAAGCTTGACATAAGCCTAATCACCATCATCAATACCCAAGTTAGTGCATTTATGAATATAACTCATTTGGGGTTAATCACATGATAAACCAATTTATTAAAAAAGTACACCTTTTGAATCTTACCACCTTTTCATGAACAAAAGCATATTTCCATTTGGCCACTTACCATTTCAATGCATATCATTAATATTAAACATGATATAATGCAACCATAAGCTTAGCACAAACCTAAGCATCATCCACAATCTCAACAGATGAATTCATTTATGTTCAGATCAATATTCAATAAATAACAAATCTTTCAAATTCATTAAACATATTACCTTACCGAGATTTTCCATTCAAAGAATGACTTATGGATAAGAGTAAATCGCCAGAGCAACCGAACACACCAGACAGAAGCTTATAAGAGCTGATCCAATTGAAACACCAAATAGAAGCTCATAAGAGCTGATCCAATCAAATCGCTAAACAAAAGCTCATAAGAGCTGATCCAACCGAAACGCCAAACAGAAGCTCATAAAAGCTGATCCAACCGAAACGCCAAACAGAAGCTCATAAGAGCTGATCCAACCGAATCGCCAAACAGAAGCTCATAAGATCTGATCCAACCGAATCACCAAACAGAATCTCATAAGAGCTGATCCAACTGAATCGCCAAACAGAAGCTCATAAGAGCTGATCCAACCAAATCGCCAAACATAAAGTATAACACGAGAGTTTGTAACAAATGCTAAACCCCAGTTTACTTGGATAATAAATAGATATCTCCCTTAATTCCATCTCCACTCTGATCCCCCGTAACACACCAAATCACGATTGTACTCTAATCCCGCATTCAATCCAAACCGAGCATCAAAATCAATAACATATCTTAATTTACTATTCATTATCCACTATTAAAAATAAATATACAAGTTGTACCATGTTAATGTACTAAAAAATTCATATTGATGTTAAATTCTAACCGTAAGAACTTACCTGGCCAAATCGCAGAAATGTCAAAGTACAGATGCTATTTGGTAATTTTCCATTCTCCTCGATTTTCCACTCGATCTTGATCTAAATTAATAATTTCATTCAATTAATTAATTTATATAGTAAAACAATTTATTTTATGCAATTTAGTAATTTTTGACATTTTTACAAAATTACCCTCAACTTTTCATTTTTATTCAATTTAGTCCCTGAGACTAAAACATGCAAATTAACCATTTTTATTGCAAATTAATAACAGAAAAATATTTATAGAATCAAATACAGCCCATTTATGCAACAATTTCACAACAAATCCTTGTATTTTTACTATTTTAACAATTTAGTCCCTAATTGAAAAATTCATTAAAATTACTTAACAAAATACTTTTAAATATCAACCAACATTTCAAATTCATAATAAAATAACTAAAATCACATATATTCATCAATTGAAACATTCAATATTTTTAACAGTTTCAAAATCGAAGGTACGGGCTAGCTGGACCTAGTTGCAACGATCTCAAAAACATAAAAATTTAAAGAAACGGGTGAAAAATGGCTTACCATGCATAGATATAGCCATAGCCGAATATTTCTCATCTTCCATGGAGATTTATTCTTTCAATTTCAGTGGAACTTGATTTTGGAAGATGACAATCAATTTTTATCTTATTTTACTAATTATTTCTTTATTAAATTACTAATTTACCCTTCAATTATACATGCATTTTCAACCTATTTCATGCTTTAACCGTCCAATCATTTATAATATGATATATTTACCATATTATTCCATTTAATTACCTTTCGTTAGCTATGTAATGCCTTTAATTAATAGAATTTAACTTTTGCATCTTTTACAATTTAGTCCTTTTTAATCAATTAACTATCGAAACATTAAAATTTCTTAACGAAACTTTACTACGACCTTAATGAAACTTCTTAAATATTTATAAAAATATTTACGGCTTGATTTATAGAACCGATGTCTCGATACCTCATTTTCTAAAATCACTTGATCTTAGGGTCTTACCACTTGAACTTAATTAATCATTCGAATAGCATAATTTACCATATCAAAAACCTTTTAGAAACCATAATTGACTCGTAAATATTAAATAATAATATTTATGAACTTACTCATCAAATTTGTGATCCCGAAACCACTATTTTCGACACCACTGAAAAACGGGCTGTTACAAAAAAATTTCGCTGCAAACTTGTACGTTTTGGAAAGTGCATACAAATAACGTTTTCAATAAATCAGTTAAGTAATATTTGTTTTCAAATAAACCTGATTTTTGTGTAACAAGAGCTTACGACGTATTTTCAAAATGAATGAATTTTGGGCTTTTGAAAGGATTTATAGTAACATATACAAATTTGGCCATAACGCCTAGGCCGAGTTTGGGGTGTTACAATGAAAGCTGCAGTTTGTACTTTTATGATTCGAGTTCAGTATATATATACACATATATACATGATTTTTGCATATCAATTGTTGAGGAAAGATTGTTACTTGTCATATGAATCGAATTATGTTTAATGGTATTGAATGCCGAAAACTGAATTGTTTTGAATATAGTTGAAACAAGCATGATATGAACTTGTTAAATGATTCGTAATATGAATTCACGATGGATATTGTATGGAACTATGATATTGAACATGTAATGATATGTAATCTGACATTGGTTACCCTATTAACTGTTCGGGTAGTGTCAGATATAGTTGGCATGCCATAGGATTAGATTGTGTACATGCTTATACTTAGGTTATATTTCGATGACGCACTTTGTGCCAATATGTTATGATAGCGTTGACCGCATATTACTTTGATCTTTCTGATGATGCACTATGTGCCAGTATGACTTGATAGGGCCAGATTAGTGTGTTGGTTGGATGATCTGTGTATCTGTCTTGAGTCCAAGTTTTGTTATCAGGGATTTTAAAACATGAACTTGATAAATGATATTTGAACTGAAATGATGATATGAAACAGTACTATATGTGTATATATATGAAATATATCAAATTATAGCATGTGAAAGATCATGCGAATCAATTTAAACGAGCCCTGTGGGTCGACATGGTAACGAAACAAATCAAAAGATTTGAGAAAGAGCGAGATAATGAAATGGATAGATAATATGAAATGAAATGAAAATGAATGTGTTATGTGGTTATAAACCATGACTGTAACATCCTAAAACCGGGGCTATTTGTGATTAAATGATTTTCCTTGTGTTTGAATTGTTATGGTATTATTTATGGAATGATAAGGCTCAATTAAGGGTCTTAAGTTAGTTCGAGATAGTAGAAATTTTTATTTTTATAAGCTTTAAGGGAAAGGAGCCTTAGCAAGTAGGGGTTACAAGAATAAATAAGGGATAATTTGACACAAAAAGGGCCTTGGAAAAGTGGCAAAAGGAGAGTCACTTAGGAGCTATGGATGACGCCATCAAGGGAGCAAGGGGGGAGTGTGTTCGAGTCGTGGAGTCCCTTTTTATTCTTTATTTTGGGACGGCAACAGGGGAGTTTTTCTCGGTTTAAACTCTTTTTAATAAGGAGGATAATATGAATTTTTATTTGGATTATTACTTGAATAATCTAAATAGTTGGCAGAGGAAAAATAGGCATGTGGCTAATTCAAATTATTTTGAATTAGTTCAAATTAGTGGCCAAGAGAAAAACAGGAGTTGGCGAATCTTAAACACTTCAAGGAGTAGAGTGGACGGCATGGAGATTATGTGAAGGGGAGCCGAATTCTTTTCTAGTCTTTTACCCGACAAATTCGGCTAACATTTTTTTCCTTTTATTCTCTCTCAAAATCAAAAACCCCTTTTGCTTTCACCTTTCCTCTCTTGATTCTTGGCCGAACCACTTATCCCCTCATCCCTCTCTTTCTTTTATTTTTCTTTCATAAAACTCTTTGCCGAATCCCTCTCCTTTTCTTCTCTTTTCCACACTAGCCGAACTCTCTTCTTCCCCTTTTGTTAAACTATAGCCGAATCTACTTTTCACTTGTGTGCCGAATCTCTCTTCCTTCCTTGAACCCATCTTGGCCGAATGTTGGAGTAGGATAGATCTCCTTGAATCTTCCTTGGCAAATGATTTTAGAAGGTGAGAATCTTGGCCGAATATCTATTGTTCTTTTCACTCATGTTCTGTCGACTTTTTACAAGAATAAAGTATTGATTTCGGCAGGAGGGGCTCCTAAACACTTTTGGTGATCGATCTCTTCTAGGTACGTAGGAAACGTAAACCAGTCGATTCAGGCCCTGATCTCTAATATTTGATTTTGGTAAGTAATGGTAAGATCTAATTTAAGCAAGTTATTTAGTTAGTGTTTAAGCCAAGATTACTAACATAAGGTTGCCGATTAATAGGAAAGCGTAACGCTTGGAGTAGTTATTCAAAGGCACTCGGGTAAGGATTCGGGTTCAAAAGGAGAACCCTTTTAAATATTTGGTTTGGCCGATTAGGCCATAGCACTAATCCTAAGGTTGGCCGAATATAGGTACAAGTGAGATCTAGGTGGCCGACTTCTCTTTTCGGGATTTAGACTTCTCATCGACATCGGTGTGTGCATACACACTTATAGCAATTAATAATCTGTGCTAGATATATGTTGTATGTAAATCTATCGATGTAGATACGGATTTAGTACCTTAATGGTACAAGCGAGGATTCCGGTAAGTCTCTGTTACTACGAGATTATTATGCTTTTGGGAAGCATGGCTTATATAATACATGTGATAAATGTATGAGATCTGATCATGACTATTTGACTATTGTGGGTTAAATGAGTGGAGGGGGCAGTATTAATCGTGCCGACGGGCACCAGTGTTTTGGTAACACACTGTGACTACGGTCACCAGAGGTTTGGTACCTCCAGAGGTTTGGTACCTCATAGCGACTCGTCCCTGTGGTTAACACCACCGTGGGTTGGCCCCACTTGAGATATGGGATAAATCGCGCGTGATTTGGTATCACACGATGGGTTGGCCCCATCAATCGATTGTGTCTCACGGACACCGGAGGTTTGGCACCTCCAAAGTGATTTGGCATCACATCTCGTGACTATATGTCACCAAAGTGGTTTGGCACCACCGGTGTTTTGGTAACACATTGTGACTACGGTCACCAAAGTGGTTTGGTACCACATGGGGTAGACAAAGGCGTTTGGTTGGCTAGGTCGGGTGCATGACTTAGTACATGATGATTGATTATATCTTTGTATGAAATTGTTTAAATACGGGGAAGGGTTACATATCGAGTCTTGGTGACTCACCTTCTCCTTTAACATTTTTCAGTGACTCGTAGATGGCGGTTGAGGAGCCGATTGGACTCGAGGTGGCCATGCAAATGGACTCGAATAAATTGAACTTTAAACTTAGCTATTTTATTTTATTATTGATTTATTTTTATTTTGGATGTAATAAGGCCTCCATATACTTTACTTTTGTTATTTCTTATATGTTGGATACTTTGTTTTAAACTATATTATTAAAATTAAATTAAAATCACATGTTTTTCTTAAATTAACACGAAAATGTTTTATCGTGCCATCGGGCACATTTGAAATTTGTATAATAAGTGACTCAATTAAATTTCCAAATTAAATCTAAGTATGGTTTCTAAGCAAGATAACCAAAAACGAGAAGTTTTCAACAAAACTTAAATTGGTTTTAAAATGGTTTTCAAAAAGTTTTCTCCTTAACAAACCAAATTCGGTCATAATGTTTGGGCGGGTTTGGGTTGTTACAAAATTAATATCGAGCCCAGTTCAAAGCTTTCACTGTGGGGCCCAAGGCCCGAAATGTTTTGGTAGGCCTTATGGAATGATTTCTGGTTTTTGAACAGCATGGCCCGAGTCTCCGGCACCAATCCGCCCAGGTAAGTACATCTAAACCCCTTGGTGAATTATATTCTGTAGAAGGGTAGGAAGCATGGAACGTAGAATAGTCTTATAGGACTTGGACCCTAAGGTTAGATTACTCAAACACACAAACAGAGCATAAGACTTAAGGAACTAAACCAACCTATGACTTAGTCAATGAGCTAGGGTGTGGTAACCCCTGTACGCATGTCTAGGATTGGATCCGGAAGAGCCTGGTATTTAAGCAGTCCTCGTGACTCACCTCCTCTTCGCAGGTATCCTACCTGGTGCGTAGCTTCGGTTCACCCTAACTCAGAGGGCTCAGTGGTGTGGCAACCTCTGTGCGCATGTCTAGAAAGGTTCGGTGAGAGCTTGGTATTTAAGCGGTCCGCGTGACCCACCTCCTCTTCACTCGAATCCTGCCTGGTGCGTAGCTTTGGTTCACCCTGACCAAGAGGGCTCGGTCATAGGCTAACCATAATGATTAAAACCCGAAAAGGGAATTAGCCTTATTTTTCGAGAAAGAATGAAACAACAAAAACCCTAATGTTTTCAAAACTTGTGCAATAACTTTTTTTTTTCAAATCCAAGAACATTATTTTTACAACGTTTTCCTCGAAAACTTGATGGTGGAAAATTACTAAAATGCCCTCGGTTCATAAAATATCAGTTCAATGGTTTTGGCTCAAAAAAAAAAAAATTCAACAACTTAGCTTTGGAAATCATCAGCAAAATATTTTGGTTCTAGAAAATTATGAAAATACCCCTGTAGGAAAAAGACGAAAATACCCTGGGATAGAAATGGGCAGAAATGTCCGATGAGCGAATAGGTATGGAAAGTATTAAGGAATGGATGCATGAACTTCTTTGTGCGAACTAGGATAGGAAACTGAAACCTTGTTTGCTCGAAAGAATCTCTGATTAAAACTCTATCCATAAAATTTCTTCGTGAATAAGAAAGTGGAACAAATGCTAACGCATAAATTTTTTCTTAATCAGATTAAAAGCGCGGTAGATAAGAATGAGTTCTAGAGGACGTGGACGCCGTGGACGCGGTAGGGGTAGGATGACGGTGTCTGAACCCGTCAGGTCGGGACAAGGTTCTGAAAATGAGGTACCACCGCCACCACCACCTCCTACTTTTAGAGCTGAGGAGCCGGATCGACCGGTGGTGGTGAGCGGTATCGCAAGTCGCTTTTTGCGAGTCTTGGAGATGGTGGTCGGGCTGGTGGAAATGTGGGGGCTCGGAAATCGTCCTCGAGCGACTCCGATCTAACGGAGCGGAGGTATTCGGGTGTGTCGAGTGGCACCCAGTCTGTGCAGAATCTTGGCTAGAGTCAACCGAAAGAATCATGGATGACCTTGACTCGACCGAGGAAGAAAAGTCGAAAAGGCGCGTGCCGCTTCTAAAGGATGAAGCGATCGGTGGTGGCTTACGGTTCGAGATGGGGCTACAGACAAATGATTTGACTTGGGAGTATTTCGTAACCACCTATCAGAAGAAGTATGTGGGCACCAGCTACACTGACGCGCAGAGAAAGGCTTTTCTGGGATTAGTGCAAGGAACTAAGTCCGTGTCGGAATATGAGGCGGAATTTTTAAGGCTGAGTAGGTATGCGAGAGGCATCGTGTCTACTGAACATGAGTGCTGTGTCCGCTTTGAGGACGGACTCCGAGATGATTTGAGGTTACTGATTGCCCCACAGCAGGTTCGTGAGTTCTCATCTCTAGTGGAAAAGGCTAAGGTAGCCGAAGGGATCAAGGAGGCTGTGAGGCAAAGCTATAGTAGGAATAATCAGAAGAGAGGATTTGGGTCAGCTGGATCAAGCGGTAGTGTTCAGAAAAAGGCTAGGCCAAGTGGGCCAAATCAGGCGGCAAGGCCCACGACTACTAATCAGAGGCCGACTCAGTGTAACCGCTGTGGAAAGACCCATTGGGGAGGTTGTTGGACCGGTGATAAAGGATGTTTTGAGTGTGGGTCTTTGGAGCATCGTGTCAGAGATTGTCCCCGGAAACTAGCTAAGAATCAGCCGGAGGGGCAGAATCGTACTCAGAATAGAAGTGTGGGACCACAGAGGGGTCGTGGTAATGGCAGAGGAAACAACGGTCCTAACCGAGGTCGTGGAACTCAGGGCAGAGGTTCAGGCAACACAGAGGCTAGGCAGCCTGGCTTAGTTTACGCAGCGAGGTGTCGCGAGGAAGGTGACGCACCGGATGTCATAACCGGTACTTTTCTAATTTTTGATCTTCCTTATGTTGCATTAATTGATGTGGGTTCGACGCACTCGTACATTGCTAGTAGTGTGGTAGGAACTATGGACCTAAACTCTGAAACTGCTTCTAGGGAGATGACTGTAGTTAGCCCTTTAGGTCACTCTGTAGTGGTAGACAAACTTTATAGAGGCGTACCCCTAGAACTTCAAGGGGTAGTATTTGTGGCTGATCTGATGGAACTACCGTTTGGGGAGTTCGATTTGATCCTTGGAATGGACTGGCTGGTTAAGTATCAAGCGAATTTGGATTGCGCGGCTAAGCGCATGGTTCTTAAGACGGCTGAAGGTGATGAAGTGGTTATGATAGGGGATAGAAGGAATTACCTATCCAATGTAGTGTCTGCCTTGAAGGCTGAAAAGATGGTCAAGAAGGGTTGTGAGGCGTATTTGGTTCAAATCTGTGCTTTGGAAGCTAAGGGGTTAGTAGTCGGAAAGGTCCGAACGGTTGGGAAATTTGCTGATGTGTTCCCAGAAGAGCTTCCGGGTCTGCCTCCAGATCGGGAAGTCGAATTCGGTATAGACTTGCTACCTGGAACGGCACCTGTGTCTATAGCACCATACCGAATGGCACCAAAGGAATTGGTGGAGCTAAAGGCTCAAATTCAGGAGCTCTTGGATAGAGGGTTTATTCGACCAAGTATATCTCCGTGGGGAGCACCTGTGTTGTTTGTCAAGAAGAAGGACGGTTCTATGCGGATGTGCATCGACTACCGTCAGTTAAACAAGTTAACGATCAAAAACAAGTACCCGTTGCCTCGGATCGATGATTTGTTTGACCAACTGAAAGGTGCGTCGGTATTCTCAAAGATTGACCTTAGGTCAGGTTATCATCAATTAAGGGTGAAGGAGGCTGATGTTCACAAGACGACATTCTGAACTCGGTATGGGCATTACGAGTTCTTAGTGATGCCATTCGGGTTGACCAATGCACCGGCGGCATTTATGGACTTAATGAATAGGGTATTTCAACAGTACTTGGACCAATTCGTCGTGGTGTTCATAGACGACATATTGGTTTATTCAAAGACAGAGGAGGAGCATGACAAGCATTTACGGATAGTTCTGCAAGTATTGAGGGAGAAGCAGTTATATGCCAAATTCAGTAAGTGCGAATTTTGGCTGAGGGAAGTGGCTTTCTTAGGTCATGTAGTATCAGCTGAAGGAATTAGAGTAGACCCTCGCAAGATTGAAGCAAGATGGATTGGAAACCACCTAGGTCGGTGGCTGAAATACGAAGTTTTCTGGGGTTTAGCAGGTACTATCGGAGATTCGTGGAAGGATTCTCTCTAATAGCAGCGCCGTTAACCAAGTTACTAAGGAAAGGTGTTCCATTTGTATGGACGGAGAAGCAGCAAGGAAGCTTTGATAAGCTAAGGGAAATTTTGACGGAAGCTCCGGTTTTGGTACAGCCTGAAGCAGGAAAGTTATTCACAGTCTATTGTGATGCATCTCACACCGGTTTGGGATGTGTGTTGATGCGAGATGGGAAGGTAGTAACCTATGCATCCCGCCGCTTAAGACCGTATGAGGTTAACTACCCAACGACGATTTGGAGTTAGCGGCGATGCGTCTTTGCTCACGAAGATATGGAGACATTACCGTATGGGGAGAAGTCGATAGTCTACACGGATCACAAAAGCTTGAGGTATCTTCCGACTCGAAGGATCCGAATCGAGACAGCGTCGGTGGATTGAACTACTAAAAGACTACGATTGTTCAATCGAGTACCATCCGGTAAGGCTAATGTGGTAGCCGACGCGCGTTGAGCCTAAGGTGGTGACGGACTTAAGAGCAATGTTCGCTCGGTTGAGTCTATATGATGATGGGAGTCTTTTGGCGGAACTTCAAGTAAAGCCAACATGGATTGAGGAGATTAAGGAAAAGCAGTTAGTGGATGAAGGCTTGAGCGATAAGAGGGTACAAGTTCAGGATGGTGGTTTGGAAGGGTACGGTCTGTCTAGGGATGGAGTGCTATGTTTTCAAGGACGAGCATGCATGCCGAAGGATGAGGAGTTGAGGCGAAAAATTCTCCATGATGCACATAGCAGCCCATATGCTATGCATCCGGGAGGAAGCAAGATGTATGGAGATTTGCGAAAACAGTTCGTCGTGGCCAAGTGAGGCGTGAGATAACCGAGTTCGTAGAGGAAGTGTCGACGTGACGCCAAAGAGAGTTAGGGTGAACATCGATTACCATCGGGACTACTTCAACCGATAAAGATCCTCAATGGAAATGGGAGAGGATCACCATGATTTTTTTAGTGGGCTACCCTTACGCCCAACAAGAAGGATGCGATTTGGGTAATTGTGGATCGCTTGACTAAATCGGCTCACTTCGTGTCGGTGAGAATGGATTACTCACCCGAAGCTAGCAAAGTTGTATGTGGGTGAAATAGTGAGGTTACATGGTGTGCCATGATCGATTATCTCGAGATAGGGATCCCGATTCACGTCGAGGTTCTCGAAAGCGTTGCATCAAGCTTTGGGTACACGGTTAGATTTCAAGACGGCTTTCCATCCACAAATCGGCGGACGGTCGGAAAAGGGTGATACAGATCTTAGAAGACATGTTAAGAGGTTGTGTCTTGGATTTTAGTGGTAGTTGGGAAGAGTACCTACCATTAGCGGAATTTCGCTTATAACAATAGTTATCAAGCGAGTATTCGAGATGGCTCCATACGAGGCCCTATATGGACGAAAGTGCCGTACTCCTACATGTTGGACGGAGTTGGGGAACGACAAGTTCGGGTCCAGATTGGTAACGAGAGACGGAAGACAAAGTCAAGGTGATTCGGTCTCGTCTCAAGGAAGCATCGAGATAGGCGAAGTCTTATGCCGATCTCAAACGCAAGGAAATGGAGTATCTTTGTGGGAGACAAAGTCTTTCCAAAGTGTCGCCTTGGAAAAAGGTGTTGAGATTTGGACGAAAAGGAAGCTAAGCCCAAGATTCATCGGGCCATATCTGATTGTAAAGCGAATAGGACCGGTAGCTTATCAGCTAGAGTTGCCGGCAGAATTGAATCAGATCCATGACGTATTTCATGTATCAATGCTGAGACGGTATCGGTCAGATCCTTCGCACGTTGTGCCAGTAGCAGAGATTGAGGTGAACTCGGATTTATCTTTTGAAGAAGAACCGGTTCAGATCTTAGATCGAGATGTGAAGGTTCTACGAAGAAAGTCAGTGCCCTTAGTAAAAGTGCTATGGCGGAACCATGGTACAGAGGAAGCTACGTGGGAACCCGAGGATGTGATGCGGCAGCAATACCCCCACCTCTTTTTACCAGGTAATTTCGAGGACGAAATTTATTTTAAGGGGGGTAGAACTGTAACATCCTAAAACCGGGGCTATTTGTGATTAAATGATTTTCCTTGTGTTTGAATTGTTATGGTATTATTTATGGAATGATAAGGCTCAATTAAGGGTCTTAAGTTAGTTCGAGATAGTAGAAATTTTTATTTTTATAAGCTTTAAGGGAAAGGAGCCTTAGCAAGTAGGGGTTACAAGAATAAATAAGGGATAATTTGACACAAAAAGGGCCTTGGAAAAGTGGCAAAAGGAGAGTCACTTAGGAGCTATGGATGACGCCATCAAGGGAGCAAGGGGGAGTGTGTTGAGTCATGAGTCCCCTTTTTATTCTTTATTTTGACGGCAACAGGGGAGTTTTTCTCGTTTAAACTCTTTTTAATAAGGAGGATAATATGAATTTTTATTTGGATTATTACTTGAATAATCTAAATAGTTGGCAGAGGAAAAATAGGCATGTGGCTAATTCAAATTATTTTGAATTAGTTCAAATTAGTGGCCAAGAGAAAAACAGGAGTTGGCGAATCTTAAACACTTCAAGGAGTAGAGTGGACGGCATGGAGATTATGTGAAGGGGGAGCGAATTCTTTTCTTGTCTTTTACCCGACAAATTCGGCTAACATTTTTTTCCTTTTATCCTCTCTCAAAATCAAAAACCCCTTTTGCTTTCACCTTTCCTCTCTTGATTCTTGGCCGAACCACTTATCCCCTCATCCCTCTCTTTCTTTTATTTTTCTTTCATAAAACTCTTTGCCGAATCCCTCTCCTTTTCTTCTCTTTTCCACACTAGCCAAACTCTCTTCTTCCCCTTTTGTTAAACTATAGCCGAATCTACTTTTCACTTGTGTGCCGAATCTCTCTTCCTTCCTTGAACCCATCTTGGCCGAATGTTGGAGTAGGATAGATCTCCTTGAATCTTCCTTGGCAAACGATTTTAGAAGGTGAGAATCTTGGCCGAATATCTATTGTTCTTTTCACTCATGTTCTGTCGACTTTTTACAAGAATAAAGTATTGATTTCGGCAGGAGGGGCTCCTAAACACTTTTGGTGATCGATCTCTTCTAGGTACGTAGGAAACGTAAAGCAGTCGATTCAGGCCTTGATCTCTAATATTTGATTTTGGTAAGTAATGGTAAGATCTAATTTAAGCAAGTTATTTAGTTAGTGTTTAAGCCGAAGATTACTAACATAAGGTTGCCGATTAATAGGAAAGCAGAACGCTTGGAGTAGTTATTCAAAGGCACTCGGGTAAGGATTCGGGTTCAAAAGGAGAACCCTTTTAAATATTTGGTTTGGCCGATTAGGCCATAGCACTAATCCTAAGGTTGGCCGAATATAGGTACAGTGAGATCTAGGGTGGCCGACTTCTCTTTTCGGGATTTAGACTTCTCATCGACATTAGGTGTGTGCATACACACTTATAGCAATTAATAACTGTGCTAGATATATGTTGTATGTAAATCTGTCTGATGTAGATACGGATTTAGTACCTTAATGGTACAAGCGAGGATTCCGGTAAGTCTGCATTACTACGAGATTATTATGCTTTTGGGAAGCATGGCTTATATAATACATGTGATAAATGTATGAGATCTGATCATGACTATTTGACTATTGTGGGTTAAATGAGTGGAGGGGGCAGTATTAATCGTGCCGACGGGCACCAGTGTTTTGGTAACACACTGTGACTACGGTCACCAGAGGTTTGGTACCTCCAGAGGTTTGGTACCTCATAGCGACTCGTCCCTGTGGTTAACACCATCGTGGGTTGGCCCCACTTGAGATATGGGATAAATGCGCGGTGATTTGGTATCACACGATGGGTTGGCCCCATCAATCGATTGTGTCTACGGACACCAGAGGTTTGGCACCTCCAGTGATTTGGCATCACATCTGTGACTATATGTCACCAGTGGTTTGGCACCACCAGTGTTTTGGTAACACATTGTGACTACGGTCACCAGTGGTTTGGTACCACATGGGGTAGACAAAGGCGTTTGGTTGGCTAGGTCGGGTGCATGACTTAGTACATGATGATTGATTATATGCTGTGTATGAAATTGTTTAAATACGGGGGAAGGGTTACATACTGAGTCTTGGTGACTCACCTTCTCCTTTAACATTTTTCAGGTGACTCGTAGATGGCGGTTGAGGAGCCGGTTGGACTCGAGGTGGCCATGCAGTGGACTCGAATAAATTGAACTTTAAACTTAGCTATTTTATTTTATTATTGATTTATTTTTATTTTGGATGTAATAAGGCCTCCATATACTTTACTTTTGTTATTTCTTATATGTTGGATACTTTGTTTTAAACTATATTATTAAAATTAAATTAAAATCACATGTTTTTCTTAAATTAACACGAAAATGTTTTATCGTGCCATCGGGCACATTTGAAATTTGTATAATAAGTTGACTCAATTAAATTTCCAAATTAAATCTAAGTATGGTTTCGGCAAGATAACCAAAAACGAGAAGTTTTCAACAAAACTTAAATTGGTTTTAAAATGGTTTTCAAAAAGTTTTCTCCGTAACAAACCAAATTCGGTCATAATGTTTGGGCCGGGTTCGGGTTGTTACAATGACAATGATATGTTATATGAAATTGGTTAAATGGACTAATGCTTAAACTTGATACATGAGATTGAATGGTTGGAATCAATTATATGTTAATATTGTATCGTCTTGAATCATGAAAGTACCACTGAGCTTTATCGCTCAGTGTACAGTTTGTTTATTTCGTGCACATGTAATAGTGATCCAGCATCCAAACCGCAAGTCTCGACTCAATAATGTTTGTATAGTTCCTTTATTTTTTGATATATGGCATGTAACTAAGGATTGAGTCAGTTTATAACGTAATGGTTATTTTGAAATCCCGAATTGGTAATGCTAGTTTGAGTTTAATGTACATGAATTGTTAAATCTATACATGGGGTTGGTATAAGTAGTTGAAATGGCTAAAATATGCAAATGGTAACCTATGTTGAATTGGATTTTAAGTTTGAATTGTCAATTAGGTACTTTTAAATAATAATGTTGTTTTAATGGTAGTATATGAAGTGTTTGATGTTATGTATTATGCTTAAATGATTCAAATATGCAGTTGGTTATTTTGTTAGGCTAATATGAAATGGTACCATATAGATACTTTGGAAATAATAAGTGACATCGCGACCTCAGGCCCCCTATGTTGCGACGACACTCACTGTTTATTCGAGGTCATGATGTGATATCCTTAACGTCATGACGCCAAATCGAAAATTCTGAAAATGTTACATTTTAGTCCCTAAATGACCTCGAGTTATCAAAATAGCTTTCTTAAGATCATATATATCCCGAATATGATTGTGTAACACCCCAAACCTGGCCTACAAGTTTAAGCCAAATCTAGATGAGTTACACTAATGTAGTAAAAACGTACTTCTTTTCAGAGTTTTAACTTTGAAAACTAGAAATTCATTTTAGTCAATTTAGATGATTTTGTAGTTTCATTTTAGACTTGGCAGATACTGACGAGATTATAAAATGAAAAAAATAAGACAGGTCCAAAACAGATTACATATCCAAATGATTAAATTGTAGTTAACTCAGTGCACAACAATCTGAGCTCCCGCATACCATCCGATCCTAAATCAGATGTCTTCCTGACAGATAAAAGTAAGACAAAGGATGAGTCACCAAGCACCACGTATAACCAAACTCAAATACAAATCAATAGAATGTAATATATAAATCATAGTAACACAAGCATTTGATAACAGTTGTATAACCAGTATGGAACAGATCTAGAGTATCACAGAGGTTTCAATAGGGGTAGTACAGCGGAACAAAGCAAAACAGAACAGAGCAGAACATTGCAATTAAAATAGAACAGAACCGAATAGAGTAGAACAGAACAAGATGGAACAGAGTAGAGCAATACTGAGTAGAACAGAATAGAACGGAGCAGAGCAGAGCAGAACAGAGCATGTATGTTTATGAAGATGAAGTATTTTTCAGGAAAACATAATGCAGATTTTCAGAAATTTCCTGCCCAACTCCGTTGCACACCAAATAGATTTCCCCAGAACTTGAAACACCTCAAACCCGGCCCACGAGCTGAACCGGATCTGGTATGTTCCTCAAGTAAACCGGTTCAAAATTCTTTTGTTACTTAGGAAAAACTTGTATGATTTTTAAAAAAAATATTGTTTGGGTTGGGCTTGAGTTGAAAACAAATTTATCTTATGTTAAAACCCATTTATTTAAGGTGACAAAACATTTAGAGTTAATTTTAAAAAGGAATTTACTTAAACTTTAATCGATAAAAATCCATAAACATAATAAATAAAAGAAAAATAAAGTAAACCACAATGGCCTTATTATATCAATGATCCCAAAGTAAAACTTAAAATACTTAAAATAAATTGAAAGTCCAAATCATAAATTTCTTGCTATGCATGGCCACCTTTAAGCTCCCGCAGACCCGGTCCATTATCGCTCATCACACTGAAAAATATTCCCAAACGGGGTGAGTCAACATACTCAATGTGTACACAACACTAAGTCATAATAGAATCAGGCATGCAAATGATACACATTCAAATCATAGAATACAATTAATGATGCATTCCCAAACCCAAACCTAATTAACCATCCGCTACACACCACCCGCACGCCGGTCACACCGTGGGGACTACTAAGTCAACCCTCCATCCGCTACACACCATCGGAAGGCGATCGCTGCAATCGACGTGCTCATCGCCCATATAATTTGTGTCATTAGACACCATATTCAAATAATGTAACCGAAGTTACCAAATTCGGATAATGTAACCGAAGTTACCATATTCAAATTTTGTGACCGTAGTCACCATATTCCGTTGGTGAGACCGAAGTCAACACCTTCTTCCCCTTTCACATAGATCCCGAATGCCCCATAAATTTTTTTATCATGCATAACATACTTAATTCTCATTCATGTTACTATTTATATGTTCAAAATATATCATATTCATAATCCTATCGTAAGTAGGAAACGCACAGGTACTTTTACCACATTTGTGGTACTTAGCCACATTCACATTCTTATGCATATTCATATATTAAAATAATTGCCATATGATATATCGAAGGTTAGTATGAGTACACACATTCTTAATAATACATTTAATTTAAACATAGCCATGAACCTATCAAAACTTAGGGTAGGGTACACACCGATTTGCTTAACGAATTCCTTGAAATCCGAAATCGATCCATCGCCTTAGATCTCAAATTCCTACATTTGATTAATCACTTACTAATTTAATAAAAAGCCATTCGGCCATAAATCCAAATCCTAGTAGGATTAGTATTCTTAAAACTTACCTTGAAATTCTCAAATCCCAAAATCCTTGTATCCCCTCAGCCGAAATCCCTATAACTACATGTTAGATCAATTTCTAACATTTATTCACAACAAATAACCCTTAGCCAGTATGTTAAATATGACTTACCTTAGATTCTCAAATCCGAAATTCACCTGAATAACTAGGGAACACGCGCTTATGGTGTACCTTCGGAAAAGAACTTCTCCTTCCTTGTAGTCGACACTTAGTAAATCTGAAAGATCTCTTGACAACAGATATTAAGGGTATTAGAATCTTAATTTCGATGACCTTTAAAAGAAATAGAATGAGAATCTAACCTAATCTTACCCTCATGAAGAATTTGATGGAACTCTTGCTTGAACCCTTAGCAGTATTCAGCTATGGCTTTGACGTGGATAACAATTTCGGCTCTTGAGGCTCGGTGAGAAATCGACTAGGGCTATTGGTATCTTGGCTTTTGATTGTGTTTGTAATAGAAGAAGAAAAAAAAGAGAAAAAGAGAATAATGGCAGAGAAATTCTAGCAGAGAGAAGAGGAGAAACTTTAGAGAATTTCAAGCAGAGGTTTTCTTGAAAAGAAAAGAATGAATGAAGAATAGCCTTACTCTTCCTTTTATAGCCAAAATTACTAGCTAGAGTCCTTTACTTGGCAACCACTCTTCTATTTTGATAGCTTTATCCCTTGATTTATCACTTTAATAAAACTTAATCCAATAATTATCTCTTATCTCTTAATAAAAATAATAATAATAATAATCCTCTTTTATCTCTTCCTTATCTATCAAAATAAAAGAAATAATATCCACATTTATCTCTTGAAAATAATCTAAAATAAATCCATTATTTATCCCTTATTTATCCACCCTTTATCTCTTAAAAATAAAAGAATAAAAGCTCCTAATTTATAGCCATGTGCCGTCCACCTCACTTCTTCTGGAAGTAAAATAAAATTTCTTTTATTTGTTTCCCATGTGACTCGAACTCAGGCCCAACACCTTGCATGTGGCGCCATTTCCAGAGGCCCTAAGTGACATCTTCAGGCCACTTTTCCAAGCCTGTTTGTGTGTCAAATTCCTCATATTATTTTTCTTAAGGCCACCTTGCCTTAGTTTTCTTTTTAAGCCTTAAAACTTGACATTTCTTTACATTTCCAAGTTTCCAAAAATTTTCGTTTGGCTCTTTAAACTTGACATTTCCTTACATTTCCAAGTTTCGTAAATGTTTACTTTCCTCTTTAAACTTAACGTTTCCAAAGCATTTCCTTACATTTCCTTACATTTCCATACATTGCCTTACATTTCCATATATTTCCATGCACCTTAGGGTTCCTAGAACTCCTCAGAACACATCCAACACACCCACTGAGCCCACTATCTCATGAATTACACACGAACGCATAACCCCTAATCTAGGATGTTACAGAACTCGTCCATCCAAATCACACCAACAGACCAACGTGGACAATGCCACCAAAATCGCAGATAAACTGCCATAACAGATATATGGTCAAGCCACTATAGTACAGTCGAACTGCCGGAATAGAAGTGTGGATGAACCACCAAATAATAAAGATCACTAAACTGCCAGAAACTTCCTCCTTTTACTTCAACCCAAGTCCCATGCAATGTGTCATGGCATGCTTATGCAGAATTAGAGTAATGAGCATGTAAGTCATGCTATCTCTCAATAACAAAATCAATAAATATGGGACTCCATGTTTTGTAAAACAGACTTACCAAACCTTAACGGACCATATCAGGTTTGCCATGAAGTCACATGCAAGGTTATAAATCAAAATTAGTAACAATCAGTCTAACATGTTCAAATATTGTATACTCTTTATCAACAGAGCAACACAGAGGCATACCAACATACTTAACAGAATACAGATCGTACTTGATATTTCGCACACATAGACAATAACACATTACGTTCTAACTGATCCTACTCACTTAGGTTTAAACATAACAGATATACGTACAGATCACAAGTTTAAACATAACAGATATACGTACAGATCACAAGTTTTTCATCATCAGTCTAACACATTTAGATATCACATATATAATCCATATATCAGTCTTAAAGCATCAGTTAGTCCTCTTACGATCAAATTCAGATCATAAATACAATATGGAGGTTAGTGCTCATGTTGGGCAACACTCACGGCCTCAAAAAATAAGATTCAGATCCTATTCATATGCCACATGGCCTGGACACACGCTCATGTCCTTGCCCGTGTGGCTCACACGGCCTGAGCACACGCCTATGTCGTCTGCCTGTGTGGTTCTAAATCATAAACAGTAAGTTACACAGCCTAGACACATGCCCATGTCCTTGCCTGTGTGGCTCACACGGCCTGGGCACACGCCCATGTCCTTGGCTGTGTGGTTCTAAAGCGTAAACAGTGACCATATGGCTCACATGGCTTGGGCATACGCCCATGTCCTTGCCATGTGACTCACACGGCCTGGGTACATGCCCATGTCCCCGGCTGTATGGCGTTGACAGTCTCATTTTTGACGACTAAAAACGCAAAAAAAGAGACGTTTCAGCACCTACCTGATACGGAGTCGATGCAGGAGCAACAAGGATGAATTCCCGTCCCTAAACGACAAGAAATTGCCAAACAAAATAATTAATTCGCAGTCAAATCGCTAAAAACTAACATTCCAAAATCACAGTTATGTTGAAGAACTTGCGACACTAGAACTTTAAATCGAACTTACCGGCCAGCGAATTTACTAGAAGGAGAAGTCAAACACCGTACAAAATCGATGTAACGCAACATAACAAAAAAAACGGTCACTTGAAAATAAGGAACCAAAATGCAAAAAAATGAAGAACGCAAACAAAATGATAGAAATTCTCGCAGAAAAAGAAAGAACAAAAAGAAAATAATAGTGTCGGAGGTTTCTGGAAGGTTTTAGATAATGAATCGAAATTAACTACCTTTTAACGAAATTCAAAAATAAAACAATCCTTATTGTTTCCGCCGAGATTCGAACACAAGACCAAGGATTATACAAAAGCTTAACCATTGAACCACTAGGCTTATTATTGACATTAATTGACTGAATTTAACTTATAAGCAAAACATTCAAGGGTAAGGGTTTAAGCAAAATGACAAAATTTCTAGAAACGAGATTTGAATCCAGAACCTCACACACATACCTCGAACACTTAACCACTAAACCAGATCAATTTACTTGTCAAGAATTTCCAAAGTCTAAACTCAAATCGAGGGATGACCTCTTTTGGTTTCAAAACACGATTTCTTCTAGGCTGGTTTTTGGGATGTTACAGATTGTATAATATGTTATAATGATGTACTGAACATCACATGTATAAACTGTGGAATTAAAATGAATTGAGATCGTAGTTGCTTCGACAATAAATGTGGCATCCCGTAGCTCGAACCCGATGATCGGGTCGTGTATGGGGTGTTACAAGTTCAATGTGAAAATTAAATTAATTAGTCATTAGAGTTTTACGGATGAGAGAATTAAATTTATTTACTCATAGGTTCTAATACGATAAAGCCATTACGACTTTAATGAAATTAAAATTGTATTGAGAAAATAATATAATTAAAAGAATTAATTAAATTTATTTAAATAAATATTTTAAGAATAAAAATTAGTTATTAAATTAGAGAAATTATATGAATTAATTTAATAACTGAAAAGCACATATAATAAAACTCAATACATGAAAGATGTAGTAAAACTTACTAGAAGTAAGGCGTGCGGCACATTAAGATATACTGATATGTGTGCCACCGCCCATCATGTAGTTATTGATATAAATTGTACCGAACTTACTGGGTTTAAACTTGAATGACGGAGTTGATGTTTTACTTCTTTTGCTCAAACTCTTTTAATACATTTAAAAGAAATTCATATATGTTATAGGGTATATGTCACCTAAATAAGCAATTTTCTTTCTTGAATTAAGAAAGATTATAGTTGCCGGCATTATCATTGTGAACAACATAACTACTACGTACTTAAACCCACTTTGCTTCATTCATAAACTAAGTTGATCTTATTTCGCATGAAAATCTACAATAACCACTTTTTGGATGAAGCCAAGCTCAAGTTTTCATGATTGCTCATCAAGGACTTGCACTCTAACTCGCTTTTACAAATAAATCAATATCATTTCAATTTGAATTTAAGTAAATCTATTTGTATAATATTTTTATTAAACAGATTAAATTTCAAATTTTTATCGTGTTTATTTTTTTTTTAAATCTGACTTTTTTTAAAATAATAAAAAATATCATATGTATTTTTTTAATAAATAAATGTTAACTACTTTGAAATCGACATTTTATGGCTTTGAATAAATCAAATAAAGTTAAAAGAAAATAATGGTAATTTAGTTAAAGTAGTAATGAAAGACTTAGATAAGACACTTATATGTGTTACTTAATTAGTGTCATTATTAAATACACATCCTATGCCTAGTCCCTTGATCATCTCTTTCCCCTTGCCACTTAACAGTTGATATTATTCCTTTACTCAACACTGGCCCACGCTTCACATGTACTAACCCTCTTTCCAAAAGAGCCATTGTCTTATTTGTAAAACTGTTAATGTTGTTATCTTTGTCAAATTCTTTGAAAGAGTTAGCCTATTGGTATCAAAGCAGTTTAGAATGTAAAGTTATGATAACTCGATTGAAATTTAATTCAGTTGCTATTGATATTATTGTTACTATAAGAGAATGTGAGTTTGAATATGTTAAAGTATGTTTATCCAACTATTTAAGAGTTAAAAAGAGTATATAAATAATTTTTAAACATTATATTAAAAAAAAACTAAAATTTCAAATCACTAAAATTAAATTAGTTTTATATAATGTAATAAAATTATCATTAATATTTCAATAAATCAATAGTTGAATTTAAGAATATGATTACAATTATCCTTTATGGAAATTTTCGAATGTTTCAATATTATATTAATATATATTTAACAATATATTAAAATCAATTAATGTTGGGTATAATAATAAGACATGTTGCATTCTCAAGGAGAGACACATTGTTGGGAGAGTATCTAAGAACCTCGAATATGAATTGTAGAAATATATTAAATAAATAATTCAATATTTTTAATTTGATGAAAAGTTGACATGCATTATTATTTAGATAAATTAAATCTAAAATAGGACAATCCAGATAATTGTAAATAAATCAAATAAAAATATGAAATGTATATATATACAGTTTAATTTTATATTAATGTAAGCAGTTCTCGTAACCTTTTTTATAAAAATTAACTTCAAATGTTACATGTGTTGTATGTGATTTTACACATTTAATATTTAATTAGTTTTTTAAAATATTGTATTTTTAATTGTCTTAGTTAGCATAAAATAATATTTCTTATTTGAATTATCTAATATAATCAAAATATATTAACTTATCAATTAAAATATTATAATAAAAAATTTCAAATATTAATTATAGCAATTTTAGCATATTCAACATACAATACAAATTTTTCTTTGTAATTGATGCAAAGTAATATTATTCAAAATAATAACTAATTAACATAATTAATTTTAATATTAATTAAGCGATAATTAAAATACTTAAAATTCTATTGAAATAATAACTTTATTTTACATCAATAAAATTAGCATAACTTTTATTTACTTAAAAAAAATTTATACCGTAAATTATAATTATAATTATCACAACCTTTTTTTCTATATTTTATGCTTAGAGTTATATTCAAGTAAAAACTATTTTTTTTTTTAAATTAGCACAACTCTTTCTAACAAATTTTATCAAGAATAATTTGATAAGTACTCATGGTCACTCTTTTGTGCAAGCTTAGAACCCTTAAGTATCTAACTAAGTCTTTAGTATCGGAGAACCCAAACATGTCACTTATCTCCTTAAGCAAACTGTCAACATTTTTGGAGAAAAAAAATTGTTTTTTGGGCACTAACTTCATGATAGGCAACCTTACAAAATCTATCTATAGTCTCCTTCACAATCCTCATTTGCATCATGGATGCTTCAGCAAATAACACTAGGTCATCTGAAAAACAAAAAAGATAGGAAACTAGAGGACCATCTTTACCCGTCTTGATTGGTTTCCATTACCCCTTTTACACCTCTACAGTGATGCCTTGAGTATGTCTTTCCATACACAATACAAACAAGTATGGAGATAAAGGATCACCTTGCCGAATGCTCCAAGTAGGAGAAAATACCTCAATAAGGTATCCATTCTATTGGAAGTTGTGTGACCCAAATTATTATTAAACATAAAATACAAGTGGCAAGATAGGGGGATCTATGAGGGTGAAGGCCGAGGTTTACTTCCTCTATTTGATGTTGATTAGAATAAGGTGTTTTAACCTTACTGCATTACTTCTATTTGACTTTAATTAAAATAAGGTTTTAAACCTATAAAAAGACGTAATCGTCTCTCCTATTGTATTATTCAAATTTGACATAGTGAATTTCTTCTCCTCTGTCCGTGGTTTTTTCCCAAAAGGGTTTCCACGTAAAATTCTGTGTGTGTTCTATTTTCTCTCTTTTTCTTGTGATACACTGCCATTATCGTGGTCCTATTTTCACACATTCCAAATAATCTGCATAGTAGTAGTACTAACATACCTCATAATCAACTATTCAGATCTTCCTAGTAGTCCAATATCACTTAGAGTATCAATTATAAACTTCCAATCGAGCCTATCATATGCCTACGCAAGGTTTATTTTAATTGTCATCCACCCTTTCATGCTAGTTTTGTTCGACATTGAGTGAAAAATTTCTTCTGCAATAATTATATTATCAGTAATATTCCTACTAGGTACAAAACTCATTTAATTTGGTAGGATCCATCGAGACATGAAATGTTTTAGACTGCAACTACCTTAGCAATTATCTTGTATAGCACAATGCACAAGCTAATGGGCCGAAATTGCAGAAAAGATTTAGGAGATTCAACCTTCGAAATAAGCACTAGAAGGATTCTATTGGCTTAACTACTGAAATATCCCCCACCGAGAATGCTTCAAACCATGTCCTAATTCTTTTGATGAAACACATACGTAAACCATCTACCCCTGGTGTTTTTAGTGCATCCATCTCAAATACTACCTGACGAATCTCCTCATCTATAGCTATCCACTCTAATCTATCACATTCACATACAAACAACTTAGGAAACAAACCCCATATTCTATACCTTTTATCCAGCGCCATGTCCTTTGTAAAAAGTTTTGTATAGAATAATGTGGCTGAATTTTCTAAAATCTTCGGATCATCACACTAACTTCTGTTAGAGTATGCCCAAAGACCAATCATGGGATGGTTGTAATTACATACTCATTTTACCTCGTTATTGATATAGGGCATTGCCATTATTATTTCAGTTTCTTTTTCTGTGTATATAAATAAACTAATCAATAATAAAGTCCTAATAATAATATGATTATTCTTAAAAGGTCCTGTAACACCCCAAAAATCTCTTTTATATTTATTTTCGTATGTTTGTGATACAATTGTATGCCTGCTTCAGTGGTTAAGTGTTCCGGGAAGTGTCTGAGAGGTCCCAAGTTCAAACATTAGCTTTGGAAAATTTTTTATTTTAAATGAATAAACCTCTATCTCCAATCAGTAGGCTTATAAATATATGTTGGAAAAATACAATAGAATGGGCATGCTAGTCTGGTGGTTAAGTGGAGTGTTAGTGTGCTGGGGTCTTGAGTTCGAATCCCTGTACAGGCAAGGGGGATTTTTTTTTTGTACTTGTGCCATGAAGGAGTTTGAAATGTGGTAAAATTCTGAGTATTTGAGGAGTGTGGGGATGTTGTGGCTGATTTTTAGGAGGATGTTGAGGGAATTTCGATTGTTAAGGGATTTGGGGATTGGGGGGAGTGTTTCGGGGAGATTTGGATGGAAGAGTTTGGATAGAACCGAAACTAGTATTGGCAATTTCGGCTACCCTCTCTCATTCCCCAATTTTCTGATAGTTTTACCGTTTTTGCTTTTGGTTTTTCTCTCTGCTTTCATCTTTTGTTCTTTTTCTTGTTCCTTTTTCATTTGCTGCCGTTCGGTTCTTCCCAACCTCCACCTACTGCTGAAATTTTGTGATTTTCGTGCTTCTCTTTTTCTTTTTCTTCCCAAGCCGAATGATAACTGTTTCTTTTCCCAAATCTCGGTTGCTCTTAATCTTTTGACATTTTGAATTTATTCTCTTTGCTGCCGAATTGCTGCCAAAATTTCTACCGAAAGTTCTTTCCCCTCTCACCTATGTTCTTTTCCTATTTGCTTCCTTGTGTTCATTTGTTCCGTGAGTAAGTGTACGTTTTCGTGGTATGGTAGTTATGTTTCTACTTCTTGATTAAATTTTGTTTGGTTAAGTGGTTTAAGGGGATTTTTTGTTGGTTGATTAGGAGTTGACCAAAGGGCTGGAGGTCTCTGATTAAATGTTGTTGTGAGTTTAACGCTTGGTCAACTTGTGTGTATTCAATTGAGTAAATGTTTAAGTTAATAATTAGTGATTGCTCGGTCAAGTGTAGGTTTCAAAGCCTTGGGGCAGTTTTCTCAGCAAATAGAAACCAAGTGTGTAATCACAACTTCGGAATTGGAATTCGGTAAAAGCCGGAATAACTGAATGTCGACTCCACACGAGCGTGCGGTTGCCCGTGTGGTAGGCCGTGTGACTGAACACGGGCGTGTGATCAACGAGGCTGGCCATATACGATTCATGGGCCGGGCCAAATTGGGCCGTGTGGGCCACACGGGCGTGTGGGCCCCACACAGGTGAACCACACGGGCGTGTGCGAATATTGGGCCAGGCCGTGTGATCCACACGGCCAAGGCCATTTTGGGCCGTGTAGGCCACACGGGCGTGTGGGCACATATGGGCATGCAACATGGGCCTGTAGGCCAATTTTCACTGTTTGACTGCTAAGGTTACACGGGTCGCCCGAGTCGACTGTGGACCTACTGTAGGGTCGGTAAGCTTACCTAGACCCCTAATTGACTGAAATGACTGTATGACTGATATGAATAAGCACGATGATGTTCCACTGATTTGATCTTTGTATGCCACGATTACAGGCATGATATTATGTTATAGCATATCATAGTTGTATACTGACATTGCATTGGGTTGGGGTTTATTTTGATCGGAGGAAGTGTATTGAAAGGCCTCGAGCCTAATTTCTTGTGACTCGGTTTGCAAACTACTGTCTAGTGCCACATTCGGTACTTTTTGGAGTGTAGGGATGGGTGGGTTGATTATATCCCTACATGGAGTGTAGGGTTGGACGGAGATGGAGTGTAAAGGCTGGCTGGGTAGGACACAGATATCTTGTATAATTTGTTCTTTGTCTTGATTATTGTTCTCTTGTAATGGGCCAAGGCCCAAACACATGATTGCTTCTGTGCTGAGATGGGCTAAAGCCCAAACTGATATTGTCACTGATACTAAAAAGGGCTTAGGCCCAGACTGTGATTGCTTTCTATTTGTTTGCTTTATATGGGATTACACACTAAGTTTTCGTAAACTCACCCTTATGATTTGACTGTACAGGTAATCCCCAGACACAGGTAGACCGGTACGACGGAGGACTCAGCGATGGCCACACGACCTATTCAATTCGACTTAGTACTTAATTATAGTTTTGATTTTATTTTGGGGGTATTTTACTGTAATAATGGCCTCTTTGGATTTTTACTTTTAATTTGGGGTTTCTATTGTTTAGATTTACAATTGCTAGTAGTAGGGATAACCGAGTTTTCAAAACGAATCAAACGTTTTGACAAAATACGCACAAATATGCAAACTGTTTTAAAAAGCTTCCGCAATAAGTGACGTTTTAAAAATTAATAACGTTTTGAAAGAGAATAACTTTTGAATATGAATCGCGGTTGAAATTGGTCGACACGTCTTGGAATTAAGCGTAAGAGAGTGTAAAGAAGTGATAAAGAAATGAGGTTTTTGAAGACAACCCACTTTTCGAAAAACACTACCATGTAACACCACCAGATTCAGCCATAACATCTAGGCCGGGTTTGGGGTGTTACATTTAGTGGTATCAGAGCCAGGTTGTAAAACTCAACTGTGGATTTTGGTTTTAAGATTTGATTCTCTAAGAACTGATTTTTAAATGACGTGAATCGTTTTTACTAAATGTGTGACACATCGAGTCTCCGGCGCCGATCCTGTAAGTCCTTTAAACTGTTATCTGTTTAAAAACTGAAAATGCTATAGATAGTATGTACCAAGACCACTATAGATAGACCGTACTGAAAACACTCAAGTTAGTATATACTGATACTGTAGTAAAATTGATAGACACTGATAGACACTGCATTGTACGAAAATAAACTTTACACTTTTGATATTTATTTCATAAAATACCCGTAAATAAACACTAGAACTGTAAACTGACGCATAAAACTGTTAATACAGATAAATACGCTTAGACAATAAGCACGAGAGGTACTCGCGGATGGGGTACAAGAGGCAGTGGTAGGGGCCGTAGAGGTACTCGAGCTAGGTCCTCTTCATCTGGCCACATACCTAATTTTGAAACTAGTGAGACGCCGGCTGTACCGGTGACTGAGACTGGATCTGGGTCTCATGATCGTGCGGCTGGGGATGACGCACTGTCCCAAGCCATGTTACGGATTTTAGAGAGGGTCGTTGGGCGCAATGCTGGAGCTGGAGGCCGAGGGTTGGTTACGGAATGACTCCGGTCGAATGGAGCCGAGATTTTTAGGGGTATTGCTGGAGTTGCCCCTAATGTGGCTGAGTACTAGATAGAGGCCATAGAGAGAATTATGGACGACCTGGACTGTACCCCCGAGCAAAAATTAATGGGTGCTGTATCGCTGCTACGAGATGAGGCATATCAGTGGTGGCTCACTGTTAAGGAGGGCACTCAGCCCGACAGACTGACCTGGGAGTTCTTTAAGGCCGCCTTCCAAGGGAAGTATGTAGGGTCCAGTTACATGGATGCCCGTAGGAGAGAGTTCCTGAATTTGACCCAGGGTGATAGATCAGTGGCCGAGTATGAGGCCGAATTTCTGTGACTAAGCCGCTATGTGCGTGGTATGGTGGCGACTGAGTATGAGAGATGCGTTCGCTTCGAGGATGGTCTCAAGGATAATCTGAGGGTACTGATAGCTCCACAGAGGGAGCGAGACTTTACTGCTCTGGTTGATAAGGCGAAGATCGCCGAGGAAGTAAAGCGCACTGAGCGCCAGAATAGAGAGAGGTAGGAATAAGAGGATTCGGAGCCCTCGAGTTCTGTTCAGAGGCCTATGAAAAAGGCCAGAGTTGATGGGGCGACCAGAGTTAGGGCTTCTATTGTTGCTACTGGACAGCCGCCGTGTACTGACTGTGGTAGATGCCATCAGGGCGAGTGTTGGAAAAGAAATGGGGCTTGTTTGAGATGTGGTTCATTAGAGCACCGTATTAGAGATTGCCCGCGGATATCCGATCAGACGCAAGCTTCTGGCATGGGTACTGCACCACCGGGAGTAGTTCAGTAACCACCGAGAGGCCGTGGTCAGGCCAGGGGTGGTAACGGCCTGGGCCGTGGTCAGAGAGCACCGGGCAAAGGTGCTAGTCACACTGAGGCGAGGTAGCCGGCTCTAGTTTATGCTTTCTTTCGCCACGAGAGAATGGAGATGCTCGGGACGTCATCAGATGCGTTCTTTATTTATAATGTACCTTATCTCGCCTTCGATTGATATAGGATCCACTCACTCCTATATAGCTTGCATCTTGTGGATTGAAAACTTGGGCATCTTCGTTGAGAGCACTACGAGTGAGGTGGTCATCTTTGAGTCATTGGGGCAATCGGTAAAGGTGAATAAGTTGTTTAGAGACGTCCCTTTAGAGGTTCAAGGGGTTATTTTTTGGCCGATCCGATGGGCGGCTTTTGGAGAATTTGATCGATCACGGGAATAGATCGTTGGTCAAGCCGAGTGATCTTAGATTGTGCCACAAAAAGGGTTGTTATCTTGGCGAGAAGGACGGTGTGAGGCGATCGTAATTGGGGAGCGTCGGAACTACTTATCGAATGTGATTTCTTTATTGAGGGCCGAGAAGTTGGTTCGTAAGGGATGTGAGGCGTATCTGGCCTACATCAGTGTTTCAGATTTTGGGGATACTTCGATTAAGGGTATCAGGACGGTTAAGAACTTTCCAGACATTTTTCCTGAAGAGCTACCTAGGTTACCTCCAAATCGTGAAGTAGAGTTTGGGATTGAGCTCATTCCTAGTATTGCTCCGGTGTCCATCGCCCCTTATAGGATAGCACCAAAAAAGCTTGTGGAGCTTAAGACCCAGATTTAATAGCTACTGGATCATGGGTTCATCCGCCCTAGTGTGTCTCCATGGGGAGCACCGGTTCTGTTTATGAAAAAGAAGGATGGATTCAAGTGTATGTGTATCGACTACCGTCAACTGAACAATCTGACAATCAAGAATAAGTACCCTCTACCGAGGATAGATGATCTATTCGACCAGTTCCGAGGGGCTTCAATTTTCTCAAAGATTGATCTACGATCAGGGTATCACCAGTTGAGAGTTAAAAAGGCTGACGTGCATAAGACGGCATTTAGGACTCGCTATGGCCATTACGAGTTCCTAGTAATGCCATTTGGACTAACGAATGCACCAGCAGCTTTTATAGATCTGATGAACCGAATGTTCCAGCCCTATCTAGATTGGTTCGTGGTGGTATTTATTGATGACATACTGGTCTATTCGAAGACTGAGGATGAGCACGATGAACACCTCAGAGTGGTTCTATAGATTTTGAGAGAGAAACAACTGTACGTCAAGTTCAGTAAATGTGAGTTCTGGTTACGTGAAGTAACGTTTCTGGGACATGTGGTTTCTGCTGAGGGGATTAGAGTCGATCCTCCAAAGATTGAGGCTGTCTTGGATTGGAAGCGACCTAAGAGGCGTGTCCGAGATCCGCAGCTCGGGACTAGCGGTGGTATTATCGATGATTTGTAGAGGGGTTTTCACTGATCGCCGTACCCTTGACTATGCTGCTACGTAAGGGTGTGCCGTTTAACTGGACTGACGTGCATCAAGAGAGCTTTGAGAAGCTCAAGACTGTACTGACGGAGGTACCTATTCTGATACAACCTGAGTCTGGAAAAGAGTTTACTATCTACAGTGATGCATCACATGTTGGTTTGGGTGTGTGTTGATGCAAGAGGGTAAGGTGGTAGCGTATGCGTCTCGTCAACTTAAGACTCATAAGGCAAAATTATCCAACGCATGACTTGGAATTGGCCGCGGTGGTATTTGCACTAAAAATATGAAGGCATTACCTGTATGGTGAGAAGTGTATCATTTACAATGATCACAAGAGCCTCAAGTACCTCCTCACTTAGAAAGAGCTGAACCTTAGGCAGCGTAGGTGGATTAAGCTGCTTAAGGACTATGACTGTATGATTGAATACCATCCTGGTAAGGCCAATGTAGTGGCCGACGCATTGAGCCGTAGGGCTATGACTGATCTGAGGGCAATGTTTGCTCGCTTCAGTTTATTTGATGATGGTAGTCTGTTGGCCGAACTTCAAGTTAAACCGACGTGCATAGAGCAGATTAAGTGTAAACAGTTAGAGGATGAGTATTTTGGTTTTCGACTTCGACAGATTGAGAGTGGGAATACTGTGGATTTTGGACTGAATAGCGAAGGGGTACTCTGTTTTCGTGGCAGAATCTGTGTACCGAATGATACTGACTTGAGACAGTCTATACTATGAGAGGCGCATAGTAGCCCTTATGCTATGCATCCGAGCGAAAATAAGATGTACCGAGACCTTCGCGAGTTATATTAGTGGCCAGGTCTTAAACGAGAGGTTACTGAATTTGTGCCCAAGTGTTTGACATGCCAGCAGGTTAAGGATGAGCATCAGTTACCTTCGGGATTGTTGCAGCCAGTCAAGATTCCGCTTTGGAAGTGGGAGCGTGTAACTATGGACTTCGTTAGTGGGTTACCCCTCATACCCACTAAGAAGGATTCAGTATGGGTCATCATGGATTGATTGACCAACTCCGCCCATTTCATACCAGTTCATACTGACTACTCTTTGCAGAAGCTGGCTAAGTTGTATGTGTCTGAGATAGTGAGACTGCATGGGGTATCAGTTTTGATAATATCCGATAGGGATTCTCGTTTCACGTCTCAGTTATGGAAAAAGCTAAATGAAGCTCTGGGTACAAGATTGGACTTCAGTACTGCGTTCCATCCTTAAACTGACGGTCAGTCAGAGAGGGTGATTCAGATACTGGATGATATGTTGAGAAGTTGTGTGATTGATTTTCGAGGTAGTTGGGAGGATTACCTGCCGCTAGCAGATTTTGCTTATAACAATAGCTATCAGTCTAGCATTCAGATGGCACCATATGAGGCATTATATGGTCGTAGGTGTCGCACACCTTCATGTTGGACTAAGTTGGGCGAGCAGCGTGTTCTGGGCCCTGAACTGGTTTCGGATACCGAGGATAAAGTTAGACTAATTCGATACCGACTAAAAGCGCCAGCTGATAGGCAGAAGTCCTACGCAGACCTGAAGCGGCGTGAAGTTGAGTATTCTGTGGGAGACTTCGTTGTCCTTAAGGTCTCGCCATGAAAGAAGGTACTGAGATTTGGTCATAAGGGCAAGTTGAGCCCTAGATTCATTAAGCCTTATTGTATTCTGAAGTGTGTAGGACCAGTTGCCTACAAATTGGAGTTACCTTCAGAGTTAGATCAGATTCACGACGTGTTCCACGTCTCTATGTTGAGGCGCTACCGCTCTGATCCCACGCATATTGTTCTGGTTGAGGAGATCGAGGTTAGGCCAGATCTAACCTTTGTGGAGGAGCTAGTCCAGATATTAGATCGCGATGTAAAGGTTCTAAGAAGAAAGTCCATCCCACTGGTTAAATTTCTTTGGCGTGATCATAGTTCGGAGGAGGCCACGTGGGAGCCTAAGGATGCGATGCGAGAGTAGTATCCTTATCTGTTCTAATCAGGTAAAATTTTGAGGGCGAAATTTTTTTTAGGAGGGTAGAGTTGTAATGCCCCAAAACTCTCTTATATATTTATTTTCGTATGTTTGTGACAGAATTGTATGCCTGCTTTAGTGGTTAAGTGTTCTGGGAAGTGTCTGAGAGGTCCCAAGTTCAAGCATTAGCTTGGGCAAATTTTTTATTTTAAATGAATAAACTCCGATCTCTAATCAGTAGGCTTATAAATGTTGGTAAAATATGATAGATTGGGTCTGCTAGTCTGGTGGTTAAGTGGAGTGCCAATGTGCGGGAGGTCTTGAGTTCAAATCCCTGTACGGGCAAGGGGGATGTTTTTTCTGTACTTGTGTCGTGAAGGAGTTTGAAATGTGGTAAAATTCTGAGTATTTGAGGAGTGTGGGGATGTTGTGGCCAATTTTTAGGAGGATGTTGAGGGAATTTCAGTTGTTAAGGGATTTGGGGATTGAGGGGAGTGTTTTTGGGAGATTTGGATGGAAGAGTTTGGATAGAACCGAAACTAGTAGTGGCGATTTCGGCTACCCTCTCTCATTCCCCAATTTTTTTGATAGTTTTGTCGTTTCTGCTTTTGTTTTTTCTCTCTGCTTTCATCTTTTGTTCTTTTTCTTATTTCTTTTTCATTTGTTGCCGTTCAGTTCTTCCCAACCTCTACCTACTGCTGAAATTTTGTGATTTCCGTGTTTCTCTTTTTCTTTTTCTTCCCAAGCCGAATGATAACTTTTTCTTTTCCCAAATCTCGGTTGCTCCTAATCTTTTGACGTTTTGAATTTATTCTCTTTGGTGCCGAATTACTGCCAAAATTGCTACCAAAAGTTCTTTCCCCTCTCACCTATTTTCTTTTCCTATTTGCTTCCTTGTGTTCATTCGTTCCGTGAGTAAGCGTACATTTTCGTGGTACGGTAAGTTATGTTTCTACTTCTTGATTAACTTTTTTTTTGGTTAAGTGGTTTAAGAGGATTTTCTGTTGGTTGATTAGGAGTTGACCAAAGGGCTGGACGTCTCTGATTGACGTCTTAAGTGGGCGAAACCTCCCTCTTTACTCGATCGATGGTAATGTTTTTGTGAGCTTAACGCTTGGTCAACTTTTGTGTATTCGATTGAGTAAATGTTTAAGTGAATAATTAGTGATTGCTCGATCAAGTGTAGGTTTCAAAGACTTGGGGTAGTTTTCTCGGCAAATAGAAACCAAGTGTGTAATCACAACTCCGAAATTGGAATTTAGTAAAAGCCGAAATAAGTGAATGTCGATGCCACACGGGCGTGCGTTCGTCCTTGTGGTAGGCCGTGTGACTGAACACGGGCGTGTGATCAATAAGGCTGGCCCTGTGCGATTCATGGGCCGGGCCAAATTGGGTCGTGTGGGCCACACGGGCGTGTGGGCCCCACACAGGTGAACCATACGGGCGTGTGGGAATATTGGGCCAGGCCGTGGCCATTTTGGGCCGTGTGGGCCACACGAACGTGTGGGCCCACAAGGGCATGCAACATGGACCTATGAGCCCATTTTTACTGTTTGACTGCTAAGGTTGCACGGGTCGCCCGAGTCGACTGTGGACATACTGTAGGGTCGGTAAGCTTACCTAGACCCCTAATTGACTGAAATGACTATATGACTGATATAAATAAGCACGATGATCTTCCACTGATTTGATACTGTATGCCTTGATTACAGGCATGATATTATGTTATAGCATATCATAGTTGTATACTGCATTGCATTGGGTTGGAGGTTTATTTTGATCGGAGGAAGTGTATTGAAAGGCCTCGAGCCAAATTTACTAGCAACTCAACTGCAAACTACTGTCTAGTGCCGCTTTCGGTACTTTTTGGAGTATAGGGATGGGTGGGTTAATTATATCCCCACATGGAGTGTAGGGTTAGACAGAGATGGAGTGTAGAGGTGGTTTGGGTAGGACTCAGATATCTTGTATAATCTATTATCAGATGTGATCGATTATTGTTACTGTAATGGGCCAAGGCCCAAACACATGATTGCTTATGTGCTGAGATGGGCTAAAGCCCAAACTGATATTATCACTGATACTAAAAAGGGCTTAGGCCCAGACTGTGATTGCTTTCTGTTTGTCTTCTTTATATGGGATTACAAACTGAGTTTTCATAAACTCACCCTTCTGATTTGACTGTACAGGTAATCCCCAGACATAGGTGGATCGGTGCGACGGTGGACTCAGCGGTGGCCACACGACCTATTCAATTCGACTTAGTACTTAATTATAGTTTTAATTTTATTTTGGGGGTATTTTATTGTAACAATGGCCTCTTTGGATTTTTACTTTTAATTTGGGGTTTCTATTGTTTTGATTTACAACTGCTAGTAGTAGGGATAACCGAGTTTTCAAAACGAATCAAACGTTTTAACAAAATATGCACAAATATGCAAACTATTTTAAAAAGCTTCTGCAATAAGTGACGTTTTGAAAATTAATAACGTTTTGAAAGAGAATAACTTTTGAATATGAATCGCGGTTGAAATTGGTCGACACGTCTTGGAATTAAGCATAAGGGAGTGTAAAGAATTGATAAAAAAATGAGGTTTTTGACGACAACTCACTTTTTGAAAAACACTACCATGTGACACTACCAGATTCAGCCATAACATATAGGCCAGGTTTGGGGTGTTACATTTAGTGGTATCAGAGCAAGGTTATAAAACTTAGCTCTGGATTTGGGTTTTAAGATTCGATTCTCTAAGAACTGATTTTTAAATGACGTGAAACATTTTTACTAAATGTGTGGCACATTGAGTCTCCATCGCCGATCCTGTAAGTCCTCTAAAATGTTATCTGTTTAAAAACTGAAAATGCTAGAGATAGTATGTACCAAGACTACTATAGATAGACTGTACTGAAAACACTCAAGTTAGTATATAGTGATACTGTAGTAAAATCAATAGACACTGATAGACACTGCGTTGTACGAAAATAAACTTTACACTTCTGATATTGATTTCATAAAATACCCGTTAGTAAACATTGGAACTGTAAGCTGACGCATAAAACTGTTAATATAGATAAATGCGCTTAGATAATAAGCACGAGATGTACTCGCGGACGGGGTACAAGAGGCCGTGGTAGGGGCCGTAGAGGTACTCGAGCTGGGTCCTCGTCATCTGGCCACATACCTAATTTTGAAACTAGTGAGACGTCGGCTGCACCGGTGAATGAGACTGGATCTGGGTCTCATGATCATGTGGCTGGAGATGACGCACTGTCCCAAGCCATGTTACGAATTTTGGAGAGGGTCGTTGGGCCCAATGTTGGAGCTGGAGGCCGAGGGTTGGTTACGGAATGACTCCGGTCCAATAGAGATGAGATTTTTAGGGTTATTGCTAGAGTTGCCCCTAATGTGGCTGAGTATTGGATAGAGGCCACAGAGAGAATTATGGACGACCTGGACTGTACCCCCGAGCAAAAATTAAAGGGGTGCTGTATCGCTGCTACGATATGAGGCATGTCAGGGGTGGCTCACTGTTAAGGAGGGCACTCAGCCCGACCGACTGACCTGGGAGTTCTTTAAGACCGCCTTCCAAGGTAAGTATGTGGGGGCCAGTTACATGGATGCTCGTAGGAGAGAGTTCTTGAATTTGACCCAGGGTGATAGATCAGTGGCCAAGTATGAGGTCGAATTTTTACGACTAAGCCGCTATGCGCGTGGTCTGGTGGCGACTGAGTATGAGAGATGCATTCGCTTTGAGGATGGCCTCAGGGATAATCTGAGGGTACTGATAGCTCCACAGAGGGAGCGAGACTTTGCTGCACTGGTCGATAAGGCGAAGATCGCCAAGGAAGTGAAGCGCACTGAGCACCAGAACAGAGAGAGGTAGGAATAAGAGGGATTCAGAGCCTCGAGTTCCGTCTAGAGGCCTAAGAAAAAGGCCAGAGTTGATGGGCCGACAAGAGTTAGGGCTCCTATTACTGCTACTGGACAGCCACCGTGTACTGACTGTGGTAGACGCCATCAGGGCGAGTGTTGGAAAAGAACTGGGGCTTGTTTGAGATGCGGTTCATTAGAGCACCGTATTAGAGATTGCCCGTAGATATCCGATCAGATGCAAGCTTTTGGCATGGGTACTGCACCACCGAGAGTAGTTCAGCAGCCACCGAGAGGCCGTGGTCAGACCAGGGGTGGTAACGGTCTGGGCCGTGGTCAGAGAGCACCGGGCAAAGGTGCTAGTCACACTGAGGTGAGGTAGCCGGCTCTAGTTTATGCTGCTCGTCACCGAGAGGATGGAGATGCTCCAGACGTCATCACGGGTACGTTCTTTATTTATAATGTACCTTATACTACACTGATTGATATAGGATCCACTCACTCCTATATAGATTGTACTGTGACTGAAAACTTGGGCATCTTGGTTGAGAGCATTATGAGTGAGGTGACTGTACTGAGTCCGCTAGGGAAATCAGTAAGGGTGAATAAGTTGTTTAGAGACGTCCCTTTAGTGGTTCAAGGGGTTATTTTTCTAGCTGATCTGATGGAACTACCTTTTGGAGAATTTGATCTGATACTGGGAATGGACTGGTTGGTCAAGCACCGAGTGAGCTTAGATTGTGCCACAAAAAGGGTTGTACTGAGAACTGAGGAGGACAGCGAGGCAGTCGTAATTGGGGAGCGTCGGAACTACTTATCGAATGTTATTTCTGCATTAAGGGCCGAGAAGTTGGTTCGTAAGGGATGTGAGGCGTATATGGCCTACATCAGTGTTTCAGATTCTGAGGATTCTTCGGTTAAGGATATCAGGACGGTTAAGGACTTTCCGGATGTTTTTCCTGAAGATCTACCTGGGTTACCTCCAAATCGTGAAGTAGAGTTTGGGATTGAGCTCCTTCCTGGTACAGCTCCGGTGTCCATCGCCTCTTATAGAATGGCACCAAAAGAGCTTGTGGAGCTTAAGACCCAGATTCAATAGATACTGGATCATGGGTTCATCCGACCTAGTGTATCTCCGTGGAAAGCACCGGTTCTGTTTGTGAAAAAGAAGGATGGATCCATGCGTATGTGTATCGACTACCGTCAATTGAACAAGCTGACCATCAAGAATAAGTACCTTCTACCGAGGATAGATGATCTATTCGACTAGTTTTGAGGGGCTTCAGTTTTCTCTAAGATTGATCTACGATCAGGGTATCAGCAGTTGAGAGTTAAAGAGGCTGACGTGCATAAGACGGCATTTAGGACTCACTATGGCCATTACGAGTTCCTAGTCATACCATTTGGACTAACGAATGCACCAGCAGCTTTTATGGATCTAATGAACTGAGTTTTACAGCCCTATCTAGATCGGTTTGTGGTGGTATTTATTGATGACATACTGGTCTATTCGAAGACTGAGGATGAGACGATGAACACCTCAGAGTGGTTCTACAGTTTCTGCGAGAGAAACAACTGTACGCCAAGTTCAGTAAATGTGAGTTTTGGTTACGTGAAATAGCGTTTCTGGGACATGTGGTTTCTGCTGAGGGGATTAGAGTCGATCCTCTAAAGATTGAGGCTGTCTTGGACTGGAAGTAGCCTAAGACTGTGTCTGAGATCCGCAGTTTTCTGAGACTAGCAGGGTATTATCGACGATTTGTAGAGGGGTTTTCACTAATCTCCGTACCCTTAACTAAGCTGCTACGTAAGGGTGTGCCGATTCACTGGACTGACGCGCAGCAAGAGAGCTTTGAGAAGCTCAAGACTTTATTGACAGATGCACCTGTTCTGATACGACCTGAGTTTGGAAAAGAGTTTACTATCTACAGTGATGCATCACATGTCGATTTGGGGTGTGTGTTGATGCAAGAAGGTAAGGTGGTAGCGTATGCGTCTTATCAACTTAAGACTCATGAGGCGGATTATCCAACGTATGACTTGGAATTGGCCGCGGTGATATTTGCACTAAAAATCTGAATGCATTACTTGTATGGTGAGAAGTGTATCATTTACACTAATCACAAGAGCTTCAAGTACCTCCTCACTTAGAAGGAGCTGAACCTTAGGCAGCGTAGGTGGATTGAGCTGCTTAAGGACTATGCCTGTACGATTGAATACCATCCTAGTAAGGCCAATGTCGTGGCCGATACACTGAGCCGTAGGGCTATGACTGATCTGAGGGCAATGTTTGCTCACCTTAGTTTATTTGATGATGGTAGTCTGTTGGCCGAACTTCAAGTTAAACCGACGTGCATAGAGCAGATTAAGTGTAAACAGTTAGAGGATGAGTATTTTGGTTTTCGATTTCGACAGATTGAGAGTGGGAATACTGTGGATTTTGGGTGAATAGCGAAGGGGTACTCTGTTTTCGTGGTAGAATCTGTGTACCGAATGATACTGAGTTGAGACAGTCTATACTACGAGAGGCGCATAGTAGCCCTTATGCTATGCATCCGAGCGAAAATAAGATGTACCGAGACCTTCGCGAGTTATATTAGTGGCCAGGTCTTAAACGAGAGGTTACTGAATTTGTGCCCAAGTGTTTGACATGCCAGCAGGTTAAGGATGAGCATCAGTTACCTTCGGGATTGTTGCAGCCAGTCAAGATTCCGCTTTGGAAGTGGGAGCGTGTAACTATGGACTTCGTTAGTGGGTTACCCCTCACACCCACTAAGAAGGATTCAGTATGGGTCATCATGGATCGATTGACCAAGTCCGCCCATTTCACCGCCAGATCGACTACTCTTTGCGTGGTCGGGCTAAGTCAGTATGTGTCTGAGATGGTGAGACTGCATGGGGTACCAGTTTTGATAATATCTGATACGGATTCTCGTGTCACGTCTCGGTTCTGAAAAAAGCTACATGAAGTTCTGGGTACAAGATTGGACTTTAGTACTGTGTTCCATCCTCGCATCGACGGTCGATCGAGAGAGGTGATTCGAATCATTGGATGATATGTTGAGAAGTTGTGTGATTGATTTCCAAGGCAGTTGGGAGGATTACTTGCCGCTAGCAGAGTTTGCTTATAACAACAGCTATCAGTCTAGCATTCAGATGGCACCGTACGAGGCATTATATGGTCGAAGGTGTCGCACACCTTCATGTTGGACTGAGTTGGGCGAGCAGTGTGTTTTGGGCCCTGAACTGGTTTCGGATACTGAGGATAAATTTAGATTGATTTGAGACCGACTGAAAGCGGCAGCTGATAAACAGAAGTCCTACGCAGACTTGAAGCGAAGTGAAATTGAGTATTCTGTGGGAGACTTCTTTTTCCTTAAGGTCTCGCCATGGAAGAAGGTACTGATATTTGGTCGTAAGGGCAAGTTGAGTCTTAAATTCATTGGGCCTTATCGTATTTTGAAGCGTGTAGGACAAGTTGCCTACAAGTTGAAGTTACCTCCAGAGTTAGATCGGATTCACGACGTGTTCCACGTCTCTATGTTGAGGCGCTACCGCTCTGATCCCACGCATATTGTTCCGGTTGAGGAGATCGAGGTTAGGCCAAATCTGACTTTTGTGGAGGTCTAGTCCAGATATTAGATTGTGATGTAAAGGTTCTAAGAAGAAAGTCTATCCCACTGGTTAAAGTTCTTTGGCATAATCATAGTTCGGAGGAGGCCACGTTGGAGCCTGAGGATGCGATGCGACAGTAGTATCCTCATATATTCTGATCAGGTAAAATTTTGAGGCCAAAATTTTTTTAGGAGGGTAGAGTTGTAACGCCCCAAAACTCTCTTATATATTTATTTTCGTATGTTTGTGACACAATTGTATGCCTACTTCAGTGGTTAAGTATTCTGGGAAGTGTCTGGGAGGTCCCAAGTTCAAGTATTAGCTTGGGAAAATTTTTTATTTTAAATGAATAAACCCCTATCTCTAATCAGTAGGCTTATAAATATATGTTGGTAAAATATGATAGAATGGGCCTGCTGGTCTGGTGGTTAAGTGGAGTGTCAGTGTGCTGGGGGTCTTGAGTTTGAATCCCTGTAAGGGCAAGGGGGATGTTTTTTTGTACTTGTGCCGTGAATGAGTTTGAAATGTGGTAAAATTCTGAGTATTTGAGGAGTGTGGGGATGTTGTGGCCGATTTTTAGGAGGGTGTTGAGGGAATTTCAGTTTTTAAGGGATTTGGGGATTGAGGGGAGTGTTTTGGGGAGATTTGGATGGAAGAGTTTGGATAGAACCGAAACTAGTAGTGGCAATTTCGGCTACCCTCTCTCATTCCCAAATTTTTTGATAGTTTTGTCGTTTCTGCTTTTGGTTTTTCTCTCTCCTTTCATCTTTTGTTCTTTTTCTTATTTCTTTTTCATTTGCTGCCATTCGGTTCTTCCCAACCTCCACCTACTGCTGAAATTTTGTGATTTTTGTGCTTCTCTTTTTCTTTTTCTTCCCAAGCCGATTGATAACTGTTTCTTTTCCCAAATCTCGGTTGCTCCTAATCTTTCGACGTTTTGAATTTATTCTCTTTGCTGCCGAATTGCTGCCAAAATTTCTACAGAATGTTCTTTCCCTTCTCACCTATTTTCTTTTCCTATTTGCTTCCTTGTGTTCATTCGTTCCGTGAGTAAGCGTACATTTTCGTGGTACGGTAAGTTATGTTTCTACTTCTTAAGTAACTTTTGTTTGGTTAAGTGGTTTAAGGGGATTTTCTGTTGGTTGATTAAAAATTGACCAAAGGGCTGGAGGTCTCTGATTGACGTCTTAAGTGGGCGAAACCTCCCTCTTTACTCGATCGATGGTAATGTTTTTGTGAGCTTAACGCTTGGTCAACTTGTGTGTATTCGATTGGGTAAATGTTTAAGTGAATAATTAGTGATTGTTCGGTCAAGTGTAGGTTTCAAAGACTTGGGGCAGTTTTCTCAGCAAATAGAAACCAGGTGTGTAGACACAACTCCGAATTGGATTTCGACAAAAGCCGAAATAAGTGAATGTCGACACCACACGGTCATGCGATCGCCTGTGTGGTAGGCCGTGTGACTGAACACGGGCTTGTGATCAACGAGGCTGGCCATGTACGATTCATGGGCTGGGCCATATTGGGCCGTGTGGGCCACACGAGAGTGTGGGCCCCACACGAGTGTATCACACGGGCGTGTGGGAATATTGGGCCAGGCTGTGTGATCTACACGGCCAAGGCCATTTTGGGCCGTGTGGGCCACACGGGTGTGTGGGCCCCTATGGGCATGCAACATGGGCCTGTGGGCCCATTTTCACTGTTTGACTGCTAAAGTTGCACCGGTCGTCGCCCGAGTCGATTGTGGACCTACTGTAGGGTCAGTAAGCTTACCTAGACCCCTAATTGACTGAAATGACTGTATGACTGATATGAATAAGCACGATGATGTTCCACTGATTTGATACTGTATGCCCTGATTACAGGCATGATATTATGTTATAGCATATCATAGTTGTATACTGCATTGCATTGGGTTGGGGGCTTATTTTTATTAGAGGAAGTGTATTGAAAGGCCTCGAGCCTAATTTACTGGCAGCTCAGCTTCAAACTACTGTCTAGTGCCGCATTCGGTACTTTTTAGAGTGTGGGGATGGGTGGGTTGATTATATCCCCACATGGAGTGTAGGGTTGGACGGAGATGGAGTGTAGAGGCTGGCTGGGTAGGACCTATATACTGTATAATCTTTTACTATACTGATTATTGTTACTGTAATGGGCCAAGGCCCAAACACATGATTGCTTCTATGCTGAGATGGGCTAAAGCCCAAACTGATATTGTCATTGATACTAAAAAGGGCTTAGGCCCAGACTGTGATTGCTTTCTGTTTGTTTCCTTTATATGGGATTACACACTGAGTTTTCGTAAACTCACCCTTCTTATTTGACTGTACAGGTAATCCCCAGACATAGGTGGATCGGTGCGACGAAGGACTCAGCGGTGGCTACACGACCTATTCAATTCGAGTTAGTACTTAATTATAGTTTTGATTTTATTTTGGGGGTATTTTACTGTAATAATGGCCTCTAGTTTTGATTTTATTTTGGGGGTATTTTACTGTAATAATGGCCTCTTTGGATTTTTACTTTTAATTTGGGGTTTCTATTGTTTTGATTTACAACTGCTAGTAGTAGGGATAACCGAGTTTTCAAAACGAATCAAAAGTTTTAACAAAATACGCACAAATATGCAAACTATTTTAAAAAGCTTCCGCAATAAGTGACGTTTTGAACATTAATAACGTTTTGAAAGAGAATAACTTTTGAATATAAATCGCGGTTGAAATTGGTCGACACGTCTTGGAATTAAGCATAAGAGAGTGTAAAGAAGTGATTATAGTTTTGATTTTATTTTGGGGGTATTTTACTGTAATAATTGCCTCTTTGGATTTTTACTTTTAATTTGGGGTTTCTATTGTTTTGATTTACAACTGCTAGTAGTAGGGATAATCGAGTTTTCAAAACGAATCAAACATTTTAACAAAATATGCACAAATATGCAAATTATTTTAAAAAGCTTCCGCAATAAGTGACGTTTTGAAAATTAATAATGTTTTGAAAGAAAATAACTTTTGAATATGAATCGCGGTTGAAATTGGTCGACACGTCTTGGAATTAAGCATAAGAGAGTGTAAAGAAGTGATAAAGAAATGAGGTTTTTGATGACAACTCACTTTTCGAAAAACACTACCATGTGACACTGCCAGATTCGGCCATAACGTCTAAGCCGGGTTTGGGGTGTTACAGGTCCTTAATCAAGTATTATTGTAGGCTTGGACAATAATGTGTAGTTTATTGTTGACAAAGTGTTGTTATTGAAATAGGGATGTCAAAAACAATACAAGAGTATGTGTTAGAGAACAACACACTGGACTTGTAAAACCCTATAAAAATATAAGTTAATTCCATGTTAAACATGCATTACAATCAAAATTGAGTCTTATTTGGGCTTATGAAAATCTTTGAACAAGTTCATAACTAAATCAGAACCAATCTGAAACATTTAGAAAATAACAGGAAAATTGCAAAATAGGGTTACCAACCACTCAAACAAAACCAAAAAGATCAGTTCATATTAATTTACATTCATTTCCATGCTATCCAATCATATTTGGACCTAAATCGAACTTACGGAACATTTAAAACAAACCGAGAATGATTCTAGATTAAAATAAAACTTTTACAAAATATAGGTAAGTAATGAAAACAAGGGTTACACGACTGTGTGGCCATGCTATGTGACAAGGCAGGGACTGTGTGGTGCAAGGACATGGCCGTGCAGCTCAACCGTGTGACAGAGCTCAGAGCATGTGAAAGGAGACACACAACCTTGTCTCTAGACCTTGTAACTAACTAATGTCGTGTGCAACATAAATAACATGTTTTAAGCAATTTACATATCATTCATACCAAACAACCTATATTTCCATTTAACACCATTCAAACCTACTCCAAAATATGTATGTTACAAGACCAAAACATCAATTGATTAATCATTCAAACAAGCAACCAATATGCCCTCATTGGCACCAACAATTCAACCATTAAACAACAAGGAAACTTTACCATTCTTGACAGGTTAATCATACCTAAACATTCATATGCAAGCATTATTTCTTTAACTAGAACATCAATAGGCAAAGTACAAAAGATAACCTAAAACTTTATACCAATTTCATCAAGAAAAAAGTACCATAACTACCAATGCCTTAAATAATTTCATACACAACTCAATTACACCAAATGAAAACATTTAACTAACATACCAAAGTCCATTCCCATTTCATGCTATCATCTAAACAAATACTTAATACTATCCGTGTCTTTGTCATAACCATTTATATGCTAAATTATCATATGCATCTATTTAAATATTTATATTCATTCAAGCTCAATCGTATCAAACCATGATGTGAGCTTGCCCAACAAGCCAGGAGCCGAATCCTTGGAGCTGCCCTCGGGTCCCATCACTCGAGCTCGTGCTAAGAAATTCCAAGAAGCCGTAGAAAGCTATATTGCCCGAGTGTGGGAAGATGGACTTGCCGAACACAAAGTGGCCAGCTCAACTAGCTTGATTCGCACCTTTCTTCAAGCTGACTTAGCCCGTGTTAGCTTAGTTCAGCTCCATTCGGCATTCAACTAGCTCAATGAGCTGAATGAGTTTAATTTCAATAAATATAAATTAGTTTAATTAGTTAATTCAGCTCAAGTTAATTTAATTAAATAAATCTGGACATTTAATTATTAAAGTATTAAATATGTCTTATATTAATGTGTGCTATTAATATGTTCATAATTTAGACATGAATTAATTGTGTTTAGTTTTAAGACAAGTCTTTAATATGCTTGGTTCTTTTAGACCAATTTAATGGTGATTATTTAAAGAGGTCTATCCGAATTTAATATGCCTTAACTTGTCTTAATGGTTCCCTTTTTCTTGTCCAAATAGAATTTATCATGTCCACTAAAGTGTCTTTGTGCGTTTTAGTGATTAGCAAAGAGCAATTAAAAGCTAGTGGCCGAATTAAAGGATGTAGGACAAAGCATGGACGGCATTAAAGAAGATGTTGGACAAAGCATGGGTGGCATAAATGGGTTGGCATTTCAGCTTTCCAAGGCACTTTTTCGTGTGAAGTAGCATGGATTTAATGAGTTGCTGGACACCATTTAATATGCTGGTTGCTACATGCGTGGACATCAATTAATGGGGATGTTGGAGCCTTTTCGTGAACATAAAGGGACAATGCATTAAAGTTTATTTGGTGCATTTTGAGAACATCAAAGGAGGCGATGTTGCGTGTTCCCAAGGGGCCAAATCGTGGAGCGCAAGGGCCATTAGTCCCTTATTAATTTCGGTACTTTTTGGAGCCTAAAAGCTGCTCCTATTCGGCCAAAGTGCATGTCTTCCCAAAGCTGGCCATTTATCTTCTCCAAGACCACAATTAATGACATTTAAATGCCAAAACCGAATGAAGACATCTCCAAACCAGTTCAGACGAATTTTCTTCATTCTAGAAGCTTTCTCTTCATATTTTTAAGCCTAGATTGGTCTAGAATGTATTCAAGAAGATGCTAGGAAGTTTCCTTCAACTTAAGGCCTAAGGAACGTCCCATTTAATGTTACAAAAGGGGCCATTCGGCTGACCATGTTTTAGATTATAAATAGGCCATGTAATCCTCATTTTAGAGGTAATGAACATTATTATAACTTTATTAATTTGTGAGTTTGTTTTCAACTCTCAATTCTCTCCAAAGACTTGTTGACTTATCAAGCAAACACTTGTGGCGTCATCCTCGTCTTTGTTTATCGAACTTATCACTTTGTAACCCCAAGGTGTGGCGTTCACTATACCGAGGTTCCTATCATCAGTTGATAGCGGGTCGAGGTTCCATTTGTCTACCTTAGCCTTCCACCGAACCCTTATCCAACCTAAGCGTTCACTTAAGACTCGGGTTAATACATCTCATTGTGTTAGTTCGGCTTGAACCTTAGTTTTATTGTCCGCTAATCTTTACGTATCCTTCTGTTCATCAACACCCATTTGAACATAAGCTTATTCATTCATAAACTATTATTTTCTCGAAAACCCCAACTTACTCCAATTTACGATCGGGCATATTTTACGACTCGACTTCAACCTATCGAGATCGTATCAAGTTGGTATCAGAGCAAGTTAAATTCGAGTAAGTATCGACATTCTCAGAATTCTCGGGATTAAATTATAAAAAAAATTCGAAAGTTGTATTTTGTATTCTAGTTTTGTATTAAGAATATTTAAAAAAGGAAAAAGGAAAAAAAAAAGAATATACGAATTTATTAAAAAAAGAATATACGAATTTATTAAAAAAAAGTGTTTAGTTGTTCGATCTTTTTTTTTCATTCCATTTTTCCCGATCCTTTCCACTATACCCCTTCTTCTATTCCAATCGCCACACTCAACCAATTACCAACTTTTGTTGATAACCTACCTTAGTCCCGACAATAGTCTCCTACCAAGCCACATCAAATTTGTAAGCCGACCCCAAAGTGGTGCTGATTCGTCTACCTAGTTTGCGGAGAACTTTGAGAGGTGAAGACCGAGTGGAAAAAGGCAAGATATTGGTGAGATTATTAGAGAGAAATAAAAGCCGAAATTGAGTGATTTTTCTTTACGAGTGATCTGTGAGTTTTGTAAGTGAGTTAAACAAAATTCTTTTCATGTCTGAAAGCCCTGATAGACGACAAATGGATGGAGGAGGGTTGCGTCCCGTTCGCAACATTGTTCAAGGTGGGGGAGTTCCCAATCTAGGCCAACAAGCCCTAATACGAGAATTCCAACGAATGCTTCGAGAAACAATTGAGCCCATACAAGACCAATTGGATCAACTCGGTGGGGAGGTCCAGCGCCTAAGAACTCCACAAAATCAAAGGCAAGACTGAGAACAACCTAGGCCAGTTCAAGAAGACCTATACGATCCAAGCGACCATGAGAGTGAACATGCATCTGTTCAAAGTGTACGGGAATAAGGCCGAAGAGATCGAGGCCAACGAGATAGAGATCGGCCCGACGATAATCTCAAAAATATCAAGATGACTATTCCTCCATTCCAAGGCAAGAACGATCCTGAAGCCTACTTGGAGTGGGAAAAAAAGATGGAACTTGTCTTCAAGTGCCATAACTACTCAGAGAATAAAAAGGTCAAGCTTGCAGCCATCGAGTTCTCAGATTATGCTATCGTTTGGTGGGACCAATTGGTGACTAGCCGGAGAAGGAATGGAGAGCGGCCTATCTCGACTTGGGCCGAAATGAAGGTTGTTATGCGGAAGCGATTTGTGCCCTCTTACTACCATCAGGAATTGCACCAACGGCTACAAAATCTATCCCAAGGCAATCGAAGTGTCGAAGACTATTATAATGACATGGAGATTGCAATGATAAGAGCCAATGTGGAGGAAGAACGCAAAGCAACAATGGAGAGATTCCTAGCCAGTCTCAACCGAGATATCGCCAACATTGTCGAACTTCAGCACTACGTTGAAGTCACGGATTTGGTGTATATGGCAATCAAGGTTGAGAAACAACTAAAGCGAAAAGGAACTTCACGGACATATCCGACGGCTTCTACCAACAAATAGACTCAAGGTACTAGTAAAACTTCCTTCCGACCGAAGGAGCCACCCGTTGCTACCAAGCCTAACCCACCAAGTGGCGAGACTAGCAGAAACAAAGGTGAGTCCTCTCCAAACTGATCTCGAGATATAAGGTGTTTTAAATGTAAAGGAAGGGGCCACATTGCTAGCCAATGTCCAAACCGTCGTGTGATGGTAGTGCGGTCCAATGGTGAAATTGAATCTGAGGACGAGCAAGAGGAAGATCCTGAAGATCCCCCGGAGGATGAAGAAAAGCTTGAACTTCCCGTCAAAGGAGAGATCCTAGTTGTCAAGCGAAGTCTAAAAATCCAAGGAGTCGAGGAGGAGTAAAAACGGGAAAACATATTCCACACCCGTTGCCATGTTCAAGGCAAGGTATGTAGTCTCATTATCGACGAAGGAAGCTGCACCAACATCGCAAGCTCTATGCTTGTCGAAAAGCTTGGTTTAGCCACCACGAAGCACCCGAACCCCTACAAGTTACAATGGCTAAACGACAGAGGTGAGCTTAAGGTAACAAAGCAAGCCAAGGTGACATTTTCTATAGGCAAGTATCAAGATGAAGTGATGTGCGATGTTGTGCTGATGTACGCGGGACATTTGCTGCTCGGGCGCCCTTGGCAATTTGATAGACGAGTAGTCCATGATGGCTACACGAACCGGTACTCTTTCAAACACCTTGGAAAGAATATTACACTTGCTCCACTCACGCCCAAGCAAGTGTATGAAGATCAACTCAAGATGAAACAATCAGTTGAGATAGAAAAAGAAAAAAAGCAAAATAAAAAGAATGAAAAGAAAAAGAGAGGAAAAAGTGAGGAGAAATAGGTAAAAACACAATAGAACAAAGAAAAAGAAAGAGAGAACGAAAATAAAAAAAAACGAGTGTATTTGCGAAAAAGAGAGAGATTCGAAAGATGCTATTGGCAAGACAACCCGTTCTTGTACTCATGTACAAAGAATGTTTATTGGAAACTAACGAACTTAACGTTTCTTTGCCTTCTCCTATTGTTTCTTTGTTGCAGGAATTCGGAGATGTATTTCCCGAAGAGGTGCCGAATGGATTGCCTCCTATTCGAGGCATCGAACACCAAATTGATTTTGTCTCCAGTGCTGCCATTCCAAATAGACCGACCTATCGAAGTAATCCCGAAGAGACAAAGGAGTTGGAAAGACAAGTAGCTGAATTGATGGACAAAGGATATATTCGTGAAAGCTTAAGCCCATGTGTGGTTTCGGTTTTGTTGGTTCTGAAGAAAGATGGATCATGGCGTATGTGCATCGACTGCCGTGCCATCAACAAAATAACCATCAAATACTGCCATCCCATTCCCCGTTTAGACGACATGCTCGATGAACTTAGCGGACCCCAACTCTTCTCAAATATCGGTTTAAAGAGTGGTTACCATCAGATTCGAATGCGAGAGGGAGATGAATGGAAAACGGCGTTTAAGACCAAGTATGGTTTGTATGAATGGTTGGTAATGCCATTCGGGCTTACCAACGCCCCTAGTGCTTTCATGCGCTTAATGAATCACGTTTTATGTTCATTTATTGGAAAATTTTGTGTGGTGTACTTTGACGATATCTTGGTTTATTGCAAAAGTTTGGACGATCATGTTCAGCACCTGCGAGCCGTACTTGAAGTGTTGCGGAATGAGGTATTGTATGCCAATCTAAAAAAATGTTCCTTTTGCACTAATGAAGTTTTTTTCCTAGGCTTTGTTGTGAGTGCTCGAGGCTTGGAAGTCGACCAAGAAAAGGTCAAAGCGATAAATGGATGGCCACGACCAACTAGCATCAGTCAAGTGAGGAGTTTTCACGGGTTGGCGAGCTTCTATCGTAGGTTTGTGCCTAATTTTAGCTCCTTAGCCGCACCGTTGACAGGTATAATCAAGAAAAATTCTCTTTTTGTATGGACTGATGAACAAGAGAATGCTTTTAATAAGATTAAGGAATGTTTAACTAATGCTCCATTGTTATCGTTGCCTGACTTTAACAAAACATTCGAGATTGAGTGTGATGCTTCAGGTCTTGGTATTGGTGCCGTGTTGATGCAAGATGGGAGACCTATTGCATATTTTAGCGAGAAACTCAACGGGGCGACGTTGAACTACCCAACATACGACAAAGAGTTGTACGCATTGATCCGAGCCTTAGAAACGTGGCAGCATTATCTATGGTCGAAAGAATTTTTTATTCACTCGGACCACGAGGCTCTCAAACATCTCAAAGGACAAACAAAGCTCAACAAACGCCATGCTAAGTGGGTGGAATTTTTGGAGTCGTTTCCGTACATGATCAAGTACAAGAAAGGTAAGGAAAACGTTGTAGCCGATGCCTTGTCACGTAGGTACGCACTCGTTAACTTATTGGATTCCAAGTTGTTTGGTTTTGAGTTTATAAAGGAACTATATAAATCTGACCTTGATTTTTGAGAAATCTACGAGAAATGTTTACATGGCGCACATGAGAAGTATTTCAGGCACGAAGGATATCTTTTTTGGGAAGGCAAACTTTGCGTGCCTCAAGGATCTGTATGAGATGTGCTCGTTGAGGAAGCACATAGTGGCGGACTTATGGGCCACTTTGGAGTTTCCAAAACTCTAGCAATGTTGCACGAGCATTTCTTTTGGCCTAGAATGAAGCGCGATGTCATTAGGAAGTGTGATCGATGCATCACTTGCAAGCAAGCAAAGTCACGAATTAAGCCACATGGATTGTATACCCCATTACCTATTCCCGAGGTGCCATGGGTAGACATATTAATGGATTTTGTTCTAGGACTTCCTAGAACCAAACGAGGGAAAGACTCTATTTTTATTTTCGTAGATCATTTTTCAAAAATGGCTCATTTTATTCCTTGCAATAAGACTGACGATGCTACTAATGTTGCTAATTTGTTTTTCAAAGAAGTTGTCAGGTTGTATGGGCCTCCTCGAACAATAGTTTCCGATCGAGACACGAAGTTTTTAAGTCACTTTTGGAGGACTTTGTGGGGGAATTTAGGCACTAAGCTTCTATTTTCGACGACATGCCACCCCCAAACGGATGGCCAAACCGAAGTAGTTAACCGTGTGTTATCAACTTTGCTTCGGGCTATCTTGCGCTAAAACTTAAAGTTGTGGGAAGATTGCTTGCCTCATGTGGAATTCGCATATAACCGGTCAGTTCACTCGGCTACAAAGTACTCTCCATTCGAGGTAGTATATGGTTTCAACCCAATTACCCCTCTTGACTTAGTACCCATGCCTTCTAACGAATTAGTCAATGTAGATGGTAAAAAGAAGGTCGAGTTTGTTAAGCAATTGCATAAGAACGTTAAAGATAATATCAAGAGGAGGACTGAACAATATGTTCAAGGTGCCAACAAAGGGCGTAAACGAGTTGTATTCGAACCCAGAGATTGGGTTTGGATCCACATGCGCAAAGAACGATTTCCTGAGCAACGAAAATCTAAACTTCAACCAAGGGGAGATGGCCCATTTCAAGTGTTGGAACGAATCAATGATAATGTTTATAAAATTGATCTACTGGGTGAGTACGGAGTTAGTGCAAGTTTTAATTTGCTGATCTCTCTCCTTTTGATGTAGGTACCGATTCAGGGACTAACTGCCTTGAAGAGGGGGGGATGATGTGAGCTTGCCCAACAAGCCAGGAGCCGAATCCTTGGAGCTGCCCTCGGGTCCCATAACTCGAGCTCGTGCTAAGAAATTCCAAGAAGCCGTAGAAATCTATATTGCCCGAGTGTGGGAAGATAGAGTTGCTGAACACAAAGTGGCCAGCTCAACTAGCTTGATTCGCACCTTTCTTCAAGCTGACTTAGCCCGTGTTAGCTTAGTTCAGCTCCATTCGGCATTCAACTAGCTCAATGAGCTGAATGAGTTTAATTTCACTAAATATAAATTAGTTTAATTAGTTAGTTCAGCTCAAGTTAATTTAATTAAATAAAGCTGGACATTTAATTATTAAAGTATTAAATATGTCTTATATTAATGTGTGCTATTAATATGTTCATAATTTAGACATGAATTAATTGTGTTTAGTTTTAAGACAAGTCTTTAATATGCTTGGTTCTTTTAGACCAATTTAATGGCTGATTATTTAAAGAGGTCTATCCGAATTTAATATGCCTTAACTTGTCTTAATGGTTCCCTTTTTCTTGTCCAGCCGGATTTACTATGTCCACTAAAGTGTCTTTGTGTGTTTCGTGATTAGCAGCAGCAATTAAAAGCTTGCTGGCCAAATTAAAGGATGTGGGACAAAGCATGGACGGCATTAAAGAAGATGTTGGACAAAGCATGGGCGGCATAAATGGGTTGGCGTTTCAACTTTCCAAGGCCCTTTTTCGTGTGAAGCAACATGGATTTAATGAGTTGCTGGACACCATTTAATATGCTGGTTGCTACATGCGTGGACATCAATTAATGGGGATGTTGGAGCCTTTTCGTGAACATAAAGGGACAATGCATTAAAGTTTCGGCTGGTGCATTATGAGAACATCAAAGGAGCTGATGTTGCGTGTTCCCAAGGAGCCAAATCGTGGAGCGCAAGGGCCATTAGTCCCTTATTAATTTCGACACTTTTTGGAGCCTAAAATATGCTCCTATTTGGCCAAAGTGCATGTCTTCCCAAAGCTGGCCATTTATCTTCTCCAAGACTGCAATTAATTCCATTTAAAGGCCAAAACCGAATGAAGACATCTCCAACCCAGTTCAGCCGAATTTTCTTCATTCTAGAAGCTTTCTCTTCATATTTTTAAGCCTAGATTGGTCTAGAGTGTATTCAAGAAGATGCTAGGAAGTTTCCTTCAACTTAAGGCCTAAGGAACGTCCCATTTAATGTTAAAAAAGGGGCCATTCGGCTGACCATGTTTTAGATTATAAATAGGCCATGTAATCCTCATTTTAGAGGCAATGAACATTATTATAACTTTATTAATTTGTGAGTTTGTTTTCAACTCTCAATTCTCTCCAAAGACTTGTTGACTTATCAAGCAAACACTTGTGGCGTCATCCTCGTCTTTGTTTATCGAACTTATCACTTTGTAACCCCAAGGTGTGGCTGTAACAGTCTGGTTTTGGGGCTAGTCAGAACAGTGGTTTCGAGACCACTAATCCGAGGTCGAGGAAAATTATTTTGATGTTAATTTATGTGCTGTAGCATGATTATATGGATGCATGAAAATTTTGGTGTTTTAATTTGAGTGATAGCATGCTCAATTGCGAAAAAGGACTAAATCGCATAAAGTGCGAGAGTTTTATTTTAAAAGATAGAGGTACCTAGTAGCTATAGAATGTAATTTGGAGGATTTTAAAGTGTAATTAGGCCATTTATCTAGTGATGGCCGGCCATGTGCATAGGGGAGACAAGGGCATTTAATTCTTGGTCAAAATTGGGTGAATTAGGTGAGAAAAGATGAATAAAATAAAGTGAAAAGAAAAACTATCATCTTTTTCTATTCACACTTCTCTTCCACCGAAATTTTGAAGAGAAAATAGGGGTTTTGAAGCTTAAAATTTCAGCAACTCATCTTCTTCATAAGTAAGTGATTTTGATGGTTTTAGTTGAAATTTTTGTACTTTTGGAGTCCCCAAAGCTTAAGCTTTCTAAAGAGGGGACTAGTTTGTGATATGGTTGAAAGTCTAGGGACTTACCATGAGAGAAATGATGTTGATAGCTGAGTTTTTATGGAAGAAAATGAATGTTAGGGAGGTGTGGGACAACTTTTATGAATGGTGTTAGCATGAAAACACCTAAATGGGACTTGAATGCAAAGATTTAATTTGTGTCATAAATGCATGAAATAGTTGTAATGGTGAGTAGTTGTAAGAGAAATAAATGTTCATCTATGCTTGTTCATTTAGAAAATATAGTGAAAAATGATTCACGAGCCTAGGGGCAAAATCATAATTTTGCCAATGTACAAGGGCAAAATGGTCATTTTTGCCCAAGTGTAAAATTTGATGTATTATGATCATAGAATGATCTAAACGAATAAATTTCATTGTTATAGATCAAGAAGAGCGCAGAATCAACCTTGACTGTGGAAAAGGCAAGGTGACTTACTAAATCGTTGGTTATCACGTTTTGCACCGAGGTAAGTTTATGTGTAGACAATGCATAATTGTGTAAACATTGTGTGGCTAACTAGTGTACGAAATGATCGAGAACATGTGTGGTTCAAATGGATTAAATGTGGAAATCGTTGAATAATTATTGTATGAATGATGAAATAGTCATATAAATATGTAATGACGACACCTATTGGCGGGCTAAGTGCGATACCACCTTGTTGCTAATTTACGATGGGCTATGTGCGATACCATCGTCTATTCATCTTTTGGTGGGCTATGTGCGATACCACCGTATCTAATCTTTTTGGTGGGCTAAGTACGAAACCACCGAGTGTTTCGATTATGTGTAATGGAATTACAAATGGTGATATGTTGTATTATGTGACTTTGTGATGCTAAGTGCAGGGAAACTCTTAATGAATGTATGCATTAAATTGTGAGATGGTTGGAATGTGAGAATGGAGAAAATGAGTAAACATGTCGTGAATGTGAATTGCTTCTTGCTTAGTATGTAATGTTATGTATTTGTTTAATACATGTTATAATGTGTGTTGTTTACATGTAAACTTACTAAGCATAAAGCTTACTCCCCCTTCTCTTTTTCCCTTGTTTTATAGAGTTTAGGAGCCGAGCTGGATATCTGTGACTAACCGTAAGACCGCCCACACTATCAGCTCCTCTCGGTATACCTAGACTTAATGATTTTGTAAATGGCATGTATAGGGGCTAGACTAGTTAGATTATTTTGTTATTTTGGCTAAAGGTGTATTGGCTCTTGTTAAGACATTTAATTTTGTAACTTGCCATGCATGATGTCTCATTTTACCACCTATGAAATTACAAAGTTATCTATGGGAGTTCATGTTGAAATTATGAGATATTTATTAGTATGTTGAATGAATTCATGTAGTGTAAGCTATAGGGGTGCAAAGAACTTGGCAAATGACCTTGTTCTTTGTCCACATGGGTAGACACACGGGCGTGTGTCTAGACCGTGTGAGACACACGATCAAGCCATGGGCGTGTGCCCAGGCCGTGTGAAGTCTGCACCTTGAAATTAAAATTTGAATGGTCACACGGTTAAAGCACACGGGCGTGCCTAGGCCGTGGGGAAATAGTCAGAGGCGACCACGAACTAGCCCTATGGGCGTGTGTCCAAGTCGTGTGACCCAAGTCAGTGTCGTCCAAGGGTGACGAACACGGGCGTGTGACTAGGCTTTGAGACCGTGTGAGTGTAGTCAGTATTCACCACAGTTGAGGAGCATGGGCGTGTGTGTCTACACACGGGCGTGTCACATTTCACACGGGCGTGTGAGCCCTGTAACATGAAAATTTTTCTAATTTTTGTAAAAAAAATTTCTAAAGTTTTCAGTTTAGTTCTGAACCACTTCCAAAGCATGTTTTGGGCCTCGTAGGATCATATAAGGGACTTTACGATTGAATATGAATGGTTTTAATTTGGACGCAAATTTTATAACTCAGAATTGTGTGATTGCTTATGATGTGAGTCCGGTAATGCCTCGTACCCTGTTCCAGCATCGAATAGTGGTAAGGGGTGCTACAGTGGCGTTCACTATACCGAGGTTCCTATCATCAATTGATAGCAGGTCGAGGTTCCATTTGTCTACCTTAGCCTTCCACCGAACCCTTATCCAACCTAAGCGTTCACTTAAGACTTGGGTTAATACATCTCATTGTGTTAGTTCAGCTTGAACCTTAGTTTTATTGTCCGCTAATCTTTACTTATCCTTCTGTTCATCAACACCCATTTGAACCTAAGCTTATTCATTCATAAACTATTATTTTCCCGAAAACCCCAACTTACTCCAATTTACGATCGGGCATATTTTACGACTCGACTTCAACGTATCGAGATCGTATCAAACCACAAACACAAGCTTTACATTTCAATATTTTATCCTCCTAAGTACATGCCACAAATAACCAAGCTCGAAAAATCAAAAGTATATCGAACCGGGAGACGAAAGGTGTATGCTTATCGCTGATCCGATCGACATGTTTTGGACAGTTCAAAATCTACAAAAAGTAGTAACCCGAGTAAGTATGTAAAATACTTAGTAAGCTCATATAATATAACAAATAAATTACCTTAACCATTTAACAATTATATGAATCAATATGAAACCAATTCACCTATCATAACATTCAAAACATCAACCATATGAGATTTAATCCAAACCATATATTTAATTTCAAATGGTAAAATACCAACTTTAACTCAATTTATCATGAATCCATTTTCCAATTTATCACTTTGCAACTCTTTCATCATTAAAATTTTCATCATATGTCCTTGACATATTCATTCATATCAAGACATAGTTCAACAATTTTGGGTCAATAAGTAATGAACATAAAGATATTCAGAGCTCATATTTTGCTTACTTCAGTGGAACAGTTTCATACCAATTAACTTTTATTATTCCGATGGATCTTTGTAAAAGTATTCAATACATAAGTCCAGAAATAGATAACGCTCATAAAAGCTAATCAGATACAGAATAAATGTGTCAGGTTACCAGTTTTGGCTAAACCAATGACAACACAAAAAAATAGTCTGGCCAGGGCTATGTATACATGTAACATTACTAGTCCATGCTAAACCTTTAAAATGACCACGAGTTACCAGTTCAGACTAAATCTGAGTCACATGTATATCCGAGTGCGCAACACATGCTAGAGCTCGGTCCAGAACAGAAATTTAGACAGAAATCTCATGTATGAAACTTTTACTTGACCCATCAGAATTATTTAAGAAATTAGTATTTTTCGCATGAATCAATTTCATTTCCATAGTGTTAAATATACACAAATATACATCATTAACAACATTTAATAATGAATTATAACCAAAGATAACAGTATGAACTTACTTGACAAAACGATAACGCTTTGGATACTAGGGATTATTCAGTAAATTTTTCATTTTTCGCCTAAATCACAACTTGATCTATATAATAGTTAAGACTCAAAATATCAATACCAATATCATAACAGTACTCAAATTCATGCATATAATCCTTTAATATATATCATTTTACACAATTTCCCTAAACTATTACATGTTATTCAATTTAGTCCCAAAAATTAAACTTATCATAACTTCCAAATTTGAATTTAGTCCCAAAAATTAAACTTATCATAACTTCCAAATTTGGACTTCAAACTTTAAACCAATTTAAAATAAATTCAATTATAGCCACCTATTATGAAAAACTTTAGAAATTACAAATAAATTTCAAGATATTAACAATTTAGTACTTAAGTTCAAAATTAACAAAAACACTTCATAAAATTGTCCTTAAACAATTCATAGTTTCCAAACTACCAATTTATATAAAAAACAGCTAAGATTCATCAATGGAAAGTTTTAAAATCTTTAACAGTTTTGAAATGGAAATACAGATTAGCTAGACCTAGTTGCAACGATATCAAAAATATAAAAAAAATATAAGAAACGAGATTAAAAATAGCTTACATGCATGACTTGAATGTTTAAAGCAATTCGACCATGGCTTCTTTTGTTCTTTCTTCCTTCGAACGGTGAGAAACAAAATGAGGTGTAGTAGATGACAAATAGTTTTTTATTATTTTATCATATATTATTATTTATTTAAATATGTTAATTTAAACCAAAACCAACCGTCCCACTTTCTTAAAAAGTGGTTCATTATCACTTAAATCCCTTGACAAAATTTAATTAACCCCTTGATCAACTAAAATTCCATAAAAATCAAGTTTTTACGATTTAGTCCTTTTTCTTTAATTAACTATCAAATCACTAATATATCCGAACCAAACTTCAATACACCTACTTAGTAACTCTAGTAAATATTAAATATTTACAAGCTCGGTTTACAAAAACGAGGTCCCAAAACCTCATTTTTCCAAAACCACTTGACTTTCGGGACAACCCACTTGTTCTTAACTAATTATCCAATTAAATAAAAATTATCAGATAAAATTCACTATATCAAAATACTTAACTCGTAAATTTAAATAATAATATTTACATACTCACTCATCGAAATGGTGGTCCAGAAACCATTATTTCTAACACCACTGAAAAATGGGTTGTTACAACTCTCCCCCCTTAGAAAATTTCGTCCTTGAAATTTCTTACCTGAGAATAAGTTTGGGTACTGTAATCTCATAGATTTTTTGGTTTCTACATAGTTTTTTTTCTAGATCCGAATACAGTTTCTGAAAATGAAATGCAACTTTCAAACAATTACAGATAATACGAACTTTATACTCAATTCTACAAATTAGTTAGTCCTAACTAGCTTCTTTTCACTGAATTCTCCCTATTATACAAGTTTTGCATTTAAGTCCGTACAAGCTTTGAACGGTGCCATATTAATATTGGATAGATAATTATTATAAGCAAATTCAGCCAATGGTAAAAATTTCTTCCAACTGCCTACAAATTCAGTAATATAACATCGAAGCATACCTTCCAGAATCTGAACAACTCATTCTAACTACCTTACTATATGATAATAAAATTTTTTACTAAAACTCAATCTAGTACCTAGGACTCGGATCACGATAAAAAATAATGAATAACAGCACACAGTGCAATCTAACAATCTCAGAATCATATAACTCAAGTAGCTTCTCCAGTGAATATCTATTCGGACCAAAATAAAATGAACTAATTACGCCAATATGCTAACAATTATTGGTAGTCTCGATATGAAATCCAATGTAGTATGTTCCATTCTTACCCTAGAATCATATCAGGTTGTAACAAATTTGATGGAACTTGGTGCTCGACTTTCGCTTGCTGACTTACCATACATCTCAATACAAACTCAAATATATATTTTTCATCCCCAGCTATCAGTATATGTATTTCAAGTCATTATACATTTTGTTACTACTCAGATATATCAAATAAATACATCTATGGGCTTCCCGTAAAATATTTCTTTCAACTTTAGAATCATTAAGTACACATGCGATTTCAAAAATACAGACTAACATCACTATCAACACTGAAATCAATGATCTGACCATTCTAAAACTGCTCCCATTTAGGTAACAAATTCAGATCGTTTCTCTGAAAATCTTGAATTCTCTGAATAAATAAAATTTTAACTCTCAGTTCGACAATAATAGTGCCATTTCGGCTCAAACTCAACAGAATATTCATTGCCCTTAATGTGAACAAAGCTTCCCGACTCAATGCATCATCTACAACATTAGCTTTACTCAGAGGATAATCAGTCATCAAATCGAAATCTTTTAATAATTTTAGACCTCAATACTATTCCAAATTCAATTTTGGAACTTCTATTAGCATAGCTTTCAACTATTTGAAACTTTGCTGACATATTCCACTGATATAACTGACATTAATAACTTCATCAATGGTAGAGTTATCATCGACAAGCCTGAACAAAATCATATGTAGTATATAGTAAATCCCAGAGAACTACACACTTCTGCATTATTCATTGGAGATTTCCTAGTCCATAATTATCAGAAGTTCATTCGGAATAACTCAGATATCTTCAGTTGTTAATAAAAGGTTTAGAAAACTTATTTCTCGAAATAAGAATTCACATTTACTTATCTTTATATATAATTATTTCTCTCATAATATCTGTAACACTGTTTTTCCCAAATTAATCGTGTTCAATTTCATTTTTCCCATAACTTGAATATCATTCATTACATTGCAACAAGTGTAATCAAATACAACTAGAAACTTATGTCTATTAAATATGCAAAGTGACTAAGAAATTGATAATTTAAGCGGTGTTATTAGAATCTCACATTATTAAATTCAAGTTTGGAAAGAAATCTTCAGCACATCTGACTCATAACTCGGGCTAACAACAACCTGATCGAAAGTTAATACTTGAAAATACATTAGTTATCTTAACTAAATAAATAAGTCAACTATATAAAATGGAAAATATTGATTCTTCATGCTGTCTCTGCTCTGCTATCTGTAATCATTATACAATTCTCATAATCTTGTATTTCTTTTTCATAAACACAGTAACACCTACAGTTCTTATAATTCTAATAGTACTATTCTATATAGAACATTAAAGATCAAAACAGTTTCGAATATCTTATCAGTTACAAACTCATCTTCTCATACGAGTGGTAATCTTGATGGTTCTTTGAGAAATATATCAATAAATTTATTTTAATTATCTAAACTAAAATAATCCTCAATTCTAACATTTCGATCTATAAAATACAAACAGAATACAATTCACAACCTTTTTCATATAATTTCATGGATAGTTAACAGTAACATGCTATCGTTCACACAGTCAATTCTGTCAATCTCAACATTTATTGATTTCTCTCTCTAACACTTAAGTACAATTTGTATCTGTCTACAATCAATCACAACATCATATAAAATCAATCAATTAATACCGAATATCACATCAAACTCATCGAATGTCAATGACATCAACTTGACAAGAATTTCACAACCACAAATTCTCAATGAAAAATTTTACTAGCACAAACATACTGATCTAACAAATTTGTTATTCTAATATCACAATCAGTCAACTTTACAGGCATAATCTCTTCAGTTATTAAAACAATTGAAAAGTAATAATGCATTACTCCAGAATTAGTCAGGATCTGTATAAAATAGTAGATGAAGAAAATGTACACGTAAAATCATCAAGAATAGTGGCCTCTTCTTTGACTTTATTGGTATAAACTCGAGAAAATGCATAAGTTTCAAATCTGTCTGAGGCATCTCTGGTCTCATTTACACTGGCAGTAACACTGTCACCAATTTCTAATCTTCTATTCTTCTGTGGAGTTGATATCGATTTAATAATCTAATCATTGATAACCTTTAGCTTCTTTGAACAATCATGTATAAAACATTCTGTGAAGTCATATATGAAGAAGTAAAAAAAATGATTTTGGATGTCCCATAAGTATCGAAGATAATCCGACTGTATCACTTTTCCATGAAATCCTGATCTTGAACCTGTTTTGCTTTTTCTCAATACATTCACTCTATTTCTTCCTTCACAAACATTTGTCTGATCAACTAGATTATCATTAAGAATTTACTGGTCATTTACCATAATAACATTCTAAGGACTAGGGAGTGTCAAAAAAGACACAATTAGGGGTAGAGATTGTCGAGCCGCAGAATTGACTTGCAAAAACTCTAATACTACTGATTAATTATTCCGAACAAAACATTTTCATATCATTTTCTAACATTTATGTAGTTAGAAGACTGAGATTGTAACAGCCCAGTTTAGACCCTAGTCGGAACAGTGGTTTCGAGACCATAAATCTGAGGTTAGAAAAATATTTTAAAATTATTTTTGGTATTTACAGTATGTGACTAAGCATGTGTGAAATTTCTGTGTGAAAATTTTATCGATTGTGTGCCGAATTATGAAAAAGGACTTAATCGCATAAAATTTAAAAGCTGTGTACTGATTTTTTAAGTGTTTGTTTGGCATGGCTTTCTAAATTAAGGGTCCTTATTACGTAATTGGACCATGGATAGTGGATATGGACATAAATGGCCTAATAATTGATGATTAAATGGTTGATAATAAAAGGGCAAAATGGTAAAACATGAATTAAGTTAATATAATTAAAACAAAACAAACTAGATGGCCATTTTCTCATCTTTCTTCCACCGAATATAGAAAAGAGAAATAGCCATTGAAGCTTTGTGATATTCGGCTAAGGTTTAGCATGATTGAGGTATGTTTTTGACTCAGTTTTTGATAATTTCTACATTTTTGTGATCGTTGCTTTGTGTTCTATCAAACCCATGCTTTAATTTTAGAATTTGATAAAGATTTTGAGATGTTCCATTGATGAATATGTGAGCTTTGTGTTGTTAGTTTGTGAAATATGAAAGATATGTGATAGATTAACAATTTTTGTCTTTGAATTTTTGGTGAATTTGAGTAATTTGGGCTAAATTGTGAAAATAAGAAATTAGAGGACTAAAATGTGAAATAAATGAAACGTGTGGCCTTGGATGGATATAGGAAGAAATCGGCTAGGCATGGGTGAAGTGAAATTTTGTGTATTTTGTGATTTGATGAATTAGGGACTAAAGTGTCAAAATGTGAAAATGTGAGGGCTATTTTGTAAAATGCCCTAAATATGTGTTTGTGGACAAAATTGAATGAATTGGTGATTGAATGAGCTAAATTTGAATATGTATAGACCGAGAAAGGAGAGATTCGGATCGAGATCGAGGCAAAGACAAAGTACTCGAATGATCGGCTAGTCTCGGTATTTTGATGTGCGAGGTAATTTCGGATATAATACAAGTGGTTAAATTTATATCTATGTGATGTGAAATGAATGAATGTATAGTTATTGAATTAGAAATGTTATATATGAAATTGAGAAATGTGGCACTAAGTGTACGTAATTAGAATCGAGACAGATATAAATAGCACTGTGTGTGCGAAGTAATGGAAGCTTCGGCTTTATTGATTGGCACTGTGTGTGCGATACCGAGATACAATCAGTTTTATGTAAAGGCACTAAGTGTGCAATGATATTTAAGCTTCGGCTATAAATTTGGCACTAAGTGTGCAAAAAAACTGAATGAATAACAAAGGTTGATCAAAAAGATGTATTGAGCATTAGGTAGCATGAATGGTGATCAACTAAGTGTTGGACAAGGTACGTATTGAACCTATGTGGTTGATGAAATTGTAAATGGATTTGTGAATAGTTGAGTGAGTATATTAGCTATGAATAATATGGTACATATTTAGGAGTTGATCTATATGATGGATTAATTTGTGTATTGTTATTGATTCATTGAGTTAAATGTATTATATTACGAACTTACTAAGCTCTAAAGCTTACTGTGTTAAGTGTTTCTCTATTTTACAGTGTCTTAAAAGCTAGCTCAGATCCGGGGATCGTCAGCGACTCAATCACACTATCGGCTATCTATTTTGGTACTTTTGAAAGATGTATATACTTGGTATATGGCATGTATAGGCTAGAAGTTATGGTATGTTTTGAAATGTTGGGACTTTGCCATGTGACATGGCTTGGAAATTGAATGATGTTGGTGCATATATGTAGGTTATGAAAATGATGAATGTGGTATAAAATAGTGAGAATGGCAATGGTATATTTCATGCTTGAATTGGTTAATGAGAATGATGGTTTAAATGTGAACTTGTGGTATGGATTAAATGAAGATTGACTAATATGATATGAATGTGTGGGTGATAATTTAGATTGACTAATTAAGGTGAATTTGTATAGGAAAATGAATGTTGATGTTAAGTGATTAATTGGTGCACATATTTGTATGTTTTGGTTGCATTTGAGGCATGAATTGGTATTGGTTTGATGCTTGTAGGTGGTTCCAACTTGTGAATGTAATTTGGCCTTGAAAATGGCCTATAATTGCCCACACGGTTGAGCACACGGGCGTGTGGCTCGACCGTTTCATTCGATTTTGTAATTCAAAACATGTCAAACTCGACCACGGGCTGGACACACGGGCGTGTGATTGGCTATATGGTGCAAGTCAGTTTCGATCACGGGTGAGGCACACGGCCGTGTGGACAAGTAAGTAGGTATGTCCTGTTTTGCCACGGCTCAGACACATGGGCGTGTCTGAGTCACACGGCCTGCCCACACGGGCGTGTGGCCTCTATTGCTTTGAAAAAATGTATGATTTTCAGAATTTTTTGTATGTGTTCGGTTGAGTCCCGACTCCTTCCTAACACGTGTTCAAGGTCTCATAGACCTCATTGAAGGACTATATACTCATACCATGATATGTTTAAATGATGATTGACTTGGTGTTGTAAAATGAGTATAAAATATTCTAATTGTTCGGTAATACCTCTGAACCTTATTCCGACGACGGATACGGGTTAGGGGTGTTACATTTTATTGGTATCAGAGCTACGGTTTAGTCGATTCTAGAACTAACGTAGCACGTGTGAGTCTAGCTATACATGCCAAATATATATAATTATGATACTGTGATGAATCCTGACAGTTAAAAATGTGTTTTCATATAGCAAATGGATCCCAATCGAGCAGTTGCTAATGATGTAGAGAGCAATGCTCCTGCTCCCGCTTAAGGGACAGCGCCGGCCGAGTCTAGGCCGATTGCTAGTAGCCAAGAGGGAGAGGCCAAGCAAGCCTTCTTCCGAATGATGAGTGAGTGGTTTTCAGAGTTCGTTAGAATGAATCCGGCTGCTCCACAATGTCCACCCCCACAAATACCTGTTGTACCACAAGATCCAATTCGATTGAATAAGCCTCCTGTAGATAAAATCCAAAAGTATTGGCCCGAAGAGTTTAGAGCCACAGTTGATGATGATGCTGAACGAGCTGAGTTCTGGCTCGAGAATACCATTCGAGTGTTTGATGAGATGTCGTTGACTCTTGATGAATGCATTAAATGTGCAGTTTCCTTGTTGAGATACGGCATATAATTGGTGGAAAACGTTGATAGCAGTGGTTTCGAGAGAGAGAATCACTTGGGATTTCTTTCAAGCTGAATTTCGAAAGAAGTATATCAGTCAACGATTCATAGATCAGAAACGTAAAGAGTTTCTAGAGCTGAAATAAGGTCGCATGTCCGTTACTGAGTATGAACGGGAGTTTGTGAGATTGAGTCAGTATGCATGGGAATGTGTTTCGATGGAAGCTACTATGTGTAAACGTTTCATTGAAGGGCTAAATGAAGACACTAAATTACTGGTTGGAATACTTGATTTGAATGAATTTGTTGTGTTAGTTGAAAGAGCTTGCAAAGCCGAGGAGCTTAGCAAAGAAAAGAAGAAAGCAGATTCTGAGGCTAGAGATGAAAGAAAAATATTAAGGAGTAAGTCGTCTCAATCTTCGACGAAGAGATTTAAAGATGCAAGCAATCGTTCAAATGCTTCATTTGGACATTCGGGTAGAGATCGGGTGAGACAAAGTGTTGGTCCAAGAACTCAAGCTCCAATTGAATCAAGTGTTGGTAGTGTTAAAAGTAACATGCCTGAGTGTAGACAATGTGGAAGACGACACGCTGGAGAATGCTGAGGCAAGTACAATAATAGAACTTGCTACAAATGAGGATCACGAGATCACTTCATTCGAGATTGCCCAGAGTTAGTTGAAAAAGACAATGTTCAGAGTGCGAGACTGAGTAATACGACGGCTAGGGGTAGACCACCCAAAAACACCAAAAATGTGAGTGGAAGTCAAGGAGGGACTACCGATACAGCTATGAGATCCGAGGCGAGAGCACCTGCCCGAGCCTATGCTATTCGTACTCGTGAAGAAGCGTCATCCCCAGACGTCATTACTGGTACTTTCACTCTATTTGATATTGATATGATTGCATTGATAGATCCAGGTTCTACACATTCCTATGTGTGTGTGAATCTAGTATCAAGTAAGACTCTACCTGTTGAGTCTACTGAATTCATGATTAGAGTATCGAACCCCTTAGGCAAGTGTGTCTTGGTTGATAAAGTGTGCAAGAACTGCCCGTTGATGTTTTGGGATATTTGCTTTTCGGCTAATTTGATGATGCTACCATTTGATGAATTTGATATCATTCTAGGTATGGATTGGCTTACTTTGCATAATGCTATTGTGAATTGTAAACGGAAGAGTGTTGATTTGAGAAGTCAGAATGGTGAGATAGTTCGAATTGAATCTAGTGATTTGAATGGGTTGCCATTTGTTATATCATCGATGAAAGCTTTGAACTATGTGAAAAAGGGCTGTGAAGCTTATCTTGCATATGTGATTATTACAAAAGTGACAGAAAAGAAAGTTGAATCTATGCCTGTGGTTTGTGAATTCCCTGATGTGTTTCCTGAAGAATTACCGGGATTACCTCCGATACGGGAAGTTGAATTTGGTATTGATCTATTGCAGGAACGACTCCTATCTCAATATCTCAGATAGAATGGCAACAACAGAATTGAAAGAGTTAAAGTCTCAGTTGCAAGAGTTGACAGATAGAGGATTTGCACGACCGAGTTTCTCACCCTGGGGTGCTCCTGTGTTGTTTGTGAAAAAGAAAGATGGTACTTTGAGAATGTGTATTAATTACCGATAGTTGAATAAAGTGACGATAAAGAATAAATATCCTTTGCCACGTATTGATGATTTGTTTGATCAGCTGAAAGGAGCTACAGTATTTTCTAAGATAGATCTGAGATCGGGCTACTATCAGTTGAGGGTTAAAGAATCAGATGTACCGAAGACTGCTTTCAGAACGAGGTACGAACATTATGAATTCTTAGTTATGCCTTTTGGACTAACGAATGCTCCTGCAGTGTTTATGGATTTGATGAACCGGATATTCAGACCGTGTTTGGATCGTTTTGTTGTGGTGTTTATTGATGACATTCTGATTTATTCATGTGATGAAATGCAACATGCTGAGCATTTGAGAAACGTTTTACAGACTCTGCGTGAGAAGCAATTGTATGCAAAATTCAGCAAATGTGAGTTCTGGTTACGTGAGGTTGGTTTTCTAGGGCATATTATATCAGCTGCGGGAATACGAGTTGATCCGAGTAAGATCTCAGCTATTTTAGAGTGAAAGCCTACGAAAAATGTGTCTGAAGTTTGTAGTTTTCTAGGACTAGCAGGATATTATAGACGATTTGTGAAAGGCTTCTCGATGATTGCGACTCCGTTGAAAAAGTTGCTACAGAAAGATGTTAAGTTTGAGTGGTCAGAAAAGTGCCAGCAGAGTTTTGAACAGTTGAAAGCATTGTTGACGGAAGCACCTGTGTTAGTCCAACCTGAATCGGGTAAAGAATTCATAGTTTATAGTGATGCATCGTTGAATGGTTTGGGCTGTGTGTTGATGCAAGAAGGAAAAGTCATCGCTTATGCTTCGAGGCAGTTAAAGCCGCATGAAAAGAATTACCCGACACACGATCTTGAATTAGCTGCGATTGTATTTGCATTAAAGATTTGGCGTCATTACCTATTTGGTGAGAAATGTCATATTTATACGGATCACAAGAGCTTGAAATATCTGATGACTCAGAAAGAATTGAATTTGCGATAGAGAAGGTGGTTAGAATTGTTGAAAGACTACGAGCTTATGATTGATTATCATCCGGGTAAGGCTAATGTAGTTGCTGATGCTTTGAGATGAAAGTCTATATGTGCTTTGCAAGCAATGAATAATCAGATAGATCTATGTGATGATGGTTCGGTTTTGGCTGAGTTGAAAGTGAGGCCGATGTTTATACGTCAGATTTATGATGCTCAGAAAAATGATGATGAGATGATAGCAAAACAAATTCAATGTGATTTGAATTCTAATTCAGAATTTCGAGTTGATAACGATGATTGTTTGAGATTCAGAGATCGGATTTGTGTTCCGAGGAATTCATATTTGATTCAGATGATTTTAAACGAAGCTCACAATAGTCGTATGGCTGTTCATCCGGGGAGTACAAAAATGTATAACGATCTAAAACAGTTTTATTGGTGGCATGGTATGAAAAGGGACATCTCAGAATCTGTTTCAAGATGCTTGGTTTGTCAGCAAGTTAAAGTTGAACATCAGGTTCCATCCGATTTATTACAACCGATTATGATTCCTGAGTGGAAATGGAAGAGAATCACGATGGACTTTGTGTCGGGATTACCTGGGAAAGAAAGGTGCAATCTGGGTGATAGTTGACAGATTGACGAAATCAGCTCATTTTGTTCCGGTGAGAACAGATTTTTCACTTAATAAATTAGCTGAATTGTTGATCGCTGTGAATTAGAGTTTTAAAATTTATAAAAAGAATGATCGAACCTGAAAACTAACTCTGACAACGATTGAGGCAAGTGCACCTATCGAACAGTAGTATAGCTTAGGCAAGACCAGATTATCGAACCCAAAGGAACTAAAAGTACTAATACTAACTTTCTTTCTATTATTTAGCCTAAAATAAGTGAAGTTGTTTATCAATCTAAATTAATTAACTACTAAACTAAAGACTCTAAGACAAAGAAGAATGAATTTGGAAAATAACTTGGGAAAAACTCAATTGATTTAGACGATACCCTAGGAAGAATCCACCTAGACTTCACTTGTTATCCAACCTTTGAACCATACGATTTATTCACTTAGTTTGATCCATAAGACTCCCTAACGTATATTAAACCCTCTCTCGAGGCGAATAACGTCTAACCCTAGGTTAATTAGTGGAACTCTCGTTCTCTTATAATAACCCCTAGAATAGCGAGAAATCGATCTATGGATTCCCATATTAGGTTTCACCCTAATCCGCAAAATCTCGTCACCCTATCTCTAGGCGTGCGATCAACTCTGCTTAATTATGTTGGATCTACTCTTAGGCAGGGTCTATTCCTCCTCCACCTAAGCACATTAAATTTGGATTAAGCTCACATAATTAAGAACAAACTAAGTATTTATCATATAATTCAGAAAACAATAACAAGATTCATCATAAGTTTCATCCCCTTCGGGTATCCGAAAGGTTTAGTTCATAACAATAAAGGAAAACATCTCAAGAGAAAAGATAAAACAAAACATAATAAATCCCTCAAACCCCCTGAAGGAATTGAAGGAGGGATCCTCCGTCTTGAGTAGAATTCCAACTTCTTGAGATGGATCAACTGGCTATCCCTGAGTGAATCCCCACAAATCTGCCTTCTTTGGCCTAGCACGACACCCCTAGACGATGGCTTTGGGCTCCCCCTCTTAGGTCATACTTAAGGTGTATTTATAGGCTTTTGAAATACGTTTCTTTCTCCCTAAGTATCCTTTCCCGAATGAAATTACTCTTTTCCACGGCAGAGGCATGGCCATGGCGCACGCCCGTGTAAATCGTGGCAAGCCCGTGTTCGAATTTCTTTAATGAGACACGACCGTGTAAGTCGGGATTAGACCGTGTTCTTGATGATTGACTTGGCACGGCCGTGTGGGTCCAAGTCCAGGCCATTTCGATTTCCGTTTTGGTCTGTTTTGAGCCCGTTTCTCATTCTTTTTATCCTTGGGTGCTTTCCTGAGTATAAGACATGAAAAGAAAGGATTAAGAGCACCTTTTTACATAAATCAAGGGATAATTCATCCAAAAGCATACTAAATGTGGGCCTAAAATATGTTACTATTTCGGTTTATCAATTGTATATTGCTGAGATTGTGAGAATGCACGGGGTGCCACTATCTATTGTATCTGACAGAGATTCGAGATTTACCTCACGATTTTGGAAGAAATTACAAGAGGCCTTAGGTACTAATTGCATTTCAGTACTGCATTTCATTCGCAAACGAATGGTCAATCCGAGCGGATTATTCAGATTTTTGAGGACTGTTGAGATGTTGCATCCTTGAATTTGAAAGTACGTGGGAAAAACATTTGCCGTTGATTGAGTTTGCGTACAATAACAGTTTTCAATCTAGTATCAAAATGGCACCATATGAGGCTCTTTAAGGTCGAAAATGTCGAACTCCATTGTATTGGACTGATCTTAATGAGAATAAGATTCATGGGGTTGATTTAATCAAATAGACTGAGCAGAAGGTGAAAGTAATTCGTGACAGTTTGAAAGCGGCTTCAGATCGTCAGAAGTCCTATGCAGATTTGAAACGTAAAGATATCGAATTTGAGGTTGGTGACAAAGTATTTTTGAAAGTGTCTCCTTGGAAGAAAATACTTCAATTTGGCCGAAAAGGCAAGCTGAGTCCGAGGTTCATCGGGACATATGAAATCATTGAACGAATTGGGCCAGTTGCTTATAAGTTGTTGTTGCCACCTGAGTTAGAGAAAATTCATAATGTGTTTCATGTATCGATGCTTCGACGATACAGATCTAATCCATCGCATGTAATTGCTCCTACTGAAGTTGAGATTCAGTCAGATTTGTCGTATAGTTAAGAACCGATTCGAATTTTGGCACGAGAGACCAAAGAGTTGAGAAATAAGAAAATTTCTTTAGTGAAAGTGTTGTGGCACAAACACGGAGTGGAAGAGGCTACGTGGGAGCCTGAAGATGTTATAAGAGAGCAATATCCAAACCTATTCACTGGTAAGATTTTCGGGGACGAAAATCCCTAAGGGGGGAGAGTTGTAACAGCCCGGTTTAGACCCTAGTCGGAACAATGGTTTCGAGACCACAAATTCAAGGTCGGAAAAATATTTTAATATTATTTTTGGTGTTTACAGTATGTGACTAAGCATGTGTGAATTTTTTGTGTGAAAATTTTATCGATTGTGTGCCGAATTATGAAAAAGGACTTAATCGCATAAAATGTAAAAGCTGTGTGTTGATTGTTTAAGTGTTTGTTTGGCATGGCTTTCTAAATTAAAGGTCCTTATTATGTAATTGGACCATGGATAGTGGAGATGGACATAAATGGCCTAATAATTGATGATTAAATGGTTGATAATAAAAGGGCAAAATGGTAAAACATGAATTAAGTTAATATAATTAAAACAAAACAAATTAGATGGCCATTTTCTCATCTTTCTTCCACTGAATATAGAAAAGAGAAATAGCCATTGAAGCTTTGTGATATTCGACTAAGGTTTAGCTTGATTGAGGTATGTTTTTGACTCGATTTTTGATATTTTCTATGTTTTTGTGATCGTTGATTTGTGTTCTATCAAACCCATGCTTTAATTTTAGAATTTGATGAAGATTTTGAGATGTGTCATTGATGAATATGTGAGCTTTGTGTTGTTAGTTGGTGAAATATGAAAGATATGTGATATATTAACATATTTTGTCTTTGAATTTTTGGTGAATTTGAGTAATTTGGGCTAAATTGTGAAAATAAGAAATTGGGGGACTAAAATGTGAAATAAATGAAATGTGTGGGCTTGTATGGATATAGGAAGAAATCGGATAGGCATGGGTGAAGTGAAATTTTGTGTATTTTGTGATTTGATGAATTAGGGACTAAAGTGTCGAAATGTGAAAATGTGAGGGCTATTTTGTAAAATGCCCTAAATATGTGTGTGTGGACTAAATTGAATGAATTGGTGATTGAATGAGCTAAATTTGAATATGTATAGACTGAGAAAGGAGAGATTCAGATCGAGATCGAGGTAAAGACAAAGTACTCGATTGATCGGCTAGTCTCGGTATTTCGATGTGCGAGGTAAGTTCAGATATAATACAAGTTGTTAAATTTATATCTATGTGATGTGAAATGAATGAATGTATAGTTATTGAATTAGAAATGTTATATATGAAATTGAGAAATATGGCACGAAGTGTGCGTAATTGGAATCGAGACAGAGCTAAATAGCACTGTGTGTGCGAAGTAATGGAAGCTTCAGCTTTATTGATTGGCACTGTGTGTGCGATATCGAGATACAATCGGTTTTATGTAAAGGCACTAAGTGTGCAATGATATTTAAGCTTCGGCTATAAATTTGGCACTAAGTGTGCGAATAAACCGAATGAATTACAAAGGTTGATCAAAATGATGTATTGAGCATTGAGTAGCATGAATGGTGATCAACTAAGTGTTAGACAAGGTACGTATTGTACCTATGTGGTTGATGAAATTGTAAATGGATTTATGAATGGTTGAGTGAGTATATTAGCTATGAACAATATGGTACATATTTAGGAGTTGATCTATGTGATGGATTAATTTGTGTATTGTTATTGATTCATTGAGTTAAATGTATTATATTACAAACTTACTAAGCTCTAAAGCTTACTGTGTGAAGTGTTTCTCTGTTTTACAGTGTCTTAAAAGCTAGCTCAGATCCAGGGATCGTCAGTGACTCAATCACACTATCGGCTATCTATTTTGGTACTTTTGAAAGATGTATATACTTGGTATATGGCATGTATAGGCTAGAAGTTATGGTATGTTTTGAAATGTTTGGACTTTGCCATGTGACATGGCTTGGAAAGTGAATGATGTTGGTGCATATATGTAGGTTATGAAAATTATGAATGTGGTATAAAATAGTGAGAATGGCAATGGTATATTTCATGCTTGAATTGGTTAATGAGAATGATGGTTTAAATGTGAACTTGTGGTATGGATTAAATGAAGATTGACTAATATGATTTGAATGTGTGGGTGATAATTTAGATTGACTTGTTAAGGTGAATTTGTATAGGAAAATGAATGTTGATGTTAAGTGATTAATTGGTGCACATATTGGTATGTTTTGGTTGCATTTGAGGCATGAATTGGTATTGGTTTGATGCTTGTAGGTGGTTCCAACTTGTGAATGGTAATTTGGCCTTGAAAATAGCCTATAATTGCCCACACGGTTGAGCACACGGGCGTGTGGCTCGACCGTGTCATTCGAGTTTGTAATTCAAAACAAGTCAAACTCGACCACGGGCTGGACACACGGGCGTGTGATTGGCCGTATGGTGCAAGTCAGTTTCGACCATGGGTGAGGCACACGGCCGTGTCCCAGGCCGTGTGAACAAGTCAGTAGGTATGTCCTGTTTTGCCACGGCTCAGACACATGGGCGTGTCTGAGGCCGTGTGAGGCACACGGCTTTCCCACACGGGCGTGTGGCCTCTATTGCTTTGAAAAAATGTATGATTTTCAGAAATTTTTGTATGTGTTCGGTTGAGTCCCGACTCCTTCCTAACACGTGTTCAAGGTCTCGTAGACCTCATTGAAGGACTATATACTCATATCATGATGATTGACTTGGTGTTGTAAAATGAGTATAAAATATTCCGATTGGTCAGTAATACCTCTAAACCTTATTCCGGCGACGGATACGGGTTAGGGGTGTTACAGAGACTCGCTTCCTATTTGGAATCCAGAACGTTACTATCAAATTTATCAGGTACGATGCAATTAAAATCGACCGACATCACAAATCTAAAAGAAAAACATAGTAAGATAGGATCAGAAGCATCACACAAAAATACAAGTTATTGTGGCATGTATTTGTAGACTCAATGCACGCTATGTTCATTCCTAGAATCGACTAAAGCATAACTCTGATACTAATAAATGTAACACCCTATACCCGGTTCGGTCGTCAGACCTGAGCTATAGGATGCTACAATAGTAAACCAGAACATTCGCAAGAAACTTATTCATTAATATTCAATAATCAATAAATATAAGTTAATTCCATGTTAAACATGCATTACAATCAAAATAGAGTCTTAGTCGGGCTTATAAAAATCATTGAACAAGTTCAGAACTAAATCAGAACCAATCTGAAACATTTAGAAAATAAAAGGAAAAATGCAAAATAGGGTTACCAACCATTTCCATGTTATCTAATCATATCGGGACCTAAATCAAACTTATGAAACATTTAAAACAAACTGGGAATGATTCTGGATTCAAAACAAAACTTTCATAAAATATAGGTAAATAATGAAAATAAGGGTTACACGACTGTGTGGCCAGGCCGTGTGACAAGGTAGGGACCGTGTGGTTTAGGGACATGGTCGTATGGCTCAACCGTGTGACAGAGCTCAGACCATGTGAAAGTAGACACACGGCCGTGTCTCCAGACCGTGTAACTAGTTGATGTCGTGTGCAACATAAACAACCTGTTTTAAGTAATATGCATATCATTCATACCAAAAGGCCTATATTGCCATTTAACACCATTCAAACCTACTCCAAAATATGTACATTACAAGACAAAACATCAATTCACTAATCATTCAAACAAGCAACCAATATGCCTTCATTGGCACCAACAATTCAACCATTAAACAACAAGGAAACTTTACCATTTTTGACAGGATAATCATACCTAAACATTCATATGCAAGCATTATTTCTTTAACTAGAATATCAATAGGCAAAGTAAAAAATATAACCTAAAACTTTATACCAATTTCATTAAGCAAAACGTACCATAACTACCAATGCCTTTAATCATTTCATATACAACTCAATTACACCAAATGAAAACATTTAACTAACATACCAAAGTCCATTGTCGTTTCATGCTATCATCTAAAGAAATACTTAATACTTGTAATAGCCCAAATTTCAGCGATGTTGGAAATAGTGGTTCGAGACCACCAAATCCGACAAATAAATTCGTAGATTATATTATTTAATATTAACGAGCCAAATGTAGCTTTTAAAAGATTTTTGAAATAGTAAATTGTGTTTTATAAAGATTTATTTGGTCAAGAAATTGAGAAAAAGAGGTATCGAGATCTCGGTGTTATAAACCGAGCCATAAATATTTTTATGAATATTTAAGGAGTGTCAATAAGGTAATATTAAAATTTCGTTAGAAAATTTTGGCGTTCGGGTGGTTAATTAAATAAAAAGCACTAAATTGAAAAAGGTGTAAAAGTTGCTAGAAGGATTAAATAGCTCAATTGTCAAATGAGAAAGGACCTAAAGTGCAAATAAGCCCAAAGGAGATATTTTGGGCGGCAATAGCTGAGAAAAATCAGGAAATGGGTGAAATAAGAGAAAATTGGAAAATTGCCAAAATTAGTTAAATAAAAATGGGACCAAATTGGAATATCTAGAATTCTCATCATTTTTCTTCATATTCATCAGCTGAAAAATAGCCATGGAAGATGGTTCAAGCTGGTTTTCATACTTTAGCTTCATGTAAGTTTAATTCTTGCTTTCTCCTTGAAATTTCTAAGTTTTTGGACTTTTACAATTGGGTCCAACTTACTATGTCATTAGTTTTTGATTCCATGGCTAATTTTTAAAGTTTCTATGGATGAGTGCTGGAAGCATATGATGAATAAACATAGAATTGAAGCTTTAATTTTGATATATGATGATTTTATCAAGTAAAATTGATGGAAATTGACTTTAGGACCTAATAGTGAAAGAGTTTGGAATTAAGGTCTAGTGCTAAAGTTTTGATTTCCAAGGGTTTTGAAGTAGTTTAAAATGATAGAGTAAAGTATTAATTGAGAAAAATTATCTCAATTGAGGGGTTATTGAGCAAGGACTGAATTGTATGAACTGTGAAATTTGGGGCAAAATGAAAATCAACATTCTGCACTAAAATAGTTTTGGACAGTAGCAGTAGTCTAACTTTGAAAAATCACCAAATATTTTAGAAATCTAATTAGAGGATGAATAAAATATAAAATTAAATATTATTGAGTCTAGTTTCTTATAAAAGAAACGGTGTAAGCATTGGAATTGTGAATTATGAGATATAATAAATTTTGTGAGACAAGGTCAGAATGATTTCGGGTTCCCCTATTCTGACTTTGGAAAATCATAAAAAATTGGAGGAAAATATTTATGGGTTATAATTTATATAATTAAAATCCTTAATGAGTCTATTTTCAAAAGAAACAAACGGGAACATTATCCAAATTCTGTATGATGAGATAATTAATTCTTAGTGAAGAGGGGTTAGAACAGTCAGACAGCAGAACAGGGGTGACTTTAAAGAATAAACTGTAATTATTGGATAAACAAAAAATTATGAAACTTTTATGGTAACAAAATATGTGAGTCTAGTTTCATGTAAAATTAGTGGATATTAATTTGGAGTTCTGTAGCTCAAAATAAAAATAATTTAGCGACTGTGACACGGATGGACAGCTTGAATATCCATATAAGTAAATAGTGAAAATTATAGATAATGTTACTTACAAGTGTGTTATTTATACTAAGGATGTGGATGGAGAGGAGGAGGAAAAATATATGAATGACTTGTGTATAAATTGATCACATGCCCGATTATAATCGATAAATGTTAAATTAGAAATGATATAATGTTTTATTTCGAATATTTACTATGAAATTGTGATTATCGTTATGATATAAATATTGAATTTGTAAGTTTGTATGTAAATAATACATCATTTTTATTTATGTTTTAATATTTTGTTATATTATATGAGATATGGCTGAATATGGAGTAATTATTTGATGTAAATTATGAATTGTGGTTGATTATGGATGAATTGGTAAAATGTTGAAAAGTGAGAATTCCCGGTTGAACCTTCGGAATAGAAAAGATACGAATGAGGTAGCTGGGTCACATGTGTTGTACTAAGTGTAGGCCACTATGTGTACAAGAGAGCTACGAGATGGTTTTAGGTCACGTGTGTAGTACTAAGTGCAGGCTACTACGTGTACCAGACGAATAGGTCGCATGTGTAGTACTAAGTACAGGCTACTATGCGTACCCGATAGCTTCGATCACATGTGTGGTACTAAGTGCAGGCTACTATGTGCACCAGATAGCTTCGGCTACAAGGGTGGTACTATGTGCAGGCCACCGTGTATCTATTATTATTCCAACGAGTTCAACGGGAAATTGACTAAGTGAAAATACATGTGATCATGTAACGACTAAGTGTAATTGAATATGACTATGTGATGAATTGACGGATAAGTCCATGGTTTCACCATGGCATAATGATAGTGAAGATGTAAGACCATAGCTAAGCTATGGCATTCTAGTGAAAAGACCATAGCTATGCTATGACATCAGTGATTATCAGTGAAATTCAGTGAATACCGGTGCAGACCAATTCTGTAAGACGTTCACTAATTTGACAAAGTTTGGTAAGTGTTACATGGAATTATGTGATATAAGGAAATACGAGTTGATGAGACATGAACAAAAATCTTGGTTGATGAATGAGTTCATTTGTGATTATATATTTGTACACCTTTAGTGTATTATCCGTATGAATTGGTATTCCAAATGAGTTAATGAGAAAAGTTCTAATATGAAATAATCTGAATTCGAAAATGAAATATTATGAAAACGTACTTGAAATACTTTGGTATATCTTGTATATGTTATTTGAATTCATAATGTGGAAAGTAAATGTATGTGGAAATTTGAGATGATGACATCTGTACATGGAATCTATTGGTGGATACATACATACAAATTTATATGATAAATTTTAGTGAACATTGAAATTGGACTCAATAAGTGATTTGTCAATTTAAATTGTGATTGGCATGAAGAGTTAGTGAGTTGCATGTTTATGAATTGTTACACATATTTGTCTGAAATACGAGAAAATGATGGTACTTGATACATGGAAATATGAGACTGTGATATATAAAAACATGGAATATGTTTGATAAATGTGTTTATTCATAATTATAGAATTGTACACCTCAAGTGTACTATTTGTGTAAAGATGATGTTCAAATGACTTGATGAGTAGAACTCAAATATGAAGTAGTTAGAAACCAAGACAAATTGTTATGAAAATGTATATGAAATACAGAGGTATGATTATTATATGTGAAATGAATACTTAATGTGAAAAAGTATAGGTATAAGAGGAATTTAATAAGAATTGAGCCTATATAAGTTTCTTGTTATTTATATGAAGTGTACGACTAACAAATGGTAATAAGTATAAGGCTTGGTTGAATATCTTAAATTGGTTCTTGACTGTATTAAAATGTTGGTAAAGATAAAGGATCAAGTGAGTGAGAAATATGGCTTGGAAAATAGCCTAATTTTCGTCCACACGGGTAGACACGGGCGTGTGTCTAGGCAGTTTGTGACAAGAGGTCTACCCCATGGGCGTATGGTCCGGCTGTGTGTCCCCAGTCACACGGGCGTGTGACCCTTATATGCGAGAAAAATTTTAAAAGTCGCGAAAATTTTTCCTGAGGATCCGGTTTAGTCTCGACCCGGTCTTAATGCATGATTTGGACCTCGAAGGTCTGTTAAAGGAACGTTTATAATTAGTCTCGGTATTTGAACGATAATGATTTCAAATTATCTGTAAGTGTTCTGTACTCCTTGGTAATGCCTCGTAACCCTATTCCGGCGATGGATACGGGTTGGGGGTGTTACAATACTATATGTGTCTTTGTCATAAACATTTATATGCTAAATTACCATATGCATCTATTTAAATATTTATATTTATTCAAGCTCAACCGTGTCAACCCACAAACACAAGCTTTACATTTCAATATTTAATCCTCCTAAGTACATGCCATAAATAACCAAGCTCGAAAAATCAAAAGTCAACCAAATCGGGAGACGAAAGGTGTATGCTTCTCACTGATCCAGTCGACACATTTCAGACAATTCAAAATCTTCAGAAAAGTAGTAACCCGAGTTAGTATATAAAATACTTAGTAAGCTCATATAATATAACAAATAACTTACCTTAATCATTTAACAATTATATGAATCAATATGAAATAAATTCACCCATAACATTTAAAAAATCAACCATATGAGATTTAATCCAAAACATATATATAATTTCAAATGGTAAAATACCAATTTTAACTCAAATTTTATCATGAATCCATTTTCCAATTTATCACTTTGCAACTCTTTCATCATTAAAATTTTCATCATATGTCCTTGACATATTCATTCATATCAAGACATAGTTCAACAATTTCATGTCAATAAGTAATGAACATACAGATATTCAGAGTTCGCATTTTGCTTACTTCAGTGGAACAGTTCCGTATCAATTAACTTTTATTCTTCCGATGGATTTTTGTAAAAGTATTCAATACATAAGTCCAGAAATAGTTAACGCTCATAAGAGCTAATCAAATACGGAATAAATGTGCCAGGTTACTTGTCCGGGCTAAACAAATGACAACACAGAAAAATAGCCTGGCCAGGGCTATGTATACATGTAAGGTTACTAGTCCAGGCTAAACCTTTAAAACGAAAATGGATTACCAGTCCAGGCTAAATCCGAGTCACATGTATATCCGTGTCTGCAACACATGCTGGAGCTTGGTCCAGAACAGAAATTCAGACAAAAATCTCATGTATGAAACTTTTACTCGATCTATCGGAATTATGTAAGAAATCAATATTTTTCGCATGAATCAATTTCATTTCCGTAGTGTTAAATATACATAAATATATATCATTAACAACATTTAAATGAATTATAACCAAATAAAACATTATGAACTTACCTGACAAAACGGTAACGCTTTGGATACCAGGGATTATTCAGCAAATTTTCCATTTTTTGCCTAAGTCACAACTTGATCTATATAATAGTTAAGATTCAAAATATCAATACCAATCTCATAACAGTACTCAAATTCATGCATATAATCCTTTAATATCATTTTACACAATTTCCCTAAAGTTTTACATTTAATTCAATTTAGTCCCAAAAATTAAACTTATCATACCTTCCAAATTTGGACATCAAACTTTAAACCAATTTCAGATACATTCAATTACAGCCACCTATTATCAAACACTTCAGAAATTACAAATAAATTTCAAGATATTAACGATCTAGTCCTTAAGTTCAAAACTAACAAAAACACTTTATAAAATTATCCTTAAACAATTCATAGTTTCCAAATTTACCAATTTATATAAAAAAAAATCTATTATTCATCAATAGCAAGTTTTAAAATCTTTAATAGTTTTGAAATCAGAAATACAGATTAGCTGGACCTAGTTGCAACGATATCAAAAACATAAAAAATACAAGAAACGAGATTAAAAAATAGCTTACATGCACGACTTGAAAGTTTGAAGCAATTCGGCCATGGCTTCTTTTGCTCTTTGTTCCTTCGAACGGTGAGAAACAAAATGAAGTGGGGAAGATGACAAATTGTTTTTAATTCTTTTAACATATTTTATTATAATTTATTATTTAATTAATATAACACCTGTTAATTTAAACCAAAACCAACCGTCCCATTTTCTTAAAAAGTGGTTCATTATCACTTAAATCCCTTGGAAAAATTCAATTAACCCCTTGATCAACTAAAATTTCATAAAAATCAAGTTTTTATAATTTAGTCCTTTTTATAATTAACTATCAAATCACTAAAATTTCTGAACCAAACTTCAATACACCTATTCAGTAACTCCATAAATATTTGTTATAAATATTTACGAGCTCAGTTTACAAGAATGAGGTCCCAAAACCTCATTTTCCAAAACCACTTGACTTTCGGGACAACCAACTTGTTCTTAACTAATTATCCAATTAAATAAAAATTATCAGATAAAATTCACTATATCAAAATACTTAACTTGTAAATATTAAATAATAATATTTATGTACTCACTCATCAGAATTGTGGTCCCGAAACCACTATTTCTGATACCACTACAAAACAGGTTGTTACAGGACTGACCCGCCATGATTATGTTTCTTGGATTAGTATGTATTAGTCACAAACATTATTCATAGTGATAACTATGTACATGATCCTCAGACTTGAGATCATCATTGTCTCAACATTGTGAGTCGTATATTTTGATATAGTCAAACGTCTACCATAAAAGGTTGAACTCTAAAGACTGATGTTGGATATACCATAATCCATGTAGTGGGATATGATTAATTAAGATAGGATTTATCCCTCCTACATAATGGGAGTAATATCTTGGGCCACTTGATAGAGTGAGACTAGAAATGCATGGTCATTTTCAAATAAGTTGATATGAGATATCACACTTATTTGTTTATTGTAGTCTACTCAAAATATCAAGAAATATAATATTGGACTATACAAGTATGACTATTCCATGACTTATGTCCGATCTAGATATAAAGGATAAAAGGATATGATACATGAAAAGTTTATCACAGAAATGTTATGTCGAATCACAACTTATTGTAACTTGGGTAGCAATGATGCATTGCTAGACACCACTAATTGCTTATAACATTAGAAATGTTCTAGTATTACTACCAACGTTACATGAACCTACAGGGTTACACCCTATGGTTAAAGTGAACAGACTTCACACCAATAGAATGGGCGTATACCCTCATACATACAATTATGGTAGATTCTTATCCTTGGCAGATAAGTATCACCTGGTGGATAGTTTCGCCTGGCGGACAATATTGCCCAGCGGACAGTATTGTCTGGCGAATAGTATTGCTTGGTAGGCAAAATAACCTGGTGGATAGAATTATCGGGCAAATGGGATTTCCTGGCGGATACAATTGGCAACTTCTTTCTAGAGTTAATATTTATGGAAGTTAGTATTCTTTTGGAAAGAATATAATTTCAATATCTTTCATGATTTTCTCTAAAAAGTAAAAAGAAGTTATTCTGTTTTTAATATAGATGATATTAATAAAAAGAATTCAATCCCGAATTATGTAGGAGTGAGTAAGAAAAGAAAAAACTAGGTCTAGCAACCCAAAAGTTTTGATACTCTTTGAAAAGTTCAAAAAGAGTTTTTTGTTTGTGCTTGACTGGGCAGACTACATAGAAGCCGAGACACTTCTGTTGTGACTCGGATTAACATAGTGCAAAGGATTCCAAACAACAACGTTACATGCCGTTTTTAGTTTGAAAAGGTATATCTTCAACCCTATTTCAACTCGATTTGTTTCTCTTACATGGATCTCTGGTTAACGATCATCGAAATAATTTTTTTCCCGCTACGCCACGGGGTGTACCGGCGATCCAACAACTTCCATAGTCAAGTTTTAAATTTTTAACCTTATTTGCTCTCTAAAAGCTCATAGTGCTAGCACGGAAAAATTTGGTATTCCTATCACCCTCAGTTATCCATTTTCTCTGTGACTTTTGATACCATAAAGTTTCTTATTGAGTGAGCATGTTTTACAACTCCTCCTTTAGTTGTTTCTCTAGCTGAGATAGGAAGCTAGAGGGAGTAGACTTGTAACACCCCTTACCCGGTCCAGTCGGACCTGAGCTACAAGATGCTACAATAGTTAACAAAATCAATCAAATACATTTTTGACTTTAACATTCAAAAAATAAACAAAACAATTCATAATTCATGTTTAGCATGATTTACAAACAATTCCAATTCTTAATCGAGCTTACGAAAGCTCTTACGTTGACCCCAATGCAAATAAGGACTAAATTGCAAATTTTCAAACAACTAGGGAAAAATTCACAAAACAAGGTCACATGGTCATATTACAAATTGCAACCATGTAATTTGGAATCACACGGTCATGTATCCAAGCTGTGTAACTCATTGAAGTCGTGCGGACCTAAATGTAAAAATTTACAAACAATCACATGGTCGTGTGAGAAACTGAGACTGTGTGAAAAATACATTAACCAAATCTATAGTACCACATGAGCGTGTCACCAGCTCATGTAACAAACTGAAACCGTGTTTACCACAACCTCTTAATTCAATAAAAGCACACGACTATGTCACATGCCCGTGTGTGACACACGGCCGACTGTTAGCTTGTGTATGCAATTAGGTACCTTATTATGCAAGTTACAAAACCAAATTTTCACATATGCCATAAGTATACACTTAACTAATCTGTAGACCTATTCAAAATTCACCAAAAGCATACCAAAACATATCATTTTCCTATTTCTAACCAATATGACTCAAGGCACCATCACACAACATGATTTAATACCAAGTACATTTCATTTCATGCCAAAATATATAATGACCAAACATATGCCTTATACATAACCAAAATACCAACTTTCAATTATTCAATATTGACAAAAAATGCCAATTTTATTACTTATAAGATTAATATCCAAACCATCCACATATTATACCTAACATTCATTTCAATCATCAAGCTTTTATGCCATAATATTCAACATAACCTCACCTAATCAATTATTCCATATCATAACTAAACATATGAAACATTCATATTAACCTATCACATTTTCCATACTTATCAACCATCTTCAAAGTTACCATTTTCAAGCCATACTCAAACACACCAAAATGCCAACAAGCAAACATTCTTTATATAACACTATTCATGCTTTGCTATTATGAAACACTTATATAAAATTCAACCCCTATTACATGCCACATAACCAAATTGAACGTTTAAAAGTCTACCAAAATGGAGGCTGGATAGTGTGATCTTTGATATGATCCGATTGTCGAGTTCCACAAAATGATAACTACAGAAAATAGAAAATGAAGTAGAGTAAGCTTTTAATAAGCTTAGTAAGTTCATAGGTTCAAAACAATGTAACTTAACTTAATTCCTACATTTACATAACAAAACAATTAACTAAACATTTTACCCTGTTGCCACAATTCATGTCAATAAGTGAATTCATCACATTCAAGTCATATAACCATCCATAGTATAAATTTGATCCAAAACCATATCAAGTCATCATATCATAAAACATAAACAAATTTTCAAATCATTCATCTATGCTTTACCACATTATACCCTTTTACCATTCATCATATGTATTAGCAACAACAGTTTAGCCCGATGAACTATAATGAACAGATATGGATACGCAGGTAACCACCCAAAACATACTTGATTGCTCAAATGAGCCATACTGTCCATAAACATACATGGGCATTAAATGTCAAGCCCTTAGGCTATACATCCCTTTAGAAACACACCTAGGCACTGAGTGTCAAGCCCGTAGGCTACACACACCTGAATCATTGTAAATATAACTTGGCAATTCGCAACAAATGCTGAATTTCGATACAACCGGTGAATATACGTCATCACCTCATCTCATATCAAACCCGTAAAACAAACGAAATAAATCTATTGGCATGCCAATCGTATCATATCCTATGTTCATCCGGGCTCAGTACATATAACAATATATCACTTTTCAATTCAATCATTTTTCTCACCTAAGGACCATTTTGCAACATTTTCATATACAATCAAACATTATAAAATACACAATTCAGACATAAACATTACATAAATATTCATAACTATACCGTATGAACTTACCAGGGTGAAAACATCAATTGTAGAATTGTCATGGGCTAATCTGCAAGTTTTGTAACACCCCCAAACCCGGCCCACAAGTCCTGACCGGATCTGGTTATGTCACTGCGGAAACCGTTTGAAAAATCTTTGACTTTAGAATAAAACTTGAAAATTTTATTAAACTTGGAAAGTGTGTCCATTGCAAATAATAAACTAAGCTTGATATAAAATATGTGAATTAAAACTTTATTATATTTTATTATAATATAAATCATTTGAAGAAAATATATCTAAGTATAATATAAGCTTCAATAATCGTAAATAGAATACTTTAAATAAAAGTGGCCTTTATTACATCAAATAAATACCCAAAAGCGATAATATAAAATAATTAAATAAAACATCATCTGCATAAAATCTATACGCATGGCCATCTTTGTATCCACTCCAACCCGGTCCGATCAACATGTCACCTGCGACGTTGGATAAATAATTGGGTGAGTCATACAGACTCAGTGTGTAATTAAACCACTGATATCCACCCACATGCTAGCCACAAATCAACCCAAATATCAAATGCAGCATGTAAATATAATCATTTAAACATTACCACAATCTGGGCTTAGCCCACAATCAAATCATATTCAAGCACTGGGCTAGGCCCTTTTCTTATTAATTCACTGATCACTAGGCCTGGCCCATTTCCACGTATGTTCTCAAAACATACCTTTCCACATGTCATATTGGGCTTGGCCCATTTCCATATCATTTCTTATCAGAACAATGCAACATGAAACCCAACCCAATCCTAAGGTCCATCCGCTACACACCCCCTTATCCAAATTTACCACACACCGGGGACTACCGAGTCACCCTCTCCTTTCCCTCCAAAAAGGCAACCAATGCCATCCACGATGTAGCGTATAGCTAACATCAAACCACGATGGAGCACACAGCAATCCATCAAGCCACGATATGGCATAAAGCCCATATCAATCAAGGTAACCACGCGAACTAAATCGCAAAGATCCACAACGCGACCTCAGTCAGCGCCAATCCACGATGTAGCACAAAGCTGGCATCAACCACGTACTCGAAGTACACCCGTACCTTCTTTCAAAAACCCACCCATGCACATGTAACGTGATATAATAACAAGGTGATGCATGAGCATGTCTTTCACACAAATATAGGCATACAATCATATTTAAATCAGTGATCACATAGTAACAAGTTTGCCACTAACCTGGTCATCGTCATACCCCTTAAGGGTACCATTTTCACATTTAACTGCACTTGTTAGCAAACATATAAAATAGGCAAATATCACGCAAATCCCGGAAACAATGGCTAACTACACACCTTATTACTAGGAGTTCTAGACTCTCGATCCTCGATGCTATCGTCTAGCGAAACTACGGCTATTTGCTTAACGTTTTCTGTTGCACGTCCACACCCCGGTGGCCAATCTCGCATGTGCCAGAAACGGATCTCTTCTTGAACTTTGGGATGGGGACTTTCCTTGCCCACCTTGGATCGGTACTCGAATCCACGCCCATCGTAATCACTTAATTAGAACCCTTTGGTTAAACGTCATAATACAAAATCTCAAGCGAACAACTACAATTTAACTTACTTATCAAACGATCTAAAATCTCAAAGGCTCATCTGCATTTTTGTCGATTTGCCCCTTAGATGATCGAATCCAAGAGACTTCCTCAATGCTTCCTTCTTTCGGCTACACACAAGAGATTATACTTAATGGCACTATGACATTCGGCCATGCCAAAACTAAGGCCAACCATTCGGTTTTGGCCATTACAACAAGGAATTCATAAATCGATTACTAAGGGCAGAACATACTTACCACTCTTGCTTAAGGTTGGCCAACCACACTAGGACACCAAGGAGATCAGCACCACTCCACTATTCGGCCAAGATGACACTAAATATGGGAAGGGAATTTCGGCACACCAAGAGGGAGAGGCAAAAGACTTGATGAAGAATTAGCACTCTACCCTCCCCTATTTATAGCATTCGGCCAACCCCCCTTGAAGTCTCCAAGATTTGGCCAACACCTCACTAATTCAATTCCATTTGAATTAGTTCAAAACAACTTGAATTGTTTTACTATTATCCCACTTATCAAAAAAAAAAACCAAATAAATAATAATTATCCCTACTTAATCTAATTAATAATAAATAATAATTATCCCACACTTAAATAGATAAAAATAAAACAAAATCCTATACTTAATATAACTAAGTAGATAAATAAAATACTAATAGCACTTTATCCAATATCACCACTTTAATCAAAATAAAAGACCACCCCTTGGCCGGCCACCACTTTTTTTTAATTCTAAACCAATTTCCTTTCCTATCTTAAACTCCTATTTTATCACCTCATAAAAACAATCTAATAGCAGCCATTTATCTCCTATTTCTAATTTAAAACTACCTAAGATAATCCATTATTAATCTAAAATAATAAAATAACCAAATACTTATCCTAAATAAAAACAAATACAAGATAATTAAAACACTACCACCCTTATCATCTATCTCAACTAGATAAATAAATTAAATAAAATAATAAAAAATAAATAAAAAATAATAAAAGAAACATTTATCCAAATTAATTTAAAAGAACAAAAGCTAACTTAATCTATATCTCTTTGGAAGATCCCATGTGCCGTCCAATCTTTACCAAGTCTCTTTGCAAAAATAAGAATAAAATAAAAATAAAACTCCAATTGCACAAACCTTGGATTCGAACTCAGGACACCATGTGCTGCTGCGACCTTTCCCCCAACGCCTGTGCCACTCGGCCTCATTGAATTTCATGCTAAAAACCCCAACAATTATTTTTAAATCCTTCCTACGCAAAAGCCCCCATAACCGCACAACAAAAATAAAACTCCAAAATGCCGCCGCCCCACTCGAACCGGCTCTCTCTCTTCCCCAAAGTGCCTAAGTGGCGCATGAGTGCCACTTTGCCTTGCTGGACTTCCATGTCCATCAATCCTGCCCATTTTATTTTTAAGGCCTACTTAGCCCTGGTCCTTGACGCAAAAATAAAACAAAATTGCTGCCCAAAGAACTCGAACCCTTGCTCCCTTAGGCGTTACCTTCCAAAGCCCCAAGCAGCGCCTCCACGCCACTTTGCCAATGCCTTTCTTGCGTCCTAAACTCCACAATTTTATTTTTAAGGCCTTCTTGCCCAGTCTCTCTTTTTTTACACTAAAAATCTAAAATTTTCCAAAGTCTTCCCCTTTTAGCCGAGCATTCTCAAAACCTCTAAAACACCTCCAAACACACCCAACAACCTACCAACACCTGAACTATACTCAAATTGCATAGCCCCTAAACCAGGGTGTTACAATTCTACCCTCCTTAAAATAATTTCGTCCTCGAAATTACTTACTACCATGCAATCCTAACTCCCTACTCTACGCGCCTCAGCAAGCACTCTGATTTCAACTCATCCTACTTCCCAAACGTATTCTCTAAGTTCTCACTCAAGATCCAAATTATACAGGAAAGAATTAACTTACAAACAAGGAGAACAATTAAAGAGTATTCCAAAACAAAGGAGCTTACCTGATATCACATCCTTGGTTGACTTTGACTAGAACCACGACCCTCGTTGCTCGTGGACAATTCTTAACTAAATGTGCCTTAGATCCGCACCGAAAGCATTCTTTACTATTTCCCCAACACTCTCCTGTGTGAGGTCTTCCACATCGAACACAAGAACGATTCCGATCCATTGGTACAAGTGCACTTACGGTGGTTCTCGGTCCTTGGTCTTTTACGGACATTACCAAGCGATCCGACGGTCCAATATTTCTCTTATTCTCGCTCCTATTCTTTCTCGGTTTTCTCTTATAGTCTTCTTAACCTCTTCAATGATCCGAGCTTTCTCTACTAGCACCGAAGTCTCTCTCCTCATGAGCAATCACCATTCGAAGTTCATCTCGCAATCCGTCCTCAAACCGGACGCACCTCTCATAATCGGTGGCCACAATTCCCTTAGCATACCGACTAAGTCGCACGAATTCCGCTCAGACTCGACTATCGACTTACTTCCTTGTACTAGATTTAGAAAGCGCTTTCCTTTGCGAGTCCAAATAAGCGCTCCTACGTACTTTCCTTCAAACTTAACCTTAAAGAAGTCCCAATCCCGCCGATCTGCCGGTACACTTTGCTTGACAAAGTGAGCCACCAACGATAAGCCGTCGCGAAGCAACGTAAACAAACACCTTCACTTTTCTTCATTGGTGCGGTCCAAATCGTCCATGATTCTTTCGATCGCTTCTAGCCAATACTCCGCCACGCTCGGAGCTACTCCAGATATTCCTCTAAAGATCTCGGCTCCGTTCAATCTAAGCCTTTCCGACACCGACTTTCGAGTTCCATTTCCTCTACTAGCTCCTCGCTACACGCTCTAAAATTCGTAACATGGCCCGCGACACTGCGTCATCTTCTTCTATCCGATCTTGCCCTTCTACGCCCCACGGTGGCGGCACTTCACTTTCTCGACTCATGGCGGACCTACGGGTTCGAAGTCGCCATTCTACCTCTACCGCGTCTCCTAGAATTCATCTCTATCGTCGCGATTTAATCTGATTAAGGAGTTTTATGCATTAGTATTTGTTCCACTGTTTAACCACGAACAATTTTATGAAAAGAATTTCTAGAGGTAGTTCTTTCGATCACACAAATTTTCAGTTCAAGTTTACTACTCTAGTTCAAAAATCATATTCACACTCATCAATAGAGACACCTTCATTTCTCAATGAAGACACATTCAGTGGTATCTACCACACACATTCACTATTCGGACCTTTCTGCCCGTTTCCACCCCAGGGGTATTTTCGTCATTTTCCTATAGAGGTATTTCGGTAATAAACCAAAGCAATTCCAAAAACTTTAATGAGTCAGGATCTTTATGAAATTCTCAGAATTGAAGAGTATTTTCGAAAATTCCGCAAATTAAAGGTATAACAGGATTTTGGTAACCAGGGGTATTTTGGTAATTTTGTTAATCAGGGTAATTTTGTGAATTTCAAAGTCGGAGTTATTATTTTTGCCATACAGAAAATTGGGTACCTTTGCAAAGTAAGAAAATTAAACTTGGGGTTAAACCGGAAATTTTAAAAGTCAGGGGCATTTTAGTAATTTTCAACATAGGGGTATTCTTGTAAATTTTAAAACCAAGAATTTTTAAAACAAGAAGGCTAATCCCTTTCGGGTTTTAATAATTGGTTTAGCCTATGAACAAGTCCTTTTGGTTAAGGTGAACCGTAGCTACGCACCAGGTAGGATTCCAGCGAAGAGGAGGTGAGTCACGAGGACTGCTTAAGTACCAAGCTCTTCCGGATCCACTCCTAGACATGCGCACAATGGTTGCCACACCTTAACTCGGCGACTTAATCACAGGTTTGTTTAGTAATTTTAAGTCTTATGCATATGTTTGAGTAGACTAGTCCTAGGGTTCAATAGATCCTAGTTCACTAATCTACGAGCCCAACTAAGCCCATAACAGTTCATAATAGTAAAGCACTTCAAAAGTCCGAAGTACTTACCTGGTGGACTCGGGCCGGAGGTACAGGTGCCATGCCAGAATACCTGAAAAAGTTTCTTAAAAAGCCCATTTTGAGAATGTTTTTGGGCCCAAAACCCTCAAAGCCGAGTTTTGAACTTGGCTCTGATACCAATTTGTAACACCCCCAAACCCGGCCCACAAGTCCTGACCGGATCTGGTTATGTCACTGCGGAAACCGTTTGAAAAATCTTTGACTTTAGAATAAAACTTGAAAATTTTATTAAACTTGGAAAGTGTGTCCATTGCAAATAATAAACTAAGCTTGATATAAAATATGTGAATTAAAACTTTATTATATTTTATTATAATATAAATCATTTGAAGAAAATATATCTAAGTATAATATAAGCTTCAATAATCGTAAATAGAATACTTTAAATAAAAGTGGCCTTTATTACATCAAATAAATACCCAAAACCGATAATATAAAATAATTAAATAAAACATCTAATCGCATAAAATCTACTGCATGGCCATCTTTGTATCCACTCCAACCCGGTCCGATCAACATGTCACCTGCGACGTTGGATAAATAATTGGGTGAGTCATACAGACTCAGTGTGTAATTAAACCACTGATATCCACCCACATGCTAGCCACAAATCAACCCAAATATCAAATGCGCATGTAAATATAATCATTTAAACATTACTACAATCGGGCTTAGCCCACAATCAAATCATATTCAAGCATTGGGCTAGGCCCTTTTCTTATTAATTCATCGATCACCGGGCTCGGCCCATTTCCACGTATGTTCTCAAAACATACCTTTCCACATGTCATATTGGGCTTGGCCCATTTCCATATCATTTCTTATCGAACAATGCAACATGAAACCCAACCCAATCCTAAGGTCCATCCGCTACACACCCCTTATCCAAATTTACCACACACCGTGGGGACTACCGAGTCACCCTCTCCTTTTCCCTCCAAAAAGGCAACCAATGCCATCCACGATGTAGCGTATAGCTAACATCAAACCACGATGGAGCACACAAGCAATCCATCAAGCCACGATATGGCATAAAGCCCATATCAATCAAGGTAACCACGCGAACTAAATCGCAAAGATCCACAACGCGACCTCGATCGCCGCCAATCCACGATGTAGCACAAAGTCGGCATCAACCACGCACTCGAAGTACACCCGCACCTTCTTTCAAAACCCACCCATGCACATGTAACGTGATATAATAACAAGGTGATGCATGAGCATGTCTTTCACACAAATATAGGCATACAATCATATTTAAATCGGTTGATCACATAGTAACAAGTTTGCCACTAACACGGTCATCGTCATACCCTTAAGGGTACCATTTTCACATTTAATCGCACTTGTTAGCAAACATATAAAATAGGCAAATATCACGCAAATCCCGGAAACAATGGCTAACTACACACCTTATTACTAGGAGTTCTAGACTCTCGATCCTCGATGCTATCGTCTCAGCGAAACTACGGCTATTTGCTTAACGTTTTCACGTTGCGTCCACACCCGGTGGCCAATCTCGCATGCGTAAACGGATCTCTTCTTGAACTTTGGGATGGGGACTTTCCTTGCCCACCTTGGTCGGTACTCGAATCCACGCCCATCGTAATCACTTAATTAGAACCCTTTGGTTAAACGTCATAATACAAAATCTCGCTTAACAACTACAATTTAACTTACTTACCGAAACGATCTAAAATCTCAAAGGCTCATCTCAGTACTTTGTCGATTTGCCCCTTAGATGATCGAATCCAAGAGACTTCCTCAATGCTTCCTTCTTTCGGCTACACACAAGAGATTATACTTAATGGCACTATGACATTCGGCCATGTTAAAAACTAAGGCCAACCATTCGGTTTTGGCCATTACAACAAGGAATTCATAAATCGATTACTAAAGGCGTAACATACTTACCACTCTTGCTTAGGTTCGGCCAACCACACTAGGACACCAAGGAGATCAGCACCACTCCACTATTCGGCCAAGATGACACTAAATATGGGAAGGGAATTTCGGCACACCAAGAGGGAGAGGCAAAAGACTTGATGAAGAATTAGCACTCTACCCTCCCCTATTTATAGCATTCGGCCAACCCCCCTTGAAGTCTCCAAGATTTGGCCAACACCTCACTAATTCAATTCCATTTGAATTAGTTCAAAACAACTTGAATTGTTTTACTATTATCCCACTTATCAAAATAAAAAAAAACCAAATAAATAATAATTATCCCTACTTAATCTAATTAATAATAAATAATAATTATCCCACACTTAAATAGATAAAAATAAAACAAAATCCTATACTTAATATAACTAAGTAGATAAATAAAATACTAATAGCACTTTATCCAATATCACCACTTTAATCAAAATAAAAGACCACCCCTTGGCCGGCCACCACTTTTTTTTTAATTCTAAACCAATTTCCTTTCCTATCTTAAACTCCTATTTTATCACCTCATAAAAACAATCTAATAGCAGCCATTTATCTCCTATTTCTAATTTAAAACTACCTAAGATAATCCATTATTAATCTAAAATAATAAAATAACCAAATACTTATCCTAAATAAAAACAAATACAAGATAATTAAAACACTACCACCCTTATCATCTATCTCAACTAGATAAATAAATTAAATAAAATAATAAAAAAATAAATAAAAAAATAATAAAAGAAACATTTATCCAGCCGAATTTAAAAGAACAAAAGCTAACTTAATCTATATCTACTGGAAGATCCCATGTGCCGCCCAATCTTTACCAAGTCTTTGCAAAAATAAGAATAAAATAAAAATAAAACTCCAATTGCTGACCTTGGATTCGAACTCAGGACACCATGTCTGCTGTGACCTTTCCCCCAACGCCCAGGCCACTCGGCCTCATTGAATTTCATGCTAAAAACCCCCAACAATTATTTTTAAATCCTTCCTACGCCAGCCCATAACCGCACAACAAAAATAAAACTCCAAAATGCCGCTGCCCCCACTGAACCAGCTCTCTCTTCCCCAGTGCCTAAGTGGCGCATGAGTGCCACTTTGCCACCTGGACTTCCATGTCCATCAATCCCGCCCATTTTATTTTTAAGGCCTACTTAGCCCAGTCCCTTGACGCAAAAATAAAACAAAATTGCTGCCCCAGCAACTCGAACCCTTGCTCCCTTAGGCGTTACCTTCCAAAGCCCCCAAGCAGCGCCTCCACGCCACTTTGCCAATGCCTTTCTTGCGTCCTAAACTCCACAATTTTATTTTTAAGGCCTTCCTGCCCAGTCTCTCTTTTTTTACACTAAAAATCTAAAATTTTCCAAAGTCTTCCCCTTTTAGCCGAGCATTCTCAAAACCTCTAAAACACCTCCAAACACACCCAACAACCTACCAACACCTGAACTATACTCAAATTGCATAGCCCCTAAACCAGGGTGTTACAAGTTTCCCTTTTCCTCGATTATCTACCAATTGGTTTAATTTTTTATCTATACGGTAATTTATTTCAAACTACCAGTTCTAATTATCTTATAACAACTTATCTAAGGCATTTAACAACTTAATTTCATTTTATGCAAATTCCCCAAATTTTTTCATTTTATTCAATTTAGTCCCTAAAACCAAAACTATCACAATTTTTACATTTAAGCCCTGTTTTTCATTCCAATTCCAATTTCATCCCTATTCAGCCCTCTAAATTCAATAATTACAGAAATTTCATGCCAAATTCAAAATATTTGCATTTTAGTCCTTAAACTCAAAACTAACAAAAATCACTTTACAAATTAGTCATTAATCTTTTCCAAGCTTACAAATCTACCATTTAACATTCAAAAAGCTTAAAAATCATCAATGACAACTTTTCTATACTTTAACAATTTTACGATTTAATACCCGAACTAGCTAGATTAAGTTACAACGATCTCAAAAATATAAAATTTATGACAAACGAAGATCCAGAGGACTTACATGCAAGGGCCAAACAAACTTGAAGAAAGAAAAAATGGATGGTGACTTTTGTTTATTTAATATTTTATCATATATCATATATTAGTCGGAATGAAATTCGATTTCAAAATTACTCATTAAGGACATCATATTTCTTATTCCTACTGAATTTCCTGATAGTTTTACATTTTATTCAATTTGGTCCCTAATGTACGAAACTAACAATTAAGTTTTACAATTTAGTCATTTTCTTAATCTAAGCTTAATTTCTAACAATTTCACACCAATTTCATTCAATTCTCAACAATGAAAACTTTCAAAACTTTAACAGTTTTACAAATTGCTACATTAGCTAGCTAAATCAAGCTCCCATGACCCCAAATCTATAAAAATTACAAGAAAATGACTTGAATTAGCTTACCAGTTTATGGTCAAATAGAAAATTTTGAAAGCTTGGCTTTTTTCTTCTTTAATGGCCGCGATTGGATTTGGGAAGATGATGAATATGTAATCTTTCACTATATTTTATTATATATACTTAGTTTAAAGGTTGATTAACTTAATTAACTTTGTTTTTACCTTAATTACCTTAATTAATTAACATATATTAATATCGTCCACTAACACTCACTTTGGCATGGTCTAATTGTTGTTTTGAACCTTTGGCAAATTGCAATTTAAATTCCCAAGTCATTTCCTAATTAGAAATCTATAGCGATTGGACTTTACAATTTAGTCCCTGAGCCCTAATTAACTAGAATTTCGGCTAAATTGACTATCCAAATTTCAATTCATCCATAAAATAACTCCTTAAATATCCTTATTTAATATTTACAAACTCAGTTTATGGAAACGAGGTCCTAAAACAACAATCTTTGATACCATTAGAAACCGAGTCGTTACACTTGTTCCTTCAAGGCCAATAATGGCCTCGAGAACATTATCTTTCTTAGTTAGCTCACCCACAGTAGTATTGAGAAACCCTTGCATCGCATCAACATTTGCATTAAGAGCTTCTGCCACTTGTCCCTTGAGCTAGTCTTGCCTCAGTTCTAGCTATATGATGCGTCCCTCAACTTCCTCAAGGGTCTCCCTCACATCACCCATGGAGCCCTCGAGTTTGGCAACCCTACCTTCCAAAGCTGAAAGCATATCCTTCGGTCTGCTAGCTTTCCTACTCCCCCACGAATCTCCCTAGGCTCAATTAGTTCCTTCGAACCTTAGCTCGGATACCAACTATCATGGGGTTAGAAGTTTAGTTTAGTAAACCGCATGGCCTTAGTCGATTCCTTTGCTTCAAATCCACCTAAGTCAGCATATCTCTCGAAAGTGAGAATTCTTCAAGGGAAATTCTTAAGGCACTGAAATAAAATGGAAGCAAACTCAAAAGAAAAATGAACTCGAATCGAACGGGAAAGCCACAAGAAAGGCAATGCACATAAGGTTTTTGAGTAAATACTCTCAAATATATTCAATAATTATGAATGGGATGATTATAAATGAGGGGGAAGGCCCGTACTTATAGTTGAGCTCTCCCAGATCCAACAATACACTTTAAATTACATTGACGGTCAAGATTAAAGTCTATCTACAAGATGAGATCCTAAGAGATTTAAACTCTATACAATATTATCCCTTACGATTTACAATATTCACCATGGTAACTCTAGTTTTATTGGAGTGTTTCACTAGGTCACAAAGGTTTCAAGTAAATGGACTTCTCCATATGTTTCACAAATCGGGCCCGTTCAAGTGGGTCAAATGAGCCACATTTAATCAATTGACCTCTATGGGACGCTCTGTGTGCATTTTTCATGAGCTTTGATCCACGGTCCATGACAAATACACTCCTCTGGGCCCTATACCTCAGGCCTATCTTTAGTAACTACATCTATGAACCCAGAACCTTGTGGAATTTTACCCTTCCCTTTTTTCCTTCTTTGGATATTCTCCACCACCACGATATCCATCCTTTGATCATTATTACCTTCCTTGACAACCATATCCTATAAAATATCATTGTCCAACTCAACTAATATATCATACTAAGATTTTAGGTGACTTGCCTAATCCACTCCTACAATCTTGTCTTTAATGGTCTCATTTGTTGGTTTCTCTTGCTGTCATCGACGACTAACTTGCATCCACGGTCCAAAGTTCAAGCTAGTTTCCACCACTTTACTTCCTTTCCCATTCTGGGATTGTACTTCTAGATTTTTTATTGCCTCCACTTCCTGCTTAACACAGCTCTCCTTCAAATGACCAAAACATCCACATACATAGCATATTTTTGGGAGGCCCTCAGCATATTTTTGGGAGGCCCTCATCCTTAATATTATATTGCGATCCATCAATGTTGATCTGGCTAAGTAATGGCTTATTCAAATCAATAACAACTCTAAAACTCGCAAACTTACCCCTCTTACCAATTGTTGTATTATAGTCAATCTTTACTATTGTCCCAATCATCCCATCAATGGCTCTGAGTAACACCTTAGTATAGTATCTATAAGACAGCTCTGAAGTCGTAACCAGACCATCACCTTCAACAAGTACTTCTATTTGGTAGAGAAATTCCGGTTCTACGAGTACACCATTAGATAGTGCCCAAATACTACCAATGGCCCCTTAGTAAGTGCTTTGTTATAGTCCTGCACCTATGAAAATTTAATCAAGAAATGCTCATTGTCCAAATCCACAATCTGAAAAATCACCGGTTGGCTTGGCTTCCAAAGCAAGTATATTTTCATCAATGCTCTATACCCAATCGAGCGCCCTAGAGGCCGCACAATGACACACAATTCCCTGTTCTTCTAAATGAAAACCTGCACCCGATCCGAGAAGGAACTCTTTGGATAAGGCCCCTCCTTCGACACTGAGACATCTCCTTCAAGGAGTTCAAAGTCATCATCATTTAGCAGCATTACATCCTTCCCATTCCCCTGTTCAGAATTGGTCATTAACTTCTCCTTAAAAGACTCCTTACTCTCCTCCCCTCCAGTTATCTGGACCCCCGGATCAGATTCAGAAGGAGCTTTATTTCTAACCTTCTTCGTGGCCCTCGCACGTTCCGCTGGGATTGGAGAACCAGGGTGTTCCAGGCAAGGCTGAGAAGACAGACAAGCTTCCATTTCAACCACTATACATTCATTTATGAATTTTATCTTTGAAAGATATTTCTTTTAATATCAGTAAATAAAATAATGTAATTAATATCAATATATTTTATTGTTCTTTATGTTGATTATACTACAAATTATCATATTTTAAAAATAAAATATTTATATTATATTATTTTTATTTTCTCAATAAACTTTATAATAAATAAATAAAATATATTTTAATTACTACATACAATCAAATTCATACATCTCACAAAATAAAAACTCCAAGAAAGCCGAAAAAGAAAAACAATTAGGCTTGAGGCATCCACAATGATGCCGCTACTGCGACACTTCTATGATCTCTGCAACTCAACGCTTTTAACAAACTCCAAGAACCCTTGCCTGAGCTCCGGTTACCAGAATGTTTTTTGCCGCCATCTTCCGCTGTTGGAAACATAATCGATGGATTCCGACGGCACTGTCGGATTTTGATATCTTTAAGCTCCATTTCCGGTGGAAACTTAACCATTCCAAACATGAAAACATACCACTTCCGCTTAATAAGTTTTTTCGTAGGAACTTCGGATTTTCCGGCACTTCTTGCTGAAGGATTTCTATCCATGTCATAACGGCGAAGCTTTTTATAGTCCAAGGAACGACTGTTCCTAAGAAGCTTAGTGTACTCTTTGGTGCTGCCGGTTCGAATTATGGAGTCGCTACGTAACTCGGAGAGTGACTCGGATCGTTTGCGTAAAACATGGTTTTCTCTATCTTCTTCGAAAGAGCAATCTTTCCGTGTTTGAAAGGGAATGGATTGCTCATTCAAAGGAATGAGTTTGCCGCAAAAGATTATGTCGTCAGCTGGGCACATATCGGAGCTAAGATCGCTGAGAAACTCGAAGAGTTCAGGGCCAGCATCAGATGATGATCTTCGAGATAAGCCCTGCAAGGCAGACACTTTGCCCAAGTGATAATTTTCTGGGTTGGTTTTGGTAACATCTAAAGGAAAGTTGCAAAGAGAAAGTGCTTCTTCGTCTTCCTCTTCGGCTTGGTTTTGATGGCGATGAATATGAGCAATGTTTTCTCCCATTGTTCTATGTGTTGGAGAAATAGGAAATGAGAGAAAGTTGGAAAATGTAACGGGAAGAGAAGTTTCCATGCAAGGAAAAAAGTGATGCTCTAAGGAGGAGAATATATATTTACACAAACACGTCAAAAAGAAATCTAAAAAGGGAGAAAAGTAAGTGGAATGTTGTTATTTTTAGGTTTAAATATATATAAGATATTTTTCTATTATTTTAATTTTATTTTATTTTAAAATCTTGGTTACATTGATAACTCCTAAAATTTGTACAACTATCAAACTTTTATAAAAGAAATACAAATAAAGAATTTTAAAAGTTTCTATATTTTCAGTGAAAAAAATAAAAATATAAAAATAAAACAATTACAAAAAGTATAAAAACAATATAAAATTATAAAAATACAAAATCATATTTTGGAAATTACAAAGGAATTTAGAAAAGCGTGACTAGAAGGGAGGTCTTGCTACCACATTGCCTTATTAGAAAAAGCATTTTGTATTCTTTTTAGATTTTCATAATGTTTTATAGTTTTTTAAATCTGTTCTAATTATTTTTATAAATTTTGCAAATTTTATTTTTTATTAAAAAATGAAATACTTTTATTTTTTATTTTTTTATTTGTAAAGAACTATTACTAAATTGATAAATATTATAAATATAATAACTAAAAATTTATCTCATCTTTTTCAAAAATGTCACATCAACTATATTAATTGGTAAAATTTTTCAAATTTATAAATTAAACTAAGATTTAAAAAAATAAAAAAATACAAGGAGGTTTATCATATCTAAACCTTATTTTTACTACAAGCTTGTTTCTTTTTTATTAGGTTTTTATTTTAAAAAGTAAATTATCGTACCCTACGGGAGTTAGGTGAGATGATAAAATTTTTTTTATCTTAATCAGTTATTAGTAACTTTAAAACATGTGGCTAGCATCTACCCTTTAATAGGCCTACAGAACGCGAAGGATTAATAATCTAATCATTGACAACATTTGTGAGAAAATATATAAAATCTGTTATTGTTGAATTGATAGCTTAAATTAAAAATTATTTTCTAAAGAAAATAAGAGGGTTTTTTATAGTTAAACTTGTCAACAACAACTTAAGTCATACAATTCATTTAACACTAAATCTTAGTCCCTGTTTGAAGTGTTGTGGTTTTAGGGGTGGGAGTGGATGATGATTCTCATATTTCAACTTCAATCATCAACAACATCAAAGATAAGCTTTGCTTCTCTCTTAAGTCTATTTATTATACTCCAAATGTCTATTCACGTAAATAATCATTAACTACAACAAAATATACGGAAGAAAAAACTACAGTTAAAAGTGTGGAATTTAATTTTGCCAACCATCTACTTATATAACTTATGTCATTTTTACTACTCTTAATTCTTAATACAATTAAAGAGAGAATATATATTTTTTCTCTTAAATTTGGTAACCACATCTATTTTGGTATTTATATTTTTTTGTGATTAATTTTAGTTTTTAAATTTGACATTTAGATCCATTTTAGTCCCTGATAGTGAATTATGTCAAGATTTAATGATTTGACCACTAGAATAAGACTTGATTGGACGAATCGAGAATTGATCGATATCATGGTCCGAACAAAAGGGTTAGATGGTTGATTCGAAAACTGTTTCAAATTAGTAAAAATTAAAAACCAGGACAAAATCCCCAGTTGAACAGGTTGAATTGATTTAATACTTTTTTTATAAATATTTTTAGACTTTTATGAATATTTATTTATTTAATTATTGTTGATTTGACAATTGAACTGGTTGAATTAGAAACCTATGGTCTGACCTGTTTAATCATGGTCTGGTTATTAAAACAATGAGATTGTACTACATCATCACCTAAAAATTTATATAACTTTTTTTAATTTTCAAGTGATGTTGTGGCACAATCTTAGAGTGTCACATCATCAAACATTTATTTTTTCAAGTTTAGGGACCAAAATGAACCTAATTATCAAGTTCAAGTGCCAAAGTAGACCAAAAAAAAAAAGAGTAAAAGTACCAAAGTGAATCTAATTGCCAAGTTCATGGTCCAAAACATATTCCTAAGATAAAATATGGTAGGTAGATACTAGGTTTAAGGGTTCAAAATGTCTCTGAATTTTAAAAAAATCAATTAAGCTTTTGAACAAAAAATACACCCAATTGAATCCTTGAACTTTGGATTTTCCGTCAATTAGACCTTTTATCGTGAAAGAGTAACAACAATGGTTTTCTTCCATTTTTGGGTAATTTTTGTCACGTGTCATGTTAGAATTGTGCTATATGTCAAAAAAGAGTGTTTTCTATTGAAAATAATTGAAAAAATAAAAAAAAATTATAAAAAATCATATAAAATTATGGAAAATTGGTATGTCTTTATTTTTTTATTTCATATAAAAATTATGGAAAATTATTTTATCATTATAAAAAATATATTTCATATAAAAATTACAAAAATAATTGTTATTATCAGTTATGTTTTAAAATATAAATAAAATATTTTTAAATATTATCTATATTATTATTAAATATTTAATTGAATTAGTGTCACAGCACCAATTCAATTAGGAAAAGATTTATTAAATCATTCATTTTAAAAATAAAACTATAAGTTTTTTTTTTGTATTTTATATTTTATATTTTATATGAAATCTAGAAAATCCAATTTAAACCCAAAATATATTTAGAAAGAAATCTCCATCCATATTTGAACTAAAAAAAAAAAAACCAAAGTACTATTCCAATCAAAATCTCATTAGATTTTTTTAAAAATTATAGATATATTTTTTTTTTAAAAAAAATTCCACTTAGGTCATTAGTATATTATAATTTAATAATATATATATATATATATATATATATATATTACAATCAAGATATATTTCATATTTATTTTACAGTTTATAGAGATTAATATTTTTGGAATTCGTAATTACTCCTTTCAATAATATTATTTTCAAAGTTTGAATTCAACAAGTACTTCATAATACTTGATAATATATTTTACTTGTTGACAACTAAAATAGTATAATATATTATTTATATAAATTGTGCCGAACTGATTGGGTTTGAACGGAGTTAATGTTTTACTTGTTTGCTCAAAATATTTTCGGGCATATGTCACCTAAATAAGCAATTTTCTTTCTTGAATCAAGAAAGATTATAGTTGCCGGCATTATCATTGTGAACAACATAACTACTACGTACTTAAACCCACTTTGCTTCATTCATAAACTAAATTGATCTTATTTCGCATGAAAATCCACAATCACCCCTTTTGTAGATGAAGCCAAGCTCAAGTTTTCATGATTGCTCATCAAGGACTTGCACTCTAACTCGCTTTTACAAATAAATCAATATCATTTCAATTTCATTAAATCTCTACGTTTACATTTTCTTCTTTTTAAATTGTGATTTTTTAATACTAATAAAATTAATTTCCATATTCGTGTGATGTAGAAGGTATGTTAATTTAATTAAATGAAAAGGTCATGGATACAAGGAGGTATCTTAATTTAATCAAATGTAAATAAGGGTGTATTTGTTTTCCGGATTTTTTTTTATTTTCTTGTATTATTTCATGAAAAACAGTCTGATCAACGGAAAATGATTTACAAGTCAACGAAAAATAAGTCCATTTTCTTGTAAATTGACTTATCCCTAGTCTTTTTCCAAAAAAAAAAGGTTTCATTCATGAGTAAATTTATTTTTACATAAAAATAAATTTGAAACAAGCTTAATATTATTATATTAAAAGAAATTTTAATTTTAATTTTTAAAAATACTGAAAATATTAATATTAAATATTATAATGTTGAATATTATTAAATATACATATTTAATTATTTATACTTGATAATATGATTAATATAATTAATATAATTTATTATTTTAGAAAATTATTTTGTATTACAATTTAGTTTTAACAATAAACTTAACAATAATAAATTTAATTTTAAATAATATTATTAATACATTAATGAAAATATTTATACTAATATTTTGATAATAAATATATATTACACTTTATATATATGCAATAATAAATATTTTATTGTATAAAATATTATTATTTTAATTATATAAATATAAATATTTGTTTAAATCATGCTTAGCTTCATTTATTTCTTCCAACTCTAACGTGTCACCATCCACTTCCATATATGCAACTAGTTTTTTATATCATGTGATACACGGGTTTGGCTGTATGTATCAACTAAATATTGTAACATTCCAACAATACTAACTAATATGATTCTCTCACTTCACATTGGGTTGATTATTTGTTTGTGACAAATTTTGGAGTATAAATTTGAATGTTAAAATTTATTATGATCCTACTTTTAGTTTCAAAATTTGGACCCTCTACTTTTTGGATTTAAAAATTTAGGTCCAATTGTTACCAGAGTTAAAATTATTCTATTAAATTCACTGATATGATATTTTGGAATTAAAACAAAAATCATTTGGTAATCATGTAACAATGAAAATAACATTGAAAATATTTATATTAATTTTTTTCATAAAAACATTCATTCAAACTTGTCATGATAAAATAAGTTCTTTTGTTGGAATATTGTTCCTAAGAAAAATTGACGTAAGCATTTTGATTGAAATGATTATTAGATATTTAGACTAACTAATGGCATTATAAAAGTAGAAATATCAAATTATGTAAACAAATAAAGTACATAGATTAAATATCAAGTTTTAACATAATATAAGGCTAAAACTGAAGTTTGATCATTGTTTTATAATGTAAAAAAAAAAAAAAAAAAAAGCAGCAAGGCAAGCCTAAAAGAAATAGAAAGCTACTTATCCATCTCTAAGACCCTTAGTGCATGCAGATTATATATAATAATGTAATATGTTAACAAAAAAAATAATGATATTAACTATTTGGATGAATTAATAGCATTATAAAAATACAAGGACCAAATTATTTTCTAATTGTAACAATTAAATCTAAAATTTAGGCATAATAGAGGGACCAAATTGAAATTTAAACACTTCTCTAAAACTAAAAAAAAGGGGTAAGACTGACGCAAACCTGAAAGAAATAGGAAACCACGTGTCAATCTCTAAGACTCATAGGTTATTCAAATTATATATAACCATGTAATGTTTTAATAAAAAAGTTAACGATATTAACTATTTGAATTTATTAATAACATTATAAAAATATAGAGATCAATTTATGTTAAAAAATTAAAGCATATAAATTAAATCTCAAACTTAAATATTTTAGAAGGACTAAATTTGAAATTTAACCATATTGATAAAATGCAAAAAAAAAAAAAAAGGAAAAAAAAAAAAAGAAGAAAGAAGGGAGTGCGACGTGTAAGTAACCTTCCTTTTATATATAGTTACAAGTATGGTTTCCCGAGGCTTCATATTGGGAATTTTTTGTGCTATATTATAAAGTAAAATTTTAAAAATTAAAATATGCTCCAAGTTATTCTACTTTTTATACATTTAAAATTTAATCATCATATTTTTATTTTCAAGAATTTAATCTTTCTACTTTTCGAATTTAAAAATTCAGGCGTAGTTGCTAACGTTAAAATTGTTCTATTAAATTTGTTGGTTTGACGTTTTGGAATTTAATAAATAAAATACTCGATTAGTATTCATATGATAAAAAAATAACATTTTCATGGGCCTAAATTTAACAAAGAATTTTAATGATGTTAACAACTCTTAAAATTCACATGAGCATTTAATTAGAATAAAGTATTTAGGCTAACTATTAACATGGTAAAAGTTAAGGTATCAAATTATGTCAAAAGTTGAAGTATAGAGATTAAATATCAAATTTGACCGTAATATAGGAACAAAAACTAAAAATTGACAATTGTTATATAATCTATAAAAAAACAAAGGGATAAGAATTGATTTTAACCATTATACTATAATGTAAAAGAAAAGAAGAGACACTTGGACATGTGTCATGTCAAGAAGGCCTTAAATTATAAAAGTTGAGGTATCAAATTATAAAAAAAGAAGTTAAAGTATAGAGATTAAATTTTAAGCGTAGTATAGGGATTAAAACTAAAATTTGACCATTGTTATATAATTTGACTTATCATTCCAAGATATTTTTTTTATTAGAAAGGAGTTTTTAAGAACAATTTATGTTTGCATTTTAACCAAAATATTGGAGGATAATAACTATTTGGACTAACTAATGTCATTGTAAAAAGTAGAGGTCCAAATTATTATGTCAAATTAAAATATAAAGACTAAATCATAAATCTGATTATAGTAGAGGATCAAAAGTAAAAATTTACCATTTATCTTTCAATGGAAAAATAAAGAAGAGAAAAAGGATGGCGAGGAAACACTCGTGGCATGCAAAGGCCTTCATTTTATATATAATTTATAGATATTGAAGAAGTAATGACAAACTTATTTAAATATTTAATTTTTAGAATTATGATATTTTGTATTATGATTGTTGTATCCCTCTATCACTTGGATAAGTGTTAGTTCCAGAGGTTGCATTAACCATCCTATTGGCTCTGCCTAAAACGATACTTTGCCCAGTCACCTGCTTTGGTCAAAAGAGCATCCTCCTCCTACGCTCTTGACCACCTGCTCTCTGCACCCTTTGGTAAGACCATCCACTCCTTTTAGGAAGGGCCAAACATTACCTTAAGGTCATGAAGGGCCCAAATGAGCATAACAACATCGTATTGATGGAATGAAGAACGGAATGGGCTCCATTATGCATGTCTTTCACGCATTAGATGAGGATAACTTTCTTCATAAAAATCTACCACGTCATGCTAATGGACAAGGGGACCTCTATCACATCCCAAAAATCGGGTTAGTAGAATTGGGTTTGTGAATCGAGGGTGGTCATGCCCCGATTTTTAATGTTATATTATGTGTGTTTGTTAGCAAGATTGAGTTACTGGCTAGATGGTTAAAAGATGATTAAGAGTTAGTGAAATTATCCTTGAGACTCGAGTTCGATTCCCTTCTCTTGGATAATTTTTATTTTTAGTATTCTTGCCCAAAACCCTAGTTGTGTAGTCTCTACCTAGAAACCCTAGGTATATATTGTATTTTTCCTTTCAGTTTAGCCTCATTTGCTCATTTTTTTCACTTTCTCTGTCATCCCTCTTTTCTTCTTCAATTGTGCCATCCCTAAGCCTAATTTCCTCCTATATTTTTCTTTCTTTTTCCATCGTTTCCGCCGTCCAAGTGAATAGCCATCATTGTCGTCCACCCTGGCTACTATTTTTCACGTCATTGCAGCCCTCGAAGCTTCTCAATCGCACCTCTTTTCTTCTTTATTTGTTGTTGGTACTACACTTCTTTCGTCACAGATCTAATCGAGTAGTGTAAGTGTAGTTTTTTTTAATCAGATCTATGTTGTTTTTCTCCTCTTCTATTTTCTGTAGTGGCTGAATAATGCTGGAGTAATAGCCGAATTGCACATGCTGAATTTTAATGTGTAATTTTTTTGAAGGGCCTAATTTGAACACCTCGGATCAGCAGTAGCATCAAAGGATAATTTGTATCTCCTATTTAATCATTGGAAGAATCTAATTGACTGTGGTCTAGATTGGAGCCATAATAGTTGCGGATTTGTGTTAGTGCATCAGATTTACCAAAATCAGGTGTGGGTCCTTAACACGTTGTGTGGAAATTGTTAATAGCATGAATATGTGATAATATGATAATTGGCCGAATAGGCATTTGTTATGGTGAATGGCCGAATGGAAAAGTGTCATTTGAGAGTGGGTATAACACCCCAAATTCGGCCTAGTCATTATGGCCAAATTTGGAAAGCTACATTGGCCACCGAAATGGTCCAGAAAAACTTTCTTAGTTTTCAAACATACTTTTTTAAAACTATTTGTGTAATTTGTTCAAAATTAGTGAAATCAAATATTTAACTTAAGCTCGCAAGAATATGAGAATTATAGAAATCAATGATTTCTGTATTTGTAAAAGTTTGATCGCTATTCAAAACTTTCATAATTTCAATCATATTTCAAAATCATTCGTTTATTTATTCAAAACTAAAGAACTTTGTTATTCTTCATTATTCACAAAAAAACATGTCAACTTCAGAAATCAAATATCTTTAGAAATCTCATTTGTAAATATTTGTAATTTTGAAAACTAAGTCTAGTTTTATGAAAAACTCTTTTCTCAGGATTGCAACAGAAAAATGTAATAGTGACATATTTTTATAAAGTTCGCAATGCAAAAATTTTGCTAAAACCATATATTTTAAAAAAATCAATATTTCATGTAACTTCGATAAAACATCAATAGACTATTTAAAACCTCAAAAACCAAGTCGTATTTTTGTCTAAAACTCAATTTCATTGTCAAAGCGAAAAGGAGCAATTTTGTCAAGTTTTAATAAAAACCAAGTTTCATACGTATTCTTATCAAATACTAATTTATGCAGTTTTTAAAACTTAATGTCATTCAATTAATTCATGCAAATTAGAATGAAAATCCCCAAAGTAATGTCCAATGCCATAGTCCATCTCAAACTTATTATAGTCCCAAAATAACAAAATATCAAAATAAACTTTCATTACTTTAATTTAAAAAGAATTCCCAAAAACTCCTCCAAATGTCGTCATTGAATCCTAACCTCGGGGTTACATGTAAAACCAGAAAACTAAATGGGGGTGAGCTATAAAGCTCAGTGTGAGTCTTAACTCAAGTAACAAGCAGGAATTCATTATACAAATCAATTAACAATAAGTACATACTCATCATACAAAATAATCAATTTTCTTTATGCACATGATCATGGCAATGCAATTTTTGTAAAACAGTTATGCAAATTTCTTTTAAAACATCCTACCAATCACCGCTACACTCCAAAATCGAGTTCTCTAGAACTTGTCCATCCAAACACTCCAAAATTGAGTTCCCAAAACTCGTCCATCCAAACACTCCAATTTGTGGACAAGCCACGATGTCTGGACAAAAAGTCGCCATGTAGGTTGTGGACGAAGCCACCAATTCTTCCTCCTTACATTGTTCCACCCCATGCATGTGATATGACCACAATGAACATATATATATTTTTCATTTCAAGATATCATTTATCACATTGGGCATGTAGAAACATGCAAATTGAATTTCTTAACATATAATATCATGTAGGGCATGTTTAACATGTGATTCACGTATTGTTTCAAGATATCGAAATATCACAATTTATTTGTCATGTAAAATCAATTATGCCATAATATCAAATAACATGAGAATGAGAATGAGAATAACATACTTTTCAAAATAGTGATAATCATAACCTCACAACATATTTTTTATAAGCTAGTTGGTTTGGGTCACTTACTTGTATAATCCGTTTTGACAGATTTAGTCTCCCGCTTTAAAATACTTAAAGTATTCACATAAAACAAAAATCAAATAATAATATTTTATTTAGGAACTATTAATGATATTTATTTAACTTGTATTGGTTTAGACCTACCCCTGAATTTCGGATCTTTTAACACCAAAACTACTCCTTATTCTCAACGATGTAGATCAGGTCAAATCTTGTGTGATCTAAACAAATAATAATCGTACATTACCAAAGTTACATTGTTAGAATCGGTTATACACAAAATAACCTCTTATGAAACTGAATCAGAAACTTACCCTTTTCAAAAAGACATTCCAAAAATTTGCTTATCTTAGAGGAATTCCAATTGATTTGGATTAGATTCTTCAAGAACGTAATATTCAAGGGTGTTAGTCTACATTTTCTATTCATGAAAAGAGAAGAAAGATTTGAGAGTTAAAGAATAACCATTACCTTCAAAATATTGGGCTAGATCATAACGATTAGTAATTCATCAAAATTTTTGTTAGACAGAGGAGTGGAGGCTAAATAAAAGAAAACAAAATATGGACAAAGTGAGTATGTAGATAATTAAATATATTACAAAAGAGAGAAAAAATAAATACTAAATTCAATTTTGACCCATCTATTTGAAGAGGGGACAAAAAAAAGAGGAAAAAGATGGGCGATGGTGGTGGTGATGCAGCGGCGTGACGGCAATAGAAGTGGAGGAGGTTTGACGGTGGTGGTGCGACGATGGTAATGAGGGAGTGGAAGAAGGGAACGATTGAGAAGTGGTGGTGATGAAGTTATGATACGATGGTTAATGGTGGTGAAGTGGTGGCCAAAATCAAAAGATTATGGTGGCTTAAGGTGGTGTAAGAGGAGGAGGAGAGAAAAAAATGAGAGAAAATGGTGGATGAGAAGAGAACAAAAATTATCTTTTATCTAGGTGCATAAGATGGAAAAGGTTATATGGTGATGGAAAAATGGAAAGGAGTGAGACATGGAAAAGAAAAGGAAAGGATGGGGAACAAAGGGAGTGAATAGGGGGCTAAAGATGGTAGGTTGACTTGTTGAAAGGTGAAACAATTCCTTGCCTATAAGGCAATGCTGTGGACAATTTGGGGGGGGGGGTTTGACCATGGTTTTTATGAAAAAAAGTTAAACAAAAATGATGAGAGAGTGGGGAATTGAACATAGAACCTAGGGGAATTAAATCAAGCTCTTGACCATTAGGCCAACTCACTAGCTTGTTATAATTCCTACAACATTTATTTAAAAAACAAGATAAGACCTTTTGCTAAGATTTGAAGCAAAATTGCACCACATAGAAAAATAATGTGAGGGAAGGGATTCGAGCACAGATCATCAAGGAAATCTCCACCACTACTTAATCACTAGACTTGATACTTATTTATTATCAAATGAGAAAAATATCATCTAAAAAAATATTCGGGCGTGACCACTCTCGTTTCATTAACCCAATTTCTACTAACCCAGTTTTCGGGATGTGACAATGGGTCTAAATTGTTAAGGTGATTAAAGGTCATAGCTGATTGCAAACTAAGGACTAATTCGTAATGGTCGAAAGTTCTAAGGCCTTAAGGTGTAATTATTCCATAGTGTGGGTACCATAAAGGTTAACCAATTGTATGACTATTGTAATTTGGTGCTTTGTACTATTTTTACTTGACTTGCAACATGACAATTATACTTGTGAAATTGATTGTATGTTTTGCATGCTATAGATTGTACATTGAATATTGCCTTCATGTAAGCATGCCACCGATATTTTTTATTGAATGTATGCAAAGCATACCACTGATATTGTTTTATTGAATGCATGTTTAGCATGCCATTATATTGAAATTGTTATCGATAAAGCATGATGTGCTACACTGTTACATGTCATATTGCATTGCATGGGTTTTGGGGTTTGATGGGTGACAGAGGAGTTCCATGGAGTACCGGCGGTTTATCCACATTATTGTTTAATAGCATATCTATGCCCCAGAGTATTGTTGGAGTATCGACGACTTATTGCAACTTACTGGTAGCTTGTCTACAAACTATTGGCAGTTTAACTGCATACTATTACTGGTGGTTTATCCACATTGAGCTTCGGTTCTTACTATTTTTGGTGTTCGAATGACGTGTTCTAGGGAACCCGTGGTGTGTAGCGGATGGATGGGTAGAACCTTTGCTGTGTTGCATTTGAACATGCCCATGTATACATATTGTTTATTTGATTGTAAGGATCTATTATGGACATTGATATTGATGGCTATATGCCCTACAATGATTATTTCAATATTTGAATTACTACTGTTTGTTCTGTTAAGACTCATGTTAAGCTTTTCAAGCTCACCTCTTTAGTTTACTTCTTATAAATAACCCTCAAGTTTAGGACCAGACTTGAAAAATCAGAGGTATCGTCTTGGATTTTTATTTAACAGAGTATTTTTAAATTTTACCTTATTTTATTATGTTTTTTTTGGACTGTGGCATGAGTTTGTTTTTTATTGGGATTTTGCATGCATATAATTTTGTTAAAAATCAAAAAATTATAATAACTGGCTTAATGTGGCATAAAACATGATTTTTCGTATAAAAACTAAAGGTTTCACTTTTTCTGCTGCCTAATGATGAAAAAAGAGTTTTAAAAAGGAAAATTGACAAAATCGATTAAGTTTTTTTTTTTCAAATGACACAACTTATTTTAGACTAGACTCTAAATTTAATCGACTTAAGACTCAGATGTTTTTGACAACTATCTTAAGTTTATAAAATCAGTCAAATCGACATGTACGAAATTGAACAGTTTTACTAGGCCATTCCGGTGGCCAAGGTAGCCTTCAAAATTCGACCATAACTTCTGAGCCGAGTTAGGGAGATTACATTTGGTGATATCAGAGCTCAAGTTTAAAACTCAAACTATGGTTTTTGTTTAATTTTGCTGCATATTTTAAAAGGGGTATTTTGGGAATCATGCAACAAACAAATAAATTTTAAAAAGTTTATTTTTCAAAAATAAATCTGAGACTCCGATGTCGATCCTACATAGTACTGATACTTCTTAAAATTATAGACAAATTGTAGACTAAAATTGTAGTTAAACATTAGACTGAAAACACTCAGAAAATAACTAAGAACTTTACTTTTGAACTACAACACTCTCACCCGACTCAATCACTGGATCTTGGTGCGAGCGTTACAATTGAACCGGCTATTGCTCATACTAAGACCTTACTACGTTTAAACAATTTGTATTTTATATTTATAAAACTTACAACTAAGTAGAAATCTCTTCACAAGGTTTACTGTCTGAACTACGGACTTTAAGGAATCTAAATAATTACAACATAAACACCCTCTTGACAAAGTTCCTGAGGGTGACCCCTATCCAATGTGCATGGCATTTCCCTTTGGTGCCCCTTGACTCATCACGATCTGGCTCGGTCCCTCCTCGAGTTCCTTATTACAAAAATCATTTATCCACAAGTCATATTGTTTGTAAGTTCAAGTGAATTTAGTGAGTTTCTTTATCCGCAAACCTACCCCACCTTGTCGGGGTTCAAATAAATAGATGATAATAATAAATATAATAACTCCATGTTTGTTTGGATCATATCTCTTAAACCCTCATAATGGACTGGATCCTGATCCTACTCCTATCCACTAGCGGTTAAGTCCTTGAGCAATTTCCTTTAGGCCATTCTACCAGCCTAAAATTAGCCTTGACAATTTCTTTGATTGTTTCACCATTTCTACGATCTTTACATTTTCTTTTACATTAATTTTCTCCCACTTATCCCCAATGTGGGTATCTTCTTCCCACCATTATGCCCTCTTAATGTGGCCTTCCGACCTATCTCCTAAGGTCTCTTGGTGAGTATTCTCAATCCCTTTTGTCATTGGCAGACCCTTTCCTTATCTTAATTCGGTATGATTCATCTTCTATCTTTTTGTATGACCAAAAATGTCCCACGCCGCCTTAGAAGACTAAATCCTGCTTAGTTAAATAGTGGGTGGATTACTCCTTGGTAATCCACTCCAATCGTATGACCTTATCCTTAAGCGTAACACGCATTTCTACAACCGACCTGTAACAGCCCGATTTTGGGGCTAGTCAGAACAGTGGTTTCGGGATCGCTAATCTGAGGTTGAATAATAATATTTTAATATTATTTTATGTGCTATAGTATGGTTATAAGGATGCATGAAAATTCTGGTGCTTTAATTTTAGCGATTTTATACTTAATTGCAAAAAAGGACTAAATCGCATAAAGTGCGAAAGTTCTATTTACAAGCTAGGGGTGTCTAATAGTTATAGAATATTAAATTGTAGGTCCTTAATGTGCAAATAGGCCATTTAGGAAGTGATGGCCGGCCATAGGGACAAGAATATTAAATGGGTCAATTAGTTAGGTGAAATTTGGTGACTAAATTGCCTTTTAAGCATAAAATAAAGAAAAGGGTGATATCATCTTTTCTTCACCACCTTCATCACCGAAAATACCAGCAAAAGGGGGGGTTTAAAAGCTTTGAAATTTTAGCAACTTATCCTCTTGCAAATAAGTGATTTTGGTGGTTTTATTTGATAATTTTTGTACTTTTGGAATCCCCAAAGCTTAAGCTAGCTAATGAGGGGACTAATTTACAATACGGTTGAAAGTTTGGGGATTTTCCATGAGAGTGTTCATGTTGTTTATTGAGTTTTTATGGAAGAAAATGAATGTTAGTGAGTTAAGAAACAACTTTTGTGAAGGGTGTTATCATGAAAACACTTAAATAGGACTTATTTGTAAAGGTAGTAATTGTGTAATAAATGCATGAAATAAATGATTTTGTGAGTTGTTGTAAAAGGAATAAATGTTCAGCTAGGCTTGTTTAATTAGAAAATGTGATGAAAAATGATTTACCAGCCTAAGGGCAAAATCGTAATTTTGCCAAAGTATAAGGGCAAAATAGTCATTTTTGCCTAAGTAGAAATTTGGATATATCATGAGTTAAGATGTGATTGAATGAGTAATTTTATTATTATAGATCAAGAAGAGCGCGAAAAAACATTGACCGAGGAAAAGGCAAGGTTACGGACTAAATTGTCGATTAAAACATTTTGCACCGAGGTAAGTTTATGTGTAAATGATACGTCTTTAATACATATGTTGTTAATTATTGGTGCATTGTAAGAATGGGATCATTTATGATTGAAATTGATAGATAGTGAGTAATTCCCGTATGAACCTCAGAATAGATATGTATGTGCGGAAAAATATCCGTAATTATTCTTTTAGTGGATTGTGTGCGATACCATCTTATTACTTACTCACTATAGGCTGTGTGCGATACCATCGTTTATACTATCATTTGGTGGGCTATGTGCGAAACTACCATAAATATTCTTGTTGGTGGGCTAAGTGCGATACCACCCTAATATTGATTAATGGTGGGCTGGGTGCGAAACCACCGGGTATTTAGTATTATTCTGAAGGGTTCATTGAGAATTTGTATAAGTGAATGTTTCAGGTTGCTTTGTGGTGATAAGTGCAGGGAATGTGTACAAGTGAATGTGAGCAATATAATTGTTATATGGTTGGAATGTGGTAAGAAATGAAATGAGTAAGCATGATTGTGGAAATGTGAATTGTTCTTGCTTAGTATATGATGTTATTGATGGTTTAGCATATGTTATGATGCTTATTATTTGCATGTAAACTTACTAAGCTTAAAGCTTACTCCCTTTCTTTTCCCTTGTTTTATAGTGTCAGAGAGCCAGTTCGGGATACGTAGATAATCGGAAGATCACCCACACTATCAGCTCATCTCGGTATATTTAGTCTTAGCATTTTGTGTATGGCATGTATAGGGCTAGGCTTAGTGTTATGTCTTGTTATTTTGGCCAAGTGTGTTGGCTCCTTTAAAGAAGAACTTTTGTAAATAGCCATAGTTGGTGGCTTATTGTTATTAATCTATGAAAAGATGAGGTTATTCATGAATGTGTATGATGCATAATTGGGTTGCTTGGTTAAAGTATGCATGAATGGATTGATGGTTGAATGTGATTATGTTTGTATGAGTTAGGGTGATAAGAAGAGCTTGGCAAAAAACCTTGTTCTTGTCCACACGGGTAGACACACGGGCGTGTGTCTAGGCCGTGTGTGACACACGGTCGGCCTCATGGGCATGTGGTTAGGCCGTGTGTCCCCTTGCATGATAGGTTTACAAGTCAGTATGCTCAGTAGTAAACACACGGGCAGAGACATGGCCGTATGTCTCAGCCGTGTGGAAGGCACGACCATGGACATGGGCGTGTGCCCAGGCCGTGTGAAGTCTGCACCTGAAATTAGGAATTTAATTCGCCACATGGTCGAAGGACACGAGCTTGTGCCTAGGCCATGTGACATTTATAAGGTGATGATGTCAGAAACAGAATGCCAAGGTTTTTGGCACACGGGCTAAGACACGGGCGTGTCAGGCCCGTGTGAGGGACACGGGCCAGGGACACGGGCGTGTGTCTGGCCGTGTAAAAATCCCTGTAGGTTTGAATTGAAAAATAATCTGTATGAGGGACACGGGCATGTGATATGCCACATGGGCGTGTCCCTTACTCCACATGGGCGTGTGGACTGTTTAGTGAAAATTTTCTAAGGTTTTCTGGAGGGCTTCAGAAGGGTTTGAATTGATCCCGACCCATTCCTAAAGGGGGGATTTAGGCCATATAGGCTTGTTTAAGAGGTGTTGCATAAGTGTTGGTGTATAAGACTTGTAATGCCTCGTACCCTGTTCCGGCGTCAAATACGGGTAAAGGGTGTTACATTTAGTGGTATCAGAGCTATGGTTTAGTCGATTCTTGGACTACCGTAGCGTGTGTAAGAGTCTAGCTATACATGCCATAAATGTATATTGATAGTGTGGTGACTTCTGACAACTTTAATTTTTTTTTCCATATAGTTAATGGATCCCGACCGAACTGCTACTGATGACGCTGCTAGTAACGCGCCGGCTCCCGCGCAAGGGACGGCGCTTGTAGAGAGTAGACCTGAGACTATGTGTCAAGGAGAAGAGGCTCGGGAAGCCTTTCTCCACATGATGAGTAATTAGTACACGAAGTATGTACGAGCGAATCCTAATGCTCAACCTCCTCCACCCCCTCCTATACCTCAGCCAGTCCCCGTGGCTCCGCAAGGTATAGAATTGGTGAGGATGACCAAACCCCCGGTAGATAAAATTCGGAAGCAAGGGGCCGAGGAATTTAGAGCTAACATAGACGATGACCCCGAGAGGGCGGAGTTCTGGCTTGAGAACTCAATGAGGGTATTTGATGATTTCTCCTACACATCTGAGGAGAGCTTGAAATGTTCCGTGTCATTGCTGAAGAACTCGGCATATCGTTGGTGGAAAATGTTAACGTAGGTAGTTCCAAGAGAGAGAGTGACGTGGGACTTCTTTTTGGATGAGTTCTGAAAGAAGTATATAAGCTAGAGATTTGTGGATCAGAAACGGAAAGAATTCTTTGAATTGAAGCAAGGCAAAATAACTGTGGCAGAATATGAGCGCGAGTTTGTTAAGCTCAGTAAGTATGCACAAGAGTGTGTGTCCACAGAAGCTATCTTGTGCAAGAGGTTTGAAGATGGGCTGAATGAGGATATCAGACTTTTAGTTGGGGTCTTGGAATTGAAAGAATTTCTAGTGTTGGTTGATAGGGCATGCAAGGCCGATGAGCTGAATAAGGAAAAGAAGAAAGCCATAAGTGAGGCCTGAGATGCGAGAAAGAGGCCAATGAGTAAATCGTTACAAACCCAATCAAAAAGGTCCAAGGAAATGAATCCTCGGACGACTGCGTCAGTTGGATATTCACATCGAGATCGAGGTAATACATACTCGGGCTCGAGAGTTCAAGCCACCTCGATGGCAAGCGTGGGCAACCCAAAGTCAAATAAACCAGAATGCCCAAATTGTGGTAGGCAACACACTGGGGAGTTTTGGGGAAACAACCAAAATTGTTACAAGTGTGGTTCACCCGATCATTTTATTCGGAACTATCCTAAGAGGGATGAGAAGGAAAGAAACCAAGAAGTAAGACCAAGCAATGTATCTTCAAGGGGTATATCACAAAAGAACCCGGGAGGTGGGACTAGTAATAGAGGTGCGCTTAGAGACTCAACTGTGAGGTCGGAGGGACGAGCACCTGCAAGGAAATATGCCATTCGCGCTCGAGAAGAGGCATCATCTCCAGATGTGATAACGGGTACTTTCTCTCTCCATGATATCCCTGTTGTTGCTTTGATTGACCCGGGGTTTACCCATTCTTACATTTGCATGAAATTGGAATCTAACATGAGTATGATTGTTGAGTCTACAGAATTTGTAGTAAAAGTGTCAAACCCGATAGGCAAACATGTGCTAGTTGACAAGGTGTGTAGGAAATTTCCTTTGACAATTAGAGGTCATTGTTTTATGGAAAATCTCATGTTGTTGCCGTTTGATGAATTTGACCTGATTCATGGTATGGATTGGTTGACTGCTCATAATGTTTTAATAAACTGTGGCAGTAAGTTTATTGAATTGAGATGTGTAAATGGAGATGTCATTCGGGTTGAATCAGGTAAATTGGATAGTTTGCCTGTAATGATTTCATCTATGGTAGCTGAGAAATACTTGAGAAATACTTGAGAAAGGGGTATGAGTCCTACCTCGCCTTTGTGCTGAATACCCAAGAGTCAGAGATAAAGATTGAATAAGTGCCGGTGGTATGCGAGTATCTAGATGTGTTTCCGGAAGAGTTACCCGGGTTGTCTCCAGTTAGAGAGGTCGAGTTTGGGATTGAGTTAGTTCCAAGTACAATGCCTATTTCGGTTGCCCCGTATAGGATGGCACCATTGGAGTTGAAAGAAATGAAAGTTCAGTTGCAAGAGTTAACGGATAAGGGTTTTACAAGACCGAGCTATTCACCGTGGGGTGCTCCGGTACTTTTTGTGAAGAAGAAAGATGGGTCGATGAAATTGTGCATAGACTACAGACAACTCAATAAGGTGACAATGAAGAATAAGTATCCTTTGCAAGGATAGATGACTTGTTTGACCAATTGAAGGGAGCTACGGTGTTCTCTAAGATAGACTTAAGGTCTGGTTATTACCAGTTGAGGGTTAAGGAGCAAGATGTACCGAAAACTGCATTGCAGACGAGGTATGGCCATTATGAGTTTCTTGTCATGCCATTTGGCCTAATGAATGCTCCTGTGATTTTTATGGATCTAATGAACCGCATCTTCCGACCGAATTTGGATAAGTTTGTGGTTGTTTTTATCGATGAAATATTAATTTATTCCCGGGATGAGAGTGAGCATGCAGAGCACCTGAGAATTATTTTACAGACTTTAAGAGACAAGCAGTTGTATACTAAATTCAGCAAGAGTGAGTTTTGGCTTCGAGAGGTCGGATTTTTAGGACACATTGTGTCAGGTGATGGCATTAGAGTTGATTCGAGTAAGATCTCGGCTATTATGGAGTGGAAACCGCCAAGGAATGTGTCAGAAATTAGAAGCTTTTTGGGTTTAGCGGGGTACTACAGACGTTTCCTAAAGGGGTTCTCCATGATTGCTACCCCGATGACGAAATTGTTGCACAAGGATGTTAAGTTTGAATGGACTGAGAAATGCCAACAGAGCTTCGAGAGATTGAAGGCATTATTGACGAAGGCGCCAGTTTTAGTACAACCTGAGTTGAGGAAAGAGATTGTGGTCTACAGTGATGCGTCATTAAATGGTCTCGGCTGTGTGTTGATGCAAGAGGGTAAGGTAGTAGCTTACGCCTCGAGACAGCTAAAACCGCACGAGAAGAATTATCCGACTCATGATTTGAAGTTGCCTGCGATCGTTTTCTCTTTGAAGATTTGGCATCATTATTTATATAGCGAGAAGTGCCGAATCTTTACCGATCACAAGAGTTTGAAGTACTTGATGGACCAAAGGGATTTGAATTTGAGACAACGGCCGTGGCTCAAATTATTGAGGGATTATGAGTTAATAATCAATTACCACCCGGGGAAAGCGAATGTAGGTGCGGATGCCTTGAGCAGAAAATCCCTGTATGCTTTGAGAGCTATGAGTGCGAGCTTAGTGTTGTCTGATGATGGTGCTATATTGGCTGAGTTGAGGGCTAGATCTTTATTTATTCAGCAGATATATGAAGCCCAAAAGAATGATAGTGAGATGCAAGTTAAGAGAACTCAGTGCGAATTAGGGAATAACTCTGATTTTCGGGTTAGCTCAGAGGATTGCTTGATGTTTCATGATAGAATTTGTGTGCCAAAGGATGACGAGTTAAGTCGGAAGATTTTACATGAAGCGCACAGTGGTTGCTTGTCAGTACATCCGGGTAGTACGAAAATGTACAATGAATTGAAGAAATTGTATTGGTGGCCGGGTATGAAAAGAGACATCTCTGAGTTTGTTACGAAATGTCTAGTTTGTCAACAAGTGAAAGCAGAGCATCAAGTTCCCTCAGGATTACTTCAGCCAGTGATGGTTCCCGAGTGGAAGTGGGATCGAATCACGATGGATTTCGTAACGGGGTTACCTATGACTCCGAAAAAGAAAGATGCTGTGTGGGTTATTGTTGATAGATTAACAAACTCAGCTCACTTTATATCGGTGCGTGTTGATTATCCACTTGATAAGTTGGCCGACCTATATATTGTTGAGGTGGTGAGATTGCATGGGGTGCCTACGTCTATTATCTCGGATAGAGATCCGAGGTTTACTTCAAGGTTTTGGAAGAAGTTGCAGGAAGCTTTGGGTACAAAGTTGAATTTTAGTACTGCTTTCCATCCTCAAACCGATGGCCAATTCAAAAGTGATCGCTGTGAATCAGAGCTTTAAAATTTATAAAAAGAATGATCGAACCTAGAAACTAACTCTGACAACGATTAAAGGCAAGTGCACCTATCGAACAGTAGTATAGTTTAGGCAAGACCGGATTGTCGAACCCAAAGGAACTAAAAGTACTAATACTCACTGTCTTTTTATTATTTGGCCTTAATATAAAGTGACGGTTGTTTAAACTAAAACTAATCTACTTACTAAGCTAAGACGCAAAGACAAAAAGAATGAATTCGGGAAATAACTTTTGGGAAAACTCAGTTGACTCAAGCGATACCCTTAGGAAGAATCCACCTAGACTTCACTTGTTATCTATCACTGAACCATATGATTTTATTTACTTAGTTTGATCCGTAAGACTCCCTAACGTATATTAAACCCTCTCTCAAAGCGAATAACATCTAACCCTAGGTTAACTAGTGGAAATCTCTTTCTCTTATAGTAACCCCCTAGAATAGCAGTAAATCGATCTGTGGACTCCCATATTAGGTTTCACCCTAATCTGGCAAAATCTTGTCACCCTATCTCTAGGCGTGCGATCAACTCCGCTTAATTATGTTGGATCTACTCTTAGGCAGGGTCTATTCCTCCTCCACCTAAGCACATTAGATTTGGATTAAGTTCACACAATTAAGAACAAACTAAGTTATTATCATATAATTCAAAAAATCAAATAACAAGATTCATCATAGGTTTCATCCCCTTCGGGTATCCGAAGGTTTAGTTCATAATAATAAAAGAAAACATCTTAAGAGAAAAGATAAAACAAAACATAAGAAATCCCTAAAACTCCCTGAAGGAATTGAAGGAGAGATCTGCCGTCTTGAGTAGAATTTCGGCTTCTTGAGATGGATCAACTGGCTATCTTCGAGTGATTCCCGCAAATCTGACCTTTTCGGCTTAGCTTCTTGGCCTAGCTCACCGCCCCCTTTCAGCTGGTACCTAGGGTGTTTATATAGGCTCTTGGAATGTGTTTCTTCGTCCCTAAGTATCAAAATCCAACTGAAACTCTTCTTTGCCACGACAGGGGCACGACCTTGGCACACGCCCGTGTGGATTATCTTCAAACCGTGTTCAGATTTCTTTAGTGAGGCACGGTCGTGTGAATCGGGGTCAGGCCGTGTTCTAGAAGGAAAGGTGGCACGGCCGTGCTGATTTTGGGGTTTGGCCTGATTTGGTCTATTTTAAGCCTGTTTCTCGTTCTTTTCATCATCGGGTGCTTTCCTGAGTATAAGTCATGAAAAGAAAGGATTAAGAGCACCTTTTTACATAAATTGGGGCTTAAATCATCCAAAAGCATACTAAATGTGGGCTTAGAATATGTTACTTTTATGGTTTATCAAATACCCCCACACTTAAGCTTTTGCTTGTCCTCAAGTAAAATTCTCAACTTACAATTAAAACAAACTTTCCATGTTTCATAATTCCTATCAACAATGTTTTATCATAATTTATAGATAATTTATACATGGATAATTCAACTCAAAGAGTCCTAAAGATTCAAACAATTCTAAGTCATAGATTTGTAGCACGAAAATATAGGTATCTCCCTTCATCTAAATAATTACCTCTGATTCAAAATCGACAAGGATTGACATTCTCACTAAGGATTCACTCAAATCACTCAAAGTGTTTAAGGTTCAGAGTTAAGCACTCAAATGTCAAACATGAAGAGCTAATCCCATAGGCTTGCATGAAAATCAAATCTCCACCACTGTAATATGAGATGATACACAAATCAAAAGGTCTTTAATTAGGGTTGTAACGAGGCTTAGGTTAAAGGGTGTGGATATAGGCTGAATTAAAGGGTTAAAATCGAGATTGACCTGACAAATTACCTAACAATAAACTGAATAATAAGTAGTTACATCAAATGAAAAACAAATAAAAATACGAGCTTCTTTCTAAAGATGTGGATTTCACTGTTTTAAGCTCATCAGACATAAACTGAACTAATACTGAATTACATCAACTGAAAATTCATAATACTAATAATTCGAGCTTTTTCTTCAATAATTGGAATTTAAAATATATAAGCTCTCTAAATCACATAACTAATAATGAATATACTTCATTTTTTTTCTCTTTTTTTTTTAAGAACAAACTAAATAATAAGGAAAAACTAAATACATAGTGAAAATCATAATTAGGCAACTAATCAAATCAACTCTCGATATGAGGGTAATTAAAAGGAATGGTGATAAAAACAAAGGGTTTTGGGGTAATGTTAGTGGTTATGTCAATAAAAAGGGTTGTTAGGATTCAACGGGGTTTACTAGGGGTTAGTTATGGAGGTAGGCTTTTAGCGGAGTAAGTGGGTTAAAACCTAGGTGCCTTCATCATCTCTGTATATCAAATCATAGGTGTGGTCTCGACATGTATAATCGATGCAAGTTCTAGAATAACAAATCAATGTTGACATACTCATAATCAATAAAGTGAGCAAGAAAAAGAATATATGCTCTATAAGGCTCAAATTCTCACAAAAATTATGGGTAATTTGATGTCAACCTTGTAAATTTCAAACTTCAAAGTAATATTTAGATTTAGTTCAACAACCTAACAAATTTTTAATTTCTTGAAAAATTAGACTTATCATGCTTGATTCCCTAGTATCTTCAAATTTAATTATCAATGCACAATTAACTATAACTTAATCTAAAACATGTCAATAAAAATCATAAATCACCAGAAATTTCATCCTAATTAGTAATATGATGAAGTTCTTGAAGAACAAGGCATAATTCGTGGATTTGAGAATAATGCAAAAGTTTAAATCTTTCATTACCCCCACACTTAAGATGTACATTGCCCTCAATGTACAAAGTTATGTAATAAATCATGTAATACTAAATCAAAAGAGAAGGGGAAAGTAACACTTCCTGAATTTTCAGATGGATTCCTTGAGATGAAGGATGTGGTATAGGATGACTTATGTATTTAGTGAATTACTCTTATTGATTTGTTTGTGTATAAGGAGTGCGTGGTTGAGACTGCAAAGTCATCAGTTAGATATTTTGGCGGTGTAAATAATTGTTAGGCATACTCGAAGGTTAGATAGCCAATGATAATCATAACAATTTGTAATGCAGATAGAAAAAGTTTAGCTTAAGACAAGTAAAGATAGATAAAAATAGCATTAAAAATGCAAACAAAGATTAGATAAAAGGACTCAAAGGTCCTCGTCATCGGTCGGGTCCTGCGGTGATTCTGCTGATGAGATGTGGAGGTGCTGGCATATCTGTTGGAGGGTAGCCTCAATCCCATCAAACCGTCGCGCTGTGTCAGTGAACTGCTGAGTGCAATACCGCTCAAACTGTGTAAAGCGTGCCAAGAGATCTGATAGTGAAGCTGCTGTATGAAAGGGTCGTTGGGCTGGGACTGGTGCCTCCTGTGGGACATCGTTAGTAAGGTCCTCGGGTTCTTCTTGTCAGTGGAAGGGGCTAATCAGTATTGGGGAGGATCAGTCCCACGATGGTGTTTAATCATCCTCATATGCAGCATCATCTGAATGCCCTGAGGTGCCATTTGCCCAATCAGTGTGAGGGAAGAGCTCTGGGCATCGGTTTCTAGGAGGCCGAAGTGTCGGGCTAATCGTGTGATATAAGGGCCCATCGAAAGAATCCCTTTCCTGTGTGACTCTATCTGGTGCTGAATCGCACAGGCAATAAAGTAGGTGAGGTCAAAAACGTGTCCGTTCGATATGCAGAATAAGTAATAGGCATCGTGTGTATTCACCACGCCGGTGCTTTCGCGTCTTCCTGTAATTGTGTGGGCCAAAATGGAGTGGATGTACCTCAGAGGTGGGGTCATAGCTTTCGCTTTAGAACGGCTGGGATCATAAGGGCCTTTTCCTATCTCGTACCAACAACTTGCAGGGGTGCAATGAATATGGTGGTGTAGTTCGGAGAGGTCATGCTCTTCTACAAATTCGTCGTCTGATCCCCCAAGCGGCTCCAAATTGTGGTACGTTGAGTTGTCGTATGGTACCTCCGAGACAAAATTGTATTGTTCCTGGATCATCAAAATTTTCCATCATAGTCTGTAGTTGGAAAGTAGAACAGAGTTCTAATGTGAATTCCAAATATGTCGGCTCTATGATTGTGAAGAATTTATCCCACGGCTCGGTGGTGAGCAAGGCTCGAACATCGTCTGCAAGGTTGACTTGTTCTAAAGCGGTCCAATCGATACGCCTACCGGTTCCGAGCGGTCGTTCTCGTAGTGCCTTAAATCGACCCTCTTGGATTCCCTTAGGAAAACGTAGAAATTGATGGCGCACTTCGGTGGAGGCGCTTACGGAAGATGAGCCCAGTCCCTTTCGCTTCTTAGAAGTGCCGGCTGCTATTCGCTTTTCTCTTGACGTCGTCATTTTACCTAAAAATTGGTAATATTCAAGTAAAATGTTTTCAAATGCAATTCAATCGTATTGTTATTTCAAATATCTAATGCAAATATTTCAATAAAGCAATCAAGTGAGTTTTGCAAGAGATAACTTTAAAGAATAATTAACACAAATAGGGGAAGAAAAACTAAATGAATAATTATATTAATGTAACATCACAAGCAAACATTCAACTATAATTGCTCCTTAGGTTCAAGAGATACTAGTTCTAATTAGTAAAGTAACAATTAGTAAATAGATGCAAGTAAAGTAATAAAGGGAACCAGCAGTGGTTTTGGCAGTGTTGTGGTGTGAACGATGGAGCACGGGTTGAGCACGGGCGTGTTCTGTATTTTCTGGTGGTGGCGAGGGCGTGGGTTTTGTTCGACACGGGCGTGGCTGCGTTATTGTATGGGTATTTGAGAGGGGGAACAGTGGAGGAGTTTTGGGGGTCACAATATGGTTGATGGTGGCCGGAGTTTGGAGGAAAGGATTTGAGAAAACTGATTTAGGGTTGGGGTTGGGGGAGATGAGCGGTTGAGTCTCTTAAATAGGGGTGAGAGGCACGGGTAGGGGCCACGCCCGTGCTTGATTTTAATACGCCCGTGTTTTTCGTGATTTTTAAATTTTTTTTGTGCATTCAGGTATTTTGCCACGGCCGTGGGTAATAGGGCACGCCCGTGTTTTTATTCACACGGTCATGTAGAACGAGCGTGTTCTACCCGTGTTGACAAGTCAGTATGTTGGCACGGTTTGGTGGCACGGGCGTGTCTTACCCATGCTCGACAAGTTAGTAACCTCGCACGGGTAGTTAGCACGGGCGTGGACTGGTATCGCAGCCCGTGTTGGGAAAAGAAGTTCTTCTCTATTTGTGCACGGCTACTGGCACGCCCATGGTTCATCCCCTGTCTTCCACATGGCCACGGGCACGCCCGTGTGTAAGGTCATGTGGTCTAAAATCTACGCTTTTATTAGACTAATTTAGTAGGGGGTTAGATGCAAAAAAAAATAAAAATAAAAATAAAAATAAAAACAATGATAAGAATAAAATTTGTTAGTGAATTAGTGCTCGGGTTGCCTCCTGAGAAGTGCCGTTTATAGTCTTAGGCTAGACTTACCCTGTTTTCATTTCTAAAAGAAGGCTCACGGAGCTGAAACTCCTCTTTCATATCTCTAAAATTTTCACCATTATAGATTTTGAGTCGGTGACCATTTACCTTGAATGTGCCCTTAGTGGGGTGAGTTACCTCGAATGTGTCATATGGAAAAATTGTTTTGATCATGAATGGGCCGGACCACATTGATTTCAGTTTCCCTGGAAATAATTTAAGCCTTGAGTTGTATAACAGGACCAAGTCCCCCACTTCGAATTGTTTCGATTTCTTTAGACGGACATCATGGCGTCGCTTTGTTGCCTCATTGTATAGCTTTGAGTTCTCGTAGACTTCAGTTCTCCACTCGTCTAGCTCGTTCATCTGCATCATTCTTTTCCTTCCTGCAACTTTAAGATCATAGTTTAAAAATTTTATAGCCCAAAAAGCTTTATGTTCTAGCTCGAATGGTAGATGACAGCTTTTCCCGTATACAAGTTTGTATAGGGATGTCCCTAAGGGTGTTTTGAATGCTGTTCTATAGGCCCATAAGGCATCATCTACTTTTAATGCCCAATCTTTTCTATTTGATCCAACCGTCTTTTCTAGGATACGCTTAAGTTCTCGGTTTGCTACTTCAGCTTGCCCACTAGTTTGAGGGTGATAAGGGGTAGCTGTCCTGTGGTGTACTCCATATTTTTTTAGAACTTTTCAAATTGAGTATTGCAAAAATGAGTACCCCTATCACTAATGATGGCTCTAGGTGTCCCAAATCGAGAAAACAGTTTCTTGAGAAATTTCACTACTACCCTAGCGTCATTTGTAGGCAAGGCTTCTGCTTCTACCTATTTTGATATATAATCAGCTGCTACTAGGATGTATTTATTTCCAAATGAACTAGGGAATGGTCCCATAAAATCAATACCCCATACATCAAATATTTCACATGATAGCATATATGTTTGGGGCATTTCATCACGTTTAGAAATATTACCTATTCTCTGGCATTTATCACACGAGGTAACGTACCTGTTGGCATCCTTAAATAGAGTGGGCAGTAAAACACGATTCGAGTATTTTATGTCTTTGTCTTGATGCCTTTGTAGTGTCCTCCCGATGGTCCCAATGACAATGTTCCATGATTTTTCTTGCTTACATTCTTGTAACACATCTTGAATTACTGATCTGTACATATTCGGAAAAAAGAAAGGGTCTTCCCAAAAATAGTTTTTGTATCGCAAAGAATCGCTTCTTTTGGTGATGTGTTAGCCTTTTTGGTAAGATGTTAGCGGCTAAATAATTCGCAATATTTGCAAACCATGGTACCTCGGAATGAGTTATCGAAAAGAGTTGTTCTTCTGGGAATGAATCATTTATCTCATCTTCATTTAACTCTTCAATATAGGGGTTTTCAAGCCCAGAGAGGTGATCCACCGCAAGGTTCTCAGCTCCTTTCTTATCCTGTATTTCCAAATCAAATTCTGTAAAAGTAAAATCCATCTTATGAGTCGTGGTTTTGCATCGGGTTTAGTTAGTAGATAACGAATTTGAATGATCGATTGTAAGCGACAACTTTAGATAATAATAAATATTGTCTAAATTTGTCAAAAGCAAAGACTACTGACTAGCGAGTTCTTTCTCGTGGTGGTGTAATTTTCTTGTGCGGGTGTCAAAGTTCTGCTAGCATAATAGATTGGCTGAAAATGCTTGCCTCTTCGTTATCCCAGAACTGCACCTACGTATACGGAGAAATCATCCATAAATACTTCCATAATATCTTCGACGAGTTCATCGAAGATTGCTAACATGCATCATTTGAAAAGTAGCGAGGCGTTACATAACCGAAAGGCATTCTACGATAAGCAAACGTACCGTATGGACATGTAACATCCTAAATCGGGGCCTTTGCATTTTATCTAATTGCATGTAGGTGGTATGGTTGTCATGCTAGTTTAGGGTATTTTGGGGACCAGGCATGAGCTAGGGGTAGGCTAGAGCCTTAGGGAAAATTTTCTCTTGGGTACTTTGAAGGGGGAGCTGAATGGGACAGGAGTTAAGGGTAGTTGGTGGTATGTTTTGACACAAGAAGTGCCTTGGTAAAGTGGCAAGGAGGTGCCACTTAAGGCTCGAGGAAGTGACGGCTCATGTGAGTGGATAGAGCCTTGGTTGAGAGCATGGAAATCCCCTTTATACTTGTTATTTTTGGCGCCAAGATCGGGAGGAGTGGCTTTTCGGGATGGACTCTAGTGGATGAGTGTTGAAGGAGTCAACGAGTTTGAATGAGTGGAGAGAGGAAATTTAGGAATTTGAAACATTCAAACAGATTTGAATGAGTGGTCAGGAGAAAATTGTGGAGAGAAGAGAGGGATGGACATGGGAGCTTAGAGTTGGCCGAATCTTGAACTCTATATAGGAAAGGGGGGAATCGGTTTTTGGGTGTGGCTAGGTGTGCCGAAACTCACATTGGTCATAGGACCTTGTGATGCCATTTCTTAGGTGCAATCTCGGGTCTCGAGAGGTGAGTGCCGAATTTGGGCTACTAAGGTGTTGTATTTTCGGCATTTGGGAGGGGTTCACTTCTCAGCTTAGTTTTTTTCTTCTCTCAATCTCTCTTGTGCAAAAAAACACTTAGACTTTTCTCCTCTATTCTCATCTTGTACCAAAGCCGAAACCATCACCCCTCCCTCTCTTTCGACTTCTTCTCTTCCTCTTCTTTTGGCCATAGCTGAATCTATCCTACCCTTTTCTCTCCATCTTTTTCCTAAAGCCGAATCACCACTTTTCTTTCTTTTCCATCTTGTTATTCTTTTCACAACTCCTTGTTAGCCGAAACCCCTTGAATCTCATCACCTTAGTTTAAATCTTCTTTCAATCACTAAAAGCCGAAGATCACATTTTCTTTTGCTTGTAGCCGAAACCTCTTAAATCTCAGAATTATTCTGTTTGTTTTTTTTCCCGAAGTTTCATCAAAACCGAATCATCATCTTAGGGTTAAAGTCGAATATCCTCTGTGGTGTCTGCTTTGCCGAATCTTCTTCTCTTCTGTGCTAGTGCCGAATCCTCTTGGGTGTCAACGGGATCTCTTGCATGAAGGTTAGTGATGATTTATTTTGGATCGTTATCTCCTCTTTCGGGTTTCTTGCCAAAGCCAAATGGCTACTTGGGTTCATCTTGAATGCTTGGCCGACTATAGGTGGAAGTGGTGGCGCATACTTCTGATTCGTTTGGATTGTGAATCAAGCCTAGAGCCTCGGGATCTATCGATTTAGGTAAGGGTTTTAACCTTGGGTCTTAGTTCCTTACGATTCGTTTTCCCTGCTTTAATCCGTTTAGTGATCAAGGTGTGTTCATGGACTCTAATGCCAGCCAAGCGGTAGGAGGGGTTGGATCTGTAAACCCAGCCCCTAAGTTTAAGAAACAGGCAGTGTTAGCGGTTCAGGATTGGCCACCGGGTTGTGGGCCGGCATGTGAGCAAAGTAGTAGACAGATAGCGGTGGTGTCGAATAACGATAGTGTCGACATAGAGAGCGTGGTTTTACGAGTAATCAGGTGTGTAACTCTTACACACTTCATATGTTTAATATGCTATTATTTGTGATCTGTCAAAAGCCGAAATAACTGTAGGAATCGATGAGTTACCCTTGGGGGTAAAAGCGCGGACTCCGGGTAAGTCCATCTTGGTGGCTAACGTTAATTGCTTTTGTTAAATCTGCATATGCCATATTAGATTACTCCTAAATGTTAAGCATGATTATATTGTATTGAAAAGCATGTTCATGAGAATGGGTATGATGAGAGGGGGAAGGTATGATTATCGTGTCACGGTTGTTAGGTACTACACGTGGGTTGGCCCCACATATTACTATCCTGTGACTAAGTCTCAGTGGTTTGGAACCACCAGTGGTTAGGTACCACATATGTTTATTTCTGTGACTCGTCCTAGTGGTTTGGTACCACAGTGGGTTGGCCCCACATATCGAGATAAGGGATCGTCACCAGTGGTTAGGTACCACAAGTGGGTTGGCCCCACACATGATTATTTGTGACTTCGGTCACCAGTGGTTAGGTACCACCAGTGGCTAGGTGCCATAATGGGTAGAAATGAGCGTTCGGATGGATAGGTTGGATGGATTGCATGACATACATGTTTGCATATGAAACTGTGTGAGAGCTTAACATCTTTTGGGATGGGGATTTATACGCTGAGTGTCGGTGACTCACCCCTTCCGCTACATTTTGCAGATAATTCCTAGATCGCGGACATGGAGCCGGAGTGGACTCGAGGTGGCCATGCTCAATATTTTGGGTTTTTATTTTAATGATTATTTTAGATTTATTTTACCTTAAGTTTGGATTTTAGCTATGTAATAAGGCCATTTAGATTTTTATTTTGGGATTATTCATTTTGTTAAATTTCTTTAAATCGACATTTAAACACTAAAGGCATGCCTAATAAACTCGTAAAATGGACATTTTTAAAACTTTAACGAATTTTCGGGATGTCCAAAATTTTTACCACTGGGTATTCATCAAACACGCAATAATAACAAGGCAACACTGTCTTCTTTAAAACTAAGTTTCGGAAGAATTTTAACAAATGGCTTAACACAACTCGGGTTTTATAAGATCAAAAGTTTTCTTTTCAACATTGAGGCGACAACTTATTTTCGAAAAACGTTTTCTTTCGTGTGACATGCCAGATTCGGTCGTAGCATTTTGACCGGGTTTGGGGTGTTACAATTGTGGTATCAGAGCCTAGTTCAAAAGCTCGATTGTGGGCCTGAGGCCCAAAATGTTTCTATAAAAGGGGTTGCGAAATGATTGAATGAGGAACATGTTTTGGAACGCATGGCACCTGAGTTTTCAGAACCAGTCCGTGACGGTAAGTCTCCTAACTACTGTTTATACGATTTAAATGCTTGCACTATGAATGCTAGTAGTAGGACCTTTACTTTAGAGACTGAAGCCGTAGGACTGTATGAACTTACGAGAACAACTACTCTAACAAATTGCTCCTAAGACTGTGCCGTAATAAATAGTGGAAGAAGCTAACTCATAAAATTTTTAAATCAGATTAAGACGTGAATGCTAGTCATGAGCACTCGAGGACGCGGGCGTAATGTGCGTGGTTGTGGTAGGGGTAGGATTACCGTGTCGGAACCAGTAGGGTCTGGTCATGGGTCAGAGAATGCGATGCCGCCGCGTGCTTGACTTTGGTAGCAGAATTCGAGAACAAACGGGTGGTGATGATGCGGTGTCGCAGGCGATGCTGCGGGTTCTGGAGAGGGTTGCGGGTGCAGGTGTTTGAGTGGGGGCTCAGAAATCTGTGTCTGAACGACTTCGGGCTAATGGAGTAGAAGTATTTAGGGGTATTTTTGGTGTAGCTCCCAACACAGCTGAGTATTGGCTAGAGGCGACTGAGCGTATAATGGACGATTTGGACTTTATGGCTGAGGAGAAGCTGAAAGGGATAGTGTCTCTTCTCCAGGATGAGTCTTATCAGTGGTGGCTCACGATCGGGGATGGTGCGATGGTCGATGATATCACTTGGGATTTTTAAGGCGGCTTACGGAGGAAGTACGTTGGGTCTAGTTATATAGATGTGCGTAGCAGAGGCGTTCTTGAATCAGTTCGGGGAGTAAGTCGAGATCTCGAATATGAGTGGATTTCTTAAGGTTGAGCTGTTATGCCTGGGGTATCGTGGCTACGGAACACGAGTGCTGTGTCAGATTTGAGGACGGGCTGAGAGATGAGCTGCGGATGTTGATTGCTCCACAGCGGGAGAGAGAATTTACTGTCCTGGTGGAGAAGGCTAAGATAGCCGAGGAGGTGAAACGGACCGAGAGGAGAATCGTAAGCAGGAATAGGGATAAGAGGAGTTTAGGGCCATCGTGGTCCATTTGGGAATTCTCAAAAAGGGTTAGATTTGGCGGATCGAGTCAAGCCGCAAAGCTCTTCTTTGCTACTCGATGGGCGCCACGGTGCACTCGATGTGGGAAGCCTCATTCGGGGGAGTGTTGGACAGGAAACAGAGGGTGCTTCGAGTGTGGGTCGATGGATCACCGGATAAGGGATTGTCTGCGGAGGCCAGCTAGGACTCAATCTGAGGGTCAAGGACGTACACAATTCGTAAGAGATGGTCGACAAGCTGCAGAGAGGGTCGAGGATCGGCCCGGTGGTGGTATGATAACGGACGAGGTCGTGGGGCACCAGGCAGAGGTGCCGAGAATACTGATACAAGACAGCCAGGGTTGGTCTATGCAGCAAGGCGTCGAGAGGAGGGCGACGCACCGGACGTCATAACCGGTACGTTCTTAATTTATGAATTGCCCTATACTGTTTTGATTGATGTTGGTTCTACGCACTCTTATGTTGCCAGTAGTATAGCGGGAACTCTGAACTTAGCCTATGAGATTTCTTCTAGGGAGATGACTGTAATTAGCCCTCTAGGTCATTCTGTGGTAGTGAATAAACTGTATAAGGATATACCCCTAGAACTTCAAGGGGTAGTGTTTCTGGCTGATCTGATGGAACTGCCATTTGGGGAGTTCGATTTGATTTTGGGGATGGATTGGTTAGTGGAGTATCAAGCAAGTTTGGATTGTGCAGCCAAGCGCATGGTGCTAAGAACTGTCGAGGGTGAAGAGGTGGTGATGATAGGTGAGAGAAGGAACTACCTATCTAATGTGGTGTCCGCTTTGAAAGCTGAGAAAATGGTGAGGAAAGGATGTAGGGCGTTTGTGGCTTATGTGTGTGCCTTGGAGGCTAAGGAGTCAACGGTGGGGAATGTCCGAATGGTGAGAGAGTTTTCTGATGTTTTTCCAGAAAAGCTTCCGGGTTTGCCTCCAGATCGCGAGGTTGAGTTTGGTATCGACCTTTTACCAGAAACCGTGCCAGTGTCTATTACCCCATATAGAATGGCGCCGAAGGAGTTAGTGGAGCTAAAAGCGCAGATTCAGGAGTTGTTAGATCGGGGTTTTGTCCAGCCAAGTGTATCTCCTTGGGGAGCACCCATGCTTTTTGTTAAGAAGAAGGACGGATCGATGCGAATGTGTATAGACTACCGCCAGCTGAATAAGTTGACGATTAAGAATAAGTATCCGCTTCGAGGATAGGCGACTGTTCGATCAACTTAAGGGAGCATCAGTTTTCTCGAAGATAGATCTGAGATCGGGGTACCATCAACTTAAAGTTAAGGAGGCGGATATCCATAAGACGGTGTTTCGTACTCGTTACGGTCACTATAAATTTTTGGTGATGCCGTTTGGATTGACCAATGCACCAGCAGCGTTTATGGATATAATGAATCGGGTTTTTCAACCGTATTTGGACCGGTTCGTCGTAGTGTTTATAGATGATATTCTGGTGTACTCGAAGTTCGAGGAGGAGCATGATGCACATCTTCGTGTAGTTTTGCAAATTCTGAGGGAAAGGCAGCTATTCGTAAAGTTTAGTAAATGCGAGTTCTGGCTAAGGGAAGTTACTTTCTTGGGTCATGTGGTGTCAGTTGAGGGGATTAGAGTAGACCCTCGGGAGGTTGAAGTCAGATCGGTGAAACCACCTAAGTGCGTGCGAGAGGTTCGGAGTTTTTCGGGTTTAGAGGGGTATTACTGAAGGTTTGTGGAAGGGTTTTCCTTGATTGCAGTGCCGTTAACCAAGTTGTTGAGGAAAGGGTTCGGTTTGTATGGTCAGAGAAATAACAAGAAAGTTTCGAGAAGTTAAAGAGGATTTTAACAGAAGCTCCGGTGTTGATTCAGCCTGAAGCAGGGAAGGAGTTCACAGTTTATTGTGTGCTGATGCAAGAGGGAAAGGTAGTGGCGTATGCTTTTCGACAATTGAGACCTCACAAAGTGAATTACCCGACGCATGATGCGAGTTGGCTCTGAGTGGTTTTATACTGAAAATTTGGGGACATTACTTGTATGGGGAGAAGTCTATTGTGTACACGGATCATAAGAGTTTGAAATACCTGCTCACTCAGAAGGAATTGAATTTGAGGCAGCGAAGGTGGATTGAGCTGTTGAAGGATTACAACTGCTCGATTGAGTACCATCCGGGTAAGGCTAACGTAGTGGCTGACGCGTTGAGCCGCAAGGTGATAGCAGATTTAAGAGCCATGTTTGCCCACCTTAGTCTGTATAATGACGGAAGTCTGTTAGCGGAACTGCAAGTGAAGCCGACATGGGTGAACCAGGTTAATGAGAAACAGTTAGTGGATGAAGTCTTAAGTGCTCGGTGTTTGCAAGTGCAGAATGGCGGATTAGAGGGGTATAGCTTGAGCAGCGAGGGAGTGTTATGTTTTTAGGGAAAGGTTTGCATGCCAAAAGATGTGGAGTTGAGGCAGAGGATTCTTCAGGAGGCACATAGCAGTCCATATGCTATGCACCCTGAAGGTAGTAAGATGTACCGGGATTTGCGGGAGCAATTTTGGTGGTCGGGTCTAAAGCGAGAAGTAACTGAATTTGTGGGCAAGTGTTTGACGTGTCGGCAGTGAAGGCGAACATCGATTACCTTCGGGATTGTTGCAACGGTGAAGATTCCGCGATGGAAATGGGAAAGGATTACGATGGATTTTGTCGGTGGGCTACCCCCTTACGCCTAGCAAGAAGGATTCGGTGCAGGTGATTGTTGATCGTCGACAAAGTCCGCTCACTTCATACACAATGCGTGTGGATTACTCTCTTGAAGTTAGCGATTATATATAGCGAAATTGTGAGATTGCATGGGGTGCGAGTGTCGATTATTTGCATGAGAGACCCTAGATTTACGTCAAGATTCTGGAAGGCATTGCATCAGGCATTGGGTACGAGGTTGGATTTCAGTATGGCGTTTCATCCACAGTCAGATGGGTAGTCGAAGAGGGTGATTCAGATTCTGGAAGATATGTTAAGGGGTTGTGTCTTGGATTTCAGGGGTAGTTGGGAAGAATTTCTACCGTTGGCGGAGTTCGCGTATAACAATAGCTACCAGGCAAGTATTCAGATGGCATTGTATGAAACGCTATATGGGCGGAAGTGTCGTACCCCTACGTGTTGGACGGAGTTGGGTGAACAGCAATTGTTGGGTCTAGAGTTGGTTACTGAAATAGATGATAAGGTTAAGCTGATTCGAACTCGTTTGAAGGAAGCTTCGGATAGGCAGAAATCCTATGCCGACCTTAAGCGGAAGGATATAGAATTTACGGTGGGTGACAAGGTCTTTTTGAAAGTGTCGCCGTGGAAGAAAGTGCTGAGATTTGGTCGGAAAGGCAAGCTGAGCCCAAGGTTTATCGGGCCTTATAGGGTGTTGAAGCGTGTGGGACCAGTAGCTTATCAGCTCGAGTTACCATCAGAATTGAGTCAGATCCATAACGTGTTTCATGTTTCCATGCTTAGACACTATCGTTCGGATCCGTCTCATGTTGTGCCAGTGGAGAAGATTGAAGTGAGCCCAGATTTGTCGTTTGAGGAGGAACCAGTGCAGATCTTGGATCGGGATGTCAAGGTGCTGCGTAGGAAATCAGTTCCTTTGGTAAAGGTGTTATGGCGGAATAATGGAACAGAAGAGGCCATGTGGGAGCCAGAGGATGTGATGCGGCAGTAATACCCTCAACTCTTTTGACCTGGTGATTTCGGGGCCAAAATTATTTTTAAGAGGGGTAGAACTGTAACATCCTAAATCAGGGACTTAGCATTTTATCTGATTGCATGTAGGTGGTATGGTTGTCATGCTAGTTTAGGGTATATTGGGGACCAGGCATGAGCTAGGGGTAGGCTAGAGCCTTAGCGAAAATTTTCTCTTGGGCACTTTGAAGGGGGAGCTGAATGGGACAGGAGTTAAGGGTAGTTGGTGGTATGTTTTGACACAAGAAGTGCCTTGGTAAAGTGGCAAGGAGGCGCCACTTAAGGCTCAGGGAAGTGACGCCTCATGTGAGTGGATAAAGCCTTGGTTCGAGCTGCAGAAATCCCCTTTCTACTTGTTATTTTTTACGCCAAGATCAGGAGGAGTTGCACTCAGGATGGACTCTGGTGGATGAGTATTGAAGGAGTCAACAGGTTCGAATGAGTGGAGGAGAGGAAATTTAGGAATTTGAAACATTCAAACAGATTTGAATGAGTGGTCAGGAGAAAATTGTGGAGAGAAGAGAGGGATGGACATGGGAGCTTAGAGTTGGTCGAATCTTGAACTCTGTATAAGAAAGGGGGGAATCAGTTTTTGGGTTTTTGGGTGTGGCTAGGTGTGCCGAAACTCACATTGGTCATAGGACCTTGTGATGCCGTTTCTTAGGTGCAATCTCGGGTCTTGAGAGGTGAGTGCTGAATTTGGGCTACTAAGGTGTGGTATTTTCGGCATTTGGGAGGGGTTCACTTCTCAGCTTAGTTTTTCTTCTCTCAATCTCTCTTGTGTCGAAAAACACTTAGACTTTTCTCCTCTATTCTCATCTTGTACCAAAGCCGAAACCATCACCCCTCCCTCTCTTTCGACTTCTTCTCTTCCTCTTCTTTTGGCCATAGCCGAATCTCTCCTACCCTTTTCTATCCATCTTTTACCCAAAGCCGAATCACCACATTTCTTTCTTTTCCATCTTGTTATTCTTTTCACAACTCCTTGTTAGCCGAAACCCCTTGAATCTCATCAGCTTAGTTTAAATCTTCTTTCAATCACTAAAAGTCGAAGATCACATTTTCTTTTGCTTGTAGCCGAAACCTCTTAGATCTCAGAATTATTCTGTTTGTTTTTCTTTTCCCGAAGTTTCATCAAACCGAATCATCATCTTAGGGTTGAAGCCAAATATCCTCTGTGGTGTCTGCTTTGCCGAATCTTCTTCTCTTCTGTGCTAGTGCCGAATCCTCTTGGGTGTCAACAGGATCTCTTGCGTTAAGGTTAGTGATGATTTCTTTTGGATCGTTATCTTCTCTTTCGGGTTTCTTGCCAAAGCCGAATGGCTACTTGGGTTCATGTTGAATGCTTGGCCGATTATAAGTGGAAGTGGTGGCGCATACTTCTGATTCGTTTGGATTGTGAATCAAGCCTAGAGCCTCGGGATCTATCGATTTAGGTAAGGGTTTTAACCTTGGGTCTTAGTTCCTTACGATTCGTTTTCCCTGCTTTAATCCGTTTAGTGATCAAGGTGTGTTCATGGACTCTAATGCCCGACCAAGCGGTAGGAGGGTTGGATCTGTAAACCCAGCCCCTAAGTTTAAGAAACGGGCAGTGTCAGCGGTTCGGGATTGGCCACCGGGTTGTGGGCCGGCATGTGAGCAAAGTAGTAGACAGATAGCGGTGGTGTCGAATAACAATAGTGTCGACATAGAGAGCGTGGTTTTACTGTGTAATCGGTGTGTAACTCTTACACACTTCATATGCTTAATATGCTATTATTTGTGATATGTCAAAAGTCAAATAAGCAGAGGAATCGATGAGTTACCCTTGGGGGTAAAAGCGTAGACTCCGGGTAAGTCCATCTTGTTGGCTAACGTTAATTGCTTCTATTAAATCTGCATATGCCATATTAGATTATTCCTAAATGTTAAGCATGATTATATTGTATTGAAAAGCATGTTCATGAGAATGGGTATAATGAGAGGAGGGGAAGGTATGATTATCGATGTCACCGGTGGTTAGGTACCACACGTGGGTTGGCCCCACATATTACTATCCTGTGACTAAGTCTCGAGTGGTTTGGAACCACCCGGTGGTTAGGTACCACATATGTTTATTTTCGTGACTACCCGGTGGTTTGGTACCACGATGGGTTGGCCCCACATATCGAGATAAGGGATCGTCACCGGTGGTTAGGTACCACAAGTGGGTTGGCCCCACACATGATTATTTGTGACTTGGTCACGGTGGTTAGGTACCACCGATGGCTAGGTGCCACAAGGGGTAGAAATGGGCATTCGGATGGATAGGTTGGATGGATTGCATGACATACATGTTTGCATATGAAAGCGTGTGAGAGCTTAACATCTTTTGGGATGGGGATTTATACACTTTGAGTCTCGGTGACTTACCCTTCAGTTACATTTTTGAGATAATTCCTAGATCACGGACATGGAGGTAGGAGTGGACTCGAGGTGGCCATGCTCAATATTTCGGGTTTTTATTTTAATGATTATTTTAGATTTATTTTACCTTAAGTTTGGATTTCAGCTATGTAATAAGGCCATTTAGATTTTTATTTTGGGATTATTCATTTTGTTAAATTTCTTTAAACCGACGTTTAAACACTAAAGGCATGCCTAATAAACTCGTAAAATGGACATTTTTAAAACTTTAACGAATTTTTGGGATGTCCAAAATTTTTACCATCGGGTATTCATCAAACACGCAATAATAACAAGGCAACACTATCTTCTTTAAAACTAAGTTTCGGAAGAATTTTAACAAATGGCTTAACACAACTCGGGTTTTATAAGATCAAAAGTTTTCTTTTCAACATTGAGGCGACAACTTGTTTTCCAAAAACGTTTTCTTCCCTGTGACATGCCAGATTCGGTCGTAGCGTTTTGACCGGGTTTGGGGTGTTACAGGACATGTGAACGTTGTCTTCTCTTGATCTTCAGGTGCTATTGGGATTTGGAAATAGCCAGAGAGTCCATCTAGGAAGCAGTAGTACATATGCCCTGATAGTCTTTCTAACATTTGATCAATGAAGGGCAAGGGAAAGTGATCTTTTCTAGTGGCGTCATTCAGCTTTCTGTAGTCGATGCAAACTCTCAACCTGTGACTATCCTGGTGGGAATTTGTTCATTCCTTTCGTTAGCCACCACTGTCATGCCCCCTTTCTTCGAAACAACCTCGGCTTTCATGACTTCTTTTACGTTGGGATTTAGTCGTCTTTGTGGTTGCACGCATGGCTTGTACTCATCTTCCATTAAAATTTTGTGGGTACAAAATGTTGGGCTTATTCCCTTAGTGTCAGAGATTTTCCAAGCTATGGCTTTTTTATGCTCTCTCAGTACCTGTATCAACTCCTGTTTTTCCTTGGGTTCTAATTTCGAAGAGATAATTACTGGTAACGTAGAATTTTCCCCAAGGAATGCATACTCTATGTGCTTTGGCAGTTGTTTTAATTCTAAATTGGGTGCTTCATCAATAGAGGGTTTTTGTTTGAAATCGTCATCAAATTTGATGCTTTATTTTTCCGTTTGTTTTGATGATAATTTTAGCTCGGAAGCTTCATCTTCTTCCCCTCTTCTTGAGTGAGACACAGTTCCATCGTGTCATCATGCGAGATTTCTGTAATGAGTTTTGAATGAGATGGTCATTGGTATCAACAAAATAACATGAATCATCTTGTTCTCTAGAATATTTCATGGCATCATAAATTTAAAAATAATTTCCTCATCGCCTATCCTTAATGCAAGTTTACCATCACCTACATCATCAATAATGACCCTAGCAGTAGCTAAAAAAAGGCGCCTAGAATTAAGGGGACCTCAATGTCTACATCCATGTCAAGCACAACAAAATCAACGGGAAAAACAAATTTATCAATTTTTACCAAGACATCTTCGATAACTCCTCTAGGATATTTAATAGATCTATCACCATTTGAATACTCATCCTAGTGGGTTTTGGTTTCCCGAGATCTAGTCGTTTAAACATCTTATAAGGCATTAAATTAATACGGCACCTAGATCGGCTAATGCTTTCTTAACATTTTAAGCGCCAATTAAACAAGGAATAGTAAAACTTCACGGGTCTTTTAATTTGGTTGGTAACTTATTTTGGAGGATGGCCGAACATTCTTCATTAAGCTCCACCATTGATATTTCTTCAAGCTTCCTTTTATTCGTCAGGAGTTCTTTCAAGAATTTCGCGTACGTCGGCATCTGTGAAATGGCTTCGACAAAAGGTAGGTTAATATGTATTTGTTTAAAAAGCTTGAGAAACTTACCGTATTGGGAGTCTAATCATTCTTTCTTTAACCTTGCTGGATATGGGATCGGTGGTTTACTTTCTTTATGTACTGGAATTACATCCTCAATTCTCATATCCTTTGCTTTGTCATCTACGGGTGGCATTCTTTTCTCTGATTCGACTAGTTCCTTTCCACTTTTTAGTGTAACTGCCTTTACATGTTCTGTTTCTTTAGAGAAAACTGCTGATCAAATTTCGGAAACCATCTCAGTAAGTTGTTCAATTGACTTAATAAGTTCCCCAACTTGACTCTCGATCGTTTTGATCGATGTTTGTTGATTATCTAATGTTGTCTCAGACTTTTGGAAGCGGGCCTCTGCTGATGCCATGAATTTGTTCAGCGTCTCTTCAAGATTCGGCTTCTTTTCTTGCGAATAGGGCTGATTTTGGAGGGTTTGAGGAGGTTGTTGTCTCTGGTTTCCCTGATTTCCTTGTCCACCCGACGAAAAATTTGGGTAGTTCTTCCAACCTAGATTATAGGTATTGCTATAAGGGTTATTATTAGATCTGAAATTATTACCTATATAGTTCGTCTGCTCGCTTTCTGGTTGGTATGGTGGGTACTCAGGATTCGCCACGGTTCCACCTGTGTCGCACTGCATCACTGGATTTACCTACGAAGAACACAAACTATCAAGCTTTTTATTCATCATCTCTACCTGTGTTGATAGCATGGTTACTGCATCAATGTTGAAAACTCCGGCCGATTTTGTTGGTTTGGTCCTTGTAACCTACCACTGATAATTATTCAGTGACATCTCTTCAATAAACTCGTAGGCTACGTCTGGAGTTTTATTATTCAGGGTTCCACCGGCGGCTGAGTCGATTAGTTGTCTCGTTGAGGGGTTCACACCGTTATAAAAAGTTTGGACTTGGAGCCACAATGGTAAGCCATGGTGTGGACACCTTCTCAAGAGATCTTTGTAACTCTCCCATGCATCGTATAATGTCTCTAAATCCATCTGCACAAAAGAAGAGATATCATTCCGTAATTTGGCCGTTTTGGCCGGTGGGAAATATTTTAATAAAAACTTTTCGGTCATTTGATCCCATGTGGTGATCGACCCTCGTGGTAACGAAGTTTAACCAATTATTTGGCTTTATTTCTTAGTGAAAAGGAAATAGCCAGAAGGCGTATGGCATCGTCAGAAACACCATTTATTTTGAAGGTATCACAGAACTCTAAAAAGTTAGCTATATGAGTGTTTGGATCTTCGTCCTGCAAACCATCAAATTGAACAAATTGTTGAATCATTTGAATAATGTTAGGCTTTAATTCAAAATTATTAGCAGCTATAGTAGGCCTAACAATACTCGATTCTTCTCCTGTTAAATGAGGTTTAGCATAATCATACATAGTACGAGGAGCATTCTGATATGGCACATTGTTTTGTAGTGGTGGATTATTCTCGTCCATCCCTTCAGTAGGATTGGATCTGTCTTCTCGCTCTTCTTCTGTGTAGTTTAGGGCTCGCCTAATTTCTCTACGATTTCTTCGAGCGGTAGCTTCAATGTCACTGTCGTATACTAATGGTCCTGTTGGGTTCCTTCTAGTCATAAACTAGAGGCACCTGCTAAGAAAAGAAAGAAATAAAATTAGCAAAATTGAAAACTAAACTATAAACCAAAAATAAAGTGCGGAAAATAAAAAATAATGGCTAAAGTAATAAAAATAAAACTTTCTTAATATTTTAGTTCCAAACAACAGCGCGCCAAAAACTTGATCGCTGTGAATCAGAGCTTTAAAATTTATAAAAAGAATGATCGAACCTGGAAACTAACTCTGACAACGATTAAAGGCAAGTGCACCTATCGAACACTAGTATAGTTTAGGCAAGACTGAATTGTCGAACCCAAAGGAACTAAAAGTTCTAATACTCACCGTCTTTTTATTATTTAGCCTTAATATAAAGTGATGGTTGTTTAAACTAAAACTAATCTACTTACTAAGCTAAGACGCAAAGACAAAAAGAATGAATTTGGGAAATAAATTTTGTGAAAACTCAGTTGACTCAAGCGATACCCTTAGGAAGAATCCACCTAGACTTCACTTGTTATCTATCACTGAACCATATGATTTTATTTATTTAGTTTGATCCGTAAGACTCCCTAACGTATATTAAACCCTCTCTCGAAGCGAATAACGTCTAACCCTAGGTTAACTAGTGGAAATCTCTTTCTCTTATAGTAACCCCCTAGAATAGCAGTAAATCGATCTGTGGACTCCCATATTAGGTTTCACCCTAATCTGGCCAAATCTCGTCACCCTATCTCTAGGCGTGCGATCAACTCCGCTTAATTATGTTGGATCTACTCTTAGGCAGGGTCTATTCCTCCTCCACCTAAGCACATTAGATTTGGATTAAGTTCACACAATTAAGAACAAACTAAGTTATTATCATATAATTCAAAAAATCAAATAACAAGATTCATCATAGGTTTCATCCCCTTCGGGTATCCGAAGGTTTAGTTCATAATAATAAAAGAAAACATCTTAAGAGAAAAGATAAAACAAAACATAAGAAATCCCTAAAACTCCCTGAAGGAATTGAAGGAGAGATCCGCCATCTTGAGTAGAATTCTGGCTTCTTGAGATGGATCAACTGGCTATCTTCGAGTGATTCCCACAAATCTGACGTTTTCGGCTTGGCTTCTTAGCCTAGCTCACCGTCCCCTTTCAGCTGGTACCTAGGGTGTTTATATAGGCTCTTGGAATGTGTTTCTTCGTCCCTAAGTATCAAAATCTGACTGAAACTCTTCTTTGCCACGACAGGGGCACGGCCTTGGTACACGCCTGTGTGGATCATCTTCAAACCGTGTTCGAATTTCTTTAGTGAGGCACGACCGTATGAATCGGGGTCAAGCCGTGTTCTAGAAGGAAAGGTGGCACGGCTGTGTGGCTGGAAGTCCAGGCCGTGCTGATTTCGGGGTTTGGCCCGATTTGGTCCATTTTAAGCCCGTTTCTCGTTCTTTTCGTCATCGGGTGCTTTCCTGAGTATAAGTCATGAAAAGAAAGGATTAAGAGCACCTGTTTACATAAATTGGGGCTTAAATCATCCAAAAGCATACTAAATGTGGGCTTAGAATATGTTACTTTTACGGTTTATCAGAAAGAGTAATTCAAGTTCTGGAGGATATGCTCCGATGCTGTGTGTTAGGGTTCGAAGGTAGTTGGGAAAAATATGTACCTTTGGTCGAGTTTGCCTATAACAACATTTATCAGTCGAGTATACGGATGATGCCGTACGAAGCTTTATATGGTCGCAAGTGTCAGACTCCCTTGTATTGGACCGAGCTTAGTGAGAAGTAAATTCACGGGGTCGATCTAGTTAAAGAGACCGAGGAGAAAGTGAAAGTGATCCGTGATAGTCTGAAAGCTGCTTCGGATCGACAAAAGTCATACGTGGATTTAAAAAAGAAAGAAATTGAGTTTCAAGTGGGCGACAAAGTATTTCTGAAGGTATCCCCGTGGAAGAAAATATTGAGATTTGGTCGAAAGGGGAAATTGAGTCCACGATTCATAGGACTGTATGAGGTTATTGAAAGGAATGGGCCAGTAGTGTACCGGTTGGCTTTGCTGGCAGAGTTAGAAGGAATACACAACGTGTTTCATGTGTCGATGTTGCAGCGATATCGTTCCGATCCTTCACATGTGATTTCTCCAACAGAAGTTGAAATACGACCGGAAATGACTTATGAAGAAGAACCAATTAAGATATTGGCTCGATAGGTTAAACAGTTGAGGAATAAGAACATAGCCTTAGTAAAGGTGTTATGGCAAAAACACGGTGTGGAAGAGGCTACGTGGGAACCGAAAGAAGCCATGAGGGAACAATACCCAAACATTTTTACCGGTAAGATTTTCGAGGATGAAAATCTCTAAAGGGGGAGAGTTGTAACAGCCCGATTTTGGGGCTAGTCAGAATAGTGGTTTCGGGACTGCTAATCCGAGGTTGAAGAATAATATTTTAATATTATTTTATGTGCTATAGTATGGTTATAAGGATGCATAAAAATTCTGGTGCTTTAATTTGAGTGATTTTATGCTTAATTGCGAAAAAGGATTAAATCACATAAAGTGCGAAAGTTCTATTTTACAAGCTAAAGGTGTCTAATAGTTATAGAATATTAAATTGGAGGTCCTTAATGTGAAAATAGACCTTTGAGGAAGTGATGGCCGACCATAGGGACAAGGATATTAAATGGGTCAATTGGTTAGGTGAAATTTGGTGACTAAATTGCTTTTTAAGCATAAAATAAAGAAAAGGGTGATATCATCTTTTCTTCACCACCTTCATCACCGAAAATACCAGCAAAAGGGGGGGTTTGAAAGCTTTGAAATTTCAGCAACTTATCCTCTTACAAGTATGTGATTTTGGTGGTTTTATTTGATAATTTTTGTACTTTTGGAATCCCCAAAGCTTAAGCTAGCTAATGAGGGGACTAATTTGCAATATGGTTGAAAGTTTGGGGATTTGCCATGAGAGTGTTCATGTTGTTTTCTAAGTTTTTATGGAAGAAAATGAATGTTAGTGAGTTAAGAAATAACTTTTGTGAAGGGTGTTATCATGAAAACACCTAAATAAGACTTATTTGTAAAGGTAGTAATTGTGTAATAAATGCATGAAATAGATGATTTTGTGAGTTGTTGTAAGATGAATAAATGTTCAGCTAGGCTTGTTTAATGAGAAAATGTGATGAAAAATTATTTACGAGCCTAGGGGCAAAATCGTAATTTTTCCAAAATGTAAGGGCAAAATAGTCATTTTTGCCTAAGTAGAAATTTTGATATATCATGAGTTAAAATGTGATTGAATGAGTAATTCTATTATTATAAATCAAGAAGAGCACGAAAACAACCTTGACCGAGGAAAAGGCAAGGTTACGGACTAAATCGTCGATTAAAACATTTTGCACCGAGGTACGTTTATGTGTAAACGATACGTCTTTAATACATATGTTGTTACTTATTGGTGCATTGTAAGAATGAGATCATTTATGATTGAAATTGATAGATAGTGAGTAATTTCCGTATGAACCTCCGAATAGATATGTATGTGCGAAAAAACATCCGTAATTATTCTTTTGGTAGGCTGTGTGCGATACCAGCTTATTACTTACTCACGATGGGCTGTGTGCGATACCATCGTTTATACTATCATTTGGTTGGCTATGTGTGAAACCACCGTAAATATTCTTGTTGGTGGGCTAAGTGCGATACCACCCTAATATTGATTAATGGTGGGCTGTGTGCGAAACCACCAGGTATTTAGTATTATTCCGAGGGGTTCATTGAGAATTTGTATAAGTGAATGTTTCATGTTGCTTTATGGTGATAAGTGTAGGGAATGTGTACAAGTGAATGTGAGCAATATAATTGTTATATGGTTGGAATGTGGTAAGAAATGAAATGAGTAAGCATGATTGTGGAAATGTGAATTGTTCTTGCTTAGTATATGATGTTATTGATGGTTTAGCATATGTTATGATGTTTATTGTTTGCATGTAAACTTACTAAGATTAAAGCTTACTCCCTTTCTTTTCCCTTGTTTTATAGTGTCAGAGAGCCAGTTCGGGATACGTAGATAATCGGAAGATCACCCACACTATCAGCTCATCTCGGTATATTTAGTCTTAGCATTTTGTGTATGGCATGTATAGGGGCTAGGCTTAGTGTTATGTCTTGTTATTTTGGCAAAGTGTGTTGGCTCATTTAAAGATGAACTTTTGTAAATAGCCATAGTTGATGGCTTATTGTTATTAATCTATGAAAAGATGAGGTTATTCATGAATGTGTATGATGCATAGTTGGGTTGCTTGGTTAAAGTATGCATGAATTGATTGATGGTTGAATGTGATTATGTTTGTATGAGTTAGGGTGATAAGAAGAGCTTGGCAAATAGCCTTGTTCTTGTCCACACGGGTAGACACACGAGAGTGTGTCTAGGCCGTGTGTGACACACGGTCGGCCTCATGGGCGTGTGGTTAGGCCGTGTGTCCCCTTGCATGCTAAGTTTACAAGTCAGTATGCTTAGTAGTAAACACACGGGCAGAGACACGGCCGTGTGTCTCAACCGTGTAGATGGCACGAGCATGGACATGGGCGTGTGCCCAGGCCGTGTGAAGTCTGCACCTGAAATTAGGAATTTAATTCACCACACAGTCGAAGGACACGGGCGTGTGCCTAGACCGTGTGACATTTATGAGGTGATGACGTCAGAAACAGAATGCCAAGGTTTTTGGCACACGGGCTAAGACACGGAAATGTCAAGCCCATGTGAGGGATACGGGCGTGTGTCCGGCCGTGTGAAAATCCCTATAGGTTCGAATTGAAAAATAATTCCACACGGGTGTGGAACACGGGCATGTGATATGCTACACGGGCGTGTCCCTTACTCTACACGAGCGTGTGGACTGTTTAGTGAAAATTTTCTAAGGTTTTCTGGTGGGCTTCAGAAGGGTTCGAATTGATCCCGACCCATTCCTAAAGGGGGAATTAGGCCATATAGGCTTGTTTAAGAGGTGTTGCATAAGTGTTGGTGTATAAGACTTGTAATGCCTTGTACCCTGTTCCGGCGTTGAATACGGGTAAGGAGTGTTACACGGCCACTATGGCCTTCAGTACTTAGCCGAATGCTTCTGTATGGCTATCTAATTTCATGATTTCTCTTTCTATTGCATTGCCTCATAACACTCCATTTGGTGGATACTCCCTAAATGGTTTCCCTTTATAATGGAATAGTCTTGACAGACCTATCTGTCACCTTATATACTCTTGTACGTCAATGGGTTCTATCTAACTCCTCCTTTCCGTATAAACTATCATGTGTTCTCATGACAACCCCTATCATATAGGGTTTTTCCGAGCATCCTTTGGTGGCACTTATTGGAAGATCTTTACCTATGATCCTTGGTTATCCAACCTTCATTTGTGTCAACTTCCGTGACTATCTCTGTTGAGTTACTTCTCATATGCTTTAGTGGCTTTTACAATTGTTAATCTAGAAATTATTTCCCTCTCTATATTTCCCTTTTTATTGTGGGATTCCTTCGACCCGATGGTTATCTAATGCATGCCCATACTTCCATTTTCCTTAACGTGGGTTGACTCATGGTTTCTATCCTGATCGTCTACCCTCATTTATTGTTCTGGCAGACCATTCTATGCCACCAAAGCTGAGCCATGGTCTTACGCAATATAATCTCACGTTTATCGTCCTGGCAGACTCCCTTGGTTGCCATAGCCGAACTATGGTCTTACCTCCACAATCCTCGTGTTTATACTTTCTGTTTACTATCCCGATGAATTACCCCGTGTTTAACGTCCTGTTGGACTATCCCATGTTTAAAGTCTCATCGGACTATCCCGTGTTTAACATCCCGTCAGACTATCTTTGATGCCATAGTGTTTTTCAGCTATGGTCTTACTCTTTCTAACGTCAAATCATGTTTTGATTCATAGCGTCTTTCAACTATGGTCTTACAGAATATCACTCGTGTTTATCGTCCCAGATGACTTCCTAGTTTGTCATAGTCCAACTATGGTTTTACACCTTATATTCCCCGTGTTTATTGTCCTGACGAACTACCAGAATGTCATAGTCCAACTATGGTTTTAGTTCTATTTACCATGATGCCATGGCATCTTTCAGCCAGGGTCTTACGTATTTACATCATGACGCCATACTATCTTTCAGCTATGGTCTTATTCATTTTAGGCGTATAGCCTCCGATTGGTTCCTTGGCCTCACCATGATCTTTCCTATTCACACATCCCATTTCATTCCATCCATTCCTCCATTTCACCATCTTATGCCTTAATGATCTAACACCGTAGCCTCCTTTTCGCAAGGCCCGGAGCTTCGCTCATCACGGTTTGCAATCAACAATATCATATGTTGGTATCTAACATTATCCATCCCTTTTTCCCTTTTTGAATTTTATCTAACCTGTCAATAAATCCCTTTTTCATGCATTCTATACTAAAATGGCGGATGCCAAATAGCTCATAGAATTATGCATCATACTTCAACAGTTTAGGGTTGAGTGCAGAAACTCACCTGATGCTTCCTCGCCTTGTCTACTTAGCTTTTCCAGATGCCAGAGCTTCCATTCTCTTGACAGCTAAGCATGAAAACCATTTCATGGGTTAAACTTAGTAATCCCATTTTAAACTTAGTTTTCCAGTAATATGAAAAATCCTTAGAAATGGTTTTCTGGAAACTCTTAGCTTTGTTTTCTATGTCTTATATACACCAAAGGGCTCAGAACCTTACTAGCTTACTAAGTTATCCACTTATCCGAATTAAACCTCCCGATTATTGCTCTATAACAGCCCGCCCAACAGAGTCTCCGTATTCGATTACTGTTTGGCGAATAAATGGTAAATTAAGGATAGATTTGAGTAAGTAATGTATTTTTCCTAGCTAAATAGAGTATTCTGAGTGATTCACCATTTGACGAACTCCTAGTTTTGGCGGGCTCTAGGGTTGGTGAACTTTTCTGTTAGGTATTCGCCCACCCCAGATGCTTTAGGAAAAATCGTTAAGTTCGCAGTCGTTTAGATTTTTTTTGTTATTTTAGTACATGATGATTTGGTTAGTCATGTTCAGATTTAGTTAGAACTGAACTAGACTACTGTAGATGATAAGACTAAAGCTTGTTAAGTGCACTTAATCACGAGAATCAAGAGTGTTAGTGAAATATAATGATAGCGATGGTCTTTCTGAATCACCTTTACATCTCTTCTTCTCTCTTGAATTTATTTGAAAATATTTGAAAAACCTAAGTGTAGAAGAACTTCATCGAAAAGAAAGCTCACTGTAATATCCTGGGTTGGGGGGCTATTCTGTTGTTGCATGATATTGCATGTGTTGGTGTGCTATGTTGCTATTTCTATGTTTTAGGGGCTTAGTTGTAGGCTAGGAGTATGCCTGAGGGAATGGGAAAAATTTAGTTTTTGAGCTTTAGGTGTAGGGAGCTGATGGAGCTGAGGGATATGTATTTTATTTGGTGCTTGTTGCACAAGTGAGGAGCTGGCAAAGTGGCAAGGCATGCGCTACTTGGGAGCTAGGTGTGGCGTCAACTGCATGAGGTGGAGGTCTTGTGTTCAAGCCGCAAAGACCTCACATTTTGGCTTCCATTTTGACGGCATGGAAGGAAGAGTTTGTAGGCAGTTCAAACTCTGCCTTGGACTTGGTCTACCCATTTGAATGGTGGGTGGAGAGGGATTTTAGGAGGAAGACTTGTTCAACTCATTTGAATTGAGTGGTGTGGAGTGTTAGTGGGGATATGGCCGAATTTTAGGAGAGTTTTGGGGGGGGGGGAGTGACGGCTTGGTAGTGTGGGTGTGGGGTAGTGCCGAAATCCATTTTGAGTTTTGGTGTTTTTCGGTCAAAATCTTTAGAAGCAAATTTTCTCTTTTTGCCATACCGAAACCGAAAGTGTAAGCTCTCAATTGCCGAACCTGTGTTGCCTTTTGAGAAGGTGTTAGCCGAAATTCATCTTGGTATTTTTGGGCATTTTTATTCGGTCACCTTGTTTCAAAACAAAGTTCTTTCTTTTGTCAAGAGCCTAAGCCGAATTTCCTCCAAGTAAGTCTCTCTTTTCCCTTTTCAAACCGAAAGCTTTAAGCAAACTTCATCCTTCCGAATTTGGCTTTGTGTTTTCTCTCAAAATCCCTTGTTAAGCCCGAACCTAGCACCCCACTTCCATTTCTTTTCTCTTTTGAAACCTTGTAAGGCGAAACTCCACCTTTCCAAAACACCTTTTCCATCTTTATTCCCCTTCTTTCCTAAACCCAATTGCCGATTCCTCCATTTCTTTCCACCTCTATTTCTTCTTTCCTTTTCATTCAAAGTGAAAGTAGGAGTGTTAAACACCTAGGGCCGAATATTGGTGTAGTGTTGGTGTTCATCCTGTGTTGGGCAATCGGTTAGTGAAGGTGAGTATTTGGCCAGAAAGGCTATCTCTTCTCCCCTACTTCTCTAACGATTTTGGTAAGGCAAAAGGATGATTTTCGGCTTCTGTTAGAAGAGAACTAATCTCTTATGTAACCAATTTCTTTTTAGGGCCTTCGAGATTCGAAGCAGTCAACAAGGCCGTTATCTGAACTCGATTGATTGGAGTTGGCCACCGCTTGGTTCGAGATTTGGTAGGAAACCAAATCAAATATTAGGAGCAAGTAATCAAGGGGCCTTAGATCGATTCTTTTGGTACTAAAGATCTGCGTTTTAACAGTGTGTAAACTAACACACTTTTAGTAATATGATTAATAACCTAATTACTTATTAAAGTGAAACAATATGATCGATGGATTTGGTACCCGATGGGGTATAAGCACGGATCTGTAAGTCCGTTTCATTACGAGATCTGTAGTGATATATGTGATAACATGTTTTATGATGTAAATACCATGAGATGTCATTTGAGCATGTTAGCATGATTGCATGTTTTATATCATGTGCATTAGTATGACATGTGTGGGTGATATGAGAGGAGGGGAATATGATATCCGTGTCTTTGGGACACTTTGTGTCTTTGGGACACCGTGAGGTTTGGCACCTCCGGTGGTTTGGTACCACAGATTGATTTTGTGACCGGTCACCGGTGATTTGGTATCACATTTGTGTCTTTGGGACACTAGAGGTTTGGCACCTCATTGCGACTCGTCCACGTGGTTAACACCACCAGTGGGTTGGCCCCACTTTGAGATATGGGATCGTCGCTAGTGATTTGGTATCACACGATGGGTTGACCCCATCATCGGATTTGTGATGCGTCACAGATGATTTGGTATCACACCGTGTCTTTGGGACACGGAGGTTTGGCACCTCATTGCGACTCGTCCCTCGTGGTTAACACCACCGTGGGTTGGCCCCACTTTGAGATATGGGATCGTCTGCGCTAGTGATTTGGTATCACACGATGGGTTGGCCCCATCATTGGATTATTCGTGACTTTGGGTCACCAAAGTGGTTTGGCACCACACTTATGGATATCTTGACTTTGGGTCACCGGTGGTTTGGCACCACTAGTGGTTTGGTACCACACGGGGTAGAAAGGTGATATGGATGGTTAGGATCGGGTGCATTGATAATGTTGCTATGATATGATGTGTGTTAGCATGTTGTTTTATCGGGAGGGGATTTATGCACCGAGTCTTGCGACTCACCCTCTCCTTTGACATTTCGGATGACGCTTAGACGCGGACATGGGTAAGGATGGACTCGAGGTGCTCATGCCATGCTTTAATAAAGATTTGCTCAGACTTTACAAAATTTGGTACTTTAGTTTATTTATTACTATTTGGTTTTATTTTGGGTTGTAAATGGCCTTTAAATTAGGTTTTACTATGTTTATGCTTAAAGTAGCTTTCTAATATGCTTTAACAAATTAATTGAGTTAAAATTGCTAAAAACTTGGAAGGTCAACGGTTTCAAAACTATAACGCAATGTGTTTTAAACTTTACCATCGGGTATCACTCTAAAACATTAAAATATGACAAAGCAATCATGCCAAGATTTTGAAAAGTATAAAATATGACAAGGAGTTTCTCATCGAATCTTTAACCAGAAACCTAACCCTTCAAACGCGATTTTCCCCGTAACATGCCAGATTCGGTCGTGGTGTATTGACCGGGTTTGGGGTGTTACAATTGTGGTATCAGAGCCAAGTTCAAAGGCTCGGCTGTGGGCCTGAGGCCCAAAATGCTTTCAAAAGTCTGTTTTAAGTGTTTTGTTTGAAATAAATGGTTTGAAGGGCATGACACCGAGTCTCCGGCACCAGTCCGCCCAGGTAAGTACCCCTTACTATTGCTTGTGATTTATTGATGTGATTGGATGATTGCAATAGTGGATTACTTTAGAAACTGAAACTGATAGGATTCTGTGAACTCGCGAAAACAAAGCTTCTTTACTATTCATAAGACTTTGCTTTAAAACAGTGGAATAAATACTGATGCATAAAACTCCTAAATCAGATACGTAGAGAATTTAGTCATGAGCGCTAGAGGTGGACGTGGTCGTGGACGAGGTCGTGGTAGGATGACTGTTTCTGAACCCGTAGGGTCCAGTCCGTGGTCGAAAATGAGATACGGCATCGCCACCAGTGGAGGTGGTGAGTTTCAAGATCGATGGGGATGACGCAGGTGTCACAGCGATCTTTGCGCGAGTGTTGGAAAGGGTAGTGGTGTAGGTGGTGGTGCGGGAGTTAGAAATTGTTCTGGCGACTCCGGGCAAACGGGCCGAATTCTTTCGAGGTGTTTACGGTGTTGCTCCCAAGACCGCCGAGTATTGGCTGGAGGCAACGGAGCGGATCATGGATGATCCGGACTTGATCGCGAGGAGAAGTGAAGGGCATAGTATCGCTTCTTCGGGATGAGTCATACCGGTGGTGGCTCACGGTTCGGGAGACGGTGGCGGCAGAGGATCCGACATGGGATTATTTCAGGTGCATTTGGAAAAAAGTACATTGGAGCTAGCTAGATCGACGCCGCAGTGATGAAAAGTATTTTTGAGGCTAGTCCAAGGGAGTAAGTCTGTTTCCGAGTATGAGGCTGAGTTCTTGAAGCTGAGCCGGTATGCTAGGGGTATTGTGGCTACTGAACACGAGAGGTGTGTTCATTTTGAGGATGGTCTGAGAGACGAGTTGAGGCTGCTGATTGCTCCTCAGCAGGAGCGTGAGTTTGCTGTCCTAGTTGAGAAGGCTAAGGTAGCCGAGGGTGTTAAGGAGTCCGTGAGAGCGCGGGGTATGGGCAGGAGCAGGCATAAGAGGAGCTTTGGGTCTTACGGATCGTCGGGTAATCCTCGTAAAAGGGCTAGACAGAGTGGGCCGAATCGATCTGGTAGGGTTGTTTTTGCTAGTCGGGGACCGCCGTGGTGTAACCATTGTGGGAGATATCATTGGGGGAGGCTGGCTGGACCGGTGGAAAAGGTTGTTTTGAGTGTGGTTCTCGGATCATCGCGTGAGGGTGCCCGCGTAAGTTGGCCAGATTCGGGCCCGAGAGTCGGCCGTACTCGATTCAGAATAATGTACCGCCACCGCAGAGGGGCCGTGGTAATGGCGAGGTAGTAATGGATCCGGTCGGGGCCGTGGAGCACCAGGCGGGTGCGGATAGTTACGACGCCGACAGGCTGGGTTAGTGTATGCGGCAAGGCGCCGCAGAGAGGGCGGCGACGCACCGGATGTCTTAACCGTGACGTTCTTGATCTTTGGTTCTCCTTTTACTGCTTTGATTGATGTGGGTTCGACGCATTCTTACATGGCCAGTAGTATAGTAGAGACCCTGGACTTAGACTTTGAGATATCTTCTAGGCAGATGAGTGTAATTAGCCCTTTAGGTCACTCTGTGGTAGTAGATAAGCTGTTTAGAGATGTACCCCTAGAACTCCAAGGGGTAGTGTTTGCTGCTGATCTGATGGAACTGCCATTTGGGGAGTTCGATTTGATTCTTGGGATGGACTGGTTGGTTAAGTACCAGGCGAAGTTGGATTGCGCGGCTAAGCGCATGGTTCTAAGGACGACTGAGGGTGATGAAGTGGCTATGATAGGTAATAGGAGAGATTACTTATCTAATGTGGTGTCTGCTCTAAAGGCAGAGAAGATGGTGAGAAAGGGCTGTGAAGCGTATGTGGTTCATGTGTATGCCTTGGAGGCTAAAGAGTCTGCTGTAGAAAAAGTCCGAACAGTTAAGGAATTTGCTGATGTGTTTCCAGAAGAACTTCCGGGTTTGCCGCCGGATCGTGAGGTAGAGTTTGGGATAGATCTCATTACTGGAGGCTGCGCGCAGTGTCTATTGCTCCGTATAGGATGGCGCCAAAGGAATTGGTGGAGCTTAAGGCTCGAGATCCAAGAGTTGTTGGACCGAGGTTTTATCGGGCCAAGTGTTTCACCGTAAGTGCGCCGGTACTCTTTGTTAAGAAGAAAGATGGTACAATGCGGATGTGCATAGATTACCGGTGAATAAAGCGACGATCAAAAACAAGTATCCGTTGCCACGGATAGATGACTTGTTTGATCGGTGAAGGGTGCGCGGTGGTATTTTCTAAGATTGACACGAGGTCCAGGTATCACCGATTAAAGGTGAAAGAAGCGGATATTCACAAGACGGCGTTCGGACTCGGTATGGGCACTACGAATTTACGTAATGCCGCGTTCGGGTTGACTAACGATCGGCGGCATTCATGGATATGATGAATAGGGTGTTTCAAAGAAGATCTGGACCCGATTCGTGGTAGTTTTTATTGACGACATCTGGTGTATTCAAGAACGGAAGAAGAGCATGATGCGCATTTGCGTGTGGTACGCAGATTTTGAGGAGAAGCGACTTTACGCTAAGTTCAGCAAGTGCGCGAGTTACGCTTAGAGAAGTGACTTTTTGGGACATGTAGTGTCGGTGAGGGATTAGAGTGGATCCTCGGAAAATTAAGGCGATTTTGGATTGGAAACCGCCTAAGTCGGTGGCTGAGATTCGGAGTTTTCTGGTTTGGCAGGATACTACCGAGAAGGTTTGTAGAGGTTTCTCGTTGATTGCGGCACCAATGACCAAGTTGTTAAGGAAAGAGGTTCCGTTTGTTTGGACCGAGAAACAAGCAGGAGAGTTTCAACAAGCTTAAGAAGATTCTAACGAAGCTCGGTTTGATTCAACCGAGGTGGTAAGGAATTCACGGTCTCATGCGATGCATCACATACGGGGTTGGGTTGTGTCTTTGATGCAGGAAGGTAAGGTTGTGGCTTACGCATCTCTCGTAATTTGAGGCCACATGAGGTCAACTATCCGGACGCACGATCCGGAGTTAGCGGTGTAGTCTTTGCGTTGAAGATTTGGAGGCACTACTGTAAGCGGAGAGAGATCAATAGTCTACACCGATCATAAGAGTCTGAAGTACCTCTTGACTCAGAAGGATTTGAATTTGAGGCAGCGCAGATGGGTTGAGTTGCTTAAAGATTACGACTGTTCGATTGAGTATCATCCGGGCAAGGCTAACGTGGTGGCAGACGCGTTGAGCCGTAAGGTTGTTTCGGACTTAAGAGCGATGTTTGCTCATTTGAGTTTGTATGACGACGGGAGTATTCTGGCAGAGTTGCAGATTAAGCCTACTTGGGTTGAGCAGATCAGAGAGAAACAGTTAGAGGATGAGGTTCTGAGTGCGCGGAGGTTGCAGGTACAGAGTGGTGGTTTGGAAGGTTACAACTTGTCTAGTGATGGGGTGCTGTGTTTTCAAGGTAAAGCTTGTATGCCCAAGGATGTTGGTCGAGGCGGAGGATTCTTCGGGGCGCACATAGTAGCCCTTATGCTATGCATCCCGGAGGTAGTAAGATGTATAGGGATCTCGAGAGAGCGATTTTGGTGGCCTGGTCGAAGAAAGAAGTGACAGAGTGTGTTGGGAAGTGTCGACATGTCACAGTCAAGGTGAACATCGATTATTCGTCGTGGTTGCTTTGACTGTGAAGATTCCTCGATGGAAGTGGGAAAGGATAACCATGGATTTCGTCGGTGGGTTACACGCTACGCCAAGCAAGAAGGATTCGGTTTGGGTAATTGTGGATCGACCGACTAAATCGGCTCATTTCATTCCGGTGAGAGTTGACTACTCACTCGAGAGGTTGGCGGTTTGTATGTTTCGGAGATAGTGAGGTTGCACGGTGTGCGATGATCGATCATCTCGGATAGGGATCCCAGATTTACGTCAAGGTTGTTCGAAAGCGTTGCATCGGGCTCTGGGCACGCGGTTGGATTTCAAAGACGGCTTTTCACCCGCATGATCGACGGACAATCGGAAAGGGTTATTCGGATCTTGGAGGATATGCCGAGGGGTTGTGTTACGGATTTCAGAGGTAGTTGGGAGGAGTTTCTACCATTAGGTGAGTTTGCCTACAACAACATTACCAAGCGAGCATCAAGATGGCACCATATGAGGCGTTGTATGGTAGGAAGTGTCGATCACCTACGTGTTGGACGGAATTAGGTGAACATGATTGTTAGGACCCGAGTTGGTTGCTAAGACCGAAGACAAGGTTAAGTTGATTCGAGCTCGATTGAAGGAAGAAGCTTGGACCGCAGAAGTCTTATGCCGATCTTAAGCGGAGAGACATAGGGTTTTACGTGGGGATCAAGTTTTTCAAGGTCTCGCCATGGAAGAAGGTTTTGAGGTTCGGAAAGAAAGGCAAGCTAAGTCCGAGGTTTATTGGGCCGTATAAGGTTTTGAGACGAGTGGGACCAGTGGCGTATCAACTGGAGTTGCCAGCAGAGCTTAGTCAGATTCACGACGTATTTCACGTTTCGATGCTTCGACGTTATCGTTCGGATCCGTTGCATGTGGTAGCAGTGGAAGAGATCGAGGTAAATCCAGATTTGACTTTGGAAGAAGAACCTGTGCAGATTCTAGATCGGGATGTGAAGGTTCTGCGTAAGAAGTCTGTGCCTTTGGTTAAGGTTCTTTGGCGGAATCATGGCGTGGAAGAAGCCACGTGGGAACCCGAGGATATGATGAAACAGCAGTACCCGCATCTCTTTTGATCAGGTAATTTCGAGGCCAAAATTATTTTAAGGGGGGTAGAACTGTAATATCCCGGGTTGGGGGCTATTCTGTTGTTGCATGATATTGCATGTGTTGGTGTGCTATGTTGCTATTTCTATGTTTTAGGGGCTTAGTTGTAGGCTAGAGTATGCCTGAGGGAATGGGAAAAATTTAGTTTTTGAGCTTTAGGTGTAGGGAGCGATGGAGGTGAGGGATATGTATTTTATTTGGTGCTTGTTGCACAAGTGAGGAGTCGGCAAAGTGGCAAGGCATGCGCTACTTGGGAGCTAGGTGTGGCGTCAATCGCATGAGGTGGAGGTCTTGTGTTCAAGCCGCAAAGACCTCACATTTTGGCTTCCATTTTGACGGCATGGAAGGAAGAGTTTGTAGGCGTTCAAACTCGCGCCTTGGACTTGGTCTACCCATTTGAATGGTGGGTGGAGAGGGATTTTAGGAGGAAGACTTGTTCAACTCATTTGAATTGAGTGGTGTGGAGTGATAGTGGGGATATGGCCGAATTTTAGGAGAGTTTTGGGGGGGAGGACGGCTTGGTAGTGTGGGTGTGGGGTAGTGCCAAAATCCATTTTGAGTTTTGGTGTTTTTGGTCAAAATCTTTAGAAGCAAATTTTCTCTTTTGCCATACCGAAACCGAAAGTGTAAGCTCTCAATTGCCGAACTGTGTTGCCTTTTGAGAAGGTGTTAGCGAAATTCATCTTGGTATTTTTGGGCATTTTATTCGGTCACCTTGTTTCAAAACAAAGTTCTTTCTTTTGTCAAGAGCCTAAGCCGAATTTCCTCCAAGTAAGTCTCTCTTTTCCCTTTTCAAAACCGAAAGCTTTAAGCAACTTCATCCTTGCCGAATTTGGCTTTGTGTTTTCTCTCAAAATCCCTTGTTAAGCCGAACCTAGCACCCCACTTCCATTTCTTTTCTCTTTTGAAACCTTGTGTGAAACTCCACCTTTCCAAAACACCTTTTCCATCTTTATTCCCCTTCTTTTCCCTAAACCCAATTGCCGATTCCTCCATTTCTTTCCACCTCTATTTCTTCTTTCCTTTTTCATTCAAAGCCGAAAGTAGGAGTGTTAAACACCTAGGGCCGAATATTGGTGTAGTGTTGGTGTTCATCCTGTGTTGGGCAATCGGTTAGTGAAGGTGAGTATTTGGCCGAAAGGCTATCTCTTCTCCCCCTACTTCTCTAACGATTTTGGTAAGGCAAAAGGATGATTTTCGGCTTCTGTTAGAAGAGAACTAATCTCTTGTGTAACCAATTTCTTTTTAGGGCCTTCGGGATTCGAAGCAGTCAACAAGGCCGTTATCTGAACTCGATTGATTGGAGTTGGCCACTGCTTGGTTCGAGATTTGGTAGGAAACCAAATCAAATATTAGGAGCAAGTAATCAAGGGGCCTTAGATCGATTCTTTTGGTACTAAAGACTGCGTTTTAACAGGTGTGTAAACTAACACACTTCTGTTTAGTAATATGATTAATAACCTAATTACTTATTAAAGTGAAACAATATGATCGATGGATTTGGTACCCGATGGGGTATAAGCACGGATACGGGTAAGTCCGTTTCATTACGAGATCTGTAGTGATATATGTGATAACATGTTTTATGATGTAAATACCATGAGATGTCATTTGAGCATGTTAGCATGATTGCATGTTTTATATCATGTGCATTAGTATGACATGTGTGGGTGATATGAGAGGAGGGGGAATATGATATCCGTGTCTTTGGGACACTGTGTCTTTGGGACACCAGAGGTTTGGCACCTCCAGTGGTTTGGTACCACAGTTGATTTTGTGACTTCGGTCACCAGTGATTTGGTATCACATTTGTGTCTTTGGGACACCAGAGGTTTGGCACCTCATTGCGACTCGTCCCTGTGGTTAACACCACCGTGGGTTGGCCCCACTTTGAGATATGGGATCGTCTGCTAGTGATTTGGTATCACACGATGGGTTGGCCCCATCATCGGATTTGTGACTGCGGTCACTAGTGATTTGGTATCTGCTTGTGTCTTTGGGACACCGGAGGTTTGGCACCTCATTGCGACTCGCCCCCCGTGGTTAACACCACCACCGTGGGTTGGCCCCACTTTGAGATATGGGATCGATCGCTAGTGATTTGGTATCACACGATGGGTTGGCCCCATCGTTGGATTATTCGTGACTTTGGGTCACCATTGGTTTGGCACCACACTTATGGATATCGTGACTTTGGGTCACGGTGGTTTGGCACCAAAGTGGTTTGGTACCACACGGGTAGAAAGGTGATATGGATGGTTAGGATCGGGGTGCATTGATAATGTTGCTATGATATGATGTGTGTTAGCATGTTGTTTTATCGGGAGGGGGATTTATGCACTGAGTCTTGCGACTCACCCTCTCCTTTGACATTTCAGATGACGCTTAGACGCGGACATGGAGCCGGGATGGACTCGAGGTGCTCATGCCATGCTTTAATAAAGATTTGCTCAGACTTTACAAAATTTGGTACTTTAGTTTATTTATTACTATTTGGTTTTATTTTGGGTTGTAAATGGCCTTTAAATTAGGTTTTACTATGTTTATGCTTAAAGTAGCTTTCTAATATGCTTTAACAAATTAATTGAGTTAAAATTGCTAAAAACTTGGAAGGTCAACGGTTTCAAAACTATAACGCAATGTGTTTTAAACTTTACCATCGGGTATCACTCTAAAACATTAAAATATGACAAAGCAATCATGCCAAGATTTCGAAAAGTATAAAATATGACAAGGAGTTTCTCATCGAATCTTTAACCAGAAACCTAACCCTTCAAACGCGATTTTCCCCGTAACATGCCAGATTCGGTCGTGGTGTATTGACCGGGTTTGGGGTGTTACACTCACAGTGTTTAACTATCGCCTACGTTAGTACAAGCTTATTGGTAATTACTAATAAACCCTTAGGTTATTACTGAATTCATTTATATGTTCATCGTATAGCATGTATAGACGTTGGAATTGTTTTTGAGGAAGGAAACTTCCTGATTATGGATTGTGTGTTATCAATTCTTGTATGCATGATAAGTTTCAATAGATTGAGGATCTAATATGTATAATCATGTTTCTTTAAGCTCAAGAAGCTAACGAGGGTCCCAACGATAAAGGCAAAGGTCCTTTTGTATAGATTTGTACTAGAATTTCTGGTGAGTTCCTTCTTACTTCCATGTGTTGTTAATTCCATTGTTATATAAATCATATAAGGTAAGTAATATCCCTCACTAATGTATGAATGGTGTATGTGTGGCTAACGGTCGTCCAGTGTAATCAATCTGAGTTCAGTTTGTCTATGTTATGAAGTAACACCATCTTTCATGTGCAAGCTAGTACCAACAGTTTATGGTATATGAGATATGATTTGTGGTGATGGAGAAGGGGAGATATGTTTATGAAGCCTCTGGTAGGGTAGTTATACTGCAAACCGAACTGGTAGATAATGAAAAAACATGCTATTCTGAATGAAATTGATATGAGGAATTAAGGGGGAGTATGTATATAAACAAGACTGCATGATATGCTTTGACTCTGAATTCTAGGTATGTGGCTGGCATGAAGATGGGTTGTCTAAGTCACATTAAGTTGGCGTACAGTATCCGCCTATGTGTTTGTAAATTAGTGTATTATGTCTGTCTGTGTTTAGTGAATGCCTTTGGGTGTAATATGATCATTATGTGAAACTCCTTCTGAAAGGTTTGGTATTATCATATGAATTGGTGTGTATGATTTCTCTTTACTTTTGGGAACTTAATAAGTTTGTATAAACTTATTCTGTTATCTTTTCTTTCTTAGGCTTGTTGACTGAATGAAAACTTCCTGTTGAAGGGACTACGCCAGAGAACTATTGTTATTGTGAGCAATTTGTTTGTTCCATATCATGCATGACTTCTTGGGGGTGGCATGTAAATGTATTTTTGAAAATGATCTGTACAATGGACCATTAGTTTAACAAGACACTATTTTTTTATGAGAACCTTATCAAATTTCAATGCTTGAATTTAAATTATTATATCCTGTTCAATGATTATTTGAACTTATACGCCAAATGATTTGAACATTATATTGTACTTCCAATGATGTACATTTAAACCTTTGCGAAATAATAGCTATCGTAGGTTTTATACTTATAACTTCATTAAAATTTTATAAAGCTTCAACTATTTAATTTGCTTAAACTTGTCTAATTTAAGTTGTGACACATCATACCCGGATCCAATTATCGAGTCGGGTTTGGCGTGTTAAAAGTTTGGTAGACCTAAGGTTGAGTCTGTTCTCAGAAAATCGAAGGTTGTGTCATGCCTCATCATGAATGATACACCTCTGGCTTATTCCTTGTAATTTGACCTAATTTGAGTTTTTCTTGTAGTGTTGATAAAAATGTTTGAAGGATCCAGAGAAGCCACAAGTGAGGAAATTGAAAGTCATGTACCTCCTATTAAGGAGCAAACTCCCACAGCCAATTTAGGTGTTGCTGCTAGGAATGCTTTTCGAAATGTTTTCTTCACGATGATGACCCAAATGTTTGATCAATTTATAGGGACTACCCTAGCACCCCAACCTCAACAGCCTCAGCAACCACAACTAGAAGTCATACAGCCAGCACCACCTGCACCACCAATGCCAGTTGTAATTCCATCTAAGGGAGATCTTGTAAAGGAGATTCAAAGGAGAAGTTTTAAGGAATTTTTAGGTGACAAGAGCGAAGATCCTACTGTGGCTGAGTAGTGGTTATCACGAGTTTGTAGAGTTATTAAAAAACGGAAGTGCATGCCAAAAGATAGTCTTTTGTGTGGAATCTCTTTGCTGGAAGGAGAAGCCTATCAAAAGTGGGAGACATTGACCAGTGTAACCCCTGAGGAGATAATTAAATAGGATTTCTTTTTAGAAAAAATTAAAGAAAGATACATGAATCAAATGTATGTAGAGTCGATGAAAAAGGAATTTATGTATCTTAAGCAGGGAAGAATGCCTGTAATGGAGTATAAACATGAGTTTGTTAGACTCAGTTGTTATTCGAAGAACATAATCTAGAAAGAAAAAGAGATGTGTAACAAGTTTGAATAAGGATTAAGACATGAGATTCATGCTCTGGTAGCAGGATCAGAGTGTAAAAGCTTAGCAACCATGATAGCCAAGGCTCACAAGATGGAAACAATTATTCAAAATAAAAGTAGAAATTTTGAAAGAGAAAGAATAGAGTGTGGAATGTCTAGTCCTCCATTTTCAACAAATTTCAAGAAGTCGAGAGATCAGATGTTTTCAACATCAAGAAAAGAGTCACGACCTATGAGTTTCAGGTGTGATAGAAATAATAGATCGACTATTTCATTGGCAAGTTCTGGTGGATCTAGAATAATGAGAAATTCTAACTGTGAACATTGTGGAAGAACTCATGGACGAGAATGTTAGAGACGTTTTGGAGCATGCTTTGTATGTGGATCATTATATCATCTGGGTAAGGATTGTCCCTCCAAGGTAGAGTTAAGTACAGAACAATTTGTTCGTAGGTCCAAAAGTTTCAGCATAAGGCTAAGTCTGGCGTACCAACAAAATCTAGCTCAGTTCAGGGGACTCCAAGGAAGAGCTACACTAAGACCAACTTTGGAGTATCACCTAGAGCATATATAATGAAGGCAAAAGAAGATGTTGAGTTGCTAGAGGTCATAACGGGTAAATTTTCTTTCCTTGGAAACAATATTTATGTAACACCCCTAACCCGTATCCGTTGCCGGAGTAGGGTTACGAGGCATTACTGATTAATATACATCATAAAGCATACATAACTCATACATTTATGCATTCATACTCAAATACCATTCAACACAATCACATTGTCCCTTATTAGGGCCTATGAGGCCTTAGACATGCTTTAGAAATGGTTCGGGACTAAACCGATAACATATGAAAATTTTGGAAAACTTGGAAATTTTTCAACAATACATGGGTCACATGCCCGTGTGAACAGGCCGTGTGCCTCACACGGCTCCAGACACGCCTGTGTCTCAGGCCGTGTGGAAACAGGGCATACATATTGACTTGGGTCACACGGCCAACCACACGCCCGTGTGCCAGGCCATGCCAAAACTGTAAGGTAAACTGACTTATGCAACACGGCCAAGTCACACACCCGTGTGCTAGGCCATGTGCCAATTAGGGGGTATACTGACTTGTACCATACGGCCAGTCACACGCCCGTGTGTGAGACCGTGTGGAGCATACTAACTTCATTTAATTTCAACACAAGGGGACACAAGGCCGTGTAACATGACCGTGTGTCGCACACGGCTGAGACGCACGCCTGTGTCTCTGCCCGTGTTGACAAAAATAGGCCATTTGCAAGGCCAATTTGCCATCCCAACTCATGCTCACCTAAACAACCAAAATGGTACCATATCATCAAACAATTAGGCAGCCAAAATCATCAACCAATGCACAATTCATACCATATCCATTTCAACCAAAATCAATACTCAAATCAATGCCATTTACCTAATCAAATACTTATTAACTCAACTTTTAAAATCATACTACATCAAAGCATTTTCTCATGATTTTATACTCCACAAATCAATTAGCCATTTGAGAAACTATAAATTCATAACCATATTCATAACAAACATGCCATAATAAGCCATCACTCATGGCTATATATATATATACCAAAACATATACATTCACAAGCCATTTCTAATAGCCAAGCACACATCAATATTTCATCATTTACAAGCCAACTCTCATGGCTATAATCACAATCAAAATACCCCATCTAGCCTATACATGCCATATACCATATTTACACAACTCAAAAGTACCAACTTAGATGTTTGATAGTGCGATGATGTTCTCGACGACTCCCGGATCCGAGCTAGCGTTGATTCACTATAAAACATAGAAAAATAACAAGAAGTAAGCTTCATAGCTTAAAAAGTTCGTATTAACGTAATGTGACACTTCACCAATCATTCACAATTCAAATAATATAAATGTAAGATAAAAAAATACATTAAATCTCAAGCCATTCAATCATTCATTCACTAACTTACCAAGAATTCATCCATTTCATGGATTCAATGTTTATAAACTTTGCGTACATACCTATACCGTCTCGTACTAATCTCATTCTTGTCCATATCTTTCATTTTCCCATTGAACCATTAAGAGTAGAAGTCGGATATTCAAGGATCTCAATCGATAAGTACCTATACCATGGCCCGTAGCCAAATCAAGGTAACTTATCCTCTGAGTACCTATACCATGGCCCGTAGCCAAATCAAGGTAACTCATCTCCAAAATACCTATACCATGGCCTGAAGTCAAATCAAGGTATAACTTGCACCCGAAGTGCCGATATCATGGCCCGAAGCCAACACAATAGCCTAATGACATGTCACTAACATCCTAGACTATTCCTAAGTGTAACATCCCGATTTAGGGCTTAGTCAGAATAGTGGTGAAAGACCATAATTCCGAGGTATATGTATGAGTTTTGAGGTTTATGCCATGCTTGCATGTTGGTGTGGAAGTTTCATGAAGCAATTTTGTTAAATTGCGGTTGAATTGTCCAAAAGGACTAAATTGCAAAAGTTGCAAAATGAGAGATTCTAGAAGCTAATTGTATGAAATAGCTTTGGAATATCAATTAGAGGTCCTTAAATAGTAATTTTCCCAAATTCTAATTTTTGGACAAAAATGGGCATGAGTGGATGATTTTGGAAAGTTTAGTGAGAAGGGGCATTTTGGTCATTTAATAATTAAATGATTAAAAAGGGGAAAAGATGACAAAATTTCATTCATCTTCTTCTCCAAGCTGCCGAAAATTTCAAGAAGCCATTGTTAGGGCTCTTCAATTTTTCAAGCTTGCTAGTAAGTGCATCCAAGCCCCGTTTTTGATATTCTTCGTATTTTTGAAGTCCTAGTAACATGAGTAAGCTATTTTTAGCTATATGTTGAGCTCGGATTGATGTTCAAAAATGTACCCATGTATGACTTGCATGTATTTTGATGTTTTATGGAAGATTATGAAAGCTTGATGTAGTAGAAACATCTTTTGCTAAGTGAATTCCATGAAAAATGCATGTAGGGACTAGTTTGTGAAAGTCTTGAGATTGGTCATACATGAGTGATTTAGTGAGAATTGATGATTGCTTTAGTTGAGTAAATGATTCGGCTAAGGATGAAAGGCTAGAAAGTTGAATGAAAATCACTTTACGAGCCTTGGGGCAAAAGTATAAATATGAGGAAGTTTAGGGGCAAAATTGTAATTTTGCTAAAGTATGAGATAAGGGTCAATTTAGTCAATGTGTGTATTTAACAGGTTGATTTATCATTTTAGATCAAGAAAGATGAAGCCCGGATCATAACCGAGGCATGGGCAAGGTCGTGGACTCAATTACACACCTCCATACTTTTGAGTACCGAGGTAAGTTTACGTATAAACGATGCATTTATGCGTATGCATTGTTAATGCTAGCTAATGTGTAGCATGATTGAGAACCTATTCGGTTCTAGTGGAATGAATGAGATAGTAGTTGTGAATGGATGAATGTATTACAAAGTAGACATGTGAATGTGTAGTGATAATGCTTGATGGTGGGCTAAGTGCGATACCACTGATAAACCGTAAAAGTAACATATTCTAAGCCCACATTTAGTATGCTTTTGGATTATTTAAGCCCCAATTTATGTAAAAAGGTGCTCTTAATCCTTTCTTTTCATGTCTTATACTTAAGAAAGCACCCGATGACAAAAAGAACGAGAAACAGGCTTAAAACGGACCAAATTGGGCCAAGCCACGAAATCAGTACGGCCTGGACTTCAAGCCACACGGCCGTGCCACCATTCCTACTAGAACACGGCCTTACCACGACTTACACGACCGTGCGTCATTCAACAATATCGAACATGGCCTGGCCACGATTTACACAGGCGTGTGCCATGGCCGTGCCTCTGCCGTGGAGAAGAGCAACTTCATTTGGGAAAGGATACTTAGGGAGAAAGAAAAGTGTTTCAAAAGCCTATAAATACACCTTAGGTACCAGCTGAAAGGGGACGGAGAGCTAGGCCAAGAAGCCAAGCCGAGAAGGTCAGATTCGTGGGAATCACTCGAAGATAGCCAGTTGCTCCATCTCAAGAAGCCGAAATTCTACTCAAGACGGAGGATCTCCTCTTCAATTCCTTCAGGGGGTTTTAGGGATTTCTTATGTTTTGTTTTATCTTTTCTGTTGAGATGTTGTCTTTTATTGTTATGAACTAAACCTTCGGATACCCGAAGGGGATGAAACCTATGATGAATCTTGTTATTTGATCTTTTGAATTATATGATAATAACTTAGTTTGTTCTTAATTGTGTGAACTTAATTCAAATCTAATGTGCTTATGTGGAGGAGGAATAGACCCTGCCTAAGAGCAGATCCAACATAATTAAGCGAAGTTGATCGCACGCCTAGAGATAGGGTGACGAGATTTTACCGGATTAGGGTGAAACCTAATATGGGAGTCCACAGATCAATTTACTGCTATTCTAGGGGGTTATTATAAGCGAATGAGAGTTCCACTAATTAACCTAGGGTTAGACGTTATTCGCCTCGAGAGAGGGTTTAATATACATTAGGGAGTCTCACGGATCAAACTAAGTAAATAAATCATATGGTTCAAGGTTAAATAACAAGTGAAGTCTAGGTGGATTTTTCCTAAGGGTATCGTTTGAGTCAACTGAGTTTTCCCAAAAGTTATTTCCCGAATTCATTCTTTTTGTCTTTGCGTCTTAGCTTAGTTAGTAGATTATTTTTAGTTTAAACAATCATCACTTTATATTAAGGCTAAATAATAAAAAGACGGTGAGTATTAGTACTTTTAGTTCCTTTGGGTTCGGCTATCCGGTCCTGCCTAAACTATACTACTGTTCGATAGGTGCACTTGCCTTTAATCGTTGTCAGATTTAGTTTCCAGGTTTGATCATTCTTTTATAAATTTTAAAACTCTGATTTACAGCGATCAAGTTTTTGGCGCCGTTGCCGAGGAACTAAAATATTAAGAAAACTCTATTTTTATTACTTTAGCCATTATTTTTATTTTTATTTTTCGCAATTTATTTTTATTTTTAAATTTGCTAAACTTTCTTTCTTTCTTTTCCTAGCAGGTACCTCTAGTTTATGACTAGAAGGAACCCGAGAGGACCTTTAGAATACGACAGTGATATTGAATCTACCGCTCGAAGAAATCGCAGAGAAATTAGGCGAGCCCTAAATTACCAAGGAGAGCGAGAAGACAGATCCAATCCTACTGAAGGGATGGACGAAAATAATCTTCCACCACAAGATGTGGGAGAAAATAATGCTCCTCGTACTATGTTTGATTATGCTAAACCGCATTTAATAGGAGCCGAATCTAGTATTGTTAGGCCTGCTATAGCTGCTAATAATTTTGAATTAAAGCCTAACATTATACAAATGATTCAACAGTTTGTTCAATTTGATGGTTTACGGATTTAAGATCCAAACGCTCATATAGCTAATTTTTTAGAGTTCTGTGATACCTTCAAAATAAATGGCGTTTCTAATGATGCCATACGTCTTCGGTTATTTCCCTTTTCATTAAAGAATAAAGCTAAGCAGTGGTTAAACTCGTTACGACGAGGGTCAATCACTACATGGGAACAAATGACTAAAATTTTTTTATTAAAATATTTCCCACCGGCCAAAACGGCCAAATTACGTAATGATATCTCTTCTTTTGTGCAGATGGATTTAGAGACATTATACGATGCATGGGAGAGATATAAGGATCTCTTGAGAAGGTGTCCGCACCATGGTTTACCTTTGTGGCTCCAAGTCCAAACTTTTTATAATGGTGTGAATACTTCATCGAGGCAATTAATTGACTCACCATGCGGTGGAACCCGAATAATAGAACTCCCGAGGCGACCCTCTCAACACGAGTTTATTGAAGAGATGTTGAATAACTATCTATCGCTGGCAAGTTACAAGAACAAGGCCAACAAAAATAGCGGAGTTTACAACCTCGACGCAGAGAACCATGCTATCAAATCAGGTAGAATTGATGAATAAGAAGATTGATAGTTTGTGTTCTTCGCAGGTACATCCAGTCATGCAGTGCGACACAAGTGGAACTGTGGCGAATTTTGAGTACCCACCCTACCAACCAGGCACAGAGAGCGAACAGATGAACTATATAGGTAACAATTTTAGATCTAATAATAACCCATATAGTAATAATTATAATCCAGGTTGGAGGAACCACCCAAATTTTTTGTGGGGAGGACAAGGAAATCAAGGAAATCAAAGACAACAACCTCCTCAAAATTTCTAAAATCAGCCCTACCCACAGGAAAAGAAGCCGAATCTTGAAGAGACGTTGAACAAATTCATAGCATCAGCAGAGGCCCGCTTTCAAAAGACTGAGACAACATTAGATAATCACCAAACAGCAATCAAAATGATCGAGAGTCAAGTTGGGGAATTTATTAAGTCAATTGAACAACTTACTGAGATGGTTTCTAAAATTCGATCAGTGGTTTTCTCTAAAGAAACAGAACAGGTAAAGGCAGTTACACTAAGAAGTGGAAAGGAGCTAGTCGAACCAGAAAAAAGAATGCCACCTGTAGATGACAAAACAAAGGATATGGAAATTGAGGATGCAATTCCAGTACATAAAGAAAGTAAACCACCGATCCCATATCCAGTAAGGTTGAAGAAAGAACTATTAGACTCCCAATATGGTAAGTTTCTCGAACTTTTTAAACAAATACATATTAACCTACCTTTTGTTGAAGCAATTTCACAGATGCCGACGTACGCGAAATTCTTGAAAGAACTCCTGACGAATGAAAGGAAGCTTGAAGAAATATCAATGGTGGAGCTTAATGAACAATGTTCGGCCATCCTCCAAAACAAGCTACCAACCAAATTAAAAGACCCAGGAAGTTTTACTATTCCTTGTTTAATTGGCAGTTTAAATGTTAAGAAAGCATTAGCTGATCTAGGTGCCAGTATTAATTTAATGCCTTATAAGATGTTTAAACGACTAGATCTCGGGGAACCAAAACCCACTAGGATGAGTATTCAGTTAGCTGATAGATCTATTAAATATCCTAGGGGAGTTATCGAAGACGTCTTGGTAAAAATTGATAAATTTATTTTTCCCGTTGATTTTGTTGTGCTTGACATGGATGAAGACAATGAGGTCCCCTTAATTCTAGGGCGCCCTTTTTTAGCTACTGCTAAGGCTGTTATTGATGTAGGTGATGGTAACTTGCATTAAGGATAGGCGATGAGGAAATTAGTTTTCAATTTATGATGCCATGAAATATTCTAGAGAACAAGATGATTCATGTTATTTTGTTGATACCAATGACCATCTCATTCAAAACTCATTACAGGAAATCCTGCATGAGGACACGATGGAACTGTGTCTCACTCAAGAAGAGGGGGAAGAAGATGAAGCTTCTGAGCTAAAATTATCATCAAAACAAATGGAAAAAGAAAGCATCGAATTTGATGACGATTTCAAACAAAAACCCTCTGTTGATGAACCACCCAATTTAGAATTAAAACAACTGCCAAAGCACCTAGAGTACGCATTCCTTGGGGAAAATTCTACGTTACAAAGTAATTATCTCTTTGAATTAGAACCCAAGGAAAAAGAGGAGTTGATACAGGTACTGAGAGAGCATAAAAAAGCCATAGCTTGGAAAATCTCTGACATTAAGGGAATAAGCCCAACTTTTTGTACCCACAAAATTTTAATGGAAGATGAGTACAAGCCATGTGTGCAACCACAAAGATGACTAAATCCCAACGTAAAAGAAGTCGTGAAAGCCGAGGTAATCAAACTTCTAGATCTTTGGAATAATTTATCCTATTTACGATAGCAAGTGGGTGAGTCCTGTGCAGGTTGTCCCAAAGAAAGGAGGCATGACCGTGGTAGCTAACGAAAAGAATGAACTAATTCCTACCAGGACAGTCACAGGTTGGAGAGTTTTCATAGATTACAGGAAACTGAATGACGCCACTAGAAAAGATCACTTTCCCCTACCCTTTATTGATCAAATGCTAGAAAGGTTATCAGGACACATGTACTATTGCTTCCTAGATGGACTCTTCGGCTATTTCCAAATCCCAATAGCACCTGAAGATCAAGAGAAAACAATGTTCACATACCCATATGGTACGTTTTCTTATCGTAGAATGCCTTTTGGATTATGTAATGCTCCTGCTACTTTTCAGCATTGCATGCTAGTAATCTTCGATGAACTTGTCAAAGATATTATGGAAGTATTTATGGATGATTTCTCCGTATACGGTAATTCTTTCCATATTTGTCTTAAAAATTTAAAACGAGTCTTAATGAGATGTGAGAAAACGAACCTTGTTTTAAATTGGGAAAAATGTCACTTTATGGTACAAGAGGGGATTGTACTAGGTCATAAAATTTCTAGTAAAGGGATCGAGGTAGATAAAGCAAAGATTGAAACCATAGAAAAATTAACTCCTCCCAGTTTAGTTAAGGCCATTAGAAGCTTTTTAGGACATGCAGGATTTTATAGAAGATTTAAGGATTTTTCTAAAATAGCTAAGCTTTTAACAAAATTACTAGAAAAAGATATTCCTTTCAATTTTGATCAGGAATGTTTAGATGCATTCAATATCCTTAAGGATAAACTAATAAATGCTCCAATTATAATTGCACCTGATTGGAATCTACCCTTTGAACTAATGTGTGATGCAAGTAACTTCGCGAAGAGGTGCATTGGGACAACGAAGAGGCAAGCATTTTCACCAATTTACTACGCTAGCGTAACACTAACACCTACTCAAGAAAACTATACCACCACAGAGAAAGAATTGCTAGCCGTAGTTTTTGCTTTTGATAAATTTAGACAGTATCTAATATTGTCTAAAGTTGGCGTTTACACCGACCATTCAGCTCTTCGTTATCTTTTAAACAAACCCGATGCAAAACCGGACTCATACGATGGATTTTACTCTTACAGAATTCGACTTAGAAATACAAGATAAGAAGGGAGGCGAGAATCTTGCAATGGATCACCTTTCTAGACTTGAAAATCCACACACCAAAGAACTCGATGAAAGTGAAATAAATGATTCGTTTCAAGAAGAACAACTTTTTCTATAACACATTCCGAGGTACCATGGTTTGCAAATATTACGAATTATTTATTTAGACTAACGTCTTGCCAAGGAAATTAACACATCACCAAAAGAAGCGATTCTTTGCTAATGTGAAAAATTATTTTTGGGAAGATCCCTTTCTTTTTCGCATATGTGCAGATCAGATAATTCGAAGATGTGTTACAAAGACAGAAGCAAGCAAAATCTTGGAGCATTGCCATTCAGGACCATCAGGAGGACACTATAGTGGTATTAAGACAGCACACAAAATACTCGAATCAGGTTTTTATTGGCCCACTCTATTTAAAGATGCCAACATGTATGTTACCTCGTGTGATAGATGCCAAAGAATAGGTAATATTTCTAAACGTGATGAAATGCCTCAAACATATATGTTATCATGTGAAATATTTGATGTATGGGGTATTGATTTCATGGGACCATTCCCTAGTTCGTTTGGAAACAAGTACATCCTAGTGGCAGTTGATTACATGTCAAAATGGGTAGAAGCGGAAGCTTTACCTACCAATGATGCTAGGGTAGTAGTCAAGTTTCTCAAGAAACTGTTTTCCCGATTTTGCACACCAAGAGCCATCATTAGTGATAGGGGTACTCATTTATGTAATACTCAATTTGCAAAAGTCCTAAAAAAATATGGAGTATACCATAGAACAGCCACCCCATATCATCCTCAAACCAGTGGGCAAGTTGAGGTAGCAAACCGAGAACTTAAGTGCATTCTAGAAAAAAACGGTTGAATCAAATAGAAAAGATTGGGTAGTTAAAGTAGATGATGCTTTATGGGCCTATAGAACAGCACTTAAAACACCTCTAGGGACATCCCCATACAAACTTGTATACGGGAAAAGCTGTCATCTACCATTCGAATTAGAACACAAAGCTTTTTGGGCAATAAAATTTTTGAATTCTGACCTCAAAATTGCAGGAAAAAGAAGAATGATGCAGATGAACGAGCTGGACGAATGGAGAATGAAAGGCTATGAGAACTCAAAACTGTAAAAGGAAGCAACAAAGTGATGCAACGATGCTCATCTCAAGAGATCAAAACAATTCGAAGTAGGAGACCTGGTCCTACTATACAACTCAAGGCTTAAACTATTCCCAGGAAAGCTGAAATCAAGATGGTCAGGCCCATTCATGATCAAAACAATCTTTCCATATGGCACCATCGAGGTAACCCATCCCACTAAGGGCACATTCAAGGTAAAAGGTCACCGACTCAAAATTTATAATGGTACAGATTTTGGAGATATGAAAGAGGAGCTTTTGCTCCATGAACCTTCTTTTAGAACCGAAAACAGGGAAAGTCTAGCTTAAGACTAAAAACGAGCGCTTCTCGAGAGGCAACCCGAGCACTAATTCACTAACATTTTATTTTCAATTTTTTATTTTTATTTTTTATTTTTTTTTCTTTCACTCAGCATCTAAATCCATACTAACTCAGACTAATAAAAGTGCAGGCTTTAAACCACACGGCTTCAGACACGGGCATGCCCATGGCCGTGTGAAAGACAGGGGATAAAACACGAGCGTGCCAGTAGCCGTGCACAAACAGGGACGAAATGATTTTCCCCACACGGGCAGCGACATCAGACCACGCCCGTGCCAACCTTCCGTGTGAGGCTACTGACTTATCGACCACGGGCTAAACATGCCCGTGGCTTACAACCGTGTGAGGCTACTGACTTATCGAGCACGGGCTAAACACGCCCGTTCAAACCAATCGTGTAAATAAACACACGGGCGTGTCATTTTCAACACAGCCGTGGCAAATCCACCTGAACGCGCCTAAAATCTGAAATCGCGAAAAACACAAGCATCCAAAATAGAGCACGGGCGTGGCAATGAACCGTGCCCCTCCCCTATATATAAAAGTTAACCGTCACTCCCCCAAAACCTAAACCTAAAATCAGCTTTTAAACACCCTTCCTCCCAAATCCGGCCGCACATACATTCTCCTCCATCAAAAACATTCTCCCCTTGTCTTTTCTCTCCAAAAACCATCCAGAAACCGCTCGCACGCTCGCACCACAGCCGTGCCACTGAACGCCATGCCCCTGCCACCGCCGTGTTCGTCCTGCAAAACCCGCACCACCACCGTGCTCCGCCCGTGCTTGATCGTCTCCCACCATCACAACCCCTGGTTCCCTTCACTACCTTAATTTCTTGACTAAAAACTTGATAAATATTATGCCATTTTGCTTTATTCCTTTTGTTTAATATTAAGCATGATTTATATTTAGAGATTTCTCTCAAAAACTCATGAATACTTAGTAAAAATCTTTGATGAATTGGTTACTGATTGGCTTCATTTTAGGAATAAACTTTTGCATTTTTTGATATACTTCTTTGTTTGAAAGAATCATTACTGTCAATATCCACTAATTACCATTTGGCTTGATTTAGTACGAAATACTTTGGCTATATTATTGTTAAGGAACTTGCTTTATATTTGATTATTTTTTCAGGTACAAATGTCGTCACCACGACCAAAGCGATCCACAGTCGCCCCAAGCAAGAAAAAAAGGGGGCCGGATCATCTTCCACGAGTGCTTCTTCCGAGCTTAGGCATCCATTCCTCCGATTTTATCAGAACACTCAGGAAGAGCATTACAAAGCACTCCGAGTTAGACCCCTCGACACCGGTAGGCGCAGCGATTGGGATGCATTGGAACACGGCGGGCTCGCAACCAGTATTCGAGCCTTCATTTCAACCGATCCGTGGGAGCAGTTCTTTTCCATCATCGAGCCCACATACATGGAGCTTACCCTCGAGTTTTGCACCACCCTCACTTTACAAACTGTGATGGCATAGTTCGATGATCCAGGCATGGTACAGTTCCGTCTAGGGGGTACGGTACGTTGACTGAGCATACCACAATTAGGCACAGCTCTAGGACTTTACACACCGGAATTCATAGAAGAAAACCCACTTGACGATTTAAACCGTGAGCTCCACTGCACTCCGATCGAATACTGGCGAAACCTACACCCCACTACAAGCATCTACGATCCCAGTCGCTCTAAGGCGACGGCACTTCCCCCAGCCCTAAGGTATATTCACGCCATTCTCGCGCACACCATCACAGGTCGCAGAGAAAGCACCGGCGTCGTAAATAAGCAAGATGTTTACTTCCTATCATGCATGTCTGAAGGACATGTTTTCGACTTGGCATATTTTATCGCATGCACGATTCAACATCAGACAGAGCAACATAGGAAGGGGATTTTGTCAATGGGGCCATACATTACGAGGTTGGCTCGGCACTTCAACCTCCTCGACACTGAAGCTCAGATCACCTCCCTCACACTGATCGGCAACATGGTACCTCAAGGCATCCAGACAATGCTACACATGAGGATGATTAAACACCGACGAGGGACTGAACCCCCTCAATGCCGATTAGTGACCGCCACAGACGAGGGGGAGCCCGAGGACATTACTGATGATGTCCCACCACCATCACAGGAGGTACCAATTTTGAGCCAACGACCGTCCCATACAGAACCATCATTAGCGGACATCTCTACACGGCTTGACCAGTTCGAGTCGTATTTTGCTGAAAACACTCGGTGCTTTGACGGGTTAGAGGCCACCCTTTAACAAATATGCCAACACCTTTATATCTCACCACCAGAACCACCACAGGACCCGGCCGAGAATGAGGACTTTTGAGTCCTTTTATCTAATTTTCTTTTACTTTTAAGTTTTTTATTTTATTTTATTTTATTTTATTTTCTCGTTATTTTAATTTAATTTCGATTCGTCTTAAGTTTGAACATTTTAATCATACATTTGATAACTTTTATCATGATTATCATCAACTCCTAACCTTCGAGTATTCCTAACATTTATTTAATTACACCCCAAAAGATTTCTAACTGATGACTTAGCAGTTTCAACGAGCAATAAACCACTACTCAAGTCATCAGCCAACACCAACACCATCCCGACGCCTTTGCCGTGTTTTCCACATCATCCAAAGAAATCATCCATTAATTCAGGGAGTGTCACTCTCTCCCCTCTCTTTTGATTTTACATATTAATTGTCATTATATATCTTTGTACATTAAGGGCAATGTTCATCTTAAGTGTGAGGGGTGAACAACCTAAAAAGATACCTAACTTAAATCCCTGAATTTAGTCTTGTTTGAAAGTAAATTACTCATATTACTAATTAGGATGAAATTTATGATGATATATGATTTTTATCGATATGTTTTAGATTAAGTCATTGATAATTGTGCATTGATAATTAAATTTTAAGAATACTAGAGAATCAAGCATGATAAGTCTATTTTTCAGAAATTAAAAATTTGCTAGGTTGTCAAACTGAGTTTAAATATTACCTTGAAGTTTGAAATTTACGAGGTTGACATCAAAACACCCATAATTTTTTTGAGTTTTTGAGCCTTATAGAGCATATATTCTTTTTCTTGCTCACTTTATTGATTATGAGTATGTCAACATTGATTTGTTATTCTAGAACTTGCATCGATTATACATGTCGAGACCATATTTTTTGATTTGATACACAGAGATGATAAAGGCACCTAGGATTTAACCCACTTACTCCATTAAAAAGCCTACCTTCATAATTAACCCTTAGTGAACCCCATTTAATCCTAACAACCCTATTTATTGACATAACCGCTAATATTAACCTAGAACCCCTTTGTTTTTGTTATCACCATTCCTTTTGACTACCCTTATATCGAGATTTGATTTGACTAATAGCCTAACTATGTTTTTATTTCAGTAATTATGTATTTATGATTGTTCTTAAAAAAAAACAAAAAACGAAGTATATCCATTATTCATTATTAGTTATGTGATTAAATGAGCTTATATGCTTAAATTCCAAGTATCGAAAAAAGAAGCTCGTATTATTAGTATTATTAGTTTTCAATTAATGTAATTATTACTAGTTCATTAGTTCTTAGTTAGGTAATTTGTCAATTCAATCTCGATTCTAACCCTCTAATTTAGCTTTACTCCACACCTTAACCCTAGCCCCGTAACAACCCTAACAAAGACCTTTTGATTTGTGTTTTCATCTCATATTACAGTGGTGAAGATTTGATTTTCATGCAAGCCTATGGGATTAACTTTTCATGTTCGACATTTGAGTGCCTAATTGTGAACCTTAAACACTTTGAGTGATTTGAGTGAATCTTTTGTAAGGATGTCAATCCTTGTCAATTTTAAATTAAAGGTAATTATCTAGATAAGGGGAGACGCCCATGTTTTCGAGCTACAAAATCTATGACTTATATTGTTTTAATTTTTAAGACACTTTGAATTGAATTATCCATGTATAAATTATCTATGAATTATGATGAGACACTATCAATGACTATTATGAATTGAGGAAAGTTTGTTTTAATTGTAAGTTGAGAATTTTGCTTGAGGACAAGCAAAAGCTTAAGTGTGGGGGTATTTGATAAACCGTAAAAGTAACATATTCTAAGCCCACATTTAGTATGCTTTTGGATGATTTAAGCCCCAATTTATGTAAAAAGGTGCTCTTAATCCTTTCTTTTCATGTCTTATACTCAGAAAAGCACCCGATGACGAAAAGAACGAGAAACAGGCTTAAAACGGACCAAATTGGGCCAAGCCATGAAATCAGCACGGCCTGGACTTCAAGCCACACGGCCGTGCCACCATTCCTTCTAGAACACGTCCTTACCACGACTTACACAACCGTGCCTCATTCAACAGTGTCGAATACAGCCTGGCCACGATTTACACGGGCGTGTGCCATGGCCGTGCCTCTGTCATGGAGAAGAGCAATTTCACTCGGGAAAGGATACTTAGGGAGAAAGAAACGTGTTTCAAAAGCCTATAAATACACCCTAGGTACTAGCTGAAAGGGGGCGGAGAGCTAGGCCAAGAAGCCAAGTCGAGAAGGTCAGATTCGTGGGAATCACTCGAAGATAGCCAGTTGATCCATCTCAAGAAGCCGAAATTCTACTCAAGACGGAGGATCTCCACTTCAATTCCTTCAGGGGGTTTTAGGGATTTCTTATGTTTTGTTTGATCTTTTCTCTTGAGATGTTGTATTTTATTATTATGAACTAAACCTTCAGATACCCGAAGGGGATGAAACCTATGATGAATCTTGTTATTTAATCTTTTGAATTATATGATAATAACTTAGTTTGTTCTTAATTGTGTGAACTTAATTCAAATCTAATGTGCTTAGGTGGAGGAGGAATAGACCCTGCCTAAGAGTAGATCCAACATAATTAAGCGGAGTTGATCGCACGCCTAGAGATAGGGTGACGAGATTTTGCTGGATTAGGGTGAAACCTAATATGGGAGTCCACAGATCGATTTACTGCTATTCTAGGGGGTTATTATAAGAGAACGAGAGTTCCACTAATTAACCTAGGGTTAGATGTTATTCGCCTCGAGAGAGGGTTTAATATACGTTAGGGAGTCTCACGGATCAAACTAAGTAAATAAATCATATGGTTCAAGGTTAAATAACAAGTGAAGTCTAGGTGGATTTTTCCTAGGGGTATCGCTTGAGTCAACTGAGTTTTCCCAAAAGTTATTTCCCGAATTCATTCTTTTGTCTTTGCGTCTTAGCTTAGTTAGTAGATTATTTTTAGTTTAAACAATCATCACTTTATATTAAGGCTAAATAATAAAAAGACGGTGAGTATTAGTACTTTTAGTTCATTTGGGTTCGACAATCCGATCTTGCCTAAACTATACTACTGTTCGATAGGTGCACTTGCCTTTAATCGTTGTTAGAGTTAGTTTCCAGGTTCGATCATTCTTTTATAAATTTTAAAACTCTTATTTACAGCGATCAACCACCTTGATACTTAACAATGATGGGCTATGTGCGATACTATTGTTAAGCATATTATTTAGTGAGCTATGTGCGGAATCACTATAATTATCCTTTGTGGTAGGCTATGTGCGATACTACCTCATGATCTGATTGTGGTGGGCTAAGTGCGAAACCACTGAGTAATTTAGTTGTGTGGATGTATTATTGAGAAATAATGATGTGTTGTATTTTGAGTAAATGTGATATTGAGTGCAGGGGTGCATGACAATGATTATGAGTATGTGACTCATGACGTGTTGGAAATGTGGTAAGGGATAGAAAGAGTAATCATAGTGGTGGATGTGAATTACATATGTTAGTATAATGCTAATTGTTGTTTAGCTTATACTAGAATGCTTAAATTGTTTATGTGTAAACTTACTAAGCTCAAAGCTTACTCCTTTCTTTTCCCTTGTCTTATAGAGAAAAAGGATTGAATCGTGATACGCGGATTAATCGAGGAAGATCGCCCACACTATCAAACACACTGGTACATTGGACTTAATGTTGTGTATATGGCATGTATAGAGGCTAGACAAGTTAGTGAGTTTTGTTGTAATGGCTAAGATGTGTTGGCCTTTAGATGGATAATCTATTTTGTATAATGCCATGGTTGATGGCTAACTTATTATATGAAAAGATGTAGTTATCCATGTAAGATTATGTTACAATATGAGTTGATTATGGATGAGTTGAATGTATACATGTTGTATGAGTTAGAAGGGTGAGAAGAGCTTAGCAAATAGCTTTGTTCTTGTCCATGTGGATAGACACACGGGCATTTGTCTAGGCCATGTGTGACACACGGCCAGCCCACGGGCGTGTGACTTGGCCGTGTCACTTTGGCAGATTTGAGTGTTATAGGCCACGGGCTAGCCACATGGGCGTGTGTCTAGGCTTTAGGCTGTGTAAAATAGTCAGTGTTCACCACAGGTGGAGAGCACGGGCGTGTGCCCTAGCCGTGGGACTTTGGCAGAATGCTTGAGTTTTGTGCACGGTTTGTGGACATGGGCGTGTGTGACTACACACGGGCGTGTATCATATTACACGGGCGTGTGGCCCTATTGGGATGGAAAAATTTTAAAATCGTTAGAGTTTCCGATATGGTCTCGAGAGCCCTCGTGTGTATGAATAAGGCCTCGTAAGTCGAGAATAAGGTTATTGTGGTGACTTAAGGACAGTAGTCACGTTGAGCCTAGTGGCGATCAAGTGGTTTTACTTCGGTAATGCCTCAGACCCAGTTCCAGTGTAGAATACGGGTAAGGGGTGTTACATTTAGTGGTATCAGAGCTATGGTTTAGTCAATTCTAGGACTACCGTAGCGGGTGTAAGGGTCTAGCTATACATGCCATATGTGTACAATGATAGTGTGGTTTTTTCTGATGATTTTAAACCTTGTTTTATATAGTATATGGATCCCGATCAGTCGACTGCTGATGAAAAAGCTAGTAATGCACCGGCTCCTGCGCAAGGAACCGCGCCTGTTGAGAGTGGACTCGAGGTTAGGGGTCAATGGGAAGAGGCCCGGGAAGCCTTTCTCCAGATGATGAGTAATTGGTACTTGGATTATGTTCGAGCGAACCCTAATACTCAACCTCCTCCACCTCCTCCTATACCTCAGCCAATTTCAGTGGCTCCTCAAGGTATTGATGTAGTGAGGATATCGAAACCCTCGGTGGATAAGATTAGGAAACACGAGGCTGAGGAGTTTAGAGCTAAGGTAGATGATGACCCCGAGAGGGCAGAGTTCTGGCTAGAGAACTCAATGAGAGTATTCGATGAACTCTCTTGTACACCTAAAGAGAACCTGAAGTGTGTCGTATCTTTGCTGAGGGACTCGGCATACCATTGGTGGAAGATGTTGACGTCAGTGGTCCCGAAAGAGCGGGTGACGTGGGACTTCTTTCTGGAAGAGTTCCGGAAGAAGCATATAAGTCAGCAGTTTACTGACCAGAAACGGAAGGAATTCCTTGAGTTAAAGTAAGGAAGAATGACAGCAGCAGAATATGAGTGCGAATTTGTTAGGCTTAGCAAGTACGCACAGAAATGTGTGTCGACGGAGACCATCTTGTGTAAAAGGTTCAAAGATGGACTGAACAAGGATATTAAGCTCCTAGTGGGTATTTTGGAGTTGAAAGATTTTGTGGTGTTGGTTGAAAGGGCAAGTAAGGCCGAGGAATTGAGTAAGGAAAAGAGAAGGGCTGTGAGTGAAGCCCGAGATGCGAGAAAACGGTCGATGGGAAAATCATATCAAGCCCAGTCGAAAAGATCCAAGGAAGTGAATCCTCGGACGACAACACCAGTAGGATATTCACATCGAGACTTGGACAACACTCGTTCGGGTTCGAGAGTCCAAGCCACCTCGATGGAAAGCGTGGGCAATCCGAAGAATAAACCGGAGTGTCCAAGTTGTTCTAGGTATCATACCGGAGAGTGTTGGGGAAACAACCAAAGTTGTTATAAGTGTGGTTCCCCCAACCATTTTATCTGAAATTGCCCCGAGAGGGATGACAAGAAAGAGAAGCAAGAGACAAGACCCAACGATGTGTCTGCAAGGGGTAGACCACTAAGGAACCCGAGAAGTGGGAATAGTTGTAGAGGTACATCTAGAGACTCTACTGTGAGACCAGAGGGTCGGGCACATGCAAGAACGTATGCCATTCGCGCTCGCGAAGAGGCATCCTCCCCAGATGTAATAACGGGTACTTTTTCTCTCTTTGACACCTTTGTTATTACTTTAATAGATCCAGGGTCTACTCATTCTTACATTTGCATGAGATTGGCATCTAGTTTGAGTATGACCGTTGAGTTTACAGATATTGTGGTTAAGGTGTCAAACCCGTTAGGTAAGCATGTGTTAGTGGACAAGGTGTATAAGAATTGTCCTTTGTTGATTATGAGTCATTGTTTTCTGGCAAACCTTATGTTGTTGTCGTTTGATGAGTTTGACTTAATTCTTGGCATGGATAAGTTTGTGGTTGTCTTCATTGATGACATATTGATCTATTCTCGGGATGAGAATGACCATGAAGAGCATTTGAGAACTGTCTTGAAAACTTTAAGAGATAATCAGTTATATGCTAAGTTTAGCAAGAGAGAGTTTTGGCTCCGAGAGGTCAGATTCTTAGGACACATTGTGTTGGGTGATGGTGTCAGAGTTGACCCGAGTAAGATATTGGCTGTTGTGGATTGGAAACAACCGAGGAATGTGTCAGAAGTCAAAAGCTTCTTGGGATTTGCATGATATTACAGACGTTTCGTAAAGGGGTTCTCTGTAATTGCTACCCCGATGACGAAATTGTTGCATCAGGATGTCAAGTTTGATTGGACTGAGACATGTCAACAGAGTTTTGAGAGATTAAAAACATTGTTGACTGAGGCACCAGTTTTGATTCAACCAGAATCGGGGAAAGAGTTCATGGTTTTTAGTGACGCATCGTTTAATGGTCTCGGGTGCGTGTTGATGCAAGAGGGTAAGGTAGTCGCTTACGCCTCGAGGCAGTTAAAACCGTATGAGAAGAATTATCCGACTCATGATTTGGAGTTGGCTGCAATTGTTTTTGCGTTAAAGATTTGGCGACATTATTTATATGGTGCGAAGTGTCGAATCTTTACGGATCACAAGAGTTTGAAGCATTTGATGGATAAAAAGGATTTGATTTTGCGACAGAGGCGGTGGCTCGAGTTATTGAAAGACTATGAGTTAGTCATTGATTACCACCCAGGAAAAGCGAATATGGTTGCGGATGCCTTGAGTAAGAAATCCTGGTATGCTCTAAAAGTTATGAACACGAGTTTAGCATTGTCTGATGATGGTGCTATATTGGCATAGTTGAGAGCTAAGCCACTATTTGTTCAACAGATATGTGAGGCTCAGAGAAATGATAGTGAGATGCAAGCTAAGAGAGCTAAGTGTGGATCAAAAAGTGATTCTGATTTTCGAATGGATTCGAATGGTTTTGTTGTACCATGACAGAATTTGTGTACCTAGAGATGAAGAATTGATCCGAAAGGTTTTGCATGAGGCACATAGTGGTTATTTGTCAGTACACCTTGGCAGTACGAAAATGTACAACGACTTGAGGAAGTTTTATTGGTGGCCGGGTATGAAAAGAGACATCTCTGAGTTCGTGACAAGGTGTTTGATTTGTCAACAAGTGAAAGCTAAACATCAAGTGCCTTCGGGATTGCTTCAGCCAGTGATGGTTCCCGAATGGAAATGGGATCGGATTACCATGGATTTTGTGACGGGGTTGCCTATGACTCCAAAAAAGAAAGATGCTGTGTGGGTTGTTGTGGATAGATTGACAAAGTCAGCTCATTTTATTCTAGTACGTGTTGATTATTCATTGGACAAGTTAGCCGAATTGTATGTTGCAGAGATAGTGAGGTTACATGGTGTGCCTGTGTCTATAATATCAGATAGAGATCCGAGGTTTACTTCGAGGATTTGGAAGAAGTTGCAAGAGGCTTTGGGTATAAAGTTGAACTTTAGTACCACATTCCATCCACAAACAGATGGTCAGTCTGAAAGAGTGATTCAAGTTCTCGAAGATATGCTTCAATGCTATGTGTTAGAATTCGAAGGTAGTTGGGAGAGGTATCTACCTTTGGTCGAGTTTTCCTACAACAACAGTTATCAGTCGAGTATACAGATGGCACCGTATGAAGCTTTGTATGGTCGTAAGTGTCGGACTCCTTTGTATTGGACTGAGCTTAGTGAGAAGCGGATCCATGGGGTCGATCTAGTAAAAGAGACTGAAGAGAAGGTGAAAGTAATCTGTAATAGTCTGAAAGTTGCTTTGGACCGACAAAAGTCGTACGCGGATTTGAAAAGAAAAGAAATTGAGTTTGAGGTGGGTGACAAAGTGTTTTTAAAAGTGTCCCCGTGGAAGAAAATCATGAGATTTGGACGAAAGGGGAAATTGAGTCCGAGATTCATAGGGCCGTATGAGATTACAGATAGAGTTGGGCCAGTAGCATACTGGTTGGCTTTGCTGGTAGAATTGGACAAGATCCATAACGTGTTCCATGTGTCGGTGTTGCGACGGTATCGCTTTGATCCTTCGCATGTGATTCCTTCAATGGGAATTGAGATAAGACCGGATATGTCTTATGAAGAGGAGCCGATTAAGATCTTGGCTCGAGAAGTGAAACAGTTGAGGAATAAGAGCATAGCCCTAGTGAAAGTGTTATGGTAGAAACACGGTGTGGAAGAGGCTACGTGGGAACTGGAAGAAAGCATGAGAGAGCAACATCCAAACGTTTTTACCGGTAAGATTTTCGAGGGCGAAAATCTCTAAAGGGGGAGAGTTGTAACATCTCGATTTAGGGCTTAGTCAGAATAGTGGTACGAGACCACAAATCCGAGGTATATGTATGAGTTTTGAGGTTTATGCCATGCTTACATGTCAGCGTGGAAGTTTCATGAAGTAATTTTGTTAAATTGCGGTTGAATTGTCTAAAAGGACTAAATTGCAAAAGTTGCAAAATGAGAGATTCTAGAAGCTAATTGTATGAAATAGCTTTGGATTATCAATTAGAGGTCCTTAAATAGTAATTTTCCCAAATTCTAATTTTTGGACAAAAGTGGGCATGAGTGGATGATTTTGGAAAGTTTAGTGTGAAGGGGCATTTTGGTCATTTAACAATTAAATGATTAAAAAGGGGAAAAGATGACAAAATTTCATTCATTTTCTTCTCCAAGCTGCCGAAAATTTCAAGAAGCCATTGTTAGGGCTCTTCAATTTTTCAAGCTTGCTAGTAAGTGCATTCAAGCCCCATTTTTGATATTCTTCGTATTTTTGAAATCCTAGTAACATGAGTAAGCTATTTTTAGCTATATGTTGAGCTAGGATTGATGTTCAAAAATTTACCCATGTATGACATGCATGTATTTTGATGTTTTATGGAAGATTATGAAAGCTTGATGTAGTAGAAACATCTTTTGCTAAGTGAATTCCATGAAAAATGCATGTAGGGACTAGTTTGTGAAAGTCTTGAGATTGGTCATACATGAGTGATTTAGTGAGAATTGATGATTGCTTTAGTTGAGTAAATGATTTGGCTAAGCATGAAAGGCTAGAAAGTTGAATGAAAATCACTTTACGAGCCTTGGGGCAAAAGTATAAATATGAGGAAGTTTAGGGGCAAAATGGTAATTTTGGTAAAGTATGAGATAAGGGTCAATTTAGTCAATGTGTGTATTGAACGGGGTTGATTTACCATTTTAGATCAAGAAAGACGAACCCGGATCATAATCGAGGCAAGGGCAAGGTCGTGGACTAAATTACACACCTCCATACTTTTGAGTACCGAGGTAAGTTTACATATAAACGATGTAATTATGCGTATACATTGTTAATGCTAGCTAATGTGTAGCATGATTGAGAACCTATTCGGTTCTAGTGGAATGAATGAGATAGTAGTTGTGAATGGATGAATGTATTACAAAGTAGACATGTGAATGTGTAGTGATAATGCTTGATGGTGGGCTAAGTGCGATACCACCTTGATACTTAACAATGATGGGCTGTGGGAGATACTATTGTTAAGCATATTATTTAGTGAGCTATGTGTGGAATCACTATAATTATCCTTTGTGGTAGGCTATGTACGATACTACCTCATGATCTGATTGTGGTGGGCTAAGTGCGAAACCACCGAGTAATTTAGTTGTTGGATGTATTATTGAGAAATAATGATGTGTTGTATTTTGAGTAAATGTGATATTGAGTGCAGGGGTGCATGACAATGATTATGAGTATGTGACTCATGACGTGTTGGAAATGTGGTAAGGGATAGAAAGAGTAAGCATAGTGGTGGATGTGAATTACATATGTTAGTATAATGCTAATTGTTGTTTAGCTTATACTAGAATGCTTAAATTGTTTATGTGTAAACTTACTAAGCTCAAGACTTACTCCTTTCTTTTCCCTTGTCTTATAGAGAAAAAGGATTGAATCGTGATACTCGGATTAATCGGAAGATCGCCCACACTATCAGCACACTCTGGTACATTGGACTTAATGTTGTGTATATGGCATGTATAGAGGCTAGACAAGTTAGTGAGTTTTGTTGTAATGGCTAAGATGTGTTGGCCTTTAGATGGATAATCTATTTTGTATAATGCCATGGTTGATGGCTAACTTATTATATGAAAAGATGTAGTTATCCATGTAAGATTATGTTACAATATGAGTTGATTGTGGATGAGTTGAATATATACATGTTGTATGAGTTAGAAGGGTGAGAAGAGCTTAGCAAATAGCTTTGTTCTTGTCCATGTGGATAGACACACGGGCATGTGTCTAGGCCATGTGTGACACACGGCCAGCCCACGGGCGTGTGAATTGGCCGTGTCACTTTGGCAGATTCAAGTGTTATAGGCCATGGGCTAGCCACACGAGCGTGTGTCTAGGCTTTAGGCCGTGTAAAGTAGTCAGTGTTCACCACGGGTGGAGAGCATGAGCGTGTGCCCTAGCCGTGGCACTTTCGCAGAATGCTTGAGTTTTGTGCTTGGTTTGTGGACATGGGCGTGTGTGACTACACACGGGCGTGTATCATCTTACACTGGTGTGTGGCTTTGTTGGGATGGAAAAAATTTAAAATCGTAAGAGTTTCCGATATGGTCTCGAGAGCCCTCGTGTGTATGAATGAGGCCTCGTAAGTCGAGAATAAGGTTGTTGTGGTGACTTAAGGAAAGTAGTCACGTTGAGCCTAAGTGGCGATATAGTGGTTTTACTCCGGTAATGCCTCGGACCCAGTTCCGGCGTAGAATACGGGTAAGGGGTGTTACACTAAGGTTCAACCAGAAATTTTCCAATATCAACCCCAAACCCGGCCTAGAAGCTAGGCCCAAATCTGGCGTGTCACATTGAAGAGCTTTTTTTTTTGAAAACCATGCTTTCATTAGAAACCCTTCTTACAATTTAAAACTTTTTGCCTTTAAAACCTCAGATTTCGTTTGCTTAGTTTCAAAACGTGGTTTATTAAAAGTCTTTCTCTGGTAAAACATTATTATCTTTAAAACCTTGCTTGTTGAGGAAACTTAATTTAAAATAGTTGCGGAAGCATGATATTTTGAAAAATAGTAGTTAATTTGGAAAACCATGTTCTACTTCTAGCAATTATAAAACCATAAGAAAAAACCCACAACTTCACTTACAGGGCTTTATTACAAAAATTAAAACCCAAACTAGATTCTCAAAAAAATATAGTCCAAAGTATAAAGAAACTGTAGACGTGTGGCCATCTCCGAGTCCCTCACAGCACCGATCCTCCTAAAGCTAGGGATTACTTGCACTGTTAAAAACGGGGTGAGTTTACAAAAACTCAGTGTGCAATCCCCTATTACGGTCATGGTCTGGGCCCAAGCCCTATTCGGTAACAATCTGGGCCTACGCCCTATTCGGTAACAATCTGGGCCTAATTCTTATTCGATAACAATCTGGGCCTAAGCCCTATTCGGTAACAATCTGGGCCTAAGCCCTAAGTCATATCAATGCAAAACATGCATGTACCCCAACCCTATCCAGCCAACTCTCCACCCGTACCAACCATCTCTCCATGTGGGGACCACGTCGACCCACCCAGCCAATCTCTCCAATAATGCAGCCTAGCTACTAGTATTTATACGGCTTTAAGCCTTCAATAACAGTCTCATAATTTGCACATAGCCATCGATAACTGTAATAAGATCGGCACATAGCCATCAGCTACGGAAATATAACCGGTACACAGTAACGGGTAAATATGATCGACACAAAGTCATCGGTATATATGTTAGGCACATAGCCACGTGTAAATACGATTGGCACAAAGCCATAATCAAGATGGCACAGAGCCATATTTAGGTTGGCACAGAGCCATAATCAGATCACGCGCTTTAAGCCATCCGTTGGTCCACAGTCGTCATGCGACCCGTGCGACCTTAACATATCAATACTGGATCCACAGTCGTCATGCGACCCGTGCGACCCTATCAGAACTTCCTCCGTATCAAAGTCCCAACCCCAAGTAGTATGTCATGTATGCGAAATGTTATGCCCATAAACAATCATACATACACAGTCACAACAGTCAATTACCTTTAAATCAGTCCAATCGTACCTCAAGTGAGTCAATTACCCTCGAGGGGCAAAACGGTCATTTTACCCCTACAAGGGTATTACGGTAATCCTACCCTACAGAGGTATTTCAGTTCGGTAATTCTACCCTACAGGGGTAATTACCGTAGGGTATTTTGGTAATTCTACCCTACAGGGGTATTTTGGTAATTCTACCCTACAGGGGTATTTCAGTAATTCTACCCTACAGGGGTATTTCACAAATTAGGGGGTATTTTGGTAATTTTACAAATTAAGGTTATTTCAGTAATTTCACAATCCGAGGGTATTTCGGTAATTTCATTAATCAGGGGTATTTAGGTAATTTTACAAATCAAGGGTATTTCAGTAATTTCACAATCCGAGGGTATTTCAGTAATTTCATTAATCGAGGGTATTTCAGTAATTTTACAAATCGGGGTATTCCAGTAATTTTGTAAACCAAGGGTATCAGGGTTTAGCGTTTAGGGTAGTAGGGTATTTCAAAAATTTTGTAAACCAAGGGTATTTCAGTAATTTTGTAAACCAAGGGTATTTCAGTAAATTTGTAAACCAAGGATATTCTAAACAGAGATAACGATGCGAATGGGCCTAGGGCTCATTCTCAGCCCAAATGGGCCCACACGCTCGTGTGGCCCATTTAGCCCAAATCTAGCCACAGATATGAGATTCACATAGACCAGTCCAATATCTACTACATAATCATACAATTTATTCATATGGACCCACGGGCCCATTGGGCCCACTTGGCCCAAGGCAGCCTAAACCCATGAGAACACTCATGAGGCCTCAACTATCGCGTCGAAGCTCCCACACGTGCGCTCGCACGCTCGTGTGGTTACCATCACCGTGTGACTGACATTACGGCATTTGCCGCTCTACAGCTAGAGTAGTGCGAAATACGCACCTGATAGGAATCTGAAGTTAATCCGCGCTCTGAACACTGTTCTGCGCCAAAGCCAACAATGATCGCACCCTTGACCCCCAAGGGGTGTGTCGATCAACTTCGGTCACTACCACCGCGACCCAACGGCATACAGATCAACGAATGATCCAACGCCTAGCCCAAACGAGCATGCCACAAAGTGAAAGGGATAAGCCAAGAGAGGTATGCTTACTCTCCTCATGGTTTGCTCTATTTAAAGCCAGCTTCTTGCCTATCCTCATGCTAGCTTCCCGATGTGGGATCCCACCTTCAGCAGAGTTTAAATCCAACACAAACTCTGGCCGTCCAATCCGCAAAATAAACACTCCCTTGCTTGACATGAGATTCGAACCCTTGCCCTCTCTTATGCTCCAGACGCTACATACCACCACAACACAAGCTTCTTTTGTGACTTAGAACATGCGCAACTAAATATAAGCCTATGGGCTAAAGTCTAAGTTCATTTAAAAGAAAAACAAAATGAATTGCAAGCGCCAAGACTTGAACCTTGGACCCCTTGCTTCCTCTATGGCGTCACTTCCTTGTCTCCCCTGTGGCGCCATTTCCCACTAGACCACAACTCCTTTTGTGTCATTTTTTCCCACAATTTATTCTTAAAGCCTACTTACTTACCCCCAGGGCTTTATTCACCTAAAACCAATTTTTTTCCTAAAGCCTAGGTTTGAATCCAAGACTTCATGGAAGCCCCCTAACCTTCCAAAATCACTCACCTAATAGGTCCAACTTGCACTAGTGTCGTTCTCTTATTCCCAAAAATTTTAAATGCTCCCATTCCCAAGGCCTAATGGGCCCAATTCTACTAGGCCCAAATTTGGGGCGTTACAATTCTACCCCCTTAAAGAAATTTTGTCCTCAAAATTTCCAACTCTTAGAACAGCCGCACAACCTAACTACACAACCGCGTTTCTACTGCGCACTCTATTTCCAAAACATTACCTCTTACACACACCCGAAATACCAATTCACTAGAGCAGATAGATATCATACAAATACAATTTCCATATCCACAACATCACATAGAGTAAATACAAAATCTAAATTTAAGCATTACAGTACAGTCTAATATCTAGGGTAATCACAGTGTTTCCTATTGCATAACAACAGACAACGGTTTTTAGAAAACTTACGGATTCGGCGCCGGAGACTCGGTGAACCACACTTCCAGAAAAATATTCAGTAAAACATTTCACATACTTAAAATCTTTTGAAATAGTTCTTTCCGAAATTCAATTTTAAAAACCCAACCCACAGTCGAGTTTTGTAACCTGGCTCTGATACCATTAAATGTAACACCCCAAACCCGGCCTAAAAGTTAGGCCCAAATCTGGCGTGCCACATTGAAGATTTTTTTTTAAAAAAACCATGCTTTCATTAGAAACCCTTCTTACAATTTAAAACTTTCTGCCTTTAAAACCTCAGATTTCGTTTGCTTAGTTTCAAAACGTGGTTTATTAAAAGTCTTTCTCTTGTAAAACATTATTATCTTTAAAACCTTGCTTGCTGCGGAAACTTAATTTAAAACAGTTGCGGAAGCATGATATCTTGAAAAATAGTAGTTAATTTGGAAAACCATGTTCTACTTCAAGCAATTATAAAACCATAACAAAAAACCCACAACTTCACTTACAAGGCCTTATTACAAAAATTAAAACCCAAACTAGATTCTCAAAAAATTATAGTCCAAAGTATAAAGAAATCAGAACGTGTGGCCATCTCAGGGTCCCTCACAAAGACCGATCCTCCTAAAGCCGGGATTACCCGCACAAGATTAAAAACGGGGTGAGTTTACGAAAACTCAGTGTGCAATCCCCTATTACGGTCATGGTCTGGGCCCAAGCCCTATTCGGTAACAATCTGGGCCTAAGCCCTATTCGTTAACAATCTGGGCCTAAGCCCTATTCGATAACAATCTGGGCCTAAGCCCTATTCAATAACAATCTGGACCTAAGCCCTATTCGTTAACAATCTGGGCCTAAGCCCTAAATCATATCAATGCAAAACATGCATGTACCCCAACCCTGTCCAGCCAACTCTCCACCCGTACCAACCATCTCTCCATGTGGGGACCACGTCGACCCATCCAGCCAATCTCTCCAATAATGCAGCCTAGCTGCTAGTATTTATACGGCTTTAAGCCTTCAATAATGGTCTCATAATTGGCACATAGCTGTCGGTAACTGTAATAAGATGGGCACATAGCCATCAGCTACAGTAATATAACCGGCACACAGCAACGGGTAAATATGATTGACACAAAGTCATCGGTATTTATGTTATGCACATAGCCATGGGTAAATACGATTGGCACAAAGCCATAATCAAGATGGCACAGAGCCATATTTAGTTTGGCACAGAGCCATAATCAGATTACGCAGCTTTAAGCTGTCCGTTGGTCCACAGTCATCATGCGACCCGTGCGACCTTAACATATCAATACTGGATCCACAGTCGTCATGCGACCCGTGCGACCCTATCAGAACTTCCTCCGTATCAAAGTCCCAACCCTATGTAGTATGTCATGTATGCGAAATGTTATGCCCATAAACAATCATACATACACAGTCACAACAGTCAATTACCTTTAAATCAGTCCAATCGTACCTCAAGTGAGTCAATTACCCTCGATGGGCAAAACGGTCATTTTACCCTTACAAGGGTATTACAATAATCCTACCATACAGAGGTATTTCAGTAATTCTACCCTACAGGGGTATTTCGGTAATTCTACCCTACAGGGGTATTTCAGTAATTCTACCCTACAGGGGTATTTCGGTAATTCTACCCTACAGGGGTATTTCGGTAATTCTACCCTACAGGGGTATTGTAACACCCCAAACCCGGTCTAAACGTTACGACCAAATCTGGTATGTCACAGGGAAATATAGTTTTGAAAATTTTAAAGAAACATTGCCATATAGAAAACTTTCCGTTTTGAGTTCCCATCTTGAAAATTAAAATCTGTTTTAAGGGTTTGTTACCAACTTCTTATTAGTATGAATTATGAGTTGTAAACAGGTTTGCTTTACGAAAGCCAAAATTAGGGATTTTCCCAAACGTGATATTTTGAAAGCACTGTTGAGTTACTTAAGAAAGTATTTCGAATTAATTAGTTATTCGCTTGTCATCTTTTGTTAACACTTTGAAAAAGAAATGGTTGGTTATATTTTTATTTTAGAAAAACTCCATATTTGAAATTTCATAAAATATGTATAAACAGTATTAAAGAAAAACCCAAATTAAAGTTATAGAGGCCTTATTACATAGCAAAAACCCAAAATAAAAGTAAGTTTAAAATAAAGGAATGAAAGATTTACGGAAGTAGAAATGCATGGCCACCTCAGAGTCCACCTCGGCTCCAAATCCGTAACTAAGGTTTACCTGCAAAATTAAGCAGAGGGGTGAGTCACCAAGACTCAGTGTGTAATTCCCCTTATAACACAATCTGGGCCTTAAGCCCACAGATGCACATTAGGCTTTAGCCCTCACAACATAGCATATCAGAAATTGGATGCAATGCAACCCAGCCCAACGTAGTTTTCCATCCTCTACATCACCTGAATCAGCCAAACACCCGTGGCACCAAGCCACTGTGGTTCCAAAACCACTGTGGTTCCTAACCACCGTGACAGAGTCATCGATAAATGTACGGGCCAGCCCCATTGTGGTTCCAAACCACCGCAATGATCATCGATAAATGTATGTGGGGCCAACCCATCGTGGTTCCAAACCACTATGATGATCATCGATAAATGTATGTGGGGCCAAACCACTGTGGTTCCAAACCACCGTGTGATAGCCATCGATAAATGTATATGTGGTTCCAAACCACTCACGGTTCCAAACCATCGTGACAAAAGTCATCGAATCACACTTCCCCTTTCAATCATATCCCAAAGCCCATGCAACTTATTAACAATATACAGCAGATAATCAAATCATACATAATCATGTTATACGAAAGGCAATCATAACGGTACTTACCTGGTGTCTCCAACCTTTCCCATAAGGGTATCTCAACTGTCTATACAGTTGTTTCAGCTTTCAGCCAATACAGTTATTAACGCAAAGTAATAAAGAAAAGTGTGAGCATTACACACCTGATTACGCGTAAAACTAAACACTCTAGATCGTCAACACTCTCACTAGAAGAAACAACCGCGATTTGTCTATCCCAGGCAGATGTCGGCTCCCTACCACAACCCGGTGGAAAGTCTCAAACCGCCGACATAGCACGTCGTTTAAACTTAGGAGTAGAGACTACGGGTCCACTCCCCTCCTTAGATTGACTGGCACTCGCATCCATGAAGAGAATCCTTGATCAGGAGGTTGGGTTAAGGCAACAAAAGAGAAAAGGGAATAGGTAAACAAAAATCAAGAGAACTTTCTTACCTTGGTTAAAGAATGAACCGAACACAGATAGACTTGGCTAAAGATTTTAATCTGAAGCGAACATGGCACGATAAGAGGAGAAAAGAAGAGATTAGCCGCGAACTAACATCAAGAACAAAATAGCCATACGGCTATGACCACACAGAACCGAAAGAAACATAGAGAAAAATGAAAGAGTCTCCCTTACCTTGCACAAGCAGAAACCGATTGAAAAGGTACCTCTGGCAGACGATTATCACTAGATTTTTGGGGTTCGGCTAATGGAGCAAGAAATAAGAGTGCAAGAAGAAAAGATGAAGAATATCGAATAAGTGTAGAAGCAGAAGAGAGTTTTGGCTTTGAAAAGAGTGGTCAAAAAAGATGAATTTGAGAAGACAAAGATTCGGCTATGGAAGAGCTAAACAAGAACGAAAAGAAGTGGGGGTTTCAGTTTAATTGAGAAAGTGGAGAAGTAAAGGGAAGGGATGAAGGTTCGGCTATGGTGAAAAATGTAGAAATAAAACAGAGAGAGAGTAGAATGAGAAGTAAGCTTCGGCTAGAGAAGAAAAGAAATAAAAGTACCAAAAGAACAAAAAGTGAAGGAAGTAGGAGAAGTGTAGAGGAAATGTGATTCGAAAACTTGAAGGGTAAAGATGGAGAAAATGACTTTGAGAGATTCGGCACAAGCACTAAAAGTAACCAACCTGAAAATGCCTTAGGAGTCAAACACCCAAAACGTCAAAAGAAAAGCTAAAGAAACTAAAGATTTCGGCACATCGCTCCCACCAGATTCGGTTTTGCTATCACAAAATGCCGAAACTCCTTAGCCTCAACATCACATAGCCGAAATTCTCCTCCCACCTTTCCAACATTCGGCCAACTCTCACTCTACCACCCACCTCCTTGATTTGCTCCTTGTTTCACTCTCCATCACCCATTTGAATTGGTTAACCAATTCAAACTCCTCAAGCTCCTCTCCTCCACCCATTTCAAACTGGTTGACTCATTCAAACTCCTCCTAGAAGAGTCCCAACTGAATGCTACCTCCTCCTCCCCTCGAGCACAAAAATTAAAGCTCTAGATGCTGCAGATAGGATTCGAACTCCTTCCCCCTTGCTCTACTAATGACGCCACCCCCACTTGGACACAAGCTCCTTTGTGTCAACAAGCACACGTAAATAACCTTAAGGCCTGCCTCCACTAGCTCTCCCCCCTTAAGCCCAAAAACCAAAATTCTGCCAAGGCTCTGGCTTGAACCCGAGCCTCCCCAGAACCCTCAAAAACATCTAAATAACAAGCAGAACAAGCCAAGCACACAGAAAAACATAAAATGTAGAACCCCTAATTCTAGGATGTTACAGTTCTACCCTCCTTAAAGAAATTTCGGCCTCAAAATTTACCTGATCAAAAGAGGTGAGGGTATTGCTATCGCATCACATCCTCTGGCTCCCACGTGGCTTCCTCTGAACCGTGATTCCGCCATAAAACTTTAACCAACGGAACTGACTTCCTTCTCAACACTTTAACATCTCGATCTAAGATCTGCACTGGTTCTTCTTCAAAAGACAAATCAGGTCTTACTTCAATTTCCTCTACCGGCACTATGTGAGATGGATCCGAATGATAGCGCCTTAACATTGAAACATGAAATACATCATGTATCCGATTCAACTCCGGCGGTAACTCAAGCTGATATGCTACTGGTCCCGCACGTTTCAACACTCGATAAGGCCCGATGAATCTGGGGCTCAACTTACCTTTTTGTCCAAACCTTAAAACCCTCTTCCAAGGTGAAACTTTCAGAAAAACCTGATCACCCACCGAAAATTCTATTTCTTTATTCTTCAGATCTGCATACGATTTCTGCCTGTCGGAAGCTTCTTTCAACCGAGTCCGAATCAACTTAACCTTTTCCTCCATCTCTGAGACCAATTCCGGACCCAACAACTGTCGCTCACCCAATTCTGTCCAGCAGGTAGGAGTATGACACTTACGACCATAGAACGCTTCATAGGGTGCCATATGAGTACTGGATTGATAGCTATTGTTGTATGCGACTCGCCAATGGTAAGAAATCCTCCCAACTACCCCGAAGTCGATAACATGCCTCTCAACATATCTTCCGTAACCGAATTACCTTTTCTCGATCGACCATCACCGTGGATGAAACACCATGCTAAAATCCAGTCTTGTACCCAACGCTTATGTAACGCCCGAATCGTGATGTAAACCTAGGGTCTCTCATGCGATATGATAGACACCGGTACCCCATGTAACCTCACAATCCGCTACATAAAGCTTGGCTAACTTCTGTAGTGAGTAATCAACACGAACCGGTATGAAGTGAGTGGACTTCGTCAACCGATCGACAATTACCCACACTGAATCTTTCCTAGTAGGCGTAAGAGGTAGCCCATTAACAAAATCCATTGTTATTCTCTCCCACTTCCAAAGTGGAATCTTCACTGGCTGTAGCAACCCCGAAGGCAACTGATGTTCCGCCTTCACTTGCTGACACGTTAAGCACTTACTCACAAACGCGGTAACTTCTTGCTTCAGACCTGGCCACCAAAACTGTTCATGCAAGTCTCGATACATTTTACTCCCACTGGGATGCATAACGTATGGGCTACTATGCACTTCCTGCAGAATCCTCTGTCTCAATTCGGAATCCTTTGGCATACAAACTTTTCCACGGAAGCACAACACTCCATCACTGTTCAGACCAAAATCTTCTGTCTCACCACCTTCCACTTGCTGAAGTCGAGAACTTAACAATTTGTCTAACATCTGTCTCTCTTTAATCTGACTTACCCATGAAGGCTTCACTTGAAGTTTGGCTAACAAGCTTCCGTCTTCATACAAACTGAGGTGAGCAAACATTGCCCTCAAATCTGATATCACCTTACGGCTCAACGCATCCGCCACTACGTTAGCTTTACCTAGGTGATACTCAATCGAGCAGTCATAGTCCTTCAACAATTCAATCCACCTCCGCTGCCTTAAATTCTACTCCTTCTGGGTAAGGAGATATTTCAGGCTCTTATGATCGGTGTAGATAATCGACTTCTATCCATACAAGTAGTGTCTCCAAATCTTCAGGGCGAACACTACCGCAGTTAATTCCAGATCAGGCGTGGGATAATTCACTTCATGCGGTCTTAATTGCCGAGACGCATACGCTATCACCTTCCCTTCCTGCATCAACACGCATCCTAACCCTGTGTGTGACGCATCATAATAGACAACAAACTCCTTTCCAGCCTCGGGCTGAATCAACACAGGTGCCTCCGTCAAAATCTTCTTCAACTTCTCAAAGCTTTCCTGCTGTTGATCTGTCCAAACAAACGGTATCCCCTTCCGTAATAGCTTGGTTAATGGTGAAGCAATCAACGAGAATCCCTCAACGAACCTTCTGTAGTATCCAGCTAACCCAAGAAAGCTTCGAATTTCCGCTACCGACTTCGGTGGTTTCCAATCCAAAATAGCTTCAATCTTTCGGGGATCCACCCTAATCCCATCGGCAGAAACAACATGTCCCAAAAAGGTAACTTCCCTCAACCAAAATTCACACTTGCTGAATTTTGCCTACAGTTGCTTCTCTCTCAAAATCTGCAGAACTATCCGAAGATGCGAATCATGCTCCTCTTCCATCCTTGAATATACCAAGATATCGTCTATGAACACTACGAAAAATCGGTCTAGGTAGGGTTGGAATACCCGGTTCATCATATCCATAAATGCAGCTGGTGCATTTGTCAACCCCAACGGCATCACTAAGAACTCATAGTGACCATAACGAGTTCGAAAAGCAGTCTTATGAATATCCACCTCCTTGACCTTAAGCTGATGATAACCTGACCTCAAGTCTATCTTCGAGAAGACCGAAGTGCCTCGCAGCTGATCGAACAGGTCGTCAATCCTTGGCAACGGGTACTTGTTCTTAATAGTCGACTTGTTCAATTGCCTGTAGTCAATGCACATCCGCATCGACCTGTCCTTTTTCTTAACAAATAACACCGGTGCTCCCTACGGAGACACACTTGGTCGAATAAAACCACGGCCCAACAATTCTTGAATCTGAGCTTTAAGCTCCACCAGCTCCTTAGGCACCATCCTATATGAGGCAACGGACACTGGAGCTATTCCTAGAAGTAGATCAATGCCGAACTCCACCTCGCGATCCGGAGGTAACCCTGGAAGCTCTTCTGGAAAAACGTCCGAGAAATCCTTCACCGTTCTCACATCTCTTACAGACAATTCTTTGGCCTCCAAAGCACTGACGAAAGCTAGAAATGCCTCACACCATTTTCGCACCATCCTTTCAGCCTTTAAAGCAGACACCACATTGGATAACGAAATTCCTTCTCTCACCTATTACCAGTACCTCCTTATCCTCAGGAGTCTTCAATATAATGTGCTTAGCAGCACAATCCAAGTTTGCTCGATACTTAACTAACCAGTCCATGCCTAAAATCAAGTCAAACTCACTGAACGACAATTCCATCAAATCAGCCAGAAAAACAATCCCTTGCACTTCTAAAGGCACACTCCTAAATAGTTTGTTCACCACTATAGATTGTCCTAAAGGGCTAATCACAGTCATTTCTCTAGAAGCAACCTCAGATTCTATATTCAAAGTTCCAGACACAGTACTAGCAACATATGAATGTGTAGACCCAATATCTATCAAAGCTGAAAAGGGCACACCAAAAATAAGGAACATACCGGTTATGACGTTGGTGTATCTCCATCGTCTCGACATCTAGCTGCATAAACCAACCCAGGCTGACTCGCATCTGTATTCCCAGCACCTCTGCCCGGTGCTCCACGCCCTCGACCAAAACCATTTCCTCCTCTGGCCAGACCACGACCTCTCGGTGGTTGCCGCCCACCTCTTCCGCATCGCACATATCCTCGACCATCGGCCGTGCCCCTGCTTGGCTCTTGTGGACAGTCCCTTACCAGATGAGCTATAGATCCACACCTGAAGCATTCTCTATTTCATGCCCAACACTCCCCCGAATGAAAATTCCCACATCTAGCACATGGTTGAGACCGACCAACAGTAACAGGCTTCGTTACTCGATCCAGCCCATCAAACCTAGGCTTCTTTTGGAAACCCCCAGCAGATCTTGACGACCTATAGTTCCTCTTATTCCTACCCCTATCCTTATCCCGATTCTGACTCTCTGACAGCTTCACCTCTTCAGCTATCTTTGCCTTCTCAACCAGAATAGCAAACTCTCTTTCCCGTTGCGGAGCTATCAATACTCATAACTCGTCCCTCAGACCATCCTCAAATCGAACACAACGCTCATGATAAGTTGCGACGATACCCCAGGCATAACGACTTAAACACAGAAACTCCGCCTCATACTCAGCCACTGACTTATTCCCCTGGACCAAGTTTAAAAATGCCTTTCTCTAGGCGTCCACGTAACTCGCCCCACCATACTTTCCCTAGAACGCTGTCTTAAAGAAATCCCAGGTAATACGGTCCACTGATGTACCATCCCTTACCGTAAGCCACCATTGGTATGCCTCATCTCGAAGGAGGGACACTACTCCTTTCAACTTTTCCTCTACAGTACAGTCAAGATCGTCCATGATTCGTTCAATCACTTCCAGCCAGTACTCAGCTACGTTAGGAGCCATACCAGAAATACCCCTGAATATCTTGGCCCAATTAGCTCAGAGTCGCTCAGGAATAGATTTTTGAGCTACTGATCCTGTGCTTGCTCCAGCAACCCGCTCTAGAACATGCAGCATAGCTTGGGACACAACATCGTCCCCTCTAGTTCGGTCCTGAGACCCCGCTTCCGCTACTGGTGATGCTGGCACTTCGCCTTCCGGCCCATGCCCTGATTCTGAGGGTTCAGCCTCAATACCCCAGCCTCTACCACGATCGCGCATACCACGTCCACGTCCTCTAGCGCTCATGATTATGGAATTGACTTAATCTGATTAGAATTTTATGAATTAGTATATCTTCCACTGTTTATTACCGGATAGTCTTATGAAAACAGAATTAGAAGTAGTTTTTTTTTTCGCAAAACATATTTCTAAAGGTCTTAATTTCTAAAGTTGAATCTCTTAGAACTATCAATCACAACATAATATAATCTTTTCATAAGAAATCAGGCAATAATCAGAAAACTTACAGTACGGATTGGTGTCGGAGACTCGGGTGCCATACTTCTAGAGAACATGTATTTTTCTAAATCATATTTCAAACCAACTTGAAAATATTTTTGAACCCATTCCACAGCCGAGTTTTGCAACCGGGCTCTGATACCATAACTGTAACACCCCAAACCTGGTCTAAACGTTACGACTGAATCTGGTATGTCACAGGGAAAGATAGTTTTGAAAATTTTAAAGAAACATCGCCATATAGAAAACTTTCCGTTTTGAGTTCCCATCTTGAAAATTAAAATCAGTTTTAAGGGTTTGTTACCAACTTCTTATTAGTATGAACTATGAGTTGTAAACAGGTTTGCTTTACGAAAGCCGAAACTAGAGATTTTCCCAAACGTGATATTTTGAAAGCACGTTGAGTTACTTAAGAAAGTTTTTCGAATTAATTAGTTATTCGCTTGTCATCTTTTGTTAACACTTTGAAAAAGAAATGGTTGGTTATATTTTTATTTTAGAAAAACTCCATATTTGACATTTCATAAAATATGGATAAACAGTAATAAAGCAAAACCCAAATTAAAGTTATGGAGGCCTTATTACATAGCAAAAACCCAAAATAAAAGTAAGTTTAAAATAAAGGAATGAAAGATTTACTAAGTAGAAATGCATGGCCACCTCGAGTCCACCTCGGCCCAAACCAGAACTAAGGTTTACTCCGCAAAATTAAGCGAGAGGGGTGAGTCACCAAGACTCGGTGTGTAATTCCCTTATAACACAACTGGGCCTTAAGCCCACAGATGCACATTAGGCTTTAGCCCTCACAACATAGCATATCAGAAATTGGATGCAATGCAACACAGCCCAACCTAGTTTTCCATCCTCTACATCACCTGAATCAGCCAAACACCCGTGGCACCAAGCCACTATGGTTCCAAACCACTGTGGTTCCAAACCACTATGACAGAGTCACTGATAAATGTATGTGGGGCCAACCCATTTGTGGTTCCAAACCACCTGTGATACCATCGATAAATGTATATGTGGTTCCAAACCACTGTGACAAAAGTCACTGAATCACACTTCTCCATTCAATCATATCCCAAAGCCCATGCAACATTTTAACAATATACAGTAGATAATCAAATCATACATAATCATGTTATACGAAAGGCAATCATAACGGTACTTACCTGGTGTCTCCAACCTTTCCTATAAGGGAATCTAAACTGTCTATACAGTTGTTTCAGCTTTCAGCCAACACAGTTATTAACGCAAAGTAATAAAGAAAAGTGTGAGCATTACACACCGACACGCCAGAAACTAAACACTCTAGATCGTCGACACTCTCACTAGAAGAAACAACCGTGATTTGTCTATCCCAGGCAGATGTCGACTCCCTACCATAACCCGGTGGAAAGTCTCGAACCGCCGATACAGCATGTCGTTTCAACTTAGGAGTAGAGACTACGGGTCCACTCCCCTCCTTAGATTGACTGGCACTCGCATCCCTGAAAAGAATCCTTGATCAGGAGGTTGGGTTAAGGCAACAAAAGAGAAAAGGGAATAGGTAAACCAAAATTAAGAGAACTTTCTTACCTTGATTAAAGAATGAACCGAACACAGATAGACTTGGCTAAATATTTTAATCCGAAGCGAACATGCCTCGATAAGAGGAGAAAAGAAGAGATTAGCCACGAACTAACATCAAGAACAAAATAGCCATACGACTATGACCACACAGAACCGAAAGAAACATAGAGAAAAATCGAAAGATTCTCCCTTACCTTGCACAAGTAGAAATCGATTGAAAAGGGACCTCTGGCAGACGATTATCACTAGATTTCTGGGGTTCGGCTAATGGAGCAAGAAATAAGAGTGCAAGAAGAAAAGATGAAGAATATCGAATAAGTGTAGAAGTAGAAGAGAGTTTCGGCTTTGAAAAGAGTGGTTGAAAAAGATGAATTAGAGAAGACAAAGATTCGGCTATGGAGGAGCTAAACAAGAATGAAAAGAAGTGAGGGTTTCGGTTTAAAGGAGAAAGTGGAGAAGTAAAGGGAAGGGATGAAGGTTCGACTATGGTGAAAAATGTAGAAAGAAAACAGAGAGAGAGTAGAATGAGAAGTAAGCTTCGGCTAGAGAAGAAAAGAAATAAAAGTACCAAAAGAAGAAAAAGTGAAGGAAGTAGGAGAAGTGTAGAGGAAATGTGATTCAAAAACATGAAGGGTAAAGATGGAGAAAATGACTTTGAGAGATTCGACACAAGCACTAAAAGTATCCAACCCGAAAATGCCTTAGGAGTCAAACACCCAAAACGTCAAAAGAAAAGCTAAAGAAACTAAAGATTTCGGCACATCACTCCCACCAGGTTCGATTTTGCTATCACAAAATGCCGAAACTCCTTAGCCTCAACATCACATTGCTGAAATTCTCCTCCCACCTTTCCAACATTCGGCCAACTCTCACTCCACCTCCCACCTCCTTGATTTGCTCCTTGTTCCACTCTCCATCACCCATTTGAATTGGTTGACCAATTCAAACTCCTCAAGCTCCTCTCCTCCACCCATTTCAAACTGGTTGACTCATTCAAACTCCTCCTAGAAGAGTCCCAGCCGAATGCTACCTCCTCCTCCCCTTGAGCACAAAATTAAAGCTCTAGATGCTGCAGATGAGATTCGAACTCCTTCCTCCTTGCTCTGCTAATGACGCAACCCCCACTTGGACACAAGCTCCTTTGTGTCAACAAGCACACGCAAATAACCTTAAGCCCTGCCTCCACTAGCTCTCCCCCCTTAAGCCCAAAAACCAAAATTCTGCCAAGGCTCTGGCTTGAACCCGAGCCTCCCCAGGACCCCCAAACACATCTAAATAACAAGCAGAACAAGCCAAGCACACAGAAAAACATAAAATGCAGAACCCCTAATTCTAGTATGTTACAGGTATTTCACAAATCAGGGGGTATTTTGGTACTTTTACAAATCAAGGGTATTTCGGTAATTTCACAATACGAGGGTATTTTGATAATTTCATTAATCGGGGGTATTTCGATAATTTTACAAAACAAGGGTATTTCGGTAATTTCACAATCCGAGGGTATTTAGGTAATTTCATTAATTGGGGGTATTTCGGTAATTTTACAAATCGGGGTATTCCGGTAATTTTGTAAACTAAGGGTATTTCAGTATTTTTTTAAACCAAGGGTATTTCAGTAATTTTATAAACCAAGGGTATTTTAGTAATTTTGTAAACCAAGGATATTCTAAATAGAGAAAACGATGCGAATGGGCCTAGGGCCCATTCTCGGCCCAAATGGGCCCACACGCTCGTGTGGCCCACTTAGCCCAAATCTAGCCACAAATATGAGATTCACATAGACCAGTCCAATACCTACTACACAATCATACAATTTATTCATATGGGCCCACGGGCCCATTGGGCCTACTTAGCCCAAGGCAGCCTAAACCCATGAGAACACTCATGAGGCCTTAACTATCGCGTCGAAGCTCCCACACGTGCGCTCGCACGCTCGTGTGGCTACCATCACTGTGTGACCGGTATTTCGGCATTTGCCGCTCTACAGCTAGAGTAGTGCGAAATACACACCTGATAGGAATCTGAAGTTAATCCGCGCTCTGAACACTGTTCTGCGCAGAAGCTAACAATGATCGCACCCTTGACCCCCAAGGGGTGTGTCAATCAACTTCGGTCACTACCACCGCGACCCAACGGCATACAGATCAACGAATGATCCAACGCCTAGCCCAAACGAGCACGGCACAAAGTGAAAGGGATAAGCCAAGAGAGGTATTCTTACTCTCCTCATGGTTTGCTCTATTTAAAGCCAGCTTCTTGCCTATCCTCATGCTAGCTTCCCGATGTGGGATCCCACCTTCAGCAGAGTTAAAATCCAACAGAAACTCTAGCCGTCTAATCCGTAAAATAAACACTCCCTTGCTTGACATGAGATTCGAACCCTTGCCCTCTCTTATGTTCCAAACGCTACATGCCACCACAACACAAGCTCCTTTTGTGACTTAGAACATGCGCAACTAAATATAAGCCTATGGGCCAAAGTCTAAGTTCATTTAAAAGAAAAACAAAATGAATTGCAAGCGCCAAGACTTGAACCTTGGACCCCTTGCTTCCTCTATGGCGTCACTTCCTTGTCTCCCCTGTGGCGCCATTTCCCACTAGACCACAACTCCTTTTGTGTCATTTTTTCCCACAATTTATTCTTAAAGCCTACTTACTTACCCCCAGGGCTTTATTCACCTAAATCCAAAATTTTTCCTAAAGCCTAGGTTTGAATCCAAGACTTCATGGAAGCCCCCTAACATTCCAAAATCACTCACCTAATAGGTCCAACTTGCACTAGTGCCGTTCTCTTAATCCCAAAAATTTTAAACGCTCCCATTCCCAAGGCCCAATGGGCCCAATTCTACGAGGCCCAAATTCGGGGCGTTACAAAATCGTAGTCGAATCATTTTGAATTACCGTCGAATCATTCCTGAACTTGTCCGTAATCATAGAATTACAACTCATGCTATATTAAAGCATATAAAATACAATTATAAATAAGCTCATTGCATACGGACTTACCTCGTATTCGGAATAGACAGATCGGATCGACTACTCGATAACCTTGCTTTTCCCCCCGATCTAAATTTGAATTCTTTCTTTCTTGATAATTGAATAGAACAATGACCGAACCCTAATAGCTTTAAAATGGCTTCCTCCCTTCTTGATTTTCGATTGATGATGATAGAAACAAAGATGATATCTTTGTTTCTTTTATTTAATTTACTTTAATTTGGAAATTACCAAAATAACCTTAATGATAAAACATTAATACCATACATTTCATGCCCATTAATGTCCATTAACAAAACCAATGGTTTAATATCATCATAAGGAATTTTAATTTAATTAATCATAGCCATTAAACACCTTTTACAAGTAGAATGCAACTTTTGCATTTTACGTGATTTAGTCCTTTTTATCAAATTAAGCATTCAAACAGTAAAATTTCTTTGCAAAACTTTCACACAATAATTCTATTATACTGTAAACCTTAATAAAATAATAAAATAAATATTTTAACTTCAAATTTGTGGTTCTAAAACCACTGTTCTGATTTGACCAAAAATGGGATGTTACAATTTATGTATTGATAGATCCATGATCAACACATTATTATATTTGTACTAAAGCTGTCGAAGGTCTGAGTCTTGAGGTTGTGTATTCTGACACGAACGTGTTAGTGACTAATCCTCTAGGTCAAAGTACAATGGTGAATAAAGTAATTAAAGATTGCACATTAGCTTTTAGCAGTATACTTTCCTGGCAGACTTGTTGCTATTGAGTTTGATGCTATTTTGGGATTAGACTAGTTAACTAGGCATAATGCTATGGTGGGTTGTCGTGCTAAAGGTGTGCATTTTTTTACTACAGAGGGTAAGGAAATATTAATGCCCGACGCACAGATTGGTTTGGCGAATAGGATAATTTCTATTATATCCGCCAGAAAATTGTTAGTTAAAGGCATAGATGTGTTTAATCGAGTAAGGACATCAATCAAGTTCCAATTGTAATGGATTTTTTAGATGTGTTTCCAGGAGAGCTTCCAGGGATGCCACCTGATAGAGAAGTAAAGTTTTTAATTGAACTGGAACCTGGTACAATGCCTATCTCCTATACTCCTTATAGAATGACACTGTTAGAACTGAAAGATTTGAAAGCACAGTTGCAAGATCTGTTTGACAGGGGATTTATACGACCAAGTATGTCACCATAAGGTACACCGATTTTTTTTGTGAAGAAGAAAGATGGGACACTTTGCCTATGTATAGATTATCGCCAGTTGAATAAGGTAAATGTGCAGAATAAGTATCCACTATCTAGAATTTAAGATTTGTTTGATCAATCTAGTGTGGCTACAATTTTCTCTAACATTAATCTATGATTTGGTTATTATCAAGTGAAGATCAGAGGTTATGATGTTCCTAAGATTGCATTTCGTTCACGGTATGGCCATTATGATTTTTTAGTGATGCCCTTTGGCTTAACAAATGCGCCTGCCGTATTCATGGACTTGATGAGTTATGTATTTCAACCCTATTTGGATTAGTTTGTGGTGGTTTTTATTGATGATATTCTAGTTTATTCTAATAATGAAATAGATAATAAGGATCATTAAAATATTGTGCTGAGAACATTACGCAAGAATTAGTTATATGCCAAATTCAGCATGTGTGAATTTTGGCTGAGAGAAGTTCATTTTCTGGGCCATGTGATTTCTGCTAAATGTATTAAAGTAGATCCCGATAAGGTAAAAACAATGCTTCAATGGAATCTGCCCAAGAATGCCAATGAAGTTTGTAGTTTCTTAGGTCTAACAAGTTACAATATAATGTTTGTGAAAGGCTTCGTAATGTTGGCGACTCCCCTCACTCGTTTATTGAAAAAGAAATAAAAGTTTGAATGGACTGATGATTGTGAGAAAACTTTTGAAAAGTTGAAAACAATTTTAATCGAAGCTTATGTCTTAGCCTAACCAGAATCTGGTGTGGAGTATATTGTTTATAATGATGCATCATTTAATGAGCTTGGATGTGTACTTATGTAGAGAGGTAAAGATGTGGCGTATGCATCACGCCAACTCAAGCCACATGAGAGGAACTATCTAACTCATGATTTGGAGCTGGCAGCCGTGGTGTGTTGAAGATTTGGAGACACTATCTATATGGAGAAAAGTGTCTGATATTCTCAGATCATAAGAGTTTGAAGTATTTGATAACACAAAAAGATTTGAATCTACGTCAAAGATGCTGGATGGAACTTCAGAAAGATTATGATTTGGTCATAGAGTATCACCTTGGAAAAGCTAATGTTGTGGCTTTGAGCAGAAAAACAATGGTAGCATTAACATCCCTATAAGCAAGAGTAAGTAGTCCGAGATTGTAATGACTCAATTTTAAGTGGTGTCATAAAATAAAGTTTTGGGACCTTATTTCCATAAGCGGTTCCCGTAAATATTTAATAAAAATATTTTCAGAGTTATTGTATAGGTGAATTAAAATTTGGATATGTAATTTAGTCGAAATTGTGTTTAATTAAGGTTTAGGGACTAAACCGTAAAGTCCAATTGTTATAGACTTTTAATTAGAAATTGGATTGATGACTTAAAGTGCAATTAACCAAAGGTCCAAAATAGCATTTAGACCCTATTTAATTGATATTAGTGGATGGTATAATATTATCATGCTTAATGGATAAAAAAATGTATTAATTTAAGTAAAACATAATTAATCAATTAAAATATAAATTAATCTATGTATATATATGATTTTTTGGTGGAAGGAAAGAGATTATCATCTCTTTCAACCAAACTTGGAGAAGTAGAAAGCTCTTGACGCCATAGCCAAGTGTTTCAGACTTTTGGTCTTCAATTGGTTAGTTCATTTTAGTCATTTTTTGTAATTTTTATGATTTTGAGGTCATGGGAGCTTGATTTAGCTAGCCTTTATACCAATTTCTAAAACTCTTACAGTTTTAAAAGATGAAACTGTTGAGAATTGAAAGTTTTAGGTGTTAAATTGATAGATTTTAAGCTTAGATGTGAAAAAGGACTAAATTGTAAAGCTAATTTATAGTTTTGTATATAAGGTACTAAAGTGAATAATATTTAAAATTGATTGTAGAAATAAGAAATAGGAGGTCCCTAATGTGTAATAGTGAAATCAAATTTCAGTTTGGAGTTTTAAATCGAAAGTTAGGTTAGTCTGTTTTTATAGGTTAAATTGAATAAATTGCAAAATATGAATTACTTTGTAATTAACTATGATTTGAGCTGGAAATTAAAATCATGTATTTTTGAATTATAATTCATAGCTAAAGACAATGCGGGAACGTCGAGAGGGGAAGGAAAGACGAGATCTGATGACGAGTGTTTGGTTTGTACTTCTACAATTCAAATTACTTGAATTGTTGCATATTTCATTATTTTGCATGGTGTGGTAATGAGGTAAATTAAATATGGTTGATCAAATCATATTGGTATGAATTTGATTGATATCAAGATAAAATACTAAATTGAATAAAATTGGAAATAGTATATCTTGATGAAATTGTAAAATTGGCTGTGAATTGAGATGACTCATGTTATGCTATGTATATAGTGATGAATTGGAGATACGAAATGCAAAATTGAGATATATTATGAATTGAATGATTTGATACCCTATTAATTGTTCAGACAGAGTCAGATATAGTTGGCATGACATAGGATAGATTGAGTACGGGTTGCTTTGACTATAGGTCGATGAGTGCTGGGCACAATATTTACTTCAATTATACCGATGAGTGCTATGCATAAATTTATATACTTCAGATTTTTCGATAAGTCGTAGGGTGCCAAATTGGTTTGTTGGTTGGAAATGTGCATCCATTGGAATCTGAGTCAGGTTAATAGGGGAATAATAATATGCATATTTATTGTGAATTGGTTGAATGATGATTGGAATTGTTTATATGCTACTAAGTTGATTTACATGCATTCAAATTAGTCCTTGATTTACATGTGGGCGTTCCACACTTTCTTCCATACAGAGCTTCAAATGGTGACATACCTAAACTGGCATGATGACTGTTATTATACACAAATTCCACCAAAGGAAGATATCTTTCCTAGTTTAGCCCAAAGTCAATAACACAACTTCCTAACATATCTTCTGGCACTTGAAAGACTCTTTCAGATTGTCCATATGTTTGAGGATGAAAGGTAGTACTGGATTACAACTTCATTCCCAATGATCCTTGTAGTTGTTTCTAGAATCTTGATGTAAATCTTGGATCTCTGTATGAGACTATGGAAGATGGAATAAGTAGTGTGTATTGGTAGAAAATGAGCTGATTTAGTGAGCTGATCCACTATCACCAAAATTGAATTCTTCTTTGACGGAATGAGAGGAAGTCCTGATACAAAATCCATAGTGATTTTATCCCATTACTACTCTGGTATCTCCAAAGGATACAACTTGCCCAAAGGAACTTGGTTCTCTGCTTTAACTCGTTGACAAGTTAAACAAGTTGAAACATATTATGTGATTTCTCTCTTCATTCTAGGCCACTAGGATAAACTTTTCAAATCTCGATACATCTTGACAGCTCCTAGATAGAGTGAGAAGGGTCCTTGATAAGCCTCCCTTAGCAATTCTTGTCTTAAACCACTCTCAGCTGGCACATACATTCTTTCCATGAACTACGAATCACCTTCTTTACCCAAGCTGAGGTTTGCTGCATTACCAAAAATCATATGCTACTTATACAAATCACACTACGCAACCTTCATTTGTTAAATCTAGGAGAGAAAGGTTGGCCTAACAGTTAACTCTACCAATAATGATCCATCATCAACCATACTTACTCTTGCTCGTAGGGATGTTAGCGCTACCACCGTTTTTCTGCTCAAAGCATTAGCCACAACATTAGCTTTTCCAGGGTGATACTTTATGGCCAGATCATAATCTTTCAAAAGTTCCATCCAGCATATTTTACATAAATTCAAATCTTTTTGTGTCATCAAACACTTCAAACTTTTATGATCTGAGAATACCAAACACTTTTCTCCATACAGATAGTGTCTCCAAATCTTCAATGCCAAAACAAGGATTGTCAGCTCCAAATCGTGAGTCTTATAGTTCCTTTCATGTGGCTTAAGTTGGCACAATGCATACGTCACACTAGATTCTAGTTGAGCTAAGGCAGGAGCATCAGTTAAAATCGGTTTCAAGTTTTCAAAACTTAATTGCCAATCATCAGTCTATTCAAACATTTCTTTCTTTTTCAAAAAACGAGTGAGGGGAGTTGCCAACATTGTGAAGCCTTTCATAAAACCTTCTACAGTAGCCTGCTAAACCCAAGAAACAACGAACTTCAGTGACATTCTTAGCCGAATTCCATTCAAGAACTTCTTTTACCTTATCAGGATCTACTTTAATAACTTTAGCAAAAATCACATGGCCAAAAAAATGAGCTTCTCTCAACCAAAATTCACACTTGCTGGATTTGGTGTATAATTGATTCTCGCGTAATATTCTCAACATAATCTTTAAATGCTCCTCATGATCAGCTTCATTCTTAGAATAAACCAGAATATCATCAATGAAAACCACCACAAATTGATCCAAATAAGGCTGAAACACTCTATTCATCAAGTCCATGAATATTGCAGGCACATTTGGTAAGCCAAAGGGCATCACTAAAATTCACAACGGCCATACCTTGACAACTAAAAATACTATCATATGTTAATAATAAGATTTGGAACTTTTATCACCACAATTTAGATCTGAAACTTGGGACGATCGAATAGAGGTGTGTATCTTACCTTACGTACTTATGTGTAAAAAGAGAAGTTGTGATCAGGTTAATATTTTTAATATAAAATAATAGATTAAATCTGTGTTGGCCAATTATGCCAATATATTGTTCAGAAGAGGGCTAAGGTATGTACCTTAACTACAAATGTTCTATTAAATTATTTATTGATGGATGAAATTATTTGTATGTTCTAACACGCATGCTATGTGATTAAATGACACAATTTGACTAAGCAAAAAAAATGGTATCATGATAAATCATGAACATTGTAATTTTTTATATGTATGAAAAGAAAACCATGCCTACTATTTTTGCTAACAAAAAACTTATTCACATTTTAAGCATGCCCATTATACCATTTATGTGAAATCATCTGATTGCATGTTAAACATGCCCACTAAAATGTTTCTATTTCTGATTCTGTTTCGGTATGTCATATCATATGCATGCGGTTGGGACGATATTGAAAGGAGGAAGATCCTGGTAGTTTAATGGCCTGCACATTCTGGTGGTTTAACCACATATTCTAGTAGTATATATGCAAATCTGGTGGCTTGTCCACATATTTATCTGTTCTGGCAGCTTGTCTGCATTATCTGGTGGTTTCTCCACAATATTGGTGTGTTATTGGATGGATGAGTTATGGGGAACTCTTTTATGGTGTGTAGCAGAGATGGGTAGGATGTTTTTTTTTTTGAAAATTCTAGAATGATTTCTGAAAAACTCTGCATTGACATCATCATGCATATTTATATAAATGAAATTGGTCTGTTTATACTTTTTTTGCTATATTCTAAAATATATGTTTTAATTACTACTGTTACTGAAATTAAGGCTCATAGTGGGCTTAAATAGCTCACTCTTTAATTTTCTGACATTTCAAACAATCCTCGAGGTTAGGACTTGGACGCGGCTGTTGGAGTACTCATATGGTTTTTACCTTAATTACTCAAAACTTTATTATATGGCATTTGGGGCTGTTTTATTATTTTTATGGACTGTGGCATGAGACACTATTTTGTGGATTTTAAAATTATTTTTACGTGTCTTAAGACTTTAAAACTGCTCATTTATGCTTTATCGAATATGCATGAAAACTAATTTTTAACAAATTATAAGATAACTTGTTCGAAATAATTAAAAATCTATACGAAATTGATTTTCGTCAAAATATGATTTTAGCAAAATTTCGCTACAATGAGTTAAAGTCTGTTATTTTTACTTTGAATATATAATGTAGTTTTTCTAAAATATTTTATCTTTACCAAAGTAACTATAAAAATGCTTGATAAATTTATTCTTAAAAATTTATTTAGTTTTCTCAGAATAAAACAAAACAAGCACGTCGAAAGTGTTGTTCTTTAATTAAAAACACAAAATATTTTTAAATAAGAATTTAAATGAGAATGTTTTTCGTGCCAATCAAATGACATGTAATCTTCAAGATTTGGTCATAACGACTAGGCTGGATTTGGGATGTTACATTTAGTGGTATTAAAGCCAAGTTCAAAACTCGGATTGTGTTTTTTTTTTTAAAGTTTGGATGCATTTTTTAATGAGGGGTATTTTTGGAAAAACATGCCACAAATAAACTTTATTTTACAAAAGTTGTATTTTTAACAAAACAAAATTTTGAGACTCCAAAATCAATCTTAGATAAGTACTTTTAATACTGGAACTATAGACTATGAAACTATAGATTGTGAAACTGTAGTTACACTGTTAGAATGAAAAAAATTATGATTAATAACAAGAACTCATTTCTAAATTGTAGATAATCACATAAAACTTAGACCTACAATAGCAAATTGAATGCTTGAGGAGTACGGACCCGTGGCATGAGAGCTCGAGGAGTGCAAGACCATGGGACCCCAAATTGATTCATCTACGTCTCAAGCGCACTCCTGAGCTTGTTGAGAATGCACCTACTACTGAGGATAGCCATCAAGAGCCTGTTGACGATGTCGTATTGTAGGTCATGCTTAGGGTGCTTCAGCAAGTTCTTGAAGCCCAATCTGGGACTGGTAGTTATAGGAGCATTGCTGATAGGCTTCAACCTAATGGAGCCAAGTTGTTTAGGGGAGTTGCTGGGATGACCCCTACCATAGTTGAGTATTGGATAGAGGCTACAGAAAGAATTTTGGATGATGTAGAGTGTACCCCCGACCAGAAATTAAATGGTACAGTATCGTTGCTGAGAGACGAGGCTTGCCATTGGTGGCAAGCCATTATGAGAGGTACTCAGGCGAAAATATTAACATAAGACTACTTTCTAAAATCTTTCTAGAAGAAATATGTAGGTACTAGATACGTTGAGGCACGAAGGCTAGAATTCATTGTGTTGAAGCAGGGAGACATGTCTGTGGCTGAGTATAAGGCCTAGTTCTTAAGGCTTTGTCAGTATGCTCAGGGGATGGTTGCGACTGAGCAGGATAAATGTGCCACGTTTGAGAACGGATTGAGGTATGACCTGATGGTTTAGGTGGCCCCACACCAAGAGAGGGTTTTCGAAACTTTGGTTGAGAACATCAAGATCGTAGAGAAAGTTAAGTGTGTGGAGAGCAAAATGAGGGAAAAGGTTAGGGCTCCTGCTATGAGGGATTTTAGTCCTACAGTTTAGGGTCTGTAACCTATTAAACGGGCCAGGAAGGATAGACCCTGATAGAATACTGTGGCAGTTGGTACTGAAGGCAGGGTCCAGAATTGTACTTACTACGGTAAACAACATCTAGGTAAATGTTGGAGGAGTATGGACGCCTGTTTGAGATACGAGTCTATGGACCATAAGATCAAGGATTGTCCACATCGTACTAAGCAGATGCAAGCTCCTATGCAGAACAAAGTTTAGAATCAGAGGACTAGGCAGCAACCTCAGAGGGGTCAGGGCCAGAACAAAGGAGGTAATGTTGGGCAAAGACAGTGAGCACTGGGTTAGGGTGCTAATTGGACTAATGCAAGATAGCCTACACTTTTTTATGCGGCCAGACATTAGGAGGATCATGATGCAGCTGACGTCATAGCAGGAACTTTTACAATTGATTTTATTTAGTACTTCGCTTTGATTGATATTGGTTTAACACATTCGTATGTTTCCTGTTTTATGGCTAATAAATTAGGGGTTGAGGTAGAAGAAATAGTTTGTGATGTAACTATAGTCAGCCCCTTAGGACAATCTGTTACTGTGAATAAGATCTATATGAGATGCCCATTGGAAGTTCAGATAGAAATATTTACGGCAGATTTGATGGAGTTACCCTTTTGGGAATTTGATCACAACCTAGGTATGGACTGGTTGGTGGAAAACCATGTTAGTTTAGACTGCGCTTCAAAAAGGCTCACTTTAAATACCTCAATTGGTAAGGAGATTGTGATGGTTGGAGAGCATAGATATTACTTATCCAATGTGATCTCTGCTTTAGTGGCCGAGAAGTTGGTTCGTAAGGGATACAAGGCATATCTAGCTTCCGTTCTGGACACAAGTGTTAATGGATCAACTGTGGAGAGTATCCATACAGTGAGGGAGTTTCTCGGTGTCTTCCTGAAAGGGTTACCTGGATTAACACCGAAGCATGAGGTTGAGTTTGAGATAAATTTGCTGTTTGGGACTGCTTCGGTGTCCATTGCTCCCTATTGCATGACACCTAAGGAGCTTAAGGTACAGATACAAGACCTTTTGAACCATGGGTTCATAAGATCGAGTGTGTCACCATGGGGAGCTCCGGTCTTGTTTTTAAAGAAGAAGGGTGGATCTATGAGGCTTTGCATCGATTATCAACAACTGAACAAGCTAACCGTAAAGAACAAGTATCCATTGTCGAGAATAGTTGACCGTAAATTAAAACCTACGTGAACATGATAGTCAACAAATTAATTACAAAACCCAAAATATGAAGAAAGCTAAAATTGCACCCAATCTAATTTCTAAGAATCACAACTTTGGCAAAATTACTTTATCCTGCATAATAAAATAATTAAATATGTTCATTCACATAAATAACTCAAAACATGCATATAATTAAAACATGTCTCATCTCATCTAATTTAATCAAAAAAAGAAGAGATAGAGAGAAAATATAATATTGGTTTATATTATAGACATAGCATGACCTAGCTCTAATACCAATTTTTGAAAAAAATTAGTTTTACAGTTACGAAAAAAGATTTAATTTTTTTTTAAAATGAAGTCGATTTGCGATATTTATAGCAATAAACCCTAATTGAATAATACCTATGCTTCGTGCAAGACAGATTCAAGTAGATCTTGGCTTTCAACCAAATGATCTTCTCCGCTATCCTTGTACGATGAATTGCAGCTACTAATTTTAAGGTAAATTAGATGAGGCTTTGATTACCAGACTTAATTTTAGTTCTACTTTCCATCTGCAGATACAATCAGTCTGAACAAGAGATTCAAATTCTAGAACACATGTTACGATGTTGTGTAATTGAATTTGAAGGTAGCTGGGAGAAATATTTGTCGTTGACTGAGTTTTCCTATAATCATATCTATCAGTCAAAGTATAAAAATTGCACCTTATGAGGCTTTATACGGATGCAAATGTAGAAATCTGTTGTATTGGTCTGAGCTGAGTGAAAGAAAATTAGTTGGGACTGATCTGATTTGGGAAACAAAGGATAAAGTCAAAATGATTCGAGACTGTTTGAAATCTGCCTTAGGTCATCAGAAATCATATGCCGATTTGAAAAGAAAAGATATCGAGTTTAACATCGGTGAGAACGTGTTCCTAGAAGTCCCACCCTGGAAAAAATTCTTGTGTTTCGGCATAAAATGGAAGATTAGTCCGAGATTCATTGGGCTGTACGAGATTCTTGAAAGAATTAGACCAGTAGCTTAACGGCTAGCTTTACCTCTAAAACTTGAGAAAATTCATAATGTTTTCTATGTCTCAACACTACGTCGTTATCGTTCTAATCCTTCACATGTGATATCTCCCAACGATGTTGAATTCCAACCTAATTTGTCATATGGTGCAGAACCACATAAATTTTTGGCTCAGGAAGTGAAAGAATTGCGAAATAAACATGTACCGTTGGTAAAAGTATTATGGCATAGAGACGGAGTTAAGGAAGCTACATGGGAAATGAAGGAATTTATGAAATCACAATACCCTACTCTATTTTCAATAAAGAATTTCGAGGATGAAATTTCCTAAGGGGGGAGAGTTATAACAGCGTTTTTTTTGTGAAATTAGAAACGATGGTTTCGAAATCTCATTTTTCAGAAATCGGGTCAGTAAATATTATTAATTAATATTTACGAGTCTATTATAGTGTTATATTGATTTTTGGTCCGATAATTTTATTGAACAGTTAGTAATTAAGGTACAAGGACTAAATCGTAAAAATCATAAAATTTAATCTCTGTTGATTTTTATTAGCTAAACGGACTAAATAATATTATTTAAAGGTTTAAAATCACAGTTAGGCCACTATAAAAATTAGTGGATGGTTAATGCTTAATAATTAACAAAACATATGTTAAAAATAATGTTAATATTAATATTATAATTAAACTAAAATACAGAAAAGTAAAATAAAAAGGTAATGGCCATTTTCATCATCTTTTCCACCCTCCACCGTTTTCACCATTGAAGAGAAACCCTTAGCTTTCATTCAAGCTTTGAGCTTCTATTGGTAAGCCGTTTTTAATTTGTTTCTTGTAATTTTTATGTTTTTAGAATCCCGGAAGCTTGATTTAGCTAACTAGGGGTTCGATCATAAAACTGTTAAAGTTTTGAAATGTTTTCATTGATGACTTTTGAAGCTTTTGGTGTTAAATGGTTTCATGCTAAGCTTAGATGTTAAGTAGGACTAATTGGTAAAGTGGAGTTTGTTAATTTTAAGTTTAAAGACCAAATTATATTTATGTCAAATTTGACATGTAATTTCTGTAATTTTTTTATTCTATGAGGTTATAAAGGATGAAATTGAAAAAAAAAATTGAAAAATGAAACTTAAATGTGAAAGTTATAGTTGTTTCGGTTATAAGGACTAAATTGAATAAAATGCAAAAATTTAGGGATGAAAAATGAAATTAAGTTTTCATATACATTGAATAAGATATTTTAAGGTAATTGGCACTGATAATTTGAGTTTAATTATCGTATAGATCAAGATTTGAACCAACCGGTAGATAATCGAGGAAAAAGGAAAATTGCAAATTAGTCCCTAACAATTCAATCATTGTTATTACTTGGTAAGTTCATAGGGTATAGTTATGTACTTATATGTATTTATTGTGGTTAAATTGTGAATTTATAGTGTTTGAATGTATTTTACAATGTTTACAAGTTAGTATGAAAGGTGAGAAATGGACTGATTTGTAAATACAAATGTTTTGTTTTGTTTATTTAGCCCGGATGAATATAGGATAGGATAAAATTGGCATGCCAATAGGGTTTGTCACGCACTTGTACGAGTTTTCACTTCGGTGCCTCAGTTTGCACTTCGGTGCCTCATTACAATGCTCTCTGGTGTGGTGTAGACACTGGAGTGTCCGACCCTTTTGTTATTGTTCATCGAGCTATTCTAATTAAGTAAATGAAATGAATGGATGGACTAAATTGAACGAAATGATAAATTGAAGTCTTTTGTTATATAGTACTATGATAGACTCACCTACCTCTTGTCAAATGTAATGTCAGGTTTTGAAGATATCATGTAAATTGATTGTATTTATATATTTCTTTTATTCCAATATAAGTTAAGTAGATTTTAAACTATGAACTTACTATGCTTACTTAAAGCTTACTCTATTTTGTTTTCTGTTTTTTGTAGTTGGCATTTTTGTGGAAGGTGTCTACTGAATCAACACCAGTGCTCACACTATTCAGCTTCAGTCTTGGTAAACTTCTGAATCATTCTAAACTCAATTATATGGCATGTATATAGGCTTGGTTATGAATAGGAGTTTATGTGTTTAAGTGATAATTTTGGTAAGATGATGAAATGGTTCTTTGTAATGTTTGTTTAAAAGTATATATATGGTATTCCTATAAGACTTGAATGATAAGTGTATGTTTAGTTGAAGTGTTCATTTTTTTGAATAAAAAAATAGGATAGTTTTGGGATGATTGGATATAATTTTTAATATATGTATGTTAGTAGGTACTTACTATGTTTAAAGCTTAAATGGTCAAGTTTTGGTATGAGATAAGGTGAAATTAATGAGGTGAGAATTGGTAACTTATTTTGACATAATTTGTAAATTTGTAACATAGGTTTATATGCATGTTGAATTGGATGAATGGTGTGGATTGAAATCAATTTACTTGAATGGTTTGAGTGTTGCTAAGATCTTTTTATGATGGTGCCATTGAGGTATATTTGTTAAATGATTTGGGGTTGATATGGTATATTTTTAGATTGGTTTGGATTGTTTTGAATAGGTTTACCATTGGCCAAATTGTGTTTTGAAGTTTCCTTTTTAGGTTGAAATTGAAACATGTACCAAATGGCATATTTTTTACCACACAGACGTGTGTCACACACAAGCTGGTGACACGGTCGTGTGTCTATTAGAAAATAGCCATAATTAGAAGCACACAGTTCTCGATTGTCACACGGGATGGCCATACACCTGTGTGGGTACTATAGATTCGGTCATCTAGTTTTCACAGGGTCTTAGTTTGTTAAACGGCCCAGTCATACGACCGTGTGACTTTTGATGAAATTTTGAAATTGATCCACACACTTCAAAGAGTTACACGTTCTGGACACATGGCCGTGTGACCCTTGTTTTGCACGTTTTCCTTGGTCATTTAAAAATGTTGCAATTTGATCATTTTTTGTTCTTAGGTCAACTCTAGAGCTCACATAAGCTCATATACGACTCAGGAAAATTTAATATAGTATTTCATGATTGAATTGATTATAGTAATTGAACTTTGTACTGTTAATTGATTATAATTGTTCTGTTTTGTACTATAACATCCCATAACTCGATTCTGGCGATGGGGATGGGTGAAGGGTGTTACAATATTGGGAGAATGTATATTATCCCAAAGAGATTAAGGATATCCTATAAGTGTAACACACTCATGACAAGGTCATTAGACGATCACTAATCGAATTGCTTTCGTAGTGGTATGTCGATAGGGAGAGCTTAGTCACGATACATAGTGGAATGACTTCATGACTAAATGAGTTTATAATTAATAGGAAAAAAGCTGGAATTTAATTATAAATCACTTGAACCTCAATTACATATGTCCAATCAGTCCCTCTACTAGCTAATTGAAACCAGAAATGAATTGCATGATGAATCCAATGAACAAAAATGAATAGAATTGGTGAAATGGAGAAATAGGAAACATTCAAGAATTGATTATGGTTTACTCCAAAATGAAAATGAAATTGGAGAAAATGGAATCATTTGGAAATGAATATGGTTTTCTTTAAAAAAAAATGGAAATGGAAATGGAAACGAGAAATGAGAAATGAATTCATTTATAAATGAATAAGGATTTCTCAAAAATGATCAAAAAATTGAGTTTACATTTTTGAGCTATTTTAAAGCTCGAAAATGAAAATAAATCGTATGATCATAGTGAACAAGTTGAATGGTGGAATATTAAATAAATTTTCTTAGAAATTTTATTAGGGGTAAAATCGTCATAATTTTATCAAGGGTAAAATTGGGATGAAAAAATTATTTAATTATATATTGAATTTTATTTTTAGGAAATAGAAAATCAAATATTGGATTGGATCAAAATATAAAGTGTTGGGTTAAAAGCCCATAAAATACTTGTAATTGGACTCAATATGGAAGAGGCCCAAAAGCCCCTTATGTAATAAGGGGGGATGACGAACCCTATTATATTTAACTAGGGTTGTCGCCCCTTACATCCTTGTAGAACTAGGATTTTATTTTTCTAGTTGAAATAAACTTCCTTAACTTAAAAAGGGTTACTCAAAAAGGGTTCTACCTTCTCTCCCTATAAATAGATGGCACCGGTAGGGCGATTTACACATCTTTCAGATATTGTTATTCTACCCAAAAATAGAGAGACTTTTATTCTCTAAGAATTAAATATTTTTTATTCCGGAATAATGATTCTTCCAGATTCTATTTGAGAAGAGAATTTTTGTTTTCACCCCAAAAGAAAAGAACCTTATTTCTAGTTTCTATGTTTGATTTGATTTGATCAAGCCCACACTTGAGGCAATTAGTGGTACGAGAATAGTAAAAAAGATCATTTGGTTGAAAGACGAAAATGACAAGGATCCATCTACTTAAAAACACAAGTAAAATTTTAGTCTAGGGTTTATTGCTATAAATATCACAAATCGAGTTGGTTTTCAAAATTTTTTATTTTCTGATGTGCAAGAAAACCTTTTTCAAACTGGATTTTTTCCAACAACTTCTTCATTGATAATGACTCCCTTAGACTTTCCCTGTTGAGTGTTTCTAAACCTAGAAAACCTTTGGCTTTGTTTGGACTTTAAAGCCTTGGTGAAGTTCTTCGTAAGTAAGGCAATCCGTTCGTACAAATCTTCTATAGACATGCCTGTCTCAGAGGGCACTGTGTAACGACCCGAAATTGGGCCTAGTAGGATTGGGCCCATTGGGCCTTAAGCGTAGAAGCGTTTTAAAATTCATGGGAATTTGAGAACGGCATTATTTCAAGTTAGACTTATTAGGAAGGTGATTTTGGAGAGTTACGAGGTTTTTAGGAAGTTCCGGGTTCAAGTTAAGTTATAGGAAGAATTTTGTGTTTAAGCACTTTAAGGAGAGATAGTAAGTGACCTCAATGTTTATGGAATTAAATGAGTAATGTGCTAGCATAATTGAGCATATGGTAAAGAGGTTATGGCGCCACATGAAGGACTTTGAGGGAGGAGGTTCAAATCCCATCAAGTGCAAAATTTTGACTATTTTTTTGTACTCTTTCCCTAAGTGTCGGCCAAGCTTGTAAATAAGGCAAGTTGGACTTTTTATTTTTGGCAAGACGGCTAAGGAAAATAGGAAAGGATGAAGGTGAGGAAAGAAATCAAGAGAAAGGGGAAAGTAAGGGGAACATGTGGCCTTTTTCAAGGGAAGTGTTATGGAAAGTGTGGTTGGCCAATTTTTGACCATTATGGTCATGAATGTGGACGGTTTTGGGTGTAGAGAGAGGTAGTCAAATTTTCTTTGGCAATTGGTAAAAGTTTTGGTGTTGTTTTGGCCAAAAACTCCTATTTGCAACTTTTGTGTCATTTTTCTTTTCTCTCCAAATTTCCTTCTCCTTCTTGTCGAGTCTTCAAGCTTTGAGTGTACATATTTCTCCTTTGTTTGGCCGAATCACTCACCTTTTTGTTCATCTCCCCTTTGATAGCCGAAACTACCAAAGCACTTTTCTCCATCCATTCTTTCTTTTGACCATTTCATCAACCTTTTCTTCTTCTTTAATCAACATCACTTTGTGATCACATCTTCTTGTTCGATTTTCTCTATAGCCGAACCCATTACCATCCTATTTCCTCATCATTTCGTTCCCTATCGTGTGGGAAAACCTCTTCTTAATCGAATCTGGTCCGAAGTTACATTCTTTCCCGTGATTTGGCCATCGTTGGGCTTAGGACTTTCAACAAGGTAAAGGAGCACAAGTGATTTGTATTAACCAAATCATTATCGTCGACTCGTCAAGCAAGTGGGGTAAGAACATTGTTATGAGATTTGTTTTGGCCAAAGGTGGGATAATTGCTAACAACTCTTTCGCTCACCAAATATTGTTAGGACGGGATTTCAGTAGTCAAAGGATAGGATCGATTCTTGGTGCACTGAGGGAGATCACATTCGTGGTAAGTGGAGTTATCCTAATAAAGTGTTTCTAGTTACGATTATCAAATTTGAGACTAACCTTCTATCAACTATCATTATAGATGTTGAAATCGGTAGAAAGCACAACTCGTAATCAAGGTGTGTAATCCCGTACCCTTCCGTATACATATTTGAAATGGTGTGTAATCTCACACTTCTCTGAAATTTTGCATGAAATATTCTGTGATTCGGTCGAAATACCGAAGAAAACTGAAAACCGGCATCCGTGATCACTTGGGCGTGCGTATGTCCGTAGTAGTAACCATAGTTTGCAAGGAAACAGTTTTTGGTCAGCAACAGTGACGTGATTTTGAAAAATCACGGAAAATAGGAGAAAAGGGATTAATAAGTGAATAAGATATCGAATTAAAGCTTACTGTGTCTATTTTTATATGGAAGAAGCGGAGAAGGAAAAGGAATTTTAAAGTCTGTGATATTTTAATTTTAGTGAGACTGGTTCTGAATGACTTCGTGGTTCTCTGATCTGTCTTGGAAAAATCGTATAAAATTGTACAAAGTGAATTATGAGTTATAGTTTATATGTATAGATTCCTTAGTGAGCTTATTTTCAATAGAAACAAGTGGGAGCAGTATATAAAAACCATACAGTGAGATATTTGAAATTAAGGTAAGAGAGGTCAGAATCGTTGAACAGTGAAACAAGGGAAACTTTAAGGAATAAACTATACTAAATTGTTAATTCAAAAATTCTGGAAAAATTATAGTAAGAAGACATATGAGTCTAGATTCGAGGAAAATTTATGGATCTAAATTTCGAGTTTTCTTACTCGAGTTATAGTCAATTTAGTCAGTATGACGCAGATGGACAGTTTCAAATTTTTATGCCCAAATTAGTAGTTAAGTCCGGGGTTGCGAAATTACCAAAAAACCCTTGGAGTGTAAATTACCGAAATACCCTTGGGTTGCGAGACTACCGAATTACCCTTAGTGGGTAAAATTATCGATTTACCGAAATGCCCCTATGGGCCGATTTGATAGATTGTTATAATGGGCCGATTTATCGAAATGTCCTTATGGACCGATTTACCGAAATGCCTCTATGGGCCGATTTGATATATTGTTATAATGGGCCGATTTACCGAAATGTCCTTATGGACCGAATTACTGAAATGCCCCTATGGGCCGAATGATCGTATTGCTTTAATGGGCTGATTCATAAAAAGTATTCAATAGGTTAATGGATGTTATTTTTATATGGATGTTTTACGATTATGTATGATGCATCTTTGCAAATTGCATGGGATGGGAAAATTTGAATGAAGAGAAGTATAGACCGGTGGCATTGCCACAAATTCTGATAATGGCTATGTGCCTAACATATGAATTAACGACTCTGTGTCGATCATTTTACCAGATATGAATCGGGTGGCTCGACCACAAATAGTATAAATGGCAGCTTGACCGCAAATTGAGAGACTAGCGGGGTGGGTTGACTTGATCCCCACAGGAGAGACTGGCTGGTACGGGGGAGAGATTTGATGGATGGGTTGGGTTGCATACTTTGCATTCATATATATATATATATAAACTGTTTTGTAATTGGGCTTCGGCCCAAGATTATCTTAAATGGGCTTAGGCCCAAGATATTTCTAAGCGGGTTTAGGCCCAGTGGATGACGGTAATGGGATTTCACACTGAGTTCTTATAACTCACCCCCCTTTTTCTTAACTCTTGCAGGTAATGCTCAGTGACGAGGACTTGGGCCTATGGATGACTCGGTGGAGGCCGTACTTCAGAAACGGTGTTTTATTTTGAACTTTAGATTTTTAATTCCGTTCACTTTACTATTTTTGGGTTTTTTTATGTTGTAATAAGGCCTCTAGAGTGTTTTATTATTTGCTTTATGGTTGATATACTTATTATTTTGCTTAAATTGTTTAAAACGAGAATTTTCTAAAACTTAAATAAAGGTTTTCCAAAATTGATTAACATATGGATTTCATAACAAACTTTTACAAATATTTTAACTTGGGAATTTTCTCTCAAATTATCAACGATATTTTCAAAAGTCACGCTTTTCTAAGATTACTAGTTCGATTATCGATTTATCAAACAACCTCTCAAAAATACTTGTATTTTATCTACGTTTCCGCAACGTTTTCAAAATGCTTCTGCAACTCTATTTCTAAACGTCACATTTTCTTAAATTGTTTATTTCAAATATGCTTCCGCAAACGAAAAGGTTTTTAAAGATAATTACGTTTTCAAGTAGACATCAATTGGTTAAGTGTTTTGGTTTTAACAAAGAGGCTGTATTTCTCAAGCAAGTTTTTAATCGCAAAGATGGTTTTACTTCCATGTGACACACCAGATTCGGGCCTAACTTCTAGGCTGAGTTTTGGGGTGTTACATTTTATGGTATCAGATCCCGATTGCAAAACTCGGCTTTGGTTTGGGTTCAAACACGTTTTCAAAGCCGTTTAAAATTTTAAATTTTACATGTATGTTCTAAAGGAAGTATGGCACCACGAGTATCCGGCACCAAGTCAAGTAAGTATATGTTATCATTTTATGATTATGATTATTATGGTATGACTGTAGAAATACTCTAGAACTCTTAGCTATAGGAGCTGAAACTATAGAGATTGAGATTTTAGGATACGTTGTGCGAAAACAACTTTACTTCCTATACTCCATAAAACATTGTTTAGTAAAAACTGAAATAGCATAATGATTCATAAAACTCTTAATCAGATTATATCGACTTAGTGAACATGAGCGCTAGAAGACGTGGACGCAGTGACGTGGATGTGCTAGAGGCCGAGGTACTAGGACTAGATCTTTAGCATCGGGGTGTGTTTTTGAAAGGGAGGTGTTGGCATCACCAGTAGTTGAGACGGGGTCTCATGACCGAGCTGGGGTTGTCGAGCTGATTCAGATAGTTAAGGAGGTATTGGAGGAGGTTAAAGGAATCGGTGAAGCGCTTGGGTCTGTAAGCTGTAAGAAGAAATTAGATCGCGGTTCTTTTGGGTCGCAGTCTCGTTCTGTGAAGCATGTTAAGGCACGTCCAAACTTTCCAGCTTGCGATTATTGCAGAAGCGCCATCCGGGAGAATACTGGAGGAGGTTAGGAGCATCCTTGAGATGCGGGTCTAAGGAGCATAAGGCTCGGGATTGTTTCATCACCATCAAGTCAGGTATGTTTTGGTTGGACGTGATGATTGAATGTAGAAAACTTTAGGTATAAGTGGTAGATAACCGCTTGCTTCTGTGGTTAGGTGTTTGGTTGTGTGAAAGAGGATTCAAGATTATGTTAAAAGTACATTAGTGTTATTAAGATCAGAGTGCGCAGTGAAAGCATAGTGGTGTGATTTGAGCAGTGCATTTAGTAGTTGGTTGGAAATTTTGAGGACGAAATTTGTTTAAGGAGGGTAGAATTGTAACGACCTGAAATTGGGCCTAGTAGGATTGGGCCCATTGGGCCTTGGGCGTAGAAGCGTTTTAAAATTCATGGGAATTTGATAACGACATTATTTCAAGTTGGACTTATTAGGAATGTAACATCCTTAAATAGGGGCTATGATGTTTGAACTGTTTGCATGTGTATGGCTTGGTTGTGATATTAGGTGAGGTGTTTTAGGGTCTAGGGAGAAGCCAAGGGTAGGCCTGAGAGCTATAGGAAATTTTTTTATTTTTAAGCTTTGGTTAAGGGAGTGAAGGAGCTAGGGGTTAAGAATATTTTTTGGTAAACTTTAGCACAAGAATTTCCTTGGTAAAGTGGCAAGGAGGCGCCACTTAGGGCCTTGAGCAGTGACGCCACAAGCAGGGGAAGGAGAGCTTGGGTTCGAGTCAGAAATCCCTTCTTCGCTAATTCTTTTTGGCCTTGAGAGAGGGAAGAGTTGTGCTCAGCTTAAACTCTGATGGATAACTGTTGAAAAAGTCAACAGATTTAAATGGGTGGAGAAGAGAGAATTTAGGAGTTTGAATAATTTAAACTCGTTTGAATGAGTTGTCAGGAGAGATTTGAGAGTTTTGCCGAAATTTGAACTTGTTTGTGGAGGAGTAATCGGCTGGGAGTCTAGAAGGGGAAGTGCCGTTTCTCCATAGTCAGGCTAGGTGACATTTTTGGCTAAGTCTGGCATCAGTGCACTCGGTTGTGAGCCAAAGTCGAAACCCCCTTAGTCTTGTCAATTTTTTTCTCCCTTAATGCATTATTTGAAACAAAAGCCGAAATCCCTTTTTGCACCTGTCGAATTCTCTTTGAAGCACCAAGCCGAATGCCCATCTAAACTTCCTTAGTGCCATTTCTTTTTCTTCTTCTTCTCAAGGTGCTTAGCCGAATTTACTTAGAACCAATTGAGCTCTCTCTTTCTTCTTTGAACCGAAACCCCTTTGGCCGAATCTCTTCAAGGCCGAATCCCTTTCACTTCTTTTTCTCTTTTCTTTCATATTTGTTCAAAACCCCATCAACATCTCTTCTTCTCAAATCGACAACCTTCTTTTCTCTTCATTCTCTCTTGTGCCGAAAGTCCATCAATCTTCTCTTGATTCTTTGCAAAGCCGAATCTCTTTTGCTCTTCTTTCAAAAGCCATAGCCGAAACTCCTTTGATTGTTCCACCACCATTGTCGAAATCTCCCTTTACTCTTCTCTTCTTATTCCAACACTTTGGCCGAATATCAATCAAGGGTAGATCTCTTTGGTCTTCTTCTCTAATTGGTTTTGGAGGGGGTAAGTGTTCTTGGCCGAATCTCTTCTATTTTCTTCTTATGTTCTCTGTCGACTTACATAGAACCAAAAGCCAAATTTTGACATTTGTTTTGGTTCTCATTTATCTGTGAAATCGGTTTCTTCTAGGTTCTTCAGGTTTAGAAGCAGTGGATCGTGGTCATCTACTTTCTCTGCCAATCAGTTTTGTTAGGACTGTGGTAAGGTCTCATGCCGATTCATTCTTTCCCTTATTCTTTTGAAAAGCCGAAGGCTATTGCTTTATGTGGTTGAATGTTGGCCGATTGTAGGGGAAGGCTGAGATCTCGTATATCTCGGGTTGTGGCTAGTATTCGAAAAGCGTTAAGGTAAGGAGGGTTGCTAGATGCGTTAACTTTTTGGGATTTACAAGTGAAGCCGAGTGGCTTTTGCTAATGATCTTGGTTTGGCCGAATGTAGGAAAAAGGGGTCTAGTGCGTTAGATCGGGATCTTCGGGATTCAGTGATCGCGTTAGTAACCAGGTGTGTAACTTACACACTTCATAATCGTTGTAAACTTGTTAATAACCTAAACAATGTTAAAAGCTGAAACTGTGTAGATTTCGATATGATACCTTTATGGGTATGAGTAAGGATTTCGAGTAAGTCCATTTTGTTGAGATTACGGCACATTATTTCTGATGATAATATCTATGTATATTTGATATATGTCTAATTATTAAGCATGATGGCATGATTTGTATGTGCATTGTAGTATTGTGGGTGATATGAGACAAGGGGGAAGATTGATATCTGTGACTTTGGGTCACCAGTGGTTTGGCACCACCAGTGGTTTGGTACCACAGTTGATTTTATGACTTTGGGTCACCAGAGGTTTGGCACCTCATAGCGACTCGTCCCAGTGGCTTAGCACCACAGTGGGTTGGCCCCACATTTGATAAAATGGGATTGTCGCCAGTGATTTGGTATCACAACGTGGGTTGGCCCCACAATTGGATTATTCGTGACTTTGGGTCACCAGTGGTTTGGCACCACATTATTATTGATATCAGTGACTTTGGGTCACTAGTGGTTTGGCACCACCAGTGGTTTGGTACCACATGGGGTAGAAAAAGGAGTTATAGATGGCTAAGGTTGGGTGCATGATATGTTTGCTTGATTATGATTTGTGTAAGCATGTTACAATAATCGGGAGGGGGATTATGCACTGAGTCTTGGTGACTCACCTTCTCCCTTATCTTTTCAGGTGATTCGTAGATTGCGGATGAGGAGCCGGGTGGACTCGAGGTGACCATGCGATAATTGCTTCGGTTTTACATGGACATTTGATTTGGGTATTGTACTTTAAATTTTGGTTTTTATTTGGGTTGTAACAAGGCCTTTAAATTATGTTTGGATTATTCTATCTGCTTTGGATTTGGTTTTAAATATGACTAAGTAATTACTTGATTTGCTTTAATGACCTGATAATCAAAGTTTTTAAACTAAGCTACGCAACGAGTTTTCTAAACTCTACCATCGGGTAATACAATTCACATGATTTCAAAGCAACTTAACATTTTCCACTATACATACATCGGGTTTCCCCAAACACAAGCAATCGAAGAGTTTTCACCAAAAATAAACCGGTAACCTGTTTCCTTCGAATCGTTTTCACTCTGTGACATGCCAGACTCGGTCGTGGTGTGTTGACCGGGTTTGGGGTGTTACAATTATGGTATCAGAGCCAAGTTCAAAAGCTCGGCTGTAGGCCCGAGGCCCAAAATGTTTTAAAGTGTAGTTTTAAAAAGTGTTGATGGAAAAAAATGTATGGTTTAGCATGGCACCGAGTCTCCGGCACCAATCCGCCCAGGTAAGTACCCTTAACTGATGGTTGCATATGATTATGATTATGATGATATATGTTATGGACGACTAGTGATAGTGGAATACCCTAGAGACTGGAACCTATATGACTCTGTGACTCGCGAAAACAAAACTCTGTAATAGAAACTGTTCATAAGACTGTGCCTTAATAATAGTGGAATAAAGACTGACGCATAAAACTTTTAAATCAGATAAGTCAAGATGTTAGACATGAGTACTCGAGGTCGGGGTCGTAATACGCGTGGACGCGGTCGGGGTAGGATGAGCGTGTTCGAACAGTGGGATCCAGTCGGTCGAGAATGAGATGCCACCACCACCACCACCTTTGGTGTTGAGTACCGAGGATCGGACGAGGATGATATGAGATCGCAGCGAGCGCCGCGAGTTCTTAAGAGGGTGGTGGAGCAGTGGAGGCACGGAGCTCGTAAGTGCAGATCGAGCGACCGAGCCAATGGAGCCAAGGCTTTCCAAGGTGTTTCTGGTGTGGCGCCCAATACGGCTGAGTATTGGTTAGAGGCTATGGAGCGTATCATGGGCGACTTGGATCGATCGAGGAGAAACCGAAAGGGATAGTGTCGCTTCTTCGGGATGAGTCATACCGGTGGTGGCTCGCGATTTGGGATGGTGCTTTGCGATGGATGATCTCACGTGGGACTATTTTAAGGCAAAGCGTACTGAATAAGTATATTGGGTCCAATTACATTGATGCGCGCGCGAAAGGCATTTTCGAGGACCGGTTCAGGAGTAAGTCCGTCGGAGTCAGTGCGCAGCGAAATTCTTAAAGTTGAACCGGTATGCTCGAGGTATCGTGGCTACGAGCACGAGCGATGTGTCGAGTTCGAGGACGGATTGAGGATGAGCCGAGATCGCTGATTGCTCCTGGCCAGAGCGAGAGTTTACCGTGTTAGTAGAAAAGGCTAAGATAGCCGAAGGGTAAAGGAATCGTAAAGCGCGTAATTAGGACAGGAATAGACATAAGAGAGGTTTTGGATCATCCGGGTCGGTCGGTAATTCTCGAGAAAAAGGGCTAGGCATGGTGGGCCAAATCAATCGGAAGGCACATTCATCGCTAATCGGGTCCGGCATAGTGTAATCGGTGTGGGAAATCTCATTAGGGAGAATGTTGGATTGGTGGAAAAGGATGCTTTGAATGTGGCTCGTTGGATCATCGTGTAAGGGATTGTCCATGGAAGTTAGCCAGATTCGATCCCGAGGGCGTGGTCATGCTCGGTTTAGGAATGAGGGACCGCAACTGCGCAGAGGGTCATGGTTTACGGTAGAGGAGGTAATGGTTTCAGTCGGGGCCGCAGAGCACCGAGGCAGAGGTGCGTGCAACACCGAGGTGAGACACTGGATTGGTATATGCAATGAGGAGGCGTCGAGAGGAAGGCGACGCGACCGGACGTCATAACCGTGACGTTCTTAATCTTTGGATTGCCATATCTTTGCTTTGATAGATGTGGGTTCGACGATTCGTATGTTGCCGTGAGCATAATAGATACCATGAAGCTAGACTTTGAGACTACTTCTAGGGAGATGATGATGAGAATTAGCCCTTTAGGTCACTCTGTAGAAGTAAATAAGTCAGTATAGGGATGTACCCCTAGAACTCCAAGGGTAGTGTTTGTGGGTCGATCCGATGGAAATCCGTTTGGGAGTTCGACCGTTCTTGGGATGGATCGTTGGTGAAGTACCAAGCAAGTCCGGATTCTTGTGACTAAGCGCATGGTTTTGAAAACGGTTGAGGGTGAAGAAGTGGTGATGATAGGTAATAGAAGAGATTATCATCCAACGTGGGTGTCTGCTTTGAAAGCTGAGAAAATGGTCAGAAAGGGTTGTGAGGCGTTTATGGTTCATGTGTGTGCCTTGGAGGCCAAGGAGTCAGCTGTAGAGAATGTCCGAACGGTGAAGGAATTTGTTGACGTATTTCTAGGAGAACTTTCGGGTCTACCTCCGGATCGGGAAGTTGAATTTGGTATAGATCTGTTACCCGGAACTGCGCTAGTGTCTATCGCCCCGTATAGGATGGCGCCGAAGGAATTGGTAGAGCTGAAGGCTCAGATTCAGGAACTGTTGGATCGGGGTTTTATCCGGCCAAGTGTTTCGCCTTGGGGAGCACCTGTGCTCTTTGTCAAGAAGAAAGATGGTACAATGCGGATGTGTATAGACTACCGCCAATTGAATAAGCTGACGATCAAGAACAAGTATCCGTTGCCGAGGATAGATGACTTGTTTGATCAGCTTAATGGGGCATCGGTTTTCTCAAAGATTGATCTAAGGTTAGGGTATCATCAGCTAAAGGTGAAAGAGGATGATATTCACAAGACGGCGTTTTGTACTCGGTATGGGCACTACGAGTTTCTGGTAATGTCGTTTGGGTTGACTAACGCGCCGGCAGCATTCATGGACATGATGAATCGGGTGTTCCAGCAGTTTTTGGACCAGTTTGTCGTGGTGTTTATAGACGACATTTTGGTGTACTCAAGGTCTGAGGAGGATCATGATGCGCATTTGCGGATAGTTTTGCAGATTCTAAGGGAGAAGCAGTTATTTGCCAAGTTTAGTAAGTGCGAATTCTGGCTTAGGGAGGTGACTTTCTTGGGTCACGTGGTGTCAGCTGAAGGGATTAGAGTGGATCCTCGCAAGATTGAGGCAGTATTGGACTGGAAACCGCCTAAGTCAGTGGTAGAAGTTCGGAGTTTTCTAGGTCTGGCAGGATATTACCGAAGATTTGTAGAGGGATTTTCTCTGATCGCAGCACCGTTGACCAAGTTGCTGAGGAAAGGAGTTCCATTTGTCTAGTCTGAGAAGCAACAAGAAAGTTTTGACAAGTTGAAGAAGACTCTGACTGAAGCTCCGGTTTTGATTCAGCCTGAGGTAGGAAAGGAATTCACGGTCTACTGTGATGCATCACATACTGACTTGGGATATATGCTGATGCAGGAAGGGAAGGTAGTGGCATATGCATCTCGACAGATGAGACCGCATGAGGTTAACTATCCGACGCATGACTTGGAATTAGCTGCAGTGGTTTTCCCCCTGAAAATATGGAGGCACTATTTGTACGGAGAGAAGTCGATAGTCTACACGAATCACAAGAGTCTGAAGTACCTTTTGACTCAGAAGGATTTGAACTTGAGACAGCGTAGATGGATTGAGCTGTTGAAGGACTACGACTGTTCAACTGAGTATCATCCGGGCAAGGCTAACGTGGTAGCAGACGCGTTGAGCCGTAAGGTAGTGTCGGACTTGAGAGCGATGTTTGCTCATCTTAGCTTGTATGACGACGGGAGTCTATTGGTAGAATTGCAAGTTAAGCCGACTTGGGTAGAACAGATTAAGGAGAAACAGTTGGTGGATGAGGGTTTGAATGCTCGGAGGCTGCAAGTTTAGAATGGTGGGTTGGAAGGTTACAGCTTGTCCAGTGACAGAGTACTATGTTTTCAAGGGAAAGCTTGTATGCCGAAAGACGTCGAGTTAATGCAGAGGATTCTTCAGGACGCACATAGCAACCCATACGCTATGCATCCTGGAGGTAGCAAGATGTACCGGGATTTGCGAGAGCAGTTTTGGTGGCCAGGTCTGAAACAGGAAGTAACCGAGTTTGTGGGTAAATGTCTGACGTGTCAGCAAGTCAAGGCTGAACATCAGTTGCCGTCGGGTTTACTTCAGCCGGTGAAGATTCCACAGTGGAAGTGGGAAAGGATTACTATAGACTTTGTCAGTGGGCTACCCCTTACGCCTAGTAATAAGGACTCAGTCTGGGTAATTGTGGACCGTTTGACAAAATCAGCTCATTTCATATCGGTAAGGGTTGATTACTTGCTTCAAAAGTTAGCTAAGCTGTATGTGGCAGAGATAGTGAGGTTGCACGGTGTGCCAGTGTCGATTATCTCGGATAGGGATCCCAGATTCACGTCGAGGTTCTGGAAAGTATTGCATCAGGCTTTGGGGACGCAATTGGATTTTAGTACAGCATTTCATCCACAGCATGCACTTGACGATCGGAAAGGGTTATCTGATTTTGGAAGATATGTTGAGAGGCTGTGTTTTGGATTTCAGAGGCAGCTGGGAAGAATTTCTACCGTTAGCTGAATTGGCGTACAATAATAGTTACCAGACAAGCATTAAGATGGCACCATATGAGGCATTGTATGGTAGGAAGTGTCGTACACCTACATGTTGGACAGAGTTAGGTGAGCGTCAGATGTTGGGTCCAGAGTTGGTTACAGAAACTGAGGATAAGGTCAAGTTTATTCGAGCTCGTTTGAAGGAAGCTTCGGACAGGCAGAAGTCATATGCTGATCTTAAGCTGAGAGATATGGAGTTTGCCGTGGGAGACAAGGTCTTTTTGAAGGTCTCGCCGTGGAAGAAAGTGCTGAGATTTGGAAGGAAAGGCAAGTTAAGTCCAAGGTTTATTAGCCCATATAAGGTGTTGAGACGAGTGGGACCAGTAGCTTATCAGCTCGAGTTGCCAGCAGAGCTGAGTCAGATAACGATATGTTCCACATTTCCATGCTTAGGCGTTACCGTTCAGATCCATCGCATGTTGTATCGGTGGAGGAAATTGAGGTGAGCCCAGATTTGACCATGGAAGAGGAACCAGTGCAGATTCTAGATCGGGATGTGAAGGTTTTGCGCAAGAAGTCAGTTTCTTTGGTAAAGGTGTTGTGGCGAAACCATGGCGTGGAAGAAGCTACGTGGGAACCAGAGGATGTGATGAGACAGCAATACCCTCAACTCTTTTGACCAGGTAATTTCGAGGCCGAAATTATTTTTAAGGGGGTAGAACTGTAACATCCTTAAATAGGGGCTATGATGTTTGAACTGTTTCCATGTGTATGGCTTGGTTGTGATATTAGGTGAGGTGTTTTAGGGTCTAGGGAGAAGCCAAGAGTAGGCCCGAGCTATAGGAAATTTTTTTATTTTTAAGCTTTGGTTAAGGGGAGCTGAAGGAGCTAGGGGTTAAGAATATTTTCTGGTAAACTTTAGCACAAGAATTTCCTTGGTAAAGTGGCAAGGAGGCGCCACTTAGGGCCTTGAGCAGTGACGCCACAAGCAGGGGAAGGAGAGCTTGGGTTCGAGCTGCAGAAATCCCTTGCTGCTAATTCTTTTTGACGCCAGAGAGGGAAGAGTTGTGCTCAGCTCAAACTCTGATGGATAACTGTTGAACAAGTCAACAGATTTAAACGGGTGGAGAAGAGAGAATTTAGGAGTTTGAATAATTCAAACTCGTTTGAACGAGTGGTCAAGAGAGGTTTGAGAGTTTTGCCGAAATTTGAACTTGTTTGTGGAGGAGTAATCGGTTGGGAGTCTAGAAGGGGAAGTGTCGTTTCTCCATAGTCAGGCTAGGTGACATTTTCGGCTAAGTCTGGCATCAGTGCACTCGGTTTTGAGCCAAAGCCGAAACCCCCTTAGTCTTGTCGATTTTTTTCTCCCTTAATGCATCATTTGAAACAAAAGCAGAAATCCCTTTTTGCACCTGTCGAATTCTCTTTGAAGCACCTAGCCGAATGCCCATCTAAACTTCCTTAGTGCCATTTCTTTTTCTTCTTCTTCTCAAGTTGCTTAGCCGAATTTACTTGGAACCAATTGAGCTCTCTCTTTCTTCTTTGAACCGAAACCCCTTTGGCTGAATCTCTTCAAGGCCGAATCCCTTTCACTTCTTTTTCTCTTTTCTTTCATATTTGTTCAAAACCCCATTAACATCTCTTCTTCTCAAATCGACAACCTTATTTTCTCTTCATTCTCTCTTGTGCCGAAAGTCCATCAATCTTCTCTTGATTCTTTGCAAAGCCGAATCTCTTTTGCTCTTCTTTCAAAAGCCATAGCTGAAACTCCTTTGATTGTTCCACCACCATTGCCGAAATCTCCCTTTACTCTTCTCTTCTTATTCCAACACTTTGGCCGAATATTAATCAAGGGTAGATCTCTTTGGTCTTCTTCTCTAATCGATTTTGGAGGGGGTAAGTGTTCTTGGCCGAATCTCTTCTATTTTCTTCTTCTGTTCTCTGTCGACTTACATAGAACCAAAAGCTGAATTTCGGCATTTGTTTTGGTTCTCATTCATCTGTGAAATCGATTTCTCCTAGGTTCTTCGGGTTTAGAAGTAGTGGATCGTGGTCATCTACTTTCTCTGCCAATCGGTTTCATTAGGACTGTGGTAAGGTCTCATGCCGATTCATTCTTTCCCTTATTCTTTTGAAAAGCCGAAGGCTATTGCTTTATGTGGTTGAATGTTGGCCGATTGTAGGGGAAGGCTGAGATCTCGCATATCTCGGGTTGTGGCTAGTATTCGAAAAGCGTTAAGGTAAGGAGGGTTGCTAGATGTGTTAACTTTTCGGGATTTACAAGTGAAGCCGAGTGGCTTTTACTAATGATCTTGGTTTGGCTGAATGTAGGAAAAAGGGGTCTAGTGCGTTAGATCGGGATCTTCGGGATTCAGTGATCGTGTTAGTAACTAGGTGTGTAACTTACACACTTCATAATCGTTGTAAACTTGTTAATAACCTAAACTATGTTAAAAGCCAAAACTGTGTAGATTTCGATATGATACCTTTATGGGTATGAGCAAGGATTTCGGGTAAGTTCATTTTGTTGAGATTACGGCACATGATTTCTGATGATAATATCTATGTATGTTCGATATATGTCTAATGATTAAGCATGATGGCATGATTTGTATGTGCATTGTAGTATTGTGGGTGATATGAGAGGAGGGGGAAGATTGATATCTGTGACTTTGGGTCACCAGTGGTTTAGCACCACCAGTGGTTTGGTACCACAGTTGATTTCGTGACTTTGGGTCACCAGAGGTTTGGCACCTCATAGCGACTCGTCCCAGTGGCTTAGCACCATAGTGGGTTGGCCCCACATTTGACAAAACGGGATTGTCGCCAGTGATTTGGTATCACAACGTGGGTTGGCCCCACAATTGGATTATTCGTGACTTTGGGTCACCAGTGGTTTGGCATCACCAGTGGTTTGGTACCACACGGGGTAGAAAAAGGAGTTGTGGATGGCTAGGGTTGGGTGCATGATATGTTTGCTTGATTATGATTTGTGTAAGCATGTTGCAATAATCGGGAGGGGGATTATGCACTGAGTCATGGTGACTCACCTTCTCCCTTATCTTTTCAGGTGATTCGTAGATCGCGGATGAGGAGCCGGGTGGACTCGAGGGGACCATGCGATAATTGCTTCGGTTTTACATGGACATTTGATTTGGGTATTGTACTTTAAATTCTGGTTTTTATTTGGGTTGTAACAAGGCCTTTAAATTATGTTTGGATTATTCTATCTGCTTTGGATTTGGTTTTAAATATGACTAAGTAATTACTTGATTTGCTTTAATGACCTGATAATCAAAGTTTTCAAACTAAGCTACGCAACAAGTTTTCTAAACTCGACCATCGGGTAATACAATTCACATGATTTCAAAGCAACTTAACGTTTTCCACTATACATACATCGGGTTTCCCCAAACACAAGCAATCGAAGAGTTTTCACCAAAAATAAACCGATAACCTGTTTCCTTCGAATCGTTTTCACTCTGTGACATGCTAGATTCAGTCATGGTGTGTTGACCGGGTTTGGGGTGTTACAAGGAAGGTGATTTTGGAGAGTTACGAGGTTTCTAGGAAGTTCCGGGTTCAAGTTAAGTTATAGGAAGAATTTTGTGTTTAAGCACTTTAAGGAGAGATAGTAAGTGACCTCAATGTTTATGGAATTAAATGAGTAATGTGCTAGCATAATTGAGCATATGGTAAAGAGGTTATGGCGCCACATGAAGGACTTTGAGGGAGGAGGTTCAAATCCCATCAAGTGCAAAATTTTGACTATTTTTGGTACTCTTTCCCTAAGTGTCGGCCAAGCTTGTAAATAAGGTAAGTTGGACTTTTTATTTTTGGCAAGATGGCTAAGGAAAATAGGAAAGGATGAAGGTGAGGAAAGAAATCAAGAGAAAGGGGAAAGTAAGGGGAACATGTGGCCTTTTTCAAGGGAAGTGTTATGGAAAGTGTGGTTGGCCAATTTTTGACCATTATGGTCATGAATGTGGACAGTTTTGGGTGTAGAGAGAGGTAGCCGATTTTTCTTTGGCAATTGGTAAAAGTTTTGGTGTTGTTTTGGCCAAAAACTCCTATTTGTAACTTTTGTGTCATTTTTCTTTTCTCTCCAAATTTTCTTCTCCTTCTTGCCGAATCTTCAAGCTTTGAGTGTACATCTTTCTCCTTTGTTTGGCCGAATCACTCACCTTTTTGTTCATCTCCCCTTTGATAGCCGAAACTACCAAAGCACTTTTCTCCATCCATTCTTTCTTTCGATCATTTCATTAACCTTTCTTCTTCTTTAATCAACATCACTTTGTGATCACATCTTCTTGTTCGATTTTCTCTATAGCCGAACCCATTACCATCCTATTTCCTCATCATTTCGTTCCCTATCGTGTGGGAAAACCTCTTCTTAATCGAATCGACCGAGTTACATTCTTTCCTGTGATTTGGCCATCGTTGGGCTTAGGACTTTCAACAAGGTAAAGGAGCACAAGTGATTTATATTAACCAAATCATTATCGTCGACTCGTCAAGCAAGTGGGGTAAGAACGTTGTTATGAGATTTGTTTTGGCCAAAGGTGGGATAATTGCTAACAACTCTTTCGCTCACCAAATATTGTTAGGACGGGATTTCAATAGTCAAAGGATAGGATCGATTCTTGGTGCACTGAGGGAGATCACATTCGTGGTAAGTGGAGTTAGCCTAATAAAGTGTTTCTAGTTACGATTATCAAATTTGAGACTAACCTTCTATCAACTATCATTATAGGTGTTGAAATCGGTAGAAAGCACAACTCGTAATCAAGGTGTGTAATCCCGTACCCTTCCGTATACATATTTGAAATGGTGTGTAATCTCACACTTCTCTGAAAGTCTGCATGAAATATTCTGTGATTCGGTCGAAATATCGAATAAAACCGAAAACCGGCATCCGTGATCACTTGGGCGTGCGTATGTCCGTAGTGGTAACCATAGTTTGCAAGGAAACAGTTTTTGGTCAGCAACAGTGACGTGATTTTGAAAAATCACGGAAAATAAGAGAAAAGGGATTAATAAGTGAATAAGATATCGAATTAAAGCTTATTGTGTCTATTTTTATATGGAAGAAGCGAAGAAGGAAAAGGAATTTTAAAGTCTGTGATATTTTAATTTTAGTGAGACTGGTTCTGAATGAATTCGTGGTTCCCTAATCTGTATTTAAAAAATCGTATAAAATTGTACAAAGTGAATTATGAGTTATAGTTTATATGTATAGATTCCTTAGTGAGCTTATTTTCAATAGAAACAAGTGGGAGCAGTATATGAAAACCGTACAGTGAGATATTTGAAATTAAGGTAAGAGAGGTCAGAATCATTGGACAATGAAACAAGGGAAAATTTAAGGAATAAGCTGTACTAAATGGTTAAGCCAAAAATTCTGAAAAATTATAGTAAGAATACATATGAGTCTAGTTTCAAGGAAAATTTACGGATCTAAATTTTGAGTTTTCTAACTCAATTTATAGTCAATTTAGTCAGTATGACGCACATGGACAGTTTCAAATTTTTATGCCCAAATTAGTAGTTAAGTCTGGGGTTGCGAAATTACCAAAATACCCTTGGAGTGTAAATTACCGAAATACCCCTGGGTTGCGAAATTACCGAATTAACCTTAGTGGGTAAAATTACCGATTTACCGAAATGCCCCTATGGGCCGATTTGATAGATTGTTATAATGGGCCAATTTACCGAAATGTCCTTATGGACCGATTTACCGAAATGCCTCTATGGGCCGATTTGATAGATTGTTATAATGGGCCGATTTACCGAAATGTCCTTATGGACCGATTCATCAAATACCCCTATGGGCGAATGATCGTATTGCTTTAATGGGCTGATTCATAAAAAGTATTCAATAGGTTAATGGATGTTATTTTTATATGGATGTTTTACGATTATGTATGATGCATCTTTACAAATTGCATGGGATGGGAAAATTTGAATGAAGAGAAGTACAGACCGGTGGCATTGCCACAAATTCTGATAATGGCTATGTGCCTAACATATGAATTAACGACTCTGTGTCGATCATTTTACCGTATATGAATCTGGTGGCTCAGCCACAAATAGTATAAATGGCAGCTTGACTGCAAATTGGAGAGACTGGCGGGGTGGGTTGACTTGATCCCCACAGAAGAGACTGGCTGGTACGGGGGAGAGATTGGATGGATGGGTTGGGTTGCATACTTTGCATTCATATATATATTGTTTTGTAATTGGGCTTCGGCCCAAGATTATCTTAAATGGGCTTAGGCCCAAGATATTTCTAAGCGGGTTCAGGCCCAGCGGATGACGGTAAGGGGATTTCACACTGAGTTCTTGTAACTCACCCCCCTTTTTCTTAACCCTTGCATGTAATGCTCAGTGACGAGGACTTGGGCCCATGGATGACTCGGTGGAGGCCATACTTTAGAAATGGTGTTTTATTTTGAACTTTAGATTTTTAATTCCGTTCACTTTACTATTTTTGGGTTTTTTATGTTGTAATAAGGCCTCTGGAGTGTTTTATTATTTGCTTTATGGTTGATATACTTATTATTTTGCTTAAATTGTTTAAAACGAGAATTTTCTAAAACTTAAATAAAGGTTTTCCAAAATTGATTAACATATGGATTTCATAACAAACTTTTACAAATATTTTAACTTGGGAATTTTGTCTCAAATTATCAATGATATTTTCAAAAGTCACGCTTTTCTAAGATTACTAGTTAGATTATCGATTTATCAAACAACCTCTCAAAAATACTTGTATTTTATCTACATTTCCACAACGTTTTCAAAATGCTTCTGCAACTCTATTTCTAAACGTCACATTTTCTTAAATTGTTTATTTCAAATATGCTTCCGCAAACGAAAAGGTTTTTAAAGATAATTACGTTTTCAAGTAGACATCAATTGGTTAAGTGTTTTGGTTTTAACAAAGAGGCTGTATTTCTCAAGCAAGTTTTTAATTGCAAAGATGGTTTTACTTCCATGTGACACACCAGATTCGGGCCTAACTTCTAGGCCGGGTTTTGGGGTGTTACACACTGTCTTTGCCACCTGTGGTGCAATATTCTTTTCTCTGGATCTGCTCATCTTAACTTCATCAAGATTGTACTCGAAGGTTTGGAGTGATCCAATCAGTTCATCAATATGCATAGTATTGATGTCTTTGTCTTCTTCAATGACAATGGCCTTAATGTTGAACTTGTCAAGTAAAGAACGAAAAATGTTTCTAGCCAACTTAGCATTAGTATACTCATCTTCAAATGAAAATCCTTGGTTAGATAAATCACAGACTTGGCGTGTAATATTCCTATGGTCTCATTCTCCTCCATAATCAGGTTTTGAAACTTAGTAGTAAGCATTTGAATTTTGGATCTTATGACAATACTTGTACTTTCATGTGCTATTTGAAGAATATTCCATGCTTCTTTTGCACTTATGCACTTATAGATTCACTTGAGCCCCTATCCATCAACACGATAAAAGAAAACATTGAGTGCCTCTGAATTCGCACTCTTGAGTCTTTCATCCTCAGTGGTCCATTTGTTGGATGTGGTGCCCTGAGTGTAGTATATTCGTTTGTATTCTTGTATTTTTTGAACATATAGTTTTAATAAAAATCCATTACTTACACTAATACCCTTTTTATATTGTCCTCAATGGTTTTTGCACACAAAGAAAAATGGAAGTAAATATTATTTTATTGGTTATCTAATGTTTAACTAATACTAAGCAATATTACGTGGTCAGATCGTAATACGGAAAGACAAATTATATTAGTATATGAACCTAAACAAGTTCTTAGTCTATCAACAATGATCAAACTGATTGAAAGGCTAATATGTCGTCTATCATGTCTAATTGGGAAGATGCTTTGTCTTGAGCATCAGAGCAAATGACTCCCAGAAGAGAGAGATATAGATGGAACTGATTGGACTGACAGTACATCGGATAGGACCCAAGTAGAATAAATCCTGAATCTATTTATGAATTTATTCACTTGTGACGTTCATAATGTGACATACCTTAATCCTGAGTGGATGGTGTACTATGTATTTGTGACTCGCATACTTTGATGTAAGTAAAAGCTTGAGTTCAAATAGACAAGTAACCAAAAGCTGGTGCTTTGGGTATACGACTTCTGCAATATTTAGCACCATTCAAAATAGTGGAATTCATAGTCTAATAAATGGGCAAATGATGGATGAAAAGTAAAAGTGATCACGGGTCATTTGTCTTTGTGAAACTTAATTACTATTCGATAGTAATTAACTTTTCATGAAGAAAGATATAATGGTAACCATGAGATAAAATAGGATCATATTTGGAGAACGAATTTATCCCAAAGAGATTAAGGATATCCTTTAAGGGGAACACACTTATGACAAGGTCATTGGACGAGCACTGATCGAGTAGCTTTCGTAATAGTATGAAATTGGGGAGAGCTTAGTCATGATACTATAGTGGAATGACTTAATGACTAAATGAGTTTATAATTAATATGCAAAAAGTTGGAACTTAATTATAAATCATTTGAACGCTAATTACATATGTCCAATCAGTCCCTCCGCTAGCTCATTGAAACCAGAAATGAATTGTATATAAAATCAAATGAATAGAAATGGATAGAAATGATAAAGTTAGAGAAATGGATTACATTCGGAAATGAATGAGGTTTCTCACTAAGGAAATGACCTGAGAATTAATTTAAGTTTTTTGAATTATTATTTAAGTAAATAATTGAAGTTTAAAAATGAAATTAAATTAATTGGTCATTACGAATCTGTTGAATATGGAAATTAAATATATTTTCTTATAGATTCTTTTACAATAAAGTTGTCGTGACTTTAACGGAATTAGAATTGAGTTAAAAAAATTATTTAATTGGAAAATTAATTAATTTAATAAGTAATATTTATTTAGGAAATAGAAAAACATGTATTGGTTTTGATTAAATTAAAAAGTGTAAGGTTAAAAATCCAGGAAACATGTATAATTGAACCCAATACAAGAGAGACCCAAAACCCCTCATAATGTGTATGAGGGGCAGCCCCCTAGAATAATTATTATTTTTATTCTACTAATTCAACCAGGATTTTTTTATCTCTCCCTATAAATAAATGACACTGGTAGGGCTAAAACCACAAAAATTACGCTCAACTTTGAGATATTGTTATTCTACCAGAAAAGATTCAGAATTTATTTTCTTAGTACATATTCAATATTATGAGAATAACAATTCTACCAGTTTCTATAGAGAGAGATTTACTTTCCTATTGAAAGTAAGAAAATTACTTCTGATTCTATTTTATTTGTGATTGTTTAAGCCCACACTCAAAGTGATTTGTGGTACGAAAATAGCAGAGAAGGACGTTTGGTTAAAGCCGGGAATGTCTAGGACCCATCTCGCACAAAGCACATGTACTTTTCGGGAAAAAAATATTGTTATAAATATCACAAACTAGCTCAGTTTTCAAATTTTTAATTTTTCACTGTGACAAAAAAACGTTTTTAGACCGGATTTTTTTTCCAACACCATTAAGCCTCAAGTTTGACACCATATTCGTTAGTAAAGGGATGCACGCAACCATTCACAACTAATCTGTAACACCCTATACCCGGCCTGGTCGCCGAACCCGAGTAATAGAATGCTACACCACCGTCTCAACATCAAAAAAGTATAAAACATCTCATTGACATGCAATTAACATCATAATCGAATAACTATATGAGGTTTAAGTCTAGTCTCCCACTAGACGAAGTTAGAATTCGCTTAAACATACAATAATCAACCTTGAAACAAGTTAAAAGCATTCTTAAATTCCATTTAACATAAATTTCTAAAAGATCATGTAGGTATCGATACTCATTCAATGGAATCGATATTTCTCATAGATGATATCGATACCGCTTAGAAAATCAGTATCATTCTAGCATTCTGTTTTTTGGAAAAAATTAAAAACCAGCAAATTATCGATATCAATAAAAAAGTATCGCTATTATTACCCCGAGTATCGATACTCGAGAAATGGTATCGATACCAAATTGAGTTACTGACTTCCTACACATTTGAAATATCATGGAGGTGTCAATACTAAATACCCGATTATCGATACCTGTGCACAAAATTGCAAAAATAACACCAAAATAGGGCATTTAACACAACCATACATATGCCAATCCAACATGCATCTTAACTTAAAAGTTTGACATAAAAAATATCTGAAATTACAACTCAAAGCATCATCAATAGTTTAAGCTAAGCAATACCAATAACCCAATGTCAAACATCTATAAATTCTATGAGTAACAAATCCAAGTAATCATCCAAAACATCATGGAAATATTCATGCAATGAATCTACCACATTTCCTTATTCCCAGAGTCTAAAATAATAGCTAGGAATCACCTACTCAAATGCTAAATCTATTTTGATCACTCCCTTGGAATTTCCACACCGCTCACACCGCAATGCTAACTGTTTGCTAATGTTTAAAAAAGAGTGGGTGAGCTTAAATAAGCTCAATGGATGGTCGAAATAACCACCAAATAAACATGCATTCACACGTTAAACAAAACGACCAAAGCACAATTACATATGCAATTTACTATGAGAACATACTAACATATTCATGTAATATTAATCAACTCATTTAGCTTACTATTCACTTGTTTATGCATACATCTCATATTGTTATATCACATTTTATAAAATCACATTTAAACGATAATTTCGCACTTTAGGCTATGAAACATAAAATTGGGCTCTATCACCACATGTCAGATACATAGATCTCCAACACACCGATGACTCAATGAGTCGAACATATCCCAAAAGCGTAGCATTAGCTAACACTCTCCAACACACTAACATATCCCGGTGAATGGAGTCAAGCTCACATTCCCTTATCTCTCCAAATTTGCCCCGAGCCTTAATGCCCCAAAAACAAAACATAAGGGTGAGTACTCACATAATCCTATGGCATGCAAACTATAACTAATGGTCTCAAAGATCACAATGCCAAAATATTCACAATTAAACCCATATTTTACTTACCATTTTTTGCACTTTTCACTGCACATTCACATTATAAGCACAACATTTTCACTGTCAATCGGCATGTACAATATGCCCACCACTAACACTTTCACAATAGCCATCACAAGCATATTTCACAAGTCACAGCATCACATCTCAATTCTCAATTCCACAACACACAATAATATATTTCACAAATTAAACAAGGGTATGAGAAAGCTTACACTTGGAACTTAGAGTAGGGGTTTAGGCTACTCATAAATTCCCATCTAACATTATGAATTGTGTCTACAAGAAGCGATTCCAAACACTCACTATTCGCGCTTTCGCCTAGCTGTCAAAAGCCTAAATTAGCTTTTCCTTGCCTTTCGCTTTACACGTAAAAGGTCCTAATGATTCTGAAGCTTCACCAAAGTAAATCACATAATAAACACAATTAACATTCAACCAAAGACTCACCCAAATCAACCAAAAACACAAGCCTAAGCTAGTTTCTCATGAAACTAAAATTTCGACTAGCTTAGCCAAAACGTAAAAATCTCAACACCTACTCGTTCCTATCACATAAAATTGATTCCAATAGACTAATTATACACCCAAGAACAATTCTCAACCTTCAAACTATACAAAAACTACGCAGATTCATGGTTCCGTAATTTCGACATACTATGTCAATTTCCACAAAAATTCATTAAAACCTTTGAATTTTTTAACAAAACTTTAAGGCAAGTTTAGAAACCTTCTAATCACATAAAAAAAAGTTAAAAAAACACTTTGAAACATGGTTATCATTCAAAATCCCAAAATCCACCATTAACTACCAAATTTTTGGTATTTATTCAAAACTGTCGATTCAATAGGTAAGAACTCTATTTAAAATACTAGATATCATCAAAAACTAATAGGAAAATGAATCATTACCTTCGATGGGAGAAAAATGAATGTTTGGTAGAAAACCTAGAAAATCCACAAGTTTGAAAGATGGCAAAATTAATGGTGCTTTTCATGTTTCTCTTGAAATTCTAGGGAGGTTTAACACTTGGATGATGATAGAAATCAAATGATTTGAAGTTTGGGGAATAAAATTGAACGAATAGAGCTTGGGGATGCAAGGGACGATAAAAAAAATAAGGGGAAGAGGTTTCATGAGTTTTGCTATAGGTGGGGAGAAGAAATAGGTTAATTTTAAACTTTGGTAAATTTACCCTTTTGGTACTCCTAACTTTAACCCTCTTTTCAAAACAGTCCTCTATTCAAAATTTAATGTCTTTAGAACATCATCTTAAGAAATTGATTTGATTTTCTAAAAGCCATAGACGAAGACATTTCTATTGTACCATGCTTCAAATTTCTGAACAGATTTGAGCTAAAATCCCTAAATTACCCTCAAAACTACTAGGCCCAATTTTGGGGTGTGACATAACCTCCAAGCATGTTCATTAGTTGCCTTAATAAAGGTTTTCATTCGCACTTTCCAACTTTCATAATTCAATCCAACAAGCATGAGAGGATGAGACATCGATGTACCTTCCATTTCTATCAAATATTAACATTAGGAAAACCACAAAGTGTGTTTGGTGGGAGGTTTTAATACCAATTGTTAGGTGCAAATTGATATTTTTCAATAAAACTAGGCAGTGCTAAGACTAGTTCCAACTAATTCAAGCATAAGAAATGTAAAGAGAGAAAAAAACAAGACAAGATATGTTATGCAGTTCAGTTTCCCTACATTTTTGGGTCCTTGACCAAAGAGAATATTCACTATCTTAGCACCTCGCATAACAAGTGAACTCAAGCCCTAACACTCATCAGTTTAGACTTCTCACTTTTGTACCAAAAATCTAAACATCTATCTCTTTGTAACACCCCTTACCCGTATCTGACGCCGGGATAGGGTATGAGGCATTACTGGACTTATTCGCAAGCAAACATTCCAAACCGAGACATGAAATTCCACTCAAGTTTAAAAATTTTCAAACATTTATATCGTCCCTAAAACGAGTCTACGAGGCCCAAAACATGCATTGGAATTGGTTCAGGACTAAACCGAAAACTTTGGAAACTTTTGGAAAACATAGAAAATTTTTCATAAAAAAGGGGTCACACGCCCGTGTGGGTTCAGGAGACACGCCCGTGTGACCCTCAGACACGCCCGTGCTACAGGACGTGTTCGATTTAGGGGTGGTCTCTAACTTATGCCACACGGCCGTGCCACACGCCCGTATGCTAGGCCGTGTAGCACACACGCCCGTGTCTCTGCTCGTGTGCTCAATTTTGGACATTCTATTTTTCCAAAATTAAGGTGCAGGGGACACACGGCCAGAACACATGCCCGTGGGGCAGACCGTGTGTCACACACGGCCTAGACACACGCCCATGTGTCTACCCATGTGGACAATAAAAAGGCTATTTACCAAGCCATGTGCCACCCTTATTCACACATACACTCACATCCATTCAAAGGCACATAACATTACATACTTAGGAAACCAAAGCATCCACATTCTTGGTAAAAACATATCAACTTTATATGTTTATCTAACATATTCACTACATTTATTAAGCCCTAAATCAAACATACAAATCCCACATTCATTAGGCTTCATTCAATTACTATCTAGTTACTAAATTATACTCAAATTTCTCATCTCATCAATAGGTCACAATTCCAGCATTACACAATCATGCCATAAATCACATTTCCAAATAGTTCACATTCACCAAGCATACCATGATCATATCACCATAGACATTGACACATATATGAATATACTTAGGCTTACAACCATGTTGTCAACATAAGCCAACTTACATGGCCAAATAGAAAACAAGCCTGGGATGATTACAAGCCAACGTATTGGCTACAATCATAGAGACACATATAACCAATTGACTTAGTCCCTATACATGCCATAGACTTAAAATACTTGAATTCACTTATACCCAAAATGATAACTTGATATTATGATAGGATCTCCTACGATCTCCAACTCGAGCTAGCTTATTAACCCTATAAGACATGGGAAAGGAAGCGGGGTAAGCTATATAGCTTAGTAAGCTCATATGCAAATAATAAAAACATTAATTATACATTGTCATATGAATAACATGACATATATTAACATAAATGTCATTAAACTTCATGAGCATATCTTGCTCAATCATAAGAATAACATATCATTTACAACAATCAACAAACCATTTCAAACCTCACATAAAACATACACATTAATTATGAGCATTTACATTTCAAGCATATACTCTTACATCTTTCAATTGCCTAAACTCTTATCTTTCTATGCTTCCATAATTATTTTAATAGGCAATTTTGCCAATCTTTCCTTAATCTCATACCCGATAAATCACAGTTTTCATGAATACAACATGCTATATCATAACTCAATCTAGCTCGAAAGCCAATCAGAAAATCGTCAATCGAATTTACTATGTATTTCATACATCACAAGTATAGACCCATCATCACAAGGTTTTCACAAAAATCATTCTCGTGGAAATCATGAACTCACAATTTCATGAAGTCAATGCTTATTTATGTACATACATGTACCAATTCGTAATACTCACATACTTTTTCTCTTCTTTGACATACCCGTTGAATTTCTCGTTGAACCATTTGGAATACTAAAGGATACTCGGGAATCTCGTACATACAGTATCGTACCAATGCCATATCCCAGATATGGTCTTATATGTAATCTCATATCGATGTCAATAACCCAATTATGGTCTTACACGAAATCTCATATCAATGCCATATCCTAGATATGGTCTTACACGAAATCTAATATCGATGCCATATCCCAGATATGATCTTACATGTAACCTTAGATAGCCCTAATGTCATGACATTTGTATCCTACCTATTCCTAAGGTTCAACCAGGATTTCTCGTTTGTCGAACTTTGTCGATTTCATTCAAGAGTAAATCAAAATTCATATAATAATAATAAAATTAAAGCTTAAATAACAATGCATTGTTTACATACGAACTTACCTCGACATCAAAATGGCAAAAATGACTAAATCGTCAAATACTCGTTTTTCCCCCGTTCTAGGACCAAACCTCATTTTTTTCTTAATCTATAATATCACATTTAACTTATTCAATCATTATACAATTCAAATTAGCACAAAATCACATTATGGCAAAGAATTACATTTTTGCCCCTAAACTTTGACATATTTACAATTTTGCCCCTAGGCTCGAAAAATGAAATCTATTCAATTTCTTCGATTCTCAAGCCTAGCTGATCCTTTTTCATAACTATAATAGCCCACAATTTCCATTATAACACACTTTTACTACATATTTTACAACTTTTACAAACAAGTCCTTTTAGGCATTTTCACCGAAAATCACTTAGCAAAAGTCGTTTAACAAGCCATAAACCTTCATTTTCTACCATCAAACATCAAAATACACAAATATCCATCATGGGTCAAACCCTAGATGTAACACCCCAAACCCGGCCCAAACGCTACGACCAGATCTGGTATGCTATGGGGTTTAACATTAAAAACTTCACTTGGATGATTTTTGGATATTCCGTTTGTTTATTTAGGTATTCGCTAAAATAAGTGATATTTGAAGAAAACCCTTGCTTTTTCTTTGAACGTGTTTGAAAATCCCATATTATTACTTCTTATAGATAAGTCTTTGAACATAAAGTTAAATTTTAAAAAAATAGAATAAAAAAATTAACATGTATAATTTAAACCTAAGCTATGGAGCCTTATTACATAAATAGTCCCAAAATTGAAAACTTAAAGGAAAGCTGAAAATAGTCTATGAAAATATAAGACTTGATGGCCCCTCGAGTCCGCCTCGGCTCCCATTTCCACGATCTACTGCTCATCTGAAAAGTCAGGGAAAATAGAGGGGTGATTCACCAAGACTCAATGTGCAAATCCCAAAAACACATAAAAGGCTTGAGGCCCACAAACACATTATCGGCCTTGGCCCATACACAATGGCAACAAAATAACCACATGCTGCATGGCCCAACCCAACCTAAAAGTCCATCCTCTACACACCAGCCCGTACCAGCCATCACACCTCGGGGATTTCTACAATCAACCCACCAACCGCTACACACCATATCGACAATCATGCTGTCAATTATAATGCCGATCACCATGTGACCTTATAATCCACTGTGGCAGAGCCACCGATCACTGTGTGACCTTATAATCAAGTGTGGCAGAGCCACCGATCACTATTGTGACCTAAGTGTACATATCGTGGTTTAACCACCGATCACTAGGTGACCTTTTAACATGCTCTTCCCCTTCATCATATCAACCCCATCCCATGCATACATCCATGCAGAAGCAAAATAATATACAACCTAAAAGATCACAGTCTATCACATACATCGATACACATAGAGAAGTTTCTATGATTACGTACCTGGCATCCCTTGCCTACCCTTTTCGGGTAATACGACTGTCCATACAGCCTTTTTCCGGCTTTTAGCCCATAACATATATAGTACAGATTAATTAGTGTGATAAAGATCTACACACCTGATTACAGTCAAGATGATACTTTCTATGTTAACACTATCGGTAGCCGATACGACTGCTAACTGTCTTTGGTTTTGTTCTGAAGCCGGTCCACAACTCGGTGGCCAATCCTGAACTACTGACACCGTTTGTTTCTTAAACTTAGGGGTTGGATTTACGGGTCCAATCCCCTCCTTCGCCTGATCGACATTTGATTCCATCAAAAGACCTTATCAGTTGCTACCACCCACATATGGTTATTAGTCCGTAACACAGGGTTAAGACCACAAATACAATAAATGAGCCTAACGAAAATCTAAAGAGAACCCCTTACCTTAAAATCCCAAAAAGAGGTATGGGTCTCAGAGACTAGCGATTTCCGGCTTTTGGGATCTAGATGATTTGATCTACTTCGATTCCCGAAATGTTGCCCCAAGATGACAACACAAGAACAGTCAAAACATTACTCCAAAGTTAATCTTATCACATCAATTAGCCTTTCGGCTTTGGCCTCCAAAAACCAAAAGAGAAAGGAAGAACAGAAGAAATCGGCACTTACCTTAACACAGAGAATTCGGCAACTCCTAGAGAATTTCGGCTTTTGAGAAGATCAAAAAGAAAGATGGTGCAAAGGAATCTATGGAGGTTCGACTTAATGAAGGAATCAAAAGAAAAAGATGCAGAGGAAGATTATGAGGTTTCGGTTTGTAAGAGAAAGCAGAGAAAAACAATGGACATTCGGCTTTAGCATAAAAGTGGAGATGAGAGAATGGAATTAGGGGTTTTGGCTTTAGCAGAGAATGAGAGAAGAGAGTAAGAGAATAAAACCCAAAAGCCGAAAATAAAGAAGTATTCCCCTCCCCTAAAGAGAATTTCGGCTCTTACCAAACAAATGCCAAAAATGCCTATTTTGCAAACTAAAAACCCATCCTATCAATAGGGAAATTTTGGCACCCCTTAGCCATACAAAACCGATTCCCCCTTCCCACCTAGAGTTTGAAAATCGGCCACCACTTAGCTTACCAGATAACTCCTAGATTTCCTCATTTATCTCCATCTGATCACTCATCCTCAAGTGGCATGGATAACGCCACCTCTTCCTTCCTTTATCTGCCACATTATCAGCCATATTATCCACATTATCCCACTCATTAAATCTCCCTATTTTTAAGCATTCCAACCGACTCCAACTCCCTCTCTTTTGACGCCAAAAACATTTAAAATAAGTGGGTAATGCGACTCGAACCTTGGACCTCCTTATTGCTTATCACGCCACCTCAAAGCCCCTAAGTAACGCCACTGACCACTGGCCACAAGCCCATTCGTGTGTCTTACTTTACATATAATATCTTTTAAGCCCCTATTCTAAGCGGCTTTCCACTAGAGTGCCCAAGCAGTAAAATTTGATCGAGGCCTCGGCCCATTCCCGAGCCCAATCTGAACCCCTTAAACACCCTAATTACACATTAGAGATAACATAAACATCACAGCACATTAAACGCAAAGGCCCATTAATTCAGGATGTTACACTAGACCTTGATCTTTTCTCAAATTAGTGGTAGAAATAGGTAGATCTTGTTACGAGGATTTCAAAAACGTAAAAATCATTAAAAACGGGGCTAGAACGGACTTACAATCGAGGTTGGAAGCTTGGAAAACCCTAGCTATGTCTTCTCCATGCAAGTTTCGGCCATGGGGTAGAAGATGGACAAAATTTGGCTTGATTTTTGCTTTTTAATTCATTTTAATTACCAATTTACTAAAATGCCCTTAATGAAAAACTTTGGAAACATGCCTAACCATGTACATTTTTGTCCACCAACTTAACCAATGGTATAATTACCATTTAAGGACCTCCAATTTAAAATCTCATAGCAATAAGACACCTCTAACATATAGAATTCAACTTTTGTACTTTTTATAATTTAGTCCTTTTGACTAAATTGAGTGCCCAAACGTCAAAATTTTCGAACGAAATTTTCATGATATCGTTCCATAAAACTGTAGACCATAAAAATATAATAAAAACAAATTTTACTGCATCATATTTGTGGTCCTGAAACCTCTGTTCCGACTAGACCCAAAATCGGGCAGTTACAACTCTCCACCCTTTAGGGATTTTTGTCCCCGAAAATCTTACCGGGATATAAATTCGATTTCACATAGACTCATCTGTCTCGTGACACTGCCAAAGAACTCTCACTAAGGTTATGCTTTTATTTCCCAACTTTTTAATCTCTCGTGTCAAGATTTCGATCGATTATTCGTTATACAACATATTGACTGAATCTTGATCCCTATCGGAGAAGTCATACTCAAAGAGTCCAAATCAATACCATCACAACATAGATACACAAAACACGTTTTGAATCTTTTTCCAAGGCAATACTTTCGGAAGCATGCTATCGCTGAACGGGAATTTCATATCCCCATGTCTCAAAATTCACATACATTTTCTGACAATCTGAAGTGGATTCTAAACTGCCACGAATCACTTTTTACTCTCTGTACATTTTCTGATCGGATAGTCTCGGAAACATATAACTCAACTAATCTATTAGGTTATATACCCGATCACTAGAACATCTATTTCAAATAACTGTACATTTCATTACTCCCTGAATGAACAAACAAGCTACTACTGAGTCTCGTACAACCTTTCTGCACAAGCTCTGGATAATTCATTGTACGAATTCTATCTCGGAGTAATAATAATAGAAGTCAGAATCAAAAGTCGTCTCACACTGTACTCGCTCAATTTACCACTCACTATCACATTTCTGAGGTTCCCAATCTTGCAAAGAAAACATCGTTTTCGCTTCTAACTTAGCTAGATACAGACCGTCATCAATTAAGATTAATCATGTATCCAATACTCACAAAATATTCAAAGGCTTTCCATTCAAGCATTCGCAACTATATCTACTTTCCCAAAGGTTAATCGATAACCGCTCACAATTTTTTCAATAGTTAAAGCCATCTATGCTATTGTAAATTCAAATCCTTCTGTGACATTAGATACTTTAAACTCTTGGGATCAGGAAACATATGACATTTTTTGTCGAACAACCGATGTCATCAAATTCTCAACACAGACATAAAAAGTGGTCGACTCTAAATCACCCGTCGAATAATTCCTTTCATGTGACTTTAACCGTCTGGAAGCATAAATCATCACTTTGCATTCTCGAATTAAAACACATTCCAATTCGTTCAATAGTGCATCGCTGAAAAATCACAAATTCTTTACTCAATTCAAACTAAACCCAGAACCAGTGCTCCGGTTAACAATACCTTAAACTGTTTTCTACTTTGCTAATACTCAATAGACCATTCAACTTTCACAAATGTGTTAACTTTATCAATCAAAACAGCTTTAACTCATAATAATATCATCCAATTAGAACTGATCTAATAAGTATGTCCTTGTATACACCCTTTTTTGAATATAAATTCTTCATTCAGACTGTTCGTCAATTTACCCATGAATGTACAAGATTTTATCCTTTTACCTGAGGATAAAATTTAATGCATATAACTCAAATTACCTTTCAACTGACCAGCTCGCTCAGATAAAAACAACTGAGTCGATTTTAACAATCAAATAATAACATATCAAAATACTCCTTTCTTCGTGCTGTTAAACAACTCAAACATACAATCTTTTATAATTCCCTTAACATGCTAATCAAAGATCCTTACAACTTCATTAGCTCAAGAAAACAAAATATCCTGATTGAATTCATTGACCTTAATCAAACTTACCTGAGAGAAGAAAACCATTCATACAATTTGAGCTTGAGCTCTCACTATCTATACCTTTACCGATGTCAATTCCTTTCACGAAAATTAGAGAAATCCTGATACCAGAATCACTACATTCCCATAATCAAACCAGGAATACACTCATATTAGACATAGTTATCACAAGCCACAGAACACACTTTAAAGATGAGCCATGATTGATAATTTATGAAATAAGGATGATAAGGAAACCGAGACAAAGAAATCCAAGATGCGATATCATACTGGAAGTCTAAGAACATAACTCATAAGAAAATAATAAAGATCTTGATGATTTCTCAGAGAAAACCAGAAGAAAAACAATGCTTATACGCTCTGGAATCAATTGTAACGGATATAATATATTTTCCAAATATATATATACAAAACAACACAACATCCAGTAGAGACAAAAGAATAGCCTTACATAAATTTTCACCAACAACTTTTATGCCAAGCAAAATAGAATAGAATCCCACAGAGAGATAAGATATGCTGATCATAAACAAACCAGACCAACAGTGCTTTCGTCTAACATTAGAGTTAGATAGCATTCTCATACGATAAAAATTTCATCAAAGAATGAACAATTACATAAACCCCAGAGGAGAAACGAATATATAGAATACTTAGGAGAGATCATTATAATCTATTCAACTATAACTGTTACACACAGACATCTTTACAACTCACGTATCATTTCTCGGACTAATTCTGTCATCATTAATCCCATATTATTCCATTCACTAACGAAAATCAATCCGGAAAAATTCTAGCATATACATACTTTAGGCATCATACCTGAATGAGTCGATTAGACGAGATTAACTTTTTTTTTAACCATGACATCGTGAAATTCGAATGATCTTTAGAATAACCTGGCATCTTTTCCAGAACTATATTCACTTGCCAACTATTCTTAACTCTGACCACAATATCAGTTATTCTGTTACTGAACTCTTCAGTCTCTTTCTTGTGAGCTCATTCAACTTAAATCTCGTGAAATTTCATTATAAAATACCACATTGGTAAGGGGGTGAGGTCGTAAAGCCTCTAACTCGACTCTCATAAATACACACATATCACTTAGCATTCATTATCAACATAATATCTTCACAATCCTATAATTCACTTCAAGCTAATTAACATACATATTTATGTCACACGAACTTTTCGATTACATTATTCAGACAAGTGTACTTAAACACACATTCCATAAATTTTGAGTAAGTTCACAAATCGCATTCACTTAATCAAACAAGTTATGCACATAACATTATATGAATGCCAAATAAACATAGATGAGCTTATCACAATATAAACTTTCATTTCAGCTCACCTTTCCATATTTCAAGAATAATTCCCATTGAACCATTGTAATTTCGATGGATACTCGGGTAGTATACTCAAGATATGCATGTCAACAATCCATCAATTCATATTCAAAAGTGTCCTTTTGGCATATATTCATGGAGCACACTCTCGAGCCACATATGATATAACAGGATTTCCAGCTCATGCTAAATCCTTTCGATAACGTATGCTCGAGAGGGCTTAAATTTAGGATTTTCATTCTGGGCTAAATCCATTTCATAACATTTAAAACATTTTATCCTTTCATAAAATCACCATAACCCATCGAAATACAACGTTCAACCGGAACAATGACATTTTATCCCTATTTCTCAACTTATTGTTATTTCATTTCGTACATCATCACATACATATCATGAACTCTTATTCATACCTTTGCAAGTTTCAACTCATCACATACACATTTTCAAATATCTTAGTATCACTTCCAGTGTTTTCAAAAATAGCTCGGTTGGAAAGCATCTTTGCCTCAACAAAACAATTTCACTAGAGCCAGGAGATATCACACTACCACAGGTAGTAATATGGCATGTATACCTAGACTCACATAAGCTACGCTAGTCCGAGAATCACTAAACCATAGCTCTGATACCACTAAATGTACACCCCCTTACCCGTATTCGACACTGGGATAGGGTACGATGCATTACCGGATTTATTCGCAAGCAAACATTCAAAATTGAGACATGAAATTCCACTCAAATTTAAAAATTTTTAAACATTCATATCGTCCCTAAAATGAGCCTACGAGACCCAAAACATGCATCGGAAGTGGTTCGGGACTAAACCAAAAACATTGGAAACTTTTGGAAAACTTAGCAAATTTTTCATAAAAAGGGGGTCACACGCCCGTGTGGGTTCAGGGGACACGCCCGTGTGACCCTTAGACACGCCCGTGCTACAGGCCGTGTTTAATTTAGGGATGCTCTCTGACTTGTGCCACACAGCCGTGCCACACGCCCGTGTGCTAGGCCGTGTAGCACACACGGCTGAGACACACACCTGTGTCTCTGCTCGTGTGCTCAATTCTGGACATTCTGTTTTTCCAAAATTAAGGTGCAGAGGACACACGGCCAGAACACATGCCCGTGAGCCCATGTGTCTACCCTTGTGGACAATAAAAAGGCTATTTACCAAGCTATTTGCCACCCTTATTCACACATACACTCACATCCATTCAAAGGCACATAACATTACATACTTAGGCAACCAAAGCATCTACATTTATGGTTAAAACATATCAACTTTATATGTTTATCTAACATATTCATTACATTTATTAAGCCCTAAATCAAACATACAAATCCCACATTCATTAGGCTTTATTCAATTACTATCTAGTTACCAAATTATACTCAAATTACTCATCTCATCAATAGGTCACAATTCCAACATTACACAATCATGCCATAAATCACATTTCCAAATATTTCACATTCACCAAGCATACCATGATCATATCACCATAGACATTGACACATATATGAATATACTTAGGCTTACAACCATGTTGCCAACATAAGCCAACTTACATGGCCAAATAGCAAACAAGCCCTAGACGATTACAAGCCAACATATTGGCTACAATCATAAAGACACATATAACCAATTGACTTAGTCCCTATACATGCCATAGACTTAAAATACTTGAATTCACTTATACCCAAAATGATAACTTGATAGTGTGATAGGATCTCTGGCGATCTCCAACTCGAGCTAGCTTATTAACCCTATAAGACATTGGAAAGGAAGGGGGTAAGCTATATAGCTTAGTAAGTTCATATGCAAATAATAAACAACATTAATTATACATTGTCATATGAATAACATGACATGTATTAACATAAATGTCATTAAACTTCATGAGCATATCTTGCTCATTCATAAGAATAACATATCATTTACCACAATCAACAAACCATTTCAAACCTCACATAAAACATACACATTAATTATGAGCATTTACATTTCAAGCATATACTCTTACATCTTTCAATTGCCTAAACTCTTATCTTTCTATGCTTCCATAATTATTTTAATAGGCAATTTTGCCAATCTTTCCTTATCTCATACCCGATAAATCACAATTTGTATGAATACAACATGCTATATCATAACTCAATCTAGCCCGAAAGCCAATCACAAAATCGTCAATCGAATTTACTATGTATTTTATACAACACAAGTATAGACCCATCATCACAAGGTTTTCACAAAAATCATTCTCGTGGAAATCATGAACTCACAATTTCATGAAGTCAATGCTTATAAACTTTACGTACATAACTGTACCAATTTGTAATACTCACATACTTTTTCTTTTCTTTGACATACTCGTTGAAATTCTCGTTGAACCATTTGGAATACTAAAGGATACTCAAAAATCTCGTACATACAGTACCGTACCAATGTCATATCCCAGATATGGTCTTACATGTAATCTCATATCGATGCTAATAGCCCAGCTATGGTCTTACACAAAATCTCATATCGATGCCATATCCCTAATATGGTCTTACACGAAATCTCATATCGATGCCATATCCCAAATATGGTCTTACGCGTAATCTTAGATAACCCTAATGTCATGAAATTTGTATCCTACCTATTCCTAAGGTTCAACTGAGATTTCTTATTTGTCAAACTTTGTCGATTTCATTCAAGAGTAAATAACAATACATTGTTTACATACGAACTTACCTCGACATCAAAATGGCAAAAATGACTAAATCGTTAAATACTCGTTTTTCCCCCATTCTAGGTCCAAACCTCATTTTTTCTTGATCTATAATATCACATTTTACTTATTCAATCATTATACAATTCAAATTAGCACAAAATCACATTATGGAAAATTTACATTTTTGCCCCTAAACTTTGACATATTTACAATTTTACCCCTAGGCTCAAAAATTGAAATTTATTCAATTTCTTCGATTCTCAAGCCTAGCTAATCCTTTTTCATAACTATAATAGCCCACAATTTCCATTAAAACACACCTTTACTACATATTTTACAACTTTTGCAAACAAGTCCTTTTAGGCATTTTCATCGAAAATCACTTAGTAAAAGTCATTTAACAGGCTATAAACATGCACTTTCTACCGTCAAACATAAAAATACACAAATATCCATCATGGGTCAAACCCTAGATGTAACAGCCCGATTCAGGGCCTAGTCGGAATAGTGGTGCGAGACCACAAATCTGAGTTAGTAAATTGAGTTCTTAAGGTTTATGACATGTTTGCATGATAGTATTAAAGTTCCATGTAGAAATTTTGTGAAATTGACATGGAATGATCAAATAGGACTAAATTGCAAAAGTTGCAAAATATGAGTTTCTAGAAGCTTTTTGTATGAAATAGCTTTAGAATATTAATTAGAAGTCCTTAAATAGCAATTTGCCCAAATTATAAGTTTTAGACAAAAATGGACATGAGTTAGTAAATTGTAAATTTTTAAAGAGAAGGGCATTTTGGTCATTTACCAATTAAATGATTAAAATGGGAAAAAGATGATAAAAATTTCATTCATCTTCTTCCTTGTGCCGAAAATTGGGAGACTCCATAGCTAGGGTTCTTCAAATTTTTGAAGCTTGCAAGTAAGTCATCCTAGCCCCATTTTTAATATTCTTCGTATTTTTAGAGTCCTCAGATATGAATTAGCTATTTTTAGCTATAAGATGAGCTAAGAAGCATGTTCAAAAATCTACCCATGTGTATCATGCTTGTAAAATGATATTTTATGGAAGATTATGGGAGTTTGATGTTAGATAAACATCTTTTCCTTAGTGAATTTCATGAAAAATGATAGTATGGACTAATTTGTAATAGTTATGAAATTGGTCATACCTATTAGAAATAGTGAGAATTTATGATTGTTATAGTAGAGAAAATGAATCAGCTAAACATGATGTTTAATAAAGTTGAATGAGAATTATTTTACGAGCCTAGGGGCAAAAGTGCAAATATGAGAAAGTTTAAGGGCAAAATAGTAATTTTGCCAAAGTATGAGTTAAGAGTCAATTTAGTCAATATGAGTATTAAATGATCTAATTATTATTATAGATCAAGAAAAATGAAGCCCGGATCGAAACCGAGGCAAGAACAAAGTCGAGGACTAAATTGCATATCTACATACATTTTGTATATTGAGGTAAGTTTGTATATTTTCTAAGCTTTATGATTAATATCATTAAATTGCTTAGTATAATGTAGAATATATTTTAAATTCCATGAGATTGTTTAATGCTATGTTAAACAAAGAAATCAATGAGATCAAGCATGAGAAAGTCCCGATTGAATTGGAATTACTTAGGATACTCGATCTATCACATGAAATGAGAAAGTCCGTATAAGACCAAGCCAAGGCATGGCATTGGCAATCAAGCAAGTTATCATGTAAGACCAAGAAAAGTCTTGGCATTGAAGAGTTATTATGAGATGAAGACCCATATAAGCCCAAGCCAAGGCATGGCATTGGTGAGTCTCTAAGCAAAGTTATCATGTAAGTCCAAGACAAGTCTTGGCATTGAAAAGCTATAAAGAGATAGAGATCCCATGTAAGTCCAAGCCAAGGCTCAGCATTGACAAGTAAAGATACCAAGTAAGACCATGTCGAGACATGGCAATGGTAAGTTCCCAAGGGAACTCATAAGGAATACTTCGTGTAAGCCCATGTCAAGACATGGCATCAATACCAAGTAAGAGATCCCATGTAAGGCTATATCAAGGATATAGCATTGGCATCAAGACACATGTGTTTTGAGATTTAGTATCCTCTATTATTCATAGTAATTCATCGGGCAAAAGAGTAAAGATTAAATGAGAAAGTAAGAAAGTTAAGTAAGTAAAGTTATTATCAAGTTATGCTAGTCAGAGTTAATTAAGAGTACTATTCATGATATGAATGATGAAGTTGAGATTATGCTTATCATAGTAAAGTATACTGATCTATGTGATCAAGTGATACATGTATCTTGTTACCATACGAACTTAAGAATAGTAAGTACCATGAGATATGTAAGAATCAGTAAGAGTAAGTAAGCTTAAATACTTGAGATTTCATAATGCCATTGTTTATGATGAATGGTTAATGTTAAGCAAATATATTGCTATGTGAATTACATGCAAACTTACTAAGCTAAATGCTTACGTCCTTTATTCTCTCTTTCCATGTAGTCCCGCCAAGCTAATCTCGTGGATCATCGTCACCGAAGCTCGGAGCACACTATCAATCGCTATTTTGCTATAGCCAAGTTGTTTTTATTAAGTATGGCATGTATAGGAAACATTTCATTTTGAGTTATGTTTTAAAACTAGCCAAAGTGTTGGCTATCAAGCTTAGCATTCTTTTTGTATATGGCCAAAGAGATGAGTCATGAATGATTAAGTATGTATGTTTTAATCTATCAATGAAGTATGCATCCTTGTTCATGTTAGATGTAATACTTGAGTCATTGAATTGAGCATGAGTTTGGTCTTGATTTCGTGGTGGCAATTGGCTTGGTAAATAGCCTCTAAGTGCCCACACACGGATGGACACATGGGCGCAGGGTTCAGGCCGTGTGCACCGCACCTTTGTATCTTAAGTCGAGAATAGGCCACGGGGCAGCTACATGGGCGTGTGTCTAGACTCTAGGCCGTGTTAAGGTAGTCGGTGTGCACCACGGGTGGTGGCACTGGCGTGTGCCTTGGCCGTGGGGCATTGGCGCGCATCGTGGGGTTTTAGGCACACGGTTTGGGGCCACGGGCGTGTCCAGGCGTGTGTAATTTCCCAAAGATTCACCATGTGAAAGACACGGGCATGTTTTAGGGGTGCACGGGCGTGTCCCAAGTCAAACGGACGTGTGACCCCTGTTTGGAGAGAAAGTTTCCAGATGAGTTCCGAAAGTTTCGGGACATAAGTCTGAGGCCTCGTAGGCCCATGAAATGTCTGATTTGACTAAGAAAGAGAAGTTTTTAATTCGGAACGAAATTTTATAGCCCGTAAGTACATGTTTAAGTGAGTTCAAGCATGGTAATGTCTCGTATCTAGTCTTAGTCTCGGACTCGGGTATGGGGTGTAACACTATACCTTGATCTTTTCTCAAATTAGTGGTAGAAATAGGTAGATCTTATTACGAGGATTTCAAAAATGTAAAAATCATTAAAAACGTGGCTAGAACGGACTTACAATTGATCTTGGAAGCTTGGGAAACCCTAGCTATGTCTTCTCCATGCAAGTTTCGGCCATGGGGTAGAAGATGGACAAATTTTGGCTTGATTTTTACTTTTTAATTCATTTTAATTACCAAATTACTAAAATGCCTTTAATGAAAAACTTTGGAAACATGCCTAACCATGTCCATTTTTGTCCACCAACTTAACCAATGGTCTAATTACCATTTAAGGACCTCCAATTTAAAATCTCATAGAAATTGGACACCACTAACATATAGAATTCAACTTTTGCACTTTTTACAATTTAGTCCTTTTGACTAAATTGAGTGCCCAAACGTCAAAATTTTCGAACGAAATTTTCGCGAAATCGTTCCATAAAACTTAGACCGTAAAAATATAATAAAAACAAATTTTACTGCGTCAAATTTGTGGTCCCGAAACCACTGTTCCGACTAGACCCAAAATTGGGTTGTTACGCTCTAAGTTTTCCCATTGAAAACTTAAGACTCTTAACCAAGTCATAGACTTGATTATTACAAAATAATGCACTCTAAAGTCAGGTTCCTTAGTTAACAAAATAGGTGCTTTCAACTCATGTGCAAAATCTATACAAGTTTGCATACATTATATAAGCATGGACTTGCTAAAATAACATTTCCTATACAATAAATTATCCCTTAAAATAAGTAAGGTAAACATAACATAAATCTCAAAGATAAGTCTTCCATTAGCTAAGGATATATTCTCTTCAATAGACCTAATTCGATCTTCTTCTTAGTTTTGGGGATGGTAATTGAATTGATTTAATCCCAATAAATCTTCAAAATACCATGCACGAGTAAATTGGATATCAAGGATGGGATGACGAGTATCTCAATCAACCAAGTAGATCGTATCCTAAAAAAAATTGTTGCCAAAATTTGACAATTCAAACATGGAAATTTTCATAGTAACTAATACTACAGGCAGTTGGGACTAGTCCAAGCACTAGATGGACAAAGCCTCAATAGAGCTAATCTTGAGTTACATGTTGTTTATTTCTAATGATTCTATTTGTATGCACTTCAATTTAGTTAACATATGGTATATTGGAACTGCATTTTTATACCATTGATCTTAATGGAATGCTTAAGGTGCAAATTTGTTTTCTGTGCGTAGGTTTTGTAGATACATGATTATGCATTCAGGGTTGAGTAATTTCAATTAAAGGGGATCATGTAGCTTTTAAGTTTGTAATAATGTTTTGCACATTTTACTTAGTTTGGGCATGTACAACTAGGACCCTTGTTGTGAATTTGATGTTTGATTGTTGTAAGTTATGATATTGTGTCGACTTTGGTTACTTGAAACTTATATGATAAGTTTATGCATCAATTTTGTTTTTATTTTGTCACACCTGGGTTTGCTTAGGGACTCAAATTTATAGGAACTTGGGAGTTAATTGAACAAAGTAGAGAGTTGGTGGAAACACGAAAATATACACACTTTTTCATGCCCTTTTTAACTCAAATTCATGTAGTTTCGGTAAAATTCTTGTCCAAAAATATATAATAATTATAAAATAATTAAATTGCACTTAAAATTTTAACATGTTGAATTTTAATTAATTTTATATTAAATTTTAATTAATTTTGATTTATTTTCGTCAGATTCGCACAAAGGGCGAAAAATAGCTCGATGGACACTACTAGAAGCGCAAAACTGAGAAGCGATTTTGAAGCATCAAGGTGAATTAATTTTTCAGCCTAAGACGGTCCAAATTATGAATATTAATTCATAATGTAATTAATTTTAATTTTAATCCAAATTATTTTGGGTTAAATAATTATTATTAATTAATTATGAAAAAAGGTCCAGTTTAGCTAAATCGAGAAAACCGATCCAACTTAGCACCGGGCTACCCAAAACCGTCCCACATGCTGACCCAATTAGCTTGTTTGGCTGATTATTTGGCTTGCAAAATAGCCTTTGAAGACTCCTTGAATTTGCATTCAAACCCCTCCACTTATCATGCCTTCTTAGATTTGCCGCTACCTAAAAATAGCAAGTTTGAAACCTTCAAACTTGCCACATATGTGGCCAGCCATGGGGGGATTTTATGGCTACTGATTTTTGCTATTTTTAGCAGCCATCTCTGTAACACCCCTAACTTGAATCCATCATCGAAACAGGGTTACGGAGTATTACCAAAGTTTACAATTTAAGCGGACAGAAAATTCAAACATTGTAACGCCCCGAATTTAGGCCTAGAAGTATTGGGCCTTGAGTATGGGTCCGTAAGGAGGCTGCAAATAGGTATTTAATTGTGCAAGGATATAACACAATTAAATGTCTGCTCAAGTGGTTAAGGGTCCTGAGAAGTGTTGGAAAAGTCCTGGGCTCTAGCAAAAATTTTGGTTTTAAGTGAATAAAACCCTGGATGCTTGGATGTAGGCCTTTTAAATTATTTTGATAAAAAAATGATACAAGGAAGCATGTGGCCTAGTGGTTGTGGCGTCATTAAGGGTGTAAGGGAGCTTGGGTTCAAACCTTGGCTCTTGCAGAATTTCTTTAATTTTTGGCTCTTATAAGAATCTGGACACTGGCACATAGGTTTTATAAATATTTGCGCATGTTTTAAGTTATAAAAAGAGCTTGTGTTGTGGTGGCATGCAACGTCTGGAGCATAGGAGAGGGCAAGGGTTCGAATCCCATTGCAAGTAAAAAGGGATATTTATTTTGCAGTTGGGACGGTTTTGGAGGATTTATGGAGGGATCCCACATCGAGAAGCTAGCATGAGAGTAGGCGAGAAGCTGGCTTTAAATAGAGCGATCCATGAGGAGAGTAAGCATACATTGGTTGGCGTTTGGGCATAGGAGTGTTCGGAGCTCGGATTAACTCCAGATTCACTGCAAAATAAATATCCCTTTTTGCTTGCAATGGGATTCGAACCCTTGCCCTCTCCTATGCTCCAGACGCTACATGCCACCACAACACAAGCTCCTTTTGTGACTTAAAACATGCGCAAATATTTATAAAACCTATGCGCCAGTGTCCAGATTCTTATAAGGGCCAAAAATTAAAGAAATTCTGCAAGAGCCAAGATTTGAACCCAAGCTCCCTTACACCCTTTATGACGCCACAACCACTAGGCCATATGCTTCCTTGTATCATTTTTTATCAAAATAATTTAAAAGGCCTACATCTAAGCATCCAGGGTTTTATTCACTTAAAACCAAAATTTTTGCTAGAGCCCAGGTTTGAACCCAGGACTTTTCCAACACTTTTCAGGACCCTTAACCACTTGAGCAGACATTTAATTGTGTTATATCCTTGCACAGTTAAATACCTATTTGCAGCCTCCTTACGGACCCATACTCAAGGCCCAATACTTCTAGGCCCAAATTCAGGGCATTACAACTCACCCCTCCTTAAAGAAATTTCGTCCCCGAAATTTCCTACTAACAGGGTGGTTGTGTAACAACTACACCCCTACACTACCGCTGCGCACTCTGATCCCAATAACACTAATACACTTTTAACTTAATCTTGAAAACTCTTACACACAACCAAACATCTAACCACAGAAGCAAATAGATATTTATCACACATGCATGCAATTTCTATATTCAAACATCACATCCAAACAAGACACACCTGACTTAAAAGGGACTGTGCAATCCCGAACCCGATGCTACTTAGACCCGCATCTAAGACACGCTCCTGACTTCCTCCAACATTCACCCGGATGGCGCCTTTTTCAATGCTCGCAAGCCAGAAAGTTCAGACGCTTCTTAACGTGTTTCACAGAATGAGGGTCTTGCTTCAGAGGACTGTGATCCCTCTACCTGCTGCACTCCGAGCACCTAGCCTGAAGTGTTTCACCATATGCCTTAACTCCTGCCTCAAACACTTCTTTCAGCACTTCCCTTACCAACCGGGCCAGTGCCTCCGTACGAAGCTCCGGGTTATCGCTACCCGAAGTTGGCGGACTTACCTCGACCACCGTCTCCTAAACCATCTTATGTTCCGGAGAGACGGGCGACTTCTCGCGGCCTTCTTGTTTTCGAAATCCATCACAGTACTGTTGCTAGCTAAAAAAACAATCTGATTTCCAGAACATACACTGAATAAATACAATCGGATTAACTCCAGATTCCTATCAGGTGTGTATTTCGCACTACTCTAGCTGTAGAGCGGCAAATGCTGAAATGCCGGTCACACGGCGATGGTAGTTACACGAGCGCGGCGAGCGCACGCGTGTGGGAGCTTCGACGCGATAGTTGAGGCCATCATGAGTGTTCTTGTGGGTTTAGCTGTTTGGGCCACGATAATGAAAGGGGCCATGTGAGGCCAATGGGCCCGTGGGCCCAATCAGATAAGTTGTATGATTGTGTAGTAAATATTGGACTGGACTATGTGAATCTCATATCTATGGCTAAATTTGGGCTAAATGGGCCACACGAGCATGTGGGCCCATTTGGGCCAATAATGGGCCCTAGGCCCACTCGCATCGTTATCTCTGTTTAGAATACCTTGGTTTACAAAATTACTGAAATACCCTTGGTTTACAAAATTACTGAAATACCATTGGTTTACAAAATTACTAAAACACCCTCGACTTGTAAAATTACCGAAGTACCCCCGATTTGTAAAAATTATTGAAATACCCTCGGTTTGCGAAATTACCAAAGTACCCCTAATTTGCAAAATTACCGAAATACCCTCAGTTTGCAAAATTACCGAAATACCCTCGATTTGCAAAATTACCGAAATACCCTCGATTTGCAAAATTACCAAAATACCCTCAGTTTGCAAAATTATCAAAGTACCCCTAATTTGCAAAATTACCGGAACACTCCCAATTTGTTAAATTACCGAAACACCCCCGATTTATAAAATTACCGAAATACCCTTAATTTACGAAATTATCGAAATACCCTTGATTTATAAAATTACCGAAATGACCCTGATTTGTGAAATACCCCTGTAGGGTAGAATTACTGAAATACCTCTTTAGGGTAGGATTACTGTAATACCCTTGTAAGGGTAAAATGATCGTTTTACCCCTCGAGGGTAATTGACTCACTTGAGGTACAATTGGGTGATTTGTGCAGAATTGATTGTTGTGGATGTGTGTATGTATGATTGTTTATGGGCATAACATTTCGCATACATGACATACTACATGGGGTTGGGACATTGATACGGAGGAAGTTCTGATAGGGTCGCATGGGTCGCATGACGACTGTGGATCCAGTATTGATCTGTTAAGGTCGCACGAGTCGCATGAGATGACTGTGGACTGACAGACGACTTAAAGCCGCGTAATATGATTATGGCTCTGTGCCAACCTAAATATGGCTCTGTGCCATCTTGATTATGGCTTTGTGCCAATCGTATTTACCCGTGGCTATGTGCCTAACATATATAGTGACGACTCTGTGTCGATCATATTTACCCAAGGCTGTGTGCCGATTATATTACCGTCACTGATGGCTATGTGCCAAACATAATACAGTTACTGATGGCTTTGTACCAATTATAATATCACTACTGAAGGCTTAGAGCCGTATATATATATATACTAGTAGCTTTGCTGCAATTTTGGTTAGTGCCGCAACAATTGCTAACATTGGGAGTGTAGGGATGGCGTGGGTGATTTTTTCCCCGCAGGTAGTGCAGGGTTGGACGGAGGCAAGTGCAGGGTTGGATGGGATGGGTTAGCATGCATCACACATTATGCATATGGAATTGATTCTGATATGGGCTAGGCCCAACTGTTACTAATATGGAGAATGGGCTAGGCCCAATTGATTCTGATAAGGGCTGAGACCCAAGTGAAATTATACTGGGCTTAGACCCACACATATTGTTCTGTTACTGTAATTGGGCTCCGGCCCAGACTGATTATGATTTTTGTCTGTTTTACTAACTATTTTAGTTAAGAGGGTATTACACACTGAGTTTTCGCAAACTCACCCCATTTTTAACTGTGCAAGTAATCCCCATCTTTAGGAGGATTAGTGCTGCGAGGGACTCGGAGATGGCCACACGACTACCTTTAGATTTCATTTATGCTTTAGATTCTATTTTGGGTTTTATTTATGTTTGAATTATATTCGTTAGAAGTAAATCACGGTTTTCCAAAATGTTAACTATTTTTAAACAACACTACATTTTCGCAACATTTTCGAAATGGTTTCGCGACTTAATCTTTTTCGTAAATCAATTTCTTTCAAAATTTGCTTCCGCAAGTAAAAAGATATTTTCGGAATAAAATTAATAATTTTTCAATGTACCATGTTTTAAAATAAACTAACGTAACTGAGAGTTTACTTAAGCTTTTAAACAAGAAGGGTTTTTAATGAAAACAAGGTTTTCGAAAAACACTTCAATGTGACACACCAGATTCGGGCCTAACTTCTAGGTCGGGTTTGAGGTGTTACAAACATTTCATAACATTTAGAATTCATGTCAGAAACCAATCATAATCATGCATATTGTCCCTAAAACGAGCCCTCGAGGCCCAAAAATACACCTTAGAAACAAGTCAGGACTAAATCAGAAATTTAGAGAATTTTTCAGAAACTTACAAAATTTTCAAAACTGCAGGGGTCACACAGCCGTGTGGTCAGGCCGTGTGAGCAAACTGACTTGCATTTTTTAAAAGATATAGGGGACACACGGCCGTGTGTCACACACGGCTAAGACATACGCTTGTGTCTCTGCCTGTATGGACGAAAATAGGCCATTTTCCAAGCCATATTTCTCACACAATTTGGTACCAACCTAAACACAACAATTTGCATATAACTAAGTCATAAATAGGCATCCAAAACTATCCAAAATCAAGCTTAAAACATGTAATATCATCATGTACAACCAATATGCCCTTAGGCACCTCAAATGACAACTTATAATATGAATATTCATGTGTTCAATATATCCAAATGTATAACTCGCTTATATGCATATTTGCATCCAAAGTTTATCAAGCAAATTTGCATAATTTCTTACCAAATTACTTACCTTCCAAAACATATCATTTGATGCCAATTCATGATCAATTCTTCACATTCCAAAACACATATATGAAATGCACATTGGGCTACCTTTTTACCACTCTTCATTCAATCATAAACCAAACCACACATCAACCATAATAAGCAAAATATGCACATATCCAAAATTCCATAACACAAACCAAACAAGTGACTAATCTCAACAAAACACATATAAGTCACATTAGCCAAATTAACCTATACATGCCATTATAACCGAAATTAAACAACCGAATGTACCAAAAGAGCCGATGGATAGTGTGATATAGCTCTGACAAGCTTCCAACCCGAACGAGCTTCCGAATAACTATAAAACACAAAAAATAACACAGAGTAAGCATTTAAGCTTAGTAAGTTCATATAACAAAGAAATTAACTTACCATTTAGTCACATTTAAGGTAAGCATGCAAAGCATATCCAAACTCAATTTGGCCAAAGGCCTAAACACATGTCCTCATCAACCATGTTAGTCATGTAATTCATATAAATATCAAGAAACATGTATGAGCTCAACAATAATCAAACTTCCATGTACATATAATTTCCACTTCATGTATCTATATATCATGTACAAATCATTTTCATATATCTCATGTAAATACCTGCAGTAGTTCGTATTAAACTCATGTAATCTCGTACCAAAACAATGCCCGTTGAACCATTTAGAATATCGTTGGATACGCAGGTAGTACACACAAGGTGTGCTGAACTGTACTATATCAATTTCTGTACATGTATACTCATACGAGCTCTGAATCGGTATGCTCTTACGAGCTGTAAATGGTAAGCTCCTCCGAGCTAAATAATGATAAGCTACTCTGAGCTGAATAGCGGTAAGCTTATGCGAGCTAAGTATCGATAAGCTCATACGATCTGAAATCAGTAACCCTAATGACATGTCATTTGTATCCTACGAATTCCTAAGGTTCAAACGGGGCTCGGTAATTGTCGTACGTCATCGGATATATAATTAGTATTCATATATGATGATAATGCAAATAACATACATCTAATTCAATCAAAGCATATAATTACACAATTTAATTACACGAACTTACCTCGATGAGTGTACGTAGATACGAAGGCGACTAATCTGATATTTTCCTTTACCCCGATCTAACTCCGTACGAGGTCTAACCAGATCTAATTGATGGAAATAAGCTTGCCAAACCCTAAAGAGCAAAAATGGCTTCTTTTTCTTGGCTATTCGGTTGAAGAAACAAAGAAAGATGAAAGCCTTTTAATTTGTTTTAACTTATTATATCATTATTAACCAAATTAAAAAATTAACCTTTATAAACATTATTTATTTCACTAAATGCCAAGCCATTATCATCCACTAACATATTAATGGTCTAATTACCATATAAAGACCTCCACTTTAAAATTCTATAGCTATTTTATACCTTTAGCTATTAGAACCCAACTTTTGCACTTTACGCGATTTAGTCCTTTTCATCAAATTGAGCATGTAAACAGTAAAATTTCTTAACAAAATTTTTATACGGTAATACTATCATGCTGTAGACCATAAAATAATAATAAAATAAATTTTCTGAATTCAAATTTATGGTCTCGAAACCACTATTCTAATTTCACTAAAAACGAGCTGTTACAATATCAACCTATAAATACCCCCTTGGCTACTCATTTCAAAAACAGCTCAAAAACCTCTCATCCTTTCATTTCCCTCTCACTCTCTCTTCAAAACCCTTCCTTTGTTCTTTATTTTCCTTTCCATTCCCTTACCTATTTCACCTCTTGGAAAAGATTCATTCAACCACCGTCTGAAGCAGCATTCAAGTGTTCATGGAAGCCTCGGTTCAACAAGAACAAGCGGAGAAGGAGGAGCGGAGCTAGTTAAGCCTCAGAGAAATACCAAATTTGATTATTGTTCCTTATCCTTTTAATTTTATTATTGTTGTCATGAACATGTCTATGAATACTTGTGATGTTGATATGTTTAATTTAATTAATATGGCTTAAATTTAATGTGTGTTAGGTTGATTGCATTTCGTCCACTTGAGTTATTAAAATTATGTTTGTGCTGTTATAGGTGATCACTGTGAAGTCAGAGTTTTAAAATTTATAATGAGAATGATCGAACCTAGAAACTAACTATGACAACGATTGAGGCAAGTGCACCTATCAAACAGTAGTATAGCTTAGGCAAGACTGGATTGTCGAACCCAAAGGAACTAAAAGTACTAATACTAACTTTCTTTCTATTATTTAGCCTAAAATAAGTGAAGTTGTTTATTAATCTAAATTAACTAATTACTAAGCCAAAGACGCAAAGACAAAAAGAATGAATTGGGGAAATACTTGGGAAAAACTCAGTTGATTAAGATGATACCCTTAGGAAGAATCCACCTAGACTTCAATTGTTATCTAACACTGAACCAGACGATTTATTCACTTGACTTGATCCGTAGGATTCCATAATGTACATTAGACCCTCTCTCAAAGCGAATAGCGACTAACCCTAGGTTGATTAATTGAAATCTCTTTCTAATTAAAACCCCTAGAATCGCATTAACTCGATCTATGGATTCCCATATTAAGTTTCACCCTAATCCGGCAACGCTTCGCCACCCTATCTCTAGGAGTGCGAACAACTCCGCTGTAATTATGCTAGATCTATGAATAGACAGGGACCTTTGCTCCACCACCTAAGCACATCATACTTGAATTAATATCCGCGAAATATTAAAACAAGAATTAAGCACACATAATTAAGAACAAATCAAGTATTTATCATATAGTTCAGAAAATAATAACAAGATTCATCTAGGTTTAATCCCCCTTCAGGTATTTGAAGGCTTAGTTCATAATAATAAAGAAAAACATCTCAGAAGAAAAGATAACACAAAACATAAGAAATCCCTAAAACCCCCTGAAGGAATTGAAGAGGAGATCCTCCGTCTTGAGTAGAATTCCGACTTCTTGAGATGGATCAACTGGCTATCCCTTGAGTGTTTCCCACAAATCTGACCTCTTCGGCTCGGCTCCTTGGCCTAGCTAACCGCCCGCTTTTAGGTTATACCTAGGGTCTTTATATAGGCTTTTGAAATAGGTTTCTTTGCCCCTAAGTATCCTTTTTCGAGTGAAATTACTCTCCTCCACGGCAGGGGCACGGCCATGGCACACGCCCGTGTGAATCGTGGCCAGGCCGTGTTGGACTCCGTTAATGAGGCACGGCCGTGTAGATCGACTTCAGGCCGTGTTCTAGTATATTTGAGGAGGCACAACCGTGTGGGCTTTCCAAAGCCGTGTCGATTTCTTCTTTGGCCCATTTTGGTCCATTTTGAGCCCGCTTTCTGCTTTTTTATTCTTGGGTGCTTTCCTGAGTATAAAACATGAAAAGAAAGGATTAAGAGCACCTTTTTACATAAATCAAGGGATAAATCATCCAAAAGTATGCTAAATGTGGGATTAAAATATGTTACTATTTCGGTTTATCAAATACCCCCACACTTAAGCTTTTGCTTGTCCTCAAGCAAAGTTCTCAATTTACAATTAAAACGAACTTTCTATAATTCATAATTCCTATCAACAATGTTTTATCATAATTCATAGATAATTTATACATGGATAATTCAATTCAAAGAGTTCTAAGGATTCAAACAATCTAAGTCATAGATTTGTAGCTCGAAAATATAGGCGCCTCCCCTTTTCTAAATAATTACCTTTAATTCAAAACCGACAAGGATTGACATCCTCACAAAAGATTCACTCAAATCACTCAAAGTGTTTAAGGTTCAAAATTTAGGCACTCAAAAGTCGAACATGAAAAGTTAATCCCATAGGCTTGCCTAAAAATCAAATCTCCGCCACTATAATATGAGATGATGCACAAATCAAAAGGTCTTTGTCAGGGTTGTAATGGGGCTAGGGTTAAGGTGTGGTTAAAGGCTGAATTAGAGGGTTAGAATCGAGATTGAATTGATAATTTACCTAAATAGAAACAATAAACTGAATAAAAGTAATTACATCAACTGAAAGCTAATAATACTAATAATATGAGCTTCTTCTTCAATATTTGGAATTCAAACGTATAAGCTCATTTAATCACAAAACTAGTAATGAATAACGAATATACTTCAATTTTTTTTAATCAAGAACAAATCATAAATACATAACAAAGGATAAATTACTAAAATAAAAAACATAGTTAGGCTATTAATCAAATCAAATCTCGATATAAGGGTAGTCAAAAGGAATGGGGATAACAAAAACAAAGGGTTTCTGGGTTAATATTAGTGGTTATGTCAATAAAAAGGGTTGTTAGGATTAAAAGGGGTTCACTAGGGGTTAATTATGAGGGTAGGCTTTTAATGGAGTTAGTGGGTTAAAACTTAGGTGCCTTAATCATCTCTGTATATCAAATCATAGGTGTGGTCTCGATATGTATAAACGGGGCAAGTTCTAGAATAACAAATCAATGTTGACATACTCATAATCAATAAAGTGAGCATGAAAAAGAATATATGCTCTATAAGGCTCAAAAAATCACAAAAATTATGGGTATTTTTGACATCAACCTCGTAAATTTCAAACTTCAAAGTAATATTTAAACTCAGGTAGACAACCTAGAAAATTTTTAATTTCTGAAAAATTGACTTATCATGCTTGATTCTCTAGTATTCTTAGAATTTAATTATCAATGCACAATTTAAAACATATCAATAAAAATCATAAATCATTAGAAATTTCATCCTAATGATAATATGAGAAATTTACTTAAAAACAAGACTAAATTCAGGATTTTGAGAATAATGAAAAAAATTAGGCACGTCTAAGATTCACCCCCCCACACTTAAGATGTACATTGCCCTCAATGTACAAGGTTAGATAATAACACAATGATACTAAAATCATAAGATATGGGGAGAAGTGAAACTTCCTAAATTATGGATGAAATCCTTGGAGGATGTGGAAAATACGTTGGAGGGGTCGGTCTGGATGACGATCCTGCGCTAGATGAAGAAATTGGGTAGCTCATGGAGGATTAGCCAGGGTATAATAATAATAATTAAAACTATACTAATTAAATAATTAAAGAAAAACAAGCTAAAGTGAAGAAAAATAAAGATGAAACTAAAATTAAAAGAAAAGATGGATGGACCGTAGAGTCCTTATTGTTGGGTGTGATTTCTAAGGCTGGGGATATAGTGGTGGTCGTGGTGTGATTCCCTAGCAGGCTTTAGAACCTAAAATCAAGAAACTAAGATAAAATGAGCTAGATTAAGCATAAGAGTGTTAAAGAGAAGTTAAATAAAGGAGAAGAGTAGAGAAGAAGAAAAATTAAATGGTCTCAAAGACCCTTGGCTTGTCGAGTGATTGAAGCAGCCAGCATGAACTTATATGTATCGGTCTCCTTGAGGGAGATTATGCTTGTTTCCTTCCGCTTCTTCGTCATGGCCAAAAGATTAAGAAAAATGCTATAAGAATGAAGAATGCTAAGAATGTATGGTGTATAAGGGTGCAAGGGAGGAAGAAGGGTGAAAATTAGGTGAGAAGAGGGAGGGTGGGTGGTTTAAATAGAGTTTTCAAGTCAGGTGCAACCCCACGCCTGTGTACCATGGGCGTGTTGTTTCACACGGCCGCATCGCACGGCCGTGGTGGGCTTCGTTCGTTTTTCCCACGCCCATGCTCAGGTCGTCACGCCCGTGTGTGATAAGTCAGTGTCGTCCACGGCCGCGTCGCACAGTCATGGCGATTTGTCGGTGCCCGTGGGGTGATGGTTGGAGTCCGTGACTTCAAAGATTTGATTCTCTCTAACTCTTACCACCTCTGCCATGTCAGTACGGTGATCCGGAGCCTCCATACGGCCACGGCCACAGCCGTGTGCTAGGCCGTGTGGCCTGGAAATCTGCATTTTTGGTTACTTTAAAGCTAGATACTATAAAGAAAGGATAAAATAGGATAAATAATAAAAAATAAAAATGTAAAAGTTAATGGGGTTAGTGCTCGGGTTGCCTCTCGAGAAGCGCTCGTTTATAGTCTTAAGCTAGACTTTCCTCTCGTTTGCATCATCAGGGTGGTTTGATGAGTTGGAAGTCCTTCCACATGCTATCAGTTTTATCCTCGTGAAAAAGTTTAAGTCGAGATGTGTTTATAGTAAAAGTACCAAAAATAAGATTACTTACCTCGACTGTTCCGTATGGGAAAACATTGGTTACCCTAAAAGGTATTTCTTTGTTTGTGTTAGGGTCCAGAGGAGATATTCAAGGATCTTCCTTATCTAACAGTACCTGGTCTCCTATTTTGAAGTGGTTTGTTGTTCCTATGAGCTCTTCTAGGGGCTTCTTCGGTTTTACCTTGTGTGGTTCCGGTTCTTCGTCGTGTATCCCTAATTTTTCCTTGAAGTGTCTTCCACTCGTCTAGATCATCGATCTGAATCCTTTGATCTTCATGAACTACTTCCTTGTTGGTATGGGGTTTAGGATCGGGTTCAGTTGTATTCTTTTGTGGTGCTTCCTGAAAATAAAGGTTAACCGAATGGTTATTAGTAGAATTTATGTTCTCACCTTGATTACTCTATGTTCTGGCCGAGTCGAGAGCCTTGAGGGTGACCGTCTCATTACCTACATGAAGTATGAGTTCTCCTGCATCATTATCAATTTTAGTCCTGGCAGTTGCTAAAAAGGGTCTTCCTAAAATTAAGGGAATCGAATTATCCTCATCCATGTCTAAGATAATAAAATCTACTGGGAAAACAAATTTGTCAATTTTTACAAGAATGTCTTCGATAATACCCCTAGGAATTCTAACAGTTTTATCAGCTAATTGAATGCTCATCCTAGTTTGTTTGGGTTTCCCTAGACCTAATTGTTTAAACAATTTATAAGGCATGACATTTATGCTTGCCCCTAAATCAGCTAACGCATTATCAACAGTTAGTCTACTAATTAAACATGGAATTGTGAAACTCCTTGGATCTTTTAGCTTTTGTGGTAGTCTATTCTGTAACATTGCTGAGCATACTGCGTTTAATTCCACATGTGGATCCTCGTCTAATTTGCGTTTGTTAGTCAAGAGATGTTTTAAAAGTTTCCTCGAATCTGGCATCTATGAAAGAGTTTTAAGTAGCGGTAAGTTAATATGTAATTTTTTTAAAAGTTTAAGAAACTTACCGAACTGTTCCTCTGTGTCGTCTCTCGTTAACGCTTCGGGATATGGTTTGCGAGGTTGGTACTCCTTGATTACCGGTTTTGGCTTGTCTTGTGTTTCCTTAACTTTACCTTTTTCTACCTCATTTCCTTGTATTGGACTGGGTTTGTCTAATCCTTCACTTTCTTGAGCTGTTATGGCTTGGATTTTCTCCTTTGGATTAATCTCAGTGTTGCTTGGTAGACGCCCTTGCGATCGCTCAGACATCAGCTTCGCGAGTTGTCCAACTGACTTAAAAACTTCCTCAACTGACTTAGTGACTTCCCTAACTTGGCTCTCGATCCCTTTGATCGATGCTTGTTGGTTCTTAAGGGTGGTTTCAGTGTCTTGGAGACGATTTTCTATGGATGCCATGAATCTTGTTAGCATCTCTTCAAGATTCGGCTTCTTCTCCTGTGGATAGGGCTGATTTTGGAAATTTTAAGGAGGTTGTTGTCTTTGATTTCCTTGATTTCCTTGACCTCCCCACAAAATATTTGGGTGGTTCCTCCAACCTGGGTTATAATTATTACTATATGGATTATTATTAGATCTGAAATTGTTACCTATATAGTTCATCTGTTCACTCTCTGTGCCCGATTGGTAGTGTGGGCACTCAGGATTCGCCATGGTTCCACTTACGTTGCACTGCATTACTGGATGTACCTGCGAAGAACACAAATTATCAAGCTTTTTATTCATCATCTCTACCTATGTTGATAGCATGGTTACTGCATCTATGTTGAAAACTCCGACTGATTTTGTTGGTTTGGTCCTTGTGACCTGCCACTGATAGTTATTCGGTGACATCTCTTCAATAAACTCGTAGGTCGCTTCTTGGGAGTTCTATTGTTCGGGGTTCCACAAATTTGAATCAATTAGTTGCCTCGTTGAGGGGTTTACACCATTATAGAAAGTTTAGACTTGGAGCCACAAGGGTAAACCATGGTGCGGACACCTTCTCAAGAGATCCTTATATCTCTCCCATGCGTCATATAATGTCTCTAAATCCATCTGCACAAAAGAAGATATATCATTCCGTAATTTGGCCATTTTGGCCGGTGGCAAATATTTTAATAAAAAATTTTCGGTCATTTGATCCCATGTAGTGATTGACCCCGTGGTAACGAAGTTTAACCAACTGTTTGGCTTTATTCCTTAATGAAAAGGAAATAACCAAAGCCTTATGGCATCATCGTAAACGCCATTTATTTTGAAGGTATCACGTAACTCTAAAAATTAGCTATATGAGTGTTTGGATCTTCGTCCCGCAAACCATCAAATTGAACAAATTGTTGAATCATTTGTATAGTGTTAGGCTTTAATTCAAAACTATTAGCAGCTATAGCAGGCCTAACAATACTAGATTCGGCTCCTGTTAAATGAGGTTTAGCATAATCATACATAGTACGCGGAGCATTATTTTCTGCCACATCTTGTGGTGGTGGATTATTTTCGTCCATCCCTTCAGTAGGATTGGATCTATCTTCTCGCTCTTCTTCTGTGTAATTTAGGGCTCGCCTAATTTCTCTGCGATTCTTGCGAATGGTAGCTTCAATATCACTGTCGTATACTAGTGGTCCTCTCGGGTTCCTTCTAGTCATATACTAGAGGTACCTGCTAGGAAAAAGAAAGAACGAAAATTAGAAAAGTTAAAACTAAGATAAAAAAAATAAAAGTAAATTGCAAAAAATAAAAAAAATGGCTAAAGTAATAAAAATAGAGCTTTCTTAATATTTTAGTTCCCCGGCAACGGCGCCAAAAACTTGATCGCTGTGAAGTCAGAGTTTTAAAATTTATAATGAGAATGATCGAACTTGGAAACTAACTATGACAACGATTGAGGCAAGTGCACCTATCGAACAGTAGTATAGCTTAGGCAAGACTGGATTGTCGAACCCAAAGGAACTAAAAGTACTAATACTAACTTTCTTTCTATTATTTAGCCTAAAATAAGTGAAGTTGTTTATTAATCTAAATTAACTAATTACTAAGCTAAAGACGCAAAGACAAAAAGAATGAATTGGGGAAATACTTGGGAAAAACTCAGTTGATTAAGACGATACCCTTAGGAAGAATCCACCTAGACTTCACTTGTTATCTAACACTGAATAAGACGATTTATTCACTTGACTTGATCCGTAGGATTCCCTAATGTACATTAGACCCTCTCTCGAAGCGAATAACGACTAACCCTAGGTTGATTAATTGAAATCTCTTTCTAATTAAAACCCTTAGAATCGCATTAAGTCGATCTATGGATTCCCATATTAGGTTTCACCCTAATCCGGCAACACTTCGTCACCCTATCTCTAGGCGCGCGAACAACTCCGCTGTAATTATGCTAGATCTATGAATAGGTAGGGACTTTTGCTCCACCACCTAAGCACATCATACTTGAATTAATATCCGCGAAATATTAAAACAAGAATTAAGCACACATAATTAAGAACAAATCAAGTATTTATCATATAGTTCAGAAAACAATAACAAGATTCATCTAGGTTTCATCCCCCTTCAGGTATCTGAAGGTTTAGTTCATAATAATAAAGAAAAACATCTCAGAAGAAAAGATAACACAAAACATAAGAAATCCCTAAAACCCCCTGAAGGAATTGAAGAGGAGATCCTCCGTCTTGAGTAGAATTCTGGCTTCTTGAGATGGATCAACTGGCTATCCCTTGAGTGTTTCCCACAAATCTGACCTCTTCAGCTCGGCTCCTTGGCCTAGCTAACTGCCTTCTTTTAGGTTATACCTAGGGTCTTTATATAGGCTTTTGAAATAGGTTTCTTTGCCCTTAAGTATCCTTTTCCGAGTGAAATTACTCTCCTCCACGGCAGGGGCACGGCCATGGCACACGCCCGTGTGAATCGTGGCCAGGCCGTGTTGGACTCCATTAATGAGGCACGGCCGTGTAGATCGACTTCAGGCCGTTTTCTAGTATATTTGAGGAGGCACGACCGTGTGGGCTTTAGTGCAGGCCGTGTCGATTTCTTCTTTGGCCCATTTTGGTCCATTTTAAGCTCGTTTCTCGTTCTTTTTATTCTTGGGTGCTTTCCTGAGTATAAAACATGAAAAGAAAGGATTAAGAGCACCTTTTTTAAATAAATCAAGGGATAAATCATCCAAAAGTATGCTAAATGTGGGATTAAAATATGTTACTATTTCGGTTTATCAATAGGTCTTATTAAAATGTTTGATTGAGTAAAACCATGACTAAGTTATTCTTGCATTATAATTATAAGGTGACTAATGAATTAATTATTTGAACATGTTGAAATTGTAATTAGTTAGCACAATACTTAATCAGTGCATGTTTAATCTTCTAAGGTAGCTGAGGGTTAAATTAGTGATAGTGTTAGACAATACATTAGCCTTGCATAACTTGCAAGATTATTGTGATTAAACTGTTTCAAGGTAGGAATACGTTGTTACCTCACTTAATTTTTTATATGCTTATGAAGATTGATTAATTGTTTGAATTGGCATTGGAAAATGTTTAAGAGATTAGTTAATTTAATAAGTCTGTATGAGCAGTAGTTAGCAAATTACTGAGTTGCAGTGAATTTATTCGTAACAACATGAACATGAGTTTAATAATTCTAAGTTAAAAATGTAATTAATGTAACACAATTATGTCATCTTGATTAAAATTATCTTTTGAAATTGTGCATTGGAACTTTTATTTTTATTTTATTTTATTTTACTTAGTTAAATTTTAGTTTTTAATCACTTCCTCAAAATCAAAATATTTTTCTTCACCAAAGTGTTTTTAATTGCATTCATAAATAAATTCTTTTCACAGTCCCTGTGGGTACGATAACTCGACATTTACTTGTCACTTTATTACTTGTTGTGATTGTGTACACTTGCACATTTCCATCGTTCCAGTTGGCGGACTCTACTGAGAACTTTGGGAAAATTTTGTGATTGTCGAGAAGATAGTCAGCTTTCAATTATGGACTAGTTAGGATGGAACCGACTGGTTCCATGGTGGGAGACATAATAATTACCGATGATTGGCTAAGAGAGATTGGGAAACCGTGTATAGGAGTTATATATTTAGGAGATAGAAAACATTCTAGAAAAGGAAAATTTCCCTCAATCTATATACAAATTTCTTCTTACTTGCATTGTCTTCTTTGATTGTTCTGAAGAAAAGGAGAACTTAAAAGAGCTTTGCATGGGGCAGAAGTTGTGAGAATTAAAGACTGGAAGTTGAGAAATTGAGAAAATGGTAAGCCTTCTAATCCTTCTGAACTCGAGGATTCGAGGAAAGGAGAGAAAGAGTAAGGATTCCCTATTAAGTTCCTATAAAGTGGGTTCTGAGTTTTGAGGTTTAAAATGCCTTTGATTTAACCAATATTTGGTTGTCATGCTTAGCTGCAAGGATAAAAGAGGCTTTGGCATTGGGACAAGCTAAGCTAACAAGGAGAAAGGATTTAAGGTGACTCTTGTACTCTTCTCACTCCCCTTTGGATGTTGTAACCCCCTTACCCGTATTCAACGCCGGAACAGGGCTCGAGGCGTTATCGGACTTATAACACAAGCAATCACACAATTTCGAGTCATAAAATTTGCGTCCAAATTAAAACCATTCATATTCGATCATGAAGTCCCTATTACGAGCCTACGAGGCCTAAAATATGTATTGGAAGCGGTTCGGGACTAAACCGAGAACTTTAGAAATTTTTACAAAACTTAGAAAAATTTTACTAGATGTAGGGCTCACACGCCTGTGTGGTCCAAGGGACACGCCCGTAAGACCCTGGGACACGCCCGTGCTTTAGACCGTGTTCAAATTAGGGTGCTCTCTAACTTGTGCCACACGGCCGTGCCACACGCCTGTGTGCTAGGCCGTGTAGCACACACGGCTGAGACACACGCCCGTATCTCTGCTCGTGTGCTCAATTCTGGACATTTTGTTTTGCAACAATTAAGGTGCAGGGGACACACGGCCAGAACACATACCCGTGGGGCGGACCGTGTGTCACACATGGCTTAGACACACGCCCGTGTGGACAAATTAAAGGCTATTTACCAAGCCATTTGCCACCCTTGTACACACATACACTTACACCAATTCAAGGCACATACATAACATACTTAGGTAACCAAATCATCCACAATTATGACCAACACAATATCCACATCTATCATACTCACAACATTTACTAAGTTACAATTGACTACTTTCAATATACCTAATTGTATACTACTTTATCATTTCATCAATAGACCAAGTTTTCAAACATCTCACATTCATGTCATAAATAGTATTTCTATCATACACCAAGCATACCATGACCATATCACCAAAGTCATTAGCACACATATATGTATACTTAGGCTTACTGTAACAGTCCGGTTTAGACCCTAGTCGGAATAGTGGTTTTCGGACCATAAATTTCTAGTTAAAAAATATTTTAATATTATTTTCTATGTTTTTAGTATGTGAATTGACATGTGTGAAAATTTCGTGATTAAATTTGATCATTTGTGTGATTAATTTGATAAAAGGACTTAATTGCATAAAATGTAAAAGTGGCTTTCTATATGTTAAAGTGCTTATTTGCTTTGATGAATTAATTATGGAGTCCTTATGTTGTAATTTGGCCACTAAACCATGTGATGGACGGTTAAGGGCATATTATATATGGTTTTCTAATTAAATTATAAAGGTTAAATTAGTAAATGGTATATTATTATGTAATAAAATAAAACAAATATTAAAAAGCCATGCATTTGTTCATCTTTATGACCGAAAATACCAAAGATAAAGAAAGAAAAAGAATAAGTTAGGTTCGGCTATGGTTTTGCTTGATTGAGGTATGTAATTTGTTCGGTTTTTGATAATTTTTACGTTTTTGATATCGTTGTTTCAAATACTATAAAGCCCATGTCTCAATTTTTGAATTTTATGACGATTTTGTGTTTTGCCATTTTTGAAAGCTTGTGGTTTTTGTTGTTTGATGATGGAAAAATAAAGATATGTGATAGATTAATATGTTTTGTCTTTGGATTTTTGATGAATTTGAGTAATTTGAGCTAAATTGTGAAAATGTTACTTTGAGGGACTAAAATGTGAAATAAATGAAATGTGTGGACTTATATGAACTATATGAATATTCGGCCAAGCATGGGAAATATGAAATTTTGTGTATTTTGTGATTTTATGAAATAGGGACTAAAATGTCAAAAATGTGAATTTTAAGGGCTTAAGTGAAAAATGCCCTAATTATGTGTTTGTGGTTTGAATTGAATGAAATGTGTTATTAAATAGCCAAATTTGAATTTATATAGATCAAGAACAAAAGAAAGCGGAATTAGATCGGGGGAAGTCGAAAGTGGTCGAGTAGTCAATTCCATCCGTTCGTTTCTGTACGAGGTAAGTTCATAAGTAAATAAATGTGTTTAAAATTCTTATGAATATGTTTTATAATATCGAATTGAATTGTATAATTATACACATGTATTGCTGAAATGATATAAGCTTGGAATAACTTGTGTCGAGCTTAAATTGATCAAGATACGACGTCCGAAAGCCCCATACGAACCTTAGGAATAGTTAGGATACATATGTCATGACATAGGATTCTGATATGTGATCTCGTGTAAGACCACGTCTGGGATGTTGGCATCGACTTTTGTTTACATGTAAGACCATGTCTGGGACATTGGGATCGTATTTGATTTCGTGTAGGATCCTACCTGGGACAGTGGCATCGATATGTGATTACATGTAAGACCACGTCTAGGACGTTGGCATTGTACGAGCTTTTCGACTATCTGAGTATCCTTATTAATTCCGAATGGTTCAACGGGAAATATCGAGTTAAGATCGAATGTGAAATCGAGCTAAAGAGTCAGGTATGTGTTAAGTTAAATGCTTGGAAAAGTAAGGTAAGTATATACTTAAGATGAATATATGAAATATGCATTATGAAAGTGAGAAATATATATATGCTTATGAATATATGTGTATTTGGCCAAGATATTATAATTTGATATTGTTCATTGGATGGTATATGAGTTACAATTATGAATAATGTGTATTTGATTAAAGATTGCTTGATTCAACTTAGTTGATGTAATGCTAATGTTCATTAGATTATTATTTGCTTATGACTTACTAAGCTATAAAAGCTTACTTTGTGTGTGTGTTTTGTTCATTGTTTTATAGATTATCAAAGCTACGTGAAGCTAGGGGATCGTTGAGGCTCATCACCACACTATCAAACTATATTTTGGTACCTTTTGAAAGTGTATATATTGAAGTATGGCATGTATAGGCTAGAGAACTTTGATTATGTTTTGAAATGTGTAAATATAGCCATGTGATATGGCTTGTTAACGAATGTGTTTATGGATGAGTAGTCTATGCTATATTATGCATAATTTGGTATGGTTTGATGTGCTCATGGATGGCCTAATGAAATGGTCAATTTCAGTAAGTTTTATGGTTGATTTGGAAATTAATATGATGAAAAATTCTATGAATTGAATTGGATTAAAATGATGTATGATTCATATGTTTATGTTGTGAAGTTGGTGTTTTGAATTAGTATGTTTGAGTTGGATTTGTATATGGAAATGAATAATGTTGTTAAGAGTCAAATTGTGCATGTTTTGGTATATTTTTGGTTGCCTTTGGAACATGTATGGAAGTTTGTATGATACTTGTAGGTATGATCCAATTTTGGGTGGTAAATTGGCCTTGCAAATGGCCTATATTTGCCTATACGGATGAGCAAACGGACGTGTGTCTCGACCGTGTCTCTTAAGTTTGTAATTCGAATCAAGTCAGTGTTGTACATGGGCTAGACACACAGGCGTGTGACAGGCCGTGTTAATCAAGTCAGTGTTGCACACGGGCCAGACACACGGGCGTGTCTTCGGCCGCATGGTGCAAGTCAGAATGTATGCCTTGTTTCACACGGTCTTAGACATGGGCGTGTCTTGTGGCCGTGTGAGGCACACGGCCTGACCACACGGGCGTGTGACCTCTGTAACTTTGAAAAATATTTAAATTTCAAAAAATTTGTATGTGCTCGGTTTAGCCCCGACTCCTTTCCAATGTATGTTTAAGGTCTCGTAGACCTTCTAAAGGGACTCTATGTGTGTTTTTCGTTATGGAATGTTTGTGAATGTTTGATGTTAATGAAATATTTATGTTTTGATCTGATATGTTCGTTAACGCCTCTTAACCTTAGTTCGGTGACGGATACGAGTTAGGGGTGTTATACTTACAACCATGGTAGCCCAAATAAACCAATCTACATGGCCAAATATCAAAACAAGCCTTTGACAATCACAAGCCAACACATTGGCTATAATCACAATGACACATTTAACAAATGACTAAGTCCCTATACATGCCATAGACTTAAAATACTTGAATTCACTTATACCCAAAATGATAGCTTGATAGTGTGATAGGATCTCCGGCGAACTCCAACCCGAGCTAGCTCAATAACCCTATAAGACATTAGAGAGGAAGGGGGTAAGCTATATATATAGCTTAGTAAGTCCGTACGAAAATAATACGCAACTCTTACCAATCTTTTATCAAGTTCAATAATTTAAACACAAGATAATACAAATTGTTATAAAGCTTACAGTTATAATTTTCATTCAGTCATAAGGTTTACTCTATCAACTTATAAGCACAATTTAACATATGTTGGCATCAGCTTAACAGCCATAATCTCTCCTTTGTAACAAATTGCAGCAAATACGAATCATTTCAAACTTTATAGTAACCATGCACATTAATTATGTATACTCATTGTTTCCGAGCATATGTCTTAGTATCTTTCAATTGCCTAAACTCTTATCTTCCCTTACTTCCAAAACCATTTTAATACGCAAATATGCCAATCTTTCCTTTTTCTCATATCCGATAAATCACAATTTGTGTGAATAAACATGCTACAACATAACTCAATTTAGCCCGAAGTCCAATCACAAAATCGTCAATTGAATTTACCATGTATTTCATACATCACAAGTATTGACCAATAATCACAAGGTTTTCACAAAATATCACTGTAGAAATCATGAACTCACAATTTCATGAAGTCAATACATATAAACTTTACGTACATACCTGTACCAATTCGTAATAATTACATACTCTTTCCCTTCTTTCACATACTCGTTGAATTTCCCGTTGAACCATTTGGAATACTAAAGGATACTCGGGGGTCTCGTACACACAGTACCGTACCAATGCCATATCCCAGATATGGTCTTACATGTAATCTCGTATCGATGCCAATAGCCCAGCTATTGTCTTACACAAAGTCTCATATCGATGCCATATCCCAGATATGGTCTTACACGTAATCTCAAATAACCCTAATGTCATGACATTCGTATCCTACCTATTCCTAAGGTTCAACCAGGACTTTCGATGTACCGAAATCTCTGTCGGTCATTTCCGTAGTATCATACTCAATAGTATTCACATTTCATTTCAATAATATAACATTTACCACAATTATATCAATTAGGCATTTATACACATATAATTTAATGCTTATTAAACATACGAACTTACCTCGACATAGAAATGGCAAAAAGGACTAAATCGTCAAATACTCGTTTTCCCCCCGTTCTAACTCTGAACCTCGTTTTTCTCGATCTATAATATCAAATTTAACTTATTTAATCATTATACTATTCAAATCAGCCCAAAATCACATTATGGCAAAAATTACATTTTTGTCCCTAAATTTTTGACATTTTACAATTTAGTCCCTAGGCTCGTAAAATAATTTTCATTCAATATCATTACACCCAAGCCTAGCCGAACCTATATAATGCTTATAACAGCCCACATTTTTCATTTATTCACACTTTACTACTCATTTTACTACTTTTACAAACAAGTCCTTTTAGGCATTTTTACCAAAAATCACTTAGCAAAAGTCGTTTATCATACACCAAACATGCATTTTCTACCATTAGACATCAAAATACACAACCATCCAATATGGGTAAAATTTTAGACCTTGACATCTCTTCAAATTGATGGTAGAAATAGAAATATCGAGTTACAACGACTTCAAAAATGTAAAGAGCATTAAAAATGGGGCTAGAACGGACTTACAATCGAGCTTGGAAGCTTGAAAACCCTATTCATGGTTTCCCCTTGTGAATTTCGGCCATGGGAGGAAGATGGACAAAAATTGGCTTTTAATTTGGCTTTTTAATTCATTTAATTACCAAATTACCAAAATGCCCTTAATTAAAAACTTTGAAAACATACCAAACCATGTCCATTTTTGTCCACCAACTTAACCAATGGTCTAATTACCATTTAAGGACCTCTAATTTAAAATCTCATAGCAATTGGACACCTCTAACTTATAGAATTCAAGTTTTTCACTTTTTGCAATTTAGTCATTTTAACTAAATTGAGTGCCCAAACGTCAAATTTTTCGAACGAAATTTTCACAAAATCATTCCATAAAATTGTAGACAATAAAAATATAATAAAAATGAATTTTTCTTTGTTGGATTTCTGGTCTCGAAACCACTATTCCGACTAGACCCAAAATCGGGTTGTTATAGATGTTGCTTGTTGTATTGTAGATATGCTTTGTTTAGTTGATTATGCTAAGTGTAATCTGGGATCCATAACTGTACATGATTTCGGTGATTGAACTAGCTATGCATGCATAAGGTTCTGGAAATGATTAAATGCTTGTTGTATGCTCTATGATTGTATACTGTATTGGTGCATTAGCATGTTAAAAATGGCGTACTACCCATAATATTACTGTTTGAAGTGTATGTTTATATTTTTACGGAGTACGGAGGAAAATACTTTGATGGAGTAGATGAAGATAGGGAAAATTGGTGTATTGGAGGAATGGGCGAATTGAAACGGGTATATAAGGAAGTTTGGGTGACATCGTGGAAATAGAATCAACTGGCTCGCTAGAGCAACACTGTGATAACAGTCTATTGCCTCTATGGAGCGACACCGCAACGGCGATAATCTACTGGCTCGCTAGAGCAACACCGTGACGATGGTCTATATACTCTATAGAGCGATACCATGAAATTGGTTTATAAGTCCTAAGGGGTGACAACTCAAAAGGGGTTTAATGTGTATGGCCATAGTTCGGATATGGAAAAATATGGAGTTCATCGAGACAATAAACATGGGTTTACATTGTGTAATACCATAGCCTGGCTATGGCAACATACGGAGTCCATTGGGACAATAAACAAGGAGCCCACTAGGGAATGAAAGAAGATGTCACGATAAGACTCGCGTGGTGAGTAATTACACAGAATAATCTTGGCATGTATGAGATCGCTGGTAAGCAAGATAGTAAGAGAATCCACCAAATTTACGAAGGAAATAGGAAAATAGTATAAGCGAGTTTTAATGCAACAGATGAAATGGAAGGAATGTTTTTCTTCTAGGTACTTAAGTATCAGCCACTATGAGTCCTCTAGGGTTTGGCGAGTAAACCAATATTGGGTTTGATAGTGAGACGAACAAATGTGTTCTAATCCTACGGGTCTACGGGTAAGAGGCAGCCAAAGTCAAGTAAGTCTTCCAATGACTATTTTAGTAAAAGTATCCGCTGGGATTTTTCTAAAGAAGTGGATGCTTGTTGGGCCTAATTTATATGGGAAGTCCGTTGGAAAATAGAAAAAGAAATGTAAGTCCATCAGGACTATATAACACAGGGAAGATCGTGTGGGATTACCAATGGCAAAGGCTGCCTAGAGATACCTAGCAAGAGATAGTCCATTGGGAACTACCCACTAACTAAGGTTTCTTAAAAGATTGGACTATGGTGAACGAGTACTTAGGGGCTATATTGCATGGTCGAATCGGCCTAGGAGAAAAAAAGTGAGTGTTAATTAAGTTGGCCAAGTATCACATTCAAACCCGCGAAAGAGGATATTTGAAAGAGACTTTAAACAGGAAAAGGATCAAGAATAGGTTAAGTTGAAAATTATATTATCACCGAAATAATACGATGAATAGTTAAGGGGTCAGAGTGGATTAAAGGGACCAATAGGAGGATCCAGTGCTATTGTGAAGTCTTGGTTATAACACCAATAGAGTTGTCAATCCGTGATGGCAATTGCGGGTATTCAATGATGAGACATACAATGAAAGGTATAATGAGAGACTAGAATAACGATAAACAGGGTCAAGATTCGTAAGAAGTAGGATTTGGTAGAACATGGTTGTGGTTGGTGGGTATGTCCATCGACAGTTGGCTTTGAGAAGATAAGGCATTGGTTACGCTAGTGAAATTTACGAATTCTCCTACGTAAATCAAAGAGTTTACGTCTGTGCATAAAATTCTCATCCTTCTTAAATTTTAAGAAGTCTCCTATGAATACAATGAACAGGATCTCACTAAGTTCTTACGAACTTATGAAATTTGCTATTGGTATGTAGGGTATATGAAGACTCGGGGATCGAGTGGTGGGACTAAGCGAGACACCATCAAATTACTAGTGTTGGGGGCGATAGTTGTTTCATGTATATAGAGGGGCACCTTTACAGGCCACGCCTCTGGGATTAAGTTGGGTATGTTTGCATTAGAGTACAAGTTCTAAATTTGTAAATAACTATTAGGTATATTAAGGTATCAAATTTTGAAATTTGAGAATTGTCTAAGTACATAATTAAACCAGATTAGAATCTTTCTTTAATATTCGAGTTGATTGTAACATTGGATACCCAGACTTGGCGATCGGGTTAAGTATAAGGTGGAACATATTTTATCTTTTGGATCGAATTGGATATTATGCAAGTTGATATGAAGTATGTCATTTTACTTAGGTGACCAAATTTTGATTTATTATGTTTGCAAGAATGAACTATGGTGTTTTGATATTGTTTTTGTATTCAAAATTTGTTGGAATAACTTAGGATGATATGATCACGCCCCGAAATGCACCTAGCTCGAGCAAGGATCCATTGGAGCTGCCCTAAGGCCCTATCATATGAGCTCGAGACAAGCTATTTAAGGAGGCCATTTCGGCCTTAGTCAATCAAGTACGGGGTGAAACGTTGGCTGGACATATCGAGAGAGCTTGGACCAGCTCAACAAGGACTCCTTGCAACTTCTTGCAAGTCGACCTCGGCTCACATTCAGCCCCACGAGCTTCGTTCAGCTCAATTCAGCTCGATTGAGCTCAATTCTACTTCTTTTAGTTCATGCGTTTACTAGCTAAAATAAACTTAAGTATTTAATTAAATTAGTTAATTTAGTTTCAGCACATTATTATGTTTTAGCTTATGACATGATTTTAATTTTTTTTTTTTGTTTCTGCCGAATTCAATGTGTCATATTTTATACAAGTCTTTAATATGTCTTAGCTTAAATACATGTTATTGATATGTCTTAAAATTAAAACATGTTTTTAATATGTCCTAGTGCAGCCGAATTTACTATGTCTTAAATTAATTAAATGTGTTCATTTATTTTGTGCAGCACATGCATGGACGGCTTAAATGAAGGTGTGCTGATGCTTGAACTCTCCCAAGCACCTATTCGGCCAAAGAGCATGACTCTTGTAATATTCAAGCTGCTCATTAAGTCTTCAAACCATTCAGCTGATCAAGGCAAAGCAATTAAGCCTCTTTAAGCAGTATGGCTGAACCTAGCTAAGGCTAATAAGCTCCCATTCATTCCAATTAATTCCAGCTGCATGAAGACACTCTAGAAGCTGTCCAATGATGTTCTCAAGGCTGGAGAAGCTTCATGGAACTTTCATGAATTATTCTGGAATTTTCAGCTCATTAAAAGTTGAAATTAAATGTCATTTTATCCCCTTATTTGTCTATTCGGCTAGCCTTAGTTTTTTCCTATAAATACTTTGCTATTTTCTGTTTGTAAGGACTTTTTGCTTCTTGAACGAATTTTATGTTATTTGTGAGGTTTTCATCTCTCAAACTTCGTCCGAGACTCATCTTGACTTATCTGCTAGTCAGTGGCGTCAACCTGACTCTTCTTTCGAACTTATCACTCTCGTAGTGTGGCGTACACCCATCCTTATACCTTTGGTTCTAACCTTGCTAGGTAACGGGTCTAGGTCCCCTATTTTCCATCACCGAACCACCTTAAGTCATATAAGCCCGGGTCAGCACTCTTCTTAGTGTTGGTTCGTTCTTGACACTTAAGTTCGATTTCCATTCCATCCAACTATCAACTATCCATTTTAATTTTTTTTTTGTTAGCCAAACCTAAATCCACAAACACTTAGTCAATTCCAGCCTATTCTTCATTCTTATTTTCCATACTTATCCAATACAAACATATTTCAAGTTTTGGAACGATACTTCCTCGTTCGACGATCGGGCATCAAAAACGACTCAACTCAACACACCGAGGTGAGATCGTATCATTTGGTATCAAAGCTACTTAAAAATAGAAGTACAGACGTTCGAAGCAATCCCGGAATAGGTTCGTGAAGAAAAAAATTCAAAAAAAAAATCGAACAAAAAATAAAAAAAATTGTATTAAAGTATTCTGCTTGTATTCATCTTTTTGTAATCGAAAAAAGAAGAAGAAAGAAATTCGAAGTTATAAAAAAAAGTGTTGAAAAGATTACGTTCATCTTCTTGTAATCTCGATCAAGTAAGTTCCTTCCAACTATCATCAACGACCCTACACGCCACACTCAAAACCAACTTTGTTTTGTTTCAACCTACCCTACACCTAAAAATCAATACCATTGCAAACCGTTTGAAACCGACCCATAGACTACGATTAAGTTTAAAAGAGTCTCCTACAAAGTCATGAGAGAGAAAAAGAGTGGAAAAGGCACGAGTGTGTGAGCACATTAGAGAGAAGAAAAAGCCTTTTAGTGAGTGCAAACACGAGTGTGAGTGTCATCTATTCTTTCTTTCCGAGTGAACGTGAGGTTTTGTGGCGAGGTTCTTCTTTTCTATGTCTAGAAGTCCCAAACAAAATATGGCGGAAAGATCCGAATGACAACCCCTTAGAAATGTAGCGCCCGGAGGAGGAGGAGTACCGGATTTAACTCCCCAAGATCTTTTGCGAGAAGTGGAGCGCTTGTTCGACCGAAAACTCGAGCCTATCCAAGAAAGGCTAGATCAAGTCGAGGAGAAAGGCCAACGTGAAAGGACTCCTCAAGGTCCACGGAGAGAACAAGGCTGACCAAGGCTCAACGAAGACGATCTTTATGACTCTAGCAATGCCGAAAGTGACCAAGGTTCCAACCAAAGTGAACAACGAAGAGGGCCAAAGGACCGCGACCAAAGAGAGCATGGGCGAGTGGATGATGACTTAAAGAATATCAAGCTTTCTATTTCACCGTTCCAAGGAAAATCATATTTGGAGGCCTACCTCGAGTGGGAGAAGAAGATTTAATTGGTTTTTGAATGTCATAATTATTCCGAGACCAAGAAGGTGGAGCTTGCAGAAATTGAATTTTTTGACTACGCCATGATTTGGTGGGACCAACTCACCACAAGTTGAAGAAGGAACAGAGAACGGCCAATATCTACTTGGTCCGAGATGAAGGCGGTGATGCGAAGGCGATTTATTCCATCTTACTACCACCAGGAACTCTACCAAAAACTCCAAAACCTTACCCCAGGTACGAGGAGTGTTGAAGACTACTTCAAAGAGATGGAAATTGCAATGATCCGTGCGGATGTCCAAGAGGACCGTGAGGCAACAATGGCGCATTTCCTAGCCGGTCTCAACCAAGACATTACCAACATCGTGGAGCTTCAACACTATGTTCAAGTTGTGGACATGATGCACATGGCCATCAAGGTGGAAAAACAACTCAAGCGAAAAGGCATTGTCCGAGGCTATTCCACCGCGAATACTTCCAAATAGAGCCAAGGTGTTAGAAAAAACACTCCACTAAATCGAGCCAAAGAGGCAACGGTGCCAGCAAATTCGAATAAACCCGTGGACAAATCAAGCAAAGGCAAGGCTGTCGAGAGTGTTCCCAACCGTTCGAGGGACATCAAGTGCTTCAAATGCCTCGGGAGGGGGCATATTGCAAGTCAATGCCCAAACTGAAGCACTATGGTGGTGCGCGCGAATGGTGAGATCAAGTCAGAGGAAGAGACTGAAAATGAGCCCAAAGCCATATCCGACGAAGAGAAGGACTTGGAGCATGCTGTTGACGATTAATTACTCGTCGTAAAAGAAGTTTAAGTCTCCAAAGTGTAGAGAACGAGTAGCAACAGGAAAACATATTCCATACGCGGTGCCAAGTCCAAGGGAAAGTCTGTAGCGTAATCATCAATGGTGGAAGTTGCACAAACGTGGCGAGCACTATCATGGTGGAGAAACTAGGTTTGCCGACCACCAAGCACCCGAGCCCGTATAAACTTCAATGGCTCAACAATGGTGGCGAGTTAAAGGTAACGAAGCAAGTACTTGTCTCTTTCACCATTGCAAAATATTCTGATGAAGTACTTTGTGACGTTGTGCCTATGCATGCGAGCCATTTGCTACTTGGATGCCCGTGGAAATTCGACCGAAGAGTCATCCACGACGGGTATACCAATAGGTATACGTTCAAACATTTGGGAAAGAACGTGACGTTAGCACCATTGACGCTGAAGCAAGTCTACGAGGATCAAATGAAATTGAAAATTTCTGTAGATCAAATGAGAGAAAAAGAAAAGAATAAAAATGTAAAAGAAAAGAAAATTGAGAAAAAGAGAGGAAAAACAACAAAAGAAAGTGAAAAGAAAGCGAGAAAAGAAAAAGATGAAAAAGAAAAAGTATGCGAGAAAATGAGTGTGTTGGCAAAAGCAAGTGATGTACGAAAGGCTTTGACGTTGAGACAATCCCTCCTTGTGCTCATGTACAAGGAAAACTTGTTTACTACTAACAAATTACCCAAAGACCTGCCCTCTTCTATTGTGTCTCTTTTGCAGGATTTTCAAGATGTGTTCCTGGAAGATACTCCGAGTGGGTTGCCACCCTTTCATGGAATCGAGCATCAAATTGATTTCATGCCCGGAGCCGTTATTCCAAACTGACCGGCCTATAGGACGAATCCTGAAGAGACTAAGGAACTACAGCAGCAAGTAAATGAGTTGATGAAGAAAGGCTACATTCGCAAAAGCCTTAGTCCTTGTGTCGTGCCCGTCTTGTTGGTGTCGAAGAAAGACGGAACGTGGTGAATATGCGTAGGCTGTCGATCTGTGAACAAGATCACCATTAAGTATTGGCATCCGATACCTCGCTTAGACGACATGCTTAACAAACTAAGTGGTGCCAAATTGTTTTTGAAGATCGATTTGAAGAGTGGTTACCATCAGATTCGCATGCGAGAAGGCAATGAATAGAAGACGGCCTTCAAAACTAAGCACGGTTCGTATGAGTGGTTGGTCATGCCGTTTGGCCTAACCAACGCTCCTAGTACCTTTATGAGGTTAATGAACTATGACTTAAGGTCATTCATTTGTAAGTTTTGTGTTGTGTATTTTGATGACATTCTCATATATAGCAAATCATTGGAAGAGCATATTGTAACACCCCTAACCCGTATCCGTCACCGGACTAGGGTTAAAGGCGCTACCTGACAGATCGGAAACATTTACAGAATTGTCATACAATTGTATATCAACCTCAAACATAGTGTCCCCTTAGTAGGTCATCGAGACCTAAAACATGCTTATAAATCGGGTCGGGACTAAACCGGAACAGATACAAAATTTCACGAAAATTTAAAACCTTTCTAAGTTTCATGGGTTACACGCCCGTGTAGGTAGGCCGTGTACCTCCCACGGCTGCTGGACACACCCATGTGTCCACCCCGTGGTCGAATCTGACTTAACTCCACAGCCACCAAGCACGCCCGTGTACCTTGGCCGTGGTCGAATCTGACTTTACATCCACGGCCACCAAGCACGCCCGTGTACCTTGGCCATGGTCGAATCTGTTTTGGCTCCACGGTTACCAAGCACCCCCGTGTGCTAAGGCCGTGCACTCATAGGCCATATACTGACTTTTTCAAACGGCTACTAGACACGCCCATGTGTCTTGGCCGTGTGCTCTTAGGCTAGCTACTGACTCAGCCCCATGGTCACTAGGCACGCCCGTGTGCCACAACCGTATGACATCATAGGCCATTTGCAAGGCCAAAATGCCACTCACTTAGTGTCAATTCTATAAGAAATCTACCAACACATTTCATGCACAATTAACAACCATAACATGCCAAAATAACCATTCAATCTATACATTCAAAACCAATCTCATCACAAGCATAATTCATCCATTACTTACTCAAAACTTGACCATTTCATGTGACATCCAACCACGCCAAAAACATGCTTCACACATCACATTCATTAAAGAAAATTCCCAACTCATATCTAGCCAAATCACATGGCCAAGTTCATATAACAAGCTTATATCAAATATGAGCCTATACAAGCCATATCTAGCTATTTACATTACCAAAGTGTACCAAAATGAGTTTAGTAGTGTGATGACGATCCTTGACGGTCCCGAGCCTTCAGTAGCTTTGACGACTTATAAAACAGAGAAAACACACACACAGAGTAAGCTTTCCAAAAGCTTAGTAAGTCATAATACAAATAAACTTAACATAAAAGGCATATATGCATAAGGTACATTGGCACATAACATTTACTTAGCAAACTATCACATATTTGCTTTGGTTTATATACTTGGCCAAAATTGCCACATTCATCCATTCAAGAATCATGTATATATACATAACTCTTTCATAATCATTCTTGCATCTCATTATCGTTCTCATATTCAATCATACTTTTCTTCAAATCAAAGTCATATAGGTACTTACCATTTATACATACTTAGTGTACATACCAAACGTACCTGAAACGAATATACATTCACGTAATTATTCATAGCTCAGATTTGCTCATTGAACCGTTCAGAATCTAATAGGATACTCGGAAACTCAGAATAATTGTACAATGCCAATGTACCAGACGAGGTCTTACATGTAATCGGATATCGATGCCACTGTCTCAGACAGGGTCTTACACGAATCAATACGATGCCGATGTCCCAGACATGGTCTTACACGTAAAGCTCATATCGATGCCAACATCCCAGACGTGGTCTTACACGAATCAATACGATGCCGATGTCCCAGACATGGTCTTACACGTAAAGCTCATATCGATGCCGACATCCCAGACGTGGTCTTACATGAATATCAAATCAACGCCAACGTCTCGGACGTGGTCTTACATGATAAAACAGAATAGATACCTTTGTATTCCTAAGTTCATACGGAATTTCTCAAACTTATCACTATATCGACCTTATCTCGGAATTCATATACATAACATCTCGTAAGCATTCATTATCATCAATAGTCATATGTATATGCTCAATTCAATACAATTATATTTATTAGCAATATGACTTACCCCGGATTCAATTTAACGGAAATGGAAACGGCTACTCAGTTACTTTTGCTTTCCCGCGATCTAAGTCCGTTTTCCTCGGTTCTTGATCTATACATATTCAGAATTAACCCTTTTATTCACTAACTAATTCAATTCAATCCAAGGACACACATTTAGGGCTATTTGCAAATTAACCCTCACATTTGCACAATTTATCAATTTAGTCCATTTTTCTCAAAACATCAAATTCACAAAATCATCACATACTCATGCTTAGCCGAATGTTCATACATCTCATACAAGCCCATATTTCCATTCAAATTTGCAATTTAATCCTTCAAATTACTATTTTCTCAATTTAGCCCTATTTAGCTAAATTCATCAAAAATTCAAGAACAAAGTATGTTCATCTAGCTCAAATCTTTCATTTAACACCATAAATCATCACAATGCTCAACATAACATCAATGGCATTTCTCATGAACATCATCAATACACAAAATTGAGACATGGGCTTGATAGTAGACTAAGAAACAATCTAAAAAACATCAAAATCATCAAAATCCAAAGTCAAAACATACCTTAATCAAGATGAAAGCCAACCGAAACCCTTAAGCTTTTGTTCTTTCTTTTTCTTTAAGACATTCAGCCAAAAGATGATAAAAATGTCTAACTTCATGCTTTTATTAAATCATAATATACTTAATACATGAATGACATAATTAACCTTATAATATAAACTTATAAAACATATTTTCAAAGGTTAATTTGGACCATAACCGTCCACTATCTATAGTAATTGACTAATTGCCACATAAGGCCCTTACAAACAAAAGCCATCTCAATATAACCATTTAACATATAACAAGCAAATTTCACATTTAATGCAATTCAATCCTTTTGTCAAATTAAACACACAGGCGGACAAATTAACTTTTTAAACTTTAGCATATGCATAATTACTTATCAGAGACACAGAAAATACTATTAAAATATTATTCAGACTTGAATTCGTGGTCCCAAAACCACTGTTCCGACTAGGGTATAAACCAGACTGTTACAATTCTCCCCCCTTAGGGATTTTCATCCCCGAAAATCTTACCATTAAACAGATTTGGATATTGCTGTCTTATTGAATCTTCATGCTCCCACGTAGCTTCTTCTATTCCTTGTCAATTCCAGAATATTTTCACTAACGGAATTCTCTTGTTTCTTAACTCTTTCACTTCACGAGCTAAGATACAGATAGGTTCCTCCTCATATGACATATCAGATTGAATTTCAATTTCAGATGGGGCAATTACATGTGACGGATCAGATCGATATCTACGGAGCATCGAGACATGGAATACATTGTGTATCTTTTCTAGCTCAGAGGGAAACCTTAATCTATATGCAACAGGCCCAACACGTTCAATAATTTCATACGACCCGATGAACCTCGGACTTAACTTGCCTTTACGTCCGAATCGAAGCACTTTCTTCCATGGTGACACTTTCAGAAATACTCTATCACCGATCTCAAATTCTATATCTTTTCGTTTCAAGTCTGCATAAGACTTCTGACGATCAGATGCTGCTTTCAAACAATCTCGGATCAGTTTCACTTTCTGTTCTAAATCTTTTATCAAATCAACCCCATGTAGCTTATTTTCACTGAGCTCAGTCCAATACAGAGGTGTACGACATTTATGTCCGTACAAAGCTTCATATGGTACCATTTTGATGCTCGTCTGAAAACTATTATTGTATGCAAATTCAATCAAAGGCAGGTATTGTTCCCACGTACCTTTAAACTCAAGTATACAACATCTTAACATGTCTTCGAGAATCTGAATAATCCGCTCGGATTGACCATCTATTTGCGGATGAAAAGCTATACTGAAATGCAGTCTCGTGCCTAAAGCTTCTTGTAATTTCTTTCAGAACCTCGATGTAAACCTCGGGTCCCTATCTGACACAATAGATAGTGGCACCCCATGCAATCTAACAATCTCAGAAATATAAAGCTCGGCTAATCTATCAAGTGAATAGTCAGATCTTACCGGAATAAAATGGGCTGATTTCGTCAATTGATCAACTACGACCCATATCGCATCTTTCTTTCTCGGAGTCTGAGGCAAACCAGAAACAAAATCCATTGTCACTCTATCCCATTTCCACTCAGGAATCAGAATCGGTTGTAGCAACCCAGACGGAACTTGATGTTCAGCTTTGACTTGCTGACAGATTAAACATTTTGAAACAAAGTCAGAAATATCAAGCTTCATACCCGACCACCAATAATGTCGCCTCAAATCTTGGTACATTTTAGTACTCCCCGGATGAACAGATAGATGACTATTATGTGCTTCACTCAAAATCAACTGAATCAATTCTGGATTTCTCGGAACACAGATACGATCTCGAAATCTCAAGCAATCATCAACCACTCGAAATTCAGATTCATAATTCGAATCACACTGGGCTCGTTTAGCTAATAACTCATTATCAGATTTCTGAGCATCACATATTTGCTGTATAAACAATGGTTTTGCTTTTAATTCAACTATCATAGAGCTATCATCAGACAAATCTAACTGAGCATTCAAAGCATATAGTGCAAACAATAATTTTCTACTCAATGCATCAGCAACAATGTTTGCTTTACCCGGATGATAATCTATCACAAGTTCATAATCTTTTAACAGCTCTAGCCATCTTCTTTGACGCAGGTTCAAATCTTTGTGAGTCATTAGATATTTCAAACTTTTATGATCTGAAAACACGTGACATTTCTCACCGAACAGATAATGACGCCAAATCTTTAGTGTGAACACAATCGCAGCTAACTCAAGGTCGTGTGTTGGGTAGTTCTTCTCATGTGATTTAAGTTGTCTTGAGGCATAAGCTATTACTTTGCCTTCCTGTATCAATACACATCCCAGACCATTCAACAAAGCATCACTGTAAATCACGAATTCTTTACCCGATTTTGTTTTGTACTACTAGGCTGGAGCTTGATCAACGTGAGTTTTCAACTGATCAAAGCTTTTCTGACATTTATCAGACCATTCAAATCTAACATCTTTCTGAAGTAATCTAGTCAATGGAGTAGCTATCATCGAAAAGCCTTTTACAAATCTACGGTAATAACCAGCAAGTCCCAGAAAACTACGAATTTCAGATACATTCTTTGAAGGTTTCCAATCCAGAATAGCAGAAATCTTGCTCGAATCAACTCGAATCCCAGAAGCTGACACTATATGTCCCAGAAAATTAACTTCATGCAACCAGAATTCACATTTCCTGAATTTTGCATACAGTTTCTTTTCACGCAGAGTTTGCAATACAATTCTCAGATGCTCAACATGTTCAGCCTCATCACGCGAATAAATCAAAATGTCATCAATGAATACAACAACAAATCGATCTAGGTACGATCTAAAAATTCTGTTCATCAAATCCATAAAAACAGCAGGAGCATTGGTTAATCCAAATGGCATAACTAAAAACTCATAATGTTCGTACCTCGTTCTGAAAGTAGTTTTTGGAATATCTGAATCTTTTACTCGCAACTGATAGTAACCCGATCTCAGATCTATCTTCGAAAACACAGTAGCTCCTTTTAACTGATCGAACAAATCGTCAATCCTGGGCAACGGATATTTGTTCTTTATGGTCACTTTGTTCAACTGACGGTAGTCAATGGACATTCTCATCGTGCCATCTTTCTTTTTCACAAACAGAACAGGAGCACCCCAAGGTGAGAAACTCAGTCTAGCGAACCCTCTGTCAGTCAACTCTTGCAACTGTGACTTTAATTCTTTCAACTCTGTTGGTGCCATTCTATACGGAGCTATCAAAATAAGTGTAGTACCAGGAAACAATTCAATACCAAATTCAACTTCACGTATCGGAGGCAAACCTGGTAGTTCTTCAGGGAATACATCAGAAAACTCACAGACGACTGGCACTGAATCAACTTTCTTTTCAGACACTTTCGAATCAATTACATAAGCAAAGTATGCCTCATATCCCTTTTTCACATACTTTTGAGCTTTTAACATAGATATCACAGCAGGCAAACCATTCAAATCATTAGATTCAATCCGTACAATTTCATCATTCGGACATCTCAAATCAATAATCTTTCTTTTACAATTCACAACAGCATCGTGCAAAGACAACCAGTCCATACCCAGAACAATATCGAACTCATCAAATGGCAAAAGCATCAGATCAGTAGAGAAACAGATATCTCGAAACATTAACAGACAATTCTTGCATACTTTGTCAACAAAGACACTTTTACCTAAGGGGTTCGATACTTTTATAACAAACTCAGTAGACTCTATAGGAAAAGTCTTACTGAATGCTAAATTCATGCATATATACAAATGCGTAGACCCAGGGTCTACCAATGCAATCACAGAAGTATCATAAAGTGTAAAAGTACCCGTTATAACATCTGGTGATGAAGCTTCCTCACGAGCTCGAATAGCATACGCTCTGGTAGGCGCTCTAGCTTCGGATCTCGCAACAGTCTCTCTAGTAGTTCTCTGACTACCACTGACATTTCTTACATTCTTCGAAGGTCTACCTCTCACAGGTGCATTATCAGATCTCAGATTCTGAATAGTCTCTGGTTTGACAGACTCAGGGCAATCACGGATAAAATGATCAAGTGATCCACATCTAAAACAAGCTCTGTCATTCATTCTACAGCTTCCCGGATGTCTTTTCCCACAATGCTTACATTTTGGTTTCTCGGATCATACATTTCCAACACTTGCCACTGAAGTTGCTGGAGCTCTGGAACTCATTTGTGATCTATCTCGATTTCTATTTGAATATCCCATATTAACTCTCGAACGGCTTTGATCATCTCTAAATTTCTTTGAAGCAAACTGAAATGATCTACTCTGAAATCTCTTTCTCACTTCTCGGGCTTCTGACTCAGCTTTCTTTTTATCTTTCCCAAGTGCCTCAGCTTTGCATGCTCGATCAACAAGTACAACAAACTCTTTTATTTCTAAGATCCTGACTAATAAACACATATCTTCATTAAGGCCATCTTCGAATCCTTTACACATTATTGCCTCAGTAGATACACATTCACAAGCATATTGACTAAGTCTGACAAACTCTCGTTCATATTCTGTAACAGAAATACGGCTCTGTTTCAAGTCTAGAAATTCCTTTCATTTCTGTTCAATGAATCTCTCACTGATATATTTCTTCCGGAACTCAATCTGAAAGAAATCCCATGTCGCCCGTTCTTTCGAAATAACAGATATCAGAGTTTTCCAGCACTGATAAGTCGTGTCTCGAAGCAAAGATACAACACATTTTATGCATTCTTCCAGAGTCAGAGATATTTCGTCAAATACCCGGATATTATTTTCTAACCAGAATTCGGCCTTTTTAGCATCATCATCATTAGTAGCCCGAAACTCTTCAGCCCCATACTTACAGATTTTGCCAACCGGAGGCTTATTCAACAGACTCGGATACATAACCGGTGGCACAACTGTAGTCTGAGGGGGATTAACCGGGGGCGGGGATTGTGAAATAGTCGGGTTATTCTTTACGAATTGAGTGAATCATTCACTCATCATCTGGAAGAAAGCTTGTTTAGCTTCTTCCCCTTGACTGCTAGTAGCCGGTCTCGGATCAGAGGGCGTTGTCCCTTGCACGGGAGCAGGCGCATTACTTTCTACGTCGTCAGCTACAGCTCTTTCAGGATCCATTACTATACGAAAATCACATTTATACGTCAGGATTCATCACACTATCACAATTCAGAAATATGGCATGTATAGCTAGACTCTGACATGCTACGTTAGTCTGAGAATCAGCTAATCCATAGCTCTGATACCAACCAAATGTAACACCCCTAACCTGTATCCGTCGTCGGACTAGGGTTAAAGGCGTTACCGGACAGATCGGAACAATTGTATATCAAGCTCAAACATAGTGTCCCCTTAGTAGGTCATCGAGACCTAAAACATGCTTATAAATCGGGTCGGGACTAAACTAAAACACATACAAAATTTCACGAAAATTTAAAACCTTTCTAAGTTTCAGGGGTTACACGCCCGTGTAGGCAGGCCGTGTGCCTCCCACGGCTGCTGGACACACCCGTGTGTCCACCCCGTGGTTGAATCTGACTTAACTCCACGGCCACCAAGCACACCCGTGTACCTTGGCCGTGGTCGAATCTGACTTTACATCCATGGCCAACAAGCACGCCCGTGTACCTTGGCCGTGGTCAAATTTGTTTTGGCTCCACGGTTACCAAGCACCCCCGTGTGCTAAGGCCGTGCACTCATAGCTCATATACTGACTTTTTCACACGGCTACTAGACAAGCACGTGTGTCTTGGCCATGTGCTCTTAGGATAGCTACTGACTTAGCCCCACAGTCACTAGGCACGCCCGTGTGCCACAACCGTGTGACATCATAGGCCATTTGCAAGGCCAAAATGCCACTAACTTAGTGTCAATTCTATAAGAAATCTACCAACACATTTCATGCACAATTAACAACCATAACATGCCAAAATAACCATTCAATCCATACATTCAAAACCAATCTCAGTACAAGCATAATTCATCCATTACTTACTCAAAACTTGACCATTTCATGTGACATCCAACCACGCTAAAAACATGCTTCACACATCACATTCATTAAAGAAAATTCCCAACTCATATCTAGCCAAATCACATGGCTAAGTTCATTTAACAAGCTTATATCAAATACTATCCTATACATGCTATATCTAGCTATTTACATTACCAAAGTGTACCAAAATGAGTTTAGTAGTGTGATGACGATCCTTGACAGTCCCGAGCCTTCAGTAGCTTTGATGACCTATAAAACAGAGAAAACACACACACAGAGTAAGCTTTCGAAAAGCTTAGTAAGTCATAATACAAATAAACTTAACATAAAAGGCATATATGCATAAGGTACATTGGCACATAACATTTACTTAGCAAACTATCACATATTTTCTTTGGTTTATATACTTGGCCAAAATTGCCACATTCATCCATTCAAGAATCATGTATATATACATAACTCTTTCATAATCATTCTTGCATCTCATTCTCGTTCTCATATTCAATCATACTTTTCTTCAAATCAAATTCATATAGGTACTTACCTTTTATACACACTTAGTGTACATACCAAACGTACCTGAAACGAATATACATTCACGTAATTGTTCATAGCTCGGATTTGCTCATTGAACTGTTCAGAATCTAATAGGATACTCGAAAACTCAGAATAATCCTACAATGCCAACGTCCCAGACGAGGTCTTACATGTAATCGGATATCGATGCCACTGTCCCAGACAAGGTCTTACACGAATCAATACGATGCCGATGTCCCAGACATGGTCTTACACGTAAAGCTCATATCGATGCCAAGGTCCCAGACGTGGTCTTACACGAATCAATACGATGCCGATGTCCCAGACATGGTCTTACACGTAAAGCTCATATCAATGCCGACGTCCCAGACGTGGTCTTACACGAATATCAAATCAACGCCAACGTCCCAGACGTGGTCTTACATGATAAAACAGAATAGATATATTTATATTCCTAAGTTCATACGGAATTTCTCAGACTTATCACTATATCGACCTTATCTCAGAATTCATATACATAACATCTCGTAAGCATTCATTATCATCAATAGTCATATGTATATGCTCAATTCAATACAATTATATTTATTAGCAATATGACTTACCCCAGATTCGATTTAACAGAAATGGAAATGACTACTCGGTTACTTTTGCTTTCCCGCGATCTAAGTCCGTTTTCCTTGGTTCTTGATCTATACATATTCAGAATTAACCCTTTTATTCACTAACTAATTCAATTCAATCCAAGGACACACATTTAGGGCTATTTACAAATTAACCCTCACATTTGCACAATTTATCAATTTAGTCCATTTTTCTCAAAACATCAAATTCACAAAATCATCACATACTCATGCTTAGCCCAATGTTCATACATCTCATACAAGCCCATGTTTCCCATCAAATTTGCAATTTAATTCTTCAAATAACTATTTTCTCAATTTAGCCCTATTTAGCTAAATTCATCAAAAATTCAAGAACAAAGTATGTTCATCTAGCTCAACTCTTTCATTTAACACCATAAATCATCACAAAGCTCAACATAACATCAATGGCATTTCTCATGAACATCATCAATACACAAAATTGAGACATGGGCTTGATAGTAGACTAAGTGATCGCTGTAAATCAGAGTTTTAAAATTTATAAAACAATGATCGAACCTGGAAACCAACTCTGACAACGATGGAGGCAAGTGCACCTATCGAACAGTAGTATAGTTTAGGCAAGACCGGATTATCGAACCCAAAGGAACTAAAAGTACTAATACTCACCGTCTTTTTATTATTTAGCCTTAATATAAAGTGATGATTGTTTAAACTAAAACTAATCTACTTACTAAGCTAAGATACAAAGACAAAAAGAATGAATTCGGGAAATAACTTTTGGAAAAACTCAGTTGACTCAAGCGATACCCTTAGGAAAAATCCACCTAGACTTCACTTGTTATTTAACCTTGAACCATATGATTTATTTACTTAGTTTGATCCGTGAGACTCCCTAACGTATATTAAACCCTTTCTCAAGGCGAATAACATCTAACCCTAGGTTAATTAGTGGAACTCTCGTTCACTTATAATAACCCCTTAGAATAGCAGTAAATCGATCTGTGGACTCCCATATTAGGTTTCACCCTAATCCGGCAAAATCTCGTCACCCTATCTCTAGGCGAGCGATCAACTCCGCTTAATTATGTTGGATCTACTCTTAGGCAGGGTCTATTCTTCCTCCACCTAAGCACATTAAATATGGATTAAGCTCACATAATTAAGAACAAACTAAGTATTTATCATATAATTCAAATAATCAAATAACAAGATTCATCATAGGTTTCATCCCCTTTGGGTATCTGAAGGGTTTAGTTCATAACAATAAAGGAAAACATCTCAAGAGAAAAGATAACACAAAACATAAGAAATCCCTAAAACCCCTTGAAGGAATTGAAGAGGAGATCCTCCGTCTTGAGTAGAATTTCGGCGTCTTGAGATGGATCAACTGGCTATCTTCGAGTGATTCCCACAAATCTGACCTTTTCGGCTTGGCTTTTTAGCCTAGCTTTTTGCCCCCCCTTTCAGCTGATACCTAGGGTGTATTTATAGGCTTTTGAAACACATTTCTTTCTCCCTAAGTATCCTTTCCTGAATGAAATTGCTCTTCTCCACGGCAGAGGCACGGCCATGGCACACGCCCATGTAAATTGTGGCCAGGCCGTGTTTGAAACTGTTGAATGAGGCACGGCCGTGTAAGTCGTGGTAAGGCCGTGTTCTAGTAGGAATGGTGGCACGACCGTGTGGCTTGAAGTCCAGGCCGTGCTTATTTCGTGGCTTGGCCCAACTTGGTCCGTTTTAAGCCTGTTTCTCGTTCTTTTCATCATCGGGTGCTTTCCTGAGTATAAGACATGAAAAGAAAGGATTAAGAGCACCTTTTTACATAAATTGGGGCTTAAATTATCCAAAAGCATACTAAATGTGGGTTTAGAATATGTTACTTTTACGGTTTATCAAATACCCCCACACTTAAGCTTTTGCTTGTCCTCAAGCAAAATTCTCAACTTACAATTAAAACAAACTTTCCTCAATTCATAATAGTCATTGATAGTGTCTCATCCTAATTCATAGATAATTTATACATGGATAATCCAATTCAAAGTGTCCTAAAAATTCAAACAGTATAAGTCATAGATTCTGTAGCACAAAACATAGGTGTTTCCCTTTATCTAAATAATTACCTCTGATTCGGAATCGACAAGGATTGACATCCTCATAAAAGATTCGCTCAAATCACTCAAAGTTTTTAAGGTTCAAAATTTAGGCACTCAAAAGTCAAACATGAAGAGTTAATCCCATAGGCTTGCATGGAAATCAAATATCTACCATTGAAATATGAGATGAAACACAAATCAAAAGGTCTTTGTTAGGGTTGTAATGGGGCTAGGGTTAAGGTGTGGAGTAAGGCTGAATTAGAGGGTTACAATCGAGATTGAATTGACAAATTTCCTAACTAAGAACTAATGACTAATAATAATTACATCAATTGAAAACTAATAATGCTAACACTACGAGCTTCTTCTTTGATATCTGGGATTCAAGCATATAAGCTCATTTAATCACAACTAATAATGAATAATGAATATACTTTTGGTTTTTTTTTAAGAACAAACTAAAAATACATCACTGAAATAGAAAACATAGTTAGGCTATTAATCAAATCAAATCTCGATATAAGGGTAGTCAAAAGGAGTGGTGATAACAAAAACAAAGGGGTTCTGGGTTAATATCAGTGGGTGAGTCAATAATTAGGGTTGTTAGGATTAAAAGGGGTTCACTAGGGGTTAATTTGTGAAGGTAGGCTTTTTATGGAGTAAGTGGGTTAGATCCTAGGTGCCTTTATCATCTCTGTGTTTCAAATCAAAAAATATGGTCTCGACATGTATAATCGATGCAAGTTCTAGAATAACAAATCAGTGTTGACATACTCATAATCAATAAAGTGAGCAAGAAAAAGAATGTATGCTCTATAAGGCTCAAAAACTCAAAAAAATTATGGGTATTTTGATGTCAACCTCATAAATTTCAAACTTCAAGGTAATATTTAAATTCAGTTTGACAACCTAGAAAATTTTTAATTTCTAAAAAATAGACTTATCATGCTTGATTCTCTAGTATTCTTCAAATTTAATTATCAATGCACAATTATCAATGACTTAATCTAAAACATATCAATAAAAATCATAAATCATCAGAAATTTCATCCTAATTAGTAATATGAGTAAATTACTTTCAAATAAGACTAAATTCAGGGTTTTTATTAGGCATTTTTTTGGGTTGTTCACCCCCCACACTTAAGATGTACATTGACCTCAATGTACAAAGATATATAATGACAATTAATATGTAAAATCAAAAGAGAGGGGAGAGAGTGAAACTCCCTGAATTGGATGATTTCCTAAAGTTGGCAGTGGTCGTGGTGAAAGATAAGTTGGAGGGCTCGTTTTTGGATGTGGTGGATGCTCACGAGTTTTGCACTAGATGAAGAAATTGGGGAACTCGTGGAGGATTAGTCAGGATTTATTAGGACAAATTTAAAATAGACTAAATATATAATTAAATAAAAGAAAAGTAAAGAAAGAGGAAAAAAATGTAAACAAAATAAAACTAAAAGATAAAGGGGCTTAAGAATCCTTATTGGTGTATGGTTTGCGAGGTGGATGTGACTTCTACGGTCACGGAGGTGCTGGCGGTGATGGAAGTGGCATGATCCCCAAGTAGCCTTTAGCTCCTAAGTCAAAGAAACTAAGATATAATAAAATAATTTAAGCGGAAGAGAAGTGTAGATAAGGAAACCTAAGCAAAAGAGAAAAAATGAAATAAAAACTAAATAGCCTCGAATATCCTTGGCTTGTTGTTCAAATGAAGCTGCCGGCATGAACTCATGTGAATCGGACTCCTTTGGGAAGATTGGCCTCTTACGCTTCCTTGCCATGGATATGATATTGTTGTGGCTCAAGAGTATAAGGATTCCTTAGGAAAAAGGAAAAAGAAAGGAAAGAATGGAAGAAGGAAAGAAGAAAGAAGTGGGTTAAGAAGAGAAATTAAAAGGGTATGATGTTTAAATAGAATTTTAGGTCTGGCGGTTTCCCACGCCCGTGGGTTGAGGGTGTGCCGATTCACACGGTCGCCTCACACGGCCGTGCTCTAGGGCGTGTTGGTTCCATACGCTCGTGTCTAGCCTGTGTTCGACAAGTAAGTATATTAGCACGGTTAGATGGTACGGGCGTGTTCAGCCCGTGGTTGGCAAGTCAGTAGCCTCACACGGCCGTCATGCACGGCTGTGTCACATTGTCGGTGCCCATGGGAGAGTGGTTGAGTCCGTGATTGCCAGAAATTAGTTCATTCTGACTTGTACCGCCTTGCCATGTTAGTACCAAGATTCTTGAGGTACACACAGCCACAGCCATGGCCGTGTGCAAGGCCGTGTGTCTTGGAATTCTGCACCTCTTGTTAGTTTATAACTATGTATTCAGAAAGATAAGAAGAAAAGAAAAACAAATTCAAAGCAAAATGTCAGAATAAATTATGTTAGTGCTCGGGTTGCCTCCCGAGAAGCGCTCGTTTATAGTCTTAAGCTAGACTCTCTTCTCATTTGCGTCTTCAGGGTGGTTTGAGGAGTTGGAAGTCCTTCCTCATGCTATCATTTGCGTCTTTGTGAAAAAATTTAAGTTGAGATGCGTTTATAGTAAAAGTACCAAAAATAGGATAACATACCTCGATTGTTTCGTATGGGAAAACACTGGTTACCCTAAAAGGTATTTCTTTGTTTGTGTTAGGGTCTGGAGGAGATATTCGAGGGTCTGATTCGTCTAACAGTACCTTGTCCCCTATTTTGAAGTGGTTTGTTGTTCCTATAAGCTCTTCTGGGGGCTTTTTCAATTTTTCCTCGTGTGGTTCTGGCTCTTCATCGTGTATCCCTAATTTCTCCTTAAAGTGTGTCTTCCACTCGTCTAGATCATCGAACTGGATCCCTCGATCTTCATGAGTTATTTCTTTGTTGGCATGGGGTTTAGGATCGGGTTCAGTTGTATTCTTTGGTGGTGCTTCACGAAAATAAGGGTTAGCAGAATGGTTATCGTGAGAATTTACGTTCTCACCTTGAGTACTCGATGTTCTAGCCGAATCGAGAGCCTTGATGGTGACTATCTCATTTCCTACACAAAGTATGAGTTCTCCTGCATCAACATCAATTTTAGTCTGCGATTTGCTAAAAAGGGTCTTCCTAAAATTAGGGGATCGAATTATCCTCATCCATGTCTCGGACAACAAAATCTATTGAAAAAGCGAATCATCAATTTTACAAGAACATCTTCGATAATACCCCTAGGAATTCTAACAGTTTTATCAGCTAATTGAATGCTCATCCTAGTTTGTTTGGGTTTCCCTAGACCTAATTGTTTAAATAATTTATAAGGCATGACATTTATGCTTGCCCCTAAATCAGCTAATGCATTATCAACAGTTAGTCTACCAATTAAACATGGAATTGTAAAACTCCCTGGATCTTTCAGCTTTGGTGGTAGTCTATTTTGGAGAATTACTGAGCACTTTGAGTTAAGTTCCACATGTGACGACTCGTCTAACTTCCGTTTGTTTGTCAGAAGCTCTTTTAAAAATTTCCTAGAATCTGGCATTGGCGAAAGAGCTTCGAGGAGTGGTAAGTTAATGTGTAATTTCTTTAAAAGTTTAAGAAACTTACCGAACTGTTCCTCTGTGTCGTTTCTCTTTAATGCTTCAGGGTAAGGTATGCGAGGTTGGTACTCCTTTATTACCGGTTTTGGCTTGTCTTGTGTTACCTCAACTTTACCTTTTTCTACCTCGATTCCTTGTGTTGAGATGGATTCATCTACCCTTGTATTCTCCTGAGCTGTTATGGCTTGGATCTGCTCTTTAGGATTAATTTCAATGTTACTTGGTAGACGCCCTTGTGGTCGTTCGGACAATAGCTTTGCAATTTCTCCGACTGACTGAGTAATTTCCCCGATTTCCTTTGTAAGTCCTCCAACTTGGTTCTCGATCGTTTTGATCGATGTTTGTTGGGTGTTGAGCGTTACCTTATTTTTTTGGAGACGGGCTTCTGTGGATGCTATGAATTTGTTCAGCGTCTCTTCAAGACTCGGCTTCTTTTCCTGTGGATAGGGCTGATTTTGGAAATTCTGAGGAAGTTGTTGTCTTTGATTTCCTTGTCCTCCCCACGAAAAATTTGGGTGGTTCCTCCAACCTGGATTATAATTATTACTATATGGGTTATTATTGGATCAGAAATTGTTACCTATATAGTTCATCTGTTCGCTCTCTGTGCCTGGTTGGTAGGGTGGGTACTTAGAATTTGCCACAGTTCCACTTGCGTCGCACTGCATTACTGGATTTACCTGCAAAGAACACAAACTATCAATCTTTTTATTCATCAACTCTACCTGATTTGATAGCATGGTTATTTGCGTCAACGTTGTAAACTCAATTGTTTTTGTTGGCCTTGTTCTTGTAACTTGCCAGCGATAGTTGTTCAGCGACATCTCTTTAATAAACTCGTAGGCTACCTCAGGAGTTTTATTATTCAGGGTTCCACCGGCGGCTGAATCAATTAATTTCCTCGTTGAAGGATTCACACCGTTGTTAAAAGTTTGGACTTGGAGCCACAATGGTAATCCGTGGTGTGGGCATCTCCTCAAGAGATCTTTGTATCTCTCCCATGCATCGTATAATGTCTCTAAATCCATCTGCACAAAAGAAGATATATCATTACGTAACTTGGCCGTTTTGGCCGGTGGAAAATATTTTAATAGAAATTTTTCGGTCATTTGTTCCTATGTAATGATTGACCCTCGTGGTAACGAGTTTAACCATTGTTTAGCTTTATTTCTTAGTGAAAAGGGAAATAACCGAAGACGTATGGCATCATCAGAAACGCCATTTATTTTGAAGGTATTGCAGAACTCTAAAAAGTTAGCTATATGAGTGTTTGGATCTTCGACCTGCAAACCATCAAATTGAACAAACTGTTGAATCATTTGAATAGTGTTAGGCTTTAAATAAAAATTATTAGCAGCTATAGCAGGCCTAACAATACTCGATTACGCCCTGTTAAATGAGGTTTAGCATAATCATACATAGAGCGAGGAGCATTACGATCCGCCACATCGTTTTGTGGTGGTGGATTATTTTTCGTCCATCCTTCCAGTAGGATTGGATCGGTCTTCTCGCTCTTATTGGTAATTTAGGGCTCGCCTAATTTCTCTGCGATTTCTTTGAGCGGTAGCTTCAATATCACTATCGTATTCTAAAGGTCCTCTCGGGTTCCTTCTAGTCATAAACTAGAGGTACCTGCTAGGAAAAGAAAGAAAGAAAATTTAGCAAATTTAAAATTAAAACTAAAAAATAAAAGTAAATTGCGAAAAATAAAAATAGTGTCTAAAGTAATAAAAATAAAGTTTTCTTAATATTTTAGTTCCCCGGCAACGGCGCCAAAAACTTGATCGCTGTAAGTCAGAGTTTTAAAATTTATAAAACAATGATCGAACCTGGAAACCAACTCTGACAACGATTGAGGCAAGTGCACCTATCGAACAGTAGTATAGTTTAGGTAAGACCGGATTATCGAATCCAAAGGAACTAAAAGTACTAATACTCACCGTCTTTTTATTATTTAGCCTTAATATAAAGTGATGATTGTTTAAACTAAAACTAATCTACTTACTAAGCTAAGATGCAAAGACAAAAAGAATGAATTCGGGAAATAACTTTTGGAAAAACTCAGTTGACTCAAGCGATACCCTTAGGAAAAATCCACCTAGACTTCACTTGTTATTTAACCTTGAACCATATGATTTATTTACTTAGTTTGATCCGTGAGACTCCCTAACGTATATTAAACCCTTTCTCGAGGCGAATAACATCTAACCCTAGGTTAATTAGTGGAACTCTCGTTCGCTTATAATAACCCCCTAGAATAGCAGTAAATCGATCTGTGGACTCCCATATTAGGTTTCACCCTAATCCGGCAAAATCTCGTCACCCTATCTCTAGGCGAGCGATCAACTCCGCTTAATTATGTTTGATCTACTCTTAGGCAGGGTCTATTCCTCCTCCACCTAAGCACATTAAATTTGGATTAAGCTCACATAATTAAGAACAAACTAAGTATTTATCATATAATTCAAATAATCAAATAACAAGATTCATCATAGGTTTCATCCCCTTCGGGTATTCGAAGGGTTTAGTTCATAACAATAAAGGAAAACATCTCAAGAGAAAAGATAACACAAAACATAAGAAATCCCTAAAACCCCCTGAAGGAATTGAAGAGGAGATCATCCGTCTTGAGTAGAATTCTGTCTTCTTGAGATGGATCAACTGGCTATCTTCGAGTGATTCCCACAAATCTGACCTTTTCGGCTTAACTTTTTAGCCTAGCTTTCCGCCCCCTTTCAGCTGGTACCTAGGGTGTATTTATAGGCTTTTGAAACACGTTTCTTTCTCTCTAAATATCCTTTCCCGAATGAAATTACTCTTCTCCACGACAGAGGCACGGCCATGGCACACGCCCGTGTAGATCATGGCCAGGCCGTGTTTGAAACTGTTGAATGAGGCACGCCCGTGTAAGTCATGGTAAGGCCGTGTTCTAGTAGGAATGGTGGTACGCACGTAGGTGTGGCTTGAAGTCTAGGCCGTCTTTGATTTCGTGGCTTGGCCCAACAGTCCGTTTTAAGCCCGTTTCTCATTCTTTTCATCATCGGGTGCTTTCCTGAGTATAAGACATGAAAAGAAAGGATTAAGAGCACCTTTTTACATAAATTGGGGCTTAAATCATCCAAAAGCATACTAAATGTGGGTTTAGAATATGTTACTTTTACGGTTTATCACTAAGCAACATTCTCAAAAACATAAAAATCATCAAAATCCAAAGTCAAAACATACCTCAATCAAGATGAAAGCCAACCGAAACCCTTAAGCTTTTGTTCTTTCTTTTTCTTTAAGACATTCGGCCAAAATATGATAGAAATGTCTAATTTCATGCTTTTATTAAATCATAATATACTTAATACATGAATGACATAATTAACCTTATAATATAAACTTATAAAACATATTTTCAAAGGTTAATATGGACCATAACCGTCCACTATCTATAATAATTGACTAATTGCCACATAAGGCCCTTACAAACAAAAGCCATCTCAATATAACCATTTAACATATAACATGCAAATTTCACATTTAATGCAATTCAATCCTTTTGTCAAATTAAACACACAGACGGACAAATTAACTTTTTAAACTTTAGCACATGCATAATCACTTATCAGAGACACAGAAAATACTATTAAAATATTATTCGAACTCGGATTCGTGGTCCCGAAACCACTGTTCCGACTAGGGTATAAACCGGACTGTTACACATATATTGCACCTCAAGTCTATTTTGAAGGTTCTTCGAAAGGAGACCCTTTATGCTAACCTTAAAAAGTGCATGTTTTGTTCTGACAAGGTTATTTTTCTAGGTTTCGTGGTCATCTCGGAAGGTTTAGAAGTGGACCAAGAGAAGATAAAAGCTATTCAAGAGTGGCCAAGACCTACGAGTATCAGCCAAGCTCAAAGCTTCCATGGTTTGGCTAGCTTCTATAAGCGTTTTGTGCCCAACTTCAGCACTATAGTTGCGCCCTTGACGAGTGTAATCAAGAAGAACTCAGCTTTCCATTGGGCCGATGAGCAAGAGAAGTCTTTCATTGAGATTAAGAATTGTCTTACAAAATCTCCTTTATTAGCATTACCTGATTTTTCTAAAACTTTTTATATTGAATGTGATGCATCAGGTGTTGGAATCGAGGCTGTGCTTACTCAAGATGGAAGGCCTGTTGCGTATTTTAGGGAGAAGCTCAATGGAGCCGCACTTAACTATCCTATCTACGATAAAGAAATGTACGCACTCATCTGAGCTCTCGAGACGTGGCAACACTACCTATGGCCAAAGGAGTTTGTGATTCATTCCGATCACGAAGCGTTGAAACACATCAAGGGCCAGCATAACTTGAATAAGCGTCATGCAAAATGGGTCGAGTACCTCGAATCCTTTCCTTACGTTATCAAGTATAAGAAAGGTAAGATAACATTGTGGCTGACGCACTCTCGAGAAGGTATGCTTTATTATCGTCTCTTGATTCTAATTGCTTGGTTTCTCTTTATTGAAAGATTTGTATGCTAATGACGATGATTTTGGTGAGATATTTGCTGCTTGTGAAAATGCTTCTGTTGAGAAGTTTTATAGGTACGAAGGCTTCCTTTTCAAGGAAGGAAAATTGTGCATTCTACAAAGTTCTATTCGGGACTTACTTGTGCACGAGGCGCACAGCGGGGGCCTCATGCGACATTTCGGTATAGGTAAGACCTTATCAATGCTCCAAGAGCACTTTTATTGGCCTAGGATGAGAAGAGATGTGGAACGAGTTTGCGAGCGATACGTAACGTGTAAGAAGGCTAAGTCCAAGATTCAACACCACGGCCTATACACTCCACTGCCCATACCCAAAGCTTATTGGATGGATATATCCATGGACTTTGTCCTCGGATTGCCGCGAACAAAAATGGGGAAGGACTCTATCTATGTTGTAGTTGATAGGTTCTCTAAGATGTCACATTTTATAGCATGTACAAAGACTGATGATGCCGTCCATATTGCTAATCTTTTCTTTAGGGAAATCGTTCGACTACATGAAATTTCGAGAACGATCGTGTCCGATCGCGATGCAAAGTTTTTGAGTCACTTTTGGAGATCATTGTAGGGGAAGCTCGGAACTAAGCTACTATTTTCAACCACTTGTCACCCCCAAACGGATGGACAAACGGAGGTGGTTAATCGAGTTTTGTCTACATTGTTGCGAGCCATCATCCGCAAAAATTTAAAGTCGTGGGAAGAATGCCTACCTCATATCGAGTTTGCATATAATCGATCAGTCCATTCGGCTACTAAGTTTTCTCCTTTCGAAATTGTTTATGGTTTTAATCCGCTAACTCCTTTAGACTTAGTGCCTTTACCTAACGACCAACTCATTCATGTAGATGCAAAGAAGAAGGCCGAGTACGTCAAGGAGTTGCATCAAAAGGTTTGAGCCAATATCAAAGCAAGAACCGAGAGCTATGTTCAAAAAGTGAACAAAGGTCGAAAGCGAGTTGTTTTTGAATTGGGTTTGGGTTCATATGCGCAAAGAACATTTTCCAGCCCAACGAAGGTCTAAATTGTTGCCTCGATGAGATGGACCTTTCCAAGTTCTAGAATGAATCAATGAAAATTCCTACCGACTTGACTTACCGGGTGAGTATAACATAAGTTTGAGTTTCAATGTTTCTGATTTATCTCCCTTCGATGCAGGTTCCAACTTGAGGACAAGTCGCTTTGAAGAGGGGGGATGATACGATCACACCCCGGAGTGCACCTAGCTCGATCAAGGATCCATTGGAGCTACCCCAAGGCCCTATCACATGAGCTCGAGCCAAGCTATTTAAGGAGGCCATTTCGGCCTTAGTCAATCAAGTATGGGGTGAAATGTTGGCCGGACATATCGAGAGAGCTTGGACCAGCTCAACAAGGACTCCTTGCAACTTCTTGCAAGTCGACCTCAGCTCACATTCAGACCCACGAGCTTCGTTCAGCTCAATTCAGCTCGATTGAGCTCATTTCTACTTCTTTTAGTTCATGCATTTACTAGCTAAAATAAACTTAAGTATTTAATTAAATTAGTTAATTTAGTTTCAGCTCATAATTATGTTTTAGCTTATTACATGATTTTAATTTTTTTTTGTTCCAGCCAAATTTAATGTGTCATATTTTATACAAGTCTGTAATATGTCTTAGCTTAAATACATGTTATTGATATGTCTTAAAATTAAAACATGTTTTTAATATGTCCTAGTGTAGCCGAATTTACTATGTCGTAAATTAATTAAATATGTTCATTTGTTTTGTGCAGAACATGCATGGACAGCTTAAATGAAGGTGTGCTGATGCTTGAACTCTCCCAAGCACCTATTCGGCCAAAGAGCATGACTCTTGCAATATTCAAGCTGCTCATTAAGTCTTCAAACCATTCAGCTGATCAAGGCAATGCAATTAAGCCTCTTTAAGCAGTATGGCCGAACCTAGCCAAGGCTAATCAGCCCCCATTCATTCCAATTAATTCCAGCTGCATGAAGACACTCTAGAAGCTGTTCAATGACGTTGTCAAGGCTGGAGAAGCTTCATGGAACTTTCATGAATTATTCTGGAATTTTCAGTTCATTAAAAGCTGAAATCAAATGTCATTTTAGCCCCTCATTTGTCTATTCGGCTAGCCTTAGGTTTTTCCTATAAATACTTTGTTATTTGCTGTTTGTAAGGACTTTTTGCTTCTTGAATGAATTTTATGTTATTTGTGAGGTTTTCATCTCTCAAACTTCGTCCGAGACTCAGCTTGACTTATCTGCTAGTCAGTGGCGTCAACCTGATTCTTCTTTCGAACTTATCACTCTCGTAGTGTGGCGTTCACCCATCCTTATACCTTTGGTTCTTACCTTGCTAGGTAACGGGTCTAGGTCCCCTATTTTCCATCACCGAACCACCTTAAGTCATATAAGCCCGAGTCAGCATTCTTCTTAGTGTTGGTTCGTTCTTGACACTTAAGTTCGATTTCCATTCCATCCAACTATCAACTATCCATTTTAATTTTTCTTTGTTAGCCGAACTTAAATCCACAAACACTTAGTCAATTCCAGCCTATTCTTCATTCTTATTTTCCATACTTAGCCAATACAAACATATTTCAAGTTTTGGAACAATACTTCCTCGTTCAACGATCGGGCATAAAAAACGACTCAACTCAACACACCGAGGTGAGATCGTATCACTTAGGTTGGGTGTTAATTCACTTATATGCACGTTTAGGATGGTTGGATGACAAATTAATCTATATTTCTAGGTTTTTGGTACGAGGTATTCGAGCCTCATATCCATGTATCAGTACCTCATATAAAGTATCACTACATTGCCTTCAATGTTGTGATACATTGAAATTGGTAACTAAAATTTTGAAACAGAGGAGGCATGTGTCAATACATGCCATCCCAGTACCAGTACATCTCCTGATATACCAGTACATTTACCCTTTGAACTAATTAACTATTTGAAATTTTGTTACTTGTTTTGGAACATGGATTCCAGCTATCAATACCTTGCTCCCATTTTGTGTATTTTGGACCCCAAATGTCATTTTAAATCCAGCTTAAAGTTGATTTTCATCCATGACACTATAATTATTTATGGTTATTAAATGTACAGGTTATCATGTTGAACTTGACTCTTTAACAATGTACATTGCATGAATCTATTTGATTTGATTTGTTTGCATCACTTCAGTGACTAATGTAACATCATATATCTAATAGTAGTCTGGATTGAGTGAAGAGTGTTACACTGTGTTGTTCTTGCACTTCAGGTGAATTCAAGGCTGGATTAGGGGGTATTTTCAGGGATGAACTAGGCCACCTGAAGATGGGGTAGTGCAGAAACTCAACATCAATTCTATTCTCCGAACTTAGTTGTGGACTATTCTTGATCTTGATGCCAGCATAAGAGTTGGGAGTTCGAAATTTGATTGTTGATAGTGATAATAAAGAGGTTAGTTGGTTATCGGTGTCCAAGCAGAAGACAACGATGTGGCTTTGGTAAGGAAAGCATCACTAAACAGTAGACGATGGAATATCCGTTTCAAACATTTTTACAGGGACTCCAGTGTAGTCGATGATTTCTTGGCTAAGCTGGGACTACAAGAAGATATGAGACTTACTCTATATGACCCACCACCAGTAGGCATTGGCAATTTGATTTCAGGAGGTCGACTAGGGCAATCATATGTTAGGAATTGTTTCATGTAATCTGGGTGCGTTTTTGCTTTTTCTTTATTACCAAAATAATAATAATAAAATAAAATATTTGAAATACCTCGACAATAAATATCATACTTACACATAATTAGAATTAAATTTTAAAAATTTTCAAACTCTTTCTTCTTTGCATTAAACTAAAGCGTCATAACTGATTAGCTAGGAGAAAACATATGATAAATTGAATTACCAAGTAAACCAACATATTAAAGCCTACCCAATTCTAAGCAAACAAAACTCTCGTAGAATCCGAGATATAACCATTCATATAATTACTTTTGAAGAAAAATAATATTTAGTTGGTTTGATACTCAAATCTCGACTAAGAATAGCAATAAAAAATTATAAGAGGAAAGCAAAGTTCTAACAACAATGCATCTAACGCAATTCGAACTCAGACCATCAAGCTAACACACAAGGTTCAATATTTGTGTATCTTTAATCTATCCTTTTGCAAATTAAAATAATATGAATGTAGATAATTTAATTATTATTAATAACATATTTAGATATTAACTTTTAGATATTAATTACTTGTATCTATTCTTTACAGATATCTGTTATTTGAATTCATTTTATTATAATGAAAATAGATTCAAATTTAAATATAAAAACTATTATCCGTTTTTATTCTTAAAACTTTTATTTAATTTTTTTATATGCTATATTCAAATATTTAGCGATTTAGATATTCCTTCAGATTCAAATAATAATAGTCAATAAACAATAAGCATATTTGTATTGTTTTTAAAGACATCATATTTAAATTTTAAAGCAACTATACAGATTTAAAAAAAGAAAAAAACCCTCTTTCCATTATATAAATAGCAGATATCCAACCTTCTTCTATAGTTATTCTCGACCTCTAGACTTCCTGTATCCTCATTACCCCCTCTTTTATTAGGAAAAACCCTAGTCCCATACTAGATTAAAGGGGTAGTTGTAATAAAGAAGAAAAGAAGCAACCAAGACAAATGTAATGTAAGCAGATTAACAGGAGCTGTTTGTTCTCTTTCTTATGGTCGTACGCTTTAAACAAAAAATACAGCAGTCTAGCACTCTAGAAAGCTTATAAAATTAATGACGATTGTGTCAAAAAATAAGAATAATAAGTAATAAACTTAGGACATTGAAATTTTGTCTCTATTCGGACAATCTTCGAACTTACGCAAATTGGGCACTTAATTTAAGATATATGTACATCCCTATGCAAGAAGTCGCTTCATCTGAAATTGTATGATAAAAAGGAAGTTTTATTAAAAAAACAAAAGAAGGGAGGCTACAACTAGAACTCTTTTTTAAGGTAAAAGGAATCCTTCAGGATAAAGGACCATGAGAGAACATTTCAAAATCCCACTGCAAAATGAGCTTTAATTTGCTTCTTGATTTTCTTTATATTTTCAGATATATATATATATATATATATATAAGTTCATCCACGATCATCACAAAGAGAAATAAAGCATATTACTATAAAGGATGCCAAAACCCAACACTGTCCGTGTTCATTCTTTCCTTGAATTCCCCTTCGCTGGCAGTATCCGAATTCTCTTAGCTACGCGTACAAAATCCCTGTTCATTTCCACACATATATACAATACAATAATTTTTAAAGCCTTAACCATAATAAAAAAAATGGGAGGGAAATAGAAAAAAAAAACAATTAATAATTCTGGGTTGAACTTCAATTTCAAAGTTTTTGGAATAAATAAAGTAGTCTGTAAAACGTACTTCCAGTTAAGATCTCCAGCGAGAAGAAGATCGTTTTCCATATCTTCATAGGCAATGAGGTGACCAGGAACAGCATTGGAAAGATCAAGGTCATTCTCGGAGGTGATTTCATCGTCGTTTCCGTCCACGAACATTTGCCTGAGAGCCTTTGCAAGGCTATGGTAGCTTGCATGCTTATGGAGACTGATGCGCTGACAGATGGAACGGCCTTCAAGCACCACAGTCACTGGGGGCACAACGGTGGAGACAAGATAATCATCGTCGAGACAAGGGAAACGCCTGTTATAACTAGGGTTAGGCGTCAAGGTTAAGGGAGCAGAAGAAGAGTGAGGTGGGGCTGGAGAAGCAACAAATCTGGAGGAGGTGTTGATGTTGGTTAACCTTTTGTCTTGCCATCTCCTTTTCAAGGAGTCATGTCTTTGAGGTTCAAAACTGTTCATCTCTCTCTCTATGTGTCTGGGTGAAGTTCTGAGGAAGACGGAGGAGTAGCAGTAATAGTATTTGGGGTTGGGTTGGACCGGTGGCTGCTTTTTAGTTGATAAATAAAGGGAGAATTATCAATGAGTTCTACTTCTCTGGGAAGATGATACAGCTAAGAAGGTTTTGGTCTACGCGGTGTGGCAGGGGATTTTATGTTGACAAAAATATTTGGTTAATTTATAATGGCAGGCGGAGGGTAAGAATAGAGGTGCTAATTTGCGATCGGGTTCGCATTGGGAGGATGGATTTAAGTATGATATTAATATATTTTATATTTATTTAAGTTTGATTGAGTCTAAAATATAGGTTTATAATTTTGTTTAAATTCATTTATATTTATAAAAGACTAATCCAAATTTATTTTACGCTCGTCCGTATTATTTTTAATGTTTTTTTTAAATATTTATATGATATTATTTTAATATTTTATATTTTTCTATTTTTCTATTTATTGAATTCTTTTTATCATCATTTTAATATTATTTTAATGTTTTCATTAAAGTAGTCTATATATTTAGTATAGGTTTATTTGTTTTATGTGTTATAAATTATATAATATATAAAAATAACATAATATAAAGTACTATAAACTTAAAACGGGTCGGGTCAAGCTCGGAGACTTAAATGTTCAAGCCCAAGCCCAACCTATATTTTAATCGAGCCTTTTTTTTTTGCCCAAGCCCATTTTTAGAGCCTAATATTTTTTCCTAAACATTTCTAAATTTCAAGCGGACCTTTGAGTATGGGTGAATAACTTTACCCAAGAACAGGTTAAGATAAGATGTTGGATAGTGAATTAGTTTAATTAAAATTATATGGGTTTTTGTTGGTTTATTTAATGTTCATGAAATTAAATAAATATATTTACAAATATTAAATGAATATGTTTAAACATATTCACAAATAATGTTCATGAATAATAAATAAACAAACAATACATAAATGTATATTATTTTTTAGATATAAAATAGAAAAATATAAATATTAATAATTATATTATAAATACAAAGCATACAAGCCAACATAACTTTATTAATATATACTAAGGGAACAATAGACAAGCTTCAAATAATTTATTAAGCGAGCTTTAAACAAATATAAACGAATTTGTTCATGAACATAAATGAACATAACAAGCTTTGTTTGTGTTCGATTCATTTAATAAATGAACTCCAAAATATTGTTCATGTTCGTTTATTTAGCTTAATAAACGAACGAAAATTGAATTGTTCATCGAACACTCAGATCATCTATAGCCTTAGTGTTGGAAGTATTTTAATTAAAGTTTTGAGTTTGAGGTTTATATAAAGAAAAATAATAGGTATAATGATAAATTTAGGATTCATCATTTACATTTTTTATCATTTTGACCATTATTCTTCTTTTTTTTTAGCTAAATGTAATCATTAACCTTTTAGAAAATAGTCAAAACATTTTTTAATAAAATGCTGAGTAAAACATTTTTTTTAACACTACTGGCATGACAACTTGCATGGTAGTCCATGTACACATTATAGTAACATAACACCATTTGTCTTAAATGTCATGTCAACAAATAACTTGAAGATTATAAATATATAAAATATAAAATAAATCAATATTAAAATTGTAAAATATAAAAGTTTTTATAAAGTTAAAAAAATTAGCTTGGACTACACGTGGATTGTTATGCAGGTTGTCGTATTTAAAAATTTATCATTTTAGTTAGTATTCTCGTTAAAAAAAAATATCATTTTGACTCTTTTTCAAAAGGTCAGTGGTCAAATTTGACTCTTTTAAAAAGATTGATAGCCAAATTTAGCTATAAAAAAAAAGAATAAGAGTCAAATTGATAAAAAGTATAAACATTAAGTACTAAATTTGACATTATGCCAAAATAATTTCAAAATATTTTTTCTAAGAGTTGAACTTCATTTCAAATTTATTCACTTAAAGAATAATGAGAGATATAAAATAATATTCTATGTTTTTATATACAAAGCTTATATCCCTTTCCTTTGACAACATAGCCAGTGGGTTTGGAACGAATACATTTCCCAACGTTGATTTCCTCGAATCTTTATAGGTTTGGAAGTCTGAGTCTGTGTATGTTGTCAAAGGAAATGAGCAAAAAGTTTGCAAAGGAAAGGAGAAAAAATTTTGAAAACTACTAAGAACCATTTATAAAAGATTTGATCAAATGATTAGGACTTTTGGATTAGAGAAACATGTTGATGAACCTTGTGTTTATAAGCGTATAAAGGACAAAAAAGGTGGTATTCCTCGTTTTGTATGTCGATGATATTCCACTTATCAAAAATGATGTAGGAGAATTGTCATCGGTTAAACTATGGTTAGCTCAATAGTTTAGCATGAAGGATTTGAGTGAAGCTAGTTATATTCTTGGAATTCGAATCCTTAGGGATCAAAAGAATAAAACGATAGATCTATCTCAAGCTTCATACATCGATAAGGTATTAGAACATTTGCAATGACCGATTCAAAGCCAGGCGTTTAGCTGACTGCATTAGTTTTTCAGCTTTCTTTAGATGATTGACGTAAGATAGCGGAAGAAAGAGAGAATATGAGTAAGTTTCCATATGCTTCGGCAGTTGGAAGCCTTATGTACGCGATGTTTTGCATATGTCTAGATATTTGTTTTGCAGTAGGAATGGTTAGTCGATATTAAGCGAATCCAGTTCTCTGGCATTTGCAAACTGTAAAGCATATATTAAAGTATCTTAAAAGATCTAGGGATTATATGCTTGTGTATTCTGGGGAAGACCTTACTCATGTTAGATACACAGACTCAGACTTCCAAACCTATAAAGATTCGAGGAAATTGATGTTGGGAAATGTATTCATTCTAGGCTGTGGAGCCATAGTATGGAGAAGTGTAAAACAAACTTGCACTGCTGACTCTACTATGGAGGCTAAGTATGTGGCTGCTTTTGAGGAAACGAAAGAAGTAATATGGCTTCGAAAGTTCTTGACCGAACTTGAATTTATCCTTGGTATGGAAAAAGCTATAACACTGTATTGTGATAACAGTGCCGCAATAGCTAATACCAAGGAAATGAGAAATCACAAGAGGACGAAACACATTGATCGGAAGTATCAATTAATACGAGAGGCAACAGCCGAAGGAATTGTAGATGTGATGAAAGTAGCTTCTGAAGATAACCTTGCGAATGCGTTTACTAAAACTCTTGTAACTAGGAATTTTAACAAACACATCGAGGATATGGAATGCGAAACATGACACATTCACTTCACTAAAGAAAGTGGGAGACTAATGGGAAATGTGCCCATATTGTAGTAAACATGTAATTGTTTTCTATTTATTTGAACGATGAATAAATAAATAAAGTTAATTTCACATTTCACTATTATGTCTTTTGTATTTTATATTTTGCATGCATAGCGAAATTGTGGCAAACAAATATTAGCTCATTCATTGTCTAAAGTTCAAACTGAAGATAAGTGGTATTGTAAAGAACATTTACATTGTGAGAAATAAGACTTACTTCAGTAGATAATCTAAATGAGTTTGTAATCTCGTAAAAGAATCAAATTGAGCATTTGATTCAAATATTGAGAATGATTATTATATCGTCTACAATTCCAATTAGGGAGATGGCTAGTCTTGGCTATCGGAGCAGTTGACCCCACGAGTAGAGACATAAATGTATTCATTGGTAGAATGATACATTAATACATTGGACTGGACTCAAGATTAATTAATTCTAAATCCATTTGTGAATTAATTCACTTGTGACATTCATGGTGTGATTTACCTAAATCCTGAGTTAGTCACTGACCATGCGTGTAACAGCCCAATTTCGGTGAGATCAGAACAGTGGTTTCGGGACCACAAATTTGAGCCATTATTTTAATATTATTTTGTGATTTGCATTATTATAGGAAGGTCATATGAAAATTTTGATACGAAAATTTTACCGATTGCATGTTTAATTAGGGAAAGGACTAAATTGCATAAAATGCAAAAGTTGTCTTCTAATAGTTATAAGTATCAAATAGCTATAGAATTTAAAACTTAAGGTCCTTATATGGTAATTAGACCATTGAAGAAAAGTTAGTAGGTAATTTAGTGACTCATCCATAGAAAAATTAGAAATGGGCAAGGACTAAATTGGAAATCACTAAAATTAAAAGATGACAAATAATTAAAAAGGAAATTGTCATCTTTTTATTCATCTTCTTCCCCAAAATTTCTATGGAAAACCTAGGAGAGAGGAAGACAACTTTTCAAGCTGAAAAATGTATGAAATCAAGTCCTGTTTTTAGTAAATTTTATATTTTTAGAATCAGGATAGTCTAATCTTTCTATTTAGGGGATTTATTTGAAAAGTTATCAAGGTATGAAATTTGGGTCATGGATGAATATGCTGAAAATTAGAAATTTATGATAAAAATGAAAGGTTGTTGGTAGATAAACAACTTTTACAAAGCAATTTTTGATGAAAACTCGATTTAGGGACTAAAATGAAAAATGGATAAAACTCATGGAAAATGCTGAAATTTGAGAAATGTGGGTGCTATAAAAGTTGTACATAAATTTCGGCTAGGTTTGGAAAAAAGGTTAAATTCCATGAATTTCATTTTCCGAGCCTAGGGACGAAATTGGAATTTATGAAAATTATAGGGGTAAAATGGTAATTTTGCTTAGAATGTAATTGAATGCAAATATATATGAAATGTGATAAAGTGATAGTTAAATTTGTTTATATAGAACCGATAGGGAAACAAAATATTTCGGATTAGTTGAAATTCAAATACGAAAAAATTGTCAAGGTAAGTTCGTGTAACCTAAATATGTATGTTAATGTGCTTGAATTGAATTGTATGTTTGTGATGATATGTATGTGAAGATATAAATTATGAAATGACCACAAATTTGAAAATGATGATAAAATGCTATGTCCCGGTTGAATGTTGAAATTCAATGGAATAAGGTGGTTTCTCGAAAAGAGTATAATACTGCATATTTTGTAGATAGGATTTAGCCTAGACAGGTAATCCTGAAATAAGCCCTCTCAAGCATATGTTATAGATTGAATTTAGCTCGGACGGGTAATCCAAATCAAGCCTTTTAGAGCATATGCTACAGAAAGGATTTAGCCTGGATTGGTAATCCTGTTATAAAATATGTGGCTTGAGAGTGTGCTTTATGATCATGTGCCAAATGGATACTTTTGAACATGAATTGACGGATAGTTGATATGTATACTTTGTGTATACTACCCAAATGTCCATCGAAATTTCAATAGTTCAACGGGAAAGATTCTTGAAATACGGAAAGGTGAAACTAAATAGAAGTTTATAATGCGATGAGCTCATCTATGTTTACTTGATATTCATATGATGTTATGTGACTAACTTGTTTCATTAAGTGTATATGTTTAGGTAAATTTACCCAAAAATTTTGGATGGTATGGTTATGTATGCTTGTATGAATAAATATAACCGGTAAGTTTAATTCCCGTTATACAAACTTACTAAGCATAAAAATGCTTACCCCGTTTACTTTTCTTTGTTGTATAGTGCTCGTAAGCTCGCGAAGGTTGGAGGTCGGTCGGAGCATCAACCACACTATCCACTATCTCATTTTGGTATAAATAGAAATCTCATTTTGGTATAATGGCATGTATAGGCTCATTTGCCCAAATGATGGCATGTAAGTGATGTTTTGTAATCTAGCCATTGGAATGGCTAGTGATGTTTTACTTAGCATGTTTATAAAGTTATCCTATGATTAAATTCCTATGTGCTAAGTTGGTTGATTGGATTATGCTTAAGGTGTATGTTCACTAAAACTAAAATTATAAACATGAATTGTATGTGATAATATACCATGCTAGGTACTAGAATTAGCTTGGTTTTAATGTTTGGATTGGTGGATATATGTTAGTGAGTTTTGGTGCAGGAAAGGGGTAAGTTTTGGGTGACAAATGAGGCTAGGAAATGACTTTGTTTTGTCCACATGGGTAGACACACGGGCGTGTGTCTTGGCCGTGTATGACACACGGCTTGTCCCATGGGCATGTGGCCCAGCCGTGTGTCCCCTGCATCTTAAAAATGAGAAATAGAATGCTCAGAATTGGGCACACGGGCAGAGACACGGGCGTGTGTCTCAGCCGTGTGGATGACACAGCCTTGAACACGGGCATGTTACACGGCCGTGTGAAAACTGCACCTAAATTTCGAAAATAAAAATTCACTACACGGCCTAGCACACGAGCGTGTGACTTGGCCGTGTGACTTTAATTACTTCATGCTTTACAAGTCAGAGAGTTACACGGGTTAGGGTCACGGGCGTGTGTGACCACACGGCCCGACCACACGGGCGTGTCCCTAGACCACACGGGCGTGTGGGCACTGTTTATAAGAAAAAAAATTGAAATTCTGAGAAAATTTTTATGAGATTCTGATCTAGTCCCGATTCATTTCTAATGCTTATAATGGGTCTCGAGGGTCCATTTAAGGGACGATATGATTGTTTTCAGATATGAATAGTATTTTTACTTGATTTATCTGTGATGGTCTTGTAAAATCCGGTAATACTCCGTAACCCTGTTCCGGCAACGGATATGGGTTAGGGGTGTTACAATGCGTATGCAACTCATGTGCTTTAATATAAGTGGAGGTTTATGCTCTAAAGATGATCGAGCCCATAGTCGGTATGTTGGGTACATAACTTGTGTATGGCATGGCTTTACTAGCAACAATGGAATTCATAGCTCAATTAAAGAGTTAATGATATCCTCTCATTGGCATTGTGTGGATTGATAAATATGCAACGTGGCCACGGGTTGCTTGTTCTCGAACGAGCAAGTTATCACATTCATTTATTGACAATGATCATATTAATCATTAAGAAGACACAATAGTGACAATGAGATAAAATAGAATTGTATTGAGTGAATGGATTTAACTCAAAGGAATCAAGGATATCGTATAAGGGTAACACACACATGATGAGGTCATTGGACAAAGTAGTTGGATGAATTGCTTTCGTAAAGAGTATTCAATAATGAGTTTTCAGTCATGGTATTTCTTGTGGTTTGACTCCATGATTAAGTAATTACGAATTATCAAAATGATGTTTTTGGACATAATTGCAATCACTAGAGTCTAATTGTATATATCTGATTGGTCCCTCCGCTAGCTCAACAAAAGCTCGATTGGATTCCATTTGAATTAGAATAAAATTCTATGACTTTGGGAATAATTTAATTGAGTCGATTTATTTGATGTGGAATTAAATTAGGTGGTCGTAAGAATTGTTCAACTAGAGAATTTGATTAAAGAATTTTCTTGAAAAAGTAAATTGGAAAATCTAAGTGATTTTTGGTATGTGAAACCGGGCCGACGGTCCAACCAGTGGCTAGAAATAGAACCATGAACTCCTTTTGGAAAAATAAGGCATTCCTTAGGTCTTTAACCGCCATCGCATCTTTTTCTCGTCATGAACTCCTTTTGGAAAAATTACATTTAAGTCCTATGTCCGTTTTCGACTCACAAGAATTCTATGAATTTTAAAATCATAGCCCTACGTGGACATGATAGTTCACGGTCTAAGAACCATAACCTCGGTAAAAAATAATTATATAACAAATATATAATATCGCATCCATTCCCCTATATAACTTAAAACATGCATAAGATCTAAAGAATGTTACTTTTTATGTAATTAAATCATTCAAGAAGAAGAGAAATTTATTCTGATTATCTGTTTATACTTATAGATAGAACACAACCTGGCTCATGATACCAATTGTTGGAAAAAACGGGTTTGGAAAACGTAGCGGGAAATAAATTTAAGGAAAAATCAGAGTTTTAAAAAATTTTCCAAAACAAGATATTGGTTGTGATATCTAAAGTAATAAACACTTAATCAAAATTGTACCTTTTCGATTCGTCTAGGATGAGCGCTTCGACCGAGTAGTCTTTTCTGCTATCTTCAAGCTCACGTGTGCCGAGTGTGGGCTTACTTTGAATTAGAAAATTTTTCACAAAAATTACCAGTGGGGTAATTTTGCAATTTCTCTAAACTTTTGGGTCAAGTTGTAAATCAGAAAAATATCTCTAGAAATTTTATGAAATAATCTTTTCAGAAAATTTTCTCTTTACAACTTTCTCTTAAATTCAAGTGTGTTTAAATAATGACCTAAGGCTCTTTTTATATAGGGAGAGTTTAGATAGTTCAACTATGATTAAACTTAATCACTTTAATATTAATATAATATTTATCAAGATAAATATTAGATTAAATTTAATATTAAATATTATTAAAAATAATAGAATGTTTATCTACAATATAAACATTAAATTTAATTTAATTTTAAGATAATCACTTTAATATTAAATTAATATTATTTTTTGGAATAATTAATCTGAAATCAAATTCTATGGTAGAGTCCCAGTAGAAGTGTAACTCTTCCACTGCTCAACCATTGATGACCAACCACTGTCGGCCACCAAGACTCAGGCGTCGCAGCCACTGGCACCGCCGTGTCTGGTGATGCAAGTGCGACAGTCTTACGACACCCCGAGCCGGTTCGACTACTGCCGGTTTCATCTAGGTCAATGGCAACCCGACTGGTCCAGTCTAGCCACCGGTTGGACCATCGGCCTGGTTTCACATACCAGGCCCGGTTCGACCAATTTTTGGGTCTTAGTCTCGATTTTGGGCTCCCGGGCCAATTTACAATATCAGATCTAATTTTCAGGTTCAATTACCTATTGAGCCAATTGTCTAACTTGAAAATTAATTTCCAAAATATCATATTAATTTTAATTGATTTGATTAATTTAATTTTACTTGATCAAAATTAATTTTTCCAAAAATCACTTAGATTTTCCAAATTAATTTTTGAAAAAAATTCTTTAATCAAATTCTCTAGTTGAATAATTCTTACGACCACCTAATTTAATTCCACATCAAATAAATCGACTCAATTAAATTATTCTCAAAGTCGTAGAATTTTCTTCTAATTCAAATGCAGTCCAATCGAGTTTTTGTTGAGCTAGTGGAGGGACCAATCGGACATATACAATTAGGCTCTAGTGATTGCAATTATATCCAGAAGTATCGTTTCGATAATTCGCAATTACTTAATCATGGAGTCAATCAAAAAGAAGTACCATGATTGAAAACTCCTTATTGTATACTATTTACGAAAGCAATTCATCCAACTGCCTTGTCCAATGACCTCGTCATGTGTGTGTTACCCTCATATGATATCCTTGATTCCTTTGAGTTAAATCCATTCACTCAATACAATTCTATTTTATCTCATTGTCACCATTATGTCTTCTTAATGATTAATATGATCACTGTCAACAAATGACTCTGATAAATTACTTGTTCAAGAACTAGCAACCCGTGGCCACGTTCCATATTTATCAATCCACACAATGTCAATGAGAGGATATCATTAACTCTTTAATTGAGCTATGAATTCCATTGTTGCTAGTAAAGCCATGCCATACACGCGACATGTACTCAACATACCGGCTATGGGCTGGATCATCTTTAAAGCATAAGCCTCCACTTATATCAAAGCACATGAGTTGCATACGCATGGTCAGTGGCTAACATAAAATGTAACACCCCTAACCCGTATCCGTCGTCGGATTAGGGTTATGAGGCATTACCAAACAAAATACAATTCAGAACAGACATTCATTTCTTTACATGCTTCGTAAATTAACCACATCAATACTCTTATCCTATTTAAAATTCGAAGCTTATTACTCCTATATCTATATCATTTGCACATTAAAATTTTCTTCAATCATATCACATTACATCATAGCTGAACATAACCTTGATATTATTATAACATGCGCATGTCACTATAGTCACATTAAACTTTTACAAACACAAAGAACAATTCAAAGTATACCAAATTTGCATGCTTTATAATCAATCCAAAGTACATATACCGAACCATTCAAGCAAAATAAATTTGCATACTTTACCATTACAACCGAATCAAAATAACCTATGTATATTCGAACATATAATCATCTCATATCTAGCATGCATTAAGACATCCTTTAATTCAATTTTGTTTATCTAACAAATATCAAACTTATCATTTCCCTAGTCATAAGACCATTCGAATATAAGTTTATAAACTTAAATCTTTTTGAGTACAAATCACAACTAATAGTACATTTAAGTCACATACCAATTTATTATACTTAAATATCAATTATATAACCAAAACACCAATCAATTTTTTTATCCCAATAAATAGGTTTATAATATACCTAGTTTACTAAAATATTCCTTATTCATACACGGCATTAAGAACATATGCATTTATTCTTATATATTACACATCAAATGATTTTTAATTTAAATCAAACATACATCTTTTCTTATTACATTACTTAACCAAATTATAAGTCACTTATCATAATTCATCAAGCATTCCTCATTTACCTAAATGCCAAAACACATGACTAAATCAACTCAAACATTAGCATTATAAACAAACAATTATATCAAAAGCATAAAACATAAACTTGACTAAAGAAACAAGCCATAGCCGAATTACTAAAACCAAATACACCAAATACTTAACCAAGAACAATTAAAACCAAACCTAAACAAAATGATCAAGCCATTTTCACATGGTTATATATATATACCTGTCCCAAAATCAAACATTCCATCTATGCTATACATGCCATAAGCCCAAATTCAACTTAGTAAAATACCGAAAAACTGTCGATAGTGTGATAAGCTTTGCTGACGATCCCCGAGCTCGTAACGTGACTCCAAAATCTATAAAACAAAGGTAAACAAGATCACACACAGAGTAAGCTATTTAAGCTTAGTAAGTCATAAGCAAAAACATATATATTAACAAAGGCATATTAACATTTTACTAATAAGGTCGAATACACATAATTTCCAATACAAAGAAATCATTTACTACAAAGGTCATACTTTAATCACACATACATATCATATGGCCGAATATAAACAATCATATACACATATATATTTACACTTTTAATATCATAATTACATCAATAGGCTGAATCACTTATATTTTCAACTATGCTAACACAAAATCCATATTCACATAACTTTATATCATTTTAAGTAATCAACTTACCTTGTTTCCTTATAAACATTTAACTAGCACATACCTGAACCTGTAATTCGATTTCACATTCGGTCTTTACTTCACATTGACCGTTGAACCGTTCGGAATTAAAAAGGATACGTGGATAGTCAGAAGGCTCGTACAATGCCAACGTCCCAGACGTGGTCTTACATGTAATCACATATCGATGCCACTGTCCCAGACAGGGTCTTACACAAATCACATATGATGCCAATGTCCCAGACATGGTCTTACACGTAAACACAAGTCGATGCCAACGCCCTAGACGCAGTCTTACACGAAAACACATATCGAAAATCCTATGTCATGACATATGTATCCTAACTATTCCTAGGGTTCGTATGGGGCTTTTGGACATTGAAACTTGATCGAATCGAACTCAAAATATATCTCCCTTGCTCAAACCACATTCGGCCAACACAACATTAAATTCACAATATTTCATTTATCATGTAACATATATATATTATCAAATTTAACAACATTTATGTACTTATAAACTTACCTCGGATGTCGACGGACTGTATAATCGACTATTCGACTACTTTCGACTTCCCCCGATCTAATTCCATTTTCTTCTGTTCTTGATCTAAATAAATTCAAATTTAACTAATTTAACCACATATTCATTCAGTTTAATCCAAAAACACATAAATGGGCAAATTACCATTTTGCCCCTGACATTTCACACTTTTGCAATTTAGTCCCTATTGCATAAAACACAAAATTTACACATGCCATAGCTAGGCCGAATATACACAAGCATTATACAAGTCCATATATTTCATTTTTTTCACATTTTAGTCCCCCAAAATTTTATTTTTACAATTTAGCCTTAATTACTCAAATTCATCAAAAATTTAAAGACAAAACATATTAAACTAACACATATATTTCATAATTCATCAACTAACATCATAAAAATCATAAACTCATCAATGGAACATTTCAAAATCTTCATCAAAATCAAAATTCAAGCATGGGTCTTGAAGTATTCGAAGCAACGATTACAAAAACCGAAACAAAAACTAACCTTAATCAAGACCTTCAATGGCCGAATATTTCAAAGCTTCAAACCTAATTTTATTTTCTAGTTTCGATGGTGAAAAGATGAAGAACATGGCTTTATTCTTTAATGTTTTATGATATATTAACTTAATATATATTTTACATTTTTAACCTTTATTACTAAATATATAAAACATATATAATAAGGTCATTCTTGACCATTGCCGTCCACTATCATTAATAGTGGGCTAATTAACTTTTAAGGACTTTGCATTATAAAGACATTAGCAAATTAGCACTTACACATTAATTAGTCAATTTCACATTTTACGCGATTAAGTCCTTTTATTTAATCGGACACTTAAACGACGAAATTAAAACACGAAAATTTCACACAAACAAATTCATACATAATAAACACAGAAAATAATATAAAAATATTTTTCACGACTCAGATTTGTGGTCCCGAAACCACTATTCCGATTAGGTTCAAAATCGGGCTGTTACAAACTCAAGATTTAAATAAATCACACCATGAAAGTCACAATTGAATTAATTCACAAATGGATTCAGAATTATTTCATCTTGGGTCCAGTCTAATATATCATTCTGCGAATGAATAAATTTGTGTCTCTACTCATGGAGTCAACTGCTCCGATAGCCAAGACTAGTCATCTCCCCAATTGGAATTGTAGACGACATAATAATCCTTCTCAATATTTGAATCAAAATCTCACTTTGATTCTTTTATGGGATTACATACTCATTTAGATTATCTACTGAAGTAAGTCGTCTTTTTCGCAATGTAAATGTTCTTTACAATGCCACTTATCTTCAGTTTGAACTTTAGACAATCAATGAGCTAATATATGCTTTCACAATTTCGCTATGCATGCAAAATATAAAAGACATAAATACAAAAGACATAATAGTGAAATGTGAAATTAACTTTATTTATTTATTCATCATTCAAATAAATAGAAAACAGTTGCATGTTTACTACAATATGGACACATTTCCCAACAGTAAATAAAATATGTGTTATGAAAACTTTGATTACCATAAAAGTGTTAATGAGCCTATTTGAATGTGTATAAACAATAATTTATTTATATTATTTACATGGAAGTGTTTATAAAGTTACTAAGTCCATCCATGAAATAGATTGCTAATTTATTGCTTTTAGTCGATATATGTTAAATACATGAGAATTGATAGATAAAAGATAAAGAGTAATGGAAATATGATTTTCTACTATTTAGAACCTACTATACAAAATGTACATATGTATGATGTCAATTGAAATGTGAAAATATGTATGTATATATGAGATGACACTTTGTGACAAATATTGCCCTTGTATCTTAGTGAAATAGCTAGGACACATATGGCATACCATAGGGATTGGCATATGCGCATTGTACAGAGACATGACATGGACCAAAGACATGATATGTTGCCTTACGACATAGCACTTCGGTGCAACCCATGTCTCTCATATGTTCAGTGTGTTGGTTGCTGGAATCCTAAGTATCCTAACTATATATTTTACTAGAATTACAAGGGTTATGAAATCAAATATGATAATAAATTGTAGTGGTGTGTGAGAAATAATCAATGAACTTAATATATAATAAGATATACATATTAAAAAGTAATAAGTTATTTAAGAGATATGTATAAATAAGTATATATGAAACATATCAAATTAAAAGAAACAATAAGGCTATACATGCAGTCGAGGAGAAAATTATCTACCACATTAAAGTTCACTAAATTTCTCCTTAGGGGTTACTTAGATGAACTTTACTTTGTAAAGAACTAGTAAACCATTAATATAAAAGTTGAATCTTAAAGTTCAAATAATTAGGTAAGAAATTGTTGAAAATTTTAATATGTTATAAGTAAATGTGATAGAAATGATTTAAGGTCTCATTATTAATAAAAGAATAGAATAAGTTAGATTATCTTTGAGTACTTACTAAGCTCTTTGATCTTAACGCATTAGTGGTTCAAAATGCATAGGTTAAAGATTTGTTGAGAGCTTAGAGTTCAAATCGGGTAGCATTGCATCACCATTGAAGTTTTAAAATTGATAATTTAGTATTTGAATTAACTTAGTTTTAGTGTGATGGCATGTATACTAAGGCTTGGATTAGTGATCTGCCATAATTTATTATGGCAAATTAGAGTCTTTTCAGCACTTAATTAGCTTGTTTTCAGGTTGTTTTATGTTATTTTGTTTCACTTTCTAATTTTAATAGCTTATGTTTAATTTTAGTAAAATAAGTTTTTTACACATATTTTGGCAATGTAATGACTATTTAGGCCAATACATGCCTAGGGAAGGACTAACGAGTCCATTTAGTGTACAGGACACCATTTTCAGGCCAAGGAACACCAGAGACGACTCCAGCGTCATGACACCAGGATCCGATGTCGCAACACCACACTTCAAAAACAAATAAGTTCCCTACGAATTTCAGTGTCACGACACTGATCCTATGGTGTCACAACACTAAAGTGATAAAAGGCAAAATTAAGCTAAGGGTGTTTTCGTCTACATAACACATCTTATTCAGTCTAATGGTTGGTATTTGACCTAGTTAGGGCAGAAAACATTGCTATATATAGTAATACTTAGGTTAAGTTAAGGAGGTCATTCAGAGAGCTACTTTAGAGTAGATTTTTAGGATTTAATTTTAGTTTTCATTTTATTTCAATTTAGTCTTTTGTTCTAAAAACATAATTTTTCTTCTTGTTCTGACTTGGATTCGATTTGGATCCAAGCTTCCTTTTATTCAGTTCTTTATCAATTTCTTTTGGTTTTCAATTGCAATCGACGTTATCTCTACAACTGTCAAAGGAATTTCAATTTTCGCGCACAACTCAATATCAAAATGAATAAATTTCTCTATTCCCTTTTTTTAGTTAAATATTTTATTTGCATTTTTATTTTGAATTTAGGGAAAATTGTATCTAGATCCATAAGTGGGTAACCTCCTTAAGAAGATTAACGATCAGATGTGGGAATAATTAATGAAAGAATTAGAGTTTGTTTTAGAGTTAGTTTGCTTAAATTAGGTGTGCTTAAGCCCTAGGATTAACAACCTTAGGAAGTAATCTAGGTAAATGAGATCGAGAGAATAGTTTACCAAGTACCTTTTAATTTATCCTGGTTTAAACGGCGAGGTCGAGAGATAAGTTATTTTTGTCCATTAATTAATTAGTTAAAGGTGAAGGGGTAATAACTGGTTAGTTATTAGCTAATTCAATAAAACCTCAGTTTTGAAGTTAATTATGAACACTGATAAGTGTTAATCTTTGCTTGTTTATCTGAGTTAATTTCGATTGTTAATTTGTCTTCTTTAGTTTTATCTAATTCATGCTATTTTTTATTCAACTTTGATTTGGTTTTTCGTACTATAATTTTAGATGATTATTGTTTAGCCCTATTAGTGTAGGAAATAATTTTTAGTTTAATTCAACCTCCCTTGGGTACGATCATTGGAATACTTCCCGGAGTGTTTCTTTGTACACTTTACTATATTACAATTTGATCTATATACTTGTAGGCACCGCTTCTTAATTTTATATCTTTTGGTTGAAATATTTCCTGTAACAGCTCATTTTTAGTGGTGTCAAAAATAGTGGTTTTGGGACTATAATTCTGACGAGTGAGTTATTATTTTAATATTATTTAATGTTTATGGAATTATATTAAGGTCATATTAAAGTTTTGTTAAGAAATTTTGAAGTTTAAATGGTTAATTAGGTAAAAAGGACTAAATTTAAAAAGGTGTAAAAGTTGAATTCTATTAGTTAAAAAGGCTAAATGGCTATGGAAAGGAAATCTAATGGACTTATATAGTAATTATACCATAATGTATGCTAGTGGATGTGCATGGACAAGGTTAATTTGAAATTTTTTATTATTATTAAGGGTAAATTGGTAAATTGGTAAATAAACCTAAAAATAAACTAAGAAAAATGCTATCATCTTCCCTATTTTCATTTGTTTGGTCGAAATCACCATTTTTGAAGGGGGAGCATTTGCTTTCTTCTTCTACCTTGCATGGTATGATTTTGTGTTCCGTTTTTAATGATTTTTATGTTTTTGAGTTCATTTTAGCTTAGTCTAGCTAGCCCGGGGGTTAATTTGCAAAACTGTTAAAGGTTGAAGGAGTTAACATGGTTGTTTTTTAATAGTTTTTGATGTTAGTTGATAGATTATTAATCTTGGTTGTTAAATAAACATGTTCTATTAAGTGATTTTTAATGAATTTTGAATAGGGATTAAATTGATAAAAGTGTAAATCCATGGGTTTTCTTGTGAATTTTTGGTAATAATGGGTTGTTTCAAGGTCCCTTGTAACATTGGTTAACATGGATTTAGGTTAAAATGAGTTATATTCAAGTTATGAGTTTAAGGACTAAATTGTAAAAAATTAAAGTATTAGGGGTAATTTTGTAATTTGACATAAATATAAATTATGGATTAAATTAAATGTTAGAAGTATTTAATTGAATGAAATTATCTATTTAGATCAAGATAAATCACAATCGGACTTAAATCGAGGAAAAGCTAAAGCATCGGATTAGTTCAGATTCCACTTCTACCACCCTAGTTATCGAGGTAAGTTCGTATGAACTATGATCGTTTTAATGTTAGCTAAATTGGCTAATTGCTATGTTGTTTTAATATAAATGAATCTGAGTATAAATGTATCAATGTTGGGAATAATTGACGGATAACGAATCCCGTTTGAACCTTAAGAATTCTTAGGATACAAATGACATGTCAGTAGGGATTTCATGTTTCGGATGCTGGTCTTGAATGTCCAACCAATTGTAACACCCCTAACCCGTACCCATCGCCGGAACAGGGTTTCAGAGCATTACCAGAACATTCAGAACATTTTTCTATTAAACTACGTAAATTTACTATTCATTTACCGAGATCATCCATAATGTCCCATGATCGGGCCCTCGAGGCCTAATACGAGCATTAGAATCGAATCCGGACTTAATCAGAACCTCTAAGAATTTTTCGCAAAATTACAAAATTTTTTAAGGTACAGGACTCACATGCCCGTGTGACTCTGGAAAATGCCCGTGTTACAGGCCGTGTTCGATTTAGGTTGCTCTCTGACTTGCGCCACACGGCCATGCCACATGCCTGTGTGCTAGGCCTTGTGGTTAATTAAATTAATTCGAATTAGGTGCAGGTTTCACACGGCCAAGACACACGCCCGTGTTCTAGGCCGTGTGGCACACACGGCTGAGACACACGCCCGTGTCTCTGCCCGTGTGCTCAATTCTGAGCATTCTATTTCTCAAAATTTAGGTGCAGGGGACACGGCCTGGCTACACGCCCATGTACTCGGCCGTGTGTCACACACGGTCTAGACACACGCCCGTGTGTCTACCCGTGTGGAGAAAATAAAGCCATTTCTAGCTTCATTTTTCACCCAAAATCATACCCAAGACCTGCACTTGTAACACACATCCAATACCAACCAATTCAAGCATTCAAAATAAGCAATTCCATCATTCAACATGGCATATCATTTTAAGCACAAGTGTTTATAAGCTTACCTTGGTTTAACTTATGTAATAACAACATTTGATCACATTTACTTAACATAACATTTGTGTATAGATATCATCATAATAACTTACTTAATCATACCAAAATGATCCATTACTAGCCATTCCAATGGCTTGGTTACAAAATATCATTTTCAAGCCACCTATGGCCAAGTTGTCCTATACATGCCATTATACCAAAATGATTTTACGAAGTATACCCAAAATGACTAGTTGATAGTGTGACAATGCTCTAATGATCTCCAACCTTCACGAGCTTCCGAGCACTATAAAATAGGGGAAAAATAAACTGAGTAAGCATTACACGCTTAGTAAGTTCGTATAACGGAAACTCAACTTACCAATCTTGCTTACTAAAATCTAGGCATACAATGTTATGTTTCCATCGATTTGGCTAAATTGCCTAATCACATACATTCAATCAAGCATGTTAGTCACCAAAATCTTCATATCAATCAAGTAACATAGATGAGCTTATCAAGCAATATTCTTTCAAGTCATTATCATATCATCTCAAGATTTTCATACCATGTCAAGAGTTTTATGTCCGTCGAATCATTGAATTCTGATGGATGCTTAAGTAGTACACTCGAAGTGTACGATTCAATAATCCATCAGTTTCTTATTCAAGGGTACCCAATCGGGAACTTAACCAAGAAACACTCTATCAAGCCACATATCGTATAACAGGATTACCAGTCCAAGCTAAATCCTTTATATAACGTAAGCTCAGAGGAGCTCGATTAGAATTACCAGTCCAGGCTAAACCCTATTCATAACGTATGCTCAAGAGGTATTATACTGGGATTACCCATCCGGGCTAAATCCTTTCTATAACAAAGTCAATGGAATTACTCATCCGAGCTAAATCCCGTCCGCAACAAATGCAGGACCTTATTAATTTCGGATAAGCGCATATAATCATCGGAATCCAATATTCAATCGGGACTTAACCCTTTTAACATTTCAAGCATATATCAATTTTCCATCATAGCATACAAGTAAGAACATCAACATAAATAACATTACATAAAACACAACATTCAATTAACATAATTTCATGCCCGATTAAGTTACACGAACTTACCTCGACACTTGTTCGCGTTAGAAATCTACTAATTCGAAACATTTTCTTTTCCTCAATCTAACCTCGAATTAGTGTTGTCCGGATCTATATAAATGAATTTAACCATCAATTTCATACATTTCATATTTAAATGGACTCAATTTACATCCTAGGAAAAATTACCATTTTGCCCCTAACTTTTCCATAAATTTTGATTTTGTCCCTAGGCCCGAAAAATGAAACTTGTGCAAATTACTCCCTACCCATTACAAAATTTCTAGCACATGTATTCATAAAATTTCAGAATTTTTCATCAAATTTTACAACTTTTCATTTTAGTCCCTAAATCATGTTTTCATCAAAAATCACTTTGTAAAAGTTGTTTATCTATCAATAATCTTTCATTTTCTACCATAAATTTCTAATTTCCAGCATATACATCCATGACCCTTTTTCATACCTTGATAACTTTTCAAATTAATCCCTCAAATAGAGAGATTAAGCTATCCCGATTTCAAAAATACCAAAATTACTAAAAACGGGACAAGAGAACTTACCCAATTAAGCCTTGAAAGTTGCTTTTCTCTCTCCTAGGGTTTCCATGTATTTTTAAGGTTGAAGATGACAAAATAAGATGATATTTTATTTTTATCATCTTTTAATTAATCAAGTATTTTGGTATTTCCAATTTGGTCCTTGACCTTTTTCTATAATTCCATGGATGAGTCACAATGAAAAATCTACATACTTTTCTTAATGGTCTAATTACCATAGAAGGACCTCTAGTTTTGAATTCCATAGCTATTTGATCCTTATAGCTACTAGAATTCAACTTTCACATTTTATTGGATTTAGTCCTTCTCGTAATTAAGCACTAAATCGATAAATTTTTTGTATCAAAATTCTCACACGACATATCTACCATATAACGGACCATATAATAAAATAAAAATAAATTATATTTTTGGGTCGGATTTGTAGTCCCGAAACCACTGTTTCGATTTCACTAAAAAATTTGTCTGTTACAGCTCTCCCCCTTTAGGGATTTTCGTCCTCGAAAATCTTACCAGTAAAAAGATTCGGGTATTGCTTCCTCATAGTTTCCTCCGGCTCCCAGGTAGCTTCTTCAATACCATTTCGTTGCCAAAGAACTTTTACTAAAGCTACCTTTTTATTTCTTAACTCTTTTGTTTCCCGAGCTAAGATTTTGATTGGTTCCTCACCATATGTCATATCAGGCTGAATCTCTACCTCTGTTGGAGAGATAACATGAAAAAAATTATGAATTCGATCAAGCTCTGGTGGTTAAGCTAACCGATATGCAACCGGTCCAATTCTTTCAGTAATCTCATATTTTCCAATAAATCGTGGACTCAATTTCCCTTTACGACCAAATCGGAGTACTTTCTTCCAAGGCGACACTTTCAAGAATACCTTGTCACCAACCTGAAATTCTATCTCTTTTCTTTTTAGATCAGCATAAGACTTTTGTCGATCAGAGGCTGCTTTCAAGCTATCTCGAATTACCTTCACTTCTTCCTCGGTCTCTCGGACCAGGTCAACTCCATGTAACTTTTTCTAACTAGTTCTGTCCAGTACAATGGAGTTCTACATTTGCGACCATACAAGGCTTCATACGGTGCCATTTTAATACTAGACTGATAAATGTTATTACAAGCAAATTCAACTAAAGGCAAATACCTTTCCCAGTTACCTTCAAACTCAAGGACACAACACCGAAGTATATCTTCCAAGATTTGTATTACCCGTTCAGATTGACCATCTGTTTGGGGATGAAATGCAGTGCTAAAGTGTAACTGAGTACCCAGAGCTTCTTGCAGTTTACTCCAGAATCGAGATGTAAACCGAGGATCTCTATCTAAAATGATGGAGACAGGCACTCCATGCAATCTGACAATCTCAGAAACATATAACTCAGCCAATCTATCCAAGGAATAATCCATACGTACTAGAATAAAGTGTGTGGACTTTGTCAACCGATCAACAATTACCCAAATGGCATCTTTCCTCTTTGGAGACAGGGGTAATCCCGATACAAAGTCTATAGTAATTCTTTCCCATTTCCATTCCGGTATCGTAATCGGCTGTAATAGTCCAGAAGGCAACTGATGTTCAGCTTTTACTTGCTAACATATCAAACATTTAGATACAAACTCAGAAATATCTTGTTTCATTCCCGGCCACCAGTACATCTTTTTTAGATCATTATACATTTTATTACTACCAGGATGTATAGACATGCTACCATTATGAGCTTCATTCAAAATCTTCTGTATCAATTCTGAACTTTTCGTCACACATACTCTGCCTCTGAATAACAAACAACCATCAGTCCCTATCTAAAACTCTGAGTCAGGAGTCGATTCACTTTGTATCCGTTTTGCTTGTAACCAACTATCATTTTTCTGAGCTTCAGAGATCTGTTGCAAAAACATTGGTCTAGCTTTTGACTCAGCTATGATCGAACCATCATCAGACAACGATAATCGGGTATTCATTGCTTGCAAAGTATACAGAGATTTTCTGCTCAAAGCATCTGCCACTATGTTGGCTTTCCCCAGATGGTAGTCAATAACAAGATCATAATCTTTCAATAACTTAATCCATCTACATTGTCTCAAATTCAAATCTTTCTGTGACATCAAATATTTCAGACTTTTATGATCAGTGAATATGTGACATTTTTCACCGAACAAGTAATGCTACCAGATTTTCAATGCGAACACAATGGCTGCCAATTCAAGGTCATGTGTCGGGTAGTTCTTTTCATGTGGTTTCAGCTATCGTGAAGCATAGGCTAGTATTTTACCATCTTGCATCAATACACAGCCTAAGCCATTCAGTGATGCATCACTGTAAATTACAAATTCCTTACCTGATTCAGGCTGAACTAACACTGGTGCCTCTGTCAATAAAGCCTTTAATCTGTCAAAACTTTGCTGGCACTTATCATTCCACTCGAACCTTACATCTTTTTGTAGTAAATGAGTCATCGAAGAAGCTATCATTGAAAAACTTTTTACAAACCTCCGATAATAACCAGCTAGTCCCAGAAAACTTTGGACTTCAGACACATTCCTCGGTGGCTTCCAATTAACAATGGCTGAAATTTTATTCGGGTCTACTCTGACACCTTCAGCAGATACTATATGCCCAAGAAAACTAACTTCTCGTAGCCAAAATTCACATTTACTGAATTTGGCATACAGTTTTTTTCTCTCTCAAGGTTTGCAACACTATTCTTAAATGCTTAGCATGTTCATTTTCATCTCTGGAGTAAACCAAAATATCATCAATAAATACCACCACAAACCTGTCCAAATACGGACTGAAAATCCTGTTCATCAAATCCTTAAACACTACAGGTGCATTTGTCAAGCCGAATGGCATCACAAGAAACTCATAGTGTCCACATTTGGTTCTAAAAGCTGCCTTAGGCACATCAGATTCTTTTACCCGTAATTGATAATAACCAGAACGGATATCAATCTTCAAAAATACAGTGGCACATTTCAACTGGTCAAATAAGTCATCAATACGAGGCAATGGATACTTGTTCTTTATTATAACTTTGTTGAGCTATCTGTAATCAATACACAGCCTCAACGACCCATCCTTCTTCTTTACAAACAAAACCGGAGCACCCCAAGGCGAGATAATAGGTTGAGCAAAACCTCTATCAATCAATTCTTGCAATTGTGCTTTCAGCTCTTTCAATTCAGTAGGAGCCATTCTATAAGGTGCTATGGATATCGGTGTCGTTCCCGGAACTAGATCTATAGAGAATTCCACTTCTCTATCTGGTGGTAAACCAGTTAATTCTTTTGGGAATACATCAGGAAATTCACATACAACTGGTACTGATTGAATCTTTGACTCAGACACTTTAGTATCCAACACATATGCAAGGTAAGCATCATAACCCTTATGGACGTATTTCTGTGCCGTTATTGCTAAAATCACATTAGGTAATCCATCAAGTTTATCAGATTCAACATGAAGCAATTCATCATTCTCACATTTCAATATAATATATTTCTACTTACAATTTACCACTGCATCATATCGGGTTAACCAATCCATTCCCAAAATCACATCAAATTCACCAAATGGCAATAACATTAAGTCAGCTGAAAAGCAATAACCTTTTACCATCAATGGACAGTTCTTACAAACTTTATCCACCATGACACACTGGCCCAGGGGGTTTGAAACTTTGTAACACCCCAAACCCGACCTTGAAGTTAGGCCCGAATTTGGAATTTCACATTAAAGGCGCACTTCAAAACAATTTACTAGTTAACCATTTAAAGCCCAAAAGCCCAAAACAAAAGATTATTTCGAAAACCATATTAACACTTTAATAACTTTAAGAAATTGCCTAAGTGGGCAGTTGAAACAGTAATAATAATAAACCCAAAATTCAAAGTCAAATAGGAGTTACATGGCCTTATTGCAATCCAATGGAAAAAACAAAGTATTTAAACAGAATCATTTGAATAAATTAAAACATTTGAACAACTTGTAGTGTGGCCATCTCCGAGTCCTCTCCCTCGTCGAGCGCCTATTCGGGATTACTCAAACATTTAAAATTAAGGGTGTGAGTTTCGAAACTCAGTGTGTACAACCCTTGGCAATCAAATCACATACAAATATTCACATTGGGCCTAAGCCCTAACAAAATTGGTGGTCTTGGGCCTTAGCCCACAATGACCTCATATCATATCATATCGTATCATTTATAAACAGATAATACAAAACCCACCCCAAAAATCCATCCGCTAAACACACCATTTCCTTTCTAACCTTATGACTCCTGTGGGGAATTCTACCTCGGCCTACCCCTCCGCTACACACCATGGGTAGCCCGGTTGCGGTACTACCGAACATTGCAGCAAAGCTGCTAATCATATATTGGGCTTAAAGCCTCCGGTGGATCCATACCATACGGCCATGCGGTCCTCAAATATTGACACAGAGTCATCAATATATATATGTTAGGCACATAGCCACGGTAAATATGATTGGCACAAAGCCATAATAACAGCACAAAGCCTTCAGTATTGGCACAAAGCCCATAATTACGGCACAAAGCCTTCGGTATTGGCACAAAGCCTATAATTACGGCACGAAGCCCATATTAATGGCACATAGCCCTCAGTAACATTATCGGTGCAGCATGGCTGTTCGGTGGCTAAAAAGCCTGTGGTGGATCCATACCATACGGCTATGCTATCCCGGATCCATACCATACGGCCATGCGATCCTCAAATCTTCCTCCGTACCATAATTCCCCCCCATATGCATCCTAAGCAGAATATCATATGAATGCATCAAACACAAAAGTAACATCCACAAACCCATATTCATCACATAGGGGTATTTTCGTCATTTCACTACCTGGGGTATTTTAGTAATTCTACCCTACATGGGGTATTTTGGTAATTTGGCAAATTAGGGGTATCTTGGTAATTTTACAAGCTACTGATATTTTAGTAATTTTACAATATAAGGGTATTTTAGTAATTTTACAATATAAGGGTATTTTAGTAATTTTCCAACATAAGGGTATTTTAGTAATTTTCCAATATAAGGGTATTTTAGTAATTTTCCAATATAAGGGTATTTTAGTAATTTTCCAATATAACGGTATTTTAGTAATTTTACACATAAGGGTATTTTAGTAATAAGGTTATTTTAGTAATTTTACAAATATAAGGGTGTTTGGTCCATCTCGGGTTTTAGTTATAAACTTTGGCCCATAAACAAGTCCTCGCGGTTAAAGTGAACAAACACTATGCACCAGGTAGGATCTTAGAAAAGAGGAGGTGGGTCACTCGGACCGCTTAAATACCAAGCTCTCACTAGATCCAATCCTAGACATGCATATGTCGGTTACCACACTCTAACTAATCGACTTGTTCACAAACATGTTTAATTAGATTAAGTCTTATGAAATTGAAGAGTTGTTCAAACTAGGCCTAAATCCATAAACCCTAGCATATTTGTCTACGTTCCCATAAAGCCCATCAAACCCAAATTCCAACCTTACGGCCCATTAGGCCCAAAGCTTATCATATGGCCTATTAGGCCCAAAACAAATCCAAATCGTGTATCATGCGTGACTAACTCAATATGTTTAACAAGCCAAACCATTTAATCAAACTTAGCCTCAGGGTCCATCGGGCCCATTTAGCCACTTTCGACTTTTCGGCATTGCCGATTTCGTGTGTGTAGTGTTTGTACACACCTGGTAACCTTGCGTGCTGCGAACTCCTTAGTCACGAACCTACAATTGACATTACTAGCGATTAACCAAAGTTTTAACATGCACTGACTAAAACCGAAACCTCACCATACCCTTACCGTGTACCGTACGTTCTAGTAGCCCTTCATTTGCTACTATTGGTGATTATCCTCTAGATCTGCATCCAACACCTATATCGTCAAAACCAAGTGATCCATATAGATCATAAATCACCCCTATGAGCCACATTAGATTCGGCCATTTACTAAACCATGACTGAGTCGAGAACACTTACCTCTTCCTAACGATCCTTACCTACCACGCTTGCGATTGTTGAGCCTTACCCTTGTTAATACAGGTTAACGACAAGGAATGGGTTAGATAGCCCTTCGGCTTTTAACAAAACACACTAAAAAGTTTAACTAAGCACTTACCGAAATTCTCCTTTGATCCTGCGGCTTAGATATCTACTTGAACAAGATTCGGCTTCCAAACGTGACTAAGAGTAGATAATAATCGATTGAGGTGGAAGAACAAACAACAAAGAATCGGCATAAACAGGGGTTTCGGGAAATAGGGATTTCGACAACCAGGGATTTCAAAAAATAGGGATTTCGGCAAACAAGGATTTCGGCAAACAGGGATTTCGGCAAAAAGGGATTTTGGCAAACTGGGGTGGTGGTATTCGGCAATGGAAGAAAATAAGGATGAGGGAGAATAAAAAAGAAAGATGGAAACTCCAAGAACCCCTTCTAAGGATTTTGGCACCCCCATTTTATAGCCAAAGCCGAACTACCTTCCCCCCACAGTCCTATTCGGCCCCAACACTTCACCCTCCTCATCTCCTATCTTTTCTCTCTGATAATACCTTAATCTTATCTGAAATATCCTCCACATCCATCAGTCCTGCTTCCTTCAAACTCCCCATGGCAAGAGTACAAAATCAACACAACTCTTGCCGTCCACCTATGCAAAATAAAACACTCCAAAATATACTCCTCCTGCTCGAACCTTGGACCTCTTCAGCTTTCACACACGTCACCTTATAGCTCCCAAGTGACGCCACTTTCCACTAGACCACAAGCCCATTTGTGTCCTATTTTCTCTTAATCTACTTAAGAGGCCTACTGACTGAAGTCACAGTTCCCTTGGGGCTAAAACCAATTTTTTTTCCTGTACCTTTACTTGATCTCAGGACTTCTCCAACACCCCTAGACACTCTAAATTCATTAACCCTCAGAGCCCACATACCAATTTTCATTTTCTCGCTCACTTAAAAAAAAAATTCTGAGATCCAAAGCCCAAAGCCCAATTCTTCTAGGCCCAAATTCAGGGCGTTACAATTCTTCCCCCTTAAAGAAATTTTGTCCTCGAAATTTCCAACTAACAGGGTGGTCGTGTATCAACTACCCCACCACGCTACTGCTGCGCACTCTGACCCTAATAATTTTAATACATACCCAAAACATCCACCTATCGCAACCATTTTCAAACATACGCAGAATAAGTACCAAATTCTGATTCAAATGTTTACAAAGCCCTAACACTTCTACGGCCTCGGTTGCTGCCTCTTCCTCCTCTTCTAGCGCTCATCGTTGATTCTCGTATTATCCGAATTAGGAATTTTATGAAATTAGTACATAGTTCCACTTGTTTAGAGCACATGTCTTATGTAAGTAACAACAATTTTCTTAAAGTTATACCGCTGTCGAGAATCCACTACAAGCTTAAGTTTCCTACGGGCTTTAATCTCTAAAAGCCTATTCTTAAGTAGCCCATTATCTATACAGTTCATTAATTTAAGTAATTGTAGTACAGAGAACTTACTTGGTTCGACGTCGAGGGCTCGGTGAACCACACTTCAAGAATCCTGCAAAAACTTCTTAATCTACTTGTTTTAAAAACCCAAAACATAAGGCCCATTTCACAGCTCGAGCTTTGTAACTTGGCTCTGATACCACTAAATGTAACACCCCAAACCCGACCTAGAAGTTAGGCCTGAATTTGGAATGTCACATTAAAGGCGCACTTCAAAACAATTTACTAGTTAACCATTTAAGGCCCAAAAGCCCAAAACAAAAGATTATTTCGAAAACCATATTAACACTTTAATAACTTTAAGAAATTGCCTAAGTGGGCAGTTGAAATAGTAATAATAATAAACCCAAAATTCAAAGTCAAATAGGAGTTACATGGCCTTATTGCAATCCAATGGAAAAAACAAAGTATTTAAACAGAATCATTTGAATAAATTAAAACATTTGAACAACTTGTAGTGTGGCCATCTCCGAGTCCTCTCCCTCATCGAGCCGCCTATTCAGGATTACCTGAAACATTTAAAATTAAGGGTGTGAGTTTTGAAACTCAGTGTGTACAACCATTGGCAATCAAATCACATACAAATATTCACATTGGGCCAAAGCCCTAACAAAATTGGTGGTCTTGGGCCTTAGCCCACAATGACCTCATATCATATCATATCGTATCATTTATAAAAAGATAATGCAAAACCCACCCCAAAAATCCATCCGCTAAACACACCATTTCCCTTCTAACCTTATGACTCATTTGGGGAATTCTAGCTCGACCCACCCCTCTGCTACACACCATGGGTAGCCCGGTTGCGGTACTACTGAACGTTGCAGCAAAGCTGCTAATCATATATTGGGCTTAAAGCCTCCGGTGGATCCATACCATACGACCATGCGATCCTGGATCCATACCATACGGCCATGCGATCCTCAAATATTGACACAGAGTCATCAATATATATATGCTAGGCACATAGCCACGGTAAATATGATTGGCACAAAGCCATAATAACAGCACAAAGCCTTCGGTATTGGCACAAAGCCCATAATTACGGCACAAAGCCTTCGGTATTGGCACAAAGCCCATAATTACGGCACGAAGCCCATATTAATGGCATAAAGCCCTCGGTAACATTATCGGTGAAAGATGGTTTGCTCGGTGGCTAAAAAGCTGTGGTGGATCCATACCATACGGCTATGCGATCCGGATCCATACCATACGGCCATGCGATCCTCAAATCTTCCTCCGTACCATAATTCCCACCCATATGCATCCTAAGCGAGAATATCATATGAATGCATCAAACACAAAAGTAACATCCACAAACCCATATTCATCACATAGGGGTATTTTCGTCATTTCACTACCCAGGGGTATTTTCGTAATTCTACCCTACAGGGGTATTTTGGTAATTTGGCAAATTAGGGGTATCTTGGTAATTTTACAAACAATATTATTTTAGTAATTTTACAATATAAGGGTATTTTAGTAATTTTCCAATATAAGGGTATTTTAGTAATTTTCCAATATAAGGGTATTTTAGTAATTTTCCAATATAACAGTATTTTAGTAATTTTACACATAAGGGTATTTTAGTAATAAGGGTATTTTAGTAATTTTACAAATATAAGGGTATTTTAGTAATTCTACAAATATAAGGGTATTTTAGTAATTTTACAAATATAAGGGTGTTTGGTCCCTCTCGGGTTTTAGTTATAAACTTTGGCCCATAAACAAGTCCTCGCGGTTAAAGTGAACAAATACTATGCACCAGGTAGGATCTTAGAAAAGAGGAGGTGGGTCACTCGGACCGCTTAAATACCAAGCTCTCACTAGATCCAATCCTAGACATGGATATGTCGGTTATCACACTCTAACTAATCGACTTGTTCACAGACATGTTTAATTAGATTAAGTCTTATTAAATTGAAGAGTTGTTCAAACTAGGCCTAAGTCCATAAACACTAGCATATTTGTCTACGTTCCCATAAAGCCCATCAAACCCAAATTCCAACCTTACGGCCCATTAGGCCCAAAACTTATCATATGGCCTATTAGGCCCAAAACAAATCCAAATCGTGTATCATGCGTGACTAACTCAATATGTTTAACAAGCCAAACCATTTAATCAAACTTAGCCTCAGGGCCCATCGGGCCCATTTAGCCACTTTCGACTTTTCGGCATTGCCGATTTCGTGTGTGTAGTGTTTGTAAACACCTGGTAACCTTGCGTGCTGCGAACTCCTTAGTCACGAACCTACAATTGACATTACTAGCGATTAACCAAAGTTTTAACATACACTGACTAAAATCGAAACCTCACCATACCCTTACCGTGTACCCCACATTCTAGTAGCCCTTCATTTGCTACTATTGGCGATTATCCTCTAGATCTGCATCCAACACCTATATCGTCAAAACCAAGTGATCCATATAGATCATAAATCACCCCTATGAGCCACATTAGATTCGGCCATTTACTAAACCATGACTGAGTCGAGAACACTTACCTCTTCCTAACGATCCTTACCTACCACGCTTGCGATTGTTGAGCCTTACCCTTGTTAATACATGTTAACGACAAGGATTGGGTTAGATAGTCCTTCGGCTTTTAACAAAACACACTAAAAAGTTTAACTAAGCACTTACCGAAATTCTCCTTTGATCATGCGGCTTAGATATCTACTTGAACAAGATTCGGCTTCCAAACGTGACTAAGAGTAGATAATAATTGATTGAGGTGGAAGAACAAACAACAAAGAATCGGCATAAACAGGGGTTCCGGAAAACAGGGATTTCGGCAAATAGGGATTTCAAAAAATAGGGATTTCGGCAAACAGGGATTTCGGCAAACAGGGATTTCGACAAAAAGGGATTTTGGCAAACTGGGGTGGTGGTATTCGGCAATGGAAGAAAATAAGGATGAGGGGAAAAAAAAGAAAGATGGAAACTCCAAGAACCCTTTCTAAGGATTTCGGCACCCCTCTTTTATAGCCAAAGCCGAACTACCTTCCCCCCACAGTCCTATTCGGCCCCAACACTTCACCCTCCTCATCTCCTATCTTTTCTCTCTTATAATACCTTAATCTTATCCGAAATATCCTCCACATCCATCAGTCCTGCTTCCTTCAAACTCTCCACGGCAAGAGTACAAAATCAACATAACTCTTGCCGTCCACCTATGCAAAATAAAACACTCCAAAATATACTCCTCCTGCTCGAACCTTGGACCTCTTCAGCTTTCACACATGTCACCTTATAGCTCCCAAGTGACGCCACTTTCCACTGGACCACAAGCCCATTTGTGTCCTATTTTCTCTTAATCTACTTAAGAGGCCTACTGACTGAAGTCACAGTTCCCTTGGGGCTAAAACCAAATTTTTTTCCTATACCTTTACTTGATCTCAGGACTTCTCCAACACCCCTAGACACTCCAAATTCATTAACCCTCAGAGCCCACATACCAATTTTCATTTTCTCGCTCACTTAAAAAAAATTCTTAGATCCAAAACCCAAATCCCAAATCTTCTAGGCCCAAATTCGGGACGTTACAAACTTTAACCACAAATTTAGTGAATTCAATAGGTAAATTTTTAACAGTCACTAGGTTCGTGCATATATATGAATTTGTGGAACCAGGATCAGTCAATGCAGTAATATCAGTATCAAGTAGAGAAAATATACCAGTAATGACGTCTGGTGCAGAGGCATCTTCTCTAGCATGAATAGCATATGTCCTTGTAGGTGCTCGTGCCTCAGATCTAACTGTTGTATTGTAACACCCCTTACTCGTATCCATCGCCGGAATAGGGTACAAGGCATTACCGGAACTTACGGAACCAATTTCCATTTATCCAAACCAAGTACCATTTATTTATCAAAAATTATTATTACGTCCCTTAGATGGGCTTCCGAAACCCAAATTATGCATCGGAACCAAACCGTAACCAAATCAAAATCATAGGGAAATTTTTTTTTCGAAAAATCCCAAAATTATACTTACTCTAGCCATGCCAATAGCTAGGTTACAAATATCCATTTCCATGTAAACATTGGTATTTAGTCTATACATGCCATTCTTTCAAAATAAGTCATTTCATATACCACAAGTTATGGGTTGATAGTGTGATAAGGCTCCGACTAATCTCCGACCTTCGAGCTCCCGAGCACTACGAAATAGGGAAAAGGAGAACGGGGTAAGCACATGGTGCTTAGTAAGTTCATGCAACAAGAATTATACTCACCATACTTATACATCCATCATTTAACAACACAAGCACACATCCAATTCACATAAACATTTACCTATCACATACAAACTCAACTTTTGCATTAGTTAAGCAGCATCATATAAATTCAATACAAAGATAAATGATTGATGAGCTCATCAATTCCATAATTTTCATGTTTTTCCATTTCTCATATTTATCCCGTTGAATTTCTTGGAATTTCGATGGATATTCAGTAGTAGACTTTTGTTTACAATTCCGGGTCCGTCAATTCGTACACATATGGGTATACCCTTTTTCTAGAGAGCACACTCCTGCGAACCTCATTTCTTACAGCGGGATTACCAGTCCAGGCTAAATCCCCTGTATCATATGATCAAAGAGTATTGTCGGGATTACCAATCCAGGCTAAATCCCCTGCAATGACAATTACTCTAATAAGCTTAATTTGGATTACCTGTCCGGGCTAAATCCATTTCACACATATTCTTCAAGAGGGCTATATCATTAGGATCACCTGTCCGGGCTAGATCCTTTTTACCGTCAAATCTTTTTCAGTGATCCATCGAATTCCATTCCATTCAACCGGGATTTATTTCCCTTTTTATTGAATATTATCAACATTTCATCAATAATCATACATTGAGCATTCAAATCACATTTTCATCACATAAACATACATTTCAAAGATTTAAGAATACAATTCAAGTTATACAAACTTACAATTCGATTTTTATACCATAACGATAATCTTAATTTCATAATAAATATTTGAAATAAAACATTATATCATTTCTAATTCAACGTTTATCTATTATAATCGGGCATGTGATCAATTTATACACAAGTCATTCATATATTTTCCTCCTCCTCCTCTCCATTCCACATCCTTAATGTATATGTCACGCTTATAAGTAACATTATCTATAATTTCACTATTTACTTATATGTATATTCAAAGCTGTCCATCCGTGTCAGTCACTAAATTATTTTTATCTTGAGCTACAGAACTCTAAATTAAGATCCTCTTGATGTTTTTGAAACTAGATCCATATATCTTTCTACAATAAAAATTTCAGAATTTATAGTTTAGCCAATTAGTACAGTAAAATCTTCAAATTTATCCCTGTTCTGCTGTTTGACAACTTTGACCTTTTCTTACTAAAAAGTAATTATCTCTTAACACAAAATTTGGATGATATTATCGTTTGTTTCTCTTGAAAATAGGCTCACTAAGAATTTAAACATATAAATTTAAGCCCCTAATTATTTTTCTCCAATTTTTTATGATTTTCCAAAGTCAGAACAGGGGAACCCGAAATCATTCTGACCTTGTCTCATAAAATTTATTATATCTCTTCTATGAGAAGCTAGACTCAATAAGAGTTACTTTCACGTTTTATTCATCCTCTAATTTCATTTCCACAATTTTTGGTGATTTTTAAAAGTTAGACTACTGCTGCTGTCCAAAACTATTTTAGTGCAAAATGTTGATTACCATTTTCCCCCTAAACTTTTAATACATGACAATTTCGTCCCTAGGCTCTAAAAATGAAATTATTGCAATTTAATCCTTATTCCAAGCCTAATTATTCTCATACATACCAATCACAGCCCATGAATTCCATGAAATTTCAGAATTTTCCATAAACTCAACACTTTTCAATTTAACCCCTAAAACATGTTTTCATCCAAAATTCTTTAATAAAACACCTTTAAACATCCATTAGCATCTCAATATCATCATCAAATAAAAAAAATCATATGAACTTATCAATGGTAACTTCCAAAATTTCCAACAAAATCAAAAACTAATAGAATACTAAGTTGGACCTAATTGTAAAAGTCCAAAAAAATAAAAATTTCAAGGAAAAAGCAAGAATTGAACTTACTTGAAGCTAAAATATGAAAGACCAGCTCAAAACCCTCTTCAATGGCTGTTTTTGATAGAAAGTTGAAGAAGAAATGGCCTAGAAATCATTAAAATCAACTTTGGCCATGTAACTTTTGTTAAAATTCCAATTTTGTCCTTTTCACATAAAAATCTTTGATTTTTTTTCACGCTATGCCGCCTCAGCCATTTTAAAATGGTCCATTTTCCCTTTTATTCCTTCCTTATTTAATGGTTAAGCTATTTAATCACTTTAGCAAGTTTTAGACCTTTTCAATTTAGTCCTTTTTATCTAATTGACTACCGAAACGTTAAAATTTTCTGACGAAATTTTAATACTACCTTATTGGCACTTCGTAAATATTCATAAAAATATCTATGGCTCGGTTTATAACACCAAGATCTCAATACCTCTTTTTCTCAATTTCTTAACCAAATAAATATTTATAAAACACAGTTTACTATTTCAAAAATCTTTTAAAAGCTACATTTGGCTCGTAAATATTAAATAATATAATTTATGAGTTCATTTGCCGAATTTGGTGGTCTCGAACCACTATTTCCTACATCGCTAAAATTTGGGCTATTACATGTATCCTTGGTAGTACCTCGACTACCGCCAACACTGCCGGGATGACAGGGTGGTCTTCCTCTCGCAACAGGATTACTAGGCTTTGGAGTTGGTTCTATTTCTTTTTCAAATCTTTCGGGACAATCCCTGAGAAAATGGTCAAGTGAACCACATCCGAAACAAGCTCCACTTCTAGACCAACATTCCCCATGATAAAATTTGTTACAATGTTTACATTTCGGTTTGGGATTACCGACACTACCCACACTGGTCACAGATGGAGATGAAGACCTCAGGTTAGAACGTTGAGAGCCCCGCTCTCTTCCAGAATATCTTGTAGAGGTGGTCACACGTTCATAATACTTCTTTAATTTTTTAGAAGCAAATGATTGTGACTTACTCATAGTTCTTTTTCTTGAAACCCGAGCCTCTCTTTCGGCTTGTTTCTTTTCCTTACTCAGTTTCTCAGCTTTGTGGGCTCGATCGGCTAACACCGCAAATTCCCTTATTTCAAGAATTCCAATAAATAACTTGATATCTTTATTTAAACCCTCTTAAAAGCGTTTACACATCTCAGCCTCGGTTAGAACCCATTCCCTGGCATATTTACTCAACCGGACAAATTCCCGTTCATATTTGGATACAGTCATGTTTCCTTGTTTGAGCTCTAGAAACACTTTCTTTTTCTGATCCATAAATCTCTGACTCACATACTTCTTCCTAAATTCAGCTTGGAAAAATTCCCATGTGACATTCTCCCTCGGTACTACAGAGGTTATGGTATTCCACCAATGATAAGCTGTATCTTTAAATAGAGATACCGCACATTTCAGACATTCAGCAGGTGTGCATGATAGTTTATCAAAAACCCGGATTGTATTTTCTAGCCAAAACTTAGCCCTTTTCAGATCATCATCTGCGGTAGCTCTAAATTTATCCGCCCCATGCTTGCGGATTTTATCTATCGAAGGCTTACCAATTCTAACAGGTTCGGCACCTTGTAGTACCTTAGGAATCGGTTGGGGAGCAGGTGAGGGAGGTCGTTGTACAGCAGGGTTTGTTCTCATGTACTGTGTAAACCATTCATTCATCATTTGAAAGAAGGCTAGTTTTGCCTCCTCACTTCGGCCCTCAGACACGGGCCTTTCACTACCAGACGCAGACGCAACTCTTTGTACTGAAGCTGAAGCATTGCTCTCAGCTTCCTCGGATTCAGCTCTAGCTCGGTTGGATGACATTACTATATGAAACACACATTTAAAATGATCAGGAGTCATCACACTATCATAATTTATATAATGGCATGTATAGCTAAACTCGTGTTTGCTACGTCAAATCCAAGAATCAGCTGAATCGTAACTCTGATACCACTAAATGTAACACCCCTAACCCGTACCTGTCACTGGAACAGGGTTTCGAAGTATTACCAGAACATTCAGAACATTTTTCTATTAAACTATGTGCAATTACTATACATTACCGAGGCCATCCATAAAGTCCCTTGATCGGGCCCTCGAGGCCCAATACGAGCAGTAGAATCAAATCGGGACTTAATCAGAAACTCTAAGAATTTTTCACAAAATTACAAAATTTTTCTAAGGTGCAGGACTCACACGCCCATGTGGTCCAAGGGACACACCCGTGTGACCCTGGAACACGCCCGTGTTACGGGCCGTGTTCGATTTAGGTTGCTCTCTGACCTGTGCCACACGGTCATGCCACACGCCCATGTGCTAGGCCGTGTGGTTAATTAAATTAATTTGAATTAGGTGCAGGTTTCACACGACCAAGACACACGCCCGTGTGCTCAATTCTGTGCATTATGTTTCTCAAAATTTAGGTGCAGGGGACACACGGCCTGGCTACACGCCCATGTACTCGGCCGTGTGTCACACACGGTCTAGACACACGCTCGTGTGTCTGCCCGTGTGGACAAAATAAAGCCATTTCTAGCTTCATTTTTCACCCAAAATCACACCCAAGACCTGCATTTGTAACACACATCCAATACCAACCAATTCAAGCATTCAAAATAAGCAATTCCATCATTCAACATGGCATATCATTTCAAGCACAAGTGTTTATAAGCTTACCTTCGTTTAACTTATGCAATAACAACATTTGATCACATTTACTTAACATAACATTTGTGTATAGATATCATCATAACAACTTACTTAATCATACCAAAATGAACCATTACTAGCCATTCCAATGGCTAGGTTACAAAATATCATTTTCAAGCCACCTATGGCCAAGTTGTCCTATACATGCCATTATACCAAAATAATTTTACGAAGTATACCCAAAATGACTAGTTGATAGTGTGACGATGCTCTAATGATCTCCAACCTTCACGAGCTTCTGAGCACTATAAAACAGGGGAAAAATAAACTGAGTAAGCATTACACGCTTAGTAAGTTCGTATAACGGAAACTCAACTTACCAATCTTGATTACTAAAATCTAGGCATACAATGTTATGTTTCCATCCATTTGGCTAAATTGCCTAATCACATACATTCAATCAAGCATGTTAGTCACCAAAATCTTCATATCAATCAAGTAACATAGATAAGCTCATCAAGCAATATTCTTTCAAGTCATTATCATATCATCTCAAGATTTTCATGCCATGTTAAGAGTTTTATGTCCGTCGAATCATTGAATTTTGATGGATGCTTAAGTAGTACACTCGAAGTGTACGATTCAATAATCCGTCAATTTCTTATTCAAGGGTACCCAATAGGTCACTTAACCAAGAAACACTCTCTCGATCCGCATATCGTATAACAGGATTACCAGTCCAGGCTAAATCCTTTATATAATGTAAGCCCAGAAGAGCTCGATTAGAATTACCAATCTAGGCTAAACCCTAATCATAACGTATGCTCGAGAGGTACTATACCAGGATTACCCGTCCGGGCTAAATCCTTTCTATAACAAAGTCAATGGGATTACTCGTCTGAGCTAAATCCCGTCCGCAACAAATGCAGGACCTTATTAATTTCGGGTAAGCGCATATAATCATCGGAATCCAATATTTAATCGGGACTTAACCCTTTTTCACATTTCAAGCATATATCAATTTTCCATCATAGCATACAAGTAAGCACATCAACATAAATAACATTACATACAACACAACATTCAATTAACATAATTTCATGCCCGATTAAGTTACACGAACTTACCTCGACACTTGTTCGCGTTAGAAATCAACTAATCTGAAACCTTTTCTTTTCCTCGATCTAACCTCGAATTAGTGTTGTCCGGATCTATATAAATGAATTAAACCATCAATTTCATACATTTCATATTTAAATGGACTCAATTTACTTCCTAGGCAAAATTACCATTTTGCCCCTAACTTTTCCATAAATTATGATTTTGTCCCTAGGCCTAGAAAATGAAACTTGTGCAAATTACTCCCTATTCCAAGCCTAGACAAAGCCCCATTACAAAATTTCCAGCACATGTATTCATAAAATTTCAGAATTTTTCATCAAATTTTACAACTTTTCATTTTAGTCCCTAAATCATGTTTTCATCAAAAATCACTTTGTAAAAGTTGTTTATCTATCAATAATCTTTCATTTTCTACCATAAATTTCTAATTTCCAGCATATACATCCATGACCCTTTTTCATACCTTGATAACTTTTCAAATTAATCCGTCAAATAGAGAGATTAAGCTATCCCGGTTTCAAAAATACCAAAATTACTAAAAACGGGACAAGAGAACTTACCCAATTAAGCCTTGAAAGTTGCTTTTCTCTCTCCTTGGGTTTCCATGTATTTTTAAGGTTGAATATGACAAAATAAGATGATATTTTATTTTTATCATCTTTTAATTAATCAAGTATTTTGGTATTTCCAATTTGGTCCTTGACCTTTTTCTATAATTCCATGGATGAGTCACAATGAAAAATCTACATACTTTTCTTAATGGTCTAATTACCATATAAGGACCTCTAGTTTTGAATTCCATAGCTATTTGATCCTTATAGCTATTAGAATTCAACTTTCGTATTTTATTGGATTTAGTCCTTCTCGTAATTAAGCACTAAATCGATAAAATTTTTGTATCAAAATTTTCACACGACATATCTACCATATAACGGACCATATAATAAAATAAAAATAAATTATATTTTTGGGTCAGATTTGTGGTCTCGAAACCACTGTTCCGATTTCACTGAAAAATTGGCTGTTACACCGATGGCTGAGGTTCTGCATTTGTTGTGGATTCTCCACAGCTCATATGAGCAGCATCGTGTAGCTTACATTTCGACCCACAGCTCGTGTGAGCAGACCCATTTCACAGCTTGTGCGAGCATTGATGTAAAGGAGAGGTTACGGCTATATGGAGAGACACACTATGTGTGAGCATTCCCGAGTATCCGATGTAATTCTAAATAGTTCAATGGGTAAGAAAAGGAAATGAAGTGGTAAGTATTCAAATTGAAATCTACTTCTCTTATGGTTTAATTCATTTGTATCATGAACAAGTATACTAACTTGTAAGTTGATAATGCTTGTATAGGCTTATGCTAACTTAGGATTTTGGGTTGATATTGTGCTTATTCTATAAATTGTACTAATGCAATGGTAAGTTTTTTTTAAGTTTATACAAGATTACTAAGCACTTGTTGCTTACCTAGTTACTTTCTTTTGTTTTATAGATATTTAGAAGTTCGATCGGTTGAAGCTCATCGGAGACTTATCACACTATCCAACAACCTTTTCGGTATTTTTTGTGTATTTTGGCCAAGGTTAATAATGACATGTATAGGTATTTTTAATGGTAGTTTATGGATGTGTAATGGATGTTTTGGTATGCATATGTCTTGAAGATTATGTTTGGTTTGATGAACTTTAATACCTTACCAAGTTATGTCATTTTGGGCACTTTTAAGTGCTTGTATATAAGGCCTTTTTGGTATGTTGGTGATGGCTTGTAAATGATCATTTGTGATATGATTTGGTAGATAATTGAACTAGGTTATATGCTTGAAAAGTAGCTATGTTGTTTTAAAATTATTCATAATGTTTTGATACAATTGTGGTGCCTTTGAATGGCATATTGGTTAGATGAATTAGGATGTTTGAAATGGCATGTTTAGGTGTATTTGAATGATGTTTAAATCCCTTGAATGTGTGCTCAAATGGAATGATTAGTTGTGTATGGTTTTCCATGTAAATGGCTTGATTTTAGGTAAATTTTTGGGATCAGTCGGTCGTATGACACACATGGCCTAGCTACACGGTCGTGTGTCATTTGAAACTTCTTCGTGTTTTAAGTCAGTGAGTTACACGACCTAGCACACGGCTGTGTGTGGCAACTCAGAGAGTTACACGGCCTGCGATACGGCCGTGTGACCCTACTCAGTGAGTTACACGGGTAAGGACACGGGCTGGGACACGGCCGTGTGTCCCTTTGCTCTAATGTTACACGGCCGTGTGACCCCTATTTTCCAATTTTTGTAACTTTTCTTAAAACTTCTGTTTTGTTTCAAATTAGTCCCGAACTGCTTCTAAGCTACTTTTAGGGCCTCAAAGGCTCGATTTTGGGACCAAATGTATATGTTTAATTGTATTTAATGTGATTTACTTAAGTAATGTGTAATTATTGTATTGAGAAGTATTAAGGTTAAATGTTTTCCAATTGTACAAGATAATGCCAGTAACCCTAATCCAAATGACGAGATGCATTTAGGGTGTTACATTTCTAGTCCTAACGTTCACACGTCTAGCGGTGGTCAAGTTATTAGCGTCATTGCCGGGGAGGTTTCGACATTAAACTATTTTTTTATTTTCTGTAATTAAAGGGATAAATAGGAAAATTCAAATTATAGATACAATTTTTATTTTGTGTTGTTTTAATTTGATTTTAGATTATTAATTTTAGTTTTATTTCTTCTTATTTAAATGTATGACTCGAAGCAAAATCATTCCAATCGAGTCGAATCCTGAGCCAAAGAGATTTCTGAGACGGACCTGTCAGCAAATGCAAAACAACCCGCCCATGATAGTTGTTTTACCTCGAGAGAATTCATTGTTTGATGATCCACTTGAACCACTAGCACAAATCTTAGGAGAACCACTGATGGCTCGACAAGAAAGGACATTGCGTGAATATGCGCTACTCACTTTAAATTTTGTACGAGGTAGTATTGAGAGGCTGACTATTAATGCCAATAATTTTGAAACCAAGACAACTACTATACAGATGATTCAGAACACTCTGTAATTCCGAGGCAATATGATGGAGGATCTTAATCAGCACTTAAAGAGGTTTTTTCAACTTTGTCATACGTTTAAATATAATGGGATCACCAATGACACTATTCATCTTCGGCTGTTCCCCTTTTTATTGTGTGATAATGTGCATGATTTGCTTGATAAGCAGAATCCAGGTTCTATTACTACCTGGGATGAGCTAGCAAAAAATTTTTACACAAAATTTTCCCCATAAGTAGAACAATCCAACCAAGGCGCAACATCGTAAACTTTAAGCAGATAGAGGGAGAGAATCTATATGAGGCGTGGGAATGTTTTAAATCATTGCTAAGGAAGTGCCCCCATCATAGGATGTAAGAATGGCTTCAGTTACAAAAATTTTACAATGGTTTTGATGCTAATTTGAGGTCCAAATTAGATAGTGCATCCAGAGGGGCTAATTGATTATATGGCATGAATAAGAAGTTGTATATAGAAAAATTATAAATAATGTTTAATGTATGCATATAAGGGTTGAATGTTTATTAGTGATGTTTGGATGAATTGATGGTTAGAAAATTATATAGTATGATTAGAAAGTGTTGAAAGTTTATAAGTACTGTTCGTTTGGTCAATTATAAAGTGAAAATGTGTTTGTGCTTTGAATTGTTTGAAATTGCATGTTTGTAAATGAAATTTGCAAAAACAGTATGTGGCATCGTGACATCATTTGAACATCGTCGCGATGAGAAAATGTTTGTAATGTCATGTTGAGACAAGGAACCCTATCATCTCAACAAGGCCAAACAGTGAGTGACATCGTGACATCGAGCGAACTAATGTCATAACATGAAAAACTGTTTAGTGATGTCACAACATGGTAATATTGACGTCACGATGACAATCCTGTGTTCTGAAATTTTTACAATTAAGTCCTAATTCGATCTCGAGTTAACTTTAAAGCTTTCATAAGCTCATATAGGACCTCGATAATGTATATTTATTATATTTTTCTCTATAACTCTTATATTTGCATGATTGATGATGTATATATGTATCTAAACTATTTGTAATTGCTCTAACAACAAATGTGACACATCGTAGCTCGAACCAGACGATCAGGTCGGGTATAAGGTGTTACAAAATGAATAGATAGTATGATATAGAATGAAATGAATGAGTTATGATGTTGCCAAATATGACTTAATAGATGTGTATAAGCTTGGCTAAATGAATTTGTACATCATCTTGGTATTTTGGCTTGAATGGTACATGAATTGTTTAACTCTAGAATATGTATTGAATATGTTCATGTTGATAATGCTATTGAATTATTGACTTGAATCATAAAGGTATCACTGAGCTTTATCGCTCAGCGTACAATATGTTTATTCCGTGCACAAGTAATTGTAGATCTTGAAGATTCGAGGAGTGATCAGACATCCAAATTGCAACTCTCGACTCAGCAATGTTTGTAAAGTTTCCTTATGTTTTCGATAAATAGAATGTACCTAAGTTTTGAGTTGGTTTGTATAGTGTGTGACCATTTTGATAATTGGGATAACAAATGTTGAATTGAATATGAGCAAATGGTAATGTATATGGTGTTTTTTTTTTTGTAGTATTTAAAGTCTAAATGAATTTTGGTATACAAATGACTTTTTGGGTAGGTTGTAGTGAATTGGTGTAAATGGACATTTCCAAAATAGTCAATGACATCATGACATCAGACCCTCAGCATTGCAACGAGAAATGAGCAGTGAGTGGCGTCACGACCTTAAACCCCCGAAGTCACGATGTCAACTCGATAGTTTGAAATCTTTACATTTTAGTCTTAATTTGACCTCGGGTTATTAAAAGAGATTTTTTAAGTTCGTATACAACTCAAATATGATTATATATATATATTATATTTTAGTGATGTTTTAAACTAAATAATATGTGCTTGCTATGCACTTGAATTGTATTTGATCATAGTTGTTCTGGCAACGAATGTGACATCCCTTAGCTCGGACCTAGCGATGGGGTTGGGAATGAAGTGTTAAAATCAACATATGGTTTGTTTATTCTGTGTACAAGATTAATATATATTTAAGCCACAAAGTGATCAGCAGTATCCAGAATCGACTCTCGACTCAGAAAGTTTGTACATTTTTTGTTACCTTAATAGTAAGTGGCATGTACCTAAGTTTGGGTTAGATTTTAAGCTCAATTTGTCATTTGGCATATGTGCTGAAGTAGTTACCTTTTGAGTAAGACCAATTGTGTTGATGAAAAAAATCTATGAGTAATTAGTTGAATCAAATGAATAGAAATGGATGGAAATGGTAAAGTTAGAGAAATGAGAAACATTTGGAAATAAATATGGTTTTCTGTAAATGAAAACGAAAATGACCTGAAATAGATTTATGATTTTTGAATTATTATTCAAAAATGAAAATAAATTTATTGGTCATGGTGAATCCATTGAATGTAGAAATATTAAATATAATTTCACATAGATTCTTTAACGGTAAAGTCGTCATGATTTTAATAGAATTAGAATTAGGTTGAGAATATTAGTTAATTGGGAAAATTAATTTATTTAAATTAATTTAAGATGTTTATTTTGGGAAATAGAAAATAAATATCAGGTTGGATTGAATTATAAAATACTGGGTTAAAAGTCAGGAAGCACCTGTAATTGGACCTGATATAGGATAGGCCCAAAAGCCCCTCATGTTTAAAGCAAGGGATGATAAACCCTAGTTTGTTTAACTAGAGTTGCGGCCTACCTAATCCTAGTTAAACTAGGAGTTCATTTTGAAATATTATTATTCTGCCCTATAAATAGATGGCACATGTAGGGCTAAAATATACAATTTTAATATATTGTTATTCTGTCCGAAAATAGTGAGAATTTATTCTTTAAGTACTAGTTCTATTTTTTTGTGTAACACCCCGAAATTTGGGATTAGAAGTTTTGAGATTTGTTAGTAGGGTCAGTGGCTAGATCGAACAATTGGGTTTGTTGCTGTGTTTTATGTCAGAATGGGCATGTTGGTCTGGTGGTTGGTTATGTGTTAGTTTGCCTCTGGGTTCTAGGTTCTGGGTTTGAATCCTCATGTGTGCTTGTGGAATTAATTTTATTTGAGTTCTGTTTTTTTTTATGTTATATATATATATATATATGTTATTTATTTGATGGTATTTTTATTTTTGGAAAAAAAAAGGAGGTTGTTTCTAAAAGAAAAATCTCTTCTCACGTTCTTCTCTTCTCTCTTCACATTTTCTTCTTTTTCAATTTCCTTTGATTTTCTTTTTTCTACTTCTGCTTTTTCGTCTATCAAGAGAGCTTTGTTCTCGAGTGTTCTGCTTGATTGGTTGCGAAATTGGGTCTTTGAATCGGCTTGGTGGAGCGAGTTGAACAATTTTGGGTGTTTAAATTACGATTTCAGGTGTGGGTTCGGAAACTTTCCTTTCATTATTGAAATTCTATTTTGGATCTGTGAATTTCGACATATTTTTTTTGTTTTTGAATTTGACCAATCGAAGTGTTGAATGTTGTGGAATTGCTTGAAATTCTGAGTGTTTTTGGTGTATTTTTGTATTATTGAGGGTTGGGGATCGTTTTGGCATCAAATGCACGTTTTGCAGCCTATTTTGGTATGGTTTCGTGACCACACGGGTGGCCACACAGGCGTGTGCCCCAACATGGGTGGTTCACATAGCCGTGTAGGTTTGGGAATTAGGGTTTTTGGGTAGGATTAGGTGCCACACAGCTGTGTGTGTAACAGCTCGATTTTGGGGCTAGTCAGAACAGTGGTTTTGGTACCACTAATCCGAGGTTGAAGAAAATTATTTTGATATTATTTTATGTGTTATACCATGTTTATAAGGATGTATAAAAATTTGGTGCATTAATTTTAGCAATTTAATGCTTAATTGTGAAAAATGACTAAATCGCATAAAGTGTGAAAGTTCTATTATACAAGGTAGAGGTGTCTAATAGCCATAGAATATTAAATTGGAGGTCCTTAAAGTGCAATTATGCCATTAAAGGTGTGTTGGCCGGCCATAGGAAACAAGGGAGACAAGAGCATTAAATTTGATCAAAATTTGGTGAAATTAGGTGATAAAAAAATTAATAAAATAAGATGAATAAAAGAGATATCATCTTTTACTATTCATGCTTCTTCTACCACCAAAAATTTAGAGGAAATAAGGGTTCTTGGAGTTCAAATTTTCAGCAAAACAAATCTCTTGCAAGTAAGCAATTCTAGGGGTCTTTCTTGATAATTTTTGTACTTTTTGAATCCCCAAAACTTAAGCTAGCTAATGAGGGAACTAATTTGAAATATGGTTGAAAGTTTAGGGACTTGCCATGAGAGTGTTCATGTTATTTGCTGAGTTTTTATGGAAGAAAATGGATGTTAGTGAGTTAAGGAACAACTTTTGTAAAAGGTGTTACCATGAAAACACCTAAATAGGACTTATTTGTAAAAGTGGAAATTGTGTAATAAATGCATGAAATAATTGGTTTTGTGAGTTGTTGTATGAGAAATAAATGTTCAGCTAGGCTTGTTTAATGAGAAAATGTGATGAAAAATGATTTACGAGCCTAGGGGTAAAATCGTAATTTTGCTAAAGTATAAGGGCAAAATAGTCATTTTTGCCTAAGTAGACATTTTGATGTATCATGAATTACAAAGTAATCGAATGAGTGAATTTATTATTATAGATCAAGAAGAACGCGGAAACAACCTTAACCGAGGAAAAGGCAAGGTTACGGACTAAGTCATCAACTAATACATTTTGCACCGAGGTAAGTTTACGTGTAAACGATACATCTTTAATGCATATGTATTTACCTATTAATGCATTGTATGGATGAAACTACTTATTGGTGAGATTGATTGGAATGATAGATAATGATTAATTTTTCTGGGAACATCGGAATAGTAATGTAAGTATGAATAAATATCCGTAATTATTCTTGTTGGTGGGCTATGTGCGATACCACCTTAATACTTATTCACGATGGGCTGTGTACGATACCATCGTTTATATTATCATTTGGTGGGCTATGTGCGATACCACTGTAAATATTCTTGTTGGTGGGCTATGTGCGACACTACCTTATAATAGATTAATGGTGGGCTGTGTGCGAAATCACCGAGTGTTTAGTATTATTCTGAATGTTTCATCAAGAAATTGTATAAGTAAATGTTTTATGTTGCTTTATGGTGATAAGTGCAGGGAATGTGTTCAAGTAAATTTGAGCAATATAATTATTATATGGTTGGAATGTAGTAAGAGTTGGAATGAGTAAGCATGATTATGGGAATGTGAGTTATCCTTGCTTAGTATGTGATATTATTGATTGAACAGCATATATTGTGATGTTTATTGTTTGCATGTAAACTTACTAAGCTTAAAGCTTACTCTCTTTCTTTTCCCTTGTTTTATAGTGTCAAAGAGCAAGTTCGGGATACGTAGATAATCAGAAGATCACCCACACTATTAGCTCATCTCGATATATTTAGTCTTAGCATTTTGTGTATGGCATGTATAGGGGCTAGGCTTAGTGTTATGTCTTGTTATTTTGGCCAAGTGTGTTGGCTCCTTTAAAGATGAACTTTTGTAAATGGCCATAGTTGATGGCTTATTGTTGTTAATATATGAAAAGATGAGGTTATTCATGAATGTGTATGATACATGATTGAGTTGCTTGGTAAATGGTTGAATGTGATAGATGTTGCATGAATTAGGGTGATAAAAAGAGCTTGGCAAATAGCCTTGTTCTAGTCCACACGAGTAGGCACACGGGCGTGTGTCTAGACCGTGTGTGACACACGGCCAGTCCCATGGGTGTGTGACCAGGCCGTGTGTCCCCTGCATGTTAGTGTTGCAAGTCAGTGTCGACCACGGGCTAGGCACACGGGAGTGGGCCTAGGCCGTGTGCCCCATATATGGTTACTGATGTCACAAATAGAATACCCAGGTTTTTCACACATGGGTAAGGACACGGGCGTGTTTAGGCCGTGTGAGGGACGTGGGCCATTGACACGGGCGTGTGTCCGGCCGTGTGAAAACCCTTGTAGGTTTGAAATGAAAAATAAATCTCACACGGGCTAGGGACATGGGCGCGTGTGACCACACGGCCTGCCCACATGGGCGTGTCCCATTTCACACGGGCGTGTGGCCCTGTTAAGGCAAAATTTTTCTAAGTTTATCAAAGTTTTTGGTTTGATTTCGAGACCCACCATTTGCATGTTTAAGGCCTCGTAGGCCCATAATAAGGATGATATGAATGTGAATGGGAAGTTTTAATTTGGAACGAAATTCTATATCTCAAAGTTGTATGTTTAAGTGAGTTATGTCCGGTAATGCCAAATACCCAGTTCCAGCGATGAACACGGGTGAGGGGTGTTACATTTAGTGGTATCAGAGCTATGGTTTAGTCGATTCTCGGACTACCGTAGCATGTGTAAGAGTCTAGCTATACATGCCATAAACGTACATTGATAGTATGGTGACTTGTGACAATTTTAAACTTTGTTTCCATATAGTAAATGGATCTCGACCGAACTGCTGCTGATGACGCTACTAGTAACGTGCCAGCTCCCGCGCAAGGGACCGCGCCTGTAGAGAGTAGACCCGAGACTATGGGTCAAGGAGAAGAGGCTCGATAAGCCTTTCTCCACATGATGAGTAATTGGTACACGGAGTTTATACGAGTGAATCCTAATGCTCAACCTTCTCCACCCCCTCCTATACCTCAGCCAGTCCCCGTGGCTCCGTAAGGTATAGAATTGGTGAGGATGACCAAACCCCCGGTAGATAAGATTCGAAAGCAAGGGGCCGAGGAATTTAGAGCTAATATAGATGATGACCCTGAGAGGGCAGAGTTCTGGCTTGAGAACTCAATGCGAGTATTCGAGGAACTCTCCTGCACACCTGAGGAGAGCTTGAAATGCGCCGTGTCATTGTTGAAGTACTCGGTATATCGTTGGTGGAAAACGTTAACGTCGGTGGTTCCAAATGAGAGAGTGACGTGGGACTTCTTTTTGGAAGAGTTTCAAAAGAAGTATATAAGTCAGAGATTTGTGGACCAGAAACGGAAAGAATTCCTTGAGTTGAAGCAAGGTAAAATGACTGTGGCAGAATATGAGCGCGAGTTTTTTAGGCTCAGCAAGTATGCACAAGAGTGTGTGTCCACAGAAGCTATCTTGTGCAAGAGGTTTGAAGATAGGCTGAATGAAGATATCAAACTTCTAGTTGGGATCTTGGAATTGAAAGAATTTATGGTGTTGGTTGATAGGGCATGCAAGGCCGAGGAACTGAATAAGGAAAAGAGAAAAGCCATGAGTGAGGCCCGAGATGCAAGAAAGAGGCCAATGAGTAAATCGTACAAAACTCAATCAAAGAGGTCCAAGGAAATGAACCCTCGAACGACTGTGTCAGTTGGGTATTCACTTCGAGATCGAGGTAATACCTACTCGAGCTCGAGATTTCAAGCCACCTCGATGGCAAGCGTGGGCAATCCAAAGTCAAATAAACCGGAGTGTCCAAATTGTGGTAGGCAACACACTGGGGAGTGTTGGGGGAATAATCGTAATTGTTACAAGTGTGGTTCACCCGATCATTTTATCCGGAATTGTCCTGAGAGGGATGAGAAGGAAAGAAAGCAAGAAATAAGATCAAGCAATGTATCTTCGAGGGGTAGATCACAAAAGAACTCGGGAGGTGGAACTAGTAGTAGGGGTACGCCTAGAGATACCGCTGTGAGATCGGAGGGTCGAGCACCTGCAAGGACTTATGCCATTTACGCTCGCGAAGAGGCATCATCTCCAGATGTGATAACGGGTACTTTCTCTCTCCATGATATCTCTGTTGTTGCTTTGATTGACCCAGGGTCTACCCATTCTTACATTTGCATGAAATTGGCATCTAGCATGAGTATGATTGTTGAGTCTACGGAATTTGTAGTAAAAGTGTCAAACCCATTAGGCAAACATGTGCTAGTTGACAAGGTGTGTAGGAAATGTCCTTTGACAACTAGAGGTTATTATTTTTCGGCAAATCTCATGTTGTTGCCGTTTGATGAATTTGACCTGATTCTTGGTATGGATTGGTTGACTGCTCATAATGTTTTAGTAAACTGTGGTAGTAAGTTTATTGAGTTGACATGTGTAAATGAAGATGTCATTCGGGTTGAATCAGGTAAATCGTATAGTTTTCCTGTAATGATTTCATCTATGGTAGCTGAGAAATACTTGAGAAAGGGGTATGAGTCCTACCTCGCCTTTGTGCTGAATACTCAAGAGTCAGAGATAAAGATTGAATCAGTGCCGGTGGTATGCCAGTATCTAGATGTGTTCCGGAAGAGTTACCCAGATTGCCTCCAGTTAGAGAGGTCGAGTTTGGGATTGAGTTTGTTCTGGGTACAGCACCTATTTCGGTTGCCCCGTATAGGATGGCACCATTGGAGTTAAAAGAATTGAAAGTTCAGTTGCAAGAGTTAACGGAAAAGGGTTTTGCAATACCGAGCTATTCACCGTGGGGTGCTCCGGTACTTTTTGTGAAGAAGAAAGATGGGTCGATGAGATTATGCATAGACTACAGACAGCTCAACAAGGTGACAGTGAAGAATAAGTATCCTTTGCCAAGGATAGATGACTTGTTTGACCAATTGAAGGGAGCTACGATGTTCACTAAGATAGACCTAAGGTCTGGCTATTACCAGTTGAGGGTTAAGGAGCAAGATATGCCGAAAACTGTATTTCGGACAAGGTATGGCCATTATGAGTTTCTTGTCATGCCATTTGGCTTAACGAATGCTCCTGCGATTTTTATGGATCTAATGAACCGCGTCTTCCGACCGTATTTGGACAAGTTTATGGTTGTTTTTATCGACGACATATTAATTTATTCCTAGGATGAGAGTGAGCATGCAGAGCACTTGAGAATTGTTTTACAGACTTTAAGAACAAGCAGTTGTATGCTAAATTCAGCAAGAGTGAGTTTTGGCTCCGAGAGGTCAGGTTTTTAGGACACATTGTGTCGGGTGATGGCATTAGAGTTGATCCGAGTAAGATCTCGGCTATTGTGGAGTGGAAACCACCGAGGAATGTGTCTAAGATTAGGAGCTTTTTGGGTTTAGCAGGGTACTATAGACGTTTCGTAAAGGGGTTCTCCATGATTGCTACCCCGATGACGAAACTGTTGCACAAGGATGTTAAGTTTGAATGGACTGAGAAATGCCAATAGAGCTTCGAGAGATTGAAGGCATTATTGATGGAGGCACCGGTTTTAGTACAACCTGAGTCAGGGAAAGAGTTTGTGGTCTACAGTGATGTGTCATTACATGGTCTCGACTGTGTGTTGATGCAAGAAGGTAAGGTAGTAGCTTACGCCTCGAGATAGCTAAAATCGCACGAGAAGAATTATCCGATTCATGATTTGGAGTTGGCTGCGATCGTTTTCGCTTTGAAGATTTGGCGTCATTATTTATATGGCGAGAAGTGCCGAATCTTCACCGATCACAAGAGTTTGAAGTACTTGATGGACCAAAAAGATTTGAATTTGCGACAACGGCGGTGGCTCGAATTATTGAAGGATTATGAGTTAGTAATCGATTACCATCCTGGGAAAGAGAATGTGGTTGCGGATGCCTTGAGCAGAAAATCCCTGTATGCTTTGAGAGCTATGAGTACGAGTTTAGCGTTGTCAGATGATGGTGCTATATTGACCAAGTTGAGGGCTAGACTGTTATTTATTCAGCAGATATATGAAGCCCAAAAGAATGATAGTGAGATGCAAGCTAAGAGAGCTCAGTGCGAATCGGGAGATGACTCTGATTTTCGGGTTAGTTCAGATGGTTGTTTGATGTTTCATGACAGGGTTTGTGTACCCAAGGATGATGAGTTGATCCAGAAAATTTTACATGAAGCGCACAGTTGTTGCTTGTCAGTATATCCGGGTAGTACGAAAATGTACAATGATTTGAAGAAATTGTATTGGTGGCCGGGTATGAAAAGAGACATCTCTGAGTTTGTTACGAAATGTCTAGTTTGTCTACAAGTGAAAGCCGAGCATCAAGTGCCCTCGGGATTACTTCAGCTGGTGATGGTTCCTGAGTGGAAATGGGATCAAATCACGATGGATTTCGTAACGGGGTTACCTATGACTCCGAAAAAGAAAGATGTTGTGTGGGTTATTGTTGATAGATTAACGAAGTCAGCTCACTTTATACCGGTGCGTGTTGATTATTCACTTGATAAGTTGGCCGAGCTGTATATTACTAAGGTGGTGAGATTACATGGAGTGCCTGTATCTATTATCTCGGATAGAGATCCAAGATTTACTTCGAGGTTTTGGAAGAAGTTACAGAAAGCCTTGGGTACAAGGTTGAATTTTAGTACTGCGTTCCACCCTCAAACCGATGGCCAATCCAAAAGAGTGATTCAAGTTTTGGAGGATATGCTCCGATGCTGTGTGTTAGAGTTCGAAGGTAGTTGGGAAAAATATCTACCTTTGGTCGAGTTTGCCTATAACAACAGTTATCAGTCGAGTATATGGATGGCGCCGTACGAAGCTTTATATGGTCGCAAGTGTCGAACTCCCTTGTATTGGACCGAGCTTAGTGAGAAGCAAATTGACGGGGTCGATCTAGTTAAAGAGACCGAGGAGAAAGTGAAAGTGATCTGTGATGGTCTGAAAGTTGCTTCGGCTCGACAAAAGTCATACACGGATTTAAAAAGGAAAGAAATCGAGTTTCAAGTGGGCGACAAAGTATTTCTGAAAGTATCCCTGTGGAAGAAACTATTGAGATTTGGTCGAAAGGGAAAATTGAGTCCACGATTCATAGGACCGTATGAGGTTATTGAAAGGATTGGGCCAGTAGCATATCGGTTGGCTTTGCCGGCAGAATTAGAGAGAATACACAACGTGTTTCATGTGTCAATGTTACGACGATATCGTTCCGATCCTTCGCATGTGATTCCTCTAACAGAAGTTGAAATACGACGGGACATGACTTATGAAGAGGAACCAACTAAGATATTGGCTTGAGAGGTTAAACAGTTGATGAATAAGAACATAGCCTTAGTAAAGGTGTTGTGGCAAAAACACGGTGTGTTAGAGGCTACGTGGGAACCGGAAGAAGCCATGAGGGAACAATACCCAAACCTTTTTACCGATAAGATTTTCGAGGACGAAAATCTCTAAAGGGGAGGAGAGTTGTAACAGCCCGATTTTGGGGCTAGTCAGAACAGTGGTTTCGAGACCGCTAATCTGAGGTTAAAGAAAATTATTTTGATATTATTTTATGTGTTATAGCATGTTTATAAGGATGTATAAAAATTTCGGTGCATTAGTTTTAGCAATTTAATGCTTAATTGTGAAAAAAGAACTAAATCGCATAAAGTGCGAAAGTTCTATTATACAAGGTAGAGGTGTCTAATAGCCATAGAATATTAAATTGGAGGTCTTTAAAGTGCAATTAGGCCATTAAAGGTGTGTTGGCTGGCCATAGGAAACAAGGGAGACAAGAGCATTAAATTTGGTCAAAATTTGGTGAAATTAGGTGATAAAAAAATGAATAAAATAAGATGAATAAAAAAGATATCATCTTTTACTATTTATGCTTCTTCTACCACCGAAAATTTAGAGGAAATAAGGGTTCTTGGAGTTCAAATTTTCAGCAAAACAAATCACTTGCAAGTAAGTGATTCTAGGGGTCTTTCTTGATAATTTTTGTACTTTTGGAATCCCCAAAGCTTAAGCTAGCTAATGAGGGGACTAATTTGCAATATGGTTGAAAGTTTAGGTACTTCCCATGAGAGTGTTCATGTTATTTTCTGAGTTTTTATGGAAGAAAATGGATGTTAGTGAGTTAAGGAACAACTTTTGTGAAAGGTGTTACCATGAAAACACCTAAATAGGACTTATTTGTAAAAGTGGAAATTGTGTAATAAATGCATGAAATAATTGGTTTTGTGAGTTTTTGTAAGAGAAATAAATGTTCAGCTAGGCTTGTTTAATGAGAAAATGTGATGAAAAATGATTTACGAGTCTAGGGGTAAAATCGTAATTTTGCCAAAGTATAAGGGCAAAATGGTCATTTTTGCCTAAGTAGAAATTTTTGATGTATCATGAATTACAAAGTAACCGAATGAGTGAAATTATTATAGATCAAGAAGAACGCGGAAACAACCTTGACTGAGGAAAAGGCAAGGTTACGGACTAAGTCATCAACTAATACATTTTGCACTAAGGTAAGTTTACGTGTAAACGATACATCTTTAATGCATATGTCTTTACTTATTAATGCATTGTATGGATGAAACTACTTATTGGTGAGATTTATTGGAATGATAGATAATGATTAATTTTCGTGTGAACATCAGAATAGTAATGTAAATACAAATAAAGATCCGTAATTATTCTTGTTGGTGGGCTACGTGCGATACCACCTTAATACTTATTCACGATCGGCTGTGTGAGATACCATCATTTATATTATCATTTGGTGGGCTATGTGCGATACCACCGTAAGTATTCTTGTTGGTGGGCTATGTGCAATACCACCGTAAATATTCTTTTTGGTGGGCTATGAGCGACACTACCCTATTATAAATTAATGGTGGGCTGTGTGCGAAATCACCGAGTGTTTAGTATTATTCTAAATGGTTCATCGAGAAATTGTATAAGTAAATGTTTCATGTTGCTTTGTGGTGATAAGTGCAGGGAATGTGTTCAAGTAAATTTGAGCAATATAATTGTTATATGGTTGGAATATGGTAAGAGTTGGAATGAGTAAGCATGATTATGGGAATGTGAATTATCTTTGCTTAGTATGTTATTGATTGAACAACATATATTATGATGTTTATTGTTTGCATGTAAACTTACTAAGCTTAAAGCTTACTCTCTTTCTTTTCCCTTATTTTATAGTGTCAAAGAGCCAGTTCGGGATACGTAGATAATTGAAAGATCACCCACACTATCAGCTCATCTCGATATATTTAGTCTTAGCATTTTGTGTATGGCATGTATAGGGGCTAGGCTTAGTGTTATGTCTTGTTATTTTGGCCAAGTGTGTTGGCTCCTTTAAAGATGAGCTTTTGTAAATGGCCATAGTTGATGGTTTATTATTGTTAATATATGAAAAGATGAGGTTATTCATGAATGTGTATGATGCATGATTGAGTTGCTTGGTAAATGGTTGAATGTGATTGATGTTGCATGAATTAGGGTGATAAAAAGAGCTTGGCAAATAGCCTTGTTTTTGTCCACACGGGTAGGCACACGGGCGTGTGTCTAGACCGTGTGTGACACACGGTCAATCCCATGGGTGTGTGACCAGGCCGTGTGTCCCCTGCATGTTAGTGTTGCAAGTCAGTGTCGACAACGAGCTAGACATACGGGCGTGTGCCTAGGCCGTGTGCCCTATATATGGTTGCTGACGTCACAAACAGAATACCCAGGTTTTTCACACATGGGTAAGGACACGGGCGTGTCTAGGCCGTGTGAGGGACACGGGCCATTGACACGGGCGTGTGTCCGGCCGTATGAAAACCCCTGTAGGTTCAAAATGAAAAATAAATCCCACACGGGCTAGGGACATGGGCGTGTGTGACCACACGGCCTGCCCACATGGGCGTGTCCCATTTCACACGAGCGTGTGGCCCTGTTAAGGCAAAATTTTTCTAAGTTTATCAAAGTTCCCAGTTTGATTCTAAGACCCACCATTTGCATGTTTATGGCCTCGTAGGCCCATAATAAGGATGATATGAATGTGAATGGGAAGTTTTAATTTGGAATGAAATTCTATAGCTCAAAGTTGTATGTTTAAGTGAGTTATGTTCGGTAATGCCTCATACCCGGTTCCGGCGATTAACACGGGTGAGGGGTGTTACAGTGTGGCTGATTTGGAGAAATTAGTCAATTTTCACACGGCCTTGTCCCTTGGGTACACGGGCGTGTGCGTTTTGGAATTTAGGGTTTTTGATGAATTTTAGTGCCACACGGCCCGCCACACTGTGGACATGTGTCCACATGGCGCGTGAGATTCACACACCACCGCCGTGTCTCATCATCTGCTTAATTTTTAGCATTTTTGGACAGTGAGTTACACGGGCTATTCACACGGGCGTCTGCGCCTTCCACACGGGCGTGTGGGGCCTTCACACAGCCGTGTGTGGCCTCCAAATGGGCGTGTAGACCCCCACACGGCCTGGGCAATTCCACACGACCGGGGCACACGACCATGTGGTCATGCCTTGCCAAATTTTTGTATTATGTTAATTTATGACATGCTTGTGGTTTTGTGTGTTCCGACCCTTGGCTAGGTCTTAGTAAGGGTAGTCGGATCTCTGTTTTGACTCGGACATATCTATTATATGCAATCGTTGCATTATTTAGGTGACTCGTTAATGTGATATTTCCTAATAAATAAGTATCTGCTTCAGTGGTTAAGTGATGAGGGTGTGTGTGTGACTGTCTGGAAACTGTGTGCATCGATTCTGTAATTGATTGACTGATCACGAGCTTCTGCGTCTGTGTAATTGACAGTGTTTGGTGTGCATTCTTGAATTTGCATTATGATTTCGGGTTTGGGATATGAAGAGAAGGAAGTCTGATCTAATTTGGCAGTTTCAACTGCAATACGTCTGTATAGCGGTTTACCACACAGTACGATACTTCTGGCAGCTCAGCTGCATACTGTTATTTACGTGGCTTTGTTCCACATGCGTGGTGTGTAGGGTTGGATGGGCCTTTAGAGGTCCTATGTGGTGTGCAGGGCTGGTTGAGCTTCTTATATCTCATTTGTGGTGTGAATGGGGGACGAAGAAGTGTTTGGCTGAATGGGTGGGTTTCATGTTGATGCATTTGTTTCGCATTTTGTCTGTCTGTCTGATTGCGAGCATAACGGTATATAAATCGTCGTAATAAGCACTGATGTGTCTGTTCTGGTTGTGATGATTATTTGGATAGCAGATTGCCATGGTGATATTTTTTTATTGTGGCACTTGATTTTTGTTTTTCTGTCGTTCCGATCTCACAATGAGCTCGTGTAGCTCACCCCTCTCAGTTTATCCCTTTGCAGGTACTCTCGTTTTCTGTTTCTATAGCTGGACTCGGTGTGCGGAGGTCTCTGAAGTGTCAAGTTTTTAAAACTGGTTAATAAAGTGTTTTCTGTAAATTTGAGTTTTATTTAAATAGTTTTGGACTGTAAGTTTTGTTTTAAATACTGTGGTATGAAATTTTGTGTTAAATGCAAGTAGACGTTTTTTGAATTGAACAACTGTATTTTGAGATGTCGGAATTTGATAATTGAAAATTTTTACGTAACCTAAATATTGTTTGTTTTCTCATTTGTTGATCCTAAATTTACCTACGATCACTTCGGTGATCAATGTAACCTCTGGGATTCGGTCTAGACTTCTAGGCCGGGTTCTGGGGCGTTACATTCCGGAATAACAAATTTATCAGATTCTATTAAGAGAGAAGTTTACTTTCCCACTGAAAGTAAAATAAACAATTTCTAGTTTTATGTTTGATTCAAATTCGTTCAAGCCCACACTCGAAGTAGTTTGTGGTACAAGAATAGCGAAGAAAGTCGTTCGGTTGAAAGCCAGAAATGACAAGGATCCGTCTAGCTGAAAACATAGGTGCGATTTTGATTAAGGGTTTATTGCTATAAATATCACAAACCGGCTCGATTTTCAAAATCTTTATTTTACGCTGTGCAAAAAAACCATTTTCGAATCAAAATTTTTCAACAATTGGTATCAGACCTACAGGTTGTGCTATGTTTATAGTATAAACTGAAACCAAAATTCTCTTTATTCTTCAAGTGTGATTAATTTTGATAAGATGTGACATTCTTGTAATTGTATGCATGTTTGGGGGAATGTATGCGAATGAATATATGATATTATTTATTGTTGTGTATAAAAAAGTCATTTTGTCAAAGTTGTGATTCCTAGAAAATTAAATATAATTTTATTAATTTCTTCGGCATGTATAAATTAGATTGTGGACTATCATTTTCCCACAGAGTTTAATTTTATTGTTCTAGAATTAATTATGCCGAAAACAGACATAAGAATTATGTAACCTAAATTTTTCGATAGAACCCAAAAAATCAAGACACATTTAGGTCGATTGAGACAACACAAACCCAACCAACAATAGATCGATAATAATTTGACGATGATGTTCGACGGCAAAGGCCGGCAATGGAAGCTGACAATGGTGGATGGTGGTACAGCGATGGCCAACAAAGGTTCGACGATGACTCGAGACAATCTAATGATGGTCGATGATGATAGTTCGGTAGCGACTCGACTGAAGTGGAAACAGCGGCGATGACATGGAAACGGCAACGGAAAGACAGCGACAGTGGGAACGTGAACCGATACTACACCAAAAGTCCATGGTGGAAAAATAGAATTTTCAAAGTATGCTTTGAGATGAATTTTATAATTTTTAACTTTTTTATAGGATGGAATCATGGAAACTTTGGCTGGTAAAGGTCATTTAAATTTTATGCTTGTAATTATGATAACATGATGATATTTATATGATTGCGATTATATGATCATGCATATGTATGATAAGCATGCCATATAGTTTAGGAAAGAATGCCACATGTACTTGTTGTGCATATATTGACCATTCATGATGAAACCGTAAATTAAATACCATGAATGTTTTTAAAAGATTGAGTAGGAGAAGGTCCCTAAACAAGACCTACAGCCTCTATCAATAGTCTCTTGTTATGGCATGAGAATTTAACTACCCTATAGTAGGATTGTCATGTGGACGTCACTAAGGAGATTTCCAGAAAGTAGAACTGTCTTGTAATCGTATGATAGTTAGACCGACCCTGTTGTAGGTATTACCATGCGATATAACAAGTTTTGTCTTGAAAGAGGAAAACTAGTCACAACATGTTACTCTATAAGATTATCCCACGATGACTCATTTTTGGTACATAATGCAATAGATGTTGAGTTGATGATTACACACTAAAGATCTTCTAGCTAAATAACTTCCAATGAAACTCTACTTAAGTTAAAATGATGGCCAAACATTAAATGATTATTAGTACGTGTGAATGCCTAAAATCCTAAGGCCTAATTAGAAATCTAATATTAACATCTAATTTAGTATAAAGATATAACATCTAAAACCTAATATTTAAAACCACTAATAAAACCCCTAAAATCTAACCTAATGTAAAAATCCTAAAAAATATCTAATAACCCTACGAACTCGTCTAACTAAAATAAATTCCAAATAAAAGCCCTCAAACTTAAACTTCAATTTTCTAGCAATCCACAAAACTCAAATCTCAAGCACAAGTCAAATATAAATATATAAAGGAAATAAATCATGAAATAATAATAGCAATAATAACACGCAAAATAAAAAAAAAATCATTTAAGTTTAAATATAAAGAAAAATAATAAAAGGAAATAAAGTAAAAAGGGATTTTAGTTCGAAATAAAATAAATACCCCTAGGATGACCCCTTTTAACAAAAATAAGAGGCACGGGGGGACTTATGTAGCAAATATTTTCTCTTCCAAGGCTGTAAAAGGACCAAAAACATGTTAAAAAAAGAAAACATTCATTCTTTTCTCTCTTAAAACCGAAGCCATTTTCTTTCTTTCTCTCTCTGCCATTTCTGTTTTATTATCCAGCCAAGCTCCGTCGACGGAGACCTTAAGAGTCTTCGATTCCCGGCGGCGAGCCATCTTGTATGGCGTCTAGTAAAAAAATGTTCTATTTCTTTTTTTTTAAGTGAAAATATATTCGATTTTGTATTGGTTGTACTATTTTGCCCTTGTACAGCATCTTGGTTGTACTACTTGGTAGAGAAGAGGGACTTTTTTTCCAGCGATGGCAAAGAGGCTATGGCCGCTAAAAACAAATGGGCTTTAAAAATAACCTGATTTTGTAAAACAACCCATCTAAGCTTTGAATTCAAAACCGGGCTTGAATAACACGGGACTTAAAGAGTGAGCTCAAAAATAATCTTGAAATGATGGGCTCCCAACAGGCTAAGCCCAAAACTGAATCGGCTTTAAAAACCGGACTCAAATAGAAATGAGCTGCGATGGGCCTCATGCGATGAAAATTAAGCCACCCAGAAGCCGCCAAATTTGAAATGAAGTTGGACATCACATTCAAAACTTTATATTCAAACTGAGTCTTAATAATTTGAAGAAAAAAAAAAAGTTCAATCTCATTTCTATTTCTTACCATCAATCTCCAATATTATTCAAAAATAACACCCAACTTAAAACCCACCATGAATGGTCCAATTTTAATTATCAAAAGTCTAATGTATCCACTCAATTTATACCTTTAACCTTAATTTTGAAATCAAATTATAACTTAATTAACTTAAAAACAAAATTCCATATTTTTTTTCTCGGTTAAAAGATAAAATTACCTCCCAAAGGACAAGCAATGAACCACCATAAACAGTCCAGGTGAAACACCCTTAAGATAGAAATCAACAAGAAAGCACTCAAAAACACATCATACTCAACTGTGAAAAGAACACAAGGAACACCATAAAATACTCAGGAAAACCAGCTTTCCATGAAAAAAAAGGATAAACTCGTGGCTTTTGCAAGAAAAAAACCAGACCCCATACAGCTATATTGTAACTTGAGGACTCAGCACAATCCAACCAAAATGAGCAAAGCAACAGCAAAATGATGACGCCATCCCTCTAAATAGAACCTCGTTGCCTCGATAAAGAACCTTCCCTAATAAATAGAGGACCACCTTTATTTTTCAACATTTACAAAGCAAATGTCAAGACCATCATCGAGAATGTGAACAAGCTCCTAATATCCATCCACAGTAAATCACCCCTTCAATGTATATCGAGACAAAAGAACACATCTTGCTTAGCTTCCAAAAATACTTCAATTGAACAATCAATCACATTAACAATGCCACCCATCCATGTCCTCCTTAGCAAGTTACTGAACACCAATATGCCATGCCCTGTGTGTATAACAAAAAAATCCTTCACCAAAGGATAATAAAATCCATCTCAAACCAAGACCCTAAAACTATAAAATAACTTTTTTTAATACCCCAATACTCTTCAACTTCACCATTCTCATTTACTAATGCTAGGTTAGCATTACTTTTGAAATTTGCTTTTAAAAAGTGTTGTGAAAAAGTACTTTTGAAAAATTTAGTTTAAGATTTAATATTTAGTATTGCTATCAAAATGTACTTTTGAGAAATAAAATATCCAGGATTTTTTTATCTGAATATTACATTTTAAAAAATTAAATACTGAAATGAGGTGCCAATACCATTATTTACCAAAATGGGGTGTTTCAGATAGTTTCAATGGGTGGAGGGAGAGAGATAGTCAGCACTCATTTTTTTTCTGACCAGATAATTAAAATATCATTATAAAATAATGTGTTTTTTTTAAAATAATTTTTTAAGGGTGGAGGGAAAAAGATGAGCGACACTTGTATAAAAATTAATCAAATACCGATTTTTTATACTGTTGTATAAATTAATATAAAAAAATGATGTGGAGGGATGCCCATGGGGGACATCCGTTGGGGTAGCAGGCCCCTACAGGCCTGATGTGACCACCCGGTCACATGGCCCTAAGACATCACGGGCCGACTGAAAAAATCTGTTTTCTTCTTCTTTTAATTTCTTTTATTGATGTTTATAAGTGGAGGACCACTTTGCCGTTTTGGAAAAAAGGAAAAACAAATTTGGTTTGTTCACGGTGAAGAAAGAGGAGGAAGAAGAAGGTGATTTTTATTTTTTTTGTTTTTGATTTATTTATTTTATAAATTATTGGGTTAAATTTTTTTGGTTTTTTAAGTTTGTAGAAAGAGTGTGTTTGAAAAAAAGACATGTATTTTCTAATTTTTTCTTAATATTAGTTTAACTTTTTTTATAGTTTATTTTGCAGATAGGTTGTTTTTAAAGAAAGGAGCAGGTATAAAGACATTAATTTTGTGGATATTTTTTTTTTTTTAAAGTAACAATAGTTTGTTTCGTTGATATTTTTTTATATTAATTTTTTTTTTTTTTTTTGTACTTAATACATTGTCTCATAGTGTTGAAATTTTTGGAAGTTTTATTTTGTTATTTACTTAATTAGTATAAACACGATTATTATGTCCAAGAATGTGATCTTTTCAAATATTTATTTGTAATTGATATGTATTTGTTTGCTGGTTTTGTTATCCAAAAATAATAATAATAACTAAAATGGTATGTTCAAGAGATTATTTATCAAAATGGTACGTTTGCTACAAAAATAAATACTGAAATGGGTTTACAAAAATAAATACCAAAATGGGTCATTTGTTTGAAATTTTTACGGTAATCTATTTTGGTAATTAATTTTTTTTGGATTATTGTGGTAAAAGAATTGTATTCTACAAATACTGAATATATGTTTCGTAATAAAAATTTTGTTATGGGATAAAAAATGAAAAAATAAGTAAATGAGATGGTTTTAGAAAAAATAAACGATCAACTTACATTAGTGTATCCCAAATTACGTTGTTATTGACTTGTTTATACGTGTAAAAATATTAGTAATTCTTCAAAAAAAATCAAAATGATACGAAATTCATTTGTTGTTATTTGTTAAGGGATGATTAATTTTTTTGCGTGAAAATGCAGATATCATAATGGCTTATTTGATCATAGAAACGGATCACACATCAAATACGATTGATTTATCGGTAATAAAATTGTTATTTGTTATTTAGGGTTCACTTTATAAGCTTGCATGTATTTTTTTTATGTAATTGGTATACATTAACTATTACAGTTGAATATGTGGTTAGGGTGAGCTTCCTTATCGCGTATTGAGAGGTCGTGTCAACAGTGTGAGTTATTTGCCAGATGAACGTATTATGCCATACTTGAGGCATCTAGATTCGGATTGGTGACATTGGTTTGCATGTTCGACTTGAAGTACGACATGATCTTCACGTTGGTCGAGCGGTGGCGTCCGGAGACCCACACGTTTCATTTTCCGTGTGGGGAGTGCACCATCACGCTAGAAAATGTTGCACTGCAATTGGGCCTTCCCATTAACAGTTTTGCGATCATCGGTTTTAGCACATTGTCCGATCCGGAGACCCTTTATGATGACTTACTAAGGCGCGTGCCCAATATCGATGGTGATAAATTAACGACTTTGAGATTTTCATGGCTAAAGGTGAACTTCAAATATTTACCGAATAATCCCACTGAGCGGGATTTGATGTGTGTCGCTTGAACGTATATCATGCATCTCATAGGGGGAGTACTCATGCCAAATGCTAACAACAACAAGGTCCACTTGATGAACTTGCTCCTATTGCAGGATTTATACGTTGCCTACTCGTATAGTTGGGGCTCAGCAGTACTGGCTACATTGTATCGCAAGCTTTGTCGGGCGACAAAGCACCATGTCGTGGACATAGACGGTTGCTTGGTATTGCTGCAGTCCTGGGCACTTTATAGGATGTCATTCTTAGCATCAGTTAAACGCCAAACATATGTCTTCCCACTCGTCAATAGGTGATAAAATTTAACTATCACAACAAGAATTTTGCTTTGTCACACATGGAAATTTGTTCTAACAAGTTTAAATTTTTCATAGATGGAGTACTTCTCTAGGTATCAAGAGGTCATATATGCTTCCCATATACCAACAGATGATCGAATCACATGCCGGGGCCAAGGTAATTTTTTGTTAATATTGAATACATGTTATTAATTGTGTGACTACCTCTATGTTATTTTAATCGTGTTACTATCTCCATGTTATTAATTGTGCAATTCATTTGGCTGTCGTACTCATTACCAGACGTTGCGCGAGTTATTCCCCCTTCTACTCACATCCACTCACACTTGTGGTGTAGTAACGTACCGTTGCTGAAATTCTAAATGGCCGAGTGGTATAATGGGGACCGCGTATTGCGACAATTCGGGTGCGCCCAACATATTCTAAATTCTCCATGAAGATTGGGGCTGCTGTACACGGAATTAACAAAATGGGCAAACACGACAAGAATTGGGCATTGGAGCATGAATAATTTATTATATTGTGGAACAACCGGATGGGTTGGAGACCTCGGATGGATTATGCATCTGATTTGCACCCCTCACAGGAGTACATTGCCTGGCACATGGCATGTAGGAAACCTTTTTTATTTGGTAGGCAAACGATGCTAGTCCCTTCACACATGGAAAGATTAGGGCACCCCTCCCACCGCATGTGACAAGACCCGTTTGCACCCGAATCAGAGCTCACACTCAAACCGAAGCCCAAATCGGACCCCGTCTATGACCGGTCTTATTCACATTCTGGGGGTAGCTCTTATCACCCAGACTTGGGTTACGATAATTATTTTCTGGGCTTGTTAGTCTATACATATCAGACGGAGATTCCCGGTTCCAGTTCAAATTATCCGGATCCGAGATAATTGATGATGTTTCATAACTTCAGACCAAAACCACTCGATCTGTCAACCCTTCCGGGGCAAACCTTTGGGGCATATGATTTCTCGAGTATGTTTAGCACACCCCAAGGTTTGCCGAAGGATGCCCTGAACGATGACATCCGCGAGCACCCTCAACGTGAACGTCGACCGCCACAGCGGTATACCCCTAGGACGACACCTTCCAATCATCAATTTTAGAACTTGTAATTATATTTACTGAATGTAATTTGTAATTTAAAATTTCAATACTGAGTTAATTTTATTTGAATTAATTTATTAAACTATAGCAAATATTTGACTTAATTTAAATTTTTGACTTAATTAACACAACTTTTCCATCATTTTTTTTAACAAACTTCTATTTTTTTAAATACACATGCCAAAATATAAATATGAAAATGCCATCAAACTTATAAAACTTTTATTACAAGACCAACCAGGAAGAAAACATTTTGGTCATTCGCGACCCAACTGCGACGATTACCCAATATGGTAGGGTAGATACGGGCATTTACTCCGCTTATGACCAGCTACTTTGCACACGCCACAATGTTTACTGTTGGTTTTATCCCTCATGTCCATTTCATTATGGACTTTAGTCACTTGAGGGCGACCATTTGGCTTTCTACGTAACCCATTGTCCGGGACAAGCTCGAAAGTCGACGGAGGCACTTCCCATGTAGACAGATCACGCAGGATGGGGAACTCATTTTCTTAGACACGCAACGTGGGCTGAAGAGTGTACACCTCATCGATATATTGCTCAACATTAACTGAGGCGCGAGCACAAGCTGCAACGACATGGGCACATGGGTAATGAAGTGACTAGAACCTCTTGCAATCGCAACGTCTATTTCGAAGATCAACTCCGTAGGGCCTAGGTGGAATTCCTGGTTGATGGCTGATGGTCTCTATAACTTGAAAAGTTTCAAACTATCGAGAATATATTTCTGCATTAATCAACCTCGATCTTCGACAGTTCGCATCCATTTCCTTTCTTGACATCTTTGACAAATATGTGTCCCACCTCCATTCGGTTGACTTGTTTCAACCCCATTCTTAGCATTAAGGTAGCCATCCTGTAGAACGTAGCCAAGAACACAGATGAAATCGGAAGACGTCATATTTTCCTCAACACAGAGTTAACTGCCTCTGCTAGGTTAGTTGTTATTTGACCAAATCGAGCCCCGTCATTGAAACTTTGAGCCCATTGCCACGGCTCCATGGTGTCCAGCCACTCTCGAAAAGGAGTATTTGTTTCGCCTTGCATGTCACCCTCAAGTCTAGTTATCCTTTGCCTAAAAAGGTGTGGCTTTAGCTCATTCGTTGTGTATGTAATAAGAGAATACAAGTTACAGTATGCAATTTGTAATTTTTTAAAGTATTTAAAACATTTAAAACATTTAAAAATGTTGAAACTAAATTTTACCAATTGTCACAACTTGTCTCCGCCAATCTACATTCTTGTAGTCTCAGTGGAAATTAGCCTCGATATGCCGGATGTAATAAACGGATCTCCACAAAACACCAGTACACCTAATCGCGGGAATTATTCCCTTCATTCTGTAGGATATGATGCAAATATTATCCTCCCTAACTACATACGTCCGCAAGTTCGTCAGGAAGAATTCCTATGATTCTAAGTTCTCCTTGTCCATGATGGCAAACGCTATCGAGAGTAAGTTCTGGTTCCCGTCTTGAACTAGTGCAATAAGTAGGATATGCGCATATTTTTCGTATAACCAGGTCTCATCGACCTGCACAATCGACTTGCAGTAGGGAAATGCTCGCACGCATGGATCGAATATCCAAAACATCCGTTGGAAAACTCTTTTTCTCAGTTGTAGTGGGTCGTCCGGGCCGCAATAAGGTCATGTCTGCAACTCAATGATAGTCTTTGGCACGTACTCACGCATAGCGACTATGCACCCCTGTAGCTCATTGTACGATGCATCCCAATCTCCATACAATTGCTCCATGACCATCTGTTTAACTATCTATGCTTTCCGGTATGACACTAGATACTAAAATCACTCTTGTATTTTGACAATCAGTACAGAAACAGGAATGGTCGGCATGTCCTTCACAATTGGCATGATGCACATAGTTTTGGAATCCAGTTCGGTGATCTTGCGTCATACGTGTTGAAGTGCATGTGTGAGGCCCAATAAATTATCAAATCTTCCACATTTGTGACCTTTAGATAAATGTGACTCATACCCGCCAATTGCAGCCTTCTGTCGACCTCCAACACTCCCCAATGTACAATGTCTGTTTAGACACAGCAACTTTGTAGTCAATCGACACATTCATGTTATACCGTTTAATGGAAAATACACACCCTTCTTTGGAGGAAAATTTTTGGCCCACGAACAACTCCTCATGTTCGAAATGTGTGGCCAACCGGTGAGTAGGTAGTATATCAAGGTACTCTGGGAACTCAGACGCATGCGCCAATCGGGATCTATGTTCGACATGTGTGCCCCAAGAGCATTACTTATCGCAATGCCTCAATTTGGGTTCCCAACTGAAGACGTATTAACATTTCCATTGTCATTCGCTCCTTCGTCATCGATATCATTCGAGACCTCATTTTGATCGGGATCACTAAAAGCTTCAACCTCATGATCAGAAGAACCATTCTTATCATATACATCATCACCATTCGCATCAGTATCAATCACCACTGGATGTATTTGTAAACGGGGACCCGAGTTAAGGTTTTCAAATGCAGGTAGAGCATTCAGATCGATGTCGATGCCACCTATAGTTGATTTCCCATTAACGTACACTATCGAAACCACTGTACACAGATCTTGAACTCGACATTGTTCACCTAATGGACTAGAATCTTCAGTTGGCTCCACATAAACTAAAATGGCAAACAACTAAATCAGATCAGTTTGACGACTCCAATCCTGACAATAAAGTGTGACCATTGTCTCCATGTCATCATCATCTACAAGTTCAATCTCAGTGAATTTTACGGGATCTGTTGAAATTGAAAATTTAGAGAATAGTCTCAAAATCCACCGCCCATAACGTCTAACAATTTTTGCACTGATCCTCTCTTTCATATCATCGACCGAGACATTTCTATTAAATATCTTTGCTATTTGTTGGCGACATTCAAATATACATCCAACTGTTGTTCTCAAAATTTCTCCATCTAACACCCCAAAATAGGGCCTAGGAGTTTTAGGGATATTTTAGGAATTTTAGCCTTAGAGTGTTTGAAATTTCATAGCATGGTAAACCGAAATTATATTCAACTATGACATTTTAATTGCTAAATCAATTTTTAAAAATGTGCTTTGGAAACCCTTAATTTTAGAAAAAGGACTGATTTGTAATAGAGTCAAAACTATGAACATTTATGTTGAAATTTTACCATATTTTAAAAACCCAACCTAAAAACCCCCACTCCCAGCATATTTCACGATAACTTCTTCCCTTCTCTTTAAAGTTGTTGTCCCTTGCTTTTACCTCACCATTCCAATTGATTTTTTATTCCCAAACCATAATACCTTGTTTCCCTATCATTCCCAAGCATTAAACCTTCCTAAAACTTCAATAAAATATTCAAAAACTCCATAGATTTCATCATCTTCTCCAAATATGGGTTTTCCAAATTTGCGTCAAAACTCGTTTAATCTTCCATCAAAGGTAATGTTTCAAATTCTTATGAGTTTTTCATGATATCTAGTCCTTAAAATTGAAGTATTAGCCATTGAATTGCAAGTTTTTAATAAAAGCCGAAAATCAGGACATTAATGGTGGATTTTGGGATTTTGAGTAAAAATATGGTTTCAAAGTGTTTTTCAACTTGTTTTGTCATGATTAGAAGGTTTCTAAACTTACCTTAAAGTTTTGTTAATGATTTCTGTAACACCCCTAACCCGTAACCGTCGTCGGAACATGGTTAAAGGCATTATCGGACCGATTAGAAACTTTTATGAACATTTCATGATATAACACATCAAATTCAGTCAAAGCGTCCCTTAAATAGGTCAACGAGACCATAAACATGCTTTAGAATAGGGCCGGGACTAAACCGAACACATACGAAAATTCTCAGAAATTTAAAAATTTTTCTAAGTTACAGAGGTCACACTCCCGTGTGGGCAGGCAGTGTGCCTCCCACGGCCTCAGACATGCCCGTGTGTCTAAGCCGTGCCAAAACAGGGCATACATACTGACTTGTCCACACGGTCGTGAACATGCCCGTGTGCCCCACCCGTGGTCGATCCTAACTTGCACCACACGGCCAGTCACACGACTGTGTGTCTAGCCCGTGGTCGATCCTGACTTGTTTTGAATTACAACCACGAGGGACACGGTCGAACCACACGCCCATGTGCTCAATCGTGTGGGCAATTATAGGTCAGTTTCAAGGCCAAATTGCCACCCACACAAGGGTCATCCCTACAAGCACATACAAGCCATTTTCCACACACAATTGGCAACCAAAAACAAGTCAAATGATCAACATATCATCCTATCCAATCTCCTTTCAAGTCATGCCAACCTATATACCAAATTGCACAACTAAAACACATATATAACCAAGCATGATACATCCACATCTTACCTTTCATATAACCATTTCATTGACTAAACATGTGCACTCATATTGCATCAATAGACTTACCATAATTCTTGACCATTTCACTTGCTATCAAGCCACACCAAAAGATGTATCATATACCATATTCACTCATGCACATTATCAACATTTACCTAGCCACATCACATGGCTATTTACACTTCTCAAACATGTACCAAAATAACTAGCCTATACATGCCATATTTAGCTAATTACACATTCAAAAATACCAAGGTTGAGTTTGATAGTGTGGTGATGATCCTCGACGGTCCTCGAGCCTCTCGTAGCTTTAGCGATCTAAAAAAAAACAGAACAAACACACACAAAGTAAGCTTTTCAAAAGCTTAGTAAGCCGTATACAAATAAACTTAACATAAATCATTCATAAGCATAGCTATTTGAATTCATTAACATATCTTCAATTCAAGCACATAAATAAACTTTTTGGCTCACTTGGTTTGCCATTGCTTACCAATTCATCACATCTCAAATATCTCATTTTCTCATATCTCAAACATACATATACCTCAAATGTTCATTTGCATTAATGCACATACATACTCACCTTTCATGCTTAAACAAAGCATACATATCAACGTACCTGAAATGGATGTATAATTCACATAGTCAATCATTTCTTGGACTTGCCCGTTGAACCATTCGGAACTAAATAGTATACTCAGAGTACTCGGAATAATTGTACAATGCCAATGTCCCAGACGAGGTCTTACATGTACTCAGATATCGATGCCACTGTCCCAGACAGGGTCTTACACGAATCAATACGATGCCAATGTCCCAGACATGGTCTTACACGTAAATCTCATATCGATGCCAATGTCCCAGACGTGGTCTTACATGAAATCTCGAATCAACGCCAACGTCCCAGACGAGGTCTTACATGATATCACATAACAGACGCCTATGTCATGACATAGTTAATCCTATCTATTCCTAGGTTCGTACGGGACTTCTCGGACACTTATAACTTGTTGATATATCCTCGGATTTCACATACATTCCAACTCGAACATTATTCATAGCAATTCAAATTTCATATATGCATAAAGAAGTCAATTCAAATACATTTATTTATATATCGACTTACCTCGGACGGGAAGAACAGAGATAAACGGCTTTTCAATAACTTTTGATTTCCCGCGATCTAAGTCCATTTTCTTCGGTTCTTGATCTATAAATATTCAAATGTAACCCATTTATTCACCAAACCATTCAATTCAATCCAAAAACACACATTTAGGGCAATTTACAAATTAGCCTTCACATTTTCACTTTTGGACATTTTAGTCCCTATTTCACAAAATCACAAAATACACCAAATTTGTTTATACCCATGCTTGGCAGAATACACACTATGATCATATCAATCCATACATTTCATTTATTTCTCAATTTAGTCCCTCAAAATTCTATTTTCTCAATTAAGTCCAAAATACTCAAATTCATCAAAACTTCAAAGACAAAACTTGTTAATCTATCACATATCATTCATAATTCATCCTCAAACATCATAAATCTCATGAATTCATCAAGGGATCATTTCAAAAACATCATTAATTCTAAAAATTGAGGCATGGGTTTTGAAGTATACAAAGCAACAATTACAAAAACGTAGAAATTATCAAAAACCGATCAAAAACACATACCCGATTATGCATAGACCATGGTTGAATGTAACAAGCTTTTCTTATTTTATTTATTTTGTATTTTTGATGATAGATGGATGAACAATCCACTATCATGCTTATTTTGTTTTATTATAAAAGCTTTAATACATATTTTACTTATTTAACCTTATAATAAACATATAAAACTTATATAATTCAATGCCATAACCGTCCATATCATTATTCAATGGTTATATTGCAATATAAAGACTTCATTTTAATAAAGACATGACACCTAAGTACTTTTAACTTATAGCATGCTAATTTAGCATCTTTCACAATTAAGTCCTTTTATCAAATTAAGCACCCAATCGGATAAATTAATTCACAAAAAATTTATACATGCTTAGACACATATCATAGACACAAAAAATAATATTAAAATATTTTTATGACTCGAATTTTTGGTCCCAAAACCACTGTTCCGACTAGAGTCTAAATCAGACTGTTACAATTTATTACGTTTTAATAAATTTTGTAAAAATTGCCAAAAAAGATCTCAAAAAAATTTGACACCATGAATTGGGTAGTTTTTAGTGTTTTAAAGGTTGAGGATTAGGCATAGATGACTAATTAGATGAACAAAATTTGTTTTAGGCAAAAAGGTAAAGCGTAGACCGAGTTATGAGCATTCTAAGTTTGTTTTGTTAAAGGTTTTGGTTACATGAGAACTTAGAATAGATTGATGTTTTAGTTGGTTTAAGTGAGTCCTTGGCTACTATCTGATTGTGAATATTGTATGGTTGTTGTGTGTAAAGCCTCGGATTCACTGGAGCCTTCTACAAGTTAAAGGAAGAGCTGGTTTGAGCTTTCGACTTCTCGGTGAAAGCATACTGGTAAGTGTTTGGGATTGTAACTCGTAGACACAAGTCATGTGTTATTTGGGAATTTAGTAGTAGCCTAAACCCCTACTCTAAATTCTGAGTGTATGTTTTCTTGTATATATATTTATTTTGTGGTTTTGTGCTTATATGATTATGAAATTGTGCATGGTGATGAGAAGCTCAAATATATCATATGTGGATATGGTAATTGTGGTGAAAAGTGCAAATGTATACATGATATATATGTTATATGACTGTGATTGTGTTTTGCAAAAGATGCTATCATGCAGTGATAATGCATGGATAATCAGTAAGTGATGTGTGATTTTTTTCGGATATTTTGGCCTTGTGAACTTGAAATCGTTGGATATAGTTGACATGCCATAGGATTGTGAGTACTCACTTATATGTACAGTGATTTTGGGCGTTAAGGCCTTGAGACATGTTGGAGGAATAAGGGAATGTGAGCTAAGCTCCATTCAACGGGCCATGTAAGGGGAAATAAGGAGAGTGTTAGGTATATGCTATAGTTTTGGGACATGTTTGACTCTATGAGTGATGTGGTGTGTTGGAGATCCGTGTATCCGATGAATGATGATAGAGCTCACTTTATGTTTTATACCGCAAGTGCTAATTTATCGTTATATGTGACTTGTGTGAAATGTGATATATGTTTGATTAAATATGTGTTACATGATATATGTTTGCATGGGTATGTAAATATTGTGCAGATGAACCAGTAGATAATGCATGGATAGGTACTCTACGACACCAAACATAGGACTACTATTGTAATTGTACTTATAAATGGTTTTCTTGAGGATGCATGATGATATGTTTGCGATGTGGTTATTCTAATCATTCACTGAGCTTGTTATGTTCACCCACTCCCTTCTTTACCCATTGCAAATTAGTTGCGTATCGGTGTGAGTGGTGTGGTTTTTCGAGAGGTGATCCAAGCCAGTTTTATGCTATTCCGTAGGTGTTCTTTATTTATTTACGTTTTGGGAAAAATGCAATGTGGTAGACTTGTTATAGCCATGTTGATTTTTAGACATTTTGCTGGTTTTTGGTTAGGTTTATAAGGATTACATGTTATTGTTATGCTTGGGTTCATGAACATGAGGATGGATTGATGTTACTTGCTGGAACACGATTTTGCGACCGTGGAATGATTATTTGTCAAAGTAATTGATGCATGATGTTTAAAGTATTATCATGTATGCTGTATTTTTTAGGTTTAAAGTAGAGGTATCGATAATCGAGTTTTAAAATCGATACCTTTGTGTTTTGTAAAGTGCAAGGAGTTAGAATAGAGATTTGGTATTGATACCTTTGCTCGAGTATCACTACTCGGGGTTAAAATATCAATATTTCATGACAGGTTCTGATAATTTTTGAGACTTTGGGTTTTTAATCGAGAAATAGAATGCAAGTCTGGTATCATTTTTCTAGGTGGTATCGATACCGCTCAGAGAAAATATCGATACCCTAGTGTTAGTATCGATACCTACAGACATGTTTTGGAAATTTTACTAAATGGACCTTATGCATGTTTTAAAATGTTTATAAGACTAATTATTGTAAGATTCACATGAAACAATGATAACTATCAAGTTTGAGTGGCTTAAAACCTTCACGAATAATAAAATGATGGACATTTTATTTAGGAATGAGCTTTATACTTGATGTATGTGATATGAGACGGTGGTTTGGCATCCTTTATTTGCACTTGGTGACTAGGCCGGGTATAGGTGTTTTATTTGGTGGTATCAGTGCTCTAAGTTCAATAACTTTTGGACTTAGGCGATTGTTGTGATTTGGGGTTTTGAAACCCATGTGTCAAAAATTTCTCTTGATGCTCGAATTACTTGAAATAGTTTGTTTGAGTTGCGTGAAATTGTTTGAAATGTCTTTGATTGAATTGCATGTAGGGTAGGAACGAGAACACATTGCCTTAGTCCTAAATTTTGCTTGTAGGAATTAGACTTGGATCATCTTCTCGCCATTCACACTGTTTATCTTGTTTGTTTGTATGCTAGATTGTTAGATATGCCTCATAGACGTGTTAATATTAGAGCTAGTGCTCCAGAGGATGGTACATCCTCTGCACTTCCTGTGCCGCGTAGAGTGAATATACCTAATGAGGGTGTAGGCCCTCTGATGGAAGATATGATTGGAGCATTTCAGCAGATTGTTGGTGCTAATCCTACTCCTACACCTTCCAATCCCACACCAATGAATTGTGGGTTGCTGCTTGAACATCTTCAGGCGTTGGGTGGTAAGGAATTTTCTGAAGTGAAGGGTACTAATCCGAATATAGTTGAGTATTGGTTGGAAAATGTTGAAAATATCCTTGAGCAGATGTCCTATTCTGACGAGGAGAAGTTGGGTTGTGCTATGCTGTGTCTTTACTTGACAGTGAGGCTCATCATTGGTGGAATACTGTTAGGAGGGCTACTGTTTCTGATAAGTTGAATTGGGATTACTTTCTCGAGGTTTTTAGGAGGAAGTTTATAGGCGAGCAGTATATGGAGGCTCGTAAGCGTGAATTTTTGGATTTGATTTAGGGTTATTTATATGTGGCTGATTATGAGGCTGAGTTTGTGCGATTTAGCTAGTATGCTCTAGAGATGATACTTTCCTAGAGAGACTGTTGTAAGAGGTTCCACTTTTGGCTTAATCATGAGATTCAGGTTTATTTGGTAGCTCAGAAAATGAAGATGTTTAATGAGTTAGTTGAGAGAGCTAAGGCCATTGAGGAGACCTTAGCGGAGCCGCCTTATTCTGCGGTTACTAATTCTAATAAGAGAGCTTCTGATGGTGCCTCGGGTTGACCGCCTAAAAGACGATGTGACAATCATAGTTCTGGTAGGGGTACGAGACGTGGGTCTCGATCGAGCCACTCTAGGCAGCAGAATAGTATGTGGTTAATGCTAGTGGTTCGACGAGAGTTCCTAGATGGCCACTTTGTACACACTATGAGCATAGGCATTTTGGAGAGTGTCATAAGTTGACGAGTGGATGTTTTAAATGTGGTTCAAAAGAACATTCTCTGAGGGATTGTCTGAATAGAGTTGAGGTATCACAGACTCAGAGTTCAGCACCTGCTTCTGTGCTTGCTAGAGGCCGTGGCAGAGGTAGTGAAAGACCAGTTGGGTAGCAGATTGTAGCTCATACTGTTTCTACATAGGTTGAGTCTGAAGGTTCAACTTGAGTTTATGTTGTTAGGGAGCCTGAGGATCAGGATCTGACTGATGTTATCGTAAGTACTTTTACTTTGTAGTCTACTCTATTATTTTCTTTAGTTTATTTCAGTTCGACACATTCGTATATTTTGAGTGAATTGACATGCAAGTTAGGGATTCCTGTTGAGATTATTGGTATGGGTATGATTGTCATTAGTTCTTTTGATGATAGTGTAGTAGTGAATAAAGTTTATCATAGATGCCTTCTTCTGATTCAAGGACATGTTTTCTCTATTAATCTTATGGAATTGCCATTTATGGATTTGATGTTATTCTTGGTATGGATTGGTTAACTGAGCATAAGGCTAGGGTAGATTTTGAGACTAAGCGAATTACCTTAAGGAATAGTGAAGGGTTAGAAATTATTATTGTTGGTGAAAGACCAGGTTTTCTTGCTAATGTGGTTTCTACTATGAAGGTTGAAAAGATGATGGGAAAAGTTTGTGAAGCTTATTTAGCATATGTGATGAATTTTGTTAGTAAGGAGTTAAGGGTTAAGGATGTCCGCACTGTTAGGGATTTCCTAACGTGTTTCTTGAAGAGTTGCCTGGCTTGCCACCAGATCGTGAAGTTGAGTTTGGAATTGAGCTTTATCCTAGTACTACACCGGTGTCCATTGCGCCCTATCGCATGGCACTACAAGAGCTCAAAGAATTAAAGATTCAGTTGCAATAGTTGTTGGATAGAGGGTTTATTCAACCAAGTGTATCTCCGTGGGGTGCATCAGTTTTGTTTGTGAAGAAGAAGGATGGTACGATGAGAACGTGTATTGATTATAGGCAGTTGAATAAGTTAACTATTAAGAATAAGTATCCCTTGCCTCAAATTGATGACTTGTTTGACCAGTTTAGAGGTGCAACAGTGATTTCTAAGATTTATTTAAGATCTGGGTATTATAAGTTGAAGGTGAAAGAGTCTAATGTGCTGAAAACTGCTTTTAAGACTTGGTATGGGCACTATGAGTTTTTGGTGATGTCGTTTGGTTTAACTAATGCCCCTATTGTGTTCATGGATTTGATGAACCGAGTATTCCACTTGTACTTGGATCAGTTTGTGGTGGTCTTTATAGATGATATTTTAGTATATTCCGTTTTGAGGAGGATCACGATGGGCATTTAAGGGTTATTTTACAGATTCTTCGAGATAATCAGTTGTATGCGAAGTTAAGTAAGTGTGAATTTTGGCTTAAGGAAGTTGCGTTTTTAGGACATGTTGTATTAGCAGAAGGGATTCGAGTGTGGATCCAAAGAAGATAAAGGCAATTTTAAAGTGGAAGTTGCCTACGAGTGTTACTGAAGTTAGGATTTTCTTGGGTTTGGCTGGTTATTATTGTATATTCGTTGAAGTGTTTTCTCTTATTGATGCACCCTTAACGAAACTAGTTCAGAAAGATGTGGTGTTTGAGTGGACTAATACAAGGCAAAAAAAATTTAGCAGCTCAAGAAAGTTTTGACTAAGGCACCAGTGTTGATTTAACCAGAGCCTAGAAAAGATTTTATGGTTTGTAGTGATGCTTCGTATTCGGGTCTTGGTTGTGTGTTGATGCAAGAGGGAAAAGTTGTGGCTTATGCTTCGAGGCAGTTGAAGACACATGAGTGCAATTATCCTACTCATGATTTGGAGTTAGTTGCTGTGGTTTTTACACTTAAGATTTGATGTATTATTTGTATGGGGAGAAGTGTGTTATCTATATGGATCATAAGAGCCTTAAGTACCTTCTCACCGAAAAGGAGTTGAATTTAAGGCAGAGGCATTGGATTGAGCTTTTAAAGGATTATGATTGTGTGATAGAGTATCATCCTAGCAAGATGAATGTTGTTGTTGATGCTTTAACTAGAAAGTCGATGTCAAGATTTAAGAGCTATGTTTGTGCGCTTGAGTTTAGCTAGTGATGGTGGTTCGTTAGCTGAGCTTTAAGTGAGGCCAACTTTATCACAATAGATTAATGAGAAGCAACCTTTAGATGGAGGATTATGAAAGAGGATTCGACAGGTTGAGCAAGGTATTAATTAAGAATTTGATGTTAACAGTGATGGTATCTTAAATTTTTGAGGTAGATTGTGTGTGCCGCATGACACAAATTTAAGACAAATGATTCTTACCGAGGCGCCTAGTAGCCCTTATGTTATGCATCCTAGTAATGGTAAGATGTATCATGATCTTAGAGAGGTTTATTGGTGGCCTGGATTGAAACTTGATGTTACAGATTTTGTGTCTCGATGTATGGTTTGTCAAAAAGTTAAGGCAGTGCATCAGTTTCCTTCGGGTTTGTTGCAACCGATTGTGATTCCTGAATGGAAGTGGGAAAGGATCATTATGGATTTTGTTTCAGATTTTCCTTTGACTCCATCGAAGAAGGATTCGGTTTGGGTTATAGTTGATCGATTTTCGAAGAGTGTGCATTTCTTAGCTGTGCATACTAATTATTCTTTGCAAAAGTTAGTTGAGTTGTACATTGCTGAGATTGTTCATCTTCATGGGGTTCCAGTTTCAATTATTTCATATAGGGACCCGCGGTTTACTTCGAGGTTTTGGAAAACTTTGCAAGAAGCTTTAGGATCGAAGCTTAGTTTTAGTACGGCTTATCATCCTCAAATAGATGGGCAGTCTGAAAGGGTAATTCAAGTTTTGGAAGATAGGTTGCGAAGCTGTGTGATTCAGTTCAATGGTAGTTAGGAGCGATATTTGCCGTTGGCAGAGTTCTCTTACAACAATAGTTTTCAAGCGAGTATCCGTATGGCACTGTTTGAAGCATTGTATGGTAGGAAGTGTAGAACTCCTTTGTGTTTAATAGAATTGGATGAGAAGCGAGTTGTTGGATCAGATTTAGTTCATGAGACTGAAAAAAGGTAAAGTTGATTTGTGATCGGTTGAAAGCAGCGATTGATAGGCAAAAATCTTATGCGGATCTGAAACAAATAGATATTGAGTTTCAAGTTGGTGATAAGGTGTTCTTGAAAGTTTCACCGTGGAAGAAGGTTTTGAGATTTGGAAGGAAGGGTAAATTGAGTCCAAGGTATATGAGACCATATGAAGTTTTTGAGTGGATCAGTTTGGTAGCTTATCGTTTTAAGTTGCCACCAGAACTTAAGTAAATTCATGATGTTTTTCATGTGTCTTTGTTGCGGAAGTATCATTCAAATCCGTCGCATGTAGTGCCAGTTGAGGAAATTGAATTTTGAGATGATCTCACTTATGAAGAAGAACCAGTTGAAATTTTAGCTCGTGAAGAGAAGGTTTTGCGTAATAAGAGAGTTCCGTTGGTTAAGGTTTTGTGGCGCAACAACAAGACTGGAGAGGCTACTTAGGAAGATGAAGAGGCAATGAGACAACAATATCCTTATTTGTTTAAATTAGGTAATCTCGAGGACAAAATTCTTTTAAAGGGGGAGAATTGTAACACCCCAAAATAAGGCCTAGGATTTTTAGGGGAATTTTAGGAATTTTAGCCTTAGAGTGTTCGAAATTTCGTAACATGGTAAACTGAAATTACATTTGTCTATGGCATCTTAGCTGCTAAATCAAATTTTGAAAATGTGCTTTGGAAACCCTTAATTTTAGAAAAATGATCGATTTTTAACAGAGTAAAAAATGTGAGCATTTATGTTGCAGTTTTGGTAAAATTTAAAAACCCAACCTACAACCCCCACTCCCAGCATATTTCACGATAGCTTCTTCCCTTCTCTTTAAAGTTGTCGTCCCTTACTTTTCCTTCACCATTCCAATTTTTTTTATTCCCAAACCATAATACCTTGACTTCCTATCATTCCCAAGCATTAAACCTTCCTAAAACTCCAAGAAAAACATTCAAAAACTCTATAGGTTTCATCATCTTCTCCAAATATGGGTTTTCTAGATTTGCGTCAAAACTCATTTAATCTTCAATCAAAGGTAATGTTTTGAATTCTTATGAATTTTTCATGATATCTAGTCCTTAAAATTGAAGTATTAGCCATTGAATTGTAAGTTTTTAATAAAAGCTAAAAATCGAGACATTAATGGTGGATTTCAGGATTTTGAGTAAAAATATGGTTTCGAAGTATTTTTCAACTTGTTTTGTATGATTAGAAGGCTTCTAAACTTACCTTGAAGTTTCGTTAATGATTTCTTACGTTTAATGATTTTGTGAAAATTGCCTAAAAGATGTTGAAAATTTTTAATACCATGAATTGGGTAGTTTTCAGTGGTTTAAGGGTTGAAGATTAGGCATAGATGACTAATTAGATAAATGAAATTCATTTTAGGCGAAAAGGTCAAGTGTAGACCGAGTTATGAGCATTCTAAGTTTGTTATGTTAAAGATTTTGGTTACATGAGAACATAGAATAGGTTGATGTTTAAGTTAGTTTAAGTGAGTCCTTGGCTACTATCTGATTGTGAATATTGTATGGTTGTTGTGTGTAAAGCCTAGGATTCATTGGAGCGTTCTACAAGTTAAAGGAAGAGCTAATTTGAGCTTTCGACTTCTCGGCGAAAGCATTCTGGTAAGTGTTTGTGTAGCAGCCCAAATTAAGGCCTAAACAGAATAGTGGTTTCAAAACCATGAATCCGAGGTCAAAATATTCATTCCGATTGAGTTTTAGTGTTTATTGAGTGATTGAATGTTTGTGTGAAATTTTGGTTGCGAAATTTTATTATTTGGATGTCCAATTTGATAAGTTCGACTAAATTGCAATGGGTGAAAAGTGTGTATTATAATCCATAAAGGTACTTGATTGAGATTGGTTTTTAAATTGAGAGTCCTTAGTTGGTAATTAGACCATTATATTATAGTTTGGAAACAAAATGCCCATAGAGGGATAAAATAACTAAAGGATTAATGAAGGGCAATTTGGTCATTTGGCTAATAAAAGAAATAAAAGGGAAAATAAGGCTAAAATTTTGTCCATCTTCATCCTCCACAGCTGAAATTTGCAAGGAGCCATAGCTAGGGTTTTGGTTCACTTTCAAGCTTGACTGTAAGTACCTCCTAGCTCCGTTTTTTATGCTCTTCGTATTTTTGAAATCCTCGTAGCTCGATTTAGCTATTTCCACCACTATTTTTAGCTAGAGTTTGTGTTTAAAATTTTACCCATGGATGACATACATGTATTTTGATGTCTAGTGGTAGAATATGAAAGTTTGAAGTGTGATAAACAACTTTTGCTAGATGATTTTTGGTGAAATTGATAAAAAAGACTTATTTGCAAAAGATGAAATAATATGTGTATAAAATGTAAAATAGTTAAAATTGTGGTCTGCTATAAGAGAAAATATGAATTGGCTAGGCTTGGGTGTGTGAAAAATGAACACATTTCATTTTACGAGCCTAGGGACTAAAGTGTAAAAATTGAGAAAGTTAGGGTCTAAATTGTAAATTTTGCCATAGGAAGATTTTGCACTAATTTGAATAATGTGTATATTAAATAACCTAAATGTGTCATTATAGATCAAGAAGAACATGGAATCAACCTTGACCGAGAAAAAGGCAAGGTTTCAGACTAAATTGCAAATTGACACATTTTGTGTCGAGGTAAGTTTATATGTAAATGATACATCCTTTTTATTTATGTTTTTACATATTAATGTCTTATGTGAAATGTGAGTGAATATTATTGATATTTATTAAAATGATGAAAAGTGAGGAAATTCCCAATGAACCTTCGGAATAGAAAAAAGATACGGATGAACACTGTATAATTGTTATGATCGGTGGGTTGTGTGCGATACCACCGTGTATATGTGATTATTGGTAGGCTGTGTGCGATACCACCGTGTTTATGATTATTGGTGGGCTGTGTGCGATACCACCGTGTATATGTGATTATTGGTGGGCTGTGTGGGATACCACCGTGTATATGTGATTATTGGTGGGCTGTGTGCGATACCACTGTGTTTATTATTATTGGTGGGCTGTGTGCGATACCACCGTGTTTATGATTAGTGGTGGGCTGTGTGCTATACCACCGTGTATATGTGATTATTGGTGGGCTGTGTACGATACCACCGTGTATATGTGATTATTGGTGGGCTGTGTGCGATACCACCGTGTTTATTATTATTAGTGGGCTGTGTGCGATACCACCGTGTATTTGTGATTATTGGTGGGTTGTGTGCGATACCACCATGTTTATATTATTGTGGCTGGGGCTGTGTGTGAAACCATCGTGTATCCGGTATTATTCCAAAGTGTTCATCGGGAAAATTTGACTAACTGAGATTACGTGTGACAATGTGGTTACAAGTGTAGGGTTATAAGTGCATGTAATTGTGAGCAAAGTCTATGATATGTATTTGGAATGTGGTAAGGTTTGAAATGAGTAAGTGGAACTACAAGGATCTGAATTGTTCTTGATTAGAATGTAATGTTCTTGATTGATAAGTATGTGGTATGATGTTCGTTGTTTACATATAGACTTACTAAGCTTAAAGCTTACTCCTTTCTCTTTTCCTTTGTTTTATAGTGTCGCCAAACCAGCTCGGGATACGAAGATCGTCGGAAAATCATCCACACTATCCACACATTTTGGTATATTGAGATTTATATTGAATTATGGCGTGTATAGGGATTTGGTTATTTTGTAAGTGTCATAATTGTTTGGCCAAGAATGTGGTCTATGTCATTTGATATATCATTTTGTATAAGGCCATGTTATGTGGCTAATATTGGTGGTGTTATAAGTCTATGATGAGGCCTTTCATGAATGAGTTTGCTTACCTAAGTGGTGAATGATAGCATGAAATTGAAGTGTGGTAAGTGTGACATGTGAATGGTTGTGTAGGTGCATTGATGGCTAAGTATAAGTGTGGTTATACATGATGAGTATGGTTATTAAATGGTGCATGAATGCTTTTAATGTGGACAAATAGATGTCTAATAATAGCATGTTAAGTTTGGTTAGAAATGGTATGAGTGTGTATGCTTTTCAGGGCGGCAAAAGGCTTGGTAAATAGCCCTATAATTGTCCACACGGGTAGACACACGGGCGTGTGTCTAGACCGTGTGTGACACACGGTCTGCCTCATGGGCGTGGAGCCTGGCCGTGTGTCCCCTGCACCTAATTTGTGAAAAATTAAGTTTGTCACACGGGCTAACACACGGGCATGTGCCTTAGCCGTGTGACCTAAAATGTGTGCTGACGTCATAAACAGAATACCCAGGTTTTTAAACACGGGCAGAGACACGGGTGTGTGTCTCGGCCGTGTCCTTGGACACGGGCGTATGCTCGATCGTGTGAAAACCCCTGTAGGTTCGAAATGAAAAATAAATCCATATGGGCTGGGGACATGGGCGTGTGCGACCACACGGCCTGCCCACACGGGCGTGTGCCCAGTTTTTATGTAAATTTTTTAAATTTTTCTAAAGTTCTCGGTTTGGTCCCGGACCATTCCCAAAGTATATTTTGGGCCTCGTAGGCCCATTTTAGGGACTTTATGATTGAATATGAAAATTTTTAAATTGAAATAAATTTTATGGCCCGATTTTGCATGAATATTTTGTTATGGTCCGGTAATGCCTCGTACCCTGTTCTGGCGTCGAACATGGGTAAGGAGTGTTACATTTTAGTTGTATCAGAGCTATTGTTTAGTCGGTTCTCGGACTACCATAGCGTGTGTGAGAGTCTAGCTATACATGCCATAAATATATTATGATAGTGTGGTGACTCCTGACAATTTCAAACTGTGTTTTCATATAGTAAATGGATCCCAACAGAATTTGCATACGATGATTTGCAAGTGTCACGCAAGCTCTGCGCAAGGGACCTCGTCAGTAGAAAGTAGACCTAAGACCTTGAGTCAGGGAGAGGAGGCTCGGGAAGCCTTTCTCCATATGATGAGTAATTGGTATACTAAATTTGTTCGAGCATATCCTAATGCTCAACCTCTTCCACCCCCTCCTATACCTCAGCCGGTCCCCGTAGCTCCTCAAGGTATTGATTTTGGTAAGATTGACTAAACCCCCAGTTGATAAGATTCAAAAACAAGGGGCTGAAGAATTCAGAGCCAACATAGATGATGATCCCGAGAAAGCAGAGTTCTGGCTTGAGAATTCTATGCGGGTATTTGACGAACTTTCTTACACGCCCGAAGAATGCTTAAAATGTGATGTATCATTACTGAGGGACTCGACATATCGCTGGTGGAAGTCGCTGATATCTGTAGTTCCAAAAGAGAGAGTGACATGGGATTTCTTCCTAGAGGAGTTCCAAAAGAAATATATAAGTCAGCGGTTTATCGATCAGAAACGAAAAGAGTTCCTCGAAGTGAAGCAAGGAAAAATGTCTGTGGCAGAGTATGAAGTGAATTTGTCAGACTCAGTAAGTATGCTCAAGAGTGTGTGTCTACCGGAGCTATTATGTGCAAGAGATTCAAAGATGGGCTGAACGAGGATATTAGATTGTTAGTTGGGATTTTAGAGTTGAAAGAATTCGTGGTGTTGGTCGATAGAGCTTGCAAGGCTGAAGAGCTGAATAAAGAAAAGAGAAAAGCTATGATTGAGGCCCGAGATACAAGAAAGAGGCCGATGAGTAAGTCGTTCCAATCCTAATCAAAGAGGTCCAAAGAAACGAATCCTCGAATGACAGTTTCAATTTGGGTATTCATCACAGAGGACAGTAGTAAAACATATTCGGGCTCTAGAGTTCAAGCTACTTCGATGGCAAGTGTGGGTAATGTGAGGTCTAATAAACCCGAGTGTCAGAATTATGGTAGACAATATATCAGAGAGTGTTGGGGAAACAACTGAGCTTGCTTCAAGTGTGGTTCTCGAGAACTTTTTATTAGAGGCTGTCCTGAGAAAGTTGAAGAAGAGAAACTTCAGAGTGTTAGATCGAGTAACACTGCTAGCAGAAGTAGGCCTCCGCGAAATGCAGGAAATGGAGCTAGTAGTAAAAGTATAATGAAGGATTAATTTGTAAGGTCGTAAAGCGAGCGCTGCTAGAGCTTATGCCATACGTGCTCGTGAGGATCGTCATCTCCGATGTGATTCTGGTACTTTCTCTCTTTATGATACTAATGTTATTGCATTAATTGACCCCGGATCCACTCATTCTTATATTTGTGTGAATTTGGTAAATAGTAAGAAAGTGCTGTTGAATTAGTGAATTTGTGATTAAAGTGTCAAACCCCTTTAGGCAAGTATGTGTTAGTAGATAAGGTTTGCAAGAATTGTCCTTTGTGATTCAAGGTCCACTGTTTCAGCTAATTTGATGTTGTTTCCATTTGTGAGTTTGATGTTATTTTGGGAATGGATTGGTTGACATTACATGATGCCGGGGTAAATTGTAGGCAGAAAACTCTTGAGTTGAAATGTGAAAATGGTGAGATTCTTTGGGTTGAAGCAGATGACTCAAATAAGATGCTGTGGTGATTTCGTACATGTTTGCTCGAAGTGTATAAGAAAAGGGTGTGAAGCCTACCTTGCATATGTGTTGAATCTTGAGATGTGCGAAAGTGAAGCTTGAACCCGATGCGATGAGTCTGTGAATTTCCAAATGTGTTTCCGGAAGAATTGCAGGTTACCTCAGATTAGAGAGATTAAATTTGCTATTGATCTATTGCACAGAAATTGCCGATCTCGATTGCTCGTATAGAATGGCTCATTTGAATTGAAAGAATTAAAAGCTCGATTACAAGAGTTGTGAGATAAAGGGATTTGTGAGGTGAGTTTTTCTCCTTGGGTGCTCCCATATTGTTTGTGAAGAAAAAGGACGGATCTATGAGACTTTGTATTGACTATCGACAGCTCAACAAGGTGACCATAAAGAACAAGTATCCATTGCCGAGAATTGATGATTTGTTCGACCAATTGAAGGGAGCAACAGTGTTCTCAAAGATAGATTTAAGATCCGGTTACTATCAGTTGAGAGTCAAAGAATTCGATGTGCCAAAAATTGCTTTTAGAATGAGGTATGGACGCTATGAATATCTTGTGATGCCTTTCGGTTTAACTAATGCACCAGCTATGTTTATGGATTTGATGAACCAAATTTTTTGGCTATATTTGGATAAGTTTGTGGTAGTGTTCATAGATGATATATTGATTTATTCAGAGATGAGTCGAGCATGCCGAACACTTAAGAGCGGTATTGCGATTCTACGAGAGGAGAAATTGTTTGCTAAGTTCAGTAAAAGTGGGTTTTGGCTCCCGTGAAATCAGATTTACGGGACATATAGTTTCGGTGATGGTATTCGGGTTGATCAGAGAAAAATTTGGCGATTGTTGATTGGAAGCGCCAAATAACCTATCCGAGGTTAGAAGCTTTTGGGCTTAGCGGGTATTATAGGCGTTTTTAGAGGGATTCTCGATGATTGCTTCTCCTATGACTAAGTTGCTTCAAAAGAGTGTTAAGTTGAGTGGGTGAAAAATGCCGACAACGTTTTGAGAAGTTGAAAGCGAGATTATTTGAAGCACCGGTGCTAGTGCAACTTTGAGTCGGGGAAAGAGTTTGTGATCTATAGTGATGCGTCATTGAATGGTCTTGGGTGTGTATTGATGCAAGAAGGCAAAGTAGTAGCGTATGCCTCGAGACAGCTAAAACCGCATGGAAAAAATTATCTGACGCACGATTTGGAGTTGGCCGCCATCGTCTTTGCTTTGAATATTTGGCGTCATTATTTGTATGGTAAAAATGCCGAATCTTTACCGATCACAAGAGTCTGAAATATTTGATGAATCAAAAGGAATTGAATTTGCGACAACGGAGATGGCTCGAATTGTTAAAGGATTATGAGCTAGTGATTGAACATCATCCCGGAAAGGCAAATGTGGTTGCGGATGCTTTGAGCAGAAAATCCTTGTATACTTGAAGAGCTATGAGTACGAGTTTGACATTGTCTGATGATGGTTCTATATTGGCCGAGTTTAAGGTTAGACTGTTGTTTCTTCAGTAGATTTGTGAAGCCCAAAAGAACGATAGTGAAATGCAAGCTAAGAGAGCTCAGTGTGAATCGGGAAGTAACTCTAATTTTTGGGTTGGTTCAGATGATTGTTTGATGTTTCGTGATAGAGTTTGTGTACTGAAAGATGATGAGTTGATTCGGAAAATTTTACACGGGGCCCATAGTGGTTGTTTTTCAGTACATCCAGGCATTACAAAAATGTATAATGATTTGAAGAAGTTGTATTGGTGGCCGGGTATGAAAAGAGACATCTCTGAGTTTGTGACAAAGTGTTTGATCTGCCAACAAGTGAAAGCCGAGCATCGTGTGCCTTCGGGTTTACTTGACCGATGATGGTTCCCAGAGTGGAAATGGGGACAGAATCACGATAGATTTTGTGACGAGTTTGCCTCGACTCAGAAAAGAAAGATGCCGTTTGGGTTGTGGTTGATAGATTGTGAAATCGGCTCACTTTATACCAGAGTGCGTCTGAGCTACTCACTTGATAAGTTGGTGAGTTGTATATTGATGAAATTGTGAGATTACATGGAGTACCTATGTCTATTATTTCGGATAGAGATCCGAGATTTACTTCGAGGTTTTGGAAAAAGTTGCAAGAAGCCTTGGGTACAAAATTGAATTTTAGTACAGCGTTTCATCCATAACCGACGAGTAAATCAGAAAGAGTAATTCAAGTTCTTGAAGACATGCTCAGATGTTGTGTTTTAGAATTCGAAGGTAGTTGGGAGAAATATCTACCTTTGGTTGAATTTGCCTACAACATGATTATCGATCAGTATCTGAGATGGCACCGTACGAAGCATTATATGGTCGCAAGTGTCGAACTCATTTGTATTGGACCAAACTCAGTGAGAAACAGATTCACGGGGTTAATTTAGTTAGAGAAACCGAGGAGAAAGTTAAAATAATCCGTAATTGTCTGAAAGCTACTTCAGATCGACAAAAGTCATGCGCGGATTTGAAAAGAAAAGAAATTGAGTTTCAGGTGGGTGATAAAGTGTTTCTGAAAGTATCCCCGTGGAAGAAAATATTGAGATTTGGTCGAAAGGGCAAGTTGAGTCTGCGTTTCATTGGGCAGTATGAGATTATTGAGAGGATTGGACCAGTAGCTTACCGGTTAGCTTTGTCGGCGGAGTTGGAGAGAATACACAATGTGTTCCATGTGTCGATGTTACGACGATATCGTTTCAATCCTTCACATGTAATTCCTCCGACAGAAATTGAGATACGGCCGGATATGACATATGTTGAGGAACCAATTAAGATTTTGGCTCGAGAGGTTAAGTAGTTGAGGAATAAAAGTATAGCCTTAGTGAAAGTGTTGTGGCAAAAGCATGGTGTAGAAGAGGCTACGTGGGAACTGGAAGAAGCCATGAGAAAACAGTACCCAAACCTCTATACCAGTAAGATTTTTGAGGATGAAAATCCCTAAAGGGGGAGAGTTATAGCAGCCCGAATTAGGGCCTAAACGGAACAGTGGTTTTGAAACCATGAATCCGAGGTCAAAATATTCATTCCGATTGAGTTTTAGTGTTTATTGAGTGATTGAATGTTTGTGTGAAATTTTGGTTAAGAAATTTTATTTTTTGGATGTCCAATTTGATAAGTTGGACTAAATTGCAATGGGTGAAAAGTGTGTATTATAATCCATAAAGGTACTTGATTGAGATGGGTTTTTAAATTGAGAGTTCTTAGTTGGTAATTAGACCATTATATTATAGTTTGGACACAAAATGCCCATAGAGGGATAAAATAACTAAAGGATTAATGAAGGGCAATTTGGTCATTTGGCTAATAAAAGAAATAAAAGGGAAAATAAGGCTAAAATTTTGTCCATATTCATCCTCCATAGCTGAAATTTGCAAGGAGCCATAGCTAGGGTTTTGGTTCACTTTCAAGCTTGATTGTAAGTACCTCCTAGCCCCGTTTTTGATGCTCTTCGTATTTTTGAAATCCTCGTAGCTCGATCTAGCTATTTCTACCACTATTTTTAGCTAGAGTTTGTATTTAAAATTTTACCCATGGATGACATACATGTATTTTGATGTCTAGTGGTAGAATATGAAAGTTTGAAGTGTGATAAACAACTTTTGCTAGATGATTTTTGGTGAAATTGATAAAAAATACTTATTTGCAAAAGATGAAATAATATGTGTATAAAATGTAAACTAATTAAATTTGTGGGCTGCTATAAGAAAAAATATGAATCGGCTAGGCTTGGGTGTGTGAAAAATGAACACATTTCATTTTACGAGCCTAGGGACTAAAGGGTAAAAATTGAGAAAGTTAGGGGCTAAATTGTAAATTTTGCCATAGGAAGATTTTGGACTGATTTGTATAATGTGTATATTATATAACCTAAATGTGTCATTATAGATCAAGAAGAACGTGGAATCAACCTTGACCGAGGAAAAGGCAAGGTTTCGGACTAAATTGCAAATTGACACATTTTGTATCGAGGTAAGTTTATATGTAAATGATACATCCTTTTTATTTATGTTTTTACATATTAATGTCTTATGTGAAATGTGAGTGAATATTATTGATATTTATTAAAATGATGAAAAGTGAGGAAATTCCCGGATGAACCTTCGGAATAGAAAAAGGATAGGGATGAACAGTGTATAATTGTTATGATTGGTGGGCTGTGTGCGATACCACCGTGTATATGTGATTATTGGTGGGCTGTGTGCGATACCACCGTGTATATGTGATTATTGGTGGGCTGTGTGCAATACCACCGTGTTTATTATTATTGGTGGGATGTGTGCGATACCACCGTGTTTAAGATTATTGGTGGGCTGTGTGTGATACAACCGTGTATATGTGATTATTGGTGGACTGTGTGCGATACCACCGTGTTTATTATTATTGGTGGGCTGTGTGCGATACCACCGTGTATTAGTGATTATTGGTGGGCTGTGTGCGATACCACCGTGTTTATATTATTGTGGGTGGGCTGTGTGCGAAACCACCGTGTATCCGGTATTATTTCGAAGTGTTCATCGGGAAAATTTGACTAAGTGAGATTACGTGTGACAATGTGGTGACAAGTGCAGGGTTATAAGTGCATGTAATTGTGAGCAAAGTCTATGATATGTATTTGGAATGTGGTAAGGTTTGAAATGAGTAAGTGCAACTACAAGGATCTGAACTGTTCTTGATTAGTATGTAATGTTCTTGATTGATAAGTATGTGGTATGATGTTCGTTGTTTACATATAGAATTACTAAGCTTAAAGCTTACTCCTTTCTCTTTTCCCTTGTTTTATAGTGTCGCCAAGCCAGCTCAGGATACGGAGATCGTCGGAGGATCATCCATACTATCCACACATTTTGGTATATTGAGATTTATATTGAATTATGGCGTGTATAGGGATTTGGTTATTTTGTAAGTGTCATAATTGTTTGGCTAAGAATGTGGTCTATGTCATTTGATATATCATTTTGTATAAGGCCATGTGATGTGGCTAATATTGGTGGTGTTATAAGTCTATGATGAGGCCTTTCATGAATGAGTTTGCTTGCCTAAGTGGTGAATGATAGCATGAAATTGAAGTGTGGTAAGTGTGACATGTGAATGGTTGTGTAGGTGCATTGATGGCTAAGTATAAGTGTGGTTATACATGATGAGTATGGTTATTAAATGGTGCATGAATGCTTTTAATGTGGACAAATAGATGTCTAATAATAGCATGTTAAGTTTGGTTGGAAATGGTATGAGTGTGGATGCTTTTCAGGGTGGCAAAAAGCTTGGTAAATAGCCTTATAATTGTCCACACGGGTAGACACACGCAGGCGTGTGTCTAAGTGTGTGACACGCAGTGCCTCATGGGCGTGTAGCACGGCCGTGTGTCCCCTGCACCTAATTTGCGAAAAATTAAGTTTGTCACACGGGCTAACACACGGGCATGTGCCTTAGCCGTGTGACCTAAAATGTGTGCTGACGTCATAAACAGAATACCCAAGTTTTTGTACACGGGCAGAGACACGGGTGTGTGTCTCGACCGTGTCCTTGGACACGGGCGTGTGCTCGGTCGTGTGAAAACCCCTGTAGGTTCGAAATGAAAAATAAATCCATATGGGCCGGGGACATGGGCGTTTGCGACCACACGGCCTGCCCACACGGGCGTGTGCCCAGTTTTTATGTAAATTTTCTAAAGTTCTCGATTTGGTCCCGGACCGTTTCCAAAGTATGTTTTGGGCCTCGTAGGCCCATCTTAGGGACTTTATGATTGAATATGAAAATTTTTAAATTGAAATAAATTTTATAGCCCAATTTTGCGTAAATATTTGTGTTATTGTCTTGTAATGCCTCGTACCCTATTCCGGCATCGAACACAGGTAAGGGGTGTTACAGTTTGGGATCGCAACTCGTAGACACGAGTTATGTGTTATTTGGGAATTTAGTAGTAGCCTGAACCCCTACTCTAAATTTCGAGTGTAAGTTTTCTTGTATATATATCTGTTTTGTGGTTTTGTGCTTATATGATTATGAAATTGTACATGGTGATGAGAAGCTCAAATATGTGATATGTTTGATATGGTAACTATAGTGAACAATGCAAAATTATACATGATATATATATATGTTATATGACAATGATAGTGTTTTACAAAAGATGCTAACATGCAGTGATAGTGCACGGATAATCGGTAAGTAATATGTGATTTTTTCTGATATTTTGGCCTTGTGATCTTGGAACGGTTGGATATAGTTGGTATGCCATAGGATTGTGAGTACTCACTTATATGTATAGTGATTTTAGGCATTGAGGCTCTGGGACATGTTGGAGGAATAAGGGAATGTGAGCTAAGCTCCATTCAACGGGACATGTGAGGGGAAATAAGGAGAGTGTTAGCTATATGCTACACTTTTGGGACATGCTTGACTCTATAAGTGTATGCGGTGTGTTGGAGATCTGTGTATCCGATGAGTGATGATAGAGCTCACTTTATGTTTCATACCTCAAGTGCCAATTTATCGTTATATGTGACTTGTGTGAAATGTGATATAAGTTTGATTAAATATGTGTGTTACATGATATATGTTTGCATGAGCATGTAAATGCTATGTAGATGAACCAGTAGATAATGCATGGATAGGTACTCTACGACACCAAATATAGGACTATTGTAATTGTACTTATAAATGGTTTTCTTGAGGATGCATGATGATATGTTTGCGATATGGTTATTCTAATCATTCACTGAGCTTGTTATGCTCACCCACTCCTTTCTTTACCCATTGCAGATTACTTGAGTATCGGTGTGAGCAGTGTAGTTTTTCAAGAGGTGATCCAAGCCAGTTTTGTGTTATTCCGTAGGTGTTCTTTATTTATTTAAGTTTTGGGAAAAAAGGCAATGTGGTAGACTTGTTATAGCCATGTTGATTTCTAGACATTTTACTGGTTTTTGGTTCGGTTTATAAGGATTACATGTTATTGTTATGCTTGGGTTCATGAACATGAGGATGGATTGATGTTACTTGCTTGAACATGATTTTGCGATATTGAACTGTTAATTAGGCCGTTGAATGATTATTTGTCAAATTTGATGCATGATGTTTAGGAACTAAATTGGAATGGATTAATTGCTTATGTATGCTGCATTCTTGAGGTCTGGAGTAGAGGTATTGATAATCGAGTTTTAAAATTGATACCTCTGTGTTTTGAAACGTGCATGGAGTCAGAATAGAGATTTGGTATCGATACCTGTGCTTGAGTATCGATACTCGGGGTTAAAATATTGATATTTCATTACAGGTACCGATAAATTTTGACACTTTGGATTTTTAATTGAGAAACAAAATACAAGATTTGCATGAAACAATGATAACTATCAAGTTTGAGTTTCTTAAAACCTTTACGAATAATAAAATGATGGACGTTTTGTTTAAGAATGAGCTTTCTACTTGATGTATGTGATATGAGATAGTGGTGTGACATTCCGTATTTGGGCTTGGCGACCAGGCCGGGTATATGGTATTACACTCCATCGAAATAAACGCATATGAAAAATTGATTATCCATCTTCAATAATAAATCAGTAAAATTTAAACTTCTAAATATTTTATTTTAAAAAATACACAAAAAAATACATATACTAACCTTGAATTCTTCTCTGCTTTCCCTCCTTCTACAACCAAATTTGTTTCACTTCTACTCTTATCCTTCAAAAACTTGAAGAGGAACACTACTTATAAATAATTTTAGACACCAATGCCGCCTCTCTCTCACCCTCCACTACCCCAGTCTCGCCTCTCTCTCCTCCTCCTCCTCCAATCAACTCATATTTTTGCACTAGAAAATACTGATGCCGCCCATCTCTCTCCTTCCACTAAAATAATTATTATTATTTATACTGGTGCCGCCTATCTCTCTCCCTCCACCCAAATTTTTTTTTATACTGGTGACGCCTATCTCTCTCCCTTCACAAAAAAAAATATTTTTTTATACTAGTGCCACCCATCTCTCTTTCCACCCAAAAAAAAATATTTTTTTTCCTCTCCCCCTCTACCCTTAAAAAATATATATTTTTTTAGAAAAATACATCATTCTATAATGATGTGTCAATCATTTGGTCAGAAAAAAAATGGGTGCCACCCATCTCTCTCCCTCCACCCCTTGGGATTATTTGAAACAACCCATTTTGGTAATTAATGGTATTGGCACCCCATTTCAGTATTTAATTTTTTAAAATGTAATATTGAGGTAAAAAAGGCCCATTTTAGACATGGTATTGTAAAGTAACAAATATGCATTTAAATAATGTTTAAATTAGTTAATATTATGATATTTTAGTATAAATATAAAAAATAATTTATTATAACTTGTTAATATTTTAATATATGAAATATAAATTTTAAATATTTTTAAGCAATCAATATTAATTGTTTATAAAATTTAATTAGAATATATAAACTATATTTTAAATATTTAAACATAACCATTAAATATTTGTAATTAAATATTAACACATTTGTATTATTTTAAAAAATAATATTGCGAAATAACGTGTTTCTTCCTTATCTGTAGCGGAAAATGAAGTGAAAGGGATGAGGGATGAAAAAGTAATTAAGCACTCAAAAGTGTTTTTGGGAGAAAAAAAAAGCTAAAAATTTTAGCTTATTCATTTAGCCAAAAGTGCTTTTGAAAAGCTAAAAATTTCAGCCAAAAGTGCTTCTCCACAGCATTGCGAAACACAGCCTTAGACGCCCTCCAAATCTGCTCCTCCATGCTCAATGGATTTTACTTTGGGTCATGACTCCTCTAATGACATCTGCTCAAGCTCACAATGATACTTCAAATTTGGAAAAATGATAGGGTTAACCTCAGAGACCCTGACACTGAAAAGCCTATCTCTGACCCTAAGCTCGAGCACTTCCTCAATCCTATTCAAATTATGAGCCACGATTTGAAAATTACCCTTAGCAAAAATCCTATATTCCAGAGTGACATCAGCAATGCAAATAAAATCACCTTCTAACATCTCATATTCGACTTGGTCGTCGAGTCCGAGTTACGGGATATTACATTAATTCTTGGAGTAACTACGATCATTTACATCACAGTGTAACCATTTATACATTTTGATAAGTATAACACACTCATAATATATTATATCATCATTCCAAGTCTTATACAAGCTTACGAAATCTCATTTACTCGGGATCAAACAGAGTTCAAATTGAAAAGATTACGAAGTATCGGGTTAACTTCGCGACTTCAGAGGTTCATCACCGCAATGCAATTCACTGATTCGATCTCGTCGCGAAGTTAAGAGGCCTAACGTCGCAATATGACTGTTTGTTTTCAAATGGTTCAAATGGCACCAATTCACAATAGTCTAACTCTGACCAAATTCATATTCAACCTATTTTAAACATAACACATACATCCAATACCTCAAATATTACATTAAATGTTTCATCACTAATCAATTCATCAAATTATTCATTCAACTCAAGAACGAACCTTATCATACAAGACCATTCTACCATTTGAGTCACTTAAACTATAGGCCTTGTATATATACATACATATGCAAACTTAACTTTTTCAACTATTATACAAATTTCAATTACAAAACTCACTATTTGACTATATCAAAATTAACCATTTCTAGTTTTAACTATCCATATAATCATATAATATACAAAACCAACTCACAACCTAGGTATATTCCATATATCAAAATGAAAGGGACTATAAAAACATTGTTGATTCGAGGACTGCTAGTCGGATGCTAAATCACAATTTGAGACTTCGATTGTAACGCCCCGATTAATTTAATCCTGTTTTTGTGAAATCTAACATAAAATATGTATCTACTTCAGTGGTTTAGTGGTTTGTGATGTGATCCGACCCGGGTTAATCGAATCGTCTCACGTAGTTTGCCCGATCGTCGACGAAGAGTAATTCGAGTTGTCAAAAATGGTAGTTTAGTTTAAAGGTTGCGAAAGCTTTCAAGTTGGTTTAAGGTGTTTGGTAAGTTTAGAAAATTGTAGGTTCGGTTTAACAACAAAATAATTAAGGAATAAATAAATCGGATAAGTGATGGAGGTGGAAAACGAACTTAAGCGGCAAGATCGATTCGATACTATATCGAGTATCGCCCCGGGACTTATATGGCTTAAGGTGGGAAATGGAAATAGGAGAATGGGGAATGGAAGACGAACTTAACTCAAGAACGATTCAACACTATACGAAAGTGTCACCCCGGTTCTTATGCAGTTAAGGTGGTTGGATGGAGATAGTAGGATGAAAGCCACACCGGAAACGGTAATAAGTTTGGAAACAAGTTGGAAGATGCCACTAGCACGCTAGATAAGTCAACGAGAGTTGTACGCAATATGAGAGGAGATAAACTCACTCAAGAACAAAATGTTCATTAATCAAATTGGCAAAACTCAAAAGTCCTTTACAAAATGAAATAACAAACTATTTATAGCCTAGTTACTAGGATAGCCGAATGGACAAAACAAAGACTTAATAGCTAAGGAAAAATTCGGCTAGAAGGTGCTGGAACAATCTAGAAAACATTCTTTAATTGGCTTAGACTATATTCAGCTGATTGGAACTCCATTGGGCAGCTTCATGGCTAAGGAAATGAACTTGAAGGATGGTGAATGTATGGGAGGCCAATGGCCATGTCTAGGTTCGGCCAAGGCTATGAATTAGCTCATTAAATTGGCAACCCTTGGTTGAATAGTTGGGAGCATTGAAGACGGTATTGAATAGCCACATGAAGTGTGAACGAGGAGCTTGAGAGGTCTTCATGGTGTGAAAGGCATAGCCGAATGGTCTTTATGTATGAATGGGATTTTCAGCAAATGTGAACAACTTGATGGCTGCCTTGGGAAGACATTCGGCCAACTTGGAAATTAATTTGCTGGTGCCTCTTGGCCGAATAGGTGCTTGGGAGAGCCAACAATTAGCACAAATTTCGTTGAACATAGCCATGCATGCATCTTCCCATGCATTGAACCCAAGCCGTGCATGTTCCTTGATTAAATGCACTCCCTACATTCGGCTGAACCTACAAGAAGGAGTGAACCCAATTAATTCAAGCCAAATTCGGCTGAACATGACTTAAACTTTTGACACTTTAATTAACCACTAGACACACTAATTAACACATTAATTAGTTTAAGACAAATTTAATACAAGACACACTAAATTCGCCTAGGGCTAAGACATAATAAAAACATGTAATAATCTAACATGCAATTATGAGTTTTAATAAACTAACTAAATTAAATTAATCACTTAATTTATTCCAGCAATTAAAATTAATGAGCTAAAAGAGCTAAAAACGAGCTCAATGAGCTGAATTGAGCTCATGTGAGCTGACTTGAGCTCAAGTGACCTGAACCGAGCTAAAATCAGCTTGCACTAAGGTGCAAGGTTTGCTCAAAATAAGGACCCAAGTTTGTCCATCTTCTTCGGGTTGGAATTCGCTCCAAAATTGACTTGTTAGAGCCGCGACAGCCTCTTGCATTCGTTTAGCTCGAGCTCGAGTTATGGGGCCTTTAAGGAGCTCGAGAGGATCAGAAATTGCATTCGCAGGAGCCCCGGGTGTGCTCACATCATTCCCCCCTTCTTCAAAGCGGCTTGTCCTTAAGTCAAGCCATTAGTTCACTCGATCATAGCTTCTCTTACAGGGCTTTCTTTAGACAGATGGGGCGAATGGAAAATGAGTCATTTGAAATTTGTAGCCATGAGTTAGCAAAAAGCAATGCAAACAAATTTGCAGTCCAAGCATAATCACAACAAGACAAGTATAACGCATGCGGATGGACAAATTCAAATTACCATGTTTACAATCATGCAAACAAACTAATTTACTCGACAATGCCTCGTCAAATGTTTGAAACAAAATTGAATAGGTTTCAAGGCATTCTAACAACTTAAATTGTTTCCACAAGTCATGATGGGAATGCGAGTAATAAGTCAAAAGGTAGACGTAATCATCACAAACAAGTAACTGAAAAGATTCACATGGTTCATGAATTCGCACAATCAAACCTTGTATTGGATGATTGACTATAGACTCACACACAAATGCATCATTGACTATAGACTCACACACAAATGCATCATCACAATTATCAAAAATAAGAATCTTTTTGTCAACAACCAAAACAGATAGATCATTTTCAAACGAAGCAGAACAGTTAACCACATCACGATCTAAGTATCTTTCAAAAACCAAATCATCAACACGATGTTTTTCACCACCCGAAGAGAACAAAAATATTTTAAAACTTTCAAGAGTCTTACCTTGTTTATCTTCAGGAGCAGGAAAACAAAGATCATTTTTACCTTGTTCGATCAACACAAACCTTCTCTCCTCGTGAACATAGTTTAGTCGAAACTCCATGCTTGAATCTACCTTTTCGTGATGAAATATAAATATCATGTACAGCCACATAAAATATTCAAGGAACGATTTTAAATCGAAAACAAAATTGTCAAACTTCATTTCCTTATTCAAAAACCAAGTATCAAACAAATAGAAATTATTCGCTCGAAAGTTAAGATGCTTGAGTTTCCCATAAGACGAACCAAAACAAATTCCGAGTTTAAACACGCGAGTTTGACTACTTATGCCGAAATGTAGCAAATATTTCATTAAGTCAAACATGTCAAACCAAAAGGATTTTTGCATACACAGAAACATACAATCAAACCTCTTTTCAATCAATGAAACAGATTTGCACAAATCCAAAGATTTCACACAAAACTTTAGTGGGTGCATGTTAATATCATATTCAAACAAATTATGTGCTTTTTGTGAAAACCCATTATCACACAAGATCAAATTTGTGGTTTGTCAATCGGACCGAACAACATCAACAAAGTTTTCTTCACAAGGTAAATCAAGAGAAAAACCCCTTGTGCTTTCTTTTGGAACGAGCTCATTAACCACAATCAAGGAATAGCAATTAATCAGATGAAAATAAAGGTAGCTTTTAAAAACTAAGTCACTGAAAACTTCTTCAACAACTTTCAAGCCTGATTGCCGTGACTCGGTTGTTAAGAATTCCTTACCTCGCTTACCTTTGAACTCGTATGGTGAGATTTCATCTTCAACCTTACCTATGCTGATCATACGAAAGCGTCTTTCATCATGAAGGTATTGAAGTTGAATATTATTATTCGGTCTTTCGAAAACCTGAAAGGAAGAAACAGAACAAGAACAACTCTTTTGTGGGTTAGTTGAAACAACACTCACTTGTTCTCGCTCGTCTTTTTCTTTCGTTTCTTTTTCTTTTTCAATTTTATCTTTTTTCTCACAATTTTTTTTCAATTTCAATCTCGTCTTTCTTTTTCTCACTCTCATTTTCTTTCTCAAATTTTTTTTCGATTTCTTTCTGTTTTTCAATTTCTTTTTCTTTTTCCTCTTTTTCAACTTCTTTTTCTTTTCCCTCTTTTTCTATTTCTTTTTTGATTTTATTACAACATGAAGACGATACAAAAGAATAAAAAAGATAAGTGTTTTGCTCAAAGAAAGAGAAAGTATTCTCATAGGTATCTCGATCAAGTCTTCGTGAACGATTCTCCGGTAGGGACTCCGTTGGAGCATACGAAGAATAACTCGTACCTTCTCGCTCGTCATCTCAAAAAGTCTCAAACTCGAAGCTTTCTTCTCTTTGTCTTGACGACCTTGTTGAATAGGAATCCTGAATCTCTTCTCGAATAGTCATCGGGAAGGTGTCTTCGTGATGGTCATGACTCCGTTTTCTGACTTGGTGGGATTTGCTTCCGTCGGGCTCCTTCCTCCACTCGGTCCAAGCGTCTTTGTAATGGACCTAGTTTTCTTTCAAACAATTGGCCCATCTCTTTCACCAAGTATTGAAATTCATCGGCTGAAAATTCTTCTCGAGACATGATTAAATAATAACAAGAAAAGTGTTAAACAAAAATAGAAAGTGAATACCTCACTATAAATTCTCACAAGTCACTCGGAAAGAAATAAGAATTTATCACTCTCGCTTGTGTTTGCGCTATCTTTTTAAGGCTTTTTCTTTCTCTCGAATGATCTCACACTCTCTTGCCTTTTACCGCTCTTTCTCGCTCTTGTAACTTTATATTTTGTCTCGTATAGACCTATTCGCGGCTTTGGGGTCGGCTTCAAAAACGGTTGCAAGGGATAGATGTTTTAGGTGAAGGGTAGGCTAAAACGAAAAGAAAAATTTAGTTAAGTGTGGCGTTTGGGGAGGTAAGAAATGATGGTAGAATGGTTTTGATGATCGGGAAACAGAATTAGAAAGGGATGAGTACAAAAACTTGCAAACTTCACTATTTTAAATAAATTTTTTTATACTTGTATTTCTTTTTTTTTTTGAATTTTTGTATCCCTTTTTTTTCACTTCAAATACAATAGAATGAATACAAGAAAAATAAAATACAACTTGATGATTTTTTTTAATTTCAAATTTTTTTATGAACCTATTCCGGGATTATCTCGTATGTCGTCGCTCCTCGTTTGCAAGCTCTGATACCAAATCATGTGATCCGACCCGGGATAATCGAGTCGTCTCACGTAGTTTGCCCAATCGTCGACGAGGAGTAATTCGAGTTGTCAAAAAGGGTAGTTTAGTTTAAAGGTTGCGGAAGCTTTCAAGTTGGTTTAAGGTGTTTGGTAAGTTTAGAAAATTGTAGGTTCAGTTTAACAACAAAAGAATTAAAGAATAAATAAATCGGATAAGTGATGGAGGTGGAAAATGAACTTAAGCGGCAAGAACGATTCGATATTATATCGAGTATCGCCCCGGGACTTATATGGCTTAAGGTGGGAAATAGAAATAGAAGAATAGGGAATGGAAGACGAACTTAACTCAAGAACAATTTAACACTATATGAAAGTGTTACCCCGATTCTTATGCAGTTAAGGTGGTCGGATGGAGATAGTAGGATGAACGCCACACCGGAAACAGTGATAAGTTCGGAAACAAGTCGGAAGACGCCACTAGCACGCTAGATAAGTCAACGAGACTTGTATGAAATATGAGAGGAGATAAACTCACTCAAGAAAAAAATGTTCATTAATCAAATTGGCAAAATTCAAAAGTCCTTTACAAAATAAAATAACAAACTATTTATAGCCTAGTTACTAGGATAGCCGAATGGACAAAACAAAGACTTAATAGCTAAGGAAAAATTCGGCTAGAAGGTGCTGGAACAATCTAGAAAACGTTCTTTAATTGGCTTAGACTATATTCAGCTGATTGGGACTCCATTGGGCAGCTTCATGGCTAAGGAAATGAACTTGAAGGATGGTGAATGTATGGGAGGCCAATGGCCATGTTTAGGTTCGGCCAAGGCTATGAATTAGCTCATTAAATTTGCAACCCTTGGCTGAATAGTTAGGAGCATTGAAGACGGTATTAAACAGCCACATGAAGTGGAACGAGGAGCTTGAAAGGTCTTCATGGTGTGAAAGGCATAGCCGAATGGTCTTTATGTGTGAATGGGATTTTCAGCAAATGTGAACAACTTGATGGCGGCCTTGGGAAGACATTCGACCAACTTTGAAATTAATTTGCTGGTGCCTCTTGGCCGAATAGGTGCTTGGGAGAGCCAACAATCAGCACAAATTTTGTTGAACATAGCCATGCATGCATCGTCCCATGCATTGAACCCAAGCCATGCATGTTCTTTGATTAAATGCACTCCCCACATTCGGCTGAACCTACAAGAAGGAGTGAACCTAATTAATTCAAGCCAAATTCGGCTGAACATGACTTAAATAGAATTTTGACATTTTAATTAACCACTAGACACACTAATTAACACATATATTAATTTAAGACAAATTTAATACAAGACACACTAAATTCGTCTAGGGCTAAGACATAATAAAAACATGTAATAATCTAACATGCAATTATGAGCTGTAATAAACTAACTAAATTAAATTAATCACTTAATTTATTCCAGCAATTAAAATTAATGAGCTAAAAACGAGCTCAATGAGCTGAATTGAGCTCGTGTGAGCTGACTTGAGCTCAAGTGAGCTGAACCGAGCTGAAATCAGCTTGCACTAAGGTACAAGGTTTGCTCAAAATAAGGACCCGAGCTTTTCCATCGTCTTCGGGTTGGAATTCGCTCCAAAATTGGCGTGTTAGAGCTGCGGCAGCCTCTTGCATTCGTTTAGCTCGAGCTCGAGTTATGGGGCCTTTAGGGAGCTCGAGAGGATCGAAAATTGCATTCGCGGGAGCCACGGGTGTGCTCATATCAGTTTCGGTGTGTGTATGAGGTATTGGGTTCAAGTCCCACTTTTGGAAAATTTTGTTATTTTAGACCCTAGCTTTATACTTAGTGGGTTGTGTTATATTTTCTTGTTAGTAAACTCATATTAGAATGAGTCTGCTAGTTCGAGTGGTAAGGAGTTAGCTTGCTGGAGGTCTTGTGTTCGAATCTCTGCGCGAGCGTGGGTGTTAATTTTTGTTTCGGTTGTCTATTAGAGGTTTGGTGGAGTTGGGAGTCTGAAGTAGTTGGATGTGGTTAGTGGAGAGGATATTATGGGACGTGGTTGTTAGGGAGAGTTGGGATATTAATCAAATTGATTATCTTTTTTTTTTCATTTTATTTTTTTCAAAATTTCCTCTCTCTTCCTTAAAATTTGACGTCAGTTTTGCTCTTCCCTTTCTCTGCACTTTTGTTTCTTCTTTTTTTGCTACCTCCTCTTATCCTGTTTGCAAACTGTCCTCAAATCTCTGCGTTTTGGTTCTGTGACCCCTACTCGAATTGTGGTTGGTAAGTGTTATTGAATTTTTGTGCCATTGTATGTTGTTTTCGAATATGTTAATGTTGTGAATTCTGGTGGTAGGTGCTAATTAAGGGGATCGAAATTCATCATCTATTGTGTAGTGTGTTAGGGCTGTTGTAGCTGTTCTGGTAAGTGATCAAACTTTTCGTTTGTGTTCTACATTCAAGTACGTCGATTGGGGTTTTGATAATTGGTGTTTCGATACTTGGAATTGATCGTTGGAATGTTGTTTTTAGGTTTCCGTGGGCTCGAGATTGCAGTAGCATCAAAATCGTATCAGGTGTGTAACGATAACACGAGAAATCGAGGTTCGACGAAAGTCGAAAAAGGGGACTATCGACGCCACATGAGTGTGTGGCCGGCCGTGTGGTTGGCCTTGTGTGAGACACGACCGTGTGACGGTAAGAGTGTGGCCGTGTGGGCCACACAGGCGTATGGGTTTTGGGCCAGGCTGTGTGGGCTACACGGGCAAGGCCAATTTGGGCGTGTGGGCCCAAAATTTTGAAATTTTCCCTAGGGTCGCACGGGTGATTCTGATCGACTGTGGGCCTACCGTAGGGTTGGTAAGGGCTAATCAAACCCTTTTTCATGTGACTTGATATTCTGATAGTCTGGTATGAGTAGGAAACTGATATGTATGTTATCTATATACGAGCATGTTAAGCATGTTAAATCTGTTACTCTGTATCTGTATTCTGTATCTGTATTTGGGGTGGAATTTGTATATGCGGAGGAAGTGATCTGTATGGTGACCTTTCACCTATTTTCTGGTAGCTTGACTGCATATTATTCTGTTATGTGTCGCATCGACAGTATATGGTGTGTAGGGATGGGTTGGTGTTTTTAACCCCACATGGTGTGATGGGATGGTTGGAGATGGTGTGTAGAGGATGGGGGATAGAATTCTGTATATCTGTCTTAATTATCTAATTCTGATACTGTTTCTGTTAAGGACTTAGGTCCGTATTTGTATCTATTTTGTATACGAGAATATTGTGTACATTTGTATGTCTATCTCTATTGGGTTACACCGAGTTTACGAAAACTCACATCTTTTTGTCTGTTCTGTATAGGTAATCCTCAAACATAGGTGGGTCGGTGCGATGGAAGCTCAGTGGTGACCACTCGTTGGAAAACTGATGTTCTTCTTACCCTTATTTACTAGTTTTACTTAAATACTGGTTTTATAGAGAGTTTTGTAATTTTTGGACTCTCCGAACTTTTTGGGCTTGTTCGTTTTGGATTTTTTGTTTGGTTGCGTTTATGATTTTTAAACTATATGATTAACAACATTTCGGTTCTACGCGAACAAATGTTTTTAAAACACGAGCGTGGTCTCGATTTAAACGATTTTCAAAATTCTGTTGTGAAACTTTTTGTAACTATAAAAGACAACTTATAACGATTTCAATAAGATAATAAAAACCAATTTTTTTTAAAAAATGGACTCTGTTTGGTATCAAGTAACGCGATTCGTTTTAACATGAAAGACGTGTTTAAAACCCTTCATTGTAACACTCCCAGATTCGACCATAACGTCTAGGCCAGGTTTGGGGGGTTACATCGATATCCACCTAAACACGCGCACAGGATAAACAAATCGTACGCTGAGCAGTATGTTGGATCTGGTGCCCTGAATGTAGTATATTCGTTTGTAAACTTGTAATTTTTTCGAACAGATTGGTTAATAAAACAAATTCATTGATTAATTAATATACTTTGTATGATTATCCTCATATGGTTTTTGCACGCAAAGCAAGATGGAAGCAAATGTTTCTCATTGGTTGTCTAATTTTTAAACTAATACAAAGCGATATTACGTGGTCAGATCGTTATATGGAAAGACAACCTATATTAGTAAATTAACCTAAACATGTCATTAGTTTAATCAGAAATGAGAAAACCAATTGAAAGACTAATATGTCATCTATCAAGTCCAATTAGGGAAATGCTTTGTCATGAGCATCGGAGTAGATGAGTCCTAGAGGATAGAGACATAGATGTAGTAACTAGACTGACAGTATATCGGACTGGACCCAAGATGAAGAGATCATGAATCCGTTTGTGGATTTATTCACTTGTGACATTCATAGTGTGACATACCTAAATCCTGAGTTGATGACAGACTATTTATGTGTAACTCGTACACTTTGACGTAAGTAAAATCTTGAGTTCGAAGACAAGGAACTCGTACGACTTCTGCAATATTTTGCGTCATTCACAACAGTGGAATTCATAACCTGAGACATGAGTAAATGATATCATCTCATTGGCATTACATGGTTGATGAAAAGTAAACGTGGCCACGGGTCGTTCGTCTTTGTGATGGATGACTTGATCACTATTTGATAGCGATTGACTTTTAATGAAAGAAGATGTAATAGTTACCACGAAATAAAATATGATCATATTGGGAGAATGAATATTATCCCAAAAATATTAAGGATATCCTATGAGGGTAACACACTTATGACAAGGTGATTGAAAAATCAAAGATTGAGTTGCTATCATAATCATATGCCTTTGGGGAGAGCTCAACTATGATACTATAGTGGAATGACTTCATAACTAAATGATTTTATAATTAATGGCAAAAAAGCTATAACATAATTAAAAATCATTTGAGCCTCAATTGCATATGTCCAATTAGTCCCTCCACTAGCTCGTTGAAACCATAAATGAATTGCATGTTGAATCAAATGAAAAGAAATGAATACAAATTGAGAAATAGGAAACATTTGGAAATGATTATGGTTTTCTCCTAAATGAAAATGGAAAAATGGAATCATTTGGAAATGAATGTTGTTTTCTCCAAAATGAAAATGAAAAATGAAAATGACCTGAAAAATGAATTTATATTTTTCGAATAAATGAAGTTCAAAAATGGAAATAAATTATTTGTTCATTGTGAACCGTTGAATGCGAAAATATTAAATATATTTTCTCATAAATTCTTTTACTGTAAAGTCGTCATGATTTTAATGGAGTTAGAATTGGGTTGTAAAAATTATTTAATTGGAAATATATTGAAGTTTACTTTTGGGAAATAAAAAAACAAATATTTGGTTGGATCAAATTATAAAGTATTGGGTTAAAAGCACAGGAAGTACTTATAATTGGACTCGATATGGAAGAGGCCCAAAGGCCCCTTATGTAATAAAAAAGGGGACGACAAACCCTAGTATAATTAACCCATTGCCAAGGATCGACGATTTGTTTGATCAATTGAAGGGAGCCACTGTGTTTTCCAAGATAGATTTGAGGTCCGGTTATTACCAATTGAGGGTCAAAGACTCAGATGTGCCGAAAACCGCATTTCGAACAAGGTATGGGCACTATGAATTTTTAGTCATGCCTTTCGGTTTAACAAATGCCCCTGCCGTATTTATGGATTTAATGAACCGTATATTTCGGCCATACTTGGATAAGTTTGTGGTGGTTTTTATTGATGATATACTGATATATTCTCGTGATGAGAACGAACATACCGAGCACTTGAGGACGGTTTTACAAATTTTACGAGATAATCAATTGTATGCCAAGTTTAGCAAGAGTGAGTTTTGGCTCAAAGAGGTTGGATTCTTGGGGCACATTGTCTCGGGAGATGGAATCCGAGTTGACCCAAACAAGATTTCAGCTATTGTTGATTAGAAAACTCTGAGAAACGTAACAGAGGTTAGAAGTTTTCTGAGCCTAGCTGGTTATTATAGACGATTTTTCAAAGGATTTTCTATGATAGCCACTCCGATGACGAGGCTATTATAGAAAGATGTAAAGTTTGAATGGACAGAGAAATGCCAACAGAGTTTCGAAAATTTAAAGGCACTATTGACTGAGGCTCCAATCCTAGTGCAACCTGAACCGGGAAAGAAATTTGTGATCTACAGCGATGCATCCTTGAATGGATTGGGTTGTGTGCTTATGCAGGAAGGCAAGGTGATAGCGTATGCCTCTAGACAGTTAAAGCCACATGAGAAGAACTACTCGACACATGATTTAGAGTTGGCTGCCATCGTGTTTGCATTAAAAATATGGAGACACCATTTGTATGGTGAAAGATGTCGGATATTCACCGGTCATAAGAGCCTAAAGTACTTGATGACTCAGAAGGAGTTGAATTTAAGGCAGCGAAGGTGGTTAGAACTGATAAAGCATTATGAGCTAGTCATTGACTACCACCCGGGAAAAGCGAATGTAGTCGTCGATGCTTTGAGTAGAAAATATCTATTTGCATTGAGGGCTATGAATACATGGATGACCTTGTCAGGCGATGGTTCCATTCTAGCTGAGTTGAGGGCTAGACCGATGTTCCTTCAAGAGATTTATGAGGCCTAGAAAGATGACAGTGATTTGCAAGTCAAAAGAGTTCAGTGCGAGTCGGGTGCTGAGTCTGACTTTTGGATTAATTTTGATGGATATTTGAAATTCAGAGACAGAGTCTGTGTATCGAGGAATGATGAGCTTATTTGGAAGATCTTACACGAGGCACATAGCGGATGCCTATCTGTACACCCTATCTGTACATAGTGTATGAATGATGATTAGAGACTCTTCTTAGTGTTTATTATTGCCATGTTATGTGTTGCTTGAGTTGGTATATACGTGTTTATGTTTCAGGGTGGCAATAGGCTTGGAAAATAACCTTCTAATTATCCACACGGGCGTGTGTCTAGGCCGTGTGTGACACACGGCCAACCCCATGGGTGTGTTGATAGGCCGTGTGTCCCATGCATCAAATTTGTGAGAATTTGATTCGCCACACAGGCCAGCACATGGGCGTGTGCCTAGGCCGTGTGCACTTAAGAGATTGCTGACGTCATAAATAAAATACAAGGGTTTTCTCACACGGGTGAGGACACGGGCGTGTCTAGGCCGTGTGGAGGACACAGGCCATAGACACGGGCATGTGTCCGGCCGTGTGAAAACCCCTGTAGGTTCGAAATGAAAAATAAATTCCACACGGATTGGGAACATGGGCGTGTGTGACCACACGGGCGTGTTCCATTCCACACGGGCGTGTGGCCCTGTTTTAGGTAAAAAAAATCTTTGTGCACAAAAGTTTCCAGTTTAATCCTGAAACCTCTCGAATGTATGTTTAGGGCCTCGTAGGCCCATAATAAGGATGTTATGAATATGAATGAAAGATTTTAAAGTTGTAACAAAAATTTTATAGCCGAGGATGTATGTTTAAGCAAGTTAAGTCCGGTAATGCCTCATACCCTATCCCGGTATCGGATACGGGTAAGGGGTGTTACAACGCTAGTCCCAAAAGCATCACAATGCCCCTATATAGTCTCTAAAGTAAATTTTTAAGCCACTACTGAGCCTTATTCTTGGATCGCCCTTGCACTCGCTTCTCGACTCCTTACGCCCGAAAATTCTCTGCACGAAATGTGAGGGTGTGAGCTTAAAAAACTCAGTGAATGATAGTAAAAACATCAAGTAATTTGCACCCAATCATGCATAAGTTAAAGCAATTAAGCATTAAATTTTCAGTCACAACATGTTAACATTTCACCATAACATCACATGCTATTTCAAGAATTAATAATCAATTTTTCCATGGCATGTAAAATCATCTTTTAACACATAAACATTCAATTATATTGGCACAATCAATCAATTATATTGGCATAAGACATCCATGGCAATAAGTAAACGTGTGATCATACATTAGATAAACGAATCTCCGAACTCCCACAAATCAAATAAGTCCTCAGAATTGAGCAGGCCGAAGCCACACGCTCCCTTATAGCACCTCAAATAACCCGATGAGTGGAGACTCAAGCTCAACACTCCCTTATCTACTCCAAACAAATCAGTCCACCAAGAGCCATATGCTCACAATATCAAAAATAATGGTGAGTACTAACAAATCCTATGGCATGCTAACTATATTCAATGGATCCACCATGCAGTGTTGCCAATATAATCATACATACAAGGCATAAAATCTGTTGTTTAATCACTTAATTTAGGTTGTTAAAATGCAAGTAAAAGCATGCTGCTAAGAAATTTTAACATCAATAAAATTAAACATAGCAAATATCATTTTCCCAATATTCATATACCAATTAGAACACCTTTATCAAATGTTCAATAAATCAGCAATTCATGCTCCAAATATTAGTCTATTCCATACAATTTAATCATGCTAAAAGCATAATATACAACTTACCAAACCAATTGCCATTTTTCTCTTTTATAAAATAAAATCTATTTTTGCAAATCCAACCATCCAACATGCAATTAAGTCATTAATAACACCGATTAAACCTTTAATTTAACACATAATCAGGCCAATTTAGCAAATTTCCCTTAATACCAATCACCCCCACACTTAGCTCTTTAAGCAAAAATGTGTTCAAACAAGAAAGTTTGAGCTTCAATTCTAATTTGCACGTTCCTCCTCTTGATGTGGAGCTTTAATAGAGACAAAGTATGCATTAAAAACTAACAATAGAAACAAGAAACTAAAATTTGATAAAGTATACGAATCTAAATCATTGCTCTAAACTACCTTACCGATATTGCACAACTAAGCTAAAATATGGAATTCCTCAACTAAACTCCCTTTTCAGCACCTCAACCCACTTCTAATCTTCATTCCTAGTCCAATAACATGTATTCTAGGTGTTAATTTCATCATTTAATCCGTTTCATAATTTTCTGGAAAAATCATCCATGTTCTTGATCAAATTCGAATTTCTCAAAATTGATCCATAAAACGTTTTTGATCTTTTGGTTTAAGATTAAAAACCTCTTATTAGACTTATTTTTAGCTTAGAAATCCATTAATATTTGGATTTCAACTCAAAATTAAAGATCCACCATTGTTGATCCTAAAGTTCAAGAAAGAAGAAATTAAAGTTGAAAATCCATTATAATCACTTTAATTAACAAATAATGATTGAAATCAAATTAAAAACAAGTTTAGAGATGAGGATTAGCTTCAATTGAACTAAAATCATTGATTTGGAAGTTTGAATCAAAATGCTTGAAGAAATTCAGATGACTTTTTGCCCAACTTTGAAAATTATTTCGAGAGATTTTAGAGAGAATTTTGGGAGAGAAAAAGTTTAGATCTATTCTCTGATATTTGGTTTATGAAAACAAGCAAAAAAAAAAAAAAGAGAAAAAGCTCTCAATTCGGGTGAAAAATGAGTGAAAAGTGATGTAGTTAAAGAGTTTTTAAAACTCAAAACCCCCACCTGATTTTCAAAATTTGGGGAATTTGCCATCAGGTCACTCCACCTTTTCCCTTGTTTTACAATTTGCTCCTTTCCCTCCAAAATTTCGAAAATATGGTTTATTTGCTACAAAACCTCTTACACATTTCCCTTGTTTTTCAAATTATTCTCATTTAATTAATATTTTAAATCACCCAATTAAACCCCCATTTTAAATTATTTTTAAATTTCAATTTAATCCAAAATATTTATTTTTACCCAAAAATTATTTAAAACCATAAAATTAATTTTTCTAAAAATATTTTTATTTTCCGAAATATTATTTACCAATTTTTAGATGAAATTAAGCTAACTAATTAAGAATATAAATAGCTAATTAACCCGATTAATTCCTAATTTTCACTCGAAACCCGGTAAACTTACCCAAAACTACTAGACCCATTTTCGGGACCTTGCAGTTATAGCCAAATTGTAAAGATCACATTAGCCACCTGTGTGACTAACTACCCTACCGTTCTTTGAAAACCTTAGTTACTCTCTCTTTTAAGAAAAACCACAGTTTACCTTTGTTATTTTGGAAAACATTTCATTAATTAACCAACCATCCTTAGGTTAGGTCATGTTATTAGCATTTGTGTGGTTTAGAAAACACATTGCTTGTCGTTTCACCTAATAAAACCTTGTTATCTTTTACTGCCGTGGAAAACTCAGTTTTATAACCAATTTTAACATTAATTCAAATATCATGCATTGTCCAATTTCAAAATATGCTTATTAAATCAAATTAATGGGTCAAGTATGCATGCATGAAACCCCAAAGCAAAATAAAACCCAAACCAAAGTCCGAATAACTTTACAATCCAAAAACCAAATAAACTTAGGTAAAATTTAAGCAAAATAAATTATAAGTTCTCAAGTCCATCTTACATCCACATGCCATGTCTAATCCTAGTCTCAAGCATTACAGAGATGGTTGAAACTATGGGTGAGCTAACTAGCTCAGTGTGAGTCTAAACAATAAGAACATTCAATTATCCATATAAACATCAATCAGTAAATTAATGCAACATATCACATAGCATAAAACATTATCTTTCAAGTAAGTCATGAACATGATGCAATGCATAAAGAATCCTACCCAACCATCCGCTACACACCACGAGTTCCCCAAAACCCGTCTACCAAACTCTAAACATTGCGAGCTATGCTCAATCTGGTTAAACCACCATTATACGTAATGCGATTATACTGCCATTTAAAATAAATGCGATATAAACATCATTCTCCTCATACTCTCGATGTCGTGCACTTACAACATATATGCGAACTTAATATGCCACCATTACTCTACGAAACTCCTCCGTCATCCACATAATCCCACCCCATGCACATGCAATATGTCACACTAATTTCAATCAAAATCATGTTTCCATTACATTCCCATTTCAATAGCATGTTTTACATGCTCTCATAATAGCATTCACTTTCGTTCGATAATAAAATTTATCAATCATTCAGTTTCACCATCAATACGATGACATTCCAACATGCCATAGTTTCATTATCATTCATAAGCAATTTTCCAGTGCATGTGTAGTAGTCTTTCATTTAGTATACCTCACAGCATTTTACCCAAACATACATTTCATTTTCATTCCAATACATGCTACTCATACAACCAGCATACATTATATCATCAAACAATTCATATTAATTCATACCAATACCAGACATTCAAACATTCAATCACTCATGCAACCTTGCAAACATGCCATTTAACTAGGGCCCGAAACGTACTTGATCCGGCCACTTTAAAATCACTTACTTAGCCATTTAACTAAGTCCGACCATCAAGCTTAATCATCATTTTAAGTATTAAAAATATTATTTAACATTTAAATTTTATAGATTAGAACCCACACCTTATTTTCGCATAATTGTAACACTACTTGCGAAACCCGCCATTCCTCCTTTAGACTTAAACTGAACCTAAATTAAAATACAATATTTATTAAGTTAAAACGCTACCAAATTAACCTTAAAACACCCTCATAAGGGTTCAATCAAATCAGCGTTACCATAATAATTTTCAAATCCAAATCGACTAGGCTATTTATATTGATTTGATGCGAAACGTATGCATGAACAACTAACAGCTTCACTGTTGGTCCAGGACTTTTAGTCAGCACCTAACATGATAAAATGCTGAAAAATCAGTAGCTAATTAATTGAATAGGAAGTAAAATTTAATAAAATATGTGTTTTTAACACATTTGTGAGTCCTAGTGACCTATTAGGCTGACACGGGGCTTAAGTAGTTCTAACATGTTAATTGGAGTGTGCAGGATGCTAAATTTAAGGCCCAATGGACGTAGGAAATTGGGACAAGTAATGCACAAGTTTCTCGAGCCGCTAAAGTATGACACGGACTCAAGAACCCACATTTTTGTTGTCGTGTCACGCCATAGCTTATGTATAGCGTGACATAGGACCGACGTGGAGCCCAAGCATTTCAAGGCTATTTTCGTCCATACAATCTAACTTATACGAAGACCTAGAACATGCTAAAGATCTAATTAGGGTTGCTAACACTTCTATAAATAAGACCTTAGGGGTTTGATGTAACTAAGTCGTCTTAGACTCATCCAAAAACCCTCGTAATTTAGGAGTAGGATTTAGATTAACTTTTCTCTTATTTTCTTAAAAACTGTAACACCCCTAACCCGTAACCATCGCCGGTTTAGGGTTAAGAGGCATTACCGGACAATCGGAAACTTTTACAGGCATTTCATAACATAATTTGACAAATCACATCAAAGTGTCCCTTAAATAGGTCTACGAGACCTTAATCATGCTTTAGTAAGGGGTAGGGACTAAACCGAACACATACGAAAATTCTCAAAAATTTAAAAAATTTTCTAAGTTACAGAGGTCACACGCTTGCGGTGTGGCGAGCCGTGTGCCTCCCACGGCCTCAAACACGCCCATGTGCCCGAGCCGTGTCAAAGCAGGGCATACATCTCGACTTGTCCACACGACCATGGACACGCCCGTGTGCCTCACCCGTGGTCGAGCGACTTGCATCACATGGCGATCACTGCGCCGTGTGTTCAGGCTCGTGGTCGAGAGCGACTTGCTTTTGAAATGCAACCACGAGGTACACGGTCGAGCCACACGCCCGTGTGCTCAACCGTGTGGGCAAATATAGGTCATTTGCAAGGCCAAAATGCCACCCACACTTTGGGTCATTCATACAAACACCTACAAGCATCATACCAAACACAATTGGCAACCAAAAACATACCAAATGGTCATCCTTCTCAACTCATTCAAGTACATTTCATCACAACATATTATATGCCATTTAATTCAACCAAATCACAAGTATATCTAAGTAATATTCACCCATAAACTTACCAATTCATTATAGCATCTCTCCATCAATATTATACCGACTTTTCATCACCAAAACATAGATCAATATTACCATATGCTCAACCTTTAACAAAACACATAACATAGCTTATCTACTTATTCATAACATATCATCAACTAGCCATATCACATGGCTATGTACATATCACAAACATAATTCAAAGTGACTAGCCTATACATGCCATACTTTATATTTACACTTTCAAAAGGTACCAAAATTAGGATTGAGTAGTGTGCTGACGATCCTTGACGATCCCCGAGCCTTTCGTAGCTTTGACTATCTATAAAACAGAACAAACACACACAAAGTAAGCTTTCAAAAGCTTAGTAAGCCATATACAAATAAACTTAACATATAAGCATTCATTATTCATAACAAATATGAGTTTACTACTAGCTCATTTGCACATTCATGATTCTTCTTGGCTTATTCACACATATAACACATTTTACCTTATCAAATCTATTCACATATCTCATCTAGGTAAGTTCATATAAACATTTACCTTTCATACACTTGCTTAGTGTACAATTCAAACGTACCTGATTCATTTATACATTTCACGTAGATTTTCATTTCTCAAATTTACTTGTTGAACCGTTCAGAATCAAATAGGATACTCAGAATGCTCGAAATAGTTGTACAATGTCAACGTCCCAAACGTGGTCTTACATGTAACTAAATATCGATGCCACTGTCCCAGACAGGGTCTTACATGAATCAATACGATGCCAATGTCCCAGACATGGTCTTACACGTAAATCTCAAATCGATGCCAACGTCCCAGACGTGCTCTTACATGATATCACATATCAGAAACCTATGTTATGACATATGTAATCCTATCTATTCCTAGGTTCGTACGGGACTTTTTTGGATGTTGACATCATGTCGATACTATCTCGAATTTCATGTACTCATCATCTCATATAAATTCATCATTATAATTATTCATATGAACATACATTTATAAATGTAAATACATTTATTTGTATATTGACTTACCTCAGGTTCGGATAAACAGAAACGAACTCGGCCACTCAATTACTTTTGATTTCCCACGATCTAAGTCCATTTTCTTCGATTCTTGATCTATACATATTCAAATTTAACTCATTTATTCACTAGTTCATTCAATTCAATCCAAAAACACATATTTAGGGCAATTTACAAATTAGCCCTCATACTTTCACATTTTGACATTTTAGTCCCTATTTCATAAAATCACAAAATACACCAAATTTCATATCACCCATGCTTAGCTGAATGTTCATGGAGTCCATACAAGTCCATAAATTTCCTTTATTTCACAATTTAGTCCCTCATAATATTATTTTCACAATTAAGTCCAATTTACTCAAATTCATCAAAAATCCAAAGACAAACTATGTTAATCTAACACATATATTTCATATTTCATCATCAAACATCACAAAAATCATGGATTCATCCATGGCACATTTCATAATCTTCATCAATTTACAAAATTGAAGCATGGGTTTTGAAGAACATGAAGCAACGATTATAAAAACGTAGAAATTATCAAAAACCGGACAAAAACTAATCTTGAATTAAGACTTGTAATGGCCGAATGTAACAAAGCTTAAATTATTTCTTTTTCTTTCATGAATCGGTGGAAAAAGATGAATATGGTGGCTTATTAGCCTTTTTGTTTTAATTAATAACATGTAATTTTCAATTTACTTAATTAACCTTTATTATTAACATTAAATTTCCACTATCATATGTCCATTGCCGTCCAAGCCACATTAAAATGGCCTATTTTCAACATAATGCCTCATATAAAGAAAGGCACATAAATTCGGCCATTAATCAAATAGAAGGCTACTTTTACATTTTATGAGATTTAGTTCTTTTCTCAAATTAAGCACACAAATGACAGAATTAAATCACAGAAATTTCACACATACTTGATCACATACTGTAAGCATAGAAAATAATTTTAAAATATTTTTTGACTCGGATTTGTGGTCCCGAAACCACTATTCCGACTAGGGTCTAAACTGGACTGTTACAAAAACGCTTTGTTGTTTTCTCCTAGAATCGATCTCGATCCAAGATCTCTTATAATATTGAAGTTATTCAATTTACTATCCTTTGCAAACGACAAGATTCGTTCTCCCAATCGAGAGATTCGTTATTCCACTCTTAATCAATACAAATCAGGATTATTCTAAATCTTTTTTTTTCTCTTTCGATTTATTTGTGTTATTTACATGTTTATATCAATTGAGTTGGAGATTATAAATACCTTGAGTAGCTAATTCCCTTAGGGGAGATTAACGAGTGGATGGGAAAGTGATTAACGGAGGATTAAGGTTTTGTCAATCGAATTAGTTGGTATAAATTACGCGTTCTTAAACCCTAGGCTTGACAACCCTAGGAAGTAATCAAAGGTTAAACAAGGTCGATAGATAAGTTTGTGGAATAAATCGTAATTTATCTTGGTTAAGAAAGTGAGATCGGGAAATAAGCGAGTATCAATTAATTAATTAATCAGTTAGAGGCCGGGAGGTAATAATTGATTAGTTAATAGCTAATCCACCCTAAAACTTGAATCTGAAGTTAATTATAACCCCTGAAACGAGTTAATCTTCTTGATTGGTTTAATTGGTTTAGTCGTTTGTTCATTTTATTGTTTATTTATTGTAGTTATTTAGTTTTTGATATTAATCTCTTTTATGATTTATCATTATATAGAATTTAATCATTACTATTTAGACTTATTATTATAAAGAGGTTTTCAATAGATTTAATTCATCCTCCATTGGGTACGATCCTCAGAAAACTTCTCTGTGTTCTGTTGTAACACAATATTGTATTACAATTTGACCCGTATATTTGCGGACACTGCTGTTTTATTTCAGATATTTTTGGTGTATTATTTTTCAATCAAAGGTTCGCACGTTTGACAGCGGTCATTGCCCTTAAACCCTTCCAATGTATCTTCTATGGCAAATTTTCCACGAATAAAGTGACACAAAATGCATTTGTCGACCTGGATCTCCAATACGCCATAATTTTGCTTTAAATAAGACAGTGTTTACTCTAGCTTATGAATTTGGTGGGCTTGGTTTGCTGACTCTTCTATGCAGGATTCGAATGATGCTCGACTAAATTTTGATAAAATTCAAGAGCCTAGATCAGTTTCTAGTATTGCTGGTTCATGCTGGTCTTAGTTCCCTGTGGGATGGGTGAAATGCAATATCGATACCACGTTATTTAGTGAGAATGCTACGGGCTAGTCTGTTGTAGTCCATGATGCAGAGGACGCATTGGCTAAGTGCATATCAAATCATGTTAATCCAATGATGGCTCCAAACATTGTTGAAGTATATGCAGTCAGGGAGGCGTTAATTTTGCTACAATCATTGAATATAGACGAGGTACTTTTAGAGGTGGATTGTCTTCAAATTTGTAATGCTTTATGATTCAGAACGAAGGTATCTCGAAATTTGGAATGCTTGTTTAAGACTGAATTATGAATCGAGGCCCAATGAACTTGAAATTGACTGTACGGACAGATTTAGGTGTCTACACCATAATTCATGTATGGTGTTATACAAAGTTCATGATGTTAGTTCTATAATTAATGGTTTAAATTAATTTTCGATTTTTTCATGCTTAGCCATAAAGAAAAGCTGAAAATGATTAGAATTGGACAAAAAATTATAGCTATGCGAATCCATCGAGTCTAGCTTCAAATTCTAAAATTTGTGTCCATTACCAGTGTAATTAATGGCAAACTATCCTTGCGTTTAAAGCAATAAGGTTAGGAGGGGTGGTAGGAGATCGAGTAGGTTCATAATTATCAGCCAAACCTAAAGTCAAGTGAAGATATGAATATGATTACATGTATGAATCCTGCTAGTACTAGCACTAGCAGCAGCAAATACCGATTCGATTGGGTTCCTTCCTCCCATCCCAGTCCCAACAGACCATGTGTTTTATTATTTTGTTTTTGTAAATAAGTGCTATTCAATTCAAGTGAGACCCACCCACCGTGCCAGCCTTGATCAATTATTAAGCTCAACATGTGAATGAAATCATGTTGGCAAAGGATACTCAATTAGTCGATCAATCTCAATCCAATTTAATTATTGCTTTTTTCTTATTTCTTATATTTGCCTTTCAGTTTCATACAAGATCAACAGCTCCAAAAATAAATAAATAAATCCAATCTTCCTCCTCAATCATGTTACTTGTTTCTTTAATTATTATCACCTATAAAATGTATTTAAAACATTAATAAGTAAAAAACATTCATTATTTAGATTGAATTTTAACTCGATTGGTATCGATTTTGTTGTTAGTATAGGGAGACATGAGTTTAAATACAATAGAACACATTATTTCCCTATTGTAGGGTTGGGAGGGACTATAAATAATTTTAAAAATTGTATAAAAAATAAATATGGTAAAAACTTATAATAAAATTAATATTAAAAAAAACATTCCTTATCATTTAATATTATAAAAATTCACCGAATAATATATATAAACTTTTTTTGACATCTACTATAAAATGTTTATAGTTAAGTTTTTAATAGAAAAGAAAATTTGAGTTTATTGACTTCTCTGTTTGACATTTGGTACCGTTAAAGTTGGTAATGTGTACATTTCGCTCATAGTTAACTGATGAAATTTTTTTAAAAAGAAAATTACTTGTGCATGGCTTTGTAAACTTAATAATGCATTTACTATATTTTTCTTCTATATATCGTCTAACAAAGTTGGCAAGATAAAACTTTTCAATTCAAAGACCCAAAGAACACGTTATTTATAGAATACAGATTTTAATCTCAATTTTAGGAATTAGTATATTAACACATTTATTTTTTAATATTTACCTATTCTATCAATTTTATCTTAATTCTAAATAATTTAACAAATTTAACCTTATATATAATTTACAAATTATATTTTTAACCTTATATATTTACAAATTACACCAAATTAACCGAACTTAATAAATAATATTATATATTATATATTATATGTATTAGACTATTACTAATTCGGTTAATTCAGTCAAATGAACATTATTAATTTATTTATTTTTTTTATGTTTTATACTTATTTTAACAAAAAAATAAAACATATAAATTTTGATTAATTCAGTTAACCAACCAAATTAATCGAAATATTTCAGTTCGATTAATTTTTTTTTAAAAAAATTCGGTTCGATTAAAAGATTAAAATTTTTTATTAATTCAATTAATACTAGTTTAATTCGATTAACCGTTTGAACACCCCCTAACCATGAGCACCATTCTTAACTATATCCACCATCTTCCCCATCACCACTACAACCTACTACACCACCATCATAGCATTACCACCTCTCCTACAATCAAATCCCAATAGCCACCACCATAAATGACTCAAAACCCCAACAACACCATTGATCATCCTTCAACAACCACATCTAAAGCCCCTACAACCCAAATCTCTATTACTTAGTAAAAAAAAAAAAAAACCTAAATCAGAACTTGAAAAACAAAAAAAATATTAGAATAAGTCGGAAAAAAGAAAAGAAAGAAGAAAAAAATTAGAGGAGAACATTCAAAAAGAAAAAAGAAAACATAAAAAGGATATTCATCTAATAGAATCAAAGCCTCTGTGCTCTCCTTCCAAATCTGAACGGTGGGTTCGACGTCAAGACTGAGAATAATGACATACCTCAAAACCGAGGCAATCGGATGATCAGAGAAGGAGATCAGAAGACATTAAGCCCTTGGTTTTAAGATGAAATTTGAAGAGATTGTGACCGATCCAAGCAAAACTAACCAAAGGTTAAAGGTGAGGAGGAAGAGAAGAGAGTTTTCGTGCGCCTAGTCGCTGAAAAAGACCACTGAAGCATGCAGCGACGACAACAAGTTGGAAGAGGCAAGGATTTGTTTTTATTTAAGGGGAAGAACAACTTTTTTGGAAAGTTAAAATTTCTATGTAATCATAAAAAAGAAAATATAATATTATGTTGAAATTTTATAAATTATTTATTAATTATAAAAATGCCAACTCAGATTTCTGTTAGTCCAAATACCTTAGAGTGGCTAAAATGAAAATAGACGGTAACGAGACTGCCTAAAATGAAAAGAAAAATTTTTGAGTGCCTAAAATAAAAATTTATGAAAGTTAGGTGACTAATTGTGTAGTTTTGTAATGACCCGATTTTCAGTAGTATCAAAAAATACAGTTTTAGAATCCTATTTCTATAAATCGAGTCCGTAAATATAAGATAGGAATTTATACAGAGTTAATATAGGAATATATTAAGGAATGGTCAAATAATTATGTTGATTAAATAGTTAATTAAGGCTCAGTGACTAAATTATAAAGGTCCAATCGTTATAGAATTTTAAATGAAAAAAGACTTGAGGACTCAGATGACAATTATTAAAAGGTTAAAAATAGTAAATAAATCATTTTCAAATAGGAGATAGTGGATGATGATGATATTCTCACTAAACATGATTATTGATTAGTTTAAGTTAATTAAATCATGATTAGGTTCATTAAGTTAAATTAATGAAGCTTCAATCATACAATATATGTTAAATTAGTGGATGGAAGTGTCATCTTCCTCGTCATTCTTCTCCTTGTCATCCATTGAAGAAAGAAAACCTAATAATTTAAGCTTGACATTTGACCATCAATTTGGTAAGTAAACCAAGCCATTTTCTTGTAATTTTTATGGATTTTTTTATCATGGGAGCTTGATTTAGCTAGCCCATGTACCAATTTAATCAATTCTTAAAATTTTAGCAAGTTGCCATGTAACAGCCCGATTTTGGGGCTAGTCGGAACAGTGGTTTCGGGACCACTAATCCGAGGTTGAAGAAAATTATTTTGACATTATTTTATGTATTGTGGCATAATTATATGGATGTATGAAAATTTTGGTGCTTTAATTTTAGCGATTGAATGCTTAATTGCGAAAAAAGACTAAATCGCATAAAGTGCGAAAGTTCTATTTTACAAGCTAGAAGTATTAAATAGTTATGGAACTTTAAATTGAAGGTCTTGAATGTGCAATTGGACCTTCCTAATGTTGTTAGCCGGCCATAGGGGACAATAGACTCAATTTGGTCAAAAATTGGGTGGGTTAGGTGGATTAAATTGGAGGAAATAAATAAAATAAGAAAAGATGATATCACTTGTCGAACCCATTTTAAAAGTTTTTGAAAAACGGGGTCGACTTTTAAAAATGAAAGTGGGAGTCGCCACCAATCCCTTTTTACTTAGGTGTGATTGGATCACCTTGTAAAACGTTTTATTTTAAAACATTTGATTTTTGGTCCACGAAAAACAAGAAAATGGGTTGAAAGTCGATTCACGTATGAGGAAGGGTTAGCACCCTCATAATGCCCAAAAATTGGTACCTAATCGATAGAATCATGTCCAAATGTTTAAAATTTAATAAACATTTAAAATATGATTAAAAAACTGAACAATTTGATTTAAAACTTGAGATTTCTTTGTTCCGAAAGAATATAAACATCACATCCAGCATGTTAGGACACGATATTTTTAAACCCTCGTAACTAAAAACATCTCATAATTTACGAAATTTTATTATAATGGTATTTAGTTATTTAGCCAAACGGGAAATCGCAACCCAGCACGTTAGGGCACTATTTCCCAGATTTCTAAATACAAAACATTGCCTTTATTTTAAAACCTTTTGATAAAATACAATAATTTTGTAAAAAGAATGTATTTTATTTTAAACAACAATTTATGAGACAATATTGCATTTATACATAAATATTAAAAGCAATTATGACATACTAACATTTCATATTTATATAATAAAGTAATAATAATGTAGAATAATGACTAAAAAAAACTACACAATGGCAATCATGAATAAATAAATGAGAGAATATGGGCAAATAAAATATATACATAAAACAATAAATATCAAAATAAAAAGAAAATTACTAATAAATATGAAAATTTTTATGCAAGATTAAATAATAAATAAATAAATAAAAATTACATACATATATAATATAAACAATATAAACGATGTATAAATAAAAAAGGTATATAATGATAAAGATATATAAAATTACATGTATATATATAATGTAAATAGAATATGTTATACAATATAAATAAATTTTAGTTAAAAATAATATACGATATAATATAATATTACATAATGTATAAAATTTTAAAATATAATATAATAACTAATATATATATAATACTAAAATAATATGTAAATAAAAAATAATTAAACAAAATAAAATAATAAATAATAATAATTATATGATTTTATAATATTAATAAATTAATATATATAATTACTAAAGATAATATATAAAAAAAAATTAAAAAAGAACCAGGGGTTAAATTGAAACAAAAACAGATTTCTAGGGCTAATTTAAAAAATAAAAAAACTATTTTGGACGAAATTAAAACCAATGAAATTGCGGAGGGACTAAAACAATAAATTCCCCTTTTTTATAAAGCGCGGATCCTCCCGGGTTTTGGGTCAACAGCGGATCTCGGCCCTTTAAACGACGTCGTTTTAATGCCTATTGGTTTAGGCAAAAACGGCGTCGTTTTATTACTGATATATAATTCAATTTAGGCCAAAAAAAATTTTCATTTTCACTCTGTTTTAAAAAAAAAGGTTCAAAAATTCTCTCTCGGGCCCTCGCCTGGGTTCCGACTATCGATCCTTTGGGCCACTGCCACGCGCCACACGCGCCTCCGTGGACAGCGGCCGGAGGCCGGAAACCTCGCTTTTCGGAGTCTTCGAAAGGTAAACGCTCCCTTTTCTCTGTTTTTGTATTTTTTTATGTAAAAATATGCGTACATAAATAATAAAAAATAAAAAGAGTGCGTAAAAAAAAATCACCTCTGTATTGCAAAAATCTGTTTTTATATTTCTGTATCTTTTGTGTGTATTTTTTTTTTTTTGTATCCTCCCCCTTTTTTATAAATTTGTTTGGGGTTTTTATAACCCTAAAATAAAAAAGAAAAATAATATCCTTCGCTTTGTTTCCTTGTTTGCTGCTGGGTTTCTTTCCCTTTTGCAGGTAGAATGATAGAGAATCTGGCGACGGTGCGAGGTTCTCGGCAGTGGGGTGACATGCGCGCTGATTTCGGCGCGAGAACAGGCTGGACGAGGCTGTGAAGCGAGGCTGGGGTGAGGCTTGCGGCGCCTAAGGTTTCAGAAACCCTAGGCCACCAAAATCATTTAAGTTTTTGGGCCCCTATGGGCCATGTAAATTTTGGGTCTGGGTATGTAATTAGAATCTGGTTTAGGTCTGTTGGGTCCATGGTAGTCTATTGGGCCAAGGGTGTAAGTGGGTCAGGATTGGGTAAGTAATTGGGCTCGGGTATTGGGTCAGGACTGTAAAAAATAGACTGTTTAAAAACATTATTATTTATTTTATTATTTTTTCATTTTCGTTTATTTCAGCCCGGGCAAAATTGCCTTATTACAGCTGCCCCTCTTTGCTCATTGTCGTGTAACGAGAATAGAGAAAAGACTATAAAAGGACCAATTTTACCCGGTCTTGGCCAAGCCTCGACTTCTTGGTCCTCGTCCTCTTTAAATGGCTTCCAACTCCACTGCAACTTCAACGGTATTGGAACTTTATCTTGATTTCAGTAAGTTTGATAGTTTCAATCTACTTCCTACAACTTCAAGAATGCCAGATCTACTATTTTTCGTTCTGCTCCACTGCAAACTTAGAGAGATAAGATCTGATTTTTTTTTTTTATTTGCTTCTTACAACTTCAGGAATGCCAAATCTGCAATTTTAATCTGCTCCCTGCAAACTCAGGGATGCCAGACTAATGTCTTCGATCTGCTTCCTGCAACTTCAGGAATGCTAAATCTGCTATCTTCAATCTGCTCCCTGCAACCTCAGGGATGCCAGACTGATGTCTTTGATCTGCTTCCTGCAACTTCAGGAATTGCCAAATCTGCTATTTTCAATCTGCTCCCTGCAACCTCAGGGATGCCAGACTGATGTCTTCGATCTGCTTCCTACAACTTCAGGAATTGCCAAATCTGCTATTTTTAATCTGCTCCCTGCAATCTCAGGGATGCCAGACTGATGTCTTTGATCTGCTTCCTGCAACTTCAGGAATTGCCAAATCTACTATTTTCAATCTGCTCCCTGCAAACTCAGGGATGCCAAACTGATGTCTTCGATCTGCTTCCTACAACTTCAGGAATTGCCAAATCTGTTATTTTCAATCTGCTCCCTGCAACCTCAAGGATGCCAGACTGATATCTTCGATCTGCTTCCTGCAACTTCAGGAATTGCCAAATCTGCTATTTTCAATCTGCTCCCTGCAAACTCAGGGATGCCAGACTGATGTCTTCGATCTGCTTCCTGCAACTTCAGGAATTGCCAAATCTGCTATTTTCAATCTGCTCCCTGCAACCTCAGGGATGCCAGACTGATGTCTTCGATCTGCTTCCTGCAACTTCAGGAATGCCAAATCTAATGTCTTCAATCTGCTCCCTGCAACTTCAGGGATTGCCAAATCTGCTATTTTCAATCTGCTCCCTGCAAACTCAGGGATGCCAGACTGATATCTTCGATCTGCTTCCTGCAACTTCGGGAATTGTCAAATCTGTATTTCAATTTGCTCCCTGCAACCTCAGGGATGCCAGACTGATGTCTTCGATCTGCTTCCTGCAATTTCAGGAATGCCAAATCTTCTATTTTAATCTGTTCCCTGCAAACTCAGGGATGCCAGACTAATGTCTTCGATCTGCTTCCTGCAACTTCAGGAATTACCAGATCTGCTATCTTCAATCTGCTCCCTGCAAACTCAGGGATTGCCAGACTGATGTCTTCGATCTGCTTCCTGCAACTTCAGGAATTGCCAGATCTGCTATCTTCAATCTGCTCCCTGCAAACTCAGGGATTGCCAGACTGATGTCTTTTACCTTGCTACATTGTCCTCTAGAGGACATAACCTGTAGAATGGGTATATGCTTATGTCTAATAATTAGGATGCCTTGATCGAAATGTATCAAATGCTTCTAATTAGACATGCAATGCAAAATGTTATGAGAATGCTTCCTATTTAAAGTGTCATCACTCATTTATCCGCCAAAGTTTCCTCTTCGTTCCTTACAAAGTATCAATCATGTTCTGCTCAAAATAATTTGCCCCATGGTAATTCTGAGTCCTCTCCACCTGAACCTTGAGACATGAAGTTGGTACCTCCCACTGCAACTTTAGGGAAATAACATTTGTTTCTTCCATCCAATCTGTTACCACTCAGAGGTATAGAACTTGTATCGTTTTCCTGTTACACCATTCCCTGGATGTATGAGTCTGAAATTTACATGGATGCAGGGTCTCCCGACAATGATCCCCTTTTACACTTGGATTGACCTTGTTTGTCATTTGCCGATAGGGTATTACCAACGAAATTGTCTTATCCAATAAGAATCCGAAGAGATAATCATTTTTCAGTGTTTCCAACCCTTAGGCTTGGTGAGTTCTGAACAATAGACACGTTTCAGATTCCTTATATTATTTAGAAGTTTTCAGAGTAATATGCGAAACTCCTTTTATGAAAGTGTTATTAGTCCATTAATCATTATTTCAATATAAAATGCTTGAAAAAGGTCACAAAAATGGATGAGAAAGAAATTAATCAGGAGCATGGCTCGAAACAAATAAGTTAATCAAAGATCACCAAGACAATAAAGAAAATTGATCTGGGTGTATCTTGAAAAGAATAAAGCAATCAAAGATAACAAATTAAAAAATGAGTAAGATAGAAGCTAGGTGTCCCAGATATCGCAGCTTGAGCTTCTCTGTTCAAACTTCTTGAGGACCATTTTAAGCTCAATATGTGTTTAGGGGATCCGGAGTACTTTGTCGATGCCTCAAGGCGTAACATACTTCTTTATTGTTAATTCGGGACGTAGCAAGACTCATCTGTATACCACGCTTTTGGTTAAAATTTGAGCTGCCCTTTTCGGGTTTTCAACTCAAATCCCCTTTGGTCTCAAAGCGCCCTTTGCGGGTTTTCGCCTTGGCCTCTCTTTTTTTTTTGATTTCGAGGCGCCCTTTACGGGTTTTCACCTTGGTCTTTCCTCTTTCAGGTAAAATACCTCTTGAATAAACCTGAATTCATCGGATTGGACAAGTCTCCGCTATCCGTCTCGATCAGTATCAATGCTCCTCCAGAGCAGGTCTTCTTTACAACATGAAGCCCTTTCCAGTTTGGCATCTGCTTTCTTCTAAAATCATTTTATAGAAGAAAAGTCTTTTTCAACATCAGGTTCCCTCGTGGAATTCTCTAGAATAAACCTCTTTGTCATAAGCTTGCATCATCTGATCGTGATGGATAACTTTAACCTTTTCTTCAACTAGGTTCAATTGGCATAGCGCTTCAATTCCATAAACCAATGGGTAAGATGTTGCCCCAGCGAAGGTTTTGGCCGACATTCAATAAAACAGAGGGTAAATTGTAGCTTCTTATGCCAATCCTTACAAGTCTTAGTCACTTTTCATAGCTTTTTTTTGTTTTTTTTGTATTTATTTTTTTGGCAACTTTGCTTTGCCTTTGTGATATCTTTGCTTGATCTTTGGACAAAGCGTAAACTTTGACTTTGTCTGATTATGCATTCTTTCTTTGGCATCGATCCTTTCCTTTATTCTTCCTTTTTTTTGAATTAATGACTTCGACCTTGTAACATCGGCATATGAAGCTACTTCCACCCTCTTAGTGAAGTAAATGACAACCACGACGATGAATCAATATTGGCTAAAAGCTTTTGACAAGAATGGCCCTATCACATTCATGCCCCACATATGGAAAATTTGTTAAGAAATGGAGAAGGCACATGAATCTTGTCTCCTTAAATACGGCATTTACGGTATAACTGATGCAATCCCCTTCCATGGTAGACCAACAGTGCCCGATCCTCATGTTTAGCCCACGTCTTATTAGCCCAGGCATGCCTTGATATGATCGTGCGAAAACATCTTTGAATTTTCGAAGATAACTCAATAATGTCTCGCCTTATTTCTGTGATGAGCTAGGCTACAATCTTCACCTCTTTTCTAGACTCATAATATCCCCAGACCCTTTGTAGAGTAAAGTCTATTTTTCATCATTCTTAACAAATCAGAAGACAAGTTACAATCTTTGTCATCTTCAAAGTCCTTAGATCCCCTAGACCCATATCTCATTCAAAAAGGGAGTCCGTAACAACGTCGCTCATGTCGTTGATATCTGGGGACCTAGTGTAGGTTCGAAAGAAGATTTCAAAAGAATAAATGATTCAAAGAACAATTATTTGTATGATCATGAATAAAGAATGAAAGGATATTTGAAAGAAAGTCCAAATAACAAAAAAAAATGCTTGTACAGTATGAAATGGAAAATAAAAGAATATTTACTGAAAAAAAAATGCATTTTATTAAAATAAAAATTTTGGACATAAGCCTATTTCACAAAAGAGTTCTTATTGCCTCTAGACTTAAAGCAACAAGCGTGTTTTGAATATTACTCTAGATCAGCTCTAAAAATACAGGGATCTCTTCCACAGTCCCATTATTCAAAACACTCCCAAGTATACAAGGGCTTGGAAACTTCTATTCCTCGATTTAGACATGTCAGTAATGCTCATATTCCCCAATGTTCCCACCGGGTCTTTGATCTCTTTAATTTATCCATCAGGCCTTGCACTAAGGCCTTGAGCTCGATGCATTCTTGGATTTCATGGCCCCATCTCTTATAGAACTCGCGATGTTTACACCCTTGACAGAAAAGTTGGGTAACAGAACTTCTGCACCAGAGGGATCATCGAATTTTACAATACCCAATCTGACGAATCTTTTAATTATCTTTTTAAAAGTGACGCAGTTCTCGATCGAATGTCCTGTTATTCCCCTATGGTATTCGCATTGGCCATTTACATCGTACCATTTGGGGTATGGGGGCTGTACTGACTCTACATAAAAAGGGGATATGACATGTGCGTCAAACAGAACTTGGTACAACTCCCTATACGTGGATGGAATGGAGTGCGGCCCGAGGTTTTTCTATGTTCGGTCTTGAATTGGGTTCTTGCCTTGGGGAGACTCCATGGCTGGTAATTACCGTCCTTGGCTGGCTTATTGTAATTGGCTTCGAATGGCCTTTGCTATACCTACTCGTACCATTTGCTTCCTTTTCCTTCTTCTTTGGGGCCTTTAAAGTCCACTCTCCCCTTTTCCTCGTTTCTGCCAGGACAACCGGTTTGGCTTGATCATCATTAGGGTTAAAATCAGAACCCATTGGGAAATTCAATAGGGACAAAGTATCAGTTTGACATTGGGATCCAATAATGACAGGTACCACATGCGAATGCGTGTCTGGTTGAGTCGGGACACCAATTGGGGAATAAACAATGTCTTCATCATCATCTATACTGCTGACCACTGGGCCATTCCTTTTTTGAAGTCCTCCGGCTAATAACTGGGTTAGCTGGCCTATCACATTCCTTTGGAATTCTAGCATTTGTTCCCGCATTTCTTGTTGAATCTCGGTCAATTGCCCCTGCATCTGTATTTGCATTTGCTCTATTCTCTCCAACTTTTGTTCCATGTTTTCCAGGTTAACTGAAATATTTTTACCTAATTAGGGTCCTTTTGTAAAAGTCTAATGCAAATGATGCAATGTAATGCGAATGCATGACTGCAAAGAGGCATCTTCTGATTCAACTTCATTTTAGAAAACTTTATTAGAAAATAAAATCCTTTACATAAAACGGACTACAAATATGCTTTCGTCCTAAGTCCTAAAATTTTGATTTTCCTAAGCAATGAAGCTAGCTATTGACTACGATCGGACTGTAGCTCATACTTCATGCTCAACGTATCAGCCTGTGATGCCAAAGTCTATAGATGATCAGCTACCTCTCGAATCTGAACTATTGCTTCACCCATGAGGTAATCCCGACTTCTTAACTTGGTTATGGGAATGATAAAGATCTTCCTTCCAACACCCTTCTATTGTTTCAAGAAGCTCAATCTGAAGTTCACAACTGTGCAATGCTGCTTCTTACTCTTCAATCTTACCTTTCATTTCCTCGATTTTGTTCAGGCTTGACTTTAACTCGATCGCGGAACTATGGCTTCGATGGTGATGAAGAGATCGTCCAAGCTTAGCCTTGATCGTCAGAAGAAGATTTGTAAAGTATTGATCATACACCCTAGCTGGTGCCATACACTGAGTCACAATGCCATACTCAGAAAGATTCTTCCGCTTCCATGACCCATAAAGATCAGAATTTTTCCTATCGGGGAGCAGACAAAGAAAGAACTGCAGAGCTCCAGGAAGTTTAGATTGTATCTGTTCAAACATTTTTTCAACTCTAACCACAGGTGAAAGGCGTCTATTCTGGTTCATCTCATTGAATATATCAAATGGGGATCAATACGAATTCCTTTCATTTCTCCACAACGAATCAAATCTCTTGTAATGTTGTTTGGGTCACAACGAGGAGCCGAGAAGTTCACAATAGCCCATCTTTCAATCCTAGATGGCTCCACTAATTTCTTGAATGATACGGTCTTCTTATTCTCCTTTTTTCACGCCCTTTTGGGCTATCTTGGCCATCAGGGTTTGCATTTCCATTGTTTCTAATAGGTACAACATCCTCAAGTACAACAGTAAACTCAAGCTTGTTGTTTGGTAGCGGATCTATAATAAATAAACCCTTTCTTACCATCATAGGCAAAATTCTTTCCATCCAAAACATTTTTGTAGGTCTCATGCACTCTGTCAATCACTTTCCTTCCAACACCCTTACCATCCACAGGGCGACCATCTTTATATGAAAAAGAAACGATGTAATGGTAGAAGTGTCCATCTTTACTCCCCATGCTCACTTTGAAGTGATTGGTGAGTATAGTTACCTTCTGCCTTTAGTTCCAACACCACGCCTTTCCATAGGGTGTCGTACAATCTTCTTCGCATCCAATTCTGCCTTGATCGGAACATCATCAGGAGGCACAGGTGGCGGAAGAAGCAGGGATTCCAACACTGCCCCATTTCCTCTTGCTCAAACGAATCCACACCCTGAGATCCGGAGAGAAAAAACCAAAATATATATATTTAAAACAAGAAACCCTAAGGAACTCAGCAAAATTCTATGACCCTCTTACTCTAATTGCCTTTGCTCTAACCACATGTAGACGACTGCATTGTCTTCCACTTTATCAAGGAATTCGTTCTCCATAACCAGCTTTCTAACTCAGAAACTGACCGTGAATCGATACCTCTTAAAATATGAAATGACATGCACAAAAGAATAAAACACAATATGTTAGTACCGCAGAATATAAAACAAGTAAAATAAACGAACACCTATCCGGGTAACTACTAAGGTTCGACATCGATCTACTCAGGGTAAGTCCCTAGGTTTTCTACGTGTGGTTCAGCTCTAAAGTTGAGGTACCCGAACCAGCAGATTCCTCGATCCTCACCCATTATAGGCTCATATGGACCGAGTTCGGTTTAGGGGAATACATTTCCCTATGGCCATGCGGAAGTGAAAACTTCACGAAGACATAGGTACAGATGTATTCCGGAAGTAATCCACTAGCCCATGCGGAGGTGAAAACATCACGAAGGCATAGCTTCTCGCTCCCACTTAAGGGTGCGACCACGACGGTCATGTAGTGCAATGCAGAGAGATATATTTAGAACCACATGCAATAAAAGGATCATGTTTCTAAAAAAACAGAATTTTAAATTCGGACAAAAGGACATAAAATTATCAGTTTTAAGGCTTGACTCTCTTATGGTCCCCAGTGGAGTCGCCAAGCTGTCGAAACCATTTTAAAAGTTTTTGAAAAATGGGGTCGACTTAAAAAAATGAAAGTGGGAGTCGCCACCAATCCCTTTTTACTTAGGTGTGATTGGATCACCTTGTAAAACATTTTATTTTAAAACATTTGATTTTTGGTCCACGAAAAACAAGAAAACGGGTTCGAGAGTCGGTTACGTATGAGGAAGGGTTAGCACCCTCATAACGCCAAAAAATTGGTACCTAATCGATAGAATCATGTCCAAATGTTTGAAATTTAATAAACATATAAAATATGATTAAAAAACTGAACAATTTGATTTAAAACTTGAGATTTCTTTGTTCCGAAAGAATATAAACATCACATCCAGCACGTTAGGACACGATATTTTTAAACCCTCGTAACTAAAAACATCTCATAATTTACAAAATTTTATTAAAAGGGTATTTAGTTATTTAGCCAAACGGGAAATCGCAACCCAGCACGTTAGGGCACTATTTCCCGAATTTCTAAATACAAAACATTGCCTTTATTTTAAAACCTTTTGATAAAATACAATAATTTTGTAAAAAGAATGTATTTTATTTTAAACAACAATTCATGAGACAATATCGCATTTATACATAAATATTAAAAGCAATTATGACATACTAACATTTCATATTTATATAATAAAGTAATAATAATGTAGAATAATGACTAAAAAAAAACTACACAATGGCAATCATGAATAAATAAATGAGAGAATATGGACAAATAAAATATATACATAAAACAATAAATATCAAAATAAAAAGAAAATTACTAATAAATATGAAAATTTTTATGCAAGATTAAATAATAAATAAATAAAAATTACATACATATATAATATAAAGAATATAAACGATGTATAAATAAAAAAGGTATATAATGATAAAGATATATAAAATTACATGTATATATATAATGTAAATAGAATATGTTATACAATATAAATAAATTTTAGTTAAAAATAATATACGATATAATATAATATTACATAATGTATAAAATTTTAAAATATAATATAATAACTAATATATATATAATGCTAAAATAATATGTAAATAAAAAATAATTAAACAAAATAAAATAATAAATAATAATAATTATATGATTTTTATAATATTAATAAATTAATATATATAATTACTAAAGATAATATATATAAAAAAGAAATTAAAAAAGAACCAGGGGTTAAATTGAAACAAAAACATATTTCTAGGGCTAATTTAAAAAATAAAAAACTATTTTGGACGAAATTAAAACCAATGAAATTGCAGAGGGACTAAAACAATAAATTCCCCCTTTTTATAAAACGCGCAGATCCTCCCCGGATTTTCGGGTCAACGCGCGGATCCTGGCCCTTTAAACGACGTCGTTTTAATGCCTATTGGTTTAGGCAAAAACGACGTCGTTTTATTACTGATATATAATTCAATTTAGGCCAAAAAAAATTTCATTTTCACTCTGTTTTAAAAAAAAGGTTCAAAAATTCTCTCTCAGGCCCTCGCCTGGGTTCCGACTATCGATCCTTTGGGCCACCGCCACGCGTCACACGCGCCTCCGTGGACGGCGGCCGGAGGCCGGAAACCTCGCTTTTCGGAGTCTTCGAAAGGTAAATGCTCCCTTTTCTCTGTTTTTTTATTTTTTTATGTAAAAATATGCGTTCATAAATAATAAAAAATAAAAAGAGTGCGTAAAAAAAAATCACCTCTGTATTGCAAAAATCTGTTTTTATATTTCTGTATTTTTTTTTGTATCCTCCTCCTTTTTACAAATTTGTTTGGGGTTTTTATAACCCTAAAATAAAAAAGGAAAATCATATCCTTCGCTTTGTTTCCTTGTTTGCTGCTGGGTTTCTTTCCTTTTTGCAGGTAGAATGACGGAGAATCTGGCGACGGTGCAAGGTTCTCGGCAGTGAGGCGACATGCGCACTGATTTCGGCACGAGAACAGGCTGGACGAGGCTGTGGAGCGAGGCTGGGGTGAGGCTTGCGGCGCCAAGGGTTTCAGAAAACCTAGGCCACCAAAATCGTTTAAGTTTTTGGCCCCCTATGGGCCATGTAAATTTTGGGTCTCGGTATGTAATTAGAATCTGGTTTAGGTCTGTTGGGTCCAGGGTAGTCTTTTGGGCCAAAGGTGTAAGTGGGTCAGGATTGGGTAAGTAATTGGGCTCGGGTATTGGGTCAGGACTGTAAAAAAATGGACTGTTTAAAAACATTATTATTTATTTTATTATTTTTTCATTCTGGTTTATTTCAGCCCGGGTAAAATTGCCTTATTACATCACCCATTTTTATTCATCTTCTTCCCACCGAAAATACCAGCAAAAAGGGGGTTTTGAAAGCTTTGAAATTTCAGCAACTTATCCTCTTACAAATCAAGAAGAGCGCGGAAACAACCTTGACCGGGGAAAGGGCAAGGTTACAGATTAAGTCGTCGACTTATACATTTTGCACCGAGGTAAGTTTATGTGTAAACGATACGTCTTTAATACATATGTTGCTAGTTATTGGTGCATTGTATGAATGAGATCATTTATGATGGAAATTGATAGATAGTGAGTAATTTCCGTATGAACCTCGAAATAGATATGTAAGTGCAGAAAAATATCCGTAATTATTCTTTTGGTGGGCTGTGTGCGATACCACCTTATTACTTATTCACGATGTGCTAAGTGCGATACCATCGTTTGTACTATCATTTGGTGGGCTATGTGCGAAACCACTATATATATATTCTTGTTGGTGGGCTAAGTGTGATACCACCCTATTACTTATTAATGGTGGGCTGTGTGCGACACCACTGGATACTTAGTATTATTTCGAGAGGTTCATCGAGAAATTGTATAAGTGAATGTTTCATGTTGCCTTGTGGTGTTGTGTGCAGGGAATGTGTACAAGTGAATGTGAGCAATATAATTGTTATGTGGTTAGATTGTGGTAAGAAATGAAATGAGTAAGCATGATTGTGGAATTGTGAATTGTTCTTGCTTAGTATATGATGTTATTGATTGTATAGCATATGCTATGATGCTTATTGTTTACATGTGAACTTACTAAGCTTAAAGCTTACTCCCTTTCTTTTCCCTTGTTTTATAGAGTCAAAGAGCTAGTTCGGGATTCGAAGATAATCGAAAGATCACCCACACTATCAACTCATCTCGGTATATTTAGACTTAGCATTTTGAGTATGGCATGTATAGGGGCTAGGCTTAATGAAATGTTTTGTTGTTTTGGCCAAGTGTGTTGGCTCTTTTAGAGATGAACTCTTTTGTATATTGTCATAGTTGATGTTTCATTAATGCTAATTTATGAAAAGAAGAGGTTATTCATGAAGGTATTAGATGCTTGATTGGGTTGCTTGGTAAATGGTTGAATGGGATTTTATGTTATGTGAATTAGGGTGATAAAATAGCTTGGCAAATAGCCTTGTTCTTATCCACACGGGTAGGCACACGGACGTGTGTCTAGGCTGTGTGTGACACACGGTCAGTCTCATAGGCATGTGACCAGGCCGTGTGTCCCCTGCATGCTAGTTTTTCAAGTTAGTGTCGACCACGGGCTAGACACACGGGCGTGTGCCTAGGCCATGTGCCCCTTATGAGGTTGCTGACGTCATAAACAGAATACCCAAGTTTTCACACACGGGTGAGGACATGGGCCAAAGACACGGGCGTGTGTCTGACTGTGTGAAAACCCCTGTAGGTTCGAAATGAAAAATAAATCCCACATGGGCTAGGGACATGGGCGTGTGTGACCACACGGCCTGCCCACACGGGCGTGTCCCATTTCACACGGGCGTGTGGCCCTGTTAAGGCAAAATTTTTCTAAGTATATCAAAGTTTGCAGTTTAATCCTGAGACCTTCCGTTTTCATGTTTAAGGCCTCGTAGGCCCATAATAAGGGTGTTATGTATATGAATTGAAAAGTTATAATTTGGAATGAAATTCTATAGTTCAAAGTTGTATGTTCAAGTGAGTTATGTCTGGTAATACCTCATACCCGATTTTGACGATGAATACGGGTAAGGGGTGTTACATTTAGTGGTATCAGAGCTATGGTTTAGTCGGTTCGCGGACTACCGTAGCGTGTGTAAGGGTCTAGCTATACATGCCATAGAATATAATGATAGTGTGGTGACTTCTGACTATATTTAATTATGTTTTTGTATAGTAAATGGATCCCGACCGAGCAAATTTCCGATGACGCCGCTAATGTAACGCTAGTGCCGGCTCCGCTCAAGGGATCGCGCCTGTAGAGAGTAGACCTGAGACTATGGGTCAAGGTGAAGAGGCTCGGGAAGCCTTTCTTCACATGATGAGTAATTGGTACACGGAGTATGTGCGAGCGAATCCTAATGCTCAACCTCCTCCACCCCCTTCTATACCTCAGCCAGTCCCTGTGGCTCCGCAAGGTATATATTTAGTGAGGATGACCAAACCTCCGGTAGATAAGCTTTGGAAGCAAGGGGTCGAGGATTTTAAGGCTAACATAGACGATGACCCCGAGAGGGCGGAGTTCTGGCTTGAGAACTCAATGAGGGTGTTTGATGAACTCTCCTGCACACCTGAGGAGAGCTTGAAATGTGCCGTGTCATTGTTGAAGGACTCGGCATATCGTTGGTGGAAAACGTTAACATCGGTAGTTCCAAGGGAGAGAGTGACATGGGACTTCTTCTTAGAAGAGTTTCGAAAGAAGTACATAAGCTAGTGATTTGTTGACCAGAAACGGAAGGAGTTCCTTGAATTGAAGCAAGGTAAAATAACCGTGGCAGAGTATGAGCGCGAGTTTGTTAGGCTCAGCAAGTATGCACAAGAGTGTGTGTCTACAGAAGCTATCTTGTGCAAGAGGTTTGAAGACGGGCTGAATGAGGATATCAGACTTCTAGGTGGGATCTTGGAATTGAAAGAATTTGTGGTGTTGGTTGATAGGGCATGTAAGGCCGAGGAGCTAAATAAGGAAAAGAGGAAAGCCATGAATGAGGCCCGAGATGGGAGAAAAAGGCCAATGAGTAAATCGTTCCAAACTCAATCAAAGAGGTCCAAAGAAATAAACCCTCGGACGACTACTTTAGTGGGGTATTCACACCGAGATCGGGGCAATACATACTCAGGCTCGAGAGTTCAAGCCACCTCGATGGCCAGTATGGGCAATCCAAAGTCAAATAAACCGGAGTGCCCAAATTGTGGCAGACAACATACTGGGGAGTGTTGGGGAAATAATCGTAATTGTTACAAGTGCGGTTCACCCGACCATTTCATCTGGAATTGTCCAGAGAGAGATGAGAAGGAAAGAAAGTAAGAAGTAAGACCAAGTAATGTATCTTTGAGGGGTAGATCACAAAAGAACCCGAGAGGTGGGGCTAGTAGTAGAGGTGTGCCAAGAGACTCTGTTGTGAGTTCGGAGGGTCGAGCACTTGCAAGGACTTATGCCATTCGCGCTCGCGAAGAGGCATCATATCCAGATGTGATAACGGGTACTTTTTCTCTTCATGATATCTCTGTAGTTGCTTTGGTTGACCCGGGGTCTACTTATTCTTACATTTGCATGAAATTGGCATCTATCATGAGTATGATTTTTGAGTCTACGAAATTCGTAATAAAAGTGTCAAACCCATTAGGCAAGCATGTGCTAGTTGACAAGGTGTGTAGGAAGTGTCCTTTGACAATTAGAGGTTATTGTTTTCCGAAAAACCTCATGTTGTTGCCGTTTGATGAATTTGACTTGATTCTCGGTATGGATTGGTTGACTGCTCATAATGTTTTAGTAAACTACGGTAGTAAGTTTATTGAATTGAGATGTGTAAATGGAAATGTCATTCGGGTTGAATCAGGTAAATTAAATAGTTTGCCTGTAGTGATCTCATCTATAGTAGCTAAGAAATACTTGAGAAAAGGGTATGAGTCCTATCTCGCCTTTGTACTAAATACCCAAGAATCAGAGATAAAGATTGAATCAGTGCCGGTAGTATGCGAGTATCTAGATGTGTTCTCGGAAGAGTTACCCGGATTGCCTCCAGTTAGAGAGGTCGAGTTTGGGATTGAGTTAGTTCTGGGTACAGCACCGATTTCGGTTGCCCCGTATAGGATGGCACCATTGGAGTTGAAAGAATTGAAAGTTCAGTTGCAAGAGTTAACGGACAAGGGTTTTGCAAGACCGAGCTATTCACCGTGGGGTGCTCCGGTACTTTTTGTAAAGAAGAAAGATGGGTCGATGAGATTGTGCATAGACTACAGACAACTCAACAAGGTGACAGTGAAGAATAAGTATCCTTTTCCAAGGATAGATGATTTATTTGACCAATTGAAGGGAGCTACGGTGTTCTCCAAGACAGACCTAAGGTTTTGCTATTACCAGTTGAGGGCTAAGGAGCAAGATGTGCCGAAAATTGCATTTCGGATGAGGTATGGTCATTATGAGTTTCTTGTCATGCCATTTGGCTTAACGAATGCTCCTGCGATTTTTATGGATCTAATGAACCGCGTCTTCCGACTTTATTTGGATAAATTTGTGGTTTATTTTGTCGACGACATATTAATTTATTCCCGGGATGAGAGTGAGCATGCAAAGCATCTGAGAATTGTTTTGCAGACTTTAAGAGACAAGCTGTTGTTTGCTAAATTCAGCAAGAATGAGTTTTGGCTCCGAGAGGCCGGGTTTCTAGGACACATTGTGTCGGGTGATGGCATAAGAGTTGACCCGAGTAAGATCTCGGCTATTGTGGAGTGGAATCCGCCAAGGAATGTGTCAGAAATTAGAAGCTTTTTGGGTTTAGCGGGGTACTACAGACGTTTCGTAAAGGGGTTCTCCAAGATTGCTACCCCGATGACAAAACTGTTGCACAAAGATGTTAAATTTGAATGGACTGAGAAATGCCAACAAAGTTTTGAGAGATTGAAAGCATTGTTGACAGAGGCACCTGTTTTAGTACAGCCTGAGTCAGGGAAAGAGTTTGTGGTCTACAGTGATGCGTCATCAAATAGTCTTGGCTGTGTGTTGATGCAAGAAGGTAAGGTAGTAGCTTACGCCTCGAGACAGCTAAAATCGCACGAGAAGAATTATCCGACTCATGATTTAGAGTTGGCTGCGATCGTTTTCGCTTTGAAGATTTGGCATCATTATTTATATGGTGAGAAGTGCTGAATCTTCACTGATCACAAGAGTTTGAAGTACTTAATGGACCAAAAGGATTTGAATTTGCGACAACGGCGGTGGCTTGAATTATTAAAGGATTACGAGTTAGTAATAGATTACCATCCGGGGAAAGCGAATGTGGTTGCGGATGCCTTGAGCAGAAAATTCCTGTATGCTTTGAGAGCTATGAGTACGAGCTTAGCGTTGTCTGATGATAGTGCTATATTGGCCGAGTTGAGGGAAAGACCATTATTTATTCAGCAGATATGTGAAGCTCAAAAGAATGATAGTGAGATGCAAGTTAAGAGAGCTCGGTCTATGAATCGAGGAATAACTCGATTTTCGAGTTAGTTAGAGGATTGCTTGATGTTTCATGATAGAATTTGTGTACCAAAGGATGATGAGTTAATCCGGAAAATTTTGCATGAAGCACACAGTGGTTGTTTGTCAGTACATCCGGGCAGTACAAAAATGTACAATGATTTGAAGAAATTGTATTTGTGGTCGGGTATGAAAAGAGACATCTCTGAATTTGTTATGAAATGTTTAGTTTGTCAACAAGTGAAAGCCGACCACCAAGTGCCCTCGGGATTGCTTCAGCCGGTAATGGTTTTAGAGTGGAAGTGGAATCGAATCACAGTGGATTTCGTAACGGGGTTACCTATGACTCCGAGAAAGAAAGATTCTATGTGGGTCATTGTTGATAGATTAAAAAAGTTAGCTCACTTTATACCGATACGTGTGGATTACTCACTTGATAAGTTGGCCGAGTTGTATATTGCTGAGGTGGTGAGATTGCATGGGGTGCCTATATCTATTATCTCGGATAGAGATCCGAGGTTCACTTCGAGGTTTTGGAAGAAGTTGCAAAAAGCCTTGGGTACAAAGCTGAATTTTAGTACTACTTTCCATCCTCAAACTGATGGCCAATCCAAAAGAGTGATTCAAGTCCTTGAAGATATGCTCTGATGCTGTGTGTTAGAATTCGAAGGTAGTTGGGAAAAATATCTACCTTTAGTTGAGTTTGCTTATAACAATGATTATCGATCGAGTATCTGAGATGGCACCGTACGAAGCTTTATATGGTCGCAAGTGTCGGACTCCCTTGTATTAGACCGAGCTTAGCGAGAAGCAAATTCACAGGGTCGACTTAGTTAAAGAGACTGAGGAGAAAGTGAAAGTAATCCGAGATAGTCTGAAAGCTGCTTTGAATCGACAAAAGTCATACGCGGATTTAAAAAGGAAAGAAATCGAGTTTCAAGTGGGTGACAAAGTATTTCTAAAAGTATCTCCGTGGAAGAAAAAATTGAGATTCGGTCGAAAGGGCAAATTGAGTCCACGATTCATAGGACCGTATGATGTTATTGAGAGGATTGGGCCAGTAGCATACCGGTTGGCTTTGCCGGCAGAGTTAGAGAGAATATACAATGTGTTTCATGTGTCGATATTGCGGCGATGTCATTGTGATCCTTCGCATGTGATCCCTCCAACAGAAATTGAGATACAACCAGATATGACTTATGAAGAGGAACCAATTAAGATAATGGCTCGAGAGGTTAAACAATTGAGGAATAAGAGCATAGCCTTAGTGAAAGTGTTATGGAAAAAACACGGTGTGGAAGAGGCTACGTGGGAACCGGAAGAAGACATGAGGGAACAGTACCCAAACCTCTTTACCGGTAAGATTTTTGAGGATGAAAATCTCTAAAGGGGGGAGAGTTGTAACAGCTCGATTTTAGGGCTAGTCGAAACAGTGGTTTCGGAACCACTAATCCGAGGTTGAAGAAAATTATTTTGACATTATTTTATGTATTGTGGCATAATTATATGGATGTATGAAAATTTTGGTGCTTTAATTTTAGCGATAGAATGCTTAATTGCGAAAAAGGACTAAATCGCATAAAGTGCGAAAGTTTTATTTTACAAGCTAGAAGTATTAAATAGATATGGAACTTTAAATTGAAGGTCTTGAATGTGCATTTGGACCTTCCTAATGTTGTTAGCCGGCCATAGGGGACAATAGACTCAATTTGGTCAAAAATTGGGTGGGTTAGGTGGATTAAATTGGAGGAAATAAATAAAATAAGAAAAGATGATATCACCCATTTTTATTCATCTTCTTCCCACTGAAAATACCAACAAAAAGAGGGTTTTGAAAGCTTTAAAATTTCAACAACTTATCCTCTTACAAATCAAGAAGAGCGCGAAAACAACCTTGATCGGGGAAAGGGCAAGGTTACGGATTAAGTCATCGACTTATACATTTTGCACCGAGGTAAGTTTATGTGTAAACGATACGTCTTTAATACATATGTTGCTAGTTATTGGTGCATTGTATGAATGAGATCATTTATGATGGAAATTGATAGATAGTGAGTAATTTCCGTATGAACCTCGGAATAGATATGTAAGTGCGGAAAAATATCCGTAATTATTCTTTTGATGGGCTGTGTGTGATACCACCTTATTACTTATTCACGATGGGCTAAGTCTGATACCATCGTTTATACTATCATTTGGTGGGCTATGTGCGAAACCACTATATATATATTCTTGTTGGTGGGCTAAGTGCGACACCACCCTATTATTGATTAATGGTGGGCTGTGTGCGAAACCACTGGATTCTTAGTATTATTCCGAGAGGTTCATCGAGAAATTTTATAAGTGAATGTTTCATGTTGCCTTGTGGTGTTGTGTGCAGGGAATGTGTACAATTGAATGTGAGCAATATAATTGTTATGTGGTTAGATTGTGGTAAGAAATGAAATGAGTAAGCATGATTGTGGAATTGTGAATTGTTCTTGCTTAGTATATGATGTTATTGATTGTATAGCATATTTTATGATGCTTATTGTTTACTTGTGAACTTACTAAGCTTAAAGCTTACTCCCTTTCTTTTCCCTTGTTTTATAGAGTCAAAGAGCTAGTTCGGGATTTGAAGATAATCGGAAGATCACCCACACTATCTATTCATTTCAGTATATTTAGACTTAGCATTTTGAGTATGGCATGTATAGGGGCTAGGCTTAATGAAATGTTTTGTTGTTTTGGCCAAGTGTGTTGGCTCTTTTACAGATGAACTCTTTTGTATATTGCCATAGTTGATGTTTCATTAATGCTAATTTATGAAAAGAAGAGGTTATTCATGAAGGTATTAGATGCTTGATTGGGTTGCTTGGTAAATGGTTGAATGGGATTTTATGTTATGTGAATTAGGGTGATAAAAGAGCTTGGCAAATAGCCTTGTTCTTGTCCACACGAGTAGGCACACGGGCATGTGTCTAGGCCGTGTGTGACACACGGTCAGTCTCATGGGCGTCTGACCAGGCCGTGTGTCCCCTGCATGCTAGTGTTTCAAGTCAGTGTCGACCAGGGGCTAGACACACGTGCGTGTGCCTAGGCCGTGTGCCCCTTATGAGGTTGCTGACGTCATAAACAGAATAGCCAAGTTTTTACACACGGGTGAGGACACGAGCGTGTCTAGGCCGTGTGAAAACCCCTGTAGGTTTGAAATGAAAAATAAATCCCACATGGGCTAGGGACATGGGCGTGTGTGACCACACGGCCTGCCCACACGGGCGTTTCCCATTTCACACAGGCGTGTGGCCCTGTTAAGGCAAAATTTTTCTAAGTGTATCAAATTTTTCGGTTTAATCCCGAGACCTTCCGTTTGCATGTTTAAGGCTTCGTAGGCCCATAATAAGGGTGTTATGTATATGAATTGAAAAGTTATAATTTGGAATGAAATTTTATAGTTCAAAGTTGTATGTTCGAGTGAGTTATGTCTGGTAATGCCTCGTACCCGGTTCCGGCGATGAATACGGGTAAAGGGTGTTACATGTCATTGTTGATAATTTGATGAACTAGACTCGAAATTGAAAGATATTGAGTTTAAATTATAGAACAGACTAGATTGTAAAGTTAATTTAAATTATTTGTTAACTTTGTTGCATTAGGGATCGAATTGAATAAATGTAAAATATGTCATGAAATTATGTTAGAAATAGAAAGTATAAGGTCCCTAATGAAATTATGTGAAATCGGATTTTAATCCAAAGCTAGGAATTGAAATTTATGTCTATCTTGAGTTTAAGGACTAAATTGAATAAAATGTAAAATATGTGAGAAATCAAAAAATGGATATATTTAGGATCATGTATCTCATGATATTGTGTAATAATTTTTTGTATTGATTTGGAAAATAAAATATTTATATAGACCAAGACTTGGATCAAAATGGAGCGAATAAGGGAAAAGAAAAAATTGTAGATTAGTCCCTGAAGGATCCACTTGTTTTGTATTTTGAAAAGGTAAGCTCATATGAAACTTACTACCCTTCTTTGTGTTATGTGAGTGTGCTTGTGTTTGTGTTTGTTTCATTATAACTATGCTTGGACATGGCTTTGAATATTGATTAAGTTGGCATACATGGTTAGAAAATAAGAAGGATTTGGATTGAATTGAAATGAACTAAGATTATTGATTGATATGAAATGGTATAAGGTATAATATGTTAATGTGGACAATTATAGGGTATAAACATGTGAAAATTATTATTACAGGGAATGGTAATGAATATATGTATAATTGATGCCCATGTGAACTTAGTAAAAGGTTAGGATACGATCGACATGCCAATAGGCTCATATTCGCGCTTGTACGGGATACTTGATTGTACAGAGATTATTACATGTAATATTAAGGTCCAACATTTGTTGCGGGTCATCGAGTATTATACATTTCTATGGAAACTTTGTTGTGGTGGAGGGATGCATTTGAAAATGTTTATATATTTGATGCCTCCGGGCTTTGCACTTCGATGCCTTAGTGTGGTGTAGTTTAAGCTCTTATGAGCTATCTAGTGTGGTGTAATTCACCCATGTATCTGAGTCTGTTTCACTAGGGTTCCACCGTGCGAACATTATAATTGAAATTGGAAACTTGAAAAGGTAATGAAATGGATTCGATAAACCAATTTGATATAACATTGAAATGAATTATGTGAAATTTGTATGATCTTATAGATTGATGATAGAATATGGCATTGAGATTAGTAATGTGATGTTGGAAAAATCTGGTTCGAAAACAGTTTTCTTGCACCGCAGGAAATAAAAATTTTGAAAACTGACCTGGTTTATGATATTTATAGCAATAAACTCTTGACCAAAATCGTACATGTGTTTTCGGATAGACAAATCCTTGTAATTCTTGGCTTTCAACCAAACGATCTTCTCCACTATTCTCATACCACGAATTGCTTTGAGTGTGGGCTCGAACAAAATGAATCAAACAAAGAAACTAGAAATAGTTTTCTTTTCTTTTTGGGCGAAAATGAAAATTCTCTCTTCAAAATAGAAACCGGCAGAATCGTTATTCTGGAAAATATATTTAATTCTTAGAGAATAAAAGTCTCTCTATTTTTAGGCAGAATAATGATATCTGAAAGTTGTGTAAATAGCCATATCGGTGTCATCTGTTTATAGGGAGAGAAAATAGAACCCTTGCTAAATTATAGAAGTTTATTTCAACTAAAAAAATGAAATCCTAGTTCTAGTAGGATGTAGGGGGCGACAACCCTAGTTAATTATACTAGGGTTTGTCGTCCCCTTTTTATTACATAAGGGGCTTTTGAGCCTCTTCCATATCGGGTCCAATTACAAGTACTTCTCGGGCTTTTAACCTAATACTTTATAATTTGATCCAACTCAATATTTTTTTCTATTTCCCAAAAATAAACTTCAATATATTTCCAATTAAATAATTTTTACAACCCAAATCTAATTCCGTTAAAATCATGACAACTTTACCGTAAAAGAATCTATGAGAAAATATATTTAATATTTACACATTCAACAGTTCACTGTGACCAAATGATTTATTTTCATTTTCAAACTTTATTTATTCAAAAAACATAAAAATATATTTAAGCTTGATATGTCAAAGGTTTCGGTTACTTGAGAACTTAGCTTAGGCTTTTTTTTATTGCTTGAGATGAGTCCTTAGCTGATTGTTGATTGTGTTGTTGTGTGATTTATTGTGTTGAAGCTTCGAATTCACTAGGACCATCTACAAGTTAGGAAAGGCTAGTTTGAGCTTTCGGCTTCTTGACAAAAGCATAATTGGTGAGTGTTTAGAATCGCTTCTTGTGGACACGATTCATTGCGTTAATTGGGAATTTATAAGTAGTCTAAACCCCTACTCTAAATTTTGAGTGTAAGTTTACTCATACTCTTGACTTTATATGTGAAAATGTGATGTGAAATTTTGGATTAAACTGTGATATTGTGATATGTGTAATCTTATGGTGGCTATTGTGAAAGAGTTGATTGTGGGCATGTTATACGTTCCATGTGACAATGACTATGTTGTGATTAAAATGTGATTATGCAGTGGAAAGTGCAGAAAATGGCAAGTAATATGTGTTTTTATTAACAAATATTTTGGCCTTGTGATTTTTGAGACCGTTGGATATAGTTGGCATGCATAGGATTGTGAGTACTCACTTATATGTGTTGTGTTTATGGGGCGTTAAGGCCTGAGACAGATTTGGAGAGATAAGGGAATGTGAGCTAAGCTTCATTTACTGAGATATGGTTGGTGTGTTGGATAGTGCTAGCTATATGCTTCACTTTTTGGGATCTGTTCGACTCTATGAGTCATTGGTGTGTTGGAGATCCGTGTATCCAATGTGTGGTGATAGAGTCCACTTTATGTTTCATAACTCAAGTGCCAAATTGTCTTAAAATGTAAATATGTGTATTGTGATATATGCCTAAATAAGTATGTGACTAATATGTAAATGAGTACTTGATTACCATGTTAAAAAAACAACGAATATTGCATGATTAAGTGTAATATGACACTAAATTTGGGACTGTTGTAATTGTGATAATTAGTTGTTTACTAATGCATGATGAAATGGTTGCGTGGTAGTTATTCTGAGCATTCACTGAGCTTGTAAAGCTCACCCATTCATTTTTAAACCATTACAAATCCGTAGCATTACGGTGTGAGCAATGTGGTTCCGACGGAGTGATCCAAGCAAGACTTTGATATTATTTTGTCGATGTTTATTCATTCGTTTATGTTTTGGGAAATAAAGGCAATGTGGTAGATTTTTTTGTTGGTTTTTGTCATGATAATTAAGATGTTTTCATGAATTTATTGCCTTAGGTTTCAAGGAATTAAACTTTGTTATATCGTTTGCATGCTCGGACATTTCTACAATGCTGTGAACAATTATTATGGATGTTTTGATGTTCTTTTGATAATGTAATAGTTGCATGCTGTATTGGTACAAGTTAGAATGATCTAAATGCTTCAACATATTGTATTTTTTATGTCTAGAGCAGAGGTATTGACAATCGGGTTTTAAAAATGATACCTCCATGATATTTCAATGTGCAGGAAGTCAGTATAGTAGTTTGGTATCGATACCATATCACAAGTATCGATATTCAAGGTAATAAAATCAATACTTTCTTAAATGTACTAATATTTTCTTATGTTTCAATTTTAGGCGAGAAACAGAATGTTGTTTTGGTATCGATTTTACAAGTGGTATCGATACCATTTGAGATAAATATCGATATCTTAGTTTCAGTATCAATACCTACGTAAATGTCTTGAAAATTTTGCTAAGTGGTCTATATGCATCTTATTCGATGATTGTTTATCATGTTTTAACAATGATTAGAGTATGCAAACCTTAATATTCATACAAATGCTAAACTTAAAAGGATGTTAGTTTAATAATGGGATAATCTGAAATGTATATGATGTGTGACGGTGGTGTGGAATCCTAATACTCGGGCTCGGTGACTGGGTCAGGTATAGGGTGTTACAGGCATTACCTTCACAGTCATGTTGTACCCTATTTCGTTCGTTGTTTGCATTCATGTGTGTTTTTTTCAATAGGTTACGAGTTCGTCCAACATTGTTTCATGAAATGTTGAACAACTTGGGCGCCATCAACAGCTATGGTGCGGCATACCTCACCAACATACCTTTCGAATAGTGGACACAATCATATGACGGGGTTAACGGTACGGGCACATGACGTCATGTAGTACCCCTTACCCGTATCCGACTCCGGGATAGGGTACGAGGCATTACCGGACTTATTCACAAATAAACATTCAAAATCGAGACATAAATTTCCACTCAAATTTAAAAATTTTCATAAACATTCATATCGTCCCTTAAACGAGCCTATGAGACCCAAAACATACATTAGGAGTGGTTCGAGACTGAACCGAGAACTTTGAAGACTTTCAAGAAACTTAGAGAATTTTTCATGAAAAAGACCCACACGCCCGTGTGGGTGAAAGGACACGCCCGTGTGATATATCACACGCCCGTGCTTCAGGCCGTGTCTAAAATAGGGGACATTCTGTTTATGACATCATCAACCAAATAAGGTCACACGACCAAGGCACACGCCCGTGTCCTTAGGCTGTGTGGCGAATTAAATTTCAAAAATCAAGTGCAGACTTCACACGACCTGGGCACATGCCCATGTCCTATGGCTGTGTCCCTCACACGGCTGAGACACACGGCCGTGTCTCGTGCCCGTGTGGTTACTACTGGGCATTCTGTTTCTCAAAGCTAAGGGGTAGGGGACACACGGCCAGAACACATGCCCTTGGGGCAAGCCGTGTGTCACACACGGCCTAGACACATGCCCGTGTGTCTAACCGTGTGGACAACTTTGAGGCTATTCTCCAAGCCATTTGTCACCCTCAATAACACATGCACACTTACACATCTCAATGACATCTAACATGGCATAAATAAGCACTTAAACATTCATAAACATGGGTTATACATGGCAACTTCTTATCAATTTATACTTGCTTAAGACTCCATATTATGACAAATCCAATTTTACCAACTCATAAACAAATAAGCATCATTCCCTAGATTGCATGCATGCATTTTCATACCAACATATACACACACAAAACTACCATCCTTCATCCAACCCAAGTTTAGTAAATCACATGCAACACATCATCATACGACCATCAATAACCATGGGCCATATCACAATGACATTGACACTTGCATGCATATATGAATAGGTTTACAACCCAATAATCAATATGAGCCACACCCCATGGCCTTATACAAAATGAATCAAATATCATCATAAGCCAACACATTTAGCTAAACCAATATGACATGTAACAAAAAGACCAAGTCCCTATACATGCCACAACTCAAAACAATGTAATCATAATGATAATTTGATAGTGTGATCGATGCTCCGACGACTTCCGATCCCCGAGCTAGCTTGGCGACACTATAAGAAATGAAGAGGAAGGGGGTAAGCTTTAAGCTTAGTAAGTTAGCATGTAAATAATAATCAACTTTGAACATACAATAACATACACATAATATAATGTAAATTAGCACAAAATCATCAAGTGGTCATAGACATATTTTACTCATTTGCATCCTTACCAATAATGTATCCTAAACCGAGATCATTTCTCATGAGTTTTGTGTACGTACCTGTACCACTTCATAACATAATCATAATCTTTCACATCTTTGACATAATCTTTAAATTACCCGTTGAACCACTTGGAATACTAAAGGATACTCGGGAATAACATACACATAGAATCATACCAATTCCATATCCCAGATATGGTCTTACATAGGGCCACATATCGATGCAAATAGCCCAACTACGGTCTTACATGATTCTCATATCGATGCCATGTCCCAGACATGGTCTACACGAAATCTCTTAACAATGCCATATCCCAGATATGGTCTTACATGTAAACTCATAACCCTAATGTCATAACATTTGTATCATATTTATTCCTAAGGTTCAAATGGGAGTTTCGCCATATCGAATCTTTGCCGAACGAATCCATAATGATAATTGTACAAGTCATGCAATAACAAAATATTAAATACATAATATAAGTTGCATTATTTACACACGAACTTACCTCGATACAAAATATTGCTAACTAATTCGATTTAGTCTACGACTTTGTTCTTTCCCCTGTCTAGGTCCGGACTCCATTTTTCTTGATCTATAATAGCAAATTTAGCTCATTTAATTATCACATTGTTCAAATCAGTCCAAAAACCATACTTTGGCAAAATTAGAGTTTTGCCCCTAGACTTTCACATATTTATAAATTAGTCCCTAGGCTCGTAAAATGAAATGTATCCATTTTCTTTGTTACCTAAGCCTAGCCGAACCTAACACATGCTCATAACAGCCCACATTTTCCTTCAAATCAGATTTTTACTACTCATTTTACAACTTTTACAAATAAGTCCTTTTTAGGTGTTTTCATCAAAAATCACTTAGTAAAAGATGTTTATTACACATCAAACTTTCATAATCTCCCATGAAACATCAAAACACATGCATGTCACACATGGGTAAATTTTTAAACATGAACCCTAGCTCAAATAGATGGTAGAAATAGCTAGATCGTTTGATAACAACTTCAAAAACATAAAGAACATTAAAAATGGGACTAGGATGCACTTACAATCAAGCTTTGAAGTTGAAGAAACCCTAGCTATGGTGTTCTTGAGAATTTCGGCTAAGGTAGATGAAGATGGACAAGATTTTTGACTTATTTTCCCTTTTAATTCTTTTATTAACTGAATGATCAAAATGCCCTTTTTACTAAACTTTCAAATTTTACCTACTCATGCCCATTTTTGTCCATAAAAATAGAAATTGGGCAAATTTCTATTTAAGGACCTCTAATTAATAATCCAAAGTTATTTCATACTTAAAGCTTCTAGAATCACATATTTTGCAACTTTTGCAATTTAGTCCTAAAAACCAAATTGGACACACTATCAAAAAAAATTTCTTAACGAAGCTTTCACACAATCATGCAAACATATCATGGACATCAAAACAATCATAAAACAAATATTTTTACTTCGGACTTGTGGTCTCAAAACCACTATTCTGACTAAGCCCAAAATCGGGATGTTACAACTCTCCCCCTTAGGGATTTTCGTCCCCGAAAATCTTATCGGTGAAAAGGTCTGGGTACTGTTTTCTCATGGCTTCCTCGGGTTCCCATGTAGCCTCTTCAACCCCATGTCTTTGCCATAATACTTTCACAAGGGATGTAACACCCCTTACCCGTAATCGACACCTGATCCGGGTACGAGGCATTACCGAACTTAACTTCTTCAATCATACGATATCTATCCATAAAATTTCATGTCAAATTAAAACTTTTCATTCAAGACCATAATGTCCTTATTATAGGTCTACGAGACCCTAAACTCATACCCAGAATGATTTGGGACTAAACCTGAAACTTTTGAACCCTTAGACAAATTTGACATAAAACAAAGTCACACGCCCGTGTGAAGGATGGGAACACGCCCGTGAGGCATATCACATGCCCGTGTTCCACACCCGTGTGGATTTATTTTCCAATTCTAACCTATAGGGGTTTTCACACGACCGGACAACGCCCGTGTCCCTCACACGGCCACGACACGCCCGTGTCTTAGCCCGTGTGTGAAAACCTTAACATTCTGTTTATGATGTCATCATCTCAATGAGGTCACACGGCCAAGGCACACGCCCGTGTCCTTAGACCATGTGTCGAATTAAATTCCTAATTTCAAGTGCAGACTTCACACAGCCTGGGCACACGCCCATATCCATGGTCGTGCCTTCCACACGGCTGAAACACACGGCCGTTTCTCTGTCCGTGTGTTTACTACTGAGCTTACTGACTTGTAAACCTAGCATGCAAGGGGACACACGGTCGATCAACATGCCCATAGGGCTGACCGTGTGTCACACACGGCCTAGATACACGCCCCTGTGTCTACCCGTGTGGACATTTGAAAGGCTATCTACCAAGCCAAATGCCACCCTACACAGCAACCATACTTATGCCAATTCAATCCAACATATATCATAACCATAGAACACTTCTAGGGACTCAAAATCAAAACATCCATACTAGCATACACTTCATGAGTTTCATCATCATTGAATATATGAACTTGTGAAGTATTTGCAAATTTCCCATGACCATTTACAAAATGAATAGAACCACATTAATAGCCAACACTTTGGATAAAAAATATGACATAACAAAATGACCAAGTCCTATACATGCCATACTCAAAATAAGTCTAACTTTGCTATACCAAAGAGAAGTCGATAGTGTGATTCCGAACTCCGACGTCCCACAATCCCCGAGTTAGCTTGGAAATACTACAAGGAAAAGGGAAATGAGAGGGGTAAGCATAAAGCTTAGTAAGTTTGTATGCATAAACAGCAACATAAAGGCTCATAATACCATCCTTCCATTATATTGAATAAAACACAAAGTCTCAAGCACATTGTCATAACTTACTCATGCTTACTCTTACCATTTACATATCATGTCTCATATCGTAAAATTTCTCATGAATTACTCACATGCACCTGTATCACTTCACCACATAACTTTAGTACTAATTTTGCCTCTATTTTAAGCCTAATTATTTATCCCATTGAATCATTTGGGATACTCAAAGATACATAATCGTCATCTTACACATAAACACGACGCCATTGCCACATCCCAGATGTGGTCTTAATAACAATATATATCATCATTAATATCAAACATTTTATAGCTTAATAACACGATGTTGAATTTATTACACACAAACTTACCTCGATTTTAAAATAGGCTAAATTGTCGATCTAGTCTGATACCTTGGCCTTTCCTCGGTCAAGGTTAATTCTTCGTTCTTCTTGATCTATAATAACAATTTAGCTCATTTAATAATCAAATTAATCAACACATCTCAAAGTTCATACTTTGGCAAAATTACCATTTTGCCCTCATATTTTCACAAAATGACTATTTTACCCCTAGGCTCGTAAATCAATTCTAATCAAATTTCTTCCTTTAACGAGCCTAGGTGAACATTTGTTTCTCTTATGGTAACTCTCAATACTCATCATTTCATACATTTACCACATATTTTATAACCTTTACAAAAAGGTCCATTTAGGTGTTTTCATGGAAACACCTTTCAAAAAAGTTGTTTATCTAACAACTAGGACTCATTTTCGTCCATAAAAATGTAGCAAAAAACATAATTGCTCACATGGAAAAACTCTAAACTTTCAACCATTTTGCAAAATAGTCCCCTCATTAGCTAGCTTAAGCTTTAGGGGTTCCAAAAGTACAAATATTATCAAGAAATGATCATCAAATCACTTACTTGTAAGGAGGAGAGATTGCTGAAATTTTTTAGCTTTCAAACCCCTATTTGCTGCTAATTTTTGGTGGAGAAGAAGAGAAGAAAAGATTATATCTTTCCTTTCTTTATTTTATTATAAAACATCAATTTAGTCTACCAAATTCCTACCAACTTTGACTTATTTTTCAACTCCTTGTCCCCTATGGTCGGCCACCCTATATCTAAGGGTCTATTTGCACATTAAGGGCCTCCAATTAATGTTATATGGCTTTTAGACACCTTTAGCTTGAAAAATGGAACTTTTGCACTTTATGCGATTTAGTCCTTTTTCGCAATTAAGCTTGAAATCGCTAAAATTAAAGCACCAAAATTTTCATGCACCTATATAATCATGCTATAACACATAAAATAATACTAAATAATTTTATCTGACCTCGGATTAGTAGTCCCAAAACCACTGTTCTGACTAGCCCCTAAATCGGGCTGTTACAATTCTCCCCCTTAAAGATTTTCATCCCCGAAAATTTTACCGGTGAAAAGGTTGGGATATTAGTTTCTGATAGTCTCCTCGGGCTCCCATGTAGCCTCTTCTACCCCGGCCTTTGCCATAGGACTTTCACAAGAGACATACTTTTGTTTCTCAACTGTTTGACCTCTCGGCCAAAATCTTAACCGGCTCTTCGCCATAAGTCATGTCCGGTCGAATCTCTACCTCTGATGGTACAATCACATGTGAAGGGTCTGATCGGTAGCGACGTAACATAGACATGTGGAAGACATCATGAATCTTTTCCAACTCCTGTGGCAAAGCCAAATGATAAGCTATCGGCCCTATACTCTCGGTAATCTCATAAGGTCCAATAAAACGCGGACTCAATTTGCCTTTCCGGCCAAATCTGAGGACCTTCTTCTATGGTGATACTTTCAGAAACACTTTATCACCTACTTGAAACTCAATCTCCTTCCATTTCAATTCCGAATAGGACTTTTGTCTATCTGAGGCAGCTTTCAGACATTCACGTATCACTTTTACCTTCTCTTCAGTTTCTCTGACTAAATCGACCCCGTGAATCTAACTCTCTCTGAGTTCGGTCCAATACAAGGGTGTTCGGCACTTACGCCCATATAATGCCTCATAAGGTGCCATCTTCAAACTCGACTGAAAGCTGTTATTGTAGGAGAATTCCACCAATGGCAAATATTTCTCCCAATTGCCTTGGAATTCCAAAACACAACATCGAAGAATGTCTTCAAGTACCTGAATTACTCTCTCCGACTGCCCGTCATTTTGCGGATGGAAAGCTGTACTAAAGCTCAATTTTGTGCCTAAAGCTTCTTGTAACCTTTTCCAAAATCGTGACGTAAATCTCAGATCTCTATCCGAAATAATCGACAATGGTACTACAAGAAGTCTTACTATTTCTGATACATACAAATCTGCCAACTTATCAAGCGAGTAGTCAACCCGTACTGGTATGAAATGGGCTGACTTCGTGAGTCTATCGACCACGACCCATACGGCATCTTTCTTTTTCGGTGACAACGGCAAACCCGTCACAAAGTCCATAGTAATACGGTCCCACTTCCACTCGGGAACCATAATAGGCTTAAGTAAACCCGAAGGTACTTGGTGTTTAGCCTTCACTTATTGACAAATTAGACATCTTGATACAAACTCTGAAATATCTTTCTTCATACTCGGCCACCAATACCATTTCTTCAAGTCATTATACATCTTTGTGTTGCCTAGATGTACAGACAAACATCCACTATGTGCTTCATGCAGAATCTTTTGAATAAGCTCATTATCTCTAGGTATACAGACCCTACCTCGGAACATCAAACATCCATCAAGATTTATCCGAAAGTCTGACTCCACATTTGACTCAAATTGAACTCTTTTAGCTTGTAAATCATTGTCGCCTTTCTGAGCTTCATAAACCTCTTGGAGGAACATCGGTCTAGCCTTCAACTCAGCTAGGATAGAACCATCATCTGACAAAACTATCCGTGTATTCATGGCTTTCAGCGCAAACAAGGATTTTCTACTCAAGGCATCGGCGACCACGTTCGCCTTTCCTGGATGGTAGTCAATCACTAACTCATAATCCTTTATTAGCTCTAAACATCTTCTCTGCCTTAGATTCAACTCCTTTTGAGTCATCAAATACTTTAGGCTCTTATGATCCGTGAACACCTGGCATTTCCCACCATACAAATGGTGTCTCCAAATCTTTAGTGCAAATACAATTGCAGCTAACTCCAAATCGTGGGTCGAGTAATTCTTCTCGTGCGGCTTTAACTGTCTAGAGGCATATGCTATCACCATGCCCTCTTGCATGAGTACACAACCTAATCCATTCAGGGATGCATCGCTGTAAACCACGAATTCTTTTCCCGGCTCCAGTTGCACTAAAATAGGAGCTTCAGTCAACAACGCCTTTAGCTTCTCAAAACTCTGCTGGCACTTTTCTGTCCATTAAAACTTTACATCTTTTTGTAACAACCTCATCATCGGAGTAGCAATCAGGGAAAATCCCTTGACAAAACGTCTATAGTGGCCAGCTAGGCCCAGAAAACTCCTAACCTTGGTTACATTCCTTGGTGGCTTCCAATCCACAATTGCTGAAATCTTACTCGGGTCGACTCTGATTCCATCTCCCGAGACAATGTACCCCAAAAACCCAACTTCCTTAAGCCAAAATTCACTTTTACTAAACTTAGCATATAATTTTTTATCTCTCAAAATTTGCAGAACCGTTCTCAAATGTTCAGCATGCTCGTTCTCATCCCGAGAATAGATCAATATATCATCGATGAAAACTACTACAAATTTATCCAAATACGGCCAAAAAATACGATTCATCAAATCCATGAAAACTGCAGGGGCATTTGTTAAACCAAAAGGCATGACCAAAAATTCATAGTGGCCATACCTTGTCCGAAATGCGGTTTTCGGCACATCCGAGTCCTTGACTCTCAATTGATAATATCCAGACCTCAAGTCTATCTTGGAAAACACTATGGCTCCCTTCAGTTGATCAAACAAATCATCGATTCTTGGCAACGAGTACTTGTTCTTCACAGTTACCTTATTGAGCTGCCGATAATCTATACATAACCTCATAGAACCATCTTTTTTCTTCACAAATAATACGGGAGCACCCCACAGAGAATAACTCGGTCTTGCGAAGCCTTTATCCGTCAACTCTTGTAACTGTGCTTTCAGTTCTTTTAGCTCGGTTGGAGCCATTCTGTATTGAGCAATAGAAATGGGGGCAGTACCAGGAGCTGACTCAATCCCAAATTTGATTTCTCTAACCGGAGGTAGCCCTGGCAATTCCTCCGGGAAAACATCCGAATACTCACATACTAAGGGCACTGATTCAATTCTTAACTCAGTCTCTCTAGCATTCATCACAAAGGCAAGGTAAGTTTCGTACCCCTTTCTTAGATACTTCTGAGTCAACAAGAAAGATATCACTACTGGAAATCTGTCTTGCTCATCTGATTCTACACGAATAAGATCCCCACTTTCACATTTCAACTCAATAAACTTCCTTCCACAATTCCCTATCACATCATGAGTGGTTAACCAATCCATCCCAGGGATGACATCGAATTCATCAAGCGACAATAACATGAGATTAGCCGGAGAGTAATGACCTCTAATCATCAAAGGACAATCTTTGCATACTCTATCGACTAACACACATTTGCCTAAGGGATTTGACACTCTTATTACAAATTCGGTAGATTCTACAGGCATGTTCATATTATAGACTAATTTCATGCAAATATACGAGTGGGTAGATCCCGGATCAATCAAAGCTATAACATGAGTATTGTAAAGAGAAAATGTACCCGTAATTACGTCGGGGGAGGACACCTTCTCGCGAGCACCAATGGCATATGTTCTCGCCGGTGCTCTACCCTCAGCTCTTGCAGTCTGCTCCCTAGATATGTTCTTACTACTCATTTCATTTCCTGGGTTTCTCTGTGGTCTTCCTCTAGCAGTACTTCCCAGTCTTGCATTCTGAGGTCTCTCTTTCTCACCCACCTCGGGGTAATCTCTGATAAAATGGTCTAGGGATATACACTTGAAACAAGCTTTCTCGTTTGCTCGACACTCCCCGGGATGACATTTTCTACACTGCGGACATTCTGGTCTACTCGGTCGAGCGTTGCCAACACTAGCAACTGAAGTAGTCTGAGCCTTAGACCCCGGGTACTATCTACCCTTACTTCTGCTCGAAAACCCAACTGAAGTGGCCAACCGAATAGTGAAATATCTTGACTTCTTGGATGAGGATTGGAATGACTTGCCTAATAGTCTCTTCTTCGAGTCGCGAGACTCGCTTTCAGCCTTCTTTTTCTCTTTAACCAGTTCCCCAGCCTTACAGGCTCTGTTTACCAGCACCACAAATTCTTTTAGTTCGAGGACACCAATAAACAAACGGACATCCTCATTTAACCCATTCTCGAACCTTTTGCACATAATGGCTTCTGTTGATACGCACTCTCAAGCGTATTTGCTAAGCCTTACAAACTCACGCTCATATTCAGTCACTGTCATTCGACCTTGCTTTAGCTCTAAGAATTCCTTTCTTTTTTGGTCAATGAACCTTTGACTAATGTACTTCTTCCGGAATTCCTCTTGGAAGAATTCCTAGTTAACTCTCTCCCTTGGTACCACTGACACAAAGGTGTTCCACCACTGATAAGCTGAATCTCTCAAGAGAGATACTACACACTTCATGCACTTTTCAGGCGTGCATGACAACTCATCGAATACCCTGATGGTATTCTCAAGCCAAAATTTCACCCTCTAAGGACCATCATCTTTACTGGCTCAAAATTCCTCAGCTCCTTACTTCCGGATCTTGTCAACCGGAAGCCTTTCTCTTCTTACTACCTCTACCACCTGGGGAGCTACAGGGGTAGGCTGAGGAATAGGTGGGGGTGGAGGGGTTGAGTATTAGGATTTGCTCGTATATAATTAGTATACCAGTTGCTCATCATATGGAGAAAGGCTTCTAGAGCCTCTTCTCCCTGACCCAAAGTCTCGGGTCTACTTTCTACTGGCGCAGTCCCTTGCGGGAGCCGGCGCATTACTTGCAGCATCATCGGCTGCAGTTCGATCGGGATCCATTTACTATATAAAAACATAATTCAAATCGTTAGGAGTCGTCACACTATCATTAAGCAAATACTCATTCATATGGCATGTATAGCTAGACCCATACTCAGGCTACGTTAGTCCGAGAATCGACTAAACCGTAGCTCTGATACCATTAAATGTAACACCCCTTACCCGTAACCAACACCTGATCCGGGACCGAGGCATTAACGAACTTAACTTGTTTAATCATACGATATCTATCCATAAAACTTCATGTCAAATTAAAACTTTTCATTCGAGACCATAATGTCCTTATTATAGGTCTACGAGACCTTAAACTCATACCCGAAATGATTCGGGACTAAACCTGAAAATTTTGAACCCTTAGACAAATTTGACATAAAACAGGGTCACACGCCCGTGTGAAGGATGGGAACACGCCCGTGTGGCATATCACATGCCCGTGTTCCACACCCGTGTGGATTTATTTTCCAATTCGAACCTACAGGGGTTTTCACACGGTCGGACACACACCCGTGTCTTAGCCCGTGTGTGAAAACCTTGACATTCTGTTTATGATGTCATCATCTCAATAAGGTCACACGGCCAAGGCACACACCCGTTGTAACACCCCTTACCCGCGTTCAAAGCCAGAACCAGATACGAGGCATTACCGAACTTAACTTGCTTAAACATACAACATCGGGCCATAAAATTTTGTTTCAACTTAAAACTTCTTATTCGTACTCATAAAGTCCCTATTATGGGCCTACGAGACCCAAAACTTACATACGAAGTACTTCGGGACTAAACCTGCAACTTGTGAACACTTAGACCAATTTGACATATAACAGGGCTACACGCCCGTGTGGCATATCACATGCCCGTGTTCCACACCCGTGTGGAATTATTTCCAAATTCGAACCTACAGGGGTTTTCACACGGCCAAACACACGTCCGTGTCCCTCACACGGCCACGACACGCCTGTGTCTTAACTCGTGTGCAAAAACCATGGCATTATGTTTATGACATCATCACCTCACTAAGGTCACACGGCTAAGGCACACGCCCGTGTCCTTAGACCGTGTGTCGAATTAAATTCCTAATTTCAGGTGCAGACTTCACACGGCCTGGGAACATGTCCATGTTCTTGGCCGTGCCTCCCACACGGCTGAGACACACGACCATGTCTCTGCCCGTGTGTTTACTACTGAGCATACTGACTTGCAAACCTAGCATGCAAGGGGACACACGGCTAATCAACACGCCCATAGGGCTGACCGTGTGTCACACATGGCCTAGACACATACCCGTGTGTCTACCCGTATGGACAATTATATGGCTATCTACCAAGTCATTTGCCACCCTACAAAGCAACCACACTTATTCCAAATCAAATCAACATATATCATGACCATAAGGCACTTCTAAGAACTCAAAATTTAAGACATCCACACAAGCATGCATTTTTAATGAATTTCATCATCATTGAATATAAGAACTTGTCAAGTATTGGCCAATTTCCAATGACCATTTACAAAATGAATTGAACAACATTAATAGCCAACACTTTGGCTAACAAATATGACATAACAAAATGACCAAGTCCTAAACATGGCATACTCAAAATGAATCTAACTTGGCTATACCAAAAATTAGTCGATAGTGTGATTTCCGAACTCTGACGTTCCACGAATTCTTGTGTAACACCCCTTACCTGTGTTCAAAGCTGGAACTGAATACGAGGCATTACCTAACTCAACTTGCTTAAACATACAACATCGACCATAAAATTTCGCTTCAAACTTAAAACTTTTCATTTATACTCATAATGTTCCTATTATGGGCCTACGAGACCCAAAACTTACACCCGGAATGATTTGGGACTAAACCGGAAACTTTTGAACACTTAGACAATTTGACATAAAACAGGTACACACGCCCGTGTGAAAGAGGGAACACGCCCGTGTGGCATATCACATGCCCATGTTCCACACCCGTGTGGATTTATTTTCCGCCGAACCTCTGAGGATTTCACACGACGACGACACGCGCGTGTCCACGGCGTGTCCTCACACGGCCTCGACACGCTCGTGTCTTAGCCCGTGTGCAAAAACCATGGCATTCTATTTGTGATGTCATCACCTCACTAAGGTCACACGGCCAAGGCACACGCCCATGTCCTTAGATCATGTGTCGAATTAAATTCTCAATTTCAGGTGTAGACTTCACACGGCCTGGGCACACGCCTATATCCATGGCCGTGCCTTCCACACGGCTGAGACACACGGTCGTGTCTCTGCCCGTGTGTTTACTACTGAGCATACTTACTTGTAAACCTAGCATGCATGGGGACACACTGCCTCTCCACACGCCAATGGGGCTGACCGTGTGGCACACACGGCCTAGACACATGCCCGTGTGCCTACCCGTGTGGACAATTATCTGGCTATCTACCAAGTCATTTGCCACCCTACAAAGCAACCACACTTATATCAAATCAATTCAACATATATCATGACCATAAGACACTTCTAAGAACTCAAAATTTAAAACATCCACACAAGCATGCATTTCATGAATTTCATCATCATTGAATATATAAACTTGTCAAGTATTGGCCCAATTCCAAATGACCACTTACAAAATGAATTTGATAACATGAATAGCCAACATTTTGGCTAACAATTATGACATAACAAAATGATCAAGTCCTATACATGCCATACTCAAAATGAATCTAACTTGGCTATACCAAAGAGTAGTCGATAGTGTGATTTCTGAACTCTGACGTTCCACGAATTCTCGAACAAACTTGGCAATGCTACAAGGAAAAAGGAAATGAGAAGGGTAAGCATAAAGCTTAGTAAGTTTGCATGAAATAAATAGCTACATAAAGCTCGTAATGTCATCCATCCATTGCATTGAAATAAAAAACAAGTCTCAAGCTCATTTCCATAACTTACTCATACTTATTCTTACCGATTATATATCATGCCACATATCGTAAACCATTCTCGTGAATTACTCACACATATACCTATCTCATTTGGGATATTCGGAGATACATGATCATCCTCATTCACATAATTACGACGCCAATGCCACATCCCAGATGTGGTCTTATGTGGGGTCACTTCTATGTGCCGATGCCATATCCCAGATATGGTCTTATACGGGATCTTATACCGATTGTCTATGCCATATCTCGGATATGGTCTTATACGATTTTCATATTCAATGCCGATGCCATATCCCAGATATGGTCTTGTACGAAATTTCTATTTGGTGCTGAGGCCATGTCCCGGACATGGTCTTATACGGGACCCTACTCATCTCAAATCTTGATGATATTATTCTCTCATTTATTTAAGTCCAACCGGGACTTCAACATAACAATTCTCATCATTTTCTCATTCAACATCGTTACTCAAATTCATAGAAATAATGTTCGTCATCACTAATATCAAACATTTTAAAACTAAATAACATGATGTTGAGTTTATTACACACAAACTTACCTCGATTTCCAAAATAGGCCAATTTGCCAATCTAGTCTGATACCTTGCCCTTTCCTCGGTCAAGGTTAATTCCTCGTTCTACTTTATCTATATTAGCAAATTAGCTCATTTAATTATCACATTAATAAATACATTTCGATAACCAAGATTTTGGCAAAATTACCATTTTGCCCTTAAGCTTTCACAAAATGACCATTTTACCCCTAGGCTCGGAAATCAATTCTAATCAAATTTCTTTCTTTATCGAGCCTAGATAAACATTTATTACTCTTATGATAGCCCTCAATACTCATTATTTCTCACATTTACCACATAATTTACAACCTTTACAAAAAGGTCCTTTTAATGGTAACACCTTTCACAGAAGTTGTTTATCTAACAACTAGGACTCATTTTCTTTCATAAAAATGCAGCAAAAAACATAAATGCTCACATGGAAAAACCCTAAACTTTCAACCTTTTTTGCAAAATAGTCCCCTCTTTAGCTAGCTTAAGCTTTAGGGGTTCCAAAAGTACAAAAATTATCAAAGAATGGCCATTAAAGCACTTACTTGCAAGAAGAAAAGCTTGCTGAAATTTTTTGAGCTCTCAACCCCTATTTTGCTGCTAATTTTTGGTGGAGAAGATGGAGAGAAAAGATGATATTTTTCTTTTCTTTATTTTATTAATAAAAATCAATTTAATCCACCTAATACCAACAACTTTGACCAATTTTGACATTGTTTGTCCCCTATGGCCGGCCACCCTATTACTAAGGGGTCTAATTGCACTTTAAGGGCCTCCAATTAATATTCTATGGCTTTTAGACACCTTTAGCTTGTAAAATGGAACTTTCGCACTTTATTCGATTTAGTCTTTTTTCGCAATTAAGCATGAAATCGCTAAAATTAAAGCACCAAGATTTTAATGCACCTATATAATCATGCTTTAACTCATAAAATAATACTAAAATAATTTTCTTTGACCTCAGAATAGTAGTTCCGAAACCATTGTTCCGACTAGCCCCTAAATCGGGCTGTTACATCTCGAGCTAACTTGGCAATGCTACAAGGAAAAGGGAAATGAGAGGAGTAAGCATAAAGCTTAGTAAGTTTGCATGAAATAAATAGTAACATAAAGCTCGTAATGTCATCCATCCATTGCATTGAATAAAAACACAAGTCTTAAGCTCATTTCCATAACTTACTCATACTTACTCTTACCATTTACATATCATGTCTCATATCGTAAAATTTCTTGTGAATTACTCACATGCACCTGTGTTACTTCACCACATAACTTTAGTACTAATTTTGTCTCTACTAAGCTTGACTATTTATCCCATTGATATTCAAATATACATAATCATCATCTTACATATAAACACGATGCCATTGCCACATCCCGGATGTGGTCTTATATGGGGTCACATCTCGATGCCGATGCCATATCCCGGATATGGACTTATACGGGATCTCATTTCGGTGTCGATGCCATATCGCAGATATGGTCTTATACGACTTTCATATTCGATGCCGATGTCATATCCCAGATATGGTCTTATACGGGATCTCAACTCGGTGCCGAGGCCACGTCCCAGACATGGTCTTATTTGGGACCTTACCCTTCTCAAGCCTTGATGATAATATTCTCTCATTTATTTAAGTCCAACCGGGACTTCAACATCATGGGTTCTCATTATTTCATCATTCAACATCATTACTCAAATTCATAGAAACAATATACATCATCATTAAAATCGAACATTTTAAGGCTTAATAACACGGTTTTGAATTTATTACACATAAACTTACCTCGATTTCAAAATAGGCTAAATTACCGATCTAGTCTGATACCTTGCCCTTTCCTCGATCAAGGTTAATTCTTCATTCTTCTTGATCTATAATAACAATTTAGCTCATTTAATAATCACATTAATCAACACATCTCATAATTCATACTTTGGCAAAATTACCATTTTGCCCTCATACTTTCACAAAATGACTATTTTACCCCTAGGCTCGTAATTCGATTTCAATCGAATTTCCTCCATTTACAAGCCTAGATGAACATTTATTACTCCTATGGCAACTCTCAATACTCATTATTTCACACATTTACCACATATTTACAACCTTATCAAAAAGGTCCTTTTAGGTGTTTTCATGGTAACACCCTTCACAAAAGTTGTTTATCTAACAACTAAGACTCATTTTCTTCCATAAAAATGCAGTAAACAACTTAAATGCTCACATGGAAAAACTCAAAACTCTCAACCATTTTGGAAAATAGTCCCCTCTTTAGCTAGCTTAAGCTTTAGGGGTTCCAAAAGTACAATTATATCAAGAAAAATCACCAAAGTCACTTACTTTCAAAGGTGAGAAGTTGCTGAAAATTTTGAGCTCTCAAACCCCTATTTTGCTTGTATTTTTCGGTGGAGAAGATGGAGAGAAAAGATGATATCTTTTCTTTCTTTATTTTATGATTAAAAATCAATTTAATCACCAAATTTTCACCTAACCAAATGACAAAGTCTTTTCTTTGTCCCTATGGTCGGCCACCTCTTAAAACAAGGCCTAATTGCACATTAGGGACCTCCAATTAATATTCCTTAGCTATTTGACACCTCTAGCTTGTAAAATAAAACTTTCGCACTTTATGCGATTTAGTCCTTCTTCAAAATTAAGCATAAAATCGCTAAAATTAAAGCACCAAAATTTTCATGCACTCTTGCAATCATGTTATAACACATAAAATATTATAAAAATAATTCTCTCCGACCTTGGATTAGTGGTTCCGAAACCACTGTTCTGACTAGCCCCTAAATCGGGATGTTACACCCGTGTCCTTAGATCGTGTGTCGAATTAAATTCTTAATTTCAGGTGTAGACTTCACACGGCCTGGGCACACACCCATATCCATGGTCGTGCCTTCCACACGGCTGAAACACACGGCCTTGTCTCTGCCCGTGTGTTTACTATTAAGCTTACTGACTTGTAAACCTAGCATGCAAGGGGACACACGGCCGATCAACACGCCCATGGGGTTGACCGTGTGTCACACACGGCCTAGACACATGCCCCTGTGTCTACTCGTGTGGACATTTGAAAGGCTATCTACCAAGCCAAATGCCACCCTACAAAGCAACCATACTTATGCCAATTCAATCCAACATATATCATAACCATAGAACACTTCTAGGGACTCAAAATCAAAACATCCATACTAGCATACACTTCATGAGTTTCATCATCATTGAATATATGAACTTGTCAAGTATTTGCCAATTTCCCATGACCATTTACAAAATGAATAGAACCACATTAATAGCCAACACTTTGGCTAACAAATATGACATAACAAAATGACCAAGTCCTATACATGCTATACTCAAAATAAGTCTAACTTTGCTATACCAAAGAGAAGTCGGTAGTGTGATTCCGAACTCCGACGTCCCACAATCCCCGAGTTAGCTTGGCGATACTACAAGGAAAAGGGAAATGAGAGGGGTAAGCATAAAGCTTAGTAAGTTTGTATGCATAAACAGCAACATAAAGGCTCATAATACCATCCTTCCATTGTATTGAATAAAACACAAAGTCTCAAGAACATTGCCATAACTTACTCATGCTTACTCTTACCATTTACATATCATGTCTCATATCGTAAAATTTCTCATGAATTACTCACATGCACCTGTATCACTTCACCACATAACTTTAGTACTAATTTTGCCTCTATTTTAAGCCTAATTATTTATCCCATTGAATCATTTGGGATACTCAAAGATACATAATCGTCATCTTACACATAAACACGACGCCATTGCCATATCCCAGATGTCGTCTTACATGGGTTCCCATCTCGATGCCGATGCCATATCCCGGATATGGTCTTATACGGGATCTCATTTCAGTACCGATGCCATATCCCAGATAAGGTTTTATACGATTTTCATATTCAATGCTGATGCCATATCCCAGATATGGTCTTACACGGGTTTCAATTCGGTACCGAGGCCACGTCCCAGACATGGTCTTATACGGGACCTTACCCATCTCAAGTATTGATGATAATATTCCCTCATTTATTTAAGTCCAACTGAGACTTCAATATCATAGGTTCTCATTATTTCATCATTCAACATCGTTACTCAAAATTCATAGAAACAATATATATCATCATTAATATCAAACATTTTAAAGCTTAATAACACGGTTTTGAATTTATTACACACAAACTTACATCGATTTCAAAATAGGCTAAATTGTCGATCTAGTCCAATACCTTGCCCTTTCCTTGGTCAAGGTTAATTCTTCGTTCTTCTTGATCTATAATAACAATTTAGTTCATTTAATAATCACATTAATCAACACATCTCAAAATTCATACTTTGGCAAAATTACCATTTTGCCCTCATACTTTTACAAAATGACTATTTTACCCCTAGGCTCGTAAATCAATTCTAATCAAATTTCTTCCTTTAACGAGCCTAGGTGAACATTTGTTTCTCTTATGGCAACTCTCAATACTCATCATTTCACACATTTACCACATATTTTATAACCTTTACAAAAAGGTCCCTTTAGGTGTTTTCATGGAAACACCTTTCACAAAAGTTGTTTATCTAACAACTAGGACTCATTTTCTTCCATAAAAATGTAGCAAACAACATAATTGCTCACATGGAAAAACCTTAAACTTTCAAACATTTTGCAAAATAGTCCCCTCATTAGCTAGCTTAAGCTTTAGGGGTTCCAAAAGTACAAATATTATTAAGAAATGATCATCAAATCACTTACTTGTAAGGAGGAGAGCTTGCTGAAATTTTTGAGCTTTCAAACCCCTATTTGCTGCAAATTTTTGGTGGAGAAGAAGAGAAGAAAAGATGATATCTTTCCTTTCTTTATTTTATTATAAAACATCAATTTACTCCACCAAATTCCTACCAACTTTGACTTATTTTTCAACTCCTTGTCCCCTATGGCCGGCCACCCTATATCTAAGGGTCTATTTGCACATTAAGGGCCTCCAATTAATGATCTATGGCTTTTAGAAACCTTTAGCTTGAAAAATGGAACTTTCACACTTTATGCGATTTAGTCCTTTTTTGCAATTAAGCATGAAATCGCTAAAATTAAAGCACCAAAATTTTCATGCACCTATATAGTCATGCTATAACACATAAAATAATACTAAATAATTTTTTCCGACCTCGAATTAGTAGTCCCGAAACCACTTTTTTGACTAGCCCCTAAATCAGGCTGTTACAAGGGCTATACTTTTATTCCTCAATTGACTGACTTCCCGAGCCAAAATCTTAATCGACTCTTCGCCATAAATCATATCCGGCCGAATCTCAACCTCTAACGGTTAAATCACATGCGAAGGGTCTGATCGGTAACGACGCAACATAGACACGTGGAACACATTATGGATCTTTTCCAACTCAGATGGCAAAGCCAACCGATATGCTACCGGCCCTATTCTTTCAGTAATCTCATACGGTCTAATAAAGCGTGGACTTAATTTGCCTTTCCGGCAAAACCTCAAAACTTTCTTCCACAGAGAAACTTTTAAGAATACCTTATCACCGACCCGAAACTCGATCTCTTTCCATTTCAAATCTGCGTAGGATTTCTGTCTATCCGAAGCGGCTTTCAAACAATCACGTATTATCTTTATCTTTTCTTCAGTTTCTCTAACTAAATCAACTCCGTGAATCTGATTCTCTCTGAGTTCGGTCTAATACAAGGGTGTTCGGCACTTACGCCCATACAATGCCTCATAAGGCGCCGTTTTCAAACTCGACTGAAAACTATTGTTGTAGGCAAATTCCACCAACGGTAAATACTTTTCCCAACTACCTTGGAACTCAAAAATACAACATCGCAACATATCTTCAAGAATTTGAATTACTCATTCTAACTGACTGTCAGTTTGCGGATGGAAAGCGGTACTAAATTTCAATTTCGTACCTAAAGCTTCTTGTAACTTTTTCCAAAACCGCGAAGTGAACCTTGGATCTCTATCCAATATAATCGACAAAGGCACTCCGTGCAATCTCACAATTTCAGAAATATACAATTCGGTTAGCTTATCAAGTGAGTAGTCAGTACGTACAGGAATAAAATAAGCCGATTTCCTAAGCCTATCAACCACAACCCAAACGGCATCTTTCTTTTTCGGTGTCAAGGGCAAACCCGTCACAAAGTCCATAGTAATTCTGTCCCATTTCCACTCAGGAACCATCACAGGCTAAAGTAAACCCGAAGGTACTTGGTGTTCGGCCTTTACTTGTTGACAAACTAAGCATCTCGACACAAACTCTGAAATGTCTCTTTTCATTCCTGACCACCAATACATTTTCTTCAAGTCATTATACATCTTCGTACTGCCCGGATGAACAGATAAACATCCACTATGTGCCTTATGCAAAATTTTCCGAATAAGCTCATCATCTCCCAATACACGGACCCTATCTCGAAACATCAAACATCCATTAGAACTAATCTGATAGTCTGACTCCATACCCGATTCACATTGAACTCTTTTAGCTTGCAAATCAATGTCGCCTTTCTGAGCTTCACAAATCTCTTGGAGAAACATCGGTCTAGCTCTCAACTCAGCTAGAATAGAACCATCATCTGATAAAGCCAACCGTGTATTCATAGCCCTTAAAGCAAATAAGGATTTCCTACTCAAGGCATCGGCGACCACGTTCGCCTTTCTCGGGTGATAGTCAACCACTAGCTCATAATCTTTTATCAACTCTAGCCATCTCCGTTGCCTTAGGTTCAAATCCCTTTGAGTCATCAAGTACTTTAGAATTTTATGATCAGTGAATACCCGACATTTCTCACCATACAAATGGTGTCTCCAGATCTTTAATGCAAACACAATGGCGACTAGCTCTAAATCATGTGTCGGATAGTTTTTCTCATGTGGTTTCAGCTGTCTTGAGGCATAAGCTATTACCTTGCCTTCTTGCATAAGTACACAACCCAATCCATTCAAGAATGCATCACTATAAACTACAAATTCTTTTCCCGGTTCAGGTTGTACTAAAACTGGAGCCTCAGTCAACAATACCTTTAGTTTCTCAAAACTCTGTTGGCACTTTTCTGTCCATTCAAACTTGACATCTTTCTGTAACAACCTCGTCATCGGAATAGCAATCGTGGAAAATCCTTTAACAAACCGTCTGTAATAACCGACTAAGCCTAGAAAGCTTCTAACCTCTGACACATTCATCGGCGGTTTCCATTCAACAATAGCTAAAATCTTACTCGGGTTAACTCGAATACCATCACCTGAAACAATGTGCCCCAAAATTCTTGCTTCTCGAAGCCAAAACTCACTTTTACTAAATTTAGCATAGAACTGTTTATCTCTCAAAGTTTGTAAAACTGTTCTCAAGTGCTCGGCATGCTCAGTCTCATCACGAGAATAAATCAGTATATCATCAATAAAAACAACAAATTTATCCAAGTACGGTCGAAAAATACGGTTCATCAAATCCATAAACATAGCAGGAGCATTTGTTAAACCAAAAGGCATAACTAAAAATTCATAGTGACCATACCTCATCCGAAAAGTAGTTTTCGGCACATCTGAGTCTTTAACTATCAACTGGTAGTAACCAGACCTCAAGTTAATCTTGGAAAATACTGTGGCTCCCTTCAATTGGTCAAATAAATCATCTATTCTCGGTAAAGGATACTTATTCTTTATGGTCACCATATTGAGCTATCGGTAGTCAATGCAAAGCCTCATAGATCCATCTTTCTTTTTCACAAATAATACCGGTGCACCCCACGAAGAAAAACTAGGTCTCGCAAAACCTTTATCCGTCAATTCTTGCAACTGAGCTTTCAACTTCTTTAATTCGGTCGAAGCCATTCTGTACGGAGTAATCAAAATAGGAGCAGTACTAGGGACTAACTCAATATCAAATTCAACTTCTCTAATTGGAGGCAATTCGGGCAACTCCTCCGAAAACACATCCGAATACTCACATACTACCGGCACTAACTCAATCTTTACCTCAGATACATTGGTATTCAACATAAAGGCAAGATAAGATTCGCACCCTTTTTTATATACCTCTGAGCTGTCATAAAAGAGACCACAACTGGCAATCTATCCGATTCATCTGATTCAAACCGAAGAACATCACCACTTTCACATTTCAATTTAATAATTTTCCTTCCATAATTTACTACCACATCATGCATGGTCAACCAATCCATACCAAGTATTATATCAAATTCATCAAACGGAAAAAGCATAAGGTTAGCCGGAAAATAGTGACCTCTAATTATCAAAGGACAATTCTTACATACTTTGTCTACTAATACATACTTGCCTAAAGGATTTGACACTTTTATCACAAATTCTGTAGACTCAACAGGCATATTCATACTAGATACCAATTTCACACAAACATAAGAATGGATAGACCTCGGATCAATCAAAGCAACAATAGAAGTATCATAAAGAGAAAAAGTACCTGTAATCACATCAGGAGATGAAGCCTCTTCGCGAGCGCGAATGGCATAAGTCCTCGCAGGTGCTCTACCTTCGGGCCTTACAGCTGGATCTCTAGGTGCACTCTTGTTATTCGCTCTCCCTAATTTCTCTGTGGCCTTCCTCTAGGAGCAGCATTACCAGATCTCGTACTCTGAAATTTCTCTTTTTCAGCCATCTTAGGGCAATCTCTAATGAAATGATCTTGGGAACCACACTTGAAACAAGTTCGATCATTCACTCGGCACTCACCGGGGTGACGTCTATCGCAATGCAGGCATTCAGGTCTACTAGGTCGAGCATTACCCACACTTGCTATCGAAGTAGTCTAAGCCTTATAACCCAAATACTGTTTCCCATGGTTTCGGTTTGAGAACCCAACTGAAGCACTTGATCGAGTATTAAACTCTCTCAGTTTCTTAGATGAGGACTAAAGTGATTTACCCATATGTCTCTTCTCCGAGTCTCTAGACTCAAACTCAGCTTTTCTTTTCTCTTTGGCCAACTCCTCGGCCTTACAAGCTCTCTCTACAAGCACAACGAATTCTTTCAGTTCAAGAATGCCAACCAATAATCAGATGTCTTCGTTCAGCCCATCTTTAAATCTCTTACACATGATGGCTTCAGTCAAAACACATTCTCGAGCGTATTTGCTCAGTCTTACAAATTCACGCTCATATTCTGTTATCGTCATTTGGCCCTATTTTAACTAAAGGAATTCTTTCCGTTTCTGATCGATAAACCTCTGGCTAATGTACTTCTTACGGAACTCTTCTTGGAAAAATTCCCAATTAACTCTCTCTCTCGGTACAACCGGCACAAGGGTGTTCCACCACTGATAAGCCTAGTCTCTCAAAAGTGATACAACACATTTCATACATTCCTCAGGTGTGCATGATAACTCATCAAATACCCTAATGATATTCTCAAGCCAGAACTCTGCCCTTTCGGGATCATCATCTATACCAGCTCGGAACTCTTCGGTTCCCTGTTTTCGAATCTTATCAACTGGAGGACTATTCAATCTCATGAAGTCCATACCTTAAGGTGCTACGGGAATTGGCTGAGGAATAGGTGGGGGTTGAGGGGGTTGAGCGTTCAGGTTCATTCGAACGAACTCCGTATACTAGGCGTTCCTCATATGGAGAAAGGCTTTCCTCGCCTCTTCTCCTCCTCCCTGACTCACAATTACGGGTCTACTTTCAACTGGCGCTGCCACTTGAGCAAGAGCCGGCGCATTACTTTCTACATCATCAGCTTCAGCTCGATTGGTATCCATTACTATATGAAAACAAAATTTAAAAGGTCAACAGTCGTCACACTATCACAATTCATTTATTGCATGTATAGCTAGACTCGTGCACACGCTACGTTAGTCTGAGAATTGACTAAACTGTAGCTCTGATACCACTAAATGTAACACATTTACCCGTATCCGACACCGGGATAAGGTACGAGGCATTACCAGACTTATTCACAAATAAACATTCAAAATCGAGACATGAATTTCCACTCAAATTTAAAAATTTTCATCAACATTCATATCGTCCCTTAAACGAGCCTACGAGGCCCAAAACATACATTAAGAGTGGTTCGGGACTGAACCGAGAACTTTGAAGACTTTCGGGAAACTTAGAGAATTTTTCATGAAAAAGGTCCACACGCCCGTGTGACATATCACACGCCCGTGCTTCAGGCCGTGTCCAAAATAGGGGACATTTTGTTTATGATGTCATCAACCAAATAAGGTCACACGACCAAGGCACACGCCTGTGTCCTTAGGCCGTGTGGCGAATTAAATTCCGAAAATCAAGTGCAGACTTTACACGGCCTAGGCACATGCCCATGTCCTATGGCTGTGTCCCTCAAATGGCTGAGACACACGGCCGTGTCTCGTGCCCATCTGTTTACTACTGGGCATTCTGTTTCTCAAAACTAAGGTGCAGGGGACACACGGCCAGAACACACGCCCTTGGGGCAAGCCATGTGTCACATACGGCCTAGACACAGCCCGTGTGTCTACCCGTGTGGACAACTTTAAGGCTATTTTCCAAGCCATTTGTCACCCTCAATAACACATACACACTTACACACCTCAATGACAACTAACATGGCATAAATAAGCACTTAAACACTCATAAACATGTCTCATACATGGCAACTTCTTATCACTTTATACTTTCTTAAGACTCCATATTATGACAAATCCAATTTTACCAACTCATAAACAAATAAGCATCATTCCCTGGATTGCATGCATGCATTTTCATACCAACATATACACACACAAAACTACCATCCTTTATCCAACCCAAGTTTAGTAAATCACATGCAACACATCATCATACGACCATCAATAACCATAGGCCATATCACAATGACATTGACACTTGCATTCATATATGAATAGAATTACAACCCAATAATCAATATGAGCCACACCCCATGGCCTTATACAAAATGAATCAAATATCATCATAAGCCAACACATTTGGCTAAACCAATATGACATGTAACAAAAAGACCAAGTCCCTATACATGCCATAACTTAAAACAATGTAATCATAAGTACCCAAAATGATAATTTGATAGTGTGATCGATGCTCCGACGACTTTCGATCCCCGAGCTAGCTTGGCGACACTATAAGAAATGAAGAGGAAGGGGGTAAGCTTTAAGCTTAGTAAGTTATCATGTAAATAATAATCAACTTTGAACATACAATAACATACACATAATATAATGTAAATTAGCACAAAATCATCAAGTGATCATAGACATATTTTACTCATTTGCATCCTTACCAATAATGCATCCTAAACTAAGATCATTTCTCATGAGTTTTGCGTACGTACCTGTACCACTTCATAACATAATCATAATATTTCACATCTTTGACATAATCTTTAAATTACCCATTGAACCACTTGGAATACTAAAGGATACTCGGGAATAACATACACATAGAATCATACCAATGCCATATCCCAGATATGGTCTTACATAAGGCCACATATGGATGCCAATAGCCCAGCTACGGTCTTACACGATTCTCATATCGATGCCATGTCCAAGACATGGTCTTACACAAAATCTCATAACGATGCCATATCCTAGATATGGTCTTACACGTAAACTCATAACCCTAATGTCATGACATTTGTATCCTATTTATTCCTAAGGTTCAAACGGGAGTTTCGCTATATCGAATCTTTGCCGAACGAATCAATAATGATAATTGTACAAGTCATGCAATAACAAAATATTAAATACATAATATAAGTTGCATTATTTACACACGAACTTACCTCGATACAAAATATGGCTAACTAATTCGATTTAGTCCACAACTTTGTTCTTTCCCCGGTCTAGGTCCGGACTCCGTTTTTCTTAATCTATAATAGCAAATTTAGCTGATTTAATTATCACATTGTTCAAATCAGTCCAAAAACCATACTTTGGCAAAATTATAGTTTTGCCCCTAGACTTTCACATATTTACAAATTAGTCCCTAGGCTCATAAAATGAAATGCATCCATTTTCTTTGTTACCTAAGCCTAGCCGAACCTAACACATGCTCATAACAACCCATATTTTCCTTTAAATCAGATTTTTACTACTCATTTTACAACTTTTACAAATAAGCCCTTTTTAGGTGTTTTCATCAAAAATCACTTAGTAAAAGATGTTTATTACACATCAAACTTTCATAATCTACCATGAAACATCAAAACACATACATCACGCATGGGTAAATTTTTAAACATGAACCCTAGCTCAAATAAATGGTAGAAATAGTTAGATCGGTTGATAACAACTTCAAAAACGTAAAGAACATTAAAAACGGGGCTAGGATGCACTTACAATGAAGCTTGGAAGTTGAAGAAACCCTAGCTATGGTGTTCTTGAGAATTTCAGCTAAGGTAGATGAAGATGGACAAGATTTTTGACTTATTTTCCCTTTTAATTCTTTTATTAACCAAATGACCAAAATGCCTTTTTTACTAAACTTTCAAATTTTATCTACTCATGCCCATTTTTGTCCATAAAAATAGAAATTTGGCAAATTGCTATTCAAGGACCTCTAATTAATAATCCAAAGTTATTTCATACTTAAAGCTTCTAGAATCACATATTTTGCAACTTTTGCAATTTAGTCCTAAAAACCAAATTAGACACTCTATCAACAAAATTTATTATCGAAGCTTTCACACAATCATACAAACATATCATGCACCTGAAAACAATCATAAAACAAATATTTCTACTTCGAATTTGTGGTCTTGAAACCACTATTCTGACTAAGCCCAAAATCGGGATGTTACACGTCAAACTTAGCTGAGTGTATCAATTTTGTACTAAAGGGGACGTGTCATTTGCCGATAACCTCATTGTGAAAGAAACATACTTTCGCCTGACTGCGTTGTAACACCCCTTACCCGTATTCTACGCCAAAACCGGGTATGAGGCGTTACCGTACTTAACTCACTTGGTCATGCAACTTTGGTCTATAAAATTTCATTCCAACTTAAAATATCTCTTTCACAATCAAAACATTCTCATTAAGGGCCTACGAGGCCTTAATCAAGCATACGGAGGGTCTCGTAACCCAACCGGGAACTTTTGTGCACTTAAAATTTTTTGTCTATACAGGGGCCACACGCCCGTGTGAAGTGGGACACGCCCGTGTGGTCACACACGCCCATGTCCCTAGCCTGTACATAATTTATTTTTATTTCTAACCTACAGGGGTTTTCACACGGCCAGACACACGCCCGTGTTCTTGGCCCGTGTGCTCCACACGGCCTAGACACGCCCGTGTCCTCGCCCGTGTGTAAAAACTTGGGCATTCTGTTTGTGACGTCAGCAACCTCATATTGAGCACACGGCTAGGTACACGCCCGTATGGCTAGCCCGTGGTCGACATTGACTTACAACACTAACATGCAGGGAACACACGGCCTGGTCACACACCCATGGGACTGACCGTGTGTCACGCATGGCCTAGACACACGCCGTGTGCCTACCCGTGTGGACAAGAACAAGGCTATTTGCCAAGCTCCTTTTTATCACCCTAGTTCACACAACATAATTCCAATTCAACAAGTCACTAAGCAACTCAAATTTGCAACATACACTTCCATAATAACTCCATCTTTTCATAAATTAATCATGATAAGCCATCAAATATGGCAATATACAAAAGGTTTCATCCTTAAGAGAGCTAATACATACTTGATCAAAATAACAAAACAATTCACCTAGTCTAGCCCTATACATGCCATACTTAAAATGCTAATTCTAGATATACCGAGATGAGCTGATAGTGTGGGTGATCTTCCAATTATCTTCGTATCCTGACCCAGCTCTTCGACACTATAAAACAAGGGAAAAGAAAGGGAGTAAACTTTAAGCTTAGTAAGTTTACATGTAAACAATAAACATCATAACATGTGCTAATCAATAAATAGCATTCCACAATAAGTAAGAATATTCCACAATCCAAGATCATGCTTACTCACTCATCTCTTACCACATTCCAACCGTATCACAAACCAAATGCTCTTATTATTTAACATACATTCCTGCACTTAATCACCACATGATCACATAAAACAACACATCACAATTTCAAAATAAGCCATTCTTAGTAATACAAAACCCTCGGTGGTTTCGCACTTAGCCCACCATTTATCTTTAACAGGGTGGTATCGCACATAGCGCACCAACAGGAATATTTACGGTGGTATCGCACTTAGCCCACCAAACGATAATATATATACGATGGTATCGCACACAACCCATCATGAATAAGTAATAAGGTGGTATCGTACATAGCCCACCAACAATAATAATTAAGGTGGTATCGCACATAGCCCACCATTATTTACTACAGATAACATTCCTCACTTACATGTCTAATTCAACATCCATAAGGAATTTATTCATTTCCTACCAAATTCAATCCATTTAAATCGTAAATGTTCTCAAACATACAATGCACCAATAATTGTCAACATGTGTATTTAAGATGCATTGTTTACACATAAACTTACCTCGGTGCAAAATACGTTAATTTGCGGTTTAATCCGAAACCTTGCCTTTTCCCCGGTCAAGGTTAATTTCGCGCTCTTCTTGATCTATAACAACAAAATTTCACTCATTCAATCATTTTATAATTATAATACATCATAACCTCTACTTGGGCAAAAATGACCATTTTGTCCTTATACTATGGCAAAATTACGATCCCCTAGGCTCGTAAATCATTTTTCACCATATTTTCTCATTAAACTAGCCTAGCTGAACATTTATTTCTCTTACAATAACTTACAAAACCATTTATTTCATGCATTTATTACACAATTTCAATCTTTGCAAACAAGTCCTATTTAGGTGTTTCCATGGCAACACCCTTCACAAAAGTTATTTCTCATCTCACAAACATTCATTTTCTTCCATAAAAACTCAGATAACAACATAAACTCTCTCATGTCAAGTCCCTAAACTTTCAACCATTTGACAAATTAGTCCCCTCATTAGCTAGCTTAAGCTTTGGGGACTCCAAAAGTACAAAAATCATCAAAAATAATCATCAAAATGACTTACTTGCAAGGATGAGATGTAGCTGAAAATTTGAACTTCAAAAACCCCTATTCTCTCTTCAATTTTCGGTGGAGAAGAAGTGTGAATAGTAAAAGATAACAACTCTTTTATTCATTTTTTTATCACCTAATGTCACCAAATTTTGACTAAAATTAATGCTCTTGTCCCCCTAAGCTATATGGCCGGCCAACACACATCTAATGGCCTAATTTCACTTTAAATACCTCCATTTTGATATCCTTTAACTATAAGACACCTCTAATTTGAAATTTGAAACTTTCGCACTTTATGCGATTTAGTCCTTTTTCACAATTAAGCATTAAATGCTAAAATTAATGCACCAAAATTTTCATACATCCTTATAAACATACTACAACACATAAAATAATATCAAGATAATGTTTTCTTCAACCTCAGATTAGCGATCCTGAAACCACTGTTCCGACTAACCCCAAAATCGGGTTGTTACATGCGTTATTTCCAAAGTGGGTGGCGGCGTACGCTAGACAAATAGTGGGCGGCCATACTTGGTGTGAGGCTGTAATGAAAGAAATCAGACGAAATATGACAAGAGAGAACACTATGTATGTAGTGTGCCACTTGTATCGAAACATGGAATTTCGAGTCACGGAGCACGCTAGGTTGGACCAGGACATGTCAGGGGCATCATATCGTGTCGACCTAACATGAGGGACTTGCAATTATGGGAGATTCCAAGAACTTTGGTTCCCATGTGCACATGTAATTGTCACATGTGGGAACATAAGAATTGAGTACACGTCTTACATCAATAATGTGTACAGTCTAGAACGCATGCATATAGTATGGAGTCTTGAATTCCCACTCGTCCCCAATAAGAGTACGTGGCCGCCAGTGTCTAGCGTGCCATACGAGTTGGCATCGAACATGAACCTGTATCGAATTGTGAAAGGTCGCCTGAATACCACCCGAATATGGAACAATATGGATATTCAGAAGTGGGACGGTCAACAGAGGTTATGAGGGTACTGTACGAACCCAAAGCATATGAAGGCAACATGTTCTGTGTTGAGGGGTATTTTGGGGCCTCAACGTTAATGGCATTATTTTCTTTAAGAGAATATATTCATTACAATGCTTCCATTATTTTGGTGTTCCAAATTTTTTATTTCTTATTAACTTACGCATAACTCACTTTAGAATGTAAAGAAGACAAATATAGTGCTGGAATAAAAATTTACGGTTTCTTTATTTATGTCATATATATTTACATCGTAGTAGTAATAAAAAAAATACATCAATCGTGTTGTGGGAGATAATGTATACCGTAGGGCGGTGGACGACGGACGCCAGGAGGATTTCTACATAGAACCAAAGATGCAGGCCTATAAACTTGATCATTGCCATCGTCCTCATCATCATCGCCTTCACCCCCACCCTCTTGCTCATCTCCATTTCCACCATCGCCATCATGTTCGTCTTGGTCTTGATCTTGGTTTTCATCTTCATTTTCCTCTTCATTTCCATCGCCTTCCTCTGTGCTCGAGTGTGGTGTCGTCCTAGCCTTCCATCATGTATCCTTCACTCTATCGATAGACAGTTGCACTGATGACCCACCCCAATAAAACAATGATGCGAGCAGTGTTTGAGTCATTACTGGCATGTAACCGTAAGGTGCCATAAAACCTAAATACATTGGCATTGACCTGAGCATCGACACTGACATCGGCTACTGAATCAATGTCTTTATAGGTGTCATCATCGGTGATGGCGCATGCGTCAACATTTAGCTCAACATTTGGGTCGACATCGACGTCCACATCGGGGTGTAGGGTTTAGGGTTTCCGGAGCTATGCTGTTGCTAAGGCGGTCGTCATTGCCTCTTCTGATAAAATTGTATACTCCTCGCTTCCACCAATAGCAGATACAACTTGCCAGCGAATTTGAACCACGACAAAGACTCCAAATAGGTCATTGTGTTCACTGAGAAAAATGGTTCGCGGATGAGTAAGAATTTCATCCTACAATCCCAAGCCTCGATGTAGTCCTTACGAACCTCTCATCAATCCTCGTCGTTCTTCCCCCATATGTCCACCTTGTGCAACTCCTTCAAGTCTCGCAGTGGCAGTGGAATTTGTTGCCTCTGCCCAAACTGTCCATCACCCGGTCTGATTCGTGCATTTTCACCGTCGCATACATTATCAACAGCACCTTATTGTCTCACATCCCCCAATTGGCTAACACTTCCAATAGGATGCAAGATATGATATCGGTGTCGACGTATGGCATCCATTCAAACTGAAATGCACAATTTTAAATTTAGTTATGTATGAAATTTTATTTTACAAATCATTGTGTAATTAATATAGGTTTGAAAGAATAAGTAACTTACAATGGCTTCCAAGCGTTGATCTAACGACAGCCTAATATCTTTTAGCTCCTCAGGTAGTCTCACGTAACTCGACCCATGATGCCACCTATAAAAGCGATATGTCAGTTCAAACATATAATAAATAAAAACATTTATTGTACAAACTATGTATTTATTAATAAATTATTTTTACCTTGTCACCAACGGAAACATGTATGGGTTGTTCACTCGGGGACGTAGAAATGGTAGCCATCACCAGTCCCACGACTACAACAGGATCAGGCAACCACCGATTGACATCTTATCCAGTTCCATGGCCCGACATAACTCTTGGTATAACGTGGACAACATGACTGATCCCCAACTTAGTTGTCCGCATTCTTTGAAGTCTACTAGGTGTAGTATTCACCTTTTGTGTACCAAATTTTGATATTTATTAGGCATTAAAATGCCTCGATTAACTAAAGGATGAATGCCCAGGCGTATTATTCTTTGACAACCTCGGTTGCGTGCAGAGGAAGCTTATCAAAAAATTTCACCAGCCAACTCATCGATATCCGCCCACCATCAAACTTGTTTGGGACCTTCCCCAATAATATCGCGCAGAGATCCTTTTTACTGGGAGCGATCGCTGCTCCCGTGATGACTGGCCCATCCACCAGTAGACCGAGTTTTAACACCATGTACTCTAGTGTGATTGTGCATTTTTCGCATGGAAGATGGAAAGTGTGTGTCTCGGGCCTCCATCTTTCCATCAATGCACTGATGAGTCTAAGATCTAGTTTGCATCCCTCGAGCATATGAGACATATGTAAGAATTCCGTCTGTAACACCCCTTACCCGTATCCTTCGCCGGAATAGGGTACGAGGCATTACCAGACTTAATCACATATAACCGATCATTTCTGAGTCACAAATTTCCATTCAAATTTAAAACTTTTCATTCATAATCATATTGTCCCTTATACGGGCCTATGAGGCCCAAAACATAAATTGTGAGTGGTTCGGGACTAAATCGAGAACTTTGTAATACTTAAAAAATTTTACCACAAAATAGGGCCACACACCCGTATGGCTTGGGACACACTCGTGTCCTCGACCCGTGTAACTCTTTGTTTATGACGACATCAACCATTTAGGGTCGCATGGCCAAGTCACACGCCCGTGTGCTAGGCCGTGTGGCCATCCGTGTGGATGAAAGTTAGGCTATTTACCAAGCCTTTTTCCATCCAAAAACTCTTGCACACTTATACCAAGTTTATCAACACACACATGGCATTTTTTTTAGGCATCCCAATAACCACATCATGGCATTCGCACACCATTTATAAATCACATTCATCATGCACAACCACACACACACTTAACTAATCATAGCATAAAACTTACTCAACCGTTCACATTTAGTGTTTGCCACACATAATTATCACACATTCACTCATCCAACCCAAACAAGCATGCACATCCATGTAATGCTTCATCATAGACTTATAACATAACAAATATTGGCCGCATCAAATGGCCTTATACAACAATGACCTTCAATTAGCATATGCCAATATTCTAGGCCAACTCATAATAACATGTACACAAATGAACAAGTCCCTATACATGCCATAGACTTAAAAATACTTGAAGATTGTTGATACAATACCAATCAATAACTTGTTAGTGTGATAGAATCTCCGACGACCTCCAACTCGAGCTAGCATCTGTGACACTATAGGAAAAAGGAAAGGAAGGGGGTAAGCTATATAGCTTAGTAAGCCCGTATGAAAATAATAAGCAATTTATTAACATGTTTTCACCAATTCTCACAATATATTCTCAAGGTAATACAATCATAATTGCACAAAATTTCACTATTTACTTATGTTCATCTCAAGCTGTCTACTTGAGTCACAGTCACTAAATTATTTATATCTTAAGCTACGGAACTTCAAATTAAGATCCGTTAATTTTTCCTGAAACTAGACTCACATATATTATTACCATAAAATTTTAAGAATTTTTGGTTTATCCAATAAGTACATTTTATTCTTTAAAGTCTCCCTTGTTCTGCTATCTGACAGCTTCGACCCTTCTTCACTAAAAACTAATTATCTTCTTGTACAGAATTCGGATGATGTTATCGTTTGTTTATCTTGAAAATAGACTCATTAAGGATTTTAAAAATATAAATTATAACCCATAATTATTTTTTTACAATTTTTAATAATTTTCAAAAGTCAGAATAGGGGATCCCAAAATCATTCTGACTCTGTCTCACAAAAATTCAAATATCTCATAATATGAAATTCTTTTGTTTACACCATTTATTTTATATGAAAATAGACTCAATTAGATTTTATTTCATATCTTATTAAACTTCTAATTCGATTTCCATCATTTTTGGTGATTTTTCAAATTCACACAACTGCTGCTGTCCAAAACTTTTTTGTTGCTAAATTTACTCTTTCATAATTTCACTTACTCCATTTCATCTTACCGAAGGTTCGATCAAATATCGAGCACATTGTTCATAAATTTTCACACTTATACCTGCACTTATTGATCACATAGTCATATTCAATTACACTTAGTCGTTACATGATCACATGTTGTAACAGCCCGATTTTAGGGCTAGTCGGAGCAGTGGTTTCGGGACCACTAATCCGGGGTTGAAGAAAATTATTTTGGTATTATTTTATGTGTTATGGCATAAATATATGGTTATATGAAAATTTTGATGCTTTAATTTTAGCAATTGTATGCTTAATTGTGAAAAAAGACTAAATCGCATAAAGTGCGAAAGTTCTATTTTGCAAGGTAGAGGTGTCTAATAGTCATAGAATATTAAATTGGAGGTCCTTAAAGTGCCATTACGCCATTAAGGGTGTGTTGGCCGGCCATATAGACTAGGGAGACAAGAGCATTAAATTTTTGGTCAATTTGGTGGAATTAGGTGATGAAAGAATGAATAAAATAAGATAAAAAGAAGAAATATCATCTTTTACTATTCATGCTTCTTCTCCACTGAAAATTTAAGAGAATTAGAGGATTTAGAGCTCAAAACTTTCAGCCAAACTATCTCCTTACAAGTAAGTGATTTTAGAGGTCTTTCTTGAGAATTTTTGTACTTTTGGAGTCCCCAAAGCTTAAGCTAGCTAATGAGGGGACTAATTTGCTATATGGTTGAAAGTTTAGGGACTTTTCATGAGAGTGTTCATGTTGTTTGCTGAGTTTTTATGGAAGAAAATGAATGTTAGTGAGTCAAGGAACAACTTTTGTGAAAGGTGTTACCATGAAAACACCTAAATGGGACTTAGTTGTAAAGATTGTAAATGTGTAATAAATGCATGAAATAAATGGTTTTGTGAGTTGTTGTAAGAGGAATAAATGTTTAGCTAGGTTTGTTTAATGAGAAAATGTGATGAAAGATGATTTACGAGCCTAGGGGCAAAATCATAATTTTGTCATAATGTAAGGGCAAAATCGTCATTTTTGCCTAAGTAGAGATTTTGATGTATTATGATTTATAAAGTGATGGAATGAGTGAATTTCATTATTATAGATCAAGAAGAGCGCGGAAACAACCTTGACCGGGGAAAAGGCAAGGTTACGGATTAAGCCGTTGATTAACACATTTTGCACCGAGGTAAGTTTATGTGTAAACGATTCATTTTGAGTATACATGTAACGCCCCGAATTTGGGCCTAGTAGAATTGGGCCTATTGGGCTTTGGGTCTCAGAAAATTTTTAAGTGAGCAACAAAATGACAAATGACATGTTGGCTTTAAGGGTTTAATAAACTTGGAGTGTCTAGGGGTGTTGGAGAAGTGCTGGGTTCGAACTTTAAGGAGAAGGAATTTTTAATTAATTATTAAAGGAACTAGGGCAGTGAGTAGAGGTGTGCATGGGCCAGGCTGGGCCGAGCCCAAAAAAAAATTCGACCCGTTTTTCAGGGCAGGCCCGCCTGCCCAAATATGGGCACAAAATTTGTCCAAGCCCTACCGACATAAAATTGGTAGGTCCGAGCCCAGCCCACTAATATTAATTTTTAAACTTATTTTATTAAAAAATAAAATATGATAAATCAAATACATTTAAAAAAATAAAAACAAATATTAAAACAAGAAACAAATAAAAAATGATACTAAAACAAAATACAAAAACATTGAAATTTTTCTACCAATTATTTGAGTTTTTAGTGGTTGATGCCCAAAGATGTGTTTTTTTTTTATGCTTAAGGTTCATTGTGCTTAAGGTTCATTGTGCTTTTATGCTTTCTTATATATTTTCTTTTCAATATCGTCTGTTGTAATTGTAAGAGTGAAGTGATGTTATGCACATAAAGGTCAAATATCATCTTCTATACCTATGTATGGACACTGTTGGCATTGCATAATTTATAAAATCAATTTCTGTCTCTCAAATCAAATGCGAGATGTGATGGCACATGCACCCAAACACAACCATCCATTGTTCATCTCCACAAAAAAAGTCTTGATATTCAATCAATATATTATAGGATCTCAAAGATCATATCAAAATAATATTAAAAATTACAACAGAACAATAAGAAGTAGTTATATTAAAATTGAAACAACTTGTTTGAACTAAAATAATAACCAAATTGATAATAAAACAAAAGTTCTACAATATCGAAATAATATTAAAAACAACAACAACAGAACAATAAAATACCATAAAAGAATAATAAAACAAAGATCAAAACAAAGATCAAACAAAGATCAAACAAAGAACAAAACAATTGCAAACAAAGATAAAAATAGCACTAAGCAAAAGAGAAAACAACATCACCAACATCCCCAAAAAAAGACAAAAACACGCAAAATATAATCAACCAACCAAAATATCTATACATTAACCAATTAACATATTTAATTTTATAAGAAACTATAAATTGTAAGCTAAATTAAATTGTCAGCAGTTATAAAGGAAGGTAACCTAAAAAGCAACCGAAGAAACATCGTCATCATCGTCCTCATCATCATCGTCATTCTTGTCACCAATTTCTAACATGAAATAAGAATAAATAATTAGATTATCAAATTGATAAAAAAAATAATATAAAATTAACAATAAAACGAGAATAATAATTACCCGTTGAAAATCCCTTAGCTCGCATCCAATCATCAAGGCAAACAACGGCTTGAACCATTTTTGGCTTAAGTGAACTTCTCAAAGGTGTGATAACTTTCTTACCCATGCTAAAAGTGGACTCGGAAGCTACAGTCGATATTGGAATTGCCAAAAGATCGCGAGCCAATAATGAAAGCTCATTATATCGAACTGAACTTTTGCTCCAATAATCCAAAACATCTATTTGACTATTCAACTCAAGCTTCGGTTCTTCCAAATAAATGTCTAACTGTGACTTTTCACTCTTAGTGCTAGATTCATTTAAATACCGTTTATAATCATCACTCTCATTAAAATCTCCCCCAAAACAAACACTATTAACATTGTATTGATGCAAACTAGAATCAACGGGATCTTTATCTGAGACATTAGAATTCTCGACCAAAGAGGAAGACGTGGATTTGGATTTCTTAGCATACTCATCAAGCAAGAGTCTAAGATTGCTAAGAATGGTTTCAACAAAATATGAAGCATGAATACCATAGATTGTAGTAAAGCAATACTGCACATAATTCAAATTGTAACGAGGATCTAAAATTGCAGCACATGACAATATCAACGAATACTCAGCCCAATATTTATTAAATTTCTCTTGCATTTGTTTAACCATTGGAGTTAAAAAGAATAAGGACCTTTAACTGTATCAAGCAAGACTTTGTGAACCTTCCAAACCCCTCTGAAATAAAGATTGGCCATCGGATAATTAGAACCAGAAAAAATACAAGTCACATCATAAAAGACTTTCAAAAATTTGCAAAGAACAGCAACATTTCTCCACTCCTCGTCAGAAAGTGCAAACATTTGATAGTCTTTATCCCGTTGGCCCCAATAATCTAGCACATCTTTATAGTAGAGAGAAGATTCAAGCATCAAATAAGTAGAATTCCATCTCACACACACATCTTGACGCAACTTTTTGGTCACATTCAAATGAAAACTTTTGTCGGCCACATCATAAAATATTTTCCTACGAATTCCCGACTTTTTTATGTACTTAATTCCATTTCGAATCTTACCAACAACATCATCAGCAAGTTCCAAACCAGCTTTAACTATAAGATTCAAAATATGTGCACAACATCTAACTTGAAAAAAAGCACCATCACACAAAATAGCTCGGTTAGCACGAAAACGATTTTTAAGACAAGAAACCAACACATCATTATAAGAAGCATTATCCAAAGTGATGCTAAAAATTTCTTGTCTATACCCCATTGAGATAAACATAAAACAAGTTCATCCGCTATGTTCAAACCATCATACGGAGGAAATAAAGTTCTAAACCTTATGATTCTCTTTTGTAGCTTCCAATCTTTATCAATCCAATGAGCAGTAATGCAAATATATTCATCATTAGTATGCTCTGAATTCTAATTATCGAAAGTTAGACAAATTAAACCGGGTGCTTTAGCTAACTCTTCTTTACATGATCTCTCTCTTTTGCATAATACATTAGGACATCCCTAGCAGCTGTAAATCTACTTATATTCTTAAAATTAGGACTAGCAATTCTCATCATGTATTTAAATCCCGGTTCTTCAACTGTCCTAAATGAATGCTTGCCACACACAAGAAAAGTAGAAACAGCTCGACGACACTCATCAGCATCAAACTTGTAGTTTTTTATAGATGGACCACCTCCTAATGATGGTTGATTGGCTATGGTGTATCAAGTGATGTCCTTATTAACTTTTTTCAAACATTAATTTAGATGACGTCTTAAATGAGAGGTTCCACTAGAAGATTTAGCAGAAAAGATACTCTTACAGTGATTACATTGTACCTTCAATTCATTTTTGTCCTCGCATTCAAGCTTTGTCATTTCATCCCACACCTTTGAAGTGGTAGACTTTTGACGTTTGGTAGCACTTTCATACTCATTAAACCCATCGTCCACAGGTATAGGAGTGTTCGAACTAGCCATAGTCATAAAAACTCAAGTCCTAGAATCCAAATAAACCAAAAGTTAAAATAATTGTTCAACAATTATATATAATATATGAATCATTCCATATTATTATTTACTACTACCATAAAATGTTAGCTAAAATTAGCCCAAATTATTCCTTCCACAAATTCAATTAGAAGCTATTACAGTGGGAAGCATTGAATTCTCCAAACAAAACACTTTAAGGAACTAACTGATTTGTCCCTTGTCTAGGAGGTATATTTCCCCAACTATAATGTTCATTTCTAGTCTCATTGGGTCTGAGGTCCAATGGGGTATTTCTAATAGGTGATGTAGCAGACTGGGTTGGTCTATTAGTCTGGTCTAATGGGTTTGTACTATCTGTGTTCATAAGATCTGTAGGTAACAGATCTTTGAGTTCTTCTAAATATCCTTCCATCATATCTCTTTTAGAGATATTGGATTGGGTATCTATTTTATCTATTTCTGATTGGGTTTCTATTTCTAAACTGGGCTTTTCTAGTATGCTAAGCTGATTTTCTAGTGGATTTTCTATTGGACTAGGTTCTATTAATTCTATATCTATCTAGTCATCAGTTTTTTCCAACTTGATTCTACTAGCAAATATATTGATGACTTTCCAAGGTCTTTTATTAACCTTAGCCCTCTCTATCCAATTTTTTCTTTCTTCTTCTTGAAGATGAAAGAAACTCTTAACTTTTCTTTTATAACAATCTAAATCTTTAAAATACTCCTTATTACTATAAAAATCTATCATCATATCTGTTGGGTTGTATCCCCATTCGAATTCTATGTCTATCATATCTCTATTTCCTATCTCAATCTCATTTTTTGACCAATTGCTATTACTAATGTATCGTAATTATTATCTATATTATTAGTGCAGTTATACTTAGAAAATCTAATACTTAATCTCTCCCTATATCTTTATAAATTTCTCTTTCTTGTGGTGTTATCACCTTCTAATCTTTCTAGTTTTCTTTCGTTCTCTCTGATTTTTTCTCTAGGGTTTTTTATTCTACTTTTACAATTAATTTTATTAGTTCTAATTACTTCTAAAAGAGGTCTTAATAAATTCTTTAAAAATTCTTCTGTTGTTTCTTCTAATAATTCTGCTATATAAATTCTTTGATACTGTAAATTATTAAAAGACTGATAATTAATATTTATTAATTCTTGCCAACTTTCTATCTGTGTTTCTAATAACTCTTTTCTTTCTCTATAGGATTCTAAGAAAGCTTCAAAAAGCATAAAAACTTAATGGCTAAGGACGTTTTTCTTAATAACTTCTAGTTTTTTCTAACTTTTCTCTGTTATCTCTGATCTTATTTCTTAATTTTTTTAATCCTAATTATACAATCTTTTCTATTATTCTTAGGGATTTCTATTATTCTTAGCGATTTCTAGAAGTGCTCTTATTTCTATTATTCTTTTTCTTGTCTGTATGATTCTAAAACACTTCAAATCTAGATGACATAAACAAAGATCTGAAATAATATATAAAGAGTTCAAGTGTTAGCTTTCAGATACTCTATAGAAACTTGAAATATTTTTCAATAAATCTTTAAAACATATTCTTACAAAGCGATTTTACCTTCTTCTTTTCCTGTCTATCTTCCTTTCTAGTATCCACTCACTCGTGCATGTCTGGTCTTCTTCACAACACGACTCCCTGTGTTGTTGTGGCCGTGGGTAGAGAAAATGAGCTGAGTTGAGCTGAGCTTGAGGTGGAGAGTGGAGGTGAATGGGTGTTCGGGAGGTGGAGACTGCTGGATCGGAGTTGAGTTGGGAGCCTGGGACAGAAAATTGAAAAGATGGAAAATGAAGTTAGGCAAAGGTAAATGAAGTCAGGCAAATGAAACTATGAAAGGTAAAGGTAAAAATTAAAAAAGGATTAAAAAATAAATTATTTAATATATATTTCAGGCCGAGCTGGCCCGAGCCCGGGCCAAGAAATTCTTACCCGAGGCTCGGCCCGTTTTTTAAACGGGCCTCATTTTCTGTCCAAGCCCATTTTTTGGGCCTATATTTTTACCCGAACCCTCCCATTTTTCGGGCGGGCCTTCGGGCCGGGCCGGGTGGCGGAACCCATGCTCAGCTCTAGCGGTGAGTAGTTGGGCTTTTAAATAAAAAATAGGGAAAAATGGCATCAAAGAGTCTTGTGGTGGAGTGGCTAAGTGACACCACTTAGTGTATAGGGAGGTGGCGTTATGGGCTAGCAAGGAGATCCTAGGCTCGAATCCTAGCTTAGTATTTTTTTTTTAGGAGTTCAATTTTGGCCTTCTAGCAGGTTGGAAGTGGTGTGGTGATGGACTCTAAGGAGAGTGATCAGAAGAGAAAATTTAGGAAAAGGATTGGGGAGTTAGCAGGGAGAAAAACGAGGAGATGAGATGGGGAAGAGTTGGAGCCGATTGGGACTTTGTAGAGTTTCGGTTTGTGTATAAATAGGGGGTGACGAATTCCCTCTGTGCTATTTCGGCAATTGGAATTCCCTTTGTGCTATTTCGGCAACTATAATGCTTTGTCGAATTCTCCTTCACTTTTTCTGTTCTAAACCTCGCATCTTCCTTATGTGTTTTTCTTTTCTTCTCTCCTAAAGCCTTAAATTGAATATCATTCTCTTCTTTCTCCATTGCTTGTGCCGTCCCACCTTCATCTCAATTGTTGGGGACCAAATATTCGTGACTTCAAAAGCCGAAAACCTTTACTCTTGAAACTGATTTCTTCATCGCCCCAAACCTTGTGCTGAATACTCTAGTGACCAAATCTCTGTGGTGCTGGCATCATTCCTTTGATTTTTGGTGGACCGGATCTTGGAAAAATCGGAATTAAGCTTGGATCTACAAGTCTCTGCCGAAAAGCTATCCATACGTTTCGACTTTTGGGTAAGTGTTCTTGATTTTGGGATAAGTTGGCCGAATAGTCTATAGTAAGGGAAAGGGTGACTTAAGTGGATACAAGTCACCTATTATTTTTTCTTTAACGATTAAGATTGATGCAGATCTAGGGGATATTTGTGAGTGGTAGCTAAGAAAGGGCTATTAGGACTGGTGGCACACGGTAAGGTTATGGTAAGGCTTCAGTTTTTGGTAAATATTGTGGTTAAGTGTGTGATTGATTAGAGGTTGGTATTGTTTGTAGGTTCAAGGCTGAGGATAGTGTAACATGTCTCATTTACCAGGTGTGTACATACACTTCACACACGACAAATCGACAAAAGCTGAAATCCCGAAAACCCAGAGTGCCGAAAAGCCGAAAGGTTGGCGTCAGCAACCACACGAGCGTGCAAACATTTGTGTAGGAACACCGATACAATTACCAGGGCTAAGAGAGTGATCTCATGGTCTCGGGCCACTTTTTGGCTGACCGGGCCAGACGAGGCTAAATGGGCCTGCCGAGCTCGTGGGCCCAAATCGACAAGAGTGATATGTGAAATTGAATAATGGATTGATATGGATGGTTGTATGATTTGATTATGATCGGGCCTAATGGGCCATATGAATGTGATTTGGGCCAGATGGGCCATACGAATATGATTTGGGCCTAGTGGGCCATACGAATGAGATTGGGCCTGATATATGAACGTATGTGAATTTGTATGGGCTTTGTAAGTGGTCTTGGGCTTAGTAATTGGTAAATTGCTTAACCTTACATAAAACTTTAATTATTAACTAATTGTGACCATGGACAAGTCATAAGGTTAAGGTGTGGCAATGGGTATATGGATGTCTAGGATTGGATCTAGGGAGAGCTTGGTACTTAAGCGGTCTTAATGACTCACCTCCTCTTCTCTGGAATCCTACCTGGTGCATAGTATCTGTTCACTTTAGCTAGCGAGGACTTGATAACGGACCAAGGTAAGTAATAGACCCATAACAATGAGAAAAGACCGAAATGCCCCTAATGGCGAAAATGACTAAAATGCCCCTATGTGTTGAATGTAAGATTTATGGATGTTACATGTACATTTGCTGCATTCATATGATATTCTGTTTAGGATGCATATGGGTGGGAATTATGGAACGGAGGAAGTATATGAGGATCGTATGGTTGCTTGACAATTGTGGATCCACCGATGGCTTTTTAAGCCCATTATATGCTTAGCGCACCTTGCTGCAACGTTTGGTAGTACCGCAACCGGCCACCCTTGATGTGTATCGGATGGGTGGGTCGATTTAGAAATCCCCACATGAGTGTAGGGTTGGAAGGGAAATGTTGTGTAGCGGATGGATTATTTGGGGAGGGTTTGCATTGCATTGCATGTATGATACTATTATGTTATTATTATGATATGTATGCTATTTGTTTGACGGGGGTCGTACACACTGATTTTTCGGAAACTCACTCCCTCTTTTATTTTTTTCTCAGGTGATCCTCAGTAGGCGGTTCGACGGATGGGGGGACTCAGAGGTGGCCAACTAGCAAGACGATTAGACTTGTTTTCCTTAATATCTAAATTCTAGATTTTAAGTTGTTTATTTTAAGTTATTTCGGATTGTATAAGGCTTTCCCTCTAGTTATTATTCCATTACTTCCACTATGCATTGAAATTTTGAAACGGAACCTAGATTTATTTCTTTTAAGTGAATTTCAAGTTTTTTTGAAAATAATTGTGTTTTAAGATCGAGCTTCCGCTGTCAAAGGAAATTTTTACATAGTAACAAGGAAATGGTTTTTGGCTACACCTCGTTTTGAAAGCAAAATGGATTTTACTTAACTTTTCTCTAGAAGGGTTTTCAATGAAAACAAGGTTTTCGCAAAAACACTTCAATGTGACACGCCAGATTCGGGCCTAACTTCTAGGCCGGGTTTGGAGTGTTACAATACATGTTGCTACTAAATGGTGCACTGTATGAATGAAATTATTTATGATTGAGATGGATTGAATTCAATAGATATTGAGTAATCTCCGTGTTAGTCTAATTATAGATTAATGGTGGGCTATATGCGATACCACCGTAAATATTCTTAATGGTGGGCTAAATGCGACACCACCTTACTAATCATTCACGATGGGCTATGTGCGATACCATCGTTTATATTACCATTTGGTGGGCTATGTGCGATACCACTATAAATACTCTTGTTGGTGGGCTATGTGCGATGCCACCCTAAATATAGATTGATGGTGGGCTATGTGCGAAACCACCGAGTGTATGGTATTATTTCAATGGTTCATTGAGAAATTGTTTAAGTGTTTGTTTCATGTGACCTTGTAGTGATAAGTGCAGGGAATGTAAGCTATTAAATGTGAGCATTATGCTTATTATATGGTTGGAATGTGGTAAGAGATGAAATGAGTAAGCATGACTATGGAATGTGGACTGTTCTTGCTTAGTATGTAATGCTATTTATTGATTAGCACATGTTATGATGTTTATTGTTTACACGTAAACTTACTAAGCTTAAAGCTTACTCGCTTTCTTTTCCCTTGTTTTATAGAGTCAAAGAGCTAGTTCGGGATTCGAAGATAATCGGAAGATCACCCACACTATTGACTCATCTCGGTACATTTAGACTTAGCATTTTGAGTATGGCATGTATAGGGGCTAGGCTTAATGAAATGTTTTGTTGTTTTGGCCAAGTGTATTGCCTCTTTTAGAGATGAACTCTTTTGTATATTGCCATAGTTGATGGCTCATTAATGCTAATCTATGAAAGGACGAGGTTATTCATGAGTGTGTGTGTGGTACATGATGGGGTTGCTTGGTTAAAACATGTATGAATGGGTTGATATTTGAATGTGACTATGTTTGTATGAGCTGGGGTGATAAAAAGAGCTTGGAAAATAGCCTTGTTCTTGTCCACACGGGTAGGCACACGGGCGTGTGTCTAGGCCGTGTGTGACACACGGTCAGCCCCATGGGTGTGTGGCTAGGCCGTGTGTCCCTTGTATGTTAGTTTTACAAGTCAGTAAGCTCAGTAGTAAACACACGGGCAGAGACACGGCCGTGTGTCTCAGCCGTGTGGAATGCACGGCCAGGGACATGGGCGTGTGCCCAGGCCGTGTGAAGTCTGCACCTAAATTTGGAATTTAATTCGCCACACGGTCGAAGGACACAGGCGTGTGACTGGCCGTGTGATGCAAGTCAGAGGCGACCACGGGCCAGACACACGGGCGTGTGATAGGCTGTGTGATGCAAGTCAGTGTCGACCACGGGTGTCGAACACGGGCGTGTGATATGTGACACGGGCGTGTGGACTATTTGGAGAAAATTTTCCAAGGTCCTCCGGAGAGCTTCAAAGGAATTCGATTTGGTTCCGAACCATTCCTAAACCATAAATTAGGCCTTGTAGGTTTGTTTAAGATGTGCTATCAAAAGTTTTAATTGGGAATAGAAAGTCAAGTTTTGATGTGGATTGATTATTTACGTATAAGTTTAGTAATGCCTCGACCCCTATTCCAGCGTTGAATACGGGTAAGGGGCGTTACACAAGTATTTTCACTTAGTCAATTTCCCGTTGAACTCATCGGAATAATAACAGATACACGGTGGCCTGCACATAGTACCACCCTTGTAGCCGAAGCTATCCTGGGTGCACATAGTAGCCTGCACTTAGTACTACACATGTGACCAAAACCATCACTTACACATAGTGGCCTGCACTTAGTACCACACATGTGATCGAAGCTATCTGCACGCATAGTAGCTCGCACTTAGTACTACACATGCGACCTATCCGTCTGGTACACATAGTAGCTCGCACTTAGTCATCGCACACGTGACCTAAAACCATCTCGTAGCTTTCTTGTACACATAGTGGCCTACACTTAGTACCACACATGTGACCTAGCTACCTCATTCGTATCTTTTCTATTCCGAAGGTTCAACCGGGAATTCTCACTTTTCAACATTTTACCAATTCATCCATAATCAATCACAATTCATAATTTACATCAAATAATTACTCCATATTCAACCATATCTCATATAATATAACAAAATATTAAAACATAAATAAAAACGATGTATTATTTACATACAAACTTACCTCGGTAGCACAATCGGTGAAAATGACTTATTTGTCATACTCTTTGTTTTTCCCCCGTTCTAAGTCCGAATCTCATCTTCCTTGATCTATAACAACACATTTAATTTATTTATTCATCCTGCTACTCAAATTAGCCTAAATTCACATTTTGGCAAAATTTACATTTTTACCCCTAAACTTTGTCATATTTACACTTTTGCCCCTAGCCTCATAAAATGATTTTTATTCAATTTCCTTGTATTTTAAGCCTAGCCGAACCATTTTCATAACTAAAACAGCCCACAATTTCCACTAATTCACACTTTTATGATAAATTTCATAACTTTTACAAATTAGTCCTTTTAGGCATTTTTACCAAAAATCACTTAGTAAAAGTCATTTCTCTAACCATAAACATGCATTTTCTACCATTAAACACAAAAATACACACATATTCATCATGGTTCAAAACCCTAGACGTTAACCATATCTCAAATTAGTGGTAGAAATAGATAGATCTTGTTACGAGGATTTCAAAAACGTAAAAATCATTAAAAACGGGGCAAGAACAGACTTACAATCGAGCTTGGAAGCTTGAAAAACCCTAGCCATGGTTTATTCATGGTAATTTCGGCCATAGCTTGAATATGGACAAAAATTGGCTTTTAATTTTGTTTTTAATTCATTTTAATTACTAAATGACCAAAATGCCCCTAACTTAAAAATATTCTATTTCACCTATTTCATGTCCATTTTTGTCTAAAAAATTAATCAATGGTCTAATTACCATTTAAGGACCTCAAATTTAAAATTTCATAGCAATTTGACACCTCTAGCTTCTAGAACTCAAGTTTTGCACTTTTTACAATTTAGTCCTTTTGACTAAATTGAGTGCCCAAACGTCGAAATTTTCGAACGAAATTTTCATGAAATTGTTCCGTGAAATTGTAGACCATAAAAATATAATAAAAATAAATTTTCTTACGTCGAATTTGTGGTCTCGAAACCACTGTCCCGACTAGGCCCAAAATCGGGCTGTTACACCGCATCTTGCTAGTAACCACGAATTTCGGTGATCGGAGGCTTTGCCAAATTATGTATAACGCCTCCAAAACACGATTATCCGCCAATTTATAATGACAAAAAAATTATTTTAATTTAAAAAAATTTAATTTAACTTAATAAAAAATAACAAAAATTAAATTTTTGTCTTACCATTACTGCTTGAGCGGCGAAAATGTGATTATCGTCAAAACGAATTAAAGATGTTGCCATTTGTGAAAACTTAATTAGAACATACAAAATACAGAATAATTAAAAAACTAATATTTTTAAACGAGAATATCGAAAAATTTAGAACAAGAACTTGAGAAAATTGAGAGTTGAGAGAGTTAGGAGATTAGAAAGAATTGAGAGAAATGTGAGTGAAAAAAAAATAAATTTGGGGGTATTTATAGGTAAAAAAATGATAATTGCCCCCTTTTAAATTTTTTTACTGTTGCACGACCAATGTTCAAAGAGCCATTGGATTTGACCATTGAGGGAAAGCTTTCCCAGATGGATGCGCTTTCTGTTTATCTCTCTAAAAACGGCATATTTCCCTAAATTTTCAAAAAAAAAAAGAGGCTTATAAGCCTAATTAAAAAAAATGGCATAATTGGCTAAGTTAGCCAAACTGTCCTTTCATATCTTAAATAAGTTATATTATTAGAGGGTATTTTAGTCTCTTTATTTAAAAACAAAAACTCAATAAAAAGTATGTACATGCAAGGATTTCAACCAACACCAATTGTATTTGATAAAATCATAAATTTACCGCTCAACAACTTTATTTTAATAAAATTATACATTTTTATTTTATTATGCACACTTAGTACCTCTATCAATTGAATATATCTATCTATACTATTATTTAAACCCTTGATTGAGTTGGTGTCACGAGTCAACCATACACCAACTTAGTTCGGGAAATACAAAAATGTCCTTTCATATTTTAAATAAGTTATATTATTAGAGGTATTTTAGTCTTTTTATTTAAAAACTCATTAAAAAATATACACATGTAGGGATTAGAACCTAAGCTAATTGTATTGATAAATGATAAATTTACCACTCAACCAAAGCTTTTTTTAATAAATTTATACATTTTAATTTTATTATACACACTTTAGTACCTCCATCAATTGTACATCTATACTTCTATTTAAGCTCCTGACCGAGTTGGTGTCACGAGTAAACCGGACACCAACTCAGTTAGGGAAATTACAAAAATATTATTCTGTAATTAAAATAAGTTATATTATTCGAGGGTACATTAATTTTTTATTTAAAAAACCTAAAAATATATATTCTTATGGTATGATTTGAACCCACACCAATTACATTAATAAAATCTTAAATTCACCACTTAACTAAAGCTCTACTTTGATATTTTTATATATTGTAATTTTATCATGCACACTTTATTACCTTCATTAATTGTATACATCTATACTATTAATAAAATACCTAATTGAGTTGGTGTCACGAGTCAAACGGGCACCAACTCGGTTAGGAAAATTACGAAAATGTTCGTCCATAATTAAAATAAGTTATATCATTTAAGGGTACTTTAGTCTTTTTAGTTTTAGAAAAAACAATAAAACTATGAAAAAGATAAAATTTGAACTCATACCAATTACATTAAAAAAACCTTAAATTTACCACTCAACCAAAACTTTATATTAGTTAATTTACATTTTTTAATTTTATTATCTACAGTTTATTACCTCCATTAGTTTATAATGTTGTTATTTTCAAACACATTTTTGTGTTCTAAATATGTAGTTTCCACACGCATACGCATATGATATGATTTCTAGTATTAATAATGTTGTTGATTGAGTTAATGTCACAAGTTAACTCGATACTAACTCAAGATTGACAACAACACCATGATAAACGATTGTATTCATTTAGTAATTGTTACTTGATGTATTTATGAGTTTAAATTCCATTTTACTCAAAATTTAATCTTTTTTTTCATTTTAATATTGTACATATTTCATGTGTTATCTATGTTATTAATAAAATCCATGACTAAGTTAGTGTCATGAGTCAACCAGGCGCCAACTCAGTTAGGGAAATTACGAAAATGTCCTTTCATAATTAAAATAAGATATATTTTTTAGTGTACTTTAGTCTTTTTACTTTAAGAAAAACTATAAAAAACTATGCAAATGATAAGATTTGAACCTGTGCCAATTACATTAATAAAAAATCTTAAATTTACTATTCAACCAAGGCTTTATGTTAATTACTTTATACATTTTAATTTTGTTATGCACAGTTTATTACCTTCATCAGTTTATAATGTTGTTATTTTCAAACACATCCCTGTGTTCTAAATACGTGATTTCCACATGCATATGTTGTAATAGGATTCTAGTATTAATAATGTTGTTGATTGAGTTGATGTCACAAGTTAACTCGACACAAACTCAAGATTGATGACAACACCATGATAAACGATTGTATTCATTTAGTATTTTTAACTTGATATATTTATGTGTTTAAATTTTGTTTTACTCAAAATTTAATCTATATTTTTTCATTTTAATATCGTACATATTTCATGTGTTATTATTAATATGTTTCAAATTATACATTTCATTATTTATGGTATGTTATATGCCGTAATTTGATACGTAAAATTAGGCTCTCTCAGACACTTGATGGGTTTGTTCTCAAGCAATTTACAAGTTTTTCTCTGTTCTTTTTATTGATTTTTAGTTTTTAGTATTAATGACCTTTTTTCTTTCGTTTTAATCCTTTTCAGACCCAAATTGACAAAACTATACCATTAGGAGTCTAATGGTGTATTTGAGCTTGTGTAGAGAGACAACTATGGCCAAACCTTAAGGAGAGTTGCAACTGATGTGGGTGTCACAACACTGACCCTCTATCACCTCAAAGGAGCAAAACTTCAATGAGAAACCTACATGAAGCATACTACCAAGGATGTCACAACACTAGGTGTGCTGTGTTGCGACATCGAGCCCGAAGTCTCGGCTCCAAGCTTTTGAAGTCGTGACTCCACTGTTGATGGTTGAAGTCAAGAAGCCAAAGCCACTATTGAGGGTGTCACAACACCAACTAGTCTGTGTCACGTTGTTAAGAACCCCCAAATCCAAGATTATGCCACTATCGAGGGTGTCGCGACACCAAAGCTTAGGTGTCGTAACACTGAAATCTAACGGGGTGAAAAATACTGTAAGGGCACTTTTGTGTGCAACACCAACTCAAGTCCACTCATACACTCTAATGGTATTTTTGTCAAATTATTAGGGCTATAACTTGGTTGTATTAAAGGCACAATTGATCTCAAACATAAAGGAGCCTCATTTACCATCTTTTTAGTCATTTCACCATTTTTAGGTTTTTAGTATTTCCTTTCTTAGCTTAGGTAGTTAGTACCTTTTAGTTCTTCATTGTTACTGTAGCTTTCACTCTCTTTAAATTATATACAAAACTTTATCTTATTATTTTGATCTCTCTTTAAAGTATCCAATAGAGTTTATCTTTGAGAACTTTCAAAAGTGTAAAAATCTCAATTTTGTTTGTGCTTTCATCACCATTGTGTAGCTATCATCTCCAACAAAGACTCCTTCAATAATCTTTAAGATTTTCTCAATATTGTCTTTTTATGTTTTCTTTGATGATTGATTTAAGCACGAACTTGGTTGAAATTTGTATGTTGATGATGGATAGGAACTAAATCTTAAGGTGGTTGGTTGATTGAAATGTTGCATGGTTAGTTTTTGGGTTAGGGACTAAATCGTAAAAAATGGACTAAATTGAATAGGCTTCAAAACCTAGAATTAATGCCTATATGTGAACATTTAGATATGTGAGACCGAGTGGATAACTTATTGCGAACCAATTCAATTGTCTTGATTTAGTTTAGCGAGGTCGATAGATAAATCAAACTAAATCATCTAATTGGGTAAAATGGTGACCAAAAGGTAAAATTGAACCGATTAGGTGTTTAAGCAATTTAGATCCCTAATCCAAGAATTGATTAGCAACATCGCTATCAACCGACCACTTTATTTCATTGAATTGATATTTGTGCACTTTTATCTGTTATTCAATTTAGTTCTCCTAGGTGTAGCTTAGTGTAGTTAGCATTTGATGATGATTTGTCATAATATGACACTTAGTAATCCACTAGTGAGACTTCTTAGTTGCATGCATTATCATTTTTAGTCACCTTACCGCCCAATCTCTCCTAGGTTCGATCCTTGGAATACTCGAAGTATTCCATTTTAACACTTAGAAATATTACAATTGACCTGTCACACTTGCAATTAACCCCCCTTAATTCATGATATTTTGTGTTGATTTTCTGCTCAGTGTTCATACGTCGTGGTGCAATAAAATGTTATTTTTAAACACATTTTTGTGTTTTAAATTTGTGGTTTTCACACTTATACGCATGTAGTAGGATTTTTTGTTATTAGTAATAAGTTTCAAACCATACGTTTCATTTTTTTATTGTATGTTATTTTTAAACACACATTTGTGTTGTTAATTTGTGGTTTCCTCACGCATATGTCACGGGCTAGACCTTTAGTCTCACAAACCGCGTGACTTTAGGGGATTTCTTTGATCCAAATCTGCCTAAGTCAGCCTAACTCTCGCAAAAGTGAGAATTCTCACAGAAATTCTCTAAGGCACCAAAATATAGCAAAAGCAAACTCGAAACAAAAGAGCAATGAAGAATAGAAAAGCCAAAGGAAAATATCACACATCAAGTGTTTGAGTAAATGCTTTCAAATATATTCACAACTATGAATGGAATGATTACAAATGAGGGGGAAGACCTCTATTTATAGTTGAGCTCCCCCAAAACAAACGGTACAGATTGAGTTACATCAATAGTCAAGATTAGAACCTATCTACAATCGAGAGTTCTAAGGGATTTAAACTCTATACAATCTTATCCTTTTAGGATTTACACTATTTACGTTGGTAACTTTAGTTTTACTAGAGTGTTTCACTGGGCCACCAAGGCTTCAAGTAGATGGGCTTCTCCATGGGTTCCATGAGTCGGACTAGTTCAATCGGGTTAAATAAGCCCAATTCCATCAATTGACCTCTATGGGACACTCTTTGCGTAATCGTCACGAGCTTTGATCTGTAGCCCGTGACATTATCCCCCACATGTTCTCGCAATGCCCTTGTTGTGTCCTCGGAATAGCATCAGTTTGACTCACCTCAGAACTTTCTCGATGCCTCAGCCGATTCTTGACTAGCCTCTCTGTCAGGTAGTCCTACCCCTCGGAACACTTGCCTCAGCTTCCGTCGTCTCCTAACTTGAATCATTTCTCTCCTTTTTGGTACATCTCATTTGTAAGGTCCCACCGCTCTTACTTGCCCACATTGTGACTTGTCTCGGTCGGGATCCCCTTGATTCGCACAAATAGGCTTCGACATTCCCACATTGAACACCAGGTTAACCTTGAGTATTCTGGCCAACTCTTGTTTGTAAGCCCCTCGGCTTATCTGTTTCAAAACTTTGAAAGAGCCCTTATGTCCTTGCCAAGCCAACAAGTCAGAATGAAAAACACTATAAAAGTGTTTTAAATGTACCTCACTTATTGTATTTACTCATCTTAGTTGCCCAGTTTGCATCACCATTTTTCCCCCAAAGTCCAATGCACAACCCACCTTTCTCTTAGGTGGTAGCCCCATTGATAACTCAATAGGATTCATATCAAATTTTCACCCTTCTAGCATTTCTAAGGGGTCTTTGTAGCACTCTTCTGATTTATCGAGCCAATGTTCTTTCCCTCATGAACATCCTCGGCTAGTTCAATTGCAAAAAATACCTTCGTCCTGCCCCTCATGTCTCGACTCACTGGCACAACACATTGTTGTTGTTGAGTATCCATGATGTATATACAGTCGACAAAAGGAACCAAAAGAGCATTAATCTTGTCAAGGAAATTTAAGCCAAGAACAAAGTCGTAATCATCCAAGTGAATTACCTCGAAGTCTTCCTTGCCTTTCCATTGACCAATCTGTAGCTCAACTCTTTATGTTATTCCCATAGTTGGGACCTCTTTGGAATTAACAGTCTTTATCTTCTTAGTTTATTCACTAACTGAGAGACCAAGTTTACCCACAAAATTTTTTGATATGAATAGGTCTGATGCCCCAATATCAATATGAGCACTCTTTTTGACATGTGATGTTGATGTTCACATAAATCAACCCTTTTTGCTTATAATGCCTCTTCGCTTTTGCAGAATTGAGTATCATCAACCCAAGCTTCAAAGCCTCACTCTTTGGCTCCATTTCCACTTTTTTACTGATCACGGAAGTCTTGGATCGCTCTGGGCAATCTCGCATCCTATGCGAACCACAACATAAGAAGCATTTTACTGGCTTCTTCTCATTCTCTTTACCCTACTTATCTTCGATCCCACGCACGATCGAACGAAGCCTTATTGGCACTCTTTTTGGATCATTATCCTCTTTGATGGAAGAAAACACGGACCGCTTCGGATTGTCCCATGCCATATGCAGACCTTTACAAAGGAAACATTCTAATAGGCCCTTTGATTTACTGTTGGGTTTCCTCTTCTCATTTTGTGGTTTCTCATTGCCAGCATTATTATTGCCATTCTCGACTTGTCCTTCTTCATATTCTCCACCATTGTCCTTCCCCTTGGGCTTGTAAGACTCGAACTTGTCTTTCCTTGTAACAAGCTAGATTAAAGACTCTGCCACGATCATGACTTTCGACAGTTCTTTGACCCCTCGATGTTCTAATTCCTGTCTCACGTACGGCTTCAAACCATCCATGAAAAAGAAGAATGTCTCCTTCTCACTTAGATCCATGATTTGGAGCATCAATTCACTGAACTCCTTCACATTCTCCGAATTATGCCTTATTGCGAAAACTGACGCAACTTAGCCCGAGCCTCATTCTTAGCATATTGGATGTAAAACTACTCCTTAAACTCATTCTAGAACTCTTCCCAAGTCCTAATTGCAGCCTGACCACACTTTTCATCTGTGAACCTATGCCTTCACCAGAGAAGAGCAAAATCAATAAAATATTGAGCAACATTATTTACCTTAGCATCGTCATCCTGGATGCCCACGGCACAGAAGTATTGTTCCATCTCCAACAAAAAGTTGTCCACTTCCCTCGCGGACCTTGCCCCTTTAAAATGATTTGGTCTGGGGACATCAATCTCTCAACTTAATGTTGCACTCAACACCCCTTTACCTACGACAGCTCGACACACATCAAGCTCTCCCTCGAGCTCCTTAGTTTTTGTTCTCAAATCTCTTGTCTTGGCCTCAATTTCCTCCTTCAAAGTCATCAACATGGCTTCGTTTTCTTCCTTCATAGCTATCATCCCAACTTCAAGAGCATCATTCTTTTCTGCCAACTTATCCACAGTAGTATTAAGTAGCGCTTACAATGCGTCCATATTGGAACTAAGGGTATTCGTCACATATTCCTTGAACTACTTTCCACTTAGGTCTAACTCATCAGTGTGTGTCACCATTACCTCGAGTGTTTCCTTCACTTTGCCTATGTATTCCTCGAGATGGACTACACGACTTTCCAGAGCCGACAACATATCCCTTGACCTGCTATGTTTCTTGTCCCTCCAAACATGGGTTTTCATCGGGACATTCTGATCATCTGCTCCTTTCGACATCTCAATGGCTCCTTTGAACCTTAGCTTTGATACCAACAATCACGGGGCTAGACCTTTAGTCTCGCAAACAACGCGACCTTAAGCAATTTCTTTGCTCCAAATCTGCCTAAGTTAGCCTAACTCTCGCAAAAGTGAGAATTCTTGCAGAAATTTTATAAGGCACCAAAATATAGCGGAAGCAAACTCGAAACGAAAGAGTAATGAATAATAGAAAAACCAAAGGAAAATAGCGCACACCAAGTATTTCAGTAAATGCTCTTAAATATATTCACAAATATGAATGAAATGATCACAAATGAAGGGGAATGCCTCTATTTATAGTTGAGCTCCCTAAAACCAACAGTACAAATTGAGTTACATCGACAATCAAGATTATAGCCTATCTACAATTGAGAGCCTTATAGAATTTAAACTCTATACAATCTTATCTCTTTAGGATTTACACTATTTACCTTGGTAATTCTAGTTTTATTGAAGTGTTTCATTGGACCACCAAGGCTTCAAGTAGATGGGCTTCTCCACGGGTTCCACAAGTCGGGCCAGTTCAATCGGGTTAAATAAGCCTTATTTCATCAATTGACCTCTTTAGGACACTCTTTGTGCAATTGTCATAGGCTTTAATTTGCGGCCTGTGACACATGCGTACGATAAAATTTCTAGTATTAATTGTTAAGTGAGATGGTGTCACAAATTAACTCGAGGCCAATTTAGGATTGATAACAACGTCAATTGTAGTACATTTAATATTGTTAATTTGATGTATTTATATATTTAAATTTAATTTTATTCATAATTTATTCTAATATTTATTTTAATATCGTACATATTACTCACATTAATTATAATTAATTAATTTTAAAATGGAGATGTTTTACTTTTTTTTTTTAACCATTAAACCAACTATTCAATTCTAAAAGAAAGAAACCAACTTGGATTATCTAATCGGTTTAATGATCAATTTAGTTCTTACAATATTAATTTTGAAATCCAAACTCGAAACCCGAAAAAGTTGTAGTACCCACTCCAGTTCCAAGTATTTTCAATTTTCAAATTTGTCCACCGCTTTAATTTTAAAGACTTACTCTAGTTTTTAGATTATAAAGATTAGATCTATCTGTTTATCTTCTTCCTCGCTCTCTTCTCAGACAAAATACTACTTCTCTCAATCTCTCTCGCAATGCCGGCAACTGATGCAGAATTGGATCTCCCTGTAAGGGATTTTTTCTCAAACCCAAAATCCACTCTTCATTTTGTTCTCTTCCATTTTCTTTATTTGTAACTTTTTTTTTTCATTTCCTTTTCACAGCAGCCTTCTCAGTCCGCCTTCTCTATCGGGTCAGTTCATATTTCTAGCGAAACATCTCTCCTTGTACATTTTTTTTTCATTTATAAATAATATATATTTCTTTGTGTGCTGTTGTCTTTCAGAGAGTATACATTTGCGGATGCTGGAAACTTGGACCACTGTACAAAGTACTTAAACCAGACGCTCGTTACCTTTGGCTTTCCTGCTTCTCTCGATCTCTTTGCCAATGATCCGGTATGTTCCTCTTTTTCTTTTAATATATATTTTATATTTTTTAATAATCTAGAGTTAATGATTTTGTTTTATTTTTATGTGATTGATAGGTTTCGGTCGCGAGGACCTGCAATTGCATATATTCATTGCTGCAGCAGCGGCAGCGCGACATTGAATTTAGAGAGTCTGCTAATGAGCAAAGACAACGGTAATTTATTCATTTATTTTCAATTGATGTTTCAATTTTTTGAATTTCGCAATTTATTTTCCGCCTCGGGGTTGCTTGCTTGCCTTTTATTTATGATAATTCAGTTCCTTTTATGAACTGAAATCTTATTAATTTTGGTATGTCCTTATTTACTAACATTTAGATTTAGGTTGGTGCAATTTTTTTTCCTTGATCCTGGTTTATTTTTTATCCAAATCTGCTTCTGTAATCTTCATTTACTTCTTTTTTATATAAATTAATTTTCTACCGTTGTGACATTGGCTAGATTATATTATGTTCTGGTTTCGTGTATGTCTGCAGAATTTGATTTTATCTTTTAGGTTGCCTTTGGAAAATGGATTTCAAAAGATAGATTTCAGTTTCAAAGTAGTATAAGTTATGCAATAAAATACATGTAAACGCAACATTTATGATTATTTATTTTTTCTAAATTTTTGGATTTGTTAAATGCTTATTCTTGTTGAATTTGAATTACCTAGATATATTTGTCAACTTAAAAGTTCATGTTTTTTTATACATTTCAAATATATAGTCATATTGATATGTAATGTAGTAATGCATGCATTTCATTTTCACAATTTAAATACTAAATGAAATCCAATTCTGAATTTTCAAGCTCATGTTGCGATACATAGCATTAGATTATTTATTCATTGTTTTCCCTTTTTCCTTTCATTTAGATTATTATCAGATATCTCAAGATTAGAGGCAAAAGTTGAGAGGCTTGATGCACAGTTGCAAGCTAAAGATAGAGAGATAGCAACAATTACTAGAACGGTTTGCAACTTTTCATTTACATCTTGTTTTTTATGTTGGTTTTGAGTTAGTTTTTAGTTCCCATTTAAATTAAGGAATTTGCAGTAGTGCATTATGTTTTAGGAAGCCAAATTGACTTAGTTTAATTCCTATTTAAATTAAAGAATTTATGGTAATGCTCTATGATTAGGAAGCCAAAAATACTGCAGCTTTTAAGGCACAGATTGAGAAGCTACAGCAAGAACGAGATGAATTTCAGAGGATGGTGATTGGTAATCAGGTTAGGCATATTCCACTTGATTGAAGCTTTCTGTTTTTTATTACAATATATGATTGACTGTTTTTATTTTTACTTGATACTACAAAAGCAAGTGAGAACTCAACAGATACATGAAATGAAAAAGAAGGAAAAGGAGTACATAAAGTTGCAGGTAGGATCTTATTTAGTTATTTATTGATCATTTGAGGAGAAAATAGTAAACATAAGCAGGAAATATACTTTTCTGTTGCAGGAGAGGCTGAACCAAGTCTTAATGGAAAAGAAGAAGGAATCAAGATCAGGAATGGAAATAATGAATTTGCTTCAGGTATTAATTGCGCTGATGCTAATTTTATTACTAATTGAATCTAAATTTAATGCTTTAATGAATTTCATGATATTTGCAAACAGAAAGAAGGGCGGCAACGTGGGACCTGGAATGGGAAGAAAGCAGACAATGATTTCTATAAAAAGATTGTATGTAGAGTTATTGTTTTATTACGACTCTGTTCTATTGGATTATGTTTAACAATGTGTCATCTTTCAGGTGGATGCTTATGAGGCAAAAAATCAAGAACTGAAAGCAGAAAATGCTGATTTAAGAGCATTACTGCGCTCAATGCAGGTATATGCTTTTACATTTAATCCTCTATTGTCATGGTTGCTCTATTTTATCCCTTATTGGTTTTAGCTAATCAGATTTGGCTACAGAGCTAAGTGCGATTATACAGGAAAGTAACATTTTATTTCACCTAGATACGCTAATATAACCTCTTTTTTCTTTTTTTAGCATGGAAAGATTAAGTTTGTTTAAGGTTTGCATTGTAGCTTAGAAATACGAATTGGATCCAATTGTTTTTTTTTTCACTGACTGCAAATGATGCAAAATCATTTTAGACATCTAGCTGTAACATATTTGCTCTATGCAGCTGCTAACATCTGTTTAAGAGTAACAAAGCAATTATGCAAATATGTGCTTTATTATCTTAGTAGTTTGGTGCTGCTGTCAGCCCACTGGTGGAATTTCTTACTCTTTTTTCCTGTTTTCAGTGAAAGCACTGTCCCATGTTTGTCTTTTTTCAAGGCTCTTTGCATGTAGGATTAATTTATGAAATAAGATTATCCTCAGGAAGGCAAGTGTGATGCATCTAAAAGGGACTTGGATGATTATGAAGTATGTAGCATAAGTAACATGAAAGAATGAAGAAATGTGAGATTGTCCCTTGGTTGGTCAATGATTTTAATGATTAGTACTACCATTTAGAATATAGTGGCTGTGGTGATATTCTATGCTGGTGATACAATGCTATGCCCAGAGTATCATGATACTATATAATTGGCAAGTCTTGGTCTAGAATCACTTCTGTAGTGTTACTCATGTTACTGCAGCTGTCTCACTTATCAGTTCCCTGGTACATCATTATTCTTGTAGGGAGCATAACAATTTCACTAGGGGACTGTACTCCGAGAGGAACTATTATAGATATCCTTTTTCCAATATTGTTTCATCTTTTGTGTGTTGTTTGAATTAATCTAATCCTTACGTATTGTTTCTTGTTTCTGGGCTCCTGGTAGTCAGCCCTCATTTAGTTTGCACCCAATGAATTCTGAAAGCAGCTTTGGTTACAGGTAGATATGCGTGATTTCTTTAATGCTCCTAATGGGTTGCCAAAGCAATCTTTGCCTGTTAGCGGAAGACATGAAAATGATCCATCACAATCGCCACTTGGTGGGAGGACGGTATGACTTACTAAATGATGCAAAGTTGCTGATTTCCAGTGAGTCAAGTACTGCTTCTAACCTGTTTTAGTTTGTTGTTTACAGGATGTCTTTGATCTTCCTTTTCACATGGCTAGGGATCAAATAGAAGAAAGTCTTCGCACTAAGATGGCTTCTGTAAAAGTATTCTCTGTTAAATTGAGTTACATGGTTATTAATTATTAACTTGTATGATAAGATAGATGTGTTGACAATTATTATAAATTGTTTTTAATTTTCTTTTGGTTTCTAGGAGCGGATGGTTCAATTACAGGATGCACAAAAAGGTGCTGAAGTCACTTCTGAAGCAACAGAGAGGGAGCTTGAGCTTGAAGCTCAACTTGTTGAAGCAAGGAGCATAATCCAGGAGCAGGTAGCCAAGTTTGCCAATCAGAAAACACATTCGGTGTGTTAATGAGTTTATTTGCATATTAGATACATAATGTGATCGTATTTTCCTAGATGAACATTCAGCATTCTGCATTTCTAGTCCTCCATATTTAAGTAAACTTGTGATAAAATTTGCAAGGATCTCAGTTCAGCATTTTGGCCCTTACATGCAATAGAGCTAGGTGTTTCAATTTTTGATGTATGCCAACATAATTGACATCCCCTTGGTGTTACAATTGTGCATAGCAATTATTTAGTTCCACATTTTGGTTCTAATGGTTTATGACTAAACAAGGATATGTATTTGACAGATAAGTATTCTGATTATATGGTGTACCAATACTTACGTCTGCCATCCTCACCCTTTAATGTTAAAAGAGCTTATAAAACTTAGCAAACCATAGTTACTTTTAATTCACTGAAGTATAAAATTTCTTTTTGTTAACGTTTTATTTAACATGTATACATTATTATTCACTCTTAAGCTTTTCTTGGTATGGAGAGTGGAAAAGAGAGAGGATGGAAAATCTTTTAATCAAATGGTTAGGATTCATAACCGCTTCTTATTTTGTAGCTTAATGATTAGATCGAGAAATTTTCTGTCCCCACTCTTTTCCATCCTCTACCAAGTAGAGCCCTAATTCATTGAAGTATAAATTTTCTTTCTATTAAGTATCAATGTTCTTGATAACATGTATACATTATTATTCACTTTTTATTCCTTGTTATAATTGTTAGATATAGATATAAATATGACATGTGGTCTTATTGCAGGCATCCATCATGTCCAAACATCTTGCCACGGCAGACAGACCAAGGTAGTAATCCTCTTGTTGTCTTGTGGAATTCAATATGTTTTTAATTGTTTGTGTAATGATGGAAGGAACTAAGAGTCTCCATTTAAATTTGAACAGGGAGTCTATTATTCCATCACCAGCTGAGGTATAACATTGAACTTTTTCCTTGAGAATGACTGATGTGATTTTTTAAAACTTTTTCCCCATCAAACTGCTAGATTGACACCTGAATTACTGAGGCACTTTGTTTACAAGTAACTTCTTATTGGCTTTAGTTTAATCAGGTTATTTTTATGCATTGCTAAAAAGCATGAGGGCTTGTTAGAAATTTCATACTTGTTTTGAAAGTCAAACTGGGAATGAAATTTCATTCAGATAAAAAACTATAAAAGAAACTCCTCCCCTTCTGGCACATCCTTCTTTTAAGGCTAAAGCTTTGAAGAGTAGGAACCTTAAATCAAGAAAAAAATTTTGAGGTCAATAATCAGTGATAATTTTCTAGAAAAGATGAAATAAAAAGTTAATCTTGCAGCAAAAAAGAAAAAATGTCACCAAAATTCCAGAAAACATGAAGTAAAAACTTAAACTTGCAACAAAAAGAACACATGTATTTGAGCATCTGTATTTTACAGATGTAGGGTTCTAGTCCTATAAGTGCATATATATATCTCTGTCTGTTAGGCCTTCTTTCTAGGGGTTTGTTGTACCAACTTTATTCTCTTCTCCTAAAGGGTTATTTAATACATGCCAATCCTGTCTACCCTTACATAAGATAAAACATCACTGGCATACTTGACTTCTACGTTTACACACTAGTACAGACATCATGTGCTTCCAATTAAATTGCTAGCACCCTTTTCAGCTGGCATCTTGATACGAGACAACACCCACATTAAAGCTTCCTGTGCCTGGATGGTGCTTCCCATTACACCCCTTCTGTCATAAAGAAGAGTTTATTTTTGGGGACCCTGCATACATAGTAATAACATGAAGTAAGATTTCTGCTGTATAGATACTGAGGATGCATGAGGTTATGCCGAAGGTGCCTGATTTCTTCCTCTCTAGGATTGGTGATCTGGAATTACATGAGAGATGTTGATGGGGTTTAAAATTGCTAGGCTTATGATGTATTCGCTGTATCTTTGTTCCACCTTGACCAGTTATTCTATAATCCGTATCCTCTCTAGCTGTTCCAGATTGAGACCAATTCATTGCTTTTATTTAACACGAAATCCTCTTTGTAAAAGGTTTTACCTTGAAAAGTGTCAGATTCTTAACCAAGGAGATAGGGTATAAACTATTAAATTAAATATAGGAAAAACTACTCAATTTGATTGCAAGTTCTTAATTGTTAGGTTTCATGCTATTTGTAGTTTTTGTCATTCTGATTGTCTTAATTTTCAGGGGGTATAACATAAGAAGCCTAAGGTCCATGTCTGCAATTTCGGATTAAGATCAACTGAAGTTGGTTCTTTTGAAAAGGTGTGCAGCAGTAAGCTAGCTAGTAAATTGTGGAGTCCAATATGGTATTCAGATTGTAGTAACTAAATTAAGGATCTATTCTGAAGCTGTAGTGTAAAAGTAATTAGTTTTTAGGAATCTTCGGTTGTATTTGTAAATTATATGCCCGCTGAGATTTCTTTATCCATTTGTATCCCATTCTTGTTTTAAGTAAAAGAACACGCCTCTTGTGTATTGGTAGTTTGATGTACTTTGCTTGCCATAATTAGGTCTTTCAAAGTGAGTTTTTAGAGTTTTAGCCTTGATGTCAACAGGTATGCATTTGTCTATATTAGAAACCGTAAAGATTTAAAACCATAAAATAAGATTTGTCATGTCAAATTATTAAGAATAAATTAAGAAGAAAACTAGATGCAGAAGTTTATCTAAATTCATTGATATTATGAGATTTTGAATTTTTTTGGTTTTGGTCTTTCAAATTTAACATATAAGTATTTTAGAGGATGGTATTTTTTTTTTCAGATAGGATGTCAGAAAAGTTAAGTATATGCAATTTGAGGATCATACCTTAATATATAATTTTTGTATATTAACTTTCGTTTTTAATTAGTTCATCATCAATTAGAATTAATTATTAGAGTATCTACACATATTTGGTTATACTTTATTTAACAAGTAAAGCTCAAAAAATTTTAATCAGATTAGACCATTTTTAATTTAAATTAACATTTTATGATAGTAAATAATATGTAGTTATTCTTATTATATATGTGATGTTCATATTTTTTCAACAATCTCCCACTTGGATCCCTTACACAAACACACATATATGTATATAGATATAGATATAGATATAGATATATACTAATCACTCTATAATTACATGTTATTATATAATTTTACGAGTTCAAAACTTTACTATCATATTAAAAAGGTATTTCAAATAATCTCGTCTATTGATTATGTCAACATAGAATCAAGACGACTTTCGTTATATATATAGTAATTAATCCATCCTTAATAATGTATATTAATACAATAAGATGACATAGATCAAGTATGGATTTGTAGCATGAAAATTACATGCAATGTGATTTAAATATGTCTAGTTTCAATTGGTCTTCCTTAGCCTTAATGAGATAAAACTTTACCAAAATTAAAGTGTGGATAAACCATGTACACTTTATTTCTATAAAAAATAACCTTGAAATATCCATAAATTGAAATAACAAAAAATGTGTATATAATAGAAAAAAACATTTAAACTTACAAACTTCCACTAAAACCAAATATCTTGCAATGACATTACATCCATATGAGCAATGTGCTCATAAAAATCTTGGGTGGTAGTCTCTTAGTAAGTGGATACGCAATCATGGGATTTGTTCCAATATACTTTATAGACACTTGACCACTCTGAACTTACTTTAACAGTTAAGAATTTAAAGTCTGTGATTTGACTTTTGTCACGGGCCACGGATCAAAGCTTGTGGCAAATGCATATATAGTGCCCCATGGAGGTCAAATGATTAAATTGGGGCTCATTTGACCCACTTGAACTGGCCTGATTTGTGTAACACATTGAGAAGCCCATCTACATGAAGCCTTGGTGGCCTAGTGAAACACTTTAGTAAAATTAGACTTACCAGAGTAATTATTGTAAATCTTAAGGGATAAAGATGTATAGAGTTTAAATCCCTTAGGACTCTCATTTTGTAGATAGATACTAATCTCAGCCATTGATGTAATTCGATTTGTACCGTTAGATTTAGGAGAGCTTAACTATAAATAAAGGCTTTCCCCCCTCACTTGTAATCATCTCATTGTATTCCATTCAAAGTCAGTGAATAAATTTTGAGAGTATTTACTCAAAAACCTTACGAGCATTGCTTTCTTGTGGCTTTTTTGTTTCGTCGCATTTTGTCTTTGAGTTGCTTTCATTTTATTTTTGGCGCCTTAGAGAATTTCTATCGAGAATTCTCACTTTGTGAGAGCTAAGTTGACGTAAGCGAATTTGAACCCAATAAATCGCCTAAGGCTGCATGGATTGCGAGACTAAAGTTCTAGCCTTATGACAATTGGTATCTTAGCTAAGGTTCGAAGGCGTCGATCGGGATGATGAAAGGAGTAGACAATTAGATTGCACCAATGGAGACCCGCGAGAGGGCCAACAAAGCTAGACTATCAAGGGATATGATGTCGGCTTTGAAATTTCGAGTGGTCAATCTCGAGGAATCCAATGAGGATATGGGGGAGACACTCAAGGTAGTCGAGGGACGCACTGTAACATCCTTAAATTAGGGGTCTGGCATTTTTGTGTTGTTGCATGCGTTTAGCTCGCTTAGCTTGTTATTTAGGTGTGTTTGGGGGTCATGGAAAGGCTCGGGGTTGAGCCAGAGCTTTGGTAAAATTTTGTTTTTTGGGCATAAGGGGAGAGAGCTAGTGGAAGCAAGCCTTAAGGATAATTATTTGTGTTTGATGACACAAAAGGAGCTCTTGGTGGAGTGGTGTTGGCGTCACAAGGGAGCATGGAAGGGGGGAGTGGGGTTCGAATCCTGCAGGCTGCATTTTGGAATATTTATTTTGTGCCAGGAGGGAGGAGAGGTGGTTTTCGGCTAGGACTCTACCAAGGAGGAGTTGAATGGGTCAAACGGGTTTGAATGGATGGAGGAGAGGAGTTTGGGGAGTTTGAATTGGTCAACCGTTTCAAATGATGGGTGGAGAGTGAATTGTGGAGGAAATGAGGGAGAAAATCGTGGGAGTGGGTGTGAGGAAGTGTTTGACAGAAAGTGGGGAGGTGTGAGGGAGCATTTTCGATTTTTGCTAGTAGGTGTGTGTGCTGTTTTCCCTTGGTTCTTTAGGCATTTTCAACATTCGGTCATAAGTGTGTAGGGAGAGTGCCGTTCCTCTAAGTAGTCATTTGAGAGAGAGAGTTCTATTCTTTTGCTTTTTGGGCTAAAAACATTTCGACTGCTTCCTTTCTCTTTGCCGAAACTTCAAGTTGCCTAGTGACTTCTACTCTTTTCTTTTCAAACATTTTCGGCTATCTTTCTCTTTTGGTGTTGCCGAATTTCCCTTGTAGTTGCTTTCTTTTCTTTCAACTTTCTTTTTTTTCCTCCACTTTAGCCGATTGCATAACCTCTCTTCTACATTCTTTGTGGTAGACGTTCAGTGAAGTTAAGTCTCTCTTGTTCGTTTCCTGCTCCACATTCCATCTTTGGTTACTATCTTGTGCTGCCGAACCTTCCTCTCCTACTTGGTTTCTTCCGAATAATAGGTAACACTTTCTTTTCCCTTCATCATCTCTACTTCCTCTACTTTTCTTTCTTAAGCCGAAATACTCAAGAGTAACCTTGGACTGTTAGGCTGAACCTCTGCTTCTCTCGCGACTCATCTCTGATTCGAGGACGAATCGGGTGTGGTGCGGTTCCTTATTTATCAAGGTAAGGAGTTCTCTCTGATTTCTGCTAGTCTATTCTCTTTTCATTCTCTCTGCCATAACCAAACCTCCTTGTTAGACAACCATCGCTTCTCTCTGAAAGTACTGTACTGATCAAGACTCTCTTCATGAATGCGAGTGCTAGCCGTTCTAAGGAGGTATCGACAAAGGAGCCTGAGGGGAGTGGATTTGTAGCCTCTGCTCCTAAGTTCAAACAGCGTAGAGTGTCAGCCGTTCAGAATTTCCCACCGAGTTGTGGGAGAGGGGCGACATCGGATCTGAATAGACAGATCGTAGTTGTTCGTGATAGTGAGGGTAACGACGATCAGGAGTGTATAGTTCTTCGCGTAATCAGGTGTGTAATCTCACACCTTTATTTCATTTTGTTTCGTATTATACTATGTGTCGGCTAAGAGCCGAAATACTTTACTTGGCATGCATGCAGGTTGAGATACCCAAGTGGGTAAGATTGGAGATATACCATGTAAGTAACCTTTATGACTATACCATTTGGATAAATTAGTATGATTGTACGTGTGTTCTGATTATCTGATGTACATTGATATATGTATGCATGCACCACATTATGAGGATATAACATGTTGCATGGGGTGGGGATACGATATTGATGAAAGGGGAAGTGTATTTCGGTGACTCTGTCACATTATTTCGGTGGCACTGCCACAATTTCGGCGATGAGCAGCGTGACTGCCATCGATGGTGTGTAGCGGATGAGGGTTGATTGTAGAAATCCCCACTGGTGTGTTTTGGCTGGAACGGGCGGTGTGTAGTGGATGGATTCTAGGTTGGGCTGGGTTGCATTGCATGCTTTTATCTGTTTTACCATGTTAAAAGGGCTCAGGCCCAATTCGTTTTCGTATGGGCTTCGCCCAGTTTGATTTCAAAAGGGCTAAGGCCCAATTTGTATCTGCAAGGGCTCGGGCCCAGTTAGTGTTCGTTTTGGGGATTACACATTGAGTTCTAGTAACTCACCCCTCTGCTTAATTTTTGCAGGTAATCCCTAGCTTTGAGGATTTGGAGTCGAGGTGGACTCTGTGGTGGCCATTCATCGTTATTTCAGTAACTTAAGTTTGACTTTACTTTAAATTTTTATTTTAAATTGGGATTATGTTCTGTAATAAGGCCTCTGGGATTTTATTTGGTTTTTAACCTTTTTATTCGGCTGCTATCTTTTATTAGACGTTCAATACGGAGTTTTCCTAAACATTAAAAACTGTTTCTAAATCTCACGTTTTTGCAAATACTTACATTCAATTTTCATAATAAAGGCAGTTTCCAAATAATCCTAACGTTTCTAAAAATGGACAATTTTATAGCAAAACAATGAAACACAGAATGTTTTTGAAACGCAACATTTTCCACAAACAACTTCGCTAGACAATCGCTTAGTTATTTTCCAACTTCCTAAAACTTCTTTTCGAAACAACATTTTTCTGAAAGTCATCGAACCTGATTATTTATAAACCAAGTCATCGAAAATAGCAACCCTAATATTTTTGCAAGAAAACTATTAAACAAGATGGATTTCCATAAGCAACAAAACTTGAAGTTTAACGAACGCGTAGTTTTTTTTCACAACCCTTCCATGTGACATGCCAGATCCGGTCGTAACATCTAGGCCGGGTTTGGGGTGTTACACGCACTGTAGAGTTGGACTCAATAGAAGAGAAACTCAGGGAATTTGCATTGGAGTCTCTCAGTTCCAATGTGGAAGCAATGTGAGGAGTACAAAATTCCACTGTGGATAAGTTGAAAAAAAGGAAGATGTTCTTGAGGCCATGGTGATGGCTTTGAAGGAGAAAAAAATGGTCACAATGTAGGCTTGAGCACGAGAATTGAAGAACTTGAGGGATAGCTTGCTGCTTGTCGAGCTACTGTGGGTAAATGAGTGTTAGGTACTGTATCGTCGCGTGATTATGTGCAAGTGTACATGGTCGTACAAGTAATAAGTAGTAAGTAAAAGAATATTGTCTCCACAGAGACTGTGCGAAAATTATTTGCAAAGCTAAATTTAATCAATTTGGTTAAAAACAAAATAAAGAAAGAATATTGTTGATGAGAATCGCAATTCAAGTTAAGGAATGTAATCAGTAATCAAATTCCCACAAAATAAAACCACATACCTCGCAGAAAATGATCACAACAGGAAATAAGCATAATGAATAACACAACACAACATGAATATACTAAAATAAAATATTTCACTTTAACAAGAATTCATTGGTAGCCATAAAAAGAATATTACGAAAGGTTTGTGGCAATATGAAAATTCATTAAACCCATTTTAATTAAGGCATAGGCTTCATGTTCCGAAGTTAAGTAGCATATCCTATGTCAAAAACTAACCTAGAAATCACCATTCCAGGCATTTACACAGTTTATGCATACAACAATTATCTTCCAAAATCAACATGATATGTATCATTTAGGTATTTTATCTATTAACTATTACCTCTTCCCAGATTAAATAGTTAATTCAATAACCTACAAATGTTGGCCATACATTCACAAGTATAATCATGAATTAAACCTAAATAAATGAAATAATCATTTGCACAGAATATTAAGAAAATAAATACCAATGAATTCAAATCAAGATTCATATCCATTTTGAATAAACTAAATTAAGTCATGTCATATTAAAATAAAAACATAAAGATGAGATGCATTCTTTCTCCCGACATAGAAAACAATAATTTAATAGTAAAAAGAAGGGTAAGAGAGAGCAGCCGAGGGGGGCTATCCACGACCATTTCACAATGCGAAGAGTAAAAAGCTGAATGTAGGGGGCTATATGAGGCTACTCCTTGCGGCTTACCATGGTGGCTTTCCTCCTCATCTTTATGTTAAAATCATCTAAACATCTTCAAGTCATCCTCCTGGCTGCTCTCATTTCGACAAGTGATTGCCTTATTTTGTGGACTTTGAGTGTTAGCAAGCCATGAGAAAGGCAAGAACACTCAAAGTAGTTTTGCTATGAAAAATTGATATGTAGAGAAATGGTGTGTGATTGAATGATGAAATGCATGCCCCATTTATAATTGAAGATTCTCAACTTCCCATGCCAAAAATAGCATGTGAGTCCTTAATTCTCTCTCCTACGATTGTTGTCCCTTAAAGTGTGGAAAGAGGGTGAGTGGTTGCTTGATTTAAGGAGATGTCATGCTTGATTTTCCTTTGTGTGGCCGACCCTTACTTGGTTGATAGGTGGTTGATTTGACTGTTATTTTTATTAGTAGCGTGGGCCGTTGTGGCTTAAGGTTAGGGAAGGAGTTGTTGATTTTTATTTGAAGGAGAATGGAATTAAATTTGCTATTTTTAGGAGTTGAATTGTAACACCCCAAACCCGGTCAACACACCACGACCGGATCTGGCATGTCACAGAGGAAATCATTTTGAAGGAAACAGGTTACTGGTTTGTTTTCAGTGAAAAACTATTTATTGTTTTATGTTTGTAGAAACCAGGTGCATGATTAGTTAAAAACCCATGATATACTTTGAAATCCCGGTAATAAATCTTTAAACTTAGTTGTCGATCCATAGGTTTAGAAAACGCTTATGTCATTTTAAAACCCGATGTTCCTTCCTTAACTATTTAGAAATCAGTTAGGTTGAATGTGGAAAACTTAAGTTTGAAATCCATTTGAGTTGTTGTTGTTATCAGTTGATTTATTTTACCCAATGGTAAAGATTTGAAAACCATTGCGTTCTTGAGTTTAGAAAACCTTGGCTCAAATTATTAAGTTAACCATGTGACTTATTGAGCCAAGTTTAACACAATTCTAAAGCATAAAAATAATCCAAACATAATCAAAAGGTCGTATTACAAACCCAAAATAAAAGTGGAACCAAATTAAAATGACATAAAGTACCCAACCAAAGTCCACGTAAAAATCGAGTTTATTTAATGCATGGCCACCTCGAGTCCGCCTGGCTCCTCATCCGCGATCTATGAATCACCTGAAAAGATAAGGGAGAAGGTGAGTCACCATGACTCAGTGCATAATCCCCCTCCCGATTAATGCAACGTACTTACACAAATCATAACCAAGCAATATATATAATGCACCCAAACCTAGCCATCCATGACTCCTTTTCTACCCCGTGTGGCACCAAACCACTGGTGGTGTCAAACCACTGGTGACCCAAAGTCACGATATCCAATAATTATGTGGTGCCAAACCACTGGTGACCCAAAGTCACGAGTAATCCATCTGTGGGGCCAACCCACGTGTGATACCAAATCACTGGCGTCAATCCTGTTATATCAAATGTGGGGCCAACCCACTGTGGTGCTAAGCCACTGGGACGAGACGCTATGAGGTGCCAAACCTCTGGTGACCCAAAGTCATAAAATATCAATAATCTGAGTGTGGGGCCAACCCACTGTGGTGCTAAGCCACTGGGACAAGTCGCTATGAGGTGCCAAACCTCTGGTGACCCAAAGTCACGGATATCATCTTCCCCCTCCTCTCATCTCTTATTTTCTTTGTAGCCAAAAAGAACCCTTATCGGGTATTGAAGCGAGTTGGTCCAGTGGCATACCAGTTAGAGTTGCCTTTGGAATTACAGCAGATGCATGACGTATTCCATGTTTCTATGCTACGTCGTTATCGATCGGATCCGTCTCATGTAGTACTAGTTGAGGAGGTGGAGCTAAGACCAGATTTGTCCTACGAGGAAGAGCCGATTCAGATCTTGGAACGAGATGTGAAAGTGTTGCGAAGGAAATCAGTTCCTTTAGTCAAAGTGTTATGGCGCAATCATGGATCGGAAGAAGCTTCGTGGGAGCCAGAAGAAACAATGCGACAAAGAATACCCTCACTTATTTTCAAGCTGTAATTTCGAGGACGAAATTATTTTAAGGGGGGTAGAACTGTAATATCCGGGTTTTGGGCTTGTGCATTATTGCTTAATTATGTGAAGTAGCATGCCTGTGTGTGTTGTAAATATGTTTTATGAATTTTGAGAACTTTAGAGTGTAGGAAAATGCCTTAGAAATTATTTGATTTTAAAGAGGAGCTAAGCTTGATAGGCCTTAAGAGAAATAGTAGGGGAAATTAGACACAAGATTGGGCTTGGAAAAGTGGCAAGGAGGTGCCACTTAGGGCCTTAGTAAGTGACGCCATAAGTAGGGAAAAAGGGCCTAGGTTCGAGCAGCAAGGGAAGCAAAAGGGAGTTTTATTTTTGCAGCAAGGAGGGCAGAGGTGGACGACAATGGGACTCTGGGTGGATGAACATTTGATCAAGTCAAATGCATTCAAATATCGGCTAAGAAGGGTGGATGAAGGTTGGACTCATTCAAATTCTTTGAATGAGAGGCAGAGAGGAAAATTAGGAGCAAAATAAGGGATAGGAGAGAAGGAAGGCTAGTGGCCGAATGTAGGACTCTAGGGGGTGCCAAAATTTAGTTCGTAGGATGCTCATATTCTCCAAGTTTCGGTCATTTAGTGCATTAAGGTGTTGCCGAAATTCTTCCACTCTTCTCCTATTCTTCTTTTCGTTCTTTCAAACTCCAAATCCATACTTATTTTCCTTCTGGCCGAATACCCTATTTGCACCTAGAGTCATAGCCGAATTTGGTAGCTTCTTTTTCTCTTTTCTTTGCTTGACACCTTAAAGAAACACCATAGCCGAAACCTCTCTCTTTCAAAGTACACCATTGCCGAATTCTCCTAGCTCACTTCCATACTTCTTTTCTTCCACTCAAACTCAAGTCTATATCTATTTTTGGTGATAGCCGAATATCCTCATCATCATTTGGGAGCCTAGCCGAATCTTTTAGCCCCACATTCTCTCTTCTTTGTCACAAGTTTTAAAAGCCGAAAGAGTTAGCCGAAATCTTTTCTCTTTTAGTCTCTTCAAGCAAACGTTGGTGGTAAGTATTCCTCTTAGCAATCAGTTTTATCTTTTCTTATTTGGTGAGCCGAAATCAAGGGTAGGCCTTGATTTCTAAGGATGGCCAAATATGCTTAAGGCCATATTAATGTGTTTCTTTTGGTTGTAACCAGTGTAAAGGTGTTCTTTCAGGATTTGAGGTACTCAAGGTAAGCAGTATGTATTCGGCCAAGGGCCATTTATTAAGATTAAGTGTCGAACCGAGATCTAACATATACCTATAGGGATCTCGACATCGCCAAGAGCAAGTAGCAATTTCGGGATTTAAGATTCGCAAGGTAAGTGAACTGAACATTCGGCCAAGTCTATATTTAGTGATTCAAATATGTTTCTTAGTTATTTAGAAGCCGTAAAGTAACCAAGTCCATGATCTAGTATTGGCCAATTGCAAGGAAGGAGTGTCACAAAGTTTGGGATTTGATTAGTAATCAAATCGGCAAGCAAGGTAAGGATTTTGATTGCAATAATCCTTCTGGATTTGATTGTTTAGCCGAATGGCTTTTACTAAAAGTATTAAGTGTTGGCGAATATAGGAACTAAGGATCTAGAGTGTTAGATCGGGATTTTGGGATTTTGGTGAAAGCATTAAGTAAACTGTGTGTGTACCCCACACTAACTCTTAATAGATTTATGGCATCAATTTAATATATGTGTTTATAATAATGTGAAAAGTGGGCAAAGGTACCATGTGATGGTACAAAGTACTGAGTAAGTAACCTTAACATTATGTTAATAAATGATATGAATATTATTATGATATGAATATTTGGAATATGGTACATATGTGAATATCGATAAGAATGTGAAATAAGGCATAAGGCATGATATTGCATATTCTTTGTGACATGGGGCATATGGGTTATATGGAAAGGGAAGTGATCCGGTGGTTTATACCACAATATTCGAATGTGGTGACTCATGTCACGAAATCGAATGTGGTGACTTATGTCACAAATTACTATCTAGTGACTTTGTCACATTATCAGTGGCTATGCCACAATTTATAAGGGTGATGAGCATGTAAATGCGCATAGCGATCGCCGATGATGTGTAGCGGATGGAGGGTCGACTTAGTAGTCCCCACGGTGTGATGGTTGGTACGGGTGATGTGTAGCGGATGGTTATCTAGGTTTGGGTTCGGGATTGCATCATTATTTATATTCGTTATATGTGTATGATTTGATGTGCCTAAATCGTTGGGATTGGTGTTGGTTATACACACTGAGTCTGTTTGACTCACCCCGTTGTGGGATATTTTCAGGTGACACTCAGTAACGGACCGGGTCGGCAGGAGCTTAGTGGTGGCCATGTTCAACTCAGACTTTATTTTAATTTTGGACTTTTTACTTCTAAGTATTTTGGGTTTATTTCGGGTTTTGCTTTGATGTAATAAGGCCATAGCTATAAACTGATTATGCATGCATTTTTATTTGTTTTATTATGATACAAATTTTATCCATTTAAAGTTTAAGCAACTTTTCTTAAAAATAAATTTTAAATGTTTAGGCACCTAAACACAAACGATTTTCGAATTAAAGATTAGCTCCAAAATAACTCGGCATTTTTTTTTATAAAACCACCCAAATTTTCCAAAGTAATAAACATGAATTTGAAACGTTTTACTCGAGGAACATACCAGATTCGGTCTGGGCTCGTGGGCCGGGTTTGGGGTGTTTCATGAATGGCCAACCTTTGAGTTGTAGTAGGAAAGTGGATTATGTGGTGGTTATTTTTAAAAGTGGAGTGGGTGGTTGAAGCTTAAATCAAGGGGAGAGGTTACTTGAATCAAGGGAAGAAAATATCCCTTGATTCCCTAATGGTTATTCTGTCCATAAAATATGGGAAATGGGTGGACGGTTCTGAGCCTCTATGTTGGCAACTCTGGACCTCCATCTGGACTATTTTAGGCTTCTAAGCTATACTTGTCTAACAAAAACAACCAAAATTCTACCATATTTTCATTTAGCCCAATTATTCTCAAAAAATGATAAAATAACATGAATTTAACATAAATTTCATTAAATTAACACATTCCCATGGAAATTATAAAATATCATGAAATTAACTGTAAAACCATGGAAAGTGTTATTTATTTACTCGGAATTTGCATAAATTATATCTAAAAGAGAGCTGAAAATATCTATATATATTAGAGTTTACAAGTACAACACTAAACCGCGAGATAGATGTCCCCAAACTGGAGAAGTTTAACGAGGCAAGGTCTACGAGGGAAGTGGACAACTTCTTGTGGAAGATGGAATAATACTTCTGTGTCGTGGACATCAAGAATGATGATGCTAAGATAAATACTGCTGTTAGATATTTTACTAATTTCACACTTTTATGGTGGCGGCGAAGGTCCATAGATGAAAGGAGTGGCCAGGCCATAATTAGAACTTGGGAGGAGTTCCAAAAGAGTTCAAGGAGCAGTTTTACCCCTAGTATGGCAAGAAGGAGGCTCAGGCTAAGTTGCGTCAGTTATCACAACAAGGCATAATTCGGGTGTATGTGAAAGAGTTTGGTGAAGTGATGCTCCGAACCACATATTTGACTGAGAATGAGACATTCTTCTTTGTCATGGATGGGTTGAAGCCGTGAGTTAAATAGAAATGTAAACATCGAGGGGCTCAAGAATTATCCAAAGCCATGATCGTGGTAGAGTCCTTAATCAAGCTTGCTCTGAGGAAAGACAAGTTCGAGTCTTCCAAGCCCAATGAGAAGAGAAATGGTGAGGAAGATGAATAAGCAAAAGTTAAGTATAGAAACGGTGATGGTGACAATGGGAAACCACAAAATGGGAAGAGGAAACCCAACAACATGAAGAAAAAAAATAGCAAGATACAATGCTTCTTATATGGCGATCCGCATATGGTAAGGGACTGTCTGAAATGATCCATATTTTCTGCTATCAAAGGGATATGAGCTAGAAAAAATGCCCATGAATTTTGGTTCGATCGTGAGTGGTTTTGAAGCCAAGAGAGTCAAAGAGAATGAGAAGAAGCTAGTGAAGTGCTTCTTATGTTATGGTTCACATAGGATGCGGTATTGACCATTGCAATTCAAGTTTTTCGTAACCAATGAAGAAGGGGAAGAGGAGCCTAAGGAGGGTAGGATATTAAAGCTTGGGTCAATGATAATCAATTATACTAAAGTGGGGATGGATTGCAAGTAGAAAGCTTTGATGTTTGTGGACATCAACATCACAGGCCGAAGGAGGAGTGCTCTTGTCGATACGGAGGCATCTTATCTGTTCATACTAGAGAAATCCGTGGGTAAATTTGGTCTCTCGGTTGGAAAATCGACTAAGAAGATCAATACGATTAATTCCAAAAAGGTCTTAACTGTGGAAGTAGTACAATGAGTTGAGCTACAAATTGGTGAGTGGAAAGACCAAAAAAACTTTAAGGTAATTCATTAAGATGATTACAACTGTGTGCTTGGCTTGAATTTTCTTGACTGGATTAATACTCTTTTTGTTCCTTTTACCAATTGCATTTTTATCTTGGATTCTCTTCAGCGACAATGTATGGTGCTGGTGCGTTGTGATGAGAAAAGTGAAACAAAGGTATTGTCGGCAATCTAGTTAGCCAAGGATGTTCATCATGGCAAGAGCATCGACTTGGTAGATTGGAGTGCTAAGGAGACCCCTTTGGAATTGCTAGAGGTATGAAAAATTAATTTGAAGCATGTTAAATCATCAGTGGGGCTACCACCTATGAGAGAGGTGGGATGTGCATTAGACTTTGGAAAAAGAAGTAGTGATGAAAATTGGGCAGTTGAAACGAGTAAATGCAATGAGAAAAGGTACATCTCAAACACTTTTTCCAATGCTTTACATTATGACTTACCATTGGCTTGGCAAAGACACATGCCCTTTCAGAGTTTTGAAGCAGGTAAGTTGAGGGGCTTACAAATCGAAGTTGGCGGGAAAACTCAAGGTTAACCCAGTGTTCAACATGGCAAAGCCTATTTGTACGGATCAAGGGGATCTCGATCGAAGCTAGTTACTTTGCAAGAATTAGGTTGACTTAGGGAGATTTGAACACAAGAAATCGCCTCAGGTCGGACGGACTGCGAGACTAAAGTCTTAGCCCTATGACACTTTGATGTGCTCCTATTGTTATTGAAATAAATGATTGAAACTTTTTCCCACAATTTGCACTTTAATGACAAAATTTTGCATCGATGTTCCATAAAATCGGAGGTTGTATACCTAATAATCTCTAACTTATCAGACCTTCGATATGTGAGCATGTAATGTTTTATCTTCTGAAGATAATGTATGAACTGTTTGGTTGCTTTTCAATGATCCATACCCAAATTGCTCAAATATCTGCACAACATCCCAACAATGTACAGAATATCCCAACACATACAAACCTAACCATAGACTAGACTCCTATTGCTCAAGCATCATAAACTTTTTTTTTTCATTTGTTTAATCTCAAAATCATTCTTAGGGCATTGATCAAGACTTAACTTATTACTAGCAAGCAGTATATCATTGACATATAAAATAAAAAATACAATCATACTCCTACTAAACTTGTGGCATATACAATCATCAACTAAGTTCATTTTTAAATCAAATGAGGTAATCACTTGGTGAAATCTGAAATACCATTAATAAGAGGTCTACTTAAGCTCATAAATGAATTTATTTAATTTGCAAACCATTGGTTTTGTATCATCTAGCACAAAGTTTTTTGGCTACACAATATAAATAATCACATCAATGTCACCATTAAGAAGCACAATCTTAACATCCATCTAATGAAGCTCAAGGCCAAAATATGTCACTAAAGCCATTATAATACCTTCTCTAGTGGATCTTCTCAATGACATTAGTTCTTGAGATTGTATAGTTTGTTACTTGATTAGGAGGTTCAATGACATTATCATAATTCAAAGTTGCTACTTGAACAATATCAAGTATAACAAACTATTCCTGATCTTTATCACTAGCAATTAAAAGAATATGTTGATGAATATTTAGAAATCGTAATATCATTCGTAATATCAGTTGTTAGACATGGTTCGATCGATGTTAAGTTATTTAAAGCTGCCAATCTCCCTTTGGGGGATATTTCATACAAACAACTTGCTATATTCTAAATGATGTACCAACTAAGGTAGCATCTAAAACTCCCTATGAATTGTGGCACGGTAGGAAACCAAATTTAAATCATTTGAGGATTTGTGGATGCCCAGTCCACGTATTGGATAAAGATGTGAGGAAAATGGATTCACAAATGAAATTGTGCATGTTTGTGGGATATCCAAAAGGCATAAAGGGTGATTTATTTTATAACCTCAAAGAGCAAACAATGATAGTGTCAACTCATGCTACTTGATGAAAGTTACATGAATGACTTCAAATTTTGAAATAAAGAAATACTTGAGGAACTTTCAGGAAATACACAAAACCCTACAGAAATGGTTCTAAAACCAATTCCTAATAGTAGACCTGCAAACGATCAACAACATAGTGTTTCGTCACAGTGGAAGGGTCTCTTGTAGGCTTGAGTTCTTCCAATCAGATGAAAGTATTTTAAACACTGAGTTTGCTGAACAAGAAGATGACGACCCACTCATATATGATGAAGTGATGCAAAGTGCTGATTCTAAGCTCTAGGAAATAGCTTTGAAAGTGGAGATGGATTCTATGAATTCCAACTCAACGTGAGAACTTGTATATATACCGAAAGAGATAAAACCCATAGGGTGTAAGTGGATCTGCAAGAAGAAAAGAAATGCAGATGGAAAAGTCAAAACTTACAAGGTCAAACTTGTAGCAAAAGGTTATACTTAAAAAGAAGGTATCGGTAATGAAAAACCATTCTATTTGGTTGCCATGCTAATGTTAATTCACATATTGTTGTCCATTGGGGCGACTCTCAATTACGAGATCTGAAAAATGGATGTTAAGGCAACGTTCTTAAAAAATTATCTTGAAGAGAACATCTATATGATGCAATCTGTTAGATATATAGCTAAAGAAAACGAGTATAAAGTTTGGAAACTGCTTAGATCCTTATATGGACTTAAACAAGCATCTCGCTCATGGAATCCAAGATTTGATCAAACGATCATAACTTTTAGATTCGAGCAAAACGTATGTAAACCTTGTGCTTATAAACATATTGGGCATGGAAATGTGGTCTTTCTCGTTCTATACGTTTATGACATTCTACTTATTGGAAATGACGTAGGGATATTGTCACTTGTTAAACTATGGTTAACTCAATAGTTCAACATGAAGGATTTGGGAGAAGCTAACTTTGTTTTAGGTATTTGACCTGCCACAAATCGTAATTGCAATTTAGGTACTTTTCGGCACTTAACGAGCTTGTTTTCTAGCCATTTTAGTAATTTTTATTGCATTTTCAATTTTTTTAGCTTATATACATTTTATTGCAAAAAAAGCGTTTTTTCACAATATTTCGAGTTAGTTGACCCATTGGGCCAATATCGACCTTAAAGTAGTTTTATGCTTTAATTGAGTGTGCAGGACACCTATCTTTAGTCCCAAAAACATCAAGAATAACAACTGAGTTGCAACACAAGCTTCTGATGTCGTAACATAACTGAGCCAATTTAAGAAGTAACATTCGAAGTTGTGTGTTACGACATGCATAAACTTGTGTTGCGTTACAGGTTTGACGGAGGGTAAAAATTCATTAAGGGTGTTTCTGTCTGCACAACCCACATTTAGTGTGATTAAGGCTTGTATTTGACCTAATTGAGCAACTAATTTTGCCTATATATAGTTAAACATAGGTTAAGCTTAATGAGCTTTTTTCAATAGTGGATTTAGGATTTTAATTTAGGTTTTATTTTCTTTTAAAAACAATTTTATTTTTTGTTCTTCGACTTGGATTCGTTTTGAGTCCAATTCTTCATTGTTAGTTATTTTCATAATTTTCCTTTACGTTTCTCTTGCAAATGAAGATATCTTGATAACTGTTAAAGGATTTTATGGATCCGAGCACATAAAGTTTCTCAAACGTACCAATTTTTATATTTCTGTCTTTTAATTTAATTTGTGTTATTGCATGATTAATTTAATTTTAAGAAAGATTTTTATTGAATCAATGAGTGACCGAATCCTTTAAGGAGATTAACAAGCGGATGTGGAAGTGATTAATGGAAGAATGAGGGTTTCCCATTCGAATTAGTTGGTATAAATTTATGTGTGCTTAAACCCTAGGAAATAATCTAGGTTAAACGAGGTTGTCACACCTTATTTTTATTTAGTTATCGTTAGTTTTTTAACAAGACCGAGTGCTAGCGTAGTGATTAAGAACAAGCGTAGCTATCCTTGAGACCCAAGTTTGAGTCCATTCTCGTACATTTTATTTTTAATTTCGACACACCCTTGGTAAACTCCTTTTGACGCCCAAATGGGTTGTCACCCCATTGATTTCTTTCCTGCCTTTTCTTCCCCTTGTTTCTCTCCTTTCCTTTTTCCTCCCACTTGACTTGGTTGTACCACCCTTATCACCATAGACACCATCATTCATTTTTTCCTTTTCATCTTTTTATCCTATCTTCCATTTTCTCTTATCCACCACCTTGTGTCACCACATTTATTTCATTTTTGCCACTGCAATTCCAGCAATTGTTGCCATTGCACAACCACTTAACCACTCTTACATTGGCGCCCTTCCCTCTTTCCCCTCTTGTGCTGCCACTGCTTCACTGCTGGACCTCCACCATCGTCGTCGCTACATCATCGTCATTGCGCCATCACCGTCGCGCCGTCGCCATTGTCACCACCCATTTTTTCCTTTCTCCTCTTTTCTTATTTTCTTTGGTTATAACCGAATCCCTATAATTCTTTTTTCTATCTTTTTCAATTTGATACATAAAATTATACTTATCTTTACTTTATTTTTTTCTATTTCTCCATAGCCATTTTTCCTCCATCTTCTCAAGTTTTCCATTGAACCGTAATCTTTCTAATCTATCCCGGTAAAGAGTAAATGATGATTAGTTTAGTCTAGTCTAAGTTCCTTCTTCTTTAATAAGGTTGAATCTTATGTTTATTATATATATTGTTTTTCGTTGAAGGTGACAATCCAAATCGCTTGAATTTGCTTTAGTGCAGGAGAAATACTTGGATCTTCGTTCGAAAGAGTAATAGAGTAAGTAACACTCAATCGATTTAATAAGAGAAATTTATTGGACTGTATGGCCGATCTAACACATGCATGTTTTGGTGTTGGTGCAAGTATTCTATAATCAGATCGAGGCGAGATCTAATTAGATCTAAAGTGTAGGAGTGTGAAGGTGTAACACCCCATACCCAAGTCCGAGACTGAGACTGGATACGAGACATTACCATACTAGAACATAAGAAAACATGTACTTACGGGCTATAAAATTTCGTTTCGAAAAAGAAATTTCTCTTTCTTAATCAAAACATACGTTTCATGGGCCTACGAGGCCTTAAACACCTATCCAGAAACTTTCAGAACTCAATCGGGAACTTTTCCTCGAAACAGGGGTCACACGCCCATGTGGCTTGGGACACGCCCGTGTACCCCTAAGACATGCCCGTGTCTTCCACCCGTGGTCGATACTGACTAATTTCATACGACCTTGACATGCCCGTGGCTTTGGCCCGTGTGCTAAACTTTGGCATTCTGACTTATCCACACGGTCCATACACACGCCCGAGTACTTCAGCCGTGTGGCAATTCAATTTACAAGTGCAAGGTGCGGACTTCACACGGCCAGGGCACACGCCCATGTGCTAACCGTGTGTCACACACGGTCTAAACATATGGCCGTGTGATTAGGCCGTGGTCTATTCTGACTTAAAACACTAATGTGCAGGGGACACACGGCTTAGACACACGCCCGTGTGTCTATCCGTGTGGGCACCTAGAGGCTATTTTCCAAGCCAATTGCCACCCTGATATTAAGGTCAATCCAATACTCAATTCAATAACTCAAGTATTACATTTAACATTAACAAGGATGCATACTTCATTGATAGATAAAAACATACATACTTAATCATTCATGACCCATCTCTTTGGCCATATACAAAAAAAAAGAATACTAAGCTTGATAGCCAACACTTTGGCTAATTCTAAAACATAACTCAAAATGAAATGCTTCCTATACATGCCATACTTAATATAAACAACTTGGCTATACCAAAATAGCGATTGATAGTGTGCTCCGAGCTCCGATGACGATGATCCACGAGATTAGCTTGGCGGGACTACATGGAAAGAAAGAATTAAAGACGTAAGCATTTCGCTTAGTAAGTTTGCATGTAATGCATATAACAACGTATATATGTACTTAACATACTCATTCATCATAAGCAAAGGCAATGCTAAGTTCACATGCTTGAGCTTACTTACTCTTAATGATTCTTACACTTATCATGGTACTTACTGGTCTCGTGCTTGTAAGGTAAACAAGGTACCTGTATCACTTAATCATATAGATTAGCATACTTTGATGATAGCTTTACTTGCTTAACTTTCTTACTTTCTCATTTATTCTTTACTCTTTTGCCCGATGAATTACTATGAATAACCGAGGATACTGAATCTCATCTTACAAATATCTCAATGCCAAAGCCATACCCTAGATATGGTCTTACAAGGGATCTCTCAACTTGGTATCGATGCCATGTCTTGACATGGACTTACACGAAGTCTTCCTTGTGTGTTCCATTGGGAACTTACCATTGCCATGTCTTGACATGGTCTTACTTGGTATCTTTACTCATGGACGGGTTAATGCCGAGCTTTGGCTTGGACTTACATGAAATCTTCCTTTTTACTCACCAATGCCATGCCTTAGCTTGGACTTACATGGGATCTCTATCTCATGATAGCTTTTCAATGCCAAGACTTGTCTTGGACTTACATGACATCTTTACACGGAGACTCACCAATGCCATGCCTTGGCTTGGGATTATATGGGTCTTCATCTCATAATAACTCTTCAATGCCAAGACTTGTCTTGGTCTTACATGATAGCTTGCTTGATTGCCGATGCCATGCCTTGGCTTGGTCTTATACGGACTTCTTGTCTCATGTGATAGATCGAGTATCCTAAGTAATTCAACTTCAATCGGGACTTTCTCATACTTAATCTCATTAATTTCTTTGTTTAGCATAGCATCAAAAATCTCATGGAATTAAGATATATTCTACATCATACTAAGAAATTCAATGATAGTAATCATAAAGCTAAGAATTTATACAAACTTACCTCAATGTACAAAATGTATGTAGAAATGCAATTTAGTCCTCGACTTTGTTCTTGCCTCGATTTCGATCCGGGCTTCATTTTTCTTGATCTATAATACTAATTTAGCTTATTTAATACACACATTGACTAAATTGACTCTTAACTCATACTTTGGAAAAATTACCATTTTGCCCCAAACTTTCTCATAATTACACTTTTGCCCCAAGGCTCGTAAAGTGATTTTTATTCAAATTTCGTGAACTTCATGCTTAGCTGATTCATTCTCTTAACAATAACAACAATCAATTCTCACTATTTCTATCATGTATGACAAATTTCACAACTTTTACAAACTAGTCCTTACTAGCATTTTTCATGAAATTCATTTAGGAAAAGATGTTTATCTAACATCAAACTCTCATAATCTTTCATAAAACATCATTTTACAAGCATGCCATACATGGGTATATTTATGAACATGAATTCTAGCTCAACATATAGCTATAAATAGCTAATTCATAATACGAGGACTCCAAAAATACGAAGAATATTAAAAACGGGGTTAGGATGCACTTACTAGCAAGCTTCAAAAATTGAAGAACCCTAGCTATGGAGTCTCTCAAATTTTCGGCACAAGGGGAAGAAGATGAATAAGACTTTTGTCATCTTTTTCCCTTTTTAATCATTTAATTGATAAATGACCAAAATGCCCTTCTCACTAAACTATCAAAATTTCTAACTCATGTCCATTTTTGTCCAAAAATTATAATTTGGGAAAATTGCTATTTAAGGACTTCTAATTAATATTCCAAAGCTATTTCATACTAAAAGCTTCTAGAATCTCAAATTTTGCAACTTTTGCAATTTAGTCCTAATGGACCATTCAATGACAATTTCATAAAATTTTTACATGAAACTTTCATACTATCATGCAAACATATCTTAAACCTCAAAACTCATTTTACTACTTCGGATTTGTGGTCTCGCACCACTGTTCCGAATAGGCCCTAAATCGGGATGTTACAATTCTCCCCCTTTTAGGAGTTTTCGTCCTCGAAAATCTTACCAGCAAATAGGTTTGGGTACTGGTTTCTCATGCTCTCTTCTGGTTCCCACGTAGCATCCTCTATCCCATGTCTTTGCCACAAAACTTTCACTAGGGCAATACTTTTATTTCATAGCTGTTTGACTTGTCAAGCTAAAATCTTAACTGGTTCTTCACCATAAGTCATGTCAGGAAGAATCTCTATCTCTGACGGGGCAATTATATGTGAAGGGTCTGATCGGTAGCGTCGCAACATGGACACGTGAAACACATCATGTATCTTTTCTAACTCTGATGGCAAAGCCAATCGATAAGCTACCGGCCCAACTCTCTCAGTAATCTCGTATGGTCTGATAAAACATGGACTCAACTTGTCTTTACGGCCAAATCTGAGAACCTTTCTCCATGGTGACACTTTCAAGAAAAATTTATCCCCGACCTGATACTCTATCTCTTTTCTTTTTAAATCCGAGTAGGATTTTTATCTGTCAGAAGCAGCCTTTAAACTTTCTCAAATTACTTTCACCTTCTGTTCGGTTTCTCTAACCAAATCAACCCCGTGAATCTGGTTTTCCTTGAGTTCAGTCCAATATAAAGGTGTTTGACACTTACGCCCATATAAAACCTCATAAAGCGCGATCTTCAAGCTCATTGAAAACTATTATTGTAGGAAAATTCTACTAATGGGAGAAACTTTTCCCAAGCGCCTTGGAATTCAAGAATACAACAGGAGCATATCTTGAGTACTTGTATTAACCTCTCTCGATCGACCGTCAGATTGAGGATGAAAAGTCATGTACTAAAATTCAATTTTGTACCCAAGGCCTCTTGTAACTTCTTCCAAAATGCGGAGGTGAATCTCGGATCTCTATCCGATATGATTGATAAAGGAACTCCATGTAGCCTTACTATTTTCGAAACATACAAGTTTGCCAACTTGTCGAGTGAGTAATCCACTCGTGCACAGGTATGAAATGGGCCGACCGTAAGTCTGTCAACCACAACCCATACTGACATCTTTCTTGCTTGGTGACAACGGTAAACTGTTACAAAATCCATCTCGACACGGTCCCATTTCCACTCGGGAATCAAAATGGGTTGAAGCAAACCCGAAGCGGTACTTGGTGTTCAGCCTTTACTTAGCGACAAATCATGCATTTGAAACAAACTCAAATATCTTTCTTCATTCTTGGCCACCAATACTGTTGCTTCAAGTCATTATACATCTTGGTACTACCCGGATGTACAAATAAACTTCCGTTATGTGCCTCATGCAACATTTTCTGAATAAGCTCCTCCTTTCTCGGTACACAAGTTCTATCTTTGAACATCAAACTTCTATTGGGACTAATCTAGAAATTGGACACAACATCTGTCTCGCACTGAGCTCTCTTGACTTGCAATTCACTATCTTCTTTTTGAGCTTCAATGATCTCTTGGAGAAACATTGGTCTAGCTCTCAACTCAGCTAGAATAGAACTATTATCGGATAAAGTCATCCACGAATTCATTGCCCTTAATGCAAATAGGGACTTTCTACTCAAAGCATCAGCGACCACATTCGCCTTTCCGGGATGGTAGTCAATGACCAACTCATAGTCTTTTATCAACTCTAACCATCTCCGTTGCCTTAAGTGCAACTCTTTCTGCGTCATCAAGTACTTCAAACTTTTGTGATCGGTGAAAATCTGACATCTTTCACCATATAAATGGTATCTCCAAATCTTCAATGCGATGACTATGGCAGCCAACTCTAAATCATACGTTGGATAATTCTTCTCATGGGGCTTTAGCTGTCTTGAGGCATAAGCAATCACTTTGCCTTCTTGCATAAGTACACAGCCTAATCCGTTTAAGGATGCATCGCTGTATATCACAAACTCTTTCCATATCTCGGGTTGTACTAAAACCGGAGCTTCTGTCAATAATGCCTTTAGTTTCTCGAAACTTTATTGGCATCTTTCTGTCCACTCAAACTTCACATTTTTCTGTAACAATTTCGTCATCGGAGTTGCAATCATGGAAAACCCCTTGACAAATCGTCTATAATAGCCAGCTAGGCCTAGAAAACTTCTAATCTCAGAGACATTCCTCGGTGGATTCTAGTCTATTATGGCCGAAATCTTACTTGGATCTACTCGGACTCCATCTCCCGAGACAATATGTCCCAGAAATCCTACTTTTTTGAGCCAAAATTCACTTTTACTGAACTTGGCATAAAGCTGATTTTCTCATAGAGTCTGCAAGACCGTTCGTAGATGCTCAGCATGCTCATTCTCATCTTGGGAATAAATCAATATGTCGTCGATAAAAATGACTACAAACTTGTCGAGGTATGGCCTGAAGATGCAGTTCATTAAGTCCATGAATACCGCAGGAGCATTGGTCAAACCAAAGGGCATGACTAAAAATTAATAATGCCCATACCACGTTTGAAAAGCTGTCTTGGATGCATCTGAATCCTTTAATCTCAACTAGTAGTACCCAGATCTCAAGTCTATCTTAGAGAACACGGTGGCCCCCTTCAATTGATTGAACAAATCATTGATCCTTGGCAATGGGTACTTGTTCTTTACTGTCTATCTTAGAGAGCACGAATGGCATACGTCCTTGTAGGTGCCCTACCCTCGGGTCTCGCAACCTGCTCTTTAGGGTTACCTCTACCACTTGCTCCACTACCTGGGTTCTTCTTCGGTCTTCCTCTGACCATACTCCCAGATCTCGGGTTCTGTGCTCTCTCTTCCTTCATCATCTCAGGGCAATCTTTTATAAAGTGGTCTTGGGAACCACATCTAAAACAAGCATTTTCATGCACTCGGCACTCACCAAGATGACGTCTACCGCACTGTGGGCATTCTGGTCTATCAGATCGAATGTTCCCCACACTAGCGACTGAAGTAGTCTGTGCCTTATTTCCTGAATACTGTTTACCCTTGTTTGTACTTGAAAACCCTGTGGACAAAGCCGATCGGGTGGAGAAATCTCGTGACTTCTTGGAAGAGGGTTGGAATGACTTATTCCACAGTCTCTTTCTCGAGTCACGAGACTCCATTTTAGATTTTCTCTTCTCTTTTACTAGCTCATCGGCTTTACAGGCCCGCTCCACTAACACAACAAATTCTTTTAATTCTAGGACAGCAATAAATAACTTATTGTCCTCATTTAGTCCATCTTCGAATCTCTTGCTCATGATGGCCTTGGTGGATACACACTCTCGAGCGTATTTACTGAGTCGTACAAACTCACGCTCATAATCAATTACGGACATCTTGCCTTGCTTCAGTTCTAGAAATTCCTTTCTCTTCTGATCGACAAATCTTTGACTGATATACTTCTTTCTGAACTCTTCTTGAAAGAACTCCCACGTGATCTTTTCTCGTGGTACCACTGACACTAAGGTGTTCCACCATTGGTAAGCAGAATCTCTTAAAAGAGAGACTACACACTTCATGCATTCCTAAGACGTGCACGACAATTCATTGAATACCCTGAAGGTATTCTCTAACCAGAACTCGGCCTTTTAGGATCATCATCCTTTTAGCCCGAAATTCTTACGTCCCATGTTTCTCGATCCTATCAACCGGAGGCTTCTCTCCTCTTACCACCTCTACTACTTGAGGGGCTACTTTGGGATAGGTTAAGGAATAGGCGGGTGGAGGGTTTGAGCATTCGGGTTGCATGCGAATGAACTCCGTATACCACGTGTTCATCATATGGAGGAAGGCTTCTCTAGCATCTTCTCCTCCTCTCTGACTCACCGTAGTGGGTCTATTCTCATTCTGGTTAGGCAACGTCCCTTCAGCGAGAGCCGGCGCATTACTTTCTACGTCATCCGCTACAGCTCTTTCGGGATCCATTTACTATATGTATAAAGATAATTTAAGTCGTTAGGAGTCGTCACACTATCATTATAAAAACATTCTTACGAATGGCATGTATAGCTAGACTCGTGCTCATGCTACGTTAGTCCTAGAACCGACTAAACCGTAGCTCTGATACCACTAAATGTAACACCCCATACCCAAGTCTGAGACTGAGACTGGATACGAGACATTAACATACTAGAACTTAAGGAAACATGTACTTACGGGCTGTAAAATTTTGTTTCGAAATAGAAACTTCTCTTTCTTAATCAAAACATACGTTTCATGGGCCTAGGAGGCCTTAAACACCTATCCGGAAACTTTCAGAACTCAATCGGGAACTTTTCCTTGAAACAGGGGTCAGACGCCCATGTGGCTTGGGACACGCCCGTGTACCCCTAAGACATGCCCGTGTCTTCCACCCGTGGTCGACACTGACTAATTTCATACGGCCTTGACACGTCCGTGGCTTTGGCCTGTGTGCTAAACTTTGGCATTCTGACTTATCCACACGGTCCATACACAAGCCCGAGTACTTCAGCCGTGTGGCAATTCAATTTACAAGTGCAAGGTGCAGACTTCACACGGCCAAGGCACACGCCCATGTGCTAATCGTGTGTCACACACGGTCTAAACATACGGCCGTCTGACTAGCCCATGGTCTATTCTGACTTAAAACACTAATGCGCAGGGGACACACGGCTTAGACACACGCCTGTGTGTCTATCCGTGTGGGCACCTAGAGGCTATTTTCCAAGCCAATTGCCACCCTGATATTAAGGTCAATCCAATACTCAATTAAATAACTCAAGTATTACAACTAACATGAACAAGGATGCATACTTCATTGATAGATAAAAACATACAAACTTAATCATTCATGACCCATCTCTTTGGCCATATACAAAAAAAAGAATGCTAAGCTTGATAGCCAACACTTTGGCGAATTCTAAAACATAACTCAAAATGAAATGCTTCCTATACATGCCATACTTAATATAAACAACTTGGCTATACCAAAATAGCGATTGATAGTGTGCTCCGAGCTCCGATGACGATGATCCACGAGATTAGCTTGGGGAGACTACATGGAAAGAAAGAATTAAAGACGTAAGCATTTCACTTAGTAAGTTTACATGTAATGCATATAACAACGTATATATATATACTTAACATACTCATTCATCATAAGCAAAGGCAATGCTAAGTTCACATGCTTGAGCTTACTTACTCTTAATGATTCTTACACTTATCATGGTACTTACTGGTCTCGTGCTTGTAAGGTAAACAAGGTACCTGTATCACTTAATCATATAGATTAGCATACTTTGATGATAGCTTTACTTGCTTAACTTTCTTACTTTCTCATTTATTCTTTACTCTTTTGCCCGATGAATTACTATGAATAACCGAGGATACTGAATCTCATCTCACAAATATCTCGATGCCAAAGCCATACGCTAGATATGGTCTTACAGGGGATCTCTCAACTTGGTATCGATGCCATGTCTTGACATGGACTTACACGAAGTCTTCCTTGTGTGTTCCATTGGGAACTTACCATTGCCATGTCTTGACATGGTCTTACTTGGTATCTTTACTCATGAACGGGTTAATACCAAGCCTTGGCTTGGACTTACATGAAATCTTCCTTTTTACTCACCAATGCCATGCCTTGGCTTGGACTTACATGGGATCTCTATCTCATGATAGCTTTTCAATGCCAAGACTTGTCTTGGACTTACATGACATCTTTACATGGAGACTCACCAATGCCATGCGTTGGCTTGGGCTTATATGGGTCTTCATCTCATAATAACTCTTCAATGCCAAGACTTGTCTTGGTCTTACTTGATAGCTTGCTTGATTGCCGATGCCATGCCTTGGCTTGGTCTTATACGGACTTCTTGTCTCATGTGATAGATCGAGTATCCTAAGTAATTCAACTTCAATCGGGACTTTCTCATACTTAATCTCATTAATTTCTTTGTTTAGCATAGCATCAAAAATCTCATGGAATTAAGATATATTCTACATCATACTAAGGAATTCAATGATATTAATCATAAAGCTTAGAATTCATACAAACTTACCGCAATGTACAAAATGTATGTAGAAATGCAATTTAGTCCTCGACTTTGTTCTTGCCTCGATTTCGATCTGGGCTTCGTTTTTCTTGATCTATAATAATAATTTAGCTTATTTAATACACTCATTGACTAAATTGACTCTTAACTCATACTTCGGCAAAATTACCATTTTGCCCCTAAACTTTCTCATAATTACACTTTTGCCCCAAGGCTCGTAAGTGATTTTTATTCAACTTTCGTGAACTTCATGCTTAGCTGATTCATTCTCTTAACTATAGCAACAATCAATTCTCACTATTTCTATCATGTATGACAAATTTCACAACTTTTACAAACTAGTCCTTACTAGCATTTTTCATGAAATTTATTTAGGAAAAGATGTGTATCTAACATCAAACTCTCATAATCTTTCATAAAACATCATTTTACAAGCATGCCATACATGGGTAGATTTATGAACATGAATTCTAGCTCAACATATAGCTATAAATAGCTAATTCATAATACGAGGACTCCAAAAATACGAAGAATATTAAAAACGGGGTTAGGATGCACTTACTAGCAAGCTTCAAAAATTGAAGAACCCTAGCTATGGAGTCTCTCAAATTTTTGGCACAATGGGAAGAAGATGAATAGGATTTTTGTCATCTTTTTCCCTTTTTAATCATTTAATTGATAAATGACCAAAATGCCCTTCTCACTAAACTTTCAAAATTTCTAACTCATGTCCATTTTTGTCCAAAAATTATAATTTGGGAAAATTGCTATTTAAGGACTTCTAATTAATATTCCAAAGCTATTTCATACTAAAAGCTTCTAGAATCTCAAATTTTACAACTTTTGTAATTTAGTCCTAATGGACCATTCAATGACAATTTCATAAAATTTCTACATGAAACTTTCATACTATCATGCAAACATATCTTAAACCTCAAAACTCATTTTACTACTTTAGATTTGTGGTCTCGCACCACTGTTCTGACTAGGCCCTAAATCGGGATGTTACAATTCTCCCCCTCTTAGGAATTTTCGTCCTCGAAAATCTTACCAGCAAATAGGTTTGGGTACTGGTTTCTCATGCTCTCTTCTAGTTCCCACGTAGCTTCCTCTATCCCATGTCTTTGCCACAAAACTTTCACTAGGGCAATACTTTTATTTCTTAGCTGTTTGACTTCTCGAGCTAAAATCTTAACTGGTTCTTCACCGTAAGTCATGTCAGGAAGAATCTCTATCTCTGACGGGGCAATTATATGTGAAGGGTCTGATCGGTAGCATCGCAACATGGACACGTGAAACACATCATGTATCTTTTCTAACTCTGATGGCAAAGCCAATCGATAAGCTACCGGCCCAACTCTCTCAGTAATCTCGTATGGCCTGATAAAACATGGACTCAACTTGCCTTTACGGCCAAATCTGAGAACCTTTCTCCATGGTGACACTTTCAAGAAAACTTTATCCCCAACCTGATACTCTATCTCTTTTCTTTTTAAATCCGAGTAGGATTTTTGTATCTGTCGACGACCTTTAAACTTTCTCGAATTACTTTCACCTTCATTCAGGTTTCTCTAACCAAATCAACCCCGTGAATTTGGTTTTCCTTGAGTTCAGTCCAATATAAAGGCGTTCGACACTTACGCCCATATAAAGCCTCATAAGGCGCGATCTTCAAGCTTGACTGAAAATTATTATTGTAGGCAAATTCTACTAATGGGAGAAACTTTTCCCAACTGCCTTGGAATTTAAGAATACAACACCGGAGCATATCTTCGAGTACTTGTATTAACCTCTTTGACTGACCGTCAAATTGAGGATGAAAAGCTGTACTAAAACTCAATTTTGTACCCAAGGCCTCTTGTAACTTCTTCCAAAATCTAGAGGTGAATCTCAGATCTCTATCCGATATGATTGACAAAGGAACTCCATGTAGCCTTACTATTTCTGAAATATACAAGTTTGCCAACTTGTCGAGTGAGTAATCCACTCGTACAGGTATGAAATGGGCCGACTTCGTAAGTCTGTTAACCATAATCCATACAGCATCTTTCATGCTTGGTGACAACGGTAAACCTGTTACAAAATCCATGGTGATACGGTCCCATTTCCACTCGAGAATTGAAATGGGTTGAAGCAAACCCGACGGTACTTGGTGTTCAGCTTTTACTTGCTGACAAATCATGCATTTGGAAACAAACTCTGAAATATCTTTCTTCATTCTTGGCCACCAATACTGTTGCTTCAAGTCATTATACATCTTGGTACTACCCGGATGTACAGATAAACATCCGTTATGTGCCTCATGCAACATTTTCTGAATAAGCTCCTCCTTTCTCGGTACACAAGTTCTATCTTTGAACATCAAACTTCCATTGGGACTAATCTGGAAATCGGACTCAACATCTATCTCGCACTGAGCTCTCTTGACTTGCAATTCACTATCTTCTTTTTGAGCTTCAATGATCTCTTGGAGAAACATTGGTCTAGCTCTCAACTCAGCTAGAATAGAACTATCGACGGATAAAGTCATCTGCGAATTCATTGCCCTTAATGCAAATAGGGACTTTCTACTCAAAGCATCAGTGACCATATTCGCCTTTCCGGGATGGTAGTCAATGACCAACTCATAGTCTTTTATCAACTCTAACCATCTCCGTTGCCTTAAGTTCAAATCTTTCTGCGTCATCAAGTACTTCAAACTTTTGTGATCGGTGAAAATCTGACATCTTTCACCATATAAATGGTGTCTCCAAATCTTCAATGCGATAACTATGGCAGCCAACTCTAAATCGTGCGTCGGATAATTCTTCTCATGGGGCTTTAGCTGTCTTGAGGCATAAGCAATCACTTTGCCTTCTTGCATAAGTACACAGCCTAATCCGTTTAAGGATGCATCGTTGTATATCACGAACTCTTTCCCTATCTCGGTTTGTACTAAAACTGGAGCTTCTGTCAATAATGCCTTTAGTTTCTCGAAACTTTGTTGGCATCTTTTTGTCCACTCAAACTTCACATTTTTCTGTAACAATTTCGTCATCGGAGTTGCAATCATGGAAAACCCCTTGACAAATCATCTATAATAGCCAGCTAGGCCTAGAAAACTTCTAATCTCAGAGACATTCCTCGGTGGATTCCAGTCTATTATGGCCGAAATCTTACTTGGATCTACTCGGACTCATCTCCCGAGACAATATGTCCCAAAAATCCTACTTCCTTGAGCCAAAATTCACTTTTACTGAACTTGGCATAAAGCTGATTTTCTCGTAGAGTCTACAAGACCGTTCGTAGATGCTCAGCATGCTCATTCTCATCTTGGGAATAAATCAATATGTCGTCGATAAAAATGACTACAAATTTGTCGAGGTATGGCCTGAAGATGCAGTTCATTAAGTCCATGAATACCGCAGGAGCATTGGTCAAACAAAAGGGCCTGACTAAAAATTCATAATGCCCATACCTCATTCGAAAAGCTGTCTTGGATGCATCTGAATCCTTTACTCTCAACTGGTAGTACCCAGATCTCAAGTCTATCTTAGAGAACATGGTGGCCCCCTTTAATTGATTGAACAAATCATCGATCCTTGGCAATGGGTACTTGTTCTTTACTGTCACTTTATTAAGCTGACGGTAATCTATGCACAATCTCATGGTGCCATCTTTCTTTTTCACAAATAAAACTGGAGCACCCCATGGAGAACAACTTGATCTTGCAAAACCTTTATCTGTCAAGTCTTGCAACTGTGACTTCAAATCTCTCAACTCTGTTGGAGCCATTACATTAGGAGTAATAGATATTAGTGCATGCAGGAGCTAGCTCAATCTTTGAACTCAATCTCTCTAAGCGGTGGTAGTCCCGGTAATTCCTCGGGAAAAACATCCAAGTACTCACATACTATCGGTACTGAATCAATCTTTAACTCTGTTTCTCTATCATTCATCACAAAGGCCAAATATGCCTCATATCTTTTTCTTATGTATTTCTGTGCCGTCATATGAGAAATCATTACCGGCGATCTACCTTGTTCGTCTGATTCTATATGGAGAGTGTCCCCATTCTCACATCTCATCTCAATATATTTCTTCCTACAATTTACTATTACATCATGAGTGGTCAACCAGTCCATACCAAGAATGATGTCAAACTCATCAAATGGTAACAACATAAGGTTTACTTTAAAATAATGACCTCTAATCATCAATAGGCAATCATTACATACTTTATCGACCAGCACACTTTGGCCTAATGGATTAGACACTTTAATCACAAATTCTGTAGACTCTATAGGCATACTCATACTGGATACTAGTTTCATGCAAATGTAAGAGTGTGTGGATCCGGGATCTATTAAAGCAATAACTTTAATATCATGAAGAGAAAAGGTACCCGTAATAACATCAGGAGAAGATGCCTCTTCGTGAGCACGAATGGCATACGTCCTTGCAGGTGCCCTACCCTCGGGTCTCGCAACCTGCTCTTTAGGGTTACCTCTACCACTTGCTCCACTACCTGGGTTCTTCTGCGGTCTTCCTCTGACCATACTCCCAGATCTCGGGTTCTGTGCTCTCTCTTCCTTCATCGTCTCAGGGCAATCTTTTATAAAGTGGTCTTGGGAACCAAATCTGAAACAAGCATTTTCATGCGCTCGGCACTCACCAAGATGACGTCTATCGCACTGTGGGCATTCTGGTCTATCAGATCGAATGTTCCCCATACTAGCGACTGAAGTAGTCTGTGCCTTATTTCCTGAATACTGTTTACCCTTGTTTCTACTTGAAAACCCTGCGGACAAAGCCAATCAGGTGGAGAAATCTCTTGACTTCTTAGAAGAGGGTTGGAATGACTTATTCCACTGTCTCTTTCTCGAGTCACGAGACTCCATTTTAGATTTTCTCTTCTCTTTTACTAGCTTTTTGGCTTTACAGGCCCGCGCCACTAACATAACAAATTCTTTTAATTCTAGAACAGCAACAAACAACTTATTGTCCTCATTTAGTCCATCTTCGAATCTCTTGCTCATGATGGCCTTGGTGGATACACACTCGAGCGTATTTCTTGAGTCGTACAAACTCACGCTCATAATCGATTCTGGACATCTTGCCTTGCTTGAGTTCTAGAAATTCCTTTCTCTTACGATCGACAAATCTTCGATGATATACTTCTTTCTCGAACTCTTCTTGAAAGAACTCCCACGTGATCTTTTCTCGTGGTACCACATCGACACTAAGGTGTTCCACCATTGGTAGCGAGAATCTCTTAAAAGAGAGACTACACACTTCATGCATTCCTAAGGCGTGCGCACGACAATTCATTGAATACCCTCGATGGTATTCTCTAACCGTAACTCACCTTTTCCGGATCATCATCCTTTTTAGCCCGAAATTCTTACTCGCCCATGTTTCTGATCCTATCAACAGGAGGCTTCTCTCCTCTTACCACCTCTACTACTTGAGGTGCTACTGGGATAGGTTGAGGAATAGGAGGGGGTGGAGGGGTTTGAGCATTCGGATTCGTACGAACGAACTCCGTATACCACGTGTTCATCATATGGAGGAAGGCTTCTCTAGCATCTTCTCCTCCTCTCTGACTCACCGTAGTGGGTCTATTCTCATTCTGGTTAGGCACCGTCCCTTCAGCGGGAGCCGGTGCATTACTTTCTACGTCATCCGCTATAGCTCTTTCGGGATCCATTTACTATATGTATAAACATAATTTAAGTCGTCAGGAGGTCGTCAGGAGTCGTCACACTATCATTATAAAAACATTCTTACGTATGGCAAGTATAGCTAGACTCATGCTCGTGCTACGTTAGTCCTAGAACCGACTAAATCATAGCTCTGATACCACTAAATGTAACACCCCATACCCAAGTCTGAGACTGAGACTGGATACGAGACATTACCATACTAGAACTTAAGGAAACATGTACATACGGGCTGTAAAATTTTGTTTCGAAACAGAAACTTCTCTTTCTTAATCAAAATATACGTTTCATGGGCCTAGGAGGCCTTAAACACCTATCCGGAAACTTTCAGAACTCAATCGGGAACTTTTCCTCGAAACAGGGGTCACACGCCCATGTGGCTTGGGACACGCCCGTGTACCCCTAAGACATGCCCGTGTCTTCCACCCGTGGTCGACACTGACTAATTTCATACGGCCTTGACACGCTCGTGGCTTTGGCCCGTGTCCTAAACTTTTGCATTCTGACTTATCCACACGGTCCATACACACGCCCGAGTACTTCAGCCGTGTGGCAATTCAATTTACAAGTGCAAGGTGCAGACTTCACACGGCCAGGGCAAACGCCCATGTGCTAATCGTGTGTCACACACGGTCTAAACATACGGCCGTGTGACTAGCCCATGGTCTATTCTGACTTAAAACACTAATGTGCAGGGGACACACGGCTTAGACACACGCCCGGTTGTCTATCCGTGTGGGCACCTAGAGGCTATTTTCCAAGCCAATTGCCACCCTGATATTAAGGTCAATCCAATACTCAATTCAATAACTCAAGTATTACATCTAACATGAACAAGGATGCATACTTCATTGATAGATAAAAACATACATACTTAATCATTCATGACCCATCTCTTTGGCCATATACAAAAAAAAGAATACTAAGCTTGATAGCCAACACTTTGGCTAATTCTAAAACATAACTCAAAATGAAATGCTTCCTATACATGCCATACTTAATATAAACAACTTGGCTATACCAAAATAGCGATTGATAGTGTGCTCGAGCTCGATGACGATGATCCACGAGATTAGCTTGGCGGGACTACATGGAAAGAAAGAATTAAAGACGTAAGCATTTCACTTAGTAAGTTTGCATGTAATGTATATAACAACGTATATATATACTTAACATACTCATTCATCATAAGCAAAGGCATTGCTAAGTTCACATGCTTGAGCTTACTTACTCTTAATGATTCTTACACTTATCATGGTACTTACTGGTCTCGTGCTTGTAAGGTAAACAAGGTACCTGTATCACTTAATCATATAGATTAGCATACTTTGATGATAGCTTTACTTGCTTAACTTTCTTACTTTCTCATTTATTCTTTACTCTTTTGCCCGATGAATTACTATGAATAACCGAGGATACTGAATCTCATCTCACAAATATCTCGATGCCAAAGCCATATCCTAGATATGGTCTTACAGGGGATCTCTCAACTTGGTATCGATGCCATGTCTTGACATGGACTTACACGAAGTCTTCCTTGTGTGTTCCATTGGGAACTTACCATTGCCATGTCTTGACATGGTCTTACTTGGTATCTTTACTCATGAACTGGTTAATGCCGAGCCTTGGCTTGGACTTACATGAAATCTTCCTTTTTACTCACCAATGCCATGCCTTGGCTTGGACATACATGGGATCTCTATCTCATGATAGCTTTTCAATGCCAAGACTTGTCTTGGACTTACATGACATCTTTACATGGAGACTCACCAATGCCATGCCTTGGCTTGGGCTTATATGGGTCTTCATCTCATAATAACTCTTCAATGCCAAGACTTGTCTTGGTCTTACATGATAGCTTGCTTGATTGCCGATGCCATGCCTTGGCTTGGTCTTATACGGACTTCTTGTCTCATGTGATAGATCGAGTATCCTAAGTAATTCAACTTCAATCGGGACTTTCTCATACTTAATCTCATTAATTTCTTTGTTTAGCATAGCATCAAAAATCTCATGGAATTAAGATATATTCTACATCATACTAAGCAATTCAATGATATTAATCATAAAGCTTAGAATTCATACAAACTTACCTCAATGTACAAAATGTATGTAGAAATGCAATTTAGTCCTCGACTTTGTTCTTGCCTCGGTTTTGATCCGGGCTTCATTTTTCTTGATCTATAATAATTATTTAATACACACATTGACTAAATTGACTCTTAACTCATACTTCGGCAAAATTACCATTTTGCCCCTAAACTTTCTCATAATTACACTTTTGCCCCAAGGCTCGTAAAGTGATTTTTATTCAAATTTCGTGAACTTCATGCTTAGCTGATTCATTCTCTGAACTATAGCAACAATCAATTCTCACTATTTCTATCATGTATGACAAATTTCACAACTTTTACAAACTAGTCCTTACTAGCATTTTTCATGAATTTCATTTAGGAAAAGATGTTTATCTAACATCAAACTCTCATAATCTTTCATAAAACATCATTTTACAAGCATGTCATACTTGGGTAGATTTATGAACATGAATTCTAGCTCAACGTATAGCTATAAATAGCTAATTCATAATACGAGGACTCTAAAAATACGAAGAATATTAAAAACGGGGTTAGGATGCACTTACTAGCAAGCTTCAAAAATTGAAGAACCCTAGCTATGGAGTCTCTCAAATTTTTGGCACAAGGGGAAGAAGATGAATAAGATTTTTTTCATCTTTTTCCCTTTTTAATCATTTAATTGATAAATGACCAAAATGCCCTTCTCACTAAACTTTCAAAATTTCTAACTCATGTCCATTTTTGTCCAAAAATTATAATTTTGGAAAATTGCTATTTAAGGACTTCTAATTAATATTCCAAAGCTATTTCATACTAAAAGCTTCTAGAATATCAAATTTTGCAACTTTTGCAATTTAGTCCTAATGGACCATTCAATGACAATTTCATAAAATTTCTACATGAAACTTTCATACTATCATGCAAACATATCTTAAACCTCAAAACTCATTTTACTACTTCGAATTTATGGTCTCGCACCACTGTTCTGACTAGGCCCTAAATCGGGATGTTACAGAAGGAGTAGATCTTGTTTTGTGAGACTTTCATTCAAGGTATGGGTTATAACCGTTAAAGAATTGTGGATGATCTATTCATAAATAATTTAAGAGTATATTTAATTATAATAATAATGTTTGTTTAAAACTCTGATTATACTTATGACTAATTGTTTGCATTAGTGATTTTGGTGAAAAAGAAATCTTTTATAAAGGATTGGCTACAAGTAAGTATCTCTGATTTAAGAAATCCATGTTGCCAAAAATGTGTGTATATGATTCGAGAATGCTCGTATGTTTTGTGATATTTAAGCATGTCATTGTTCTATTATTGAAACTGATAGCATGATAAACCATCTTCACTGAGACTGATAAATATGATTGCATGTTTAATACATTCCACTATTTCTGTTAAATCATGATTACTTATACTGAAATATTAAATGCATGATAATTCATACCTACTGTTTCTTCCACTGATCGCATGTTTTAGTCATGCCTATTGTACTGTTTTTATTATTGTTAAAGCATATCATATGGTATTGGGGTTGGGACGATTATATAAGGAGGAAGTACTGATAGTTTGTCTACAATTCTTGTGGCTTGACCACATTATTGGCAGTATATCTGCAACACTGGTGGCTTGTCCACAATATTGACAGCTTGTCTGCAACACTAGTGGTTTGTCCACAATATTGGCAGCTTGCTTGCGATTCTGGTGGCTTGTCCACATTACTGGCAGTTTATCTACAATACCGGTTGCTTGTCTGAAAACTGGTGTGTTATTGGTTGGATGAGTTCTGGGGAAATTTTATTATGGTGTGTAGTGGAGTTAGGTAGGAACTTTTCTAAAAATTCTGCATTGACATGTTCATGCACGACAGAAACTCTGAATTCTGTACTATTTACTGGTTTGAGTGCTATATTTACTATCTATTACTATTTACTGGAGTTATGACTCACGCTGAGCTTATTAGCTCACTCCTTAGTTTCTAATTTCATTTTAGATAATCCCCGAGGTTAGGACTTTGACATAGCTATCGTAAGAGCTTCTCTGATGTTTGCACTTTTTAAGTACTTTAAACTTAATTTTAATAATTGTTTTGGGACTGTAATAATTTTTATTCGGATTGTGGCATGAGACTTTATATTGGGATTTATTTTGAATTGCTTGATATAAATTTTTAAACTGCTTGAATTGATATTTGAATGACTATGCATGAAATTAATTTTTTAAAAAATAAAAGTACGATTAAATCACTCTTTTCTACTGTAATATTGAAAATAAGTTTTTAACAAAATTCAACTTAGTTCTTAAAATGACTATTCTTTACAAATGAAGTTCTAAAATCAATCAAGTTTCTAGAATTAACATGTTTTCAAGATATAAAGACAAATATCCAATTCCACTAGTTTTAAATAGAAAAGAAAATGGTTTTCAAACATGTTTGAAAATACGAAAGTTTATCTAAGCCTTTTCGTTGGCCAATGTAGCCTTTAGAATTCGACCGGGTTAGGGAGATTACATTTAGTGGTATCAGAGTTTGGTTCAAAAATCGGACTGTGATTTTTACTTAAAATCTTCATGCTTGTTTTAAAGGGGTATTTTGGGAACGACGCCAAAAATAGATTTTATTTTATGAAGTTTGTTTTTTCAAAAGAAAGACTTCGAAGCGGATCCTACATAAGTATTACTACTGCTATTATTGAAACTATATGTAACACCCTAAACCCGGCCTGGACGTTATGGCTGAATCTGGTGATGTCACATGGAAGTACGTTTGAAAACCGTATCATTGCTAAAATCATTTTTCGTTTAGAACTTATCACTATTTGTAACGCCCCGAATTTGGGCCTAGTAGAATTGGGCCTATTGGGCCTTGGGAATGGGAGCGTTTAAAATTTTTGGGAATAAGAGAACGGCACTAGTGCAAGTTGGACCTATTAGGTGAGTGATTTTGGAAGGTTAGAGGGCTCCCATGAAGTCTTGGATTCAAACCTAGGCTTTAGGAAAAATTTTGGTTTTAGGTGAATAAAGCCCTGGGGGTAAGTGAGTAGGCTTTAAGAATAAATTGTGGGAAAAAAAGACACAAAAGGAGTTGTGGTCTAGTGGAAAATGGCGCCACATGGGAGACAAGGAAGTGACGCCATAGAGGAAGCAAGGGGTCCAAGGTTCAAGTCTTGGCGCTTGCGATTCATTTTGTTTTTCTTTTAAATGAACTTAGACATTGGCCCATATGCTTATATTTAGTTGCGCATGTTCTGAGTCACAAAAGGAGCTTGTGTTGTGGTGGCATGTAGCGTCTGGAGCATAGGAGAGGGCAAGGGTTCAAATCTCATGTCAAGCAAGGGAGTGTTTATTTTACAGATTGGACGGCCAGAGTTTGTGTTGGATTTAAAATCTGCTGAAGGTGGGATCCCACATCGGGAAGCTATCATGAGGATAGGCAAGAAGCTGGCTTTAAATAGAGCAAACCATGAGGAGAGTAAGCATACCTTGCTTGGCTTATCCCTTTCGCTTTGTGGCGTGCTCGTTTGGGTTAGGCGTTGGATCATTCGTTGATCTGTATGCCGTTGGGTCGCGGTGGTGGTGACCGAAGTTGATCGACACACCCCTTGGGGGTCAAGGGTGCGATCATTGTTGGCTTTTGCGCAGAATAGTGTTCAGAGCGCGGATTAACTCCAGATTCCTATCAGGTGTGTATTTCGCACTACTCTAGCTTTAGAGCGGCAATGCCGAAATGCCTGTCACACGGGGATGGTAGCCACACGAGCGTGCGAGCGCACGTGTGGGAGCTTCGACGTGATAGTTGAGGCCATCATGAGTGTTCTTGTGGGTTTAGGCTATTTGGGCCGAAAGGGGCCATGTGGGCCCAATAAGCCCGTGGGCCCATATGAATAAATTGTATGATTGTGTAGTAGATATTGGACTGGTTTATGTGAATCTCATATCTGTGGCTAGATTTGGGCTAAATGGGCCACACGAGCGTGTGGGCCCATTTGGGCCGAGAATGGGCCCTAGGCCCATTCGCATCGTTATCTCTGTTTAGAATACCTTGGTTTAAAAAATTACAGAAATACCCTTAGTTTACAAAATTACGGAAATACCCTTGGTTTACAGAATTATTGAAAGTTTACAGAATTACTGAAATACCCTTGGTTTACAAAATTACTGAAATACCCTTGGTTTACAAAATTACTGAAATAACCTTGGTTTACAGAATTACTGAAATACCATTGGTTTACAGAATTACTGAAATACCCTTGGTTTACAGAAATATTGAAATACCCTTGGTTTACAAAATTATTGAAATACCCTTGGTTTACAAAATTACTAAAATACCCTTGGTTTACAAAATTACTGAAACACCCTCGACTTGTAAAATTATCGAAGTACCCCCGGTTTGTACAATTACCGAAATACCCTCAGTTTTTGAAATTACCAAAGTACCCCTAATTTGCAAAATTATCGAAATACCCTTAATTTGTAAAATTATCGAAATACCCCAGATTCGCAAAATCACCAAAATACCCTCAATTTGTGAAATTACCAAAGTACCCCTGATTTGCAAAATTACTGGAACACCCCCGATTTGTAAAATTACCAAAATACCACGATTTGTGAAATACCCCGTAGGGTAGAATTATCAAAAATAACCTGTAGGGTAGAATTATCAAATACCCCTCGTAGGGTAGAATTCTTGTAATACCCCTGTAGGGTAGAATTCTTGAAATACCTCTGTAGGGTAAGATTAGAAATACCCTTATAGGGTAAAATGACTATATTGCCCTTACTGATGGAATCGATGATTAGGACTATGATTGATCTAAGCTTGTGAATGTATGATCGTGTTTTAACCGATTTATTTGGGATTATATGGTGAAATGTTTTCAATATGTGTGTAAATGAGCTTTTTACGAGCATGGCCATTTTGCATACACGTGTAATGATTGAGCATGACATACACGACTGATAAACCGTAAAAGTAACATATTTTAATCCCACATTTAGCATACTTTTGGATGATTTATCCCCTGATTTATGTAAAAAGTGCTCTTAATCCTTTCTTTTCATGTTTTATACTCGTGAAAGCACCAGGAGGATGGAAAGAACGAGCAACGGGCTCAAAACGGACTAAATTGGGCCAAAATGAAAATCGACACGGCCTGGACTAGGGCCAACAAGGCCGTGTCTCCTTGATAGACTAGAACACGGCCTGATCACGATTTACACAGGCGTGTCACCTCATTAAAAGTCTGAACACGCCTAAAAAGGCGATTCACGGGCGTGTGCCATGGCCGTGTCCCTATCGCGGAGAAGAGCAATTTCACTCGAGAGAAAAGGATACTTAGGGGAAAGAAACCTATTTCAAAAGCCTATAAACACACCCTAAGTATAACCTAGAAGGGGCGTGAGCTAGGCCAAGGAGGCCGAGAGCCGAAAATGTCGATTTGTGGGAAACACTCGACGATAGCCAGTTGATCCATCTCAAGAAAGCGGGAATTCTACTCAAGGCGGCGGATCTCTCCTTCAATTCCTTCAGGGGTTTTAGGGATTTCTTATGTTTTGTTTTATCTTTTCTTTTGAGATGTTTTCTTTTATTTTTATGAACTAAACCCTTGAGATACCAGAAGGGGATGAAACTTAGATGAATCTTGTTATCGTTTCTTTGAACTATATGATAAATACTTGATTTGTTCTTAATTATGTGTTCTTAATTCTTGTGTTGATATTTTGGGATATTGATTCAAGTTTGATGTGCTTAGGTGGAGGAGCAAAAGTCCCTACTTAAGAGTAGATCTAGCATAATTAAGCGGAGTTGATCGCGCTAGAGATAGGGTGACGAGATTTTGCCGGATTAGGTGAAACCTAATATGGGAGTCCATAGATCGAGTTAATGCAATTCTAGGGGTTTTAATTAGAAAGAGATTTTAATTAATCAACCTAGGGTTAGACGTTATTCGCTTCGAGAGAGGGTTTAATATACATTAGGAGTCTTACGGATCAAGTCAAGTGAATAAATCGTGCAGTTGAGTTAGATAACAAGTGAAGTCTAGGTGGATTCTTCCTAAGGGTATCGTCTTAATCAACTAAGGTTTTCCAACAGTATTTCCCCAATTCATTCTTTTTGTCTTTGCGTCTTTAGCTTAGTAGTTAGTTAAATTTAGATTAAATAACAACTTCACTTATTTTAGGCTAGATAATAAAAAGAAAGTTAGTATTAGTACTTTTGGTTCCTTTGGGTTCGACAATCCGGTCTTGCCTAAGCTATACCACTGTTCGATAGGTGCACTTGCCTCAATCGTTGTTATAGTCAGTTCTAGGTTCGATCATTACAATTTTAAAACTTTGAAATCACAGTGATCAAGTTTTTGGCGCCGTTGCCGGGGAACTAAAATATTAAGAAAGCTCTATTTTTATTACTTTAGCCATTATTTTCCGCAATTTACTTTTATTTTTATTTTTGTTTTGTTTTGTTTTTGTTTTTAACTTTGCTAAATTTTCTTTCTTTCTTTTCCTAGTAGGTACCTCTAGTTTATGACTAGAAGGAACCGAGAGGACCACTAGTATACGACAGTGATATTGAAGCTACCACTCACTGGAATCGCAGAGAAATTAGGCGATCCCTAAATTACACAGAAAAAGAGCGAGAAGGCATATCCAATCCTACTGAAGGGATGGACGAGAATAATCCACTACCACAAGATGTGGCAGAAAATAATGCTCCGCGTACTATGTATGATTATGCTAAACCTCCTTTAACAAGAGCAGAATCAAGTATTGTTAGGCTGCTATATAGTGCTAATAATTTTGAATTAAAGCCTAACACTATACAAATGATTCAACAATTTGTTCAATTTGATGGTTTACGGATCGAAGACCCAAATACTCATATAGCTAATTTTTAGAGTTACGTGATACCTTCAAAATAAATGGCATTTCGATGATGCCATCCGTCTTGATTATTTCCCTTTTCATTAAGGAATAAAGCCAAGCAGTTGGTTAAACTTCGTTACCACGAGGGTCAATCACTACATGGGATCAAATGATCGAAATTTTTTATTAAAATATTTCCCACCCGCCAAAACGGCCAAATTACGGAATGATATCTCTTCTTTTGTGTAGATGGATTTAGAGACATTATACGACGCATGGGAGAGATACAAGGATCTCTTGAGAAGGTGTCCGCACCATGGTTTACCCTTGTAGCTCCAAGTCCAAACTTTCTATAACGGTGTAAACCCCTCAACGAGGCAACTAATTAATTCAGCCGCCGGTGGAACCCTGAACAACAGAACTCCTGAAGCAGCCTACGAGTTTATTTAAGAGATGTCACTGAATAACTATTAGTGGCAGGTTACAAGGACAAGGCCAACAAAAACAGCCGGTGTTTCAACCTCGATGCAGTAACCATGCTATCAAACCAAGTAGAGATGATGAATAAAAAGCTTGATAGTTTGTGTTCTTCGCAGGTACATCCGATGAATACAAGCTGACATAAGTGGAAGCGTGGCGAATCTCGAGTACCCACCTTACCAACCGGGCACAGAAAGCGAACAGATGAACTATATAGGTAATAATTTCAGATCTAATAATAGTAATACTTATAATCCAGGTTGGAGGAACTACACAAATTTTTCATGGGGAGGACAAGGAAATCAAGGAATTCAAAGACAACAACCTCCTCAAAATTTCCAAAATCAGCCATATCCACAGGAAAAGAGGCCGAACCTTGAAGAGATGCTGACAAAACTCATGGCAGCCACAGATAACCGTCTCCAAGACACTGAAACCACCCTTAAGAATCAACAAGCATCAATTAAGGGGATCGAAAGTCAAGTTGGGGAACTTACTAAGACAGTTGGACAACTTGCAAAGATAATTTCCGAACGACCGCAAGGGCGTCTACCAAGCAACACTGAGATTAACCCAAAGGAGCAAATCCGAGCTATCACAGCTCATGATAGTATAGGGTTAGATGAACCCAATCCAATACAAGAAAACGAGGTAGAGAAAGGTAAAATTGAGGTAACACAAGAAAAGCCAAAACCGGTAATCAAAAAGTACTAACCTTGTATTCCTTATCCTGAAGCAATGAAGAGAGGTGATACAGAGGAACAGTTCAGTAAGTTTCTTAAACTTATAAAGAAATTACATATTAACTTACCGCTACTTGAAGCCCTTTCGCAGATGCCAGATTCTAGAAAATTTTTAAAGGAGCTTTTGACGAACAAGCGAAGGATAGACGAGGCATCACACGTGGAACTAAACGCAATGTGCTCGGCAATCTTGCAAAATAAACTACCACAGAAATTAAAAGATCCAGAGAGTTTTACGATTCCATGTTTAATTGGTAGTTTACCTATTGATAATACGTTAGCTGATTTAGGGGCAAGCATAAATGTCATGCCTTATAAATTGTTTAAACAACTAGGTCTAGGGAAACCCAAACAAACTAGGATGAGCATCCAACTAGATGATAAAACTGTTAGAATTCCTAGGGGTATTATCGAAGATGTTATTGTAAAAATTGATAAATTCGTTTTCCCAGTAGATTTTGTTGTCTTAGACATGGATGAGGACAATAGTATCCCCTTAATTTTAGGAAGACCCTTTTTAGCAACTGCTAGAACAAAAATTGATGTTGGTACAGGAGAACTCATACTTCGTGTAGGTGACGAATCGATCTGTTTACAAGCTCTTGACTCGGCCAGGACAACAATTGATGAAGGTGAGAAGGTAAATTCAGTAGATAACCAAGTTGTTCAACTTTCACCACAGGAAACACCACAAGGTTACAAACCTGAGCCGAATCATGGACTCCATGACAACAAAGAAGAATTACATAAGGAACGAAGCCTTAGGGTCGACAAATTAAGAGAGTGGAAAACACAATTCAAGGAAGAACCGGAACCACACAAAGTAAAACCGAAGGAGGCCCCAGAAGAGCTCATAGGAACAACAAACCACTTCAAAATAGGAGACCAGGTACTGTTAGATAAAACAGATCCTCGCCTCATCACATCAGACCTGAACAAAAACGAAGAAATTCCTCTTGAGGTACACAATATTTTCCCATATGGAACAGTCGAGGTAAGTAATCCTATTTTTGGTACTTTCAATATAAACGCTTCTCGACTTAAAATTTATCAAGGAAATAGAACTGATAGCATGAGGGAAGATATTCAAATTTTTAAACCACCCTAATTTTTGTGAATACGAGGAAAGTCTAGCTTAAGACTTTAAACGAGCGCTTCTCGGGAGGTAACCCGAGCACTAACCCTAATTACTTTCGTATTTGATTTCATTTTTTCTTCTCTTATCTTAGTCTTAAACACCTAGTTTTAAACTAACCAAAAGTGTAGATTTCCAGCCCACACGGCCTTGCACACGACCGTGGCCGTGGCCGTGTGGAGGTACAGAATCTCCGTACTGATAATGGCATAAGAGGTACAAGTCAGAAAGAATCAAATCTTCAAGTCATGGACTCCAACCACCACCCCACGGGCACCGACAAAATGCCACGGCCGTGCGACGCGGCCGTGGATGACACTGAGTTATCACCAAAGGGTGTGGCAATCTGTAAAATGGGCGTGGGAGACATGAACGACGCTCAACACGGCCGTGCGATGCGGCCGTGGTCGACACTGGTAGTTTACACACGGGCGTGGTAACCAGAACATGGGCATGGGAGAAACGATATGATGCATAACATGGCCGTGCAAGGCAGCCGTATGAATCAACATGCCCATGGTACACGGGCGTGGGAATGTACCTGACTTGAGAATTTTATTTAAACCACCCACCCCTCCCTCTTCTCACCCATTCAACCCATTTAGTTTTTATTTTCTTTCTCAACCCTCTCCTTACTTTTCTTCTCCAATACATTCCCAAAACCCTTGAGCTACACCAAATGCCGAAGAAGCGGAAAGAATCAAGCATAGTCTCCCAGAGGGAGACCGATATATATATAAGTTCATGCCGGCCGCTTCAATCATTCGACGAGCCAAGGATATTTGAGGCCATTTAGTTTTTATTTCGTTTTTCTCTTTTGCTTTAATTTCCTTATCCTTACTTCTCTTCTGCTTAATTTAACTTATTTTATTTTAGTTTCTTGGTTTTAGGTTCTTCAGGCTGCTTGGGAATCACACCACGACCACCACCATATCAACAACCTTAGAAATCACACCAACAATAAGGACTCTATGGTCCATTTATCTTTTCTTTTAATTTTAGTTCACTTTTTTATTTTTCTTCACTTTAGTTTGCTTTTCTTTAATTATTTAATAAGTATAGTTTTAATAATTATTATTATTATATCCTGGCTAATCCTCCATGAGCTACCCAATTTCTTCATCTAGTGCAGGATCGTCATCAAGAACGACTCCTCCAACTTATCTTTCACCTCCAACGCAAGGATTTCATCCATAATTCAGGGAGTTTCACCTCTCTCCATATCTTTTGAATTTATACTTAATTGTCTATATATATATCTTTGTACATTGAGGGAAATGTACATCTTAAGTGTGGGGAGGGGGGTGAACAACCTAAAAAGGTGCCTAACTTTTTTTCATTATTCTCAAATTCCTGAAATTAGGTGTTAAACTTTTTGCATTATTCTCAAATCCTGAATTATGCCTTGTCTTAAAGTAAATTTCTCATATTATCATTAGAATGAAATTTCCATGATTTATGATTTTTATGGATATGTTTTAGATTAAGTCATTGATAATTGAGCATTGATAATTAAATTCTAAGATACTAGAGAATCAAGCATGATAAGTCTATTTTTCGGTATTAAAATTTTTTCTAGGTTGTCTACCTGAATTTGAATATTACTTTGAAATTTGAAATTTACGAGGTTGATATCAAAATACCCATAATTTTTGTGAGACTTTGAGCCTTATAAGAGCATATATCCTTTTTCATGCTCACTTTTTGATTATGAGTGTGTCAACATTGATTGGTTATTCTAGAACTTGCATCAATTATACATGTTGAGACCACATCTTTGATTTGATATATAGAAATGATAAAGGCACCTAGGATTTAACCCACTTACTCCATAAAAAGCCTACCTTCATAATTAACCCCTAGTGAACCCCTTTGATCCTAACAACCCTTTTTATTGACTCACCCACTAATATTAACCCAAAACCCTTTGTATTTGTTATCACCATTCTTCTTGAGTACCCTTTTTGTCGAGATTTGATTTGACTAGTTGCCTAACTATGTTCTTTATTTCAGTTGTTAAAGTTCTTTATTGTTACTTGATTTGTTCTTAAAAAAAAGTCGAAGTATATTCAATATTAGGATGATGAAAAGGTGAGCTTATAAGTTAAATTCTAATTATTGATTAAGAAACTCGTATTATTAGTTTTCAATTGATGTAATTACTTTTATTCAGTTCATTGTTTCTAGTTAGGTAATTTGTCAATTTGATCTCGATTCTAACCCTCTAATTCAGCCTTTATCCACACCTTAACCTAACCCCCGTTACAACCCTGTTAAAGACCTTTTGATTTGTGCATCATCTCATATTACAGTGGTAGAGATTTGATTTTCATGCAAGCCTATGGGATTAACTTTTCAGGTTTGACATTTGAGTGCTTAATGCTAAACCTTAAACACTTCGAGTGATTTGAGTGAATCTTTTGTGAGGATGTCAATCCTTGTAGGTTTTGGATCAGAGGTAATTATTTAGATGAGGGGAAACACCTATGTTTTGTGCTACAAATGTATGGCTTATATTGTTTGAATCTTTAGGACTCTTTGAGTTAAATTATCCATGTATAAATTATCTATGAATTATGATGAGACATTGTCGATAGAAATATTGAATCATGGAAAGTTTGTTTTAATTGTAAGTTGAGAATTTTGCTTGAGGACAAGCAAAAGCTTAAGTGTGGGGTATGTGATAAACCGTAAAAGTAACATATTTTAATCCCACATTTAGCATACTTTTGGATGATTTATCCCCTGATTTATGTAAAAAGGTGCTCTTAATCCTTTCTTTTCATGTTTTATACTCAGGAAAGCACCGAAGGATGGAAAGAACGAGAAACGGGCTCAAAACAGACCAAATTGGGTCAAAGTGAAAATTGACACGGCCTGGACTTGGGCCAACACGGCCGTGTCTTCTTGATAGACTAGAACACGGACTGATCACAATTTACACGAGCGTGTCACCTCATTAAAAGTCTGAACATGGCCTAAAGACAATTCACACGGGCGTGTGCCATGACCGTGTCCCTGTCGCGGAGAAGATCAATTTCACTCGAAAAAGGATACTTAGGGGAAAAGAAACCTATTTCAAAAGCCTATATAAACACCCTAAGTATAACCTAGAAGGGGGCAGTGAGCTAGGCCAAGGAGCCGAGCCGAAAAGGTCAGATTTGTGGGAAACACTTGAAGATAGCCAGTTGATCCATCTCAAGAAGCCAGAATTCTACTCAAGATGGCGGATCTCTCCTTCAATTCCTTCAGGGGGTTTTAGGGATTTCTTATGTTTTGTTTTATCTTTTCTTCTGAGATGTTTTCTTTTATTTTTATGAACTAAACCCTTCAGATATCTGAAGGGGATGAAACTTAGATGAATCTTGTTATCGTTTGCTGAACTATATGATAAATACTTGATTTGTTCTTAATTATATGTTCTTAATTCTTGTGATGATATTTTTGGGATATTGATTCAAGTTTGATGTGCTTAGGTGGAGGAGAAAAAGTCCCTGCTTAAGAGTAGATCTAGCATAATTAAGCGGAGTTGATCGTGCGCCTAGAGATAGGGTGACGAGATTTTGCCAGATTAGGGTGAAACCTAATATGGGAGTCTATAGATCGAGTTAATGCAATTCTAGGGGTTTTAATTAGAAAGAGATTTCAATTAATCAACCTAGGGTTAGACGTTATTCGCTTCGAGAGAGGGTTTAATATACATTAGGAGTCTTACGGATCAAGTCAAGTGAATAAATTGTGCAGTTCAGAGTTAGATAACAAGTGAAGTCTAGGTGGATTCTTCCTAAGGGTATCGTCTTAATCAACCGAGTTTTTCCAAATGATATTTCCCAATTTATTCTTTTTGTCTTTGCGTCTTTAGCTTAGTAGTTAGTTAAATTTAGATTAAATAACAACTTCACTTATTTTAGGCTAGATAATAAAAAGAAAGTTAGTATTAGTACTTTTGGTTCCTTTGGGTTCGACAATCCGGTCTTGCCTAAGCTATACTACTGTTTGATAGGTGCACTTGCCTCAATCGCCCGTGTGATGTCGACAGAGAGCTTTTTTGGCTTTTCATCGAGGCGCGTTTTCAGTGTTTCGGGTACATGCCTGGTTCATTATCGATGCTTAAACACTCCCGAGCACTCCAGAACCTATATTTGACAATTGGAAACTCAATCTCAGTCACTTAATTTGAATTACTTACAACAGTCAATTCCCAAAAATATCGACAACCTTACCTCGCTTGAGCAACCCCGAATTTTTCCACAATCACAGCGTCAATTGGGATCTACTAGCCCCTTGATTACCTCTTAAGCACCAAATGAAACCCAGTAAACCGTGATTCATAATTCCAAAACAATAATTCACCACTATACTTACCAAAAACATGAAAAGAGAACCTAAGCGGTGGATTGCAGAGACCAAGTGACAAAAAGAAAATGATTGTAAACAATAAAAAAGAGGGGAAATTCAGCAGCAAGGTGGAGAGGAAAAGGAAGGTGAACAGCCAAATTTTGAAAAAAGAAAGTAGAGTAATCAGAATTAGATTTTCTGGTAAACCCTAACTCAAATTCCCTTAATTCTCTCCACCAACTCCCCACTACTCAGATTTTCAGTAAAACTAAAACTCTAGCCGAATTTTGTAGCAAAAATACTATCTCTTGCCGTCCCAGGGAATCGAACACAAGACCTCCAACACACCAACACTCCACTTCACCACCAGACCAGCAAGCCAATTCTGATATATCTTACCAACATTTAAACTTAAGCCTACTGATTAGAGATAGGGCTTAGTCATCAAATATACCAAAATTTGCCCAAGTCATGACTTGAACTTGGGACCTCCCACACACTCCCAGAACACTTAACCACTGAAGCAGATACAAAATTGTGTCACAAACATACGAAAATAAATATAAGAGATTTTTGGGGCGTTACAACTCTACCCCCTAAAAAAAATTTTGGCCTCAAAGTTTTACCTGATCAGAACAGATGAGGATACTGCTGTTGCATCACATCCTCATGCTCCAACGTGGCCTCCTCAGAGCTATGATTATGCCAAAGAACCTTAACCAGTGGAATGGACTTTCTTCTTAGAATCTTTACATAGCGATCCAATATCTGGACTGGCTCCTCCTCAAAGGTCAGATCTGGCCTAACCTCGATCTCCTCAACAGGAACAAGATGCGTGGGATCAGAGCGGTAGCGCCTCAACATAGAGACGTGGAACACGTCGTGAATCCGATCTAACTCTGGAGGTAACTCCAACTGATACGCAATCGGTCCCACACGTTTCAGTATGCGATAAGGCCCAATGAACCTAGGGCTCAGCTTGCCCTTGCGATCAAACCTCATTACTTTCTTCCATGGTGAGATCTTGAGAAAACCGAAGTCTCCAATAGAATACTCAATCTCTCGATACTTCAGATCTGCATAAGACTTCTGCATACCAGATGCTGCTTTCAGTTGGTCTCGAATCAATCTAACTTTGTCCTCGGTATCAGAAACTAGTTTAGGACCCAAAACACGCTGCTCGCCCAACTCAGTCCAACATGAAGGTGTGCGACACCTACAACCATATAATGCCTCGTACGGTGCCATCTAAATGCTAGACTGATAGCTGTTGTTAAAAGCAAACTCTGCTAGCGGCAGGTAATCCTCCCAACTGCATCAAAAGTCAATCACACAACTTCTCAACATGTGCTCCAGTATCTGAATCACTCTCTTAGATTGACCATCTGTTTGAGGATGGAACGCAGTACTGAAGTCCAACCATGTACCCAGAGCTTCATGTAGCTTCTTCCAGAACCGAGACATGAAACGAGGATCCCTATTAGATATTATCAAAATTGGTGCCCCATGCAGTCTCACTATCTCAGACACATACAGCTTAGCCAGCTTCTGCAGAGAGTAGTCAGTACGAACCGGTATGAAGTTGGTAGACTTGGTCAATCGATCCACGATGACCCAAACAGAATCCTTCTTAGCGGGTGTGAGGGGTAACCCATTAACGAAGTCCATAGTCACTCGCTCCCACTTCCAAAGTGGAATCTTAACTGGCTGAAGCAACCCCAAAGGTAACTGATGCTCAGCCTTAACTTGCTGACATGTCAGACATTTACCCACAAAGCCTGTAACCTCATGCTTAAGACCTGGCCACCAATATAACTCGCGAAGGTTTTGGTACATCTTATTTTTACTAGGGTGCATAGTGTAAGGGCTACTATGCGCCTCTCGCAGTATAGACTGCCTCAACTCGGTATCATTCGGTACACAGATTCTCCCACGAAAATAGAGTACCCGTTCGCTATTCAGTCCAAAATCCACAGTACCCACTCTCAATCTATCGAAAGCAAAGACCCAAAGACTCATCACCCATCTGTTTACTCTTAATTTGCTCTGTCCACGTCGGTTTAACTTGAAGTTCAGCCAACAGACTACCATCATCAAATAAACTGAGGCGAGCAAACATTGCCCTCAGATCAGTCATAGCCCTACGGCTCAGCGTGTCAGCCACCACATTGGCCTTACCAAAATGGTATTCAATCGTACAGTCGTTGTCCTTAAGCAGTTTAATCCACCTACGCTGCCTAAGGTTTAGTTCCTTCTGAGTGAGGAGGTACTTGAGGCTTTTGTGATCAGTGTAAATGATACACTTCTCACCATATAGGTAATGCCTCCAGATTTTTAGTGTGAACACCACTGCGGCCAGCTCCAAGTCATGTGTCGGATAATTTGCCTCATGAGTCTTAAGCTAACGAGACGCGTACGCTACCACCTTACCCTCCTGCATCAACATACATCCCAAACTGACATGTGATGCATTGCTGTAGACAGTAAAATTTTTCCCAAACTCTGGCTGTATCAAGACAGGGGCCTCAGTTAGTACGGTCTTGAGCTTCTCAAAGCTCTATTGCTGCCCATCAGTCCAGTTAAATAGCACACCCTTACGTAACAGCTTGGTCATGGGTGCGGCGATCAGTGAAAACCCCTCTACAAATCGTCGATAATACCCTACCAGTCCTAGAAAATTACAAATCTCAGATACAGTTTTAGGCTACTTCCACTCCAAGGCAGCCTCAATCTTTCAAGGATCGACTCTAATCCCCTCAACAGAAACGACATGTCCCAGAAACGTTACTTCACATAACCAGAACTCACATTTATTGAACTTGGCGTACAGTTGTTTCTCTCGCAGAATCTGTAGAACCACTCAAAGGTGTTCGTCATGCTCATCCCCAGTCCTCGAGTACACCAATATGTCATCAATAAATGCCACTATGAACTGATCCAGATAGGGCTAGAACACTCGATTCATCAGATCCATGAAAGCTGTCGGTGCATTAGTCAGTCCAAATGGCATTACTAGGAACTCATAGTGACCATAGCGAGTCCTAAACGCCGTCTTATACACGTCGGCCTCCTTAACTCTTAACTGGTGATGTAACAACCCGATTTAGGGGCTAGTCAGAATAGTGGTCTCAGAACCACTAATTCGAGGTTGAAGAAAAATATTTTGGTATTATTTTATGTGTTATTAAATGTTTATAAAGAGGCATGAGAATTTTGGTGCTTTAATTTAGCGATTGAGGGCTTAATTGCGAAAAAGGACTAAATCGCATAAAGTGCGAAAGTTCTATTTTATTTGCTAGAGGTGCCAAATAGCTATGAATTATAAATTGGAGGTCCCAAATGTGCAATTTGGCCTTGTTAAGTGAGTTGTCCGGTCAAAGAAGTTAAGGGGACAAGGGCATTAAATGTTGGTCATGTTAGGTGATTAAAAAGAATAAAATAAGATGAAATAAGAAAAGCTATCATCTTTTTTATTTCTTCTTTTCTTCCACCAAAAATGAGCAGCAAGAATGGGGTTTTTCAAGCTCAAAATTTCAGCAAGCATTTCTCCTCACAAGTGATTTTGATGATCTTTCTTGATAATTTTTGTACTTTTGGAGTCCCCAAAGCTTAAGCTTCCTAAAGAGAGGACTATTTTGCAACATGGTTGAAAGTCTAGGGACTTTCCATGAGAGAGTTTATGCTGGTGGCTGAGTTTTTATGGAAGAAAATGAATGTTAGGATGATGATAAACAACTTTTGTGAAAGGTGTTGTCATGAAAACACTTAATTGGGACTAAAATGCAAAAGTTGTAATTTGTTCATTAAGGCATGAAATAGTTGAAATTGTGGATAGTTATAAGAGGATTAAATGTTCAGCTAGGCTTGTTTAACAAGAAAATGTGATGAAAATTTATTTACGAGCCTAGGGGCAAAATCGTAGTTTTGCCAAAGTGTAGGGGCAAAATGGTAATTTTGCCTAAAGTGTAGCTTAAGGTGTATTATGATTTATAAGTGATTAAATCAGTGAATTTCATTATTCTAGATCAAAGAAAATGAGTTCCGGACCTAGAATGGGTGAAAAGAGAAATGTGGGTAAAAAGTCCCTTTCGACCCTTTTGACATCGAGGTTAATTTAGCTAGCTCGGGTTGGAGACCACCGGAGATGTTTTCACACTATCGAGGAGACACTTGGTATGAGGTATCAAGTCACTATGAGTCATGGCATGTATAGGGCTAGTATATGAGGTTGATTAAGTCATTGTTATAGTGCCAAATGTGTTGGCCTAAATGGGTTATAGGATAATTGTATAATGCCTTAGTTGTTGGCTATTATGTTATATGAAAAGATGTATTTATCCATGTGGGATGGCAATTCAGTTTGAGTGATTATAAATGTGATGGAGGAGTATAAGTTGTGTAAGCTATAGGGATGCAAAGAGCTTGGCAAATAGCCTTGTTCTGGTTCACATGGGTAGGCACACGGGTGTGTGTCTAGGCCGTGTGAAGTCTGCACTTTAAAATTAGAATTGGAATGGTCACATGGTTAAAGTACACGGGCGTGCCGAGGCCGTGTTGAATAAGTCAGAATACTAAGGTATGGCACACGGTTTGGGCCCACGGGCGTGTCAAAACCGTGTGTGATTAGTTAGTGTCGACCACGGGTGAAAGGCACGGACGTGTGACAGGGTACACGGGCATATTCCCAAAATGCATGGACGTGTGCCTTAACCATGGGCAAATTGGTAGAATACTGGGTTTTTAGGCACGGTCTGGGGAGATGGGCGTGTGTGCCTATGCACGGGCGTGTCTAATCTTGCACGGGCGTGTAAGACCTGTTTGGAAGAGAAAAACTTTTAAGGTTGGAAAAAGTTCCGGATTGGTCCCGAGAGCCTTCGTACGTATGAGTGAGGTCTCGTAAGTCAAGACTGAGGGTATAGAGAGTAATTACGTTGAGCCTATGTGGCAATCAAGTGGTTTGAGTTCAGTAACACCTCGGGCCTGGTTCCCGACGTAAAACCCGGGTAAGGGGTGTTACAGGTGATATCCTGATAGAAGGTCAATCTTAGAGAAAATCGAAGCCCCTCGAAAATGGTCAAACAGATCGCCTATCATTGGTAGGGGGTACTTATTCTTGATGGTCAACTTGTTCAATTGTCGGTAGTCAATACACATACGCATGGATTCATCCTTCTTTTTCACAAACAGTACTGGTGCCCCCCACGGAGACACACTAGGGCGGATGAACCCACGATCCAATAGCTCTTGAATCAGGGCCTTAAGCTCCATAAGCTCCTTCGGTGCCATCCTATAAGGGGTGATGGACACCGGAGCTGCACCTGGAAGGAGCTCAATCCCGAACTCTACTTCACGATTCAGGGGTAACCCAGGTAGCTCTTCAGGAAAAACGTCTGAAAAGTCTTTAACCGTCCTGATATCCTTAACTAAAGAATCCCCAGAATCTAAAACACTGATGTAGGCCAGATATGCCTCACATCCCTTACGAACCAACTTCTCGGCCCTTAATGCAGAAATCACATTCGATAAATAGTTCTGATGCTCCCAAATTACGACTACCTCGCTCTCCTCCTCAGTTCTCAGTACAACCCTTTTTGTGGCACAATTTCAGCTCACTCGGTGTTTGACTAACCAGTCTATTCCCAGTATCAGATCAAACTCTACAAAGGCAGTTCCATCAGATCAGCCAGAAAGATAGCCCCTTGGACCTCTAGAGGAACATCTCTAAGCAGAATATTTACCCTTACCGACTGCCCTAGTGGACTCAGTATAGTGACCTCACTCATAGTGCTCTCAACCAAGATACCCAAGTTCCCAGATACACTACAGGCTATATACGAGTGAGTAGATCCTATATCTATCAGTGTAGTATAGGGTACATTATAATTAAAGAACGTACCTGTAATGACGTTTGGAGCATCTCCATCCTCTCGGCGACAGGCAGCATAAACTAGAGCCGGCTGCCTTACCTCAGTGTGACTAGCACCTCTGTTCGGTGCTCTTTGACCACGGGCCAAACCGTTACCACCCCTGGCCTGACCATGGCCTCTCGGTGGCTGCTAAACTACTCTCGGTGGTGCAGTACCCATGCCAGAAGCTTGCATCTGATCAGACCTCCGTGGGCAATCTCTAATACGGTGTTCTAAAGAACCGCACCTCAAACAAGCCCCAGTTCTTTTCCAACACTCGGCCTGATGGTGTCTACCACAGTCAGTACACGGCGGCTGTCCAGTATTAGCAATAGGAGGCCCAAATATGATCGGCCCATTAACTCTGGCCTATTTCTTAGGCCTCTGAACAGAACTCGAGGGCTCCGAATCCCTCTTGTTCCTACCTATCTCTTTCTCACGGTTCTGGCGCTCAGTGCACTTCACTTCCTTGATGATTTTTGCCTTATCAACCAGTGCAGCAAAGTCTCGCTCCCTCTATGGAGCTATCAGAACCCTTAGATTATCCTTGAGGCCATCCTCGAAGTGAACACATCGCTAGTACTCAGTCGCCACCATACCACGCTCGAACACATCGCAGAAACTTGGCCTCATTCTCGGCCACTGATCTATCACCTTGGGTCAAATTCAGGAACTCTCTCCTATGGGCATCCACATAACTGGCCCTCACATACTTCCCCTAGAAGGCAGTCTTAAAGAACTCCCAGGTCAGTCGGTCGGGCTGAGTGCCCTCCTTAACCGTAAATGGTAAGCCTCATCTCTCAGTAGTGACACTGCACCCTTTAGTTTCTGCTCAGGGGTGCAGTCCAAATCGTCCATAATCCTTTCTGTGGCCTTGATCCAGTACTCAGCCATTAGGGGCAACTCCAGCAATACCCTTAAAAATCTCGGCTCCATTGGACCGGAGTCGTTCTATAACCGACCCTCGGCCTCCAGCTCTAGTATTGGGCCCAGCGACCCTCTCTAAGATCTGTAACATTGCTTGGGATAGTGCATCGTCCCCAGCCGAATGATCATGAGACCGAGATCCAGTTTTAGTAATAGGCGACACCGGCGTCTCGCTAGTGTCTAGATTTGGTATGTTGCTAGATGACGAGGACCCAGCTTGAGTACCTCTACGGCCTTTACCACGGCCTCTTGTACCTCGTCTGCGAGTACCTCTAGTGCTCATTATCTAATTGTGTTTATCTGTATTAACAGTTTTATGCATCAGTTTATAGTTTCAATAATTATTAACAGATATCTTATGTGAAACAATATCAGAAGTGTAAAGTTTATTTTCGTACAACGCAATGTCTATCAGTGTCAATCGGTTTTACTACAGTATCAGTATACACTAACTTGAGTGTTTTCAGTCTTTCTATAATAGTCTTTAGCATATGCTATCTATAGCAGTTTCAGTTTACAACACATGACAGTTTCAGTAAACTTACAGGATCGGTGCCGGAGACTCGGTGTACCACACATTCAGTAAAACATTTCAAAATATTTCAAATAATTTGAAAGCAGTTCTTTAGAAATTCAAGTCTTAAAAACCCAAATCTACAGTCGAGTTTTGTAACCTGGCTCTGATACCACTAAATATAACACCCCAAACCCGACCTGGACGTTATGGCCGAATCTGGTGATGTCACATGGAAGTGCGTTGGAAAACCGTATCATTGCTAAAACCGTTTTCTGTTTAGAACTTATCAATATCTTTCATTAATTCTCAAATCGTGATTCATTTCCAAAATGCTATACTCTGCGGAAGCTTTTAAAATAGTTTACGTGTGCGTGTTATTTTGATAAAACATTCATCTCTTTTGAAAACCCGAGTTTTTCCTACTTCTAGCAGATATAAACCGAAAACAATATAAAATCCAAATTTTAGGTAAAAATCCATAGAGGCCATTATTACAGAAAAAAAACCCTAACTTAAAATCGTAAATAAGTATCAAATAGAAAAAAGGAGTCGTGTGGCCATCGCTGAGTCCTCCGCCACACTGATCCGCCTATGTCTGGGGATTACCTGTACAGATTAAACAGAAGGGGTGAGTTTTTGTAAACTCAGTGTGTAATCCCCATGCAAACAAACAAACAATAACAGATAATCTCAGTTTGGGCCTAAGCCCTTTTCAATATCAGTATCAGTATCAATTTGGGCCTTAGCCCATTTCAGTAACAGTAAGCATTATGGCCTTAGCCCATCACAGTACAGTAATGGTGAGAGTTATGCAGTTATAAAATCCTACCCAACTAGCCTCTACACTCCATCTCCGTCCAACCCTACACTCCATGTGGGGATATAATCAACCCACCCATCCCTACACTCCAAATAGTACCGAATGTGGTACCGAATGCGGCACTAGACAGTAGTTGTAGCTGAGCTGCCAGTAAGTTAGGCTTGAAGCCTTTCAGTACACTTTCTCCAATCAATATCAATCGCCAACCCAATGCAATGCATCATACAGACTTGTCACGGTATCATGTATAATCAGTACAGTGTGAACATCATGCTCAACATACAGACATACATATCTATCTCATATAGGCATATAACAGGCTTTCAGTCATTTCAGTCAATTAGGTGTCTAGCTATACTTACCGACCCTACAGTAGGTTCACAGTCGACTTGGACGACCCGTGCAACCTTGGCAAACAAATCAGTAAAATTGGGCTCACACGCCCGTGTTGGTCTGCCCGTATGGGCCAACACGACCCAAATTGGCCTTGGCCGTGTGGATCACATGGTCTGGCCCAGAATCCCACACGCCCGTGTGGATCACCCGCGTGGGCCCACACACACGTGTGGCCCCCAAGGCCCAGTTGGTCGAGCACGTGTCTTGCACACGGTCTCTTCAGGCCATCACACGACCGTGTCATGTATCGTCACACAGCTTACCACACGTCCGTGTGGCATCGACAGAGAGCTTTTTTGGCTTTTCGCCGAGACGCGTTTTCAGTGTTTCGGGTACACACCTGGTTCGTTCTCGATGCTTAAACACTCCCGAGCACTCTAGAACCTATATTCGCCAATTGGAAACTCAATCTCAGTTAATTATTCTGAAATACTTACAACAGTCAATTCCCAAAACTATCGAGAACCTTACCTCGCTTGAGCAACCTCAGTTTTTTCCACAATCACAGTGTCAATTGGGATAAACCAGCCCCTTGATTACCTCTTAAGCACCAAACAAAACCCAGTAAACAATGATTCATAATTCCAAAATAATAATTCACCACTATACTTACCAAAAATGCGAAAAGAGAACCTAAGCGGTGGATTACAGAGACCAAGCGACAAAAAGAAAATGATTGTATACAATAAAAGAGGGGAAATTCGACAGCAAGGTGGAGAGGAAAAGGAAGGGGAACAGCCGAATTTTGAAAAAAGAAAGCAGACTAATCAGAATTAGATTTTCTGGTAAACCCTAACTCAAATTCCCTTAATTCTCTCCACCAACTCCCCACTACTCAGATTTTCAATAAAACTCAAACTCTAGCCGAATTTTGTAGCAAAAATAATATCCCTTGCTGTCCCAGGGAATCAAACACAAGACCTCCAACACACCAACACTCCAGTTAACCACCAGGCCAGCAGGCCCATTCTGATATATCTTACCAACATTTAAACTTAAGCCTACTGATTAGAGATAGGACTTAGTCATCAAAAATACCGAAATTTGCCCAAGTCATGACTTGAACTTGGGACCTCCCACACACTCCCAGAACACTTAACCACTGAAGCAGATACACAGTTGTGTCACAAACATACGAAAATAAATATAAGAGATTTTTGGGGTGTTACACTATAGACAAACTATAGTTGAAACTATTACATTGAAAAAGCTTTGGAAAATAACGAGAACTTTATTTCTAAAATGTAGTTCGTAACACCATGAGTTAGGGCATGGAAGTTTTACGAATTGGGGCTTTGTTAAAAGATGAGTAGCCAATAGTTTTCCAGAGATTCGACGAAGCAGTGTACGCCAAAAGATGTGGTAAAGGGGTTCGCTAGATTTATTGCAAGTTGTGTTTGCCAGTTGAGTTGCGGACTGGTGGTTCACCAACCTAAGTCGAGTCAGACTTAAATTAGGAAATTAAGTTGTTATCTATCTAGGATACGTTTCATGCAAGTAACCTTCTTCTAAATCGACTAGGGTTTCCAAAATCAAGTAGGGTATCTTATAAATATAACCCTTATTCCATAAAAATTATCTCATCAGATATTCTATTGTTAAGTATCTGTTCAAAATCAAGTTTGTAGCAACCAAGTTAAGTCTCTAGCCTTTTAGGGTTGATTTTCCAAAAAGCTAGGTTTGCTTGCATCTATGAATTTTGTAAGTTTTGTTTGTTTAAGTAATTTGTGTGTTTGTGTATGTTGCGAACTAACCGAACCATCTACCAGCAAAGATAAAGGCAAAGCGAAACTTGTTTAAATTCTTAGCTTATCGATTAGTGTTCTAGAGTCATCATTCGTATGTGTAAACCACTATACTTTTTGGAATTATGGGTTTTAAAGGAATATGCAGGGATCACCACTTGTGTGTGAACCATTATGCTTTTTAGAAATGTATGGTCTTAAAACTAAGTTCCAAGAGTAAGCTTTTCTATAGACTCTATTTTCAAATACAAAATTATGTTATCAAAAGATCTGTTTTATGCATGATATGCGAGCTTATGTTTTAAATATTTTTAACAGAATGGTTTTGCGAATTATGTTTTCAAGCAAGCTCTCTATGCGAGTTCTATGAGATAAGTATTCAGTGCGAGCTCCTTATGTGAGCCTTATGTTGGATATATTGGTATACCAATGAATGTGAGTACTCACCTGTAAGTTTTGTGATTTGGGCGTTGAGGCCCTAAGACATGTGGATAGATAAGGGAATGTTAAGCTATGATCCATTCATAGGGACATGTTGGCATATAGAAGAGTGTTTAGCTTTATGCTACACTTATGGGACATGTTAAGGACTCATCGAGTCATTCTGAGGCATTATAAGGAGATCCACATATCTAACAGATAAGATAAGACAAGTTGTGATTAATGTTAAGAACATGTTTTATGTTCTTCAACTATTCTGACAAGATAAGTGTGAAAGCCTATTTCATGCTAGACAAGTTCTGAATAAGTGTAAGAACAAGTACAAGGAGACGACAAGTTAGTGGTTATGATTATGTTGTTACAAGCCAAGTTTTTAAGTATGATTTTCAACAAGCACATTTGAAATTGTTTTTACAAACTTATATGTTTTTCGGGTAACTAGGTAATTGCGGTCTGGGTCTCGCACCTTTACGGCGAACCCGGCACACGAAACAATTTTTAGAAAAACATGTGATTCATACATCATATTAATCCATTTCAATTCATAGCATTTCTCATCATATCAATTTCCAAATCAACCATGAAACTTACCAAAATTGACCATTTCTTTTGGCCATTCATGAGCACATCAAAACATACCAAATTTTGCATCACATAGCATGCACTAAATTCACTTCATAATCACATTCATTATCAAGCCATATCATATGACTATATTTACACATTTTAAAACGTAATCAAAATTCTCTAGCCTATACATTCCATACTTCAACATTCACAATTACAAAAGATACCAAAATATAATTTGATAGTGTGGTGATAATCATCGACGATCCCTGAGCTTTTAGTAGCTTCGATAATCTATAAAACAATTGAAAAACACACGAAGTAAGCTTTCAAAAGCTTAGTAAGCCTTATACAAATAAACTTATCATTTAAGGCAAATATGCATCATAAAAGACATATAATCCATAGCCAAATACTATCACAATCCTCATAGTTATAAATTCATTTCACCTATTCCCAATTCATTTGCACATATGGCATATTTTCTCATATAGTCCAATTGTTCATAATCACTTACTTATAAACACATCACATATTCATGTAGTTCACATATCAAATGATCATATTCATACTTATCTTCCATTGCCAAATTTCATATACATTTCATACGTACCTAAAACAGGATACATATTCACATATTCAATCATATCTCGGAATGCCCGTTGAACCGTTCGGAATCAATAAGGATACTAGGATAGCTCGTAAAGTTCGAACAATGCCAACGTTCCAGACGTGGTTTTACATGAAATTAAATATCGATGCCTCTGTCCCAGACAGGGTCTTACACGAAATCATATACGATGCCGATGTCCCAGACATGGTCTTACACGTAAATCTCAATTCGATGCCAACGTCCCAGATGTGGTCTTACACGATAACTCATATCGAAATCCTATGTCATGACATATGTATCCTAACTATTCCTATGGTTCGTACAGGGCTTTTCGGATGTCATCATATTATCAAAATTTTCTCGGATTTCACATATTCAGCTCCAATAGCCATTCGTCACATTTCATTAACATATAAGCAATAATAATTCAATTCATACACATTTATTTGTATATAGACTTACCTCGTACGGGAAAGAACGGAAACGAACAGCTATTCAACTACTTTCGATTTCCCCCGATCTAATTCCGTTTTCTTTGGTTCTTGATCTATACACATTCAAATTTAACTCTTCTATTCACCAAATCATTCAATTCAATCCATTTACACATATTTAGGGCATTTTACAAATTAGCCCTCATATTTTCACATTTTAACACTTTAGTCCTCATTTCAAAAAATCACAAAATACACATAATTTCCTTAGCTCATATATTCCCACATATTTCATTTATTTCACATTTTAACCCTTTAAAATCTCATTTTCACAATTTAGCCCATAATAATCAAATTCATCAAAAAGCCCAATACAAAATACATTTATCTATCACCCAACACTTATTTTCTATCATCAAACCTCATAAAGCTTACATTATCAACAATGGTATAACTCAAAATCATAATCAATTTCATGAATTTAAGCATGGGCTAGCTAGAACACTTAAAAACTATCACAAAAACATAAAAATTATCAAAAACCGAATAAAAACGAACCTTTAATCAAGCTTGGAAGTAGCCGAATGTTAAAACACAAGAACCCTAGCTTTTCTTTCTTCAATTTCGGCAAAACAAAGATGAATGAAGCAGTAATTTGATTTTTTTATGTTTTATTAATCATCATATAATAACTAGTTTACCAATTTACCTTTGCTTTATAACAATTAAAAATCACTTATTAATCATGGTCTAATAACAACATAAGGACCTTTCATTTAAGAAGTCATGTCAATTCGGCACTTCATCAAGTAGAACACAACTTTTACATTTTTTGCGATTAAATCCTTTTATCAAATCGGTACACAACGATAAAATTTTCATACGAAATTTTCACACATATAAATTCACATACTATAAACACGGAAAATAATATTAAAATATTTTTCTGACTCGGATTTATGGTCCCAAAACCACTATTCCGGCTAGGGTATAAACTGGGCTGTTACAACTCTCCCCCCTCAGGGATTTTTGTCCCCGAAAATCTTACCATTGAACAGATTCAGATATTGCTCTCTCATAGCATCTTCAGGTTCCCATGTAGGTTCTTCAACCCCGTGTCTATGCCATAATACTTTTACTAACTTAATTTTCTTATTTCTCAATTCTTTAACCTCGCGAGTTAAGATACTAATCGGTTCTTCTTCATAAGTCATATCAGACCGGACCTCTATCTCAGACGGAGAAATCATATGCGAGGGATTGGATCTGTATCGTCGAAGCATCGATACATGAAACACATTATGGAACTTTTCTAACTCAGATGGTAGCAATAGTCTATAAGCAACCGGCCAAATACGCTCGATAATCTCATACGACCCGATGAATCTCGGACTCAATTTGCCTTTTTTTTGGCCGAATCAGAATATTTTCTTCCACGAAGACACTTTCAAAAATACTTTATCACCGATCTCAAATTCAATATCTTTTCATTTCAAATCTGCGTATGATTTATGTTGATCAGACGCTGCTTTCAGAATATTTCATATCACTTTTACTTTCTGTTCAGTCTCTTTAATCAATTCAACCCTGTGAATTTTATTTTCACTAAGTTCAGACCAGTACAGAGGTGTTTGGCATTTCCTACCATACAAGGCTTCGTACGGTGCCATTTTAATGCTCGATTGAAAACTATTATTATACGTGAATTCAATCAATGGAAAATACTATTCCCACGTACCTTCAAACTCAAGAATACAACATCTCAACATAACCTCGTGTGTAACACCCCTAACCCAAAATCGTCGTCGGAATAGGGTTAAAAGGCATTATCGATCATTTCGAAACATTTAAATTCATTTCACAACACAAAGTTAAACATCAATCAAACATATCCAAATATAAACATATAGTCCCTTAATGAGGTCTACAAGACCTTAAACACATGTTGGAAAGGGGTAGGGACTAAATCGAACACATACAAAATTTTTCAAAATTCAAACATTTTTCTAAGTTATAGAGGTCACACACCCGTGTGGGCAGGCCGTGTGCCTCCCATGGCCTTAGACACGTCCGTGTGTCTAAGCTGTGTCAAAACAGGGCATACATACTGACTTGTCCACACGGCCGTGGACACGCCCGTGTGCCTCACACGTGGTCGAGCCTGACTTGCACCACACGGCCAGTCACACACCCGTGAGTTCAGCCCGTGGTCGAGCCTGACTTGTTTTGAAACACAACCTCGAAGGACTCGATCGAGCCACACGCCCGTGTGCTCAACCATGTGGGCAAGTATAGGCCATTTTCAAGGCCAAATTACCATCCACACTTTGGAATCACCTATATGCATCAAACCAATACCATTTTATGCCTAAAATGCATCCACAACCTACCATTTCAAGCACCAACTAATCATCTATTACATCATTTATTTCCATACTCAATTTCCTACCCAAATAAATCCATCCAAAACATCATATTCACAACTCAATTCATAAAACTAAGCATCATCTAGTCATACCACAAATTCACACTTAAAATGCCATTCTCATCGACCAATTCAGGCATGAAATATACCAATTCCATTCTCACTATTTCATACCACATTCATCATTTCCATAGCTTCACATATAAACCATCAACACTCAACATCCAAGCCATATCACATGGCAAGATCCAAACGTTATAAAACATACCATAACCACTAGCCTATACATGCCATATACCAAATATATATATCTTTCAAAAGTACCAAAATAGTTATCCGATAGTATGATTGAGTCGCTGACGATCCCCGGATCCGAGCTAGCTTTATTAACACTGTAAAACAAAGAAGCAATTCACACAGTAAGCTTTTAAAGCTTAGTAAGTTTGTAACATAATATATTCAATTTAATAAATCAAATACAATATACAAAGTTAATCCATCACATAGATCAACTCTCAAATATTCTCACCATATCATCCATAGCTAATATACTCACTCCACCATTCATATTTCCATACATAATTTCATCAACCACAAAGGTTCAATACATACCTTAGCCAACACATAGTTATTCACCATCCATGCTACTCAATTCTAGATATTACATCTCGATCAACCTTTGTTATTCATTTGATTCAATAGCACACTTAGTGCCAATTTCATAGCCGAAGCATAAATGTCATCGTACACTTAGTGCCTTTACTTTAAACCAAACTTATTTTGGTATTGCACACACAATGCCAAATCAATAAGCCGAAGCTTCTACTATTTCACACACACGTGCCAAATCATCTCTGTCTCATTTCAAATTACGCACACATAGTGCCTCATTACTCAATCACATATATAACATTGCTATTTCATTAACTATACAATTCATTCATTTCTCATCACATAGATATAAATTTAACAACTTGTATTATATCCGAACTTACCTCGAACGTCGAAGTACCAAAACTAGCCGATCAATCGAGTACTTTGTCTTTGCCTCGATCTCGATCCAAATCTCTCCTTTCTTGGTCTATACATATTCAAATTAAACTCATTTAATCACCAATTCATTCAATTTAGTCCAAACACACAAATTTATGGCATTGTACAAAATAGCCCTCATATTTTCACATTTTGACACTTTAGTCCCTATTTCACAAAATCACAAAATACACAAAATTTCACTTCACCCATGCTTAGCCGAATATTCCCATGCTCAATATAAGTCCACACATTTCATTTATTTCACATTTTAGTCCCTCAAAATATTATTTTCTCAATTAAGTCCAAATTACTCAAATTCATCAAAAATTCAAAGACAAACTATGTTAATCTATCACATATCTTTCATAATTCATCTTCAAACATCACAAAAATCATGTGTTCATCAATGGCATATTTCAAAATCATCATCAGTTCACAAAATTGAAGCATGGGTTTTGAAGAGCACTAAGCAACAATTACTAAAACGTAGAAATTATAAAAAACCGAGCTCAAAACATACCTCAATGAAGATCAAAATGTGCCGAACCCTTATGTTCTTTCTCTTTTCTTTTATTGCTTACAATCGGCCAAGGATGATGATTAAATGGCCATTCTTTTTGTTTTATTAAAGTTATATTAACATAATTATTAAATACCAATTTTAGCCATTTTAATAACATTTAAAATCCACTAACATTAGGCCATTTTTGTCCATCCCATCTATTAATGGTCTAATATCAATTTAAGGACCTTTCATTTAATAAGCCATGCCAAATAAGCACTTTAACAATCAGCACACAACTTTTACATTTTACGCGATTAGGTCCTTTTTGCAAAATAAGCACACAATCGATAAAATTTTCACACAGAACTTTCACACAAGCTCAATCACATATTATAAATACCAATAATAATATTAAAATATTTTTTTGACCTCGGATTTGTGGTCCCAAAACCACTATTCTTACTAGGGTCCAAACTGGGCTACTACATCGTGTATCTGAATAATCCGCTCGGATTGACCATCCGTCTACGGGTGAAAAGTAGTACTGAAGTGCAATTTCGTACCTAAAGCCTCTTGCAGTTTCTTCCAAAACCGCGAAGTAAACCTCGGATCTCTGTCAGACAAAATAGATAGTGGTACCCCGTGCAATCTCACAATATCAGAAATGTATAACTTAGCTAACTTATTAAGCGAATAATCCGTTCTCACCGGGATAAAATGAGCTAATTTTGTCAATCTATCAACTATAACCCAGATTGCATCTTTCTTCCTCGGAGTTAAAGGAAAACCTAAAACAAAATCCATCATCACTCTATCCCATTTCCACACGAGAATCATAATCGGTTGTAACAAACCGGAAGGCACCTGATTTTCAGCTTTAACTTGCTGACAGATCAAACAATTTGAAACAAAATCAGAGATATCTCTTTTCATTCCAGGCCACCAGTAAAGTTGATTCAAATCATTATACATCTTTGTACTTCCCGATTGAACCGATAACACGACTGCTGTGAGCTTCTTTAAAAATCAACTGAATCAACTCTAGATTTCTCGGAACACAAATCTGATCTCAGAATCTCATACAATCATCATCATCAACTTGAAATTCTGAATCAGAGTTCATATCACACTGATCTCGTTTCACTAGCATTTCATTATCAACTTTTTGGGCATCACAAATGTAACACCCCTTACCCGTATTCAACTCCGAAACCAGGTACGAGGCATTACCGGACTTGACTTGCTTGAGCATTTGACTTTGGGCTATAAAATTTATCCCAATTTAAAACTTTTTCATTTACAATTGTAACGTCCCTATCATGGTCTACAAGACCCTTTTCATATACTCGGGATGCTAAGGGACTAAATCGAAACTTTTACACACTTTAAAAATTTTGACATAAAATTTGACCACACGCCCGTGTGAGGAGTGGGACATGCCCGTGTGACATATCACACACCCGTGTTCCATGCCCGTGTAGAATTATTTTCTTTTCAAACCTACAAGGGTTTTCACACGGCCGGACACACGCCCGTGTGCTTGGCCTGTGCGCTCCACATGGCCTAGACACGCCCGTGTCCTCGCCCGTGTGTAAAAACCTGAGTATTCTGTTTGTGACGTCAGCAACTCATTTTTGGGCACACGGCCTAGGCACACGCCCGTGTGTCTAGCCCGTGGTCGACACTGACTTGCAACACTAACATGCAAGGGACACACGGCCAAGTCACATGCCCATGGGACCGACTGTGTGTCACACACAGTCTAGACACACGCCCATGTGTCTACCCGTGTGGACCAATTCAAGGCTATTTTCCAAGCCATTTAGCCACCCTCACTTGCACACATTCACACATCACCACAATAAATTTTCAAATCATCAATTATAACTCTTGAATTATCACATTTGAATCATGAAAATCAAATCTTCATCCTATATACGAGGGAGAACTATTACTAGTACAATTACAAACGACTTGAGCCATCATCTATGGCTATATACAACCGAACCATAAACTCTTTTAGGCCAACACATTTGGCTACTTTAATTATGACTTAATTAAACCAAAATAAGATCCCTATACATGCCATATCTCAAGAAGACTTGAATCTCATACCCAAGTGTCTACTTGATAAACCGTAATAGTAACATATTTTAAGCCCACATTTAGCATGCTTTTGGATGATTTATCCCTTGAATTATGTAATTTGGTGCTCTTAATCCTTTAATTTCATGTTTATTACTCAGGAGAGCATAGGAGGATGAAAAGAACGAAAAACGGGCTTAAAACGGACCAAATGGGCCAAAGAAAGAAATCGACACGGCCTGGGCCAAATCCACACGACCGTACGACACTTTCAAAATAAATAGCGTTACTGACGATGCCATCTATTTTCGGTTATTTCCCTTCTCATTGAGGAATAAAGCCAAACAGTGGTTGCATTCTCTTCCACGAGGGTCAATCACTACATGGGATCAAATGACCGAAAATTTTTTATTGAAATATTTTTCGCTGGCCAAAACGGCCAAGCTAAGGAATAATATCTCTTCTTTTGTCCAGATGGATTTAGAGACACTTTACGATGCATGGGAGAGATACAATGATTTGTTGAGAAGGTGCCCACACCATGGATTACCCTTGTGGCTATAGGTCCAAGCTTTTTACAACGGTGTGAACCCCTCAACAAGGCAATTAATCGATTCAGCTGTCGGCGGAACTTTGAATAACAAAACTCCTGAAGCGGCCTATGAGTTTATAGAAGAGATGTCATTCAATAACTACCAGTGGCAAGTTACAAGGACAAGGCCAACAAAAGCAAACAGAGTTTTCAACCTCGACGCAGTAACCATGCTATCAAATCAGGTAGAGGTGCTAAATAAAAATATTGATGGTTTATGTTCTTCGCAGGTACATCCGGTCATGCAATGCGACGCAAGTGGAGGCGTGGTGAATCCTGAGTACCCACCCTACCATCCGGGCACAGAGAGCGAACAGATGAACTATATGGGTAACAACTTTAGATCTAACAATAACCCTTATAGTAATACTTATAATCCAGGTTGGAGGAACCACCCCAATTTTTCATGGGGTGGTCAAGGAAATCAAAGACAACAACCCCCTCCAAATTTTCAAAATCAGCCCTACCCACAGGAAAAGAAGCTGAACCTTGAGGAGATGCTGACAAAATTTATAGCAGTCTCAGAAACCCGTCTTCAAAAAGCTGAGACAACACTTGAAAGTCAGCAAGCATCGATTCAAGAGATCAAGAATCAGGTAGGTCAACTTACCAAGATCATGTCAGAACGACCACAAGGTAGATTGCCAAGCAACACTGAAACTAACCCAAAGGAGCAACTTCAAGCCATAACCGCTCATGATAGTAAAGGGTTAGATGAACCCAAATTAAGGCAAGAAAACGTGGCAGATAAAGGTAAGGTTGAGGTAAGCCATAATATACCAAAATCGGCAATTACAGAGTACCAACCTCGTGTGCCATATCCCGATGCAATGATGAAAGACCACACAGTGGAACAATTTGGTGAACTCACACTTCGTGTAGGTGACGAAACGATCACTCTTCACACTCTTGACTCGGCTAGGACATCGAGTAATCAAGGTAAAAACATAAATTCTATTAATAATCATTTGATTCAACCTTCTGTACCACAAAACTACACAATCGAGGCAGATCCTAGACCTCGTGTCAATAAATAAGAAATTCATGAGGAACGAAGGCTTCGGATCGATGGACTAGACGAGTGGAAGACACACTTCAAAGAGGAAATAAAAACACACGAAGCAAAAATGAGGCAACTCCACGACAAACTTAACGATGGGACAACCCAGATTAAGATAGGAGATCAGGTACTCAAAATCTTCCCAAATGGAACAGTCGAGGTAACTAATCCTAAAGTTAGCACTTTTAAGGTAAACACTACTCGACTTAAACTATATATCAATAACCGAATTGATCGCATGAGAAAGGATTTTCACCTCCTCAAACCACCATGATTATGCGAATGAGAGGTAAGTCTAGCTCAAGACTTTAAACGAGCGCTTCTCGGGAGGCAACCCGAGCACTAACCCCACTAATGTCCAATTTTAGCATCTAACTAAAAACTAACCAAATTTTTAAGCGCATGTTTCCCTACCACACAGCCTTGCACACGGGCATGGCCGTGGCCGTGTGGAAACAGGACAAAACTTATCCCAAAACACGGGCTGCGATAAAACGCCACGGCCGTGTGATTCGGCCGTGGTCGAAACTGAGAAATCTACACGGGGGTGCGACACGCCCGTGGGACCTTTGAGTCCATTTATATTTTTCTTTTTCTCTTATTTTAGTTTTTAATTTCTTTTCTTTTATCCTTCTCGTCTATAAATTTATATTACTATATTTTGATTTCTTTAATTTAGGTTCAAGGGGCTATTAATGAACAACCCCAACCTCCACTAGATATGACAGCACCTTCACATTTCATCGTCACACCCACCTCGCGAACCATCCAACAGTAAGGACTTTTCAGTCTATTAAATATTTTCTTTTAGTTTTATTTCACTTTTTACACTCTTTACTTTTATTTTTCTTTCCTTTAAATATATAATTAGTATAATTTGAATTATCCTTATTATTTCCTGGCTAATTCTTCACGAGTTACCCAATTTCTTCATCTAGCGCAGAAATTGTTGGCGGCCACCACACCACCACCAAAGACGCCTCCTCCAACTTATCTTTCACCTCCAAATCAAATACCTACAAGCCTCACTCTCAAGGAATCCATCCAAAATTTAGGAAGTTTCACTTCTATCCCTATCTTTTGATCTTCTTACTATAATGTTTTTATCTATCTTCGTACATTGAGGGCAATGTACATCTTAAGTGTGGGGGGTGAATCTTAAAAGTGCCTAACTTTTTGCACTATTCTCAAATCCCTGAATTATATCTTTGTCTTGAGTAATTTTCTCATATTACTAATTAGAATGAAATTTCCTTTGGTTTATGATTTTTATTGATATGTTTTAGATTAAGTCATAGTTAATTGTGCATTGATGATTAAACTTTAAGATAATAGAGAATCAAGCATGATAAGTCTATTTTTCAAAAATTAAATTTTTTTTAGGTTGTCTACCTAAATTTGAATATTACTTTGAAGTTTGAAATTTACTAGGTTGACATCAAAAAACCATAATTTTTGTGAGATTTTGAGCCTTATAGAGCATATATTCTTTTTCTTGCTCACTTTATTATAAGTGTGTCAACATTGATTTGTTATTCTAGAACTTGCATCGATTATACATGTCGAGACCACACCTTTGATTTGATATACAGAGATGATAAAGGCACCTAGGATTTAACCCACTTACTCTATAAAAAGCCTACCTTCACAATTCACCCCTAGTGAACCCTTTTGATCCTAACAACCCTTTTTATTGACTCACCCATTCATATTAACCCAAAACCCTTTGTATTCGTTATCACCATTCTTCTTGACTACCCCTATATCGAGATTTGATTTGATCGATTACTTAACTATTTTCTTTATCAATTGTTAAATTCTATCTTATTATTACTTGATTTGTTCTTAAAAAACGAAGTATATTCATTATTAGTTCTATGTTCTATGAGCTTAAAACAGTTAAATTCACATATTTAGAAGAAGCTCGTGTTATTAGTATTAGTATTATAAAGTTTCCAATTGATGTAATTATTTATATTTAGTACGCTGTTTCTAGTTAGGTAATTTGTCAGGTCAGTCTCAATCCTAACCCTCTAATTCAGCCTTTATCCACACCTTTAACCCAAGCCCCATTACAACCCTGTTAAAGACCTTTTGATTTGTGTATCATCTCATATTATAGTGGTGGAGATTTGATTTCATGCAAGCCTATGGGATTAACTTTTCATGTTTGACTTATCAGTGCTTTTTCCTGAACCTTAAACAGCTCGAGTGATTTGAGTGAATCTTTAGTGAGGATGTCAATCCTTGTCGATTTTGAATCAGAGGTAATTATTTAGATGAGGGGAAACACCTATGTTTTCATGCTACAAAAATATATGACTTAGATTGTTTGAATCTTTAGGACTCTTTGAGTTGAATTATCCATCTATGAATTATCTTTGAATTATGATGAAACATTATTGATGAATATTATGAATCGAGGAAGTTCGTTTTAATTGTGAGTTGAGAATTTTGCTTGAGGACAAGCAAAAGCTTAAGTGGGAGGGTATTTGATAAACCGTAATAGTAACATATTTTAAGCCCACATTTAGCATGCTTTTGGATGATTTATCCCTTGAATTATGTAATTTGGTGCTCTTAATCCTTTAATTTCATGTTTATTACTCAGGAGAGCATAGGAGGATGAAAAGAATGGAAAACGGGCTTAAAACTGACCAAATGGGCCAATGAAAGAAATCGACACGGCCTGGGCCAAATCCACACGGTTGTGCCTCATTGGTAGACTCGAACACGGCCTGGCCACTATTCACACGGGCGTGTGCCAAGGGCGTGTCCCTGCCGTGACAAAGAGGAATTTCACTCAAATTAGGATACTTAGAGGCGAAGAAACACATTCCAAAGTCTATATAAACACCCTAAGTATGACCTAAAGGGGGAGTTCGACAGAAGCCCTCTGGGGGGCATCCAGCTAGGCCAAGGAGCCAAGCCGGAGAGGTCAGAATTTTAGGATTTACTCGAAGAAAGCCAGTTGATTCATCTCAAGAAGCCGGAGTCATACTCAAGACGGAGGATCTTCTCTTCAATTCCTTCAGGGGGTTTTAGGGTTTTTCTTATGTTTTGTTTTATCTTTTCTTCTGAGATGTTTTCTTTTATCATTATGAACTAAACCCTCAAATACCTGAGGGGGATGAAACCTAAGACGAATCTTGTTATTGTTTTCTGAACTATATGATAAATACTTGATTTGTTCTTAATTATGTGTTCTTAATTCTTGTTTTGATATTTCAGGATATTGATTCAATTACTGATATGCTTAGGCAGAGGAGGAATAGACCCTGTCTAAGAGTAGATCTAGCATAATTAAGCGGAGTTGATCGCAACCCTAGAGATAGGATGACAAAAATCTGCCAGATTAGGGTCAAACCTAATATGGGAGTCCATAGATCGAGTTAATGCAATTCTAGGGGTTTTAATTAGAAAGAGATTTCAATTAATCAACCTAGGGTTAGACGTTAGTAGCCTCGAGAGAGGTATAAATATAAATTAGGGAATCCTACGGATCAAGTGAAGTGAATAAATCGTTTGGTTCAGAGTTAAATAACAAGTGAAGTCTAGGTGAATTCTTCCTCGGGTATTGTCTTAATCAATTGGTTTTTCCTACAAGTATTTCCCCAAATTCATTCTTCTTTGTCTTAGAGTCTTTAGCTTAGTAGTTAGATAATTTAGATCAAACGACAATTCTCTTTATTTTAGGATAGATAATAAAAAGAAAGTTAGTACTAGTACTTTTGGTTCCTTTGGGTTCGACAATCCGGTCTTGCCTTAACTATACTACTGTTCGATAGGTGCGCTTGCCTCAAATCGTTGTCATAGTTAGTTTCCAGGTTCGATCATTCTCTTTATAAATTTTAAAACTTTGACAAATCACAGTGATCACTACTCGATAGTGTGAAAGCATCTCCGGCTGTTTCCTACCCCAGCTAGTTAGGTTAACCTATAAGAGATGGGAAAGAAAGAGGAGTAAGATATAACGCTTAGTAAGTTCATATGAAAATGACAAGCAACTATAGACATTTATTTATTACCCTCAACCACGAGGTAATATAATGAGATTTACACTTAAGGTAATAGTTACCCATACAATCATTCATAATGCTTACTCATTTTAAACTTTCACTTGTCACAAACTCATTTCGTAAAACATTGTTCATCTTTACTTGCATTTATACCCTGCATTTATCACCACAAAGCCACATACAAATTACACTTAGCAAAGTTTCTTGATATCACCCTGGAATAATAATAAATACTCGGTGGTTTCGCACAAAGCCCACCATTCAATAATTAATAAGGTGGTATCACACACAACCCACCATTGATAATATTGGCGATGGTATCGCACACAACCCATCGCTAACAATTAATAAGGTGGTATCGCACATAGCCCACCATTTAATAATTAATAAGGTGGTATCGCACACGGCCCACCATTATTACACATTCATGGATATTTATCCACGTACATTTTCCTATTTCAAATGTTCACCCGGGAATATCCTCACACACTATCATTCTTAAATAGATTTCTACAATAATCATTCGCATTCACAAAATACATTTATAAATATAACATATGCAATTAGGGTGCATCGTTAACACATAACTCACCATGGTTTCCTCATATACCGAATTCACCTCAAATGAGTTCTAGGCACATACCTGTACGTCTCATAGTATAACCTCATACTTTCTCATTTCAACATACCTGTTGAATTATTCAAATGCTAAAGAACACTCTTGAATTTCATACATATAGTACCAAATCAACATCATACCCCCGATACGGTCTTACATGAAATATCATATCGATGCCATGTCCCTGACATGGTCTTATACGAAATCCCACACTGAGGCCATATTCCAAATATGGTCTTACACGGGACCTTAATTATCATAGTATCATGCTATTTGCATTCCCTCTATTCTTAGATTCAATTGAAGACTTTCAATTCTTGACATCTCGTCAAGACGTATTTAATATATTCATAGAGTCAATAAACAATTCATACATCATCGAAATATTAAATACTTCACTATAGTTGAATTATTAGCACATGAACTTACCTCGATATCGAAAAGGGCAAAAAGGGACCTAATTGTCCATATTTTTCTTCTCTCCCGTTCTAGGTCCGAATCTTGTTTTCTTTGATCTAGAACAACAAAATTTACTCATTTAATCATTTTATAATCATATTACAACATAATCTCTACTTAGGCAAAAATGACCATTTTGCCCTTGTACTATGGCAAAATTACGATGTTGCCCCTAGGCTCGTAAATCATTTTTCATCACATTTTCTTATTAAACAAGTCTAGCTGAACATTCATTTCTCTTACAACTACTCACAAATCCAACTATTTCATGCATTTATTACCAAATTACAACATTTACAACTTAGTCCCATTTAGGTGTTTTTATGATAACACCTTTCACAAAAGTTGTTTCTCATCTCCCTAACATTCATTTTCTTCCATAAGAACTCAGAAAACAACATAAACTCTCTCATGGCAAGTCCCTATACTTTCAACCATTTAGCAATTTAGTCCTCTCATTAGCTAGCATAAGCTTTGGGGGTTCTAGAAGTACAAAAATTATCAACTAAAACCATCAAAATCACTTACTTGTAAGGAAGAAAGCTTGGCTGAAAATTTTCAAGCTCCCATGGCTGTTTTTCTTGAGAAATTTCGGTGGAGAGAAGGGAAAGAAAAGATGATATCTTTTCTTCTCTTTATTTTATTATAAAAATAAAATGTTATCACCAATTTCACATAACAATATGACAAAGTCAATTCTTTGTCCCCTATGGCCGGCCACCTCTTAAAATAAGGCCTAATTGCACATTAGGGACATCCAATTAATATTCCTTAGCTATTTGGCACCTCTAGCAAAGAAAATAGAACTTTCGCACTTTATACGATTTAGTCCTTTTTCGTGATTAAGCATGAAATCGCTAAAATTAAAACACCAAAATTTCAATGCTCCTTTATAAACATGCTATAAGCCATAAAATAAAATTAAAATAATTTTCTCTGACCCCTGATTAGTGATCTTGAGACCACTGTTCTGACTAGCCCCTAAATCAGGCTGTTATAGTTCTCCCCCTTAGGGATTTTCGTCCCCGAAAATCTTACCAGAAGAAGTTGCTTTCAACATTCAAGAAACGTTTCCACCAACATTTCAAAATCTCAAGTAGATGTACCCTCAAACCTCTTTCTTGCCAAAGACCTTTAAGCCATAGGATACCAGGTTGAAGCACAACTGTAAAACTTAAATTACCCTTCCTTTAGGGCACATATACTCAGTAATCTGACAAATGTGAACTATGCACAAGATAAAATGATCATTCAGATCTTATTGAATAATTCACTACAATCCGGATGACATCCCTCTCATTGGGAAATCAGGTCGATCCAAATTTGAAATCTATAGTATTTTATAACACTTTCCCCCTAGAATCTTCACTGACTGTAATAGTCCTGACTTTGAACACTCTGAAAATTTAGCTTTTACCGGTCGACTACTTCTAAGCATAAACTCAATCATATCGTGAGGTGTACTCAATTGTCAAAACATTTATTCTCAAATGAGTAGACATGCCACTACTGAGCCTCATTCTAAAACTTCTGCATAAGTTCTGGGTTTATCAACCTGCAAATTCCATCTCAAGATAACAATAATAACGTAAATCTTATCGGACCTGAAGTTTAACATCTGAAACAAACTCATTTGGAGCTTATTTAAAATACCATTCACTATCACTCTTTTGAACTTCTCCGTTTCACAGGGAAAACTCGCTTTAGCCATCAACATCGCTAAAACTAGGATACTATCAGCCAAGGTCAATCGAGTAACTAACTCGCATTGATTAAACGGGGGTTTTTCGTCCAAATATCTGTACTATGCCCACTATCCGAGAAGTATTTCAATAACTATACATACTCTTGTAATAGTTCAAGCCATTTTCACTGTCTCTCATTCAAATTTTTCTGCATCATTAGATACTCTAGCTCATCAGGATTCAGAAAGCACATGACATTTTTCCACAAATCATATTATAACATCAATTTCACAACACAGACAAAAAAGTGATCGTCTCTGGATCACCAATCTAACAATTCTTTTCGACGTAATTCTAACCACCCAAAGATGTAAACTACCTCTTTACACTCTGGTATTAAAACACCTTTCAATTTATTCATTAGCGCATCATTAAAAATCATAAACTCTTTTTCTCGATTCAAACTGAACTCAATATTAGAACTTTCAGGTAATAGTACCTTCAATATCTTTCAACTTTATCACCCCGGTTAGAAAATTTCAATAAGCATATCTCTATATTATGCTCCCTAGAATCTAATTTCCTCATTCAGACTATCCATCTCCCTACTAGCGAATACACAGAATTTATTCTCTTTGTTGACGCATGCGTAAGTATACACATAGCTCAAATCATATCTCAATAAGTCAATCTACTCTTTTCTCCATACTGAGAATACAGTTCAAACACACAATCCTTTGAACAATCCTTTGAATTTCTCTTGTTATGCTAATTGAAAACCTTTACTATCGCCTTAGTTCAAGGTAACAGGGATATCTCAATTGAATGCATTAACTCTATTAAACTACCAGAAAAATCCATCACACAAATTGAAACTTGTGATTTCACTTCTTATACTTTTGTCGATATTAACATCTTATATACTAAAATCGAGAGATATTCATATACTAGAATTATCACCTTTCTAAGATCAAACTAAAAGCGTAATCATGGTAGATATAACTATCACAACCTGAAGAACACACTTTAAAGATAACCATGATCAGCAGAAACATAAGGGTAGTCTCACATAAAATTTTTATTACCAACTTCATTCTCAAAATACCAAAATAGAATTACGAGGAGACAAAGGAATGACGATTTCAATCAACCAAATCGACAACTATTTCGTCTGATTTTACAATCAGCTAACATTCTCACGCGATCGTAATTTCATAAAGATGAACAACCACATAACCCCTGAAGGGAAATAGATATCTATACAGAATACTCCAAGATATCATTATAATCTATTCAACCATGATTGTCATAATCAACCACTTTTACAGCTCGAATATTGCTTCTCTGGCCATTTCCGTCATCATGAACCCCTTTTATTATTCCTTTCGACAATGAACATCAGTTCGGAAAGATCTCGTTAAGTACACACCTCAGTCTTCCTACTCAATTGAGTCAATTAGCCGAGGCCAACTTTCTCTTTGCTCGTAACATTGCATAATCAGTGCAATCTTTAAAACATTCAGACATTCTTCCCAAAATTGTTCTCACCTTCCAACTACCTTTATCTCTATATACATTACTAATTGTTTCGCCACCGAGCTCTTTTATTTCATACTCATGAACTTGTTTGACTTGACTCTTGTAAAAAATCTCATTATAAATCAATAGTGTTAAGGGGTGAGGTCGTAAAGCATCTAACTTGACTCTCTTGACTACACACATGAATCATATGATTTAACATTCATCATTAATGAAATATCATCGTAATTGCACAACTCGCTCCAAGCGAGTTTTCACCCTTACTCATGTTACAAATGTTTCTATCATTCATAATTTCGAACAGTGATTTTACTAACGCACACTCCATAGTAAAATCTATTCAAGTACTCAACATTTAACTCTGATTTCTCTTACCATCACTCATCAAATTAGAGGACGTCTTACGGGTTTGAGTATGTCGTTTACTTGATTTCCATAGTCCAACTATGGTCTTACTCGTATCACAATATCATAGCCCAGTTATAATCTTACATGTCATCACGATGCCATAGCCTCGCTATGGTCTAACACGAAATCTCATATCGGTACTAATGCCATATCCCAGATACGGTATTACATGGAAACACATGTCGATGCTGATGCCATATCCTAGATATGGTATTGCACGAGATCTTATGTTGATGTCGACGCCATATCCCAGATTTGGTCTTACACGATTTCATACCGAAGCCAGGTCCCAGACGTGGTCTTACACGGAATCGCTATTCGATGCCGACGCCATATCCCAGATATGGTCTTATATTGATGCCAATGCCATGTCCCAGACATGGTCTTATTTGGGATCACATATACGGCCATGGTCCAACCGTGGTCTTATTCATCAATTTATCATTGAACGACCGTACTCTTCTCTTGCGTTCTACTTAATTTAACTACCCAGTTTAACTCCCGCACTATAATATTTGTGGCTTCATAACAGAGTCATAAAATAAAACATTATACATTCTCTACTATAACAGTCGCATATGAGATTCAACTATGTGGACATATTGATCATACATCATTCAAACAGTTGTACATACACACATATCCCATTCACTGGGTAAGTTTACTCACCATATTCACTTAATCAAATATGTTGAGCGTATAACACCGTATGCATGTCGAACCAACATAGATAAGCTATCACCATATAACTTTCATTTCATTCATCAACCTAGGATGATCTCATTTCATACCTTACCAGACACATGTCATGAACTTCTATTCATACCTTTCTGAATTCATCACATCATAAACACATTTCAATTGTCTCGTTATCAATTTTAACATTATTGAAAACAGCTCGGTTGGAAATCATCTCTGTCTTAAAAAAGTAATTTCGCTAGAGCCGAGAGATATCACACTATCATGAGTAGTAATATGGCATGTACAACTAAACTCTCATACGCTATGTTAGTCTGAGAATTGACGAAACCATAGCTCTGATACCACTAAATGTAACACCCCTCACCCGTATTCAACTCCGGAACCAGGCACGAGGCATTACTGGACTTGACTTGCTTGAGCATTTGACTTTGGGCTATAAAATTTGTCCCAATTTAAAACTTTTTCATTTACAATCGTAATGTCTCTATCATGGGTCTACAAGACCCTTTTCATATACTCGGGATGCTGAGGGACCAAACTGAAACTTTTACACACTTTAAATTTTTTGACATAAAATTTGACCACACGCCCGTGTGAGGAGTGGGACACACCCGTGTGACATATCACACACCCGTGTTCCATGCCCGTGTAGAATTATTTTCTTTTCAAACCTATAGAGGTTTTCACACGGCCGGACACACGCCCGTTTGCTTGGCCCGTGTGCTCTACACGGCCTAGACACGCCTGTGTCCTCGCCCGTGTGTAAAAACCTAAGTATTCTGTTTGTGACGCCAGCAACCCATTTATGGGCACACGGCCTAGGCACACGCCCGTGTGTCTAGCCCGTGGTCGACACTGACTTGCAACACTAACATGCAGGGGACACACGGCCAAGTCACATGCCCATGGGACTGACCGTATGTCACACACGGTCTAGACACACGCCCGTGTGTCTACCCGTGTGGACAAATTCAAGGCTATTTTCCAAGCCATTTAGCCACCCTCACTTGCACACATTCACACATTACCACAATACATTTTTAAGTCATCAATTATAACTCTTGAATTATCACATTTGAATAATGAAAATCAAATCTTCATACCATATACGAGGGAGAACTATTACTAGTACAATTACAAACGACTTGAGCCATCATCTATGGCTATATACAACCGAACCATAAACTCTTTTAGGCCAACACATTTGGCTACTTTAACTATGACTTAATTAAACCAAAATAAGATCCCTACACATGCCATATCTCAAGAAGACTTGAATCTCATACCCAAGTGTCTGCTCGATAGTGTGAAAGCATCTCCGGCGGTTTCCAACCCGAGCTAGTTAAGTTAACCTATAAGAGATGGGAAAGAAAGAGGACTAAGCAATAACGCTTAGTAAGTTCTTATGCAAATGACAAGCAACTATAGACATTTATTTATTACCCTCAACCACAAGGTAATATAATGAGATTTACACTTAAGGTAATAGTTACCCATTCAATCATTCATAATGCTTACTCATTCTAAACTTTCACCTGTCACAAACTCATTTCGTAAAACATTGTTCATCTTTACTTGCATTTATACCCTGCATTTATCACCACAAAGCCACATGCAAATTACACTTAGCCAAGTTTCTCGATATCACCCCAGAATAATAATAAATACTCGATGGTTTCGCACACAACCCACCATTCAATAATTAATAAGGTGGTATCGCACACAGTCCACCATTAATAATATTGGCGATGGTATCGCACACAGCCCATCGCTAACAATTAATAAGGTGGTATCGCACATAGCCCACCATTTAATAATTAATAAGGTGGTATCGCACACAGCCCACCATTATTACACATTCACGAATATTTATCCACATACATTTTTCTATTTCAAATGTTCATCAGGGAATATCCTCACACACTATCATTCTTAAATAGATTTCTACAATAATCATTCGCATTCACAAAATGCATTTATAAATATAACATATGCAATCAGGTTGCATCGTTAACACATAACTCACCATGGTTTCCTCATATACCGAATTCACCTCAAATGAGTTCTAGGCACATACCTATACCTCTCATAGTATAACCTCATACTTTCTCATTTTCAACATACCTGTTGAATTATTCAAATGCTAAAGAACACTCTTGAATTTCATACATATAGTACCAAATTAACATCATACCCCCGATAGGGTCTTACATGAAATATCATATCGATGCCATGTCCCTGACATGGTCTTATACGAAATCTCACACTGAGGCCATAGTCTAAATATAGTCTTACACGAAACCTTAATTATCATAGTATCATGCTATTTGCATTCCCTCTATTCTTAGATTCAATAGAAGACTTTCAATTCTTGACATCTCCTCAAGACATATTTAATATATTCATAGAGTCAATATACAATTCATAAATACTTCACTATAGTTGAATTATTAGCACACGAACTTACCTCGATATCGAAAAGGGCAAAAAGGGACCTAATTGTCCATATTTTTCTTCTCTCCCGTTCTAGGTCCGAATCTTGTTTTCTTTGATCTAGAACAACAAAATTTACTCATTTAATCATTTTATAATCATATTACAACATAATCTCTACTTAGGCAAAAATGACCATTTTGCCCTTGTACTATGGCAAAATTACGATGTTGCCCCTAGGCTCGTAAATCATTTTTCATCACATTTTCTTATTAAACAAGCCTAGCTAAACATTTATTTCTCTTACAACTACTCACAAATCCAACTATTTCATGCAGTTATTACCAAATTACAACATTTACAACTTAGTCCCATTTAGGTGTTTTCATGATAACACTTTTCACAAAAGTTGTTTCTCATCTCCCTAACATTCATTTTCTTCCATAAAAACTCAGCAAACAATATAAACTCTCTCATAGCATGTCCCTGGACTTTCAACCATATAGCAATTTAGTCCCCTCATTAGCTAGCTTAAGCTTTGGGGGTTCCAAAATTACAAAAATTATCAACTAAAAGCATCAAAATCACTTACTTGTAAGGAAGAAAGCTTGGCTGAAAATTTTCAAGCTCCCATGGCTGTTTTTCTTGAGAAATTTTGGGGGAGAGAAGGGAAAGAAAAGATGATATCTTTTCTTCTCTTTATTTTATTATAAAAATAAAATTTTATCACCAATTTCACCTAACAATATGACAAAGTCAATTCTTTGTCCCCTATGGCCGGCCACCTCTTAAAATAAGGCCTAATTGCACATTAGGGACATCCAATTAATATTCCTTAGCTATTTGGCACCTCTAGCAAATAAAATAGAACTTTTACACTTTATGCGATTTAGTCCTTTTTCGCGGTTAAACATGAAATCGCTAAAATGAAAACACCAAAATTTCCATGCTCCTTTTTAAACATGCTATAAGCCATAAAATAAAATTAAAATAATTTTCTCTGACCCCGGATTAGTGATCTTGAGACCACTGTTCCGACTAGCCCCTAAATCAAGCTGTTACAACAAATCTGATGTAAGAACAATGGTCTCGCTTTCAATTCGGCTAAAACCGAACCATCATCAGACAGAACTAAATGAGCATTCATCGCAAGTAGCACAAAAAATGATTTCTGACTCAAGTCATCAGCAACAACATTTTCTTTTCCCGGATGATAATCAATCACAAGCTCGTAGTCTTTTAACAATTCTAACCATCTTCTCTATCGCATATTCAAGTCTTTCTGAGTCATCAAATATTTCAGACTTTTATGATCTGAAAACACATGACATTTCTCACCGAAAAGATAGTGGCGCCAAATTTTTAGAGCAAACACGATCGCAGCTAACTCAAGGTCGTGCGTCAGATAATTCTTTTCATGTGGTTTTAATTGTCTCGAGGCATAAGCTATAACTTTGCCTTCTTGCATCAAGATGCAACCCAGACCGTTTAACGAATCATCACTAAAAATCACGAACTCTTTACCCGATTCTGGCTGTACCAAAACTGGAGCTTCAGTCAAAAGGGCTTTCAACTGATCAAAGCTTTTCTGACACTTTTCAGACCATTCAAATTTCACATATTTCTGAAGCAATCTCGTCAATGGAGTTGCAATCATCGAAAAGCCTTTTACGAACCGTCGATAATAACCGGCAAGTCCCAGAAAACTGCGGACTTCAGACACATTTTTGAAGGCTTCCACTCTAAAATAGCTGAAATCTTGCTCGGATCAACTCGTATACCGGATGCTGACACAATATGCCCTAAAAAGCCAACTTCGCGCAACCAGAACTCACATTTACTAAACTTTGCATGCAATTCCTTATCACGCAGAGTTTGTAGCATAATTCTCAAATGTTCGGCATGCTCAATTTCATCACGCGAATAAATCAAAATATCGTCAATGAATACAACAACAAATTGATCTAAATACGGTATAAAAATTTTGTTAATCAAGTCCATAAAGATATCAGGAGTATTTGTTAGTCCGAAAGGCATAACTAAAAATTCATAATGCCCGTACCTCATTACGGCAAAGCGCTGAATGTGCGAATCTTTACTCGCTTGGCGATAGTATCCCGATCTCATATCTATCTTTGAAAACACAGTAGCTCTTTTCATCTGATCGAGCAAATCATCGATTCTGGGCAGAGGATATTTGTTCTTAATAGTCACTTTGTTTAACTGACGGTAATTAATGCACATTCTCATCGTGCCATCTTTCTTTTTCACAAATAGAACGGGAGCGCCCCAAGGAGAAAAGCTCGGTTGTGCGAAACCTCTGTCTGTCAATTCTTGCAACTGAGACTTCAATTCTTTCAATTCTATTAGAGCCATTCTATACAGAGCTATTGAGATAGGGGTCTTCCCCGGCACTAACTCAATGCCAAACTTAACTTCTCGTATCGGAGCTAATCCTGATAATTCTTCAAGAAATACGTCAGGGAACTCACAAACAACTAGCACAGATTCAATTTTCTTTTCTGTCACTATCGTATCAATCACATACGCAAGATAAGCTTCACATCCATTTTTTACATTATTCAAAGCTTTCATCGAAGATATTACGACTGGTAACCCATTTAAATCACTGGACTCAATCCGTATTATTTCATCATTCTGACATCTCAAATCAATAGTCTTCCATTTGCAATTCACAACAGCATCATACAATGTTAGCCAATCTGTACCCAAAATTATATCAAACACATCAAAGGGTAATAACATTAGATCAGCCAGGAAATAGATATCTCGAAACATCAACGGACAATTCTTGCACACTTTATCAACCAGAACACACTTGCCTAAGGGGTTCGATACTCTAATTACAAATTCAGTAGACTCTATAGGCAAAGTCTTACTGGATACTAAGTTCATGCATATATATGAATTAGTAGACCCTGGATCTATTAATGCGATCACAAAAGTATCACAAAGAATAAAAGTACTGGTAATGACATTTGGAGACGAAGCTTCTTCGCGAGTGCGAATAGCATAAGCTCTGGCAGGTGTTCTCGCCTTAGATCTTGCAGCTGTATCTTTTGTAGCTCTCTGGCTATCAATCACATTTCTCGTGTTTCTAGGAGGTCTACCTCTAGCTCAAGCGTTATTCAAATTTGGATTTTGTACAGTCTCTTGCTCAATAGACTCAAGATAGTCTTGGATAAAGTGATCTAAAGATCCACATTTGAAACAAGCTCGATCATTTAATCAACAATTGCCCGGATGTCTTTTACCATAATGTCTACACTCAGGTCGCTCAGATCTGACATTTCCAACACTTGCAACTGAAGTAGCTGGAGCTCGGAAGCTCGAATGTGATCTTGCACGATCTCTACTCGAATGTCCCATATTAGCCTTTGAACGGCTATAATCATCTCGGAATTTCTTTGATGCCGACTAATATGAGTTACTCGTTGTTCATTTTTGCACCTCTCTAGCTTCTAAATAAACTTTTCTTTTCTCTTTCCTGAGTTTTTTAGCTTTACACGCTCGGTCAACAAGCACAACAAATTCTTTTATTTCCAGAATTCTGACTAACAAACGGATATCTTCATTCAAGCCGTCTTCAAACCTTTTACACATTATTACCTCATTCGAGACACATTCTCGTGCATACTGGCTCAGTCTCACAAATTTTCACTCGTATTCTGTGACAGACATACGGCCCTATTTCAATTCAAGAAACTCTTTGCGTTTCTGATCTATAAATCTCTCACTGATGTATTTCTTTCGAAATTCAGTCCGAAAGAAATCCCAGGTAATTCGTTCTCTTGGAACAACAGAAGTCAGAGTTTTCCACCATTGGTAAGCTGTATCTCTCAAAAAAGAAATGACACATTTAACACATTCATCAGGGGTACATGAAAACTAATCAAATACTCGAATCGTATTCTCAAGCCAGAACTCGGCTCTCTCAGCATCATCATCAGTAGTAGCACGAAATTCTTCAGCCCCATATTTTCTAATCTTATCAACCGGAGGTTTATTCAGACAAATCAGATCTATAACTTAGGGAGCTATGGGAACTTGTGGGGGCGGAGGTTAAGGAATAGCCGAATTTGCTCTAACATACTGAGTGAACCACTCATTCATCATTTGGAAGAAGGCTTGTTTAGCCTCTCTTTCCTGACTGCTAGTAACCGGTCTAGAATCAGACGACGCTGTCCTTTGAGCGGGAGCAGGCGCATTACTTTCAACATCGTCAGCTACAGCTCGTTCGGGATCCATTTACTATACATAAAACACATTTTATCTATCAAGATTCATCACACTATCACAGTTCGTATATATGGCATGTATAGCTAGACTCTCACACACTACGTTAGTCCTAGAATCGAGTAAACCGTAGCTCTGATACCAACAAATTGTAACACCCCTAACCTGTATCCGTCGCCAGACTAGGGTTAAGAGGCATTACCAGACATATCGAAACATTTTACGCTCATTTCACAACATCAATCATACAACATCATTTCATAATAATTCATACTCATATAGCTCCTTTAGAAGGTCTACGAGACCTTAAACATGCTTTAGAGAAGGTTTGGGACTAAACCGGTCTAAAGCGGAAACTTTGCGGAACTTAGAAAATTTTTCTTTCAAAACAGGGCTGTAACAGCCCGATTTTGGGCCTAGTCAGAACAGTGGTTTCGGGACCACAAATTTGACGTAAGAAAATTTATTCCTATTATATTTTTATGGTCTTCAATTTCTTGGAATGATTTCGTGAAAATCTCGTTCGAAAATTTTGATGTTTGGGCACTCAATTTAGTCAAAAGGACTAAATTGTAAAATGGTGCAAAACTTGAGTTCTAGAAGTTAGAGGTGTCTAATTGCAATGAGATTTTAAATTAGAGGTCCTTATATGGTAATTAGACCATTGGATGATTTGTTGGACAAAAATAGACATGGTTAGGTAAAATCTCAAAGAAAGGCATTAAGGGCATTTTAGTTATTTGGTAAATAAAAGATTAAAAAGGGAAAATGAATGCCAAAACTATGCTCATATTCTACCTCTAGCCTAAAATTAGAAGAGAAGCCATGGCTAGGGTTTGGACAAGCTTTCCAAGCTCTATAATCAAAGAAAACGAGGTTCGGACCTAGAACGGGGGAGAAAACGAGTAATTGACAGTTAGGTCCCTTTTTGCCATTTTGGTATCGAAGTAAGTTCGTGTGTAAATAATACCACCTTATGTTATGTATTTAATATTCGATATTATATGAATTGTATATTGTCTCTATGAAATTGATTAATGACGATTTTGACGAAATGTTGAGGAATGAAAATCCCCGATTGAACCTTAGGAATGGATAGAATACAAATGCCATGACACTAAGGTTACTGAGATCCCGTATAAGACCATATCTGGCATATGGCATCGACATCGACATGTGATCCCATGTAAGACCATATCTGGGATATGGCATTGGCATCTTACTACGTATATGACAATTTCTGAGTATCCTTCGATAATCCAAGTGGTTCAACGAGGTAAAGAATTAAAGTTAGGTTAAAGATGGAAAAAGGGCTAAAATTATGTGAGGAAACTCACGATAAATGAGTTCGGTATGTGATTTCATATAAGACCATGTCAAGGATCGATATGATATTTCATGTAAGACCATATCGGGGATATGGCGTTGATATGGTACTATATGTATGAGATTCTCGAGTATCTTTTAGCATTTCGAGTGGTTCAACGGGTACGTTAAAAATTAGAAAGTAAGTAACTATGTTACAAGTGGTACAAGTATGTACATAGAACTCATGTGAAGTGAATTCGGTATATGATGAATTCTTGGGAAGAATTTACACGAATAAGTTATACTTGTGAAATATTGATAACATTGTGATTAGTGATTTACATTCATGATGAATGGATATATGATACGATTTGATAATGATCATGTGATGGGTTTATGAACCAAATTAAATTGTGATATAGTATGGTTTATTTATTTAAATTTGTGTTTCATTGGATATGAGAGAAAGGAAAGACAGGCATAATTGCCGAATAAAGTCACTATGAGAATTTAGTATGATACGAGCTTTGACAAATGAAAGGTGGTTAAACCATATGTTGAAACTATGATTACTCATAATGATGTGCATGTGATTAAGAGGATGGAAATAACTTGTAAAATAATGTGATAAGTTATAATGGAGAGACTATGGTGGTTAGGCTAATGCCAAGGCACGTAAATGGTATTTATAAGATAAAAGAGTAAGCATTATGAATGAATAAGTGGCAATTATGAGATTTAATGCAAATTATATTGTAATATCTTTATGGTTGGGTAAAATAAATGAATGTCAATAGTTGTGTATTATTTGCATATGAACTTACTAAGCTTTATTGCTTACCCCCTCCCTTTCCTATCTCTTATAGGTTAATTTAGCTAGCTCGGGTTGGAGATCGCCGAAGATGCTATCACACTATCAAGCTGTGACTTTGGGTAAAAGTATTCAAGCCTTCTTTAGATATGGCATGTATAGGGACTTTGTCTTTTGATTAATTAAGTCATTGTTAATGTAGCCAAATGTGTTGGCCTAAAATGGTTTATGGCTTAATTTGAATATAGCCATGAATGACAGCTTATGTTGATTATATGTTTATGCATGTGTTAATGCCCTCTTGTGAATGTGAAGCTAGTATGGTAATCATGAGCTAAATGTGATGATTAAGTATGACAAATGATGATATGAGAATGACTTGTGATGTTGTGTGAATATGTGCAAGTGAGGGTGGCAAAATGGCTTGGAATATAGCCTTGTATTTGTCCACACGGGTAGACACACGAGCGTGTGTCTAGGCCGTGTGTGACACACGGTCTGCCCCCATGGGCGTGTGATCTGGCCGTGTGTCCCCTGCACCCTAATTAATGCAAAAAGGAATGCCCAGTAGTAAACAGACGGGAAGAGACACGGTCGTGTGTCTCAGCCGTGTAAAGGACACGGCCTCAGGACATGGGCGTGTGCCCAAGCCGTGTGAAGTCTGCACATTAATTGGAAGAATTAAATTTGCCACACGGCCTAGCACACGGGCGTGTGACTTGGCCGTGTGACCCTAAATATTTGCTGACGTCATAAACAGAATGTCAAGGTTTTCACACACGGGCTAAGGCACGGGCGTGTCATGACCGTGTGAGGGACACGTACGTGTTCCTTTCCACACGGGCGTGTGGTCCTGTTTTGAGAAAAAATTTTCTAAGTGTTCGGGTTCAGTCCCGAACCACCCTATATGTATGATTCGGGTCTCGTAGGCCCATAATAGGGACGATATGAATGCAAATGAAAGGTTTTAAATTTGAGTGGAATTCCATGTCTCAGTTTTGTATGAATGCATGTATTTATGTCCGGTAATGCCTCGTACCCTATTCCGGTATCGAATACGGGTAAGGGGTGTTACAAGGGCACACGCCCGTGTGGCTAGGCCGTGTACCTCACACGACCGTGCCTTGGACCATGTCTCAGACCGTGTGCAACACTGACTTGGGTCACGTGGTCTGGCACATGCCCGTGCTTCTTGCCCGTGTGGCATCCTGACTTGCTTCAAATTGCAACCTTGAGAGACACGATCGAGACGCACGGCCGTGTGCACAACCGTGTGGGCAAGTATAGGCCATTTGCAAGGCCAATTTGCCACCCAAAATTGGGTCATACCTACAAGCATCAAAAAAGTATCAATTCATGTCCCAAAGGCAGCCAAAAACATACCAAATCATGCACAATTTGACCCGTAACAACATCATTCATTTCCATATACAAATCCAACTCAAACATACCAATTCAAAGTACCAATTTCACATCAAAAACATGTGATTCATACATCATATTAATCCATTTCAATTTATAGAATTTCTCATCATATCAATTTCCAAATCAACCATGAAACTTACCAAAATTGACCATTTCTTTTGGCCATTCATGAGCACATCAAAACATACGAAATTTTGCATCACATAGCATGCACTAAATTCACTTCATAATCACATTCATTATCAAGCCATATCATATGAATATATTTACACATTTCAAAACATAATCAAAATTCTCTAGCCTATACATGCCATACTTCAATATTCACAATTACAAAAGATACCAAAATATAATTTGATAGTGTGGTGATAATCCTCGACAATCCCCGAGCTTCCAGTAGCTTCGATAATCTATAAAACAATTGAAAAAGACACGAAGTAAGCTTTCAAAAGCTTAGTAAGCCTTATACAAATAAACTTATCCTTTAAGGCAAATATGCATCATAAAATACACATAATCCATAGCCAAATACTATCACAATCCTCATAGTTATAAATTCATTTCACCTATTCCCAATTCATTTGCACATATGGCATATTTTCTCATATAGTCCAATTGTTCATAATCACTTACTTATAAACACATCACATAGTCATGTAGTTCACATATCAAATGATCATATTCATACTTATCTTCCATTGCGAAATTTCATAGACATTTCATACGTACCTGAAACGGATACATATTCTCATATTCAATCATATCTCGGAAAGCCCGTTACACCGTTCGGAATCAATAAGGATACTCAGATAGCTCATAAAGCTCGAACAATGCCAACGTCCCAGACGCGGTCTTACATGAAATTAAATATCGATGCCTCTGTCCCAGATAGGGTCTTACACGAAATCATATACGATGCCGATGTCCCAGACATGGTCTTACACGTAAATCTCAATTCGATGCCAACGTCCTAGACGTGGTCTTACACGATAACTCATATCAAAATCCTATGTCATGACATATGAATCCTAACTATTCCTATGGTTCGTACGAGGCTTTTTGAACGTCATCATATTATCGAAATTTTCTCAGATTTCACATATTCAGATCCAATAGCCATTCATCACATTTCATTAACATATAAGCAATAATAATTCAATTCAAGCACATTTATTTGTATATTGCCTTACCTCGTACGGGAAAGAACGGAAACGAATAACTATTCAACTACTTTCGATTTCCCCCGATCTAATTCCATTTTCTTTGGTTCTTGATCTATACACATTCAAATTTAATCATTCAATTCAATCCATTTACACATATTTAGGGCATTTTACAGATTAGCCCTCATATTTTCACATTTTAACACTTTAGTCCTCATTTCACAAAATCACAAAATACACATAATTTCCTTATACAAAGGCTTAGCCGAATATTCCCTTAGCTCGTATAAGCCCACATATTTCATTTATTTCACATTTTAACCCTTCAAATTCTCATTTTCACAATTTAGCCCATAATAATCAAATTCATCAAAAATCCCAATACAAAATACATTTATCTATCATCCAACACTTATTTTCTATCATCAAACCTCACAAAGCTCACATTATCAACAATGGCATAACTCAAAATCATAATCAATTTCTTGAATTTAAGCATGGGCTAGCTAGAACACTTAAGAACGATCACAAAAACATAAAAATTATCAAAAATCGAATAAAAACGAACCTTTAATCAAGCTTGGAAGTAGTCGAATGTTAAAACACAAGAACCCTAGCTTTTCTTTCTTAAATTTTGGCAAAACAAAGATGAATGAAGCACTAATTTGATTTTTTTATGTTTTATTAATAATCATATAATAACTAGTTTACCAATTTACCCTTGCTTTATAATAATTAAAAATCACTTATTGGATGGTCATTAATGTCCATTAACCTTAATCATGGTCTAATAACAACATAAGGACCTTTCATTTAAGAAGCCATGTCAATTCGGCACTTCATCAAGTAGAACACAACTTTTACATTTTCTACGATTAAATCCTTTTATCAAATCGGCACACAACGATAAAATTTTCATACGAAATTTTCACACATATCAATTCACATCCTATATACATAGAAAATAATATTAAAATATTTTTTTGACTCGAATTTGTGGTCCCGAAACCACTATTCCGACTAGGGTATAAACTGGGTTGTTACACACTAAGAGGGATTTTGTTTGGGTCATCGTGGACCAATTGACCAAGTCTGCTCATTTTATTCTGGTTCAGACGGACTACTCTCTTCAGAAGCTAGCGAAGCTCTATATCTCCGAGATTGTAAGACTGCATGGGGTTCCTATTTTGATAATTTCTGATAGAGATCCTTACTTTACTTCTCGATTCTGGAAGAAATTGCATGAGGCTCTTGGTTCGAGATTGGACTTCAGTACTGCGTTCCATCCTCAGACCGATGGTCAATCTGAGAGGGTGATTCAGATACTGGAGGATATGCTTTGGAGTTGTGTGATAGATTTCCGAGGTAGTTGGGAGGATTATCTGCCACTAGCTGAGTTCACCTACAATAACAGTTTCCAGTCTAGCATCCGGATGGCACCTTACGGGGCTTTGTATGGTCATAAGTGTCGTACTCCACTATGTTGGACTGAGTTGGGTGAGCATCAAGTTTTGAGTCTTGAGTTGGTTTCTGAGACCGAAGACAAGGTTAGACTGATTCGAGATCATCTGAAGGCGGCTTCTGATAGACAGAAGTCTTATGCAGATCTGAAGAGGAGATATATCGAGTATTCTGTTGGGGACTTCGTATTTCTTAAGGTTTCTCCGTGGAAGAAGGTTCTGAGATTCGGTCGTAAGGGCAAGTTGAGTCCTAGGTTCATTGGGCCATATCGAATTCTTAAGCGTATGGGACCGGTCGTTTATCAGTTGGAGCTACCTCCAGAGTTAGACTGTATCCACGATGTGTTTCACGTCTCAATGTTGAGGCGGTATCAGTCTGATCCATCTCAAGTTGTTTGTAACACCCCTAACCCGTAACCATCGCCGGTCTAGGGTTAGGAGGCATTACCGGACAAACAAAAACTGTTACAAACATTTCATATCATAAAGTATATCATCGTCAAATCATAACAGAATACAAGCATATAGTCCCTTAATGAGGTCTTTAAGACCTTAAACATGCATTAGAAAAGGATCGGGACTAAATTGGGTCATACAAAATTTTTCTGAAAATTTAACATTTTTCAAAGTTACAGAGGTCACATGCCTGTGTGGGCAGGCCGTGTGCCTCACACGGCCTCAGACATGCCCATGTGTCTAAGCTGTGGCAAAACAGGGCATACATACTGACTTGACTACACGGCCTGAGACATGCCCGTGTGCCTCACCCGTGGTCGAGCCTGACTTGCATCACACGGCCAGTCACACGCCCGTGTGTCTAGCCCGTGGGCGAGCCTAACTTGTTTTGAATTACAACCGTGAAGGACACGGTCGAGCCACACGCCCGTGTGCTCAACTGTGTGGGCAATTATAGGCCATTTACAAGGCCAAAATGCCACTCACACTTTGGGCTAACCCTACAAGCACATACAAGCATCAAACCAAACACTTATGGCAACCAAAAAATACCAAATTGACCATCTTTTCTACCCATTCAAGAACATTTCAAACACAACATCTTATGTGCTATTTAGTTCAACTAATTCATAAGCATTTCTAAGCATGATTCATCCATCAACTTACCATTACAATAGGACATCTTCTCATCATAATATACCAACTTTTCATCACAGAACATATGTAACACCCCTAACCCATATCTATCGCCGGATTAGGGTTACAAGGTATTACTGGACATAGCACAGATCAGGATAGACATTTACTACCTTTCTTGTTTCGTAATTCAATCACATCAATACACATACATTTTATATTTAATAACAATATCACACAACTTATAAATCAAAACACATTCAAATTTAATTATTATACATATATTTCACTTAACCATCTAAAACCCAATCATGCTTCACTACTTAAAATTCATAAGCAAATCATGCTTTAAAAATTTTAAGCCTATCAATATCAATTATTTATCCACATATTCGAAATAACTAATGTGCAACAAAACCATGTTACATGTACTTAATACATATAAGGTTCGAACTATATGACTTCAAAAGTATTGGCATTTGCTTCCTGATTACATGTTCAAACATATATCCTTACATTTCATGCATCGAATAATTGTCAATACAATTATCTCATAGACTAACTGTTAATCATATCATTTTTTATTATTATAAATTTCTTTACATGCACATATTAAAAACATAACAACCATATTACATGGCCTAGTTTTTATTTTGTTCTTATTCATATATGCGGCATTAATTAATATAGTACCATGTCCGAACATATTATATAAAATTTCTTAAGTCACAGAATAATGCACCATATTTAACTACAAATAATAGATTAATGATATACATAATCTATTAGCATATTATATGCACATGCACTGTACGAAATATGTAATCACCATTACAATGATATTTGAATAATAATAATTACTAAAAATCCTTTTTGCTTAATAGGATACTTACTTTTAGTAGATTTAACAAATCTTAACATAAAGCTTAATGAACAAGATCATAAGTAACATACACAATTATTTAACCTTTCAAAGAACCAAAAAACATGCATACTTTCCATTTACAAGCTTGCGTAAATGTGTACACAATTGAGCCATTTTCGAATGTCCATATTTCATTATCACTGCAAAGCTAGTCATTACTTATTCGGTATTGTTTATACTCTAATCCATAGAATATTTATATAATGCTATAAACCAAATATCATGCTTATCATTTTAGGCCATCTCCTTAGCTTAATATACATATACAATTAAATTATCATTTCTAAACCAATTTACCCATTTAAAACATGCCATTTCAACTCAATAATAAAACCACAAATTTTAATTCAATACACACTCGAATATATAATCATTTTTTTACCCCATTAATAAGCCGAAATATAGATTGTCTCCAACCTTCATATGCATATTTCAATTCATATGGCATAACCCAAACTCACTTGAAAACCAAATCCAAACATACCACACATATTATATATATATATATATATAAAACACATAACCAAAATCACTTAAACTTAACATTATTTATCTTACTAAAATACACCAAACATACCTCATTTACCTCATTGCCGAAACACATGAATAAAACACCACCATATATATATATATATATACCATACCATGTGATTACTATCCATATAAGATTAAACCATGACCAAAATAAACTTAAGCAATAATTAAACCAAAACTGAACACAAGCAAGGAAATTAAGCCATTTTCGCATGGCTTTTATACATACACTTTCGAATTAAACTAACTCCAAAGCCAGACCTATACATGCCATAGTTTCAAAGAAACTTGACTTATAAAATACCGAAGTTAGTCGATAGTGTGATAGACTTTCTTGATGATTCGAGCTCGTAACTTGACTCCAAAATCTATAAAGCAGAGGTAAACAAGAACACACTCACAGTAAGCTATTTAAGCTTAGTAAGTCATAAGCAAACAATAATTATATGAACATTAACACTAAATCAATTAGCCAAGTCAATCCAAACTTTAATTAAATATACATATATCACACTTTCAAGTTTGTATGTTATCAAATATACATTAGCATTTAACATCATATAACTAAATGCTCAAATACTCATAAACACATATAATTATGACTTTTAAATATCACAACTATATCAATAGGCCGAATCACTTATATTATCACAAATACATCAATAGGCTTAATCTCTTATATGTTCAAATAATGCTAACACATAATTCATATTTCACATAACTTTAAATCATCAATTCAAGTATACAATTTACCTTAATTTCATAACATAATATGAATACATACCTGAAACTTTTAATTCGATTTCACATTCGGTCTTTACTTCACATTGCCCGTTGAACCGTTCGGAATTAAAAAGGATACGCAGATAATCGGAAAGCTCATACAATGCCAACGTCCCAGACGTGGTCTTACATGTAATCACATATCGATGCCACTGTCCCAGACAGGGTCTTACACGAATTAGATACGATGCCAATGTCCAGACATGGTCTTACACGTAAACACAAGTCGATGCCAACGTCTCAGACGTGGTCTTATACGAAAACACATATCGAAATCCTATGTCATGACATATGTATCCTAACTATTCTTAGGGTTCGTACGGGACTTTCGGACAATGTATCTCGATTGAATCGAACTCGTAACTTATCTTCCAAGCTTAATCAAAATTGGCCAATGCACATATATATTCTTAAAAATTTAATTCAACACATAACAAATATATATTTTCAATTTAACAACATTTATATGCTTATAGACTTACCTCGGATGTTGTCGGACGGTTTAATCGACTATTCGTCTACTTTCGATTTCCCCCGATCAAATTCCATTTTCTTTCATTCTTGATCTAAATAAATTCAAATTTAACTAATTTAACCAAATATTCATTCAATTTAATCCAAAAACACATAAATGGGCAAATTACCATTTTGCCCCTGACATTTTACACTTTTTGCAATTTAGTCCCTATCGCATAAAACAAAAAATACACAAAATTTCACATCACCATAGCTAGGCCGGATATCACCCATGACTTACAAGTCCATACATTTCATTTTTTTCACATTTTAGTCCCTCAAAAATTTATTTTTACAATTTAGTCAAAATTACTCAAAATCATCAAAAATCCCAAGACAAAACATGTTAATTTAACACATATCTTTAATATTTCATCATCAAACAACAAAAATCACAAGCTATCATCAATGGCAAAACACAAAATCATCATCAAATTCAAAAATTTAGACATGGGCTTTGAAGATAACTTAGCAACGATCCCAAAATCATAAAAATTATCAAAAACTGAGCTAGATACATACCTTAATCAAGATAAACAAGTGCCGAAACCTAGCTTGTTCTATTCTTGTAACACCCCATACCCGAGTCCGAGGCTAAGACCGGATACGAGACATTACTATGCTTGAAATTTCTTAAACATGTACTTACGGGCTATAAAATTTTGTTCCGAATTTAAAACTTCTCTTTCTTAGTCAAATCAGAAATTTCATGGGCCTACGAGGCCTCAGACTTACATTCTGAAACTTTCGGAACTCATCTGGAAACTTTCTCTCGAAATAGGGGTCACAGGTCTGTGTGACTTGGGACACGCCCGTGCACCCCTAAAACATGCCCGTGTCTTTCACCCGTGGAGGATGCTGGCAAATTACACACGGCCTGGACACACCCATGGCCCTGGCCCGTGTGCCAAACCTTGGCATTTTGACTTATTCACACGGTCTGCACACACGCCTGTGTGCGTCAGCCGTGTGACAATTGAATTTCAAGTGTCAAGTGTAGGCTTCACACGGCCTTGGCACACGCCCATGTGCCAACCGTGTGTATCACACGGCCTGAACAAGCGGGCCCGTGTGACTAGCCCGTGGTCTGTCGACTTAAGATACTAAGGTGTAGAGACACACGGCCTAGACACACGCCCGTGTGTCTATCCGTGTGGGCACTTAGAGGCTATCTTACCAAGCCTTTTTCCACTCCCGTTTGCATACATTCATATACTACTTCAAAACATTCTCAATTCATCAATTAAAACACGTGACCTAAAATATTTAATCATTAAAGAGATAAAGTCTTTATCCCATACACTAGGGAGAACTACTCCCAATACAAATACAGCCAACTTAAGCCATCATCTATGGTCATACACAACCAACTCTAGATTCTCTTAGGCCAATACCATTTGGCTACATCAGTTAGAACTTAATCAACTTTAAAAGAATCCCTATACATGCCATGACTCATAAGGACTTGATACCTCATGCCAAGTGTCTGCTCGATAGTGTGAAAACATCTCCGGCGGCCTCCAACCCGAGCTAGTTACAATAACCTATAAAGGATGAGAAAAGTAAAGGAGTAAGCAATAATGCTTAGTAAGCTCATCTACATAATGTGTCAAATATTGATATTCTTTGAATATACAAAATTACAAAGTATCATGAAGAGTGTCTCTCATAAACTCATGGTTACTTGCTCAAATATTCTTGAAACTTACTCATTCAATATCTTACCACATTCTTACCAAGTCACAAGCCAATTGCTCGATCAATTAGCATACATTCCTGCACTGATCACCACATGATCATATAAAACAACACATCAAGCATTTTTAATAAGCCGCTCATACTACTAATATCTCGGTGGTTTCGCACTTAGCCCACCATTGAATCTCTAATAGGGTGGTATCACACATAGTCCACCGGTAATAATATAATTGATGGATAATAATCCTCATGTATATCTCTATTGCAAATGTTCCTTCGAGAACATCCTCACATACTTCTATTCTTACTTAACTCTCTACGATATTCGTTTGCGTTCACACAATGCATTAATGAATTTATCTCATGCAACTAAGGTGCATTAATAACACATATCCCACTAGGGGTTCATCATATATTGAATTCATCTCAATTCAGTTATAACACTTACTTGTGCTTCTCGTGGTACAACCACATACATTCAACATATCCGTTGAATCATTCAAATTGTTAAATAACTCTCTTGAGTCTCATACACATAATGTCACATAGAATTCATACCCCAATAGGGTCTTACTTGCATTAACATATCGATGCCATGTCCCTGACATGGTCTTATACGAATTCTTACATCAAGGCCATATTCCAATATGGTCTTACACGAGACTTTAACTATCATCATATCATTCTACATACATTTCCCATTACTCTTAGATTCAATTCTTTTGACCTCTCATCAAAGATATTTCATACATTCATAGAGTAAATATACATTCCATACAACATTGGAACATTAAATTAACTCATACGTAATTGCAACATTCGCACATGAACTTACCTCAATGTCGAAAGGGCCGATAGGGACCTTTTTGCCCACATTTCTCTTTTCACCCGTTCTAGGTCCGAAACTCGTTTTCTTTGATCTAGAATAATGAAATTTACTGATTTAATCACTTATGAATCATAATGCACCATAATCTACACTTTAGGCAAAAATGACTATTTTGCCCCTACACTTTGGCAAAATTACGATTTTTCCCCTAGGCTCGTAAATAAATTTTCATCTCAATTTCTTATTAAGCAAGCCTAGATGAACATTTAATCCTCTTACAACTATCCTCAATTCCATCTATTTCATGCCTTAATGAACAAATTACAACTTTTGCATTTTAGTCCCAATTAGGTGTTTTCATGGCAACACCTTTCACAAAAGTTGTTTCTCATCATCCTATCATTCATTTTCTCCCATAAAAACTCCTTAAACAACATGAACTCTCTCATGGTAAGTCCCTAGACTTTCAACCATGTTACAAATTAATCCTCCTATTAGCTAGCTTAAGCTTTGGGGACTCCAAAAATACAATTTTTTATCAAGAAAGATCATCAAAATCACTTACTTGAGTGGAGTAAAGCTTGCTGAAATTTTGAGATTTCAAACACCCCATGTTTGCTGCAACTTTCGGTGGAGAAGAAGACAGGAAAGATGATATCTTTTTCCTTTCTTTATTTTATTATAAAACATCAATTTAACCCACCAACTTTGACCAAAATTAAAAGCTCTTGTCCCCCTTGTCTACATGGCCGGCCAATACATCCTAGATGGTCAAATTGTCCTTTAAAGACCTTCAATTAATATTTCAAAGCTATTTGGCACCTTTAGCAATAAAATAGAACTTTTGCACTTTATGCGATTTAGTCCTTTTTCACAATTTAGCTAGAAATCGCTAAAATTAAGGCACCAAAATTTTCATGCATCCTTATAAACATGTTATATCACATAACATATCATGAAAATAATTTTCTCTAACCTTGAATTAGTGATTTTGAGATCACTGTTCTGACTAGCCCCTAAATTAGGCTGTTACAATTCTCCCCCCTTAGGGATTTTCGTCCCCGAAAATCTTATCAGGAGGATTTGCTACCAACATTCTTAAAATGTTTCCATCTACTCTTCAAAATCGCGAATCCACTTATCCTCAAGTTTCTCTTGCCAATAACTCTTAAGCTGTGATACACAAGGTCGAAACGTAACTTGAGACCTAGGTTATTCTTTCTTTGGGCATATACTCTGTAATCTACCAAATTGGAACTCCGCACATGTCCAAATGATCATTCGAATATTTACTGGTTGATTTACTACAATTCGAATGACATTTCCCTTTCTTGGAAATTTTGTCACATCAAATTTGAAATCTATAAGGTTTTACCTCACTCTCTCATTAAAGCATTTACCGACTGTAGTAGTCTTGTCTTGTGTGCTTTGGAAACTCAGCTTTTAGTGGTCAACTACTTTTGACCATAACTCGATCATATTGTGAAATGTACTCTATTGTCAAAACATTTATGCACATAACTGCATTTCCTTACTTTTGCATTAGTAGATATGCTACTACTAAATCTCATACCAAAACTCTTGTATAAGTTCTGGATTCAACATCATTCACCTTCTATCTCGAGGAAGCATCAACAACAGAAATCTTATACAACCTGTATTTTTCATCTCAAATAAACTCATTCGAAACTTATTTAAAATACCATTTACTATATCTCTTTTGACCCTTTTTTGTTCTGAAAAAAAACTCGCTCTAGTCATTAACCTTGCTGAAACTAAGATGTTACCAACTAGGGTCAACCGAGTAACTAACTCGCATTGCTTAACATAGATCTTTTCATAACATCTAACTCATTACACAGACACAAAGGTGATTGCCTCTGGATCACCAATCTGGTAACTCTTTTTCTCGATTCAGACTGAACTCAGTACTAGAACTTTCAAATAAACAGTTCTTTCTATAGCTTTCAACTCAACTATCACGATTTGAACATTTCGATGAGTATACCCTTGTATTATGCTCCCTACCCACATAGACACAGAATTTGAATCATATCTCAATACAATAATCTACTCTTTTCTCCATACTGAGAACATATTTTAAGCACACTCTCATCTGAGTTTCTATTGTTATGCTAATCTAAAACCTTTACTATCGTCATATCTCACGATAGCAGGGACATCTCGATCGAATTCATTAACTCTATCCATCTTATTCGAAAACTCATCATATGACGTGAAACTTGTGAATTCATTTCTTATACTAGATTCATCACCAACTTCCTCCTCAAGGTATCCAATTAAGGTTACGAGGAGATAGAGCAATGTCGATTTCGATTAACTAAATTGACAACCGTTTAGTCTACTTTTTTCGTCAGTTAACGTTCTCACACAATCACAATTTCATGAAAAGAACGACCACATCATCCCTGAAGGGAAACATGTATTAGTACATAATACTAAAGGAGATTATTATAATCCCATCCATGGTATTAACTAACCATGCACAAACCATAGGCTTCTAGCCAACTTACTCATACTTGCCCTTATATAACACATTCCGTGTCATATATCGTAATCGTCTCTTCGTGATTCATTCACGAGTACATGTTTTCACTCTTTCACATAACTTTAGTACCATTCTCATTTCTACCTCTAGACTCATCTATCTGTCCCATTGATCACTAGGGATAATCAAAGACGCATATTCATCGTCATTCATGTAGGTACGAAACCAATGCCACATTCCCGAGGTGGTCTTACATGGAGCCACCTCTAAATGCCAATGCCAGATCCCGGATAAGGTCTTATATGGACTTCAACATCAAGCATCGATGCCATATTATGAATATGGTCTTACACGATTCTTATATTCATTACCGAAGCCATATCCCGGATATGGTCTCATACAAGATCTCAATTTGATGCCGAAGCCATGTTTTAGACATGGTCTTATTCGGGACCTCATCTATATCAAATCTCAACGATAGCCTCTTCATGATAGTCATCTAGGACTTCAACCTCATGTTCAGCAACAATTACTCTATTTAGTATAGTATCATGTATCAGTGTGATGCAAAGCATTCTTAATTATACTAGCATAATTATTGCATTAATCAATTGCAATCTTACTCAACTTAACTCTCATAACATCTAATCATAATTCAACGGTGGTAAGGCGGTGAGATTACAGAGTCCCTTAGCCTAACTCTTGCATGACTACATACATATGATTTAATATTCATCATCAATGAAACATCATCATAGTCACACAACTTGCCCCAAGTGAGAGTTCACGTTTATCATGCTACAATCGGTTCTATTACTCATACTTTCGAACGGTAATTTCACTTACCCAAGTTTCACATTAATATCTACTTTCTCTTACATTGTTTATTAATCTAGAGAATGTCTTACGGGTTTAAGTACGTCGTTTACTTAATTGCTATAGTCCAACTATGGTCTTACTCGTATCACAACATCATAGCCCCACTATTACATTACATGTCATCACGATGCCATAGCCTCGCTATGGTCTTACATGAAATCTCATATCTACACCAATGCCTTATCCCAGATATGGTCTTACATGGAAACTCATATCGATTCCGATGCCATATCCCAGATATGGTCTTACACGAAATCTTATATCGATATCGACGCCATATCCCAGATATGGTCTTACACGATCTTATACCGAAGCCAGGTCCCAGACGTGGTCTCACACGGGATTACTATTTGATGCCGATGCCATATCCCAGATATGGTCTTATACGGGATCTCAATAAATATCGATGCCATATCCCAGATATGGTCTTATCCGATTAACTTATTCAATACCGAAGCCATATCCCTGATATGGTCTTATACAGGATCATGTATCGATCCCAATGCCATGCCCCAGACGTGGTCTTATATGGGATCACATATACCGCCATGGTCCAACCATGGTCTTATTCATCATTTTATCATTGAACGACCGTACTCATCTCCTGCATTCTACTTAATCAAACTTTTCAGTTTTACACTCACACTATAATATGTGTGACTTTGTAACAGGGTCATAAGACGAAACATTATACCTTCTCTGCTTTAACAGTCACACGTGAGATTTAACCTTGTGGACATATTTATCATATACAATGGCATCATAAATCTCAAATGCTTACTTACTCTTACTGCTTCTCACATACATCATGGTACTTACTAGTCTCATGTTTGTAAGGTAAACAAGGTACCTGTAACACTTGATCACATAGATCAGTATAGTTTACAATAACAAGCATAATCTCAACATCATCATTCATAACATGAATTATACTTGTTAGACAGCCTTCACTAGCATGACATGATATCAACTTTACTACTAACTTTCTTGCTATCTCATTTAAGCTTTACTCTTTTGCCCGATGAATTACTATGAATGACTGAGGATACTGAATCTCATTTCACATGTATCTTGATACCAATGCTATATCCTTGATATAGTCTTACATGGGATCTCTTACTTGGTATCGATGCCATGTCTTGACATAGACTTACACGAAGTCTTGCTTGTGGGTTCCCTAGGGAACTTACCATTGCCATGTCTTGACATGGTCTTATTGGTAACTTTACTCATGAATTGGTCAATGCCGAGCCTTGGCTCGGACTTACATGAAATCTTCCTTGTTACTCACCAATGCCATGCCTTGGCTTGGGCTTATATGGGTCTTCATCTCATAGTAACTCTTCAATGCCAAGACTTGTCTTGGTCTTACATGATAACTTACTTGATTGCCGATGCCATGTCTTGACATGGTCTTATACGGACTTTCTTGTCTCATGTGGCAGATTGAGTATCCTAAGTAATTCATTTTCAATCGGGACTTTCATATATATGCTCTTAGTAACTTTTTTGTTTAATAAATCATTAAACATTTTCATGGAAATAATGTGCATATAACAAAATCACATGCAATTCAATGAAATATTCATGAAGCTTGAAAATCTTACAAACTTACTGAAATTAGCTCGGTTGGGAATCATCACTGTTTTAACAAAATAATTTCGTTAGAGCCGGGAGACGTCACACTATCACGGTCCACATACGGCATGTATAGCTAGACTCTTACTCACGCTAGGTTAGTCCTAGAACCGACTAAACCATAGCTCTGATACCACTAAATGTAACACCCCATACCCGAGTCCGAGGCTCAGACCGGATACGAGACAGTACTATGCTTGAACTTTCTTAAACATGTACTTACGGGCTATAAAATTTCATTGCGAATTAAAAACTTCTCTTTCTTAGTCAAATCAGACATTTCATGGGCCTACGAGGCCTCAGACTTATGTTCTGAAACTTTCGAAACTCATTTGGAAACTTTCTCTCGAAACAGGGGTCACACGTCCGTGTGACTTGGGACACTCCCGTGCACCCCTAAAACATGCCCGTGTCTTTCACCCGAGGAGGATGCTGGCAAATTACACACAGCCTGAACACGCCCGTGGCCCTGGCCCGTGTGCAAAACCTTGGCATTCTGACTTATTCACACGGTCTGTACAAACACTCGTGTGCGTTAGCCGTGTGACAATTGAATTTCTAAGTGTCAAGTACAGACTTCACACGGCCTTGGCACACACCCATGTGTCAACCGTGTGTATCACACGGCCTGAACAAACGGCCGTGTGACCAGCCCGTGGTCTAATCTGACTTAAGATACTAAGGTGCAGGAGACACACAGCCTAGACACACGCCCGTGTGTCTATCCGTGTGGGCACTTAGAGGCTATCTTACCAAGCCTTTTTCCACTCCCGTTTGCATACATTCATATACTACTTTAAAACATTCTCAATTCATCATTTAAAACACGTGAATTAACACATTTAATCATTAAAGAGATAAAGTCTTTATCCCATACACTAGGGAGAACTACTCCCAATACAAATACAGCCAAATTAAGCCATCATCTATGGTCATACACAACCAACTCTAGATTCTCTTAGGCCAATACCATTTGGCTACATCAGTTAGAACTTAATCAACTTTAAAAGAATCCCTATACATGCCATGACTCGTAAGGACTTGATACCTCATGCCAAGTGTCTGCTCGATAGTGTGAAAACATCTTCGGTGGCCTCCAAACCGAGCTAGTTAAAATAACCTATAAAGGATGAGAAAAGTAAAGAAGTAAGCAATAATGCTTAGTAAGCTCATCTGCATAATGTGTCAAATATTGATATTCTTTGAATATACAAAATTACAAAGTATCATGAAGAGTGTCTCTCATAAACTCATGGTTACTTGCTCAAATATTCTTGAAACTTACTCATTCCATCTCTTACCACATTCTTACCATGTCACAAGCCAATTGCTCGATCAATTAGCATACATTCCTGCACTGATCACCACATGATCATATAAAACAACACATCAAGCATTTTCAATAAGCCGCTCATACTACTAATATCTCGGTGGTTTCGCACTTAGCCCACCATTGAATCTCTAATAGGGTGGTATCGCACATAGCCCACCGATAATAATATAATTGATGGATAATAATCCTCATGTATATCTCTATTGCAAATGTTCCTTCGAGAACATCCTCACATACTTCTATTCTTACTTAACTCTCTACGATACTCGTTTGCATTCACACAATGCATTAATGAATCTATCTCATGCAACTAAGGTGCATTAATAACACATATCCCACTAGGAGTTCATCATATATTGAATTCATCTCAATTCAGTTATAACACTTACTTGTGCTTCTCGTGGTACAACCACATACATTCAACATATCCGTTGAATCATTCAAATTGTTAAATAACTCTCTTGAGTCTCATACACATAATGTCACATAGAATTCATACCCCAATAGGGTATTACTTGCATTAACATATTGATGCCATGTCCCTGACATGGTCTTATACAAATTCTTACATCGAGGCCATATTCCAATATGGTCTTACACGAGACTTTAACTATCATCATATCATTCTACATACTTTTCCCATTACTCTTAGATTCAATTCTTTTGTCCTCTCATCAAAGATATTTCATACATTCATAGAGTAAATATACATTCCATACAACAATGGAACATTAAATTAACTCATACGTAACTGTAACATTCGCACATGAACTTACCTCGATGTCGAAAGGGCCGAAAAGGACCTTTTTACCCACATTTCTCTTTTCACCCGTTCTAGGTCCAAAACTCATTTTCTTTGATCTAGAACAATGAAAATTACTGATTTAATCACTTATGAATCATAATGCACCATAATCTACACTTTAGGCAAAAATGACTATTTTGCCCCTACACTTTGGCAAAATTACAATTTTACCCCTAGGCTCGTAAATAAATTTTCATCTCAATTTCTTATTAAGCAAGCCTAGCTGAAATTGTAATCCTCTTACAACTATCCACAATTCCATCTATTTCATGCCTTAATGAACAAATTACAACTTTTGCATTTTAGTCCCAATTAGGTGTTTTCACGGCAACACCTTTCACAAAAGTTATTTCTCATCATCCTATCATTCATTTTCTCCCATAAAAACTCCTTAAACAACATGAACTCTCTCATGGTAAGTCCCTAGACTTTCAACCATGTTACAAATAAATCCTCCTATTAGCTAGCTTAAGCTTTGGGAACTCCAAAAATGCAATTTTTATCAAGAAAGATCATCAAAATCACTTACTTGAGTGGAGTAAAGCTTGCTGAAATTTTGAGCTTTCAAACACCCCTTGTTTGCTTCAACTTTCGGTGGAGAAGAAGAGAGGAAAGATGATATTTTTTTCCTTTCTTTATTTTATTATAAAACATCAATTTAACCCACAAACTTTGACCAAAATTAAAAGCTCTTGTCCCCCTTGTCTACATGGCCGGTCAACACATCCTAGATGGTCAAATTGTCCTTTAAAGACCTTCATTTAATATTTCATAGCTATTTGGCACCTTTAGCAATAAAATAGAACTTTCACACTTTATGCGATTTAGTCCTTTTTCACAATTTAGCTAGAAATCGCTAAAATTAAGGCACCAAAATTTTCATGCATCCTTATAAACATGTTATATCACATAACATATCATGAAAATAATTTTCTCTAACCTTGAATTAGTGATTTCGAGATCACTGTTCTGACTAGCCCCTAAATTGGGCTGTTACAATTCTCCCCCCTTAGGGATTTTCGTCCCCGAAAATCTTATCAGGAGGATTTGCTACCAACATTCTTAAAATGTTTCAATCTACTCTTCAAAATCGCGAATCCACTTATCCTCAAGTTTCTCTTGCCAATAACTCTTAAGCTGTGATACACAAGGTCGAAACGTAACTTGAGACCTAGGTTATTCTTCCTATGGGCATATACTCTGTAATCTACCAAATTGGAACTCTGCACATGTCCAAATGATCATTCGAATCTTTACTGGTTGATTTACTACAATTCGAATGACATTTCCCTTTCTTGGAAATTTTCTCACACCAAATTTGAAATCTATAGGGTTTTACCTCACTCTCTCATTAAAGCATTTACCGACTGTAGTAGTCTTGTCTTGTGTGCTTTGGAAACTCAGCTTTTAGTGGTCAACTACTTTTGACCATAACTCGATCATATTGTGAAATGTACTCTATTGTTAAAACATTTATGCACATAACTGCATTTCCTTACTTTTGCATTAGTAGATATGCTACTACTAAATCTCATACCAAAACTCTTGTATAAGTTCCGGATTCAACATCATTCACTTTCTATCTCGAGGAAGCATTAACAACAGAAATCTTATACAACCTGTATTTTCCATCTCAAATAAACTCATTCGGAGCTTATTTAAAATACCATTTACTATATCTCTTTTGACCCCTTTTTGTTCTGAAAAGAAAACTCGCTCTAGTCATTAACCTTGCTGAAACTAAGATGTTACCAACTAGGGTCAACCGAGTAACTAACTCGCATTGCTTAACATAGATCTTTTCATAACATCTAACTCATTACATTGGACACAAAGGTGATTGCCTCGGATCACCAACGGTAACTCTTTTTCTCGATTGATGAACTCGAAGACTAGAACTTTCAAATAAACAGTTCTTTCTATAGCTTTCAACTCAACCCTCAGGATTTTAACATTTCGATGAGTATACCCTTGTATTATGCTCCCTACTCACGCATACACGGAATTTGAATCATATCTCAATACAATAATCTACTCTTTTCTCCATACTGAGAACATAATTTAAGCACACTCTCATCTGAGTTTCTATTGTTATGCTAATCTAAAACCTTTACTATCGTCATATCTCACGATAGCAGGGACATCTCGATCGAATTCATTAACTCTATCCATCTTATTCGAAAACTCATCATACGACGTGAAACTTGTGAATTCATTTCTTATACTAGATTTATCACCAACTTCCTCCTCAAGGTATCCAATTAAGGTTACGAGGAGATAGAGGAATGTCAATTTCGATTAACTAAATCGACAACCATTTAGTCTACTTTTTTTATCAGTTAACGTTCTCACACAATCACAATTTCATGAAAAGAACGACCACATCATCCCTAAAGGGAAACATGTATTAGTACATAATACTAAATAAGATCATTATAATCCCATTATGGCATTAACTAACCATGCACAAACCATAGGCTTCTAGCCAACTTACTCATACTTGCCCTTATATAACACATTCCGTGTCATATATCGTAATCGTCTCTTCGTGATTCATTCACGAGTACATGTTTTCACTCTTTCACATAACTATAGTACCATTCTCATTTCTACCTCTAGACTCATCTATTTGTCCCATTGGTCACTAGGGATAATCAAAGACGCATATTCATCGTCATTCACATAGGTACGATACCAATGCCACATTCCCGAGGTGGTCTTACATGGAGCCACCTCTAAATGCCAATGCCAGATCTCGGATAAGGTCTTATATGGACTTCAACATCAAGCATCGATGCCATATTGTGAATATGGTCTTACACAATTCTCATATTCATTACCGAAGCCATATCTCGGATATGGCCTCATACGGGATCTCAATTCGGTGCCGAGGCCATGTTTCAGACATGGTCTTATTCGGGACCTCATCTATATCATATCTCAACGATAGCCTCTTCATGATAGTCCTCTAGGACTTCAACCTCATGTTCAGCAACAATTACTCTATTTAGTATAGTATCATGTATCAGTGTGATGCAAAGCATTCTTAATTATACTAGCATAATTATTGCATTAATCAATTGCAATCTTACTCAACTTAACTCTCATAAAATCTCATCATAATTCAACGGTGGTAAGGGGGTGAGATTTCAGAGTCCCTTAGCCTAACTCTTGCATGACTACATACATATGATTTAATATTCATCATCAATGAAACATCATCATAGTCACACAACTCGCCCCAAGTGAGAGTTCACGTTTATCATGCTACAATCGTTTCCAATACTCATACTTTTGAACGGTAATTTCACTTACCCAAGTTTCACATTAATATCTACTTTCTCTTACTATTGCTTATTAATCAAGAGAATGTATTACGGGTTTGAGTACGTCATTTACTTGATTGCCATAGTCCAACTATGGTCTTACTCGTATCACAACATCATAGCCCCGCTATTACTTTACATGTCGTCACGATGCCATAGGCTCGCTATGGTCTTACACGAAATCTCATATCAACACCAATGCCATATCCCAGATATGGTATTACATGGAAACTCAGATCAATTCCGATGCCATATCCCAGATATGGTCTTACACGAAATCTTATATCGATATCGACGCCATATCCCATATATGGTCTTACACGATCTTATACCGAAGCCAGGTCCCAGACGTGGTCTCACACGGAATTACTATTTGATGCCGATGCCATATCCTAGATATGGTCTTATACGGGATCTCACAACAAATATCGATGCCATATCCCAGATATGGTCTTATCCGATTAACTTATTCAATACCGAAGCCATATCCCTGATATGGTCTTATACGGGATCATGTATCGATGCCAATGCTATGCCCCAGACGTGGTCTTATATGGGATCACATATACCACCAAGGTCCAACCATGGTCTTATTCATCATTTTATCATTGAACGACCGTACTCATCTCCTGCATTCTACTTAATCAAACTTTTCGGTTTTACTCTCACACTATAATATGTGTGACTTTGTAACAGGTCATAAGACGAAACATTATACCTTCTCTCGCTTAATGATCACACGTGAGATTTAACCATGTGGACATATTTATCATAAACAATGGCATCACAAATCTCAAATGCTTACTTACTCTTATTGCTTCTCACATACATCATGGTACTTACTAGTCTCATGTTTGTAAGGTAAATAAGGTACCTGTAACACTTGATCACATAGATCAGTATAGTTTACTATAACAAGCATAATCTCAACATCATCATTCATAACATGAATTATACTTGTTAATCAGCCTTCACTAGCATGACATGATATCAACTTTACTACTTACTTTCTTGCTATCTCATTTAAGCTTTACTCTTTTGCCCGATGAATTACTATGAATGGTCGAGGATCTTTGAATCTCATTTCACATGTATCTTGATACCAATGCTATATCCTTGATATAGTCTTACATGGGATCTCTTACTTGGTACCGATGCCATGTCTTGACATGGACTTACACGAAGTCTTGCTTGTGGGTTCCCTTGGGAACTTACCATTGCCATGTCTTGACATGGTCTTATTGGTAAATTTACTCATGAACTGGTCAATGCCGAGCCTTGGCTTGGACTTACATGAAATCTTCCTTGTTACTCACCAATGCCATGCCTTGGCTTGGGCTTATATGGGTCTTCATCTCATAGTAACTCTTCAATGCCAAGACTTGTCTTGGTCTTACATGATAACTTGCTTGATTGCCGATGCCATGTCTTGACATGGTCTTATCTGAACTTTCTTGTCTCATGTGGGTGATTGAGTATCCTAAGTAATTCATTTTCAATCGGGACTTTCATATATATGCTCTTAGTAACTTCTTTGTTTAATAAATCATTAAACATTTTCATGGAAATAATGTGCATATAACAACATCACAAGCAATTCAATGAAATATTCATGAAGCTTGAAAATCTTACAAACTTATTTGAAATTAGCTCGGTTGGGAATCATCAACGTATTAACAAAACAATTTCGTTAGAGTAGGAGACATCACACTATCACGGTCCACATACGGCATGTATAGCTAGACTCTTACTCACGCTAGGTTAGTCCTAGAACTGACTAAAACATAGCTCTGATACCACTAAATGTAACACCCTATACCCGAGTCTGAGGCTAAGATCGGATACGAGACATTACTATGCTTGAACTTTCTTAAACATGTACTTACGGGCTATAAAATTTCGTTTCGAATTAAAAATTTCTCTTTCTTAGTCAAATCAGACATTTCATGGGCCTACGAGGCCTCAGACTTACGTTCCAAAACTTTCGGAACTCATCTGGAAACTTTCTCTCGAAACAGGTGTCACACGTTCGTGTGACTTGGGACACGCCCGTGCACCCCTAAAACATGCCCGTGTCTTTCACCCGTGGAGGATGCTGGCAAATTACACACGGCCTGGACACGCCTGTGGCCCTGGCCCGTGTGCCAAACCTTGGCATTCTGACTTATTCATACGGCCTATACAAACGCCCGTGTGCGTCAGCCGTGTGACCATTGAATTTCTAAGTGTCAAGTGCAGACTTCACACGACCTTGGCACACGCCCATGTGTCAACCATGTGTATCACACGGGCTGAAAAAACGGCCGTGTGACCAGCCCGTGGTCTAATCTGACTTAAGATACTAAGGTGCAGGAGACACACGGCCTAGACACACGCCCGTTTGTCTGTGTGGGCACTTAAAGGCTATCTTACCAAGCCTTTTTCCACTCCCGTTTGCATACATTCATATACTACTTCAAAACATTCTCAATTCATCAATTAAAACACGTGAATTAACACATTTAATCATTAAAGAGATAAAGTCTTTATCCCATACACTAGGGAGAACTACTCCCAATACAAATACAACCAACTTAAGCCATCATCTATGGTCATACACAACAACCTCTAGATTCTCTTTGGCCAATACCATTTGGCTACATCGGTTAGAACTTAATCAACTTTAAAAGAATCCCTATACATGCCATGACTCATAAGGACTTGATACCTCATACCAAGTGTCTGCTCGATAGTGTGAAAACATCTCCGGTGGCCTCCAACCCGAGCTAGTTAAAATAACCTATAAAGGATGAGAAAAGTAAAGGAGTAAGCAATAATGCTTAGTAAGCTCATCTGCATAATGTGTCAAATATTGATATTATTTGAATATACAAAATTACAAAGTATCATGAAGAGTGTCTCTCATAAACTCATGGTTACTTGCTCAAATATTCTTGAAAATTACTCATTCAATCTCTTACCACATTCTTACCATGTCACAAGCCAATTGCTCGATCAATTAGCATACATTACTGCACTGATCACCACATGATCATATAAAACAACACATCAAGCATTTTCAATAAGCCGCTTATACTACTAATATCTCGGTGGTTTCGAACTTAGCCCACCATTGAATCTCTAATAGGGTGGTATCGCACATAGCCCACCGATAATAATATAATTGATGGATAATAATCCTCATGTATATCTCTATTGCAAATGTTCCTTCGAGAACATCCTCACATACTTCTATTCTTACTTAACTCTCTACGATACTCGTTTGCATTCACACAATGCATTAATGAATCCATCTCATGCAACTAAGGTGCATTAATAACACATATCCCACTAGGGGTTCATCATATATTGAATTCATCTCAATTCAGCTCTAACACTTACTTGTGCTTCTCGTGGTACAACCACATACATTCAACATATCCGTTGAATCATTCAAATTGTTAAATAACTCTCTTGAGTCTCATACACATAATATCACATAGAATTCATACCCCAATAGGGTATTACTTGCATTAACATATCGATGCCATGTCCCTGACATGGTCTTATACGAATTCTTACATCGAGGCCATATTCCAATATGGTCTTACATGAGACTTTAACTATCATCATATCATTCTACATACATTTCCCATTACTCTTAGATTCAATTCTTTTGACCTATCATCAAAGATATTTCATACATTCATAGAGTAAATATACATTTGATACAACATTGGAACATTAAATTAACTCATACGTAATTGCAACATTTGCACATGAACTTACCTCGATGTCGAAAGGGCCGAAAGGGACCTTTTTGCCCACATTTCTCTTTTCACCCGTTCTAGGTCTGAAACTCATTTTCTTTGATCTAGAACAATGAAATTTACTTATTTAATCACTTATGAATCATAATCCACCATAATCTACACTTTAGGCAAAAATGACTATTTTGCCCCTACACTTTGGCAAAATTACAATTTTGCCCCTAGACTCGTAAATAAATTTTCATCTCAATTTCTTATTAAGCAAGCCTAGATGAACATTTAATCCTCTTACAACCATCCACACTTCCATCTATTTCATGTCTTAATGAACAAATTACAACTTTTGCATTTTTGTCCTAATTAGGTGTTTTAATGGCAACACCTTTCACAAAAGTTGTTTCTCATCATCCTATCATCCATTTTCTCCCATAAAAACTCCTTAAACAACATGAGCTCTCTCATGGTAAGTCCCTAGACTTTCAACCATGTTACAAATTAATCCTTCTATTAGCTAGCTTAAGCCTTGGGGACTCCAAAAATACAATTTTTATCAAGAAAGATCATCAAAATCACTTACTTGAGTGGAGTAAAGCTTGCTGAAATTTTGAGGTTTCAAACACCCCTTGTTTGCTGCAACTTTCAGTGGAGAAGAAGAGAGGAAAGATGATATCTTTTTCCTTTCTTTATTTTATTATAAAACATCAATTTAACCCACCAACTTTGACCAAAATTAAAAGCTCTTGTCCCCCTTGTCTACATGGCCGGTCAATACATCCTAGATGGTCAAATTTTCCTTTAAAGACCTTCAATTAGTATTTCATAGCTATTTGGCACCTTTAGCAATAAAATAGAACTTTTGTACTTTATCCGATTTAGTCCTTTTTCACAATTTAGCTAGAAATCGCTAAAATTAAGGCACCAAAATTTTCATGCATCGTTATAAACATGTTATATCACATAACATATCATGAAAATAATTTTCTCTAACCTTGAATTAGTGATTCCGAGATCACTGTTCCGACTAGCCCCTAAATCAGGCTGTTACAATTCTTTTTCTTTTCTTTCACATTCGGCTAGTTGAAAAAGATGAGAATGGCTTTTAATTTATGTTGTGTTTTATTATAATGATATTATTAACTTAATTACTAAATTAACCTTTTAATTAATATATAAAACATATATATAATAAGGTTATTCTTGTCCATTGCCGTCCACTAATCTTAATAGTGGTCTAATTTCCTATGAAGGACTTTATATTATAAAGACATTAGCAATTTAGCATTTATACATTAATAGCCACTTTTACATTTTACGCGATTAAGTCATTTTCTCAAATTAAGCACACAAACAATAAAATTAATTCACGAAATTTTCAGACATGTAAATTCACACATAATTAACACAGAAAATAATATTAAAATATTTTTCAGACTCAGATTTGTGGTCCCGAAACCACTATTCCGATTAGGGTCAAAATTGGGCTATTACAACATAGATCAATATTACCATATGCACATCCATTAACAAAACATATCACATAACTTTTATACCACTTTCAAAACATAACCATTTCAACTAGACAATACATGCCACACTTAATATCTATACATATTCAAAAGGTACCAAAGTATGATTGGATAGTGTGATAAAGATCCTCGATGATCCCCGAGCCTTCAATAGCTTTAACAATCTATAAAACAATGCAAACACTCACAGAGTAAGCTTTCAAAAGCTTAGTAAGCCATATACAAATAAACTTAACATATAAACATTAAGTATCATATCAAACACAAGATCATTCATATATATATATCAATTGCAATTTCTTAATATATCCTTGGCTCATTTGTATAGCCATTTCTTACCATCAATATTATGTCTCCAAATACCTCATTTGATCATAGCACATTTTCACATATATCACATTTTTTATTTCATCAAATCTAAGCATATATTTCACCTAGGTAAGTTTATATATATATACTTACCTTTCATACACACACATAGTCTATATTTCAAATGTACCTGATTCGGTTATACATTTCACATAGTCTTTCATTTTCTCGAAATTGCCCGTTGAACCATATGGAATCAAATAGGATACTCGGAATACTTAGAATAATCGTACAATGCCAACGTCCCAGACGTGGTCTTACATGTAACCGAATATCGATGCCACTGTCCCAGACAGGGTCTTACACGAATCAAATACAATGCCAACGTCCCAGACGTGGTCTTACACGATATCACATATCAGAAACCTATGTCATGACATATGAAATCCTATCTATTCTTAGGTTCGTACGGGACTTTTCGGATATTGACAGTTTGTCGATGCTTTCTCAAATTTCATGTATATAACATCTCGTATACATTCATCACAATTAAATTTCATAAGTACATAAATAAACCAATTCAAATACATTTATTTGTATATAGACTTACCTTGGATTCGGATAAACAGACGGATTCGACTATTCGATCACTTTCGACTTTCCGCGGTCTAAATCCATTTTCTTCGGTTCTTGATCTATACATATTCAAATTTAACTCTTTTATTCACCAATTCATTCAATTCAATCAAGAACACACATTTAGGGCAATTTACAAATTAGCCCTCATATTTTCACATTTTGACATTTTAGTCCTTATTTCACAAAATCACAAAATACACATAATTCAATATAACCCATGCTTAGCTGAATTCTCTATAGGCCTCTAGCATCCCATATTTTTCATTTATTTCACAATTTAGTCCTTCAAAATATTATTTTCTCAATTTAATCCAATTTACTCAAATTCACCAAAAATTCAAAGACTAACTATGTTAATCTATCACATATCTTTCATATTTCATCCTCAAACATCACAAAACTCATGAATTCCTCAATGGCACATTTCAAAATCATCATCAATTTACAAAATTAAGACATGGGTTTTGAAGTACTCGAAGCAACGATTACAAAAAAATAGAAATTATCAAAAACCGAAACCAAAACATACCTTAATTTTTGCTTATAGCTAGCCGAACCCTAGGAACTCTTTTTTCTTCTTTTTCTCTTAAAATTCGGCAATGGTGATGAAAAGATGAACACTTTATGTTTTGTTTTACTTTTTATTTACTAATTTAGCTAATTACTAAACTAGCCTTTTTATTTTAATTTGAATTCCACTATCTTAAGGCATTTTTGCCCATCAAATATTCATATGGTTTTATAACAATATAAGGACTCCATATATTAAAAGCCATAGCAAATAGATACTAGCAAATAGATACTTTTACATATGGCATGCTAGTTTTGCATTTAACACATTTTAGTCCTTTTATCAAATTAAGCACACAAACAGATAAATTAATTCACGAAACTTTCACACATGCTTAATCACATACTGTAGGTACGATAAAATAATATTAAAATATTTTTCAGACTCAGATTTGTGGTCCGGAATCCACTTTTCCGACTAGGGTCTAAACTGGACTGTTACAATTCTCTCCTCCTTAGGGATTTTTGTCCCCAAAAATCTTACCGTTAAACAGATTCGGATATTGTTTTCTCATAGTATCTTTAGGCTCCCACGTAGCCTCTTCCACTCTGTGCCGATGCCATAGCACTTTTAGTAACGGAAACTTCTTATTTCTCAACTCATTAATCTCACGAGCGAAGATACGAATCGATTCTTCTTCGTAAGTCATATCTGATCGGATTTCAATCTCCGATGGAGAAATCACATGTGATGGATCGGATCTGTATCGTCTAAGCATTGACACGTGAAATAGATTATGTATATTTTCTAGTTTCGGTGGCAACAACAATCTGTATGCAACAGGCCCAATTCGTTCGATGATTTCATACGGCCTGATGAACCTCGGACTCAATTTGCCTTTACATCCAAATCAGAGTATTTTCTTCCATGGAGTGTAACACCCCTAACCCGAAACCGTCGCCGGAATAGGGTTAGGAGATATTACCAGACAATCGAAACAATTCACATCCATTTCACGACACAAAGTCAATCGTAAAACAATCATATTCAAATACGAACATATAGTCCCTTATCGAGGTCTACGAGACCTTAAACACATGTTAGAAAGAGGTCGGGACTAAGACGAAAACTTACGAAAGTTTTCAGAAATTTAAACATTATTCAACACTGCAAAAGTCACACGCCCGTGCAGTTGGGCCGTGTGCCTCATACGACTACCAGAAACGCCCATGTATCCAGGTCATGCCAAAACAGAGAATACATACTGACTTGTTCACACGGCCACCAGATAAGCCTGTGTGCCATGGCCGTGTATCATTAAGCTAGCTACTGACTTGGTCACATGGCCACCATGCATGCCTGTGGGCCACGGCCGTGTAACCTGTCTAGACACACCAAGAAGTGACCCTTAAACTACACGGCAGGGACACACGCCCGTGCTTCTTGGCCATGTATGCAAAATAGGCCATTTACAAGATCAATTTGCCACATATTCAAAGATCAACCAATAAGCTTCATAGCAATATCAATTTATGCTTCTAAATGCATTCAAACATAACAATTCAATCCCAATTATTCATCATCAATACGATCTACTTCCATGTTTAATGTCATCACAAGAGAGTTCATTCAAAGTAACAACGGTATATCTCAAAACATATATACATATATCAAGCATTATGTAATCCATGCCTTACTTCATCTTCAAACCACATCTTTTATCATCCAAAAAATCAAGGAATATACCAAATGCATAGCTCATTCATAAATTCAACATCGTTCCACTTCCAAGCCAAATCACATGGCGAGGATTAAACATTTCAAAACATGCCATAACCTCTAGCCTATACATGCCATATTTCAACTATATACATCTTTCCAAAAGTACCAAAATAGATTGCCGATAGTGTGATAGAGATGATGACGATCCCTGGATCTGAGCTAACCTTGCTGACACTGTAAAACAGAGAAACAATTCACACAGTAAGCTTTCAAAGCTTAGTAAGTTCGTAACATAATACATTATACCAAAACAAACCATCACATAGATTAATTCACAATCACATATACCATACCATCCAAGCTAATATGTTCAATTAACCTTCCATAAACTCATTCATATTCTTATCAACCACATAGGTTCCGAACGTACCTTAGCCAACACTTAGCTATTGATCGCATATGCTACTCAATACTCACTATTTCATTTCGATCATCTTCCGTCATTTCTTCGGTTCAATCGCACACTTAGTGCCCAAATAATTAACCGAAGCTTAAGTAACACCGCACACTTAGTGCATCTATATCAAACTGATCTTAAATCGGTATCGGACACTCAGTGCCAACCACAAAGCTGAAGCTTATATTAATTCACACACACAGTGGTAATCATCTCGGTCACATTTCAAAATACGCACACTTAGTGCCACATAACTCAATCCCTCACATAGCATTCACAATTCAATAATATCAAACCATTCATTTCATAACATTAAACATAGTTAAATTCACGTATCATGTCCGAACTTACCTCGGACGTCGAAATATCGAAACGATCAATTAATCGAGCACTTTGTCTCTGCCTCGATCTCGATTCGAACCTCTCGTTTCTTGGTCTATACACATTCAAATTCAATCCATTCAATCACCAATTCATTCAATTTAGTCCACACACACTTATTTAGGGCATTTTACAAAATAGCCCTCATATTTTCACATTTCGACACTTTAGTCCCAAATTCATAAAATCACAAAATACATATAATTTGCTTGTACCCATGCCTAGCCGAATTCTTACTATACTCATACAAGCCCAAATATTTCATTTATTTCACATTTTAGTCCTTTCATTTTTCATTTTTACAATTAAGCTCAAATTACACAAATTCATCAAAACTTCAAGGACAAACTATATTAATCAAATACATAACTTTCATTTTCCACCATCAAACATTCAAGAACTCACATGTTCATCAATGGTACTTTTCAACAACATCATCAATTCACAAAATTTAAACATGGGTTTGAAAGAGCACGAAGCAACGATCACGAAAATGTAAAAATTATCTAAAATCGAGTCAAAATCATACCTTAATCTATGCTTCAAGCTAGCCGAATACTCCAAAGTTTCTAACCCTATTCTTTCTTTCAAATTTTCGGTGAAACAAGGAAGAAGATGATGGCCATTTCATGTTTTTAGTATATTAATTAAACATAATTATCAAAGTACAAAAGTAACCTTTAATACTAAATACATAAAACATATCATATAAGGTCATTTTTGACCATATCCATCCACTTACTCTTAAATGGCTTAATTGCCACATAAGGCCTCCTTATTATAAAGACAACAACAATTAAGCACTTAACAATCAACACACATCATTTTGCACTTTATACGATTTAGTCCTTTCTCACAATTTGACACATAGTCGATAAAATTTTCACACGAAACTTTCACATAGGCTCAATCACACATTATAAACAACAAAAATAATTTTAAAATATTTTTTTAACCTCGGATTTGTGGTCTCGAAACCACTATTCCAACTAGGTCTAAACTGGGCTGTTACAACTCTCCCCCTTAGGGATTTTCGTCCTCGAAAATCTTACCAATCAATAGGTGTGGATATTGTTCTCTGATAACATTCTTAGGCTCCCACGTAGCCTCTTCAACTCCGTGTTTGTGCCACAACACTTTCACTATGGAAATTCTTTTTTTGTCAACTATTTGGTCTCTCGTGCCAAAATCTAAATTGGTTCTTCACTATACGATAAATCTGACTGAATTTCAACCTCAGTAGGAGCAATTACATGAGACGGATCAGATCTGTACCGCCGAAGCATCGGTACATGAAACACATTATGAATTTTCTCTAATTTAGGTGGCAATAGCAATCTATAAGCAACCGGTCCAACCTGTTTAATGATCTCATACGGCCCGATGAACCTCGGAGTCAACTTTCCCTTTCGGCCAAATCGAAGTATTTTCTTCCACGGAGACACTTTCAGAAACACTTTGTCCCCAATTCCAAATTTGATATCTTTCCGTTTCAAGTCTGCATAAGACTTCTGACAATCTGATGCCGCTTTCAAACTGTCACGAATCACTTTCACTTTCTGCTCAGTTTCTTTTATTAGATCAACCCCGTGAATCTTATTCTCACTCAGCTCAGCCCAATACAATGGAGTTCGACATTTTCGACCGTAAAGAGCCTCATACGGTGCCATTTTAATGCTAGATTGGAAATTGTTGTATGCAAACTCAATCAAAAACAAATTCTTTTCCCACGAACTTTCAAATTCAAGGACACAACACCTCAACATATCTTCGAGAACTTTAATGATTCGCTCGAACTGACCATCTGTTTGTAGATGAAATGCAGTACTAAAGTGCAATTTTGTGCCTAAAGCCTCTTGCAATTTCTTCCAAAACCGCAAGGTAAATATCGGATCTCTATCAGATACAATAGATAGTGGCACTCCGTGAAATCTCACAATCTCAGCGATATATAACTCAGATAACTTGTCAAGTGAATAATCTCTTCTCACCGGAATGAAATGAGCTGATTTCGTCAATCTCTCAACTATCACCCAGATTGTATCTTTCTTTCTCGGAGATAAAGGTAATCCCGACACGAAGTCCATCGTAATCCTTTCCCATTTCCACTCAGGAATCATAATCGGTTGTAACAAACCGGACGGAACCTGATGTTTAGCTTTAACTTGCTGACAAACTAAACATTTCGACACAAAGTCAGAAATATCTCTTTTCATACCATGCCACCAATAAAACTGTTTCAGATCGTTATACATTTTTCTACTCCCCGGATGAATAGTCAAATGACTATTGTGAGCTTCATTCAAAATTAACTGAATCAACTCTGATTTTTTTGGAACACAAATTCGATCTCTAAACCTCAGACAATCATCACTATCAACTCGAAATTCTGAATCCAAATTCAAATCACATTGAGCTCGTTTTGCTATCATCTCGTCATCAATTTTCTGGGCATCACGAATCAGATGTACGAACATCGGTCTTACTTTCAACTCAACCAATACTTAACCATCATCACACAGATCTATATGAGAATTCATAGCTCGCAAAGCACATAAAGACTTTCGACTCAAAGCATTAGCAACAACGTTAGCTTTGCCCGGATGATAATCAATCACAAGTTCGTAATCTTTCAACAATTCTAACCACCTTCTCTGTCGCAAATTTAATTCTTTCTGAGTCATCAAGTACTTCAAACTCTTGTGATCTGTAAAAATGTGACATTTCTCACCAAATAAGTAGTGACGCCAAATCTTCAATGTGAACACAATCGCAGCCAATTCAAGGTCGTGCGTCGGATAGTTCTTTTCATACGGCTTTAACTGTCTCGAAGCATAAGCAACGACTTTGCCTTCTTGCATCAGCACACAGCCCAAACCACTCAATGATGCATCACTGTAGACTATGAATTCTTTACCCGATTCAGGTTGAACCAACATTGGCGCATCTGTCAGCAATGCTTTCAACTGCTCAAAACTCTGCTGGCACTTTTTTGACCACTCGAATTTAACATTTTTTTGTAGCAACTTCGTCAATGGAATCACAATCATCGAGAAACCTTTCACAAACCGTCTATAGTATCCCGCTAGTCCCAAAAAACTAAGGACTTCAGACACATTTCTCGGAGGCTTCCATTCTAAAATAGCTGAGATCTTACTCGGATCAACTCGTATTCTCGCCGCTGACACAATATGTCCTAGAAAACCAACCTCATGCAACCAAAATTCACATTTGCTAAACTTAGCATACAATTGTTTGTCACGTAGAGTCTGTAGCACAATTCTCAAATGCTCGGCATGTTGTGTCTCACTAACCACAGGCACAGATTCAACTTTCTTTTCTGACACTTTTGTATCAATCACATATGCTAGATAGGATTCACAACCCTTTCTCACATAGTTCAAAGCTTTCATTGCAGATACAACAGCTGATACTCCTTTCAAATCACTGGATTTAATTCAAACTATCTCATCATTCTTGCTTCTCAATTCAATACTCTTTCGTTTACAATTCACAATGGCATTATGTAAAGTGAGCCAATCTATACCCAGAATGATATCAAACTCATCAAAAGGTAGCAACATTAAGTTAGCCGGAAAACAAACATCTCGAAACATCAACGGGCAATTCTTGCACACTTTATCCACCAAGACACACTTGCCTAAAGGGTTCGATACTCTAATCACAAATTCAGTAGACTCAACAGGTAGAGTCTTACTTGATACTAGATTCACACACACATAGGAATGAGTAGATCCTGGATCTATCAATGCAATTACATCAGTATCAAATAGAGTAAAAGTACCAGTGATGACGTCTGGAGATGATGCTTCCTCTCGTGCACGTATAGCATAGGCTCGGGAAGGTGTTCTCGCCTCTGATCTCACAACTGTATCAGTAGTCCCTTTTTGACTTCTACTCACATTTTCGGTAATTCTGGGTGGTCTACCCCTAGCTGTCACATTACTCGACCTCACATTTTCTTCCTCAATCATCTTTGGGCAGTCTCGAATGAAGTGATCTCGTGATCCACACTTATAACAAGTTCGATTATTATACTTGCCCCAACATTCTCCTACATGTCGTCTTCCACACTGTCTACACTCAGGTTTGTTGCTTTTTGCACTTCCAACACTTGATTTAGTCAGAATTTAAACTCGTGGACCGATGCTTTGTCTCACACAATCCCTACTCAGATGTCTAAACGAAGCATTTGATCGGTTGCTTGCATCTCTGAATCTCTTCGTCGAAGGTTGAGACAACAACCTCATCAATCTTTTTCTTTCATCTCGAGCTTCAGAATCGACTTTCTTGTTTTCTTTACTGAGCTCCTCAGCTTTGCGGGCTCTTTCAACTAGCACAATAAATTCGTTTATGTCAAGTATCTCGACCAACAACTTAATATCTTCGTTCAACCCTTCTATAAAGTGTTTACACATAGTATCTTCGGTCGAAATGCATTCCCGTGCATACTGGCTTAATCTCACAAACTCCCGTTCATACTCAGTATCAGACATACGGCCTTGTTTCAACTCTAGAAACTCTTTGCATTTCTGATCAATGAATCGTTGACTGATATATTTCTTTCAGAATTCAACTTGAAAGAAGTCCCAGGTAATCCTTTCTCTCGGAACCACAGAAATTAGTGTTTTCCACCAGTTATAGGCTGTATCTCTCAACAATGAAACTGAACACTTAATGCATTCATCAGGGGTCAACGACATCTCATCGAATACTCAAATTGTATTCTCAAGCGAAAACTCGGCTCGCTCAGCATCGTCATCAACTGTGGCCCTAAACTCTTCGGCCTCGTATTTACGAATCTTATCCACAAGAGGTTTATTCAATCGAATCGGATCTATCACTTGTGGCACAACAAGTACTTGTGGGGGTGGAGGTTGTGGAGCAGCCGGATTTGTTCGAATGAACTCTGAAAACCACTCACTCATCATTCATAAGAAGGCTTGCTTAGTCTCTCCTCCTTCACCACTATCATTCGGCTTAGATGTGGCTGGCGCTGTCCCTTGAGCGGGAGCAGGCGTATTACTCTCAACATCGTCAGCAACTGCTCGATCGGGATCCATTACTATATGAAAACATATTTTCAACTGTCAGGATTCATCACACTATCGCATTATACATATGGCATGTATAGCTAGACCCACACGCGCTACGTTAGTCCGAGAATCGACTAAACCATAGCTCTTATACCAATAAAATGTAACACCCCTAACCCGAAACCGTCACCGGAATAGGGTTAGGAGATATTACCGGACAATCGGAACAATTCACATCCATTTCATGACACAAAGTCAATCGTAAAACAATCATATTCAAATATGAACATATAGTCCCTTATCGAGGTCTACGAGACCTTAAACACATGTTAGAAAGAGGTCGGGACTAAGCTGAAAACTTACAAAAGTTTTCAGAAATTTAAACATTCTTCAACACTGCAAAAGTCACACGCTCATGCAGTTGGGCCGTATGCCTCATACGACTTCCAGACACGCCCATGTATCCAGGTCGTGCCAAAACAGAGCATACATACTGACTTGTTCACACAGCCACCAGACCCGCCCGTGTGCCATGGCCGTGTATCATTAAGCTAGCTACTGACTTGGTCACACGGCCACCATGCACGCCCGTGGGCCACGGCCGTGTATCATTAAGCTAGCTACTGACTTGGTCACACGGCCACCATGCACACCCGTGGGCCACGGCCGTGTAACCTGTCCAGACACACCAAGAAGTGACCCTTAAACCACACGTTAGGGACACATAGCCAGGTCATCGTCAATATGCATTAGGATGGTATCGCACTTAGCCTGCCATCTAGCATTATCACTACACATTCACATGTCTACTTACTCAATTAAACATCCATTCACAATTCTACTACATTCATTCTACTTGAACCACATAGGTTCTCAATCAATCTCGAACAAGCTACACACTAGCTATCATCAACAAATTGTAAGTATGAATGCATTGTTTATGCATAGACTTACCTCGGTACTCAAAAGTATTGAGACTTGCAATTTAGTCCACCACCTTGCTTTTGCCTCGGTTTCCATCCGGGCTTTGCCTTTCTTGATCTATAATGAATAAATCAGCTTTTTCAATACACAAATTGACTAGATTGACCCTTATCTCATACTTTAGCAAAATTACTATTTTCCCCTAAACTTTCTCATATTTACACTTTAGCCCCAAAGGCTCGTAAAGTGATTTTTATTCAACTTTCTAGTCTTTCATGCTTAGTCGAACCACTTATTCAACTAAAGCTATCATCAATTCTCACTAAAACACACATGTATGACCAAACTTAAGATTTTCACAATCAAGTCCCAACATGCATTTTCATGGAAAATCACTTAACAAAAGATGTTTCTACTGCATCAAGCTTTCATAATCTTCCATAAAATATCAACATACATGCATGTCATACATGACCACATTTTTGAACATCCATTTTAGCTCATCAAATAGCTAAAAATAGCTTACTCATGCTACTAGGACTTCAAAAATACAAAGAATATCAAAAAACGAGGCTAGATGCACTTACTAGCAAGCTTGAAAAATTGAAGAACCCTAGCTATGGCTTCCTTCAAATTTTTGGCAATGAGGGGAAGAAGATGAGCATGATTTTGTCATCTTTTCTCCTTTTTAATCACTTATTTGTTAAATGACCAAAATGCCCTTTTTGATAAACTTTCTATTTTAACCCATTCATGCCCAATTTTGTCAAAAAAATAGAATTTGGATAAATTTCTACTTAAGGACCTCTAATTAATAATCTAAAGCTATTTCACACAATTAGCTTCTAGAATCTCACATTTCACAACTTTTGCAATTTAGTCCTTTTGGATAATTCAACCACAATTTCACAAAATTGCTTCATGAAACTTTCACACTAGCATGCATACATAGCATAAACCTCAAAAACTCATTTATAACCCTCAGATTTTTGGTCTCGCACCACTATTCCGACTAGGCCCTAAACCGGGATGTTACATGAGCCGTGTGCCTCATACGACTACCAGACACGCCCATGTATCCAGGTCATGCCAAAATAGAGCATACATACTGACTTGTTCACACGGCCACCAGACACGCCCGTCTGCCATGGCCGTGTATCATTAAGCTAGCTACTGACTTGGTCATACGGCCACCATGCACGCCCGTGGGCCACTGCCATGTAACCTGTCTAGACACACAAAGAAGTGACCCTTAAACCACACAGCGGGGACACACGCTCATGCCTCTTGGCCATGTATGCAAAATAGGCCATTTACAAGATCAATTTCCAATCCATTCAAAGGTCAACCAATAAGCTTCACAACAATATCAATTTATGCTTCTAAATGCATTCAAACATAACAATTCATTCCCAATTATTCATTATCAATACAATCTACTTCCATGTTTAATATCATCACAAGAGAGTTCATTCAAAGTAACAATGGTACATCTCAAAACATATATACATATATCAAGCATTACGTAATCCATGCCTTACTTCATCTTCAAACCACATCTTTCATCATCCACAAAATCAAGGAATATACCAAATGCATAGCTCATTTATAAATTCAACATCGTTCCACTTCCAAGCCGAATCACATGGCGAGGATTAAACATTTCAAAACATGCCATAACCTCTAGCCTATACATGCCATATTTCAACTATATACATCTTTCCAAAAGTAAAATAGATTGCCGATAGTGTGATAGAGATGCTGACGATCCTTGGATCCGAGCTAACCTTGCTGACACTGTAAAACAGAGAAACAATTCACACAGTAAGCTTTCAAAGCTTAGTAAGTTCGTAACATAATACATTATACCAAAACAAACCATCACATAGATTAATTCACAATCACATATACCATACCATCCAAGCTAATATGTTCAATTAACCTTCCATAAAATCATTCATATTCTTATCAACCACATAGGTACCGAACGTGCCTTAGCTTACACTTAGCTATTGATCGCATATGCTACTCAATACTCACTATTTCATTTCAATCATCTTTCGTCATTTCTTCAGTTCAATCACACACTTAGTTCCCAAATCATTAATCGAAGCTTAATTAACACCGCACACTTAGTACATCTATATCAAACTGATCTTAAATCGGTATCGCACACTCAGTGCCAACCACAAAGCCGAAGCTTATATTAATTCACACACACAGTGCTAATCATCTCGGTCACATTTTCAAATACGTACAATTAGTGCCACATAACTCAAGCCCTCACATAGCATTCACAATTCAATAATATCAAACCATTCATTTCATAACATTAAACATAGTTAAATTCACGTATCATGTCCAAACTTACCTCGGACGTCAAAATATCGAAACGGTCAATTAATCGAGCACTTTGTCTTTGCCTCGATCTCGATCCAAACCTTTCCTTTCTTGGTCTATACACATTCAAATTCAATCCATTCAATAACCAATTCATTCAATTTAGTCCACACACACTTATTTAGGGCATTTTACAAAATAGCCCTCACATTTTCACATTTCGACACTTTAGTCCCAGATTCATAAAATCACAAAATACATATAATTTGCTTGTACCCATGCCTAGCCGAATTCTTACTATACTCATACAAGCCCAAATATTTCATTTATTTCACACTTTAGTCCTTCCATTTCTCATTTTTACAATTAAGCTCAAATTACACAAATTCATCAAAACTTCAAGGACAAACTATATTAATCAAATACATATCTTTCATTTTCCACCATCAAACATTCAAGAACTCACATGTTTATCAATGGTACTTTTCAACAACATCAACAATTCACAAAATTTAAACATGGGTTTAAAAGAGCACAAAGCAACGATCACGAAAACGTAAAAATTATCAAAAACGAGTCAAAAGCATACCTTAATCTATGCTTCAAGCTAGCCGAATACTCCAAAGTTTCTAACCCTATTCTTTCTTTCAAATTTTCGGTGAAACAAGGAAGAAGATGATGGCCATTTCATGTTTTTATTATATTAATTAAACATAATTATCAAAGTACAAAATTAACCTTTAATACTAAATACATAAAACATAGCATATAAGGTGATTTTTGACCATATCCATCCACTGACTCATAAATGGCTTAGTTGCCACATAAGGCCTCCATATTATAAAGACAACAACAATTAAGCACTTAACAATCAGCACACAGCATTTTGCACTTTATGTGATTTAGTCCTTTCTCATAATTTGACACACAGTCGATAAAATTTTCACACGAAACTTTCACACAGGCTCAATCACACATGATAAACATCAAAAATAATTTTAATTTTTTTTTTGAACTCGGATTTGTGGTCTCAAAACCACTGTTCCGACTAGGGTCTAAACCGGGCTGTTACACGGAGATAATTTCAAGAACACTTTATCACCAATCTCAAATTCGATATCTTTTCGTTACAAATCTGCATAAGATTTCTGACGATCTGACGTGGCTTTCAGACTATCACGAATCATTTTCACTTTCTGTTCAATTTTTTTAATAAAATCAACCCTGTGTATCTTATTTTCACTGAGCTCGGTCCAATACAAAGGTGTTCGACACTTACGTCCGTACAAAGCTTCATATGGTGCCATTTTGATGCTCAACTGAAAACTATTATTATACGCAAATTCAATCAATGGTAAATATTGTTCCCACGTACCATCAAACTCAAGAATGCAACATCTCAAAATATCCTCGAGGATCTGAATAATCCGCTCAGATTGACCATCCATCTGTGGGTGAAAAGCTATACTAAAATGCAATTTAGTACCTAAGGCTTCTTGCAGTTTCTTCCAGAATCGTGAAGTAAATCTCGGATCTCTGTCTGACATAATAGATAGTGGCACCCCGTGATCTCACAATATCACAAATATATAGCTCAGCTAATTTATCAAGTGAGTAATCAGATCGTACCGGAATGAAATGAGTTGATTTCATCAATCTGTCAACTACGACCCAAATTGCATCTTTCATTTTTGGAGTCAAAGGCAACCCCGAAACAAAATCCATTGTCACTCTATCCCATTTCCACTCAGGAATAATTATCAGTTGTAACAAACCAGATGGCACTTGATGTCCGGCTTTAACTTGCTGACAGACTAAACATTTCGAAACAAAGTTAGAAATGTCTCGTTTCATACCAGACCACCAGTAATGTTGCTTCAAATCATGATATATCTTTGTACTTCTCGGATGAACAGATAAGCGACTATTATGTGCTTCATTCAAGATCAATTGAATCAACTCTGGGTTTCTCGAAACACAAATTCAATCTCAAAATCTCAAACAATCGTCAACATCAACTCGAAATTCAGAATCAAAGTTCAAATCACACTGAGCTCGTTTCACTGACAATTCATTATCAATTTTATGAGCATCACATATTTGCTGTAAGAACAACAGTTTCGCTTTCAACTCAGCTAAAACTAAACCATCATCAGACAAGTCGAAATGAGCATTCATCGCACGCAATGCAAACAGCAATTTCTGACTCAATGCATCAGCAACAACATTTGCTTTACCCAGATGATAATCTATCACAAGCTCGTAGTCTTTCAACAGCTCAAACCATCTTCTCTGTCATAGATTCAAATCTTTCTATGTCATCAAGAATTTCAGACTTTTATGATCCGAAAACACATGGCATTTTTCACCGAAAAGATAGTGGCGCCAGATCTTTAAAGTAAACACAATTGCGGCTAGCTCAAGGTCGTGTGTCGGATAATTCTTTTCATGCGGTTTCAATTGTCTCGAGGCATAGGCTATAAATTTGCCCTCCTGCATCAAAACACATCCCAGTCCATTCAACGAAGCATCACTATATATTACAAACTCTTTACCCGATTCTGGCTGTACCAAAACTGGAGCTTCAGTCAAAAGGGCTTTCAACTGATCAAAGCTTTTCTGACATTTATCGGACCATTCAAATCTCACATCTTTCTAAAGCAATCTACTCAACAGAGTTGCAATCATCAAAAAGCCTTTTACGAATCGTCGATAATAACCAGCAAGTCCCAGAAAATTGCAAACTTCATACACGTTTCTCGGAGGCTTCCACTCCAAAATAGCTGAAATCTTGCTCGGATCAACTCGTATACCAGATGCTGACACAATATGCCCCAGAAAACTAACTTCTCGCAACCAGAACTCACATTTACTGAACTTCGCATACAATTACTTATCTCACAAAGTTTGTAACAAAATTCTCATATGTTCAGCATGCTCAATTTCATCACGCAAATAAATCAAAATATCATCAATAAACACAACAATAAATTGATCTAAATACGTTCTGAAAATTCTATTCATCAAATCCATAAAGACAACAGGAGCATTCGTTAGTCCGAAAGGCATAACTAAAAACTCATAATGTCCGTACCTCGTTCTAAAAGCAGTTTTCAGGATGTCTGAATCTTTTACTCGCAACAGATAATACCCCGATCTCAGATCTATCTTTGAAAACACATATGCTCCCTTCAACTGTTCAAACAAATAATCTATTCTAGGCAGAGGATATTTGTTCTTTATGGTCACTTTGTTCAACTAACGGTAATCAATGCACATTCTCATCGTGCCATCTTTCTTTTTCACAAATAAAACAGCAGCATCCCAAGGTGAGAAACTCGGTCGTGCAAATCCTTTATCTGTCAACTCTTGCAGCTGTGACTTCAACTCTTTCAAGTCTGTCGGTGCCATTCTATACAGAGCTATCGAAATAGGAGTCATTCCCGGTAATAGATTATTACCAAATTCAACTTCACGTATCGGAGGTAATCCCGGTAATTCTTCAGGGAACACGTCAGGGAATTCACAAACAACTGGCACAGATTCAACTTTCTTTTCAATCGCTCTCGAATCAATTACATAAGCAAAATAGGCTTCGCAACCATTTTTCACATAACTCTGAGCTTTCATCACTGATATTACAGCTGGTAATCCATTCATATCATTACACTCAATCCGAATTATTTCATCATTCTGGCATCTCAAATCAATAATCTTTCTTTTGCAATTCACAACAGCATCATGCAATGTTAACCAGTCCATACCCAAAATTATATCAAACTCATCAAAAGGTAATAACATCAGATTAGCCGGAAAACAGATATCCCAAAACATCAACGGACTGTTCTTGCATACTTTGTCAACCAAGACACTTTTACCTAAGGGGTTCGATACTCTAATAACAAATTCAGTAGACTCAATAGGAAAAGTCTTACTGGATACTAAGTTCATGCATACATACGAATGAGTAGATCTTGGGTCTATCAATGCAATCAAGAAGTATCATAAAGAGTAAATGTACCCGTAATAACATCTGGAGACGAAGCTTCCTCACGAGCTCGAATGGCATACGCTCTGGCAGGCGTTCTAGCTTTAGATCTCGTGACTGTATCTCTCATAGTTCTCTGACTACCACTGACATTTCTTGTATTTCTTAAAAGTCTACCTCTAGCTGAAGCATTATCTGACTTCGGATTCTATACAATCTCTTGTTCAATAGACTCAAGACAATCTCAGATGAAATGTTCTAGTGATCCACATCTGAAATAGGCTCGATCATTCTATCTACAACTACCCGGATGTCTTTTACCACAGTGCTTACATTCAGGTCGCTCGGATCAGACATTTCCCACACTAGCCACCGAAGTAGCTGGAGCTTTGAAGTTTGACTGTGATCTAGCTCGATCTCTGTTTGAATGTCCCACATTAGTCTTTGAACGACTATATTCATCTCTGAATTTCTTTGATGCAGACTGAAATGTTTTACATGAGAATCTCTTTCTCACATCTCTAGCTTCTGTCTAAGCTTTTCTTTTATCTTTCCCGAGTGCCTCTGCTTTACATGCTCGATCAACAAGCACAACAAATTCTTTTATTTCTAGAATTCCAACTAGCAAACGAATATCTTCATTCAGGCCGTCTTCAAACCGCTTACACATTATGGCTTCAGTCGAAACACATTCCCAAGCATATTGACTTAATCTCACAAATTCTCATTCATACTCAGTGACAGTCATACGACCCTGTTTCAATTCCAGAAACTCTTTTCGCTTTTGATCTATAAATCTTTGGCTGATTTATTTCTTTCGAAACTCGGACTGAAAGAAATCCCATGTAATCTGTTCTTTTGGAACAATAGAAATCAAAGTCTTCCACCACTGATAAGCTGCATCTCGTAACAGGGAAACAACACATTTTATGCATTCATCAGGAGTCAATGACATTTCATCAAACACTCGAATTGTGTTCTCGAGCCAAAACTCAGCTCTCTCAGCATCATCATCACTAGTGGCCCTGAATTCTTCGGCCCCATATTTATAGATTTTGTCGACCGAAAGCTTATTCATCAGATTCAAATTCATAACCGGTGGTACAACAGAAGTCTGAGGAGGATTGGGTGGGGGTGGAGGTTGTGAAATAACAGGATTTATTCTAACGTATTGAGTGAACCACTCATTCATCATTTTGAAGAAGGCTTGTTTAGCCTCTCCTTCTTGACTGCTAGTAGCCGGTCTCGAATCAGATGGCATTGTCCCTTGAGCGGGAGCAGGCGCATTGCTTTTGACATCGTTAGCTATAGCTCTTTTGGGATCCATTACTATACGAAAAACACATTTTATAAGTCAGGATTCATCACACTACCGCAGTTCGTATATATAGCATGTATAGCTAGACTCTCACACGCTACGTTAGTCCTAGAATTGACTAAATCGTAGCTGTGATACCAATCAAATGTAACACCCCTAACCCATAGCCATCGCCAGTCTAGGGTTAGGAGGCATTACCAGACAAACGAAAACTTTTACAAACTTTTCTTATCATAAAGTATATCATCATCAAATCATAACAGAATACAAGCATATAGTCCCTTAATGGTGAGACCTTAAACATGCATTAGAAAAGGATCGGGACTAAACTGGGATCATACAAAATTTTTCCAAAAATTTAACATTTTTCAAAGTTATAAAGGTCACACGCCCGTGTGGGCAGGCCGTGTGCCTCACACGGCCTCAGACATGCCCATGTGTCTAAGCCGTGGCAAAACAAGGCATACAATAGACTTGACCATATGGCCTGAGACACGCCCGTGTACCTCACCCGTGGTCGAGCCTGACTTGCATCAGACGGTAAGTCACACGCTCGTGTGTCTAGCCCGTGGTCGAGCCTGACTTGTTTTGAATTACAACCACGAAGGACACGGTCGAGCCACACGCCCGTGTGCTCAACCGTGTGGGCAATTATAGGCCATTTACTAGGCCAAAATGCCACCCACACTTTGGGCTAACCCTACAACCACATACAAGCATCAAACCAAACACGTATGGAAACCAAAACATACCAAATTGACCATCTTTTCTACCCATTCAAGAACATTTCAAACACAACATTGATAAACCGTAATATATACATATTTTAATCCCATATTTAGCATACTTTTTGGATGATTTATCCTTTTAATTGTGGAATTTGATGCTCCTAATCCTTTAATTTCATGTTTTATACTTAGGGAAGCATCGGAGGATGAAAGGAATGAGAAACGGGCCGAAAACGAAGCAAATGGGCTTACCTTAGAGACTCACACGGCCTGGACTATCACCCACGGTTGTGCGTTTTGAGTAACAACTGAGACACGACCTAGAACATCGTACACGGCCAGATCACACGGCCGTGTGTGGTAAACATGATCGACCATGGCCAAGAGAGTTGACCACGGGCGTTGCACACGGGCGTGTCCCTGCTATAGCCAAGATGAGTTTCATTCGGAGTAGGATACTTGTGGTCCAAGAAAGACAGTCTGAAGCCTATATAAACACCCTAAGTATAACCTAAAAAGGGGTCTTTGGTCAGGGGCAAAGCCAGAAAGGGCTGAACTCAGGGAATTACTCCAAGAAAGCCAGTTGATCCATCTCAGATGCCGGAATCACATTCAAGATGGAAGATCTTCTCTTCAATTTCCTTCAGGGGGTTTTAGGGTTTTTCTTATGTTTTGTTATTTACTTTCTTCTAAGATGTATTCTTTTATAATTATGAACTAAACCCCTCAAATACCTGAGGGGGATGAAACCTAAGACGGATCTTGTTATTATTTTTTGAACTATATGATAAATACTTGATTTTTTCTTAATTATGTGTTCTTAATTCTTGTTTTAATATTTCAGGATATTGATTCAAGTATTGATGTGCTTAGGCAGTGGAGCAAAAGTCCCTATTTAAGAGTAGATCTAGCATAATTAAGCGGAGTTGATCGTAACCCTAGAGATACGATGACGAAAATCTGCCGGATTAGGGTCAAACCTAATATGGGAGTCCATAGATCGAGTTAATGCAACACTAGGGGTTTTAATTAGAAAGAGATTTCAATTAATCAACCTAGGGTTAGACGTTAGTAGCCTCGAAAGAGGTATTAATATAAATTAAGGAATCCTACGGATCAAGTCAAGTGAATAAATCGTGCAGTTCAAATAAGTTAAATAACAAGTGAAGTCTAGGTGGATTCTTCCTCGGGTATTGTCTTAATCAACTGGTTTTTCCCAAAAGTATTTTCCCAATTCACTCTCTTTGTCTTAGCATCCTTAGTTTAGTAATTAGTTAGATAAACATCAATTCTCTTAATACTTAGGCTAAATAATAAAAAGATAGTAACTACTAGTACTCTTGGTTCCTTTGGGTTCGACATTCCGGTTTGCCACTAAGCTATACTCTTCATTCGATAGGTGCGCTTGCCTCAATCATGGTGATAGTTAGTTTCTAGGCTCGATCATTCATTATATAAATATTAAAACTCTCAGACACGATCAAGTTTTTGGCACCGTTGCCGGGGAACTAAGATATTAGGAACACTTGATTTTTATTACTTTAGCCATTCCATTTATTTGCAATTTATTTTTTTATTATTTATTTTAACTTTGCTAATTTTTCTTTTTCCTTGATTCTGGCAGGTATTCTAGTTTATGACTAGAAGAAACCCGACATGACCTCTACTTTACGATAGTGATATAGAAGGAACCGTTCATAGAAACCGAAGGGAGACTAGGCGAAGCCTACAATACACACAAGAAGAGCAAGAGGACGATACTAATAACAAGGAAGAGATGGCTGATCCCCAGAATAATCCACTTCCTCCTGTGGTTGCCGAAAATCATGCTCCTCGTACTATGTATGATTATGCTAAACCTAATTTAACAGGAACTGAATCAAGTATTATTAGACCTACTGTCCCTGTAAATAATTTTGAACTGAAACCTAACACTATACAGATGATACAACAGTTTGTTCAGTTTGATGGTTTGCAGGACGAGGATCCTAACACACACTTAGCGAATTTTTTGGAATTATGCGATACATTTAAAATTAATGGCGTTTCTGATGATGCCATTCGCCTTCAGTTATTTCCCTTTTCTTTAAGTAATAAAGCCAAACAGTGGTTGAATACTCTTCCATGAGGATCAATCACTACATGGGAGCAAATGACCGAAAATTTTTTATTAAAATATTTTTCGCCGGCTAAAATGGCTAAATTGAGGAATGATATCTCTTCTTTTGTGCAGATGGATTTAGAGACACTTTACGATGCATGGGAGAGATATAAGGATTTATTGAGAAGGTGCCCTCATCATGGGTTACCATTATGGCTACAGGTTCAAACCTTTTATAACGGTGTGAACCTTTCAACTAGGCAGCTTATTGATGCATCCGCCGGCGGTACACTATACAATAAAACACCTGAGGCTGCTTATGAATTCATTGAAGAGATGTCACTGAATAATTATCAGTGGCAAGTTATGAGGACAAAGCCGACAAAAGCTGCCAGTTTTTTCAACCTCGACACAGTAACCATGCTATCAAATCATGTAGAACTCTTAAGTAAGAAATTTGATGGTTTGTGTGGTTCTTCGCAGGTACATCCAGTGATGCAGTGCGATACAAATGGAGGAGGGTCAAACAATACAGAATGCCCACCCTACAAACCTGGCATAGAAAACGAACAGATGAACTTTATGGGTAACAATTCTAGACCTCAAAATAACCCTTATAGTAACACTTATAATCCAGGGTGGAGGAACCATCCGAATTTCTCATGGGGAGGTCAAGGAAATCAAAGACAACATCCCCCTCCAGGCTTTCAACAACAACCTATCCCACAAGAGAAAAAGCCGAACCTTGAGGAGATGCTGACAAAATTTATCGCAGTGATAGAAACTGTTTTCAAAACAACGAAACAATGCTCAAAAATCAGCAGGCATCGATTCAAGGGATCGAGAACCAGTTAGGTCAGCTGGCTAAGCTAATCTCAAAATGACCGCAAGGTTGCTTGCCAAGCAACATTGAGACTAACCCTAAGGAGCAAATTCATGCCATTACTGATCACGATAGTGAAAGGTTAGTAGAATCCGAATCTGAGCCAAGGCAAGAACCCGTGGTAAATAAAGGTAAGGTTGAGGAAAGCCATGATACACAGAAACCTGTCATCAAAGAGTATACACCTCGAGTGCCATATCCCAATGCGATGAAGAAAGACCACACAGAGGAACAATTTAGTAAATTTCTTAAACTCTTAAAGAAATTACATATTAACTTACCGTTTCTTGAAGCTCTCTATCAACTACCAGATTTAAGGAAATTTTTGAAAGAGCTTCTAACAAACAAACGGTGGTTAGACGAGGCATCGCATGTGGAGCTAAACGCAGTGTGCTTGGCGATTCTACAAAATAAACTACCACGAAAATTAGAAGATCCAGGGAGTTTTACGATTCCTTGTTTAATTGGTAGTTTATCTATAGATAATGCTTTAGCAGATCTAGGGGCAAGCATCAATGTCATGCCTTATAAACTGTTTAAACAACTAGGTCTAGGGAAACCCAAACAAATTAGGATGAGCATTCAATTAGCTGATAAAACCATTAGAGTTCCTAGGGGTATAATCGAAGATGTGCTAGTAAAAGTTGATAAATTTATATTCCCAGTAGACTTTGTCGTTTTAGACATGGATGAGGACAATAATATTCCTTTAATTTTAGGAAGACCCTTTTTAGCAACTGCTAAAACTAAAATTGATGTTGGTACAGGTGAACTCACATTCTGTGTAGGTGACGCGGATAGGACATCAAGTGAAAAAGGTGAGAACATAAATTCTATTAATGACCATTCGGTTCAACCTTCTTTTCAGGAAGCACCTCGGAAGTACACATCTGAGCCAGATCCTAGATCTCATGCAAACAAGGAAGTAATTCATGAGGAACGAAGGCTTCAGGTCGAGGAACTAGACGAGTGGAAGACACATTTCAAGGAGAAACTAGGAACACACGAAGCAAAACCGAGGGAACCCCCAAACGAGCTTATAGGAATAGCAAATCACTTCAAAATAGGAGATCAAGTATTGTTGGATGAGAAAGACCCTCAAATCGCCATCTCAAGACCCTCAAATCGCCATCTCAGACCGTAATACAAATGAAGAAATCCTTTTTATGGTACTGAATGTCTTCCCATACGGAACAGTCGAGGTAACTAATCCTGAATTCGAAACTTTTAAGGTAAACACTACTCGCCTCAAACCATACGTTGTTAGAATTGATAGCAGAAAAGAGGAGCTTCAACTCCTCAAACCACCATGACTATGTGAATGAAAGGTAAGTCTAGCTTAAGACTTTAAACCAGCACTTCTCGGGAGGCAACCCGAGCACTAACACCTTTAATTTTCATATCTTTGATTTTTAGCACCTAACTAAAGACTAACCAAGTTAAATAAAGCATAGGTTTCCGTGCCACATGGCCTTGCACACGGGCATGGCCGTAACCATGTGGGCATCACGGATTTACACACTGGCATGGCAGAGGTCGTGTAACACCCCAAAACCGACCCATGCGCTATGACCGGATTTGACATGTCACATGAGAAAACGTGTAAAATCCTTTTGATTCGTACTAAAATAGGTATTATTTTGTTATAATCAAGAAAAACAAGTTTGATTTGAAATATTTGATAAAATACAACTAATCTCGAAGGTTGATTGATAAATCGATAATTTGAACTAAAGATCTTATAAACTATGACTTTTGAAAATATTATTGAGAGAAAATTTCCAAGTTAAAATATTTATAAAAGTTTGTTATGAAATCCATTTGTTAATCTATTTAGGAAAACATTTATTTAAATTTTTAGAAAAATCCCCATTTAAAACAATTCAAGCAATATAATAAGTACGTCAATACATAAAGCAAAATAAAAATATTCCAGAGGCCTTATTACAACATAAAAACCCAAAATAGTAAAAGTACTAAAGTGAACGGAAATAGAAATCTAAAGTTCAATAAAAACCATTTCTGAAGTATGGCCTCCACCGAGTCATCCATGGCCCAATTCCACTTCACTGAGCATTACCTGCAAGGGTTAAGGAAACGGGGTGAGTTACTAGAACTCAGTGTATAATCCCCTTACCATTGTCCACTGGGCCTGAACCCATTTAGCATCAACTTGGGCCTAAGCCCATAATAACATCTTGGGCTTGAGCCCATATAACATAATCCTGGGTCGAAGCCCAATTACAAAATAGTATATATATATATAAATGCAAAGTATGCAACCCAACCCATCCATCCAATCTCTCCCCCGACCAACCAATCTCTCCTGTGGGGATCAAGTCAACCCACCCCGTCAGTCTCTCCAATTTGCAGACAAGCTGCCATTTATAATATTTTTGTGGCTAAGCCACCAGAGTATCATATACGGTAATATAATCGGCACACAGCCTTAATCACGATGGCACAAAGCCATATTTAAATTGGCACATAGCCATTATCAGAATTTGTGGCAATGCCACCGGTCTACACTTCTCTTCATTCAAGTTTCCCATCCCATGCAATATATAAAGATGCAATATGCATAGTAACATATAATATCCACATATAAATACAACCATTAATCTATAGAATATTTTTAATGAATTAGCCCATTATAGCATTTTGTAATAATTCGGCCCACTAAGGCATTTTAACAATTCGGCCCATAGGGCATTTCAGTAATTCAGTCCATAGGGGCATTTTGGTAATTCGGCCCATAGGGGCATTTCGGTAAATCGGTCCATAGGGACATTTTTGTAATTCTAACAACTTTAATGTCGATTTTGTCTAATCTATAAAAATAATGTACTTGATGCCAATTTCTCGTTTAGTGCCAATTTTACGATCTTTAGTCGTATAATAATAACAATCAACTATCAAACATGTTCTTAGAATCATAATCTACTGTAATTACGGTGTAAGATTACACACACGACACGGTAAGTATTAAACCGTCTTGATCGTCGGCACCTAAGACATCATAACACTCGGTTAATCTAACGAATGAGATTTTTATTAATCTAAATCTAAACCAAGCGATCTATTGAAACGCTTACCCTCGATATCGTGAACGACCATGATTTGTCTATTCTCACCGAATGATGGTCCACAACCCGGTGGGAAATCTCGAACCGCCGAATCCGCTCTACGCTTAAACTTAGGAGTAGGAATAGCAAATCCAGTCCTTTTGTGATCTCCAATTGCTTTCCCTTTCGAATCAGTACCACTTGCCTCCATTGGAAAAATCTTAATCAAAACGATATTACGTTGATATAAAACGATTATCTAAGGAAATAGGTTCGGCTTACCACTATTTTCGTAGAATCAACAAGTGGATAGATCGAGCGATTTAGTCTCTAAAAATAAACGATTAGTCACAACCACTATTCTATTTAGCAAACTAACCGGTCAACGAAAAAGATCATAATGAACCATAACGAATCCCTTACCTTAATGGTTATAAAACTGATTCTCACTGATTGTGCTTATGGCTACGGATGAATCAGAGGTAATAGATTCGGCCTTCCCACTATTACACTACAAAAAGGAAAATGATTAACAAAATGAAGGAATATGGGAAACACCATTTCAGTTTAGAAGAAAAATGAACAACCGAATGATGAGGAACACTCATTCAGCTAGAGGGAAAAGAGAATGAAAGGATTTGAATAAAAAAAAACACTTACCCGGTTTAATCAAGAAAGAAAAGTCCAACTTGTAAGATGGAGTAGAGAAGATGATCAATATTCAGCTATTGAAGAGAAAAGAATAAAGAAGATTCGGCTAACAAGGTTGTGTCGCTTAGAGAGAAAAGGAGAAGGTTGAAGAAATGGTAAAAAGAAAAGAGAAGATGAAGGATAGTACTAGATGGTTTCAGCTATCAAAAAGAAATGACCAAAAATGCATTGAAGATTACGGCCAAAACAAAGGAGAAAATGAACAAATGAACTAGGAGGTTTCGGCCAAAGCAAAAGAGAAATGAATTTGGAAAAGAGACACAAAATGGTCAAAGAGAAAAAGGATACCTTTCATGCACCAAAACTAACAAAATGATTCTAGCAAAATTCGGCTACCAAAACCCCCCTCCCAAACCGTGTATACTTTTAGCAAGAGAATAAAAATTGACCAAAAATCTTTCCAAAACATTTTCCCCAAAACCAGCGAACATATCCCCCTTCTTGCTCCTTTCTTTTACTCCTTTCCATACACTCCTCCTTACCATATTTCCTTAGCCACCTTTCCATAATGAAAAAGTCTCCCTTACCATAAATACACCCATGGCCGACACTGAGGAAGGAAGTACAAAAATTTAATCAAAAATTTTGCACTTGGTGGGATTCGAACTCCACCCTTCAAGCCCATACATTTGACGCCACACCACTTCTCTACTAGCTTCACTTGTGCTAGAAAAATGCACACTTATTTCCTTAAGCATTGATGCCACTTACCTTCTCTCCTTAAAGTGCTTAAATACAAAATTTTGCTAAGGCCCAAATCAACCCCGAGCCTTCTTAGGACCCCCAAAACATACACAATTAATATTTTTAACTAGCCTAATGCAAAAAGTAATGCAACACATAAAAATCTAATTTTAGGATGTTACAATTCTATCCCCTTAAAGAAATTTCAGCCTCGAAATTTACCTGATTAAAAGAGATGAGGATATTATTGCCGAATCGCGTCCTCTGTCTCCCATGTAGCCTCCTTTGATCCGTGACTACGCCATATAACTTTGACTAACAGTACTGGCTTTCTTCTCAGCACCTTAATGTCCCAATCTAAAATCTATACTGGCTCCTCCTCAAAAGACAAGTCAGGTCTTAACTCAACTTCCTCCACTGGTACAACATGAGAAGGATCCGAACGATAACGTCTTAACATAGAGACATGGAATACACTATGTATCTGACTTAACTCCGGAGGTAACTCAAGTTGATATGCCACTGGTCCAATACGCTTCAGTACACGGTACGGTCCGATGAACCTAGGGCTCAACTTGCCTTTCTGCCCAAATATAAAGATCTTCTTCCAAGGTGAGACCTTCAGAAAGACCTAATCACCCACCGCAAATTCTATATCTTTACGCTTCAGATCCGCGTACGATTTCTGTCTGTCTGAAGCTTCCTTTAATCATGCCCAAATTACCTTTACTTTTTCTTACGTCTCCGAGATCAACTTAGGACCCAACAACTGTCGCTCCCCCAGCTTAGTCCAACAAATAAGAGTACGACACCTACGACCATACAACGACTCGTAAGGTGCCATCTGGATGCTGGATTGATAGCTTTTGTTGTATGCAAACTCCGCCAAAGGTAGAAAATCTTCCCAACTACCCCTGAAATCGATCACACAGCCTTTTAACATGTCTTCCAAAATCTGAATAACCCTCTCTGACTGACCATCTGTCTGCGGGTGAAACGCCGTGCTGAAATTTAACCTTGTTCCTAAAGCTTCATGCAAAGCCTTCCAAAATCGCGATGTAAACCTAGGGTCCCTGTCCGATATAATAGACACTGGTACTCCATGCAATCTAACGACTTCTACTATATACAACTTGGCCAACTTCTGCAATGAATAATCCATACGAACAGGTAGGAAATGAGCAGTCTTCGTTAACCGATCCACTATAACCCATACTGAATCTTTCTTAGTAGGCGTTAAGGGTAACCCACTAACAAAGTCCATCGTTATTCTTTCCCATTTCCATAATGGAATTTTCACCAGTTGAAGTAACCCTGACGGCAATTGATGTTTCGCCTTCACCTGCTGACATGTCAAGCACTTACTCACGAAATCGAGAACCTCCGTTTCAACCCCGCCACCAATATCATTTCACGGAGTTCTCGGTACACCTTATTTCCCCCGGGGTGCATAGCATATGGACTACTATGCGCCTCACGCAAAATTATTTGCCTCAATTACAAATCCTTGGGCATACAAACTCTTCCGCGAAAACACAATACTCCATCACTATTCAGTCCAAAATCTCCTATCTCACCACCTTAATCTGACTTACTCATGCAGGCTTCACCTGAAGTTCGGCTAGTAGACTACCATCTTCATAAGGACTGAGATGAGCGAACATCGCTCTCAAATCTGATATCACCTTACGACTCAACGCATCTGCCACTACGTTAGCCTTTCTGGGATGATACTCCATTGAGAAGTCATAATCCTTCAATAGTTATATCCACCTCCGTTGTCTTAAGTTCAACTCCTTCTGGGTAAGGAGGTACTTTAGACTCTTATGATCCGTATAGATAATCGACTTCTCCCCGTATAGATAGTGTCTCCAAATCTTCAGAGTAAACACCACTGCAGCTAACTCCAAGTCGTGCGTGGGATAGTTCACCTCATGCGGCCTTAATTGACGAGATGCATAGGCCACCACCTTTCCCCCTTGCATCAACACACATCCCAAGCCCGTGTGTGACGCACCACAATAAACAATAAACTCCTTAGCAGCCTCAGGTTGAATCAATATTGGTGCCTCTGTCAGAATCTTCTTCAATTTCTCAAAGCTCTCTTGCTGCTTATCTGACAACACAAACGGTACTCCCTTACGCAATAGCTTAGTTAGGGGTGCAGCAATCAACGACAACCCCTCAACGAACCGCCTGTAATACCCAGCCAAGCCCAGAAAACTCTGAATTTTGGCCACTGTCTTTGGTGGTTTCCAATCCAATACAGCCTCGAATTTTTGGGGATCAACTCTAATTCCTTCGGCAGACACAACATGCCCCAAAAAGGTCACCTCCTTCAGCCAAAATTCACACTTACTGCATTTGGCATACAGTTGCTTCTCCCTTAATATCTGCAATACTACCCGTAGATGCGAATCGTGCTATTCTTCATTTTTCGAGTACACCAAGATGTTATCTATGAACACTACCACAAACCGGTCTAGATAGGGTTGGAAGACTCAGTTCATCATGTCGATAAATGCAGCTGGTGCATTTGTCAACCCAAACGGCATCACCAAGAACTCGTAATGCCCATAATAAGATCGAACTTGCCGAATGGCAGTTCCATCAAATCCGCCAGAAAAAATTCCCCTTGAATTTCTAAGGGCACCTCCCTAAACAACTTATTTACTATCACTGACTGTCCTAAAGGGCTAATCACAGTTATTTCTCTAGCAGTAATCTCAAATCTCATGTTCAAGGTTCCAGACACATCACAAGCAACATACGAATGGGTGGATCCAATATCTATCAAAGCAGTAACATGTACATCAGCTATGAAAAACGTACCGGTTATGACGTTAGGTGCATCGCCGTCCTCTCGACGTCTGACCGCGTAGACCAGACCTGGCTGTCTCGCCTCTGCATTACCCTTATTATCGGTACCTCTACCCGGTGCACCCTAACCTCATTCTACACCATTACCACCTCGACCTAACCCACAGCTTCTCGGCGGCTGCTGAGCGCCTCCAGCTGGCGGTGCAAAATCGTTACGAACACCCTGAGTATGAGCAGGCTGTCGAGGACAATCCTTAAACTGGTGATCCTTGGAACCACATCTGAAACAACCACCGGTTCTCTTCCAACATTCACCCGAGTGAAGTCTCCTACAATCCGCACAAGGTCAGAATCGATTAGTAGCATTTGGAGCACCCTTCGAACCGGTCCTCATTTACGGCCCTTTTCTGAAAACCTCTAGCAGGACCTGAGTACCCAGAGTCTCTCTTGTTCCTGCCCCTATCCTTGTCTCGGTTTTGCCGTTTCGAGTGCTTAACCTCCTCAGCTATCTTAGCTTTTTCCACCAGTGTGGCAAAATTCCTCTCCTTCTGTGGGGCTATCAGTACCCGCAACTCATCACGCAATCCATCCTCAAAACGCATACAGCGTTCATAATCAGTCGGCACTATTCCCTGGGCATACCAACTCAGACGCAGAAATTTTGCCTCATATGCTGCCACAGATTTACCTCATTGAACCAGATTCAAGAACTCCTTCCTTCGGGCATCCACATAGCTAGCACCGACATATTTTCCTTGAAATACGGTTTTAAAGAATTCCCAGGTAATACGATCGGCCTGAGTGCTTTCCCGGACAGTGAGCCACCATTGATACGCCTCATCTCTCAATAAAGACACCACTCCTTTCAGTTCCTGCTCGGCGGTGCAATCCAAATCGTCCATGATTCACTCCACCGCCTCAAGCCAGTACTCCGCTACATTTGGGGCTAAACCCGAGATACCCCTAAAAACCTCAGCTCCATTCGATCTGAGTCGCTCCGATATTGACCCACGAGCTGCTGTCCCAGTTCTTGCCCCATTAACCCTTTCCAGAACTCGCAATATTGCTTGGGACAAAGCGTTGTCCTCTCTCGTGTGATCATGTGACCCAGCTTCAGTCACAGGTGATGCAGGTGCGTCCATTTTCGGCATATGTCCCGATGCCTCAGATACAACTCTAGCGCCACGGCCTCTACCACGGCCACGTCTACCACGTCCACGTCCTCTAGCAGTCATATTTGCTAATTCGATTTAATCTGATTAAGAGTCTTATGAATCAGTATGCTATTTTAGTGTTTATTAAACAATATTTTATGAGGTATAGAAAGTAAAGTCGTTTTCGCAAAACGCATCCTATAGTATCAATCTCTATAGTTTCAGCTCCTAAAACTAAAAGTTCTAGAGTATTTCTATTTTGTGGAGTTTTCTTACCACAGTCATAACACAATAATCATAATCATAAAATGATAACATATACTTACTTGACTTGGTGTCGGATACCCGTGGTGCCATACTTCCTTTAGAACATGCATGTATATATTAAGATTTTAAACAGCTTTGGAAAATGTTTTTGAACCCAAGCCACAACCGAGTTTTGTAACTGGGCTTTGATACCATAAAATGTAACACCCCAAACCCGACCCATGCGCTATGACTGGATTTGACATGTCACATGAGAAAACGTGTAAAATCTTTTTAATTCGTACTAAAATAGGTATTATTTTGTTATAATCAATAAAAACAAGTTTGGTTTGAAATATTTGATAAAATACAACTAATCTCGAAGGTTGATTAATAAATCAATAATTTGAACTAAAGATCTTATAAACTATGACTTTTGAAAATATTATTGAGAGAAAATTTCCAAGTTAAAATATTTATAAAAGTTTGTTATGAAATCCATTTGTTAATCTATTTAGGAAAACCTTTATTTAAATTTTTAGAAAAATCCCCGTTTAAAACAATTCAAGCAATATAATAAGTACGTCAAAACATAAAGTAAAATAAAAATATTATAGAGGCCTTATTACAACATAAAAACCCAAAATAGTAAAAGTACTAAAGTGAACGGAAATAGAAATCTAAAGTTCAATAAAAACCATTTCTGAAGTATGGCCTCCACCTAGTCATCCATGGCCCAAGTCCACTTCACTAAGCATTACCTGCAAGGGTTAAGGAAACGGGGTGAGTTACTAGAACTCAGTGTATAATCCCCTTATCGTTGTCCACTGGGCCTGAACCCATTTAGCATCAACTTGGGCCTAAGCCCATAATAACATCTTGGGCCTAAGCCCATATAACATAATCTTGGGCCGAAGCCCAATTACAAAATAGTATATATATATAAATGCAAAGTATGTAACCCAACCCATCCATCCAATCTCTCCCCCGACCAACCAATCTCTCCTGTGGGGATCAAGTCAACCCACCCCGCAAGTCTCTCCAATTCCCAGACAAGCTGCCTTTTATAATATTTTTGTGGCTAAGCCACCAGAGTATCATATACAATAATATAATCGGCACACAGCCTTAATCACGATGGCACAAAGCCATATTTAAATTGGCACATAGCAATTATCAGAATTTGTGGCAATGCCACCGGTCTACACTTCTCTTCATTCAAGTTTCCCATCCCATGCAATATATAAAGATGCAATATGCATAGTAACGTATAATATCCACATATAAATACAACCATTAATCTATAGAATATTTTTAATGAATCAGCCCATTATAGCATTTTGTAATAATTCGGCCCACTAAGGCATTTTAACAATTCGACCCATAGGGCATTTCGGTAATTCGGCCCATAAGGGCATTTTAGTAATTTGACCCATAGGGGCATTTCGGTAAATCGGTCTATAGGGACATTTTCGTAATTCTAACAACTTTAATGCCAATTTTGTCAAATCTATAAAAATAATGTACTTTATGCCAATTTCTCGTTTAATGCCAATTTTACGATCTTTAGTCGTATAATTATAACAATCAACTATCAAACATGTTACCGAATCATAATCTACAGAATTACGGTGTGAGATTACACACCTGATTACGGTAAGTATTAAACCGTCTTGATCGTCGGCACCTAAGACATCATAACACTCGGTTAATTTAACGAACGAGATTTTTATTAATCTAAATCTAAACCAAGCAATCTATTGAAACGCTTACCCTCGATATCGTGAACGACCACGATTTGTCTATTCTCACCGGATGATGGTCCACATCCCGGTGGGAAATCTCGAACCGCCAAAACCGCTCTACGCTTAAACTTAGGAGTAGGAATAGCAAATCTAGTCCTTTTGTGATCTCCACTTGCTTTCCCTTTCGAATCAGTACCACTTGCCTCCATTGGAAAAATCTTAATCAAAACGATATTACGTTGCTATAAAACGATTATCTAAGGAAATAGGTTCGACTTACCACTATTTTCGTAGAATCCACAAGTGGATAGATCGAGCAATTTAGTCCCTAAAAATAAATGATTAGTCACAACCACTATTCCGTTTAGCAAACTAACCGGTCAACGAAAAAGATCATAATGAACCATAACGAATCCCTTACCTTAATGGTTATAAAATCGATTCTCACTGATTGTGCTTATGGCTATGGATGAATCAGAGGTAATACATTCAGCCTTCCCACTATTACACTACAAAAAGGAAAATGATTAACAAAATGAAGGAATATGGGAAACACCATTTTGGTTTAGAAGAAAAATGAACAACCGAATGATGAGGAACACTCATTCGGCTAGAGGGAAAAGAGAATGAAAGGATTTGAATAAAAAAACACTTACCCGGTTTAATCAAGAAAGAAAAGTCCAACTTGTAAGATGGAGAAGAGAAGATGATCAATATTCGACTATTGAAGAGAAAAGAATAAAGAAGATTCGGCCAACAAGGTTGTGTCGCTTAGAGAGAAAAGGAGAAGGTTGAAGAAATGGTAGAAAGAAAAGAGAAGATGAAGGATAGTACTAGATGGTTTCGGCTATCAAAAAGAAATGACCAAAAATGCATTGAAGATTTCGGCCAAAACAAAGGAGAAAATGAACAAATGAACTAGGAGGTTTCGACCAAAGCAAAAGAGAAATGAATTTGGAAAAGAGACAAAAAATGGTCAAAGAGAAAATGGATACCTTTCATGCACCAAAACTAACAAAATGATTCTAGCAAAATTCGGCTACCAAAACCCCCTCCCAAACCGTGTATACTTTTAACAAGTGAATAAAAATTGACCAAAAATCTTTCCAAAACATTTTCCCCAAAATCGACCAACATATCCCCCTTCTTGCTCCTTTCTTTTACTCCTTTCCAAACACTCCTCCTTACCATATTTCCTTAGCCACCTTTCCATAATGAAAAAGTCTCCCTTACCATAAATACACCCATGGCCGACACTTAGGAAGGAAGTACAAAAAATTAATCAAAAATTTTGCACTTGGTGGGATTCGAACTCCACCCTTCAAGCCCATACATTTGACGCCACACCACTCCTCTACTAGCTTCACTTGTGCTAGGAAAATGCACACTTATTTCCTTAAGCATTGATGCCACTTACTTTCTCTCCTTAAAGTGCTTAAATACAAAATTTTACTAAGGCCCAAATCAACCCCGAGCCTTATTAGGACTCCCAAAACATACACAATTAATATTTTTAACTAGCCTAACGCAAAAAGTAATGCAACACATATAATTCTAATTTCAGGATGTTACAGGTCGTACGAGCCAAGGACGAAAAATCCCCAGATCACGGACGGCTATAAATTGCCACAACCATATGATATGGTCGTGGCCGACACTGAGGAAGTCACACGGGTATGAGACACGCCCGTGCTTTGAGGCCGTGGCCGACACTAAGAAAGAGACATGGGCATGGAGACCTCTACACAGGCGTGGAAGAAACGAACGAGCCACCACACGGTCGTGCGATACGGCCGTGTGACCGAACACGCCTATAGCACACGAGCGTGGACAGCACCAGGTCCTTGTTTCTTATTTAAGGCCCCCCTTCTTCTCACTTTCTCCCCAAATTCTTCTTCAACCAACCCCCAGCCACCACACCCCTTTCTATCCTCTTCATTCACTTTCTGTTCCCCTTCCCTTTATTCCCTTTCCTTTCACCATCGTCACCACCATCCCTATGCTGAAGAAGCAAAAGGACCCTAGCACAAGTCTCCCCGTGTGAGACCAATCTACATAAGTTCATGCCGGCCACTTCATTTACTTGACAAGCCAAGGACATTTGAGTCCAATTATTTTACCTATGTTTTTTCTCTTCTCCTTTATTTTCCTTCTCTTTGACTCTCTTATGCTTAAACTAACCTAATTTATGTTAGTTTCTTGGTTTTAGGTTCTAAAGGCTGCTTGGGAATCACCCCACCATGACCCTAGACACCACCGCCACAGGAATGTCTTCCTTACACTCGGCCTGAATTTCCCTATTTTTTTCTCTAACTCCATCCAGAATTCAAGAAGTTTCACCTCTTTCCCTCTCTTTTGCTTTTCTTATTATAATTGTTTTAATTGTACATTGAGGATAATGTACATCTTAAGTGTGGGGGGTGAAATTTATCGTGAAAAGTACCTAACTTTTTGCATTATTCTCAAATCCCTGAATTATATCTTGTTCTTAAATAATTTTCTCATATTATTATTAGAATGAAATTTCTTTTGATTTATGATTTTTGTTGATATGTTTTGGATTAAGTCATAGTTAATTATGCAGAGATGATTTAAACTTTAGGAGAATAGAGAATCAAGCATGACGAGTTTATTTTCAAAATTAAAAAAATTGCTAGGTTGTCCACCTAAATCTAATTATTACCTTGAAGTTTGAAATTTACAAAGTTGACATCAAAAGCCCATAATTTTTTTTGTGAGATCTTGAGCCTTTTAGAGCATACATTCCTTTTCGTGCTCACTTTTTTTTTGATTATGAGTATGTCAACATTGATTTGTTATTCTAGAACTTGCTTCGATTATACATGTCGAGACCACACCTATGATTTGATATACTTAGATGATAAAGGCACTTAGGTTTTAACCCACTTATTCCACTAAAAAGCCTACCTTCATAATTAACCCCTAGTGAACCCCTATTGAGACTAACAACCCAGTTCTTGACTCACCCATTAATATTAACCCAAAACCCACTTTGTATTTGTTATCGCCATTTCTCTTGACTACCCTTAGATCGAGATTTGATTTGATCGGTTACTTAACTATTTCCTCTATTTCAGTTATCAAATTCTATATTATTGTACTTAATGATTTGTACTTAAAAAAAACTATTTATTAGGAATCTATTCATTATTACTTCTTTGTTATTGGAGCTTAAGCAATTAATTTTATAATTTGAGAAGAAGCTCATGTTATTAGTATTAAGTTTCCAATTGATGTAATTATTCAGTATTAGTCCAACTTTCTAGTTAGGTAATTTGACAATTCAGTCTCGATACTAACCCTCTAATTCAAGCCTTTATCCACACCTTTAACCCAAGCCTCGTTACAACCCATAAAAGACCTTTTGATTTGTGTATCATATCATTTTACAGTGGTGGAGATTTGATTTTCATGCAAGCTTATGGGATTAACTTTTCATGTTTGACTTCTGAGTGCTTATTTTTGAACCTTAAACACTTTGAGTGATTTGAGTGAACCTTTAGTGAGGATGTCAATTTTTGTCGATTTTGAATTAAAGGTAATTATTTAGGTAAGGGGAAACACCTATTTTTCGTACTATAAAAACTATGACTTTGATTGTTTGAATCTTTAGGAACCTTCTGGTTAAATTATCAATGTATGAATTACCTATGAATTATGATGAAACATTATTGATGAAGGTTATGAATTGAGGGGAGTTAATTTTAATTGTGAGTTGAGAATTTTGCTTGAGGACAAGCAAATGCTTAAGTGTGGGGGTATTTGATAAACCGTAATATATACATATTTTAATCTCACATTTAGCATACTTTTTGGATGATTTATCCTATGAATTGTGGAATTTGATGCTCCTAATCCTTTAATTTCATGTTTTATACTTAGAGAAGCATCAAAGGATGAAAGGAAAGAGAAACGGGCTAAAAACAGAGCAAATGGACTTACCTTAGAGACTCACACGGCCTGGACTATCACCCACGACCGTGCGTTTCGAGTAACAACCGAGACACGACCTAGAACATCATACACGACCAGATCACACAGCCGTGTGTGGCAAACAGGATCGACCACGGGTGTTGCACACGGGCGTGTCCCTACTATAGCCAAGACGAGTTTCATTCGGAATAGGATACTTGTGGGCCAAGAAAGACATTCCGAAGCCTATATAAACGCCCTAAGTATAACCTAAAAAAGGAGTCTTTGGTCAGGGGCGAAGCCAGAGAGGGCTGAACTCAGGGAATTACTCCAAGAAAGCCAGTTGATCCATCTCAGAAGCCGGAATCACATTCAAGACGGAAGATCTTCTCTTCAATTTCCTTCAAGGGGTTTTAGGGTTTTTCTTATGTTTTTTTATTTACTTTCTTCTGAGATATATTCTTTTATAATCATGAACTAAACCCCTCAAATACATGAGGGGGATGAAACCTAAGACGGATCTTATTATTGTTTTCTGAACTATATGATAAATACTTGATTTGTTCTTAATTATGTGTTCTTAATTCTTGTTTTAATATTTCAGGATATTGATTCAAGTATTGATGTGCTTAGGCAGTGGAGCAAAAGTCCCTGTTTAAGAGTAGATCTAGCATAATTAAGCGGAGTTGATCGCAACCCTAGAGATAGGATGACGAAAATCTGAAGGATTAGGGTCAAACCTAGTATGGGAGTCCATAGATCGAGTTAATGCAACACTAGGGGTTTTAATTAGAAAGATATTTCAATTAATCAAGCTAGGGTTAGACGTTAGTAGCCTCGAAAGAGGTATTAATATAAATTAGGGAATCCTACGGATCAAGTCAAGTGAATAAATTGTCTGGTTCAGCGTTAAATAACAAGTGAAGTCTAGGTGGATTCTTCCTCGGGTATAGTCTTAATCAATTTGTTTTTCCCAAAAGTATTTTACCAATTCACTCTCTTTGTATTAGCATCCTTAGTTTAGTAATTAGTTAGATAAACATCAATTCTCTTAATACTTAGGCTAAATAATAAAAAGATAATAACTACTAGTACTCTTAGTTCCTTTGGGTTCGACATTCCGATCTTGCCACTAAGCTATACTACTGTTCGATAGGTGCACTTGCCTCAATCGTGGTGATAGTTAGTTTCTAGGCTCGATCATTCATTATATAAATATTAGAACTCTCAGACAAGATCAAACATCTTATGTGCTATTTAGTTCAACTAATTCACAAGCATTTCTAAGCATGATTCATCCATCAACTTACCATTACAATAGGACATCTTCTCATCAATAATATACCAACTTTTCATCACATAACATAGATCAATATTACCATATGCACATCCATTAACAAACAATATCACATAACTTTTATACCACTTTTAAAACATAACCATTTCAACTAATACATGCGACACTTAATATCTATACATATTCAAAAGGTACCACAGTATGATTGGATAGTGTGATGACGATCCTCGACCCTTCAGTAGCTTTAATGATCTACAAAATAATGCAAACACACACACAGTAAGCTTTCAAAAGCTTAGTAAGCCATATACAAATAAACTTAACATATAAACATTAAGTATCATATCAAACACAAGATCATTCATATATATATATATCAATTGCAATTTCTTAATATATCCTCGGCTCTTTTGTATATCCATTTCTTACCATCAATATTATGTCTCCAAATACCTCATTTGATCATAGCACATTTTCACATATATCACATTTTTTATTTCATCAAATCTAAGCATATATTTCACCTAGGTAAGTTCATTTATATATATACTTACCTTTCATACACACACCTAGTGTATATTTCAAACGTACCTGATTCAGTTATACATTTCATATAGTCTTTCGTTTTCTCAAAATTACCTGTTGAACCATATGGAATCAAATAGAATACTCGAAATAATCAGAATAATCGTACAATGCCAACATCCCAGACGTGGTCTTACATGTAACCGAATATCGATGCCACTGTCCCAGATAGGGTCTTACACGAATCAAATACGATGCCAATGTCCCATACATGGTCTTACACGTAAATATCAAATCGATGCCAACGTCCCAGATGTGGTCTTACACGATATCACATATCAAAAACCTATGTCATGACATATGAAATCTATCTATTCCTAGGTTCGTACGGGACTTTTCGAATATTGACACTTTGTCGATGCTTTCTCAAATTTCATGTCTATAACTTCTCGTATACATTCATCACAATTAAATTTCATAAGTACATAAATAAACCAATTCAAATACATTTATTTGTATATAGACTTACCTCGGATTCGGATAAACAGACGGATTCGACTATTCGATCACTTTCGACTTTTCGCGGTCTAAATATGTTTTCTTTGGTTCTTGATCTATACATACTCAAATTTAACTCTTTTATTCACCAATTCATTCAATTCGATCCAAGAACACACATTTAGGGCAATTTACAAATTAGTCCTCATATTTTCACATTTTGACATTTTAGGCCTTATTTCACAAAATCACAAAATACACATAATTCAATATAACCCATGCTTAGCCGAATTCTCTATAGGCCCCTAGAAGCCCATATTTTTCATTTATTTCACAATTTAGTCCTTCAAAATATTATTTTCTCAATTTAATCCAATTTACTCAAATTCACCAAAAATTCAAAGACAAACTATGTTAATCTATCACATATCTTTCATATTTCATCCTCAAACATCACAAAACTCATGAATTCCTCAATGGCACATTTCAAAATCATCATCAATTTACAAAATTAAGACATGGGTTTTGAAGTACTCGAAGCAACGATTACAAAAACGTAGAAATTATCAAAAACCGAAACCAAAACATACCTTAATTATTGCTTATAGCTAGCCGAACCCTAGGAACTCTTTTTTTCTTCTTTTTCTCTTAAAATTCGGCAATGGTGATGAAAAGATGAACACTTTATGTTTTGTTTTATTTTTATTTACAAATTTAGCTAATTACTAAACTAGCCTTTTTATTTTCATTTGAATTCCACTATCTTAAGGCATTTTTGTCCATCAAATATTCATATGGTTTAATAACAATATAAGGACTCCATATAATAAAAGCCATAGCAAATAGATACTTTTACATATGGCATGTTAGTTTTGCATTTAACATATTTTAGTCCCTTTATCAAATTAAGCACACAAACAGATAAATTAATTCACGAAACTTTTACACATGCTTAATCACATACTGTAGGCACGGAAAAATAAGATTCAAATATTTTTTAGACTCAAATTTGTGGTCTCGAAACCACTATTCCGACTAGGGTCTAAACCGGACTGTTACATTATGTCTGTTGAGGAGATCCAGATTAGATTGGATTTGACTTTTGAGGAAGAGCCAGTTTTGATTTTGGATCATGATGTTAAGGTTCTGAGAAGGAAGTCTATTTAGTTAGTAAAGGTTCTATGGCGGAATCATGGCACTGAGCAAGCCACGTGGGAACCTGAGGACTTGATGCGTCAGCAATATCCTCATCTGTTCTGATCAGGTAAATTTTGAGGTCAAAATTTCTTTTAGGGGGTAGAGTTGTAACGCCCTAAATAATTTATTTCTATTTCTGTAAATATCTGACGTAAGTGTGTATCTGCTTCAGTGGCTAAGTATTCTGGGTGTGTATAGGAGGTCTTGGGTTTAAGTCCCATAATTGCAAACTTTTTTATTTTAGATCCTAGCCTTAACCTTGTTGAGTGGGCTTATAATGAATTGTCTGTCAATTCATATCAGAATGAGCCTGCCGGTTCGAGTGGTAAGAAGTTGGTGTGTGGGAGGTCCTGTGTTCGAATCCCTGCGTTGGCGTGGGTATTAATTTTTGCTCAGCTGACTGAGAGAGTTTGGATGGGATTGGGAGTCTGTGTGAGTGGGTAGTTGTGATTGAGAAGATAGTGGGGAGTTGGGATATGGGGAGTTATCAAAAATTTTTTTTGTTTTTGTTTTTCCAAAAATTTGGTTTTCTCTCTCTCAAAAGAATTTGACGTTGGTGTTCCATTTCCTCTGCATTTTTCTATCATTGGATAATTCTTCTCATTTACTCTCTATTTTTTATCAATCTAATTCTTCAATGGCGGTATTTCGGCTTTTCGGTGTTCTTGTGGGATTGGTAATTTTTGTAAGTGGTTTCGGTTGGATTTCTTTGTTAGTTAGTGTGTGGGTTCTTATTGGGGGTTTTAATTTTTGTAAGGTTGCGTTGGAGAAGGCGGTGTTGCTGTGGATTTTGCTTCAACGGATTGAATTGTTTGTGCAGTCGTTCTAGTTAATGGTAAGTGTGTGCGCGCATTGTTTCATTTAGCGTTGTTGTGTTGCAATTCATTTTTTAAAGGTGTTTGGTATTCTGTTTTTAGGTGCTGGTGGTCTCGGGGCTAGTTTCACATCATAACTGTAATAGGTGTGTTCCCAAAATGTGAAAAATAGAGTTTCGATAAAAGTCAAAATTGCTTACTGTCGACGCCACATGGGCGTGTGGCTGGCCGTGTACGAGACACGGTTGTGTGGTCAATGAGGGCATAGCCGTGCGCAAGACACAGCTGTGTGATGGTGTGAGCGTGGCTGGACGAGGCACACGGGCTAGGCCAAGTAGGCCATGTGGGCCACACGGGCAAGGCCAATCTGGGCATGTGGGCCACACGGGTAAACTACACGGGCATGTGGGCCCATATTTCTAAAATTTTCCCTAGGGTTGCATGGGTCGTTCCGATTGACTGTGGGCCTACCATAGGGTCAATAAGGGCTAACCAAACCCTAGGACATGTGATCTGTTAATCTGATAGTATGCTCTGAGTAGGATACTGTTATGCATGTCTGATTATTCTGCTATATATATATATCTGATATTTGTATACACGTATGTTAAGCATGATAATTCTGAATATGTATAAATAAATATATCTTATTGGGCTGTAATTTGTATATGTGGACGAAGTGTTTTGTATGGCGATCATCGCCTATATTCTGGCAGCTTGGCTGCATATTATCTGATTGGTGTCATAATGGCACGATATGGTGTGTAGGGATAGGTGGGTGTTTTAACCCCACATGGTGTGATGGGATGGTCGGAGTTGGTGTGCAGAGGATGGGGGTAGGATTCTGTATATCTGATCTGCATATCTATTTCTGTTATCTGTATCTGAAAAGGACTTAAGTCTGGATCTGTATCTAACTGTATATGAGCTTACTGTATGTATTGCATATCTATTTCTGTTGGGTTACACACTGAGTTTTACAAAAACTCACATTCGTTTTTCTATTCTATTCAGGTAATCCAAAGACTTAGACAGGTCGATGTGACGAAGGCTCAGCGGTGACCACTTGATTGAGAACTATTTTACTTAATAATTTACGGTTTTTATTTATATTTTTGGTTTTGTTCGAGAGCTTGTAATTTTTGGGACTCTCTGGACTGTTGGTTTTTATTTTGGTTTTTGGATGCGTTTTTAACTCTTTCATTGTGATTCTTGGTTAAAATCACGATTTAACGAAAATTAAGGCTTTATGAAAATAAAAACTGGATTTCTAAAATATAACGGTTCTAAGACTTCCGCTGTAAATTATGTTTTGGAAAATAAATTGATTAAATAACATTTTCAATAAAAGTTGTAATAACAAAAATTGGTTACAAAGCTTCAATGAATCTGCACTGTTTTCAAAACCCCTTTACTGTAATATTACCAAATTCGGCCATAACGTCTAGGTCGGGTTTGGGGTGTTACAGGATAACTAAATGGGAAAATTTTAACCAATAAGTAAGGGGGAAAACCTATGTTTTTTCTAGTGCTATCAGCTGACCGTGATGGTAAATGATCAGCAGGTTACCGTCAATGTGTTTAATGCTTTGAAATATGCTGATGTTAATGATGAATGCCATGTCGTGGGGTTAATAGAAACAACAATGGATTAGTTCAAAAGATATTGCCATAGCAATTCTGACAGTAACGACGACTCACTTGAGTAGAGTGATACAGTAAGTCTTGAGGAATTCGGTGAATTTATGGTAGCCAAGCAGATAGTGGATAGACCAGGGAAGAAGTTTGAATCCTTGGATTTATCAAATCGTCCTTTCAATCCTCCTAAACCTTCTATAGAGGAACCTCCTACACTGGAGTTAAAACCTTTGCCACAGCATTTGAAGTATGCATATTTGGGCGACAATAGAACTTTGCCGGTAGTAATTTCTACGGAGTTGATACCCGAGCAAGAAGTAAGGTTGTTACAAGTTCTTCGACGATTCAAAAGGGCATTGGGATGGACCCTAGCTGACATAAAGGGAATTAGCCCTGCATTCTGCATGCCTAAGAGTTTGTTGGAGGATTGCCCCAACAATTCCATTGAACAGCAATGAAGACTAAATCTGATCATGAAAGAATTTGTCAAGAAAGATATTATTAAGTGGCTTGAAGCTAGCATTATTTACCCATTTTTGGACAACTCATGGGTGAGTCCTGCGCAATGTGTACCCAAGAAAGGAGGTGTCATAATGGTAACTAATGACAACAATGAGCTCATACCAACTCACACTATCACGGGATGGATAGTATGTATGAATTATCACAAGCTTAACAAGGCAACAAGGAAAGACCATTTTCCCCTACCATTCATTGATCAGATGTTGGATAGGTTAGCTGGGAAAGCTTTCTAATATATTTTTAGATGGTTATTCAGGATATAATCAGATTGTCCTAGCTACCAATGACCAAGAGAAGACAACTTTCACATGTCTATATGGTACTTTCACGTTCAGACGGATGCCGTTTGAGTTATGTAATGCCCCGAAAACTTTTCAATGTTGTATGATAGCCATATTCTCTAACATGGTGAAAAATTTTCTTGAAGTCTTTATGGACGATTTTTCTGTGTTCGGGAATGATTTTGAAGATTGTTAGAAAAATCTAGAATTGATTTGTGCCGCTGTGAAGAAATGAATCTTGTTTAAATTGGGAGAAATGCCACTTCATGGTTCGTGAAGGAATTGGGGCATAGGATATCACAGAGAGGAATTGAAGTAGACAAAGAAAAAATTAAAGTGATAGAAAAACTACCACCTCCCACCAGTGTCAAAGGTATTAGAAGTCTCTTAGGTCATATGGGTTTTTATAGAAGATTCATTAAGGATTTTTCGAAGATATCTAAACCCTTGTGCACTTTGTTGGAGCAAAATAGACCTTTCAATTTTGATGAACAGTGTTTGGCAGCCTTTGAAAAGTTAAAGAAAAAACTCATAGCAGCACTGATTGTAATGATTATGCTGTGGGAGCCATCCTGGTGCAAAGGAAAGACAAAATACTATAGGCAATATACTATGCTAGTAGAACCTTATCAGAAGCACATCTTAATTACACCACCACAAAAAAAGAGTTATTGGCTGTGGTGTTCACATTTGATAAATTTCATTCTTACCTAGTGGGTATAAAGGTCATAGTCTACACAGATCACTCTGCTATTAAGTATCTAATGAGAAAAAAAAGATGATAAGTCGACGTTGATTAGGTGGATATTGTTGCTCCAGGAGTTTGACTTAAAAATTAGAGATTGGAAAGGGACTGAGAATCAAGTGGTTGATCACTTGTCAACGATAGAATTGGGAAGTGAAGGTAGTCATGATACACTTATTAAAGAAGAATTTTCATATGAATATTTGTTAATTTCTACGGCATTACCTTGGTATGCCGACAAAGTTTACTATTTAGTGAGTGGTGTGTTGCCACCTGATCTCAACAGTCAAAGAAGATAAAATTTTCTTCATGATGCCAAACACTATTATTGGGATGAACTTTTCTTGTTTAAACATTGTGCTGGTCAAATAATTAGGAAATGTGTTCCTGATGATGAAATACATAGCATTCTACAGCATTGTCATCTAGCTCTGTACGGGGGACATTTTGGAGGAATGAGGACTTCTACCAAAGTACTTCAGTCAGGATTTTATTGGCCAAGTATGTTCAAGGATGCTTATGAATTCTATCAGTCATGGGACCGTTGTCAGAGAACAGGGAATCTGTCTAGGAGACACGAAATGCCATTGCAAAGTATATTAGAGATTGAGTTGTTTGATATATGGGGAATAAACTTTATGGGTCCATTTCCACCGTCAGTGGGAAAGGTGTACATATTGTTAGCAGTGGACTATGTCTCTAAGTGGGTCAATGTTGTTGCCCTTCCTACTAATGATGCAAGGTTAGCAATAAAGTTTTCATACAAGAACATTTTTACAAGATTTGGTACACCTAGAGACATTATTAGTGATGAGGGGTGTCATTTTGACTGTAAGCTGGTAGCTAATGCTTTACAGTGATATGGGGTGAAACATAAGATTGCCACAGCATATCACCCCAAACAAATGGACAACCTGAAATTTTTAATAGGGAAATAAAAAAATTTAGAAAAACTGGTAAATCGTACTCGTAAGGACTGGCCTACCGGATTGGATGAAGCTTTGTGGGCGTATCGTACCGCATACAAAACTCCATTGGGGATGTCACCTTTTAAGCTTGTCTATGGGAAGCCATGTCACCTTCCTGTTGAACTTGAGCACAAAGCATTTTGGTCTATTAAGAAGCTGAACATGAATTTGGTCGTTGCTGACCACAAAAGGTTGTTAGAATTGAATGAAATGGACGAGTTTCGAGCAAAAGGATATGAAAATGCTAAGCTATACAAGGAAAAGACCAAGCGTTGGCATGACAGAAGAATCATGTTACGACAATTCAATCCAGGACAAAAGGTGTTGTTACTTAACTCTAGGCTCAAATTGTTTCCTGGTAGATTAAAGTCTCACTGGTCAGGTCTTTTTGAAGTAGCCCAAGTGTATCCTTATGGAGCTATTAATATCAAGACTTGAAAATGGGGGCCACACTTAAGGTTAATGGGCAACGCTTAAAACACTACTGGGGTTCCCAGGTGGATCGAGACAAGCACTCCATTGATCTACGAGATGTTTGAGATAACAATTTCTTTCATCTTTCTTTTCTTTAATTGCTTTACTTTAAATTTATTTCTAGTACTTATTTAATACTTTTGTTTTTATTTTTGAAAATTTTCCTACAATTCTCAGAGAAAAAAATAGGCACTGAGATGTTGCGATATTAAGAGGAGTTTGTCATAACATTGCGAAGGACTACATAATGGACAATGTGAGGTTGACTAGGCAGATAAGTCCAAGGGGAAAGATGGTTTTTTTTAGTTGGGCCAATTCTATTATTGGGCAAGCCCATAAAAGGGAAGTTAGACTTTTTTGGATTAAGGCAGTTCACATTTTTCCCTCCTAAAGTCCTCTTAATTTTCTTCTTTCCCCCTCCATGTCACACAACTTCCTTAGCATGTTTCAATTTTGTTGAACTGTCATCACTATCCCCTTATCTTTCTCTCCTCAACTGCTCACGTCTCTTAAGTTCTCTTAAATTTTTCATTTTTGTCATTTTTTTTCTTCAATCTCTCATATCTTTTCTTCCACTACTCTAAGATTTCTTCCAGATTTCTCCCATGGCTCGTGTCAAAACTGCTTCCAAAACTACTGAATCATCAAGGGTTGGTATTGCTCAGCCAAAGACATTCTTCAATGCTGTCACAACCACGAGATATAACAACAACATTCATGAAGCAATTTTTCTTTTTTGAGCAAGGGGTTTTGTTTAAAGATGAACAACACATGGGATACGATGAATCTGTGTCTTCGATAGTAGAAAAACATGGGTGGAACATTTTTTGTTTGCACTCCGAAGATGTTTTAGGGAAAATTATTCGAGAGTTTTATGCCCATGTCAAATCTCTATATTTCCCTTTTATCTACGTAAGAGGTACTTCCGTTCCTTTTGATGAAGACCATATTAATGCATATTTTCGTCTTGTAGGTAAACAGGACAAACATATGATGTTTACTGAAAGTATTACTGCCGAGGGTTTTAATTCGGTATTGGAAGATTTATGTATTGAGGGAACATGATTGACTGTTTCCCGCCACGAATGTTATACTATCGAGAGGGATTTGTTGAAACTCATTAGGAAAATTTGGTATCATTTTCTAAGAAACTGACTTATGTTGTCTACGCACAATACCACTATTTCAAAAGAAAGAATGCTTTTATTGCATTCCATTATAAAAGGGAGGAAGATTAATGTTGGGAGGATCATTTTTCAAGAAGTTCATCGATGTACTAAGAAGAATGAGGGTAGCTTAAATTTCCCTTCACTGATTACTGCCCTATGTCGAACTACCCAAGTCATTTTCAATATGGAGGAGGATATCACCCCTAACAAGGGTGGACTGACGAGGACCATCTTTGCCAAGATCCAACACACTGATGCCGCCAGGGCAACTCAGTAGAGTCATGCCACCACTTCCTCTATTGTGCATTTTTAGTATCTCTATAAACTGAAGAAACTAAAAAAGAATTAAGAGAATTAAAGAAAACATGATTGAAGTAAATTTTCTGTATTGTTAATCTGATTGAATCAGTACATGAATAAGGTTTATATACACAAGGGCGATATGCTAACTTCTGCTAATAACTTATAAAAAATTATCAGTTTTGGTAACTGACTAACAACTTGCTTTTACATACTCTAACATTCACCCAGCTTCCTCAAGTGGTATGACTCGAAGAAGATGACGAAACCGAGTAAAACTGGAGACAGACAGTGGTTTAGTGAGAATATCCGCAACCTGGTCACAGGCTGGTACTTCACCGACAACGAAAGACCCATTAGCCACCTTTTCTCGAACAAAAAATAAATCAAGTTCAACATGTTTGAACTTGGAGTGTAAAACCGGATTAGCGGCAACAACTACTGCACTAGAATTATCACACCAGATAGTAGGAGGATCAGCAGAACTAAGTTTTGATTCAGTCAATAGAAAAACCAACTAGGCAACATCACTAGTGGCAGCAGCTAAACTCCGACACTCGGCCTCTGTCGTAGATCGAGAAACAACTTGCTGTTTCTTAGAACACCACGAAACAGGTGTATGACAATAATAGACACAATATCCTGTAGTAGAATGGGATCGTCAAAATCAAGACCCTAGTTGGCATCAGCATACCCGACCAAAGAAAGTCTTTCGGATCGTCAAAAGACTAAACCATGATCAATGGTGCCATGTAAATTCCTCAAGATACATTTTAATGCTACCATATGAGCCGTAGTAGGGGCATGCATGAACTGACACACACGATTTACAGCATAGGCAATGTCTGGTCAAGTTAAAACCACATACTAAAGGGCACCAGAAAGTCTTCGGTATTCAGTAGGATCTGCAAGCCGATCACCCTCATCTTTAGACAAATTAGAGGAACTCACCATAGGTGTATGAACACTCTTTGCATTAGATAAAGAACTCTTGGCAAGCAAGTCCCGAATGTATTTCCGCTGACATAAGTGAAGATTGCCAGAAGCGGATCGACTGACTTCGATACCTAAAAAATAATGGAAATCACCCATATCCTTCAAAGAAAATTCACCGTGTAGCTGTCGAACAAAACAATTTATCTCATCAGATGAACTGCCAGTAATAATAATATCATCGACATAGACCAAGACATAGATGAAAAACTTAGTTGAAACCCTAACAAACAATGAAGCATCTGACTTGCATAGAACAAATCCAGTAGATAAAAGAAACATCTTTAATTTTTCAAACTAGGCATGAGGTGCTTGCCGTAATCCGTACAATGCCTTTGTCAGACGACACACCAACTGTTCACCATTTGAACCATATTGAACATAACCTGGAGGTTGCTGCATGAAAACTTTATCAGTCAGGTCTCCATTCAAAAAGACATTATTTACATCAACTTGGTGAAGTTGCCAACCACTAGACACAGCAATAGATAAAATGGTTTGGATAGTAGTAGGTTTGACCACCGGGCTAAATGTTTCGCTGAAGTCAAACCCCGGAACTTGCGAACATCCCTTTTCGACCAATCGTGCCTTTCGTTGATCAATTGTCCCATCAGGATTCTTCTTGACCTTAAAAAGCCATTTGCACCCAATCGCTTTCCGACCAGGAGGTAGAGGAATAAGTTCCCAGGTAGCGTTAGCTATTAGATCATCAAACTTAGCTTGAACCGCTAATTTCCAATCCTTATGAGCAAGAGCTTCCTCAATAGAGCTTGGTTCAAAATTTCCAGCATCTACAGACAACACCTTGGGTGTAAAAATTCTGGCCTTAGACCGAGTAACCATAGCATGAGTATTCCTTGGAGAGACAGGAGGAGAAGTGACCATCTCAGTAGTTAACGGGATATCTTCAACCCCTAGATCAGACTCTGATGCAGCTGCCAAATCAACTGAGATGTTTGGTAGCGGACTATATGTAGTTGGTGAGGTAACTAAACTAGACTGCACGGATTCGCAGTGTGGACCAGCCAAAAGTACTGTACACGAAGACACAGTGGTTCTGTTCGGCTCTGTACTAAGTCGAGGAGATGACGACTGAACGATAGGAACATACGTAGGAACACACGTAGGTGTTTGAACAGAGTCCACAACCAGCAGGGGAAACAGGAATCGACGATCATCAAAAATAACATGGCGAGAGATAATGACCTTACCATCCAGTGTAAGACAGTTATATCCCTTATGTTGAGAACTATATCCCAGAAATGTACATGGTTGTGAGCGAAAGTCCAACTTATGTTGTTCAAAAGGGCGTAAGTACGGAAAACAATAACAACCAAAAACCCTGAGATAATCATATGCAGGTTCATGCCCATAGAGAATCTGATATGGAGACTGACTTTTCAGGACTGGAGTAGGTAGTTGATTAATAAGATGTACAGCACTGCTGAATGCATAGCCCCAGTAGTCAATAGGAAGATTAGCCTGAGCCAAAAGTGTAATACCAATCTCCACAATGTCTCTATGTTTACGCTCAACAACACATTTTGTTCAGAAGTGTGAGGGCAGGTAAGACAATGAAGAATTCTCTGACTAGCGAGAACTGACGCAAAAGCATGGAACTCACTGCCCCAACTGCTTTGAAACTTCTTAATATTCTTCCCAAACTGAGTGAAAACCATCTTCTGGAATTGAAGAAAACATTCAACTGCTTGAGATTTATGTTTAACCAAATAAACCCAGGTAAACTGACTACACATGTCAATGAAGGAAACATAGTACAAATAACCCCCACATGGAACAGGAGCTGGTCCCTACAAATCAAACACAATTAATTCAAACAGTTCCATATATACAGTAGTAGAATTTGAAAAAGGCAGTTTATGGGATTTCCCTTTTTGACAAGCAACACAAACAGTATCAAGGCAATTTTTATTTGAAACAATGTTACACTTATTAAGAACACTTTTAACAATTGCAGAACATGGATGACCAAGCCTTTTATGCCATAGTGTAAAGACATCATCATCTAAAGGACAATCGTGAATCCTGATGTTGTGAATTGACGGATTTGAGCAGGAGATGCAATTGGGTCTATGGAAAACTGATATAGACCATCACGAACTCGGCCCTGCAGTAAAGTTTCCTGTGTCTGGATGTCCTTAACAACAAAATAATCGGGGTGAAATTCAAAAAATAAATTATTGTCAGTCGCAAATTGAGACACAGACATAAGATTTTTCTGAATGCTTGGTACACACAATACATTAGAAATATGTAATAGCTTCTTCATTGTTGGTAAAACAGTATTCCCAATGGACAAAATTTTAGTGGGAGCCCCATTGCCCATTAAAAGCGAAGAAGTACCTGTATACGGATTGGAAGCATTTAATCCAGATGCATTCTGACAAACATGATGAGTGGCCCCAGAATCTGGATACCACGAAGATGTTCCTACTGGCACAGGAATATATGAGTTAGAATTATCAAAGTTGGAGACATATTGCGTAGCATCCGAAAAATCCAACGCATGAAAATTAGGAATTTTGGGTAGCCCAACACACTGAGAGGAGTCAAAATCAAATACACGGGCTCGTGGTTTGGTTCGCCACAGAACTTCAACACAATTAGCAGTAGGCCCAAGTGAACTGAGTCCAAATTTCTGGCTAGCATTTTTCTACCCATTAGACAGCCCACTTGTCTGCCCACTATGTTGCCCAAAAACCTGGCCTGTATGTAGCCCACGAGATTGGCCTGTAGTCGGCCCAGCAAACTGGCCACTACCTTGTTCAAGCAACGGGCCTATTGGACATGGCCTATGCACCACAGTAGTTGATGGCACAACACGGCCCACTTCACGCCCCAGCCCACGCAGCATGTCATGTCCAAACAATGGTCTAGTGTATGGACCATATCCATCCGTTGGGCCACCACCAGACCCAAACCAAACACTAGGGACACCATCATTAAATCCCACTCCACGGCCTTCATTAGGGTAAAAAAATACCCAAACACATCATTGCTCTATTACGTCTGATAAGAACGATTTTGAGAAGGTGGCCAGCCACCCCACGTGTAACCACCAAGTCTAGAGAGTCCCTCACATTGACCATCAGCCAGAGAAGAAAATCGCACCGTGGTGGAGACGTTCGGGCCACCATAATCGCGGTTGAAGCGATAGTAGCAGCGCTACCCACATACCTGAATCGACTGCATATTTGGCACTGTGTTCGTGGCCGAAATCCCCATCCCCTCAAACCTACCGTAGATCGCCCACCAGGCGCATCGCGCAAATTAGAGTCGCTCCTCACAGCAACCACCGGGGTTTCGACTAGATGGGCTTGGATCAGAACCTCACGTGCCACTTGAATCTGTCTACTTTCAAACTCCAGAAGAATGTCAACCAAGCGCTGGAATGGAAGGGGCTCCGTCGAGAATGAAGCCAATGTTAAAACCGCATCAAATTTCGACGAGAGACCAGCCAAAACAACTTCCACTTTTTCAATCTCGGACACCTCCGATCCAGATGCTGCAATTAAGTCACAAACAATTTGTATGTTGGAGATATACTCCTTAACAATTAAATCACCCTTCTTTATAGTGTGAAGTTCTTGTTTGATTTGAGAAATTTTCGCACCAGTAGAGGCAGCAAAAAGTCGATTCGCTATATTCCATATCTCACATGCAGACTTAGCAGAGGTAAAGTATGACAAAAGAGATGAACTTATTGTAGAGAGGATCCAAGAAGCTAACAACTTATCTTATTGATTAAACGCATATGAATCTGGATTTGGAGTGAGCGTACCTTCGAAAGACGTAACGAACCTAGGTGGAGCAGAGAGCGTACCTTCCAGAAACCCTTGCAGCTTATATCCCTCGATGATCAATCAGATATGATGCTGCCACTGGACAAAATTTCCCTCAGTAAGTTTGATGGTGTCATGGCGAGGAAAGGAGTGGATCAAACGTGCACTAGAAAAGGATTGATTTGTGAGATCAGTAGAGGTAGAGTCATCAGAAGGTGCCATGATGCAGAAGTAGATACCAAGACTAGGCGACTGATACCATGTTAGTATCTCTATAAACTGAAGAAAGGAAAAAAGAATTAAGAGAATTAAAGAAAAACTTGATTGAAGTAAATTTTTTATATTGTTAATCTGATCGAATCAGTACATGAATGAGGTTTATATACACAAGGGAGATATGCTAACTTCTGCTAACAACTTATAACAAATTATCAGTTTTGGTAACTGACTAACAACTTACTTTTACATACTCTAACACGCATACTCCCACGACAACACCTCCAATTTCTCATAGCTCTCTTGAATAGTAAATAGTGCACTCCTATAAGAAATTAAAGCAAAGGATGTCCCTTTTTGAAATCCAGCAATTTCATCTGGATGAGGAGATGGCACAGGCCCAACAACAGCAACCTGAATATTGGGCTTATGTAAGGAGTAGGGATTTGGCTTTAAGGAAATCCCTGCAAAAGAATTTTACGAAGCCAATGCCAAAATTTCCTATCTTCCCAGCCACCTTTCTACCACTTGTTGATGCTACCGAGGCACCCACTCAAACTGCTACTGAAGCACCTAGTCAACCAGCTATCATGACACCTACTCAAACTACTGCTGAAGAGCCTGAGAAGATGGCATCCCTAACTGTTGAGAAGGAAAAAGGAGAAAAATATGATACTGCTACCACTACCACCACCACTAAGAAATCTAACAAGGAAAGGGAAGAAACGACCCCCAAAAAAAGGAAGTGGCGATACAAGGTCAGTGCCCGAAAATCCACTAGTCGGGCAGAATGAAGTATCTACATGCTAGTCCAAGCCAGTTAAGTTTTTTCTCTTTCATGCATCTTGCATTTCATTTTTTTTGCTATGGCATTTGTTGAAAAAAAAATTCTTTTGGTTGTTCTCTTATATATCTAGTCATGCATTGAGGACAATGTACCCCTTAAGTTTGGGGGTATGTTGTGCATTTAGGCATTTTACATTTAGTATATATGATCATTTTAGTATAATCATTTTAGCTTAGTTGAATATGATTTGCCACAGCAATGTAACTATCACATACTATTTGCCTATGAGGAGTACAATTTGTACTTATGATGTTCGATAATGAGCTTAGATTCTTCAATACACCAGAACATGTGACAGTGGATTAGGTGAATTTAGCTTAGGATTGGTTGCTTGAAAATTAATTTCTAAAAATGAGATGTTCTATACTTAGTTTTTTTGGGTTATAGTAAGTATTTTCTAATGAATTTAGAGACTTCTGAAACCAAATTCTGTCATTTTGCCTTGGCATTATTAAATAAAGGATAGCGTGCACTCCAATGCTTAGAATTGCCGAGTAAGTCAGCACCACTTTGTTTGTTCCATCATGTTGTTGACTAGAAAGGTGAGTTTAAGTTTGAGTGTGTAATAGAAAGCAAATAAATTAGGGGCACTCCACTGTAGTAATAGGCTGAGTAGCTAAGGAGGTAGTTGTCTGCTCTATCTATCGTCTAAGTCAAAAGCCTTAGCTTCAAGAGTGATTTCTATTTAAATTGTGACATGATTGAGTACTAGGTAATTTTGTATATGCTCTATTATGATTATGAAGTCAAAGAATTTTATGACATGATAAATCCCTAAATATACTAATATATTTGACTTAAAAAACAAAACAATAAAACAACAACGAATGTAAATAAGTTTATACAAGTATGCTTATAGCAAGAGTGACTTGAGTTTAGGTAATAAATGAACTGACTAAGCTAGGAGATATTTGTTATGGCCAAAACATACATGAAACTTAGAAAACTTTGTTTTTTGGGAGTAATTTTCTGCACTACCCTTGTTGAATCAAACCTTTGAAACTCGAATAGATTTTTAAATGAGAGAAGATGGCTGAAAACTGATGTATAATGGTTTTCGAATAGATTTACAGTACAAGATGGGAACATGCACTGGCAATGTTGCTGCATACATGCATTCATGCATATTTTGCTTGAGGACAACCAATAACTCAGGTTTGGGGGTGTGATAACTCTCAAAAAGAGTTATATTTCATGCCTTTAAGACCTAGCTAATTTCTTGTACTTGGGTAAACTTAGTGGCATTTTAGGACATTTTATTTTTATCATTTGCATTAGGAGGTTGGGCTATGTTTACATGCTAGATACTTTTAATTGTGTATGGAAGGGTTGTGTTTGGTGGTTTGGTAAGTGCAGGATATGGAGAAAGAAATAAAGGAGTGAAGGTTTGCTGGGGCAAAAGGTTGAACAATTTGCCATCTTGTATGCCATGGAAATTCAGGAAGATGGCCGAGTCAACATTCAACGCATACCAGTTTCAGCCCTACTTTAGTTGTACCAGAAAAATCTTCCAAAAAAATAGGAGAAGATATCGTAGGCTGTTGGAGCTATTCTAAAAAGAAAAAGCCTATAAAAAGCCAAAGGATGAAGCTCTAACGGGGGAGATCTGGAGGGAAAAATTGAGGGTAGTAGCTGAGTAGAGACGAAAAAGGAGAGATCAAAGGCAGTCCCTCTCAGCCATCATAGGACACTGTGCTGCTGGATTACGGATTGATTTGGCGACATCCATCTTCCTAAGTTCTTCCATTATTTCTTATTTGGTTCTTCGTGAATTAATTTGATCAAAACAATGTTGGGTCTTATTTCAAACTTGAATTTTAATCGCCGACCCATGAGCTAAATCTCATAGGGTTGGGATTACATGATGGAAACTTGTATTTCCTTTAATAGTTGAAGGGTTTATTTGACTTAATTTACTATTTCATTCAATTGTTTTATCTCCCAATTGTATGCGTATATTATTTAAACATAGATGAAATTGCAGTATGCCCATAAAACTAAATCTAATTCTGAAAAGGTTAGATTAGTTGGATCGTAATTAAATGATATGAGCAAGTACTCGATAGATACTTTTAGTAGAATCTAGACATAGAGCAACGATCATATGGAATGAAGACAAAATAGTGCAGGGTACCGTGGTAAGGCCTATAGACACATGACAGGTAACTTGAGACCTTGCTCTCGAAAGAAGCAGGTCACTTTAGGTCTCTTCTAAGTAGTAGATTAAGTATGATTTTGCTAAGACATTACTGAAAGTAAGGGAATATTCTTTGTAATCCCAACCTTCCAATCAACATCGTAGACCTTCAATCCATTGTCATAGTATCTTTCCCATATCATTCTTAGTTATTTATTTATTCGCTCGTAATTTATTCACGTAATCATTCTCGTAATTGGCGTTACATTTTTACTCTTGCTTTGCCTTAGCATTTTCCAATGTTAGTTAGAATATATTTCACACTCATCTTTCTTCTTTTAATTTACGATTGCGTACTTAACTCAGCTTTACCATAACATTAATCATTATTATAACTTGACCATTTCTATACCTAATTCGATCCCTATAGAGATGATCTCACTTATCACTTTATTACTTGATTGGACGTGTATACTTGCACAATTCACATATCATATTCACACGTGACAGTTTCTGCATATCCTAAATTGCTTCATGGCTCTAACTCCACCCATCCTGTCAATCCTACTGGCAAACCTCAATTACCAATTCATTGGCAACTTTTAGTCTTTCCACTGTGTACTCTGATCCACAATCCTTTCTCCAAGCTTCTCTCTTTGGAGAATGCTGAAAGATGAGCACTGTTTGACTTAACAATCATTTTTATTCCTAGCAAAACACCTCGAGACTTCTAAACTTGTTCTTACACTAATCCTGCCCACCTGATGGGTCAATTCTTTCAAATCACAAGGCAACTAAGCTCGCCCGTGACTCCCCCTTTTATTACCATTCAATAGAGTGTCAGAGCGGCTACTCTAGCATTCAAAATCCTATCCAATGGTAACAAAGGCTTCTACCTTATTGAAGAGGACTGTTTCTGAATAGTCACATGACTGGTTCTTCCTTATCAAAGACTACTCTCCACTGGGTAACAGTTGGCAATTATTCCCGTCTTGGGACTACCAAAAGACGTTTCCTTCTCCTAATGCTACAAGTTTCCTACCCTCATTGGTGGTTTTGAATGGTTTTTCATCTTCTATTAAATTTCCATAACTTCCCATGCTCTCTCGTGGCCATAAATAAACCACAATGCAAAGGGAAAGTTCATAAACTTGCAAGCCTTTGGCTTGATTCATCTTCCCACTATCTTTCACCTCTCTTATTCTTTTATTTCTTTTTCTCATATGATTACAACATTGGAGTTCAATTCCTCTAGCATTCCTAACACCAAAGTTTCCTCCAAAACTAATTCTCTTATTTTTTACTCATTTTTGTCTTTCTACATACTTCATCCTTAATAGAAAACTTGGACAAAATGATGATTCCTGGTTTACGTGGGCTCACCGATTAATTATGACTTGGTGGTGCACCAGTCATTTTGAGGAAATCCAATTTCCTTTCCTTGCTTTACTTTTATTAAACCTATATTGCAGTAAGGGCCCTTTTAAAAAACTAGAGAGGTTCCTCCCTTGCACCCAGTTTGTTGTGGCTCTTTCTGTAACATGGTTGGGAAACCACGTAAGCATAGCTCACCTCCCTACCTCATTTGCATCAAGGGCTCCTCGCCCAACTATAGCAGCCCTGGTGACTTCCTTCAACTATCGACAGTGTGGGTGAAATAATCCCCACCCGCCCATTCTAGTGGGAGGGAAGTTATGTCACATCCTAAAAATCAGATTAGTAGAAATTGGGGTAAGTGAACCAAGAGTAGTTACGCCCCGATTTTTAAATGTTATCTTTGTTCATTAGATAGTGATAAGTATTTAGTCTAGTGGATATTTAGCGGTGGAGTTTTCCTTGAAGATATGAATTCGAGTCCTTTCCTTCATATTATTTTCTATTTTGAGCAATTTTGCTTCAAAATCCTAGTTTGTGTTATGCCTTGTTTAAAAATAAATGTCGTTAGCATTTAACAAAGAAATTGAAGTGGCCTAGTGGTTAAGCACCTTGTGTAACTCTTAAATGACCCTAGTTAAAGTCTCCACAACATTAATTATTTTTTAATTTAATTTCATGCAAAAAGTTGGTAAACTTTCCCATGCAATGTAACATCCCAAAAACGGGGTTATTTGAAATTTCATTATTTTCTTATGTATGAACTACTGGGATATTACTTATGGAATAATAATGGTCAATTTAAGGCTTTGTGTTGGCTCGATTTGGTAGGAAATTTTAATTTTTAACTTTTAAAAGAAGGGGGCCTTGGTAAGTGGTGTTATAAGAATAAATTGGGTATTTTTAACACAAAATAGGCCTTGGAAAAGTGGCAAAGCAAGCCCACTTAAGAGCTACATGTGACGCCACCAAGGAGCAAGGGAGAGCTTGTGTTCGAGTCACGGAAATCCCCTTTTGTTTTTGTTTTGTTGGATGGCACATAGGGAGAGTTTTGCTCCCTTTAAATTCTTTTTTTAGAGATAATTAAGGATTTTATTAAAAGGGATATTAGGGATATTATTAGATTAAGTGGATTATTGATTATTAATTGATTAATAGAGATTAATTCAAATTAATTTTGAATTAATGCAAATAAGTGGCCAGGAGAAGTTTTAGGCATTGAGTCGAATTTGAACTCCTTGAACAAGGGAGTGTGGACGGCAAGGCTATTAGGTGATGGCCGAATGTGGGACTCCTTGGTGAAGAGGAGTTGGTCTGGGAGTTGGGCTCCTAGTTGCCAAAGTTGGACTGGCAAGTCAAGAGGGGGTGCGAATGCTTATAAATACCCCAACCCACCACCTTGTTTTCTTTTTTTCCCATCTCTGCTTAGCCGAAAAACATAACCCTTTTTCCCTTCTAATTTTCTTTATTTTCTCTCAAACACTTTTAGCCGAAACTCTTACCACCTTTTCCTCTCAATTGATTTTCCTTCCATTGTCCTCTTCATAATAGCCGAATATACCCAATCGTGAGTGCCGAATCTCTTTCTCCTTTTAAAGCACCTTGGCCGAATATTGTGAAGAAAAAGGGGTGGCTTTCCTTTAGTCGATTCCAAAAGGATCTTCGGGATTGGAAACAAGCAAGTAGGTTCGTCCACGTTTGACAATTAATTTTCGAGGCACTTTGAGGGTGGTGTTTAGTACTCGAAGCGATTGGGGGCAAAGACTTGAGGGTGGCCGACTTCTCTTCTCGGATTTAGACTCCTTATTGGTGACAGGTGTGTACATACACACCATTTAACTTGTTAATTATGCTAAGTAATGTGATTGCTAGCTTGATGTATGTAGCAATGGCTTGAATACCATAACGGTATATGGGGTGATCCGTAAGTACTGTGCATATGATTGCTATTTTATGCTTTTGGGAAGCATCTTTGTGACAATACATATGATAAATCTATATGTGATTGATGACTATGTGGGTTGATTGAGTGGAGGCGGTGTATTCGTCTTTGGCGACGAGCACCGGTGCTTTGGTAGCACACTCGTGACTATACGTCACCGAGAGGTTTGGTACCTCCAGAGGTTTGGTACCTCATAGCGACTTGTCACGTGGTTAACACCACCGTGGGTTGGCCCCACTTGAGATATGGGATCGCCCGCGGTGATTTGGTATCACACGATGGGTTGGCCCCATCACCCGATTTGTGTCTACGGACACCAATGCTTTGGTAGCACATCGTGACTATATGTCACCAGTGGTTTGGCACCACCAGTGTTTTGGTAACACATCGTGACTGCGGTCACCAGTGGTTTGGTACCACGTGGGGTAGACAAAGGTGTTTGGTTGGCTAGGTTGGGTACTCAATACTTTGCTTAATTGACTGTTACATGTGGTGTATGAAATGTTGTATTAACCGGGGGAAGGGTTACATACTGAGTCTTGGTGACTCACCTTCTCCTTTAATATTTTTTCAGGTGACTCGTAGATGGCGGTTGAGGAGCCGGTGGGACTCGAGGCGGCCATGCAAAGGATTTTAATTTACGGAACTTTAAAGTTGTTTAATTTTTATTTTGGGTTGTAATAAGGCCTCCATAAACTATAGTTGCGGTTTTTTTTATATGTTGGATGTCGACTTAAACTATATCATTAAGTTAAATTAAATCACATGTTTTCTTTTGGTAAACACGAAAAAGTTTAATCGTGCCATCGGGTACACTTGAAATCGATAAAATAATTGGGCTTAATTAAAATCCCAAATTGGATCTAAGGTTAGCTTAACAAGACAACCAAACGAGGAGGTTTCAATAGAAAATTAAATGTTTTTGAAAAAGCGATCACAAGGTTTTACCTCGTAATAACTCAGATTTGGTCGTAGTGTTTGGGTAGGGTTTGGGTTGTTACTGAGAATTGGTATCGAGCCGGTTCAAAACTGGTGTGGGGCCCAAGGCCCAAAAATGTTTTTAGTAGGCCTTATGGTATGATTTCTGGGTTTTAAGCAAAGCATGGCCCGAGTCTCAGGCAGACCGATCCGCCGGTAAGTACATCTAAACCTTTGTGTGAAATATATTCTGTAGAAGGGTAGGAAGCATGGGCGTAGATAGACTTATAGGACTTGGACCCTAGGGTTAGATTACTCAAACACAACGAAGCATAAGACTTAAAGAACTAAACCAACCTATGACTTAGTCAATGAGGTAGGGTGTGGTAACCCCTGTACGCATGTCTAGGATTGGATCCGGAAGAGCTTGGTATTTAAGCAGTCCTCGTGACTCACCTCCTCTTCGCAGTATCCTGCAGTGCGTAGCCGGTTCACCCTAACTCGAAGGCTCAATGGTGTGGTAACCTGCGTGCGCATGTCTAGAAAGGTTCGGTGAGAGCTTGGTATTTAAGCGGTCCGCGTGACCCACCTCCTCTTCACTTGAATTTGCGCTGGTGCGTAGCTTTGGTTCACCACGACCGGGAGGGCTCGGTCATAGGCTAAACACAATGATTAAAACCCGAAAAAGGGAATCAGCCATGTTTTCGAAAAAGAAGGAAACAACAAGCCCTAATGTTTTAAAAACGTATCCAATAACCCTCTTAAAACCCTAGAACACTTAGTATACCATGTTTTTCTCGGAAAACTTGACTTGTGAAAAATTACCGAAATACCCTAGGAGTAAAATTACCAAAATGCCCACGACCCTAAAATATTGATTCAATGATTTTGCCTAAAAATTTCAACTATTTTATAAAACATTCAATAATTAGCTTTGGAAATCATCAGTAAAATATCTTGGCCCCGAAAAGTACGAAAATACCCCAGTAGGAAAAAGACGAAAATACCCACAGGTTAGAAATGGCGAAATGTCCGATGAGTGAATAGGTATGGAAAGTATTAAGGAATGGATGCATGGACTTCTTTGTGTGAACTAGGATAGGAAATCTGAAACATTGGTTGCTCGAAAGAATCTCGATTAAACCTCATCCATAAAACTTCTTCGCGAGTAATAAAGTGAAACAAATGCTAACGCATAAAATTTTTCTTAATCAGTTAAAAGCGCGGTAGATAGAATGAGTTCTAGAGGACGTGGACGTCGTGGACGTGGTAGGGTAGGATGGCGTGTGCGAACCCGTCAGTCGGGACAAGGCTCGAAAATGAGGTACCACCGCCACCACCACCTCCTACTTTTAGAGCCGAGGAGCCGAGCGGGCCGGTGGCGAATCCATCGCAAGTCGTGTGTTGCGAGTCTTGGAGATGGTGGTCGGGCTGGTGGAAATGTTGGAGCTCTGAAATCTGTCCCCGGCGACTCCGATCTAACGGAGCGGAGGCATTCCGAGAGTGTGTCGGGAGTGGCACCCGGTGCGTGGAATCATTGGCTAGAGTCAGCCCGAGAGGATCATGGATGACCTTGACCGACCGAAGAAGAGAAGTCGAAAAAAGGCGATGTCGCTTCTAAAGGATGAAGCGTATCGGTGGTGGCTTACGGTTCGAGATGGGGCTACACCGATGATTTGACTTGGGAGTATTTGAACCGCCATCGAGAAAAGTATGTGGGCATTAGCTACACCGACGCCAGCAGAGAAAGGCTTTTTCGGGATTAGTTCAAGGAACTAAGTCCGTGTCGGAATATGAGGCGGAATTTTTAAGGCTAAGTAGGTATGCGAGAGGCATAGTGGCTATCGAACATGAGCGCCGTGTCCGCTTTGAGGATGGACTCGAGATGATTTAAGGTTGTTTTGATTGCCCCACAAAGAGTTCGTGAGTTCTCATCCCTAGTGGAGAAGGCTAAGGTAGCCGAGGGAATCAAGGAGGCCGTGAGGCGAATTATAGTAAGAACAATCGGAAGAGAAGTTTTGGGTCATTTGGATCAAGCGGTAGTACTCGAGAAAAGGCTAGGCCAAGTGGGCCCAATCAGAGCGACAAGGCCCTGGCGCTAATCAGGAGGACTCGACTCTGCAATCGCTGTGGGAAGACCCATTGGGGAGGTTGTTGGGCGGTGATAAAGGATGCTTTGAGTGTGGGTCTTTGGAGCATCGCGTCGAGATTGTCCCCAAAAGCTAGCTAAGAAGCCTGAGGAAGGGGCGTAACAGTGCACAAGATAGAAATGTAGGACCACGAGAGGGTCGTGGTAATGGTAGAGGAAACAACGGTCCCAACCGAGGTCGTGGAACTCAAGGCGAGGTTCGAGGCAACACAGCAGGCTAGGCGGCTGGCTTAGTCTATCAAAGACAGGTGTCGCGAAGAAGGTGACGCACCGGATGTCATAACCGCACGTTTTTAATTTTTGGTTTTCCTTATGTTGCATTGGTTGATGTGGGCTCGACACACTCGTACATTGCTAGTAGTGTGGTAGGAACTATGGACCTAGACTCTGGCGCTTCTAGGAGATGACCGTGAGTTAGCCCCTTAGGTCACTCCGTAGTCGTGAGATAAACTCTATAGAGGTGTACCCCTAGAACTTCAAGGGGTAGTGTTTGTAGCCGATCTAATGGAACTACCATTTGGAGAGTTCGATTTGATCCTTGGCATGGATTGGTTGGTTAAGTACCAAGCAAGGTTGGATCGCTGTGACCAAGCGCATGGTTCTTAAAACGGGTGAAGGTGATGAAGTGGTTATGATAGGAGATCGAAGGAATTATCTATCCAATGTAGTGAGTGCCTTAAAGGCTGAAAAGATGGTCAAGAAGGGTTGTGAGGCGTATTTGGTTCAAATCTATGCTTTGGGAGCTAAGGAGTTGGAAGTTGAAAAGGTCCGAACGGTTGGGAATTTCTTTGATGTGTTCCCGGAAGAACTTAGGGTTTGCCTCCGGATCGGGAAGTCGAATTCGGTATAGACTTGCTACAGGCGGCACTGTGTCCATAGCACCATACCGAATGGCACCAAAGGAATTGGTGGAGCTAAAGGCTCAAATTCGGGAGCTCTTGGATAGGGGTTTATACGACCAAGTATATCTCGTGGGGAGCGCTGTGTTGTTTGTCAAGAAGAAGGACGGTTCTATGCGGATGTGCATCGACTCACCGTCGTTAAATAAGTTGACGATCAAGAACAAGTATCCGTTGCCTCGGATTGACGACTTGTTCGATCAAGCGAAAGGGTGCCTCGGTGTTCTCGAAGATAGACCTTAGGTCAGGTTATCATCAACTTAAGGTAAAGGAGGCTGATGTTCACAAAACGGCATTTCGAACCCGGTATGGGCATTTTGAGTTCTTGGTAATGCCATTTGGGTTGACTAATGCGCGGCGGCATTCATGGACTTGATGAACAGAGTATTCCAAAGAAGACTTGGACCGGTTCGTCGTGGTATTCATAGGCGACATATTGGTTTATTCAAGGACAGAAGAGGAGCATGACAAGCATTTACGGATAGTTCTGCAAGTATTGAGGGAGAAGCAGTTGTATGCCAAATTTAGTAAGTGTGAATTTTGGCTTAGGAAGTGGCTTTCTTAGGTCATGTAGTGTCGGTTGGAAGGAATTAGGGTAGACCCCGCAAGATTGAGGCAAAGATTGGAGTGGAAACCACCTAGGACGGTGGGTGAAATACGAAGTTTTTAGGTTTAGCAGGATACTATCGGAGATTCGTGGAAGGATTCTCTCTAATAGCAGCGTAGTTGACTAAGTTGTTAAGGAAGGGTGTCCCGTTTGTATGGACGAAAAGCGCAAGAAAGCTTTGATAAGCTAAGGAAGATTTTGTGGAAGCTCGGTTTTGGTGCAACTCAAGCGAGAAAGTTATTCATGATCTATTGTGATGCATCTCACACCGGTTTGGGGTGTGTGTTGATGCAAGATGGGAAGGTAGTAGCCTATGCATCCCGTCGATTAAGATCGCATGAGGTTAACTACCCAACTCACGACTTAGAGTTAGCAAGCGGTCGTCTTCGCTCAAGATATGGAGACATTACGTATGGAGAGAAGTCGATGGTCTACACGGATCACAAAAGCTTGAGGTATCTTCCGACTCGAAGGATCTCGAATACGAGACAGCGTCGATGGATTGAACTACTAAAGGACTACGATCGTTCAATTGAATACCATCGGGTAAGGCTAATGTAGTAGCCGAGCGCATTGAGCGGAAGGTGGTGAGCGGACTTAAGAGCGATGTTCGCTCGGTTAAGTCTATATGACGATGGGAGTCTTTTGGCGAACTTCAAGTTAAGCCGACATGGATTGAGGAGATTAAGGGAAAGCGAGTTAGTGGATGAAGGCTTGAGTTCAAGAGGGTACAAGTTCAAGACGGTGGTTTGGAAGGGTACATCGACTAGTGAAGGAGCGCTTTGTTTTTCAGGGCGAGTATGTATGCCAAAAGATACTGATTTAAGGCGAGAAAAATTCTCCAAGATGCACATAGCAGCCCATACGCTATGCACCTCGGAGGAAGCAAAATGTATGGAGATTTGCGGAAACCAGTTTTTGGTGGCCGGGGTTGAAGCGTGAGATAACGGAGTTCGTAGGAAAGTGTCTGACGTGTCAGCAGGTTAAGGCTGAACATCAGTCACCATCGGGACTACTTCAACCGATAAAGATCCCTCAATGGAAATGGGAGAGGATCACCATGGATTTTGTTAGTGGGCTACCCCTTACGCCCACTAAGAAGGATGCAGTTTGGGTAATTGTGGATCGCCTAACTAAGTCAGCTCACTTCATGCCGGTGAGAATGGATTACTCACTCCAGAAGCTAGCAAGGTTATATGTGGCTGAGATAGTCAGATTGCATGGTGTGCCAATGTCGATTATCTCGGATAGGGATCCGAGGTTCACGTCAAGGTTTTGGAAAGCGTTGCATCAAGCTTTGGGTACACGGTTAGATTTCAGTACGGCTTTCCATCCACGATCGACGGACGATCGGAAAGGGTGATCTGATTTTAGAAGACATGTTAAGGGGTCGTGTCTTGGATTTTAGTGGTAGTTGGGAGGAGTACCTACCATTAGCGGAATTCGCTTATAACAATAGTTATCAGCGAGTATTCAAATGGCTCCATCACGAGGCCCTATATGGACGAAAGTGCCGTACTCCTACATGTTGGACGGAGTTGGGAGAACGACAAGTTATGGGTCCAGAATCGTAACCGAGACGGAAGACAAAGTCAAGGTGATTCGGTCTCGTCTCAAGGAAGCATCGGATAGGCGGAAGTCTTATGCCGATCTCAAACGCAAGGAAATGGAGTATCTTTGTGGGAGACAAGGTCTTTCGAAAGTGTCGCCTTGGAAAAAGGTGTTGAGATTTGGACGGAAAGGAAGTTAAGCCCAAGGTTTATTGGGCCATATATTGTTGTGAAGCGAATAGGACCCGGTGGCTTATCGGCTAGAGTTGCCGCGGAACCGAGTCGATTCATGACGTCTTTCACGTATCAATCTTTGAGGCGGTATCGGTCAGATCCTTCGCGACGTTGTGCGAGCGTAAATCGAAGTGAATCCGATTTATCTTTTGAAGAGGAGAGCAGTTCGGATCTTAGACCGAAATGAGAAAGTTCTACGTAGGAAGTCGGTGCCCTTGGTGAAGAAGGTCTTTGTGGCGAAACCATGGTATAGAAGAAGCTACGTGGGAACCCGAGGATGTAATGAGGCAGCAATACCCCCACCTTTTCTAGTTAAGGAATTTCGAGGACGAAATTTATTTTAAGGGGGGTAGAACTGTAACATCCCAAAAACGGGGTTATTTGAAATTTCATTATTTTCTTATGTATGAACTACTGGGATATTACTTATGGAATAATAATGGTCAATTTAAGGCTTTGTGTTGGCTCGATTTGGTAGGAAATTTTAATTTTTAACTTTTAAAAGAAGGGGGCCTTGGTAAGTGGTGTTATAAGAATAAATTGGGTATTTTTAACACAAAATAGGCCTTGGAAAAGTGGCAAAGCAAGCCCACTTAAGAGCTACATGTGACGCCACCAAGGAGCAAGGGAGAGCTTGTGTTCGAGTCACGGAAATCCCCTTTTGTTTTTGTTTTGTTGGACGGCACATAGGGAGAGTTTTGCTCCCTTTAAATCTTTTTTTTTTTTTTAGAGATAATTAAGGATTTTATTAAAAGGGATATTAGGGATATTATTAGATTAAGTGGATTATTGATTATTAATTGATTAATAGAGATTAATTCAAATTAATTTTGAATTAATGCAAATAAGTGGCCAGGAGAAGTTTTAGGCATTGAGCCGAATTTGAACTCCTTGAACAAGGAGGTGTGGACGGCAAGGCTATTAGGTGATGGCCGAATGTGGGACTCCTTGGTGAAGAGGAGTTGGTGGGAGTTGGGCTCCTAGTTGCCAAAGTTGAACGGCAAGTCAAGAGGGGGTGCCGAATGCTTATAAATACCCCAACCCACCACCTTGTTTTCTTTTTTTTTTCCCATCTCTGCTTAGCCGAAAAACATAACCCTTTTTCCCTTCTAATTTTCTTTATTTTCTCTCAAACACTTTTAATGAAACTCTTACCACCTTTTCCTCTCAATTGATTTTCCTTCCATTGTCCTCTTCATAATAGCCGAATATACCCAATCGTGAGTGCCGAATCTCTTTCTCCTTTTAAAGCACCTTGGCCGAATATTGTGCAAGAAAAGGGGTGGCTTTCCTTTAGTCGATTCCAAAAGGATCTTCGGGATTGGAAACAAGCAAGTAGGTTCGTCCACGTTTGACAATTAATTTTCGAGGCACTTTGAGGGTGGTGTTTAGTACTCGAAGCGATTGGGGGCAAAGACTTGAGGGTGGCCGACTTCTCTTCTCGGATTTAGACTCCTTATTGGTGACAGGTGTGTACATACACACCATTTAACTTGTTAATTATGCTAAGTAATGTGATTGCTAGCTTGATGTATGTAGCAATGGCTTGAATACCATAACGGTATATGGGGTAATCTGGTAAGTACTGTGCATATGATTGCTATTTTATGCTTTTGGGAAGCATCTTTGTGACAATACATATGATAAATCTATATGTGATTGATGACTATGTGGGTTGATTGAGTGGGAGGCGGTGTATTCGTGGTTGACGAGCACCGGTGCTTTGGTAGCACTGCTGTGACTATCGTCACCAGAGGTTTGGTACCTCCAGAGGTTTGGTACCTCATAGCGACTTGTCCCGTGGTTAACACCACCGTGGGTTGGCCCCACTTGAGATATGGGATAAATGCGCGGTGATTTGGTATCACACGATGGGTTGGCCCCATCACCCGATTTGTGTCTACGGACACCAGTGCTTTGGTAGCACATCGTGACTATATGTCACCAGTGGTTTGGCACCACCAGTGTTTTGGTAACACATCGTGACTGCGGTCACCAGTGGTTTGGTACCACGTGGGGTAGACAAAGGTGTTTGGTTGGCTAGGTTGGGTACTCAATACTTTGCTTAATTGGTGTTACATGTGGTGTATGAAATGTTGTATTAACCGAGGGAAGGGTTACATACTGAGTCTTGGTGACTCACCTTCTCCTTTAATATTTTTTCAGGTGACTCGTAGATGGCGGTTGAGGAGCCGGTGGGACTCGAGGCGGCCATGCAAAGGATTTTAATTTACGGAACTTTAAAGTTGTTTAATTTTTATTTTGGGTTGTAATAAGGCCTCCATAAACTATAGTTGCGGTTTTTTTTATATGTTGGATGTCGACTTAAACTATATCATTAAGTTAAATTAAATCACATGTTTTCTTTTGGTAAACACGAAAAAGTTTAATCGTGCCATCGGGTACACTTGAAACTGATAAAATAATTGGGCTTAATTAAAATCCCAAATTGGATCTAAGGTTAGCTTAACAAGACAACCGAAACGAGGAGGTTTCAATAGAAAATTAAATGTTTTTCGAAAAAGCGATCACAAGGTTTTACCTCGTAATAACTCAGATTTGGTCGTAGTGTTTGGGCCGGGTTTGGGTTGTTACATGCAAAATCGTCCAACCTTCATGTAACTCCTATTTTTAATTTGTTTAGTAACTCCATATTTTGAATTTTGAAAAGGTGAAAATCCTAAAGTTATTGTGATTAACTATCCCGAACACTCTTGTCCCCCTAATGAATCCTTTGTTGGGAGGTTCCACCTGGTGATCGTCCACTCCTCCTTCCCATCATCCTTTCATTTGTTTTGTTTTCATACAATTTTCTCTTTTTGTCCTACCTTTTCCTCCACCTTCTGCTACCCAAAAAGGTTTCTCATCCTTTATTTTTCATCTATTTTTGGTTAATATTTCTACTACAAACTAAAACAGCACCCAACAACCACCCTATCACTACCATACAACCACCATTCAACCACCTTAGCACCAGCACATCACAACCGTACCACCACTCCTGTGCCACCACCCAAAAATCGATTTCTTTATTTATTTTTCTTCTATTCTATTCCTATCTCTTTTTGTTATCACTTAGAGACCTTATTTCCTTTCTATTGCTGAAATTTTAAGTTCTTCTTGGAGACTTCTTTGATTTTTGACATCTTTGTCAATATTTGGGTAATAAAGTATCTTCTATTTCTTCTCTTAATTCTTATTCATAATCTCATCTATTCTATTTTCTTTTCATGAATATTATTTCAATTCATTATTTCTTTTCACCAAACTAGATCCTCACACCAACTCAAGTCATCAACTTTAGAAGCATTCTTCTTGGATCATCTTGGAATAAAGGAGTAAGTTTTATAAGTTGAGAAGTTGGTGAATGGTTTTATTCTTTTATTAGAGATAAGAGAATTTTAACCACATAAATAGTTTCTTTAGGTGTGAATCAAAGTTCCTATTCTTTTGGATTGGAAGTGATCGAGCTTTAATAGAATTTACTATTCGAATCACAAAAGCTGTGCATTTTATACAAGTTAAATGCATAAGGATTTGACTGTAGATTTATCAATCTATTTTACAAATGAAAACATAATGTTTTTTTTTGTTATTACATGAGAGTGACTATGTGGTTATAAGGTAAGTTATTCTGACTTGAGTTTTTAATGATATGATATGATAAATATTATTTTGAATTGATAAATTCTTTCTAATCTCATGTTGTGCAAAAATCATGGCTATATGTTAATTGTGAAAATATGGATTACCATCAATATTGAAACTTATATGTACATGAAAGCATGGTTATCATGTCTAATGATTTGCTATGAGATATGTTTGCGATGATGCATTACATGGGGTTGGGACATTTGTAAGGAAGAAGATGTGGCAGTAATAATCTGCAAATATTGGTAGTTTACCCACAAATGTGTTTTGGTAGCTTGTCTACAATTTTAGTGGCTTGACCACATATATCTGATCTGACAGTTTAACTACATTTAAATAAGTCATTATTGCCGGGCAACCCGGGGTGGCGAGTTACCTTTATCAGGCAACCCGGGATGACTTAATTGGTGTGTTTTGGATGGATGAGTTCTGGGTAACTCCTTTTGGTGTATAGCGGTGATAGGTAGGATGTTTTAAAAGAAATTGCATAATTGTTTTACCAAAATTGCATTGCCATAATCATGTGCATAAAAGTTGGTTAATTTGTTAATTACGTATGTGCTTATAGATATTTAATTTGTTACAAAATTCACACTGAACTTATTAACTCACCTATTAATTTTCATAAACTTTTCAGATAAAACACGAGTGTAGGACTTGGATGCAACATATGGAGGAGTCTCTCAAATAGAATTTTTAATAAAAATACATTATAAACTGTTTGGGTTTTTTTTTTGGACATTGGACTTTAGACTATTTTTTTGGTTATTTATAATTTTGATACAATAATTGTTACGCATGCATAATTGATGAACTTTTAAACATTTTAGTTATTATTTTTAGAACTTAAATGATTTTACCTGATTTTAAATAAATTCAAACATAAAGTTTTCTAAGTATTTTTAAAAGTCCACTGCAAATGATTTACAACTAGACCATTTATAAGTAACATTCAAAATTGATGTTGCAAATTTTCTATTTAAATGCTTTAAGATGATAATTCAATTTAATTAGTGAAATTTCAAAAATAAACATGTTTTATTAAATGTTTAACAACAATATGAAATTATTTAGAAATAAATTCTAAGTTTTCATAAAAACAATTTAAACATAATTGTTTTAATAAGAAAAAGTATTTTTTAACAAAATTAATGTGGCTTCGGAAATTTGGTCATAACTTCTAGGCTGAGTTTGGGGGGTTACAAGTTAGATAGATTGAACATGAGAAGGCCACCTACTCTGGCAGACGATGAAACATTGAGCTCCCTAAAATCCTTCCGCCAGGTTAGAGGGGCACTCATCTTCCCCCGTTCGGGGTTTTAGTTCAACCTTGCACAGTAGTCTTCTGACAAGACTTTTGGTTCGCGGCTAAGTTTTCCTATAGTGGCACAGTCCACTTGCAGATTTAACCAACCCCATCCTTGAGTTCCACATCCTCAAGGATCAAGTGTGGTCATTTCTATCTCCTCCTAAAGATCATTCAATAAGAAGCAGAGGCATCGCCAACACAACCATCCAATCCAGCGGCTAATAATACTACACTTTTTTGTATTTTTTTATTCAATGAAATTTTCTTTCTCTATCTTTTGTAGTCTCAATCAATGTACTTCTTTTCCTTTTCTACATTCATTTACTCGTATTTCCTTACATATAGTTTCCTTCTATCCTCTTAACATCTATTTACTGAAACTTATACTACTTCATTTCCTCAATTATACTTTTTATGTACATTTTCTTGCATTTAAATACTAGTACGTACCTCTCTATTCGCCAACCTAGGCGCATGCCTCCACATACCACATATACTCTCTTAACAATACTGAGGACTCGAGGGACTTAGCCAGTTTGATTGTCATGCACATAGGGGTACTTCTTTCCAATCTTCTAAGTCAAAAGACCGGCTGAACCCATAGCTCTAATACCACTAAATTTGTAACACCCCACGCCCGACCCATCTGTCGGATCCATGTAACACTTCTAACCCATATCAGTCGCCAGATTGGGGTCACAAGGTATTACCGAACACATGTACAGATTCAAACGTTCACCCAAGTCATATTCATATATAAATATATAAATAAAGCTCATAGCTAATTAAATATTAAACATATGGATCATGCCTCTACAATTTCTCGAAATCATACCATATATCTATTCAAATTTTCAAACAAAGAAACATACCATAAAGCTAAACAATATATGCATACTTTACGAACACAATACTCAATCATGTGCACATCATCTTAATAATATGCGAATATATAACATAAATTAAACACTTTGCTTCAAAATTTTATTTATGCTTATACATGACTTAATGACCATAAGAAATTAAGGCATTAACAACTCAGAGTTATGATCAAACATATTTCATTAATCATTAAGATCATATGTGTATTTAACTACATCACATATCAAGACATATATAACATGTCAAATACCTATTTATGCATTTCATATTTCTAAACCTATGCTTTCACATTTGACCTAACATACTATATACATTATAACATTTTCTACTCCATAAAAACTTGAATAAGTAAACTCACAAACACTTCTTCCTAAATCCATGAATCAAACACATTCACATAAATGCAAACGCTAACATCTCAATTGTAACTCTTATAATTCGAACCATATAAAGTAACAAACCAAAGACCTTGCATAATCAACTTTATTCAATAACTAACTTAACGTTTATGTTAAACCATATGAATATCACGATAATTAATTATGCATCCATTCACGCAACTCACATTGCCGATTATCTTTGCATAAAGATCATGCAACATTTCCATATACATTCAAGACCAAAGTATCTTTACTTAGCCATTTTCGCATGGCTATACTTATATACAAGACAAAAACTCATTGGTTTAAAAACTTAGTCTAACCTATACATGCCTTTGGTTCAAAAACTAAGCTTATAAGTACCAAACAAGATGATAGTGTGGATGACTTTTCTGACGATCCCCTGAGCTCGTAGCTTGATCAAAATCTATAAAACAAAGCAACAAACACACAGAGTAAGCTAACTTAGCTTAGTAAGTCTTAAGCAAATTCAACAATTCGGTAATTTATTTAAATCAAGTTAAACCAAACAAATTTTTAACATTTATAAAATAATAAGACATTATGTGCTATCATAGCCGAATATCAATATCCATATATAGCAAAATTATTATCATCATCTACTTTAAAAGTAGAACTCATCAAATACACATTACTTAATAAATATATATGTATTTATATATATATATATCCGAATATCATCTTCCATGTATATATATAAAGCAAGCCCCCATAACCTAAAGTATATATAAATACAATTCTCACCTATTCGTTATCACATATATATATATGTATACACATATATATTACATGACCCAAATGCATATACAAATTATTTCATATAACTGATTATATATAAACATATCTATGTATATAGATATACATACATAAACATCTTTTAACAACTCTCATATTTTTAAGTAAACAACTTTCACGTCACATAATTTATCCACGTATCCGAACAACCAATTGAACAACACATTTATTTCATCATTTCAATTGCTCATTGACATCACATATAACATATATGTATAATATACATACTTGATGGCCGAATTAACAAAATTCATTTACATAAGCTTAAGCTTACTCGATTTGTTCCATAACTTGATTATTTCGTAGTCTAAGCTCAGAATTTTAATTCACCGGTATAAAACCTGCTAGGTGTCAGCCTGAATCACACACCGGCACTAGGCCTGCTAGACCCGAGGTCTGAAATTTAAACACCGACATTTAGCCTGCTAGGCAATAAGCCCGATATAATTCACCGGCACAAGGCCTGCTAGGTAATAAGCCCGAATATTCATATTATCGAACCAACTCCTTCACATTACACATTAACAATATCACATATATCACATATAATTCACATCACTTTCACATAGTGAACTCAATTAATTCAACTACATATCATTGCTAAATTACTTTAACACATTCGGCTTTGTCATATTTTAATGCACAAATTCATAATTCAGCATGTATAATAGGTTATAATCGATACTCACGATATTAACTTGCTTAAAGACTTACCTCGGATATCGTCGGACGACAAAACCGGCTATTCGATAACTTTCGTCTGTCCCTGATCCAAGTCCGTTTTTCATTGTTCTTGATCGAAACATAATCAAATTAAGCTCATTCAAGCACATTTCATCTCAATTTAGTCCCAAGACACATAAATAGGCAAATTACCATTTTACCCTTGACATTTACAACTTTTACCATTTAGTCCCTATTGCACAAAACACAAAATACACATAATTTGAATTCAATCCCTAAGGGCCGAATCTTCCCCATGGTCATACAAGTCCCTACTTTTCATTTATTTTGCATTTTAACCCCTCAAAAATTTATTTTATCAATTTAGCCCTATTTAGCCAAATTCATCAAAAATTCAAGAACAAAGTTTGTTCATCAACTATATATTTATCATTTAACACCATAAAACATCATGAAACTCAACATAGTATCCATGGCATTTTACACAAACATCATCCATTCATGAAATTAAGACATGGGTTTTAAAGCTCTCGAAGCAACGATTACAAAAACGTAAAAATTATCAAAAACGAATCGAAAACTAACCTTAAATTTTGGCTTGAAAGTGCCGAAAGTTTGAAAGCTTTTATTCTTTCTTTTCTATATGGTTTTTCGGCAAACGGGGTGATAAAAATGATGATAATGCTTTCATTTTGTTTCCATTATAATAATATATCATATAATAATATAATATTAATAAACTATTAAAGTAAATATAACAAACATATAATTTCTATTTATCATCATCATTGCCGTCCACCATAAATCAAAATGGGCATATTGTCCTTTAAGGACTTCACAAAAATAAAGCCACATCAATTTAGCCATAAATCAAATAAAAGGCCACCTTTTACCAATTATACAATTCAGTCCTTTTTATCAAATTAAACCCACAAACAGACAAATTAACTTACGAAAATTTGGCACATGCTTAGTCACATATCAACGGCACAGAAAATAATATTAAAATATTATTTGGACTTGGATTCGTGGTCCCAAACCCTTTGTTCGACTAGGTGTAAACGGACATCACAACTCTCCCCTTGAAACACCCCAAACCAGTCTATGCGTTAAGGCGAGATTTGGTTTGTCACACGAAACGAACATCCAAAATTTCTCTAATGATTTAAGTAAAAAGCAGTAATGCAAAGCCTTTAGAAATAAGGTTTAATAAAAACTAAGTACAATGATTATGAATTAAGAAAAATACTTGGTTGAAATCTTATATATATATTAGTCAAAACCTTAACGCAGTTTTTTTTTTAAAAAAAAAAGAATTTGAAAGAAATTGAAAAGTAATTTAGGTGTCCAAAATTGTTATAAAACACAATATTTTTAAGAAACTTTATAGATTTAACATAAGCCCATATTAACAGTCTAAAAATAAAGTTAAATCCATCCACACATAAAAACAATCCATAAAACATAATTAGAGGCCTTATTACAACATACCCAAAATAGTAATTAAAATAAGTAACTTAAATAAAGTTCATAGTTTATAAAACCCACGCTCGTAGTATGGCCTCCACCATGTCATCCCCGGCCCAAGTCCACATCAATTTCCATTACGAGATGGATAATAAAAGCGGGGTGAGTTACAAAGAACTCAAAGTGTGTAACTCACTTACCACCATTATTGGGCGGACCATCAAGGCATTAATTTGGGTTTGAGCCCAATTACAAACTTTAACCATATAAAATGAAATAAAATATATTAAAATGCATGTAAAATGAATTTCCCAACCAAGCCTAATTTCCATCCGCTACACACCCCCGTACCAACCAGCACATCTGTGGGGATCAAGTCAACCCACCCCGCCAAACACACCAATCGTAGGCATTTAGCCTTTTAAATAATATTGTAGTGCACTCATCAGGAACTGATTGTGACATAGTCACCGAACTAGAGGCATTAAGCCAAAATTTGTGGCGTGAGCCACCGAGACTAGATACGTGGCCACAGGCCTTTCTTCTCTTCCTCAAATCCCATCCCATGCATTTATGTATGAATAACAAACTTTAATCATAAATGATTTATCAAGTAACCCATAATACAAATGAGTTTTTAATAAAACCTTTCATTTGGGCCTATTAACAATATAGTATTAATCTTTGGCCATATCTCGAACTAGAGGGTTTTTGGCCCATTAGCGATCTAGCAAACTTTGGCCCATATTATTGATCTAGCAGTTTTATGGCCCAATTTATCGATCTAGCAGTCTTTCGGCCCAATTTAACAATCTAGCAGTATTTCGACTCAATTTATCGATCTAGTAATATTTCGGTTCAATTTATCGATCTAGCAATATTTCGGCTCAATTTATCGATCTAGCAATATTTCGGTTCAATTTATCGATCTAGCAATATTTCGGTTCAATTTATCGATCTAGAAATATTTCGGGTCAATTTATCGATCTAGTAATTTTTCCGACTTTAACCGTTTTCATGCATTTACACAAAAGTGTTAATTATCACATAAATTTCGATTTTGCCATTTTTACGATTTATCATAATACTTCTTTGTTTAGTATCTAACCCGAAAGATAAGTGTGAAGTTACATACTGGTTATGGTGAGAACTAGACTTTCCGCTCGTCAACACCTATACATATCATGATAACTTATGATCATTATAATCTAATAATAAAACCGATCTAAACATAACGATCTAAAATTTACCCTCGGATTTTTGAACTACTTCCACTTGCGGTTTCTCCCCGATTGATGGTTCGTTAACCGAATCAAATCAATGAACAAATAATGGTTAGGGAGTACGAACTACTTCAAACAATTGATTCTCCTCGGATGAACATCCACAACCCGGTGGAAATCCGGATTCTTGATCTGATCCTTTGTTTATACTTAGGGGATTAATGGTACCACCCTTCTTCCGAACACTATATACGGCCCGTTTCTTCCCTATCTTGATTGTCTTCAAAGACAAAGATCGTTAGCACGTCCTAATCATATATATATATATATCGATTATGACTAAAGGCTTTAGGAACAAGATTTCCTTACCAAAAATATTCTTGTTCCACAATGGAAATCGATCCAAGCGTTCTATGTCACACACGACCTCTTGATTTCCAATCTTCCGTTATCGCACTAAAGTATAACAAAACGTTAATAGAATGAACGTTTATTTTTATCTAAGAAAGCCTTCAAACCACCATCAATATTCGGCCAAATACTATAAACTAATCGAAGACGAAAAAGAACCCTTACCTACTTTCCACGGTTGAAAAGAAACGATTGAGAATGTTGCTTATGAATAGAGAGATATTCGGCTATGAAGAATCAAAGAAAAAAAAGAAAATGGTTCGGTTAAGGTACACTAACATTCGGCCATGAAGAGATTAAAGGAGAAAGTATTGATTGAAAAGAAATCAAAATAAGAGAATAGGGATGATGATAATTCGGTTTTCAAAGAAAACAAAAGAGAAAGAAAGAGATGAGTTTAAGATCAAGAAACATTCGGCAATGGAGAAAAGGAGAGAAAAGAAAGGAATGGTCTTTTGATGTAGGTGATTTCGGCACTAATGAGAAAAAGGCACAAAAAGAATACCAAATGATGTGCAATAATGACCAAATGGTCAAAATAATCAAGGCTTACCAAGGATCAAATTCGGCCAAGGAGAGAGAGGTTGAGAGAATTTGCAAAACTATGCACAAAACTAAGAATGACCAAAAAGAGACTTCAAATCCTAGCCAAACTAACACAAAAATTCGGCTCCCCTAGACCATATTGCCATCCCTATGCATGGTCAAATGGCCATGATTTTATTTCCATAACCTTTTCCTTGATACTTGCCCCATATCTTCATATCTTTCCTTAATTTCTTGATTCCCTTCCATAAGTTAACAATTTCCTTAATCCTTTGATATACTAACTAAAAATAACAAGGTCAACACTTACCATATATGCACTTGGCCGACACTTGCTATACATGTGCAGAAAAATTAAAAATAAAATTCATCTAGATGCTAAACAAAGGATTCGAACCTTCTCCCTCATGCACTAACTCATGCGCCAACACCACTTTGCCATATACTCATCTTATGCTACACTTTGACACATTAATTAACTTATGTGTCAATGCCACTTGCTCCACTTCAATAAATTTTAAAAACTAAAAATTATTCCATCCCCGAATAATTCTAATTCTTCTTCAAGACTATAATAAACACGAAAAATAATAAGAAAATTTTCCTTCATAATCTAAACACCAAATCATGCAATAATCGATACTCGAATTTTAGGGTGTTACAACTCTACCCTCCTAAAAAAATTTCATCCTCGAAATTTACCGGTTGAAAAAGGTGAGGGTATTGTTGTCGAATTGCATCCTCGAGGCTCCCACGTGGCTTCCTCCACTCCGTGGTTACGCCATAAAATCTTGACCAACGGCACGGTTTTCTTTCTTAGCACCTTAACATCTCGGTCTAAGATTTCCACTTTGGTTCCTCCTCAAAAGACAAGTCGACTTCAACTCCACTTCTTCTACCGGTACTATGTGCGAAGGATCCGATCTATAGCGCCTCAAAGATGGAAACATGAAAAACATTGTGAATCGACTCAACTCGGAGGTAATTCGATCGATAGGCCCTTTGGACCAACACGCTTCACCACACGATATGGTCCAATGTATCTAGGACTCAATTTGCCCTTCTTCCCAAACCTAAAAATCTTCTTCCAAGGTGAGACCTTCAAGAACACTTGATCCCCACGGCATACTCGATACTTCTATGCTTCGGATCTGCACTACGACTTTTGTCTATCACGAAGCTTCCTTTAACCGTGCTTTCGAATAGCTTTTACTTTTTCTTCCGTTTTGAGAGATCGACTCTGGACCTAACATCTGTCGTTCGCCCAATTCGGTCCAACAACTAGGAGAACGACACCTACGACTCATATAATGCCTCGTAGGGTGCCATCCGAATGCTAGACCGATAGCTATTGTTGTAAGCAAATTACGCCAATGGTAGAAAATCCTCCCAACTACCTTTGAAGTCGATTATACAACCCCTTAACATGTCTTCCGAATCGAATTACTCTTTCGATTGACCATCGACCGAGGATGAAAAGTCAGATCGAAGTTTAGCTTTGTTCCCAAAGCTTCATGCAATGCTTTCCAAAACCGTGGCGTAAACCTAGGATCCCTATCTCGATATAATAGACGCGGTACCCCATGCAACCTCACGATTTGGATACGTGCATGACTTAGCCAACTTACGTAACGAGTAATCCGTCTGAACCGGTAGAAAATGGCGAGTCTTCGTCAAGCGATCAACAATTACCCAAGCAGAGTTTTTCTTAGTAGGTGTTAAAGGTAACCCACTAACAAAATCCATTGTTATCCGCTCCCATTTCCAAAGAGGAATCTTTACAGGTTGTAATAATCCTGACGGCAATTGATGTTCCGCCTTCACTTGCTGACAAGTTAAACATTTTCCCACAAATTCAGAAATCTCACGCTTCAACCCTGGCCACCAATATTGTTCACGAAGATCCCGATACATCTTATTTCCTCCGGGGTGCATAGCATAAGGGCTACTATGCGCCTCTCGTAGAATCATTTGTCTCAGATCACGAGTCCTTAGGCATCTGAGACTTTTCCACGAAAGCACAACACACCTTAGTGTTTATACCAAAATCCTCTATTCCTCTATTTTCAACTTGTTGAAGTAAAGGTCCCAACTTTTCATCTAATATTTGCTTTTTCTTAATTTGCTCCAACCACGGAGGCTTCACACGAAGTTCGCTATCGGACTACCATCCTCGTACAAACTTAAATGGGCAAACATTGCTCTCAAATCGAGATACCACCTTACGACTTAACGCGTCTGCTACCACATTAGCTTTTCGGGATGATACTCGATTGAGAAATCATAGTCCTTTAACAGACTCCACCCATCTTCGTTGTCTCAAGTTTAATTCTTACGAGTAAGAAGATACTTAAGACTCTTGTAATCCGTATAGATGATAGACTTTTCACCGTAGAGGTAATGCCTCCAAATCTTTAGAGCAAACACTACTCAAACTAACTCCAAGTCATGAGTAGGGTAGTTTACTTCGTGCGGTCTCAAGCGACGAGAAGCATAAGCTACCACTTTCCCACTTTTCATCAATACGCAACCTAATCCCGTATCGACGCATCACAATAAAGCGTAAACTCCTTTCCACCTCAAAGTTGAATCAATCACGGCGCTCAGTCAAAATCTTCTTCAATTCATCGAAACTTTCTTCTTTGTTTTTCAATCCATATAAACGGCACTCCCTTTCGCAAAAGCTTAGTTAGGGGTGAAGCAATCAACGAAAACCCCTCAACAAAGCGTCTATAATGCTGACCAAACCAAAGAAACTCCGAATCTCACTCACGACTTTGGTGGTTTCCAATCCAATCTGACCTCAATCTTCCGAGGATCCACCCTTATTCCTTGGTGACACCACATGACCGGAAAGTCACTTCCCTTAACGAATTCACATTTCTCGAATTTGGCATACGATTGATTATCTCGAAGTAAGCGCAATACAATTCGCAAATGCGAATCATGCTCTTCTTCATTCCTTGAATATACGAGAATGTCATCTATGAATACCACCACAAACCCGGTCTAAATATGGTTGAAAGACCGGTTCATCATATCCATAAATGCAGGTGGTGCATTGGTCAACCCAAACGGCATCACCAAAAACTCATAATGTCCATAACGAGTTCGGAAAGCCGTCTTGTGAATATCCGCTTCTTTCACCTTAAGGCGATGATAACCCGATCTCAAATCAATTTTGAGAAAAGCTGAAGCTCCCTTCAATTGATCAAACAGTCGTCAATTCTTGGCGAGAGGTACCTATTCTTGATCGTCAATTTATTTAATTGCTGTAGTCAATACACATACGCATCGACCCATCTTTCTTCTTAACAAACAAAACCGGTGCTCCCCACGGAGACACACTCGGTCGAATAAAGCCTCGATTTAGCAATTCTTGAATTTGAGCTTTAAGCTCCGCCAACTCCTTGGTGCCATTCTATAAGGAGCAATGGACACCTGGGTAGATTCCGGCAAAAGCTCAATACCAAATTCCACTTCCGTCTGGAGGTACAGAAAGTTCTTCAGAAATACATCTGGAAATTCCTTCACTTTGTTCTCACATCTTCCATCGACAACTCTTTGGCATCTAAAGCACTAATAAATGCTAAAAATGCTCCATACCTTTTTCACACCAACTTTTACGCCTTAAGTGCGAGATACCACATTGCCAAGTAATTCCTTCGCTCGCCTATCATAATTATTTCTTTATCCTCCACCGTCCTTATTGACATCCGCTTTTCAAAGACAATCCAATTTCGCGGTGCTTAACCAACCAATCCATGCCTAAAATGATATCGAACTCGCCAAAAGGCAATTCCATCAAATTTGCCAAAAATATTTCTCCTTGAATTTCTAAGGGCACATCTCTAAACAGTTTATTTACCAATACCGATTGTCCTAAAGGACTAATTACCTTCATCTCATTATCGGAAATTTGAGTCTAAATTCAAGTTTCCGGATATGGTGCTAGCAACATACGAATGGGTAGAACCAATATCTATCAAAGCAATAACGGTACATCAAAAATGAAGAACGTGCAGTTATCACATCAGTGCATTGCCATCCTCACGGCGTCTAACCGCATATACCAATCCCTGTTTGTCTTGCATCCGTGTTGCCTCTAGGACCATTGCCTCGACCCATTTGCACCTTGACCACGTCCGGCCCCATTACCACCACGACACGGTCCACGACCTCTCGGTGGTTCTTGAATTCCTCTTGCGGTGGTGCATCGGTATTACGAGCTTCCCGAGTTGTATCCATACGGACGCAGGGCAATTCCTATATTGATGATCCATCGACCGCATTTATAGCAAGCACCCGTTTTCTTCCAAAGACTCTCGAATGCCTTTTCCCACAATCAGCACAATCTCGACTACGATTCACGACCTCACGGTGTTCTTCCTTGAGTGGTTCCTCGTTCCGAGGCCTCTTCATAAACATTTTTGAAGAACCTGAATACTTCATATCTCTCTTGCCTCTAGCTCGTTCCCGATTCTGACATTCCGAGTTCTTAACCTCTTCGGCTATCTTGGCCTTTTCCACAAGCGTGGCAAAAGTTATAACTTGTTGTGGGGCTATCAAAACCCGCAATTCATCGTTCAAGCCATCCTCAAAGCGTACACAATGCCAAGATCTGTTGCCACTATTGTTCGAGCATAGCGACTCAAGCGCAAAAACTCAGCTTCATATGCTGCCACTGTCTTATTCCCTTGGACCAGATTCAGAAATTCCTTCCTTCTGGCATCAACATAACTCGTTCCTACATATTTCCCTTGGAAGGAAACTTTAAAGAATTCCCAATTAACTAATGCAGCTTCAGTGCCTTCTCGGACAGTAAGCCACCATTGGTATGCTTCGTCCCTTAACAAGGACACCGCTCCCCTTAATTTTTGTTCCACAGTGCACTCAAGATCGTCTATAGTTCGCTCCATCGCCTCAAGCCAATATTCAGTGAAATTTGGAGCTACACTTGAGACACCTCTGAAAACCTCGGCACCACTTGATTTCAAACGTTCCGATATCGACCCACGAGTGTTGGGCAGTTCTAGCTCAGCGACCCTTTCAAGGACTCGCAGCATTGCTCGCGTCACCGCATTATCTTCTTCCATATGATTATGTGATCCCGTCTCACTTTCGAGTGACGCAGGTGCATCCATTTCCGGCATATGATCCGGTGCTTCGGTTGCGCCTCTAACACCTCGTCCTCTACCACGCCACGCCTACCGCGCCCACGACCACGCCCTCTAGAGCTCATAATGACTGATTTAATCGATTAAGAGTTTTATGAATCAAAATACTATTTCAGCTTGTTTATTAACGATGTTTTATGATATGAAAGAGATAGAGTTGTTTTCGCAACCATATCCTATTGTCTCAATCTCTACGGTTTTCAACACCTAAAACTAGAAGTTCTAGAGTGTTTCTTATGATCATATCACAATATAAACAATCGATATCTGAGATACTTACTTGACTTGGCGCGGGATGCTCATGGTGCCATACTACCTTTAAATCAAAATCTAGAAATTTTGAATTGTTTTTCAAACAAACATCATTATTGAACCCAAACCACGGTAGAGTTTTGAAAGCGTGTCTCGATACCATTAAACGAAACACCCCAAACCAGGTCTATGCGTTAAGGCGAGATTTGGTTTGTCACACCGAAACGAACATCCAAAATTTCTCTAATGATTTAAGTAAAGCAGTAATGCAAAGCCTTTAGAAATAAGGTTTAATAAAAACTAAGTACAATGATTATGAATTAAGAAAAATACTTGGTTGAAATCTTATATATATATTAGTCAAAACCTTAACGCAGTTTTTTTTTTTAAAAAGAATTTGAAAGAAATTGAAAAGTAATTTAGGTGTCCAAAATTGTTATAAAACACAATATTTTTAAGAAACTTTATAGATTTAACATAAGCCCATATTAACAGTCTAAAAATAAAGTTAAATCCATCCACACATAAAAACAATCCATAAAAACATAATTAGAGGCCTTATTACAACATACCCAAAATAGTAATTAAAATAAGTAACTTAAATAAAGTTCATAGTTTGTAAAACCCACGCTCGTAGTATGGCCTCCACCATGTCATCCCCCGCCCAAGTCCACATCAATTTCCATTTACCGAGATGGATAATAAAGCGGGGTGAGTTACAAAGAACTCAAAGTGTGTAACTCACTTACCACCATTATTGGGCCAGACCATCAAGGCATTAATTTGGGTTTGAGCCCAATTACAAACTTTAACCATATAAAATTAAATAAAATATATTAAAATGCATGTAAAATGAATTTCCCAACCAAGCCTAATTTCCATCCGCTACACACCTCCGTACTCAACCAAAGACACACTGTGGGGATCAAGTCAACCCACCCCGCCAAACACACTAATCGTAGGCATTTAGCCTTTTAAATAATATTGTAGTGCACTATCGAACTAGATTGTGACATAGTCATAGAACTAGAGGCATTAAGCCAAAATTTGTGGCGAGCCACCGAACTAGATACGTGTACATGTGCCTTTCTTCTCTTCCTCAAATCCCATCCCATGCATTTATGTATGAATAACAAACTTTAATCATAAATGATTTATCAAGTAACCCATAATACAAATGAGTTTTTAATAAAACCTTTCATTTGGGCCTATTAACAATATAGTATTAATCTTTGGCCATATCTCGAACTAGAGGTTTTTGGCCCATTAGCGATCTAGCAAACTTTGGCCCATATTATCGATCTAGCGGCTTTATGGCCCAATTTATCGATCTAGCGATCTTTCGGCCCAATTTAACAATCTAGCAGTATTTCGACTCAATTTATCGATCTAGCAATATTTCGGTTCAATTTATCGATCTAGCAATATTTCGGCTCAATTTATCGATCTAGCAATATTTCGGTTCAATTTATCGATCTAGAAATATTTGAGGTCAATTTATCGATCTAGTAATTTTTCCGACTTTAACCGTTTTCATGCATTTACACAAAAGTGTTAATTATCACATAAATTTCGATTTTGCCATTTTTACGATTTATCATAATACTTATGTTTTAGTATCTAACCCGAAAGATAAGTGTGAAGTTACACACCTGGTTATGGTGAGAACTAGACTTTCCGCTCGTCAACACCTATACATATCACGATAACTTATGATCATTATAATCTAATAATAAAACCGATCTAAACATAACGATCTAAAATTTACCCTCGGATTTTTGAACTACTTCCACTTGCGGTTTCTCCCGATTGATGGTTCGTTAACCGAATCAAATCCACGAACAAATAATGGTTCGAGAGTACGAACTACTTCAAACAATTGATTCTCTCGGATGAACGTCCACAACCGGTGGGAAATCCGGATTAACGATCTGATCCTTTGTTTATACTTAGGGGATTAATGGTACCACCCTTCTTCCGAACACTATATACGGCCCGTTTCTTCCCTATCTTGATTGTCTTCAAAGACAAAGATCGTTAGCACGCCCTAATCATATATATATATATATATATCGATTATGACTAAAGGCTTTGAGAACAAGATTTCCTTACCACAAATATTCTTGTTCCACAAGGGAAATCGATCCAAGCGTTCTATGTCACACACGACCTCTTGATTTCCAATCTTCCGTTATCGCACTAAAGTATAACAAAAATAAACGTTAATAGAATGAACGTTTATTTTGATCTAAGAAAGCCTTCAAACCACCATCAATATTCGGCCAAATACTATAAACTAATCGAAGGCGAAAAAGAACCCTTACCTATTTTCCATCGTTGAAAAAAAACGATTGAGAATGTTACTTATGAATAGAGAGATATTCGGCTATGAAGAATCAAAGAAAAAAATGGTTAGGTTAAGGTACACTAACATTCGGCCATGAAGAGATTAAAGGAGAAAGTATTGATTGAAAAGAAATCAAAATAAGAGAATAGGGATGATGATAATTCGGTTTTCAAAGAAAACAAAAGAGAAAGAAAGAGATGAGTTTAAGATCAAGGCACATTCGGGAATGGAGAAAAGGAGAGAAAAGAAAGGAATGGTCTTTTGATGTAGGTGATTTGGCACTAATGAGAAAAAGGCACAAAAGAATACCAAATGATGTGCAATAATGACCAAATGGTCAAAATAATCAAGGCTTACCAAGGATCAAATTCGCCAAGGGAGAGAGGTTGAGAGAATTTGCAAAACTATGCACAAAACTAAGAATGACCAAAAAGAGACTTCAAATCCTAGCCAAACTAACACCAAAAATTGGCTCCCCCTAGACCATATTGCCGTCCCTATGCATGGTCAAATGGCCATGATTTTATTTCCATAACCTTTTCCTTGATACTTGCCCCATATCTTCATATCTTTCCTTAATTTCTTGATTCCCTTCCATAAGTTAACAATTTCCTTAATCCTTTGATATACTAACTAAAAATAACAAGGTCAACACTTACCATATATGCACTTGGCCGACACTTGCTATACATGTGCAGGAAAAATTAAAAATAAAATTCATCTAGATGCTAAACAATGGATTGAACCTTCTCCCTCATGCACTAACTCATGCGCCAACACCACTTTGCCATATACTCATCTTATGCTACACTTTGACACATTAATTAACTTATGTGTCAATGCCACTTGCTCCACTTCAATAAATTTTAAAAACTAAAATTATTCCATCCCGAATAATTCTAATTCTTCTTCAGACTATAATAAACACGAAAAATAATAAGAAAATTTTCCTTCATAATCTAAACACCAAATCATGCAATAATCGATACTCGAATTTTAGGGTGTTACACCCCTTAGGGATTTTCATCCCCGAAAATCTTACCGTTAAACAGAGTCAGATATTGTTGTCTCATTGAATTCTTCAGGCTCCCACGTAGCCTCTTCTACTCCACGCCGATTCCATAATACTTTTACTAATAAAATTTTCTTGTTTCTCAACTCTTTTACTTCACGAGCTAAGATACGGATTGGTTCTTCCTCATACGTCATATCAGATCGAATTTCAATTTTAGACGGGGTAACCACATGTGACGGATCAGATCTATATCTACGAAGCATCGAAACATGAAATACGTTGTGTATCTTTTCTAGTTCAGAGGGCAACTTTAATCTATAAGCGACAGACCCAATACGTTCGATAACCTCATACGGTCCGATGAACCTCAGACTTAATTTGCCTTTTTGACCAAATCGAAGTACTTTCTTCCACGGAGAAACTTTCAAAAATACCCGGTCACCGACCTGAAACTCAATGTCTCTACGTTTCAAATCTGCGTATGACTTTTGGCGATCTGATGCAACTTTCAGACTATCTTGGATTACTGCCACTTTCTGTTCAGTCTCTTTAATCAAATCAACCCCGTGTATCTTATTTTCACTGAGCTCGGTCCAGTACAATGGTGTACGACACTTGCGGCCGTATAAAGCTTCGTAAGGTGCCATTTTGATACTAGATTGAAAACTATTATTATAAGCAAATTTAATCAAAGGTAAGTATCGTTCCCACGTACCTTCAAACTCGAGGATGCAACATCTCAACATGTCCTCAAGTATCTGAATGATTCATTCAGACTGAACATCTATCTGCGGGTGAAAAGCTGTGCTAAAGTGTAGTTTGGTACCTAAAGCATCTTGCAATTTCTTCCAAAACCGTGACGTGAATCTCGGGTCTTTGTCTCAAACAATGGAAATCGACACACCATGTAATCTCACAATTTGAGATACATACAACTCACCCAATTTTATCGAGCTTAATAGTCCGCATTTAACCGGAACAAAATGAGCTGATTTGGTTAGTCTATCCACTATAACCTGCATCGCATCTTTCTTGCTCAGTGTCGTAGGCAAACCGGATACAAAATCCATAGTAATTTATCCCATTTCCATTCAGGTATCATGATAGGCTGAAGTAACCCAGAGGACACCTGATGTTCGGCCTTTACTTGCTGACAAACTAAGCACTTCGAGGCAAATTCAGATATGTCCCGTTTCATACCAGGCCACCAAAAGAACTGTTTCAAATCATTAAACATTTTTGTGCTACCCGGATGTACAGACAATCGGCTACTGTGAGCTTCATTCAATATCATCTTAATCAAATCCGAATTTCTCGGCACACACATTCGGCCTTTGAACTTCAAGCAGTCATTCTCATCAATTTGAAACTCTGATTCTGCATTACTTTCACACTGAACTCGTCTTGCCATCGTATCTTTGTCAACTCTCTGAGCATCATAAATTTGTTGAATATACAACAGTCTTGCTTTCAATTCGGCTATTATCGAACCATCATCAGACATAACCATATGTGCGTTTAACGCACGAAGAGCAAATAATGATTTTCGACTTAAGGCATCCGCAACAACATTGGCTTTCCCCGGATGGTAATCAATCACTAATTCGTAATCTTTCAACAGCTCTAACCATCTGCATTGTCTCAAGTTCAAATCTTTCTGAGTCATCAAGTACTTTAAACTCTTGTGATCCAAATAAACATGACATTTCTCACCGAATAAATAATGACGCTAAATCTTTAATGCGAATACAATGGCTGCTAACTCCAAATCATGTGTCAGATAATTTCTTTCATGTGGCTTCAACTGTCTCGAAGCATAGGCTACTACTTTGCCTTCCTGCATTAAAACGCAACCCAAACCATTCAAAGATGCATCACTATAAACAACAAATTCTTTACCCGATTCAGGTTGAACTAACACTGGAGCCTCGGTCAAAAGAGCTTTCAACTGATTGAAACTTTTCTGACATGTTTCTGTCCATTCGAACTTGACATCATTCTGTAATAGCTTTGTCAAAGGTGTGGCTATTATAGAAAAACCTTTCACGAATCGTCTGTAGTAACTAGCAAGTCCAAGAAAACTTTGAATTTCAAAAACATTTCTTGGGGGTTTCCAATCAAGTATAACCGATATTTTATTCGGATCAACCCGTATGCCTGACGCCGAAACAACGTGACTCAGAAAACTGACCTCATTCAGCCAAAACTCACACTTACTAAACTTTGCGCATAAATCGTTTATCTCGCAAGTTTTGTAGCACCGCCTCGGATGCTCAACATGCTCGGTTTCATCTCTCGGAGTAGATCAGAATATCATCTATAAACACTACTACAAATCGATCCAAATACTGTCTGAGAATCTGATTCATCAGATCCATAAAAATAGCTGGTGTATTAGTAAGCCCAAAAGGCATAACCAGAAACTCATAATGTCCGTACCTCGTTTGAAAAGCAGTCTTTGGCACATCGAAATCTCTGACTCGCAACTGATAATAGCCCGATCTTAAATCTATCTTTGAAAACACTGAAGCCCCTTTCAACTGATCAAACAAGTCATCAATCCGTGGCAACGAGTATTTATTCTTTATAGTTACCTTATTGAGCTGTCGGTAATCAATGCACATGCGCATAGTCCCATCTTTCTTTTTCACAAATAAGACTGGTGCACCCCAGGGAGAGAAACTCGGTCGTGCAAAGCCTCTATCTGTTAACTCTTGCAACTGTGCTTTCAACTCTTTTAAATCTATAGGTGCCATCCGATCACGGAGCTATTGAAATCGTGAGTCGCCCCGATCGCGATTCGATACCAAACTCTATTTCTCGATGTGGTAAACCCGATAGTTCTTCAGAAACACATCCGGATACTCGCACACAACCGTACGGATTCAATCGCTTCTCAAGTAACTTTGCTATCCAACACATAAGCCAAGTAAGCTTCACACCCTTTTCTCACATGCTTATGAGCTAACATCGAGGAGATTATCGCTTAGTAACCTATTCAGTCATTAGATTCAATTCGGATAACTTCACCGTTCTGACATCTCAAATCAATGGTTTTTCTTTTGCAATTAACAACAACATCGTACAAAGTTAACCAGTCCATTCCCAAAATTATATCGAACTCATCGAAAGGCAACAACATTAAATCAGCTGGGAAACATGAATCCTGAATCATCAACGGGCAACTTTTACACACTTTATCAATCAGAACACATCGACCCAAGGGGTTTGATACACGAATCACAAACTCAGTAGACTCAACAGGCAGAGTCTTACTGGATACTAAAGTTTCACACACATATGAATGAGTCGAACCCGGATCAATCAATGCAATCATGATGAGTATCATAAAGAGTGAAAGTACCGGTGATAACATCCGGGGAAGAAGCATCCTCTCTGGTACGCATAAAGATATGCTCTAGCAGTGCACGAGCCTCGATCGATCAAACTGCGTTGTCTTTGGTTCCTTTCGATCGCCACTTACATTTCCCGAATGCCTAGGTAGATCGCCTCGCAGACCGATACATTACTCGGTCTTGTATTTCGAGCCGTATTTTACTCAGCTAGCATCGGGCACTCTCGAATAAAATGATCCGACGATCCACATTTAAAGCAGGACCGGTCACGAAATCTGCAACTCCCTGAATGCCATTTACCATAATGCTTGCATTCAACCTCGATTCTATTTGGACATTACCAACATCGGCCATCGAAATAGCTCGAGAACCCACATGTGGTCAATCTCGTCTAGATAAGTCTGAAGTAGCTCTATGTCGACCAGATTCATCTTTGAACTTCTTGGATACCGAATGAAATGTCTTACTCGATGATCTTTTACGAATGTCTCTAGCTTCCATTTTAGCCTTTCTTTTCTCTTTCCCAAGCTCTTCAGCTTTGCAAGCTCGTTCGACAAGTACCACGAACTCTTTAATCTCGAGTATGCCGACTAGCAACTTAATATCTTCATTCAGACTGTCTTCAAATCTTTTACACATAATGGCTTTAGTTGACGCACATTCACGGGCATATCAGCTCAGTCTGACAAATTTCTGTTCATACTCAGTCACGGTCATTCGACCCTATTTCAATTCCAGAAATTCTTTTCGTTTCTGATCAATGAATCTCTGACTGATATATTTCTTACGGAACTTGGCCTGAAAGAAATCCCAAGTCACTTTCTCTTTTGGAACCACCGATACTAGTGTATTCCACCAATGATATGCGGTGTCCCGTAATAAGGATATAGCACACTTCAAGCATTTGTCTGGAGTACATGACAGCTCAACAAGCACACGGATAGTATTATCAAGCCACATCTCAGCTCGTTCCGCGTCTTCATCATCATTAGCTTTAAATTCTTCGACCCCGTGTTTCCTGATTTTATCAACGGGAGGCCTGCTAGAACTCATCGGATCTATCATCGGAGGTGCTGCAGGTATCGGAGTTGGATTATTCGGGGGTGGAGGTTGTTGTACAGCCGGATTAGTCCGAATAAATTGGGTAAACCATTCATTCATCATCTGGTAGAAGGCTTGCTTAGCCTCCCCCTCATGGTTATCCTAGATAGGTCGAGAGTCTACCGGCGCTGACCCATGTGCGAGATCAGGCGCTACGCTCTCTACATCATTAGCTACTACTCTGTCAGGATCCATTTACTATATAAAACACAATTTAAATGTCAGAAGTCACCACACTATCGTATTATAAAATTAAGGCATGTATAGCTAGACTCACACGCGCTACGATAGTCCTAGAATCGACTAAACCGTAAGCTCTGATACCAATCAAATGTAACACCCCTAACCCGTATCAGTCACCAGATTGGGGTCACAAGGTATTACCGAACACATGTACAGATTCAAACGTTCACCCAAGTCATATTCATATATAAATATATAAATAAAGCTCATAGCTAATTAAATATTAAACATATGGATCATGCCTCTACAATTTCTCGAAATCATACCATATATCTATTCAAATTTTCAAACAAAGAAACATACCATAAAGCTAAACAATATATGCATACTTTACGAACACAATCATGTGCACATCATCTTAATAATATGCGAATATATAACATAAATTAAACACTTTGCTTCAAAATTTTATTTATGCTTATACATGACTTAATGACTATAAGAAATTAAGGCATTAACAACTCCAGGTTATGATCAAACATATTTCATTAATCATTAAGATCATATGTGTATTTAACTACATCACATATCAAGACATATATAACATGTCAAATACCTATTTATGCATTTCATATTTCTAAACCTATGCTTTCACATTTGACCTAACATACTATATACATTATAACATTTTCTACTCCATAAAAACTTGAATAAGTCGCTTCACAAACACTTCTTCCTAAATCCATGAATCAAACACATTCACATAAATGCAAACGCTAACATCTCAATTGTAACTCTTATAATTCGAACCATATAAAGTAACAAACCAAAGACCTTGCATAATCAACTTCATTCAATAACTAACTTAACGTTTATGTTAAACCATATGAATATCACGATAATTAATTATGCATCCATTCACGCAACTCACATTGCCGATTATACTGCATAAAGATCATGCAACATTTCCATATACATTCAAGACCAAAGTATCTTTACTTAGCCATTTTCGCATGGCTATACTTATATACAAGACAAAAACTCATTGGTTTAAAAACTTAGTCTAACCTATACATGCCTTTGGTTCAAAAACTAAGCTTATAAGTACCAAACAAGATGATAGTGTGGATGACTTTTCTGACGATCCCCTGAGCTCGTAGCTTGATCAAAATCTATAAAACAGAGCAACAAACACACAGAGTAAGCTAACTTAGCTTAGTAAGTCTTAAGCAAATTCAACAATTCAGCAATTTATTTAAATCAAGTTAAACCAAACAAATTTTTAACATTTATAAAATAATAAGACATTTATGTGCTATCATAGCCGAATATCAATATCCATATATAGCAAAATTATATTATCATCATCTACTTTAAAAGTAGAACTCATCAAATAAACATTACTTAATAAATATATATGTATTCATATATATATATATATATATATATATCTGAATATCATCTTCCATGTATATATATAAAGCAAGCCCCCATAACCGAAAGTATATCTAAATACAATTCTCACCTATTTGTTATCACATATATATATACATATATATTACATGACCCAAATGAATATACAAATTATTTCATATAACCGAATATATATATACATATCTATGTATATAGATATACATACATAAACATCTTTTAACAACTCTCATATTTTTAAGTAAACAACTTTCACGTCACATAATTTATCCACGTATCCGAACAACCAATTGAACAACACATTTATTTCATCATTTCAATTGCTCATTGACATCACATATAACATATATGTATAATATACATACCTTATGGCCGAATTAGCAAAATTCATTTGCATAAGCTTAAGCTTACTCGATTTGTTCCATAACTTGATTATTTCGTAGTCTAAGCTCAAAATTTTAATTCACCGGTATAAAACCTACCAGGCGTCAGCCTGAATCACACATCGGCACTAGGCCTGCTAGACCCGAGGTCTGAAATTAAAACACCGGCATTTAGCCTGCTAGGCAATAAGCCCGATATAATTCACCGGCACAAGGCCTGCTAGGCAATAAGCCTGAATATTCATATTATCGAACCAACTCCTTCACATTACACATTAACAATATCACATATATCACATATAATTCACATCACTTTCACATAGTGAACTCAATTAATTCAACTACATATCATTGCTAAATTACTTTAACACATTCGGATTTGTCATATTTCAATCCACAAATTCATAATTCAGCATGTATAATAGGTTATAATCGATACTCAAGATATTAACTTGCTTAAAGACTTACCTCGGATATCGTCGGACGATAAAATCGGCTATTCGATAACTTTCGCCTTTCCCCAATCCAAGTCTCTTTTTGTTTGTTCTTGATCTAAACATAATCAAATTAAGCTCATTCAAGCACATTTCATCTCAATTTAGTCCCAAGACACATAAATAGGCAAATTACCATTTGACCCCTAACATTTGTAACTTTTACCATTTAGTCCCTATTGCACAAACACAAAATACACATAATTTGAATTCAATCCCTAAGGGCCGAATCTTCCCCATGGTCATACAAGTTCCTACATTTCATTTATTTTGCATTTTAACCCCTCAAATATTTATTTTCTCAATTTAGCCCTATTTAGCCAAATTCATCAAAAATTCAAGAACAAAGTTTGTTCATCAACTATATATTTATCATTTAACACCATAAAACATCATGAAACTCAACATAGTATCCATGGCATTTTACACAAATATCATCCATTCATGAAATTAAGACATGGGTTTTAAAGCTCTCGAAGCAACAATTACAAAAAGGTCAAAATTATCATAAACGAATCGAAAACTAACCTTAAATTTTGGCTTGAAAGTGCCAAAAGTTTGAAAGCTTCTATTCTTTCTTTTATATATGTTTTTTCGGCAAAGGGGGTGATAAAAATGATGATAATGCTTTCATTTTGTTTCTATTATAATAATATATCATATAACAATATAATATTAATAAACTATTAAAGTAAATATAACAAACATATAATTTCTATTTATCATCATCATTGCCGTCCACCATAAATCAAAATGGGCATATTGTCATTTAAGGACTTCACCAAAATAAAGCCACATCAATTTAGCTATAAATCAAATAAAAGGCCACCTTTTACCAATTATACAATTCAGTCCTTTTTATCAAATTAAACCCACAAACAGACAAATTAACTTACGAAAATTTAGCACATGCTTAGTCACATATCAACAGCACAGAAAATAATATTAAAATATTATTTGGACTCAGATTTGTGGTCCCGAAACCACTGTTCTGACTAGGGTGTAAACCGGGCTGCCACAATCCAAGTATGGAGTGTCACAAATGGACCTATGCTTAATAATTTCTAACTAAACTACTATAAAACAGACAAATAAAACTATATAATAATGAAATTAAAAGTAATAATTCTTACATCCAAAGGCCTTAAGCCATTAACAGTCTTGATCTTCTTGGTTAATTTGCTAACTGAGATATCAAGTTTACCCACGACTTTCTTCGATATGAATAAGTTAGATGCCCTAGTATCAACAAGAGCACTCTTTCTTTGACCTACAATGTTGATGCACATATACATCAACCTTTTCTACTTGCGAGTTCTCTCTGCCTTCACAGAATTGAGTTTTATCGACCAATCCTTTAAAGCCTCACTCTCAATGGCTCCACTTCATTCTCTTTACTTATCACGGAAATCTTGGTTCACTCTAGACAATCCTACAACCCATGCGGACTACAACACAAAGAGCACTTCACTGGCTTCTTCTCATTCTCTCCGTAACACCCTAGGTCTAGCGGGTCTGAGGTTTTTGGCGTATTGAAGTAAAATAGTTCATATGGCAAAGTGTAATTCGCCTAATTTCTTGTTTTGGTGTATAAGTGTAGGCATATAGTAATTTCCACATATGTAGGTAAGGATTTTGTTTCATGTTATTTTATTATATTAAGGAAAATTTTGTGTTAAGTGAAAAGGGTTAAGTAGGGTATGAGTTGGTGCCAAAAGGTGTAATACGCCTTGTACTAGTTAGATCATAAGTAGTCTGATTAGAAATCAACTGGATAGTCTAGCCTGATAATTGTGAATGCATGGTACTTATTTATGTTTTTCTTGGGAACTATAGACCATTAAAAAGGTAAATTCTCAAGTGTATAACACTTGTTAAGTTCTACTAAGTAAGTGAGTCATATTTATATGTGCTAGAAGGGTTCTAAGAAAGGTTCTTCTTCTTCCTTAAAAATATTACTTTTTGATTCTTTCTTTAAAAAGTATAAATGTATCTCTTTCTCATTAAGCTAGAATCTTCGATTATGGGTCTAAACAGTTGTTATTCCATCTTAGGGTAAGTGTTTCAGCTCTGCATGTTAAGTTCTGAAAGTATAAGACTGTAAGAGTTTTATGAATAGTAAAGCTTTAAGTACAAGTTTTGCATGAGCTTGTCAACAATTGAAATGATAAGTAAATTGTATGTATAAGAGTTGTAATAGTAAATTTATGTTTCTAAGCAGGTGTTTATGCTAGTTCGAAAGGGATGTCTGAGCTTGGAACCTAGAACTGCAGTAGGTAAATTAAGGTGAGTATTCATCCTGACTCATTTATATGAAATGTTCAAATAAGAAGTATATTTATTTACATACATAAATGGGGTGATTATGTTTACGGAAATTGGTCAGGTATGAGTATAGTAAAGATGAGAGAAGTGTCGTAATAAAATATACAAAGTCCAGTTAAAGGAATAACGTTTGATAAGCAGATAAGTAAGGTATGGTATATGAGATGTATGAGCCAGTAGAGAGGTGGCAATCTGGGTAAGTGAATGTTGAGCTAAAGTTTTATTGTGAAGCCTCTGGTAGGGAAGTTTTAGTGCTAATCAGACTGGCATATCTCAGTTTGAAATCAAGTATAAGACCATGAGGTAGGGGCCCATGGAAACTTGGTATGATTTCAAAACTTTCATGGTGTAGCCTCTAGTAAGATGAAGACTAGATTGACAGAACACGATACATGAATGTATGTAAGACAATGTGGTTAAGACCCATGACATAATATGATATGATTGTATGTATGTTCATAGTGTAGTCGTCTGTAATGTATGAATCAAAATGACAGATCACGATACATGAAACTCTATATAAGTCCATGAGCTAAAAACCATGGCACCTTCTATGAAGTCCGTCGGGATAGTAAACACAAGATTTGTGTGATGCCTTTATGGTGTATTCTGTTTAGCCCTTGTGGCGTGGTCTATTTGGTAAGTTGTTTGTAACTGTATTTATGATAAGATATGTATAAATTATCTTAGTTCTATAATAAGTTTGGCTGAGATAAGGTATTGATATGCTTAGGGTTAAGAGCTGAGTAATATCTATGAAATAAATGAATAAGTTTAAAGGGTGCTCTTGAAAAAAACTATGTATCTGGATGTTAATATGGTGTTCGCCATGATGATATAATTAAATCAAAGATATTTTGTATCTTTCATATCTGGGTTGTATAAGGACTTCACCTGAAATCTTATGAAAACTGAATATCTTTTATTTTGAGCATGTAGAGTTCTGGAGTACTGTTTAAATGTCAACAGATTGATCTATGAAGTACATTATCAGTATGGGTTGTATGGTACCGAATCAGGGTTTGATTTGCTTAATGGTTTGGTGGTACTCAGATCTATTTAAGTATTTGCCACATGTGTATGTGTTCGCCCGTGAATAATGATAATGAACAACTCTTCTGAGTTAAGAGCAAGTATTAGAAAATAGGTGGTATCAGTTGGATTCTGAAGGAATCTTCGGTTTAAAAGTGCATATGTGAACGAGAGAATTAAGAAACGCCTAAAGAAATCTTCAGTTAATGTGTATTTGAAGAGTAAATAATTAGTGTATGTGTATGTATTACAACTATAGTGGTATCTGCCAGATATAAATGGTTCAAAAAGATGGTTGATGCAAAAATTGTTCTTTTAAGAATATAAAGTATCTTTTAAGGAAATTTAGTAATAAAGCCCATTAAGTACTCTTGTATTTATTTACGTTGTGTGTTTATGTTTCAGGTTTCAATGTTAAGAGACTGCGCCTAGAGGGACAAAGTCAAGACTACACCAAAGAAGGGGCGTATCAGGTTATTATACATACAGAGCTATTGGGGTGGTGTATTGTAGGACTCTACTCTAATGAATCTGTAACTATCAGATAGTTGTTTTAAGACAGAATTACTGTAATATGTAATATTTTATGTTTAAGTACCATAATTATTTCTTGAGTTTTAGTCTTTAAATGTAATTATAAAGAGTATGTTTTAAATATGAGGTTGTCTAGTGCAGTTTGATGAATATGACTAAGTGTTCTGTGTGGTAACACCTAAGATCCATACCCAATGAATCGAGTCGAGTTAAGGGTGTTACACTCTTTGACCTTCTTGACTTCAATAGAACGCACATTCAAATTGAGCTTCCTTAATGCTCTATATGACTCATCATCCCCTTCGATCGCAGAAAGTGCAGATTTCTTCGGACAGTCCCTCACCATATGTGGACTGTAACACCCCAAGCTCGTAACCATCACCGGTTTAGGTTTAAGAGGAATTACCAAACGATTGGAAACTTTTACAGACATTTCATAACATAATTTGACAAATCACATCAAAGTGTCCCTTAAATAGGTCTACGAGACCTTAATCATGCTTTAGTAAGGGGCCGGGACTAAATCGAACACATACGAAAATTCTCATAAATTTAAAATTTTTCTAAGTTACAGAGGTCACACACCCGTGTGGGCAGGTCGTGTGCCTCCCACGGCCTCAGACACGCCCATGTGTCCGAGCTGTGTCAAACCAGGGCATACATACTGACTTGTCCACACGGCCATGGACACGCCCGTGTGCCTCACCTGTGGTCGAGCCTGACTTGCATCACACGGCCAGTCACACGCCCGTGTGTTCAGCCCATGGTCGAGCCTGACTTGATTTTGAAATGCAACATCCAGGTACACGGTCAAGCCACACGCCCGTGTGCTTAACCGTGTGGGCAAATATAGGCCATTTGCAAGGCTAAAATACCACCCACACTTTGGGTCATTCATACAAACACCTACAAGCATCATACCAAACACAATTGGCAACCAAAAACATACCAAATGGTCATCCTTCTCAACTCATTCAAGTACATTTCATCACAACATATTATATGCCATTTTATTCAACCAAATCACAAGTATATCTAAGTAAAATTCACCCATAAACTTACCAATTCATTATAGCATCTCTCCATCAATATTATACCAAGTTTTCATAACCAAAACATAGATCAATATTACCATATGCTCAACCTTTAACAAAACACATAACATAGCTTATCTACTTATTCATAACATATCATCAACTAGCCATATCACAAACATAACTCAAAGTGACTAGCCTATACATGCCATACTTTATATTTACACTTTCAAAAGGTACCAAAATTAGGATTGAGTAGTGTGATGACGATCCTTGACGATCTCCGAGCCTTCAGTAGCTTCGACGATCTATAAAACAGAACAAACACACACAAAGTAAGATTTCGAAGCTTAGTAAGCCATATACAAATAAACTTAACATAAAATGCACATAATCACATTGATACAATGTCTTTAACATTTCTCATTTGCAATTTCATAACATGTTCTTTGGCTCATTTGTTTAGCCATAGTATATCAACATATTTTATCTCAAAATATCTCTTTAACTCATATCAAAATCATACATATATCACATTTTCATATCCACAAAACTATGCACATATCTCACTAGGTAAGTTCACATAGATATACTTACCTTCCATACACTTACATCGTATACAATTCAAACGTACCTGTTTTGCTTAAACATTTTACATAGTCTCTCATTTCTCAGATTTGCCCGTTGAACCGTTCGGAATCAAATAGGAAGCTCGGAATACTCAGAATGGTCGTACAATGCCAACATCCCAGACGTGGTCTTACATGTAACCAGATATCGATGCCACTGTCCCAGACAGGGTCTTACACGAATCAATACAATGCCAATGTCCCAGACATGGTCTTACACGTAAATATCAAATCGATTCCAACGTCCCAGACGTGGTCTTACACGATATCACATATCAGAAACCTATGTCATGACATATGTAATCCTATCTATTCCTAGGTTCGTACGAAACTTTTCGGATGTTGACATCATGTCGATACTATCTCGGATTTCATGTACTCATCATCTCATATACATTGATCATTATAATTATTCATATGAACATATATTTATAAATGTAAATACATTTATTTGTATATTAACTTACCTCGGGTTCGGATAAACAAAAACAAACTCGGCTATTCAATTACTTTTGATTTCCCACGATCTAAGTCTGTTTTCTTCGGTTCTTGATCTATACATATTCAAATTTAACTCATTTATTCACTAGTTCATTCAATTCAATCCAAAAACACATATTTAGGGCAATTTACAAATTAGCCATCATACTTTCACATTTTGACATTTTAGTCCCTATTTCATAAAATCACAAAATACACCAAATTTCATATCACCCATGCTGAGCCAAATGTTCATGGAGTCCATACAAGTCCATACATTTCCTTTATTTCAAAATTTAGTCCCTCATAATATTATTTTCACAATTAAGTCCAATTTACTCAAATTCATCAAAAATCCAAAGACAAACTATGTTAATCTAACACATATATTTCATATTTCATCATCAAACATCACAAAACTCATGGATTCATCCATGGCACATTTCATAATCTTCATCAATTCACAAAATTGAAGCATGGGTTTTGGAGAACACGAAGCAACGATTACAAAAACGTAGAAATTATCAAAAATCAAAGCAAAACATACCTTGAATCAAGCTTAGACTTAGCCGAACTCTAGCTTTCTTTCTCTTTTCTTTTTCTTTTTGATATTCGGCCAAAGATGATGAATATGGCCATTTACTCATGTTTTGTTTTATTTAATTATGACTTATTTATTATTTTACATATTTAACCTTTATTAAACCATTATAAATTCCACTAACATATGGCATTAATGTCCATCCACAATTCAAATGGTCCAATTGCATTATAAGGACCTCACATTGATAAAGACATGTCACATAAGTGCTTTTAACATATGGCATGCTAATTTAGCATCTTTCACAATTTGGTCCTTTTCTCAAATTAAGCACATAAATCACCAAATTAAATCACAGAAATTTCACACATGCTTAATCATATAATGCAGACTCGGAAAATAATATTAAAATAATTTTCTAACTCGGATTTGTGGTCCCGAAACCACTATTCTGACTAGGGTCTAAACTGGACTGTTACAATTCTCCCCCCTTAGGGATTTTCGTCCCCAAAAATCTTACCGCTGAATAGATTGGATGTTGTTGTCTCATTGTATCTTCAGGTTCCCACGTAGCCTCTTCAACTCCGTGTCGATGCCACAGTACCTTAACTAACGAAATTTTCTTATTTCGTAATTCTTTCACTTCGCGAGCAAAGATACGGGTAGGTTCTTCCTCGTAAGTCATATCAGATCAGATTTCAATCTCAGACGGAGGGATCACATATGATGGATCAGATCTATATCGACGAAGCATTGACACGTGAAATACACTGTGAATCTTTTCTAATTCTGGTGGCATCAACAATGATCTCATACGGCCCGATGAACCTCGGACTCAATTTGCCTTTACGTCCGAATCGGAGTACTTTCTTCCACGGAGATACATTTAAAAATAATTTATCACCGATTTTGAATTCAATGTCTTTTCTTTTCAAGTCTGCATAGGACTTCTGACGATCAGACGCTTCTTTCAGACTATCACGGATTACTTTCACTTTCTATTCAGTGTCTTTTATCAAATCGACCCCGTGTATCTTATTTTCACTGAGTTCTGACCAATACAAAGGTGTTCGGCATTTGCGTCCGTACAAAGCTTCATAAGGTGCCATTTTGATGCTCGATTGAAAACTATTATTATATGCAAATTCGATCAATGGCAAATATTGTTCCCATGTACCATTAAACTCAAGGATGCAACATCTCAACATATCTTCGAGTATCTGAATGATTTGCTCGGATTGACCATCCGTCTATGGGTGAAAAGCTGTAGTGAAATGCAATTTCGTACTTAAAGCTTCTTGCAATTTCTTCCAGAATCGTGATGTAAACCTCGGATCTCTGTCAGACACAATAGACAATGGCACTCCGTGCAATCTCACAATATCAGAAATGTAAAGTTGAGCTAACTTATCAAGTGAGAAATCTGATCATATCAGAATAAAATGGGCTGATTTCGTCAATCTGTCAACCACAACCCAAATTGCATCTTTCTTTCTCGGAGTCAAAGGCAAACCTGTAACAAAATCCATTGTCACTCTGTCCCATTTCTATTCGGGAATCAAAATCGGTTGTAGCAAACCAGTTGGAACCTGATGTTCAGCTTTAACTTGCTGGAAGACTAAACATTTCGACACAAAGTAAGAAATATCCCTTTTCATACCAGACCACCAATAATGTTTCTTCAAATCATGATACATTTTTGTACTTCCCGGATGAACAGATAGACAAATATTATGAACTTCATTCAAAATTAGCTGAATCAACTCTGGATTTCTCGGAACACAAATTCAATCTCAAAATCTTAAGCAATCATCATCATCAACTCAAAACTCAGAATCGGAATTCGAATTACACTGAACTCGTTTCACTAGCAATTCATTATCAACTTTCTGAGCATCACATATTTGTTGTAAAAACAATGGTTTCGCTTTCAATTTAGCTAAAATTGAACTATCATCAGATAAGTCTAAAGGAGCATTCATCGCTCGCAGTGCAAACAGTGAATTTTGACTTAGAGCATCAGCAGCAACATTTGCCTTACCCAGATGATAATCTATCATAAGCTCGTAATCTTTCAACAACTCTAACCATCTTCTCTGTCGCAGATTCAAATCTTTTTGAGTCATTAGGTACTTCAAACTTTTATGACCTGAAAACACATAGCATCTCTCACCGAAAAAATAATGGCGCCAAATCTTTAATGCGAACACAATCGCAGCTAGCTCAAGATCGTGTGTCAGATATTTCTTTTCATGTGGCTTTAGTTGTCTCGAGGCATAAGCTATAACTTTTCCTTCCTGCATCAGAACACATCCTAGACCATTCAATGAAGCATCACTATATATCACGAATTCTTTACCCGATTCAGGTTGTATTAAAATTAGAGCTTCAGTTAACAAAGTTTTCAACTAATCAAAGCTTTTCTGACATTTATCGGACCATTCAAATCTCACATCTTTTTGAAGCAATCTAGTCAGCGGAGTAGCTATCATCGAAAATCCTTTTACAAACCGTCGATAATAACCAGCAAGTCCTAGAAAACTACAAACTTCAGACACATTCTTCGGAGGTTTCCATTCCAGAATAGCAGAAATCTTACTCGGATCAACTCGTATTCCAGAGGCTGATACAATATGTACCAGAAAACCAACTTCTTGCAACCAGACTTCACATTTACTAAATTTTGCATACAATTGCTTATCTCGCAGAGTTTGCAACACAATTCTCAGATTTTCAGCATGTTTAGTTTCATCTCGAGAATAAATCAAAATGTCATCAATAAATACAACAACAAATCGATCTAGGTACGGTCTAAAAATTACATTTCATCGATCCATAAAAACAAAGCAGAGGAGCATTGGTTAGTTCGAAGGCATAACTAAAAACTCATAATGCCCGTACCTCATTCTGAAAGCAGTTTTTGGAATGTCTGAATCTTTTACTCTCAACTGGTAGTATCCCGATCTTAGATCTATCTTTGAGAACAATGTGGCTCCTTTAAGCTGATCAAACAAATCATTAATCCTGGGCAATGGATATTTGTTCTTTATAGTCACTTTGTTCAACTGACGGTAATCAATACACATTCTCATCGTGCCATCTTTCTTTTTCATAAATAGAACAAGAGCACCCCAAAGTGAGAAACTCGGTCTTGCAAACCCTTTATCAGTCAACTCTTGCAACTGTGACTTTAACTCTTTCAACTCCGTTTGTGCCATTCTGTACGGAGCTATCGAAATAGGAGTCGTTCTCGGCAACAAATCAATACCAAATTCCACTTCACGTATCAGAGGTAATCCCGGTAATTCTTCAGGAAATACATTAGAATTCACAGACAATTGATTCAACTTTCTATTCAGTTACTTTCGAGTCAATCACATAAGCAAAATAAGCATCATAACCCTTTCTCAAGTAATTCTGAGCTTTTAACACAGATATCACAGCAGGTAACCCATTCAAATCATTAGACTCAACCCGAACTATTTCATCATTCTGACATCTCAAATCAATGGTCTTTCTTTTGCAATTCATAACAGCGTCATGTAGTGTCAACCAGTCCATACCCAAAATGATATCAAACTCATCAAATGGTAATAGCATCAAATCAGCCAAAAAATAAACATCTCTAAACATCAACGGACAGTTCTTGCATACTTTATCAACCAGGACACTTTTACCTAAGGGGTTTGATACTCTAATAACAAATTCAGCAAACTCTACAGGCAAAGTCTTACTGGATACTAAGTTCATGCATATATACGAATGAGTAGAACCAGGGTCTATCAATACAATCATAGAAGAATCATAAAGAGTAAATATACCCGTTATAACATCCGGAGATGAAGCTTCCTCACGAGCTTGGATGGCATATGTTCTGGCAGGCACTCTGGCTTCAGATCTCGCAACTGAATCTTTCGTAGTTCTCTTACTACCACTGACATTTCTTGCATTTCGGGAAGGTCTACCTCTCGCTGAAACATTATCAGATCTCAAATTCTGAACAATCTCTTGCTCAACAGACTCTAGGCAATCTCGGATAAAATGGTCCAACGATCCACATCTAAAACAGGCTTGATCATTTAATCTACAACTTCCTGGATGTATTTTACCATAATGTTTACATTCAGGTCTCTCGGATCAGACATTTCCAACACTAGCCATTGAAGTTGCTAGAGCTTTAGAATTCAGCTGTGATCTCGCACGATCTCTATTCGAATGTCCCACATTAGCCTTGGAACAGCTATATTCATCTCTGAATTTCTTTGATGCAGACTGAAATGATTTACTCAAAAATCTCTCTCACATATCTAGCTTCAAACTCAGCTTTCCCTTTATCTTTCCCAAGTGCCTCAGCCTTGCATGCTCGATCAACAAGCACAATCAACACTTTAATCTCCAGAATCCCTACTAGCAACCGGATATCTTCATTTAGGCCGTATTCAAATCTTTTGCACATTATTGCCTCAATAGATACACATTCCCGAGCATACTGACTTAGTCTCACGAACTCTCATTCGTATTCGGTGACAGACATGCGACCCTGTTTCAATTCCAGGAATTCCTTTCGTTTCTGATCTATGAATCTCTGACTGATGTATTTCTCTCGAAACTCAGACTTGAAGAAATCCCAAGTAACCCGTTCCTTTCGAACTACAGAAATCAAAGTCTTCCACCATTGATAGGCTGCATCTCGTAACAAAGAAACAACACATTTTATGCATTCTTCAGGATTCAGTGACATTTAATCAAATACCTGTATTGTGTTCTCGAGCCAAAATTTTAGCTTTTTTGGCATCGTCATCACTGGTGGCCCTGAACTCTTCAGCCCCATATTTACGAATTTTGTCAACCAGAGGCTTATTCAACAAATTCAGATTCATGGCCGGAGGTATAGTAGAAGTCTGAGGAGGATTAAGTGGGGGCAGAGGTTGTGAAACAGACGGATTATTCCTTACAAACTGAGTGAACCACTCACTTATCATTTGGAAGAAAGCTTGTTTAGCTTCTCCCTCTTGACCGCTAGTAGCCGGTCTCGAATCGGATGGCGCTGTCCCTTGAGTGGGAGCAGGCGCATTGCTTTATACATCGTCAGCTACGGCTCTTTCGGGATCGATTACTATACGGAAAACACATTTTACTCGTCAGGATTCATCACACTATCACATTTCATATATATGGCATGTATAGCTAGACTCTCATACACTACGTTAGTCCGAGAATCGACTAAACCGTAGCTCTGATACCAATCAAATGTAACACCCCTAACCTATAACCATTGTTGATTTAGGGTTAAGAGGCATTACCAGACAATCGAAAACTTTTACAGACATTTCATAACATAATTTGACAAATCACATCAAAGTGTCCCTTAAATAGGTCTACGAGACTTAATCATGCTTTAGAAAGGGGCCGGGACTAAATCGAACACATACGGAAATTCTCAGAAATTTAATTTTTTTTCTAAGTTATAGAGGTCACACGCCCATGTGGGCAGGCCATGTGCCTCCCACGGCCTCAGACACGCCCATGTGCCTGAGCCGTGTCAGAACAGGGCATACATACTGACTTGTCCACACGGCCATGGACACGCCCATGTGCCTCACCCGTGGTTGAGCCTGAATTGCATCACACGGCCGTGTGTTCAGCCTGTGGTCGAGCCAGACTTGATTTGAAATGCAACCACGAGGAACATGGTCGAGCCAGACGCCTTTGTGCTCAACCGTGTGGGCAAATATAGGCCATTTGCAAGGACAAAATGCCACCCACACTTTGGGTCATTCATACAAACACCTACAAGCATCATACCAAACACAATTGGCAACCAAAAACATACCAAATGGTCATCCTTCTCAACTCATTCAAGTACATTTCATCACAACATATTATATGCCGTTTAATTCAACCAAATCACAAGTATATCTAAGTAAAATTCACCCGTAAACTTACCAATTCATTATAGCATCTCTCCATCAATATTATACCATGTTTTCATCACCAAAACATAGATCAATATTACCATATGCTCAACCTTTAACAAAACATATAACATAGCTTATCTACTTATTCATAACATATCATCAACTAGCCATATCACAAACATAATTCAAAGTGACTAGCCTATACATGCCATACTTTATATTTACACTTTCAAAAGGTGCCAAAATTAGGATTGAGTAGTGTGATGACGATCCTTGACGATCCCCGAGCCTTCAGTAGCTTCGACGATCTATAAAACAGAACAAACACACAAAAAGTAAGCTTTCAAAGCTTAGTAAGTCATATACAAATAAACTTAACATAAAATGCACATAATCACATTGATACAATGTCTTTAACATTTGTCATTTGCAATTTCATAACATGTTCTTTGGCTCATTTGTTTAGCCATAGTATATCAACATATTTTATCTCAAAATATCTCTTTAACTCATATCAAAATCATACATATGTCACATTTTCATATCCACAAAACTATGCACATATCTCACTAGGTAAGTTCACATAGATATACTTACCTTCCATACACTTACATTATATACAATTCAAACATACCTGTTTTGCTTAAACAGTTTACATAGTCTCTCATTTCTCAGATTTGCCTATTGAACTGTTCGGAATCAAATAGGAAGCTCGGAATACTCAGAATGGTCGTACAATGCCAACATCCCAGACGTGGTCCTACATGTAACCAGATATCGATGCCACTGTCCCAGACAGGGTCTTACATGAATCAATACGGTGCCAATGTCCCAGACATGGTCTTACACGTAAATCTCAAATCAATGCCAACGTCCCAGACGTGGTCTTACACGATATCACATATCAGAAACCTATGTCATGACATATGTAATTCTATCTATTCCTAGGTTCGTACGGGACTTTTACGGATGTTGACATCATGTCGATACTATCTCGGATTTCATGTACTCGTCATCTCATATACATTCATCATTATAATTATTCATATGAACATACATTTATAAATGTAAATACATTTATTTGTATATTGACTTACCTCGGGTTCAGATAAACAGAAACAAACTCGGCTACTCAATTACTTTTGATTTCCCACGATCTAAGTTCATTTTCTTCGGTTCTTGATCAATACATATTCAAATTTAACTCATTTATTCACTAGTTCATTCAATTCAATCCAAAAACACATATTTAGGGTAATTTACAAATTAGCCATCATACTTTCATATTTTGACATTTTAGTCCCTATTTCATAAAATCACAAAATACACCAAATTTCATATCACCCATGCTTAGCCAAATGTTCATGGAGTCCATAAAAGTCCATACATTTCCTTTATTTCACAATTTAGTCCCTCATAATATTATTTTCACAAATAAGTCCAATTTACTCAAATTCATGAAAATCCAAAGACAAACTATGTTAATCTAACACATATATTTCATATTTCATCATCAAACATCACAAAACTCATGGATTCATCCATGGCACATTTCATAATCTTATCAATTCACAAAATTGAAGCATGGGTTTTGAAGAACACGAAGCAACGATTACAAAAACGTAGAAATTATCAAAAACTGAAGCAAAACATACCTTGAATCAAGCTTAGACTTAGCTGAACCCTGTCTTTCTTTTATTTTTCTTTTTCTTTTTGATATTCGGCCAAAGATGATGAATATGTCCATTTACTCATGTTTTGTTTTATTTAATTATGACTTATTTATTATTTTACATATTTAACCTTTATTAAACCATTATAAATTCCACTAACATATGGCATTAATGTCCATCCACAATTCAAATGGTCCAATTGCATTATAAGGACCTCAGATTTATAAAGACATGTCACATAAGTGCTTTAAACATATGGCATTCTAATTTAGCATCTTTCACAATTTGGTCCTTTTCTCAAATTAAGCACATAAATGACCAAATTAAATCACAGAAATTTCACACATGCTTAAACATATAATGCAGACTCAAAGAATAATATTAAAATATTTTTCTGACTCGGATTTGTGGTCCCAAAACCACTATTTCGACTAGGGTCTAAACCGGACTGTTACATGGACCATCACAAAGGAAGCATTTGATTGGCCCATTTGGTTTGTTATTGGGCTTCCACTTCCCATTAGGTGGTTTTGTATTTGCACCATTCTTACCATTTCCACCATTTCCATTTCCATTTTCCTCATGGTACCCCCACCGTGGCTGTAACACCCTATACCCAAGTTCGAGACTAAGACTAGATACGAGACATTACCATGCTTGAACTCACTTAAACATGCACTTACGGGCTATAAAATTTTGTTCCGAATTAAAAACTTCTCTTTCTTAATCAAATCAGACATTTCATGGGCCTACGAGGCCTCAAACTTATGTTCTGAAACTTTCGGAACTCATCTGGAAACTTTCTCTCCAAACAGGGGTCACATGTCCGTGTGACTTGGGACACGCCCGTGCACCCCTAAAACATGCCCGTGTCTTTCACCCGTGGTGGATACTGGCAAATTACACACGGCCTGGACACGCCCGTGGCCCTGGCCCGTGTGCCAAACCTTGGTATTCTGACTTATTCACACGGTCTATACACACACTCGTGTGCATTAGCTGTGTGCCAATTCAATTACTAAGTGTAAAGTGCAAACTTCACACGCCCAGGGCACACGCCCATGTGCTAACCGTGTGGTACACACGGCCTAAACACACGGCCGTGTTATTAGCCCGTGGTCTATCTTGACTTAAAACACTAATGTGCAGGGGACACACGGCTTAGACACACGCTCGTGTGTCCATCCGTGTGGGCACTTAGAGGCTATTTACCAAGCCAACTGCCACCCTGAAATCAAGACCAATCCCATGCTCAATTCAGCAACTCAAGTATTACATCTAACATGAACAATGATGCATACTTCATTGATGGATTAAAACATACATACATAATCATTCATGACTCATCTCTTTGGCCATATACAAAAAGAATACTAAGCTTGATAACCAACATTTTGGCTAATTTTAAAACATAACTCAAAATGAAATGCTTCCTATACATGCCATACTTATATAAACACTTGACTATACCAAAATATCGATTGATAGTGTGCTCTGAGCTCCGATGACGATGATCTACGAGATTAGCTAGGCGGGACTACATAGAAAGAAAGAATAAAGGACATAAGCATTTAGCTTAGTAAGTTTGCATGTAATTCTCATAGCAATATATTTGCTTAACATTAACAATTCATCATAAACAATGGCATTATGAATCTCAAGTATTTAAGCTTACTTACTCTTACTGATTCTTATTATTCTCATGCTCGTACGGTAAACAATATACCTGTACCACTTGATCACATAGATCAGTATACTTTACTATGATAAGTATAATCTCAACTTCATCATTCATATCATGAATAATACTCTTAACTAGCATAACTTGATAATAACTTTACTCACTTAACTTTCTTACTATATCATTTGAGCTTTACTCTCTTGCCCGATGAATTTCTATGAATAACCGAGGATACTGAATCTCATCCCACATAACTCGATGCCAAAGTCATATCCTCAATATGGTCTTACATGGGATCTCTCGTCTTGGTATTGATGCCATGTCTTGACATGGACTTACTCAAAGTCTTCCTTGTGTGTTCCCTTGGGAACTTACCATTGCCATGTCTTGACATGGTCTTACTTGGTATCTTTACTCATGAACTGGTCAATGTCGAGCCTTGGCTTGGACTTACATGGAATCTCTACCTCATGATAGCTTTTCAATGCCGAGACTTGTCTTGGACTTACATGACATCTTTGCTTGGAGACTCACCGATGCCATGCCATGGCTTGGGCTTACATGGGTCTTCATCTCATAATAACTCTTCAATTACAAGACTTGTCTTAGACTTACATGATAACTTGCTTGGTTGCCGATGCCATGCCTTGGCTTGGTATTACACGGACTTTCTTATCTCGTGTGGTAGATCGAGAATCCTAAGTAATTCAACTTCAATCGGGACTTTCTCATGCTTAATCTCATTAATTTCTTTATTTAACATAGCAATAAGCATTTCTATGGTAATAATGGACATTATACTAAGCAATTCAATGATAATAATCATAAAGCTTAGAATCATACTAACTTACCTCAATATACAAAATGTATGCAGATATGCAATTTAGTCTTCGACTTTGTTCTTGCCTCGGTTTCGATCCGGGCTTCGTTTTTCTTGATCTATAATAATAATTAGATCATTTAATACTCACATTGACTAAATTGACTCTTAACTCATACTTTGGCAAAATTACTATTTTGCCCCTAAACTTTCTCTTATCTGCACTTTTTCCCCTAGGCTCGTAAAATGATTCTCATTTAACTTTCTTAAACATCATGCTTAGCTGATTCAATTTATCTACTATAACAATCATCAATTCTCACTATTTCTAATAGGTATGACCAATTTCATAACTATTACAAATTAGTCCATACTATCATTTTTCATGAAATTCACTAAGGAAAAGATGTTTATCTAACATCAAACTCTCATAAACTTCCATAAAATATAATTTTACATGCATGATACACATGGGTAGATTTTTGAACATGCTTCTTAGCTCATCTTATAGCTAAAAATAGCTAATTCATAATACGAGGACTCCAAAAATACGAAGAGTATTAAAAATGGGGCTATGATGACTTACTTGCAAGCTTCAAAAATTTGAAGAACCCTAGCTATGGAGTCTCCCAATTTTCGGCACAAGGAAGAAGACGAATGAAATTTTTATCATCTTTTTCCTATTTTAATCATTTAATTGGTAAATGACCAAAATGCCCTTCTCTTTAAAAATTTATAATTTACTAACTCATGTCCATTTTTGTCCAAAACTTATAATTTGGGAAAATTGCTATTTAAGGACTTCTAATTTATATTCTAAAGCTACTTCATACAAAAAGCTTCTAGAAACTCATATTTTGTAACTTTTGCAATTTAGTCCTATTTGATCATTCCATGTCAATTTCACAAAATTTCTACATGGAACTTTAATACTATCATGCAAACATGTCATAAACCTTAAGAACTCAATTTACTAATTCAGATTTGTGGTATCGCACCACTATTCCGACTAGGCCCTGAATCGGGATGTTACAATTCTCCCCCTCTTAGGAATTTTCGTCCTCAAAAATCTTACCAGCAAATAGGTTTGGGTACTGGTTTCTCATGCTCTCTTCTAGTTCCCACGTAGCGTCTTCTATTCCATGTCTTTGCTACAATACTTTTACCAGGGCAATACTTTTATTCCTTAGCTGCTTGACTTCCCAAGCTAAAACCTTAATTGGTTATTCACCATAATTCATGTCGTGATGAATCTCTATCTCTGACGGGGTAATTACATTTGAAGGATCTGATCGGTAGCGTCTCAACATTAACACGTGAAACACATCGTGAATCTTTTCTAACTCTGATGGCAAAGCCAATCGATAAGCTACCGGCCCAACTCTTTCAGTAATCTCGTATGGTCCGATAAAACGTGGACTCAACTTGCCTTTACAGCCAAATCTGAGAACCTTTCTCCATGGTGACACTTTCAAGAAAACTTTATCCCCGACTTGGTACTCTATCTCTTTCTTTCTTAAATCCGAATAGGATTTTTGTCTGTCTTAAGTAGCTTTTAAACTTTCTTGTATCAATTTAGCTTTCCCCTCAGTTTCTCTAACCAAATCAACCCCGTGAATTTGGTTTTCCTTGAGTTCAGTCCAATATAGAGGCATTCGGCACTTACGCCCATATAAAGCCTCATAAGGCACCATCTTTAAACTCGACTGAAAACTATTATTGTAGCCAAATTCTACCAATGGGAGAAACTTTTTCCAGCTGCCTCGGAATTCAAGAATACAACATCTGAGCATATCCTCGAGTACTTGAATTAACCTCTTCGACTGACCGTCAGTTTGAGGATGAAAAGCGGTACTAAAGTTCAACTTTGTACCCAAGGCCTCTTGTAACTTCTTCCAAAATCTGGATGTAAACCTCGGATCTCTATCCGAGATGATTGACAACGGAACACCGTGAAGCCTTACTATTTCTAAAACGTACAAGTTTGCCAACTTGTCTAGTGAGTAATCAACTCGTACAAGTTTATCAACCACGACCCATACAACATCTTTCTTGCTCGGAGAAAATGGTAAACCAGTTACAAAATCCATAGTAATACGGTCCCATTTCCACTCCGGAACCAAAATGGGTTGAAGCAAACCCGAAGGTACTTGGTGTTCAGCCTTTACTTGCTGACAAATCAAGCATTTGGAAACGAACTCTGAAATATCTTTCTTCATTCTCGGCCACCAATATTGTTGCTTCAAGTCATTATACATCTTGGTACCACCCGGATGTACAGATAAACATCCGTTATGGGCTTTACAAAAAATTCCCTGAATAAGCTCTTCCTTTCTCGGTACACAAACTCTATCTTTGAACATCAGACTTCCATTGGGACTAATCTGAAAATCAGACTCAACATCTGTCTCGCACTGATCTCTCTTGACTTGCAATCCACTATCTTATTTTTGAGCTTCAATGATCTCTTGGAGGAAAATTGGTCTAGCTCTCAACTCAGCTTGAATAGAACCATCGTCGAATAAAGTTATCCGTGAATTCATTGCCCTTAATGCAAATAGGGACTTTCTACTCAAAGCATCGACGACCACATTCGCCTTCCCGGGATGGTAGTCAATGACCAATTCATAGTCTTTTATCAACTCTAACCATCTATGCTGCCTTAAGTTCAACTCTTTCTGCATCATCAAGTACTTCAAACTTTTGTGATCGGTGAAGATCCGACATCTCTCACCATATATGTGGTGCCTCCATATCTTCAATGCGAAGACTATGGCAGCCAACTCTAGATCGTGGGTCAGATAATTCTTCTCATGTGGCTTCAACTATCTTGAGGCGTAAGCAATCACTTTGCCTTCTTGCATAAGTACACAGCCTAATCCATTTAAGGATGCATCGCTGTAAATCACAAATTCTTTCCCTGTCTCAGGTTGTACTAAAATTGGAGCTTCTGTCAACATCGCTTTCAGTTTCACGAAACTTTGTTGGCATCTTTCTGTCCACTCAAACTTCACATTTTTCTGTAACAATTTAGTCATCGGGGTTGCAATCATAGAAAACCCCTTGACGAATCGTCTATAATAGCCAGCTAGGCCTAGAAAAGTTCTAACCTTAGAGACATTTCTCAGTGGATTCCAGTCCATTATGGCCGAAATCTTACTTGGATCTACTCGGACTCCATCTTCCGAGACAATATGTCCCATAAATCCTACTTCCTTGAGCCAAAATTCACTTTTACTGAACTTGGCATATAATTTATTTTCTCGAAGAGTCTGTAAAACTGTTCGTAGGTTCTCAGCATGATCATTCTCATATCGGGAATAAATCAGTATGTCGTCGATGAAAAGGACTACAAACTTGTCGAGGTATGGTCTAAAAATGCGGTTCATCAAGTCCATGAATACCGCAGGAGCATTGGTCAAACCAAAGGGCATGACTAAAAATTCATAATGCCCATACCTTGTTCGAAAAGTTGTCTTGGACACATCTAATTCCTTTACTCTCAGCTGGTAGTACCCTGATCTCAAGTCTATCTTAGAGAACACAATGGCTCCCTTCAATTGATCGAACAAATCATCGATCCTTGGCAATGGGTACTTGTTCTTTACTGTCACTTTATTAAGTTGACGGTAATCTATGCACAATCTCATGGTGCCATCTTTCTTTTCACAAATAAAACCGGAGCACCCCATGGAGAACAACTTGATCTCGCAAAACCTTTATCTCACAACTCTTGCAAATCGTGACTTCAACTTTCTCAACTCCGTTGGAGCCATTACGTAAGGAGTAATAGATATTGGTATAGTATTGGGAGCTAGCTCAATGCTTTGAACTCAACCTCTCTAACTGGTGGTAGTCCTGGTAATTCTTCGGGAAAAATATCCATGTACTCACATACTATCAGATCGACTCAATCTTTAACTCGTTTCTCTATCATTCATCACAAAGGCCAAATATGCCTCATACCCTTTTCTTATGTATCTCTGTGTACGCCATATGAGAAATCATTGCCGGTGACCTACCTTGTTCATCGATTTTACATGGAGAATGTCCCCATTCTCACATTTCATCTCAATGTACTTTTTCCCACAATTTACTATTACGTCATGGGCAGTCAACCAGTCCATACCGAGAATGATGTCAAACTCATCAAATGGTAGCAACATAAGATTTGCTTTAAAGTAATGACCTCTAATCATTAATGGACAATCTTTACATACTTCATCAACTAACACACTCTTGCCTAAAGGATTAGACACCTTAATCGTAAATTCTGTAGAATCTATAGGCATATTCATACTGGATACTAGTTTCATACAAATGTAAGAGTTCGTGGATCCGGGATCTATTAAAGAAATAACTTTGATATCATAAAGAGAAAAGGTACCCGTAATAACATCAGGAGAAGATGCCTCTTCACGAGCGCGAATGGCATAAGTCCTTGCAGGTGCCCTACCCTCGGGTCTCGTAGCCTGCTCTCTAGGGTTACCTCTTCCACTTGCCCCACTTCCTGGGTTCCTCTGCGGTCTTCCTCTGACCACACTCCCGGATCTCGAGTTCTGAGCTCTATCTTCTTTCATTGTCTCTGGACAATCTTTTATGTAGTGGCCCTGGGAACCACATCTGAAACATGCATTTCCATGTGCTCAACATTCTCCAAGACGACATCTGCCACACTGTGGGCATTCGGGTCTATCCGATCGGATGTTCCCCACACTAGCAACTGAGGTCGTCTGTGCCTTATTTCCCGAATACTGCTTACTCTTGTCCTTCCTTGAAAACCCAGTGGAAGTAGTCGATCGGGTGGATAAATCTCTTGACTTCTGGGATGAGGATTGGAATGACTTATTCCACTGTCTCTTTTTAGAGTCACGAGACTCTACTTCATATTTTCTCTTCTCCTTTACTAGTTCTTCAGCTTTACAAGCCCTCTCTACTAGCACAACGAATTCCTTTAGTTCTAGGACAGCAACAAATAATTTGATGTCCTCATTTAGCCCATCATCAAATCTCTTACTCATGATGGCCTCAGTGGACACGCATTCTCGAGCGTATTTGCTGAGCCGTACAAACTCACGCTCATAATCAGTCACAGACATCTTGCCTTGCTTTAACTCTAGAAATTTCTTTCTTTTCTAGTCCACGAACCTTTGACTGATATACTATTTCTTGAACTCTTCTTAGAAAAATTCCCATGTGATCTTTTCCCTCGGTACCACCAACACAAGGGTGTTCCACCATTGGTAAGCAGAATCTTTTAAAAGAGAGACTACACACTTCATGCATTCCTCAGGTGTGCATGACAACTCATTAAATACCCTGATAGTATTTTCTATCCAGAACTCAGCCTTTTTCGGATCATCATCTTTTCTAGCCCAAAATTATTCTGCCCCATGTTTCCTAATCCTATTAATAGGAGGCTTCTCTCCTCTTACCACCTCTACTACTTGAGGGGCTACTAAGATAGGTTGAGGAATAGGTGGGGGTGGAGGGGGTTGTGCATTCGGGTTCGTACGAAAGAACTTCGTATACCATGTGTTCATCATGTGGAGGAAGGCTTCTCTAGCCTCTTCTCCTCCTTCTTGACTCACCGTAGTGGGTCTATTCTTATTCTCGTTTGGAACCATCCTTTTAGCGGGAGCCAGCGCGTTACTTTCTACGTCATCTGCCACAGCTCTATCGGGATCCATTTACTAAATGTATAAACCTAATTTAAGTCGTCAGGAGTCGTCACACTATCATTATAAAAACATTCTTACGTATGGCATGTATAGCTAGACTCGTGCTCGTGCTACGTTAGTCCTAGAACCAACTAAACCGTAGCTCTGATACCACTAAATGTAACACCCCATACCCGAGTCTGAGACTAAGACTGGATACGAGACATTACCATGCTTAAACTCACTTAAACATGTACTTACGGGCTATAAAATTTTGTTCTGAATTAAAAACTTCTCTTTCTTAGTCAAATCAGACATTTCATGGGCCTACGAGGCCTCAGACTTATGTCTCGAAACTTTTGAAACTCATCTGGAAACTTTCTCTCCAAACAGGGGTCACACATCCTGTGACTTGGGACACGCCCGTGCACCCCTAAAACATGCCCGTGTCTTTCACCCGTGGTGGATACTGGCAAATTACACACGGCCTGGACACGCCCGTGGCCCTGGCCCATGTGCCAAACCTTGGTATTCTGACTTATTCACATGGTCTATACACACGCCCGTGTGCATTAGCCGTGTGACAATTCAATTACTAAGTGTAAAGTGCGGACTTCACACGCCTAAGGCACACGCCATGTGCTAACTGTGTGTGGTACACACGGCCTAAACACACGGCCGTGTTATAGCCCGTGGTCTATCCTCGACTTAAAACACTAATGTGCAGGGGACACACGGCTTAGACACACGGCCGTGTGTCCATCCGTGTGGGCACTTAGAGGCTATTTACCAAGCCAACTGCCACCCTAAAATCAAGACCAATCCCATGCTCAATTCAGCAACTCAAGTATTACATCTAACATGAACAAGGATGCATACTTCATTGATGGATTAAAACATACATGCATAATCATTCATGACTCATCTCTTTGGCCATATACAAAAAGAATACTAAGCTTGATAACCAACATTTTGGCTAATTTTAAACCATAACTCAAAATGAAATGCTCCCTATACATGCCATACTTAATATAAACACTTGGCTATACCAAAATATCGGTTGATAGTGTGCTCCGAGCTCCGATGACGATGATCCACGGGATTAGCTATGCGAGACTACATGGAAAGAAAGAATAAAGGACGTAAGATGTAACAACTCGATTATGACCCTAATCGGAACAGTGGTTTCTGAACCACGAATATGAGTTTATGTGATTCTATGTTACGTGTTTGAGCAGGTGTTAAAATATCGTAGGATTAATTGCATGTTTGAGTGGCTAAATTAAGTGAAGGATAAAATTTGGTAAGTATGAAAATTTCTATTGTGGAAACTAGGGCCAAATTGAATGGTTTTTCTTTTATTTGAGATTTAAGTTGCAATTTGGCCAATAATTAGAGATAGTGGAAGGCAAACATGATGAGAAATTATTAATGTGTATTTATATTATTATTAAAATAAGTCAGTGGAATATTAGTAAGCATGGATATTATTAATTAAAGAAAAACATTTCTTTTCTCTCATCTCTTTCTTCTCCATCTTCTTCTTCACCGAAATCACAAAGAAAAGGGGAGCTAAAACCTTCATTTCATTCGGTCATTGCATGTCTTTTTGAGGTGAGAAATTAAGCTTAATTTTTGTAAATTTTTGCATGTTTGTGTTAGTTATCTTGAATACTATCAAATCCATGTGGAAATTTTAGAGTTTGAAGCATGCCCTAGGTTCGGCCATTGATGAAGTGTTTGGTTTTGTTATGTTTTATGGAAGAATGTTAAATATAGACTAGGTATTAACATGTGTTGAGTAGGAAACTTAGACGAAATGGATGTATGGTGACTTAAATTATGAAAATAAGTAGTTGAGGGTATAAATGCAAGAAAGATGGTGTATATAGACTTGTATAAGGATGAAAAAAATTCGGTCCTCAATGAGTTAATTCGAATTTCATGTAATTTTTGTGTTTTATGTTTGAGGACTAAATTGCAAGAAAGTGAAACTAGAGGGGTAAATTGGTAAATTGGTAAATTATATGTTATGATTAATTTTAATGTTATAAGAGGACTTAAATGAGCTTGAGGAGTATTCGGCCTTAGCTCAAAGGTGTATGAATTGTTATATGTTTGAATTAAAATGAATGAAATTTATTTAAATGGGCTCTTTTCGAACTTTGTTTTAGATCAAAGAAGGAAAGAATTGGAAACGGATCGGGGGAAAACTAAATTAAACGAGTAGCCGTAACATCTTTACCCTTCAACTATCAAGGTAAGTTTATAAGCAATTGGTAGTAAATGAATAAATATATTAAATTGAAATGTATGGTTTCGAATGAAATGTTATCTAAATTCTTGATGGTTGATTGTGATATGTGATTTTAAATGTGATTGCCGAATGTAATAATATATGATCATGGACATGTAGTTATTATATAAATTTCTAGGTTGGTTAAATTAAGTATAAGAGTATATAGGTTTTATAAATGTGATAGGGGATGAGATCACATATGGACACCAACCTAATGTGTGTTGAATCATGTAAGCAATTAATGTATTTGGGTTGAGATATATATAATTATGGATGGAATAGTAATTGAATGTGAACCTTGAATTAAGTGATGATTGAAATAGAATAATTATCTATGTGTTTATAAGGATGAGGTCGAATGTGATGATAGACATAGAAAGAAGGATTGATTCGAAATAGGTATATGTGTATGGCATATGCACTGAAATGTGAGCATTTGTATATGTGTATTGTACGATCGAGAGTATGAAATTAATTAATGAACACTGTGTGTGTGAAACTAGTTGTGTGGCACTAAGTGTGCGGATATATTAAGTAACGGCTCTATGTGAGTGATACGTTACGGGAAGTTGGCACTAAGTGTGTAGAAATGTTAAGTAACGGCTCTATGTGGGCGATACGTTACAGGAAGTTGGCACTAAGTGTACAGATATGTTAAGTAATGGCTTTATGTGAGTGATACGTTACGGGAATTGCACTATGTGTACGGGTGATCAGATTTTCTCAAGAACACAAATATTTTAAAAGGTAAATGGGAATCTCAGGTATGTATATAAAGGGTGATAGATATTTTATATTGGTATAAATCATGGATGCTATTTCGACTTAGATAATAGTTATGTAAATGTTCGGTTTTGGTGACTCAATGAGTAGGCTTTTGATGAATAGTATCTTAATACTTGTAATGAGGTTGAAACTTATTCAATAATTAGCATGAATTAAACATGGGAAAAGTCTGTTTACTACTCGATTTTGTACTCTCCTCTTTGCTTATAACTTACTAAGCTTCAATAGCTTACCGTTGTGTATTTGTTTGTTCATGGAATAGATCTTTAAAGTTGAAGCTCGTACTCGGGGATCCTGTCGAAGTCAAGCACATTATCACCTATTTTGGTATCATCCTTTTGACGTTAAACCTTAGAAAATTATGGCATGTATAAGCTTAAATATTTTGGTCTCTTTTGGTTGAGATGTATATATATGTATGCCATACGAAAATGGCTAAGTTTTTGGTTGTTTTGAACTTTCATTATTTCAGTCATGGTTTAACTTATTATAGATTTATATGTTATGATGAATGGTATTCAATGTTGTTTATATAATAATGGGTAAGTGAAATGGGATGTGTCGTAGATAAAAGTAAATCGTATGTATACAAATGATGTGCGGTTGAATGTATTGATGATTTTAGAAATGAAATAAAAGAATAAGCATTATATGCATATTTAATATTAATTGTGTTATGCAACTGAATGACTTGATATTGGATGGAATATTTATATACATACATATTAATGATAATAAATTTTGGTATGCATTTATTATGATAGCTATTCTTAAAGAGTACTTAGAACTTGTGCGAGTCAATGAAATGCTCGTAACCTTAATCCGGCGATGGATACAGGTTAAGGGTGTTACATAAGCATTTAGCTTCGTAAGTTTGCATGTAATTCTCATAGCAATATATTTGCTTAACATTAACAATTCATCATAAACAATGGCATTATGAATCTCAAGTATTTAAGCTTACTTACTCTTACTGATTCTTACATATCTCATGGTACTTACTATTCTCATGCTCGTACGGTAAACAATATACTTGTATCACTTGATCACATAGATCAGTATACTTTACTATGATAAGTATAATCTCAACTTCATCATTCATATCATTAATAATACTCTTAACTAGCATAACTTGATAATAACTTTACTCACTTAACTTTCTTACTATATCATTTGAGCTTTACTCTCTTGCCCGATGAATTTCTATGAATAACCGAGGATACTGAATCTCATCCCACATAACTCGATGCCAAAGACATATCCTCGATATGGTCTGACATGGGATCTCTCATCTTGGTATTGATGCCATGTCTTGACATGGACTTACTCAAAGTCTTCCTTGTGTGTTCCCTTGGGAACTTACCATTGCCATGTCTTGACATGGTTTTACTTGGTATCTTTACTCATGAACTGGTCAATGCCGAGCCTTGGCTTGGAATTACATGAAATCTTTCTTGTTACTCACCAATTCCATGCCTTGGCTTGGACTTACATGGAATCTCTACCTCATGATAGCTTTTCAATGCCAAGACTTGTCTTGGACTTACATGACATCTTTGCTTGGAGACTCACTAATGCCATGCCTTCGCTTGGGCTTACATGGGTCTTCATCTCATAATAACTCTTCAATGCCAAGACTTGTCTTGGACTTACATGATAACTTGCTTGATTGCCGATGCCACGCCTTGGCTTGGTCTTACACGGACTTTCTTATCTCGTGTGGTAGATCGAGTATCCTAAGTGATTCAACTTTAATCGGGACTTTCACATGCTTAATCTCATTAATTTCTTTATTTAACATAGCAATAAGAATTTCTATGGTAATAATGTACATTATACTAAGCAATTCAATGATAATAATCATAAAGCTTAGAATCATACAAACTTACCTCAATATACAAAATGTATGTAGATATGCAATTTAGTCCTCGACTTTGTTCTTGCCTCGGTTTTCGATCCTGGGGAAGCCGTTTTCTTGATCTATAATAATAATTAGATCATTTAATACTCACATTGACTAAATTGACTCTTAACTCATACTTTGGCAAAATTACTATTTTGCCCCTAAACTTTCTCTTATTTGAACTTTTGCCCCTAGGCTCGTAAAATGATTCTCATTTAACTTTCTTAAACATCATGCTTAGCTGATTCATTTTCTCTACTATAACTATCATCAATTCTCACTATTTCTAATAGGTATGACCAATTTCATAACTATTACAAATTAGTCCATACTATCATTTTTCATGAAATTCACTAAGGAAAAGATGTTTATCTAACATCAAACTCTCATAAACTTCTATAAAATATAATTTTACATGCATGATACACATGGGTAGATTTTTGAACATGCTTCTTAGCTCATCCTATAGCTAAAAATAGCTAATTCATAATACGAGGACTCTAAAAATACGAAGAATATTAAAAACGGGGCTAGGATGACTTACTTGCAAGCTTCAAAAATTTGAAGAACCCTAGCTATGGAGTCTCCCAATTTTCGGCACAAGGAAGAAGACGAATTAAATTTTTATCATCTTTTTCCTATTTTAATCATTTAATTGGTAAATGACCAAAACGCCCTTCTCTTTAAAAATTTACAATTTACTAACTCATGTCCATTTTTGTCCAAAACTTATAATTTGGGCAAATTGCTATTTAAGGACTTCTAATTTATATTCTAAAGCTATTTCATACAAAAAGCTTCTAGAAACTCATATTTTGTAACTTTTGCAATTTAGTCCTATTTGATCATTCCATGTCAATTTCATAAAATTTCTACATGGAACTTTAATACTATCATGCAAACATGTCATAAACCTTAAGAACTCAATTTACTAACTCAGATTTGTGGTCTCGCACCACTATTCCGTCTAGGCCCTGAATCGGGATGTTACAATTCTCCCCCTCTTAGGAATTTTCGTCCTCGAAAATCTTACCAGCAAACAGGTTTGGCTACTGGTTTCTCATGCTCTCTTCTAGTTCCCACGTAGCGTCTTCTATTCCATGTCTTTGCTACAATACTTTTACCAGGGCAATACTTTTATTCCTTAGCTGCTTGACTTCCCAAGCTAAAACCTTAATTGGTTCTTCACCATAATTCATGTCGGGATGAATCTCTATCTCTGACGGGGTAATTACATGTGAAGGATCTGATCGGTAGCGTCTCAACATTGACACGTGAAACACATCGTGAATCTTTTCTAACTCTAATGGCAAAGCCAATCGATAAGCTACCGGCCCAACTCTTTCAGTAATCTCGTATGGTCCGATAAAACGTGGACTCAACTTGCCTTTACGGCCAAACCTGAGAACCTTTCTCCATGGTGACACTTTCAAGAAAACTTTATCCCCGACTTGGTACTTTATCTCTTTCCTTCTTAAAACTGAATAGGATTTTTGTCTGTCTGAAGTAGCTTTTAAACTTTCTTGTATCACTTTCACTTTCCCCTCAGTTTCTATAACCAAATCAACCACGTGAATTTGGTTTTCCTTGAGTTCAGTCCAATATAGAGGCGTTCGGCACTTACGCCCATATAAAGCCTCATAAGGCACCATCTTTAAACTCGACTGAAAACTATTATTGTAGGCAAATTCTATCAATGGGAGAAACTTTTTCCAACTGCCTCGGAATTCAAGAATACAACATCTGAGCATATCCTCGAGTACTTGAATTAACCTCTCCGACTGATCGTCAGTTTGAGGATGAAAAGCGGTACTAAAGTTCAACTTTGTACCCAAGGCCTCTTGTAACTTCTTCCAAAATCTGGATGTAAACCTCGGATCTCTATCCGAGATGATTGACAACGGAACACCGTGAAGCCTTACTATTTCTGAAACGTACAAGTTTGCCAACTTGTCTAGTGAGTAATCAACTCGTACAGGTATAAAATGGGCTGACTTAGTAAGTCTATCAACCACGACCCATACAGCATCTTTCTTGCTCGGAGACAATGGTAAACCCGTTACAAAATCCATAGTAATACGGTCCCATTTCCACTCCGGAACCAAAATGGGTTGAAGCAAACCCGAAGGTACTTGGTGTTCAGCCTTTACTTGCTGACAAATCAAGCATTTGGAAACGAACTCTGAAATATCTTTCTTCATTCTTAGCCACCAATATTGTTGCTTCAAGTCATTATACATCTTGGTACCACCCGGATGTATAGATAAACATCCGTTATGGGCTTCACGCAAAATTCCCTGAATAAGCTCTTCCTTTCTCGGTACACAAACTCTATCTTTGAACATCAGACTTCCATTGGGACTAATTTGAAAATCAGACTCAACATCTGTCTCGCACTGATCTCTCTTGACTTGCAATCCACTATCTTCTTTTTGAGCTTCAATGATCTCTTGGAGGAAATGTAACACCCCAAACCCGGTCCATACACCACGACCGAATCTGGTATGTTACGGGAAAAATGTATTTGAGAGGTTTAAGTTTCTGGTTAAAAGTTTGATGCAAACTCTTTTTGTTTTGCACATTTTGTTCTTGTAGAAATCTTGGGCATGATTGCTTAGAAACTCCTATTTCATTTTGAAAGCTTGGGTGCTTAAAAACTTAGTTGGACCCATAGATAAAACCATTTCTCTATTTTGCATCATTTAGAAATCAAGTGACTCTTTTGTTGCTTCAAAACTTTCTGAACCTAGGGTGGAAAATCTTGAGTTTGAAAAAACATCTGAGTTTCGTTCATCTTAAATTCAGTGGTGATACCCGATGGTAGAGAGTTTAAAACGTTTCGCTTTGTAGTTTGAAAACCTTATCTTTTCAAGTTTTAGCCAAATTTTACCCATTAATTTGTTAAGGCATATTTAAAATCCAATACAAGCATGTAAATAACAAAAACATAAAGTTAAAAGGCCTTTTACAATCCAAATAAAAACCCAAGTGAAAATAAATAAAATATAGTACCAAGTTTTAAAACAGTGCAACCTCGATTTTTATTCATGGCATGAGCACCTCGAGTCCACCCCGGCTCCATGTCCGCAACTAAGTGCCACCTGAAATGATAAGGGAGAAGGTGAGTCGCAAGACTCAGTGCATAAATCCCCCTCCCGGTATATGCAACATACCAACACACATCATACTAAAGCAATACAATCAATGCACCCGATCCTAACCATCCATATCACCTTTCTACCCCGTGTGGTACCAAACCACTGGTGGTGCCAAACCACTGGTGACCCAAAGTCACGATATCCATCAATGTGGTGCCAAACCACTGGTGACCCAAAGTCACGAATAATCCAATGATGGGGCCAACCCATCGTGTGATACCAAATCACGGCGTCAATCCCGTATCTCAAGCGTGGGGCCAACCCAGCGTGTGGCAACGGGCCACCGGGACGAGGCGCTATGAGGTGCCAAACCTCGGTGTCCCAAAGACACAATGTGATACCAAATCACGGTGACCGAAGTCACGAATCCAATGATGGGGCCAACCCATCGTGGTGATACCAAATCACCGGCGCCAATCCCGTAATATCAACCGTGGGGCCAACCCACCGTGGTGCTAAGCCATCGGGACGAGACGAGGTGCCAAACCTCTCGTGACCCAAAGTCACAAAATATCATCTGTGGTACCAAACCCTTTGGTGGTGCCAAACCACCGGTGTCCCAAAGACACGGATATCATATTCCCCCTCCTCTCATATCACCCATACATGTCATATCGATGCAAATCATGTAAATCATGCGATCATGCCAATATGTTTAATATCGCATCTCATATCACATACCTCAAGAATCATGATATCATATACCATTAATAGAACTCGTAATGAAACGGACTTACCGGATCCGTACACATACCCCATTGGGTACCATATCCATCAACCATATTGTTTTGATCTTAATAGGCAAACAAAGTTATTAAACATATCACTAAGTAGATAGTGTGTTAGTCACACACACTGTTCGAACACAAGCTTTAACCAAAGAACCGATCTAAGACCCTCGATAGCCTCGACAACCTTGCTCCTATAATCGGCCAAACAGAGATTAGCACTTATACCATTCGGCCAGAATAGATAAACCAAAGGGTTAACATTAAACCCTTACCTCGCAAATGGTTTGGTTTCCTACCAAACCCGAACCAAACAATGGTTCCTCTCGACAATCGGCCTCACCCTAAAAAGAAAAGCGGTTAATCCTTTAATAACTTGGCTTAATGAAAACTAAATGAATAGACTAAAAGAACCAACTCTTACCACCACTTACCAATTGCTTACCCAAAGATAATTGCTTTGCTTGACTGCTTCACAATCCCGAATGTCCTATACAAAATGGTTTCCAAACAAGAGGTTAACTCCTTTCAACCACACCAGAATCGGCTCTTAACCAACCCACAAACGACAAAGAACAAGGGAGGGGAGAAATGGCCATTCGGCCAAGCACTTACCTTCTTCTGAACTCAAATGAAAACCGAACTAGAAGAGGTCTACACCACACAACTATTCGGTCAAGATGCAACTAAAGAAAGAAGAGAAATTTCGGCAACACTAGGGAGGGATTCGACTATAATCTAAAAATAAAGCAAAAGAAATGTGGTTCAAGAGAAGAAGAGAAATCGGCCAAAAGTTGAAGAAAAATTCGGCTCAAGTAGAAATGAGAAGAACTAAATGGAGAATTCGGCTAAGAAGCAATGTGATGTCGGCACAAGTGTTTCAAAAGAGAAGAGATGAAAATATAAGAAAAAGAGAATACTAGTTTCGGCTTATGCAAGTGAAAAAAAAGAAAAAGAAATGCAAGAGTGCATTCGGCTACCCAAGAGAACTAGGAAGAACAAAGCAAATTCGGCAAAGGTTGTCTGTACTTTCGGTTTCAAGGAAGAAAATGAAAAGAGAAATCAATTGGAATTCCGGCTACTATTGACAAAAGAGAGAAATTTGGTTTGACACAAAGTCACCAAAAATGCACAAAAGTGCCTAAGTGAATTTCGGCTATCACCCCTCCCCACTTACCAAAACCGGCCACTCTCTCCACAAACTCCCCAACATTCGGCCACTACCAACAATTACTCCAAGCCACACATTCAAACTAGTTGAACTAGTCAACCTCCACAATTTACTCCCCACCCACCATTCAAACACTTGACTTGGTCCAACCTCAACCACCTTGGCGTCAAAATGGAAGAAAAAAGTGGGACTTCGCAACTTGAACTCGGGACCTCTCCCGCAAGTGGCGTCACACACACAAGCAAGCCTCAAGTGGCGCCTATCCCGCCACTCCACCAGCTCATTTCTTGTGCTTTCAATCACCAAATAATATTTATAAACCCCACTTCTTGGCTCCCTCACCTAAGCCTAAAAACTAAAATTTCCCCACCTACTCAAGCTTACACCTAGCTTACAACTAAGCCCCTACAACATCAAAACAAAGAACATAGCACACGGCACACATGCAAACAAAGTCATAACAAAATAGCCCCTATCCTCGGATATTACGGTTCTACCCCTAAAAAAATAATTTCGGCCTCGAAATTACCTAATCAAAAGAGTTGAGGGTACTGCTTTGTCTCATCACATCCTCGGGTTCCCACGTAGCTTCTTCCACGCCATGGTTCCGCCATAGCACCTTTACTGAGGCACGCGACTCTCACGCGCAAAACCTTTACATCCCGATCTAGGATCCGCACGAGTTCCTCCTCCATGGTCAAATCCAGATTCACCTCGATCTCTTCCATCGCTACGACATGCGATGGATCGAACGATAACGCCTAAGCATCGAAACGTGAAATACATCGTGAATCGACTCAACTCGCTGGCAACTCAAGCCGGTAAGCTCATGGTCCCACTCGTTTGCATACCTTATACGCCCAATAAACCTCGAATTTAGCTTGCCTTTCCTTCCGAATCTCAATACTTTCTTCCATGGCGAGACCTTCAGGAAAACTTGATCCCCCACAGCAAACTCTATATCTCTCCGCTTGAGATCGGCATAAAACTTCTGCCTATCCGAAGCTTCTTTCAATCGAGCCTGAATCAACTTAACCTTGTCTTCGGTCTCTGCAACCAACTCTGGTCCCAACAATTGGCGTTCACCTAACTCCGTCCAACATGTAGGTGAGCGACACTTTCTACCATACAACGCCTCATAAGGTGCCATTTTGATGCTTGCTTGGTAACTATTATTGTAGGCGAACTCAGCTAATGGCGAAACTCCTCCCAACTACCTCAGAAATCCGAACACAACCTCTTAGCATATCTTCTAAGATCTCAGTATAACCCTTTCCGATCGCCCGCCGATTTGTGGGTGAAAAGCCGTCTTTGAAATCCAAGCGCACCCAAAGCCTGATGCAACGCTTTCGTAACCTTGACGTAAATCTAGGATCCCTATCCGAGATAATCGATCATCGCACACCGTGCAATCTCACTATCTCGATACATACAACCGCCAACCTCTCAAGTGAGTAATCAACCCTTACCAGGAATGAAGTGAGCTGATTTAGTCGGACGATCCACAATTACCCAGATCGAGTCTTTCTTGCTCGCGTAAAGGTAATCCGGTGACGAAATCCATAGTTATTCTTTCCCACTTCCATTGTGGAATCTTCACCGGGTGAAGCAACCCCGACGGCAATCGATGCTCACCTTGACTCTTGACATGTCGGGCACTTCCTACAAACCCCGTCACTTCTTTCTTGCACCGGCCACCAAAATTGCTCTCTTAGATCTCTATACATCTTGCTTCCTCCAGGATGCATAGCGTATGGGCTGCTATGTGCGTCTGAAGAATCCTCGCCTCGACTCAACGCGTCTTTCGGCATACAAGCTCGCCTTGAAAACACAACACTCCATCACTAGATAAAGCTGTAACCCTCCAAACCACCATCCTGCACTGAGACCTCTCGCACACTCAAAACCTCATCTTCCAACTGTTTCTCTCGATCCGCTCAACCCAAGTAGGCTTAACTCGCAGCTCTGCGAATACTTCCGTCGTCATACAATCTCGGATGGGCAAACATCGCTCTTAAGTCCGAAACAACCTTACGGCTCAACGCGCGTCGCCACCACGTTAGCATTGCCGGATGATATTCAATCGAACAATCATAATCCTTGAGCAATTCAATCCATCTCATTTTGCCTCAAATTCAAATCCTTCCGAGTCAAAAGATACTTTAGACTCTTGTGATCTCAATGTAGACTATCGATCTCTCTCGCATACAAGTAGTGCCTCCAAATTTTCAAGGCGAAGACTACAACTGGCTAACTCCAAGTCGTGCGTCGGATAATTGACCTCATGTGGCCTCAACTGCCGAGATGCGTAAGCCACAACCTTACCTTCCTGCATCAGCACACAACCCAATCCCGTATGTGATGCATCGCAATACACTGTGAATTCCTTCCCAGCCTCAAGGTTGAATTAAAACAGGAGCTTCGGTCAAAATCTTCTTTAGTTTGTCGAAACTCTCCTGCTGCTTCTCAGTCCAAACAAATGGAACCCCTTTCCTTAACAACTTGGTCATTGGCGCTGCGATCAATGAAAAACCTTCTACAAATCTTCGGTAGTATCCTGCCAAACCCAGAAAACTCCGAATCTCAGCCACTGACTTAGGCGGCTTCCAATCCAAAACTGCCTCAATCTTCCGAGGATCTACCCTAATCCCCTCAGCCGACACTACATGACCCAAGAATGTCACCTCCACCGAGCGTAACTCGCACTTACTAAATTTTTCATAAAGTCGTTTTTCCTCTCCGTAATCTGCGATTACTATTCGTAAGTGTGCATCATGCTCCTCCTCTGTCTTTGAGTATACTAAGATGTCGTCAATAAAAACCACTACGAATCTGGTCCAAATCTGCTTTGAAACACCCTATTCATCATATCCATGAATGCCGCCGCGTTAGTCAACCCAAACGGCATTACGTAAATTCGTAGTGCCCATACCGAGTCTGAAACGCATTTGTCTTGTGGATATCCGCCTCCTTCACCTTCAATTGGTGATACCGGACCTTAAATCAATTTTCGAGAATACCGAGAAGCACCCTTGGTGATCAAACAAGTCATCTATCTGCGGCAGCGGATACTTGTTTTTGATCGTCGACTTGTTCAATCAAGCGGTAGTCTATACACATCCGCATGGTACCATCTTTCTTCTTAACAAAGAGTATCTTGGCGCTCCCAAGGTGAAACACTTGGCCTAATAAAGCCTCGATCCAACAACTCCTAGATCTCGAGCCTTTAATTCCACTAACTCCTTTGGCGCCATCCTATACGGAGCAATAGACACTTTGGCGCGATTCGGCAAACAGATCTATCCCGAACTCTACCTCACGATCCGGTGGCAAACCCGGAAGCTCCTCAGGAAACACATCCGCAAATTCCCCAACTGTCCGAACTTTCTCTACAGTAGACTCTTTAGCCTCCAAGGTATACACATGAACCACATACGCCTCACAGCCCTTTCTGACCATTTTCTCAGCCTTCAGAGCAGATACCTCCTATTACCTATCATAACCACTTCATCACCCTCCGACGCTTTAAGAACCATGCGCTTAGCCGCGCAATCCAACCTCGCCTGGTACTTAACCAACCAGTCCATGCCAAGAATCAGATCGAACTCCCCAAACGGCAGTTCCATCAGATCAGCCAAAAGCACTACCCCTTGGAGTTCTAGGGGTACATCCTTAAACAGCTTATCTACAACTACAGAGTGACCTAGAGGGCTAATTACAGTCATCTGCCTAGGAGTAGTTTCAGAGTCTAAGTCCATGGTCTCTACTATACTACTAGCCACGTAAGAATGCGTCGAACCCACATTAATCAAAGCAGTAAATAGAGAACCAAAGATCAAGAACGTACCGGTTATGACGTCCGGTGCGTTGCCCTCCTCTCGGCGCCTCATTTTGCATACACTAACCAGCCGCTCGCCTCGGTATTACTGCACCTCGCGCGGTGCTCCACGGCCCCGACGAACCATTACCTCCTCTCGCCATTACCACGACCCTCTGCGGTGGCGGTCCATTATTCTGAATCGAGTACGACCACGACTCCGGGATGAACCCTAGCCAACTTACGCGACAATCCCTCACACGATGATCCAATGAGCCACACTCGAAACACCCTTTTCCACCACCCAACATCCTCCCCAATGATATTTCCCACGCGGTTACATCACTGCGGCGGTCCCCACGACTAGCAAGAACAAACCTACAGGCCCGATTCGGCCCACTCGCCTAGCCCTTTTCTCGAGGATTACCGATGACCCGTAAGATCCAAAACTCCTCTTATGTCTGTTTCCTATCCATGCCCCGCCTTACCGACTCCTTCACTCCTCGGCTATCTTAGCCTTCTCAACCAGACACAAACTCACGCTCCCCGCTGTGGAGCAATCAACAACCTCAACTCGTCTCTCGGACCATCCTCAAAAGCGAACACACCTCTCGTGTTCGGTAGCCATAATGGCCCCTAGCATACCGACTCGGCCTCAAGAACTCACTGCACGTGGCTACGCACTTACTCCCCGAACTAACCTCGAAATGCTTTTCATTGCATGCGTCGATGTAGCTAGCACCAATGTACTTTTTCCGATAAGCGACCTTAAAATAATCCCACGTAAGATCCTCATCGCGACCTTGTCCCGAACCGTGAGCCACCACCGGTATGACTCATCCCGAAGAAGCGATACTATGCCCTTGACTTCTCCTCGCCAATGTCAGTCTAAATCATCCATGACCCGCCTGTCGCCTCCGGCCAATACTCACCGTGCTAGGAGCAACACCGTAAACACCTCGAAATACCTCACCCGTTCGCGGAGTTGCTCGCACGCATTTTCGACTCTGCGCCTCCACCTACTCCGGCTACCCTTTCCAAAAACCCGCAAAGATCGCTGCGACACTGCATCATCCCCAGTTTAATCTTGAAACTCACCACCTCCAGCTGGTGGCGGTACCGGTATCTCATTCTCTGACCCCTAACCAGATCCTACGGGTTCTGAAACTGTCATCCTACCACGACCTCGTCCACGACCGCGTCCACCTCGAGCACTCATGACTAAAATCTCTACGTATCTGATTTAGGAGTTTTATGCATCAGTAATTATTCCACTGTTTTAATAGCAAAGTCTTATGAATATTAAAGAAGCTTTGTTTCCGCGAGTTCGTAGAATCCTATCAGTTTCAGTTTCTACAGTAATCCACTATTGCTAATAATACAATCCCATCAATATCAAAATCACAAGCAATAGTAAGGGGTACTTACAGGCGAATCAGTGCAGAAGACTCGGTGCCATGCCTTTTCAACCACATATTTAAAAACAAAACTCTTAAAACAACTTTTCAAAACATTTTGGGCCTTGAACCCACAGCCGAGCCTTTGAACTTGGCTCTGATACCACAATTGTAACACCCCAAACCCGGTCCATACACCACGACCGAACGGTATGTTACGGGAAAAATGTATTTGAGAGGTTTAGGTTTCAGTTAAAAGTTTGATGCAAACTCTTTTGTTTTGCACATTTTGTTCTTGTAGAAATCTTGGGCATGATTGCTTAGAAACTCCTATTTCATTTTGAAAGCTTGGGTGCTTAAAACTTAGTTGGACCCATAGATAAAACCATTTCTCTATTTTGCATCATTTAGAAATCAAGTGACTCTTTTGTTGCTTCAAAACTTTTCGAACCTAGGGTGGAAAATCTTGAGTTTGAAAAAACATCCGAGTTTCGTTCATCTTAAATTCGGTGGTGATACCCGATGGTAGAGAGTTTAAAACGTTTCGCTTTGTAGTTTGAAAACCTTATCTTTTCAAGTTTTAGCCAAATTTACCCATTAATTTGTTAAGGCATATTTAAAATCCAATACAAGCATGTAAATAACAAAAACATAAAGTTAAAAGGCCTTTTACAATCCAAATAAAAACCCAAGTGAAAATAAATAAAATATAGTACCAAGTTTTAAAACAAGGCAACCTCGATTTTTATTCATGGCATGAGCACCTCGAGTCCACCCGGCTCCATGTCCGCAACTAAGTGCCACCGAAATGATAAGGGAGAAGGTGAGTCGCAAGACTCAAAGTGCATAAATCCCCTCCCGGTATATGCAACATACCAACACACATCATACTAAAGCAATACAATCAATGCACTCGATCCTAACCATCCATATCACCTTTCTACCCCGTGGTACCAAACCACCGGTGGTGCCAAACCACCGTGACCCAAAGTCACGATATCCATCAATGTGGTGCTAAAACCTTTGGTGACCCAAAGTCACGAATAATCCAATGATGGGGCCAACCCATCGTGTGATACCAAATCACTGGTGTCAATCCCGTATCTCAATCGTGGGGCCAACCCATCGTGATGTACGGCCACCGGGACGAGACGCTATGAGGTGCCAAACCTCCGGTGTCCCAAAGACACAATGTGATACCAAATCTTTGGTGACCAAGTCACGAATCCAATGATGGGGCCAACCCATCGTGTGATACCAAATCATGGCGTCAATCCCGTAATATCAACCGTGGGGCCAACCCATCGTGGTGCTAAGCCAGCTTTGGGACGAGACGACGAGGTGCCAAACCTCGTGACCCAAAGTCACAAAATATCATCTGTGGTACCAAACCCTTTGGTGGTGCCAAACCACTGGTGTCCCAAAGACACGGATATCATATTCCCCTCCTCTCATATCACCCATACATGTCATATCGATGCAAATTATGTAAATCATGCGGTCATGCCAATATGTTTAATATCGCATCTCATATCACATACCTCAAAGCAATCATGATATCATATACCATTAATAGAACTCGTAATGAAACGGACTTACCCGGATCCGTACACATACCCCATTGGGTACCATATCCATCAACCATATTGTTTTGATCTTAATAGGCAAACAGGTTATTAAACATATCACTAAGTAGATAGTGTGTTAGTCTACACACTGTTCGAACACAAGCTTTAACCAAAGAACCGATCTAAGACCCTCGATAGCCTCGACAACCTTGCTCCTATAATCGGCCAAACATGAGATTAGCACTTATACCATTCGGCCAGAATAGATAAACCAAAGGGTTAACATTAAACCCTTACCTCGCAAATGGTTTGGTTTCCTACCAAACCCGAACCAAACAATGGTTCCTCTGACAATCGGCCTCACCCTAAAAAGAAAATGGTTAATCCTTTAATAACTTGGCTTAATGAAAACTAAATGAATAGACTAAAAGAACCAACTCTTACCACCACTTACCAATTGCTTACCGAAGATAATTGCTTTGCTTGACTGCTTCACAATCCCGAATGAACTATACAAAATGGTTTCCAAACAAGAGGTTAACTCCTTTCAACCACACCAGAATCGGCTCTTAACCAACCCACAAACGACAAAGAACAAGGGAGGGGAGAAATGGCCATTCGGCCAAGCACTTACCTTCTTCTGAACTCAAATGAAAACCGAACTAGAAGAGGTCTACACCACACAACTATTCGGTCAAGATGCAACTAAAGAAAGAAGAGAAATTTCGGCAACACCAGGGAGGGATTTGGCTATAATCTAAAAATAAAGCAAAAGAAATGTGGTTCAAGAGAAGAAGAGAAATCGGCCAAAAGTTGAAGAAAAATTCGGCTCAAGTAGAAATGAGAAGAAATAAATGGAGAATTCGGCTAAGAAGCAATGTGATGTCGGCACAAGTGTTTCAAAAGAGAAGAGATGAAAATATAAAAAAAGAATACTAGTTTCGAAACATGCAAGTGAAAAAGAAAAGAAATGCAAGAGTGCATTCGGCTACCCAAGAGAACTAGGAAGAACAAAGCAAATTCGGCAAAGGTTGTCTCACTTTCGGTTTCAAGGAAGAAAATGAAAAGAGAAATTAATTGGAATTTCAAGCTACTATTGACAAAAGAGAGAAATTTGGTTTGACACAAAGTCACCAAAAATGCACAAAAGTGCCTAAGTGAATTTCGGCTATCACCCCTCCCCACTTACCAAAACCGGCCACTCTCTCCACAAACTCCCCAACATTCGGCCACTACCAACAATTACTCCAAGCCACACATTCAAACTAGTTGAACTAGTCAACCTCCACAATTTACTCCCCACCCACCATTCAAACACTTGACTTGGTCCAACCTCAACCACCTTGGCGTCAAAATGGAAGAAAAAAGTGGGACTTCTGCAACTTGAACTCAGGACCTCTCCCCTGGAAGTGGCGTCACACACACAAGCCTCAAGTGGCGCCTGTAACATCCCGAAATTGGGCCTAGTAGGATTGGGCCCAATGGGCCTTGTTTTTAAAATTTTTGAGAACGGCATTAATGCAAGTTAGACTTATTAGATAAGTTATTTTGGAAGGTTAGAGGGCTTCTATGAAGTCCCGGGATCAAATATTAGCTTTGGGGAAATTTTGGTTTTAGGTGAAAAAAAAACCCTGGAAGTTGGCAGGTAGGCCTTAAGAATAAAATGTAGAGGAAAATGACACAAGTGGAGTGTGTGGTGTAGTGGCAAAGTGACGCCACTTAGGGAGCAAGGGAATGACGCCACAGGGAAGGAAGGAGGTCCAAGGTTCAAGTCTTGGCTTTTGCATTTTGGTTTTCTTTTTACTTGGACCTCAGAATTTGGCTATAGTTTATATTTAGTTGCGCATGGTTTAAGACACAAGAGGAGCTTGTGGCCAAGTGGCTAGCAGCGTGGATTATGTTGCAAGGGAGCACAGGTTCGAATCTCATGAGAAGCAAAGGAGTATTTATTTTATGATGCTGACGGGAAGAGTTTGATTGAATTTAAACTCTCTTGTGAAAGGATCCCACATCGGAAAGATACAAAGAAGGAAGGTGAAGTGCTAGCTATATAAGGAGCATCCTAGGAGGAGAGTAAACACATCTTGAAGGGCGTTTGGGCACAAGAGTGATCGAGCTTGGATTAACACGAGTCCTATCGGTGTGTAACTCTCTACTCTAGGCAGAGCGGCAAATGCCGAAGTGCCGGTCCACGGCAATAGTAGTTACACGAGCGTGCGGCGCACGTGTGGGGCTTCGACGCGATAGTTGAGGCCATCGATGAGTATTCTCGTGGGTTGGGGTCGCTTGGGCCTCGATGGGCCGAAGTGGGCCCAATGGGCCCGTGGGCCCATATGAGTAAATTGCATGATTGGTTAGTATATGTTGAACTAGACTAGGTGGAACTTATATACGTGGCTAGATTTGTGCTAGGTGGGCCACACGAGGCGTGTGGGCCCGAATGGGCCGGAATCGAGTTTTAGGCCCAAACGTCCGGCACTGACCAGGAAATGGTAGATGAGTCGCTCGAGGCGACATTTGGGCCTTTGGGAAAGGCCATTGTAGGTGCAAAATTACCGATATACCCTTGGTGGGTAAATTACGAAAATACCCTTTAGTAGGTAAAATTACGATTTTACCCTTAAAGGTTGATTAGCATGATTATGTTGTTTAGTTTTGGCGATTGTAGGGAAGGCTTGATCTCGCATATCTCGGGTTGTGGCTAGTGCTCGAAAAGTGTTAAGGAATGGGGATCTAGTGCGTTAGATCTTGATCTACTGGATTTGATAGTCGCATTAGTAATCAGTGTGTAAGCTAACACACTTCTTGCTTTGTATATGTTTGATAAACCGATTGATTGGTAAAACCGAAATAGTATGGTTGAGTGATATGATACCCTATGGGGTATGTGCACGGATTCGTGTAAGTCCGTTTCATTATGAGTATTGTTATTGATACATGATGTCATGATTTATGATGTATGTGCTATGAGATGCAACGTTAAACATGTTTGCATGATTTGAATACTATACATGAGTTGGTATGATGATGGGTGATATGAGTGGAGGGGGCGGTGATATTTTGTCTTGTGAGCACCAAGTGTTTTGGTAACACAACTTTGTGACTACGGTCACCGAGGTTTGGCACCTCCGGAGGTTTGGCACCTCAGCGTCTCGCCCCCGTGGTTTTGCACCACGATGGGTTGGCCCCACAAGGCGGTATTGAGGATTGGCGCCGGTGATTTGGTATCACACGATGGGTTGGCCCCATCACTCGATTATCGTGACTACGGTCACAAAGTGGTTTGGTACCACATTTGTGTCTTTGGGACACCAGAGGTTTGGCACCTCATTGCGACTCGTCCCTGTGGTTAACACCACCGTGGGTTGGCCCCACTTTTGAGATACGGGATTGTCGCCAGTGATTTGGTATCACACGATGGGTTGGCCCCATCATTGGATTTGTGACTTCGGTCACGGTGTTTTGGTAACACATTGTGACTATACGTCACCGGTGGTTTGGCACCACCGGTGGTTTGGTACCACGGGGTAGAAAAGGTGTATGGACGGTTAGGATTGGGTGCATATGATTGGGATGCATGATGATCATGATTATGTTTGTATGTGATATTTTGCTAATCCGGGAAAAAGGGTAGCACTCGAGTCCGGGTGACTCACCTTTTCCTTAACCATTTCGTGTAGTGCATAAAGTGGACCGGGATCGGAGAGGACAAGGTGGCCCATGCCGAAGATGATGTTCAATTATTTCATGCTTGATTTTGATATAAGTACTTTATTTGAATTGTTGGGTTGTAATAAAGGCCATTTTATGTTTTTGGTATTACTTTAACTATGGTTTATTTAAATTAAATTGCTACGTGAAAGTGATTTATGGTTTGCAACCTATTTATTCAAATTGGATATTATATACTAAAGTTTTAAAAATGAATGAGTTTAATAGCAAAGTTTTGTTCCAAAGATATGTTTTCCAAAATTCAGCAAACTATGATGTTTTATTTTAAATTAAGAAGATGTTCAACCGTCTTTTCCCAGTGACATAACCAGATTCGGTCGTAGTGAATGGGCCGGGTTTGGGGGTGTTACAGCGCCTATCCTGCCACTCCACCAGCTCATTTCTTGTGCTTTCAATCACCAAATAATATTTATAAACCCCAGCTTCTTCAGCTCCCCTCACCTAAGCCTAAAAACTAAAATTTCCCCACCTACTCAAGCTTACACCTAGCTTACAACTAAGCCCCTACAACATCAAAACAGCAACATAGCACACCAGACACATGCAAACAAAGTCATAACAAAATAGCCCCTATCCCTGGATATTACAGGAAAATTGGTCTAGCTCTCGACTCAGCTAGAATAGAACCATTGTCGGATAAAGTCATCCGTGAATTCATTGCCCTTAATACAAATAGGGACTTTCTACTCAAAGCGTCAGCGACCACATTCGCCTTCCCGGGATGGTAGTCAATGACCAATTCATAGTCTTTTATCAACTCTAACCATCTCTGCTGCCTTAAGTTCAACTCTTTCTGCTTCATCAAGTACTTCAAACTTTTGTGATCGGTGAAGATCCGACATCTCTCACCATATATGTGGTGCCTCCATATCTTCAATGCGAAGACTATGGCAGCCAACTCTAGATCGTGGGTCAGATAATTCTTCTCATGTGGCTTCAACTATCTTGAGGCGTAAGCAATCACTTTGCCTTCTTGCATAAGTCCACGACCTAATCCATTTAAGGATGCATCATTTGTAAATCACAAATTCTTTCCCCTGTCTCGAGTTGTACTAAAGCTGGAGCTTCATCAACATCACTTTGGTTTCTCGAAACTTTGTTGGCATCTTTTTGTCCACTCAAACTTCACATTTTTCTGTAACAATTTAGTCATCGGGGTTACAATCATCGAAAACCCCTTGACGAATCGTCTATAATAGCCGGCTAGTCCTAGAAACATTTCTCGGTTGATTCCAGTCCATTATGGCTGAAATCTTACTTGGATCTACTCGGACTCCATCTCCCGAGATAATATGTCCCAGAAATCCTACTTCCTTGAGCCAAAATTCACTTTTACTAAACTTGGCATATAATTGATTTTCTTGAAAAGTCTGTAAAACTGTCCATAGGTTCTCAGCATGCTCATTCTCATCTCGGGAATAAATCAGTATGTCGTCAATGAAAACGACTATAAACTTGTCGAGGTATGGTCTAAAAATGCGGTTCATCAAGTCCATGAATACCGCAGGAGCATTGGTAAAACTAAAGGGCATGACTAAAAATTCATAATGCCCATACCTTGTCAAAAAAATTTGTCTTGGACACATCCGATTCCTTTTTCTCTCATTTGGTAGTACCCCGATCTCAAGTCTATCTTAGAGAACACAATGGCTCCCTTCAATTGATCGAACAAATCATCGATCCTTGGCAATGGGTACTTGTTCTTTATGTCACTTTATTAAGTTGACGGTAATCTATGCACAATCTCATGGTGCCATCTTTCTTTTCACAAATAAAGCTGGAGCACCCCATGGAGAACAACTTGATCTCGCAAAACCTTTATCATCAACTCTTGCAATCGTGACTTCAACTCTCTCAACTCGTTGGAGCCATTACGTAAGGAGTAATAGATATTGGTATAGTATCGGGAGCTAGCTCAATGCTGAACTCAACCTCTCTAACTGGTGGTAGTACTGGTAATTCTTCGGGAAAAATATCCACGTACTCACATACTATCGGTACTGACTCAATCTTTAACTCTATTTCTCTATCATTCATCACAAAGGCCAAATATGCCTCATACCCTTTTCTTATGTATCTCTGTGCCGTCATATGAGAAATCATTGCCGGTGACCTACCTTGTTCATCTGATTTTACATGGAGAATGTCCCCATTCTCACATTTCATCTCAATGTACTTTTTCCCACAATTTACTATTACGTCATGGGCAGTCAACCAGTCCATACCAAGAATGATGTCAAACTCATCAAATGGTAGCAACATAAGATTTGCTTTAAAGTAATGACCTCTAATCATTAATGGACAATCTTTACATACTTCATCAACTAACACACTCTTGCCTAAATGATTAGACACCTTAATCATAAATTCTGTAGAATCTATAGGCATATTCATACTGGATACTAGTTTCATACAAATGTAAGAGTGTGTGGATCTGGGATCTATTAAAGAAATAACTTTGATATCGTAAAGAGAAAAGGTACCCGTAATAACATCAGGAGAAGATGCCTCTTCGCGAGCGCGAATGGCATAAGTCCTTGCGAGCGCCCTCTACCTCGGGTCTCGCACCGCTGCTCTCTAGGTTACCTCTTCCACTTGCCCCACTTCTTGGGTTCCTCTGCGGTCTTCCTCTGACCACACTCCCGGATCTCGAGTTCTGAGCTCTATCTTCTTTCATTGTCTCTGGACAATCTTTTATGTAGTGGCCCTGGGAACCACATCTGAAACATGCATTTTCATGTGCTCGACATTCTCCAAGATGACGTCGCCACATGTGGGCATCGGGTCTATCCGATCGGATGTTCCCCACACTAGCAAATCGAGGTCGCTCGTGCCTTATTTCCCCGAATCGCTTACTCTTGTCCTTCCTTGAAAACCCAGTGGAAGTAGTCGATCGGGTGGAGAAATCTCTTGACTTCTTGGATGAGGATTGGAATGACTTATTCCACTGTCTCTTTTTAGAGTCACGAGACTCTACTTCATATTTTCTCTTCTCCTTTACTAGTTCTTCGGCTTTACAAGCCCTCTCTACTAGCACATCGAATTCCTTTAGTTCTAAGACAGCAACAAACAATTTGATGTCCTCATTTAGCCCATCTTCAAATCTCTTACTCATGATGGCCTCGATGGACACGCATTCTCGAGCGTATTTGCTGAGCCGTACAAACTCACGCTCATAATCAGTCACAGACATCTTGCCTTGCTTTAACTCTAGAAATTTCTTTCTTTTCTGGTCCACGAACCTTTGACTGATATACTTTTTCTTAAACTCTTCTTGGAAAAATTCCCATGTGATATTTTCCCTCAGTACCACCAACACAAGGGTGTTCCACCATTGGTAAGCAAAATCTCTTAAAAGAGAGACTACACACTTCATGCATTCCTCAGGTGTGCATGACAACTCATTAAATACCCTGATAGTATTTTCTATCCAGAACTCAGCCTTTTTCGGATCATCATCTTTTCTAGCCTGAAATCCTTCTTCCCCATATTTCCTAATCCTATTAACCGGAGCCTTCTCTCCTCTTACCACCTCTACTACTTGAGGGGCTACTAAGATAGGTTGAGGAATAGGTGGGGGTGGAGGGGGTTGTGCATTCGGGTTCGTATGAAAGAACTTTGTATACCATGTGTTCATCACGTGGAGGAAGGCTTCTCTAGCCTCTTCTCCTCCTTCTTGACTCACCGTAGTGGGTCTATTCTTATTCTCGTTCGGAACCATCACTTTAGTGGGAGCCGGCGCGTTACTTTCTACGTCATCTGCCACAGCTCTATCGGGATCCATTTACTAAATGTATAAACCTAATTTAAGTCATCAGGAGTCGTCACACTATCATTATAAAAACATTCTTACGTATGGCATGTATAGCTAGACTCGTGCTCGTGCTACGTTAGTTCTAGAACCAACTAAATCGTAGCTCTGATACCACTAAATGTAACACCCCATACCCGAGTCCGAGACTAAGACTGGATACGAGACATTACCATGCTTGAACTCACTTAAACATGTACTTACGGGCTATAAAATTTCGTTCTGAATTAAAAACTTCTCTTTCTTAGTCAAATCAGACATTTCATGGGCCTACGAGGCCTCAGACTTATGTCTCGAAACTTTCGGAACTCATCTGGAAACTTTCTCTCCAAACAGGGGTCACACGTCTGTGTGACTTGGGACACGCCCGTGCACCCCTAAAACATGCCCGTGTCTTTCACCCGTGGTGGATACTGGCAAATTACACATGGCCTGAACACACCCGTGGCCCTGGCCCGTGTGCCAAACCTTGGTATTCTGACTTATTCACACGGTCTATACACACCTGTATGCATTAGCCGTGTGACAATTCAATTACTAAGTGTAAAGTGCAGACTTCACACACCTAAGGCACACGCCCATGTGCTAACCGTGTGGTACACACGGCCTAAACACACGGCCGTGTTATTAGCCCGTGGTCTATCTCGACTTAAAAACTAATGTATGGGGGGACACACGGCTTAGACACACGCCCGTGTGTCCATCCGTGTGGGCACTTAAAGGCTATTTACCAAGCCAACTGCCACCCTAAAATCAAGACTAATCCCATGCTCAATTCAGCAACTCAATTATTACATCTAACATGAACAAGGATGCATACTTCATTGATGGATTAAAACATACATGCATAATCATTCATGACTCATCTCTTTGGCCATATACAAAAAGAATACTAAGCTTGATAACCAAAATTTTGGCTAATTTTAAAACATAACTCAAAATGAAATGCTTCCTATACATGCCATACTTAATATAAACACTTGGCTATACCAAAATATCGATTGATAGTATGCTCCGAGCTCCGATGATGATGATCCACGAGATTAGCTAGGCGGGACTACATGGAAAGAAAGAATAAAGGACGTAAGCTGTAACAGCCCGATTATGACCCTAATCGGAATAGTGGTTTCGGAACCACGAATCTGAGTTTATGTGATTCTATGTTACGTGTTTGAGCAGGTGTTAAAATATCGTAGGATTAATTGTATGTTTGAGTGGCTAAATTAAGTGAAGGATAAAATTTGGTAAGTATGAAAATTTCTATTGTGGAAACTAGGGCCAAATTGAATGGTTTTTCTTTTATTTGAGATTTAAGTTGAAATTTGGCCAATAATTAGAGATAGTGGACGACAAACATGATGAGAAATTATTAATGTGTATTTATATTATTATTAAAATAAGTTAGTGGAATATTAGTAAGCATGGATATTATTAATTAAAGAAAAACATTTCTTTTCTCTCATCTCTTTCTTCTTCACCGAAATCACAAAGAAAAGGGGAGCTAAAACCTTCATTTCATTCGGTCATTACATGTCTTTTTGAGGTGAGAAATTAAGCTTAATTTTTGTAAATTCTTGCATGTTTGTGTTAGTTATCTTGAATACTATCAAATCCATGTGGAAATTTTGGAGTTTGAAGCATGCCCTAGGTTCGGCCATTGATGAAGTGTTTGGTTTTGTTATGTTTTATGGAAGAATGTTAAATATAGACTAGGTATTAACATGTGTTGAGTAGGAAACTTAGAAGAAATGGATGTATGGTAACTTAAATTATGAAAATAAGTAGTTGAGGGTATAAATGCAAGAAAGATGGTGTATATAGACTTGTATAAGGATGAAAAAAATTCGGTCCTCAAGGAGTTAATTCGAATTTCATGTAATTTTTGTGTTTTATGTTTGAGGACTAAATTGCAAGAAAGTGAAACTAGAGGGGTAAATTGGTAAATTGGTAAATTATATGTTATGATTAATTTTAATGTTATAAGAGGACTTAAATGAGCTTGAGGAGTATTCGACCTTAGCTCAAAGGTATGTTCGAATTAAAATGAATGAAATTTATTTAAATGGGCTCTTTTCGAACTTTGTTTTAGATCAAGGAAGGAAAGAATTGGAAACGGATCGGGGGAAAACTAAATTAAACGAGTAGCCGGAATATCTTTACCCTTCAACTATCAAGGTAAGTTTATAAGCAATTGGTAGTAAATGAATAAATATATTGAATTGAAATGTATGGTTTTGAATGAAATGTTATCTAAATTCTTTATGGTTGATTGTGATATGTGATTTTAAATGTGATTGCCGAATGTAATAATATATGATCATGGACATGTAGTTATTATATAAATTTCTTGGTTGGTTAAATTAAGTATAAGAGTATATAGGTTTTATAAATGTGATAGGGGATGAGATCACATATGGACACCAACCTAATGTGTGTTGAATCATGTAAGCAATTAATGTATTTGGGTTGAGATATATATAATTATGGATGGAATAGTAATTGAATGTGAACCTTGAATTAAGTGATGATTGAAATAGAATTATTATCTATGTGTTTATAAGGATGAGGTCGAATGTGATGATAGACATAGAAAGAAGGATTGATTCGAAATAGGTATATGTGTATGGCATATGCACAGAAATGTGAGCATTTGTATATGTGTATTGTACGATCGAGAGTATGAAATTAATTAACGAACACTGTGTGTGTGAAACTGGTTGTGTGGCACTAAGTGTGCGGATATATTAAGTAACGGATTTATGTGAGCGATACGTTACGGGAAGTTGGCACTAAGTGTGCAGAAATGTTAAGTAACGGCTCTATGTGAGCGATACGTTACGGGAATATTAAGTAACGGCTCTATGTGAGCGATACGTTACAGGAAGTTGGCACTAAGTGTACAGATATGTTAAGTAACGGCTCTATGTGAGAGATACATTACGGGAATTGCACTATGTGTACGGGTGATCGGATTTTCTCAAGAACACAAATATTTTAAAAGGTAAATGGGAATCTCAGGTTTGTATATAATGGGTGATAGATATTTTATATTGGTATAAATCATGTATGCTATTTTGACTTAGATAATAGTTATGTAAATGTTCGGTTTTGGTGACTCAATGAGTAGGCTTTTGATGAATAGTATCTTAATACTTGTAATGAGGTTGAAACTTATTCAATAATTAGCATGAATTAAACATGGGAAAAGTCTGTTTACTACTCGATTTTGTACTCTCCTCTTTGCTTTTAACTTACTAAGCTTCAATAGCTTACCGTTGTGTATTTGTTTGTTCATGGAATAGATCTTTAAAGTTGAAGCTCGTACTCGGGGATCCTGTCGAAGTCAAGCACATTATCACCTATTTTTGGTATCATCCTTTTTGACGTTAAACCTTAGAAAATTATGGCATGTATAAGCTTAAATATTTTGGTCTCTTTTGGTTGAGATGTATATATATGTATGCCATACGAAAATGGCTAAGTTTTTGGTTGTTTTGAACTTTCATTATTTCGGTCATGGTTTAACTTATTATAGATTTATATGTTATGATGAATGGTATTCAATGTTGTTTATATAATAATGGGTAAGTGAAATGGGATGTGTCGTAGATAAAAGTAAATCGTATGTATACAAATGATGTGCGGTTGAATGTATTTATGATTTTAGAAATGAAATAAAAGAATAAGCATTATATGCATATTTAATATTAATTGTGTTATGCAACTCAATGACTTGATATTGGATGGAATATTTATATACATACATATTAATGATAATAAATTTTGGTATGCATTTATTATGTTCTTAAAGAGTACTTAGAACTTGTGCGAGTCAATGAAATGCCCGTAACCCTAATCCGGCGATGGATACGGGTTAAGGGTGTTACATAAGCATTTAGCTTAGTAAGTTTGCATGTAATTCTCATAGCAATATATTTGCTTAACATTAACAATTCATCATAAACAATGGCATTATGAATCTCAAGTATTTAAGCTTACTTACTCTTACTGATTCTTACATATCTCATGGTACTTACTATTCTCATGCTCGTACGGTAAACAATATACTTGTATCACTTGATCACTTAGATCAGTATACTTTACTATGATAAGTATAATCTCAACTTCATCATTCATATCATGAGTAATACTCTTAACTAGCATAACTTGATAATAACTTTACTCACTTAACTTTCTTACTATATCATTTGAGCTTTACTCTCTTGCCCAATGAATTTCTATAAATAACCGAGGATACTGAATCTCATCCCACATAACTCGATGCCAAAGACATATCCTCGATATGGTCTTACATGGGATCTCTCATCTTGGTATTGATGCCATGTCTTGACTTGGACTTACTCAAAGTCTTCCTTGTGTGTTCCCTTGGGAACTTACCATTGCCATGTCTTGACATGGTTTTACTTGGTATCTTTACTCATGAACTGGTCAATGCCGAGCCTTGGCTTGGAATTACATGAAATCTTTCTTGTTACTCACCAATTCCATGCCTTGGCTTGGACTTACATGGAATCTCTACCTCATGATAGCTTTTCAATGCCAAGACTTGTCTTGGACTTACATGACATCTTTGCTTGGAGACTCACCAATGCCATGCCTTGGCTTGGGCTTACATGGGTCTTCATCTCATAATAACTCTTCAATGCCAAGACTTGTCTTGGACTTACATGATAACTTGCTTGATTGCCGATGCCATGCCTTGGCTTGGTCTTACACGGACTTTCTTATCTCGTGTGGTAGATCGAGTATCCTAAGTAATTCAACTTTAATCAGGACTTTCACATGCTTAATCTCATTAATTTCTTTTTTTAACATAGCAATAAGCATTTCTATGGTAATAATGTACATTATACTAAGCAATTCAATGATAATAATCATAAAGCTTAGAATCATACAAACTTACCTCAATATACAAAATGTATGTAGATATGCAATTTAGTCCTTGACTTTGTTCTTGCCTCGGTTTTGATCCGGGCTTCGTTTTTCTTGATCTATAATAATAATTAGATCATTTAATACTCACATTGACTAAATTGACTCTTAACTCATACTTTGGCAAAATTACTATTTTGCCCCTAAACTTTCTCTTATTTGCACTTTTGCCCCTAGGCTCGTAAAATGATTCTCATTTAACTTTCTTAAACATCATGCTTAGCTGATTCATTTTCTCTACTATAACAATGATCAATTCTCACTATTTCTAATAGGTATGACCAATTCATAACTATTACAAATTAGTCCATACTATCATTTTTCATGAAATTCACTAAGGAAAAGATGTTTATCTAACATCAAACTCTCATAAACTTCCATAAATTATCATTTTACATGCATGATACACATGGGTAGATTTTTTAACATGCTTCTTAGCTCATCTTATAGCTAAAAATAGCTAATTCATAATACGAGGACTCCAAAAATACGAAGAATATTAAAAATAAGGCTAGGATGACTTACTTGCAAGCTTCAAAAATTTGAAGAACCCTAGCTATGGAGTCTCCCAATTTTCGGCACAAGGAAGAAGCCGAATGAAATTTTTATCATCTTTTTCCTATTTTAATCATTTAATTGGTAAATGACCAAAATGCCCTTCTCTTTAAAAATTTACAATTTACTAACTCATGTCCATTTTTGTCCAAAACTTATAATTTGGGCAAATTTCTATTTAAGGACTTGTAATTTATATTCTAAAGCTATTTCATACAAAAAGCTTCTAGAAACTCATAATTTGCAACTTTTGCAATTTAGTCCTATTTGATCATTCCATGTCAATTTCACAAAATTTCTACATGGAACTTTAATACTATCATGCAAACATGTCATAAACCTTAAGAACTCAATTTGCTAACTCAGATTTGTGGTCTCGCACCACTATTCCGACTAGGCCCTGAATCGGGATGTTACAGTGGCCCGTCTCCTTGATCTTAAAAGACTTGAACTTGTCTTTTGTCGGGCCAAGCTTGATAAAAGATTCTACCTCGGTCATGGCTACAGTAAGCTTAGTTATACCTTGTTAACGTAACCATTGATTCGCCTAAGGCTTCAACCCATCTTCAAAGCAATAGAAAGCTTCTTTCTCACTCAAGTCAGAGATTTGGAGCACCAACTCACTACACTATCGTACAAAAGTATTGTTTAATCCCCCAAAGAAAATTTTTCATGTCTCTTGCAAACCTCGTCCCTCGAACTCTTTTGACTTGGGAACACCCATTATGTGTTGCTTCAGTCCCGAAGCCAACATCCCATTACCCAGAGCAAATTTACAAATGATAAGCTCCCCATTGAGCTCTACCACTTGTCCCTTCAAAGTCATTACCATGTCTTTGAGAGCATCATTCTTCTCTGTCAGCTTCTCGGTTTGGTCATCAATGGTAACATTGAGGGTCTTTCTCATCACATCCTGACTGGAACTAAAAGCCTCTACTACATAGTCCCTGAGCTTCACTCTCATCGATTCTAACTCATCAGTGCGTCCCTCAACTACATCAAGTGTTTCATTCACACAACCCATAAATTCCTCGAGATTGGTCACCCAACCTTCCAAAGCCGATAGCACATCTCTCGATTTTATATTTTTCCTATACCTCTCATGGGTTTCCATTTATACATTCTATTCATCTCATCCTTTCATCATCTCAATCGGCACATTTGAACATGATTTTCCATCAAATATAGTAATTAATTCGGGTCAATTTCGCACTTAATAAGCTTATTTTCTAGGCAATTTAGGATTTTATATTATGTTTTTGGTAATTAGGCCTTAGGAATAAATATTAATAAAATAAGTATTTTTTAACACATTTTGTAAGTGTTGTGACCTAATAGGCCGACACGGGCCTTAGGTCATGTTAATATGTTCAATTGAGTGTGTAAGATGAAGATATAAAGGCCCAATTGAAATGGAAGCAAGGGACAAGTGATGCACAATGTAACACCCCAAACCCGGTCAACACACCATGACCGAATCTGGCATGTTACAGAGTGGAAACATTTGAATAAAACAAGTTACTGGTTAAATTTTATTGAAAACTCTTTATCGTTTTAGTGTTTAGAAAACCTCATATAAAGTGATGTTAAAATCATTTTGGTGTTGCTTTAAATCCAGAAAACTTTATGGTTGAAAAAATCCGTTGATCGATACTAGCTTTTGGATATCATGTGATTCTTTTTAAATTCCGAGTAAGGTGTGTATAGTCAGGTTAAAACCATTCGCTTTGAAGTTGTTGAAACTTAAATTCGAAAATCATTTAGGTTACCTTTGCAATCATATTGTAAATGTTATTACCCGATAGTGAGGTTTGAAAACCCGAAGGAGGTATAATTTTGGAAACATTGCTTTTTACAGGTTATTTAAGCAATCAATTCGTTAAGCACATGCATAATATCATCAAAAATTAAAGCAAGTAATTTAAAACCCAAAATAATACTTAGATGCCTTATTACAGAACCAAAACCAAATTTAAAGTAAATAGATAAAACTAGAGTACTAATAAAAACCCGAAAATAAGTTTGCATGGCCACCTCGAGTCCTCCCGGCTCCATATCCGCGATCTATGCCTCATCTACAAAATGTAAGGGAGGGGTGAGTCACCGAGACTCAGTGTGTAAATCCCCAACCCGATGGAATAGCTCTTACACAAATCATTAATAAAACATGCAATCATGCACCCCATCATCTAACCATCCGATCTTCTTTATCTACCCCGTGTGGTCAAAACCACTGGTGGTCAAAACCACTGGTGATCGAGGTCACAAATATATATATATATCGATGTGGTCAAAACCACTGGTGACCGTAGTCACAAATCAAGTGATGGGGCCAACCCATCGTGTGGTCAAAACCACTGATGACAATCCCGTATCAATCATGTGGGGCCAACCCACTGTGGTACCAAACCACTGGGACGAGTCACAATATCCATATGTGGTCAAAACCACTGGTGACCGTAGTCACAAATATCATCAATATGGTCAAAACCACTGGTGGTCAAAACCACTGGGACTTAGTCACAAATAATAATATCAAAGACGGGGCCAACCCGTCGTGTGGTCAAAACCACTGGTGACAGTCCAAATAGATCCTCCCCCTCCTCTCATCAAACCCATCATCATGTCCAAATAATAAGTATCATAATATCATGAAATCATGCAATTAACGCATAGCATAACATTTAACGGTAACATGACGATGTATATCAAAAATCACATAGCAGGGGACTTACCTGGAGTCCACGCTCATGCCCACAAGGCAAAATCACTGATTTCAATGACTAATCAGTTTATAACAGTTAACACAATAACATGTAATACTAATGAAGTGAGTAAGGTTACACACCTGACTACTTTTAGATCTAAGCGAAACCCGAAACTACGCGAAACTAGCGAAATCCCGAAATGTTGCTTTCCCCCTTCCTACAATCGGCCAATACTTGTTTGTAACCAAAAGCCCATTCGGGTAAACTCGGAATCCCGAAGGATATGTCGCATGAAAATAACCCTTACCTTAGTGTCGATTTGGTTTCCAACCGAATCCCGAAGCTACGTGATGGTCTCGCTTACAATCGGCCAACCACTATCACATAGAAACAATTAGCCTTCGGCTTTGAAAGAATATGAAACAGATCCCAAAACGTTAAAGCACTTACCTAAGTCGACGACCAAATTTTGAAGATCTAGAAGATCTAGATCCAAGCCACAATCCAAACGAAACTCGAGAACCTACACGTTGGCGTCACCCCTTCCTTAACGCAAAAGATCCTTCCAGTTTTCACAAAGATTCGACCCTAGCATCCCAAGATAAAAGAGAGGGGTTTATGAGCAAGATATTCGGCTTTCCAAGAAGTGGGAAGATGAAGAAGAAAAATAGAATGGAAAAGAAGAGATTCGGCAAAGGAAGAGTGGAAGAAATTTCGACACAAGAGGATTGGAAAAAGAAAAAGAAGAAGGATATGTGAGGGTCAAGTTTCGGCTTGAGCAAAATAGGAAGAAGAAAAAGGTGAACAAAGGTGGTTTCGGCAATATAGGCTACCCAAAGAGAACCAAAAAGAAAAGGGAGAGAAAAGCTACCAAGTTCGGCTCTTCAAAAAATAATGCACAAGTGTTTCGGCTATGACACTAAAACGAAAAGAGAAAGACCCTCTCCTCACTAGCCGAAATACTCCTTAAACCACCATAGACATTCGGCCACTCCCCAATAAACCCAAAGCCCGATTACACCTCCTCCCCAAAGTCCAAAATTCGGCCAACTCCTTCAAATGAGTTTGAAATAATTCAAACTCCTAAATTTCCTCCCTTCCATCAGTTCAAATTCGTTTGACCCCTTCCATCCTTATCTTCCAGAGTCCATCCTGAGCACTCCACTTCCCTGTTTCTAGCGTGAAAAAGAATAAGCAGGAAGTGCAATTCCTGCTGCTCGAACCCAAGCACTCCTTCCCTGAATGTGGCGTCACCTTCCTGACACCTTAGTGGCGCATTCTTTTCCACTTTGCCACTTGGTTCTTTGTGTCACAACCTCCCAATAAATTCTTTTAACCCCTACTCCCTTAGCTTCCTCCCACTAAACACTTAAAACAAAATTTTTGGCCATGACCCAGGCCTTACCCAAGGTCATGCCTAGACCCCAAAATATCTCAAGCAAACACAGCAGACATACCATCATATGCAAACACATGCAAAATGCAGAGACCCCGATTTAAGGATGTTACAGTTCTACCCCACTTAAAAATAATTTCGACCTCGAAATTACCTGATCAGAAGAGTTGAGGGTATTACTGCCGCATCACATCCTCGGGTTCCCACGTGGCCTCCTCCGTACCATGGTTCCGCCATAATACTTTTACTAAGGGTACCGACTTCCTACGCAGAACCTTGACATCCCGATCCACGATCCGTACTGGCTCCTCCTCGAAAGACAAATCAGGGCTCACCTCTATCTCCGCAACTGGCACAACATGTGACGAATCTGATCGATAGCGCCTAAGCATTGAAACATGAAAGACATCGTGAATCTGGCTTAACTCTGCTGGTAACTCGAGCTGATAAGCTACTGGTCCCACTCGCTTTAACACCGAATACGGCCCAATAAACCTAGGGCGATACCTTCAGAAAGACCTTATCACCCACTGCATACTTTATATCCCTGCGCTTAAGATCGGCGTAAGACTTCTGCCTGTCTGACGCTTCCTTAAGACGAGCCCAAATCACCTTAACCTTATCCTCTGTTTCTACCACTAACTCTGGACCCAACATCTGCCGTTCACCCAGTTCTGTCCAACATGTAGGAGTATGACATTTCCGACCATATAGTGCCTCATATGGTGCCATCTGAATACTTGCTTGATAACTATTGTTATAAGCGAACTCGCCAAAGGTAGATACTCCTCCCAACTACACATTTGAAATCGTAACGCAACCTCTTAACATGTCCTCTAGAATCTGGATCACCCTCTCAGACTGTCCATCAGATTGCGGATGAAAAGCCGTGCTGAAATCCAACCTCGTATCTAAAGCTTGATGTAAAGCTTTCCAGAACCTCGACGTGAACCTGGGATCCCTATCCGAAATGGTTGACTCTGGCACTCCATGCAGCCTTACTATCTCTACCACATACAACTTGGCTAACTTCTAGAGCGAATAATCAACCCTTACCGGTATGAAATGAGCTGACTTAGTCAAACGGTCCACAATCACCCAGACTGAGTCCTTCTTACTAGGCGTAAGGGGAAGCCCACTAACAAAGTCCATCGTAATCCTTTCCCACTTCCACTGCGGAATCTTTATCTGCTGGAACAACCCTAACGGCAACTGATGCTCAGCTTTAACCTGCTGGCATGTCAAACACTTGCCCACAAACTCTGTTACTTCCGCTTAAGACTCGCCACGTAATCGTTCCCTCAAATCACGATACATCTTACTGCCTCCAGGATGCATAGCGTATGGGCTGCTATGAGCTTCCCGAAGAATCTGCTGTCTCAACTCGACGTCCTCAGGCATACATACCTTCCCTTGAAAACACAAAAGACTCCATCACTACCCAAGTCAGAACCCTCGATTCACCATTACGCACTTGCAACCTCCGAAGCGGTCAAAACCTCATCCGTCATTTGTTTCTCCTTAACCTGATCAATCCAATTCGGCTTTACTTGCAATTCTGCCAAAAGACTCCCGTCCTCATAAAGACTAAGGTGAGCAAACATTGCTCGCAAGTCCGCTACCACCTTACGGCTCAACGCATCAGCTACTATGTTAGCCTTACCCGGATGGTACTCAATCGAGCAGTCGTAGTCCTTTAACAACTCGATCCACCTTCGCTGCCTCAAATTTAGATCTTTCTGAGTCAAAAGATACTTCAGACTCTTGTTATCCGTGTAAACTATCGACTTTTCCCCATACAAGTAATGCCTCCAAATCTTCAAAGCAAAAACCACTGCAGCCAATTCGAAATCATGTGTCGGATAGTTACCCTCATGAGGCCTCAACTGTCGAGATGCATACGCTACAACTTTTCCATCTTGCATCAGCACACACTCTAAGCCAGTATGCGATGCATCACAATAGACCGTGAATTCCTTCCCTGCCTCCGGCTGAAACAAAACCAGAGCCTCAGTCAAAATCTTCTTCAACTTGTCAAAGCTTTCTTGCTGTTTCTCAGACCATACAAACAGAACCCCTTTTCTCAACAGCTTAGTCAGCGGCGCTGCAATCAAAGAGAAACCTTCCACGAACATCCTGTAGTATCCTGCCAAACCCAAAAAACTCTGAATCTTTGCAACCGACTTCGGTGGTTTCCAATCCAACACCGCTTCGATCTTGCGAGGATCCACCCTAATCCCCTCAGCTGATACTACATGACCCAAGAAAGTTACCTCCTTAAGCTAAAACTCGCACTTACTAAACTTGGCGAATAACTGCTTCTCTCTCAGAACCTGTAGAACCACCCGAAGATGCGCGTCATGTTCTTAGATTTCGAGTACACCAAGATGTCGTCTATGAACACTACGACCAATCGATCCAAATACGGCTGGAACACCCGATTCATCATGTCCATGAATGCTGCCGGCGTATTAGTCAACCCAAATGGCATCACTAGAAACTCGTAATGCCCATACCGAGTACGAAATACCGTCTTATGAATATCAGCCTCTTTCACCTTGAGTTGATGATACCCTGATCTGAGATCGATCTTAGAGAAAATTGATGCACCCTTAAGTTGATCAAATAATTCGTCAATCCTGGGCAACGGATACTTGTTTTTGATCGTCAACTTATTCAGCTGACGGTAGTCTATACATATCCGCATTGTACCGTCTTTCTTCTTAACAAAGAGCACAGGTGCTCCCCAAGGAGATATACTCGGCCGGATGAAACCCCTGTCCAACAATTCCTGAATCTGCGCCTTTAACTCCACCAATTCCTTTGGCGCCATCGTATATGGAGCAATAGACACTAGTGCGGTTCCTGGCAACAGATCTATACCGAACTCAACTTCACAGTCCGGAGGCACACCCGGAAGTTCCTCTGGAAATACATCAGCAAATTCCCTCACGGTTCAGACACTTTCCACAGCTAAATCCTTAGCTTCCAAAGCACAGACATGCACCATAAATGCCTCACAACCTTTCCTAACCATTTTCTCCGCCTTCAGTGCAGAGACCACATTGGATAGGTAATCTCTCCTATTACCTATCATCACCACCTCTTAGCCTTCCACTGCCTTCAACACCATGCGCTTAGCTGCGCAATCCAAAATAGCTTGATACTTTACCAACCAATCCATCCCAAGAATCAGATCGAACTCCCCAAATGGTAGTTCCATCAAGTCAGCCAAAAACACGACCCCTTCAAGTTCTAGGGGTACATCCCTATACAGTTTATTTACTTCTACAGAGTGACCTAGAGGGCTTATCACTGTCATCTTCCTAGAAGTAATCTCAGAGTCTAAGTTTATGGTTTCCACTATGCTACTGGTTACATACGAGTGCGTCGATCCCACATCTATCAAAGCATTATAAGGTAGTCTAAAGATTAAGAACGTGCCGATTATGATGTCCGGTGCGTCGCCCTCCTCTCGACGCCTCGCTGCATAGACCAATCCAGGCTGTCTCGCCTCTGTACCAGCTGTACCTCGCCCGGTGCTCCACGGCCTCTACCGGATCCATTACCTCCCCGGCCGCACCCACGGCCCCTCCGAGGTGGCGACCATCCCTCCCGACTGAGTACGATTCGATCCCCAGATCAGAAACCTACGACCTCTGCGGACAATCCCTCACTCGATGCCCCATCGATCCACACTCAAAGCATCCCATGTTCCCAGTCCAGCATTCCCCCGTGTGAGACTTTCCACACCGAGCACACCGTGGTGGCCACTGAGTATTAGCAGCAGCAGGCCTAGCAGCTTGATTCGGCCCACTAAATCTACCCCATTTCTGCTGATTCCCGGTAGACCCAGATGATCCAGAATTCTTTTTGTTCCAACCCTTATCCTGATTCCGTCTTACCGACTGTTTCACTTCCTCAGCAACTTTGGCCTTTTCCACTAAGACCGCAAACTCTCTTTCCTACTGTGGGGCAATTACTATCCGCAGCTTGTCTCTCAGTCCATCCTCAAATCTGACACAGCGCTCATGCTCCGTGCCCACAATACCACGTGCATAGTGACTCAGCCGAAGAAATTCTGCCTCATATTCTGACACAGTCTTATTACCTTGGACCAAGTTCAGGAACGCCTTGCGCTGCTAATCAATATAGCTAGCCCTTATGTATTTCCTTTGATAAGCTGCTCTAAAGAATTCCCAAGTAATATCATCCGCCATTACTCCGTCCCTAATCGTGAGCCACCACCGATATGACTCATCTCGCAGCAGAGATACTACCCCTTAAGCTTCTCCTCACCGAGAAGTCTAGATCATCCATAATACGCTCGCCGCCTCCAACCAATATTTCACTGTGCTAGGAGCCACACCGAGATACCTCCGAACACCTCGGCACCATTAGCCGGAGTTGTTCGGACACGCATTTCGAACCCCGCTCCAACGCTCGCACTAGCAACCCTCTCTAACACCCACAAAGACGCTCGTGACATCTGCGTCATCACCGTGCGGTCTCGATGTTCCGTGCCCACAGTGTGGCGGCGGTGGTACCTCATTTTTCGATCCATGACCGGACCTACCCGATTCGAGACCGTCATCCTACCCCTACCTCGCCCACGAGTGTTACGCCCACGCCCACGTGTACTCATGTCTCACCGACACGATACGAGCCGATTAAAAGTTTTATGCATTAGACTTTTATTCCATCGTATATTAAGGCATGATTTTATGAGAAATTTAATCGTAGATTGTTTCGTAAGTACATCCATCCTATAGTTTAAATCTCTAGAGTAGTTCCTACTACTATTTAGTCATGCCAATATCACCATAATCACATCATCAAAAGCAACAGTTTGGGGGACTTACCTGGGCGGATTGGTGCCGGAGACTCGGTGCCATGCTTTCACCACTGTACTTTTTCCTATAAAAGCCTTTCATAAACCATTTTAAAACATTTTTGGGCCTTGGGCCCACTGCCGAGCTGTTGAACCTAGCTCTGATACCAAAATTGTAACACCCCAAACCTGGTCAACACACCACGACCGAATCTGGCATGTTACGGAGTGGAAACATTTGAATAAAACAAGTTACTGGTTAAATTTTATTGAAAACTCTTTATCGTTTTAGTGTTTAGAAAACCTCATATAAAGTGATGTTAAAATCACTTTGGTGTTGCTTTAAATCCAGAAAACTTTATGGTTGCAAAAATTCGTTGATCGATACTAGCTTTTGGATATCATGTGATTCTTTTTAAATTCCGAGTAAGGTGTGTATAGTCAGGTTAAAACCATTCACTTTGAATTTGTTTGAAACTTAAATCCGAAAATCATTTAGGTTACCTTTGCAATCATATTATAAATGTTATTACCCGATAGTGAGGTTTGAAAACCCGAAGGAGGTATAATTTTGGAAACATTGCTTTTTACCGGTTATTTAAGCAATCAATTCGTTAAGCACATGCATAATATCATCAAAAAGTAAAGCAAGTAATTTAAAACCCAAAATAATACTTAGCGGCCTTATTACAGAACCAAAACCAAATTTAAAGTAAATAGATAAAACTAAAGTAGTAATAAAAACCCGAAAATAAGTTTGCATGGCCACCTCGAGTCCTCACCGGCTCCATATCTGCGATCTATGCCTCATCTGCAAAATGTAAGGGAGGGGTGAGTCACCGAGACTCAGTGTGTAAATCCCCAACCCGATGGAATAGCACTTACACAAATCATTAATAAAACATGCAATCATGCACCGCATCATCTAACCATCCGATCTCCTTTATCTACCCCGTGTGGTCAAAACCACTAGTGGTCAAAACCACTGGTGACCGAGGTCACAAATATATATATATCGGTGTGGTCAAAACCACTGGTGACCGTAGTCACAAATCAAGTGATGGGGCCAACCCATCATGTGGTCAAAACCACTGATGACAATCCCGTATCAATCATGTGGGGCCAACCCACTGTGGGGCCAACCCACTGTGGTACCAAACCACTGGGACGAGTCACAATATCCATATGTGGTGAAAACCACTGGTGACCGTAGTCACAAATATCATCAATGTGGTCAAAACCACTGGTGGTCAAAACCACTGGGACTCAGTCACAAATAATAATATTAAAGACGGGGCCAACCCGTCGTGTGGTCAAAACCACTGGTGACAGTCCAAATAGATCCTCCCCCTCCTCTCATCAAACCCATCATCATGTCCAAATCATAAGTATCATAATATCATGAAATCATGCAATTAACGCATATCATAACATTTAACGGTAACATGAGGATGTATATCAAAAATCACATAGCAGGGGACTTACCCGGAGTCCACGCTCATCCCACAAGGCAAAATCACTGATTTCAATGACTAATCGGTTTATAACAGTTAACACAAAAACATGTAATACTAATGAAGTGTGTAGGGTTACACACCTGACTACTTGTAGATCTAAGCGAAACCCGAAACTACGCGAAACTAGTAAAATCTCGAAATGTTGCTTTCCCCCTTCCTACAATCGGCCAATACTTGTTAGTAACCAAAAGCCCATTCAGCTAAACTAGGAATCTCGAAGGATATGTCGCATGAAAATAACCCTTACCTTAGTGTCGATTTGGTTTCCAACCGAATCCCGAAGCTACGTGATGATCTCCCTTGCAATCGGCCAACCACTATCACATAGAAACAATTAGCCTTCAGCTTTGAAAGAATATGAAACAGATCCCAAAACGTTAAAGCACTTACCTAAGTCGACGACCAAATTTTGAAGATCTAGAAGATCTAGATCGAAGCCACAATCCAAACGAAACTCGAGAACCTACACGTTGGCGTCACGCCTTCCTTAACGCAAAAGATCCTTCCGGCTTTCACAAAGATTCGGCCCTAGCATCCCAAGATAAAGGAATCGACAACCAAAAGAGAGGGTGAGGCTACTTAGAAGATTCGGCCATACACCACAAGAAATAAAAAGGGAAAAGAAATGAAGTAACGAAACTTACCACACCCAAGTTTGAGGTTCGACTATGAGAACCAAAGAAGAGATGAGTTTCGGCACTTGAGATGATGAAGAGATAACGCAAAAAGAGAGGGGTTTATGAGCAAGATATTCGGCTTTCCAAGAAGTGGGAAGATGAAGAAGAAAAATAGAATGGAAAAGAAGAGATTCGGCAAAGGAAGAGTGGAAGAAATTTCGGCACAAGAGGATTGGAAAAGAAAAAGAAGAAGGAGATGTGAGGGTCAAGTTTCGGCTTGAGCAAAATAGGAAGAATAAAAAGGTGAACAAAGGTGGTTTCGGCAATATAGGCTACCCAAAGAGAACCGAAAAGAAAAGGGAGAGAATAGCTACCAAGTTCGGCTCTTCAAAAAATAATGCACAAGTGTTTCGGCTATGACATTAAAACGAAAAGAGAAAGACCCTCTCCTCACTAGCCAAAATACTCCCTTAAACCACCATAGACATTCGACCACTCCCCAATAAACCCAAAATCGATTACACCTCCTCCCCCAAAGTCCAAAATTCAGCCAACTCCTTCAAATGAGTTTGAAATAATTCAAACTCCTAAATTTCCTCCCTTCCATCAGTTCAAATTCGTTTGACCCCTTCCATCCTTATCTTCCAGAGTCCATCCGAGCACTCCACTTCCTGTTTCGGCATGAAAAGAATAAGCAGAAGTGCAATTCCTCGCCGCTCAACCCAAGCACTCCTTCCCTGAATGTGGCGTCACCTTCCTGACACCTTAGTGGCGCCTTCTTTTCTACTTTGGCACTTGGTTCTTTGTGTCACAACCTCCCAATAAATTCTTTTAACCCCTACTCCCTTAGCTTCCTCCCACTAAACACTTAAAACAAAATTTTTTGCCATGACCCAGGCCTTACCCAAGGTCATGCCTAGACCCCAAAACATCTCAAGCAAACACAACAGATATACCATCATATGCAAACACATGCAAAATGCAGAGACCCCGATTTAAGGATGTTACACACAAGCTTCCCGGGACATCAAAGCACAAAACAAACAACACAAGGCCCAATTGCATGGTGCGAAACAAGTCGACTTCCTGCCCAAGTAATTCGGGGTTATTTTCATCTGCACAATCAACTTTATATGAAAACCTAGGACATGCCGAAAACCTAATTTGGGCTGCCAATACTTCTATAAATAAGACATTAGTGGTTTGATGTAACTAAGTCATCCTAGAAGCCTTAAAAACCCTAGTGGTTTAGGAGTAGGATTAAATTATTTTTCTGTTAGCTTTCCAATACTCTTTTGTTTTCCTATTGAAATTAGTTTTGACATAAGATTTAATTTATTTAATTAAAGTATTTCAATTTATTTCCTTTTGCATTCGGTTTAATTCATTATTCCAAACAAGCGATCTACTACTTTATTCCCCATTCGAGATTCAATCCACGATTATTCAAATCTCTTTTCTCTTTCGAACCGATCGTGTTCTTCATATGATTTCGTCAATTGAGATTTAGATTATGAATAACATGAGTGGCTAAATCCCTTAGGGGAGATAAATGAGTGGATGGGGATGTGATTAACGAAGGATTTAGGGTTTCTCGAGAGGGATTAGATGGTATGAATTACGCGTGTGTAAACCACTAGGATTGACAACTCTAGGAAGTTATCATAGACTAGACGAGGTCAGGAGATAAGTCGAACCGAGTAAATCATAATTTATCCTGGTTAAGAAAGTGAGGTCAGGAGATAAACGAGTATCAACCAATCGATTAGTCAATTAGAGGCCAGAAGGTAATAATTGGTTAATCGATAGTTAATCCACCCTAATCCGAAGTTAGTTACAAACCCTAAAGAGAGTTAATCTTCCTGATTGGTTTATTGGTTTAATTCATTTGTTTATTTATTTTTATCTCATCAACTTATTTTAAGGTTTATCGTAATATAAGAATTAATTAGTACTATTTAGACTTATTATTGTGAAAAGGTTTTCATAATTTATTCCATCCTCCCTTGGGTACGATCCTTGAAATACTTGCGGACACCGTCGTTCTCAATTCTTATATTTTTTTGGTGTCATATTTTACTATAAATGAAAGCTCATTTATAGGCGGTCAGAACACTGGTTCGGATATCAACTATCATGGGGCTAGAACTTTAGTCTGGTAAACCACGCGGTCTTAGGTGATTCCTTAGGTTCAAATCCACTTAAGTCAGCCTAACACTCAAAAGATGAGAATTATTGATAGAAATTCTCTAAGGCCTCAAAGAAAAGTGGAAGAAAATTCAAAGACAAATGAAGCTATGAACAAAAAAAAAGGTCACAGAAAAATAGCTCACACCAAGTGTTTGAGTAAATTCTATCAAAAGTATTTTATTACTTTGAAGGTTTACAGCTGAGTGAATACAAATGAGGGAGAAGATCTCTATTTATAGTTGAGCTATCCCAAATCCAACAGTACAGATTGAGTTACATCGATGGTTAAGATTTATCTGTATCTACAACATGAGAGTCCTAAGGAATTTAAACTCTATACATCTTTATCCCTTAGGATTTACATTTATTACCTTGATAATTCTAGTTTTACTGGAGTGTTTCTTTTGGCCACCAAAGCTTCAAGTAGATGGGCTTCTTTGTAACCCCTCAAATCGGGCCTAGATGTTACGACCCAATCTGAGCAATTACATGAACCATGAAGAATGGCGAAAATGTCTTTCATAAGAAAATCTATTTGTTCTTGAAAACACGTCATTTAGAAAATATTATGTTCTTTTAAAAAAAAGTATTTAATCATTTTTATTAAAAAAAATACTTGTTTTATAATTTAGTTTTGAAAACACATTTGCAGTGGATAATATTTCTTAAATTCATTTAATGACCATTTGAAGCGATAATTCCAACATAAACAATCCATGCAATAATTCTAAAACTTTAAAAAGAAATCTCCATGCCACAGTCAACAATTAAAATAAAGTCCCGAAAAGTTATAAAAACAAATCCAAATCAAAGTCCATATAAATCCATAAGAAGGTATTATGTCTAATATTTTATTAAAGATTTATTTTCGAGAGCATCACCAAGAATCCACATCCAAGTCCTAATTACGAGAATTACTTGAGACGCATGAGTAATATGGGTGAGCTTTAAAAGGCTCAGTGTGAGATCAAAACATAAAGTATATATATAATATAACATGGTTTTCAACATATCGAATAAACACATCCAAATCAAAATATATACCATTTTTACTGAAATCTCATATCATCAGTATTACTCATACATAAATGTCGAGATATGCTTATGTAACAATGCACATTTTGAAGAATTTCCTACCATCTCTGTTACACACCAATATTGAGTTTCCCAAAACTCATCCATCCAATAACACACCGTTTGTGGACAAGTCACCACATAAATGTCGATTAACGGCCACATAACACATTGTGGACAAGCCACCTCATAATTGTCGATAACGGCCACATAATCATAGATAAATTGTCACATAACTTCTACCTTTCACAAGACCCACCCCATGTATATGATATGACCATTTTAACACATATAATTCACTTTTCACATTTTTCGTATAACCATGCTCATAATCTCACATAACACATATTTCTCGATTTTACACATTTGCATGTAAACTTGCTAACATAATCACATATCACATATTATTCACTTTTATTTCACTTTGGCATGCTTTAATATATTTTTTTATATTAAATCATGGATCTCATCACAAATATATATAACACATATTTAAGCCATCAACAAATCAAATGAGCCATGTATCATATAACATAGAGATGAGATTTATGCACACGTCATCATCACATACATCAACAAATCACAATTCATAATTTTCATGAAACAATTCCCGTTGATGGGTTTCTCAATTTCCCTTTGAGTACTTAGTGTATTCTCAAATATTTGTTTAATAACATATTATTAAAAATTAAAGTGACATTTTATACTCAAACTAAAGATGCAGATCCCACACCTTATTTAGAAGATCTGATTACCTCAATCTTATTAGCAATTTCATTCGATCTATCTTTGTCGTGTGTGAATATGATATGCGAATTGTGCAAGTATACATGTCGAATCAAGTAATAAGTGTGATCGGATCAGGTATATAAATGTTCAAGTTATTAAAATAAAGTTAAATTAATGTTAGAGCAAAATAATAATAATAATAATGCAGTGGTAAACAAAAGGAATATTAATGTGAACAATATGCGTAACTGATGAATAATTGAAAATCTTATGGCAATGCAAGAGTAAAAAAGCAATGGCAATTACAAAAATGATTATATGAATAATATGTAATCGAATAAGTAAACAACTAAAGATGCGATGGAAAAGATACTACGGTAAGGAATAAGGGATATACGATGTCAATTTGGAAGGTCGGGATTACTAAGAATCTACCCTTACTGTAACACCCCTAACCCGTGACCGTCGCCAGATTAGGGTTAAGAGGCATTACTAATCTTTTCCGAACATTTCATAACAAATCACAACCAAACAAAATAATTCACATTCATATAGTCCCATAAATAGGTCAATGAGACCTTAAACACGTGCTAGAAAGGGGTCGGGACTAAACCGAACATATACGAAAATTTTCGAATTCAAACATTTTTCTAAGTTATAGAGGTCACACGCCAGTGTGTGTAGGCCGTGTGCCTCACACGGCCTCGGACACGCCCATGTGTCCAAGCCGTGGCAAAACAGGGCATACCTACTGACTTGTCCACACGGCCTGAGACACGCCCGTGTGCCTCACCCGTGGTCGACACTGACTTGCACCACACGGCCAGTCACACGCCCGTGTGTCCAGCCCATGGTCGAGCCTGACTTGAATCAAATTACAAACTTGAAAGACACGGTCGAACCACACGCCCGTGTGCTCAACCGTGTGGGCAATTGTAGGCCATTTTCAAGGCCAAATTACCATCCACACTTTGGAATCACCTATATGCCACAAACCAATACCAATTAATGCCTCAAATGCAACCAAAACATAATATTTCAAGCACCAAATAATCATTAACTATACCATCTATTCTTATACTCAATTTCTACTCAAATAAGTCTATCCAAGACACTTAATTTCACATCCCCAAAACATATAGATCAAGCATTATACAAACCTTACAACAATTACATTTAAACCACAATTTTCATCACTCATTTAAGCATGAAACATACCATATTCATCACTCACTTAACCACATATATATATACTAACATCATTAAACTTTTAAGCCATATCTCATGACTAGATTTATGCAACTCAAAACATGCCACATTCAATAGCCTATACATGCAATATACAACATATATATATATACATCTTTCAAAATACCAAAATAGATGGCCGATAGTGTGATTAAGTCGCTGACGATCCCCGAATCCGAGCTAGCTTTACTGACACTGTAAAATAGAGAAACACATCACACAGTAAGCTTAAGAGCTTAGTAAGTTCGTAATATATTACATATTACTCAAAAATACCATATCAATACATAAATAAATCATCACTTAGATAGATTCACAACTAAACACATTATCATACTCAACCAAATACTCATACATCCATCTATTTAACCATAAACATTATCATCAACCACATAGATTCAAAACATACCTTTGCCAACACTTAGTTAACAAATGTTCTTGCTATTCAATGCTCGATATCATAATTCATTCAATATTCGCTATCTCTTCAATTCAATCGTACACTTAGTGCCGCAATTCATAGCCGAAGCTTAATTAACATCGCACACTTAGTGCCATAATGTAAAACTGAACTTAATTCGGTATCGCACACACAGTGCTAATCAAAAAGCCGAAGCTTCTATTAATTCGCACACACAGTGCTAATCATCTCGATCTCATTTCCAAATACGCACACTTAGTGCCACCTAACTCGATTCCACACATAGCATTACTAATCCAAAATCACATAACTATTCATTTCATAGCATTTAAACATAATTTAAGAACACGTATTATATCCGAACTTACCTCGGACGTCGAAATACCGAAACTAGCCGATCAATCGAGTACTTTGTCTTTGCCTCGATCTCGATCCGAATCTCTCCTTTCTTGGTCTATACATATTCAAATTTAGCTCATTTAATCACCAATTCATTCAATTTAGTCCAAACACACATATTTAGGGCATTTTACAAAATAGCCCTCACATTTTCACACTTCGACACTTTAGTCCCTATTTCATAAATTCACAAAATACACATAATTTCAGTATACCATGCTTAGGATGAATTTTCCCTATACTCATACAAGCCCTTATATTTCATTTATTTCACATTTTAGTCCTCCAATTTTTTTCATTTTCACAATTTAGCCCAAATTACTCAATTTCACCAAAAATCCAAATACAAACTATGTTAACCCAACACTAAGCTTTCATATTCCACCAACTAATAACACAAAGCTCACATATTCATCAATGGCATATCTCAAAATCACCATCAAATTCAAAAAATTAAAGCATGGGTTTGAAAGAACACAAAGCAACGATTACAAAAACGTAGAAATTATCAAAAATCGAGCTAAAAACACATACCAATTTAAGCTTGAGCTTGCCGAAACCTTCAAAGCTCTTAAACCTTTCTTTCTTTTCTAGTTTCGGTGGAAGAAAGATGAACCAAACTTGTATATTTTACTAAATGTTTTATTTTATGACATATATTATCATATTTACCTTTTTAACCTTTTTATTTTTATTCAAATTCCACTAACTATAGGCTTTTATGTCCATTCAATTTATCAATGGTTTAATAACAACATAAGGACTCACACTTTAATAAGCCATGTCAAATTAGCACTTTAACAATCTGCACATAGCTTTTACATTTTATGCGATTAAGTCCTTTTTGCTAATTAAGCACACAATCGATAAAATTTTCACACAGAACTTTCACACATGCTCAATCACATATTATAATCACCAAAAATAATATTAAAATATTTTTTGACCTTGTGTTTGTGGTCCTGAAACCAATGTTCCGACTAGGGTCTAAATCGGGCTGTTACAACTCTCCTCCCCTTAGGGATTTTCGTCCCCGAAAATTTTACCAGTGAATAGGTTTGGATATTGCTCTCTCATAATATCTTCAGGCTCCCACATAGCCTCTTCAAATCTGTGTTTGTGCCATAACACTTTCACTAAGGAAATTCTCTTATTTCTCAGCTCTTTAATCTCACGTGCCAGGATTCGAATCGGTTCTTCACTATACGACAAATCTGATTGAATCTCAACCTCAGTAGGAGTAATCACATGTGATGGATCAGATCTGTATCGTCGAAGCATCGATACGTGAAATACATTATGAATCTTTTCTAACTCAAGTGGCAACATCAATCTATAAGCAGCTGGCCCTATTCGTTCGATGATCTCATACGGTCCAATGAATCTCGGGCTCAACTTGCCCTTTCGGCCAAAACGAAGTATTTTCTTCCACGTAGACACTTTCAAAAATACTTTATCGCCGATTTCAAATTCAATATCTTTCCATTTTAAGTCTGCATAAGACTTTTGACGATCTGATGCTGCTTTCAAACTATCACGAATCGCTTTTACTTTCTGCTCAGTCTCTTTTATCAAATCAACCCCGTGAATCTTATTCTCACTCAGCTCAGTCCAATACAATGGAGTTTGGCATATTCGACCATAAAGGGCCTCATACGGAGCCATTTTAATACTATATTGAAAGCTATTATTGTATGTGAATTCAATCAACGGCAAATGCTTTTCCCAAGTACTTTTAAATTCAAGAATGCAGCATCTCAACATATCTTTAAGAATTTGAATGATCCGCTCAGATTGTCCATCCGTTTGCGAATGAAATGCAGTACTGAAATGCAACCTTGTGCCTAAAGCTTCTTGCAATTTCTTCCAAAACTGCGAAATAAATCTCGGATCTCTGTCAGACACAATAGATAGTGGTACCCCGTGCAATCTCACAGTCTCAGTAATATACAGTTCAGTTAATTTATCAAGTGAATAATCTATTCTCATCGGAAAAAAATGAGCTGATTTCATCAATCTGTCAACTATCACCCAGATTACATCTTTCTTTCTCAGAGATAAAGGCAATTCCGACACAAAGTCCATCGTGATTCTCTACCATTTCCACTAAGGAATCATAATCAGTTGTAATAAACCGGATGGAACCTGATGTTCAGCTTTAACTTGTTGACAAACCAAACATCTCGAAACAAATTCTGAGATATCTCGTTTCATACCATGCCACCAATAAAATTGTTTTAGATCGTTATACATTTTTGTACTGCCCGAATGAACTGTCAAACGACTATTGTGAGCTTTGTTCAAAATCAACTGAATCAACTCTAAATTCCTCGAAACACAAATTCGATCTCTGAATCTCAAACAATCATCGTTATCTACTCGAAATTCTGAATCAGAATTCAAATCACATTGAGTTTGTTTTGCTATCATCTTATCATCACTTTTCTGGGCATCACAAATTTGACGTATAAACATCGGTCTAACTTTCAACTCAGCCAAAACCGAACCATCATCACATAGATCTATCTGAGTACTCATTGCTCGCAAAACACATATAGACTTTCGACTCAAAGCATCAGCAACAACATTAGATCTACCCGGATGATAATCTATCACAAGCTCATAGTCTTTCAAAAGCTCTAACCATCTTCTTTGTCACAGATTCAAATCTTTCTAAATCATCAAGTATTTCAAGCTCTTGTGATCAGTATATATATGACATTTCTCACCAAATAGGTAGTGACGCCAAATCTTCAATGCAAATACAATCGCAGCTAATTCAAGATCGTGCGTCGGATAGTTCTTTTCATGCGGCTTTAACTGCCTCAAAGCGTAAGCCTTGACTTTGCCTTCTTGCATCAGCACACAGCCCAAACCATTCAACAATGCATCACTGTAAACTATGAATTCTTTACTAACACGGGTGCCTCTGTCAACATTGCTTTCAACTGTTCAAAACTCTGCTGGCACTTTTCTGACCACTCAAATTTAACATCTTTCTGAAGCAATTTCGTCAACGGAGTCGTAATCATCGAGAAGCCTTTCACAAACCTTCTATAATATCCCGCTAGTCCCAGAAAATTACGGACTTCAAACACATTTCTCAGAGACTTCCATTCTAAAATAGCTGAAATCTTACTCGGATCAACTTGTATTCCCGCAACTGATACAATATGTCCTAGAAAACCAACCTCACGCAGCCAAAACTCACATTTGCTGAACTTTGCATACAATTGCTTCTCACGTAGAGTCTGTAACACAATTCTCAAATGCTCGGCATGTTGTGTCTCATCACATGAATAAATTAGAATATCATCAATGAACACCACCACAAAATGATCCAAATACGGTCTAAATATCTAATTCATCAAATCCATAAACACTGCAGAAGCATTCGTTAGTCCAAAAGGCATAACTAAGAATTCATAATGTTCGTACATCGTTCTGAAAGCAGTCTTATGTACGTCTGATTCTTTAACTCTCAACTGATAGTAGCCCGATCTCAAATCTATCTTAGAAAACACTGTAGCTCCTTTCAGCTGATCAAACAAAGCATCAATACGTGGCAAGGGATACTTATTCTTTATCGTTACTTTATTTAACTGTCGGTAATCAATACACATCCTCATAGTGCCGTCTTTCTTTTTCACAAATAATACAGGAGCACCCCAGGGTGAGAAACTCGGTTGTGCAAATCCTCTATCTGTCAACTCTTGCAACTGAGACTTTAACTCTTCCAGTTCTTTTGGTGCCATTCTATACGGAGCTATTGAGATAGGAGTCATCCCCGGCACTAATTCAATACCAAATTAAACTTCTCGAATCAGAGGTAATCCCGGTAGTTCTTCAGCAAACACATCAGGGAATTCACAAACCACAGGCACAGATTCAACTTTCTTTTCTGTCACTTTTGTATCAATCACATATGCGAGATAAGCTTCGCAGCCCTTCTTCACATAGTTCAAATCTTTCATCGAAGATATAACAGCTGGCAACCCATTCAAATCACTGGATTAAATTTGAACTATTTCACCATTCTGACTTCTCAAATCAATACTCTTCCGTTTACAATTCACAATAGCACTATGCAAAGTGAGCCAATCCATACCCAGAATGATATCAAATTCATCGAAAGGTAGCAACATCAAATTAGCCAGAAAACAAATATCCTGAAACATCAATGGGCAGTTCTTGCACACTTTATCAACCAAAACACACTTGCCTAAGGGATTCGATACTGTAATCACGAATTCAGTAGACTCAACAGGTAAAGTCTTACTTGATACTAAATTCACAGACACATAGGAATGAGTAGAACTTGGATCTATCAATGTAATCACATCAGTATCAAATAGAGTAAAAGTACTAGTAATGACGTCTGGAGATGACACTTCTTCTCGTGCGCGAATAGCATAGGCTTGGGTAGGTGCTCTCACCTCGGATCTCACAGTTGTATCCGTAGTCCCTCTTTGGCTTCCACCCACATTTCTAGTGTTTCTGGGTGGTTGATACGGTCCGCCTCGAGATGAGTCAAAACGTATGCGAGTTGCCCAATCATCTACGAGGAGGAAATTAAGTTTTTGAGAAAAATAGTCAGAATTGAGGTTGAGTTTGCGGAAGCTTGAATAAGTTTTCTTTTGGAAATGGTTTTAAGTTGGAAATGGAGGTTTGAAATGAAGGAAATGATTTAAGAGACAGAAGGATAGGTTCGGGTTTGGTGATAGAAAGAAATATGGATGATAAAGGATTTCGGTTTAAGGAAAATTAAATGGAGATAAATTTAGTAGAAGTTAATTTATGGAAATGGAAAAGTGAACTTGAACGAAGAAATGATTTAACACTAGTAAGTGTTACCCCGGTTTCTATTTGGTTCAAGGTGGAAAATGGAAATCGATGATGGACCACGACCCGTTATCTAGAAAGATAAGAATCGATTGTATAATAGGATAGAAGAGAATGTTTGACGCCACAAGCAAGCTTGATAAGTCAAAGACGAAACTCGTACGAAAGATAGAGATGAGATTTAACTCATTTAAGAACATAAAGTTCATGGAATTGGATTAAGCATCAAAAAGTCCCTTACAAAAGAAAATAACAAAGTATTTATAGGCCTATGAAAGGGCTAGCCGAATAGACATAAAACCCTTAATAACTAAGTTTAATTTCAGCCATAAATTGCTTGAAAAATCTGGAATAAAACCCATTAAACTCCATGGCTAAATTCGGCTGATTGGAAGCCAAATGGATGACTTCTAGATGGTAGAATTCAATTTGAATGTGATTGGCAAAGAAAAGAACTCCAATGGACGGGTTCTAGAAGGCTGAATGTTCAAGAAATAAATCCAGAATTCGTCCAAGTCCATGTGCAGCTTCTTGGAACGTCAAGGGGCATCTTTCTAGAAGGAAAAATGAATTTTGTGACACTTGAAGATGCATGCAGCAGCTAGGTGCGTCCCATGCATTGAATGAGCTCTTAATTTGCTTTCTTTTGGCTGAAAAATGACCAAGAACAAAGGAGGACGTGAATAGCCTTGGAAGGGTGAAAGTCAGCTTCTTGAATGATCAAATTCAATCGATTGGGAAGTTCTCAATCAGCTTAATGAAGAAGAAAAATAGTTGGAGGCATTTGGACAGCAAAGGAGCCGAAAAGACATGTCCAGGTTCGGCCAAACTTTAGGATGAGTTGCTCCTTTTGTTTGAAGAGTTTCCAGCATTAAAATGTGACTTTGAACAGCTCCCATGTGTTTAATTCATCCATTTAAACTCTCTTGACCTTTTCTATACTCGAACAGCCCCTAGAGAATTTAAATGAGCTATTGCCAATTTTAATTTAAGCTTAAAAGCCCTCAATAAATTCATCCATGTACTTGTGCTCTCTTCCAGCCGAATGGTGGCCTTGAATAGCCAAAAATTGGTAGCCATGATGCATGCTTCCAGCCGTCCATGCATCCACCAAGAGCATTGATTCATTCGGCCAAATACATTGCACCAAGTGCATGTATCTCTTTAAATGCACTCCAAAGGTTCGGCTGAACCTACAAAGGCCATGAATTCACATTAAATCAAGCCAAATCAGATGAATAATAATTAAACATATCCATGACACCTTAATAGACACTTTGGACACATTAAACATCCTGTTTAAGACACATTGAATTTTCGGCAGCAACTAAATTAACTAAAAAAACCTGCACATTAATTTTAGTTTGAAAACAACTTTAAATCATGTAATAAAATGTGACAAATTAAATTTAGACTTAGACAAATTAAATTGACACTAAATAAAATATTTAGACACATTTAATTTGCTGTAGGAAAATTAATAAATTAAATGTTCAATTTATTTAAAGCATTAAATTTAAGCAATCAACTCAATGAGCTGGAGTGAGCTCGAGTGAGCTGAAATTGAGCTCAGATGAACTAATCGAGCTCAATTTGAAAGTGCGCCAAGATGCTCATGAGCTCCATGGCACTTGGGACTTTGGGTTCGAGCTTCATGAATTTGAAAATCGTTGGTGCCCCGGGCGTGCCCGTATCATCCCCCCTTCTTCAAGACGATTCATCCTCGAATCGACCCGTTGGTTTTCCGAACAAAATTCCTTTTGGCTCAGTTTTCCTCGGTCAAATGGGGTGGATAGTTTTTGAATCACCTGAAAGAGATAACCATGAGTTAGCAATAGTTGTGTCAAACAAGCTTGCAACCCAAATGTGAATAGCACCAAACAAATAATTCGCATGTGAACGGGCAAAATCAGATTATCATACAAAAGGAACAATGCCTTATCAAATGTTTTGAACGAAATTGGATAGTCTTCAAGGCATGTATACATTTTAAATGGATTCCACAAGTCAAACGTATCATGCAAATATTGAACCAAATGATAAAAAAAAACGTCACAAGTAGATAGTTGAGAAGATGCATATGGCACACGGAATTGAACATCCAAACCTTGCTTCGTACGACTTATGAAATCACTCGCACACGAATAATAAAAATTTTTGAACACAAGGATCTTTTTGTCAATGAACAAAACAGATAGAGCATCCATAAGCAGAATGGGACATTCAAACACTTCATGATCTAGATGATTTACAAAATGAAAATCAGCAACATGTGTTCTTTCAACATCCAAAACATATAGATCATCAATAAACGAAATAGGGCATTCAAGCATATCACGATCTAGATGTTTTACAAAGATGAAATCAGCAACGTGATTCTTGTCATCTTCCGAAGAGAGCAAATAGGCATCAACAAATTCAATAGACTTACCTTTATGCGCAAAAAGACAAAGATCATTCTTACCTTGATCGAACAATACAAACCTTCTCTCTTCGGCCATGTAGTGTAGTCGATACTTCTCGTTCGATTCAACCCTTTTTGGATGAAATGTTAATTTCAAGTGCAACCACATAATTTGTTTAAGGAGCGAATAAAAATTGAAGACAAAATGAACAAATGTTGCAACCTTACTCAAAAACTAAGTATCGGAACAAGAGGATCTTTTCACACACAATTGATGATACTTGATGTTTTCACAAAACGAATCAAAAACAATTCCCGGTTTAAAAACGTGCGTTTGATTATTTAAGTCAAACTGTATCAATGGTTTCTTTAATTCAAACATGTTAAACCAATAGGAATTGTGCATGCTCAAGATCGAGCGATCAAAACTCTTGACGTGCTTCAAAACAGATTTACAAAAACTCAAAGATTCCGTATTAGACAGTGAACAAATCTCGTAATACCCACAATCAGACAAGTTGGGATTAAAAGAAAGGTCATCATCATACCTAATTGAATCTTGCATTTTTCAAATATATGTTACTCCACCTTCACACTGTGCAACGCAATGATTTTCTTGAAATAAACTCGCCTTACCATCATGTAAATCATCACAATGAATCTAGGGATGGTAAATGACGATATTATCCACATATTCACAAACATTAGAAAAATTTAGTGGAGACGAAATTGTTTCAAAACACTTACCTTCCTTACCTTCTGGTTCGGGTGATTCAACTTCATTTTCAACTTTACCTTTTTCGATCATATGAAAACGTCTTTCATCAGGAAGGTATTGTATTTGAAGGTCATCGCACGGTTTATCGGGAACCTAAACTGAAAAAACAGAAGAAGAACAAAGTTTCGATGAGTTAGCTAAATAAAAACTCACTTTTTCTCGCTCATCTCGTTCTTTTGTTTCTTTTTCAACATCTTTTTCTTTTATTTCTCTCTCTTTTTCTTGTTCTTCTTTTTCTTTTCTCTCATTTTCTTTTTCAATTTCTTTATTTTCTTTTTCTCTCATGTTCTCGATTTCTTTTTCACTCTCTTTTTCACTTTCTTTTTCTTCACTTTCGTTTTCATTTTCTCTTTTCTCGATTTGATTACAACAAGAAGATGATAAAAAAGAATCGAAAAGAGAAGGGTTTGACTCAAAGATATAAGAAATATTCTCATAGATGTCTCGACCGATTCTTCGTGAAAAATTCTTCGTGCATGACTTCTTTGAATCATATGATGAATAACTCATGCTTTCTTGTTCATCACCTTAAATGGCTTCAAACTCGTTGTTCACTTCACTTCGCCTTGAATTCCTCGTTGAATAGGATCTTTGATCGATATTTCTTCTCGAACTCTTTAAGGAGTAAGAGTCATAACATGAATCTCCTTGACTCGGAATTAATAGCAAAAGGAAATCACGACGGGACTTCTTCAAGTAATATTTAGGGGTATATCTCCGTGGGGTTCTTGGTTCCGTTTTATGACTTGAAGAATCTCGTTCATCACCTCGAAAGGATTCGAACTCATATCTTTCATCTCTCCATCTCGGAAGCCTTGACGAACATGAGTCTTGATAAGAGTCTCTTCGTGAATAGTCTCGGGATGTATATCGTTGTGAAGAACTTGACTCTGTTCTCCGACTTGATGACATCTTCCGGTCGAGCATGCTTTTCATTTCGCTCAACAAGTATTGGAAGTCAGCGGCTGAGAACCCTTCTTGAAACATATTTTTATTGCTGATAAGAAAATGTTATAAAGAAAAAAATAAACAGAAAAAAAAAGAAATACCTTACTACAAAACTCACAAGTCACTCACAAAGAAAAAAATCGCTCCACTCGTGTTTCACTCGTTTTATGGCTTTTTCTCTAATGAGTACACTCGTGCCTTTTACCGCTCAACCTCACTCTCACAAATTCGTACTTCGTTTCGAAAGACTTATTTGCTGCTTGAGGGTCGACTACAAAAATTGGGTACAAGGGATAACGTTAGGTGAATCGGGTTGGCTAAAACAAAGAAAAGGGAAAAATGGGATATGTGTGGCGTTGGGGCATTTTGGGAAGTACCAAATGATGGCAAAGAAATTTGAGGGTCGAGGTAGAAGAATGATTTCGATGATCGGGGTAGAAGTATGGGGGTAGAAATAAGGGTTTTGAGACCGGGAAAGAAGTAATAAGAACAAAATTCAAAACTTTCACCTTCACTTTTTTTTTTCACTCGTATTTTTTTATAATTTTCGTATTTTTTTAAACTCAAATACACGAAATTAACACAAGAGAACTTTAAATTACAACTTTGAAAAAAAAAATTTCGAATTTTTTTTATTTTTTTCAACTTACGAACTAACTTTCGGCTTCACGTTCTTCGTCGAAACTCCTCATTTTGTAGCTTTGATACCAAATGATACAGTCCGCCTCGAGATGAGTCGAAACGTATGCGAGTTGCCCAATCGTCTAAGAGGAGGAAATTAAGTCTTTGGGAAAAATAGTCGGAATTGAGGTTGAGTTTGCGGAAGCCTGAATAAGTTTGCTTTTGGAAATGGTTTTAAGTTGGAAATGGAGGTTTGAAATGAAGGAAATTATTTAAGAGACGGAAGGATAGGTTCGAGTTTGAAGATAGAAAGAAATATGGATGATAAAGGATTTTGATTTAAGGAAAATTGAATGGAGATAAAATTAGTAGAAGTTAATTGATGGAAATGGAAAAGTGAACTTGAACGAAGAAATGATTTAACACTAGTAAGTGTTACCCCGGTTTCTATTTGGTTCAAGGTGGAAAATGGAAATCGATGATGGACCACGACCCGTTATCTAGAAAGATAAGAACCGATGGTATAATAGGATGGAAGAGAACGTTTGACGCCACAAGCAAGCTTGATAAGTCAAAGACGAAACTCAGTCTTAAAGATAGAGATGAGATTTAACTCATTTAAGAACATAAAGTTCATGGAATTGGATTAAGCATCAAAAAGTCCCTTACAAAAGAAAATAACAAAGTATTTATAGGCCTATGAAAGGGCTAGCCGAATGGACATAAAACCCTTAATAGCTAAGTTTAATTTCAGCCATAAATTGCTGGAAAAATTTGGAATAAAACCCATTAAACTCCATGGCTAAAATCGGCTGATTGGAAGCCAAATGGACAGCTTCTAGATGCTAGAATTTAGATGAATGTGTTTGGCAGCAAAAGAACTCCAATGGACGGGTTCTAGAAGGCTGAATGTTCAAGAAATAAATCCAAAATTCGTCCAAGTCCATGTGCAGCTTCTTGGAACGTCAAGGGGCATCTTTCTAGAAGGAAAAATGAATTTTGTGACACTTGAAGATGCATGCAGCAGCTAGATGCGTCCCATGCATTGAATGAGCTCTTAATTTGCTTTCTTTTGGCTGAAAAATAACCAACAACAAAGGAGGACGTGAATGGCCTTGGAAGGTTGAAAGTCAGCTTCTTGAATGATCAAATTCAACCAATTGGGATGTTCTCAATCAGCTTAATGAAGAAGAAAAATAGATGGATGCATTTGGACAGCAAAGGAGCCGAAAAGACATGTCCAGGTTCGGCCAAACTTTAGAATGAGCTGCTCCTTTTGTTTGAAGGGTTTCCAGCATTAAAATGTGACTTTGAATAGCTCCCATGTGTTTAATTCATCCATTTAAACTCCCTTGACCTTTGCTATACTCGAACAGCCCCTAGAGAATTTAAATGAGCTGCTGCCAATTTTAATTTAAGCTTAAAAGCCTTCAATAAATTCGTCCATGTACCTGTGCCCTCTTCCAGCCGAATGGTGGCCTTGAATAGCCAAAAATTTGCAGCCATGATGCATGCTTCCAGCCGTCCATGCATCCACCAAGAGCATTGATTCATTCGGCCAAATACATTACACCAAGTGCATTATCTCTTTAAATGCACTCCAAAGGTTCGGCTGAACCTACAAAGGCCATGAATTCACATTAAATCAAGCCAAATCAGATGAATAATAATTAAACATATCCATGACACCTTAATAGACACTTTGGACACATTAAACATCCTGTTTAAGACACATTGAATTTTCGGCAGCAACTAAATTAACTAAAAAAACCTACACATTAATTTTAGTTTAAAAACAACTTTAAATCATGTAATAAAATGTGACAAATTAAATTTAGACTTAGACAAATTAAATTGACACTAAATAAAATATTTAGACACATTTAATTTGCTGTAGGAAAATTAATAAATTAAATGTTCAATTTATTTAAAGCATTAAATTTAAGCAATCAGCTCAATGAGTTGGAGTGAGCTCGAGTGAACTGAAATTGAGCTCAAATGAACTAATCGAGCTCAATTTGAAAGTGCACCAAGATGCTCATGAGCTCCACGACACTTGGGACTTTGGGTTCGAGCTTCATGAATTTGAAAATCATTGGTGCCCCAGGCGTGCCCGTATCAGTGGTCTGCCCCTAGCCATCGTATTACTTGGTCTCGCACTCTGAACATTGTCTTTCTCAGCTAACTCTGGGCAATCTCGAATGAAATGATCTCGGGATCCACACTTATAACAAGTTCTATTATTGTACTTGCCTCAACACTCTCCAACGTGTCGTCTTCCACATTGTCTACACTCAGGCTTGTTGCTTTTGACACTTCCAACACTTGATTCGGTCAAAGTTTGAGTTCTTGGACCAACACTTTGTCTCACACGATCTCTACCCGAATGTCCAAACGAAGCATTTGAACGATTACTTGCATCTCTAGATCTCTTCGTCGAAGGTTGAGACATCTTACTCATCGATCTTTTTCTTTCATCTTTAGCCTCAGAATCTGCTTTCTTCTTTTCTTTATGAAGCTCCTCGGCTTTGCAGGCTCTTTCAACTAACACAACAAATTCATTCAAGTCAAGTATTCCAACCAACAATTTAATGTCTTCATTCATCCCTTCAATGAAACGTTTACACATAGTAGCTTCGGTCGAAACACATTCTCGCGCTATTGGCTCAGTCTCACAAACTCCCGTTCATACTTCGTAACTGACATACAGCTCTGTTTCAGCTCTAGAAACTCTTTACGTTTCTGATCTATGAATCGTTGACTGATATACTTCTTTTGAAATTCAACTTGAAAGAAATCCCAAGTGATTCTCTCTCTCGAAACCACGGATATCAACGTTTTCCACCAAATTATATGTTGTATCTCTCAACAAGGAAACAACACATTTAATGCATTCATCAGGAGTCAAAGACATCTCATCAAACACTCAAATGGTATTCTCGAGCCAGAACTCAGCTCGCTCGGCATCACCATTAGCTGTGGCCCTAAACTCTTCGGCCCCATACTTTCGAATTTTGTCTACAGGAGGCTTATTCAATCGGATCGGATCTACAACTTGTGGCACAACAGGTACTAGTGGGGGTGGAGGTTGTGGAGCAGCCGAATTCATTCGAACGAACTCCGAAAACCACTCACTCATCAATCGGAAAAAGGCTTGCTTAGCCTCTCCCACTTGGCTACTATCATTCGGCCTAGATGTGGCCGGCACCGTCCCTTGAGCGGGAGTAGGTGCGTTACTCTCTACATCATCAGAAACTGCTCGATCGAGATCCATTTGCTATATAAAAAAACATTTTTAACTGTCAGGATTCATCACACTATCGCAATTATATATATGACATGTATAGCTAGACTCACACGGGCTACGTTAGTCCTAGAATCGACTAAACCGTAGCTCTGATACAAAAAAATGTAACACCCCTAACCCATGACCATCGCCGAATTAGGGTTAAGAGCCATTACTAATCTTTTCTGAACATTTCATAACAAATCACAACCAAACATAACAATTCACATTCATATAGTCCCTTAAATAGGTCAATGAGACCTTAAACACGTGTTAGAAAGGGGTCGAGACTAAACCGAACACATACGAAAATTTTCAAAATTCAAACATTTTTCTAAGTTACAGAGGTCACACGCCTGTGATCGGGCACGACCATGTGTCCAAGCCGTGGCAAAACAGGGCATACCTATTGACTTGTCCACACAGCCTGAGACACGCCCGTGTGCCTCACCCGTGGTCGAATCTGACTTGCACCACACGGCCAGTCACACGCTCGTGTGTCCAGCCCGTGGTCGAGCCTGACTTGAATCAAATTACAAACACGAAAGACATGATCGAGCCAAACGCCCGTGTGCTCAACCGTGTGGGCAATTGTAGGCCATTTTCAAGGCCAAATTACCATCCACACTTTGGAATCACCTATATGCCACAAACCAATACAAATTCATGCCACAAATGCAACCAAAACATATCATTTCAAGAACCAAATAATCATCAACTATACCATCTATTCTTATACTCAATTTCTACTCAAATAAGTCTATCCAAGACACTTAATTTCACATCCCCAAAACATATAGATCAAGCATTATACAAACCTTACCACAATTCACATTTAAACCACAATTTTCATCACTCATTTAAGCATGAAACATACCATATTCATCACTCACTTAACCATATATATATATATACTAACATCATTCAACTTTTAAGCCATATCTCATGACTAGATTTATACAACTCATAACATCCCACATTCAATAGCCTATACATGCCATATACCACATATATATATACATATTTCAAAATATCAAAATAGATGGCCGATAGTGTGATTAAGTCGCTGATGATCCCCGGATCCGAGCTAGCTTTACTGACACTATAAAACAGAGAAACACATCACACAATAAGCTTAAGAGCATAGTAAGTTCGTAATATAATACATATTACTCAAAAATACCATATCAATACATAAATAAATCATCACCTAGATAGATTCACAACTAAACACATTATCATACTCAACCAAATACTCATACATCCATCTATTTAACCATAAACATTATCATCAACCACATAGGTTCAAAACATACCTTTGCCAACACTTACTTAACAAATGTTCTTGCTATTCAATGCTCGATATCATAATTCATTCAGTATTCGCTATCTCTTCAATTCAATCACACACTTAGTGCCCCAATTCATAGCCGAAGCTTAATTAACATTGCACATTTAGTTCTATAATGTAAAACTGAACTTAATTCGGTATCGTACACACAGTGCCAATCAAAAACCCGAAGCTTTTATTATTTTGCACACGCAGTGCTAATCATCTCGATCTCATTTCCAAATACGCACACTTAGTGCCACCTAACTCGATTCCACACATAGCATTACTAATCCAAAATCACATAACTATTCATTTCATAGCATTTAAACATAATTTAAGAACACGTATTATATCCGAACTTACCTCGGACGTCGAAATACCGAAACTAGCCGATCAATCGAGTACTTTGTCTTTACCTTGATCTCGATCTGAATCTCTCCTTTCTTGGTCTACACATATTTAAATTTAGCTCATTTAATCACCAATTCATTCAATTTAGTCCAAACACACATATTTAGGGCATTTTACAAAATAGCCCTCACATTTTCACATTTCGACACTTTAGTCCCTATTTCATAAATTCACAAAATACACATAATTTCATTATACCATGCTTGGGCCGAATTTTCCCTATACTCATACAAGCCCATATATTTCATTTATTTCACATTTTAGTCCTCCAATTTTTTCATTTTCACAATTTAGCCCAAATTACTCAATTTCACTAAAAATCAAAATACAAACTATGTTAACCCAACACTAAGCTTTCATATTCCACCAACTAATAACACAAAGCTCACATATTCATCAATGGCATATCTCAAAATCACCATCAAATTCAAAAATTAAAGCATGGGTTTGAAAGAACACAAAGCAACGATTACAAAAACGTAGAAATTATCAAAAATCGAGCTAAAAACACATACCAATTTAAGCTTGAGTTTGCCGAAACCTTCAAAGCTCTTAAACCTTTCTTTCTTTTCTAGTTCTGGTGGAAGAAAGATGAACCAAACATGTATATTTTACTTAATGTTTTATTTTATGACATATATTATCATATTTACCTTTTTAACCTTTTTATTTTTATTCAAATTCCAATAACTATAGGCTTTTATGTCCATTCAATTTATCAATGGTTTAATAACAACATAAGGACTCACACTTTAATAAGCCATGTCAAATTAGCACTTTAACAATTAGCACATAGATTTGACATTTTATGCGATTAAGTCCTTTTTGCTAATTAAGCACACAATCGATAAAATTTTCACACAAAACTTACACACATGCTCAATCACATATTATAATCACCAAAAATAATATTAAAAAATTTTTATGACCTCAGATTTGTGGTCCCGAAACCACTGTTCTGACTAGGGTGTAAACCGGGCTGTTACACTTACTATCAGTAATGCCTCGACAAAATCGTAATCAATCTATTGGTCAGAAGAGTTAAGTGGCCTGCTTCTTTTGAGAGCAAAAACCTCACATTACCTTGCCTGTGTCTATAGGACTTTAATATGGTACCTTGCATTGTTTCCTTCTGTATGAACACTGCTCTATTTCTAGAGTCTACTACAAGTATCTGTCAAGTACTTGCTCATATCATTCAATTTTGATCCAACTAATCCAACCTTTTCAGTATTAAATTAGTTTATGGGTATGATGCACAGTCGTTTATCTCTAGGGATTGCACACATACAATTTAGAAATAAAAACAATTGAATGAAACCGTAAATTAATTCAAATCTATTCTTCAACCCTTAAAGAAAATAAATATTTCATCATGTAATCCCAACCCTATGAGATTTAGCTCATGGGATGGAAAATAAAATTCAAAACCAACATATCATTCAACATCGTTTTCATCAAATCAATTCACGGAGAAATAGTTAAGAAATAACAGAGGAACGATGGGAAGACAGCTTTCGCGTGTCCAGTTCACACTCTAACGGCACAGTGTCCTGTGTTGGCTGAGAGGGATTGCCTTTGTCTTCCCCTTTCCGTCTCTACTCAACCACTACCCTCTAGTTTTGCCTATGGATCTCCAACTTTTTTTCACCGTTAAGGGTTTCCTCCTTTGGCTTTTTATAGGCTTTTTCCCTAGGGTAAATCCAACAACCCAAGATATTTTCTCCTCTTTTTTAGATTTTCTTTTTGGTTTTAAATCCATTCATTTAGGGTAGGTGGTTATCAGCCCATGATCTCATGATCTTTTTTTTTTCTCTTTTTTAGGCAGATTTTCTGATACAAGTAGAGTTGGGCTAAAATTGTTATGCATTGAGTGTTGGCTTAGTCTTACTGAAACTACCACGGCATTCGTGTTGGCAAACTGTCCAAACCTTTTGCCGCGATAAACCTTCATTGCTTTATTTCATTCTCTGCATCCTGCACCTGCCAATTACTACCAAACAAATCCTTCCCACAAACAAGTAAAAGTAACATACAATAATATTTAAGCACAGTCAAATCTTCTTAATGTAATGCAATGAAAATTACGAATAGAATGTCTTAAAATGCAACTAAATTTACTTAAGTACAGACAATTAGCTAGGTCTAAAGGCTTGAAATATAAATCTTTTGAAGAGTTATCACACTCCCAAACCTGAGTTATTGCTTGTCCTTAAGCAAGATATGCATGAATGCATGAACGTAAAAATTGACATAGCAACATAATCACCATGGCATTGTGAGACCCTTAAGAGAGCATTTTTGTACTTTAAATTTCAACAATCTTCTATGTCTAAATATTTGATCAAGTTTCATAAGCATATTTAGCAAAGGCGGTGCAGAAAATATTACTCTAAAAGAAAGAAAAATCGTAAGTATTCATGCAATTTTCACTATAGCAAGTACCTTCTAATTTACTTAGTTCATCTTTAAACTAACTCAGTTTTCCTTTTTTTTTCTCTGGCTGATCACTGTGAATAAGAGCTTTAAAATTTATAAAAAGAATGATCGAACCTGGAAACTAACTCTGACAATGATTGAGGCAAGTGCACCTATCGAACAGTAGTATAGCTTAGGCAAGACCAGATTATCAAACCCAAAGGAACTAAAAGTACTAATACTAACTTTCTTTTTATTATCTAGCCTAAAATAAGTGAAGTTGTTTATTAAACTAAATTAATTAACTACTAAACTAAAGACTCTAAGACAAAGAAGAATGAATTTGGAAAATAACTTGGGAAAAACTCAGTTGATTTAGACGATACCCTAGGAAGAATCCACCTAGACTTCACTTGTTATCTAACACTAAACCATACGATGTATTCACTTAGTTTGATCCGTAAGACTCCCTAACGTATATTAAACCCTCTCTCGAGGCGAATAACGTCTAACCCTAGGTTAATTAGTGGAACTCTCATTCTCTTATAATAACCCCTTAGAATAGCGAAGAAATCGATCCGTGGATTCCCATATTAGGTTTCACCCTAATTCGGCAAAATCTCGTCACCCCTATCTCTAGGCGTGCGATCAACTCCGCTTAATTATGTTGGATCTACTCTTAGGCGTGGTCTATTCCTCCTCCACCTAAGCACATTAAATTTGGATTAAGCTCACATAATTAAGAATAAACTAAGTATTTATCATATAATTGAGAAAACAATAACAAGATTTATCATAGGTTTCATCTCTTCTGTATCCAGAAGGGTTTAGTTCATAACAATAAAGGAAAACATCTCAAGAGAAAAGATAAAACAAAAAAATCCCTAAAACTCCCTGAAGGAATTGAAGAGGAGATCCTCCATCTTGAGTAGAATTCTGGTTCTTGAGATGGATCAACTGGCTATCCCTGAGTGAATCCCCACAAATCTGCCTTCTCTGGCCTAGCACGACGCCCCTAGACGATGGATTTGGGGTCCCCCTCTTAGGTCATACTTAGGGTGTATTTATAGGCTTTTAAAATACGTTTCTTTCTCCCTAAGTATCCTTTCCCGAATGAAATTGCTCTTTTCCACGGTAGAGGCACGGCCATGGTAAATCGTGGTCAAGTCGTGTTCGAATTTCTTTAATGAGACACGGCCGTGTGAGTTGGGGTTAGACCGTGTTCTAGATGATTGACTTGGTACGGCCGTGTGGGTCTAAGTCCAGGCCGTGTCGATTTCCTCTTTGGTCCGTTTTGATCTGTTTTGAGCCTGTTTCTCGTTCTTTTTATCCTTGGGTGCTTTCCTGAGTATAAGACATGAAAAGAAAGGATTAAAAGCACCTTTTTACATAAATCAAGGGATAATTCATCCAAAAGCATACTAAATGTGGGCCTAAAATATGTTACTATTTTGGTTTATCAAATACCCCCACACTTAAGCTTTTGCTTGTCCTCAAGCAAAATTCTCAACTTACAATTAAAACGAACTTCCCTCAATTCATAATAGTCGTTAATAGTGTCTCATCATAATTCAGAGATAATTTATACATGGATAATTCAACTCAAAGAGTCCTAAAAATTCAAACAATATAAGTCATAGATTTTGTATCTCGAAAACATAGGCATCTCCCCTTATCTAAATAATTACCTTTAATTTGAAATCGACAAGGATTGACATCCTCACAAAAGATTCACTCAAATCACTCAAAGTGTTTAAGGTTCAAAATTTAGGAACTCAAAAGTCGAACATGAAAAGTTAATCCCATAGGCTTGCATGAAAATCAAATCTCCACCACTGAAATATGAGATGAAACACAAATCAAAAGGTCTTTAACAAGGTTGTAATGGGGCTAGGGTTAAGGAGTGGAGTAAGGCTAAATTAGAGGGTTAGAATCGAGATTGAATTGAAAAATTACCTAACTAAGAACTAATGAACTAATAATAATAATTACATCAATTGAAAACTAATAATACTAATAATACGAGCTTCTTTTTTCGATATTTGGATTTTAATGTATAAGCTCATTTAATCACAAGAATATACTTCGTTTTTTTTAAAGAACAAACTAAATACATAATAAGGGATAAATTACTAAAATTCATAATTAGGCAACTAATCAAATCAAATCTCGATATAAGGGTAGTCAAAAGGACTGGTGTTAACAAAAAGAAAGGGTTTCTGGGTTAATATTAGCGGTTATGTCAATAAAAAGGGTTGTTGGGATTAAAAGGGGTTCACTAGGGGTTAATTTGTAAAGGTAGGCTTTTAATGGAGTAAGTGGGTTAAATCTTAGGTGTCTTTATCATCTCTGTGTATCAAATCAAAAAAAAAATATGGTCTCGACATGTATAATCAATGCAAGTTCTAGAATAACAAATCAGTGTTGACATACTCATAATCAATAAAGTGAGCAAGAAAAGGAATTTATGCTCTATAAGGCTCAAAATCTCACAAAAATTATGGGTATTTTGATGTCAACATCGTAAATTTCAAACTTCAAAGTAATATTTAAACTCAGTTCGACAACCTAGAAAATTTTTAATTTCTAAAAAATAGACTTATCATGCTTGATTCTCTAGTATTCTTCAAATTTAATTATCAATGCACAATTATCAATGACTTAATCTAAAACATATCAATAAAAATCATAAATCATCAGAAATTTCATCCTAATTAGTAATATGAGTAATTTACTTTCAAACAAGACTAAATTCAGGGATTTGAGAATAATGCAAAATGTTTGCCATATCTAAGATTCACCCCCCACACTTAAGATGTACATTGCCCTCAATGTACAAAGTTAGATAATATATATGTAATGTTCAGATCAGAAGATATGGGGATAAGTGAAACTCCCTGAATTATGGATGTAATCCTTGAGTTAGCAGTGGTCGTGGTGAAAGATAAGTTGGAGGGCCAGTCTGGATGTGGTGGTCACCCACGAGTTCTGCGCTAGATGAAGAAATTGGGAAACTCGTGGAGGATTAGCCAGGGATTATTAAGACGTAATTAAAATAAACTAAATATATAATTAAGGACAAGGATGATAAAGAGAAAGAAAATAGACTTTGAATTAAACTAATGCTAAAAGATAAAGGGGCTTGAGAATCCTTATTGGTAGATGGTTCGCGAGGTGGGTGTGACCTCTAAGACTGCGGAGGTGCTGGTGGTGGCGGAATTGGCGTGATTCCCAAGCAGCCTTTAGGACCTAAAATTAAGAAACTAAGATAAAATAAACTATATTAAGCATAAGATTGTTAAAGGGAAGGAAATTGAAGCAAAAGAGAAAAATAAAATAAAAACTAGATAGCCTCAAATATCCTTGGCTTGTTGTTTGGATGAAGCTGCCTGCATGAACTCATGTGAATCGATCTCCTTTGAGGAGATTAGCCTTTTACGCTTCTTTGCCATGGATATGATTTTGTTGTAGCTCAAGAGTTATAGAGGCTTTGTTTCTAAGGAAAGGAGAGAGATTTTTGAAAGAAAAAGAAGATGGAAGAATGTGGGGTGAAGGGGGAGGGCTGTGGGGTTTAAATAAAATTTTGCATCTGAGGCTCTCCCACGCCCGTGGACGGAGGGTGTTTTGATTCACATGGCCGCATCGCACGGCCGTGTTTCTAGGCGTGTTGGTTCCCCATGCTTGTGTCTAGCCTGTGTTCGACAAGTCAGTATTTTGGCATGATTTTAAGGCACGGGCGTGTTCTGCCCGTGGTTGGAAAGTCAGTAGCTTCACACGGTTATGGGGCACGGCCGTGCCCCTTTGTCGGTGCCCGTGGTGTAGTGGTTGGATCTATAATGTCGAAAAGTGGTTGGAATTGATTCGCACGGTCTATGCTATATCAGTACGGGGATTCTTATGGTCCACACGGCCACGGCCACGACCGTGTGTAAGGCCGTGTGTCCTGGAATTCTGCACTTCTGGTTAGTTTATAACTAGGTGTAAAGAAAAGAAGAAAAAGAAAAATAAATTTAAAGCAAAATGTAAAAAAAATTAATTGTGTTAGTGCTCGGGTTGCCTCCCGAGAAGCGCTCATTTATAGTCTTAAGCTAGACTCTCCTCTCGTTCGCTTTGTCAGGGTGGTTTGAGGAGTTGGAAGTCCTTCCTCATGCTATCATTTGTGTCTTCGTGAAAAAATTTAAGTCGAGATGTGTTTATAGTAAAAGTACCAAAAATAGGATTACTTACCTCGACTGTTCCGTGTGGGAAAACACTGGTTACCCTAAAAGATATTTCTTTGTTTGTCCTAGGGTTCGGAGGAGATATTTGAGGATCTGCCTGATCTAACAGTACCTAGTCCCCTATTTTGAAGTGGTTTGTTGTTCCTATTAGCTCTTTTGGGGGCTCCTTCGATTTTATCTTATGTGGTTCTGGTTCTTCGTCGTGTATCCCTAATTTCTCCTTGAAGTGTGTCTTCCACTCGTCTAGATCATCGAACTGAATCCCTCAATCTTTATGAGTTATTTCTTTGTTGGCATGGGGTTTAGGATCAGGTTCGGTTGTATTCTTTGGTGGTGCTTCCTGAAAACAAGGGTTAACTGAATGGTTATCAGTAGAAATTACGTTCTCACCTTGATTACACGATGTTCTAGCCGAGTCGAGAGCCTTGATGGTGACTATCTCATTACCTATGCAAAGTATGAGTTCTCCTGCATCAACATCAATTTTAGTCCTAGAAGTTGCTAAAAAGGGTCTTCCTAAAATTAGGGGGATCGAATTATCCTCATCCATGTTTAAGACAACAAAATCTACTGGGAAAATGAATCTGTCAATTTTTACAAGAACATCTTCGATCATACCCCTAGGAATTCTAACAGTTTCATCAGCTAATTGAATGCTCATCCTAGTTTGTTTGGGTTTCCCTAGACCTAATTGTTTAAACAATTTGTAAGGCATGACATTTATGCTTGCCCCTAAATCAGCTAACGCATTATCAACAGTTAGTCTACCAATTAAACATGTACTTGTAAAACTCCCTGGATCTTTTAGCTTTTGTGGTAGTCTATTTTGGAGAATTGCTGAGCACTTTGCATTAAGTTCCACATGTGACGGCTCATCTAACTTCCGTTTGTTTGTCAGAAGCTCTTTTAAAAATTTCCTAGAATCTGGCATCTGCGAAAGAGCTTCAAGTAATGGTAAGTTAATATGTAATTTCTTTAAAAGTTTAAGAAACTTACCGAACTGTTCTTCTGTGTCGTCTCTTCTTAATGCCTTAGGGTAAGGTACGCGGTTTTGGCTTGTCTTGTGTTACCTCAACTTTACCGTTTTCTACCTCGTTTCCTTGTTTTGGACTGGGTTCGTCTACTTCTTCGCTTTCTTGAGCTGTTATGGCTTGGATTTGCTCCTTTGGATTAATTTCAGTATTACTCGGTAGACGCCCTTGCGGTCGTTCGGATAATAGCTTTGCAATTTCTCCAACTGACTGGTAATTTCCCCGATTGCCTTTGTAAGTCCTCCAACTTGGTTCTTAATCTTTTTGATTGATGTTTGTTGGGTGTCGAGTGTTACCTCAGTTTTTTGGAGACGGGCTTCTATGGATGCTATAAATTTGTTCAACGTCTCTTCAAGATTCGGCTTCTTTTCCTGTGGATAGGGCTGATTTTGAAAATTTTGAGGAGGTTGTTGTCTTTGATTTCCTTGAGTTCCTTGTCCTCCCCACGAAAAATTTGGGTGGTTCCTCCAACCTGGATTATAATTATTACTATATGGGTTATTATTAGATTTGAAATTGTTACCTATATAGTTCATCTGTTCGCTCTTTGTGTCTGGTTGGTAGGGTGGGTACTCAGGATTCGCCATAGTTCCACTTGTGTCGCACTGCATGACTGGATGTACCTGCGAGGAACACAAACTATCAAGCTTTTTATTCATCAACTCTACCTGATTTGATAGCATGGTTACTGCGTCGAGGTTGTAAACTCCGACTGTTTTTGTTGGCCTTGTTCTTGTAACTTGCCACTGATAGTTATTCAGCGACATTTCTTCTATAAATTCGTAGGCTGCTTCAGGAGTTCTATTATTCAGGGTTCCACGGCGGTCGAGTCAATTAGTTGCCTCGTTGAGGGGTTTACACCGTTATAGAAAGTTTGGACTTGGAGCCACAAGGGTAAACCATGGTGTGGACACCTTCTCAAGAGATCCTTATATCTCTCCCATGCATCGTATAATGTCTCTAAATCCATCTGCACAAAGGAAGATATATCATTACGTAATTTGGCCGTTTTGGCCGGTGGGAAATATTTTAATAAAAAAATTTCGGTCATTTGTTCCCATGTAGTGATTGACCCTCGTGGTAACGAGTTTAACCACTGTTTAGCTTTATTCTTTAATGAAAAGGGAAATAACCGAAGTCATATGGCATCATCAGAAATGCCATTTATTTTGAAGGTATCACAGAACTCTAAAAAATTAGCTATATGTGCGTTTGGATCTTCGTCCTGCAAACCATCAAATTGAACAAACTGTTGAATCATTTGTATAGTGTTAGGCTTTAATTAAAAATTATTAGCAGCTATAGCGGGCCTAACAATACTAGATTCGGCTCCTGTTAAATGAGGTTTAGCATAATCAAACATAGTACGAGGAGCATTATTTTCTCCCACATCTTGTGGTGGAAGATTATTTTCGTCCATCCCTTCAGTAGGATTGGATCTGTCTTCTCGCTCTCCTTGGTAATTTAGGGCTCGCCTAATTTCTCAGCGATTTCTCCGAGCGGTAGCTTCAATATCACTGTCGTATTCTAAAGGTCCTCTCGGGTTCCTTCTAGTCATAAACTAGAGGTACCTGCTAGGAAAAGAAAGAAAGAAAATTTAGCAAATTTTAAAAGAAAAACTAAAAATAAAAATAAATTACGAAAAACAAAAAATAATGGCTAAAGTAATAAAAATAGAGCTTTCTTAATATTTTAGTTCCCCGGCAACGGCGCCAAAAACTTGATCGCTGTGAATCAGAGCTTTAAAATTTATAAAAGAATGATCGAACACGGAAACTAACTCTGACAACGATTGAGGCAAGTGCACCTATCGAACAGTAGTATAGCTTAGGCAAGACCGGATTATCAAACCCAAAGGAACTAAAAGTACTAATACTAACTTTCTTTTTATTGTCTAGCCTAAAATAAGTGAAGCTGTTTATTAAACTAAATTAATTAACTACTAAACTAAAGACTCTAAGACAAAGAAGAATGAATTTGGAAAATAACTTGGGAAAAACTCAGTTGATTTAGACGATACCATAGGAAGAATCCACCTAGACTTCACTTGTTATCTAACACTGAACCATACGATGTATTCACTTAGTTTGATCCGTAAGACTCCCTAACGTATATTAAACCCTCTCTCGAGGCTAATAACGTCTAACCTTAGGTTAATTAGTGGAACTCTCGTTCTCTTACAATAACCCCCTAGAATAGTAGTAAATCGATCTGTGGATTCCCATATTAGGTTTCACCCTAATCCGGCAAAATCTCGTCACCCTATCTCTAGGCGTGCGATCAACTCCGCTTAATTATGTTGGATCTACTCTTAGGCAGGGTCTATTCCTCCTCCACCTAAGCACATTAAATTTGGATTAAGCTCACATAATTAAGAACAAACTAAGTATTTATCATATAATTCAGAAAACAATAACAAGATTCATCATAGGTTTCATCCCCTTCGGGTATCCAAAGGGTTTAGTTCATAACAATAAAAGAAAACATCTCAAGAGAAAAGATAAAACAAAACATAAGAAATCCCTAAAACCCCCTGAAGGAATTGAAGAGGAGATTCTCCGTCTTGAGTAGAATTCCGACTTCTTGAGATGGATCAACTGGCTATCCCTGAGTGAATCCCCACAAATATGCCTTCTCTGTCCTAGCACGACGCCCCTAGACGATGGCTTTGGGCTCCCCCTCTTAGGTCATACTTAGGGTGTATTTATAGGCTTTTGAAATACGTTTCTTTCTCCCTAAGTATCATTTCCCGAATGAAATTGCTGTTTTCCACGGTAGAGGCAAATGGCACACGCCAGTGTGAATCGTGGTCAAGTCGTGTTCAGATTTCTTTAATGAGACACGGCCGTGTGAGTTGGGGTTAGGCCGTGTTCTAGATGATTAACTTGGTACGGCCGTGTGGGTCCAAGTCTAGGCCGTGTCGATTTCCTCTTTGGTCTATTTTGATCCGTTTTGAGCCCGTTTCTCGTTCTTTTTATCCTTGGGTGCTTCCCTGAGTATAAGACATGAAAAGAAAGGATTAAGAGCACATTTTTACATAAATCAAGGGATAATTCATCCAAAAGCATACTAAATGTGGGCCTAAAATATGTTACTATTTCGGTTTATCACTGGCCTTATACATACTTAAATACATACATATCCATTTATTATGCCTTTTTTCACTAGGGGATTTAGCTGTCACATGATTCTTTGACTTGACAATTACAATGGAGCATGCACTAAATTGCCGAGTACTCAATCCTGTCATGATTTGAATAGTCACTCACGAAGCTAAGGCTTTTGACTAAAAAGATGGATGGAGCAAACAACTACCTCCTTAGCTACTCAGTCTGTTACTATAGTGGAGTGCCCCTAATTTTCTTTATTATATACTCTTACTCAAACTCGCCTTTCTAGTCAACAATGCAGTGGAGCAAACAAAGTAGTGCTGACTTACTCGGCAATTCTAAGCATTAGAGTATTTGATGACATTTTTGTTAAATAATTTTCTTAGACATTGCCACTTTATTAATTATTGAGTATTGCCATGTTACTGAATATAGCTTCAAGAGTCTCTAAGTTTATCAAAAGAAACTTACTATGGATTAATTGTAATCGGAATTAGGACATCCTAATTTTAGGGATCAATTTACAAGAAAACTATCCTAAGCTAAAATCACCTAATCCAATATCACAACTTTCTAAGTTTATAGAAGAATTAAGTTCCTCATTGAACATCACAGACAAAAATACACTCATCACAGTCTAAACAATTTTTTTTCGGAAATTATATATGCTATGGAAAAATGAATTACAAATTAACAAAAATACTAAAACATGCATGCTCAACTAAAGATCTAATGTAGTCTAGATGCACAATACACTCCCAAACCTAAGGGATGTATTATCCTCAATGGATGTATAGATATGTAACAGGAAACAAAAAGATAGATATGCATAGAAAATGTCATGGAAAAAGAAATAAAATGCATGAGATAGGGAAAGAAAACTTCCCCGGCTTGGACTGGAATGTAGGTACTTCATTCAGCCCTGCTAGTGGATTTACGGGCACTGTGTTTGTCTATTAACTAAAGTAAATAAATAAAAGAAAAGTATAAATAAATAATTAAATAACAAAACTTCTAACTCAAGCATCGCGGAGATCAATGGATTGCTTGTCTCGTTCCGTATGAGCACCTCAGTAATGCTTCAAACGTTGTCTATTAACTTTAAATGTGACCCCTGTTTTCATGTATCTGACATAAACATCTTCATGAGGATATATGTGAGCTACCAAACAATGTTCATCAAAACTGAAAGGTCTATTTTGCTCCAGCAAAGTGCACAAGAGTTTAGATATCTTCGAAAAATTCTTAATGAATCTTCTATAAAATCCTGCATGTCCTTAAAAACTTCTAATACCCTTAACACTGGTGGGAGGTTCTTCTATAGAAGGTTTAGGAGGATATAAAGAGCGATATGATAAATCCAACGATTCAAACTTCTTCCCTGATCTATCCACAAACTATTTGGTTTCCAATAGTTCACCAAGTTCCTCAAAACATACTACATCACTCCGCTCAAGTGAGTCTTCGTCAGTATCAAAATTACTGTGGAAAAATCTTGTGAATTCCTCCACTATTGTTTCTATCAATCCAATGCCTTGACATTCTTCATTCTCATCAACACATTTCAACGCATTAAATACATTGAACGTGAGCTGCTGATCATTCATCCTCATGGTTAGTTCACCTTTCTGCATACCGATTAAAGTTCTACATGTAGCAAGAAAAGGTCCTCCAATAATAATTGGCATATCTTTGTCAACTTCACATTCTAAAATAATGAAATCGGTTGGAAAAATAAACTTATCTACTCTTACCAGTAGGTCTTCAATTTTACCTTCCGAATGTGCGTAAGACCGATTAGCTAGCTGTAGCGTGACTGTTGTGGGTCTTGCCTTCCCAATTCCTAGCTTCCTGAAAATAGTCAGAGGCATTAGTTTTATACTTGCTCCTAAATTACATAATGCCTTACCAACATAATGATTTCCAATTAAACATGGGATAGTGAAACTCCCTGGGTCCTTCACCTTTGGAGGTAATTTATTCATCAACATTGCTATGCACCCTTCAGTGAGAGCAACAGTTTCAAATTCTCCCAATCTGCGCTTCTTTGATAGTATATCCTTCATAAATTTCACGTAATTAGGCATTTGCTCCAAAGCTTCTACTAGTGGTATGTTGATATGGAGTTGCTTCAAGACCTCCAAAAATCTTTTGAACTGAACATCTTGTTAAGAATTATGGAATCGCTGAGGAAAAGATAGAAGTGGTCTTCCTTCAGGTTGCTTATATTATTTTGTTGTGGCATTCTTGTTGGCAACACGATCTGATTCTTCTACAACATTTTATTGTTTACCCTTTTCAGGTACAATGTGCTTTTTATATGGCTTTAGGATCTTTACATGGTTGAGTCCCGTGTCCTCCTCTGTCATGGTATCTTGAACAACATCATCCAGCTGAGTCTCACGTCTGAGAGTGATAGCTTTGCACTGCTCCTTCCCTTGTGTTCTCAAATTCTCAGTATCACTTGGCAATGCTCCTTGTGGCTTCGAATTTAAAGCATTTGCTATCTGCCCCACTTGATTCTCAAGAGCTCATAGGGATGCAGCTTGACTCTCAATTATGGCATCATTCTTGGCCATAAATTCTTTCAACAAGTCTTCAAAACATGATGATGATGACTGACCTTGTTGGACATTTTGCCTCGGCATAGGTTTCTTATAACTAGGTGGTGCACTGATGGCATCCTGTCTTGTAGCATTATTAAAATTCCTCGTATCGTGATTCTTCCAACCAAAGTTTGGATGTTGTTTCCACCCTGGATTATAGGTGTTAGAATAGGGATTATTATTCCAATTGAAATTACCCATGTAGCACACAGATGCTGGATTTAATGGGCATTCATCAAAGACATGGTCTTTATCACAATAAACACACGATTCATGAACTACAGTTGGTCTATTCATTATTTTGATCATATTATTTAAAGATGATACATGGGCAGTCAATGAAGTAATTGCATCAAGTTCCATGGTACCAAAAATTTTCTTACCCGTCCAAACTCTCGTAGTAGGATAGTGATAATCATTGTTGGCAATCTTTTCCAAAATCTCATATGCTTCATTATAAGATATATCCAAAAAAATACTATTAGCAGAGGCATCAACTACCATCCTCGTATGCGCTTTCATTCCATTATAAAGTATCTCCATCTGTGTTCAGTGCTGGAATCCATTCATTGGACATTTTTGAAGTAATTCTTTAAATCATTCCCAAGCTTCATATAGCGTTTCATCCTTCAATTGTCGAAAAGACGTGATGTCATTTCTTAGCTTGGCATTCATATTTGGTGGATTATATTGTAGCCAAAATCTCTGGCAAAGATCATTCCATGATGCTACTGTTCCCGATGGCAAAGCATTCAGCCACGCCCTTGCTTGGTCTCTCAAGGAGTATGGAAACAATTTAAGTCTCAGGGCATCTTCAAGAATACCCTGTTGTCTAAATGAGTCACAAACCTCTAGAAAATTCTTAAATGCAATCTTGGATCTTCAGTGGGTAGTCCACCAAACTATCCTACTGTTTGTAACATATGAAACATTACCAGTTTTAGCTCAAACTAATGAGCTTGTATTTGTGGTCTGACTATCACTGGATTCATATCATCCAAAATTGGAACAAAATGCTCTCGAATTGGTCTTTCTTGATCATCTATCACCCTACGGATAGGAGGATTAGCATATTGACCATTTAGATTATCATTGAGACTAGTATCATTCCCGTTCCTAGCCATTTTTCGCAGTTCTTTCCACCTTTTTTTTTGTAAAGTTCTCTCGATCTCTAGTTTAAAAGGATACTCTTTGTTAGCAGTAATGCCTCTTCTCATGCACTGATGGCAAACCTATAGAAATTAAATATAACTAAGTTAAATAAACTAATGGAATTAAGTAAAATAACAAAAACAAATTACACAAATATGTTGATCCCCGGCAACGGCGCCAAAAACTTGTCACGTGTGAATATGATATGCGAATTGTGCAAGTATACATGTTGGATCAAGTAATAAAGTGATAAGTGAGATCGTATCCATAAGGATCGAATTAGGTATACAAATGGTCAAGTTATTATAATAAAGTTAGATTAATATTAGAGCAAAATAATGATAAGAATGAAGTGGTAAACAAAAGGAATATTAATGTGAACAATATGTGTAACTGATGAATAATTGAAAATGCTATGGCAATGCAAGAGTAAAAATGCAATGGCAATTAAGAAAATGAGTATATGAATAATTTTAAGCTGAACAAGTAAACAACTAAATGCAATGGCAATTACGAAAATGATTATATGAATAATATGTAACTGAACAAGTAAACAATTAAGGATGCGATGGAAAAGATACTATAGCAAGGAATAAGTGATATACAATGTTGATTTGGAAGGTCGGGATTACTAAGAATCTACCCTTACTGTCAGGAATGCCTCAGCAAAATCGTAACCAATCTACTACTCAGAAGAGTTCTAAAGTGGTCTGCTTCTTTCGAGAGCAAAAACCTTAAGTTACCTTGCCCGTTTCTATAGGCCTTTAATACGGTTCCTTACACTATTTTCTTCTGTATGAACGTTGCTATATGTCTAGAGTCTACAGTATATGTGAGTACTTACTCATATCATTCAATTTCGGTCCAACTAATCCAACCTTTTTAGAATTAAATTAGTTTATGGGCATGCTGCACAGTCGTTTACGTCTAGGGATTGCACGCATAAAATTTAGAAATAAATACAATTGAATGAAATAGTAAATTAATTCAGATCTATGCTTCAACCCTTAAAGAAAATAAAGGTTTCATCATGTAATCCCAACCCTATGAGATTTAGCTCATGGGTTGGCAAATAAAATTCAAAACCAACATATCATTCAACATCATTTTCATCAAATCAATTCACGAAGAAATAATTTAGAAATAACAGAAGAATGATGGGAAGATAGCTTTCGCATGTCCAGTTCACACTCCAACGGCAGAGTGTCTTGTGGTGGCTGAGATGGACTGCCTTCGTCTTCTTCTTTCCGTCTCTACTCAACCGCTACCCTCTAGTTTCGCCTATGGATATCCACCTTTTTTCGTCGTTAAGGGTTTCCTCATTTGACTTTTTACAGGCTTTATCCCTAGACTAAATCCAACAACCCAAGATTTCTTCTCCTCTTTTTAATTTATTTTTTTTGGTTTAAAATCCATTCCTTTAGGGTAGGTGGTTATCAGCCCATGATCTCATGATCTTTTTTTCTCTTTTTTAGGCAATTTTTCTGGTACAAGTAAAGTTGGGCTAAAACTGTTATGCGTTAAGTGTTGACTCAGTCTTTCTGGAATTGCCACAGCATTCATGTTGGTAAACTATCTAACATTTTTCCACGACAAACCTTCATTCATTTATTTCTTTCTCTGTAACGCCCTGAATTTGGGCCTAGTAGGATTGGGCCTTGTGCGTGGGAGCTGCTAGGAGACCGCTCATAAAAGTTTATGTGTGCGAGAAAATATCATAAATTAAGTGTAGCTTTAGTGGCTAAGTATTTGGGCATATTTGGGAGTGCTTGAGAAGCTTGGGTTCAAGTCTGGGTGTTTGCAAAATTTTAATTTGGGCTCTTAAGTGAACCTAGATGTCAGCTTATAGGACTTATAATAATTAGTGTTTGTTTTATGACAAAAAGAGAGAAGGGATCTAGTGGCAAGGTGGCACTACATGTGTGGCAAGGAGTCTGAAGTTCGAGGCTTGGCGTGTGCAATTGTATGTTTATTTTGCTGCTTGAGCTGGGGAGGTGTTGGAACTGGATTGGAACTCTGTGGTTGAATTGGTCATAAGAATTTGAATTGAATTTGAATGGGGAGTTAGAGTAAATCAAGGAGAAAATTCAGTAGAGGGATTGGTGGAGTTTTTGAAGGATTTTGAAATGGGAGAAGTTGGAGCCGATTGGGGAGGGAGTTTTGTTTAGGAAAATTCGGCTAGGGAGTGCATTTTTGGTGCATTTTTGACAATTGCTTTCTTTTATGCCGATTTGTTTTATTTTCTCTCTTCTATCTATAGTGCCAAATATTGCCATAGACCTTTTTGTGTTTTTCCCGTTTCGGTTTTCTTTATTCTCTTCTCCCTGTTTTCTATTCTTCTTAATGTGAGTTGAATTCAACCTCTCTTTCTCTGCCTTCATTCTTTTTCCCTTCTCTATCGATCAAATGTTTTGACCTACAAGCGTTCTGACGAATCATTTCTCCAGCCTCTGAAGTGCCGAATTTGTTCTTCTCTAATGGGTTGATTGAGTTCAATTTATCGGGTTGGCCGATTGTTAGGGATAAACCACAAGGAGGTGATATCGATTCATAATCAAATGGCTTGGGAAGTATAAGTCGATTCAGTCAAGGTTCTACACTCATGGGCTACTGCATCTCTCTCCATCAAGGTGTGTACACACTATTCGCGTTGTAGAACGACAAATGTCAAAATGCCAGAAAGCCGACGATACGACAACAACTACTACACGGGCGCACGGACACTCGTGTGGGGGAGTCGACACATTGACAAAGGCCGCCATGAGCGATCTCATGGACTTGGCCGTTAATAGGCCTAATGGGCCGATTTGGGTCGAGTGGGGGCGCGCGTGGGTAAATTCATTTGTTAAGTGAGAAATCGATAGACTCGTCATTTCGCTGTTAAGTGAGAAATCGATAGACTTGTCATGTCACGCACATGACTTAGATAGTTCTGGGCCTCGCTGGGCCAAAATGGGTCGTGTGGGCCCAATGGGAATGTGGGCCCCACACGGAGGAAATTTGCGGTAAGTGACTATTAGTGAACCGGGTTATGGTGTACACATAGCCGTATCTGATTTTTGGGCTAAATGGGCCACCCGAGCGTGTAGGCCCACTTAGGCCGAGTAATGGGCCTTAAGCCCATTTACACCGTTATGTCTGTTTGGATTACTTAAGTCGCTCGAGGCGACAGTGGACCTTCTGTTAGGTCGTTAAGCCTCGGATTATAAAATTACCGAAATACCTCCAATTTGCAAAATTACCGAAATACCCTCGATTTGCAAAATTACTGAAATACCCTCGATTTGTGAAATTACTGAAATACCCTCGATTTGTGAAATTATCGAAATACCCTCGATTTGTGAAATTACTGAAATACCCCCAATTTGCAAAATTACTGAAATACCATTGATTTGTAAAATCACTAAAATACCCCTGATTTGCAAACTTATCGAAATACCCCCGATTTGCAAAATTACTAAAATACCATCGATTTGTGAAATTACTGAAATACCCTCGATTTGTGAAATTATCGAAATACCCTCGATTTGTGAAATTATCGAAATACCCCTAATTTGTGAAATTACCGAAATACCCCCGATTTACAAAATTATCGAAATACCCTCGATTTGTGAAATTATCGAAATACCCCCGATTTGTGAAATTACCGAAATACCCTTATAGTGTAAGATGACTATTTTGCCCTTGTGGGTAAATGACTGACTTAGACTATGAACTTGACTGATTTGACTGGGATTGTATGACTGTGCTTTAACTGACTTGACGGTGGTTGTATGACTAATATGCTTTTAATATATGTCTAAATGATTGTTACTAAGCATGGCCATTTTGCATAGACGTGTAACGATTGAGCATGACATGCAGGACATATTGCATGGGGTTGGGACATTGATACGGAGGAAGTTCTGATAGGGTCGCACAGGTTGCATTAGACGACTGTGGATCCAGTATTGATCTGTTAAGGTCACACGGGTCGCATGAGACGACTGTGGACCGACGAACAGCTTAAAGCCGCGTAATCTGATTATGGCTCTGTGCCAACCTAAATATGGCTCTGTGCCATCTTGATTATGGCTTTGTGCCAACCGTATTTACCCGTGGCTATGTCCGTAACATATATATTTATGACTCTGTGTCGATCATAATTACCCGTGGTTGTGTGCCGATTATATTACCGTCGCTGATGGCTATGTGCCAAACTTTTTACAGTTACCGATAGCTTTGTGACATCCTGATTATGGCTCTGTGCCATCTTGATTATGGTTTATAACCATTCTGATTATGGCTTTTAGCCATTCTGTCCACGGTGCTGAGCCGTTCTGTTGACTTAGTGCCGTAACCGGTGCTAAGCTTGGTGTGTTGGCTGGGTGGGTCGATTTTATCCCCACGTAAGTGTAGGGTTGGTACGGGTGGTGTGTTGGCTGGATCGGGGTGGGATGCATCCTCATACTATTGCATATCTGTTTATGAGATTTGTCACTGTACTGGGCTTAGTCCCACTTGTTCTGTTATTGGTTTGGGCTAGGCCCAATTGATTCTGTTGTGAAATTTTGTGACCCAAATGATATTGTAGTGGGTTTCGCCCACGTATGCTCCGACCCAGGACTGCATCTTATTCTTGTTATAGAGCTTTTGCCCGCATCGCTTTTGGTTTCTGTTTCTATATACCAACTATTACTCTAGTAAGGGGATTACACACTGAGTTTTCGTAAACTCACCCCGTTTTTAACTGTGCAGGTAATCCCCAGCGTTAGGAGGATCGGTGCTGTGTGGGACTCGGAGGTGACCACACGACTGCGACTGTTATGCTTTGGACTTTACATATGGTTTAAATTTCATTTTGGGTTTTAATTTCTATAAGAAGGCCTCTCTGGATTTAATTCTGAATTTGGGATTTTGATACGTTTTATATCTGTTAGGCGTAAACGAGTTTTCAACCCAATTACTATTTTTTTTAAAAAACGTATGTTTTAAACTTCTTCACCTTAAATTAACTTCCGCAACTAAAAGAGATTTTTAACGAAGTTAATAATGTTTTAACAGTGATTAACTTTTCAATGAACCACGTTTTCAAATTGAACGAACACAAACTGAGACTTTAGTTTGTAGATATTAAGGAGGGTTTTCAATGAAAACATGGTTTTCGAAAAACACTTCAATGTGACACACCAGATTCGGGCCTAACTTCTAGGCCGATTTTGGGGTGTTACATTCTCCGCATCCTGCACCTACCAATTACTACCAAACAAATCATTCCCACAAATAAGTAAAAGTAACATATAATAACATTTAAGCACAGTCTTGTCTTTTTAATGTAATGCAATGAAAATTAAGAATGGAATGTCCTAAAATGCAACTAAATTTGCTTAAGTACAGGCAATTAACTAGGTCTAAAGGCATGAAATATAACTCTTTTCAAGAGTTATCAATCTCGCAAGACCGTCTAACAAAAAAAATCACATTTATTAATTAAGATCTCTTGATAATACTTTCGTCACTTTAAAGATCGCTTAATAAAAGTCTCCTCAACGCTTACCACACGATCTAGGGCTCTCGAAAGAAGGGTTTTCAATTGCAGAATTAGGGGTCTCCCCTTTGAATATCGTTCGACCCTTCAAGTTGATATGAAATCCTATTAGTACGATAATAATCAAATAATAAAATATTATGATGACACCATGGCACTATACCAATCGGCCAAGTTTTGAAATCCCTAAGTGAAGGATTTACGATCCAAATAACCATACTTAGGCTTCCTTTGGATGACCAGTTAGCTCCATTTCAGTGTGTTTGAACCACTTTTTTAATTCAATCTCACTGATGAGTTGTTTGGATAACACCTCCAATTGCCCAGTGGACTTATTCTCACTGTGCTGCACCTCCAGTTGCTCACTGATGGTTTTTGCTTCAGTGCACTCAACACAGCCCTTTTTTCTAATTTTACCTATGGCCCTTTCTATTTTTTTAACGTTTTCTTTCCCTTTTAATGTCTAAAGTTGAAAAGCCCAAGCAATTTATCTCTAGATTAGGTTGGATAAATACTTATATTATATAATAAATTAATAAATATTATAATTTATAGGATAATAATTAAATAACAATGGAGGTGTTTTAATGTTATAACTATCATTTAAACAAATACAAATATGATAATTTATAGGATAATAAATAAAATATCAAAATGTACATTTTAATGTTTTATTAAATGGATTTATAAATTCACATATTTTAATAATTTTATAAAAGTAAAATAATTTAAAAAACTTTTGATATATATCAATTCTAATCTGATGTCCTTAAAAGTCATTTTCTATTCTCACCTCACCGTTATAGCTGCGTTTGAATCCAAACACACACTCCACCGTTGTTTCTAATCTCACCGCTATAGTATCCAATTTCACCACCACCGTTGTTTTTAACCTCACCGGAAGTAAACACACCGCCCATCCAAACTAAGCCTTACACTTGATTCAACATGGAATGGTCGAATAATCGAGAAAGGAATAAGATCAGTGATTTGAGTGATTTAAAAATAATTGGTAGAGTGAAGATAAAATGTGAGTTTTAATCACTAAATGAATCGTAAAACGAAAGAGGAAGAAAGAAAAAGAAGAATTCGGTCACCGGCGGGGACGACAACTATGGTCCAATGGCAGCGATGGCGGCAAACTGGTGACGACTCGATGGCGGTTCGACGACGGAGGAGTGGTGGTCCAACAATGGAGGGCTATGGGGTCTTAGCAAAGGAGAGGGTGTGAAAAGAGTAAGAAAATATATAAGATGGAGGAGGAAAATGAATCCGCAGTGGCTTGCGGTGACAGTCACGACGGCACACGATGACGAAAGGGAGGAGCGAGAGGGGCGGTGCTAAAGGTGGCTAAAAGGACACTTGATGGTGGTACAAGGGTCGGTTGTGGTGGTGGAAAAATAAAAATTAAAGAAAAGGGGTGGTGGGTCTTTTTCAAATGGAGAGAAAATGGAGATGCATGAAAATGAAAAAAAAAAGAGAGGAGAATATGGGAGAAATGAGGGAGATAGGGACTGCAATGGGTGTGTGTAGTTTGGTCAACAGTGACCAGGTTCATTGAATCATAGCAAAAGGCAAGAAAGAAGTGAAAGTGAAAGAGATGGATCATAGGAGCATAAAAGGGGATCATGGTTCCCAACTTAAGGCAAGTTTAACTCATAAAAGGGGAAGGGAATCAACCTATTTGAGGCAACTAAGGGGGGTTGGATGGCAATGCATTAGTGCACATGGGAAAATTGTAAAAAAAAATTAATTAGAAGAGTTTGAACATTAGGATTTGAATCTTGGACCTCTAGTTTAGCTAAGAAGTCTCTAAACCACTAGACTACACACTCCCTTGCTTTCAATCTTGTGCACATATTAATAAAAATATGGGATGTGACATTTTCCATATGTTCCACAAGTTGGGCCAGTTTAAGAAGGTCAAATGAGTCGCATTAAATTTGTTCACATCCATGGGATGTTCTGTGCATAATGGTCATGGGCTTTGATCCGCACCTGTGACAGTTATCCCTACTTGCTTCAACAAAAGAGTCACTGTGTCAAGAACAACAACAACGACAAAACCCAAAATTGATTTTTCATTCTTTCCCTCATCAACACTGCAATTTCTCAACCCCAAACCCCTTTGTGGATGACGACGGTTTCACCGGCTTGAGTTAGGAATGGAGAACCTCTATTTGTAACAGCCCAATTTTGGGCCTAGTCGGAACAGTGGTTTCGAGACCACAAATTCGACGTAAGAAAATTTATCTTTATTATATTTTTATGGTCTACAATCTCACAGAACAATTTTGTGAAAATTTCGTTTGAGAATTTCGACATTTGGGCACTCAATTTAGTCAAAAGGACTAAATTGTAAAAAGTGCAAAACTTGAGTTCTAGAAGCTAGAGGTGTCAAATTGCTATGAAATTTTAAATTGGAGGCCATTAAATGATAATTAGACCATTGGTTAATTTTTTGGACAAAAATGGACATGAAATAGGTGAAATAGAATATTTTTAAGTTAGGAGCATTTTGGTCATTTAGTAATAAAAATGAATTAAAAACAAAATTAAAAGACAATTTTTGTCCATCTTCAACCCCATGGCCGAATTTTAAAATGGGAAACCATGGCTAGGGTTTTTCAAGCTTCCAAGCTCGACTATCAAGGAAAACGAGGTTTAGAACTAGAACGAGAGAAAAACGAGTAATTGACGAATAAGTCCCTTTCACCGATTTTTCTTTTGAGGTAAGTTTGTATGTAAATAATACATCGTTTTTTTTTTATTTATGTGTTAATATTTTGTTATATTATATGAGATATGGTTGAATATGGAGTAATTATTTGATGTAAAATTATGATTTGTGATTGATTATGGATGAATTGGTAAAATGTTGAAAAGTGAGAATTCTCGGTTGAACCTTCGGAATAGAAAAGATACGAATGAGGTAGCTAGGTCACATGTGTGGTACTAAGTGTAGGCCACTATGTGTACAAGAGAGCTACGAGATGGTTTTAGGTCACGTGTGTAGTACTAAGTGCAGGCTACTTTGCGTACCCGATAGCTTCGATCACATGTGTGGTACTAAGGGCAGGCCACTATGTGTAAGTGATGGTTTTGGTCATATGTGTAGTACTAAGTGCAGGCTACTATGTGCACCAGATAGCTTTGGCTACAAGGGTGGTACTATGTGCAGGCCACCGTGTATCTGTTATTATTCCGATGAGTTCAACGAGAAATTGACTAAGTGAAAATACATGTGATCATGTAATGACTAAGTGTAATTGAATATGACTATGTGATGAATAAGTGCAGGTATAAGTGTGAAAATTTATGAACAATGTGCTCGATATTTGATCGAACCTTCGGTAAGATGAAATGGAGTAAGTGAAATTATGTAAGAGTAAATTTAGCAACAAAACAATTTTGGATAGCAGCAGTTGTGTGACTTTGAAAAATCACCAAAAATGGTAGAAATTTAATTAGAAGTTGAATAAGATATGAAATTAAATCTTATTGAGTTTATTTTTGCATAAAAGAAACGGTGTAAGCGAAACAATTTCATATTCTGATACATTTGAATTTTTGTGAGATAGGGTCAGAATGATTTCAGAATCCCCTGTTTTGACTTTGGAAAATCATTAAAAATTGTATAAAAATAATTATGGTTTATAATTTATATTCTTAAATTTCTTAATGAGTATAATTTCAAGAGAAATAAGCGGGAACATTATCCAAATTCTGTACAATGAGATAATTATTTTTTAGTGTAGAGGGGTCAAAATTGTCGGACAGCGAAACAGGAAAAATTTTAAATAATAAACTGTAATTATTGGCTAAACCAGAAAATATGAAAATTTTATTGTAATAATATATGTAAGTCTAGTTTTATGGAAAATTAACGGATCTTAATTTGGAGTTCTGTAGCTTGAAATATAAATAATTTAATGACTGTGACTCGAGTAGATAGCTTGAGATGAACATGAATAAATAGTGGAACTATGTGCAATTATGATTGTATTATCTTGAGAACATATTGTGAAGATTTATAAAAGCCTGTTAATAAATCACTTATTATTTACATACCTACTTACTAAGCTATAATGCTTAACCCCCTTCCTTTCCTTTTTCCTATAGTGTCACAAAGGCTAGCTCGGGTTGGAGATCGTCGGAGATTTTATCACACTATAAAGCTTTTGACTGGTATCAATGCCTTCAAGTAATTTAAGTCTATGGCATGTATAGGGACTCAGTCATTTTGTGTATGTGTTATTATGTTTTGGCCAAATGTTGGCTTGTAATGGTTAAAGGTTATTGTAGTATGTAGCCATGCTAATTGGCTTATATTGGCTAACTGATTGTAAGCATATATATATTATTTATATGCCAGTGTCTTGTGATGTGAGCTGTGTTTCCATGATACATGATGAGTTGTGGGTTATGGCCTAAATACCTAATGGTTGAATGTGCTAGTAGTTTGGATGTCGAATGGCTAAGTTTAGCTCAATGGTATGGTATGATAATTAGATATAATTAAGCATGTATAAGAGTTGTTGAGAATGCATATTGAGTGTGACCATGTTTTGAAGAAAAAATTTCTAAGTGTTGTGAAATTTTCCAAAGTTCTCTGTTTAGTCCCGAACCGCTTCCAAAGCATGTTTTGGGCCTCGTAGGTCCATATTAGGGACTCTATGATTGAATATGAAAGGTTTTAAATTTGGATGGAAATATGTGACTCGGGAATGATCAGTTATATGTGATTAAGTTCGATAATGCCTCGTACCCTATTCTGGCGACGGATACGGGTAAGGGGTGTTACACTATTTGTTGAAAAGGTTGTTCGTTAGAAATTTCTTAACCCTTTTCCTAATTGATTTAAGTTTTTTTATCAATGTTTTGGATTTAAAGACTTGAAACTACATAGTCGGATTTCGAAGTAAAGTTTGTAAAGTAAAAAAGAAAAAACTAAAGAAAAAAATGTTTCAACCTTTTACCGTGGCAAATTATGGAGATTTTAGCTATAGGGAAGAAGGAGAAGGTGAAAAAAAGTAAAAATAAAAATGGGTATTAGAAAACCTTAATAGCAGTTGAATAACGAAGAAGAAGATGCAATACAATAGTAGATTTTTAAAAAAATAATTCTAGGTTTGTAAAAGAATATTTTACTTTTTTTTTTCAAGATTTACTGATTTTAAAAATGTAACTTTTTTATTTTAAATATTTTTTTATTATGTTATCATGTGTCAATATGTCATTGGGCTAGAGTTTTATATGAAATAAATAGAAAATTAGGAAAAAAAATTAAAAAATAATTGACACATGTTAGCCATTATTTGGTCCACCAATGCCACATCACTTACCGTAATGGGGGGGAGTAAGGTGTTTAATGGAATAAAACCACAAGTACCAAATTGAGAACAAACCCCCCATTGAAATCATTCCCATTTCTCCAAAATTGTAACTCACATCCAAGAACCCTACTATTGCTTTCTTCTCCCTTTGAAATTTGGAATTTAAAAGATAACAATGGGTGTTTCTTGGACACGGCTCAAATCATTTCTAAAAGTACTTGTTTCTTGGATTCCAATGCCCACAAACCCCCTTACTTATCGAATGAATAGTCAAAATCGTTTCTTCTTGTGCCGCAATTGCAGAAACCACCTTCTCACCTTGGACAACCTCATCATTACTGTAATAACTCTCTGTTGCTCCCTTTCTCTCATATGAATATAAAAAGATTCTTCTTTTACTACTGCAACTTCAGCTCTTGATTGTGTTATTGCTTGTCCTTGATTATTGTTTTGTACAATCCAAGAATGATTGTGATGTAAGCACGCTCGGGAGCTCATCAAGTTCGAGCCAAGATTCCATCGAGCTTGTAACATCCCAAATTAGGGGGTTCTGCATTTTAGGTTTTCTGTGTGTTTGGCTTGTTCTGCTTGCTATTTCGATGTGTTTGGGGGCCTGGGGAAAACTAAGGTTCAAGCCAGAGCCTTGGTTAAATTTTTGTTTTAGGGCACTTTAGGGGGGGAGACCTTGTAGAGGTAGGCCTTATGAATATTTGTGTGTGGTTGATGTCACAAAGAGGAGTGTGGAAGAGTGGCAATTGACGCCTTAGGGAGCAAGGGGGATGACGCCACAAGGGTAGCAGAGAGGGTGAAGGTTCGAATCTCGCAGGCCACATTAAGGAGCTTTATTTTTTTGGCGTCAGGATGGAGAGGTGGTAGCCTTCGGCTGGGACTCTTCTAGGAGGAGTTTGAACAAGTCAACAAGTTCAAATGGGTGGTGGAGAGGTGCTTGAGGAGTTTGAATGGGTCAACCAGTTTGAATTGGTGGATGGAGAGTGAAGGGTGGAGAAATTCGTGGGATGTGGAAAGAGGGTTGGTAGTTGATCGAATGTTGGAGAGCTGGGGAGGAATTTCGGCTATGTGTGGGGTTGGCTAGCAAAAATCGGCATTTGGGGAAAAGGAAGCATAACCGAAGCTTTGCTGTGCTTTGTACCGAAACTCTATAGGAGCCCTAGTGACCTCTTTTGCATTTTCGACACTTTCTATCCACAATACCAAAGTGGTTCTCTCTTCTCTCCCTATTTCCTCTTCATAGTTTTCTTCTATTAGGTTCTTTTGCTCAACAATCGAAGGTGTTTTTCCCTTTCTTTTTTCACCATAGGCCGAACTTCAATGAGTGATTGCTCTTTGTTCATGCGTTATGTCTGTTTGTCAAGAGCCGAAACTCTCCTTGATCTCTCTTTATCTACTCTCATTTAAGCTATTCTCATACCATTTCTTTCTTTCTCAAAGTTCACCATAGTCGAATTCCAAGGTCTTTTTCTTCTTCTAGTTCTAGTGATTGTTTTTGTTCTTAATCTTTTGGTCTACCATTGGAACCTCATCTTCTTTTAGCCTTCATAATTGAATTTAGAACTCTTGTTATTGTTGCTGCAATCGCTGAATCTAGCCTTTCCAATCGGCATTTTCTTATTATTTCGGTAAGGGTTCTTCTTCCTCTATCTCTTTTCATTCTTTTCTCTTCTCTCGTTGTCTTGATTAACCGAAGATTTTGACTCACTTCTTTTGGGCATTGGCCGATTGTAGAGGGGATTATTCTCATCTTCTCTTCTTCGTTTAGCCTACATTCGGGAGGTTTCTAGGACTCATCTGGTTTCGTAAGTCAAATCTTCTGGTGTTCGATTTTCCTTTGACCAAGGTAAGAAGCTTCTCTTGAATTTGGTACCTATTCCCTCTTTCTCTTTCATTGCCTTAACCTAGTTTCCTGATCAAGACTCTTGTTATGGATATGAGTGCTAGCCGATCCAAGAAGGGTGCGTCGAAGGAGCCTGAGGGGAACAGACCCGCGGTCTCTACTCCTAAGTTTAAGAGACGTACGGTGTCAGCGGTTTGAGATTTTCCGCCAGGCTGTGGTAGGGAGCCGACATCTGCCTGGGTTGGACAAATAGCTATTATCCCTACTAGTGAGAGCATCGACGTAGAGAGTCTAGTTTTACGCGTAACCAGGTGTGTAATATTCACACTACCTTCTGTTTGACTATTAATTATTTTGTGAATTTCTTAAAAGCCGAATCGTTGGGAATGGTTATTGAGTTACCCTTGGGAGGGGTAAAGATCAAGGATACCAGGGTAGTTGATTATGGTATGTAAATTTTTTATCATGATTATATGTATGCTTTGGGTCATGTGATTGACATAGATGTATGTTGCACTCACTATATTATGACTGCATAACGCATGGGGATTTGGGTTACGATAATGGAAGGGGAAGTGTGTTTCAGCGAATGCCGGAGGTTCATTCCCTCGTACTATCACCATGAGCTATACCAAAAGCTCCAAAACCTTACCCAAGGGACGATGAGCCTAGAAGATTATTGTAACATCCCTAACCCGTATCCTTCTCCGGATTAGGGTTACGAGGCATTACCACACAGAACACAGCTCAAAATAGACATTCATTGCATTTCATGCTTCATAAATCAATCACATCAATACATATATCCTATTTAAAATTCGAAGTTTAATACTACTATATTTGTAACACCCTGGTTTTAGGGGTTATGCATTTAGTGCATGTTCCAGGTGTTGGTAGGCTTCTCGTGTGCTCGGGGAAGTTTTTAGGGGGTTTGGAGAACCCTGGAAGATAGGGAAGGCTTTAGTAAATTTTTGATTTTCAGTGGTTGAGAAGGGAGCTTGGCTTTTGGGGGTCTTAAGAGTTTTATTTGGTGAAGTGTAGCACAAGAAATAAGCTGGTGGAGTGGCAGAATAGGCGCCACTAAGGACTTGGGAGTGTGACGCCACTTGCAGGGGAGAGGTCCTGTGTTCAAGCTGCGGAGTGCTCCCATTTTGCATTCTTTTTGGACGGCATGGAGGGGAGGAGTTGGGGGCAATTCAAACTCTACCTAAGACCTAGTCAAATGGTGGAGTGGTGGGTGGAGAGTGATTTGTGGAGGAGACTAGTTCAAACTAGTTTGAATGGATGGCTTGGAGTGTATGTTGGTATGGTGGCCGAATTTTAGGAGAGTTTGGGGGGAATGGACGGCTTGGTTTGTAGGGGAGTGGGAATGCCGAAATTCTTGTGGCATTTTTGTGCTTTTCGGCCAAAAGTTTATGGGTAAGCCAATTCTCCTTTTTGTCAAAACTATCCAGAAATTTCATAGGTATTTCTCCATCTTTTCTCTTGGAAACCGAAAGTCCAAATGAACCCTTGCCGAATTTGCTTGCTTTCTCTCAATCTTCTTGGTAGCCGAATATTCTTTCCTCCCTACCTTTCTTCTTCATTTGTGTAAACCGAAAATAGTTCTCTCTTCCTCTCATACTCTCTTTTCTTGTTTTTGAAATCTCCTTAGCCGAAACACTATTCTCCAAAACACCTTCCTCCATTGTTCCTTCTCTTGTCAAACCGAAAGTATCTTTCTTTCTCTTTGTTTCATTTTGTTAATTGGCCGAATCTCTCTTCTCTCCTAGTAGTGTTCACTTGGCCGAATCTTCTTTTCCTCCTAGTTCTGTTCTTGGCCGATTGTTAGGTGGAGAGTGTGCTGCTTTTGGCGGTTGGTTCAAGCTTTGGAGAAGGTATTTAGGTAAGGCCGAATGCTTATGGTCTTTCTTACGTTTTCTCTGTCGTCATCTTCAAAGGGGTAAGTGTTGGATTTGGTGTTTGTTTGATGGCATATTGATCGTTGGTTGGAATCGTTTTGTCATAGGGTATCTGGATTTGAAGCAGGCAAGCAAAGCAATTATCTTTGGGTAAGCAATTGGTAGGTGGTGGTAAGAGGTTGGATGTTGGCTTATTCTTTTAGTTTCGGCTTGTGAGGCTAATTGTTTATGTTTTAGGGGTGGCCCTTTGTCAAGTGGAACCATTGGTTGGTTCGGGATTTGGTAAGAAATCAAATCAATCGTGAGGTAAGGGTTAATCGATAACCCATTTGGTTTAAAATGGCTATAGCCGAATGGTATGAGTGCTAATGCATGGTTGGCCGATTATTTTAGGAGCAAGAGGATCAAGGGTCTTAGTTGGTTCTTCGGTTAAGGCTTGCAGGTGTGTACATTTGCACACTACTTCGTTATTATATATATGTATTGTGTGTTGTTTGATTCCATGAAAAGGTGGATTAAGTGCCATTAAGGTATGAGGCAAAAGGGTCAGGTAAGTCCCTGTTGTGATGCTTTTGGTAAGCATGCTGTATCTGCTATGAGTTGTCATGTTGATGCTTTTGGTAAGCATAGTATATCCAATATGTGTGCTATGATCTTTGGATTGTGATAAACAATATGTATGTTGCTTGACAAGCATGATGTATATTTGTTAAATGCATATTAGTGGTTGATATGGGTTGTAATGAGTGGAGGGCAAAGTGATATTTTGTCCGACGAGCACGAGTGTTTTGGTAACACAACTTTGTGACTTTGGGTCACAGAGGTTTGGCACCTCCGGAGGTTTGGCACCTCGCGTCTCGTCCCCGTGGTTTCGCACCACAGTGGGTTGGCCCCACAATGCGGTATTGAGGATTGACGCGCGGTGATTTGGTATCACACGATGGGTTGGCCCCATCATCCGATTTGTGACTTTGGTCACCGGTGGTTTGGTACCACATTTGTGTCTTTGGGACACGGAGGTTTGGCACCTCATTGCGACTCGTCCACCGTGGTTAACACCACCGTGGGTTGGCCCCACTTTGAGATATGGGATGGAAATGCGCTAGTGATTTGGTATCACGCGATGGGTTGGCCCCATCATCGGATTTGTGATTGCGGTCACCGGTGATTTGGTATCACACTCGCGTGTCTTTGGGACACCGGAGGTTTGGCACCTCATTGCGACTCGTCCCCGTGGTTAACACCACCGTGGGTTGGCCCCACTTTGAGATATGGGATCGTCTGCGCTAGTGATTTGGTATCACGCGATGGGTTGGCCCCATCATTGGATTATTCGTGACTTTGGGTCACGGTGGTTTGGCACCACACTTATGGATATCGTGACTTTGGGTCACCAGTGGTTTGGCACCACCAGTGGTTTGGTACCACACGGGGTAGAAAGGTGATATGGATGGTTAGGATTGGGTGCATTTTAAATTGGATGCATGATGATCATGTTTATGTTTGTATATGATATTCTGCTAATCCGGGAAAAAGGGTGGCACACTGAGTCTTGGTGACTCACCTTTTCCCTTTAACTGTTTCAGGTTGTACATAAAGCTGGACCGGGATCGGAGAGGACAAGGTGGCCCATGCCGAAGATGATGATTTAATATTTTGTGCTTGATTTTGATACTAGCATTTCATTTCAAGTATTGGGTTGTAATAAAAGGCCATTTTATTATTTTGGTATTACTTTAACTATGGTTTATTTAAATTAAATTGCTATGTGAAAATGATTTTAATCCTAGTAACATATTTATGAAGAATATGTTTAACAAAGATTTTCTAATTCAGCTAATTTATAACTTCAAAGTTTTTCATAAGGTAATAAATGAACAAGGCTTTCAAAAGTTAATTTCTTCAAGGTTTATCCACAAGTGAAGAAGATTTTTCAACCGTCTTTTCCCAGTGACATAACCAGATTCGGTCGTAGTGAATGGGCCGGGTTTGGGGATGTTACAATATTCATATCGTTCGCATATAAAAATTTTCTTTCAAGCTTATAACTTAACAAAACATATTTTGAGCATATCACAAGACATACATTTCATAAACTGAATATCAAACATATCACTTCAATACACTCGTATATTAAACTTAATAATCAATATCACACGGCTTATAAACCAAAATACATTCGGCATAATCAACTTCACTTAATGGTCAAACATAAAATTTGAAACATCAAAGTCATGTGCGCATTTTACCTAATCAATATGAACTATTTAAAGAAAATACATAATTCAAATCATAGTAAACTCAACTATAAATTTATTAACCAATCCCACTCACATATACTTAGCCATTCATCTCATGAATTATTTGGCTAACACATTAATCAAATTAAATTATTCACACGACATACTAGACATATAAAGTTATATATTACACATAGACAAGTATCATTTCAAAACCAATTATACCTCTTCTCTTATTACAAATTTATACGCATATGACCATATCAAATTGAATCAATTTGAGCAAAAATAATAACTAAAAGTTCACCCAATTCTCATGTTATTTACCATGCCTAAAACATGTATACATAACCAATCAATTAATTACATATAAATATTCGGTCAACTAAAATAACTTCTATACATAACACTTAACTATAATCATTATTTGCCTTCATAATCCAAACTTAAATAACTAACCATTCAAGCATAAATTATGCACATATTTATCATCACAACCTAATCAAGATATCCAAACCAAAATTGATTTTATTATGGACATATACAACTATTAGCTAACATGACATATGCATATATGTATATATATATTCAATTAACCTATCTTTAGCCGAACATGAATGTGCATCATTTACTAATTCAACCCTATTTATAAGTCAATTATACATCAATTTATAAGTCTATAATTAGCCAAACCAAATACTAATTTCACAAATCATAGCAAAATCATCACATAGTATTTGAAACCACACCAAAACAATTTATCAAAACAATCAAGTAGCATATTCATTTCTTACTTCACCAACCATGTTTAATAGACAATTACCAACAATGGCATAAACTTTACTTAACCAATATAACACATATCATTAGCCGAACATACATTCATCCCATATCACATTACTAAACCGAATTATAAAACCATTCATCACAAGCATATATCAACATTAATTAATTTATAAGTCATTCACGACATATTCATTCAAACCATATAATTAAAAATACCATTCATGATTTCATGAATCATACTTGCCAAAACAAACTTATACCTAACTTTTCCAATCATTTAACTTAGCACATACCTGACTTTTTAGCTCAATTTCACATTCGATCTTAACTCGATATTACCCGTTGAACCATTCGGAATTAATAAGGATACTCGGATAGTCGGAAAGCTTGTACAATGCCAACGTCCCAGACGTGGTCTTACATGTAATCACACATCGATGCCACTATCCCAGACAGGGTCTTACTCGTAAAGCACAAGTCGATGCCAACGTCCTAGATGTGGTCTTACACAAAATCACATATCAGAAATCCTATGTCATGACATATGTATCCTAACTATTCCTAAGGTTCGAACGGGGCTTTCGGACGTCGTATCTCGATCGATTCAGGCTTGTAAATACTTCTCCCATACTTATACAAATTCGGCTTGAACATATATATACAAGTAATAATTCAATTCGGCACAAATAAAATATATATATATACAATCAAATTTAACGACATATATTTACTTATGAACTTACCTCGGCAAAGACGAACGAACCAGGACAACTATTCAACAACTTTAGATTTCCCACGGTCCAATTCTAATTTCTTCTTTTCTTGATCTAAATTAGTACAAATTTAACTTATTTAATCACATATTCAATCAAATTCATCCAAAAACACATAAATGGGCATATTGCACTTTTTCCCCTAACATTTCACATTTTTTACAATTTAGTCCCTATTTCACAAAACACAAAATATTCAAAATTTGACCACACTATAGCTTGGTCGAATGTTCACTAAGCTCATATAAATCCACTCATTTCATTTATTTTACATTTTAATCTCTCAATTTATTATTTTCACAATTTAGCCCAAATTACTCAAATTCATCAAAAATTCAAATACAAAACATATTAATCTAACAACATATATTTATTTTCTATCATCAAACACAAGATTCATCAAACTTTCAACAATAACAAAACACAAAATCATCATCAAATTCAAAAATTGAGACATGAGCTTGATAGATTACATAGCAATGATCACAAAAACGTAAAAATTATCAAAAACCGAGCTAAACACATACCTAATTTTAAAGAACACAAGGGCCGAACCTTTAAAACTATTTTATTTCTCTTTTCTTTTCTATTTTCGGTCATGCAAAAGATGAACAACATTTTTTTATTTGTTTTATGTTTTATTATAATAACATTAATACATTAATTACCATTTTAGCCTTTTTATTTTCATTTAAAATCCCATAACCATTGGTTTTTATGTCCATCCAATATTTCAATGGTATAATAACAACATAAGGACCCACATTATAAAAGCCATAGCAATATAGCACTTTAACAAATAGCAAGCTACTTTTGCATTTTACGCGATTAAGTCCTTTTAATAAATCGGACACTCAAACAATAAAATTAAATCATGAAAATTTCACAGATATCAATTCACACATTATAAACACAGAAAATAATATTTAAATATTTTTCTAACTCGGATTTGTGGTCCCAAAACCACTGTTCTGAATAGGGTCTAAACCACAATTATTATAAGGAGATGGAAGTTGCCATGATTCGAGCAGACGTGCAAGAAGATCGAGAGGCAACTATGGCTCAATTTTTGGTCGGTCTTAACCGCGAGATAGCCAACATCGTGTAGTTGCAACATTATGTGGAGGTTGTCGATATGGTGCACATGGCAATCAAGGTCGAGAAGCAACTCAAAAAGAAAGGCATTGTTCGGGGTTATTCGACTCCCAATGCGTCCAAATGGAGGCAAGGTGCAAGTAAAAATGCTTCGGCAAGCCAAACAAAAGAACCTATGGTGCCAGCGAAATCAACCAAGCCCATGATGGAAACCAGCAAAGGTAAGGCCGTTGAATGTTCCTAAAGCCGATCAAGAGACATAAAGTGCTTCAAGTGTCTCGAAAGAGGTCACATCGCGAGCCAATGCCCAAATTGGAGTGCGATGGTGCTTCGACCTAACGGTGACATAGAATCAAAAAAGGAAGACGAAGAGAATGAAAACGAGATTGAAAACCCTATCGATGAAAACGAAGAGTTAGAGTATACGGTGGAAGGCGAAATGCTTGTGGTGAAATGATGTCTAAGCACCCAAAGCACCGGAAGTGAACTGCAACGTGAAAACCTGTTTCATACTCGTTGCCACGTTCAAGGAAAGGTATGTAGTTTGGTTATTGATGGAGGTAGCTGTACAAACGTAGCTAGCACGCTCCTTGTAATAGCCCGATTTTGGGGCTAGTCGGAATAGTGGTTTCGAAACCACTAATCTGAGGCCGGAGAAATTATTTTAAAAATTACTTCATGTGCTATAGCATGATTATATGAATTCATGAAAATTTTGGTGAATTTATTTTAGTGATTGCATGCTTAATTTTGAAAAAAAAAGACTAAATCGCATAAGTGCGAAAGTTTTGTTCTACAAGCTAAAGGTGTCAAATAGCTATAGAACCTTAAATTGGAGGTCCTTAATGTGCAAATAGGCCCTTATAAGAAGGATGGCCGGCCATTGGGGACAAAAAAATGAAAATTGGTCAAAGTTGGTGGTATTAGGTGACTTAATTGATGAAATAAAATAAAATAAAGAGAAAGGATATCATCTTTTAATCTTCTTCATACTACCACCGAAATTTTCAGCAAAAAAAGGCTTTGGAAAGCTTGAAAATTTTCAACAACTTAAACCCTTGCAAGTAAGTCATTTTGATGGCCATTTTTGTTGATTTTTGTGTTTTTGGAACCCTTGTAGCTTAATCTAGCTAATGAGGGGACTATTTTGCACTATGGTTGAAAGTCTAAGGTTTTGCCATGAGAGCATTAGTGTTGTTTGCTAAATTTTTATGGAATAAAATGAATCTTATTTGTTAAATAAACAACTTTTGTTAAGTGATTTTCATGAAAACACCTGAAAAGGACCTTTTTGTAAAGGTTGTAAAATATGTAGTAAATGTGTGAAATAATTGGATTTGTGAGTTGCTATAAGCTTAAAATAGATTCGGCTAGGCTTGGTTAATGAGGAAATTTAATGAAAATCATTTTACGAGCCTAGGGAAAAAATTGTAATTTTGTGAAAGTCTAGGGGACAACACGATAATTTTTCGAAAGTAGGAATTTTGAAATGTCTTGATTAAATGAGTGAATTTTATCCTTATAGATCAAGAAAAACGGAGTCTAGACCTAGACCGGGGGAAAACCAAGCTAGTAGACTAATTCAATTTAGTCGCTCACTTTTTGTATACTGAGGTAAGTTGTACGTAAATAATACAACTCTATTGTTGTTATGCATTAAATAATTGATATGGCATATAATGTTTGATTATTGTTAAGAATATGCATGACGAGATTTGATGTGGTATATTCCCGGTTGAACCTTAGGAATAGATTAGATATCTATGCCATGACATTTGGGTGATATGTGTGCTAGTGTAAGACCATGTCTGGGACATGGCATCGGCCACATTATGAAAGCCAGTGTAAGACCATGTCTGGGACATGGCATCGGCCACATTATGAGAGCCAGTGTAAGACCATGTTTGGAACATGGCGTTGGCATTGAGATGAGAGCTAGTGTAAGACCATGTCTGGGACATGGCATCAACCTCGAAATGTAAGCCAGTGTAATACCATGTCTGGGACATGGCATCGACATTTTACCCTCTTGTGTGAGGCTTTTCTGGTATCCTTTGGTATTCCAACTGGTTCAACGGGTAATTTAGAGCTTGTGTCAAAAGTGAGAAAATCTATGACCAAGTTGTAAGTGACACAGGTATCTACATGAAAATTCACGAGAAATGAGCTCGAATTATGTTGTATGGCTAGTAAGGGTGAAATTGAGTAAGTTATTCCTTTAATCATTTGAGAATGATGTGCAAGTTTATAAAATATTATGAGTATGATAATGTATGGTAATTGTTGTTAATTATTTACATGCGACTTACTAAGCTTTGTGCTTACTCCCTTTCCTTTCCATTTTCTTATAGTATCGCTAAGCTAGCTCGGGGATCAAAGGACGTCGGAGGCTCGATCACACTATCAATCTAAACATTTGGTATAGTTAGAATTATCATTTTGAGTATGGTATGTATAGGAACTTGGTCTTTTGTCAAGTGTCATATTAATTTGGCTAAATGTGTTGGCTTGTCTTGAAGATGAATTCATTTTGTATAAGCCCGTGGATGATGGCTAATACTTGTTATTGATATGTGTAAATGATGATGCTTTTCATGATTGAGTAAATTGCATGATTGGATTGACAAAGTATGTGATAAGTTTAGCATGTGAAAGGAGTGTAGTAGCCTTGATGTGTGTAAGTCATTGATTGTGGCTTATGTTGGTGCAAGTAAGGGTGGCAAAAGGGCTTGGTAAATAGCCTTGTTTTTGTCCACACGGGTAGACACACGGGCGTGTGTCTAGGCCATGTGTGACACACAATCTGCCTCATGGGCGTGTAGATCGGTCGTGTGTCCCTTTGCACCCTAAGTTGGCTAATCAGAATGCCCAGTAGTAACCACACAGGCTGAGGCACGGCCGTGTGTCTCATCTGTGTGGAAGACACGGCCATAGGACATGGGCATGTGCCCAGGTCATGTGAAGTTTGCACTTGAATTTAGGAATTTAATTCGCCACACGACCCTAGGACACGGGCGTGTGCCTTGGCCGTGTGACCTTATTGGGTTGATGACGTTAGAAATAGAATGTCAAGGTTTTTACACACGGGCGGAGACACGGGCGTGTCATGACCGTGTGAGGGACACGGGCATGTGCCAGGCCATATGAAAACCTCTGTAGGTTCAAATTGAGAAATAATTCCATACCGGCATAGGACACGGGTGTGTCCCTATATGCTTAGGCCATGTGGGTTACACAGTCCTTCAACATGGCCATGTTATTAAGTCACACGGGCGTGTTTTCCTTTCACACGGGCGTGTGCCCCTATTTTTAGTGACAATTTCCAAAGTTTTCTAAAGAGCTCGGTTTGATCCTGAACCGTTTCTAATGTGTGTTTTGGGCCTCGTAGGATCATATTAAGGATTTTAAGAAAAACTTTGAAAGGTTTTAATTTTGAACAAAACTTCATAACCCGGAAGTGTTTGTATGCATGTTATCAAGTTAGGTAACGCCTCGTACCTTGTTCCGGCGTAGGATACGGGTAAGGGGTGTTACACTCCTGGTGGAGAAGCTTGCCTTGCCAACTACATAACACCCAAGCCCTTACAAGCTGCAATGGCTTAATGAAGGTGTCGACTTAAAGGTGACCAAACAAGCTCTTGTCCAGTTTTCAATTGGAAAGTATCATGATGAAGTCCTATGTGATGTGGTGCCTATGCATGCGGGACATTAACTACTTGGAAGACCATGGCAGTTTGACCAGAGAGTCAAACATGACGGGTTTGCCAACAAATACACCTTTAAGCACCAAGGCCGGAACATTACTTTGGCACCTCTCTCACCACAACAAGTTTTGGAGGACCAGCAACGTTTGAAACAATCTATGGAGAAAATGAGAGAAAAAGAAGAAAATAAAAGTGAAAAAGAAAGAAAAGAAGAAAAATTGAGAGAAAAGAAATCGAGTTGTAAGGAAAACAAGAGCATAGAAAAAGAAAAAGAAAATAAAAGAAAAGCGAGTGAGAAAAAGAAAAGTGTTTTGATTAACCGATGTTTTTGCGTTTTCCCATCATTTCAGGTTAATCCGGGTAAAGAGTTTCGACTACATTACCTTTTCGAGGATAAAAGGTTTTCGTTGGATGAAAGAGGTACTATCCAACCCGATCCTCAATCACTTATGTCTAAAGGTAAGCAAGGTGAGATTCTGTAATCCTTAAACAGCTCCATTCAACTCGAATTGATGACTTTGCTCATGGCTTGTAACACCCCTAACCCATATCCGTCGCCGGACTAGGGTTACGATACATTACTGAACATAACACAACTCAGAACATGCATTCATTTCATTTTGTACTTCATAAATTAATCACATCAATATACTTATCCTATTCAAATTTCGAACCTTATTACTACTATGTTCATATCAATCGCATATTAAAATTTTATTTTAAACATATAACATTACATAACATATATTGGGCATATAAAAAAACAATTATTTCATAAACTGATTATCAAAAATATTACCTCCATACATGCGCATTTTAAGAACCCATCATATTTCATTACGTTCATAGAACATTTTAAAACATTATCAATTGATCAAATATATATTCATATACATTACTAATTCATGCGCAATTTGTTAAAACCTCTTTAATCATTTTAGAACATCAATACATTTCATAGCATCTAATTCACATGCACGAAACCAATCAAACCATATACTTAGCCATTTTAATTCATCACATAATCGAATGCACAAGCACATTATAACCAATTTTGTAGCAACCCATAAGGCCGAATATGCACATATTATTACATATCATATAACCTAACTTAATGAACATTCCATCAATATTATACTTAGCATCTCACTTATATTTTCAAATCCGTACCTCAAGACTTATACCTAGCATAAACAATGACTTAATTCAAGCACTCATTAGCAAAGCATATCAACCAAGTTACACATAAATATACTATGACTAAAATTATCAGACTAAAGCATTAGATTTATCCATCACTAGCCAATTAACTACACATCATTTTTCCACCTTCAAACCTATTAACAAAACAACTATACCTCATAAGAAAGTCATTAATGAGCTACAATTGAAACACATCCATCAACCATATATAACCATACTTATTATCAAACATCAACAAAACATATCAAGCACACTTTATTTATATGCCATGACCAAGTGTACTCAAGCTTAAACATCATACTCCACATTTAAATATGCCATGGTCGAATTACTCAAAACCAAACACATCAAACATTAAGCTAAGAACACATAAAACCAACTTAAACATATAATCAAGCCATCTTCGCATGGCTTTAGATTACATATCCCAAAATCAATCTTTTTAACTAGACTATACATGCCATAAACTCAAATTCAACTTAGTAATACACCGAAAAACAATCAATAGTGTGATAGGCTTTGCTGAAGATACCCGAGCTCGTAACGTGACTCCAAAATCTATAAAAAAGAGGTAAACAAGAATACACACAAAGTATGCTATTTAAGCTTAGTAGGTCATAAGCAAAAACATATATATTAACGAAGGCATATTAACATTTTACTAATAAGGTCGAATACACATAATTTCCAATACAAAGATATCATTTACTACAAAGGTCATACTTTAATCATACATACATATCATATGGCCGAATATAAACAATCTTATACACATATATATTTTTCACTTTTAATATCACAATTACATCAATAGACCGAATCACTTATATACTCAACTATGCTAACACAAAATCCATATTCACATAACTCTATATCATTTCAAGTAATCAACTTACCTTGTTTCCTTATAAACATTTAAATAGCACATACCTGAATCTGTAATTTGATTTAACATGCGGTTTTTACTTCACATTGCCCGTTGAACCATTCGGAATTAAAAAGGATACGCGGATAGTCAGAAGTCTCGTACAATGCCAACGTCCCAGACGTGGTCTTACACGTAAACACAAGTCGATGCCAATGTCCCAGACGTGGTCTTACACGAAAACACATATCGGAAATCCTATGTCATGACATATGTATCCTAACTATTCCTAGGGTTCGTACGGGGCTTTCGAACATTGAAACTTGATCGAATCGAACTCAAAATATATCTCCCTTGCTCAAATCACATTCGGCCAACACCAATGAAATTCACAAAATTTAATTTATCATGTAACATATATATATTATCGAATTTTAACAACATTTATGTGCTTATAGACTTACCTCAGATATCGACGAATGAAATCAACTATTCGACTACTTTCGACTTCCCCCAATCTAATTCTGTTTTCTTTCGTTCTTGATCTAAATAAATTCAAATTTAACTAATTTAATCACACATTCATTCAATTTAATCCAAAAACACATAAATGGGCAAATTACCATTTTGCCCCTGATATTTCACACTTTTTGCAATTTAGTCCCTATTGCATAAAACACAAAATATACAAAATTTGCATATACCATGCTAGGGCCGAATATTCATAAGCATCATACTAATCCATATATTTCATTTATTTCACATTTTAGTCCCTCAAAATATTATTTACATTATTTAGTCCAAATTACTCAAATTCATCAAAAATCCAAAGACAAAACATACTAATCTAACACATATATTTCATAATTCATCAACTAACATCATAAAACTCATAAACTCATCAATGGCACATTTCAAAATCTTCATCAAAATAAAAAATTCAAGCATGGGTCTTGAACTATTCGAAGCAACGATTACAAAAACATAAAAATTATCAAAAACCGATCTAAATCCATACCTTAATCAAGCTTGATATTGGCCGAACCCTAAGCTTTCTTATTTCTTTTTCTTTTCTTTTTGTTTCGATTCAAAGAAAGATGAAAACATGGCTAACTTTATTTTAATGTTTTATGACATATATTAACATTATTATTTTACCTAATTAACCTTTATTAATTAATATATAAAACATATATAATAAGGTTACTTTAGTCCATAAATCCCTTTGTCTTTATTAATGGCCTAATTTCCTATTAAGGACTTCACATTATAAAGACATTAGCAAGTTAGCACTTTACACATTAATTAGCCAATTTCACATTTTATGGGATTAAGTCCTTTTATTTAATCGGACACTTAAATGACAAAATTAAAACACGAAAATTTCACACAAACAAATTCATACATAATAAACATAGAAAATAATATTAAAATATTTTTTGGACTCAGATTTGTGGTCCCAAAACCACTATTCTGATTAGGGTCAAAATGGGGCTATAACAACTCTCCCTCCTTAGGTATTTTCGTCCCCAAAAATCTTATCGGTGAATAGATTCGGATAACGCTCTCTCATGGCATCCTCTGGTTCCCAAGTTGCTTCCTCAACTCCGTGTTTATGCCACAGTACTTTAACTAACGGAATTTTCTTATTTCGCAATTCTTTAACCTCACGAGCCAGAATGTGAATCGGTTCTTCTTCATATGTCATATCGGACTTAATCTCAATCTCTGTCGGATTAATCACATGTGAGGGATCGGATCCGTATCTACGGAGCATCGAAACATGGAATACATTGTGAATCTTTTCTAGTTCAGGTGGCAACAGCAGTCTATAAGCAACCGGCCCGATACGCTCTATAATCTCATACGGTCCAATGAATGTCGGACACAATTTGCCTTTACGACCGAATCTGAGTATTTTCTTCCATGGTGAGACTTTTAAAAAGACTTTGTCTCCGATCTGAAACTCTATATCTTTTCTTTTCAGGTCTGCATACGATTTCTGACGATCCGATGCTGTTTTCAAACTATCGCGAATCACTTTCACTTTCTGTTCAGTCTCTTTGATCAAATCGACCCCGTGTATCTTATTTTCACTGAGCTCAGTCCAATAAAATGGTGTACGACATTTACGACCGTACAAAACCTCGTAAGGTGCCATTTTGATACTAGATTGGAAGCTATTATTATATGCAAATTCAATCAAAGGTAAGTATCGTTCCCACGTACCTTCAAAGTCGAGAATGCAACATCTCAACATATCCTCAAGTATCTGAATAATTCATTCAGACTGACCATCTGTTTGCGGATGGAAAGCTGTGCTGAAATGTAATTTCGTACCTAGTGCGTCTTGCAATTTCTTCCAAAACTGCGATGTAAATCTCGAATCTCTATCTGAGACAATAGAAATAGGCACACCATGTAATCTCACAATCTGAGAAACATATAATTCAGCCAGCTTATCAAGCGAATAATCTGTACGAATCGAAATAAAGTGAGCCAATTTAGTCAATCTATCCACAACAACCCAGATTGCATCTTTCTTGCTCGGTGTCAACGGTAAACCAGATACAAAATCCATCGTGACTCTGTCCCACTTCCACTCGGGTATCATAATCGGCTGAAGTAACCCAGAAGGTATTTGATGCTCGGCTTTTACTTGTTAACAGACTAAACATTTCGAAACAAAGTCAGATATGTCTCGTTTCATACCAGGCCACCAATAAAGTTGTTTCAGATCATTATACATTTTTGTACTACCCGGGTGAATAGATAACCGACTACTATGAGCTTCGTTCAAAATCATCTGAATCAACTCTAAATTTTTTGGAATGCATATTCAGTTTCTGAACCTCAAACAACCATTTAAATCAACTCGAAACTCAGATTCAACATTCGATTCACATTGAGCTCGCTTTGCTAACAAATCATTATCAACTTTCTGAGCATCAAAAATTTGTTGAACAAATAACGATCTTGCTTTTAATTCTGCTATTATCTAACCATCATCAGATATAACCATATGCGCATTCATTGCATGCAAAGCAAATAATGATTTTTGACTTAAAGCGTCAGGAACAACATTAGCTTTTCCCGGATGATAGTCAATTACAAGCTCGTAGTCTTTTAACAACTCTAACCATCGACGTTGTATCAAATTCAGATCTTTCTGAGTCATCAAATACTTCAGGCTTTTGTGATCAGAATAAACATGACATTTCTCACCGAACAGATAGTGACGCCATATCTTCAATGCAAACACAATAGCTGCAAATTCCAAATCGTGTGTCAGATAGTTCTTTTTGTGCGGCTTTAACTGTCTCGAGGCATAAGCTATGACTTTGCCTTCCTGCATCAAAACACAACCCAGACCACTCAAAGATGCATCACTAAAAATGACAAATTCTTTTCAGGAAAATTTGAACTAACAACATGGAGCTTCGGTCAAAAGGGCTTTCAACTGATCAAAACTTTTCTGGAACTTTTCTGACCACTCGAACTTAAATTCTTTCTGTAATAGCTTCGTCATTGGTGTTGCAATCATAGATAAACCTTTCACAAATCGTCTATAGTACCAGCAAGTCCCAGAAAACTCCAAACTTCAGAAACATTTCTCGGAGGTTTCCAATCAAGTATAGCTAAACTTTTACTCGGATCAACCGAAATTCCCAATGCTGATACAACATGGCCTAGAAAACTGACTTCGCATAACCAGAACTCACATTTACTGAACTTTGCATACAACTGTTTATCTCGTAAAGTCTGTAACATAAGTCTCAGATGTTCGACATGCTTGGTTTCATCACAGGAGTAGATCAAAATGTCATCTATGAATACTACCACAAACCGATCCAGATACTGTCTGAAGATCCGATTCATCAAATCCATGAAAACAGCAGGTGCATTAGTAAGTCTGAAAGGCATAACCAGAAACTCATAGTGTCCGTACCTTGTTCGGAAAGCAGTCTTTGGCACATCAGAGTCTTTAACTCGTAACTGATAGTAGCCTGATCTCAAATCTATTTTTGAAAACAATGTAGCCCATTTCAACTGATCGAACAAATCGTCAATCCGTGGCAACGGATACTTATTCTTTATAGTCACCTTATTGAGCTGTCTATAGTCGATACACATTCTCATAGTTTCATCTTTCTTTTTCACAAATAATATTGGTGCACCCCAGGGAGAGAAACTCGATCACGCAAAACCTCTATCTGTCAACTCTTGCAACTGAGCTTTTAATTCTTTTAATTCCATAGGTGCCATTCTGTACGGAGCTATCGATATCAGAGTCATCCCCGGCACTAATTCAATACCAAATTCAACTTCTCGTATAGGTGGCAAACCCAATAATTCTTCAGGAAACACATCCAGATACTCGCATACAACAGGTACTGATTCAATCTTTCTTTCGGTTACTTTACTATCAAGCACATATGCAAAGTAAGCTTCGCAACCTTTTCTTACATATTTACGAGCTAACATCGAAGATATCAACTCTTTGGTAAACCATTGAGATCATTAGATTCAATCCAAATAATCTCATCATTCGCACAGTAAATCAATAGTCTTTCTTTTGCAATTTACGACATCATCATGCATCGTCAACCAATCCATACCCGAATTATGTCGAACTCATCAAATGGAAACAACAATTAATCGGTAGAAGCACGAATCTCGAATCATCGGGGACAATTCTTACACACTTTATCAACCATAACATACCGGCCCTGAGGGTTCGATACTCTAATTACAAACTCGTGTAGACTCAACAGCAAAGTCTTCACCGAATACTAAAGTCTCACACACATAAGAATGAGTCGAACGGGATCAATCAATGCAACAACACTAGTATCATAGAGAGTGAAAATACCAGTAATAACATCTGGGGATGAGGCCTCATCGCGTGCGCGAATAACATAGGCTCTGGCAGGTGCGCGAGCCTCAGATCTAACAGCTGTATCTTTGGTCCCTCTCTGACTGCCACTCACATTAGCCGTATTTATGGGTGGTCTACCTCGAGCTGCAGTTTTACCCGATCTCGTATTCTGTACCAGATTTTCTTCAGCTAACTCTAGGCATTCACGAATATAATGATCCATCGATCCACATTTAAAGCAAGCCCGATCATGCAATCTGCAACTGCTGGGATGTCATTTACCATAATGTTTACACTCGGGTTGATTTGATCTAACATTACCCACACTAGCTACTGAGGTAGCTCTTGAGATCATAGGTGGTCTATCCCGATCTCGTCTAGAATACCCCGCAGTAGCCTTTGAACGACTAGCATCATCTCGGAACTTATTTGATGCCGACTGGAATGACTTACTAAATGATCTCTTACGTGCATCTCTAACTTTAGAGTCAGCTTTTCTTTTCTCTTTCCCCAGGTCTTTGGCTTTGCAAGCTCGCTCAACAAGTACCACGAACTCTCTTATCTCAAGTATGCCAACTAACAGTTTAATGTCTTCGTTCAGCCCATCTTCAAATTTTTTACACATTATAGCTTCGGTCAAAACACACTATCGGGCATACCGACTGAGTCTCACGAATTACCGCTCATACTCTGTCACAGTCATCCGACCTTGTTTCAACTCAAGAAATTCTTTGCGTTTCTGGTTGATAAATCTCTGGCTGATGTATTTCTTACGAAACTCATTCTGAAAGAATTCCCAGGTCACTCGCTCTTTTGGAACCACTGATACTAGCGTATTCCACCAATGATATGTGGTGTCCTGTAGCAAAGATATGGCACATTTTAAGCACTTGTCAGGGGTGCAAGATAACTCGTCAAACACACGTATAGTATTATCGAGCTAGAATTCAGCTCGCTCAGCATCATCATTATCAGTGGCTCTGAACTCTTCGGCCTCATGTTTTTTGATTTTATCAACAGGAGGCTTAAGCAATCTCAACGGATCACTCACTTGAGGCATAACAGGTATCGAAGATGGATTAGTCAGGGGTGGAGGTTGTTGTGCAGCCGGATTAGTCCAGATATATTGAGTAAACCAGTCGTTCATCATTTGGTAAAAGGCTTGTTTAGCCTCTCCCTCCTGGTTACTCGAAGTCAGTCGAGAATCAACCGATGCTATCCCTTGCGCGGGAGCAGGAGCTAAACTCTCAACATCATCAGCTACGGCTCTATCGGGATCCATTACTATACGAAAACACATTTTCATATGTCAGAAGTCATCACACTATCGCAGTATATACAAATATGGCATGTATAGCTAGACCCACACACGCTACGTTAGTCCTAGAATCGACTAAACCGTAGCTCTGATACCAATAAAATGTAACACCCCTAACCCATATCCGTCACCGAACTAGGGTTACGAGACATTACAGAACATAACACAACTCAAAACATGCATTCATTTCATTTCGTACTTCATAAATTAATCACACCAATATACTTATCCTATTCAAATTTCGAACCTTATTACTACTATGTTCATATCAATCGCATATTAAAATTTTATTTTAAACATATAACATTACATAACATATATTGGGCATATAACAAAACAATTATTTCATAAACTGATTATCAAAAATATTACCTCCATACATGCGCATTTTAAGAACCATCATATTTCATTACATTCATAGAACATTTTAAAACATTACCAATTGATCAAATATATATTCATATACATTACTAATTCATGCGCAATTCACTAAAACCTCTTTAATCATTTTCGAACATCAAGACATTTCATAACATCTAATTCACATGCACGAAACCAATCAAACCATATACTTAGCCATTTTAATTCATCACATAACCGAATACACAAGCACATTATAACCAATTTTGTAACAACCCATAAGGCCGAATATGCACATAGTATTACATATCATATAACCTAACTTAATGAACATTCAATCAATAATATACTTAGCATCTCACTTATATTTTCAAATCCGCACCTCAAGACTTATACCTAGCATAAACAATGACTTAATTCAAGCACTCATTAGCAAAGCATATCAACCAAGTTACACATAAATATACTATGACTAAAATTATCAGACTAAAGCATTAGATTTATCCATCACTAGCCAATTAACTACACATCATTTTTCCACCTTCAAACCTATTAACAAAACAACTATTCTTCATAAGAAAGTCATTAATGAGCTACAATTGAAACACATCCATCAACCATATATAAACATACTTATTATCAAACATCAACAAAACATATCAAGCACACTTTATTTATATGCCATGACCAAGTGTACTCAAGCTTAAACATCGTACTCCACATTTAAATATGCCATGGCCGAATTACTCAAAACCAAACACATCAAACATTAAGCTAAGAACACATAAAACCAACTTAAACATATAATCAAGCCATCTTCGCATGGCTTTATATTACATATCCCAAAATCAATCTTTTTAACTAGACTATACATGCCATAAACTCAAATTCAACTTAGTAATATACCGAAAAACAATCAATAGTGTGATAGGCTTTGCTGACGATACCCGAGCTCGTAACGTGACTCCAAAATCTATAAAAAAGAGGTAAACAAGAATACACACAAAGTATGCTATTTAAGCTTAGTAGGTCATAAGCAAAAACATATATATTAACGAAGGCATATTAACTTTTTACTAATAAGGTCGAATACACATAATTTCCAATACAAAGATATCATTTACTACAAAGGTCATACTTTAATCACACATACATATCATATGGCCGAATATAAACAATCTTATACACATATATATTTTTCACTTTTAATATCACAATTACATCAATAGACCGAATCACTTATATACTCAACTATGCTAACACAAAATCCATATTCACATAACTTTATATCATTTCAAGTAATCAACTTACCTTGTTTCCTTATAAAAATTTAAATAGCACATACCTGAAACTGTAATTCGATTTAACATGCAGTTTTTACTTCACATTGCCCGTTGAACTGTTCAGAATTAAAAAGGATACGCGGATAGTCAGAAGCCTCGTACAATGCCAACGTCCCAGACGTGGTCTTACACGTAAACACAAGTCGATGCCAACGTCCCAGACGTGGTCTTACACGAAAACACATATCGGAAATCCTATGTCATGACATATGTATCCTAACTATTCCTAGGGTTCGTACGGGGCTTTTGGACATTGAAACTTGATCGAATCGAACTCAAAATATATATCCCTTGCTCAAATCACATTCGGCCAACACCAATTAAATTCACAAAATTTAATTTATCATGTAAAATATATATATTATCAAATTTTAACAACATTAATGTGCTTATAGACTTACCTCGGATATCGACGAATGAAATCGACTATTCAACTACTTTCGACTTCCCCCGATCTAATTCTGTTTTCTTTCATTCTTGATCTAAATAAATTCAAATTTAACTAACTTAATCACACATTCATTCAATTTAATCCAAAAACACATAAATGGGCAAATTACCATTTTGCCCCTGACATTTCACACTTTTTACAATTTAGTCCCTATTGCATAAAACACAAAATATACAAAATTTGCATATACCATGCTAGGGCTGAATATTCATAAGCATCATACTAATCCATATATTTCATTTATTTCACATTTTAGTCCCTCAAAATATTATTTACACAATTTAGTCCAAATTACTCAAATTCAACAAAAATCCAAAGACAAAACATACTAATCTAACACATATATTTCATAATTCATCAACTAACATCATAAAACTCATAAACTCATCAATGGCACATTTCAAAATCTTCATCAAAATAAAAAATTCAAGCATGGGTCTTGAACTATTCGAAGCAACGATTACAAAAACGCAAAAATTATCAAAAACCGATCTAAATCCATACCTTAATCAAACTTGATATTGGCCGAACTGTAACAGCTCGATTTAGGGCCTAGTCAGAATAGTGGTACGAGACCACGAATCCGAGGTGAATTTATGAGTTTTTAAGGTTCATGCCATGTTTGCATGTTAGTATGAAAGTTTCATGAAGCAATTTTGCTAAATTGAAGTTGAATGGTCAAAAAGGACCAAATTGTAAAAGTTGTAAAATGTGAGTTTCTAGAAGCATTTTGTATGAAATAGCTCTAGAATAGCAATTATAAGTCCTTAAATAGCAATTTTCCCAAATCATAATTTTTGGACAAAATTGGACATGAGTTAGTAAATGGTGATATTTTTAAGAGAAGGGCATTTTGGTCATTTACCTATTAAATGATTAATAAAGGAAAAAGATGACAAAAATCATTATCATCTTCTTCCTCATTGCCGAAATTTTCAAAGAAACCATAGCTAGGGTTTGCTCATCTTTCAAGCTTGCTAGTAAGTTCATCTTAGTCCCGATTTTAATATTCTTCGTATTTTTGAAGTCCTCGTATTATGAATTAGCTATTTTTAGCTATAAAATGAGCTAAGATGCATGTTCAAAAATCTACCCATGAATGACATGCATGCTAAATGATGTTTTATGGAAGTTTATGAGAGTTTGATGTTAGATAAACATCTTTTTCTAAGTGAATTTCATGAAAAATGAGCATAGGGACTAGTTTGTAAAAGTTTTTGAAATTAGTCATACCTATTAGAAATAATGAGAATTGATAATGTCTATAGTAGAGAAAATAAATCAGCTAAGCATGTAGTCTAAGAAAGTTGACTGAAAATTATTTTACGAGCCTTGGGGCAAAAGTGCAAATATGAGAAAGTATAGGGGAAAAATAGTAATTTTGCCAAAGTATGAGTTAAGAGTCAATTTAGTCAATGTGAGTTTTAAATGATCTATTTATGATTATAGATCAAGAAAAACAAAGCCCGGATCAAAACCGAGGCAAGAACAAAGTAGAGGACTAAATTGCACATCTACATACATTTTGTATATTGAGGTAAGTTGTATGATTTCTAAGTTTTATGATTTTTCTCATTGAATTGCTTAGTATAATGTACACTATTTTCATGAATTATTTGATGTTATGTTCAACCAAGAAATCAGTGAGATTAAGTATGAGCAAGTCTGGATTGAAAATGAATTTCCCAGGATACTCGATTTACCACATTATGAGAGCCAGTGTAAGACCATGTTTGGAACATGGCATCGGCAAATCAAGCAAGTTATCATGTAAGTCCAAGGCAAGCTTGGCATTGAGCAAGTTATCATGTAAGTCCAAGGCAAGCTTGGCATTGAGTAAGTTATCATGTAAGTCCAAGGCAAGCTTGGCATTGAGCAAGTTATCATGTAAGTCCAAGGCAAGCTTGGCATTGAGCAAGTTATCATGTAAGTCCAAGGCAAGCTTGGCATTGAGCAAGTTATCATGTAAGTCCAAGGTAAGCTTGGCATTGAGCAAGTTATCATGTAAGTCCAAGACAAGCTTGGCATTGAACAAGTTATCATGTAAGTCCAAGGCAAGCTTGGCATTGAACAAGTTTTCAAGAGAAAGACTTCATATAAGTCTATTTCAAGACATGGCCTTGAAACCAAGATGAGATATTCCATGTAAGACCATATCTAGGATATGGCTTTGGCATCATGTTACGTGGGAAGAGATTTAGTATCCTCGGTTATTCACAGAAATTCATCGGGAAAATGAGTAAAGTTAAAATGAGATAACAAGAAAGCTAAGAAAGCAAAGCTAGCATCAAGATGAAAGTGAGCATTATTTGTGTTATGAATGATGAATGATAGATAATGATTATTATGTTAAAGTATGCTGATCAATGTGATCAAGTGATACAGGTACCTTGGTTACCTCTCTAGCATGAGATTTGTAAGTTTCATGAGATATGTATGAATCAAGTATGAGTAAGTAAGCTTTATAGCTGAAATCTATGATACCATTATTTATATTAAAGGGTTTATATCAAGCAAGAATGTACATTATATGCAAACTTACTAAGCTAAATGCTTGCGCCTTTGATTCTTTCTTTCTATGTAGTCCTGCCAAGCTAACTTGTGGATCGTTGAAGTCGGAGCTCGTAGCACACTATCAATCGCCATTTTGGTATAGCAAAGTTGTTTTATTAAGTATGGCATGTATAGGAGGCACTTCATTTTGAGTATATGTTTTAAGAAGAGCCATAGTATAGGCTATCTTGTTCATTATTCTTTTTGTATATGGCTAGAGAAATTGGCCAAATCGACTAAGTATGTATGCTTTTTGATATCAATGAAAGATGTAGTAATTTGAGTAATTGAATTGAGTATGAATGTGATCTTAGTTTCAGGGTTGTGATTGGCTTGGTAAATAGCCTCTAAGTTCCCACACGGTTGGACACACGGGCGTGTGTCTAGGCCGTGCGTAAACTACACCTTATTCTTATAAATAAGGATAGGCCACGGACTAATCCCACGGCCGTGTGTTAAGGCCGTGCGTGACACACGGTTAGAACATGGGCGTGTGCCCGGTCGTGTAAAATAAGTCAATATATCAAGATGTAGTACACGGTCTAAGTCCACGGGCGTGTCATGGCCGTGTGGAAATCGGCATAATACTGAGTTTTAGGGCACGGTCTGAGGACATGGGTGTGTATGCCTATGCACGTGCGTGTCTTATATTACACGGGCGTGTAACCCCCGTTTCAAAGAAAAGTTTTTCAATAAGGTTTCGAAAGTTTACCAGTACGAGTTTAAGGCCTCGTAGGCCCATGAAATGTACGAATTGTTTAAAAATGAGAAGTTTTAATTTTGAAACGAAATTTTATAGCCCGTAATGTCATGATTAAGTATGTTCAAGCATAGTAATGTCTCGTATCCGGTCTGAGCCTCGGACTCGGGTATGGGGTGTTACATTTAGTGGTATCAGAGCTATGGTTTAGTCGGTTCTAGGACTAACGTAGCATGACCCGAGTCTAGTTATACATGCCATACGTGAGAATGTTTTTATAATGATAGTGTGACGACTCCTGACGACTTAAATTATGTTTATACATTTAGTAAATGGATCACGAAGAGATATGGCGGATGACGTATAAAGTAATGCACCTGGCTCCCCCTTTGAAGGGACGGTGCGAGCGAAATGAGAATAGACCCACTACTGAGTGAGTCAAGAAGGAGGAGAAGGGGCTAGAGAAGCCTTCCTCCATATGATGAATACGTGGTATTCGAGAGTTCGTTAAATCTGAACCCAAATGTACAACCCCTACACCCCCACCTATTCCACAACCTATTCCGGTAGCCCCTCAAGTAGTAGAGGTGGCAAGAGGAGTTAAGCCTTTAGTTGATAGGATTAGGAAACATGGGGCGAGAAGAATTAGGGCTAGAAAAGATGACGATCCAGGAAAGAAGTGAGTTACAGTTAGAAAATACCATCGAGGTATTTAATGAATTATCATGCACACTGAGGAAAGCATGAAGTGTGTAGTCTCCCTTTTAAGAGATTCTTCCTATCAATGGTGGAACACCCTTGTATCGATGGTACCAAGGAGAAGATCACATGGGAATTCTTCCAGAAGAGTTCAAGAAAAAGTATATCGATCAAAGGTTTGTGGACCGAGAAAAGGAAAGGATTCCTAGAATCGAAGCAAGGCAAGATGTCGATGGATTGACTATGAGCGTGAGTTTGTAAGACTCGGAAAATACGCTCGAGAATGTGTGTCCACCGAAGCCATCATGAGTAAAAGATTTGAAGATGGGCTGAATTAGGACATCAAACCATTTATTCTTTGTCCTAGAATGAAGGAATTTGTGGTGCTAGTCGAAAGGGCTTGTAAAGTAGAAGAACTAGTAAAAGAGAAGAAGAAATCACGAAATGGAGTCTCGTGACTCTAGAAAGAGACGATGGAATAAGTCATTCCAATCTTCATCCAAGAAGTCAAGAGATTTCCCTACCCGATTGGCTACTTCCATTGGGTTTTCAAAGAAAGACAAGAGCAAGCAATATTCAGGGAATAAAGCCTGAGACTACTTGATTGCAAGTGTTGGGAACATTAGATTCAACAGACCGAATGCCCACGGTGTGACAAGCGTCATCTTGGAGAATGTCGAGCACATGAAAATGCATGCTTTAGATGTGGTTATCAAGACCACTATATAAAAGATTGTCAGATATGATGAAAGAAGAAAGAACTCGGAACACGAGATCAGGGGTATGGTCGAGGAAGACCGTAGAGTAACCCGGGAAGTGGGGCAAGGGAAGAGGTAACCTAGAGAGCGGTGGGAGACTCGAGGGTAGAGCACCTGCAAGGACTTATGCCATTCGCGCTCGCGAAGAGGCATCTTCCCATGATGTTATTACGGGTACCTTTTCTCTTCATGATATCAAAGTTATTGCTTTAATAGATCCCGAATCCACATACTCTTACATTTGCATGAAATTAGTATCCAATTTGAGTATGCCTATAGACTCTACAGAATTTATTATTAAGGTGTCTAATCCTTTAGGCAAGAGTGTGTTAGTTGATGAAGTATGTAAAGATTGTCCATTAATGATTAGAGATCATTGTTTTAAAGCAAACCTTATGTTGTTACCATTTGATGAGTCTGACCTCATTCTCGGTATGGACTGGTTGACTGCCTATAATGTAATACTTAATTGTGGGAAGAAATACATTGAGATGAGATGTGAGAATGGGGACACCCTTCACATAGAATCAGATGAACAGAGTAGGTTACCGGTTGTGATTTCCCATATGACGGCATAGAAATACATGAGAAAAGGGTATGAGGCATATCTGGCCTTTGTGATGAATGATAAAGAAACGGGTCAAAGATTGAGTCGGTGCCGATAGTATGTGAGTACTTGGATGTCTTTCTGAAGAATTACTGGGATTACCTCCAATCGGAGAAGTTGAGTTGACATTGAGCTAGCTCCGTGCTTTGTACCAATATCTATTACTCCTTACAGAATGGCTCCAGCGGAGTTGAAAGAGTTGAAGACACACAGTTGCAAGAGTTAACAGACAAAGGCTTTGCAAGGTCAAGTTTTTCTCCCTAGGGTGCTCGGTTTTATTTGTGAAAAGAAGGATGGCACTATGAGATTGTGCATAGATTACCGTCGACTTAATAAAGTGACGATGAAAGAACAAGTACCCATTGCCAAGGATCGATGATTTGTTCGATCAATTGAAAGGAGCCACCATGTTCTCTAAGATAGACTTGAGATCGGGGTATTACCAGTTAAGAGTAAAGGAATCAGATGTATCCAAGACTGCTTTTCGAACAAGGTATGGGCATTATGAATTTTTAGTCATGCCTTTTGGTTTGACCAATGCTCCTGCGGTATTCATGGACTTAATGAACCGCATCTTTAGACCATACCTTGACAAGTTTGTAGTCATTTTTATTGACGACATACTGATTTATTTCTGAGATGAGAATGAGCATGCTGAGCACCTACGGACAGTTTTATAGATTCTTCGAGAAAATCAGTTGTATGCCAAGTTCAGTAAAAGTGAGTTTTGGCTCAATAAAGTAGGATTTCTGGGACATATTGTCTCAGGAGAAGGGGTTCGAGTAGACTCAAGTAAGATCTCGGCCATTATGGACTGGAAACCACCGAAGAATGTCTATGAGATTAGAAGTTTCCTAGGGTTAGCTGGTTATTACAGACAATTCGTCAAGGGGTTTTCTATGATTGCAACCCCGATGACGAAATTATTCTGAAGAAGAATGTGAAGTTTGAGTGGGCGAGAAAGATGCCGAAACACGATTTTGAGAAACTGAAAGCATTATTAATGAAGCTCGGTCTTAGTACAACTTTGAGATAGGGAAAGAGTTCATAGTTTACTGCGATGCATCCTTAAATGGATTAGGCTATGTGCTTATGCAAGAAGGCAAAGTGATTGCTTATGCCTCAAGGCAGTTGAAGCCTCATGAGAAGAATTATCCAACACACGATCGAGTTGGTGGCCATAGTCTTCGCATTGAAGATATGGAGACATCATTTATATGGTGAGAGATGTCGGATATACACTGCGATCACAAAAGTTTAAAGTATTTGATGGCCTTGACGCAGAAAGAACTAAACTTGAGGCAAAGAAGATGGTTAGAGTTGATAAAAGACTATGAGTTAGTTATTGACTACCATCCTGGAAAGGCGAATGTGGTCGCCGATGCTTTGAGCAGGAAGTCCCTTTTTGCATTAAGGATAATGAATTCACGGATAACTTTATCCGATGATGGTTCTATTCTAGTGAGTTGAGAGCTAGACCAAAGTATTTCTCCAAGAGATCGTTGAGGCTCGGAAAAGAAGATAGCGAATTGCAAGTCAAGAGAGTTCGGTCTGAGTCGGATGTTGAATCCGACTTTCGGATTAATTCGATGGATACATGTTGTTTAAAGATAGAGTTTGTGTACCGAGAAAAGAAGAGCTTATTCGAGAGAATTTTACACGAGGCACATGATGGATGTTTATCTGTACATCCAGGGTAGTACCAAGATGTATAATAACTTGAAACAACTTGATATTAGTGGCGAGAATAAAGAAAGATATTTGAGTTTGTTTCCAAATGCTTAATTTGTCAACAAGTAAAGGCTGAACACCAAGTACCTTCGGGTTTGCTTCAACCCATTTTGGTTCTCGAGTGGAAATGGGACTGTATTACTATGGATTTTGTAATGGGTTTACCGTTGTCACCAAGCAAGAAGGATGCTATATGGGTTGTAGTTGATAGACTCACTAAGTCAACCCATTTTATACCTGTACGAGTAGATTACTCACTCGACAATTTGGTAAACTTGTATGTTTCAGAAATAGTAAGACTTCACGGAGTCCCTTTGTCAATCATATCGGATAGAGATCCGAGGTTCACATCCAGATTTTGGAAAAAGTTACAAGAGGCCCTGGGTACAAAGTTGAACTTTAGTACGGCCTTTCATCCTCAAACTGACGGCCAGTCGGAGAGGATAATTCAAGTGCTTGAGGAAATGCTCAGATGTTGCATTCTAGAATTCCAAGGCAGTTGGGAAAAGTTCCTCCCATTGGCAGAATTTACCTACAACAATAGTTTTCAGTCATGTTTAAAGATGGCACCTTATGAGGCTCTATATGGGCGTAAGTGTAGAATGCCTTTATTTTGGACTGAACTCAAGGAAAACCAAATTCATGGGGTTGATTTGGTTAGAGAAGCTGAAGAGAAACTGAAAGTGATACGAGAATGTTTAAAAGCTACCTCAGACAGACTGAAATCCTATTCAGATTTAAAGAGACAAGAGATAGAGTTCCAAGTCGGGGATAAAGTTTTCTTGAAAGTATCACCAAGGAGAAAAGTTCTAAGATTTGGCCGAAAAGGCTAGTTAAGCCCACGTTTCATCGGACCTTACGAGATTACTGAGAGAGTTGGGCCAGTAGCTTACCGTTTGACTTTGCCATCAGAATTAGAAAGGATACATGATGTGTTTCACGTATCTATGTTGCGACGCTACCGATCAGACCCTTCACATGTAATTACCCCGTCAGAGGTAGAAATTCATCCCGACATGACTCATGGTGAGGAACAAGTCAAGATTTTGGCTCAGGAAGTCAAGCAGCTAAGAAATAAAAGTATTGCCCTAGTGAAAGTATTGTGGCAAAGACATGGAATAGAAGAAGCCACATGGGAACCAAAAGAGAGTATGAGAAACCAGTATCCAAACCTTTTTCTTGGTAAGATTTTGAGACGAAAATCCTAAGGGGAGAATTATAATGGCCCGATTCGGGGCCTAGTCGGAATAGTGGTGCGAGACCACGAATTCCAGGTGAATTTATGAGTTTTTAAGGTTCATGCCATGTTTGCATGTTAGTGTGAAAGTTTCATGAAGCAATTTTGCTAAATTGAAGTTGAATGGTAAAAAAGGACCAAATTGCAAAAGTTGTAAAATATGAGTTTCTAGAAGCGTTTTGTATGAAATAGCTCTAGAATAGCAATTATAAGTCCTTAAATAGTAATTTTCCCAAATCATATTTTTTGGACAAAAATGGACATGTGCTAGTAAATGGTAATATTTTTAAGAGAAGGGCATTTTGGTCATTTACCTATTAAATGATTAATAAAGGAAAAAGATGACAAAAATCATTATCATCTTCTTCCTCATTGCCGAAATTTTCAAAGAAACCATAGCTAGGGTTTACTCATCTTTCATGCTTGCTAGTAAGTTCATCTTAGTCCCGATTTTAATATTCTTTGTGTTTTTGAAGTCCTCGTATTATGAATTAGCTATTTTTAGCTATAAAATGAGCTAAGATGCATGTTCAAAAATCTACCCATGAATGACATGCATGCTAAATGATGTTTTATGGAAGTTTATGAGAGTTTGATGTTAGATAAACATCTTTTTCTAAGTGAATTTCATGAAAAATGAGCATAGGGACTAGTTTGTAAAAGTTTTGAAATTAGTCATACGTATTAGAAATAATGAGAATTGATAATGGCTATAGTAGAGAAAATAAATCAGCTAAGCATGTAGTCAAATAAAGTTGAATGAAAATTATTTTACGAGCCTTGGGGCAAAAGTGCAAATATGAGAAAGTATAGGGGCAAAATAGTAATTTTGTCAAAGTATGAGTTAAGAGTCAATTTAGTCAATGTGAGTTTTAAATGATCTATTTATGATTATAGATCAAGAAAAATGAAGCCCGGATCGAAACCGAGGCAAGAACAAAGTAGAGGACTAAATTATACATCTACATACATTTTGTATATTGAGGTAAGTTGTATGATTTCTAAGTTTTATGATTTTTATCATTGAATTGCTTAGTATAATGTACACTATTTTCATGAATTATTTGATGTTATGTTCAACCAAGAAATCAGTGAGATTAAGTATGAGCAAGTCCTGATTGAAAATGAATTTCCCAGGATACTCGATCTACCACATTATGAGAGCCAGTGTAAGACCGTGTTTGGAACATGGCATCGGCAAAACAAGCAAGTTATCATGTAAGTCCAAGGCAATGATGTAAGTCCAAGGCAAGCTTGGCATTGAGCAAGTTATCATGTAAGTCCAAGGCAAGCTTGGCATTGAGCAAGTTATCATGTAAGTCCAAGGGAAGCTTGGCATTGAGCAAGTTATCATGTAAGTCCAAGGCAAGCTTGGCATTGAAAAAGTTATCAAGAGAAAGACTTCATATAAGTCCATTTCAAGACATGGCCTTGAAACCAAGATGAGATATTCCATGTAAGACCATATCTAGGATATGGCTTTGGCATCATGTTACGTGGGAAGAGATTTAGTATCCTCGGTTATTCGTAGAAATTCATCGGGCAAACGAGTAAAGTTAAAATGAGATAACAAGAAAGCTAAGAAAGCAAAGCTAGCATCAAGATGAAAGTGAGCATTATTTGCGTTATGAATGATGAATGATAGATAATGATTATTATGTTAAAGTATGCTGATCAATGTGATCAAGTGATACAGGTACCTTGGTTACCTCTCAAGCATGAGATTTGTAAGTTTCATGAGATATGTATGAATCAAGTATGAGTAAGTAAGCTTTATAGCTGAAATCTATGATACCATTATTTATGTTAAATGGTTTATATCAAGCAAGAATGTACATTATATGCAAACTTGAGGACAAGTCACTTTAAAGAAAGAGGGAATGATGTAAGCACGCCGGGGAGCTCATCAAGTTCGAGCCAAGATTCCATCGAGCTGCCTAAAGGCCCAATGACTTGAGCCCGAGCTAGGCTCTTCCAAAAAGCTGTTTCAGCTTTATTTGCTCAAATTTGGGACGAAACAAAGCTCCAAGCTATTGACGAAGCTCGGACTAGCTCCATAAAGATCCCTTGCACTCTTGTGCAAACCGACTTTAGCTCATCTTCAGCTCCCCGAGCACCATTCAGCTCAAATCAGCTCACTTGAGCTTATTTCAGCTCGTTTGAGTTCAATTTAAGCTACTTTTCAGCTCGTTTCCTTTATCATTAAAATAAACTAATTATTTGCTTGATTTAATATAATATGTGTCAGCTCATAAATATGTTCAAATTTGATATTTATTAATTTGAGTTAAGTGTGTTTAAATTTTAACACATGTTTTTAATATGTCTAGCTACAACATTTTAATGTGTTTTAAACTGAACATTTTAAGTGCAGGTTTTAAATGTGTCTTAGTTTATTTGTGTTTAATATGTCTTAGTTATTAATAGCTTTAATGTGTCCTAGCTGAATGCATCATTTTAATGTGTTTTTAGTTGTTGAATTAATGTGTCTAAAAGAGAATTAATTTGCTGAATTTATTTAGTGCAGGTACATGTACAAGGGACAGCATAAGTGCATGAATGAAGATTAATGCAAAGTGTGCTGATGATTGGCTTCTCCCAAGTGACCATTCGGCCAAATTTGCTTAAACATACAACATCGGGCCATAAATTTCATTTCAACTTAAGACTCTTCATTCCTACTCATAATGTCCCTATTATGGGCCTACGAGACCCAAAACTTACGCCCGGAATGATTTGGGACTAAACCAAAAACTTTGAAACACATAGACAATTTTGGCTTAAAACAAGGCTACACGTCCGTGTGAAGGATGGGACACGCCCGTGTGGAATATCACATGCCCGTGTTCCACACCTATGTGGATTTATTTCTCGATTCGAACCTACAGGGGTTTTCACACGGCCGGACACACGCCCGTGTCGCTCACACAGCCACGACACGCCCGTGTCTTAGCCCGTGTGTAAAAACCTTGGCATTTTGTTTATGACGTCATCACCTCATTAAGGTCACACGGCCAAGGCACACACCCGTGTCCTTAGACCGTGTGTTGAATTAAATTCCAAATTTCAGGTGCAGACTTCACACGGCCTAGGCACAAGCCCATGTCCATGGCCGTGCCTCCCACACGGCTGAGACACACGGCCGTGTCTCTGCCCGTGTGTTTACTACTAAGCATACTGACTTGTAAACCTAGCATGCAATGGGACACACGGCCAATCAACACGCCCATGGGGCTAGCCATGTGTCACACACGGCCTAGACACACGCCCGTGTGACTACCCGTGTGGACATTTGAAAGGCTATCTACCAAGCCAAATGCCACCCTACACAGCAAACATACTTATACCAATTCCATCCAACATGTATCATGACTATAAAGCACTTCTAGAGACTCAAAATCAAGACAACCATACAAGCATACACTTAATGAATTTCATCATCATTGAATATATAAACTTGTCAAGTATTGACCCATTTCCAATGACCACCTACAAAATGAATTTAACAACATTCATAGCCAACACTTTGGCTAACAAATATGACATAACAAAATGACCAAGTCCTATACATGTCATATTCAAAATAAATCTAACTTTGCTATACCAAAGAGAAGTTGATAATGTGATTTCCGAACTCCGACGTTCCATGAATTCTTGAGATAACTTGGCAATGCTACAAGGAAAAGGGAAATGAGAGGGGTAAGCATAAAGCTTTGTAAGTTTGCATGAATAAAGACTCATAATGCCATCCAACCATTATATTGAATAAACACAAAGTCTCAAGCACATTTGCCATAACTTACTCATGCTTACTCTTACCATTTACATATCAAGTCTCATATCGTAACATTTCTCCTGAATTACTCACATGCACCTGTATCACTTCACCACATAACTTTAGTACTAATTTCATCTCTATTTTAAGCTTAACTACTTATCCCATTGAATCACTTGGGATACTCAAAGATACATAATCATCATCTTACACACAAACACGACGCCATTGCCACATCCCGGATGCAGTCTTTCATGGGATCACATTTTGATGCCGATGCCATATCCCAGATTTGGTCTTATATGGGATCTCGTTTCGGTGTTGATGCCATATCTCAGATATGGTCTTACACGGGGTTTCATTTCGGTGCCGAGGCCATATCCCAGACATGGTCTTATACGGGACCTTAGCCATCTCAAGTCTTGATGATAATATTCTCTCATTTATTTAAGTCCAACCGGGACTTCAACATCATAGATTTTCATTATTTCATCATTCAACATCATTACTCAAATTCAAAGAAACGATATACATCATCATTAATATCAAACATTTTAAGGCTTAATAATACGATGATGAATTTATTACACACAAACTTACTTCGATTTCAAAATAGGCCAATTTGCCGATCTAGTCCGATACCTTACCCTTTCCTCGGTCAAGGTTAATTCCTCATTCTTCTTGATCTATATTAGCAAATTATCTCATTTAATTATCACATTGATTAATACATTTCAATAATCATACTTGGGCAAAATTACCATTTTGCCCTTAGACTTTCACAAAATGACCATTTTACCCCTAAGCTCGTAATTCGATTCTAATCAAATTTCATCCTCTTACAAGCCTAGATGAACATTTATTTCTCTTATGGTAACCATCAAAACACAATATTTCACACATTTACCTCGTATTTTACAACCTTTACAAAAAGGTCCTTTTTAAGTGTTTTCATGGAAACATCTTTCACCAAAGTTGCCTATCTAACTACTATGATTCATTTTCTTCCATAAAAATGCAGCAAACAACATACATGCTCACATGGAAAACCCCTAAACTTTTAACCATTTTGCAAAATAGTCCCCTCTTTAGCTAGCTCAAGCTTTAGGGGTTTCAAAAGTACAAATATCATCAAGAAAAGCCATTAAAATCACTTACTAGAAAGGTGAAGAGCTTGCTAAAATTTTTGGGTTTTCAAACCTCTATTTGCTGTTAATTTTTAGTGGAATAAGATGAGAGAATAGAAGGATATCATCTTTTCTTTATTTTATTCTATTTCATCAATTTAATCCACCTACTACACCAACTTTGACTAATTTTGACTTCCTTGTCCCCCTATGGCTGGCCACCCTATATCTAAGGGTCAATTTGCACATTAAAGGCCTCCAATTAATATTCTATGGCTATTAGGCACCTTTAACTTGTAAAATAGAACTTTCACACTTTATGCGATTTAGTCCTTTTTCGCGATTAAGCATTAAATCGCTAAAATTAAAGCACCAAAATTTTCATGCATCCATATAATCATGCTATAACTCATAATTTAATATTAAAAATATTTTTATTCAAATTTGAATTAGTGGTTCCGAAACCACTATTCCGACTAGCCCCTAAATCGAGCTGTTAGAATTCTCCCCCTTAAGGATTTTCGTCCCCTAAAATCTTACCGGTGAAAAGGTTGGGATATTGATTTCTCATAGTCTCTTCGGGCTCCCAAGTAGCCTCTTCTACCCCATGTCTTTGTCATAGCACTTTCATAAGGGCTATACTTTTGTTTCTCAACTGTTTGACTTCTCGTGCCAAAATCTTAACCAGCTCTTCGCCATAAGTCATGTCTAGTCTAATCTCTACCTTTGATGGTACAATCACATGCGAAGGGTTTGATCAGTAGCGACGTAACATAGACACGTGGAAGACATCATGAATCTTTTCCAACTCTGGTGGAAAAGCCAAACGATAATCTATCGGCCCTATCCTCTCGGTAATCTCATAAGGCCCGATAAAACGCGGACTCAATTTGCCTTTCCGACCAAATCTGAGGACTTTTCTCCATGGTGATACTTTCAGAAACACTTTATCACCTACTTGGAACTCAATCTCTTTCCTTTTTAAATCTGAATAGGACTTTTGTCTATCTGAGGCAGCTTTCAGACATTCACGTATCACCTTTACCTTCTCTTCAGTTTCTCTGACTAAATCGACCCCATGAATCTGGTTTTCTCTGAGTTCTGTCCAATACAAGGGCGTTCGGCACTTACGTCCATACAATGCCTCATAAGGCACCTTCTTCAAACTTGACTGAAAGCTGTTATTATAGGCAAATTCCACCAATGGTAAGTATTTCTCCCAAGTACCGTGGAATTCCAAAACACAACATCGAAGCATGTCCTCAATTATCTGTATTACTCTCTTTCGCTGCCCATCGGTTTGTGGATGGAAAGCTGTACTGAAGCTCAATTTTGTGCCTAAGGCCTATTGTAACTTTTTTTCCAAAACCGTGACATAAATCTCGGATCTCTATCCAAAATAATTGACAACGGTACTCCGTGAAGTCTTACTATTTCTGACACATACAAATCCGCCAACTTGTCAAGCTAGTAGTCGACCCGTACTGGTATGAAATGGGCTGACTTCATGAGTCTATCCACTACGACCCATACGGCATCTTTCTTTTTCGGTGTCAACGGTAAACCCGTCACGAAGTTCATTGTAATACGGTCCCATTTCCACTCGGGAACCATAATAGGCTAAAGTAGACCCAAAGGTACTTGATGTTCAGCCTTCACTTGTTGACAAATTAGACATTTCGATATAAACTCGGAAATGTCATTCTTCATGCTCAGCCACCAATACCATTTCCTCAAGTCATTATACATCTTCGTGCTGCCTGGATGTACAGACAAACATCCACTATGTGCTTCATGCAGAATCTTCCGGATAAGTTCACCATTTCTGGGTACACAGACCCTATCTCGGAACATCAAACATCCATCTGGACTTATCCGAAAGTCCGACTCGACTTTTGACTCACATTGAGCTCTTTTAGCTTGTAAATCATTGTCGCCTCTCTGGTCTTCACAAATCTCTTGAAGAAACATTGGTCTAGCCCTCAACCTGGCTAGAATAGAACCATCATCTGACAAAATCATCCATGTGTTCATGGCTCTCAGTTCAAACAAGGATATTCTGCTCAAGGCATCGGCGACCACATTCGCCTTACCCGGATGGTAGTCGATCACTAGCTCATAATACTTTATTAGTTCTAACCATCTTCTCTGCCTTAGGTTCAACTCCTTTTGAGTCATCAAATACTTTAGGCTCTTATGATTAGTGAACACCCGACATTTCTCACCATACAAATGGTGTCTCCATATCTTTAGTGCAAATACAATTCCAGCCAACTTCAAATCGTGGGTCAGGTAATTCTTCTCGTGCGACTTTAATTGTCTAAAGGCATACGCAACCACCTTACCCTCTTGTATGAGTACACAACCCAATCCATTTAGGGATGCATCGTTGTAAACCACAAATTCTTTTCCTGGTTCGGGTTGTACTAGAATTGGAGCCTCAGTTAACAACGCCTTTAGTTCCTCAAAACTCTGTTGTCACTTTTCGGTCCATTCAAAATTTACATCTTTTTGAAGCAACCTCATTATCGGAGTAGCTATCACGGAAAATCCCTTGACAAAATGTCTATAGCAGCCAGCTAGGCCCAGAAAACTCCTAACTTCGGTTACATTCCTTTGTGGCTTCCAATCTACAATTGCTGAGATCTTACTCAGGTCGACTCTGATTCCATCTCTCGAGACAATGTGCCCCAAAAACCCAACTTCCTTAAGCCAAAATTCACTTTTACTAAACTTGGCATAAAATTGTTTATCTCTCAAAATTTACAGAACCGTTCTCAAGTGTTCGACATTTCTTTTTCATCCTGAGAGTAGATCAATATATCATCGATAAAAACTACTACAAATTTATCCAAATACGGCCGAAAGATACGATTCATAAAATCCATGAAAACTGCAAGGGCATTTGTTAAACCAAAGGCATAACCAAAAATTCATTGATGGGCTCGAAGCTAACTAATATTTTGACGAAGGCAAGTGCACCTATAGAATAGTAGTATAGCTTTGGTGAGTCCGGAATATTGTATCCTCAAGGACTAAAATTACTAGTAATAACTATATTTTTATTATCTAGCCGAATAATTAAGGGATTTTATTTTTAAAATAAAATTAACTAACTAATTGACTAAATAATTGACTATGAACACGACAGAGAGTGAAGAGAAAAATCGAATGAATAAAAACAATACCCAAGGAAGAATCCACCTAGACTTCACTTATTATTCTGACTCTGAATTAAATGATGTATTCACTTGACTTGATCCGTAGAAATCCCTAAATTATGTTAATATCTCTTTCAAGACTAAGAACAACTGACTCTAGGTTGATTAATTGAAATCTCTTTCTAATTAAAACCCCTATCGTCGCATTAACTCGATCTATGGATTCCCTTATTAGATTTGACTCTAATCCGACAGATTTATGTCATCCTATTTCTAGGGTTGCAATCAACTCCGCTTAATTATGCTAGATCTTCTCTTAAACAGGGACTTTTGCTCCACTGAATAAGCACATCAATCTGGAATTAATATTCCTGAAAACATTAAAACAAGGATTAAGAACACATAATTAAGAACAAGAACAAATATTTATCATGTAATTCGGATTTATTGAATAACAAGATTCATCTAGATTTCATCCTCCCTAGGTATTTAGGGAGTTTAGTTCTTAACGTAAAAGGAAAACATCATAGAATTAAGAAAATAACAAGACATAAAGAACCCAAAAACTTCTAGAGAACTTGATAGAGATCTTCAGTCTTGGAGTGAATCTGCTTTCGAGATGATTCTGACGGCTTCCTTCGAGTAATTTCTTCAATCTACTCTGCGTGCCCTTTTAGGTCTCCCTCTGATGTGTATTTATAGACTTTAGAAGGCTCAGAAACCCTAAAAATTGGCTTTTTCCCCGTGAAAACAAAGCAGGGTACGATAGGGACACGGGCGTGTGATCAACCCGTGTGAGGAGGCCCAGGCTATGTGAGAATTTAAATGGCTCTCGATCGACATGGGCTGGCACACGAGCGTGTGTCCAACCCGCGTGGTTCACACAGGCATGTGTTCAGTCGTGTGGTGCGGGCTTTGGCCATGTAGATCCTTAAGATGGCCCGTTTTGTCCGATTTTGGCCCGTTTTCTGTTCCTTTCGCTCCTCAATGCTCTCCTAAGTATAGAAATACAAATTCAAAGGATTAGGAGCATTGAATTCACCAAATTCTATAAATAATCATCCAAAAACACGCTAAGCGTGGGATTAAAATGTGTTACTTTTATGGTTTATCAAATATCCCCACACTTAAGCGTTTGTTTGTCCTCAAGCAAAATCCTCAACTCACAATTAAAATTAAACTTCCTCAATCCATAATTCTCATCAATAATGTATTATCATAATTCAAAAATAATTTATACATTGATAATTTAACTAAAAGAGTTCTAAAGATTCAAACAATTTAAGTCACAAATTTTTATAGCACGAAAACGTAGGTGTTTCCCCTGACCTAAATAATTACCTTTGATTCAAAACTGACAAGAATTGACATCCTCACTAAAGATTCACTCAAATCACTCAACGTGTTTAAGGTTCAAATTAAGCACTCAAAAGTCAAACATGACAAGTTATTACCATAGGCTTGCATGAAAATCAAATCTCCACCACTATAAAATGAGGTGATACACAAATCAAAAGGTCTTAAAAAGGGTTGTAATGGGGCTTGGGTTAAAGGTGTGGATAATGGCTGAATTAGAGGGTTAGAATCAAGTTTGAATTGACAATTTACCTAACTAGAAAAATGAACTAATACTGAATAATTACATCAATTAAAAACTTATCACTAATAACACGAGCTTCTTCTCAAAATGTGAAATTAACCATTTAAGCTCAGATAAAATAGAACTAATAATGAATATATTTACCAATTTTTTTTTCATGTACAAAAATAAGAAAGAATTTAACAAATGAAATAAAGAACATAGTTAGGCAACTGCTCAACTCAAATCTCGACAAAAAAGGGGCTAATACAATAGAAAAAATTCTCAATGAATCAAAAATAATGGGTTTTGGGTTAATATTAAGAGTGAGTCAAGAAATGGTTTATTAGGCTCAAAGGGGTTTACTAGGGGTTAATTATGAGGGTAGGCTTTTTGGGATAAGTTGTAAAACCTAGGTGCCTTTATCATCTCAGTATATCAAATCAAAAGTGTGGTCCCAATATGCATAATCAAAGCAAGTTCTAGAATAACAAATCAATATTGACACACTCATAACCAATAATAAAGTGAGCAAGAAAAATGTATGCTCTAAAGGGCTCAAAGTCTCACAAAATTTATGGTTCTTGATGTCAACCTTGCAAATTTCAAACTTCAAGATAATATTTAAATTTAGGGAAACAACCTAACAAATTTTTAATTCTGAAAATAGACTTATCATGTTTGATTCTCTAATGTCTTAAAGTTTAAACCATCAATGCACAATTACCTATGACTTAATCCAAAACATATCAATAAAAATCATAAGTTAATAGAAATTTTATTCTAATAGTAATATGAGGAAATTTACTTAAGAACAAGACATAATTCAGGGATTTTCTAATAATACTATAATTAACCTCCCCACACTTAAGATGTACATTGTCCTCAATGTACCATATAAGAATAATAGAAGAGAGGGATAGAAGTGAAACTTCCTGAATTTTGGATGAAATCTGTGGAATAGTTGACGTGGAATTGTAACAAAGTGAAGTGCATAATTCTTAGCAACCAATAAGAAAATAAACACAACTGTGGAAGACGATTAAGGGATTACTTGATTAGGAATATAAAAACTAAAATATAGTTCAGAATATAAAAGATAAGTCTTTTAAAATAAAAACATAAAGGGAAATAGACTAAAAATAAAAATAAAAATAGAAATAAAAATAAAATAACTGGACTCAAAGGTCCTCATCGTCAGACGCGTCGCGAGGTGGCGATATTGAAGAGGAAATATGGAGATGGTGGCATATTTGCTGTAAGGTGGCCTCGAGACTATCGAACTGCTGATAACACTGCTGCTCGAAGTGAGTGAGTCGCTCGGATATGTTAGTCAAAGTAGCAGCAGAAGAGGGAGGTCGGTGACTCGGTGGTGGAGGGTGTTGGGGTTGCGGTGGAGATGGAAAAGGGGTTGGGGTGATGGCAGCACAAAGGAAAAAGGACAGTGGGGAAGGAGAAGAAAGGGAGGAGATTGCGGTGCAAAGGAAGAGGGAAGGGAAAAGAAGAAGAGATGGGGGTGGTTGCCGGTGGCCGGAAGTGCGGCGGGGCTGGAGGGGAAGGCGGCGGTTAGGGTTTGGAAAGTTTGGGAAAAAAGAAAGGAGAAGAAAAGAAAAAGAAAAGACGATTTTTATAGGTGACACAATCGTGTAACGACTCGTGTTGGGCCACACGGCCATGTCACACACCCGTGTGGCTCGAATTCAGCCCGTGTCCATCGCGATTTTGAAGAGCCTAGTATTCACATGGCCTTGGACACACCCGTGTGTCCAGGCCGTGTGGTCCACACGGCCGTGTCGCTCGGCCGTGTGTGAATTCCTTCACTTCTCCCATGCCCGTGTGGAATTCCACACGCCCGTGTGATCGAATAGACGGCCGTGTGTGTTGCCCGTGGAGCCCCCTGACTTGATTTAAATTTTTAAAATTTGAAAAATTAAGCTCCAGTTTTTACACGGCCTAGGACACGCCCGTGTGTCCAGGCTGTGTGGTCCACACGGCTATGTCGCACGCCCGTGTGGAATAAATTTGGACCGTGTCTCTGTCAATTTTTAGGGATTTTAAGCTTCAGGGTCCACACGGCCAAGGACACGCCCGTGTGTCCAGGCCGTGTGGGTGACACGGCCATGTCGCCAAGCCGTGTAGCCCTCTGTCGATTTCTTTAAATTTTAAAAACTAAGTCCCAACATCCACACGGCCAGGGACACGCCCGTGTGTCCAGGCCGTGTGGGTCAAAAACCTGCATTAAAACATGAACGAAAGTAAAAATAAACTAATTAGTAGGGTTAGTGCTCGGGTTGCCTCCCGAGAAGTGCTTGTTTAAAGTCTTAAGCTAGACTTACCTCATGTTTGTCTGGTCATGGTGGTTCGAGGAGTTGACACTCCTCTCTCCTGCTATCAGTTCTAATATCAAAGTAAGGTTTAAGTCGAGTGCTATTTACCTTAAAGGTGCCTAATTTAGAATGATTTATCTCGACCATACCGTGTGGAAAGACATTCAATACCGTAAAAGGAGTTGCTACATTTGCATTAGGCTTTGAAGTGACAACTCGAGGATCCGCTTTGTCCAACAGTACCTGGTCTCCAACCTTGAATTGATTTGTTTCACCTTGAAGCTCATTATGATGTTGTTTAAGTTCTACATAGTGTATCCTTGGTTTCTCCTTAACATGCGTCCACTATTCATCTAGTTCATCGATCTGAAGCCTTCATTCTTCATGAGTTATTCTATTTTTGTTAGTTGAGCTGGACTGTGGCTCTATCACATTTTTTTCGAGGAATTTCCTGCAAAGAAGGTTGAGCCACAAGGTTACTCACATCAAAAGAACTTGCAATATCATCTCGATTACTAGATATCCTAACAGAATCACGAGCTTGGAGTTTAATTGTGTCATCGCCTACACGAAGTATCAATTCACCTGTGCCAACATCTATAATAGTTCTAGCAGTTGCTAAAAAGGGTCATCCTAAGATTAAAGGTGCGTCACTGTCCTCATCCATGTCTAGAACAACAAAGTCAACTGGGAATATAAATTTATCAATTTTTACAAGCACATCCTCAACAATTCCCCTAGGAAATCTAATAGTTTTATCTGCTAGTTGAATGCTCATCCTAGTTTGTTTAGGTTTCCCAAGACCTAGTTGCTTAAACATTTTATAGGGTATGACGTTAATACTCGCCCCTAAATCAGCTAAAGCATTATTAACATCTATACTACCAATTAAATAAGGAATAGTAAAACTCTCTAGATCCTTTAATTTGTTGGGTAGTTTATTTTGTACAATGGCTGAGCAGGCCGCGTTTAGCTCCACGTGCGACGCATCATCTAACTTTCGTTTTTTTGCTAGAAGCTCCTTTAAAAATTTAACTGAGTTGGGCATCTGCGAAAGAGCTTCAATAAATGGTAAGTTAATATGTAATTTTTTCAAGAGTTTAAGAAATTTACCGAATTGTTCATTGGTATGGTCTTTCTTCGTCGCTTTGGGGTATGGCACACGAGGTTTATGCTCTTTACATACCAATTTCTGTGTACTGTGGCTTACCTCAACCTTACCTTTACTTACCACAGGTTCTTGCCTTGTTTCAGATTTAGACTCCACTAACCCTTCTTCGTCGTGCACGGTGATGGCATGGAGTTGCTCCTTTGGGTTAGGTTAGGTATTACTCGGCAAGCTACCTTGTGGTCGTTTTGAGATCAGTTTAGCAAGCTGACCTATTTGGGTCTCGAGCCCTTGAATCGACGCCTGCTGATTTTTGAGTGCTGTCTCGGTGTTTTAAAAACGGGTTTCTGATACTGAGATGAATTTTGTTAGCATCTCCTCAAGGTTCGGCTTCTTCTCCTATTGGTAGGGTTGTTGTTGAAAGCCTGGAGGGGGTTATTGTCTCTGATTTCCTTGACCACCCCATGAAAAATTGGGATGGTTCCTCCAACCTGCATTGTAAGTGTTGCTATAGGGATTATTCTGAGGTCTAGAATTGTTACCCATATAGTGAACTTGCTTATTCTCTGCGCTCGGGTTGTAAGATGGATATTCTGTTGTATTCATCCCTCCTCCATTTGTGTCGCAATGTATCACCGGATGTACCTGCGTAGAAACACATAAACCATCAATCTTTTTGTTTAAGAGTTCTACCTGGTTTGATAACATGGAGACCACGTCGAGGTTGAAAGCACCAGCGGCTTTTGTTGGCTTTGTTCTCGTGACTTGCCACTGATAGTTATTCAGTGACATCTCCTCTATGAATTCATAAGCCTCCTCAGGTGTTTTATTATTCAAAGTTCCACCGGTGGCTGCATCAATCAGCTGTCTAGTTGAGGGGTTCAAACCATTGTAGAAAGTTTGAACCTGTAGCCATAAAGGTAACCCATGGTGAGGGCACCTTCTCAATAAGTCCTTATACCTCTCCCATGCATCGTAAAGAGTTTCTAAATCCATCTGCACAAAAGAAGAGATATCATTCCTCAACTTTTCCATTTTAGCCGGCGAAAAATATTTTAGTAAAACTTTTTCGGTCATTTGTTCCTAAGTAGTGATAGAACATCGTGGTAACGAGTTCAACCACTGTTTAGCTTTATTCTTCAATGAAAAGGGAAACAATCGTAAGCGAATGGCATCATCAAAAATGCCATTAATTTTAAAAGTGTCGCAGAATTCAAGAAAATTTGCTAAATGAGTATTTGGGTCTTCGTCCTGCAAACCATCAAACTGAACAAACTATTGAATCATTTGAATAGTGTTTGGTTTCAGTTCAAAATTATTTGCAGCAATAGTAGGTCTAACAATACTCGATTCAGCCCCAGTTAAATTAGGCTTAGCATAGTCGTACATAGTACGAGGAGCACAATTTTCGGCAAGCACCGGAGGAAGTGGATTATTATCAGCCATCTCCTCGGTAGTATTAGTATCATCCTCTTGCTCTTCCTCTATGTATTGTAAACTTCGCCTTATCTCCCTATAATTTTTGCGAATGGTACTTTCTATCTCACTGTCAAAAAGCAAGGGTCTTGACGGGTTTCTTCTAGTCATAAACTAAAAATACCTGCCAGAAGAAAATAAAAGAAAAGTTAGTAGATTAAAAATAAAAAAAGATATTGCAATAAAAAGAAATAAAAAAATGGCTAAAGTAATAAAAATTAAGCGTTCCTAATATTCTAGTCCCCGGCAACGGCGCCAAAAACTTGATGGGCTCAAAACTAACTAATATTTCGACAAAGGCAAGCGCACCTATCAAACAGTAGTATAGCTTTGGTGAGTCTGGAATATCGTATCCTCAAGGACTAAAATTACTAGTAATAACAATCTCTTTATTATCTAGCTAAATAATTAAGGGATTTTATTTTTAATTTAAAATTAACTAACTAATTGACTAACTAACTGACTATGAACGCGATAGAGAGTGAAGAGAAAAATCGAATGAATAAAGACAATACCCAAGGAAGAATCCACCTAGACTTCACTTATTATTCTGACTCTGAATTAAATGATTTATTCACTTGACTTGATCCATAGAAATCCCTAAATTATGTTAATATCTATTTCAAGACTAAGAACTACTGACTCTAGGTTGATTAATTGAAATCTCTTTCTAATTAAAACCCCTATCGTCGCATTAACTCAATCTATGGATTCCTTTATTAGATTTGACTCTAATCTGGCTGATTTATGTCATCCTATTTCTAGGGTTGCAATCAACTCCGCTTAATTATGCTAGATCTTCTCTTAAACAGGGACTTTTGTTCCACTAAATAAGCACATCAATCTTGAAATAATATTCCTGAAAACATTTAAACAAGGATTAAGAACACATAATTAAGAACAAGAACAAGTATTTATCACGTAATTTAGATTTATTGAATAATAAGATTCATCTAGATTTCATCCTCCCTAGGTATTTAGGGAGTTTAGTTCATAACGTAAAAGGAAAACATCATAGAATTAAGAAATCAACAAGACATAAAAAAACCCAAAAACTTCTAGAGAACTTGATGGAGATCTTCAGTCTTGGAGTGAATCCACTTTCGAGATGATTCTGACGGCTTCCTTTAAGTAAATTCTTCAATCTACTCTGCGTGCCCTTTTAGGTCTCCCTCTGATGTGTATTTATAGACTTTAGAAGGCTCAGAAAACCTAAAAATTGGCTCTCTTTTTTTGCGTGAAAACAAAGCAGGGTACGATAGGGACACGGGCGTGTGATCAACCCGTGTGAGGAGGCCCAAGCCGTGTGAGAATTTAAATGGCTCTCGACCGACACGGGCTGGCACACGGTTGTGTGTCCAGCCCGTGTTGTTCACACGGGCATGTGTTCAGCCGTTTGGTGCGGGCTTTGGCCGTGTGGATCCTTAAGATTGCCCGTTTTGTCCGGTTTTGGCCCGTTTTCCATTCCTTTCACTCCCCTATGCTCTCCTAAGTATAGAAATACAAATTCAAAGGATTAGGAGCATTGAATTCACCAAATTCTATAAATAATTTTCCAAAAACACGCTAAGCGTGGGATTAAAATGTGTTACTTTTATGGTTTATCATTCATAGTGGCCATACCTTGTTCGAAATACAGTTTTCGTCACATCTGACTCATTGACTCTCAACTGATAATATCCGGACCTCAAGTCTATCTTGGAAAATACCGTGGCTCCCTTTAATTGATCAAATAAATCATCGATTCTTGGCAACGGGTACTTGTTCTTCACAGTTACCTTATTGAGCTACTGATAATCTATACATAATCTCATAGAACCATCCTTTCTCTTCACAAATAATACGGGAGCACCCCACGGAGAATAACTCAGTTGTGCGAAGCCTTTATCCGTTAACTCTTGCAACTGTACCTTCATTTCTTTTAGCTCGGTAGGAGCCATTCTGTATGGAGCAATAGAAATAGGGGTAGTACCAGGAGCTAGCTCAATCCCAAATTTAATCTCTCTAACTGGAGGTAGCCCCGGCAATTCCTCCGGAAAAACATCTGGATACTCACATACTATGGGCACTGATTCAATTCTTAACTCTGTCTCCCTAGCATTCATCACAAAGGCAAGGTAAGCTTTGTACCCCTTTCTTAGATATTTCTGTGTCAGCAAGGAAGATATCACTACTGGCAATCTATCTTGCTCATCTGATTCGACACGAATAATATCTTCACTTTCACATTTTAACTCAATAAACTTCCTTCCACAGTTCACTATCACATAATGAATAGTTAACCAAACCATCCCAAGGATGACATCAAATTCATCAAACAAAAATAGCATGAGATTAGCAGGAAAACAATGACCCCTAATCATCAAAGGGAAACCTTTGCATACTCTATCGACCAACACACATTTGCCTAGAGGATTTGACACTCTTATCACAAATTCAGTAGACTCTACAGGAATACTCGTGCTAGAGACTAATTTCATGCAAATATACGAGTGGGTAGATCCCATATCAATCAATGCTATAACATGAGTATCATAAAGAGAAAATGTACTCGTAATCACGTCGGGGGAAGAAGCCTCTTCTCGAGCATGAATGGCATATTTTCTAGTCGGTGCTCTACCCTCAGCTCTTGATGTCTGCTCTCTAGATGTATTCTTGCTACTCATTTCATTTCATGGGTTTCTCTGTGGTCTTCCCCTAGTAGTACTTCCCGGTCTTGTATTCGAAGGCTTCTCTTTCTCACCCGTTTGAAATGTCTTGGTAGGCCATCTTTATATTTTGCTTTTGGATAGTTTCTTATATACGTGTTAAATTTTCTGTGTACAGGGGGGTGCATGTGTGTTTGTAATGGTAGAGCTTTTCCTGTGAACGGGATTAAACCTTTGAAATCTAAAAAAAACAAATTAAGGTTTTTTTTTGTTGAGAAACAAAAAGCTAATTTAGTAGTTAATGTTTTGTCTTATAATAAATGTAAATTCAATTGGACATTTTCCCATTAATTGGTGGTGGTGGATAACGCGTGGATGATATGCTAAATAGTTCATCTTTTTGTCTTTAAGGTTTCATACCAATTGTCATTTTTGACAGCATTGCTATTCGAAAAATTGCATGCAACAGCCAGAGCTGCGCTGTTATGTTCTCACAATTTTGACTTGGTCAAATTCTATACGTCTTTGTATAATGACTTTTTATATTATCCATATTATATAGTTTATATCATGAGTACAGTGTAGTGCGTGTGTGAACAAAATGGCAGCCACTAAAACACTGTGTCGGTTACTGTTTACATGAGTAGGTGGCAGTCTTCATGGGCCAAACCTTATATCACGAGATCCTCAAACTTAGGTTACCAGATTCTCAATGGAACCATTTGAAGATCAGCTTAGCATTGTTTGGTTGGAAGCTCGAATAACAGATGTCGTTGCAATTCTTGCACAATTTTGTACATCATCTTCCCTTCCCCCCAGCCGAGAAGATTGATCGGCATGGTAGACACGATATGGGCAAGTGGTCCGATTGTGGCCAGATGTTCAGCACACTCCACAATGTTCAGGTTTGCTCATCTCCCTAACATCCATGTCACTACGAATCCTCATCATATGTGGTCAACCTTTAGGATGCCTATGGAGTTGTTGGTCTGGCAGCATCTTAAATGCAGGTGGTGGTACTTTCCAATTTGAGACATCTGGCATTACGGGAAACTCATTCCCCTAGATACACAATGTGCGTCGTAGCGTGTAGACTTTTTCTATGAATTTTTCGGCATTTAGATTAGCAATCGTACACACTCATGGACATGCACACACGGATATCGAAGGGTTTGAAACTTCCCGCACTTGCAGCGCCTATTACGAAGATCAACTGCGTAGGACCTGGGTGGAACTCTCGCACAACGAATGATGTACTCTTGCACCTGGAAAGATTCCATTTCCCAGGAATACAGTTCTGCATTCATCGATTGCACCCTCCGAGCATTGATTTCACGACCTTCCTAACCTCCTCAATGTACACGTGCCCAGCCTCCATTTGCTTCATTTGTCTCAGTCCCATTCTTGGCATTAATGTGGCAAGCCTGTAGAACCACAATGCCAGAACCTAAAAATACAAGAACAAAAAATAATTTTTATTGGTTCTGACCACCAACATCACGGGATAAAAAAAATTTACTTACAAGGGTGCCAGCCACCATTGTGTCGGCACTAAAAATTATCGAAAAAAAATTGTAACATATTTTTGGCGATGTCGACCACCTGGATGCCAGCACCTCATAAAAAATATTTTTTTACCCAGATAATACCTTTATTTTATGAGACACCTGGATGTATCCAAATCTTTAGTCCAAATACAATTCCAGCCAACTCCAAATCGTGGGTCGGGTAATTCTTCTCGTGCGGCTTTAATTGTCTAGAGGCATACGCAACCACCTTACCCTCTTGCATGAGTACAAAACCCAATCCATTCAGGGATGCATCGCTGTAAACCGCAAACTCTTTTCCTGGTTCGGGTTGTACTAGAACTGGAGCCTCAGTTAACAACGCCTTTAGTTCCTCAAAACTCTGTTGGCACTTTTCGATCCATTCAAACTTTATATCTTTTTGAAGCAACCTCGTTATTGGAGTAGCTATCACGGAAAATCCCTTGACAAAACGTCTATAGTAGCCAGCTAGGCCTAGAAAACTCCTAACTTCTGTTACATTCCTTGGTGGCTTCCAATCTACAATTGCTGAGATCTTACTCGGGTCGACTCTGATTCCATCTCCCGAGACAATGTGCCCCAAAAACCCAACTTCCTTAAGCCAAAATTCACTTTTACTAAACTTGGCATACAATTGTTTATCTCTCAAAATTTGCAGAACCGTTCTCAAGTGTTTGACATGTTCATTTTCATCCCGAGAGTAGATCAATATATCATCGATAAAAACTACTACAAATTTATCCAAATACGGCCGAAAGATACGATTCATCAAATCCATGAAAACTGCATGGGCATTTGTTAAACCAAAGGCATGACCAAAAATTCATTAATAGGCTCGAAACTAACTAATATTTTGACAAAGGCAAGCGCACCTATCGAACAGTACTATAGCTTTGGTGAGTCCGGAATATCGTATCCTCAAGGACTAAAATTACAAGTAATAACTATATTTTTATTATCTAGTCGAATAATTAAGGGATTTTATTTTTAATCTAAAATTAACTAACTAATTGACTAACTAATTGACTATGAACGCGACAGAGAGTGAAGAGAAAAATCAAATGAATAAAGACAATACCCAAGGAAGAATCCACCTAGATGACTCTGAATTAAATGATTTATTCACTTGACTTGATCTGTAGAAATCCCTAAATTATGTTAATATCTCTTTCAAGACTAAGAACAACTGATTCTAGGTTGATTAATTGAAATCTCTTTCTAATTAAAACCCCTATCGTCACATTAACTCGATCTATGGATTTTTATTAGATTTGACTCTAATCCGGCAGATTTATGTCATCCTATTTCTAGGGTTGTAATCAACTCCGCTTAATTATGCTAGATATTCTCTTAAACAGGAACTTTTGCTCCACTGAATAAGCACATCAATCTTGAATTAATATTCCTGAAAACATTAAAACAAGGATTAAGAAAACATAATTAAGAACAAGAACTATTATTTATCACGAAATTCAAATTTATTGAATAATAAGATTCATCTAGATTTCATCCTCCCTAGGTATTTAGGGAGTTTAGTTCATAACGTAAAAGGAAAACATCATAGAATTAAGAAAATAACAAGACATAAAGAACCCAAAAACTTCTAGAGAACTTGATGGAGATCTTCAGTCTTGGAGTGAATACGCTTTCGAGATGATTCCGACGGCTTCCTTCGAGTAATTTCTTCAATCTAATCTGCGTGCCCTTTTAGGTCTCCCTCTAATGTGTACTTATAGACTTTAGGAGGCTTAGAAACCCTAAAAATTGGCTTTTTTCGCGTGAAAACAAAGCAGGGTACGATAGGGACACAGGCGTGTGATCAACCCGTGTGAGGAGGCCCAGGCCATGTGAGAATTTAAATGGCTCTCGATCGACATGGGCTGGCACACAAGTGTGTGTCAAACCCGTGTGGTTCACACAGGCATGTGTTCAGCCGTGTGGTGCGGGCTTTGGCCGTGTGGATCCTTAAGATGGCCCGTTTTGTCCGATTTTGGCCCGTTTTCTGTTCCTTTCGCTCCTCAATGCTCTCCTAAGTATAGAAATACAAATTCAAAGGATTAGGAGCATTGAAATCACCAAATTCTATAAATAATCATCCAAAAACATGCTAAGCGTGGGATTAAAATGTGTTACTTTTATAGTTTATCAAATATCCCCACACTTAAGCGTTGGCTTGTCCTCAAGCAAAATCCTCAACTCACAATTAAAATTAAACTTCCTCAATCCATAATTCTCATCAATAATGTATTATCATAATTCACAAATAATTTACACATTGATAATTTAACTAAAAGAGTTCTAAAGATTCAAACAATTTAAGTCACAATTTTTTATAGCATGAAAACGTAGGTGTTTCCCCTTACCTAAATAATTACCTTTGATTCAAAACCGACAAGAATTGACATCCTCACTAAAGATTCACTCAAATCACTCAACTTGTTTAAGGTTCAAATTAAGCACTCAAAAGTCAAACATGACAAGTTATTACCATAGGCTTGCAAGAAAATCAAATCTCCACCACTATAAAATGAGGTGATACACAAATCAAAAGGTCTTAAAAAGGGTTGTAATGGGGCTTGGGTTAAAGGTGTGGATAAAGGCTGAATTAGAGGGTTAGAATCGAGTTTGAATTGACAATTTACCTAACTAGAAAAATGAACTAATACTGAATAATTACATCAATTAAAAACTTATCACTAATAACACGAGCTTCTTCTCAAAATGTGAAATTAACCGTTTAAGCTCAGATAAAATAGAACTAATAATGAATATATTTACCAATTTTTTTTTTCATGTACAAAAATAAGAAAGAATTTAGCAACTGAAATAAAGAACATAGTTAGGCAACTGCTCAACTCAAATATCGACAAAAAAGGGGCTAATACAATAGGAAAAATTCTCAATGAATCAAAAATAATGGGTTTTGGGTTAATATTAAGGGTGAGTCAAGAAACGGTTTATTAGGCTCAAAGGGGTTTACTAGGGGTTAATTATGAGGGTAGGCTTTTTGGGATAAGTGGGTTAAAACCTAGGTGCCTTTATCATCTTAGTATATCAAATCAAAAGTGTGGTCTCGATATGCATAATCGAAGCAAGTTCTAGAATAACAAATCAATATTGACACACTCATAACCAGTAATAAAGTGAGCAAGAAAAGTGTATGCTCTAAAGGGCTCAAAGTCTCACAAAATTTAAGGTTCTTGATGTCAACCTTGCAAATTTCAAACTTCAAGATAATATTTAAATTTAGGGAAATAACCTAACAAATTTTTAATTCTGAAAATAGACTTATCATGTTTGATTCTCTAATGTCTTAAAGTTTAAACCATCAATGCACAATTACCTATGACTTAATCCAAATCATATCAATAAAAATCATAAGTTAATAGAAATTTTATTCTAATAGTAATATGAGGAAATTTACTTAAGAACAAGACATAATTCAGGGATTTTCTAATAATACTATAATTAACCTCCCTACACTTAAGATGTACATTGTCCTCAATGTACCATATAAGAATATCAGAAGAGAGGGATAGAAGTTAAACTTCCTAAATTTTGGATGAAATCTGTGGAATAGTTGACGTGGAATTGTAACAAAGTGAAGTGCATAATTCTGAGCAACTAATAAGAAAATAAACACAACTATGGAAGACGATTAAGGGATTACTCGATTAGGAATATAAAAACTAAAATATAGTTCAGAATATAAAAGATAAGTCTTTTAAAATAAAAACATAAAGGGAAATAGACTAAAAATAAAAATAAAAATAGAAATAAAAAATAGAAATAAAAATAAAAATAAAATAACTGGACTCAAAGGTCCTCATCGTCAGACGCGTTGCGAGGTGGCGATGCTGAAGAGGAAATATGGAGATGGTGGCATATTTGCTGTAAGGTGGCCTCGAGACTGTCGAACCGCTGATAACACTGCTACTCGAAGCGAGTGAGTCGCTCGAATATGTCGGTCAAAATAGCACCAAAAGTAAGAGGTCGTTGACTCGGTGGTGGAGGGTGTTGGGGTTGCGGTGGAGATGGAAAAGGGGTTGGGGTGATGGCGGCGCAAAGGAAAAAAGACAGTGGGGAAGGAGAAGAAAGGGAGGAGATTTCGGTGCAAAGGAAGAGGGAAGGGAAAAGAAGAAGAGATGGGGGTGGTTGCCGATGGCCGAAAGTGCGACGGGGCTAGAGAGGAAGGCGGCGGCTAGGGTTTGGGAATTTTGGGAAAGAAGAAAAGAGAAGAAAAGAAAAAGAAAAGAGGATTTTTATAGGTGACACGGTCGTGTAACGGCCCGTGTTGGGCCACACGGCCGTGTCACACGCCCGTGTGGCTCGAATTCAGCCCGTGTCCGTCGCGATTTTGAAGAGCCTAGTATTCACACGGCCTTGGACACGCCCGTGTGTCCAGGCCGTGTGGTCCATACGGCCGCGTCGCACGGCCATGTGCGAAGTCCTTCGCTTCTCCCACGCCCGTGTGGAATTCCACACGCTCGTGTGATCGAATACACGGCCGTGTGTGTTGCCCGTGGAGCCCCATGACTTGATTTAAATTTTTAAAATTTGAAAAATTAAGCTCTAGTTTTCACACGGCCTAGGACACGCCCGTGTGTCCAGGCCGTGTGGTCCACACGGCCATGTCGCACGCCCGTGTGGAAGAAATTTGGATCGTGTCTCTGTCGATTTTTGGGGATTTTAAGCTTTAGGGTCCACACGGCCAAGGACACGCCCATGTGTCCAGGCCATGTGGGTGACACGGCCATGTTGCCAAGCCATGTAGCCCTCTATCGATTTCTTTAAATTTTAAAAACTAAGTCCCAACATCCACACGGCCAGGGACACGCCCGTTTGTCCAGGCCGTGTGGGTCAAAAACCTACATTAAAATATGAACAAATGTAAAAATAAACTAATTAGTAGGGTTAGTGCTCGGGTTGCCTCCCGAGAAGTGCTTGTTTAAAGTCTTATGCTAGACTTACCTCATGTTTGTCTGGTCATGGTGGTTCGAGGAGTTGACACTCCTCTCTCCTGCTATCAGTTCTAATATCAAAGTAAGGTTTAAGTCGAGTGCTATTTACCTTAAAGGTGCCTAATTTAGAATGATTTACCTCGACCGTACTATGTGGAAAGACATTCAGTACCGTAAAAGGAGTTGCTCCGTTTGCATTGGGCTTTGAAGTGACAAGTCAAGGATCTGCTTTGTCCAACAGTACTTGGTCGCCAACCTTGAATTGATTTGTTTCACCTTGAAGCTCGTTATGATGTTTTTTAAGTTCTACATCGTATATCCTTGGTTTGTCCTTAACATGCGTCTTCCATTCGTCTAGTTCATCGATCTGAAGCCTTTGTTCTTCATGAGTTATTCTATTTTTGCTAGTTGAGCTAGACTGTGGCTCTATCACATTTTTTCGAGGAATTTCCTGCAAAGAAAGTTGAGCCACAAGGTTACTCACGTCAAAAGAACTTGCAATATCATCCCGATTACTAGATATCCTAACAGAATCACGAGCTTGGAGTTCAATTGTGTCATCGCCTACACGAAGTATCAATTCACCTGTGCCAACATCTATAATAGTTCTAGTAGTTGCTAAAAAGGGTCGTCCTAAGATTAAAGGTGTGTCACTGTCCTCATCCATGTCTAGAACAACAAAGTCAACTGAGGATATAAATTTATAAATTTTTACAAGCACATCCTCAACAATTCCCCTAGGAAATCTAATAGTTTTATCTGCTAGTTGAATGCTCATCCTAGTTTGTTTAGGTTTCCCAAGACCTAGTTGCTTAAACATTTTATAGGGCATGACGTTAATACTCGCCCCTAAATCAGCTAAAGCATTATTAACATCTAAACTACCAATTAAATAAGGAATAGTAAAACTCCCTGGATCCTTTAATTTGTTGGGTAGTTTATTTTGTAAAATGGCTGAGCAGACCGCGTTTAGCTCCACGTGCGACGCATCATCTAACTTCCGTTTGTTTGCTAGAAGCTCCTTTAAAAATTTAAATGAGTTGCGCATCTGCGAAAGATCTTCAATAAACGGTAAGTTAATATGTAATTTTTTCAAGAGTTTAAGAAATTTACCAAATTGTTCATTGGTATGGTCTTTCTTCGTCACATTGGGGTATGGCACACGAGGTTTATGCTCTATACATACCGGTTTCTGTGTACTGTGGCTTACCTCAACCTTACCTTTACTTACCACAGGTTCTTGCCTTGGTTCAAATTCAAATTCCACTAACCCTTCTTCGTCGTGCACGGTGATGGCATGGAGTTGCTCCTTTGGGTTAGGTTCGGTATTACTCGGCAAGCTACCTTGTGGTCATTTTGAGATCAGCTTAGCAAGCTGACCTATTTGGATCTCGAGCCCTTGAATCGATGCTTGCTAATTTTTGAGTGCTGTCTCGATGTTTTGAAAATGGGTTTCTGATACCGAGATGAATTTTGTTAGCATTTCCTCAAGGTTCGGCTTCTTCTCCAATTGGTAGGGTTGTTGTTGAAAGCCTGGAGGGGGTTGTTGTCTCTGATTTCCTTGACCACCCCATGAAAAATTGGGATGGTTCCTCCAACCTGCATTGTAAGTGTAGCTATAGGGATTATTCTGAGGTCTAGAATTGTTACCCATATAGTGAACTTGTTCATTCTCTGCGCTCGGGTTGTAAGATGGATATTCTGTTGTATTCATCCCTCCTCCATTTGTGTCGCAATGCATCACCGGATGTACCTGCGTAGAAACACATAAACCATCAATCTTTTTGTTTAAGAGTTCTACCTGGTTTGATAACATGGAGACCGTGTCGAGGTTGAAAACACCAGCGGCTTTTGTCGACTTTGTTCTCATGACTTGCCACTGATAGTTATTCTGTGACATCTCCTCTATGAATTCATAAGCCTCCTCAGGTGTTTTATTATTCAGAGTTCCTCCGGCGGCTGCATCAATCAGCTGTCTACTTGAGGGGTTCAAACCATTGTAGAAAGTTTGAACCTGTAGCCATAAAGGTAACCCATGGTGAGGGAACCTTCTCAATATGTCCTTATACCTCTCCCATGCATCGTAAAGAGTTTCTAAATCCATCTGCACAAAAGAAGAGTTATCAATATTTTAGTAAAAATTTTTCGGTCATTTGTTCCCAAGTAGTGATAGAACCTCGTGGTAACGAGTTCAACCACTGTTTAGCTTTATTCCTCAATGAAAAGGGAAATAATCGTATGCGAATGGTATCATCAGAAACGCCATTAATTTTAAAAGTGTCACAAATTTTGAGAAATTTTGCTAAATGAGTATTTGGGTCTTCGTCCTGCAAACCATCAAACTGAACAAACTATTGAATCATTTGAATAGTGTTAGGTTTCAGTTCAAAATTATTTGCAGCAATAGCAGGTCTAACAATACTCGATTCAGCCCCAGTTAAATTAGGCTTAGCATAGTCGTACATAGTACAAGGAGCAGGATTTTTGGCAACCACCGGAGGAAGCGGATTATTATCAGCCATCTCTTCGGTAGTATTAGTATCGTCCTCTTTCTCTTCCTCTATGTATTCTAAACTTCGCCTTATCTCCCTACGATTTCTGCGAATGATACTTTCTATCTCACTGTCAAAAAGCAAGGGTCCTGACGGGTTTCATCTAGTCATAAACTAAAAATACCTGCCGGAAGCAAATAAAAGAAAAGTTAGTAGATTAAAAATAAAAAAAATTACAATAAAAAGAAATAAAAAACTGGCTAAAGTAATAAAAATTAAGCGTTCCTAATATTCTAGTCCCCGGCAACGGCGCCAAAAACTTGATGGGCTCGAAACTAACTAATATTTCGACAAAGGCAAGCGCACCTATCGAATAGTAGTATAGCTTTGGTGAGTCCGGAATATCGTATCCTCAAGGACTAAAATTGCTAGTAATAACTATCTTTTTATTATCTAGCTGAACAATTAAGGGAATTTATTTTTAATCTAAAATTAACTAACTAATTGACTACGAACGCGACAGAGAGTGAAGAGAAAAATCGAATGAATAAAGACAATACCCAAGGAAGAATCCACCTAGACTTCACTTATTATTCTGACTCTGAATTAAATGATTTATTCACTTGACTTGATCCGTAGAAATCCCTAAATTATATTAATTTCTCTTTCAAGACTAAGAACAACTGACTCTAGGTTGATTAATTGAAATCTCTTTCTAATTAAAACCCCTATCGTCGTATTAACTCGATTTATGGACTCCCTTATTAGATTTGACTCTAATCTGGCAGATTTATGTCATCCTATTTCTAGGGTTGCAATCAACTCCGATTAATTATGCTAGATCTTCTCTTAAAAGGGACTTTTGCTCCTCTGAATAAGCACATCAATCTTGAATTAATATTCCTAAAAACATTAAAACAAGGATTAAGAACACATAATTAAGAACAAGAACAAGTATTTATCACGTAATTAAGATTTATTTAATAATAAGATTTATCTAGATTTCATCCTCCCTAGGTATTTAGGGAGTTTAGTTCATAACGTAAAAGGAAAACATCATAGAATTAAGAAAACAACAAGACATAAAGAACCCAAAAACTTCTAGAGAACTTGATGGAGATCTTCAGTCTTGGAGTGAATCCGCTTTCGAGATGATTTCGACGGCTTCCTTCGAGTAATTTCTTCAATCTACTCTGCGTGCCCTTTTAGGTCTCCCTCTGATGTGTATTTATAAACTTTAGAAGGCTCAGAAACCCTAAAAATTGGTTTTTTTTGCGTGAAAAGAAAGCAGGGTACGATAGGGACACGGGCATGTGATCAACCCGTGTGAGGAGGCCCAGGCCGTGTGAGAATTTAAATAGCTCTCGATCGACACGGGCTGGCACACGGGCGTGTGTCCAGCCCGTGTTGTTCACACGGGCATGTGTTCAACTGTGTGGTGCGGGCTTTGGCTGTATGGATCCTTAAGATGGCCCGTTTTGTTCAGTTTTGGCCCATTTTCCGTTCCTTTCGCTCCCTTATGCTCTCCTAAGTATAGAAATACAAATTCAAAGGATTGGGAGCATTGAATTCACCAAATTCTATAAATAATCATCCAAAAACACGCTAAGCGTGGGATTAAAATGTGTTACTTTTATGGTTTATCATTCATAGTGGCCATACCTTGTCCGAAATGAAGTTTTCGTCACATCTGAGTCCTTGACTCTCAACTGATAATATCCAGACCTTAAGCCTATCTTGGAAAATACCGTGGCTCCCTTCAATTGATCAAATAAATCATCGATTCTTGGCAACGGGTACTTGTTCTTCACAGTTACCATATTGAGCTGTCGATAATCTATACATAATCTCATAGAACCATCCTTTTTCTTCACAAATAATACGGGAGCACCCCACAGAGAATAACTCGGTCTTGCGAAGCCTTTATCTGTTAACTCTTGCAACTGTACCTTCAGTTCTTTTAGCTCGGTAGGAGCCATTCTGTATGGAGCAATAGAAATGGGGCGTATGCAGAGCTAGCTCAATCCCAAATTCAATCTCTCTAACTGGAGGTAGCCCCGGCAATACCTCCGGAAAAACATCTGGATACTCACATACTATGGGCACTGATTCAATTCTTAACTCTGTCTCCCTAGCATTCATCACAAAGGCAATATAAGCTCCTACCCCTTTCTTAGATATTTCTGAGTCAGCAAGGAAGATATCACTACTGGCAATCTTTCTTGCTCATCTGATTCGACACGAATAAGATCTCCACTTTTACATTTTAACTTAATAAACTTCCTTCCACAGTTCACTATCACATAATGAATAGTTAACCAAACCATCCCAAGGATGACATCAAGTTCATCAAACGGCAATATCATGAGATTAGCAGGAAAACAATGACCCCTAATCATCAAAGGGAAACCTTTGCATACTCTATCGACCAACACACATTTGCCTAGGGGATTTGACACTCTTATCACAAATTCAGTAGACTCTACAGGCATACTCATGCTAGAGACTAATTTCATGCAAATATACAAGTGGGTAGATCCCGGATCAATCAATGCTATAACATGAGTATCATAAAGAGAAAATGTACTCGTAATCATGTCGGGGGAAGAAGCCTCTTCGCGAGCACGAATGGCATATGTTCTAGCCGGTGCTCTACCCTCAGCTCTTGCTGTCTGCTCTCTAGATGTATTCTTGCTACTCATTTCATTTCCCGGGTTTCTCTGTGGTCTTCCCCTAGCAGTACTTCCCGGTCTTGCATTCGAAGGCTTCTCTTTCTCACCGGCCTCGGGGCAATCTTTGATAAAATGGTCTAGAGATCCACACTTGAAGCAAGCCTTTTCATTTGCTCGACACTCAGCGGGATGACGTCTGCCACACTGTGGGCATTCCAGTCTACTCAGTCGAGCGTTGCCAACACTAGCAACCAAAGTGGTCTGAGCTTTAGACCCCGAGTACTGTCCACCCTTACTTCTACTTGAAAATCCAGCTGGGGTAGCTGATCGAACAGTAAAATCTCTTGACTTCTTGGATGAGGATTGGAATGACTTGCCTAACTATCTCTTCTTCGAGCCGCGAGACTCAATTTCAGCTTTCTTTTTCTCTTTGACTAGTTCCTTAGCCTTACAGGCTCGATCTACCAGCACCACAAACTTTTTTAGTTCGAGGACACCAACAAACAAACGGACATCCTCATTTAACCCATCCTCAAATCTTTTGCACATGACGGCTTCTGTCGACACACACTCTCGAGCGTATTTGCTGAGCCTTACGAACTCACGCTCATATTCGGCCACTGTCATTCGACCTTGCTTTAGCTCCAAGAACTCCTTTCTTTTCTGGTCGATGAACCTTTGACTAATGTACTTCTTCCAGAATTCCTCTTGGAAGAATTCCCAATTAACGCTCTCCCTTGGTACCACTGAAACAAGGGTGTTCCACCACTGATAGGTCGAATCTCTCAAGAGAGATACCGCACACTTTATGCACTCCTCATGCGTGCACGACAACTCATCGAATACCCTGATGGTATTCTCAAGCCAGAATTCTGCCCTCTCCGGATCATCATTCTTGCTAGCCCAAAATTCCTCGGCTCTTTGTTTCCGGATCTTACCAACCGGAGGCCTTTCTCTTCTTACTACCTCTACCACTTGAGGAGCTACAGGAGCGGGTTGAGGAATAGGTGGGGGTGGAGGGGGTTGAGCATTAGGATTTGCTCGAATATACTCGGTGTACCAATTTCTCATCATATAGAAAAAAGCTTCTCGAGCCTCTTCTCCCTGATCTAAAGTCTCGGGTTTACTCTCTACTGGCGTGGTCCCTTATGCGGGAGCCGGCGCATTACTCACAGCATCATCGACTGTAGTTCGATCGGGATCCATTACTATATAAAAATACAATTTAAAACGTTAGGAGTCGTCACACTATCATTATGGAAATACTCATACATATGGCATGTATAGCTAGACTCTACTTATGCTACGTTAGTCCAAGAATCGACTAAACTGTAGCTCTGATACCACTAAATGTAACACCCATTACCCGTGTTCAAAGCCGAAACCGGATACGAGGCATTACCTAACTCAACTTGCTTAAACATACAACATCGGGCCATAAAATTTCGTTTAGGGGACTCTTCATCCCTACTCATAATGTCCCTATTATGGGCCTACGAGACCCAAAACTTACGCCCGAAATGATTCGAGACTAAACCAAAAACTTTGAAACACATAGACAAATTTGGCTTAAAATAGGCCAACACGCCCGTGTGAAGGATGGGACACGCCCGTGTGGAATATCACATGCCCGTGTTCCACACCAGTGTGGATTTATTTCTCAATTCGAACCTACAGGGGTTTTCAAACGGCCGGACACACGCCCGTGTCCTTGGCCCGTGTCCCTCACACGGCCACGACACGCCCGTGTCTTAGCCCATGTGTAAAAACCTTGGCATTCTGTTTATGATGTCATCACCTCATTAAGGTCACACGGCCAAGGCACACACCCGTGTCCTTAGACCGTGTGTCGAATTAAATTCCAAATTTCAGATGCAGACTTCACACGGCCTGGGCACACGCCCATGTCCATGGCCGTGCCTCCGACACGGCTGAAACACACGACAGTGTCTCTGCCCGTGTGTTTACTACTGAGCATACTGACTTGTAAACCTAGCATGCAAGGGGACACACGGCCAATCAACACGCCCATGGGGCTGGCCGTGTGTCACACACGGCCTAGATACACGCCCGTGTAACTACCCGTGTGGACATTTGAAAGGCTATCTACCAAGCCAAATGCCACCCTACACAGCAAACATACTTATACCAATTCCATCCAACATGTATCAAGACTATAAAGCACTTCTAGAGACTCAAAATCAAGACAACCATACAAGCATACACTTAATGAATTTCATCATCATTGAATATATAAACTTTTCAAGTATTGGCCCATTTCCAATGACCACCGACAAAATGAATTTAACAACATTCATAGCCAACACTTAGGCTAACAAATATGACATAACAAAATGACCAAGTCCTGTACATGCCATATTCAAAATAAATCTAACTTTGCTATACCAAAGAGAAGTTGATAGTGTGATTTCCGAACTCCGACGTTCCATGAATTCTTGAGCTAACTTGGCAATGCTACAAGGAAAAGGGAAATGAGAAGGGTAAGCATAAAGCTTAGTAAGTTTGCATGAATAAAGACTCATAATGCCATCCAACCATTATATTGAATAAACACAAAGTCTCAAGCACATTTGCCATAACTTACTCATGATTACTCTTACCATTTACATATCAAGTCTCATATCGTAACATTTCTCGTGAATTACTCACATGCACCTGTATCACTTCACCACATAACTTTAGTACTAATTTCGTCTCTATTTTAAGCTTAACTACTTATCCCATTGAATCACTTGGGATACTCAAAGATACATAATCATCATCTTACACACAAACACGACGCCATTGCCACATCCCGGATGCGGTCTTACATTGGATCATATTTCGGTGCCGATGCCATATCCCGAATATGGTCTTATACGGGATCTCATTTCGGTGTCGATGCCATATCCCGGATATGGTCTTATACGATTTTTATATTCAATACCGATGCCATATCCCAGATATGGTCTTACACGGGGTTTTATTTCGGTGCCGAGGCCATATCCCAAACATGGTCTTATACGGGACCTTACCCATCTCAAGTCTTGATGATAATATTCTCTCATTTATTTAAGTCCAACCGGGACTTCAACATCATAGATTTTCATTATTTCATCATTCAACATCATTACTCAAATTCATAGAAACGATATACATCATCATTAATATTAAACATTTTAAGGCTTAATAATACGATTATGAATTTATTACACACAAACTTACCTCGATTTCAAAATAGGCCAATTTACCGATCTAGTCCGATACCTTGCCCTTTCCTTGGTCAAGGTTAATTCCTCGTTCTTCTTGATCTATATTAGCAAAATAGCTCATTTAATTATCACATTGATTAATACATTTCAATAATCATACTTGGGCAAAATTACCATTTTGCCCTTAGACTTTCACAAAATGACCATTTTACCCCTAAGCTCGTAATTCAATTCTAATCGAATTTCCTCCTCTTACAAGCCTAGATGAACATTTATTTCTCTTATGGTAACCATCAAAACTCAATATTTCACACATTTACCTCCTATTTTACAACCTTTACAAAAAGGTCCTTTTTAGGTGTTTTCATGGAAACATCTTTCACCAAAGTTGTCTATCTAACTACTATGATTCATTTTCTTCCATAAAAATGCAGCAAAAAATATAGATGCTCACATGGCAAAGCCCTAAACTTTTAACCATTTTGCAAAATAGTCCCCTCTTTAGCTAGCTTAAGCTTTAGGGGTTTCAAAAGTAAAAATATCATCAAGAAAAGCCATTAAAATCACTTACTAGAAAGGTGAAGAGCTTGCTGAAATTTTTGGGTTTTCAAACCTCTATTTGCTGCTAATTTTTGGTGGAAGAAGATGAGTGAATAGAAGGATATCATCTTTTCTTTATTTTATTCTATTTCATCAATTTAATCCACCTACTACACCAACTTTGACTAATTTTGACTTCCTTGTCCCCCTATGGCCGGCCACCCTATATCTAAGGGTCAACTTGCACATTAAAGGCCTCCAATTAATATTCTGTGGCTATTAGGCACCTTTAACTTGTAAAATAGAACTTTCGTACTTTATGCGATTTAGTACTTTTTCGCGATTAAGCATGAAATCGCTAAAATTAAAGCACCAAAATTTTCATGCACCCATATAATCATGCTATAACTCATAATGTAATATTAAAAATAATTTTTGTCAACTTTGGATTAGTGGTTCCGAAACCACTATTCTGACTAGCCCCTAAATCGGGTTGTTACACTATTCACATTGAACCTATTCAGCTAGCAACGTTTTTCACACCTTGGTGGCTACTCAAATCACCTTTTTCACACCTCAAGGCCGATTGAATTCAAGTGTTCACACAAGGGACTGTTTGTGCGCCTAAGCTGCCTTTATTATGGCTACTGCTGCTTGTTCGGTTGCCCAAGGAAGAATTGAAAGCTGATCATAACTCTTTGGCTGATCAAATGCAGCTTCATTCAGCTCATTCTTCACTTCAATTAATTAAGCTGGTCTAGGAAGCATTGAAGGACGTTTTTAAGCAGGAGTTAAGAAGTTTCAGCCCATTAATCAACTTAATTAAACTCCAACTAAATGTAGGCTTTTAGATGCTGTCCATTGGTGTCTCCCATGCTAGGAAACTTCAAGGAAGCTTCCAAGGACGTTCAAGAAACTTCAAGGAAATTTCCAGCCTCTTTTAGCTTTAATTTGTTGTCCATTCAGCACCCTTAATTGCCTATTCGGCTATCCCATGTAAAGGATATAAATATGTAGCTCAATTCACTTTGTAGGGACTTTTTGGCCATTTTTATTGAATGAAACTTTGTTTCTGTGAGGTTAACTTCCTCTCTATTTTCGTACGAGTCTCGAGTGACTTATCTAGCTTGCTAGTGGCGTCAACCTGAACTTGTTTCTGAACTTATCACCAACCTTTTGGTGTGACGTTCATCTATCCTTCTATCGAACCATCTTTCCACCTTAAACAATATAAGAACCGGGGTGACACTCGTTATAGTGTTGAATCGTTCTTGACGTTTAAGTTCACTTTTCCATCCCATCCAATTATCTTTCATCTTTTATTTCTTGTTAGCCGACTTCTCCTATCTCTCTTTTAGCCCTTTGAACATATTTCATCATATACCTTTATACTTAGCCAAAATACACCTTTCTCACAACACCGAACGAAACTTCTCGTCGACGATCGGGCAACTTAGGTGACTCGACTCAACATCACCGAGCCGGTTCACATCAGATTGGAAGGAAGCTCATTGCTTAAAAGCTTTTATCTGTTGTTAGTGATGCGCTTTTAATGGCCTTAAACATCCATCGCCACATGTTTATCTTGAAAATCTCATTGAAAATATTCGTGCGAGAATCATTGTATGAGCAGGAGGTTGCTTTGTTCCAATCCTCTGTTTTTCCTTCTTCCAACAGATACAACTATAGAGATATATACACATATACAAACATTATATATATTATCTTTATAAGTAGTCATCTTACTTTGAAACAAACTTTTCAGATAGAAGGGAGGGTGAATAGATTTTTCTGCCATAATGCGTAAGATACTTGTCTCATTACATTCCATTGTGTAATAAAGTAAAATAAATATTATAGCTTAATCATCGTGGTTGCTTGATATTTGTAGTGTCAATGTGAAGACCGATCCTATATGGACTCATAGGCCCCTCTTTAATTTGCCAGCGGTGAAAGTCCGTTGCAATGGATGCAACAGGCACATTGGCGAGCAATTTGTAACTTATTTTCTATGTATCTCTTTTGGTATTTCCGACGATTTGTTTATAAACAATATCTGATTATGCTCAATAAGATTAACTTATTTATTTGTCTTGTTGTCTTCAGTTTACGTTTGATGGTCATAGGCCTCTCCATCGTGTAATGGAAAGAAGTTATGTACTTCATGTGTGAGTGTATATATATATATTGGTTTTGAAATACTGAATCATAAGCCGACATTAGAATGAAAATGGGGTGGTTGCATGCAGAAACCGGTTACTGTATTGGGATGGAACCCAGTTGATGAATGCACCACCACTCGGAGATAGGCGACAGAATCCCCCAACTGTAAGGATGCAAATTTTTATAACGGGGCTGGTTTTCAGTTTCATTTCAGGATTGATTTTTGGTTTTGTACTTTATTGGGTTCCTGAAATACTCATCAAAATATGAGACTGCTATTATAATTGCTGTCGGATTTGGTAGTTTTCATGAATTTTATTGTCAAAGCCAACATTTTGTGGAGGGAAATTGATTGAAGTATCTTTGATATAGTTTAAAAACATTTGTTTTTGCTTCTTTTTTTTCTGGTTTATTGTATTTATCTTAAAATTTAATATTTTATTCTAGCACTAATTTTTTTAGGTTTGGTTGTATGTATTAATTAATATATATTATATTTATTTTTAAAATTTGATACAAAATTTGTAATATTTCAAAAATAGGATGCTTGAGAAAGTGAAAATAAAACAAAATAAGTGTTCAATTATATTTAATTATTTCATAATTTTAAAAAAAAATAATTGGAACATTTCATAATAAAATGATTACAAAATTAAAACATAATAAATTAATGTCATAATAAATTTAAAATTTTAAAATTAAATATTATAAAACATGATTTTTTTTATTTAACTTTATTTTTTATTTTGAAGTAATATTGAAAACAATTTAAAATTAAATATTTTAAAATAATAATTAATTAATATTCATTATCAAAGTTTGCCACAATTTTTTAAGTTTGTTTTTAATTCAAATTTAAAAGATAAGTTACTATATATGGTCATTAAAACTAATTTTAAAATAATTAAAAATTTTAAATATATTTTTTTAAAATTAAATATGGAAGAATAAATCAAATATTTTTTATCAAAATTTTACGTAAATTAAAATATTTAAAAAGGTTAACACTATTTTATACTTATTTTGTAATAGTACAAACTGAGTTACTATTAAAAAATTAATAAAAAAATTAAAATTAAATATAATATGTTTACAAAAGGAGGTTTTGAATTAAACCAATGGATACAAAAATGTTTTTAAAATCAACCAAGAATTTAAAAATACTTTCAAATTTTTGAAATAATTAATTAATCATGAAAGCTATAATTCAGAATTTAAAGGGAAGGACTAAATATAAAAAATACAAAAACAATCAAATTGAGGAACTAAATTAAATTAATTATTAAATGTATGTGTAGGAAATAAAATAATTAAAATTTAGAAAATATTGTTGAAATATTTTCAAAAACTAAATTACAAAACTGTTAATATCAACAAGGCCTAAAGATGTAAATAAAACATTAATAGTTAAAAACCTCATATAAGAGCCATCTTTTATATAATTTATAAAATAAATCTACATTCCTTCAAAAACAAAAAATCTACATGTATCATATATTTTTTCTTAAAAATTATAGTTTTGTATTTATCTTAAATGAATCCAAATAAATAGTTGCCTAGATTCATTCTAGATGTATATATGTTTTTATTAATTTTAATTTTTTTTATATTTTAATTTTTTTTAATGTGGCATGCCACGTTAGTGTGGCATGCCACCACATAATCTTTTTTTAATATTTTTAATAGCATGACATGCCATGTTAACACCATTTGACATTTTAACATGTGGGATCATATAGGAGTTCAATAGGATGAATTGTTTTCCTGAAAATTTAATTGCATTTTTTTTCGCTCAATTAACCCTTAAGTCAATTAGATTTACTTTAATATTTTTTTAATAATTTTAAATTTTTAATCTTAATTTACTTCAATATTTTTGAACGTTAAATTTTTTAAAGTTTTAATCTTTATTTTAGAATTTACTTTAATATATTTTCTAAATTTATACACACATTTAGCCTGTGCATAATTTACTTTAATCTTAATTATTTTTTTAAAACTTATCTCAATACTTTTTAAAGATCTACTTTAATATTTTTTAATTTGAACAATCAATTTTATCTAAAAATTTTAAAATTTTCTTAATATATAAATAATTTACCCAAATAGTAGTTTTAAAGATATATACAAATAATAGGGTAACTAAATTTTGGGATAAATATTTGTTTAAAATTATTATTTAAGTTAAATTAAATGATTTTTTTTCAAATTTATTTATTTTAAACATAAGCCTTTATAATTTAATGGAAAATAAAAAACTTTTAAAAATAATTTACATAAAAAATACACTTGCACCATTTGTTGCAATTCTAATTTGTGTACTTTGTTATATTATATATACTAGTTTTCTTACCTATGTGATACATGGATAATTCATAGTTTAAAAATATGCTAGTATTTTATAGATATTAGGATTTATTTGAAATTAATATATTTTTAGAAGAGAAATATTATTAATAGTTATTTTTTATTTAGAATGTAACTACGTGTCTTAACTTGAATAGAATAGTGGTTAAAGCTTTTATCAAATACTTATTTGACACAAATTCGAACTATATTATTCATCTCCTACCTATAATATTGTATAAAAAAAAGAAGTGATTAGGTGTTTATATTTGTTCTAACTTAAAACCAAGATTCCTGTGGGTCGGATTTGCAAAAGAAAATGGAATGTAATAAATAAATATTATAATAACTAAAAATATGTAGTGTATTAATATAAATAAAAATAAGAGATGAATTTTATATTAGTTCACGTTTGAATGAATTAACATTTAGGCGGGGTTATATTTTTTTTAAAGTAAAAATATTCAACATTAAAAACGAATATTAGTGTATTAAAAAAACTAATTACTAAAGACATTACATAGTAGAGGAATAAATAACTTAATATTACTAAAACTGTTTAAATATTAAATTAGATTTGGTTTCTTTATATATATAATTAATTTTATATTTATTACATTTTTAATATATGATTTTAAAAATATATAACAAATAATAAAGAATTTTTAGTAAAAAATTATAAGTAATATAATTAAAAATTTAGAATCAATATTCATAAAATTTATTTAAAATATTTTTTTTTTCAAAATTGATTAACTAATAATAAAAAATTGTAAAGGTAAAATTATTTTATTTTAAATAATTCATTTAAAATTGATTTAGACATTGATTAAATCTTTTAAATTATCTTAACAATATAGATTTAGGATAAAATATAAGTTTTCGTCTTAAATTTTTTTTATGTTATTAAATAAATTTTAAAAATTTTAAACGTAATTGAAAATTTTGAAGGAGTGAAAAACCGATTTCAAATACTTAATCAACTAACTCTAGAAGATGGTGGAGTAATTTTACCTTATCCTAAAACGTATTTTAAAATTAATTTTAAGGACAAAATTTTGATTTTTTATTTTTAAAAAAAGCAAGTCAAATTTTAAATTATGAATTGTTGTCAACAATTGTTTCATTTACTTTAGGAATCATATCAAGTATGAAGCAAATAACATTTTAAATACTTTAAAAATGAAAATAAAAACTATCATTTTATATTCCTAAACTAATTTTGCCTATACACTCAAAGTATATAAGAGTTTATCCTATATTTTACAGGACAAATTACCAGAAAATACCTTTTTTTTACAAAATTTACGGAAAAGGTCCTGTTTTCCAATTATTTACCGGAATAGGCCATTTCCCCCGAAAACACGTCCACGTCAGTGCGATTTCAAGGGATGCAGCAGGAAAACGCGTCCCTGAGGGAGCGTTTTCTGCCACATCAGCTGAAATCGCGTCCTTGAGGGTGTGCTTTGCTGATGTGGCAAAAACGCTCCCTCAGGGACGCGTTTTTGCCCTTTCCCCCACCGCTAGGGTTTTCAGCTATTTTTAGGGTTAGGGTATGGGTTTTTAGGGTTTTAGGGCTAGTGTTTAGGATTTTTTAGGATTTTTAGGGTCTTAGGGTTTAGGGTTTTTATGGGAAAATTAATGAACTAGAGTTTAGGGTTAATTAATTAAAATAATTTTAGGTTTAGGGTTTTGGAAAAAATATATCAACAACATAAAAATTATTTGTTTTTTTTTTTACAATAGTATCTGGTAAAATAATTTTGAGAAGACGTTTCTGAAAACATAGTGACCAAAACGCTTCAAGCAGGATGCACTGTCAGCAAGAGTACTGAAAAAAGCTCCCACGTGGACGCTCATTCGCTACAGTAGTCTCTTGCAAAATAATTTTGAGAAGACGTTTCTGAACAAATAGTGACCAAAACGCTTCAAGCAGGATGCACTGTCAGCAAGAATACTGGAAAAAAGCTCCCACGTGGACGCTCTTTTGCTACAGTAGTTCCTAATTGTCCTTAGACTATAAATGAGCCAAATTTCATTCTCAGGTTGCATAATAGAAATTAAGGCAAAAGTAAAATAGAAACTGAAGATGAGTGAACGTATTAGTGCTGTTATTTACTATGATGGTGAGGTTTGTGAATCCAAAAATAGTGTTGTTTTTTATCGGAGAACACAGCGCGACTGGTTTTTAACCAGAACGTAGATTTGACAGAACTTCGCAAAAGAATTAGGCGTAAAATCTTCAGAACAACGCCAATGAAAGTTCAGTCTATTAAGTATAGGTTTTGTGCTTCGGTTGATCCCGTGAGATATGACTCATTCGACATCAAAGGTCCTCGGAGCTTGGAGGCAATGGTGGAGACTCATCTTGCCAGTGGGTCACCCTATCTTGAGGTATATGTACAATTTTCATCGCCAAGTGATCTTCCTTTGACTTCAACATCTACTGTTGTTCGAGGGGAATACACGACCCCAAGCCGACACTCTGTTAGTGGGAGGCAGAATATGGAAGCGCCCGTGTTTGGTGGTAGTATGGAAAACACAACCCCTGCTCGACACTCGGTTGGTGGATGGGACATGCATATCCTTCCTTCGACGTTCGATGCTAGAAATACGTATTGTAGAACGTCATCAACTTCTAGTGGTTGGCAATCCACATATGATTGGGGACGTTACGAAAGTTGTTTAAGAAGGGATAATGTACTCCCCACGACATCCACCGGTGAGGGGACCTCGTTCATTACAGATGATGGTGGGTCGGATGATGAGTCTGATGTGGATCCACCTCGAGAGCCCGGCCCCGATGGTGCAAAAGTTGCATTATTTTCTGAACCGGAGCCTGTTCCAACCATACCTGAAGATGTTGAAGAGGGTTCAGATGAAGAAGAAGAAGATCCGCGATTCAGGGCATACTCGCCTCCAGCCCACATGCATAATGTCGATCTATCTTAAGACGATGCATTGGAGTGGATGCCAAGTGTTCAAGCCAAGTGTTCAAGCGTCTGTTCTGGACATTTAAGCAATGCCGAGACACATTTCTATATTGCAAGCCATTGGTACAAATTGACGGTACCCTTATGTATGGTAGATATACGCATCGGCTATTGCTAGCTGTGGCACAGGATGGCAGTGGGAGAATCCTTCCAATTGCGTTTGCAATAACACCGGGGGAGTCAGCTGATGACTGAGATTTCTTTCTATCTAGGTTAAGGAGGCATGTAAAAATCAATGAAGCAGTTTACAATGATGGGACATTGAAAAATATATTAGAAAAGAGCCAACTGTTGTACTTGCAAATGGTGCTTTTATTGAGAAATGGAAACCCTCAGTTTCTGTCAGACTTTTGATAAAGTAAATTGTTAAAAATTTTCTTAAATAAACAATAATTAGAAATTTCCTTTACTAAATTTTAATATGACATTTAATAAAGTCTTTTTAGTTAATTTTCCCCTTAAGTCCCTTGAATTATAATTTTGTTGAAATTCATCCCTACATGTTATTTTAAATATTTTCAATTTAATTTTATATTTTTATTAGAAATTATTGTTTTAACCCCATTATTTTAATCAAACATATAATGATAAAATTATTGTAACAATATTTTATTGTTAAAAATATTTTTCGCTAATTTATTTATTTATTTTTAACATATCATTATTTACGACATTTAGATCAATATTTTACATAAAAGAAATGAAGATCTAATTGCATAGATTAATATTTTTCAAGAGTTTTTTTTTGTGTGTGTGTGTGAAAAAACATTACAAAAAAATTACTTAAAGATATGTCCAAAATGAGGCTATTTTACCAAATTGACCCAAAAAATTTGATATTTACAAAAATGACCCAGGTTTAAAAACAATCACCAAAATGACCTAAAATGAACAGTAGAATGGGGTTTTGGCCTATCAATAGCCGGCACCACCTGGTATTTTGGACCCATGATTGCCTAATGATTGTGTCAGACTTTAAAAAATTGAATTTTTTGGTTCTGGCCTTCTAATGGCCGGCACCAGGGTATTTTTTTTAAATCATATCATACTGGTATATAAAAATTTAAAAAAAATGGCTGAAACAATAAAAAATATATTAAAATAAAAAAAATAAATGAAACAATATAAAAAAAAGTTTATACAAATATATTAAAAAAATCAATGTTGGTGCCGGTCGGAATCAGTGCCACATGGGGGTGGTCGACGGTTACACACTGGATTCCTTCTTGTTCTAGCTTAGCAGGGTTGTGGTTGCTCGGTGCGGGATTCTGGTTCCTCCGGCAGAGGGTCTGGTTGTGTGTGTTGGGAGGATGACCCACCTTGATAAAATATTGACTGCGGAGGTGTTTGCATCATCCATGGCGGAGGTGTCTGAATCCCATACAGCGAAGGAGATTGGTAAAAAGAAGAGCTCCCCGATGGCGCCTCGTGCGATCCCTCATGCGGCGGTAGCCTACAGATTGGCTGGCCAGTTGGAGTAGTCGGGAACGGACTCGAACCGGGCCATGCATTCCAACCAGCCATTGGACTAGGAAAAGGAAACATATAAGGGTTAGGATACATATAAGGGCTAGGATACGCACCTGGCATAACCGGAAAAGGTTGTGATGTGGGTGTCGTTGGCTGAAGTGTTGGGCCCGGTGACTGTGTGGGCGCTGTTGATAGGCCCGTCCCATCATCTCTTCTCCTTGGGTTTAAAGGGCCCCATCGTTCCCTTTGTGCACGAAGTTGCCGTCGCCTCTCCTCTTTTGATAATAAATACGGCTTGCCATGGATCCTAAAGCATGGCATGTATTCCGACACGCACGCTAACTCAGGAACGATGATCGGTTCCCGAGTAGGTATATAATCATACCGATTTTCCCACAATTCGATATACGCTGACCAAAATCTTGGCCAATCCGTATAAAACATCTGTAAGTCGACTTTGTGCTCATCATCGAGCACCTCAGGTGCCACGGGAATCGGTTGTCGGAATCCAAATTGACGCAGAACCCGATCTGACTGGTGCATCTCCACGGTGGCATAGTTGACCAATGGCACCTTCACATGCCAAATGTTCGGGTTTTGAAAGAACTCTTCCGGAATTACTGCCCGAATTGACGGGTCCTTGTATGGTGTCCGTTCAAACTATATTAACATGATAAAAATATTAGTTATATACTAAATACTAAATACGAAATACGAAACGACTATTTTATTACGAAAATATATTTTATTTAATACTTACTTGTGCTTCCGACCGTTGCTCTAATAGAAGCCGTAGATCTTCAAGCGAGGTAGGTATTCCAACATAACTCGCTGAATGGTTCCACCTAATTAAATAAATTTTTAGCATACAATTATATTTTAAATCTACGTAATAATTGTAAAATCTAATATTAAATTTACCTCGTTATTAGTGGGAATGTATATGGGTGGTCCACTCGAGGACGTAAAAATGGAAATCGAAACCGTGCCCATGATTGTAGTAGTGATAGGCAACCTCGATTTTTTCGCTTTATTCGCCGCGTCGCCGCGCACATCTCCGATACAATTTTACTAGCACGGCGGACCCCAACTCAATTCACGGCTGCTCTAAAATCAACGAGTTTCAGCAGCCATCTCAGATGAACGAGGTTTCGTGACAAGTTCGGCATCAGATAGCCTTCAATCATCTCAAGAATGTATGCCCGAGCATACCGTATTCTTTCTATTTCGGTCGAATCATTATCCAGCCCGGGAATCTGTCTCGTAACCAGCCCATCTCGATCCGACCTTCGTTAATGTTATCTAGAATAGCACCCAAAAGCTCGTAGCATACAACTCCCTAATCACCAAAAGTTGCGGACCCGGTGACTACGTACCCATCCACCGGCAATCCCAATTGCAAATGCACGTCTTCCAGAGTGATAGTACACTCTCCGCATGGAAGATGGAAAGTGTACGTCTCGGGTCTCCACCTCTCTATCAACGCGCACCGATTAACCGGGTCCAACTTGCATCCCCGGCCTATCGTGGCCACGTGCCAAAAAAATCGCTTCCCGCGAGTAATTCTCGATCAACAAATGATGGCGGACCGGGCATATTGCGAATATAGCATTACAACACCCTATCTGCATTATTTAAAAATTATAAAATAAAAATCAATTAAAATTTCATAAACCTAAAAAATATTAAATAGTATTGAAAAAATAAAATTATAACTTACCATTGTCATTTGATCAATGGAGATGTGTTTATTGTCGAGACGAATTAATTCTCCGGCCATTGCAAAAAATTAAAGGAATTTGAACAGGGCTTTTTTATAAATTTAACAAAAAATATTTAAAATTAAAGGACTATTGTGAAATTTGAGAGGAACTTTAAGGAATTTGAGAGAAATTTGAGAAGAATTTGAGATATTTTTGAGAGAAAATTGAGAGAAGGACCTTTGTGTGAAAAAATGAAAGGGTGGGGGGGTTTTATAGTTTTTTTTTTTTTACCGTTGGAAGCGGGCAAAACGCGTCCCTAAGGGAGCGTTTTTGCCACATCAGCAAAGTGCGCCCTCAAGGACGCGATTTCTGCTGATGTGGTAGAAAACGCTCCCTCAGGGATGCGTTTTCCTGCTGCATCCCCTGAAATCGCGCTGACGTGGACGCGTTTTAGGGGGAAATGACCCATTTCGGTAAATAATTAAATTGTAGGTCCTTTTCAATAAATTTTGAAAAAAAAAGGTATTTTCTGATAAATTATCTTATTTTGCAATTTGTTTTTGATGTATATCAACTTCTGCATCACCCTTGGATTTTCGATTTGTTTGAAGCCCAAATTTGTTCCATTGATACTTTGAAATAATTAAAAAAAAGGATGAAACATGATGGATAAAACAAATTAAATTTTAAAAAAATCCATACAACGCTTAAATCACATATTAGTATATTAGTACAATTGATAATATTACATATTAGTATACTTCACGTGCAACTAATATATATTATATAGACTAATATCAATTATGTATATTAATACTATTAGTATAATTACATTAATGTAATTAATTTAAATATAATATACTCATTAATCATGTAATATTATTATAATATTAGTATACATATACTCAGGGACGCATTCAAGATTTTATTCTAAGGGGGAACTTCTAAATCTGATTAACGTTTTTTTTTTTAAAAAAAAACATGAACGATTTAACTATAAAAAAAATAAAAGAAAAAAAGCACACTATATAAAAATAAATATTTCTTTCCAATATGTAAAAAAGAATAACTAATACTATACTAAAAAATTTATTATTATCATGATTATTCCAAAAATTAAATTAAAAAAACTTGGCCTAAATCCTATTTCTCAATGCTGGGCATCCTAAATTGCACTCTCCACTTTTTTAAAAGATCGAACTCATCAATGATAGAATCTGTTGAAAATTTTCGAGCAATCTCTTTTTTGATGTATGCCAACAAGTAAGTTAAAAGAAAATCATCCTCCATTTTGTTGTGAAGCCTTGTCTTCACAATTTTCATAGCTGATAATGCTCGTTCAGTTATTGCAGTAGATATGGGAAAAGTTAGCACAAAACGAATAATTCTATGAAGAAGAGAATAAATATTTGACTTATTTGTCTTAGTTAGACTCGGCACCTTACCAGAGAAAGATAATTCTTTAGCAAGACATACAAATCAAAATACAAGAAAGCCATTAACCTAATATGTATGGGTATGAGCCAAATCAATTAATTCTGGAATTTGATTTTAAAGTCCATATAGGGTCTCTAAGTTTAGTCTTTCAAAGCTTATCATATATTAATATTTGATTATTATTAAAGATATATAATTAAAGACTGAAAAATACTTTGTTAATATAAAGTATAACCTTACGGCTTAAGGAGACGAATTATATAAAATACAATTTGGTTAAGGGGATGAATGTCATACAATGTGGACATCAAATTTATAATACATGATAATTTATATATAAAATTAAAAAATCTGAAAATTCCAAGGATAGCCATCCCTGCATATACTCGTATATGTTGAATATATGTATATTCTGCTTAGCCCATATATAATAATGGATAATAATATAATATATATTATTAGTACTTATATAAATATTATTTTTAAAATCAATATATGCGTATTAATAATTAGTTATCATTATCATAAACAATATAATTATAAATATTAGTTTAAAATAGTTTTGATTAATAATTTTATATAAATATTTAACGGGTATTAATAATTTTATATATAATATTTATTTTTTATAAATATCAATAAATAATATTAAGTTTTGTATAATTTATTAGTACACAGATTATGAAAAATTATTTTATGGACCTTTCTCGCCATTTTACATATGGTCCTATCCAATTATTTTATGTCACATCAATAATTTTGTTCAACTCAAACTTAAAAGATTAAAACAATTTCCACGTCAGATTTTGGGTTATTCAATTTCTTGAAGATTTGATTTTCTTGATTTTTTTCCTTTCTCTCATCGTCTCTTCACTGTTAGAAAAAAAGGAATTAGGGTATTAATAATTTTCCTAATTTTTTTTCCTTTTTTCATCGTCTTTTCATTGTTTGAAAAAAAGAATTTAGGGTTTTAAGCAATTCAACATAAGTAATGGAAGGATTACATGCTGAGCAAAAGATGGAGGGATTACAGTCTATTTTTAGTGATTAAAATAAATGGTTTTTAATCTTTTCATTCAACTATGAAATAGTTATTGAATTTAGTTTATAACAGTTTTTTTTTATTGGTATATATTTGCCGGTTAATTTAAAACATATGTTCCTATTAATTTGTCCAAATTTTAGATTTCATAATTGTTCATTTTGTTAATTATTACTAAAGCCAAAAAGAAATCTAAATTTCAAGTTTTCAACCGGAAAATGAAAAAAAGATGTCATTTTTTACATTTTGAATGCAGTCAAAAGTCAAAACTCCAATTTTTTTTTAATTGTTGAAAGCAAACGAGGGAAGTGCTACTACTAACTTTACTAGTGGCACTTTCTCACTAAAACCCATATATTTTTTCCATCACTTTCCTTAGATTTTTTAAGTACCCAACAATAAAGAAATACCCAGAAAGCCAACATAGCCAAAAGGTCAGTTAACATCTTGTTTGTTTTGTTTTTTAAGTAATAAAGTGATGAGTGAGTATCGTCTCCACATGGATCGAAATTGATTAAAAAATGGTTATGCTATTACTATGAGATTGACTAATTAAACTGTGCAAAAGAAACATACGACAAATTGATGAAAAAAAATTAATGAATGGATTAAAAAAATCAATTATGAATGAAAAATGCTAGGGCAATTGAAATGCTGTGGCAATTCTCAAAGAATAACTGGGGAGGATTTGTACTGTTGAATGATAAAGGTCAGAATTACTCATGTTTTATTTTTATATCATAATAATGCCATAGCAAAATATTGACTATTCTACTGTTCAAGGATTCACTACTATAGTCTGTTTCTTTCGAGAGCCAGAATTTAAGCTATCATTATGAGTTTTTGTATGTTTACAGAACTCAAGAATGATATCCAAATTGTTCTTCCTTCCCCTATACAGATCGCAACTTTTACGTCTAGAGTGCTACGAATATTCTTTCGAACACTCGCCTATATCAACTGATAATAATCCAATCTATTTAACCTTTTCAAAATTAAATTAGATCTAACAACATATCATACAATCATCTATGTCTAGAGCTTTCATGCATGCATTTAAAATAATCACAAATCGAATGAAACAATAATCTACTCAAAATCAGACCATGGGTATTAAGGATAATTAAAATTCACCCAAATAATTCCAACCCAATGAGATTTAACTCATGGATTGGACATTCAAATCCAAAATAAAAGCATTCAACATTATCATTCAAGTTTACAAATCACAAAATTCAAATAAAAGAATAAAGGCAGAACTGCAAGAAGCTCTCGCTACTTCAGCTTTCACTTTAATACTGAGATTTGATGCAAAACCCAAGGCAGATTTCTTTTCCCCTTCCTTGCGTCTGTGCTTTTTTTTGCTATGGAAACTACTACCCTCTCCTCTCTTTTCTCTGGAATTTTCCATGAGAATTTGATACAGAGAAAAACTACTCTCCAGTTCCTCTCTCTCCAAAAATCCTCTCCACTTTTCTTTTCTCTTTCCTCCTTTATAGGGTAGGTCCCTCCCTCTCAGCACACACTTTTTGCTTCCTCTTTTTTAGGGTGGGTTATCTGGTACAAGTACAACTGGCTGAGAGTGACATGGATTAAGTGCTACATCATCTTCCTGGAATTTCCATGGCATTCTTGTTGGCAATTTAACCAACATTTTTCCATGGCAATATTTCACTTCCTTCATTATCTTTCTCCTTTCTCTCTTCTCTTCTTCATCCTGCACCTGCTGCCAACAATAACCAACACCTTGCTGCCAACAATAACCAACACCTTTCTTCCCCAGTAACAAATAATGACATTTATAGCACAATCCAAGCTTCGTTATGCAATTTCCTAAAAATATCCTAAAATGCAAACATATTTACTTAATTATAGACAATTAATTAAATCTAGAGGCCTGAAATACAACTCTTTTCAAGAGTTATCACACCCCCTAACCTGAATTATTGATTGTCCTCAAGCAAAATATGTATGAGTATGCATGAATGCATGAATTTGCCATAACACAGTTACCATATATACTGCTAAACCAATTGTCGTATATTTTATACTTCCATTCTCAGCAGACATTTGTATCCTACGTATTCCTAAGGTTCAAACGGGGCTCGATAATCATTGTATGTCATTGGATATGCAGTCGGTATATATGTATGACATTTCATAACACATGTATAATTCAATTAAAAACATATATACATAATTTAATTACACGAACTTACCTCGACGAGTATACGTAAATACGGAGGCGATCAATCTGAGACTTTCTTTTTGCCCCGATCTAAAGCCGTATGAGGTCTGTCTTAATCTATATGAATAAATTTAACTCAATTTAATATATAATTAATTCAATTTAGCAAAAAATCATATTTTTGAAAAATTACCATTTACCCCTATACTTTTAATTTCATTGCAATTTAGTCCCTAGCTCATAAAAATGGAAATTCATGAAATTCCAGCACAACCCACTATAGCCGAATATCAATTAGGTCCTTAAAAATCTCTATATTTCATTTATTCCACAATTTCACCATGTAAAAATCTCAAATTTTCAATTTAATCCCTATTTGACAATTTCATCAAAAATCTCTTTACAAAAGTTGTTTATCTAACAACAACCATCCATTTTCTAACATCAAACATTAAAACTCATGTATATTCAATAATGGTAAAACCCTAGCGGTTTAACAGTTTCACAAATTAGTCCCCGGGCTAGCTAGATTAAGCTACAACGATCCCGAAAACATAAAAATCATCAAAAACGGGATAAAAATACATACCAATGCAAGGGAATTTAGGGTTGCTAAAACTTCAAGCTCCCATGGCTATTTGTTCCTTTTAATTTCAGTTGAGAAAGATGAACAAATGGTGATGGCTTTGTTTAATTTGATTAATTTTATCATTATTTACCTATTTACTAATTTAACCTTTAAAAACATTAAAAATTACACAATTGCCAAGCCATGTACATCCACTATCACTATTTATGGTCTAATTACTATATAAGGACTTCCACTTTAAAGTTCTATAGCTATTTAATACCTTTAGCTTTTAGAACTAAACTTTTGCACTTTACACAATTCAGTCCTTTATATCAAATTGAGCATGTAAATAAAATTTCTTAACGAAATTTTTATATGGTATTACTATCATACTATAGGAAATAAAATAATAATAAAATAAATTTTTTGACTTCGGATTTGTTGTCCCGAAACCACTGTTACGATTTCACTGAAAACGGGCTATTACAACTCTCCCCCTAAAGGGATTTTCGTCCCCAAAAATCTTACCAGAAAAGAGGTTTGGATATTGCTTTCTCATAGCTTCTTCGATTTCCCAGGTGGCTTTTTCTATTCCGTGTCGTTGCCAGTGAACTTTTACTGAAGCTACATTTTTGTTTCTTAATTCTTTCACCTCTCGTGCCAGAATTCTAATCGGTTCCTCACTATACGATATATCAGGCTGAATCTCGACATCCGTAGGTGAGATAACATGTAAAGGGTCAGATCGGTAACGTCGTAACATAGAAACATGAAAGACATTATGAATCTTTTCTAGTTCTATCGGTAAAGCTAAATGATACGCAACAGGTCTGATTCTTTTAGTAATCTCATACTGTAACACCCTGATTTAGGGGCTATGCAATTTGGGTATAATTCCAGTGTTGGAAGGTTTTTGGTGTTTTTGGATGTGTTTAGTAGGCTTAGGGTCATGTTGGAGGAATTTTGAGGGGTTTAGAGAACCCTAGAAGGCAAGGGATGACTTAGGAAATTTTTGAATTTTAGTGTAAAAAGGGGAAATAGGGCAAGAAGGCCTTAAAATAATTTTGTGGAGTTTAAGGCACAAGAAAGGCATTGGCAAAGTGGTGCCCGTGCGCCACTTAGGCGCTACCTGAGAAGGGGCTTTGTGCAGGTCGCGGGTTCGAGGGCTGGAAGCAACATTTTGGCATGTTTTATTTTATGCGGATATGGACTGTAGTATGAAGGCCTTAAGAATAAATGTTGGGGCTTTATGGCATAAAAATCAAAGTGGCCGAATGGCCTGGGCACTACTTGGCTGTTTGCTTCCCCCAGGTCCCAGGTTCGAGACCTATGGGCAGCAATTTGGGGTGTTGTTTTTATTTTGATTTTTGTAGCAAATTTGAAGGGTGGACGGCACATGGAACCTGCAGGTGGGGATAAAGATTAAGATTAATTTTGTTTTATTTCGGCTGGAGTGATAAGGGTGGGTTTTATTTTTTCTTTATTTATTTTAGATAATAGGATAATTGTAGGAGTATTTTAATAGGATTAGATTAGTGGTTAGTTTTTAAATTCGGCTGGAGGGGTAGCTTTGTTAGTTTATTATTTTAGATAATTATAGGGTTATTATTATTTATTAATTAGATTAAGTGGACCTATTATTATTTATTTGTTTTTTTAGTGATAATGGGATAATATGAGTTTTTTTAGGATTGTTATAGGAGATAATCAAGGATATTATGAAGATTAAAAGAATTATTGGATTATTAGTAGAGTATTCAAATGGAATTAAATTAGTGAGGTGTTGGCCAAATTTTGGAGACTTCAAGGGGGTGTTGGCCGAATGCTATAAATAGGGGAGGGGGGAGTGCTAGTTGTTCATCAAGTCTTTCGCCTCTCCCTCTTGGTGTGCCGATTTCTCCTTTGGCCTTTGTAGCCAAACAATTCTTTTATTTTAATCCCTTGGTAGCCGAAACTTCTCCTCTTTTATTAGTTTGCCCCTTGGCCGAATTCTAGGTGTGGATCTCTTCGGATTCTTCTCCTCAATCGTTGGTAGTCGGATTCGGGTGTGGTCGGTTGCAAAAGGACCATTCCGTAGTCCTGAGATTTGATTGGAAATCAAATCAGCCTTGAGGAGCAAGGATATTTAGGAACATAGATCAATTCTCCGGGATTCAGGATATTTTGGTAAGCAATATTTGGTAAAAGTTCAACATTTAGTTTATAACCTGGAGGTTTAACCCGTTTATCTGATTAAGTGACTTTCGATGGAGGCGAATACCAGTCAAGGTGGGCAAGGGAAAGCCCGAGTCTCAAAGTTCAAGAAGAGATCCGTTTTAGTTCGGGATTGGCCACCGTGGGTGTGGGCCAAGAAGAAACGCGTTAGGCGAAGTCGTAGTTTCGCTAGACAATAGCATCGAGGATCGAGAGTCTAGAACTCCTAGTGATAAGGTGTGTAGTTAGCCATTGTTTTTGGGATTTGCGTGATAAATGTCTATTTTATATGTATGCTAACGGTCTGCAGATAAATGTGAAAATGGTACCCTTAAGGGGGTATGAAGATGATCGGAGTTAGTAGCAAAGTTTGTAAATATGTGATCACCGATTTTATTATGTGAGTATGCCTATGATTGTGTTTAATATGTACATGCACCACCTTATCATCATTTTATGTTACATGTGCATGGGTGGGTTTTGAAAAGAAGGTGCGGGTGTACTTCGAGTACGTGGTTGATGTCGACTTTGTGCTACATCGTGGATTGGCGCCGACCGAGGTCGCGTTGTGGATCTTTGCGATTTAGTTCGCGTGGTTACCTTGATTGATATGGGCTTTATGCCATATCGTGGCTTGATGGATTTGTGTGCTCCATCGTGGTTTGATGTTAGCTATACGCTACATCGTGGATGGCATTGGTTGCCTTTTGGAGGGAAAAGGAGAGGGTGACTCGATAGTCCCCCCGGTGTGTGGTAAATTTGGATAAGGGGTGTGTAGCGGATGGACCCTAGGTTGGGTTGGGAATCATGTTGCATTATTTTTGTGATAATATGGAAATGGGCCAAGCCCAATATGACATGTGGATAGGTATGTTTTGGAAACATACGTGGAAATGGGCCTAGCCCAGTGTTTGAGCATGATTTGAATGTGGGCCAAGCCAGATTGTGGTAAATGTTTAAATATATATATATATTACTTGTTGCATTTGATAAGTGGGATATTTTGTGGCTAGCATGTGGGTGGATTTGGTGGTTAACTTACACATCGAGTGCTGTATGACTCACCCAACTTTTTAAACATCGCAGAGTCATGATTGATCGGACCGGGTTGGAGTGGATACAAGGTGGCCCATGCGAAACAGATTTTCATGCAGTAGGCGTTTTGAATATTTTTATTTGAAGCTTTTCAATTCAAAGTACTTGGCTTATTTATTTGATGTAATAAGGGTCACTTTTGATTAAAGTACGCTATTTATAGTTGTTAAAGGTTATAACGTATTTAGTAATATTTTTACAAAAGAGTTATATTATAGTAAATTATAATAAAGTTTTAATTCATCCCAAGCTTATATTATTTAATAATTTTAAATGGACATGACTTTACAGAAGATAATGAACTTTCATGTTTTAAATTCTAAGTAAAGAAACATATCTTCACTAACATAACCAGATTCGGTCGTAGTGAATAGGCCGGGTTTGGGGATGTTACAGTTTGGTATCAGAGCCCGGTTCAAAACTCGGCTTTGTGGATTTTGGGTCCAAAAACATCTTCAAATGGGCTTTTCAAAAATATGGATTTTTAGGAAATATTTTCAGTTATTCGGCATGGCACTTGTACCTCCAACCCGAGCCCTTGGGTAAGTACTTGGACTTTTGAAGTGCTTTACTATTATGAACTGTTATGGGCTTAGTTGGGCTCGTAGATTAGTGAACTAGGATCTGTTGAACCCTAGGACTAGTCTACTCAAACATATGCATAAAACTTAAAGCTACTAAACAAACCGTGATTAAGTCGCGAGAGTTAAGGTGTGGTAACCATTGTGCGCATGTCAGGAGTGGATCAGGAAGAGCACTGGTACTTAAGCAGTCCTCGTGACTCACCTCCTCTTCACATTTGGAATCCTGCAGTGCGTAGCTACGGTTCACCTTAACCAAGAGGACTTGTTCATAGGCTAAAACCCATTATTAAAACCGAAAGGGATTTGCCTCACTGTTTTAAAGTCCTTAGTTTTAAAATTTCTAAAAAAAAAAAAATAAATACCCAGTAGGAAAATGACGAAATTACTCAGGTAGGGAAGGAAACTTGATTGCTCGAAAGAACTACTCTCGGAAACTTCATTGCATAAAATTGCTCGTGGATAAAATAGTGAAACAATAATTTCTAATGCATAAAACTTTTTAAACAGATTAAATCGCGACGATAGAGATGAACTCTAGGGGACGCGGTAGAGGTAGAATGGCCGCATCGGAGCCGATAGGGTCTGGCCATGAGTCAGAAAGTGAAGTGCCGCCAGCTGTGGACGTAGAAGGGCAAGATCAGATAGAAGAAGATGACGCAGTATTGCGGGCCATGTTACGAATTTTAGAACGTGTAGCAGGAGCTAGTAGAGGAAATGGAACTCGAAAGTCGGTTTCGGAAAGGCTTAGATTGAGCGGAGTGAGATCTTTAGAGGAATTTCTGGAGTAGCTCGAACGTAGCGGAGTATTGGCTAGAAGCGATGAGAGAATCATGGACGATTTGGATCGCACCAATGAAGAAAAGTTGAAGGGTCTTTGTTTCGTTGCTTCGCGACGAAGCTTATCGTTGGTGGCTCTTCGTCAAGCAAAGTGTACCAGCAGATCGACAGGATTGGGACTTCTTTAAGGTTAAGTTTGAAGGAAAGTACGTAGGATCTAGTTATTTGGACTCGCAAAGGAAAGCGTTTCTAAATCTAGTACAAGGAAGTAAGTCGATAGCTGAGTATGAAGCGGAATTCGTGCGACTTAGTCAGTATGCTAAGGGAATTGTGGCCACTGATTATGAGAGGTGCGTCCGGTTTGAAGACGGATTGCGAGATGAACTTCGAATGGTGATTGCTCCGCAGAGAGAGAGAGACTTCGCGGTGCTAGTGGAGAAAGCTCGGATCGCTGAAGAGGTTAAGAAGACCATAAGAGAAAACCGAGAAAAGAATAGGAGCGAGAATAAGAGAAATATTGGACCGTCAGTATCGGTTGGTAATATCCAGAAGAGACCAAGGATCGAGAATCCTGTGCATACACTTGCCCCAATGGATCGGAGTCGTTCTTGTGTTCGGTGTGGAAGACCTCACACAGGAGAGTGTTGGGGAAATAGTAAAGAATGCTTTCGGTGTGGATCTAAGGCACATCTGGTTAAGAATTGTCCTCGAGCGACGAGGGATCGTGGTTCAAGTCATGGAAGGAATGGTTCTAGTGAGAGTCAACCAAGGATGTGATATTAGGTAAGCTCCTTTGCTTTGGTACATGCTTTAATTACTTTGTTTGATTACGATTTAGCCTTTTCTGTGTTGCTAAGAGAGGTGTTTCGAATTTTTAGCATGAACTTAGAGATTGTGTAGGTACGATAGCCTTAGTAAGATCGAGTCTGCGAGCATAAGCGTAAGGTGGTAAGATAGGTGTATGGGCGTTTGTTAGTAAAGTAATTTCGAGGACGAAATTATTTTTAAGGAGGGTAGAATTGTAACACCCTGATTTAGGGGCTATGCAATTTGGGTATAATTCCAGTGTTGGAAGGTTTTTGGTGTTTTTGGATGTGTTTAGTAGGCTTAGGGTCATGTTGGAGGAATTTTGAGGGGTTTAGAGAACCCTAGAAGGCAAGGGATGACTTAGGAAATTTTTGAATTTTAGTGTAAAAAGGGGAAATAGGGCAAGAAGGCCTTAAAATAATTTTGTGGAGTTTAAGGCACAAGAAAGGCATTGGCAAAGTGGTGCCGTGCGCCACTTAGGCGCTACCGAGAAGGGGCTTTGTGCAGTCGCGGGTTCGAGGGTTTGGAAGCAACATTTTGGCATGTTTTATTTTATGCGGATATGGACTGTAGTATGAAGGCCTTAAGAATAAATGTTGGGGCTTTATGGCATAAAAATCAAAGTGGCCGAATGGCCTAGGCACTACTTGGCTGTTTGCTTCCCCCAGGTCCCAGGTTCGAGACCTATGGGCAAAGCAATTTGGGGTGTTGTTTTTATTTTGATTTTTGTAGCAAATTTGAAGGGTGGGCGGCACATGGAACTGCAGGTGGGGATAAAGATTAAGATTAATTTTGTTTTATTTAATTTGGAGTGATAAGGGTGGGTTTTATTTTTTCTTTATTTATTTTAGATAATAGGATAATTGTAGGAGTATTTTAATAGGATTAGATTAGTGGTTAGTTTTAAATTAATTTGGAGGGGTAGCTTTGTTAGTTTATTATTTTAGATAATTATAGGGTTATTATTATTTATTAATTAGATTAAGTGGACCTATTATTATTTATTTGTTTTTTTAGTGATAATGGGATAATATGAGTTTTTAGGATTGTTATAGGAGATAATCAAGGATATTATGAAGATTAAAAGAATTATTGGATTATTAGTAGAGTATTCAAATGGAATTAAATTAGTGAGGTGTTGGCCAAATTTTGGAGACTTCAAGGGGTGTTGGCCGAATGCTATAAATAGGGAGGGGAGTGCTAGTTGTTCATCAAGTCTTTCGCCTCTCCCTCTTGGTGTGCCGATTTCTCCTTTGGCCTTTGTAGCCAAACAATTCTTTTATTTTAATCCCTTGGTAGCCGAAACTTCTCCTCTTTTATTAGTTTGCCCCTTGGCGAATTCTAGGTGTGGATCTCTTTGATTCTTCTCCTCAATCGTTGGTAGTCGGATTCGGGTGTGGTCGGTTGCAAAGGACCATTCCAGAGTCCCGAGATTTGATTGGAAATCAAATCAGCCTTGAGGAGCAAGGATATTTAGGAACATAGATCAATTCTCCGGGATTCAGGATATTTTGGTAAGCAATATTTGGTAAAAGTTCAACATTTAGTTTATAACCTGGAGGTTTAACCCGTTTATCTGATTAAGTGACTTTCGATGGAGGCGAATACCAGTCAAGGTGGGCAAGGGAAAGCCCCCGTCTCAAAGTTCAAGAAGAGATCCGTTTCTGCCGTTCGGGATTGGCCACCAGGGTGTGGGCCAACAGCAAGAAACGTTAGGCAGAAAGCCGTAGTTTCGCTAGACAATAGCATCGAGGATCGAGAGTCTAGAACTCCTAGTGATAAGGTGTGTAGTTAGCCATTGTTTTCGGGATTTGCGTGATAAATGTCTATTTTATATGTATGCTAACCAAAGGTCTGAGATAAATGTGAAAATGGTACCCTTAAGGGGTATGAAGATGATCAGGTTAGTAGCAAAGTTTGTAAATATGTGATCACTGATTTTATTATGTGAGTATGCCTATGATTGTGTTTAATATGTACATGCACCACCTTATCATCATTTTATGTTACATGTGCATGGGTGGGTTTTGAAAGAAGGTGCGGGTGTACTTGAGTACGTGGTTGATGTCGACTTTGTGCTACATCGTGGATTGGCGTTGATCGAGGTCGCGTTGTGGATCTTTGCGATTTAGTTCGCGTGGTTACCTTGATTGATATGGGCTTTATGCCATATCGTGGCTTGATGGATTCTTTGTGTGCTCCATCGTGGTTTGATGTTAGCTATACGCTACATCGTGGATGGCATTGGTTGCCTTTTGGAGGGAAAAGGAGAGGGTGACTCGATAGTCCCTGGGTGTGTGGTAAATTTGGATAAGGGGGTGTGTAGCGGATGGACCCTAGGTTGGGTTGGGAATCATGTTGCATTATTTTTGTGATAATATGGAAATGGGCCAAGCCCAATATGACATGTGGATAGGTATGTTTTGGAAACATACGTGGAAATGGGCCTAGCCCAGTGTTTGAGCATGATTTGAATATGGGCCAAGCCCAGATTGTGGTAAATGTTTAAATATATATATATATTACTTGTTGCATTTGATAAGTGGGATATTTTGTGGCTAGCATGTGGGTGGATTTCAGTGGTTAACTTACACACTGAGTCTGTATGACTCACCCAACTTTTTAAACATCGCAGGAGTCATGATTGATCGGACCGGGTTGGAGTGGATACAAGGTGGCCCACGCAGAAACAGATTTTCATGCAGAAGTAGACGTTTTGAATATTTTTATTTGAAGCTTTTCAATTCAAAGTACTTGGCTTATTTATTTGATGTAATAAGGGTCACTTTTGATTAAAGTACGCTATTTATAGTTGTTAAAGGTTATAACGTATTTAGTAATATTTTTACAAAAGAGTTATATTATAGTAAATTATAATAAAGTTTTAATTCATCCCAAGCTTATATTATTTAATAATTTTAAATGGACATGACTTTACCGAAGATAATGAACTTTCATGTTTTAAATTCTAAGTAAAGAAACATATCTTCACTAACATAACCAGATTCGGTCGTAGTGAATAGGCCGGGTTTGGGGATGTTACACATACGGCCCGATAAATCCCAGACTCAAATTTCCTTTGTGACCGAACCGAAGAACTTTCTTCCAGGGCAATACTTTCAAGAACACTCTGCCGCTGACTTGGAATTCTATGTCTTCTCGTTTAAGATCCGCATACGATTTTTGACTGTCTGAAGATGCTTTCAAACTATCTCGGATCACTTTTACTTTGTAACACCCCTTACTCGGGTTCTACGCCGGAATCGGGCCCGAGGCGTTACCGAACTCAAACCACTTGATCGCCACTTAGGCTCGTCGTAACTACTCTCTGAAGTCATCTCAACAACCTCATTCTCGACTTACGAGGCCTCACTCATACACACGAGCGCTCTTGAGACTAAACCGAAACTTTTTCCAATCTTAAAATTTTTCTCTTTTATACAGATCTCACACGCCCGTGCATGGACACACACGCCCATGTCCCCAAACCGTGCCTAAAAACCTCAGCATTCTGCCAATGCCCCACGGCCAAGGCACACGCCTGTGCTTACCACCCGTGGTGAACACTAACTACCTTAACACGGCCTAGAGTCTAGACACACGCACGTGTGGCTAGCCCGTGGCCAACACTGATTAATCCCACACGCCCTAGACACACGCCCGTGTGGCTAGTCCGTGGTCTATTCTGATTTAAAATACTAACATGCAGGGGACACACGGCTGAGTCACATGCCCGTGGGCTGGCCGTGTGTCACACATGGCCTAGACACACGCCCATGTGTCTATCGACATGGACAAGAACAAAGCTATGTGCCAAGTTCTTTTCACCCCTCTAGCATACACAACATATGCTCATCTAACACAATCATAATCAACTCAAATTGAATTTCAATCTCACATAGACAACTATAACTTTTCATATAATATAAAATAGCCAACAACTATGGCATTATACAAAATAAGCTATCCATCTGAAGGCCAACACATCTTAGCCATTTACAACAAAATTCACTAACTTGTCTAGCCCCTATACATTCCACATACAAAATATTGAGTCTCATGTACCAGAGTGTGCTGATAGTGTGGGCGATCTTCCAATTGATCCTCGTATCTCGGTTCAACACTTTTACTCTATAAGACAAGGGAAAAGAAAAGGAGTAAGCTTTGAGCTTAGTAAGTTTACACATAAACAATTAAGCATCATAGTATAAGCTAAACAACAATTAGCATTATACTACCAAAAGTAATGAACAACTATGCTTACTCTTTCTATCCCTTACCACATTTCCAACACATCATGAGTCACATACTCATAACCATCGAAATGCACCCCTGCATTCAATGTCACATTTACACAATATACAACACATCAATATTTCTCAATAATTCATCCACACAGCTAATTAACTTAATAATACATCCACACAGCTATTTTACTCAATAATGCCATCACATGGCTAATCCACACAGCAAATGTCTCGGTGGTTTCGCACTTAGCACACCACAGTCGATTAATAAGGTAGTATCGCACTTAGCCTACCACAAAGGTAATCATAGGGGTTTCTCACTTAGCCCACTAAATGATATACCTAACGATAGCATCGCACATAGCCAGCTCATCGTCAATATGCATTAGGATGGTATCGCACTTAGCCTTCCATCTAGCATTATCACTACACATTCACATGTCTACTTACTCAATTAAACATCCATTCACAATTCTACTACATTCATTCTACTTGAACCACATAGGTTCTCAATCAATCTCGAACAAGCTACACACTAGCTATCATCAACAAATTGTAAGTATGAATGCATTGTTTATGCATAGACTTACCTCGGTACTCAAAAGTATTGAGACTTGAAATTTAGTCCACCACATTGCTTTTGCCTCGGTTTCGATCCGGGCATTGCCTTTCTTGATCTATAAAGAATAAATCAGATTATTCAATACACACATTGACTAGATTGACCCTTATCTCATACTTTAGCAAAATTGCTATTTTGCCCCTAAACTTTCTCATATTTACACTTTATCCCCAAAGGCTCGTAAAGTGATTTTTATTCAACTTTCTAGTCTTTCATGCTTAGTCGAACCACTTATTCAACTAAAGCTGTCATCAATTCTCACTAAAACACACATGTATGACCAATCTTAAGATTTTCACAATCAAGTCCCTACATGCATTTTCATGGAAAATCACTTAACAAAAGATGTTTCTACTACATCAAGCTTTCATAATCTTCTATAAAATATCAACATACATGCATGTCATACATGACCACATTTTTGAACATCCATTTTAGCTCATCAAATAGCTAAAAAATAGCTTACTCATGCTACTAGGACTTCAAAAATACAAAGAATATCGAAAACAAGGCTAGATGCACTTACTAGCAAGCTTGAAACATTGAAAAACCCTAGCTATGGCTTCCTTCAAATTTTCGGCAATGAGGGGAAGAAGATGAGCATGATTTTGTCATCTTTTCTCCTTTTTAATCTCTTATTTGTTAAATAACCAAAATGCCCTTTTTGATAAACTTTCTATTTTAACCCATTCATGCCCAATTTTGTCCAAAAATTAGAATTTGGATAAATTGCTATTTAAGGACCTCTAATTAATAATCTAAAGCTATTTCACACATATAGCTTCTAGAAACACACATTTTGCAACTTTTGCAATTTAGTCCTTTTGGACAATTCAACCACAATTTCATAAGATTGCTTCATGAAACTTTCACACTAGCATGCATACAAGGCATAAACCTCAAAAACTCATTTATAACCCTCAGATTTGTGGTCTCACACCACTATTCTGACTAGGCCCTAAACTGGGATGTTACAACTCTTCCCCCCTTTAGAGATTTTCGCCCCTAAAAATCTTACCAGTAAAGAGGTTTGGATGTTGCTCTCTCATAGCTTCTTCCGTTTCCCACGTAGCCTCTTCCACACCATGTTTCTACAATAACACTTTCACTAGTGCTATGCTCTTATTTCTCAACTATTTCACTTCTCGAGCGAAGATCTTAATCGGCTCCTCTTCATAAGACATATCCAGTCTTATCTTAATTTCCGTCGAAGGAATCACATGTGAAGGATCAGAGCGATACCGTCGCAACATCGACACACGGAACACATTATGAATCTTTTCCAACTCTACCGGCAAAGCCAACCGGTATGCTACAGGCCCAATTCTATCTGTAATCTCATACGGCCCTATGAACCTTGGACTCAATTTCCATTTTTGTCTAAATCTCATAATCTTCTTCCACGAGGACACTTTCAAAAACACTTTGTCGCCCACTTTAAACTCAATTTCTTTTCTTTTAAAATCCGCGTACGACTTATGTCGGTCCGAAGCAGCTTTCAGACTATTACGGATTACTTTCACCTTCTCTTCGGTTTTCTTCACTAAATCGACCCCATGGATCCGCTTCTCACTAAGCTCGGTCCAATACAAAGGAGTCTGACACTTACGACAATACAAAGCCTCTCACGGTGCCATTTGTATACTCGACTGATAACTATTGTTGTAGGCGAATTCGACCAAAGGTAGATATCTCTCCCAACTACCTTCGAATTCTAACACACAGCATCGAAGCATATCTTCAAGAACTTGAATCACTCTTTCAGACTGACCATCGGTTTGCGGATGGAACGCAAAGATCGAAATTCAATCTGCACTCCATGGCCTCTTGCAACTTCTTCCAAAATCTCGAAGTAAACCTCGGATCTCTATCCGATATAATAGACATAGGCACACCATGCAACCTCACTATCTCTCGCCACATACAACTTTCGGCTAACTTGTCCAAATGAATAATCAACATGTCTTTGGAATAAAGTGAGTGACTCAAATCAATCTATCCACAACAACCCACACAAGATCTCTCTTTCTGAGTCATCGGCAACCCCGTTACAAAATCCATGGTAATCCGATCCCACTTCCATTTGGGTACCACATCGGTGAAGCAATCCGAAGGCACTTGATGCTCACCTTCACCGTTGGAAAATCGGACACTTTGTCACAAACTCAAATATCTCTTTTCATACCCATCCACCAATACAACTTCCTCAAGTCGTTGTACATTTTTCATCTTGCCGGATGTCTTGACAAACATCCACTGTAGGCCTCATGCAAAATCTTTCGAATCAACTCCTCATCTTTAGGAACACAAATTCTGTCATGATTCATCAGACAACCATTCAAATCCACTCGAAAATCAGAATCACTTTCTGATCCACACTTAGCTCTCTTAGCTTGCATCTCACTGTCATACTTCTGAGCCTCACAAATCTGTTGAACAAATAGTGGCTTAGCTCTCAACTCTGCCAAAATAGCACCATCATCAGACAATGCTAAACTCGTCCTCATAACTTTTAGAGCATACAAGGATTTCCTGCTCAAGGCATCCGCAACCATATTCGCTTTTCCCGGGTGGTAGTCAATGACTAACTCATAGTCTTTCAACAACTCAAGCCACCATCTCTGTCGCAAATTCAGATCCTTCTGATCCATCAAATATCTCAAATTCTTGTGATCTGTAAAGATTCAGCACTTCTCACCATATAAGTAATGTCGCCAAATCTTTAACGCAAAAACAATCGCCGCTAACTCCAACTCATGAGTCGGATAATTCCTCTCGTGCGGTTTTAGTTGCCTCGAGGCGTAAGCGACTACCTTACCCTCTTATATCAACATGCAACCGAGACCATTAAACGACACGTTGCTGTAAACCACGAACTCTTTCCCCGATTCTGGTTGAACCAAAACTGGTGCCTCAGTCAATAATGTCTTCAGTCTCTCGAAACTCTGTTGACATGTCTCATTCCATTCAAACTTGACATCTTTATGCAATAGTTTCGTCATCGGGGTAGCAATTATAGAGAACCCTTTTACGAAACGTCTGTAATATCCTGCTAATCCCAAGAAACTTATGATTTCAGACACGTTCCTTGGCGGTTTCCAATCCACAACAGCCGATATCTTACTCGGGTCAACTCTGACACCATCACCCGACACAATGTGTCCTAGGAATTCGACTTCTCGGAGCCAAAACTCACTCTTGCTAAACTTAGCATACAACTGCTTATCTCTCAAAGTTTGTAAGACAATTTTCAAATGCTCTTCATGATCGTTCTCATCCCGAGAATAGATCAATATGTCGTCAATGAAGACAACTACAAACTTGTCCACATATGGTCTGAAAAACACAGTTCATCAGATCCATAAAGATTGCAGTATTCGTCAAACCAAACGGCATAACCAAAAACTCATAATGGCCATACCTTGTCCGAAATGCGTTTTCAACACATCTTGCTCTTTCACTGAACGGTGATAATAACCGGACCTCGAGTCTATCTTGGAGAACATCGTAGCTCCCTTGGTTGATCAAAAATATCATCAATCCTTGGTAAAGGATACTTATTCTTCACCGTCACCTTGTTCGGGTTGTCTATAGTCTATACACAACCTCATACCCCCATCTTTCTTCACGAATAATAATACCGGAGCACACCACGATGAGTAGATCGGTCTTGCAAAACCCTTATCTGTCAACTCTTGCAACTGAACCTTCAGTTCTTTCAACTCTACAGGTGCCATTCTATATGGAGCAATTGAAATAGGTGCCACTCTCGGAACCAACTCAATTCCAAACTCGACCTCTCTTACTGGAGGTAATCCGGGTAACTTTTCCAGAAATACGTCTGGATACTCAGATACCACTGGCACTATTTAAAACTCTACTCCAACCTCTCGAGTATTCAACACAAAAGCAAGATAGGACTCACATCCTTTTCTCAAACATTTCTCAGCCACTAGGGAAGAAATCATCACTGGTAGACTATCTGATCCACCTAATTCAACCCGAACCACATATCCACTCTCATATTTCAATTCAATAAACTTACTACCACAGTTCACTAAGACACTATGGGTAGTCAACCAATCCATGCCTAGGATTAAATCAAACTCATCAAACGGTAACAACATTAGGTTTGCCGGAAAACAATGATTCTCAATCAATAAAGGACAATTCTTACACACTCTGTCCACTAACACATGCTTTCCTAACGGGTTTGACACCTTAACCACTATGTCCGTAGACTCAACGATCATACTCAAACTAGATGCTAATCTCATGCAAATATAAGAATGAGTAGACCCTGGATCTATCAAAGCAATAACAAAGGTGTCAAAAAGAGAAAAAGTACCCGTTATCACATCAGGGGAGGATGCTTCTTCGCGAGCGCGAATAGCATACTTCCATGCAGGTACCCGACCCTCCGGTCTCATAGCAGAGTCTCTGGACGCACCCCTACCACTATTCCAACCTCTAGGGTTTCTTGGTGGTCTACCCCTTGCAAACACATCACTAGGTCTCATCTCTTGCTTCTCTTCCTTATCATCCCTCTCGGGGCAGTTCCGGATAAAGTGGTCAGGGGAACCACACTTATAACATTTCTGACTATTTCCCCAACACTCTCCGGTGTGATATCTACCACAACTTGGACACTCTGGTTTGCTCTTCGTATTGCCCATACTTTCCATCGAGGGGGCTTGGACTCTCAAACCCGAGCGAGTATTGCCCAAGTCTCGATGCGAATAACCCACTGGTGTCGTCGTCCGAGGATTCACTTCCTCAGATCTTTTAGACTGGGCTTGGTATGACTTGCCCATCGGCCTCTTTCTAACATCTCGGGCTTCACTCACAGCCCTCCTCTTTTCTGAACTCAACTCTTCAGCCTTACTTGCCCTTTCAACTAAGACCACAAACTCTTTCAACTCCAAAATACCAACTAGGAGTTTGATGTCCTCATTCAGTCCGTCTTCGAACCTCTTACACAAGATGGTCTCAGTCGATACACATTCTTGAGCGTATTTGCTAAGCCTAACAAACTCACGCTCATACTCTGCTACTGACATCCTTCCTTGCTTCAACTCAAGGAATTCCTTCCTTTTTCGATCAGTAAATCACTGGCTTATATACTTCTTCCGGAACTCTTCCAGAAAGAAGTCCCACGTCACCCGCTCTTTCGGGACTACCAACGTTAGTGTTTTCCACCAATGGTATGCCGAATCTCTCAGCAAGGATACGGTACACTTCAAGCTCTCCTCAGGTGTACATGAGAGTTCATCTAACACCCTCATCGAGTTCTCCAACCAGAACTCCGCCCTCTCTGGGTCATCATCGACCTTAGCTCTAAACTCCTCAGCCCCGTACTTCCTAATCTTATCCACCGAGGGTTTTGATATCCTCACTACATCCATACCTTGAGGAGCCACTGGATTTGGCTGAGGTATTGGAGGAGGAGGTGGAGGAGGTTGAGCATTAGGGTTCGCTCGAACATAATCCGAGTACCAATTGCTCATCATCTGGAGAAAGGCTTCTCGTGCCTCTTCCCCTTGACCCCTAGCCTCGGGTCCACTTTGAATAGGCACGGTTTCTTGCGCAGGAGCCGGTGCATTACTAGCTGCTTCATCAGCAGTCAATGGATCGGAATCCATATACTATATAAGAAAAGATTTAAAATCATTAGAAACCACCACACTATCATTGTACACTTATAGCATGTATAGCTAGACTCTTACACCCACTATGGTAGTCCTAGAATTGACTAAACCATAGCTCTGATACCACTAAATATAACACCCCTTACCCAGGTTCTACGCTAGAACCGGGCCCGAGGCGTTACCGAACTCAAACTACTTGATCGCCACTTAGGCTCGTCGTAACTACTCTCTGAAGTCATCTCAACAACCTTATTCTCGACTTACGAGGCCTCACTAATACACACGAGGGCTCTCGAGACTAAACCGAAACTTTTTCCAATCTTAAAATTTTTCTCTTTTATACAGATCTCACACGCCCGTGCAAGATTAGACACGCCCGTAGATGGACACACACGCCCATGTCCCCAAACCGTGCCTAAAAACCTCAGCATTCTGCCAATGCCCCACGGCCAAGGCACACGCCCGTGTGGCTAGCCTGTGGCCAACACTGATTAATCCCACACGCCCTAGACACACGCCCGTGTGGCTAGTCCGTGGTCTATTCTGATTTAAAATACTAACATGCAGGGGACACAAGGCTGAGTCACACGCCCGTGGGCTGGCCGTGTGTCACACATGGCCTAGATACACGCCCGTGTGTCTATCCACATGGATAAGAACAAAGCTATGTGCCAAGTTCTTTTCACCCCTCTAGCATACACAATATATGCTCATCTAACACAATCATAATCAACTCAAATTGAATTGCAATCTCACATAGACAACTATAACTTTTCATATAACATAAAATAGCCAACAACTATGGCATTATACAAATAAGCTATCCATGTGAAGGCCAACACATCTTAGCCATTTACAACAAAATTCACTAACTTGTCTAGCCCTTATACATGCCATATACAAAACATTGAGTCTCATGTACCAGAGTGTGCTGATAGTGTGGGCGATCTTCCAATTGATCCTCGTATCTCGGTTCAACACTTTTACTCTATAAGACAAGGGAAAAGAAAAGGAGTAAGCTTTGAGCTTAGTAAGTTTACACATAAACAATTAAGCATCATAGTATAAGCTAAACAACAATTAGCATTATACTACCAAAAGTAATGAACAACTATGCTTACTCTTTCTATCCCTTACCACATTTCCAACACATCATGAGTCACATACTCATAACCATCGAAATGCACCCCTGCATTCAATGTCACATTTACACAATATACAACACATCAATATTTATCAATAGTTCATCCACACAGCTAATTAACTTAATAATACATCCACACAGCTATTTTAATCAATAATGCCATCACATGTCTAATCCACACAGCAAATGTCTCGGTGGTTTTGCACTTAGCACACCACAGTCGATTAATAAGGTAGTATCGCACTTAGCCTACCACAAAGGTAATCATAGGGGTTTCTCACTTAGCCCACTAAATGATATACCTAACGATAGCATCGCACATAGCCAGCTCATCGTCAATATGCATTAGGATGGTATCGCACTTAGCCTGCCATCTAGCATTATCACTACACATTCACATGTCTACTTACTCAATTAAACATCCATTCACAATTCTACTACATTCATTCTACTTGAACCACATAGGTTCTCAATCAATCTCGAACAAGCTACATACTAGCTATCATCAACAAATTGTAAGTATGAATGCATTGTTTATGCATAGACTTACCTCGGTACTCAAAAGTATTGAGACTTGTAATTTAGTCCACCACATTGCTTTTGCCTCAGTTTCGATCCGGGCTTTGCCTTTCTTGATCTATAATGAATAAATCAGCTTATTCGATACACACATTGACTAGATTGACCCTTATCTCATACTTTAGCAAAATTACTATTTTGCCCCTAAACTTTCTCATATTTACACTTTATCCCCAAAGGCTCGTAAAGTTATTTTTATTCAACTTTCTAGTCTTTCATGCTTAGTCGAACCACTTATTCAACTAAAGCTATCATCAATTCTCACTAAAACACACATGTATGACCAAACTTAAGATTTTCATAATCAAGTCCCTACATGCATTTTCATGGAAAATCACTTAACAAAAGATGTTTCTACTACATCAAGCTTTCATAATATTCCATAAAATTTCAACATACATGCATGTCATACATGACCCCATTTTTGAACATCCATTTTAGCTCATCAAATAGCTAAAAAATAGCTTACTGATGCTACTAGGACTTCAAAAATACAAAGAATATCGAAAACAAGGCTAGATGCACTTACTAGCAAGCTTGAAACATTGAAAAACCCTAGCTATGGCTTCCTTTAAATTTTCGGCAATGAGGGGAAGAAGATGAGCATGATTTTGTCATCTTTTCTCCTTTTTAATCACTTATTTGTTAAATAACCAAAATGCCCTTTTTGATAAACTTTCTATTTTAACCCATTCATGCCCAATTTTGTCCAAAAATTAGAATTGGGATAAATTGCTATTTAAGGACCTCTAATTAATAATCTAAAGCTATTTCACACATATAGCTTCTAGAAACACGCATTTTGCAACTTTTGCAATTTAGTCCTTTTGGACAATTAAACCACAATTTCACAAAATTGCTTCATGAAACTTTCACACTAGCATGCATACAAGGCATAAACCTCAAAAACTCATTTGTAACCCTCGAATTTATGGTCTCGCACCACTATTCCGACTAGGACCTAAATCGGGATGTTACATACTTTTTCTTCAGTCTCACAAATCAAATCAACCCCATGTATCTTTTTCTCACTGAGCTCGATCCAGTATAATGGAGTTCAGCATTTACGACTATACAGAGCCTCATACGGTGCCATCTTTATGCTCGATTGAAAACTATTGTTATATGCAAATTCAACCAAAAATAAATATTTCTCTTAGTTATCTTCGAACTTTAATATACAAAAACGAAACATATCCTCGAGAATCTGAATTACTCGCTCAGACTGACCATCGGTCTGAGGATGAAATGCAGTGCTAAAATGCAACCTCGTACCTAGAGCTTCCTGTAACTTTCTCCAAAATCGTGATGTAAACCGCGGATCTCTATTCAAGATAATGGAAACTGGCACCCCGTGTAATCTGACAATCTTAGAAACATATAACTCAGCTAATCTCTCAAGGGAGAAATCTGTACGTACCGAAATAAAATGTGCTGACTTTGTCCAACGATCAGCAACAACCCAAATGACATCTTTCTTTTTCAAAGATAGGGGTAAACCCAATACAAAAATCCATAGTAACTCGATCCCATTTCCAGTCTAGTATCACGATTGGCTATAACAATCCAGAAGGTACCTGATGTTCAGCTTTAACTTGCTAACATACTAAACATTTCGACACAAAGTCAGATATCTCATGTTTCATTCCTGACCATCAGTACATTAGTTTCAAGTCACTGTACATCTTATTACTTCCCAGATGAACAGACAATCTACCACTATCAGCTTCATGCAATATTCTCCGAATAAGCTCTGGATTCTTCGGTACACAAATTCTACCTTGGAACAATAAGCAATCATTGGGTCTTATCTAAAATTCTGAATCAGAAGTTGACTCACACTGTACCCGTTTAGCTAGAAACTAGTTATCACATTTCTTAGCTTCACAGATCTATTGTAAAAACATTGGTCTAGCTTTTAACTCGTCTAAGATTGAGCTATCATCAGATAATGTCAGTCGCGTATTCATCGCTCGTAGAGCAAATAAAGACTTTCTACTCAGAGCATCAGCAACTACATTTGGTTTTCCCGGATGATAATCAATGATCAACTCATAGTCTTTTAACAGTTCGAGCCATCTGAGCTGTCTTAGATTCAAATCCTTTTGTGACATTAGATACTTCAAACTCTTATGATCGGTGAATGTATGACACTTTTCACCAAACAAATGATGTCACCAAATTTTCAACGAAAACACAATAGCTGCCAACTCTAAGTCATGTGCCGGGTAATTCTTTTTGTGCAGCTTTAACTGTCTGGAAGCATAAGCTATTACTTTGCCTTTCTGCATCAAAACACAACCTAAACCATTTAAAGATGCATCGCAGTAAAACACAAATTCTTTACCCGATTCAGGCTGAACCAAAACTGGTGCCTCGGTTAATAGTGCTTTCAACTAATTGAAACTTTGCTAACATTTCTCGGACCATTCAAATTTCACATCTTTCTGTAATAGTTGTGTCATCGGTGTAGCTATCATCGAGAACCCTTTGACGAATCTTCGGTAATAACCGACTAATCCCAGAAAACTTCTAACTTTGGATACATTTCTCTGTGTTTACAATCAACAACTGCTGAAATTTTACTCGGATAAACTCTGATGCCTTCAGCCGATACTATATGTCCCAGAAAATTGACTTCTCGGAGCCAAAACTCACATTTGCTAAATTTAGCAAAAAGTTGTTTATCTCGCAGGGTTTTAAACACAATTCTCAAGTGTTCATCATGCTCATACTTGTCTAGTGAATATATCAGAATGTCATCAATAAATACTACAACAAATCTATCTAAGTACGGTCTGAAAATTCTGTTCATCAAATCCATAAATAATGAAGGCGCATTAGTTAAACCAAATGGCATCACAAGAAATTCATAATGTCTGTACCTGGTTCTGAATGCAGTTTGCAGCATGTCCGAATCTTTAACTCGTAACTGATAGTAGCTAGAACGAATATCAATCTTCGAAAATACTGTGGCACCTTTCAACTGATCAAACAGATAGTCAATTCGAGGGAGTGGATACTTGTTCTTGATTGTAACTTTGTTGAGCTGATGGTAATCAATACAAAATCTCATCGAACTGTTCTTTTTCTTAACGAACAGAACTGGTGTACCTTAAGGGGAAAAATTGGGTCGAGTAAAACCCCTATCTATTAATTCTTACAGCTGTGCTTTCAATTCTTTCAACTCTTTAGGAGCCATTCTGTAAGGTGCTATCGATATCGGTGATGTCCCCGGTACCAATTCAATAGCAAACTCAACCTCTCTAATCGGTGATAATCTAGGTAACTCTTCCGGAAATACATCAGGATACTCACAAACTACTGACACTGATTCAAGCTTTGATTCAGACACTTTAGAATCCAATACATAAGCAAGGTAAGCATTGCAACCTTTTCTCACATATTTCTATGCTGACATAGCTGAAATAACCATAGCAACCCACTCGGATTATCTGATTCAATACGAAGCATCTAACCGTTCTGACATTTCAATACAATAAGCTTTCGTCCATAGTTTACAATAGCGTTGTGTAAAGTTAGCCAATCCATGCCCAAAGTCATGTCAAATTCATCAAACGGTAATAACATCAAATCAGCTGGAAAATTGTAACCCCGAGTCATCAAAGGACAATTCTTGCAAACTTTATCAACTAGCAAATACTGACCTAGGGGGTTTGATACTTTAACCACGAATTCAGTGGACTCAACAGGTAAATTCTTACTAGATACTAAATTCGTGCAAACATACGAATGGGTTGATCCTGGATCAATCAAAGCAGTAACATTAGTAAAAAAAATAGAGAAAGTATCGGTAATAACATCTGGCTCAGAAGCATCCTCTCGTGCGCGTATATCATAAGCCCTAGCTGGTGCTCGTGCTTTGGATCTCACAGCAGAGTCTTTTGTTCCACCACGGCTACCACTCATATTTCCGAGATTACGAGGTGGTCTACCTCTCGCAGCAGTGTTACTCGGCCTCAAAGTCTAAACTTTCTTTTTCTCAGATTTCTCTAGGTAATCTCTAAGATAGTGGTCTAAGGAACCATACTTGAAACATGCTCCATTCTTCAGTCAACACTCACCATAATGTGGTCTTTTACAGTGCTTGCACTCGGGCCAAACATTTCTGACACTACCCACCCTTGCTACGAATATAGCCTAGGGTTTAGGACTCAAACGTTAGTTGCCTCTGTCTCTACTAGAGTACCCCACTGAAGCTGTAGAACGGTTGTGATGTTATTTTGGTCTCTTAGATGTCGATTGATATGACTTCCTAGTCGATCTCTTTCTTGAGTCTCTAGCTTCACAATCAGCATGCCTTTTCTCTTTACTTAACTCTTCGACTTTGTGCACTCGATCAACTGAGACATCAAATTCTTTTAGCTCAAGAATTCCAACTAAAATATTTATGTCCTCATTTAACCCTTCTTCGAATATTTTACACATAGCAGTCTTGGTCGGGATATATTCACGAGCATATTTACTCAATCTGACAAAATCTCGCTCGTACTTTGACACAGTTATATGGCCCTGTTTGAGCTTAAGAAATTCTTTACGTTTCTGATCCAAAAATCTTTAACTAATGTATTTCCTTTGGAACCCGGTTTGAATGAATTTTCAGGTGATCTGCTCTCTTAGTACAATAGAAATCAACGTATTCCACCACTGATAAGCCGAATCTTTCAACAAAGATACTGCACACTTAACGCATTCAGCCGGTAAACAAGACAATTCATCGAAAACTCTGATTGTATTCTCTGACCAGAATTTTGCTCTCTCAGGATCATCTTCAAAAATAGCTTAGAATTCTTTAGCCTCGTATTTACGAATCTTATCAACAGGTGGCTTACAAACTTATATAGGTTCCAAACCTTGAGGAATAATGGGAATCGGTTGGGGAGCAGGAGGGGGTGGAGGTTGTTAAGCAGTCGGGTTCGTCCGTACGAACTCAGTAAATAATTTGTTCATCATCTGGAAGAAGGCTTCTTTAGCCTCTCCTTATCGGCCCTAAGATATAGGCCTTGTACCGCTCAATGCTACTCCATGAACGGAGGCTTGAGCGTTACTCTCAACTTCATCGGAGTCAGCTCGGTTGGATGTCATTGCTATATGAAAACATGTTTTAAAATGATCAGGAGATATCACACTATCACAGGTTATATAATGACATGTATATCTAGACTCGTACACCCTATGTTCAATCCAAAAATTGGCTAAACCATAGCTCTGATACCAATCACCCCTAACCCATATCCGTCACCAGAATAGGGTTACGAGCATTACCGGAGTTTACAAATCAAACGGACAGAAATTTCAAACATTTCATATCATATCAATAAACATATTGAAACCAAGTCAAAACATACATATTTTCCCTTATACGAGCCCTCAAGGCCCTAAATATGCATTAGAAACAAGTCGAGACTAGTTTGGAAACTCAGAGAATTTTTCAAAAAACATTGAAAATTTTCAACATTGCACGTGTGACCCACACGGTCAAGACACACGCCCGTGTCTCAGGCCGTGTGGGCATTCGAAATAGGGACACATGGCCATGTCCCAGCCCGTGTCCGTGGCCGTGTAACTCATTGACTTGGTCATACGGCCAAGCCACACACCTGTGTGCTAGACCGTGTACCTTTCGAAATAATCTCAAACGCCCGTGTGCCAGGCCGTGTGGTAGGCCGTGTAACAGCCTGACTTGCAACCCTTTGAAAGCTACAGGGAACATACGGTCGTGTCGCCTGGCCGTGTGTCACACAAGGCTAAGACACACGCCCATACCGCCTGGCCGTGTGTCACACACAGCTGAGACACATGCACGTGTCTTTGCCCCTGTAGACAAAAATTGGCCAGTTTACAAGCCATTTTTCTCACCCAACTTTTCATGTACCTACAACCAAAAATGCATATATGTACAAGCCATAACAATGCACCAAAATCATGCATAATCAAGTCATATTCATAGGGTATAATGCCATACAACCAATATACCCTTAGGCACTTCAAATGACAAAATATAAACATGTACAACCATGTAATCCATTTGGCCAAAATAATCAACTAAATTGCAATCAAGATTGCATCAATTCAAGCTATTGAATTACTTTCCACATATTATTAATTAGTACCAATTATGCCATTCAACCACTAGCATCTAAAACCATATAAGCCATTCAAACAAAGTGCTATTTCACATCAATTCCAAACATCAACCATTAGAAAGTTAATATTCACATGCTATATACTAAGTTCATCTCATCATCAAAGTGGAAAATCACAAGCCAAAACAAATGGCCATTTCAACAACCAAAACACATGGCCAACACTAACCAAAATACCTATACATGCCATTATAACCAAAATTAAAACAACCGAATGTACCAAAAGAGCCGATGGATAGTGTGATATAGCTTCGACAAGCTTCCAACCCGAACGAGCTTCCGATTCTCTATAAGAAACAGAAAATAACACAGAGTAAGCATTTAAGCTTAGTTAGTTCGTATAACATAGAGCATAACTTACCATTTAGTCCATAATAGGTAAGTAAACATAGCATATCCCAAAATAACTTGGCCAAATGCCTAAGCACATATACATCAACCATGTTAGCCATGTAAATACATATATAAACCAATAATCATGGATCAGCACAACAATTGATTAAGTTTCATATACATGTATCATCCAATTCAAATTTTATATACCATGTAACAATATTTCCATGTAATTCATATATGTCCCTCTAATAGTCCGTATTGAACTCTTACAAATTCTTATCAAAATATTGCCCGTTGAACCATTTAGAATATCGTTAGATGCCCGGGATAGCTCACACATAGTGTGCTAAATCATATAATTGTAATCCGTCAAATCCTATAGATGTATGCTCACACGAGCTGTAAATCGGTATGCTCTCACGATCTGTGGGTCGAAACGTAGCTACACGATGCTACTCACACGAGCTGTGGAGTATTCGCAGCACATGCCAGACATCATCCATCGGTAGGATATTTGGGACCAGCACCCAAATCATGTAAACCCTAATAACATGTCATTTGTATCTTACGTATTCCTAAGGTTCAAACGGAGCTTGGTAATTGTCGTACGTCGTTGAATATGCAGTCGGTATATATGTATGACATTTCATAACACATGTATAATTCAATTAAAAACATATATATGCAAATTAAATACACGAACTTACCTCGACGAGCATACGTAAATATGGAGGCGATCAATCAGAGACTTTCTCTTTGCCCCGATCTAAAGCCGTACGAGGTCTTTCTTAATCTATACGGATAAATTTAACTCAATTTAATATATAATTAATTCAATTTAGCCAAAAATCATATTTTGACAAAATTACCATTTTGCCCCTATATTTTTAATTTCTTTACAATTTAGTCTCTAGCTCATAAAAATGGAAATTAATGAAATTCCACCACAACCCACTATAGTCGAATATCAATTAGGTCCCTAAAAAGCCCTATATTTCATTTATTTCACAATTTCACCATGTAAAAATTTTAAATTTTCAATTTAATCCCTATTTGACAATTTCATCAAAAATCTCTTTACAAAAGTTGTTTATCTAACAACCATCCATTTTTTAACATCAAACATAAAAACACATGTATATTCAACAATGGAAAAACCCTAACAGTTTAACAGTTTCACAAATTAGTCCCGGGGCTAGCTAGATTAAGCTACAACGATCCTGAAAGCATAGAAATCATAAAAAAAGACAAAAATACATACCAATGCAAGGGAAAATAGGGTTGTAGAAACTTCAAGCTCCCATGGATATTATTTCCTTTTAATTTCAATTGAGAAAGATGAACAAAAGGTGATGGCTTTATTTAATTTGATTCATTTTATCATTATTTACCTATTATTAATTTAGCCTTTAAAAACATTAAAAATTACACAATTGCCAAGCCATGTACATCCACTATCACTATTTATGATCTAATTACTATATAAGGACTTCCACTTTAAAGTTCTATAGCTATTTAATACCTTTAGCTATTAAAACTCAACTTTTGCAGTTTACGCGATTTAGTCTTTTTATCAAATTGAGCACGTAAACGGTAAAATTTCTTAACGAAATTTTTATACAGTATTACTATCATGCTGTAGGAAATAAAATAAATTTTTTGACTTCAGATTTGTGGTCTCAAAACCGCTATTCCGATTTCACTAAAAACAAGCTGTTACAATGAATGCATGAAACATATGTTATAAAATGAAAAAATTGCAAATGAAAATAAAAACAAAAGCTTTGAAGGAATTTCGGTTACCCTAGTTGGGTTGGGTTGATTTTATGGAAGCTCGCTTGTAGTGTTGTTACCTTTCCACTTCACCAACATCATCTCGAACTGATTTCCCAACAGTTTTCTTGTAGTGTTTCCTTTCTAGCTGGTTAATTGGCACTTCTTCTTCTTCATCAGTATCTAATTTTTTGAGATCATCAATTAGTTGATGAACCGTATGCTCTTGCTCGGCCATAGGTGTAGTGAATTTTGGTGTAATGGCAGGTGTAGAAGTTTGAGTCATCTCAGCTTCACCCTTATTAGATTCAACATGCATGGATTCAATTTTCTCCTCATCCCTCTTTTTCTATGTTCTTCATCTCAGTAGTGGCTTCTTCTCCATCTTCATCGTAATCTTTTGGCTCTAACAACAATTCTTTAGGAAAAATAGGGAATGTAGGCATAGGTCCGGAGAAGTTCTTTTGAAGAGATTTCTTAATGGCTTTGTCCCGTCGTCTGACGTATCCCAAAAATAAAGCCATTTCTTCTTTAGCTAGGCCAAGATAAGTGACTATCCTCAATTGTTGTTTTTCTATCATTCAAAATTGTTGTTGCAACATCTCAAGAGCATTAATCACTTTTTGCTCAAAGTTACTGTGAGATGTTATTGGGGCAGCATCAGAAGTCATAGGTGGAGAAGTTGTGGATGTAGATCCCGGATGTCATGGCATTTCCTCCCTAGAAAATCTCAGGGTAATTTTCTTTGTAATGGCACCTTTATTGGGGATTGTGTCTTCATTCGCTTGAATAGGAATCTTCACCCTTTGACAAATTTTCGTAATGAGCGACGAAAAATTTAAGGTACCGACATTCTTTTGGGAGCAGTGGTGGACTTCTCTAAAGATAATGTTTCCAACATTTATCTTTCGTCCAGTCATAATCGAGTGCAATAATAACAAGCTTTCTTTAGAAATAGTTGAGTTGTGAGTAGAAGGGATGAGACAAGTTTTAAGGAAATTATACCAGACACTACATTGAGGCTTCAATGATACACGATCAATGGTGTAGCAATCATTTCCAGAAACTTTCCACTTTTTTCCCTCTACACATAAATCTATCAAAACTTGGTTGAGTCCTTCAGTTGTCATGGTCTTAACAAATTGGGAGTGTTCATCAGGGCCGTCAGATAACCCATATTGTGCAATGATTGAGTATTCATTGAATAGCGCTGAGACACCGAGCACATATATAAAAGCATTATCAAGAGAGGTGAGATAAGTATAAAATTCTTTTACTACCTTGGTGAGGACGTCATCAGGGTGGAGATAAAAGATTTGCCACCCGTGTTTCTCCACGACAGAAGAGATTGCTTCAGAGTAGCCCATAAAGGGGGCATCTTGGAAAAGGAAACCTTTTTCCATACAAAATGGCATCTTTGATATGTTCTTCTTATATTTTTCTTCTGTGATTTTGCTAAAGAATGTTCACGGAGGAACAGAGGTGGAAGAAGATGGTCCTTGGCGAGCCATTTGGGAGAAAATAATAATTATAAGATGAAAAAGGTGAGACCTTTACAATTTTATGGAGTAAAAACAGAGAAGGGTGAAGAAGATGAAACGAAAAGGAAATTAGAAAAAAAGTGAATCGACTAGGGTAAAACGTGAGAGAAAATATAGCAGTGACTTGGGGGATAAGATTAACCTGACTTGTACCCTGACACAGAAAAAAGAAAAATTGAGCGAGAAAAAAATAAAAAAATTTATTAACTAACATTAACAAATATATTAAATGGGCTAAATTCTACAAACCTGGGCCATAATGTGCCTGCAACAAAAGAAAATAAAAGTTAAGTAAACTTATTGAATAAACTAAATAAAGAAATTAAAAATAAAGTAAATGAATAAAACGGTGTAGAGGAGAAATATTAAGCAGTTCAAAAAGTGATGGAATTTTTATCACGAATTATAAGAGCTCCAAAGTAATGCTTTAATCGTTGGCCATTGACTTTGAAAGTAGAACCAGTCTTGCCGTCTTTGACTTCCACAGCTCCATGAGGATAAACATCCACTATCTCGAATGGGTCAGACCAACGGGATTTTAATTTGCCAGGAAACAATTTAAGCCTATAATTAAATAACATGAATTTTTGTCCAGGTGCAAATTGTCGTGGCAAAATCTTATTGTCATGCCATCTTTTGGTCTTTTCTTTGTACAGCTTGGCATTCTCATAAGCTTGTGCTCGGAATTCTTCCATCTCATTCAACTCCAATAGGTGGTTAGTACCAGTAGCACTCCAGTCCATATTTGATTTCTTAATTGCCCAATATGTCTTGTGTTCAAGTTCAACAAGCAAATGACAGGGTTTCCCAGAAACAAGCTTGAAATGAGACATCCCTAATGGTGTCTTGAATTCAGTGCGATATGCCCACAAAGCTTCATCCAATCTGGATAACCAATCTTTGCGGGTGGGATTGACTACCTTCTCCAGAATTTGTTTAATCTCCCTATTGGAGACTTCCGCTTGTCCATTTTTCTGGGGATGGTATGCCATGATAATTTTATGTCTAACTCCATACCTGTTCAAAGCATTAGCAACTAATTTGTAGTCAAAGTGTAAACCTTCATCACTAATCAAAGCACGAGGGGTACCAAACCTGGTAAAAATATTCTAATGTAGAAATTTCAGTACTGATTTGGCATAATTCATTGGTAGAGCAACAGCCTCAACCCACTTGGAGACATAATCAACAGCTACAAGTATGTATACATATCCTTAAGAAGGTGGAAATGGACCCATAAAATCAATTCCCTATACGTCAAATAGTTCCGCTTCTAAAATAGTTTGCAAAGGCATTTCATACCTCTTCGATAGATTTCTAGTTCTTTGATAGCGATCGTAAGCTTGACAAAATTTATGAGCATCTTTAAACATGTTGGGCCAATAAAAACCAGATTGGAGAAATTTTTCAGTAGTTCTCATGCCCCCAAAGTGTCCTACATACAGTGCTGAATGACAATGGTATAAATTACTTTGAATCTCATCATCCGGAACACACCTCCGAATTATCTGGTCCGCGTAATGTTTGAGTAAAAATGACTCATCCCAATAATATTGCTTGGCATCATGGATAAATTTCCTTCATCTTTGATTGGTGAGCTCAGGTGGCAGTAATCCACTAACCAAAAAAATTTACAATATCGGCATACCATGGTAATGCTATGTCAACTAACAGTTGCTCATATGGGAAATCATCCTGAATGCACTGAATATTATTGTATTCACTTCCTGCTTCAATTCGAGATAAGTGATCAGCCACTTGATTTTCTGTGCCTTTCCTATCTCTAATTTCCAGATCAAATTCCTGCAGAAGTAGTATCCAACGAATTAATCTGGGCTTGGCATCTTTCTTGGTCACCAAGTACTTAATAGCAGAATGGTTCGTATAAACCGTAACTTATTTGCCCGCTAAATAAGCTCTAAATTTTTCGAAGGCAAATACCATAGCTAACAAATCCTTATCAATGGTAGTTTAATTGAGTTGTGAATCTGTTAACGTAAAACTTGCATAGTAGATAACATGAAATACCTTGTCCTTTCTTTCCCCAAGTACTACCCCTACAGCAAAATAACTAGCATCACACATAAGTTCGAAAAGTAAAGTCCAATATGGTGCTATGACTATTGGTGTTGTGACTAGTTGCTTTTTCAATTTCTCAAATGCTTGTAAGCACGGCTTATCAAAATTGAATGATCTGTTATGTTCTAACAGTGTACACAGGGGTTTGGATATTTTTGAAAAATCTTTGATAAATCGTTGATAAAATCCTAAATGACAAAGAAAACTGCAAATATCTTTAACTACGGAGGGTGGTGGCAATTTCTCAATAACTTCAATTTTTGTTTTGTTGGCGGCAATGCTTTGCTGCGAAATTTTATGTCCCAGAATAATGCCTTCATAGACCATGAAGTAACATTTCTCCCAATTGAGAACTAGGTTGGTTTCTTCACACCGATAAAGAACTAACTCTAGATTTTTTAAACAATCTTCAAAAGTATCGCCAAACACCGAGAAATCATCCATAAAAACCTCTAAAAGTTTTTCCACCATGTCTGAAAATATTGCCATCATGCAATGCTGAAATGTTATAAGGGCATTCATAATCCAAATGGAATTCGTCAAAATGCAAAGGTTCCATAAGGGCATGTGAATGTGGTCTTCTATTAATCAGTAAGAGCTATGGCAATCTGGTTGTACCCCGAATAACCATCCAGAAAATAATAGAAGGCTTTCTCCACTAATCTATCTAACATTTTGTCGATAAATGGCAGAGGAAAATGATCCTTCCTTGTTGCTTTATTAAGTTTGATAGTCCATACAAAACTTCCATCTCGTGACAATACGAGTAGGAATGAGTTCGTTGTTATCATTGCTTACCACGGTGAAATCCCTGTTTTTAGGTACACATTAAATAGGGCTCACCCAAGAATTATCAGAAATTGGGTATATAATTCCAACATCTAGCCATTTGATAATCTCCTTTTTTGACAACTTCCTTCATAATGGGATTCAGTTTTCTCTACTACTCGATAGATTTGCCATGGCAACCCTCCAGTAATATCTTGTGCATGCAGATTGCTGGACTGATTCCTTTGACATCCGAAATCGTCCACCCCAATGCATTGATCTAATGTCAATACCGCAAAGATGACTACTAGCAATGTGTTGTTATCTCCCAAGTAAGCATACTTCAGATGTACTGGCAAAGGCTTTAATTCCAACGTAGGAAGATCTTCTATGGATGGTCGAGGAGGTTTAAAATAACAGTCCGATAAATTTAATGATTTGAAACTTTTCCTTGATCCATTCTTAATTTTATTAGCTTTCATCAGTTCACTAAGCTCTTCAATCATTTCTGCTTCAATTAACTCAAATGAGTTTGCATCATCATTAGAATTATTGTGATAAAATTATGAAAATTCTTCCTGAACTATTGTGTCAACAATCTCAACAGCGTGACATATTTCATCTATATCTGCATACTTCATAGCATAGAAAATATTAAAGGTTATCTGCTGGTCATTAACTCTCATTGTTGATTCACCTTTTTGCACATCAATTAATGTTCTACCAATTGCTAGAAAAGGTCTCCCAAGTATGATTGGTACCTCTTTATTAGCCTCACATTCAAGAATAATAAAATCTACTGGAAAAATAAATTTGTCAACTCTTACCAATACGTCTTTAATTTTACCTTCTGGATGTGCATATAAACGATCAGCTAATTGTAATGTGATAGGTGAAGGCCTCGCCTTCCTTATTCCCAGCTTCCTAAAAATAGACATAGGCATTAGATTTATACTTGCACCTAAGTCGCATAATGCTTTGCCTACATAATGATTTCCAATAGAGCAAGGTACAATAAAACTCTCTGGATCCTTCAATTTTGGTGGCAATTTGTTTCCCAGCATTGTTGTCCACCCTTCAGTGAGAGCAATAGTTTCGAACTCCCCTGGCCTTCTCTTATTTGATAAGATATCTTTCATGAATTTCAAATAGTTGGGCATTTGTTCCAATGCTTCCACCAACGATATGTTGATATGTAATTGCTTTAAGACATCCAATAAATTTCTTGAATTGAAAATCTTACTTAGATTTTTGGAAACACTGAGGAAAAGGTGGCAGTGGCCTTCCTTCCATTTGTTGAGGTTGTTTTGCCGTGGAATTTTTATTGGCAATACAAGATGAATCTGTTTCAACATTTTTTTGGTTGCTCATTTCTTTTATAGCCTGTGCCACTATTGATTCTAAATTCCTTTTATTTGTGAAATTCGAACTACCTTCTTCACTAGTGGTGTCATTAACAACTCCTAGTAGCTGCGTACAACTTCTGAGTGTAATGGCTTTGCATTGTTCCTTCCCTTGAAATCGTGAATTTTTGGTATCACGAGGCAATGATCCTTGCGATCTTGAGCTTAATGCTTTGGCAATTTTCCCCACTTGATTTTCTAAAGCTCGTAAAGATGCAGCTTGACTTTGAATGATAACACCATTCTTGGCCATGTATTCCTTCAATAGATCTTCCAAAGATGAAGAACTCGACGCTAAATTTTGCTGAGCATTTTACCGTGGCATGGGCTGATTGTATCCAGGTGGTGCACTTGCAACATTCTGTTGAATAGCATTGCTGGAATTTCCCACCCCTTGATTACTCCAACTGAAATTAGGATGTTGCTTCCACCTCGAATTATAAGTGTTGGAATATGGTTTGTTGTTGTAGCGATTAAAATTTCCCATATAATAAACTGAGGTTGGGTTCGATGGGCATTCATCAAAATCATGATCTTCTTCATCATAAACACATACTAACTCAGCTGCTTTCATTTCTTGCACTGTAGTTGGTCTTTTCAGTGTTTTAATCATATTCGTTAAAGATGATACCTGAGATGTTAGGGAAGTAATCACATCAAGTTCCATTGCTCCAGCAACTCTTCTGCCAGTCCCTACTCTTGTAGTGGGGTATTAATAATCGTTGTTTGATATCCTCTCCAGAATTTCATATGTCTCATTATATGATTTATCGAGTAAATTCCCATTGGCAGATGCGTCAACCACCTTCCTTGTATGCACATTCAATCCATTGTAAAACATTTCCATTTGCGTCCAATGTTGGAAATCATGCATTGGGCATTTTCTATTTAACTCCTTAAATCGCTCCCATGCTTCATATAATGTTTCATCCTCATATTGTCGAAAGGACATAATATCGTTCCTCAATTTGGCATTCATGTTTGGAGGATTATGTCTTAGCAGAAACTTCTGACAATGTTCATTCCAAGATGCCACCGTACTTGACAGCAATGCATTTAACCATGCTCTGGCATGATCTCGCAATGAATAAGGGAATAACTTCAGTCTCAAGGCTTTTTTAGGAACACCCTACTACCTGAATGAATCGCAAACTTCCAAAAAGAGTCGTAAGTGCGACCGTGGATCTTCAGTAGGCAATCAACTAAACTGCCCTACAGTTTGTAACATTTGAAACATCACCAGCTTTAACTCAAAATATTGAGCTTGAATATACTGCCTGACAATTCTTGGATTCAGATAATCCAAGATCGGCACTATATGTTCTCTGATGGGTCTGTCTCTGTCATCTATTTTTCGAGGAATATCAACACCCCTTCCGTTCTGATGTAATGGCTCTTCTCTAACCTGGTCATTTTTAATTTTTTTCCATTTCTCACAATTCTTTTCTCCTTCTTCTCAAGGTTCTCTCAATTTCTAGATCAAAATAATACTCTTTAAGTGCAGAAATATCTCTACTCATGCACTAACAAAAATCCTGAAACGCAAAAAAAATAAAAAAATCAAAACAACTAAATAAGCGAAACTAACAAAATTTAATAGGGAATAACACACCAAATTTTCACCAATATTACTGATCCCCAACAATGGTGCCAAAAACTTGTCGCGTGTGAATGTGTAATGTGAATGTGCAATTATACACGTCGAATCAAGTAATAAAGTAATGAGTGAGTATCGTTTCCATAGGGATCGAAATTGATTAAAAAATGGTTATGCTATTACTATGAGATTGACTAAATAAATTGTGCAAAAGAAACAGATGAAAAATTAATGAAAAAAATTAATGAATGGATTAATAAAATCAATTATGAATGAAAAATGCTAGGGAAATTGAAATGTTGTGGCAATTCTCAAAGAATAACTGGGGAGGATTTGTACTGTTGAATGATAAAGGTCAGAATTACTCATGTTTTATTTTTATATCATAATAATGCCATAGCAAAATCTTGACTATTCTACTGTTCAGGGATTCACTACTACAGTCTACTTCTTTCGAGAGCCAGACTTTAAGCCATCATCCTGAGTTTTTGTATGTCGATAGAACTTAAGAATGATATCCAGACTGTTCTGCTTTCCCCTATACAAATGACAACTTCTACATCTAGAGTGCTACGAATATTCTTTCGAACACTCGCTTGTATCAACGAATAATAATCCAATCTATTTAACCTTTTCAAAATTAAATCAGATCTAACAACATACCATAAAATCATCTATGTCTAGAGCTTGCATGCATGCATTTAAAATAATCACAAATCGAATGAAACAGTAATCTACTCAGAATCAGACCATGGGCATTAAGGATAATAAAAATTCACCCAAATAATTCGAACCCAATGAGATTTAACTCATTGATTGGACATTCAAATCCAAAACAAAACCATTCAACATCATCATTCAAGTTTACGAATCACAAAGTTCAAATCAGAAAATAAAGGCAGAATGTAACACCCCATACCCGAGTCTGAGGCTCAGACCGGATACGAGACATTATCATGCTTGAACTTACTTAATAATGACATTACGGGCTATAAAAGTTCGTTTCGAAATTAAAACTTATCATTCTTAAACAATTTGTACATTTCATGGGCCTACGAGGCCTTAAACTCGTACTGGTAAATTTTCGGAACCTTATCGAAAAAATTTTCTTAGAAACAGGGGTTACACGCCCGTGTAATATAAGACACGCCCGTGCATAGGCATACACGCCCATGTCCTCAGACCGTGCCCTAAAACTCGAGCTTACTGCCAAATTTCACACGGCCATGGCACGCCTGTAGTCCTAGCCCGTGTGAAAAACCTTAGCATTCTGACTTATAACACACGGCCATGGCACGCCCGTGGACTTAGACCGTGTACTACATCTTGATATACTGACTTATTTCACACGACCGGGCACACGCCCATGTTCTAACCGTGTGTCATGCACGACCTTAACACACAGCCTAGACACACGCCCGTGTGTCTAACCGTGTGGGCACTTAGAGGCTATTTACCAAGCCAATTGCCATCCTGAAATTAAGATACAATTCATACTCATTTCTACAAATAAATACTACATCATTTTGAATAATACTACATGTTTCATTGATAATTATAAACATACACACTTGGCCAATCACTTAGCCATATACAAAAGAATAACAAACTTATTAGCCTATACTTTGGCTCTTCTTAAAACATTTACTCAAAATGTAACGCTACCTATACATGCCATACTTAAAAAAACAACTTAGCTATACCAAAATAGCGATTGATAGTGTGCTCCGAGCTCTGATGACGGTGATCCTCGATATTATCTTGGCGGGACTACATGGAAAGAAAGAATGAAAGACATAAGCATTTAGCTTAGTAAGTTTGCATAATACACATAGCAACATTCTTACTTAATATAGACCATTTGATATAAACAATGGCATCATAAATTCAGCTATATAAAGCTTACTTACTCATACTTGATTCTTACATAACTCATGAAACTTACTAGTCTCATACTTGATAGGCAAACAAAGTACCTGTATCACTAGATCACATTGATCAGCATACTTGAACATAATACTCATAATCTCTAATTCATCATTCATAACAAGAATAATATTCTTTTTCACTTGATAATAACCTTACTTACTTAGCTTTCTTGTTATCTCTTTGGAAGTTAACTCGTTTGCCCGATGAATTTATATGAATAACCGAGGATACTAAATCTCATCTAAATTTCGAGGCCATGACTTAACATGGACTTATATGGGATCTCTTTCTCTTGATAACATCTCAATGCTAAGCTTGCCTTGGTCTTACATGATAACTTGTTCAATGCCAAGCTTGCCTTGGACTTACATGATAACTTACTCAATGCCAAGCTTGCCTTGGACTTACATGATAACTTACTCAATGCCAAGCTTGCCTTGGACTTACATGATAACTTACTCAATGCCAACCTTGCCTTGGACTTACATGATATCTTACTTGCTTGCCGATGCCATGCCTCGACTTGATCTTATACGGACTTTCTTGTTTCATGTGGTAGATTGAGTATCCTATGCTATTCAACTTCAATCGGGGCTTTCTCATGCTTGATTTCATTAATTTCTTTGTTTAACATAACATTAAACATTTTCATAAAAACATTGTATATTATACTAAGCAATTCAATGATATAAATCATAAAGCTTAGAAATCATACAAACTTACCTCAATATACAAAATGTAGCTAGGTATGCAATTTAGTCCTCGACCTTATTCTTGCCTCGGTTTCAATTCGGGCTTCATTTTTCTTGATCTATAGTCATAAATAGATCATTTAATACTCACATTGACTAAATTGACTCTTAAATCAAACTTTGGAAAAATTACTATTTTGCCCCTAAACTTTCTCATATTTGCACTTTTTCCCCAAGGCTCGTAAAATGATTCTCATTCAACTTTCTTAAACTTCATGCTTAGCTAATTCATTTTCTCTACTATGACAACCATCAATTCTCACTATTTCTACTATGTATGAGAAATCTCAAAACTTTTACAAACTAGTCCTTATATTCATTTGTCATGAAATTCATTAAGGAAAAGATGTTTATCTAACATCAAACTCTCATAATCTTCCATGAAACATCATTTAACAAGCATGCCATACATGGGTAGATTTTTGAACATGCATCTTAGCTCATTTTATAGCTAAAAATAGCTAATTCATAATACGAGAACTTCAAAAACACGAAGAATATTAAAAACGGGACTAAAATGAACTTACTAGCAAGCTTGAAAGATGAGCAAACCCTAGCTATGGTTTCTTTGAAAATTTCGGCAATGAGGAAGAAGATGATAATGATTTTTGTCATCTTTTTCCTTTATTAATCATTTAATAGGTAAATGACCAAAATGCCCTTCTCTTAAAAATATCACCATTTACTAACTCATGTTTAATTTTGTCCAAAAATTATAATTTGGGAAAATTGTTATTTAAGGACTCATAATTTCTATTCTAGAGCTATTTCATACAAAATGTTTCTAGAAACTCATAATTTGCAACTTTTGCAATTTAGTCCTTTTTAGACCATTCAACTTCAATTTAGAAAAATTGTTTCATGAAACTTTCACACTAACATGCAAACGTGGCATGAACATTAAAAACTCAAAAATTAACCTCAGATTCGTGGTCTCGCACCACTATTCTGACTAGGCCCTAAATCGGGCTGTTACAATTTTCCCCCTTAGGGATTTTCGTCCTCGAAAATCTTACCAGCAAAAAGGTTTGGATACTGGTTTCTCATACTCTCTTCTGGTTCCTATGTGGCTTCTTCTATTCCATGTCTTTGCCACAATACTTTCACTAAGGCAATACTTTTCTTTCTTAGCTACTTCACTTCCTGAGCTAATACTTGACCGGTTCTTCACCATAATTCATGTCGGGATGAATCTCTACCTCTGACTGGGGAATTACATGCGAAGGGTCTGATCGGTAGCGTCTTAACATTGACACGTGAAACACATCATGTATCTTTTCTAACTCTGATGGCAAAGTCAATCTGTAAGCTACAGGCCCAACCTTCTTGGTAATCTCATACGGTCCAATAAAACGTGGACTCAACTTGCCTTTTCGGCCAAATCTGAGAACTTTTCTCCAAGGTGACACTTTCAAGAAAACTTTATCTCCGACTTGATACTCTATCTCTTTTCTCTTTAAGTCTGAATAGGACTTCATGCATGTCGATGCGACTTTTAAACTTTCTCATATCACTTTCACTTTCTCTTCAGCTTCTCTAACCAAATCAACCCCGTGAATTTGGTTTTCTTTAAGTTCAGTCCAATATAGAGGTGTTCGGCACTTACGCCCATATAAAGCTTCATAAGGCGCCATCTTTAAGCTCGACTGAAAACTATTATTGTAGGCAAACTCTACTAATGGGAGAAACTTTTCCCAACTGCCTCGGAATTCAAGAATACAACATCTGAGCATATCCTCGAGTACTTGAATTAACCTCTCTGACTGACCTTCAGTTTGAGGGTGAAAGGTCGTACTAAAGTTCAACTTTGTACCCAAGGCCTCTTGTAACTTCTTCCAAAACCTGGATGTGAATCTCGGATCTCTATCCGATATGATTGACAAGGGAACTCCATGAAGTCTTACTATTTCTGAAACATACAAGTTTGCCAGCTTGTCTAGTGAGTAATCAACTCGTACAGGTATAAAATGGGCTGACTTCGTGAGTCTATCAACTACAACCCATACGGCATCTTTCTTGCTCGGAGATAGTGGTAAACCCATTACAAAATCCATAGTAATACGGTCCCATTTCCATTCCGGAACTAAAATGGGTTGAAGCAAACCCGAAGGTACTTGGTGTTCAGCCTTTACTTGTTGACAAATCAAGCATTTGGAAACAAATTCTGAAATATCTTTCTTCATTCTCGGCCACCAATACTGTTGCTTCAAGTCATTATACATCTTGGTACTACTCGGATGTACAGATAAACATCCATTATGGGCCACATACAAAATTCTCTGAATAAGCTCTTCGTTTCTCGGTACACAAACTCTGTCTTTGAACATCAGACTTCCATTGGGACTAATACAGAAGTCAGACTCAACATCTATCTCGCACTGATCTTTCTGAACTTGCAATTCACTATCCTCTTTTTGAGCTTCAATGATCTCTTGGAGGAATATTGGTCTAGCTTTCAACTCAGCTAGAATAGAACCATCGTCGGACAAAGTCATCCGTGAATTCATTGCCCTTAATGCAAATAAGGATTTTCTGCTTAAAGCGTCGGCGACCACATTTGCTTTCTCGGGATTGTAATCAATGATAATCTCATAATCTTTTAATCAGCTCTAACCACCTCCGTTGTCTTAAGTTCAACTCTTTCTGCGTCATCAAGTACTTCAAACTTTTATGATCAGTGAAAATCTGACATTTCTCACCATATAGGTGATGTCTCCATATCTTCAATGCGAAGACTATGGCAGCCAATTCTAAATCATACGTCGGATAATTCTTCTCATGAGGCTTTAACTGTCTGGAGGCATAAGCAATAACTTTGCCTTCTTGCATAAGTACACAGCCTAATCCATTTAAGGATGCATCGTTGTAAATGACAATTTTTTTCCCTGTCTCAGGTTGTACTAAAACTGGGGCTTCTGTCAACATTGCCTTCAACTTCTTGAAACTTTGTTGGCATCGTTCTGTCCACTCAAACTTCACATTTTTCTGTAACAATTTAGTCATCGGGGTTGCAATCATGGAAAACCCCTTAACGAATCGTCTGTAATAGCCGGCTAGGCCTAGAAAACTTCTAATCTCAGAGACATTCTTCGGTGGATTCCAATCCATTATGGCCGAAATCTTACTGGGGTCTACTCAAACTCCTTCTTCCGAGACAATATGTCCCAAAAATCCTACTTCCGTGAGCCAAAATTCACTTTTACTGAACTTGGCATATAATTGATTTTCTCGTAGAATCTGTAAAACTATCCGTAGGTGCTCAACATGCTCATTCTCATCTCGGGAATAAATCAGTATGTCTTCAATGAAAACGACTACAAACCTGTCAAGGTACGGTCTAAAAATATGGTTCATTAAGTCCATGAATACCGCCGGAGCATTGGTCAAACCAAAGGGCATGACTAAAAATTCATAATGTCCATACCTTGTTCTAAGGTTTGTTTTTTAGGCACATCTGATTCTTTTACTCGTAGCTGGTAGTACCCTGATCTCAAGTCTATTTTGGAGAACACAGCGGCTCCTTTCAATTGATCGAACAAATCATCTATTCTAGGCAATGGGTACTTGTTCTTTACTGTCACTTTATTAAGTTGACGGTAATCTATGCACAATCTCATAGTGCCGTCTTTCTTTTTCACAAATAAAATCGGAGCACCCCAGGAGAACAACTTGACCTTGCAAAGCCTTTATCTGTCAACTCTTGTAACTGCAACTTCAGCTCCTTCAACTCTGTCGGAGCCATTCTGTAAGGAGTAATAGATATTGGTATAGTACCATGAGCTAGCTCAATGCTGAACTCAACCTCTCTAACTGGTGGTAGTCCTGGAAATTCCTCAAGAAACACATCCACGTACTCACATACTATTGGCACTGACTCAATCCTTAACTCTGTTTCTTTTTCATTCATCACGAAAGCCAAATATGCTTCATACCCCTTTCTCATGTATCTCTGTGCCGTCACGTGAGAAATCAATTCTGACAATCTACTCTGTTCATCTGATTCTATGTGAAGGGTTTCCCCATCCTCACATCTCATTTCAATGTATTTCTTCCCACAATTAACTATTACATTATGGGCAGTTAACCAGTCCATACCGAGAATGAGATCAAACTCGTCAAATGGTAACAACATAAGGTTTGCTTTAAAACAATGATCTTTAATCATTAATGCACATTCTCTACATACTTCATTCACTAACACACTCTTGCCTAAAGGATTAGACACTCTAATCACAAATTCTGTAAACTCTATAGGCATACTCAAATCAGATACCAATTTCATGTAAATGTAAGAGTGTGTAGATCCGGGATCTATTAAAGCAATAACTTTAACATCATGAAGAGAAAAGGTACCCGTGATAACATCATGGGAAAATGCCTCTTCGCGAGTGCGAATGGCATAAGTCCGTGCAGGCGCCCTACCCTCGGGTCTCACGGCCTGCTCTCTAGGTTTACCTCTTCCACTAGCCCCACTTTTGGGGTTTCTCTGTGGCCTTCCTCTGACCATACTCCTGGATCTCGGGTTTTAAGTTTTGTCCTCTTTCATCATCTCTGGACAATATTTTATGTAGTGGTCTTGGGAACCACATCTGAAACATGCATTTTCATGCGCTCGGCATTCACCGAGATGACGTCTGCCACACTGTGGGCATTCGGGTCTGTCAGATCGAATATTCCTTACACTGGCAACTGAAGCAGTCTGCGCTTTGTTTCCCGAATTTTTTCTACTCTTGTCTTTCTTGGAAAATCCAGTGGAAGTAGCCGACTGGGTAGGGAAATCTCTTGACTTCTTGGATGAAGATTGGAATGGCTTATTCCACTGTCTCTTTCTCGAGTCACGAGACTCCATTTCAGACTTTCTCTTCTCTTTTACTAGCTCCTCGACTTTACAAGCCCTCTCTACTAGTACCACAAATTCCTTTAGTTCTAGGACAAGCAACAAAGCAGTTTGATGTCTTCATTTAGCCCATCTTCAAATCTCTTACTCATGATGGCCTCGGTGGATACGCATTCTCGAGCGTATTTCTTGAGTCGTACAAACTCACGCCCGTAATCACCACCGACATCTTGCCTTGCTTTAATTCCAGAATTCCTTTCTTTTTCGATCCACGAACCTTTGGTGATATACTTTTTCTTGAACTCTTCTTGGAAGAACTCCCATGTGATCTTTTCTCTTGGTACCACCGACACAAGGGTGTTCCACCATTGATAGGCAGAATCTCTTAAGAGAGAGACTACGCACTTCATGCATTCCTCAGATGTGCATGACAACTCATTAAATACCCTGATGGTATTTTCTAACCAGAATTCAGCTCTTTTCGGATCATCATCTTTTCTAGCCCGGAATTCTTCTGCCCCATGTTTCCTGATTCTATCAACCGGAGGCTTCTTTCCTCTTACCACCTCTACTACTTGAGGGGTTATTAGGATAGGTTGAGGAATAGGTAGGGGTGGAGGGGGTTGTGCATTCGGGTTCGTATGAACGAACTCCGTGTACCATGTGTTCATCATATGGAGGAAGGCTTCTCTAGCCTCTTCTCCTTCTTCTTGACTCACCGTAGTGGGTCTATTCTCGTTCTCATTAGGCACCGTCCCTACAGCGGGAGCCGGCGCATTACTTTCTACGTCATCCGCCATATCTCTTTCAGGATCCATTTACTATACAAATAAACATAATTTAAGTCGTCAGGAGTCGTCACACTATCATTATAAAAACATTCTTACGTATGGCATGTATAGCTAGACTCATGCTCATGCTACGTTAGTCCTAGAACCAACTAAATCGTAGCTCTGATACCACTAAATATAACACCCCATACCCGAGTCCAAGGCTCAGACCGGATACGAGACATCACTATGCTTGAACTTACTTAATCATGGCATTACGGGCTATAAAAGTTCATTCCAAAATTAAAACTTCTCATTCTTAAACAATTCGTAGGCCTTAAACTCGTACTGGTAAATTTTCGGAACCTTATCGAAAAACTTTTCTTTGAAACAGGGGTTACACGCCCGTGTAATATAAGACACGCCCGTGCATAGGCATACACGCCCATGTCCTCAGACCGTGCCCAAAAACTCGAGCTTACTGCCAAATTTCACACGGCCATGGCACGCCCGTGGTCCTAACCCGTGTGAAAAACCTTAGCATTCTGACTTATAACACACGGCCATGGCACGCCCGTGGACTTAGACCGTGTACTACATCTTGATATACTGACTTATTTCACACGACCGGGCACACGCCCATGTTCTAACCGTGTGTCATGCACGACCTTAACACACGACTGTGGGATTAGTCCGTGGCCTATTCTTACTTATGAGACTAAGGTGCAGTTTACGCACGGCCTAGACACACGCCCGTGTGTCTAACCGTGTGGGCACTTAGAGGCTATTTACCAAGCCAATTGCCATCCTAAAATTAAGATACAATTCATACTCATTTCTACAAATCAATACTACATCATCTTGAATAATACTACTTGTTTCATAGATAATTATAAACATACACACTTGGCCAATCACTTAGCCATATACAAAAGAATAACAAACTTATTAGCCTATATTTTGGCTCTTCTTAAAACATTTACTCAAAATGTAACGCTACCTATACATGCCATACTTAAAAAAACAACTTGGCTATACCAAAATAGCGATTGATAGTGTGCTCCGAGCTCCGATGACGGTGATCCTCGATATTATCTTGGCGGGACTACATGGAAAGAAAGAATGAAAGACATAAGCATTTAGCTTAGTAAGTTTGCATAATACACATAGCAACATTCTTACTTAATATAGACCATTTGATATAAACAATGGCATCATAAATTCAGCTATATAAAGCTTACTTACTCATACTTGATTCTTACATAACTCATGAAACTTACTAGTCTCATACTTGATAGGAAAACAAAGTACCTGTATCACTAGATCACATTGATCAGCATACTTGAACATAATACTCATAATTTCTAATTCATCATTCATAAAATGAATAATATTCTTTTTCACTTGATAATATCCTTACTTACTTAGCTTTCTTGTTATCTCTTTGGAACTTAACTCGTTTGCCCGATGAATTTATATGAATAACCTAGGATACTAAACCTCATCTAAATTTCGAGGCCATGACTTAACATGGACTTATATGGGATCTCTTTCTCTTGATAACTTCTCAATGCCAAGCTTGCCTTGGTCTTACATGATAACTTGTTCAATGCCAAGCTTGCCTTGGACTTACATGATAACTTACTCAATGCCAAGCTTGCCTTGGACTTACATGATAACTTACTCAATGCCAACCTTGCCTTGGACTTACATGATAACTTACTCAATGCCAACCTTGCCTTGGACTTACATGATATCTTACTTGCTTGTCGATGCCATGCCTCGGCTTGGTCTTATACGGACTTTCTTGTTTCATGTGGTAGATTGAGTATCCTAAGCTATTCAACTTCAATTGGGGCTTTCTCATGCTTAATTTCATTAATTTCTTTGTTTAACATAACATTAAACATTTTCATAAAAACATTGTATATTATACTAAGCAATTCAATGATATAAATCATAAAGCTTAGAAATCATACAAACTTACCTCAATATACAAAATGTAGCTATGTATGTAATTTAGTCCTCGACCTTGTTCTTGCCTCAGTTTCGATTCGGGCTTCATTTTTCTTGATCTATAGTCATAAATAGATCATTTAATACTCACATTGACTAAATTGACTCTTAAATCATACTTTGGCAAAATTACTATTTTGCCCCTAAACTTTCTCATATTTGCACTTTTTCCCCAAGGCTCGTAAAATGATTCTCATTCAACTTTATTAAACTTCATGCTTAGCTGATTCATTTTCTCTACTATGACAACCATCAATTCTCACTATTTCTACTATGTTTGAGAAATCTCAAAACTTTTACAAACTAGTCCCTATATTCATTTTTCATGAAATTCATTAAGGAAAAGATGTTTATCTAACATCAAACTCTCATAATCTTCCATGAAACATTATTTAACAAGCATGTCATACATGGGTAGATTTTTGAACATGCATCTTAGCTTATTTTATAGCTAAAAATAGCTAATTCATAATACGAGAACTTCAAAAACACGAAGAATATTAAAAACGGGACTAAGATGAACTTACTAGCAAGCTTGAAAGATGAGCAAACCCTAGCTATGGTTTCTTTGAAAATTTCGGCAATGAGGAAGAAGATGATAATGATTTTTGTCATCTTTTTCCTTTATTAATCATTTAATAGGTAAATGACCAAAATGCCCTTCTCTTAAAAATATCACCATTTACTAACTCATGTCCAATTTTGTCCAAAAATTATAATTTGGGCAAATTGCTATTTAAGGACTCATAATTGTTATTCTAGAGCTATTTCATACAAAATGTTTCTAGAAACTCATAATTTGTAACTTTTGCAATTTAGTCCTTTTTAGACCATTCAACTTCAATTTAGAAAAATTGTTTCATGAAACTTTCACACTAACATGCAAACGTGGCATGAACCTTAAAAACTCAAAAATTCACCTCAGATTCGTGGTCTCGCACCACTATTCCGACTAGGCCCTAAATCGTGCTGTTACACAGAACTGCAAGAAGCTCTCGCTACTCCAGCTTTCACTTTAATACTAAGATTTGATGCAAAACCCAGGGCAAATTTCTCTTCCCCTTCCTTATGTCTGTGATTTTTTTGCTCTAAAAGTTGCTTCCCTCTCCTTTCTTTTCTCTAGAACTTTCCACGAGATTTTGATGTAGAGAAAAATTGCTCTCTAATTACTCTGTCTCCAAAAATCCTCTTTACTTTTCTTTTCTCTTTCCTCCTTTATAGGGTAGGTCCCTCCCTCTCAGGACACACCTTTTTCTTCCTCTTTTTCAAGGTGGTTTATCTGGTACAAGTACAGCTAGCTGAGAGTGACGTGGACTGAGTGCTGCGTCATATTCCTAGAATTGCCATGGCATTCTTGTTGCCAATTTAACCAACATTTTTCCATGGAAATATTTCACTTCCTTAATTTTCTTTCTCCTTTCTCCCTTGTCTTCATCCTGCACCTGTTGCCAACAATAACCAACAGCTTTCTTCCCTAGTAACAAATAATGATATTTATAGAACAATCCAAGCTTTATTATGCGATGTCCTAAAAATATCCTAAAAATGCAAACATATTTACTTAACTACAGATAATTAATTAAATCTAGATGCTTGAAATATAACTCTTTTCAAGAGTTATCAGCTATTGATTTGAGTAATTTGAATTTTTTTAGATTATGTAATTGTTCTATATAATTATATGATTAATTTGATGCAAATATGTTCCATGAAATGAATGTGGAAAATTCTCAAAGTTTTACATACATAGAAAGGCCAAAAATTGATAATGCTAATTTGAAGGGACTTGTGGTGAATAGTGAAGATAAAGCTTATAATTTGTATACATATTATGGCCATCATATTGGTTTTAGTGTTTGAAAAGGAAAAAAACTAGATATCTTTCTAACATAAAGATTATTCACACTAGAGACTATTATTGTTCCAAACAAGGTTTCAAAGAATTTGAAGATGTTGTGGATACAAACAAACATAAAAAATTGGAAACAAGAACTTGATGTCTGGCAATGATTTGCTTTTACAGTATAAGATGACCAATGGATAGTCACTCATTTTATTTCTGATCATAATCATGAGTTAGCAACTCCTTCAAAAAGACATCTACTTAGGTCAGCTCAATTAGTTCTAGTAGCTAAAGCTAAGGTCATTAATTCAATGGTTAGTGCTGGTATACATCCTACAGATGTTTACTCTTACATGTCAAATGAAGTTGGTGAAACTAAACATGTTGGGTTTACAGAAAGAGATTGTTGTAATTACATTAACAAACAGATGACGATGATTGAAGCGAGAAATGGTTAAATTTTACTTAACCATTTCAAGGTTAAAGCAAGTGAAGATCCAATGTTTTTTTACGTAGTTCAAGTGTATCAAGAAAATCAAATGACAAACTTTTTTGGGCAAGATGGTGGATCAAGAATTGATTATGATTGCTTTGGAGATGTTGTGGTTTTTTATACAACTTATTTTACCATTAGATATAACCTAATATGTGCTCCCTTTGTGGGTATTAATCATCATCGACAAACAATAATGTTTGGGTGTGCATTTTTGTTAGATGAGACTGTTGCTTCCTTTGTATGGTTGTTCAAGTTTTTCTGGCAATTAATGGGTAGTCAGTCACTAAAGACTATAATGATTGATCAAGATCGTCACATCCTAAAAATGGGGTTAGAAGAATTGGGTTTGTGGTTTATTGATTGATTGGATTTAAGCTTGATTATACATGATTGTTAAAGTTTTGGTTTCATGATGGATGATATGCATGTGCTTAGTGAATTATTTTTATAGATGCTTGAATGACTTGCTGAACATTGAGACAAACTTAAAATGACCAAATAGGTAAGGTATGAACCTATAATGCACTTAGAAATGTATGAGATGCAAATTTGACATGTTGAGTAATATGAAATTGTGACTTTAGGTTTACATGCTAGTATAGTTAACCGATTAGAGTGTTAATGTGTGTTAATGTATGTTTTAGTGTAACTAAGTATGATTTATATGATCTATGTATGATATACGATATGTTAGAATAGGAAAATTGGCATGAAAACACGAAATAGTGTGTATAGGTGTCAATGTGTCATATGTAGGTTAGGCATGTTTTGTTATCTTTGCAATTCAGTCTTGATTTTTATATTATGCAATTGGAGTCTCTAAATGCTATGAAATGAATTGAAAATTTGCATGATTAAGTTATATTTGGATAATTCCATAATTTTACTCTCGGTTTTACAAAAAGGTTTTATTAAAATATTTTACTAAAATTATGATTTAGTCCTAAAACTTTGCTTTAAAATTAATTGAGTTTTACTTATCAGTTCTAGTATTTTCTTTCAATTATTGCCTTTATTAAATTGTTTTATATTGTACATATAATTTAATTGTTGAATTACAAATGTTACTTATGATGTATGTTAAATAAGAAATTAATATTAGGCTTGTTAGTTTATGTGTATCTAAGTTATTTTATTAGAGTTTACTAAGGGTGAAATGAATTAAAATATTAATAATGAGACTTGACTACGACTATTAATTGTTATATATAAACTAAAGTGGAATGTGCTAAGAACTATAAGTTAAATAAATTAAGAAAAATTGGGTAAATATGTAAACTAATAAAGAATATGTAAGTTGAGCCCGAAATAAATATATACGGTTAAAAAATAAGATTAAATAAGAAATAGGCTTTAAGCCTAATGGTTAAGAATTAGCTTCCTTCCCTTTGTGATCCTAGGTTTGAACCCTTCCTTTTCCTTTTATTTTGAAAAATTCAGCAAGTCTCCAGAAAGAAAGCGATATGTACTATTAAGTGTCTAAATTAAGCAAGAAATGAGTTGTAGGCTCAATGATTGAAACGCTAGAGCCCCTCCAGACCCAAGTTAGAGCCCCTTCCTTCCTTTTTTATTTCATAATTTCACCAAAAATGCCCCAAAACATATATATACGATTGGGCGTAAAAAATAAACAAGGATTAAGTAATAGACTTAATGGTTAAGGTGTTAGTTCTCCTAAAAGTCCTAATTTTGAACCTCATTCCTCCCATTTCTTTCCTTTTTTATTTTCAGCAACATTGGATAAAAGTCATAATAAAATATATACTATTAAGAATAAAAACTAACAAGAAATGGGCAATAACTGTAAAAAATGACATTTACACACGAATTAACTATTCGTTTCAAGATTTGACAAGATTAACAAAAGATTTGGCAAGAGCAATATTAACTAAGACATTTACACACGACCTTTTGCAATAAGCTAGTGATTTGTTTTATATTCTAATGTTAATTTCTTATTCTATATTTTGATGTTAATATAGCCCCATGTTTGGATCTTATCAAGATCTTTTGCAAAGAGCTATTTTCCTTTTTCTAGAAGGTAAAATGTATAATTTCATTAATGAAGTTACTACACCTTCAAATCAATAGGTAACAATTTTAGAACAATATCAGCTCCAAAGAACATAAAAAACAACAATTAAAATAAATAATTAGAGAACATATTCAATTTATAAACTCGTCAAATTCGTACACTTTCTTTAGCCAATCAAAGCAAAACTAGTTGAAAACAAAATGGTTAAGCATTGTTGAACAATGTCATCGCTTCTAAACAATGACTAGTCCAATGGTATAACTAATCTTATTCTAATTGGTGGTACCATGGAAGTGGGACACATACAACCAAGGTTTGTTCTTTCGAATTTGGGTCTGGTGGAAAATGATGGAGCTCCTGTTCTCATTCTTGGTAGGACAGGAACTTGAGTTGATGTTGACCTTTGAGTGTTCCGTCTCGTGGAAGAAATAGGGCTCAACCATGCATGAAAAGGTAGGAACATGGCCTAGTCCAGATCGAATAGTTGTGTACATTGGAAGATTTAAACCAGCTCTATGAGCAGTCTCTTGAAGAAAATTCTTATATACATCAGCTTCATCCTGTGCAGTAGAGATAAACTCAAAAGAGTGTAGCTTTATTTCTTCCCCAAAATGAATAATCAATAGTTGCAAATTCCAGCTCAAAGACTTATGCAAAACAATTGGTTGCCTAATGCAAATTTGAGTAGGAAAATGGCATCTACGTAAGTTTAGCTCGAAAGTAGATAAAATTTAAGTTGAATGCTTACCAAAATTCTAGTAGCCAATGCTTTGGAAGGGCCTTTGTTAACAAGTGTATTTAGAGCTACTTCAGCTACAATATGTTCGGCTTGTCTCACAGTAGAGCAAAAAGTAGGGCTTTCGAAAGTCTCTCCATTAAAATTGATAGTAGCTTTAAACCGAGGAGCATGATTGGATCCTTCTCGGTTGCATGAATAAGACGACAGATTAAAGCAACTTCTTTGAGCCAACTCTTGCAGTTGGTTCTTATACATATCTACAAACATAACACATTTGTTAACAATGGAAATTGAAACGAAAAATCTACAATTTAACTTCACTTCCATACTAATAAATTTGTAATGTACAACCCAATTTTGGTCCGGGCCCGCTAAGACCCAAACAGACACCAAAGAACCCGAGGCCCAATGGAATAAATCAAATTACAACCCAAAAAAATCTGGCCCAAATTACAGGTGGCCCAACAAAAAAGGAAAGCAGCAAACAACAAAAAAGAAACCCTAAAGCTATGCGCCGCTCCCTCGCCTGCTGCCCCACCTGCCTCTGCCACCGCCTGTCGCGTCTGACATCGCCTGCAAATAGAGAAACCAAGCAAAAGCAGAAATACTAATATTTTGTAATTTTTTTTTGGCTATAAAGCCATTCAAAAACAATGTAATCAAAAAAGGACAGAGAAAAATTCGAAAAAAATAAAAAAGGAGAAGCTTTGAAACAGATTAAAAAATCAAGGTCATTGTTTTTATATGTTTATTTGTTTATTTATTTTATTTTTTCTTTTATTTTTTTATTTTCGCAAATAAACATATGTTTATATTTCTTTAATTTTCTCAAAAAAAAAAAAACAGATTATATACAAGTATATAAAAATACAAAAAAGGAGGAAGGGAAAATTTTACCTTTTGATTTTCGGCGATCGACGGCGGCAAACCGGCGACGGCGCAGGCTAGGGCTGAAACCCTAGCAGAGAAAACGTCCCCCCTCTCTTCTGTTTTTTTTCAAAACTGCAGAAATGAAATTTTTGTTTAAAAAAATATGCATTTTATAAGCAAGCAAAACGGCGCCGTTTTAGGCCTTCAGTCCATGCGCCAAAACGACGCCGTATGGCCCTAACCCGCGTGCGACCCGACCCAATACCCGAAGGATCCGCGTGTTTTCATTAAATGGGCTATTTGCGCGAATGGTCCTTCCGCATTTTTTAAACTTTTTAAATTCGGTTTTTTTGTTTTTTAATTTGTCCCATTAATTTTTCTTCTGCTCCATTTTGGTACATATAACAGAGATGCGCATGTGGATAGAAGGGGTATTATCGCGTTCAGTCCCTATCTTTTTTAGCGCGTCTTATTTTGGTCCTTCCTTCTTTGGATTATTTGTAATTCGCCCCGAATGTTTGTTTTAAATACAATTTAGTCCGTTTTTATATTCCTTTGTTATTTTTGTTATTAAATTTATTTATTTATTATTATTATCGTTATTCATTTATTTTCACTATTATTATTTGTTTACCATTATTACTATTATTATTAATAATATTATTATTATTACTATTATTATTACTACACTATACTATTATTATTATTAAGTAATTACTATTATTATTATTTTATTAGTACCATTATTATTATTATTATTATTATTATTATTATTATTATTATTATTTATTTTATTATTATTCGTTTATTAATGTATTATTATTTATTATTATTATTCTTATTATTTAATCTCAATTTGATCTTCATTCATTTAATCTCCACTTATTTATTTGTTATTTATTTATTTATTCTTTGTTTATTTATTATTCTTTACTTTTTAGTACTTTAAAACAATTTGTTTCTTTTACTGTATTCTCAACTTTATTTTATTATTATTATTATGATTACTATTATTATTTTTATTTTATTTAATCTATCCCTTTATTTTATTTGAGTTTCAATTAAGTCTTCATTTCCTTAAATTCTTTCTTTATTTATTCGTTTATTATTTCTTTCATATTTAAGTCTTTAATTTATATATTTTCTTGAGTATTTATTGTTTTTTATTTCGAAATTGATTCATTTCTCTTATTATGCATGTGTATTTTATTTCATCTTATTTTTATTGTCATTATTATCACCATTGTTATTATTATTATTAATATTATTAATTCATGTTTGAATGATTGACATTAAAACTAATATGTTATTTCATTTATTTATTCACCTATCACCCCTTATTTATTTATTTTTATATGTATAAAATATATCTATAATGTTTATATTTTCCTTGCTCTACGTTATTACTTGTTTTTCCCAATTGTTATTTAATTCATATAGGTTTTGAAATTTAGATATATTCATTGCTTGCTTATTATTCTTATTTGCTTTCGATACTTTAAATCGTTGACATTATGATTTCATTTCATTTTATTGTAATTATGTCATATGTAAATATATTCACATATTTTCATGCCCGAATAACTTAGATTTGTATTATTTCGAATATCATTATTTTTATCTAAACATGCCAACGAAATTTTCGAGAAAATAGGCAATGCTCGATGTTTGAAAGATTCGATAAAATCGTACCCTAACTTACGGGGTTTCGATTTTTCTCGTTGAATTCGAATAATTGAATATCCTTCCAAATATTAAAACACGTAAGATTTAAAATAAAAATCAAAGACCAAATTATTCTCCAAAATTCGAAATGTCGTGTCCTAACTTACTGGTTGTGACGTTTCTTTGCCTCGAAATAGGAAGGTCTTTAATATTTTTTTGACTTGTTTAAACATTTCAAAATGAAATATACATAATGCAAAGAAAGATCGTAGTTTAATTTCTTTTCGAGTTTTCGACTTTCGACGTAAAGACATCAATTAATCAACTAGGTACCAATTTTTGGCGTATCGAAGGTGCTAATCCTTCCTCGTGCGTAACCAACTCCCGAACCCATTTTCTATATTTTGTAGACCAAAAAAATCATCGTTTTAGTAAATTCAAATTTTATAAAAATGATTGAATTACGAGGTGACTCGATCACACCTCATCAAAAAGGATTGGTGGCGACTCCCGTTTTTCGTTTTCATTTTCAAAACCAAAGTCGATCCTTGTTTTTCAGAAAAATAGTTTCGACAGCTTGGCGACTCCACTGGGGACTTGATAAGAGAGTCAAGCCGTTAAAATTGATTATTTGTTGTCTTATTGTCGATAATTGAAAACCTGATTTGAAAAATTACGATTATCTGATTGCATTTGTTTGTATTATGTGATTGCTATCGGTTGGATCTCGTAGAACATTTTTGCATCATATTGCATAAGCACCGTTTGGTCTTACCCCTTTTAAGTGGGAGTGAGAAACTACTCCTTCGTGAGGTTTTCACCTCTGTGTAGGATAGTGGATCGCTTTCGGGATACATCCGTACCTATGTCTTCGTGAGATTTTCATCTCCGTGCAGCCATAGGGAAATGTATTCCCCTGAACCGAACTCGGTCCGTATGAGCCTATAATGGGTGAGGATCGAGGAATCTGCTGGTTTGGGTACCTCAAATTTAGAACCAAACCCCATATAGCGAGCCTTAAGAACCCACCCCAGGTAGAGCCACTCCGAACCCCTTGTGGTCACCCGAATAGGTACTCTATTTTGTTTATTTCTCTTGTGCTAACATGTTTTATTTTGTTTATGATTGCATTACATTACATTGCATTGCATCGCATCGCATCATCTTAGAAAGGAGGTGTTGATTCATATTCGATTGCTAAATAGAAGAGCTTGTCATAAGGAAACGGATTTCTTGATAAAGTGGATTATAATACGGTCGTCTGAATATGGTCCAAGTAAACACAACTAGAGAGTGTTGATAGTCCATAGAGGAATACAAAACTTTGCCCGGGGATTCAAGCCGACAAAGACTATTCGAGAGCCGTCATGTCTCGATTTGCTTAAAGGAGCTAACAAGCATCGTCGGGATAAGTGAGCAATGAGTCGTAGCCCGGATCAAGCAAAAAGGAGCTAGTAGAGACATATTTGGGAAAATTCACAAGATTTGACCATAGCATCTGGATATGAAGAAAAAGATTGGTGTTTTCACCTGGACTATGAGAGCAATGTCGTATATGTAATTCGTTTTATGTAAAGAAATTTGTTTTCTAGAAAAGTTGTTCTAATGGAATTGAATTCTGAATTAATGCCTCTATTTCTTTTGCATCCATTTCATGCATTTGCATTGCATTACATCATTTGCATTAGATTTTCAAAAGGCCCTAATTAGGTAAAATTATTTTAGTCAACTTGGAAACCGGTAAAAGTCTATCGACCAAGCATTGTTACGGTGCCTACGAAGAAAAACAAAAGCCATGGAACAAAGGTTAGAGAGAATAGATCAAATGCAAATACAGATGCAGGAGCAATTACAAATAATCGAAAGACTCATCAAAATGGGTATTGTAAAATTTGATGATCCCTCTGGTGCAGGAAGTCCATTACCCAACCATTCTGTTAAAGGGGTAAATATTGCAAGTTCCATGATGGATAGGGGCATGAGATCCAAGAATGCATCAAGTTCAGGGCTCTAATGCAAGACCTGATATTGGGGAATCTGAACATTAACGACGTATCCAAAGAGGGAACCGGGGAATAGAATTTTTCGAGCATCTACCCTTACATACTTAGGAGTGTTTTGAACAATGATACTGTGGAAGAGATCCCTGTATCTTTTAGAGCTAATCTAGAGTAATATTCAAAACACGCTTGTTGCTTTGAGCCTAGAAGCAACAAGAATCCTTTTGTGAAATAGGCTTATATCCAAGATCTTTATTTCAATAAAATACATTTTTGTTATCATGTTGAGCAAATATTCTTTCATTCTTTCCATTTCATACCTTACAAACGATTATTCTTATATTCTTTTATTCTTTGGACACTCTTTCAAATATTCTTTTATTCTTCATTCATGATCATACCATACAAATAATCATCCTTAGAATCATTTATTCTGGGGAATTTTCCTGCGAACCCACAATAGGTCCCCAGATATCAACGACATGAGCAACGATGCTACTGACCCAAAGTCTTCTTTCGGGTAAGATACGTGTCTAGAGGGATCTCAGGACTTTGAAGATGACAGAGACTGTAACTTATCTCATGATTTGTTAAGGATGGTAGAGTAAGATGAAACAAATCCTACCTTACAAAGAATCATTGGAAATTTTGAGCCTAGAAAAAAAAAAGAGGTGAAGATCGGAGCATGTATCACTACAAAGACAAAGCGAGATGTCATTGAGTTATTCATAGAATTCAAAGACATTTTCGTATAATCGTATCAAGATATGCCTGGGCTACTAAGATGCGTGGATGCTTTTAAGGCTAAGGAAATCTTAGAAGAGGAACACATTTACAATGGCCAAGTAAATCATGAGGTTCGGGTACTGGTGGTCCACCATGGAAGGGGATTTCATCAGTCATACCAAGAAATGCCATAAGTGCCAAATTTATGGAAACAAGATTCATGTGCCTCATTCATCTCTTCACGAATGTCATCTCCATGGACTTTCTCTATGTGGGGCATAGATGTCGGTGAGCCAATCATGCCAAAAGCTTTCAACAAGTGTCGATTCATCTTTGTGGTCGTCAATTACTTCACCAAGTGGATAAAAGCTGCTTCATATGTCGATGCCACAAAGTCGACAGACAGTAAATTCTATGTCGGTATAGAATCCCCGAAAAGGGATCATATCTGACGATGCATTAAATTCGAACAACAGCGTGGCATCAGAAGTTTGCAGTCTATTCAAGATTAAACACTGTATCGCCCTCAAAACGAACAAAAAAAGGGATCGCTAGGAAAATGATTGGGACTCATGAAGATTGGCATCTGTTGTAACATCCTAGGAAGGGCCTATGCATTTTTCAGATCAATTGTATGAAATGACAAGTCTTAAGTTTTATGAATAAATTTTTGATACTTTTGGAAACCTAGAAATGAATGAAAGTGGAAATGAAAATGAAAATGGAAATGAAAATGGAGATGGAAATGAAAATGGAAATGGACATTTTTGGAAACTTAGACATTTTTGGAAACCTAAACATTTTTGGAAATGATCCAAAAATGGAAACTTGAACATTTCGGGAAACTTGGATATATGAGATAAATAAAGGAGTTTTATTCACATAAATATGTGAATAATAAGAGATAAATAAAGGAGTTTTATTCACATAAATATGTGAATAATAAGAGATAAATAAAGGAGTTTTATTCACATAAATATGTGAATAATAAGAGATAAATAAAGGATTATTTTCTAATGAGATAATTGAGGAGATAATTGATGGATTAAAGGCTTTTATCTTTTAAATAAAAGAGATAATATTATCAAAAGAGGAGTGGTGGCCAAGTAAAGGACTCCTAGGTGATAACTTTGGCTATAAAAGGAGGACAGGAGGGCTACTCATCAACATTTGCTCCTCTTCCTCTCTGTCAGAAATTCTCCCTAGGCAAAACCCCTCTCTGCCGAATTTTCATTAAGCAAAAATCCCTCTCTTTTTCTTCTATTTTCTTCTCCGTTCTCTTTGTTAAAATTTGAATCTTTGTGGATTCTAAGAAAGAGGGCAATCATCCACAACATCAAAGGGGATCTTTCGGAAATCTAAGGATCTAAGGTAAGGATTATAAATATAAATATGTGGTTAAAGATTATGATTCACGTTTTCAAAGTTAGATCTAGTCTAACACGAAGTTATAGGATTTCAACAGCTTATAAAGGAATCCTCTTGATTTGGAATCCCATCATTAGGTAAGGGATATTCGGCCAAGGCATAATTTGTTTAAGTGTTTTCCATTATTTCAAAAATCGAAAAATCGACATGGTTACATACCTAGTATTAGCCGATTTCAAGGAAGAGGAATTCTAGCAAGCTGTTGGGACTTGATTAAATCAATTCGGCAACTAGGTAAGTAATTCTACTTCTAGTAGGATTTGGTTTTAAGACCAAATAGGTTTATTTATATGTTTTAATTAATGGCCGAATATAGGAGTGAAAGATCTAGATCGGTAGATCGCTCTACGGGAATTCACGGAAACTATTAAGCGAAAAAGGTGTGTACTCTTACTAACTTTCAATAAATTGCATGGCAATCATTAAATATATAAATATGTAACAGTATGTGAATGTGGCTAAGCACCACAAATGTGGTAAGGAGTACCAGTGCACGTTTCCTACTTTTGATAGAATTGTGAATGTGATATATTTTGAACATGTGATTAGTAACATGAATGAAAATTAAGTATGTGAAATATGTTATGAAATAATTGGGGCATTCGGGATATTTGTGGAGGAAGAAAGTGAAGGTGATGACTACGGTCTCACCAACGTAAAGTGGTGACTACGGTCACATAAAGTGAAAAGTGGTAACCGGTTACATCCCAAGTGAATACAAAGGTGTCTAATGACACAACATAAGTGGGCGATGAGCACGCCGATTGCAAATGATCGCCTTCGATGGTGTGTAGCGGATGGAGGGTCGACTTAGTAGTCCCCATGTGTACAAAGTTGGTACGGGTGGTGTGTAGCGGATGGACAAATAGGTTTGGGTTTAGGTTGCATCATCCTTTATTTTGTATGAACATGATATTGATATGACTTGTATGCACGATTTGTTGGAAATTAGTACTATGTACACATTGAGTCTGTTGACTCACCCGTTGGGGAATTATTTTTCGTGTGATGAGCGATAATGGACCGGGCCGGCAGGAGCTAAAGGTGGCCATGCATCGCTTGAAGAAATTATTTGGAATTTGGACTTTATGAAATTTTAGTACTTTAAACTTTATTTTGGGTTTGAATGATGTAATAAGGCCATAAGGCCCAATTGGATTTTCTTTATTTTCTGTTTATTTTTATTTGAATATGATACAATTTATGTTTGATTAAAGATAAGTAAATTTATTTCTTTTAAAATAATAAACCCAAAAATTATTTTGTCACCTTATTTAAGTTGGATTTTGAATTTATTAAATAGGTTTCAAATTAAGCCCAACCCAAAACAATTTTTTTAAATTACACAAATTTTCTCTAAGTCATTTAGAACATTGAAAACCGATTTATTTAAGGAACATACCAGATCCGGTTTAGGCTCGTGGGCGGGTGTGGGGTGTTTCAGTTGGTATCGAGCCCGTTTTAAAACTCTCTCGGCTGTGGGCTCAAGCCCAAAACGTTTTCAATTCGAGCCCAAATGAATTTCTTTGAAATAAGCGGGTTTTATGGCATGGCACCTAAGTCTCCGACCATGATCCACCAGTGTAAGTACCTTTAACCATCCGTGTGATTATGTGAATTATGAATTGTAAAAGGGTAGCAAAGGCATGGAACGTAGAATAGTGTGATAGGAACTTGAACCCTAGGATTAGACTACTCAAACACTTGAAACTCATAAGACTGAATGAACTTAACAAACCTATGACTAAGTTATTAAGCTAGGGTGTGGCAACCCACATGACGCATGTCTAGGATTGGATCGGAAGAGCACGGTATTTAAGCGATCCTAGTGACTCACCTCCTCTTCGCAGTATCCTACCAGTGCGTAGCTTCGGTTCGCCCTAACTCGAAGGCTCGGTGGTGTGGCAACCTGCATGCGCATGTCTAGAAAGGTCGGTGAGAGCTTGGTATTTAAGCGATCCGCGTGACTCACCTCCTCCTCTTCATTCGAATCTCGCACAGTGCGTAGCTTTGGTTCACTACGACCAAGAGGGCTCGGTCATAGGCTAAACACAAAGAATAAAACCCGAAAGGGACTTAGCCGTTTTTTTTTATAAAAAAATGTATAACCAAAATTTAGTTTTAAAACTCTTAGAAACTTATGAGAACTATTTTACAACATTTTCTTTAAAAAAAAAAAAAATACCCTTGGTTTATAAAATGACCAAACCACCCATAGTTTTAACAAAATTTCATTACTTTATCAAATGTTCAAAACCCTAATTTGGAAAATATCAAACTATCTTGATTTTGGAAAATTACAAAATTGCCCTAACTTACAAAATTACCAAAACAACCCCGATTTCCAAAATTTTGTAATATCATTGCTTTGAAAAGTGTAACTCTCAAAGGAACCCTCAATGCTTTACAATCTTGGAAAATATCCTAACTTAATAAATTTTACAAATTTACCCCGATTTTTGGAAAAATTATCAAAATACCTCGAGATCAAAAATTACCGAAATACCCTGGATTTCAAAATTCTTCCAAAATTTCCCTAACTTTAGAAGTACCAAAATACTTTCGTCAAAATCACCAGGGAACTTTTTATTTTTGAAAATTACTGAAAATACCCCTGTAGGATAAAATTACGAAAATGCCCCTGGGTAGTGGAAAAGCAAAATAACGAAAACAACAACAAGAATTACAACGTTTCTTTGAATGAACGAAAGTTCATATTTGTTGATGGATGAATGAATGAATGCAAGGCTGTATGCATGTATGAATACGAAAGAACCACTCTTAAACTCTTCTTCATAAGATATCATCATGGGTAATAAGTGAAACAAGAATACTAATACATAAAATTCCTTAATCGATCTCTAAATCGATAATGAGCTCAAGAGGACGTGGTCGTCGTGGAAGAGGTAGAGGAAGGATGACTCGTTAGATCGGGACAAGGTTTCGACAATGAGATACCACCACCACCATCACCCCCAAATTTGTCAATGTTGAGCGGCAGGCTCGCATGAGGGAAGATGTCGTGTCGCAGTGTGGCCGCGAGTTTTGGAATTGGTGGTGGTGCGGGAAAGAATTCAGAAATCGTAAGTCCTGTGGCTCGAGCGGCTCCGTGCTAATGGAGCTGAAATGTTTAGAGGAGTATCGGGAGTGGCACCCAAGATACCAGTGCGGTTGGAAGCAACCGAGCGCATCATGGATGAGCTCGACTTGACCCCGAGGAGAAGTTGAAAGGGATGACGCACCTTTACGCTGCGATGAAGCGTATCAATGGTGGTTAACCGTTCGGGACGGTGCCACGGCGGAAGATCGACACAGGAGTATGCTAAGGAAGCATTTCGGAAGAAGTATGTGGGAACCGGTATATAGATGAGCAAAGGAAGGCTTTTCCGGGGTTGGTACAAGGAAGTAAGTCCGTCACCGAATATGAAGCGTAATTCTTGAGGTTGAGCCGATATGCCCGAGGAGTAGTGGCGATCGAGCATGAACGCTGTGTTCGTTTTGAGGACGGACTTAGGGACGATTTGAGACTTTTGATAGCACCGCATCGTGAGCGGGAATTCTCGCCTTGGTGGAAAAGGCTAAAGTGGTGAGGAATTAAGGACGCCACCAAGCAGGTGTGTGGGAGAAATAAGCCCAAAAGAGGTTTTGGGCCATCCGGAAAAGGCCACAAGAGGCCTAGAGTTGACAGCCACAAAGTCAACAGTTGAGTACAGAGTGGCAATTTTGCCCTTGTGAACATTGTGGAAGGAAGCACGGGGAGAGTGTTGGAAAAGGCGGGACGATGTCTCAAGTGTGGGTCCAAGGACCATATGATTAAGGATTGCCCCAAGCTATTAGATGAGAGCCAACCAGCAGACTCGGAATGCTAACCGGCCGGGTAGAGGTGGACAGCTGACCTCAAAGAGGTTGTGGGTCGGCCAACAGAGGTAGTGGCAGAGGCCGAGAGCTCGGGGCCGAGGTGCAGCTAACGCCAAGCAAAGGCAACGGGTTTGGTTTATGCGGTTCACGGGAGGGAAGAGGGAGACGCGCGGATGTTATAACCTGATGCGTTCTTTATTCATGACAAACCCTATTTTGCTCTTATTGATGTGGGCTCAACTCATTCCTATGTTGCATGTAGTGTGGTTGAAACACTAGGCCTAGACTCGAACTTTCGATAGGCGGATAAGCGTAGTAAGCCCTTTAGGCCAAACGGTGAGGATAGATAGGATCTTTCGGAATGTACCCCTAGAGATTCAGGGAGCGAACTTTCGGGCTGACTTAATGGAATTACCCTTCGGAGAGTTTGAGCTTATACTTGGAATGGATTGGCTAGTAGAGCATCGAGCCGTGTTGGATTGTGCGGCTAAACGTATGGAACTAAGAACCCCGGAAGATGAGGTAGTAGTGATGATCGGAGAAAGGAGGAACTACTTGTCTAACGTAGTTTCGGCACTGAAGGCCGAGAAAATGGTTAAGAAAGGATGTAAGGCATTCTTAGCCTTCGTGAGTGCGTTAAGAGGAGAAGAGGAAGGTGTTAAGGGAGTTAGAACGATGAGGGATTTTGAGGATGTATTTAGGAGGAGTTGTCTGGAATACCCCCGGATAGAGAAGTGGAATTTGGAATAGATTTGCTACCAGAAGCAGCTCCCGTGTCAATCGCTCCCACCGAATGGCACCAAAGGAGTTAGTGGAGCTCAAGGCTCAAATCCAAGAGTTGTTGGATCGTGGGTTCATTCGACAAAGTGTGTCTCTCAAGTGGGAGCACCGATTCTCTTTGTGAAGAAGAAGGATGGAACTATGCGGATGTGCATAGATTATCGTTAGTTGAACAAACCGACCATCAAGAACAAGTATCCTTTGCCAAGGATAGATGACTTGTTCGACCAACCGAAAAGAGGCAGTTTGTGTTCTCAAAGATCGACTTAAGGTCGGGGTATCATCAATCGAAAGTGAAGGAGGCCGATATTCATAAGACCGCTTTTAGGACAAGGTACGGTCATTTTGAATTTGTGGTAATGCCGTTTGGGTTGACGAACGCACCGGCGCGTTCATGGATATGATGAATAGGGTTTTCCAACCCTACTTGGATAGATTCGTCGTGGTGTTCATCGACGACATTTTGGTGTATTCCAAGACGGAGGAGGAGCACGATGAGCATCTCCGAGTTGTGTTAGAAGTGTTAAGGGAAAAGAAGCTTTATGCCAAATTCAGCAAGTGCAAATTTTGGCTCAAGGAAGTAGCGTTCCTAGGACATGTGGTATCCGCAGAAGGAATAAGAGTGGATCCTAGGAAGATCGAAGCAGTGTTGGATTGGAAACCACCTAGGTCGGTGGCTGAAATCAGAAGTTTCTTAGGCTTGGCAGGCTATTACAGAAGGTTCGTGGAAGGATTCTCGTCAATAGCTGCACCTTTGACAAAGTTACTAAGGAAGGAAGTATCGTTTGTGTGGACGGATAAGCAACAGGAGAGCTTTGAAAAGCTTAAAAAGGTGCTGACTGAAGCCTCCGGTGTTAATTCAGCCGGAGGCAGGTAAGGACTTCGTAGTATATTGTGATGCTTCACACACGTGGTTAGGTGTGTGCTAATGCAAGAAGGAAAGGTAGTCGCTTATGCATCTCGACGATTAAGGCCGCATGAGGTGAACTACCCAACTCATGACTTGGAACTCGCGGCGGTGGTTTTCGCCTCAAAGTTTGGAGGCACTACCTTTATGGAGAAAGGTCATGAATTTACACGGACCACAAAAGCCTTAAGTATTTGTTGACTCGAAGGAGTTGAACTTGAGGCAACGAAGGTGGGTGGAGTTATTAAAAGATTATGACTATTCGATAGAATACCATCCGGGCAAGGCGAATGTGGTAGCCGACGCCTAAGTAGGAAGGTTGTGTCGGATTTAAGGGCTTTGTTCGCTCACTTAAGTTTGTATGATGACGGGCTTTGTTGGCGAGTTACAAGTCAAGCCAACTGGCCAAGGAGGTGAAAGAGGGACAGTTGGCGGATAAGGACTTAAGTACTAAGTTACGCCGAGTACGGCAAGGAGGATTAAAGGATTATGACGTCAATGATGAAGGAGTACTGTGCTACAAGGAAAAGGTCTCGTATGCCGGGGATAAGGAGTTGAGACAAAGGATTCTTCGGGAAGCGCATGGTAGTCCTTATGCTATGCATCCCGGAGGCATCAAGTCAGTATAGAGATCTAAGGGAACAATTTTGGTGGTCGACACAAACGAGAGAGGTGACTGAATTTGTGGGGAAATGTTTGACATGTCGACAAGTAAAGGTGAACACCAAGTCCCATCAGATTGCTTCAACCAATTGAGATTCCCCAATGGAAGTGGGAAAGAATTACCATGGACTTAGTTAGTGGGCTTCCCCTTACGCCCACTAAGAAGGACTCGGTATGGGTGATAGTGGACCGTTTGACCAAGTCGCACATTTTATCCCTGTGAGGATCGACTATTCCCTTCAAAAGTTAGCCAAGTTATATGTGGCGGAGATCGTGAGGCTACACGGTACCGATGTCGATGTCGATCATCTCCGATAGAGACCCAAGGTTTACGTCTCGATTTTGGAAAGCACTTCATCAAGCATTAGGCACTAAGCTAGACTTCACTACGACTTTTCATCCACAATCGACAGGCGACCGAACGGGTTATACAAGTGTTGGAAGATATGCTAAGAGGTGTGTGATGGATTTCGAGGAAGTTGGGAAGATTACTTGCCTCTAGCCGAGTTCGCCTACAACAACAACTATCGAGGCAAGCATTCGGATGGCACCATACGAAGCATTGTATGGAAGGAAATGTAGAACACCAACTTGTTGGACCGAGTTAGGAGAACGCCGCGTTTTGGGTCCGAGTTAGTGGCGGAAACCGAGGAGAAGGTGGAATTAATTCGGCACGGTTGAAAGAAGCTTCGATAGACGTAAGTCGCACGCAGACCTTAAGAGGAAAGAAATTGAGTTTGAAGTAGGAGACCAAGTGTTTCTAAAGGTCTCACCTTGGAAGAAGGTTATGCGGTTCGGTCGCAAAGGAAAGCTAAGCCCAAGGTTTATAGGCCCTATCAAATCTTCAAGCGAAGTTGGGCGATGGCATACCAATTGGAGTTGCCACCGAGTTGCATCAAATGCACGACGTATTTCATGTGTCCATGCTACGTCGTTATCGATCGGATCCGTCTCATGTGGTACTGTTGAAGAAGTGGAGTTAAGGCGGATCTATCCTACGAGGAGGAGCCGATTCAGATCTGGGAACGTGACGTGAAAGCACTACGAAAGAAGTCGGTGCCTTTAGTCAAGGTGTTATGGCGCAATCATGGATCGGAAGAAGCTTCGTGGGGGCAGGAAGAGACAATGCGACAGCAATACCCTCAATCTGTTTAGTTAGGAAATTTCGAGGACGAAATTTTATTTAAGGGGGTAGAAGCTGTAACATCCTAGGAAGGGCCTATGCATTTTTCAGATCAATTGTATGAAATGACAAGTCTTAAGTTTTATGAATAAATTTTTGATACTTTTGGAAACCTAGAAATGAATGAAAGTGGAAATGAAAATGAAAATGGAAATGAAAATGGAGATGGAAATGAAAATGGAAATGGACATTTTTGGAAACTTAGACATTTTTGGAAACCTAAACATTTTTGGAAATGATCCAAAAATGGAAACTTGAACATTTGGGAAACTTGGATATATGAGATAAATAAAGGAGTTTTATTCACATAAATATGTGAATAATAAGAGATAAATAAAGGAGTTTTATTCACATAAATATGTGAATAATAAGAGATAAATAAAGGAGTTTTATTCACATAAATATGTGAATAATAAGAGATAAATAAAGGATTATTTTCTAATGAGATAATTGAGGAGATAATTGATGGATTAAAGGCTTTTATCTTTTAAATAAAAGAGATAATATTATCAAAAAGGAGTGGTGGCCAAGTAAAGGACTCCTAGGTGATAACTTTGGCTATAAAAGGAGGACAGGAGGGCTACTCATCAACATTTGCTCCCTCTTCCTCTCTGCAGAAATTCTCCCTAGGCAAAACCCCTCTCGCGAATTTTCATTAAGCAAAAATCCCTCTCTTTTTCTTCTATTTTCTTCTCCGTTCTCATTGTTAAAATGTGAATCTTTGTGGATTCTAAGAAAGAGGGCAATCATCCACAACATCAAAAGGGGATCTTTCGGAAATCTAAGGATCTAAGGTAAGGATTATAAATATAAATATGTGGTTAAAGATTATGATTCACGTTTTCAAAGTTAGATCTAATCTAACACGAAGTTATAGGATTTCAACAGGGCTTATAAAGGAATCCTCTTGATTTGGAATCCCATCATAAGGTAAGGGATATTCGGCCAAGGCATAATTTGTTTAAGTGTTTTCCATTATTTCAAAAACCGAAAACCGACATGGTTACATACCTAGTATTAGCCGATTTCAAGGAAGAGGAATTCTAGCAAGCTGTTGGGACTTGATTAAATCAATTCGGCAACTAGGTAAGTAATTCTACTTCTAGTAGGATTTGGTTTTAAGACCAAATAGGTTTATTTATATGTTTTAATTAATGGCCGAATATAGGAGTGAAAGATCTAGATCGGTAGATCGCTCTCACGGAATTCACGGAAACTATTAAGTTTAAAAAGGTGTGTACTCTTACTAACTTTCAATAAATTGCATGGCAATCATTAAATATATAAATATGTAACAAAGTATGTGAATGTGGCTAAGCACCACAAATGTGGTAAGGAGTACCAGTGCACGTTTCCTACTTTTGATAGGATTGTGAATGTGATATATTTTGAACATGTGATTAGTAACATGAATGAAAATTAAGTATGTGAAATATGTTATGAAATAATTGGGGCATTCGGGATATTTGTGGAGGAAGAAAGTGAAGGTGATGACTACGGTCTCACCAACGTAAAGTGGTGACTACGGTCACATAAAGTGAAAAGTGGTAACTTCGGTTACATCCAGTGAATACTGAGTGTCTAATGACACAACATAAGTGGGCGATGAGCACGTCATTGCAGCGGCGCCTCGATGGTGTGTAGCGGATGGAGGGTCGACTTAGTAGTCCCCGCGATTGTGCAGGTTGTTGGTACGGGTGGTGTGTAGCGGATGGACAAATAGGTTTGGGTTTGGGTTGCATCATCCTTTATTTTGTATGAACATGATATTGATATGACTTGTATGCACGATTTGTTGGAAATTAGTACTATGTACACATTGAGTCTGTTGACTCACCCCGTTGGGGAATTATTTTTCAGGTGATGAGCAAAGTAATGGACCGGGTCGGCGGGGAGCTAAAGGTGGCCATGCATCGCTTGAAGAAATTATTTGGAATTTGGACTTTATGAAATTTTAGTACTTTAAACTTTATTTTGGGTTTGAATGATGTAATAAGGCCATAAGGCCCAATTGGATTTTCTTTATTTCATTTATTTTTATTTGAATATGATACAATTTATGTTTGATTAAAGATAAGTAAATTTATTTCTTTTAAAATAATAAACCCAAAAATTATTTTGTCACCTTATTTAAGTTGGATTTCCAGAATTTATTAAATAGGTTTCAAATTAAGCCCAACCCAAAACAATTTTTTTAAATTACACAAATTTTCTCTAAGTCATTTAGAACATTGAAAACCGATTTATTTAAGGAACATACCAGATCCGGTTCAGGCTCGTGGGCCGGGTGTGGGGTGTTTCATCTGTGCTTGTCGAACATCTGTTAGGACCCTCACCGGGGCAACGCTTTTCTCATTGACTTATGGAATAGAGGCAGTTTTTCCCATTGAAGTCGAGATTTATTCCCTCCAAGTTTTGCCAGAGTTTGAGTTGGATAAAACAGAATAGATCTAATTTCGATATGATCAAGTAAACCTGATTGAAGAAAAGAGATTGAAAGCTATCATGACAAGAAGGTTCGCCCTAAAGAATTCCATGAATGAGACCTAGTTTTGAAAAGGATCCTTCCCAAACAAAAAGATTTTTGAGGAAAATGGATGTCAAACTGGGAAGAACTTTACGTGGTAAAGAAGGCCCTCTCTAGAAAAGCGTTGATTTTGACCGAGAGGGATAACAAGGACTTGCCTAATCCTATGAGTTCAAATCAAGAAATATTTCAGTAAAAAAAAAGGAAAAAGAAAAAGAAAAAGAAGAAGATAAAAAGTAAAGAAAAGAAAGAAAAAAGAAGAAAAATGGGAGGTTAAGGCGAAAACCCGCAAAGGGCACTTTGAGACCAAAGAGGATTTGAGTTGAAAACCCGAAAAGGGCAGCTCAAATTTTGATCAAAAGTGGGGCATACAGCAGTCTTGCTATGCCTGAATTAACAATGAAGAAGTATGCTACGTCTTGGGGCATCGACAAAGTACTTTGGATCCCCTAAACATATATTAAGCTCAAAATGGTCCCAAATAAGTTTGTACAGAGAAGCTCAGGCTGCGATATCTGGGGTACCTAGTTTTCCATCTTACCCATTTTGAATTTGCTATCTTTGATTACCTTATTCTTTTCAAGATAAACCTCCAATAAATTTCCTGCTTAATTGCATTTGCTATCATTGATTAACTTATTTGTTTCGAGCTATGCTCTCAATTAATTTCCTTCTTGCCCATTATTTTTCAAGTATTTTGAATTGAAATAACGATTAATGGACTAATAATACTTTCACAAAAGAAGTTCTACATATTACTCTGGAAGTTTCTAAATAGTACGAGAACTTGAAACAAGATTATTGTTTAAAACTCACCAAAACTAAGGGTTGAAAAGGAGTCTAATTTGAGACTACCTGTTAAGATTTTTTGTCAAAAGTATCAGTTGAATAAAAAGACAAGGTATGGCGTCAGTGATACAGCCTCGACAAATAATGAGTAACCCAAGCATTAAAATGGGACTATTCTCAAAGAAATTCGACATTCATATACATCTGGTCATGACACCCAAGGAATAGAAGGTGTAGCAGACCAAATTGATTGAATAAGTTACAAATTTTATACCCTTGAGTCGCAGTGGGATGGATTAAAGATGATACAAATTCTATACCCTTGAGTCGCAGTGGGATGGATTGAAGATGACACAGATCCTGTACCCCCTGAATTGCAGTGAGAGGGTCTGAAGATGGTATAAACCTTAAAGTCCCAGAGGTACCATGGAATGGACCTTGAAATTATAGCGGGGCAAGCCAGTTGAGTAAAATACGATTGTTTCTTCGGATTTTCGATCAAAATACCACCCAAGCAAGAAGACAGGATATTACGTCAAGTGATACAACCTGGAAGAACAACAAGCAATGACAACCCTAAACATTTAAAGAGGGATCATTCTCATGAAATTCTACAATCATGCAAAACACATTTAGTTAGGAGCATTTGACCCATTCCGATCATTGCATCCTAATCATTATACATTTTAAAAGGGTCATTCTCATGACATTCTGCATTCATGCAAATGTCATCCATAATATCATTTAGTTAGGAGCATTCAATTTACTGTAAAAAGACCATTCTCATGACGTTCTGCATTCATGCAAATGTCATCCATAATACATTTAGTTAGGAGCATTTGACTCATTTCGACCATAGCATCCTAATAATTTGGCATAAGCATAGATACATGAAACCGAGTCTACAAGACATGTCCCTAAGAGGATGGTGTAACAACATCGGTGAATTCACAGATCTTATCTCCCTAAGCAGTAGTGGAGCAGATCAACTTTGGTGAATCTTATCTCCATGTATCGGTAATGGAGCAGATTCAAGCCACCAACCTTATCTCCCTGACCAGCAGTGGAATAGGTCGAAGATTGTAGATCTTGTCACCCTAAGCAGTAGTGGACCAAGATCGAATGGCAAATCTTATCTCCCTAAGCAGTAGTGGAGCAAATTTAAGCCACCAGTCCTATCTCCCTCACCAGCAGTGGAATAGGTCGAAGATTGTAGATCTTGTCACCCTAAGTAGTAGTGGACCAAGATCGAACGGCAAATATTGTCTCTCTAAGCAGTAGTGGAGTAGATTTAAGCCACCAATCCTATCTCCCTGACCAGCAGTGGAATAGGTTGAAGATTATAGATCTTGTCTCCCTAAGCAGTAGTAGAGTAGATCAAATTCAGCGAATCTTATCTCCATGAAGCAGCGGAGTGGATTTAAGCCATCAGTCTTATCTCCCTGAAGCGGCAGTGGAGTAGATTGAAGATTATAGATCTTGTCTCCCTAAGCAGTAGTAGAGCAGATCGAAAACGACAAATCTTATCTCCATGAAGCAGCGGAGTAGATTTAAGCCACCAACCTTATCTTCTTGACCAGCAGTGGAATAGGTCGAAGACTGTAGATCTTGTCACCCTAAGCAGTAGTGGACCAAGATCGAATGGCAAATCTTGTCTCCCTAAACAGTAGTGGAGAAGATTTAAGCCACCAGTCCTATCTCCCTCACCAGCAGTGGAATAGGTCGAAGATTGTAGATCTTGTCACCCTAAGCAGTAGTGGACCAATATCGAACGGTGAATCTTGTCTCCCTAAGCAGTAGTGGAGTAGATTTAAGCCACCAGTCCTATCTTCCTGACCAGCAGTGGAATAGGTCGAATATTATAGATCTTGTCTCCCTAAGAAGTAGTGGAGCAGATCAAATTCGACGAATCTGATCTCCATGAAGCAGCGGAGTAGATTTAAGCCATCAGCCTTATCTCCCTAAAGCGGCAGTGGAGTAGACTGAAGATTACAGATCTTGTCTCCCTAAATAGTAGTGAAGCAGATCGAAAATGACGAATCTTATCTCCATGAAGCAGCGGAGTAGATTTAAGCCACCAACCTCGTCTCCTTGGAGATACAACGGGGCAGCTTGAAATTACCAGTTTTTATTTCCTTAAAGTTTTAGTAGAGAAGATCGAAGCTACAAATATCTTCTCTCTGAATTCTTATCCCTTTGAGGTTCCAATGGAGTAGGTCGAAGCTATAAATCCCTTCTCCCTGAAATCCTCATTTCCTTGAAGTTTCAGTAGAGAAGATCGAAGCTACAAATCTCTTCTCTCTGAATTCTTATATCCTTGAAGTTCCAATAAAGTAGATCGAAGTTACAAATCTCTTCTCCCTGAAATTACAATGAATCCACAAACCTTATCACCCTGAAGTTGCAGTGGAGCAAGTTGAAGTTATAAGTCTTATCTCCCTGAAGTTGCAGTGGAGCAGACTGAAGATAGCGAATCTCATTTCCCTGAAGTTGCAGTGGAACAGATTGAAGCTATAATAAACAGATCTTATCTCTCTGAAGTTGCAGTAGAGCAGATCATAGCAAACCTTATCTCCCTGAAGTTGCAGTGGAGCAGGTTAAAAATCAACAAATCTTATCCCCCTGAAGTTGCAGTGGGGCAGATTGAAGTTACCATGACAACTCTTATCTCCCTGAAGTTGCAGTGGAGCAGACTGAAGATAGCAAGCTTATCTCCCTGAATTTGTAGTGGAGCAGTTTGAGGCTGCTAATCCTATTTCCCTGAAGTTACAGTGGAGCGAATTAAAGCGACAAATCCTATACCTCTGGAGTTGCAAGAAGTAGATCGAAGTCAATAATCATCTCCCAAGGTTGTAGCGGAGTGGATTGAAGCTACTAAGTCTTATCTCTCTGAAGTGGCGGCGGAGTGGATCGAAGCAACAAGATGCAGTGGACTGAAACGAGGCTACCTGAAGAAGAGAAGCACCAAAGAAGTCAAGACTCGGCGAGACCGGGCAAAATTGGTCTTTCTTAAAAGTCTTTGCTCCATTCCCGTTACACGACAATGAGCAAAGAGGGGCAGCTGTACAACCCAATTTTGGCCCGGGCCCGCTAAGACCCAAATAGACACCAAAGAACCCGAGGCCCAATGGAATAAATCAAATTACAACCCCAAAAAAATTGGCCCAAATTACATGTGGCCCAACAAAAAAGGAAAACATCAAACAACAAAAAGAAACCTAAAGGCATGCATGGCTGCTCCTCTCTGCCACACTTTGTCACGCGACATCGCTGCAAAAGCAGAGAAACCAAGCAAAAGCAGAAATAATAATATTTTGTATTTTTTTGGCTATAAAGCCATTCAAAAACAATGTAATAAAAAAAAGGACAGAGAAAAATTCGAAAAAAAATAAAAAAGGAGAAGCTTTAAAACAGATTCAAAAATCAAGGTCATTATTTTTATATGCTTATTTGTTTATTTATTTTATTTTTCCTTTTATTTTTTTATTTTTGAAAATATACATATGTTTATATTTCTTTAATTTTCTCAAAAAAAAAAACAGTTTATATACAAGTATATAAAAATACAAAAAATGAGGAAGGGAAAATTTTACCTTTTGATTTTTTGTGCATTGTGAAGCGAAAAAACAGTGAATGATTTACAAGCGCAGCTAGAAGTGAAACCCTAGCAGAGAAAACGTCCCCCCTCTCTTCTGTTTTTTTTTAAAACTACAGAAATGAAATTTTTTTTAAAAAAAATATGCCTTTTATAAGCAAGCATGTAACGACCCGAAATTGGGCCTAGTAGGATTGGGCCCATTGGGCCTTGAGCGTAGAAGCATTTTAAAATTTTTTGAGAATAAGAGAACGACATTATTTCAAGTTGGACTTATTAGGAAGGTGATTTTAGAAAGTTACGGGGTTCTATGAAGTTCCGAGTTCAAGTTGGGTTTTAGTAAAATTTTGTGTTTTAGCACTTTAAGGAGAGATAGTAAGTGGCATCAAGACTTATGGAAATAAGAGAGCAATTTGCTTGCATAATTGAGCATATGGAAAAGAGGTTATGGCGCCACATAAAGGACTTTGAGGAAGGAGGTTCAAATCCCATCAAGTGCAAAATTTTGACTATTTTTTTTGTACTCTTTCCCTAAGTGTCGGCCAAGCTTGTAAATAAGGCAAGTTGGACTTTTTAATTTTGGCAAGGTGGCTAAGGAAATATGGTAAGGAAGAGTGGATGGAAAGGAGTAAAAGAAAAGGGAAGGAATAGGGAACATGTTGGCATTTTTCGTGGGGGATGTTTTGGAAAGGTTTTATTTGGTCTATGTTCATCTTTTGGTAAAGATGATAATGGTTTGGGAAAGGGAGAGGGTAGCCAAATTTTGATGGGAGCATTTTGATAGTTTTGGTGTTGGTTAGGCCTAATTCCTTTTGGCATCCCTTGTGTTCATTCTTCCAACTTCTCCTCTCATTGCCGCAACTTCAAGACAATAGTAGGCATTTTCTCTTTTCTTTCTTGTCTTGCCGAAAACACCTAGCCTTTGTGACCAATTATTTTCACTCATCTTCTCTTGAAAACCGAAACTACCGATCCTTCTTTGTTGTCTTGCTACTAGTGCCAAACCGTGTTCTTCATTTCGGTTCATCCCTATTATTAAGGTAAAGGTTCTTTCTTCTTATTCATGTTGTTTGTTCTTTCTTCTCTTGACTTGGCTAAGCCGAAACTCTCATCCCTTGGCTAAGCTGAATCTAGCCACTTGTTGTTATTTTAAACTCCTCTTATTCTCTTTTGATGAAGGCCGAATCAAGCCATCCTTGTTGCTTCTTATCTTTCTCTTAGCCTTGGTTTCGAAAGTTGATTGGGACTCGTTGCAATAGCCAAGGAGCAAGACAGGATTTTAGAATCTAGTAGGGAAGGATCGCGATTGTGGTAAGTGACTGTTGTGAGTGAGTACTTTTGGACTTTTGGAAATTTTAAGAAATCGAGGCTAACTTTTGATCGATTTTATTTTTAGGGGGCAACGAAGAGTGGTTCTTTAGGGAATCCTTATCAGGTGTGTAATCCCGTACCCTTCCGAATACATGTTTGAAATGGTGTGTAATCTCTTACCTCTCTGAATGTTTGTATGATATGTTCTATAATTCGGTCGAAATACCGAAGAAAACTGGAAACCGGCATCCGTGGCCACTCGGGCATGCGTATATTCGTAGTGGTAACCATATTTTTGCAATGAAACAGTTTGGTTAGCAGCAGTGACGTGATTTTGAAAAATCACAAAAAATAGGAGAAAGGGAATTAGAAAGTGAATAAGATATCGAAATAAATCTTACTGTGTCTATTTTTATATGAAAGAAATAGAGGAGGAAGAGAAATTGTATATTCTGTGATATCTTAATTTTAGTGAGACTGGTTCTGATCGACTTCGCAGTTCTCTGTTCTGTCTTGGAAAAATCGTTTAAAATTGTAAAAAAGGGAATTATGAGTTATAATTTATATGTATGGATTCCTTAGTGATCCTATTTTCAATATAAACAAGTGGGAGCAACATATGAAAACTGTACAGTGAGATATTTGAATTTCGGTTAAGAGAGGTCAGAATCGTTGGATAGTGAAACAAGGAAAACTTTAAGGAATAAATTGTACTAAATGGATAAGCCAAAAAATTTGGAAAAAATAGTAGTAAGAATATATATGAGTCTAGTTTCAAGGAAAATTTACGGATTTAGATTTCGAGATTCCTAACTCGAGTTATAGTCAATTTAGTCAGTACGACGCAGATGGACAGTTTTGATTTTTATGCCCCACATTAGTAGTTAAGTCTAGGTTGCGGAATTACCATAATACCCTTAGAGGGTAAATTATCGAAATACTCCTGGATTGCGAGATTACCAAATTACCCTTAGTGGGTAAGATTATCGAATTATGAAAATGCCCCTATGGGCCGAATTACGGAAATGCCCCTAAAGGGCCGATTTGTTATATTGCCTTAATGGGCTGATTTGTTATATTGCCTTAACGGGTCGATTTGATATATATAGCCATAATGGGCCGATTTGATATATTGCTTAATGGGCTGATCTGATATATGGCTTAATGGGCGATCTGATATAATGCCCTAATGGGCCGATTTTGTAAAGTGTTAATGGGCCAAATTGTTTGTAATAAATCTCTGAGTTATTAATTATCATGGTTATATTGTAAATATTATGATTTACGATGTAATTTGCATTTACATAAGTTGCATGGGATTGGGATATTGATGATCGGGGAAGTGAAATTTGGTGGCTCTGCCACATATTCTGGTGACTCTGTCACATTTTGTCTGGTGGCTAAGCCACGTATATTCTGTTATTCTGGTGGCTTGTCCATAATTCGAATTTGATATAAATGGCTAAATGCCTACGATTGGTGTGTTGGCGGGGTGGGTTGACAAAAGATCCCCACAGGTGTGATGGATGGTACGGGTGGTGTGTAGCGGATGGATTAATAGGTTGGTTTGGGATTGCATACATTCATACATTTGCTTCATTTTAAGATTTTTATGTAAAAGGGCTTAGGCCCAAATTTTTGCTATATAGGTTCAGGCCCAGCGGATGATAGTAAGGGGTTTCACACTGAGTTCTTGTAACTCACCCCCCTTTTTCTTAACCCTTGTAGGTAATGCTCCGTAATGAGGACTTGGGCCCATGGATGACTCGGTGGAAGCCATACTTCAGAAATGGTGTTAATGAAATTTTAAATTTCTATTTCCGTTTATTTTATTATTTTGCTATTTTGGTTTAAGTTGTAATAAGGCCTCTGGAGTGTTTTATTATTTGCTTTATGGTTGATATACTTATTATTTTGCTTAAATTGGTCAAAACGAGAATTTTTCTAAAAACTTAAATAAAGGTTTTCCAAAAACGATTAACAAATGGATTTTATAATAAATTTTATAAATATTTTAACACGGAAGTTTTCACTCGAACTATCAAACGATATTTTCAAAAGTCACGGTTTTAAAGTTCACTACCTTGATTGTTGACTCATCAATCAATCTTTCAAAAATACTTGTATTTTATCTACGTTTCATAACGATTTCAAAATGCTTCGCAACTCTATTTCTAAACATCACATTTTCGTAAATTGTTTATTTCAAATATGCTCGCCACCAAAAAGTTTTTAAAGATTATTACGTTTTCAAGTAGTTAACAATTGCTTAAGTGTTTTTGGTTTTTTTAACAAAGAGGTTTGTATTTCTCAAGCAAGTTTTTAATAATCGTAAAGATGGTTTTACTTCCATGTGACACACCGCATTCGGGCCTAACTTCTAGGTGGGTTTGGGGTGTTACAAAGCAAAACGGCGCCGTTTTAGGCCTTCAGTCCATGTGCCAAAATGACGCCGTATGACCCTAACCCGCGTGCGACCCGACCCAATACCCGAAGGATCCGCGTGTTTTCATTAAATGGGCTATTTGTGCAAATGGTCCTTCCGCATTTTTTAAACTTTTTAAATTCGGTTTTTTTTGTTTTTTAATTTGTCCCATTAATTTTTCTTCTGTTCCATTTTGGTCAATATAACAAAGATGCGCATGTGGATAGAAGGGGTATTATCGCGTTCAGTCCCTATCCTTTTTAGCGCGTCTTATTTTGGTCCTTCCTTCTTTGGATTATTTGTAATTCGCCCCGAATGTTTGTTTTAAATTCAATTTAGTCCGTTTTTATATTCCTTTGTTATTTTTGTTATTAAATTTATTTATTTATTATTATTATCGTTATTCATTTATTTTCACTATTATTATTTGTTTACCATTATTACTATTATTATTATTAATAATATTATTATTACTATTATTATTACTATAGTATACTATTATTATTATTAAGTAATTACTATTATTATTTTATTAGTACCATTATTATTATTATTATTTATTTTATTTTTATTATTCGTTTATTAATGTATTATTATTTATTATTATTCTTATTATTTAATCTCAATTTGATCTTCATTCATTTAATCTCCACCATTTATAAATTTATTTTTTATATTCATTACTTATTTATTTGTTATTTTATTTATTTATTCTTTTTTTATTTATTATTCTTTACTTTTTAGTACTTTAAAACAATTTATTTCTTTTACCGTATTCTCAACTTTATTTTATTATTATTATTATGATTACTATTATTATTATTATTTTATTTAATCTATCCCTTTATTTTATTTGAGTTTCAATTAAGTCTTCATTTCTTTAAATTCTTTATTTATTTATTCGTTTATTATTTCTTTCATATTTAAGTCTTTAATTTATATATTTTCTTGAGTATTTATTGTTTTTTATTTCGAAATTGATTCATTTCTCTTATTATGCATGTGTATTTTATTTCATCTTATTTTTATTGTCATTATTATCACCATTGTTATTATTATTATTAATATTATTAATTCATGTTTGAATGATTGACATTAAAACTAATATGTTATTTCATTTATTTATTCACCTATCACCCCTTATTTATTTTTTATTTTTTTATATGTATAAAATATATCTATAATGTTTATATTTTCCTTGCTCTACGTTATTACTTGTTTTTCCCAATTGTTATTTAATTCATATGGGTTTTGAAATTTAGATATATTCATTGCTTGCTTATTATTCTTATTTGCTTTCGATACTTTAAACCGTTGGCATTATCATTTCATTTTATTGTAATTATGTCATATGTAAATATATTCACATATTTTCATGCCCGAATAACTTAGATTCGTATTATTTCGAATATCATTATTTTTATCTAAACATGCCAATGAAATTTTCGAGAAAATAGGCAATGCTCGATGTTTGAAAGATTCGATAAAATCGTACCCTAACTTACGGGGTTTCAATTTTTCTCGTTGAATTCGATTAATTGAATATCCTTCCAAAAATTAAAACACGTAAGATTTCAAATAAAAATCAAAGACCAAATTATTCTCCAAAATTCGAAATGTCGTGTCCTAACTTACTGGATGTGACGTTTCTTTGCCTCGAAATAAGAAGGTCTTTAATATATTTTCGACTTGTTTAAACATTTCAAAATGAAATATACATAATGCAAAGAAAGATCGTAGTTTAATTTCTTTTCGAGTTTTCGACTTTCGACGTAAAGACATCAATTAATCAACTAGGTACCAATTTTGGGCGTATCGAAGGTGCTAATCCTTCCTCGTGCGTAACCGACTCCCGAACCCATTTTCTGTATTTCGTAGACCAAAAAATTGTCATTTTAGTAAATTCAAATTTTATAAAAATGATTGAATTACGAGGTGACCCGATCACACCTCATCAAAAAGGATTGATGGCAACTCCCGTTTTTCGTTTTCATTTTCAAAACCAAAATCAATCCTCATTTTTCAAAAAAATAGTTTCGACATGTAATATACATAAGGAAAGTTAAAGAAACTAATATTCAATTATCAAAATAATCAGATAGAGTAAGATTTCACCAAATTCTCAAGTGCAACATTAGATTAATAGATAATCAGAATAGCTAAATTATAAGACATCTAAATCAAAACACACATCATTAATCTCAAACAGAGCCCATACAATTACATAAGACTCATTAGAAAATGAAAATCTCAATCAAACTATTCAAAGAGGTATATTTTTCAAAATTATAAAAAATTTCTCATTCACCTCAAACTAAAAAGGACCTTACATTTTCTTATTGTTCTTCCACTTTCTAATCAACAAAACAAAAACTAAAGTTTAGATCACATAATCCAAACACCCAATTCTTAAATAAAACGAATTCCAAGTAAAAAGATAAAAGAAAATTTAAACCTATATCGATCTGGGTATAAACCAAAACTTAAAAAACAAAACAAACAAGATGTTAACTGACCATCTGGCTATGTAGGCTTTCTAGGTATTTCTTTATTGTTTTGTACTTAAAAAATCTAGAGAAAGTTATGAAAAAAAAAATATGGAATTCAGTAAGAAAATACCACTAGTAAAGTTAGTCGTAGCATTTCCCCCATTTTCTTTCAACAATTAAAAAAATGGAATTTTGACTTTTAACTACATTTAAAATGTAAAAAGTGATAGATTTTTTTTCCTTGAAAACATGAAAGTTAGATTTCTCTTTGGCTTTAGTGACAATTAACAAAAAGAACAATTATAAAATCTAAAATTTGGACAAATCAATAGGAACATATGTTTTAAATTAATCGACAAATATCTACAAATAAAAAAAAATTGTTATGAACTAAATTCAATAACTATTTCATAGTTGAATGAACAGATTAAAAATCATTAGTTTTAATCACTAAAATAGGAATAAACCAGATTTTGTAATCACTCCATTTCTTTGCTCAGCCTGAAATCCTTCCATTGTTGATGTTGAGTTGCCCAAACCCCTAAATCCTTTTATTCTAACAGTGAAGAGACGATGAAGAAAGGAAAAAAATTAGGAAAATCACCAAAACCCTAAATCTTATTCTTCTAACAGTAAAGAGACGATGGGAGAAAGGAAAAAAAATCAAGAAAATCAAATCTCCAAGAAATTGCATAACCTAAGGTGGAAATTGTTTTAATATTTTAAATTTCAGTTGAAAAAATTGTTGATATTAAAATAATTGGATAAGACCATATATGAGGTGGTCGGAAAGATCCATGAAATAATTTCTCACAACTTAATATATATAGTCAATAGATTTTTGTTCACATTATTATTAATATATCTATCATTATCAATTATTAATACTAATATATTAATTTTTATTTTAGTATATACTTAATTAAATGATAAGCTTTGTATAATTTATGATATTAGTATTATATAATTATATAATATTTAATTTTATATTTTAATATTATTATACTAATTTATATAATGAGAAATGATTGTATGAAACAGAGATGCCACATCATCCTGTATCCCTTATCAATTATTTAATGTCATCTCATCATGTTTTTCATGTCATTGACACATCATTTTGATAATTTTTTTAACCTGAACCTTAGACCTTCGACCCTGGACCTTGGACCCTAAACCCTAAACCTTCAACTCTAGACCTTGAACCCTAAACACTGGACCTTGAACCCTTGACCTTGTACTATGGACCCTGAACCTTAGACCTTAGACCCCGAACCCTGAACTCTAGACCCTAGACCTTACACCCTGGACCATGGGCCTTGGACCTTGAACCTAGATCATGGTTCAGGTTCAAGATCCAAAGTCCAGGGTTTAGGGTACTGGGTCAAGGGTCCAAGGTCTGGAGTTAAGGTTAAAAAAAATCATCAAAATGATGTGTTAATGACATAAAAAAATCTTAAAATGACATTAAATAATTAGTAAGAAATACAAAATGATGTGCCGTCTCTGTTTCCTATACTCCTTTCCCATATATCAACGAAATTTCTAATAACCTATAGAATTTACCAATAATTATATGCAAACTTACGTCCTGATTATTTAGTTTTTTTTTTTTTGGTAAATATTATTTAGTTTTTAAAGGTAAACAATGGGAGAGAAAAGTTTACACACTAAAATAAATGAATTGGAATAACATAGTTAATTGTATTTTTATAAAATATATTTTAAAAATACAAAATTATAGAAAATTGAAATATGGAAAGTTTTTAGAAATTAATAGAAAATATCTATTCAATTTTATTGTATTTGTACTTAAAAATGTAAAATGCCAAAACTTTGATTCCAAAATATTTATAATATTGGTATTTTATTCCATGCATCATTCCACACATAAACTTTTTATATTATGCTTTATATTATAGTTTTAAAAGTTATTTAAAACACTATATTCATTTCATCATTTATTATTCATTTTACATTAAAAAGTTATAAAATATTTTGAAAATTTTGCTTAAAAAGCAAAAGTTTCTATGAATTTTTGTATTTTAGGTAAGTAATATATTAAGAAAATAAAATATAATTACATTAAAGTGTTCATTTGTTAAAAAATTATCAATTTGTATTTGTATTTATATAAAGTTTAATACTTATATTAATTTAAAACATATTTATATATATAATTTGTTCTCATGCCTTGAACAAGTTTAAAACTAGTATTTATTAGGCATAATGATAAATTTAGCAATCAATGTTTACATCTTTTGTCAATTTGGCCATTATTATTTTTAAGTTAAATTTGGCCATTAACTTTTAAAAAAGAGTCAAATCATTTTTTAATGGAGATGTTGACTAAAACATAAGTTTTTAAACTATATTGGCATGAAAACTTGTCTCGCAGTCCTCTTATGCTTTATACTAACATAACACTATTTGTTTTATATGCCACATCAAAAAATAAATTAAAAGTTATAAAAATATTCAAAACTCAAAATTCAATATACATAAATAAAAAAATTAACACGAAATACATGTGGATTGCCATGCGGGTTGCTACGTTGAAGAATTAACGTTTTGGTCAGAATTTTTGTTACCAAAACAATAATTTGACTCTTTTTGAAAGATTTATAGTCAAATTTGACTCTTTTAAAAGGTTAAGAGTCAATTTTAACTAAAAAAATCAAATTAATAAAAATGTAAACTTTAAGGACTAAATTCTTCATTATACCTATTTATATTATTTTATCAAACTATTATTATATTTTAGTGAACAACAAACCCACATTAATTCTAAATGGTTTTGAGGGAAAAAAAAAACAAAAATTAACTTTTATTTCTATCTTAGGAAATTAATTATCAGTCAGAGATTATCTTTAGGTCAATCACAGATTTGAAAAGATTTTTCGGGACTGAAATTCTCAATTTCTCATCACCAAAATCAATTGTTATGACTTTATTGACGACTTTCCAATTATATCATTTAATCCCTATAAATTGCTAACTGGATCCTTTCACACGTTAGGGAAAAAAAAAGCAGGAAATAATGGAGCGTGAAAATAGCATAGTTGAAGAAAAATCAAATCCATTGTTTCCGGTTGACGAAACGTTATGGAAAAAACTTCTTTCAAGGAAGCCATTGAAGGGGCAATCCACGAGAATGTTGGACAATGAAAATGTTGTGTCGGTTCCTTTTGATTGGGAAATGAAGCCTGGAACTCCTAAACATCCTCAAACCGATAATGTTGTACCGTTGATCAAGCCATCCCCGGCGGTGGAGAGCCAAAACTTGATGATCCCAAGCTTTGCTTTCACCCATACGACAATGACCTCATGCTTTTGGAATAAACCTCGGAAGAACCACCGTCAGGGCAAGAAGATGGGTAAGGGTAACGCCAAAAGCCGTCGAGGACGATTTCATAGTGGTAATAATGTAGCCGAGGCCGATGGTAAGGGCAATCATACCCCAGAGAGTGTTGAGCTTTCGGATGTTAATGCCTATTCGACATCCTCGTCTGATCACTCCAGGTCATGCTCATCATCATCGTCATTGGTGTCCAACTCTTCTTGCAATAGTAACAGTTCATCTAATTCATCAAGTTTACGTAGTTTTGCAAAGGGTTTGATTAAATGGTCTTTCTAGCTAGTTGCGAATTATTTAATATTATATGTTTTAGGCTTGCTATTTTTAATCTCTAGTTTCAATGCTTTACAGGTTGTAGCATTAGTTGGAAACTTCGTTTATAAGAAGGTTTTGGTTTTCAGAAATACCCCTTTGTTGTAATAAAAGTTATCTTAAATTGTAAAAAGATAATCTTACAAAAAAGACTCAGTCAAGTTCATTTCAATGTCCTTGCTTATTTCAAGTTAATAATGAAATACAACATTATACAAACATTTCATAAAATCCACTGATTGATCTCACGATTCAAGCCATAATTTAGTTTGAATTCTGTAGGATTTTAAATCTAAGATTATGGTTTATTTTAATGTGTTTGCAATGTAATAGATGTTATTCTAGTTTATTACAGTGCATAATTTTTTTTTTATTTCAATCTTAGGATAATTATGATTAAATGATATTTCTTAAACAGTTTTGAGTCAACGAATTTCATATATAAGAAAGCTCTAATTCTCATGTTGCAAATTAAATTTATATACAAGTGACTTGTGATTGCAAGCTAATTGTTATCAACTCTCGTACCATTCACATTTCGATCACGGTGAAAGTTGACATCAACTATTATTAAAGGTTTTAACCTTAACATGTTTTTTCATTATTAATATCTATCAATGGATTGTTAAAGGGAAGAGTTGATGGTACGTTTTGGTAGCTTAGAAAAATGCTTAATTTTTTAGATTAAGGAACAGTTGACTATTGTTTAGGGTGCGGGTGATTACAAGGAAGGTGGCTTTCCTTAAATTGTATGTGGATCCCTCTTTATTTGTTTCCTAAATCGTTGCTCAGTTAAAAATACTTATAGTAACTAATTTTGCATTCGTGTTAAACCGGATATTACGATATTGATGAAGCTTAACACCAAAGGGAACCTTGGCCTTAGAGTAGTGATTAATGTATCTTTTATGGAATGAAAGTAAAATTAGGGTGAATAAAGGAATTAGGTCAAACAATAGGAAATATCCATCCATTAAAATTTTGAAATCGTTATAGCCAAAGAGATAAACGGAGATCAATAAAATTTGTCCGTAAAATTATTACATATATTTATACACGAAGGTGGTTTGGGTGGTTAGTGACAATTTGAGTATATTGAGAGGCATATCTATTAAAGGAAAAAAAGGCAAAGAAAGTCTTTTAGAAGAGTGGCAATAGGTAGAGTGTGTCTAAATACCTCTCTACATGTAACACCCCTAACCCGTGTCCGTCGCCGGATTAGGGTTACGGGTATTACCATGTAAGTTAAAACTTCAGTTCAATCGATTGAATCTCTGTTAATCATCTTTATCAAATAATTTAATCATAAAGAGACAAATCACACATGTGTAACACATACTTGATATATTAATCCAAGTCATATACGATATAATCATCGATGAACACAAAATGACTATACTATAAATGTCAATGCATAATGCTTTCTATTAAGACCAATTTCACATGGCATAAAACCTATTCTCACATAATCGAATACATGCAACATATTACACATCACCTATGTGCTTAAAAAATTTGGCCGAATGTACAAGGTCTTATTCATAACATTTCATGTTCGTTACCTAGCACAAATCGAGTTTGGTAGTTTCATGCACTCAATTAAGTTAAGCAATCTCACAAGCCAAATATATATATATAATGAATACATCATGGTTATACATATTTTCCATATTGACTATGAGCCTAAGCAATTACTTATTTAAACATGTTGACTACATTTGCAACTATCACCTAGGTTTGGCCGAATACACATATATGCATTAATCAATATAATTCATATCTCGTAACTCGACATGAAGTTCACATGCATACATAAATTCCGAATGATGCTCAACTACACATACCTACCTTGAATTATACCTGCAATTATTAACTTAAATGTCGACCCACTTGACTAATTTAACACAAACATTGACATTACAAACAAGCAATCATATAGTACGCATAATATGTAAGCTAGAAATAAAAGAACAGCCCCTAGCCGAATAGTTGAACCAAATATATTAATCACATAGTCAAGGGTAAATAGAACCGAACTTAATATGAAAATTTAAGCCCTTTTCGCATGGCTATAATACATCATCAAAACGATATTCAGACATAGAGTTAGCCTATACATGCCTTAAGTTCAAAATCTAAATTTCAAAATACCAAAACAAGTCGATAGTGTGGATGACTTCACTGATGATCCTCTGAGCTCGTAGCTTGATCAAAATCTATAAAACAGAACATTGAACACACACAGAGTAAGCTTACTAGCTTAGTAAGTCTCAAACAAAGGATAATATAATAATTAAACACTTAAACCTTTAATTTTTAAGCTTATGGAATTGAATATAAACATTTCCATATATGAATTTAAACATGGCCGAATTCTATTAATTCATTAACCTAAATGTTTGCACATTATTTCCATAAACATATAATTCATCGAAACCAAAGAAATATACCATATGTATTCGCATACTCCAAGTCATATGAGTACAACATTAATATCAAACTTATAAACTTATTTATGCACATATGCAAACATTCAAATTCTTTCATCCTTAACACTTTCACTTATAACCGATTCCCCAAAATAGCACATTTAAACTCAAATTCTATTATATAATATTCATACACATCAATAATAATCTCAATAAAGTATATCATAATTCTTATCAAATCATCAACAATACCATATCATACTTAATTCAAATAATACTATGCCAACTTACCTTACTCTTTATAATTATAAAAGAAAAGGCTTATACTTACACGAACTCTTAGCTCATTGCATTAAATATGCTTCACTTGTATGATTTATAATTTCTCCATTATAACACATCACAGGCAATAAGCCCGCTAGGCATCAAAGCTCTGAAATGTACACCGGCATTAAGCCCGCTAGACCGTAAGTGCGAATTTAATCACGGCATTCACACGCTAGGCAATAAGCCCAAACGTTTCACCGACACAAGGCACTGCTAGGCAATAAGCCCGAAATATTTCAGGCACAAGGCACGCTAGGCAATAAGCCCGAAACATTTATTTCCAAACCAACTCATTCACACTACACATCAACGATTATCACAAATATCACATATAATTCACATCACTATCACATAATTAACTCAATGAATTCGATTATATACATGGCTAAATTTCTTTCTCACATTCGGTTTTAACATGATTAATTCCACAATTTCATGATTCAATATGTATTCTATGTTATAATCAATTCTTACGAAAATTACTTTGCTTAAAGACTTACTCGATTGTCGACGGATAACGTGGGCGGCTATTTGATAACCTTCGCCTTTCCCGTTCCAAATCCGTTTTCTTTGTTCTTGATCTAAACACATTAAAATTTAGCTCATTCAAGCACATTTCATCTCAATTTAGTCCCAAAACACATAAATGGGCAAATTACCATATTACCCCTAATGTTTCACATTTTTACAATTTAATCCTATTTGCACAAAACACAAAATACACAAAATTTCACTATAATTCCTTAGGGCCAAATTTTCATAGGGACTATACAAGTCCATTTCTTTCATTTATTTCACATTTTGACCCTTCAATTTACAAATTTCACAATTTAGTCCTAATTACTCAAAATCATCAAAATTTCCAATACCAAACATGTAAATCTAAAACATATCTTTAATATATAGTCATCAAACATCATAAAACACAAATTTTCATCAATGGCGAACTCCAAACATGCATCAAAATTGGAAATTCTAGCATGGGTCGGATAGTATTCAAGCAACGATCTCAAAAACGTAAAAATTATCAAAACCGAGCTAAACACATACCTTTAATCAAGCTCCAAAGATGGCCGAACCTAAGGAACTCTTGTTTCTTCTTTCTTTTTTTTATTCGGTCATGCAAAAATGAGAAAACCATGGCTTTGTTTTTATTATAATATGTTTTTATGTTATAAAACTTTATTAACCAAATTATATATTAATAAACCTTTATAAAATAATAATAAAACATATAATGGTTGTCTTTCACCGTCCACTACAAACTATCATGGGTAATTTACCACTTAAAGCCTCCAAATTAATAGAACAATCACTATTCGGCCCTTTTACAAATAACACTAAATTTTTCATTTTTACGCGATTAAGTCCTATTATTAAATTGAACACACAAACGATTAAATTTTTCTACGAAACTTTCACACACATTAATTCACATATAATAAACACAAAATATAATATTAAAATATTTCTCAAACTCGGATTCATGGTCCCGAAACCACCGTTCCGATTAGGGTCAAATTCGGTCTGTTACACTACATTGATCGAAGGTGTATGTATATAGGTACTTCAAGTGTGTAACATCTCAAGATAGGGCTTAGGAGTTTCAAGTCTGGCGAGTAGGAGTTCGCCAAAGAGCCAGTCAAGCAGGTATTCGTCAGTAGGTCTGGCGAATAGGGGTTCGCCAAAGGAATTGGCGAACATGTATCCGCCAGAAGATTTGGCGAGTAGTGGTAGCCAGTGGGCCTGGTGAATCGAACATATTGGTTTGGGCCTAGCAAGTTGAGATCGCTAGTGTGATTAGCGAACTGGGGTTCGCCAATAGGTTTGGCGAACAGGAGTCCACCAGTAGGTTGGAAAACAGGAGTTCGCTAGTAGGTTTGCGATCTGGAGTCGCCAATTTTTGCCACGTGTGAAAAGAGCAGTTATACCTGAGTTAGGAAGTCAACATATGCTACAACATCATTCATGCATGTAACTATTTCCTACTTCTACTACAACTAGAGTATCTTAGGAACACTAAAACACTAAGTGCGTATAAATTAAGCCCCTTTCCATTAGAAAGTTCATATTCTGAATTCTCTCAAATTCATCATCGATTATTCTATTATCGAGTTCTAAGAACCCAAGAATTAGCTCTTAGAAATCAAGAACCGTTGACAAGTAACGACAAGGAAAAAGCGAAGCTTGCCTAAGTTTTCAGCAAATTTGTGAGTGTTCAGGGATTGCCACTTGTATGTACAAACAACAATGTTAATCAAGAGCTTAGGGTCTTAACCTAAGTTCTAAGAGTAATGTTTCTTTAATAACTCTATTTTTATGATTGTGTTTTAACTTAGTGTTTTCATGAATAGTGATACTCGAGCATTATATGGCGAGCGCTATAAGCTCTGCGAGCTCCCCATTTATTACGAGATCTATATTTTTAAGTATGTGTTTTGACACTATACTTTTCTGTAATTGTTGGATATAATGGCATGGCATAGGATTATGAGTACTCACTCATATGTTTTATGTTTTGGGCATTGAGGCCTTGAGACAGGTTGGAGAGATAAGGGAATGTTGAGCTTAGCTTTATTCAATGAGAAATATTGGTGCGTTGGAGAGTGTCTGGCTTTATGCTGCACTTATAGGACATGTTAAGACTCTGTGAGTCATTTTGAGGCGTTATAAGTGTAACAGCCCGATTTTAGGCCTAGTCGGAACAATGGTTTTGGGGCCACAAATTCGACAAACAAAATCTTATTTTTATTATATTTTTATGGTCTAATATTTCCTGAAAAGATTTCGTGAAAATTTCGTTTGAAAATTTCGACATTTGGGCACTCAATTTAGTCAAAAGGACTAAATTGTAAATAGTGCAAAAGTTGAGTTCCACATGTTAGAAGTGTCCAAATTCTATGAAATTTTAAATTGGAGGTCCTTAAATGGTAATTACACCATTGGTTAAATTTTTGGACAAAAATGGACATGAGATAAGTGAAATAGGATATTTTTAAGTTAGGGGCATTTTGGTAATTTGGTAATTAAATGGACTAAAAGACAAAATAAAAGCCAAAAACCCTTGTCCATCTTCTTGCTTGGCCGAATTTAGCATGGGGGACGCCATGGCTAGGGTTTTCAAGCTTTCAAGCTCAATAATAAGTGCATTCAAGCCCCGTTTGTAATGTTCTTTTCGTTTTTGAGATCCCCGTAACTCGGTTTAGCTATTTCTACCATTATTTTGAGCTAGGATTTGTGTTTAAAAATTTACCCATGGATGACATTCATGTGCTTTGGTGTCTAATGGTAGAATATGAATGCTCGGTGTGTAGTAAATGACTTTTACCAAGTGATTTTCGATGAAATCGCAAAAAAAAGGACTAGTTTGTAAAAAGTTGAAAAATGTATGAAAATGTGTGAATGAATGCAAATTGTGGACTGCTATAGTTATGAAAATGATTCGGCTAGGCCTAAAATACAAGGAAATTGAATAAAAATTATTTTACGAGCTTAGGGGCAAAAGTGTAAATATGATAAAGTTTAGGGGCAAAAAACATAATTTTGCCATAGTATGATTTTTGGGTCACAATGAATAATGTGACTAATAAGTAAGCTAAATTTGATGTTATAGATCAAGGAAAACGAGGTTCGGACTTAGAACGGGGGAAAACGAGTAATTGACGGTTAGGTTCCTTTTTGCCATTTTGGTATCGAGGTAAGTTCGTGTGTAAATAATACAACATTATATTATGTATTTAATATTTTGATATTGCATAAATTGTATATATATGTTTCTACAGATTCGATTGATGATGATTTGTCGAAGAATCAAAGAATGAGAATCCCAGTTGAAACTTAGGAATAGAAAGGATACCTTGTCACGACATTAGATTAATAATGTCCCGTATAAGACTGTATCTGGGATATGGCCTCGGCACCGAAGTGAGATCCCTTGTAAGACCATATCTGGGATATGGCATCGGCATCGAATAGTGATTCTGTGTATGACATCGTTTGGGACCTGGCTTCGGTATAAAATCGTGTAAGACCATGTCTGGGACATGGCATCGACATGCGATCTCGTGTAAGACCATATCTGGGATATGGCGTCGACATCGATATGAGATCCCGTATAAGACCATATCTGGGATATGGCATCGGCATCGACATGCGATATCATGTAAGACCATATCTAGGATATGTCGTTGACATCGATATGAGATCCCGTATAAGACCATATCTGGGATATGGCATCGGCATCGACATGTGATCCCATGTAAGACCATATCTGGGATATGGCATTGGCACCTTACTACGTGTATGAAAATTTTCGAGTATCCTTTGATATTCCAAGTGGTTCAACGGGGTAAAGAATTAAAGTTTATGTTAAAGATGGAAAAAGGGCTAAAGTTTTGTGATGGAGTGATACAGGTACATATTCGAAACTCATGAGCAATGTGCTTGGTATGTGATCGAATTTTGGTAAGAATGTAAATGAGTAAGTTATACCTATGAGAATGACATTGTGATTATAAGTCAATGCTTATGATGTATGAATATGTGGTAGATGTGATTGATGATCATGTGTGAGGCTTTTAGGCCAAATAAGATTGAGTAATGATATGTTCAAGTCTTTGTTGTTGATGTATAGATTAAATTGGCCAATGAATGGCTTATAAATATTTGATAATGATTAGTTATTGGAATGGCTAACCATGGATATATTTTGGTCCTATATGTGTGTAAATGAAAATTTATATAAAGGAAACGTGAAAGAGTAAAATTAGAAATAAAACAGTTTGGACAGCAGCAGTTGTATCACTTTGAAAAATCACCAAAAATGGTGGAAATCGGATTAGAGGTTTAATAAGATATGAAATTTAAGCTTATTGAGTCTTTTTTCATATAAAATGAACGTTGTAAGCAAAATAATTTCATATTATGAGATATTTGAATTCTTGTAAGACAGAGTTAGAATGATTTCGGAATCCCCTGTTCTGAATTGGGAAATTCATTAAAAATTATAAAAAAACAATAAAGGGATAAAATTTATATGCTAGAATTTATTAATGAGTCTATTTTCAAGAGAAACAAGCATGAACATCATTAAAGTTCTGTAAAATTATATAATTAATATTTAATGAATAGGGGTCGGAATTGTTAGACAGTGAAATAGGGAAGATTTTAAAGAATAAAATGTACTGATTGGCTAAACCAAAAATTCTGGAAATTTTATGGTAAGAAGAGATGAGAGTCTAGTTTCAGGAAAAATTAGCAGATCTTAATTTGGAGTTCTGTAGCTTCAGATAAAAATAATTTAGTGACGGTAACTCGAGTAGATAGCTCAAGATGAACATAAATAAATTGTAAAATTTTATGTAATAATGATGATATTATCTTTAAAGCTTATAATAAGGATTGTTAAAAGCATGGTAATCAATTGTTTATTATTTACATATGTACTTACTAATCTTTATAGCTTACTCCGTTGTTTTCCGTGTTTATAATGTTCTCAGGTTAGCTTGGGTTGGAAGTCACCAGAGAACCTATCACACTATCAAGCTATCATCGTGGGGGTAAAAGTGAATACAAACCTTTTAAGTTTATGGCATGTATAGGGAATAAGTCACTTTGTGATTATGTCATTATGATTTAGCCAAAGGTATTGACTTGTAATGGTTAAAGGTTTAATGTAATGTGTAGCCATGTGAATTGGCTTATATTGGCTAATTGGTTATAAGCCTATATCTTTATTCATATGCATATGCCAATGTCTTGTGATGTGGTGTGTACTTATTTGGTATATGTGATGGATTGCAATTTATGGCCTAAAGACCTAATGGTTGAATGTGGCCCAATAGTCTTATTATTGAATGTGACTTCGTATGTTTGGATTCGGTAAAGTATGATGTTAAGAGTATGTATATGATGATATTGATATGATATGTTATTGTTTGTGTTTGGTTGGTCTAAATGCATTTACATGCTTAAGGCTGTGCCATGTGATGTTGTGTGAGTATGTGCAAGTGAGGGTGGCAAAATGGCTTGGAAAATAGCCTTGTAATTGTCCACACGGGTAGACACACGGGCGTGTGTCTAGACCGTGTGTGACACACGGTCAGCCCCATGGGCATGTGTTCTGGCCGTGTGTCCCCTGCACCTTAATTTAGGTAAAACAGAATGTCCAAAATTTAGCACACAGGCAGAGACACGGGTGTGTGTCTCAGCCGTGTGGAGGACATGGCCTAAGCACACGGGCGTGTGACTTGGTCGTGTGACCTTTTTTGATGATGACGCCATAAACAGAATATCCCCTATTTTGGACACGGCCTAAAGCACGGGCGTGTGATATGCCACACGGGCGTGTCCCTTCACCCACACGGGCGTGTGGACTTGTTTCATAATGAAAATTTTCTAAGTATCCCAAAAGTTTTCTATAGTTATCGGTTTAGTCCCGAACCACTCCCGATGCATGTTTTGAGCTTCGTAGGCCTATAATAGGGATGACATGATTGTAAATGAAAAGTTTTAAATTTGGACAAAAATTCATGTCTCGGTTTGAATTTATGTCCGGTAACGCCTCTTACCCTGTTCCGGCGTTGAATACGAGTATAGGGTGTTACATTTAGTGGTATCAGAGCTATGGTTTAGTCGGTTCTCGGACTAACCTAGCATGAGGAAGAGTCTAGCTATACATGCCATATGTGGACCGTGATAGTGTGATATCTCCCGGCTCTAACGAAATTGTTTTGTTAAGACAGAGACGACTTTCGACCAAGCTATTTTCGATAATGCTAAAAATTGTATTGAGATGATTGAAATATGCTTACGATGTGTTGAAATTTGGAAAGGTATGAATAGAAATTATGATACGCATGTGTTAATGTATGAAATGAGATAACCATAAGTTGAGAAATGTGAAAAAGTGAAATGAAACGAAAGTTTAGGTTGTGATAAGCTCATTCATGTATGTTAGTATTCATATGATATTATGTACCCAACCTATTTGAATAAGTGAATATGATAAGTAAACTTACCCAATGGACAGAATATGTGTGTACGTACACTTGTTTGAATAATGTATAATCAGTATGTTCACATAGTTGAATCTCATGTTTAATTGTTAAATTAGAGAATACATAATGTTTTGTTTTATGACTCTGTTATGAAACCACAAATATTATAATAGTATGGAAGTTGAACTGGAAGATCAAATTAAGTAGAACACAGGAGATGAGTACGATCGTTCAATGATGAATTGACGGATAAGACCATGGTTGGACCATGGCAGTACATGTGATCCCATGTAAGACCATGTCTGGGACATGGCATTGGCATCGATATGAGACTTCGTGTAAGATCATAGCTGGACTATGGCATCATGACGACATGTAAGACCATAGCTTGGCTATGACATTGTGATATGAGTAAGACCATAGTTGGACTATGGCATCAAGTAAACGACGTACTCAAACCCGTAAGACGTTCTCTAATTTGACAAATGTTGGTAAGTAAAATTGAAGATGACTGTTGGAATTTAATTAGATATTGATATTGAGCTCAAGTAAGTAAATTCATTGTTTGAAATTGTGGATGGAATTCATTGTTTGAAATTGTGGATGGAAGTAAACATTCGTAAAATGAATAAGTATATTAAATTTTCTGGAGTGAATTATGTGATTATGATGATGTTATGTTGATGATGAGTGCAAAGTCATATGTGTGTATTTATGAGAGTCAAGTCAGAGGCTTTACGACCTCACCCCCTTATCAGTGTTGCTTTATGACGAAATTTTACGAGAATCATGTTGAATAAGTTTATAAGTGTGAACTAAAGATTTCAGTGGTGAAATAATTAGTAATGCAAACAGAGTTTAGTATAGTGTGACAAATGAACTCAGTTTTAAAAGAAATATCAAATTGTTTTAAGGATTATACGGATTATGCAATGTCACGGTTAAAGAAGAAGTTAAATTCGATGAGACAAAATATTTAGGTGATGATAGTATTCTGTTTCTATCGGCTATTGTCTGCTTAGTATACGGGGGATTATATAGCCTTGATCACAGTTGATTACAGTGCAGAAGAAAAATGCTTTATTTTCAGATTTTCTCTAAGATATGATTTTTCCATGCAGTTAAGATGTCGACTTTATTATGGCACTATGGTTTTAATCCATATGATGGTTGTGGCTTTAGGGTGGTTCAAAGCTTCGTTGATTAATAATTGAAAAGTCATAATTTGACAGTCAAGATCGATTCATATGTCTAGTTTGATTTGATTGTTTGCTTGAAAGATTATTCAAGTTATTTGCAATTGTGCTGAATAGTAAGCAACATTAATTATTTGATAAGTAATGTAACCTTTTGATGACCACAAAAAAAATAAAAATATTTGATGTTTCTAAGAGATCTGAATTTGGGACTGCTAAGATGGCTTGAACTGTAACACCCCTAACCCGAAACTGTCACCGGAATAGGGTTAAGAGGCATTACTAAACAATCAGAACGTTTCACATCCATTTCACGACACAAAGTCAATCATCATTAAAACATATCACAACATAATCATAAAGTCCCTTATTGGGGTCCACAAGACCTCAAACACATGCTAGAAAAGGGTCGGGACTAAACTGAGCACTTACAAAAGTTTTCAGAATTTCAATCTTCTTCAACACTGTTGAGGTCACACGCCCGTGCAATCAGGCTGTGTGCCTCACACGATCACCAGACACACCCATGTGTCCAGGCCGTGTCAAAACAGAGCATGTATTCTGACTTCTTCACACGGCCACCAGGCACGCCCGTGTGCTAGGGCCATGTACTCTTAGGAAATATACTGACTTATTCACACGGCTACTAGGCACGTCCGTGTACCGTGGCCGTGCATAATTAGGCTAGCTACTGACTTTATTCCACGGTCACTATGCACGCCCGTGTGCCATAACCGTGTAGGCAAAACAGGCCATTTGCAAGGCCAATTTGCCTCCCATTCAAGGGTCATTCCCTACCAGCATAAACAAGCATATTTCTCCATACAAATGACAACAAAAAACACACCAAATGGTCATTATATCATTCCATTCAATCTCATTTCTAAACATGCCAATTTGTACAACCAATTCTCATGTAAATCTAAGTATAATTCAATCATAACCTCACTAAATCACTAAGGCATCAATTCATCAATAAACTTACCATTCATAAGACTATTTCATTGCCATCAAGCCATATCAAGACATGCACCAAATACCATATTCACTTATGAACAATACCAACATTAACTAGCTAATTCACATGGCTATTTACATCTCAAACATATACCAAATGACTAGCCTATACATGCCACATTTCTATTATATACAACTTTCCAAAAGTACCAAAATAGATTTGCCGATAGTGTGATAGAAATGCTGACGATCCCCGATACCGAGCTAGCTTTACTAACACTGTAAAACAGAGAAACAATCACTCAGTAAGCTTTCATAGCTTAGTAAGTCCGTAATATAATACATGTAATTCAATAATTCAAATCAATATACAAAAATAAGCCATCACTTAGATTAATTTATCAATGATACAACAACTCAACTATGCCCAATGCCCACATAGCACTCCCTCCATCTACTTTCAAATCCACCAACACATAGATATCATACATACCTTAACCAACACATAGTTATCATACATACCTACCTTAACCAACACATAGCCAATACATAGTTATCATACATACCTTAACCAATACATAGTTATCATACATACCTTAACCAACACATAGTTATCATACATACCTTGCTCAACACATAGTTACTCACCAATCTTGCTACTCAATTACTCAATATTATCTCTCGTTCAACCTTTACTATTCCTTTGATCTATTCGCACACTTAGTGCCATATTCATAATCAAATCATAATAGTCATCGCACACTCAGTGCCAATATGTTAAACCGAACTTATATCGGTATCGCACACACAGTGCCAATTCGATAAGCCGAAGCTTCTATCACCTCGCACACACAATGCTAATCTTCTCTGTCTCGTTTCTAAATTCACACACTTAGTGCCCTCCAATTCAATTCAGCACATAGCATTTCTAATCTCATAATTATATACATTTATTCATTCAAATTCACATCACAAAGATATATTTTACAACTAGTATTATATCCGAACTTACCTCGAATGTCAAAATACCGAAATGGTCGATTAATCGAGCACTTTGTCTTTGCCTCGATCTCGATCCGAACCTTTCCTTTCTTGGTCTATACACATTCAAATTCAATCCATTCAATCACCAAATCATTCATTTTAGTCCAAACACAGACATTTAGGGAATTTTACAAAATAGCCCTCACATTTTCACATTTCGACACTTTAGTCCCTAATTCACAAAATCATCAAATTCACATAATTTCATATCACATATACTTAGACGAATTCTTCCCATGCTAATACAAGCCCACACATTTCATTTATTTCACATTTTAGTCCCTCAATTTACACTTTTCTCAAATTAGCCCAATTTACTCAATTTCACCAAAAATCCAAATACAAACTATATTAACCCAACACTAAGCTTTCATATTTTACCAACTATCAACACAAAGCTCACATGTTCATCAATGGCTCATCTCAAAATCTTCACCAATTCACAAAATTGAAGCATGGGTTTTGTAGAGCACAAAGCAACAATCACAAAAACGTAGAAATTATCAAAAACCGAGCTAAAATCACATACCAATTAAAGCTTGGAGTGGCTGAATGTTTCAAAACCTTCTTTCTCTCTTTTTCTTTCAAGTTTCGGCAAGATAGATGAATAATGGCTTTTAATTTCTTTTATCTTTATTATAATAACATTATAATATAATGTTTTAACTTTTATAATTAATATATATTTATAAACTATATATATTAATCATAATGTCATCCACTATCATTATTTTTGGCAATTTACAACATAAAACCTCCAATTTATAAAGACAACAACAATTAGGCACTTTAACAATCAGCACACAGCTTTTACATTTTAGGCGATTAGGTCCTTTTTCATAATTCGACACACAATCGATAAAATTTTCACACAGAACTTTCACACAAGCTAAATCACATATTATAATCATCAAAAAAATAATTCTCAAATATTTTTCCGACCTCGAATTTGTGGTCTCGTAACCACTATTCCGACTAGGGTCTAAACCGGGCTGTTACATGAACTGTCGAAAGCTTTTGAGTTAGTGATTGATTATTATCCATAGAAAATGATTGCAGTCACAGATGTTCTGAATAGGAAACCTATGTGTGCTTTGCGATCGATGATTAATCGTTGTTTAGGGATAGAGTTCATGTATTAAGAAACCCTGAGATTATAAAACAATTATCTGTTCATTCGGGGAGTACTAAGATGTACGATAATCTGAGATGATTGTTCTAGCAAATAAGTATGAAACGTGATACTTCTAACTATGTGTCCAAATGTCTGAATTATCAACAGGTTAAAATTGATTATCAAGTACCTTCAGGACTATTACAGTCTGTGTTACTATCTAAGTGGTGAGAAAATAAAATTTCAAAGGATTTTGTGTAAAAGGAAGATGATGTCTGAATTATTGTCGATTGTGTGGAGAAGTGTGCACATTTTATCTCGGTATGTACAGATTACTCTTTTGATAGATTGAATTATACATGTCGGAGACTTTTAGATCAATCAGCGTGCTAAACTCTAATATTTCAGATAGTTAACCCGAAAGGGAATTTTAGATCCTCGAGGAAATGTTTCGTTGTGGTGCTTTAGAATTTGAAAGCGAATGAGAAAAAAAATTACCATTCATTGAGTCGTGTATAATAATAATCTTTTAGTTGCACGTAAAGAAGGCTTTGTATGGAGTGTGTATGGTTGCAATTACCGAACTCAGTTGACACTTGATCGATCTTTGTGAGAAAAGATCCACGGGATTGATTTCATCAGAGAATTTGAACAGAAAGTGAAAGTAATTCATAACAGTTTGAAGTAGTTTCAGATTGACAGAAAATATATACAGACTTGATATGTAAAATCGTTGAATTTAAGATAGTGAACTGAATGTTTGTGAAAGTATAGCTGTGGAAATAGAAATTCTCGATTTAGATATAAAAAGAAGTTAGAATTTAGTTTGATTTGATGAAGAGTGAAGAACGGATCAAAATCTTAACTTGCGAGATCAAAGAATGGAGAATCCGAGGTTATGTAAAAAATTGATAAGGCACTGAGAAAACGAATCTCAAATCTAGATTCTGGTAAGATTTTCGGGGACGAAAATCCCTAAGGGGGGTGAATTGTAACAGCCCGATTTTGGGCCTAGTCAGAAAAGTGGTTTTGGGGCCACAAATTTGACGAGAAAAATCTTATTTTTATTATATTTTTATGGTCTACGATTTCACAAAAAGATTTCATGAAAATTTCGTTCGAAAATTTCGACGTTTGGGCACTCAATTTAGTCAAAAGGACTAAATTATAAATAGTGCAAAAGTTGAGTTCCACATGTTAGAAGTGTCCAATTTCTATGAAATTTCAAACTAGAGGTCCTTAAATGGTAATTAGACCATGGTTAAATTGTTAGACAAAAATGGACATGAGATAAGTGAAATAGGATATTATGGGCATTTTGGTAATTTGATAATTAAATGGACTAAAAGACAAAATAAAGGCCAAAAACTCTTGTCCATCATCTTGCTTGGCCGAATTTAGCATGGGGGAAGCCATGGCTAGGGTTTTCAAGCTTTCAAGCTCAATAGTAAGTGCATTCAAGCCCCATTTTTAATGTTCTTTACATTTTTAAGATCCCCGTAACTCGGTTTAGCTATTTCTACCATTATTTTGAGCTAGGATTTGTGTTCAAAAATTTACCCATGGATGAAATGCATGTTATTTGATGTACAATGGTAGAATATGAATGCTCGGTGTGTAGTAAACGACTTTTACTAAGTGATTTTCGACGAAATCGCAAAAAAAAAAGACTAGTTTGTAAAAAGTTGAAAAATGTACGAAAATGTGTGAATGAATGCAAATTGTGGACTGCTATAGTTATGAAAATGGTTCGGATAGGCTTAAAATACAAGGAAATTGAATAAAAATCATTTTACGAGCCTAGGGGAAAAAGTGTAAATATGATAAAGTTTAGGGGCAAAAACGTAATTTTGCCTTAGTATGATTTTTGGGTCATAATGAATAATGTGACTAATAAGTAAGCTAAATGTGATGTTATAGATCAAGGAAAACGAGGTTCGGACTTACAACGAGAGAAAAACGAGTAATTGACGGTTAGGTCCCTTTTTGCCATTTTGGTATCGAGGTAAGTTCGTGTGTAAATAATACAACATTATATTATGTGTTTAACATTTTGATATTTCATGAATTGTATATATATGTTTCTACGGATTCGATTGATGATGATTTGTCGAAGAATCGAAGAATGAGAATCCCGGTTGAACCTTAGGAATAGAAAGGATACCTTGTCACGACATTAGATTAATAAGGTCCCGTATAAGACCGTATTTGGGATATGGCCTCGGCACCGAGTTGAGATCCCGTGTAAGACCATATCTGGGATATGACATTGATATCGAATAGTGATTCCGTGTAAGACCACGTGTGAGACCTGGCTTCAGTATGAAATCGTGTAAGACCATGTCTGGGACATGGCATCGACATGCGATCTCGTGTAAGACCATATCTGGGATATGGCGTCGACATCGATATGAGATCCCGTATAAGACCATATCTGGGATATGGCATCGGCATCGACATGCGATCTCGTGTAAGACCATATCTGAGATATGGCGTCAACATCGATATGAGATCCCGTATAAGACCATATCTGGGATATGGCATCGGCATCGACATGCGATCTCGTGTAAGACCATATCTAGGATATGGCGTCGACATCGATATGAGATCCCGTATAAGACCATATTTGGGATATGGCATCGGCATCGACATGTGATCCCATGTAAGACCATATCTGGGATATGGCATTTGTACCTTGCTGTGTGTATGAAAATTTTCGAGTATCCTTCGATATTCCAAGTGGTTCAACGGGGTAAAGAATTAAAGTTTATGTTAAAGATGGAAAAAGGGCTAAAGTTTTGTGATGGAGTGATACAGGTACATATGCGAAACTCATGAGCAATGTGCTCGGTATGTGATCGAATTTTGGTAAGAATGTAAACGAGTAAGTTATACCTATGAGAATGACCTTGTGATTATAAGTCCATGCTTATGATGTATGAATATGTGGTAGATGTGATTGATGATCATGTGAGAGGCTTTTAGGCCAAATTAGATTGAGTAATGATATGTTCAAGTCTTTGTTGTTGATGTATAGATTAAATTGGCCAATGAATGGCTTATAAATATTTGATAATGATTAGTTATTGGAATGGCTAACCATGGATACATTTTGGTGTTATATGTGTGTAAATGAAAATTTATATAAAGGAAACATGAAATAGTAAAATTAGAGATAAAACAGTTTGGACAGCAGCAGTTGTATCACTTTGAAAAATCACTAAAAATGGTGGAAATAGAATTAGAGGTTGAATAAGATATGAAATTTAAGCTTATTGAGTCTATTTTTATATAAAATGAACTTTGTAAGCAAAAGAATTTCATATTATGAGATATTTGAATTCTTGTGAGACAGAGTCAGAATGATTTCGGAATCCCCTGTTCTGACTTGGGAAATTCATTAAAAATTGTAAAAAAACAATAAAGGGATAAAATTTATATGCTAGAATTTATTAATAAGTCTATTTTCAAGATAAACAAACGAGAACATCATTCAAGTTCTGTACAATGAGATAATTAATTTTTAGTGAAGAGGGGTCGGAACTGTTGGACATTGAAACAGGGAAGAATTTAAAGAATAAACTGTACTGATTGGCTAAACAAAAAATTCTGGAAATTTTATGGTAAGAAGATATGAGAGTCTAATTTTAGTGAAATTTAGCAGATCTTAATTTGGAGTTCAGTAGCTCCGGATAAAAATAATTTAGTGACTGTAACTCGAGTAGATAGCTCAAGATGAACATAAATAAATTGTGAAATTTTATGCAATAATGATGATATTATCTTGAGAGCTTATAAGAAGGATTGTTAAAAGCATGGTAATCAATTGTTTATTATTTACATATGTACTTACTAAGCTTTATAGCTTACTCCGTTGTTTTCCGTGTTTATAATGTACTCAGGTTAGCTTGGGTTGGAAGTCGCTAGAGAACCTATCACACTATCAAGCTACCATCGTGGGGTAAAAGTAAATACAGACCTCTTAAGATTATGGCATGTATAGGGAATAAGTCACTCTGTGATTGTGTCATTATGATTTAGCCAAAATATTGGCTTGTAATGGTTAAAGGTTTAATGTAATGTGTAGCCATGTGAATTGGCTTATATTGGCTAATTGGTTATAAGCCTATATCTTTATTCATATGCATATGCCAATGTCTTGTGATGTGGTGTGTAATTATTTGGTATATGTGATGGATTGCAGTTTATGGCCTAAAGACCTAATGGTTGAATGTGGCCCAATAGTCTTATTATTGAATGTGACTTCATATGTTTGGATTCGGTAAAGTATGATGTTAAGAGTATGTATATGATGATATTGATATGATATGTTATTGTTTGTGTTTGGTTGGTCTAAATGCATTTACATGCTTAAGGTTGTGCCATGTGATGTTGTGTGAGTATGTGCAAGTGAGGGTGGCAAAATGGCTTGGAAAATAGCCTTGTAATTGTCCACACGGGTAGACACACGGGCGTGTGTCAGCCCCATGGGCGTGTGTTTCGGCCGTGTGTCCCTTGCACCTTAATTTAGGTAAAACAAAATGTCCAGAATTTAGCATACAGGCAGAGACACGGGGGTGTGTCTCAGCCGTATGGAGGACACAGCCTAAGCACACAGACGTGTGACTTGGCCGTGTGACCTCTTTTGATGATGACGTCATAAACAGAATGCCCCTATTTTGGACACGGCCTGAAGCACGGGCGTGTGATATGCCACACGGGCGTGTCCCTTCACCCACACAGGCGTGTGGACCTATTTCATGATGAAAATTTTCTAAGTATCCCAAAAGTTTTCTAAAGTTCTCGGTTTAGTCCCGAACCACTCCCGATGCATGTTTTGAGCTTCGTAGGCCCATAATAGGGATGGCATGATTGTAAATGAAAAGTTTAAAATTTTGACGGAAATTCATGTCTAGGTTTTGTATGATTGTTTGAATTTATGTCCAGTAACGCCTCGTACCCTGTTCCGGCGTCGAATACGGGTATAGGGTGTTACAATAAGGAAATACACTTATCCAACAGTAAAGATCATATGTATGAAATTATGTTTTCTGAAATACAATGTTTTACAATTTGATGCTATCTGACAATAAGTTTTGGTGAACTAGGTTTCACGTAAGTATGGTGGACCCAGTTCACAGCTCAGTGATTTGCCAAAGTTCCTATTTAACTTATGTTTCACATGTGCTTTTTGGTTATTCTTTCATGTATATTCACTAAGTTTTCAAAAGCTCTCACACTCCCTTCTAAACATTTCAGATAGCTAGATTGCAAGGTGAGCTGCGGCAAGGCAAGTGATCCATGAAGCAAAAAACTCTGGAAAGGTAGAACAAGCGTACCCTGGATTAAAGGCAATGTGGGTTTCTGTTTGGGCTTAGAGATATCTTTCTGATGACTTCGCTACTTGTCTAGGGACTTAGTTATTTTCTTCATGTTTCCTAATGGTTGTCTTTATATTTTATTTGCGAACCAATATTACTTTATAAACACCTCTGTATTTAAAGTATAAGATTTTAATCCCAGTTTGTTTGTTTTTTTCTTAATTGATAAGTTCACAACTATGAAATAATTTCTAAACCTTGAGTACGCCAAAGGCAATAGCTCGAATGATTTAAAATTGACAAACTTATAGAGTTTGCCAGGGTTGCTTTGAAGTGACAGGGGTTGAACTTTGCTAAAGTGCGAACCCCAGCGATTTGCAAAATGCTATATGCAAATCCATAATGTTTTTGAGTTATAGAAACCTTGCGAACCAAGTTCGCATAGCCTTAGCTCATAGAGGTAACTCGCGAGACCTACCATGATAAAATAACTTATCCCTTAAAAGACTTTGAATGTGCGAGCTATGCAGGGGTACAAACCCCTATGTTAGATAGATAAAATTATGTGCTCCGCGAAGTGCATTGTGTTACAAAAACTTAAAGTTCACATGCTATTAGTTCCTTTCTCTATATACCTATATGCCTCCAGGAAACAGTTGCTAAGTTAATTATAGTAAAGTAGGTTCGCACGTTTCTGCCGCTGTGTACCCTAAAGCCTGCGAAGTGAGTTTGCGAGTTTGGGTTGTCTTAAATCAGTGCATATTTTACTTGCATATATATGTGAACCCTTAACTTATTAAGTATGCGAACCCTTTTTTGTATGCGAGCTGGTTTAATAGATTTTTGTTGTAAGTACTCAGACACATTTCGCTGCACAATAATAACTTAAGCACATTTTATGTTATAAACTGCTGGTGTGTTGGAGGTTAGGTTGGGAGTTAATGAAGAGCCATTTAGGTGGGTAATGTGACATTCCATAGCTCGGGTTCGACGACAAAATCGGGTATGGGGTGTTACAAAGTGAGTCATTTGAGATCAATTGTCCCACTAAGTGTAAGTTTGCTAAGTAGGCTTTGATTTGATCAGGTAAAGTACATGTGCTAAACATACCTGAGATAGAAGTCAATGTCCATGCAAGGCGAGGTGTAGTCTTCAGGAGAGGTGTTCCAAGTAGGCAAACTTATATGGTCAAAGTAATTGACGTGGCGAAGTCTCCGTTTGAGGTGGAGTCAAGCTTTTTGGTCAAAGAAGTTGACTAAATGAGATCATTTGAGTAGGTTGAAGACTTAACAATTGCCTTCCAATTGAAGAAAAAATTATAAAGTGACCTTTCTTGATGTATATGTTTACGTTGTTAAATTTCGCAATTACATGTAGTAGTTGAAAAGTATGAGGGAAGCGCATGCGAAATGAGTACATTGTACTTGCCATGTCATTTTCAGTATCACAGCTTTTAGTTATAAGTAGGGATTCTTGTGTCATTAATATATTAGAAAGTGAAACGATATGTTATTGATGTAGCAGCTATGTGTTGAGTAATGATAGAAGAAAATTTCATGTTTTTAGAAACTTCTTGAATACATGAATTGTTTGGTGCCTATAAAATGGAAGTTAAAAATTTGAACTCTCGAAATTTTTTTTTTTTGGTACAATCAAAGCATACATTACAATTTAGGGACAGAGATGTTAACACTAGGACTCAAATACTAGACTTTGAACTGTCAACGTAGAGCTATAACACTTGTTTCTTTAGTTTGATAGCTCAAAATTTTTTAATATGGGGAGAAATTCTTGCAAAATTTTTTTTTCACAAACTTTGGTGTGTTATGGATTTTTTGTATCCTCCATATTCATTTTATGATCCATACTCAGGATTAGGGTTGCCCCTCTCAACAATATCATATCTAAGCTTCTACTTAGGTTCTCTTCTTCGAAGTGCAATGGGCTTTCCCACACCTAACAATTGTTGGCGGTGCATTTAGGATTTTAAGTCACACAAATATATTAAAATTCTTTTTGCTACTGCTATTTAAATTATGGTTTGAAGTTTTATTGTTATTATTATATATAAATGTTTGAGTTTGGAGAAATTTTTGAACTGATAAGAATAATATTAATTTTTTATTATATTACTAAATTGATACTAAAAATAACTTATTAGTATATTAATAATTATTATATGATAATAACAAAAGTAATATTAATTAACTGTTAATTAATGTGACAATATATTATTAAATATAATTTTATCTACAAATTTTATTTTATTTTAAATGTGATAATGCTTAGATTAACATTGTAAAATTTATATAATTTTTCTTCTTTTTCCAGTGTTGAAAAAACATATGAAACATTAATATTTTTATATTTTGATAGTATATATATTGTGTGAATTTATTTGTTGCTTTGTTAGTTTATATGTCAAAACCTAAAAGCAAAATAAATAAATATTATATTTAATTTTATAATTAAATTAACTTTTTTTATTGATAGATACTATCTATTCCATTTGATTCAATAAAAATTTTGAAATCACTTGACTCGAATTTAATTTAGAAATTAAAATTAAAAAAAAATGCTTCATTAAAAAATTAATATTTTGTTTTAGCTATGTTTTTTATTTTTTTTTAAATCTATAACACCAATAAATACAATATAAAATTAAATTATCTATTATGATTTAATTAATAATACTTCTATTGTCAATCTTGAATATAAAACTAATCCATGGATTTTATGTTTCTTATTGATAATAAAATATTAGTATAAGATATAAGATAAAAAATTATTATATTTATTTTTAAAATTATTATCACTTAATTAGAGTTTAAATTCATATTAAGTTACACATATATCTCTTAATTAGTTTTACAAGTATATACTAATTAAAATTAAGATGTAACACTATAAATAAATGTATTAACTAAACATTTTCAGTAACATCTAAAAAAATATAAAAAAAAACTCTTATTTTAGAGATTTTGTTTCCATCACCAAAATATTTAGTTATTTTTATGTGATAATGATAATTTTACTATTATTTAATTTTATTATACTCGTAGGATTGTTAATGTTTTTTTTTTTTTTTTTTTGTGCTTTTCTTAGATTGGTATGGTTGTGAATACCATATCAACTTTTTAATTTTTTAAATAAAATGATAGGTAATTAATTATTTTATTTAAATTTTTTTATCTATCTTGATTTTATAAATTAATTTTATGTTTTATTTATTTTATCTAATCACTTAATATTTCACTATCATTTCGTTCTTTTTTTTTGTTAATTTTAAAATACTATTCTATTCTATCAATTATTTTTAAAAATTAATCAGACTTTATAAATTAAATTAATTACCATTTAATTAGTATAAATATATTTTTTGAAATTGAAAATATATATTATCAAATGAGTTAAAAATAAACGTGTAAAATCATGTGCAATGCACGTGATATCAAAAACTTGTTATTTATAAAAGGAATGACTTAACGGTAGGTTTGGATAGCCTAGAATAATGTTGAATTTTGGAGGTGAAGATGTTGAGGAAAGTTTTTGAATTGGCCTGCTAAGTGCCACTTGGAAGTGGTTGCTTCCATCAACCCTGTGATAGTCCAACAACTTGCAATAGTTGGAGTTGGCAATTTATTAAAACAAAAACTTTGGGTTTTGAATTGTGCTGATATTCTTGATGTACGGAAGTCGGAATTTGAAAACCAATCTATTTGGAATAACTATCATTGAAGATTGAATTAAACTGGATCAATTAATTACACCCATTGGATTGTGGAGAATCGATCAAGATTGCATTGAAGACTTCTTTGAAGAATGAATATCCATATGTTTTCTTTATATTGGAATTTATTAATATATTGCTTTCGGTTATTTTGTATTTGTTTAGATTGTAATTGATCTTTAGTATGCTAGTAGGTCTCGAAACCTTCTATATATTAAGAGACTTGTATAAGTTTTTGTATGAGAGCATAGAAAACATTTTATTATTCATCGAGGATCTTCTTTTGTGAGTGCATTTGAAGTGTAAACAGATTGAGTTTACAACCAAAATTCTCAAGAGAGAATTTAGAAGTAAGTGCTCAAGTTTTTAGGTACAAAAGTGAGGTTCCTATACTTGGAGAGTGATAGGGCTTGATTCACTTGTTTTATTGTGGATTAAAGATAGTGGAATTACTCATTGGGCTAGGCTCCGTAGATGTAGGGAAACCGAACCGCGTAAACAAACCTTTGTGTCCTTTGTTTACTTGTTCATCATAGTGGAATTTGAAGTGGCCACTACAATTAGACATTTCCATTCAAATGGTTGTTTCTAAGCAATTAACAACTGTAGGTTCCAACAATTAGTAACAAAGTTACATACTTAAAATAATTATTGGTGATTCTTGGAGTTGTTGGTTGCTAGTAATGGAAGGATCTTCGACTACTCATCCTCTTATGCTGGAAAATGGTAACTATCCCTATAGGAAAACAAGGATTGTAACACCCTATACCCGACCTGATCATTGAGTTTGAGCTATGGGATGTCAAATTTGATGCTGGAGTAATTACAATTGAATTACAATTCAGTATAACAGTTAATACTTATTACTAAGTTCAAAACATCATTAATACATGTTATGCGGCCATATACAAGCCTTATATGAGCTTACGAAAGCTCTTTAGATGACTCGAGGTCAAAAAAGGTCCAAATTGTAAAATTTTCAAACTATCGGGTTGACATCGTGACACCATGGATATCACATCGCAATCTTATCAAAACAGTGGGTGTCATTGTGACTTTGGAAGTTTGAGGTTGCGATGTTGCTCTTTGTAGATTCAAGTTGCGTCGTTACCTCTTGTTTTTGCATTAACGATTTGGTACCAATTCATTACATCTAACCTAATATCACATTTGCATATCAAGTTCATTCCAACTTCAATAGTCTCAAATTACAACACATACAATGCCATTTAGCCACATCTAATCAACCATTACTAACTTAAATATCAACATGATCACATATTATACAAAACTGACTCAAAACCTAGGTACATGCCATATATCAAACGAAAAGGGACTATACAAACATTGCTGAGTCGAAGACTATTGATTGGATGCTAAATCACGTCTCGAGACTTCGGGATCTACTAGAACCTGCACATGGAAATAACAATCGTACGTCGAACGATAAAGCTCAGTGGTATTTTCATGATTCAAGTCATATAAATGAAATGAAACACAATATATATACGATCAGTGCATGCTAAGTTTTAACCATTTCAAATTTATCGAACATATCATATGAACTAATTAATTTTTTATGTGTCAACCCATATAATGTCACAATCACCAATCTAAATAACTTATCATGTTAACATTCAAACATTAATCATGCATATACTTCTATTTCAAATCATACTATTCATTTATATCATCATTCATTTCCGTATTAAATCTATTGATTCGATTACTACCAATCGGCCCTCCAGCTCATATAAACCGGTTGGCATGGTCTTTTGCATGCTATCGTAAATCACATTTCACATATATGTACTTGTGGTACCATTTCATAATATAATTGCAATTCAATATCATTTATCAAGTTCATACTTTATAATCTTATTAACTGGACTCAGATTCAACAATCAAGTATATAGGACCCATCCAACACACCAATAGCTCGTAGGAGCATAATCATCAAACACACTAGTGGCTCGATAAAGCATGGCCCGAAGGCATCAAATCATAACCCTCCAGCACACCAATATCTAACCAACTCACCAAGGCACGGAAGTGCAAGGTCGAGGGCATAAATCTTTGTCATATCTCTATCAAATCTCCACAAATCTCCTCAAACACTACAGACCCTAACTGGCATGCTAACTATACCTAACTCTACCCGAACAGTTAATAGGGTACCAATAATCCAATTACATTTATAACAAATTCACATATAAATTCATATTCAATATCATAATTCCATTCCAATTCCCATCACCAATCATATTGCAAACACTTTAACAAGTTATAATATGCTTGTGTCTACTATTTTCAATTCAATCCAAAATTTTTACATTCAATATCATTCAATACGCATCAATTCATATAACATTATAAGCTTACCTCGATGTATAATCATGAAATCAACATGCATATGTATATATATAATGATCTCGAATCATAAAAGTACAAGTTGAGATTGTCTGCTACTCATCAACGACTCTCACCTTTCCTTTCTCTCGCGATGACTCGATGTTATCTTTAGCTACATCCGATAATTCAATAATAAAAGTATTATAAGTTTACACCCAATTCACAACCAAATACATAGACACTCATATTTTACATTTTATTCAATTTAGTCCCTATACCCGAGCTATGCATATTTTTCAATATTTAACATCACATAAAAATTGATTTCACATTCTTTCATTAGGGACCCTATACTATTGGGTCTAGTGCTCTAAGTGTAGTATATTCGTTTGTACACTTGTTATTTTTTCGAACAAATTGGTTAATAGAATTATTCATGAATTACATTAATACCCTTTGTATATTATCCTCACGTGGTTTTTGTAGCAGCCCGAATTAGGGCCTAAACAGAATAGTGGTTTTGAAACCATGAATTCGAGGTCAAAATATTTATTCCGATTGAGTTTTAGTGTTTATTGAGTGATTGAATGTTTGTGTGAAATTTTGGTTGAGAAATTTTATTGTTTGAATGTTCAAATTGATAAGTTGGACTAAATTTCAATGGGTGAAAAGTGTGTATTATAATCCATAAAGGTACTTGATTGAGATGGGTTTTTAAATTTAGAGTCCTTAGTTGGTAATTAGACCATTATATTATAGTTTGGACACAAAATGCCCATAGAGGGATAAAATAACTAAAGGATTAATGAAGGGCAATTTGGTCATTTGGTTAATAAAAGAAATAAAAGGGAAAATAAGGCTAAAATTTTGTCCATCTTCATCCTCCGTAGCCGAAATTTGCAAGGAGCCATAGCTAGGGTTTTGTTTCACTTTCAAGCTTGATTGTAAGTACCTCCTAGCCCCATTTTTGATATTCTTCATAATCCTCGTAGCTCGATCTAGCTATTTCTACCACTATTTTGAGCTAGAGCTTGTGTTTAAAATTTTACCCATGGATGACATACATGTATTTTGATGTCTAGTGGTAGACTATGAAAGTTTGAAGTGTGATAAACAACTTTTGCTAGATGATTTTTGGTGAAATTGATAAAAAGGACTTATTTGCAAGAGATGAAATAATATGTGTATAAAATGTAAAATAGTTAAAATTGTGGGCTGCTCTAAGAGAGAATATGAATCGACTAGGCTTGGGTGTGTGAAAAATGAACATATTTCATTTTACGAGCCTAGGGACTAAAGTGTAAAAATTGAGAAAGTTAGGGGCTAAATTGTAAATTTTCCATAGGAAGATTTTGGACTGATTTGAATAATGTTTATATTAAATAAGCTAAATGTGTCATTATAGATCAAGAAGAACTTGGAATCAACCTTGACCGAGGAAAAGGCAAGGTTTCAGACTAACTTGCAAATTGACACATTTTGTATCGAGGTAAGTTTATATGTAAACAATACATCCTTTTTATTTATGCTTTTACATATTAGTGTCTTATGTGAAATGTGAGTGAATATTATTGATATTTATTAAAATGATGAAAAGTGAGGAAATTCCCGGATGAACCTTCGGAATAGAAAAAGGATACGGATGAACACCATGTTTATAATTATTGGTGGGCTGTGTGCGATACCATCGTATTTGTTATTATTGGTGGGCTGTGTGTGATACCATCGTATTTATTATTATTGGTGGGCTGTGTGCGATACCACCGTATTTGTTATTATTGGTGGGATGTGTGCGATACCACAATATTTATTATTATTGGTGGGCTGTGTGCGATACCACCATATTTATTATTATTGGTGGGCTGTGTGCGATACCACCGTATATATGTGATTATTGGTGGGCTGTGTATGATACCACCATATATATGTGATTATTGGTGGGCTGTGTGCGATACCCCCGTGTATATGTATCCAGTATTATTCCAAAGTGTTCATCGGGAAAATTTGATTAAGTGAAATTACGTGTGACAATGAGGTGACAAGTGCAGGGTTATAGGTGCATGTAATTGTGAGCAATGTCTATGATATGTATTTGGGATGAGGTAAGGTTTGAAATGAGTAAGTGCAACTACAAGGATCTGAATTGTTCTTGATTAGTATGTAATGTTCTTGATTGATAAGTATGTGGTGATGTTCATTGTTTACGTATAGACTTACTAAGCTTAAAGCTTATTCCCTTCTCTTTTCCCTTGTTTTATAGTGTCGCCAAGCCAGCTCAGGATACGGAGATCATCGAAGGATCATCCACACTATCCACACATTTTGGTATATTGAGATTTACATTGAATTATGTCATGTATAGGAATTTGGTTATTTTGTAAGTTTCATAATTGATTGGCCAAGAATGTGGTCTATGTCATTTGATATATCATTTTGTATAAGGCCATGTGATGTGGCTAATATTGGTTGTGTTATAAGTCTATGATGAGGCCTTTCATGAATGAGTTTGCTTGCCTAATTGGGAATGAATGATAGCATTTTAAGTTTGGTTGGAAATGGTATAAGTGTGGATGCTTATCAGAGTTGTAATACCTCTAGCTCGTAACCATCGCCAGTCTAGGGTTAAGAGGCATTACCGGACAAATCGGAGACTTTTACGAACATTTCACATCATAATATATATCATCATTATATCATAACAAATACAAGCTTATAGTCCCTTAACGAGGTCTACGAGACCTTAGCCATGTATTAGAAAGGGGTCGGGACTAAACCGAGATCATACAATTTTTTTCCAAAAGTAAAATTTTTTTCAAAGTTACAGAGGTCACACGCCCATGTGGGCAGACCGTGTGCCTCACACGGCCTCAGACACGACCGTGTGTCTAAGCCGTGGCAAAACAGGGCATACATACGGATTTGTCCACATGGCCTGAGACACGCCCGTGTGCCTCACCCGTGGTCGACACTGACTTGCACCACACGGCCAGTCACACGCCCGTGTGTCTAGCCCGTGGTCGAGTCTGACTTGTTTAGAATTACAACCACGAAGGACACGGTCGAGCCACACACCCATGTGCTCAACCGTGTGGGAAAATATAGGCCCTTTGCAAGGCCAATTTACCACCCACATTTTGGGTTATACCTATAAGCACAATTAAGCATCATTCCAAGCATCAATAATACCCAAAACATAGCAAAATATCCATCTTTTCTAACCATACAAATGCATATCAAACATACCAACTTATGCACCACAAAACATAATTGACATTTACCATATTCACAATTCGTTTACATACACTTCACATAACATTCTTTACACATATATATACTTACCTTTCATTATTAAATATTATATACATTTCAACGTACCTGAATTGGAATGTCACTCACTTATTCTCTTATTCACTTATTTCTCGGAACGCCCGTTGAACCGTTCGAAATCAATAAAGATACCCGGATCATTGGAAATCTCATACAATGCCAACGTCCCAGATGTGGTCTTACATGTAATTACGTATCGATGCCACTGTCCCAGACAGGGTCTTACACGAAAATCAAATACGAAGCCAATGTCCCAAACATGGTCTTACACGTAAATCACAAGTCGATGCCATCGTCCCAGACGTGGTCATACACGAAATCACATATCGGAATCCTATGTCATGACATATATGTCCTATAATATTCCTAGGGTTCATACGGGGCTTTACGATCATCGTCACATTTTCAGAACTTTCTCGTATTTATATATTCTGCTTCTCAAACATCTCAATATCATAATGATATATATACATATATATATATCTTACTCAATATACATCCATTTGCATTACCATTTGGCATTGGATTAAATCATAATAATAATATGCATTTAAAACATGATAATTGTAATGTCTATTAAAATATTTAACTTACCTCGTCATTGTGAACGCATTAATTAGGTCGACTAATCTGATACTTTGATTTTCCCTCGATCTAGATCCGAATTCTGTTTTTCTTAATCTAGATAATATCAAAATTTAACTAATTTATTCAACTATTCATTCAACTTCATCCAAATCACATAAATGGGCATTTTGCACTTTAGCCCCTGAAATTTCACATTTTTACAATTTGGTCCTTAGCACATAAAATTGCAAATTCATGCAATTTAATACAATTACAAGCTAGCCGAATTGTACCCATTCATAAATCAGCCCATATTTTCCATTTAATCACACTTTTACCACACAATTTAGTACATTTCTTAATTTAGTCCTTAATTGACATTTTTGCCAAAAATCACTTTATAAAACTTGTTAATCTAGCTTCAAACTTTAATAATCTATCATAAAACATCTAAAAAACCAAGCATTCAACAATGGCATCTTTCAGAATTTATAACAGTTTCAAAAATAGAGATACGAGCTAGCTAGGTTAAGCTGCAACGAGCTCAAAAACGTAGAAATTATTAAAAACGGAGTTAAAAACGTACATATTTGATCAAAAACACCATAGCCGAATGTCAAGATCTTCCATGGCTGTTCATCTTTCTCATTTTCGGTGGAAGATAATGGATAGAAAGATGAAATTTGGTTTTATTCTATTTTATTATCATTATTTACCTTTTTACTAAATTAACCTTTAAAATTAATCAAATTTACACAAATGCCAAACCAAATATCATCCACTAACTCACAATTGGATTAATTATCACATAAGGACCTTTCCTTTATTGTTCTATAGCTATTTGACACTTTTAACTTATAGAACCCAACTTTTACGCTTTACGCGATTTAGTCCTTTTTACCGAATTAACCACTTAAACTATAAAATTTCTTTATGAAAATTTCACACAACTCTAATATCATGCTGTAAATATTAAAATAATAATAAAATAAATTTTTCAATGTCAGATTGTGGTCCCGAAACCACTGTTTCGACTAGAGTCTAAACCGGGCTGTTACAAGGGTGGTAAAAGGCTTGGTAAATAGCCTTATAATTGTCGACACAGGTAGACACACGGGCGTGTGTCTAGCCCGTGTGAGACACACGGTCTACCTCATGGGTGTGTAGCCTGGCCGTGTGTCCCCTGCACCTAAATTGCAAAAAATTAAGTTCGTCACACGGGCTAACACACGGGCATGTGCCTTGGCCGTGTGACCTAATATGTGTGCTGACATCATAATCAGAATACCCAGGTTTTTGCACACGGGCAGAGACACGGGCGTGTGTCTCGGCCGTGTGAAGGACACGGCCTAGGACACAGGCGTGTGCTCGGCCATGTGAAAACCCCTGTAGGTTCGAAATGAAAAATAAAACCACACGGGCTGGGGACATGGGCGTGTGCGACTACACGGCCTTCCCACACGGGCGTGTGCCCAGTTTTTATGTAAATTTTCTAAATGTTTCTAAAGTTCTCGGTTTGGTCCCAGACCGTTCCCAAAGTATGTTTTGGGCCTTGTAGGCCCATTTTAGGGACTGTATGATTGAATATGAAAATTTTTAAATTGAAGGAAATTTTATGGCCTGGTTTTGTATGAATATTTGTGTTATTGTCCGGTAATGCCTCATACCCTGTTCCGGCGTTGAACAAGGGTAAAGGGTGTTATAGTTTTTGCATGTATAGCAAAATAGAAGCAAATATTAGCTCACTGGTTGTCTAATGTTTAACTAATACTAAGCGGTATTGTAACACCCCTTGCTCAACCCGGTCATCAGGTTCGAGTTATAGGATGCTTAGTCGTTGTTAGAGTAACTACCATCAAATTTATAGCAAATTAATCATTTATATATCCTATTACGAGTCAATTACTTTTGAACTATGATAAACAATCAATTATTAGTCTTAATCGAGCTTACAAAAGCTCTTTTAATAACCCTAGAACGAAACATGACCAAATTGCAAGATTTTAAAAATTTAGGGCGACGCCATGATGTCATTTCCTCCACATCGTGACGTCATCAAAATAGTATGTCACGTCGTGATCTTAGGCCACTAGACGTCACGACGTGAATCATTATTTTAGGCCGACTTGTGATGAGATAAGTTGCTCGTCGGGACGTGGACTCTATTTTTGGTAAAAATGAACCATTTAGGCACGTACTTCAATTGCTCGAAATAAACCTAACAATGTAATCACCAATTACCAATTTCATATGTGTCAAGACATATCAATAAACTCAATAATCCATTTTCAATTTCTTTTCATAACATTAGTCACATAAACATGAAATAAACATAAACATTTCAACATCACTTAGGACATGTCATCTAAATACCAACCTTGTTTCCAATTCACATCAAACATCCCATTTCAATTGCCATACATATCTCAAACATATAAACCAAAATATACCATTTCAACTAGGCATCAACCATTCCCAAAATCATGCATTAGGTAGGTTTCAAGCTATACCCAATATTCAAAGTTATCATATACCAATACACTTATATATATTAGAACCATATCTATACCTCCTAGATATACATGTGATAACTCCAAAATATATAGTTATTTTAAGACCTTTTTACTTACAAATTCATTCAAGTCCGGGGTGTTTAATAACAAATTTTGCTGTAATTGTTCTAATTTTTTTTATTGTCAGATTTATCTAGAACAATTCATTTTGGTCAATTTATGTACTAAAAAACTAATTTTTAGCCATAAAAGTGCCTAGTGAACTTAGAAGTGGAAAGGTACTGAAATGCACACTTTGATGCCTAATGCTGCAGCACCTTTGCAGCAAAATATCTACACAATGTGGGCTGATATATTATGTAACAGCCCGTTTTAGGTCAAATCAGAACAGTGGTTTTGAGACCACATATATGAGGTCAAAATATTTATTTTATTATTATTTTAATGTCTATAACATGATAGTATGATTGTGTAAAAATTTCGTTAAGAAATTTTATCATTTGAATGCATAATTCGATAAAAAGGACTAAATCGCGTAAAGTGTAAAAGTTGCGTTGCAATAGCTAAAGCGGTCTAATAGCTATAAAAATTTAAAGTGGAGGTCCTTATGTGGTAAATAGCCCATTAATGTCTTAGTGGATGATAATGGCTTGGCAATTTTGAAATTTGTGATAATTTTTAAGGTTAATTTTGGTAATTAGTAATTAAAGTTGAAATAAATAAAACAAAACAAATTTTCATCTCTTCCATCTTTCTCCAACCGAAAATCCTAGGGCAAGAAGCCATTTTTCATCCTTCATATTCGGCCAAGCTTGTGTGTGCAATTGGTGAGTGATTTTTGTTCCGTTTTTAATGATTTCTATGTTTTTGGAGTCGTAGTAGCTTAATCTAGCTAGCCCAGGGACTAATTTGCAAAAATGTTAAAGGTTTAGGGCTTTACCATTGATTAATATGTGTTTATTTTAGGTTTGATGATAGAAAATGAATAGTTGTAGTTAGATAAACAACATTTGTTAAGTGATTTTGGTTAAAATTGAAAATTAGGGATTTATATGTTAAATGTGTAAAATTCATGGTGAAATGTGTGAAATAATGAAAATTTTGGGGTGCTATGGGTCTATAGGAAATTTGGCTAGCATGGGTATGGACTCAATTGCATGAATTTTCATTTTTATGAGCTAGGGACTAAATTGTAAAGAAGTCTAAAGTTTAGGGGCAAAAGTGTAAAATTACCATAATATGAAATTTGGATTAAATTGAATAGAATGATAATTAAATAAGTTAATTTTTATTATATATAGATCAAGAAAAGTGAAGTTCGGAATTAGATCGGGGGAAAAACAAAATAGTGGATTGATAGCTCATTTCTCTCCGTATAAATCCGAGGTAAGTTTGTATGTTAATAAGCATTAATGTAATTGTGTTTTAAATGCTTTATACTTGTATTATTGATGAATACGACCTTACGAAAATGTCCGACAAAGGTTCGGCAATGTGAAATCCCGGTTGAACCTTAGAATAGATAGGATACAAGTGACATGTCATTAGGGGTTATTGTGTTTGGGTGCTGGTCCGTACGTTCTATCGGTGGCTGAGTTTTTCGACATGTGTTACGGATTCTCGTCAGCTTGTGTGAGCACCGTGTAGTTATGTCTTGACCGTCAGCTTGTGTGAGCAGACCCGGTGATAGCTCGAGATAAGCATTTACATATGAGATATGAGATTGAGATGGTTTCGACCATGTATTGGCACTTAGGGTGCGACATTCCCGAGTATCCGATATTATTCCAAATGGTCCAACGGGTATATCGATGAATTGGAAGAGTGTGAAATTGATACGAATTAGTACTGGTATGTACGTGAACCACACTGTAACACCCCAAACCCGGTCAATACGCCACGACCGAATCTGGTATGTCACTAAGGAAAATATTTTTGAAAGAATCGAATTAATAATTAAATTTTGTGAAAAACTCTTTGAAATTCTTTATTTGTCGAAAATAAGTTAAAACTGAGATTTACTTTGAATTACATAAAACTTTAAAATAAGTGAATAAATCATAGATAAGAAAACATTTATATCTTTTTAAGAAAATTTGAAATATCACTTTGAAAATCCATTTGCAATTGAGTATAGAAACTTGAATTTTGGAAATCACTTAATTTGTTGAAAACACTTAACTTGTAATTTTTTTCTATCGAACTATTCATATTACCCGATGGTAAGATTTTTAAAACTATTATGTAGTTTTTAGTTTAGAAAACTTTGAGCTCAATTATTAGATTAACCAAGTAATTTATAAGCCATATTTTAAATATATTCAAAACATAAAAATAATCGAAAACATAATTAAAGAGGCCTTATTACAAATCCATAAAATATGAAAACCCAAAATTAAAATATAGTACCCAAATGGAAGTTCATGTAAAACCAAACTTTATTGCATGGCCTCCTCGAGTTCATCCGGCTCCATATCCGCGATCTCACGAATCACTGAAAAGATAAGGGAGAAGGTGAGTCACCAAGACTCAAAGTGCATATTCCTCTCCCGAGTAAATACCACATACTTACACAAATTATAACAAAGCAACATATATGTATAATGCACCCAACCTAGCCATCCATAACTCCTTTTCTACCCGGTGTGGTACCAAACCTTTGGTGGTGCTAAACCACCGGTGTCCAAAGACACAAATGTGATACCAAATCACTTGGTGATCTGTAGTCACGAATAATCCATCTGTGGGGCCAACCCACGTGTGATACCAAATCACCGCGCAGACGATCCCATATCTCAAAAGTGGGGCCAACCCATGGTGGAATTAACCACGTGGACAAGTCGCCCGAGGTGCCAAACCTCCGTGTCCGAAGACACGAATGTGATACCAAATCACTGGTGGTGCCAAACCACTTGTGTCCGAAGACACGAATCATCAAGTTGTGGGGCCAACCCACGTGTGATACCAAATCACCGCGCATTTCGATCCCATATCTCAAAAGTGGGGCCAACCCACGGTGCAATTAACCACAGGGACGAGTCGCTATGAGGTGCCAAACCTCTGGTGTCCGAAGACACGAATGTGATACCAAATCACTGGTGGTGCCAAACCACTGGTGTTCGAAGACACGAATCATCAATCTTCCCCCTCCTCTCATATTGCCCATACCAATGCAATAAATAGACAAATCACGTCAATAAACTTTGATATGTATCTCATAACGAATATATCATAAATCGTAGATCATAATTTCAATCCACATGTATTAATAATAAATTGAAACGGACTTACCCAAATCCTCATTCATACCATCATGGTATCATATCCAGATCTCATCGATTTACCCACTTTCATAATATGATTAGTTATAACACACAAATATACATATATAAACCAAGTTATAAAGTGTGTAAGATACACACCTTTCACCAACGCAAGAACTAACTCCCGAATCCGATCTACCGCACTAGAACACCTTGTCCTAAACTTACCCAAATCGATTGACAAAGAAACGAGGCTTAGATTGATTGCTTCCAACGTCCCGAAAAGCCTAAAAGAATAATCGGTTCCTAAAATGGTTAGAACCTTGCAAACCAATGCCCAAAGATTCGGCCTTTGACCACAAGAAAATAACTTGGAAAAGAGAAAAGAATTGAAAGAGAATCGGCCATGAACACTTACCCTTTTCCAAAATCGATTGAAGAAAAATCAAAGAGAATCTACCCTTGAATATTCGGCCAAAACAAAACAATAAGAGAAAGGCAAAATTTCGGCAAAATGATTAAATGGTCAAAGAAATTCGGCTATGGTTGATTTGATTTAACAATAAGGATTCGATTAAAGTTGAGAAAGAGAAAGGAAAACAAAAGAAGAAGATGGAAGAGATTTCAATGGGAGAGGAATGTTTATGACTTTGAATAAAATAAAAGAAAGTAAAGAGAGATGGAGAGATGAAAGTTTCGGCCAAGAGAAAGTAGGAGAAATGTGATTATGAACCAATGTCAAAGAAGAAAAAGAGAGAGATGTGGGAGAGACAGAGGTTCGGCCAAACACTATTTTGCCTAAAAGAAATGTGCACAAAATGCCCAAAAAAAATCAAATGTTGTTTCGGTTTCAAAAGGATGAATGAAAAGAAAGAAAAAGTAGGATTTGGTTCCAACAAAATAAGGCTAAAACCAAAAGGAATTTTGCACTAAAAGCATAGTACACATTCGGCCAAGGAGGGGAGTTTTTGGAGAGAAAGAAAACAATACAAAAGATGCACAACAAGCAAAGGTTGACCAACTATCCCTCCAAGCCACCTAACAACATTCGGCCACCCCCCTAGACACCCATGCCGTCCACATACATGCACTAAAGGCCTAGGATTACTTTCCAAAACATCCTCCATATTCCATGCCTTTTGTCCCCTCATCATACCATAACCTTAAGATTCCTATCCCCTATTTCATGCTTTCCTTTTCCAAAATTCAACTTTACTAAAAAACTTAAGGTCCAACCTATCATAAACATAGGTTGACCGTCCATCAATGCTAGAACACAAAATAAAGTCTTCAAAAATGCTTTCCATGATACTCGAACCTCTAACCTCAAGCCACCTTTCAAGCTCCTTAACCAACTTGCCACTTACTCCTCTTATGCTTTAATTAACACTTAAATTAACTTAAGTGCTAAGCTCACTTAATCCACTTTATTAAATAAACCATACTAAAAATTATTCTAGCTTCCTAAATAAAATCAAGCCTTCACAAGACTATGCTAACACACAAAATTCATACCCGAGCCAACACAAATAATACTCAAATTTTGGGATGTTACAATTCTACCCCCTTAAGAAAATTTCGTCCTCAAATTACCCGATCAAAAGAGTTGAGGATACTCGCCGCCTCATTACATCCTCCGGTTCCCATGTAGCTTCCTCCACGCCATGATTCCGCCATAAAACCTTCACTAAAGGAACTGTCTTCCTACGCAAAACTTTCACATCTCGATTTAGGATCTGCACTGGTTCTTCTTCTATCGTCAAATCTGGACTCACTTCTATTTTCTCTACTGCCACGACATGCGATGGATCGAACGATAAGCGTCTAAGCATGGAGACATGGAACACATCGTGAATCGACTCGGTTTATTTGGCAACTCAAGTCGATAAGCTATCTGGTCCCACTCGTCTCAACACCTTAAACGCCCAATAAACCTTGGACTTAACTTGCCTTTTCTCCCAAATCTTAACACTTTCTTCCATGGCGAGACCTTCAGAAAAACTTTGTCACCCACGGCAAACTCTATATCCCTCCGCTTGAGATCGGCATACGACTTTTGCCTATCCGAAGCTTCCTTCAGACGAGCCTGAATCATCTTAACCTTATCCTCAGTCTCTGCAACCAACTCTGGTCCTAACATCTGACGCTCACCCAACTCGGTCCAACATGTAGGCGTGCGACACCTCCTACCATACAACGCCTCATATGGTGCCATCTTAATGCTTGCTTGGTAACTATTGTTGTATGCGAACTCAGCCTAATGGTAAAACCTCTTCCACCTGCCTCTCAAGTCCAATACACAACCTCTCAACATATCCTCTAAAATCAGATAACTTTTTACATTGCCCGTCGATCGTGGATGAAATGCGGTACTAAAATCCAATCGCGTACCCAAAGCCTGATGTAACGCTCTCCAAAACCTCGACATAAATCTAGGATCTCTGTCTGAGATGATTGACACATGCACACCGTGCAACCTCACTATCTCTGCCACATACAACTTAGCTAATCGTTGAAGTGAATAATCCATCCTAACCGAAATAAAATGAGCTGACTTAGTCAGACGATCCACAATCATTCAAACTGAATCCTTCTTATTAGGCGTAAGAGGTAATCCACTGACAAAGTCCATAGTGATCCTTTCCCACTTCCACTGTGGAATCTTCACTGGCTGAAGTAACCCAGACAGTAACTGATGCTCCGCCTTGACCTGCTGACACGTCAGACATTTACCCACAAACTCAGTTACCTCACGCTTCAGACCTGGCCACCAAAACTGCTCTCTTAAATCCCGATACATCTTGCTTCCTCCAGGATGCATAGCATATGGGCTGTTATGTGCATCCCGAAGAATCTTTTGCCTCAACTCAACATCCTTCGGCATACAAGCTCTCCCTTTAAAACACAGTACTCCATCGCTGGACAAACTATATTCCTCTAAACCTCCGTTCTGAACCTGCAACCTCCGATCATTTAAACCATCATCCTCTAACTGCTTCTCCTTGATCTGATCTAACCAAGTCGGCTTGATTTGCAATTCAGCCAAAAGACTCCCATCGTCATATAAGCTAAGTCGAGCAAACATCGATCTTAAATCGATACAACCTTACGGCTCAACGCGTCTGCCACCACGTTAGCCTTGCCGGGATGATATTCGATCGAACAGTCATAGTCCTTCAACAACTCGATCCATCTACGCTGCCTCAAGTTCAAGTCCTTCTGAGTCAAAAGATACTTAAGACTCTTGTGATCCGTGTAGACTATCGACTTCTCTCCATACAAATAGTGTCTCCAAATCTTCAGAGCGAAAACCACTGCAGCTAATTCCAGATCATGCGTCGGATAATTAGCCTCATGTGGTCTCAAATGCCGAGATGCATAAGCCACTACCTTCCCTTCTTGCATCAACACACATCCCAGACCAGTATGTGATGCATCACAAGAAACCGTGAATTCCTTGCTCGCCTCAAAGTTGAATCAAAACCAGGAGCTTCATCGCTGTAATCTTCTTCAACTTGTCGAAACTTCCTTGTCGCTTCTCGGTCCACACAAATGGAACTCCTTTCCTCAATAACTTGGTCATAGGTGCTGCTATCAAAGAAAATCCTCTACAAATCTTTGGTAATACCCCGCTGGACCTAGAAAACTCCGAATCTCGACCACCGACTTAGGCGGCTTCCAATCCAACATCGCCTCAATCTTCCGAGGATCCACTCTAATCCCCTCGGTGATACTACGTGACCCAAGAAAGTCACCTCCTAAGCTAGAACTCGCACTTACTAAATTTGGCGTCTGTTTGCTTTTTCCTCAGAATCGCAACACTACTCGCAAATGCGCATCATGCTCCTCCTCCGACTTTGAGTATACCAAAATATCGTCTATAAATACCACAACATGATCGATCCAAAAGCTGGCTGGAATACCCGATTCATCATGTCCATGAATCTTTGCCGGCGCGTTAGTCAACCCAAACGGCATTACCGTAAATTGTAGTGCCCATACCGAGTACTGAAATGCCGTCTTATGGATATCACCTCTTTCACCTTTAGCCGATGATATCCGGACCTTAAATCAATCTTGAGAAAGCTCACGCTTCTTGGTGATCAAACAAGTCATCTATCCTCGGCAAAGGATATTTGTTTTTGATCGTCACTTATTCAAGCTGGCGTGTAGTCTATACACATCCGCATCGTACCATCCTTCTTCTTGACGAAGAGTACCGGCGCTCCCCAAGGCGAAACACTTGGTCGAATGAAACCTCAATCCAATAACTCCGAATCGAGCCTTTAATTCCATAAATTCCTTGATTGCCATCCTATACGGAGCTATAGACACTAGCGCCGCCTGTAATGATCTATACCAAATTCAACTTCACGGTCCGGAGGTAGTCCGAAGTTCTTCAGAAAACGTCAACATATTCCTTTACCGTGCGGACATTCCCCATATTAGACTCCTTAGCCTCCAACGCACACACATGGACCACGAATGCCTCACACCCTTCCTAACCAACTTCGCGACTTTCAACGCAGATACCACGTTGGATAGATAATCTCTTGTATTACCTATCATGACCACCTCTTCGCCCTCAACTCGACTTCAAAACCATGCGCTTAGCAAGCGTAATCCAAACTTGCTCGGACTTGGCCAACTGGTCCATCCCAAGTATCGATCGAACTCCTCAAATGGCAATTCCATCGGATCGACTACGAACACTACCCCTTGGAGTTCTAGGGGTACATCTCTATACTGACTTATTTACTTTCTGAGTGACCTAGAGGGCTAAATACGGTCATCTTCCTAGAAGTATTCTCTGAGTCTAAGTTCATGGTCTCTACAATACTACTAGCAACATACGAATGTGTCGAACCCACATCTATCAAAGCCGTATATGGTACACCAAAGATTAAGAACGCACAGGTTATGACGTCCGGTGGGTCGCCCTCCTCTCGACGCCTCATCAGATACACCAAACCAGCCGTCTTGCCTCGGTGTTGCAAGCACCTGCGCGGATGCTCCTCGACTCGACCGAACCATTACCTCCTCTACCATTACCACGACTCTATGTGGTGGCGGTCCCTCATTTCGAACCGAGCACGACCTTGACCCTCGATCGATTCTGGCTAGCTTACATGGACGGTCTCTCACACGATGATCCAATGAGCCACACTCGAAACATCCTTTCCTCCACCCAACATTCGCCCCAATGAAATTTCTCACATCGGTTACACCGTTTGGTCCCCGATTAGCGATGAATGTGCCTCCTGCATCGATTCACCCACTTTGCCTAGCCCTCTTTTGAGAATTACCGATCGATCCCGATAATCCGTAACCTCTCTTATGCTTGTTCCGGTCGTAAACTCGCCTTGCAGATTCCTTTGATTCCTTCGGCTATCTTAGCCTTTTCAACCAAAGCAAAGCAAACTCTCGCTTCCGATGTGGAGCAATCAACAATCTCGGCTCGTCCCTCAAACCATCTTCGAATCGAACACATCGCTCGTGTTCGATGCCACAATACCTCCAAAGATACTGGCTCGGTCTTAAAAAATTCGCCTCATATTCGACTACACGGACTTACTACCTTAGATCAAACTCAGAAATGCCTTACGCTGCACATCAATGTAATTAGACCCAACGTATTTCCGCTGATACGCTACCTTGAAATAATCCCAAGTGAGATCCTCCGTTGCAGCACCATTCTGTACTGTGAGCCACCACTGATATGACTCATCCCGAAGAAGCGATACGATCCCTTTCAGCTTTTCCTCAGCATTCAGATCCAAATCATCCATGATTCGCTCCGTCGCCTCTAGCCAATATTCAGCCGCACTAGGAGCCACGCCTGAAACACCTCGAAATACCTCAGCTCCATTGGCTCGAAGTCGCTCAGATACGGATTTCTGAATTCCCGCGCCTCCACCTATTCCAGCTACCATCTCAAGAACTCGTAGCATCGCCTGAGACACTGCGTCATCCCCCGTTTGATCCTGTTGCTCAACTGCAACTGCTGGTGGTGGGGGTAATGGTACCTCATTTTCGGATCCTTGACCAGGACCACCGGCAGCTCGCATACGCCATCCTACCCTGACCGCGTCCACGAATCATACGACCTCGACCACGAGTACTCATGTCTAAAGTCTCGACTTATCTGATTTAAAAGCGTGATGCATTAGTCATTATTCCACTTTCTTAAAACACAATTTTATGAATAATTTTAATAAGAAGTTGTTTCGCGAGTACATTCAACCTATAGTTTGGTTTTTCTAGAGTAGTTCCTACTACTATACAGTCATGCCAACATCATCATATCATATCATCAAAATCAACAGTTTGATATACTTACCAGGGCGGATTGATGTCGGAGACTCGAGGCCATGCCTTTCCAACCATATAATTTTCAACAAAACATTTTAAAATCCATTCTTTAAAACATTTTGGGCCTCGGGCCCACAGCCGAGTTTTTGAACTTAGCTCTGATACCAATTTGTAACACCCCAAACCCGGTCAATACGCCACGACCGAATCTGGTATGTCACTAAGGAAAATATTTTTAAAAGAATCGAATTAACAATTAATTTTTGTGAAAAACTCTTTGAAATTCTTTATTTGTCGAAAATAAGTTAAAACTGAGATTTACTTTGAATTACATAAAACTTTAAAATAAGTGAATAAATCATAGATAAGAAAACATTTATATTTTTTTAAGAAAATTTGAAATATCACTTTGAAAATCCATTTGCAATTGAGTATAGAAACTTGAATTTTGGAAATCACTTAATTTGTTGAAAACACTTAACTTGTAATTTTTTTCTATCGAACTATTCATATTACCCGATGGTAAGATTTTTAAAACTATTGCGAGTTTTTAGTTTAGAAAACTTTGAGCTCAATTATTAGATTAACCAAGTAATTTATAAGCCATATTTTAAATATATTCAAAACATAAAAATAATCGAAAACATAATTAAAGAGGCCTTATTACAAATCCATAAAATATGAAAACCCAAAATTAAAATATAGTACCCAAATGGAAGTTCATGTAAAACCAAACTTTATTGCATGGCCTCCTCGAGTTCATCAGGCTCCATATCCGCGATCTCACGAATCACTGAAAAGATAAGGGAGAAGGTGAGTCACCAAGACTCAAAGTGCATATTCCCTCTCCCAAGTAAATACCACATACTTACACAAATTATAACAAAGCAACATATATGTATAATGCACCCAACCTAGCCATCCATAACTCCTTTTCTACCCGTGTGGTACCAAACCACCTTGGTGTCCAAAGACACAAATGTGATACCAAATCATGGTGACCGTAGTCACGAATAATCCATCTGTGGGGCCAACCCACGTGTGATACCAAATCACCGCGAGACAATCCCATATCTCAAAAGTGGGGCCAACCCACGGTGGAATTAACCACGAGGACAAGTCGCTATGAGGTACCAAACCTCCGGTGTCAGAAGACACAAATGTGATACCAAATCATTTGGTGGTGCCAAACCACCGGTGTCCGAAGACACGAATCATCAAGTTGTGGGGCCAACCCGCGTGTGATACCAAATCACTGGCAGACGATCCCATATCTCAAAAGTGGGGCCAACCCACGGTGGAATTAACCACAGGGACGAGTCGCTATGAGGTGCCAAACCTCTAGTGTCCGAAGACACGAATGTGATACCAAATCACTGGTGGTGCCAAACCACTGGTGTCCGAAGACACGAATCATCAATCTTCCCCCTCCTCTCATATTGCCCATACCAATGCAATAGATAGACAAATCACGTCAATAAACTTTGATATGTATCTCATAACGAATATATCATAAATCGTAGATCATAATTTCAATCCACATGTATTAACAATAAATTGAAACGGACTTACCCAAATCCTCATTCATACCATCATGGTATCATATCCAGATCTCATCGATTTACCCACTTTCATAATATGATTAGTTATAACACACAAATATACATATATAAACCAAGTTATAAAGTGTGTAAGATACATACCTGTCACCAACGTAAGAACTAACTCCCGAATCTGATCTACCGCACTAGAACATCTTGTCCTAAACTTACCCAAATCGATTGACAAAGAAACAAGGCTTAGATTGATTGCTTCCAATGTCCCGAAAAGCCTAAAAGAATAATCGGTTCCTAAAATGGTTAGAACCTTGCAAACCAATGCCCAAAGATTCGGCCTTTGACCACAAGAAAATAACTTGGAAAAGAGAAAAGAATTGAAAGAGAATCGCCATGAACACTTACCCTTTTCCAAAATTGATTGAAGAAAATCAAAGAGAATCTACCCTTGAATATTCGGCCAAAACAAAACAATAAGAGAAAGGCAAAATTTGGCAAAATGATTAAATGGTCAAAGAAATTCGGCTATGGTTGATTTGATTTAACAATAAGGATTCGATTAAAGTTGAGAAAGAGAAAGGAAAACAAAAGAAGAAGATGGAAGAGATTTCAATGGGAGAGGAATGTTTATGACTTTGAATAAAATAAAAGAAAGTAAAGAGAGATGGAGAGATGAAAGTTTCTGCCAAGAGAAAGTAGGAGAAATGTGATTATGAACCAATGACAAAGAAGAAAAAGAGAGATGTGTGGAGAGAGAGAGGTTCGGCCAAACACTATTTTGCCTAAAAGAAATGTGCACAAAATGCCCCAAAAAATCAAATGTTGTTTTGGTTTCAAAAGGATGAATGAAAAGAAAGAAAAAGTAGGATTTGGTTCCAACAAAATAAGGCTAAAACTAAAAGGAATTTTGCACTAAAAGCATAGTACAAATTCGGCCAAGGAGGGAGTTTTGGAGAGAAAGAAAACAGTATAAAAGATGCACAACAAGCAACGGTTGACCAACTATCCCCCAAGCCACCTAACAACATTCGGCCACCCCTAGACACCCATGCCAGTCACATACATGCACTAAAGGCCTAGGATTACTTTCCAAAACATCCTCCATATTCCATGCCTTTTGTCCCCTCATCATACCATAACCTTAAGATTCCTATCCCCTATTTCATGCTTTCCTTTTCCAAAATTCAACTTTACCAAAAACTTAAGGTCCAACCTATCATAAACATAGGTTGACCGTCCATCAATGCTAGAACACAAAATAAAGTCTTCAAAAATGCTTTCCATGATACTCGAACCTCTAACCTCAAGCCACCTTTCAAGCTCCTTAACCAACTTGCCACTTACTCCTCTTATTCTTTAATTAACACTTAAATTAACTTAAGTGCTAAGCTCACTTAATCCACTTCATTAAATAAACCATACTAAAAATTATTCTAGCTTCCTAAATAAAATCAAGCCTTCACAAGACTATGCTAACACACAAAATTCATACCCGAGCCAACACAAATAATACTCAAATTTTGGGATGTTACACACACAATCATTGAATCGAAGAAATTGATGAAACTCATGTCTAACCTTTGGATTGAGTATGTGTTAGGCTTTTGGATTTAAATTGAGTTGCATTATGTGATGTTTAAGTACTTGAATTGTAGTTGAATGGTAAGTTTTACTTATTAAGCATACTAGCTTACTAAGCTTTATAGCTTACTCTATTTACTTTTCTGTGTTTTATAATGATTTTGAAGCTTGCTTGGATTGAGAGTTGTCGGAGATCTCATCACACTATCCAGCTACCATTTTGAACTTGTGTACTTGGTTATATGGCTTGTATAGGAGTGGTGGTTTGTATGGCCTATAAGTTGGTATTGTATATAGCCAATTGATTTGGCTAGTAAATGATGTATGCTTTGGTTACGTGTATAGCCATATGATTTGGCTTTTTTTGGTATACTTGATTATGTGTTTAACTGTGTAAATGGCCTTTTGTTTTGTGGTATATATTTGCTTTGTGAATGCCTTATTGAGAATTGGGAATGTAGGTAGAAAATGGTTGAATTTGTGATTGAATTAGCATGTTAAGTATTAGGCAAATAACGCATATTTGGAAGTGATCAATTAGGTGAATTCTTGAAGGTAATATTAGTATGTTTTGAATTAGAAAAATATAATGTTATGAGAATTATAGTTGTTGGCATTGGAATAGCACGATTTAGGCTTGGTTGAGATTGGTTTGAATGCATATTTATGCTATGTTATATGCCATTTGACATGTTTAGGTGGATGCAAATTTGGGTGAGAAAGTTGGCTTGGAAATTAGCCTATTTTTGTCCACACTGGCAGAGACACGGGCGTGTGTCTCAGCCGTGTGTGACATACGGCTAGGTGACATAGCTGTGTGTCCCCTGGTACTTAATTAGAAATCAAGTAAGTATGCTCCACACGGCTCAGCACACGGGCGTGTGACTTGGCCGTGTTGCATAAGTTAGTATACCCTACAGTTTTAGCACGGCCTAGCACACAGCCTGGCACACGGGTGTGTGAGGCCATTTTGAAGGGTACACGGGCTAGTCGCACGGGCGTGTGGTTGGCCATGTGACCCAAGTCAGGGAGTTACACGGGGTCAGACACGGGCTGGGACACGATCATGTGATCCCATTTCGAATGTCCACACGGCCTGTTACACGGGCGTATGTCCCCTGTACTTTGAAAATTTTTTATGTTTTCCAAAATTTTTCCCAAGTTATCGGTTTAGTCCCGAACCACTTCTCATGTTTGATTTGAACTTCGAGGGCTCGTATTAGGGACAATATGATTGAATGTAAATGAATTTTATTTAGATATGAAAAATGTATGAGAAATGTATGTTTGTTTAAGTAATAAGTCTGGTAATGCTCCGTATGTTTATTTAAGTAATAAGTCCAGTAATACTCCGTAACCCTATTTCGGCGATGAATATGGGGTTGGGGTGTTACATTTATTAGTATCAGAGCTACGATTTAGTCGATTCTAGGACTAACGTAGCGTGTGTGTGTCTAGCTATACATGCCATATTTAACCTGTGATAGTGTGATATCTCCTGACAGTTTTAAATCGTGTTTTCATATAGTAATGGATCCCAATCAAGTAGTTGATGATGTAGAAAGTAATGGGCCAGCCTCCGTTCACAGAGTAACGCAGTTTGAATCAAGACATGTGTCTGAGAGTCAGGGAGGAGAGGCCAAGGAAGCCTTCTTCCAAATGATGAACAAATGGTTCATTGAGTTTGTCTGAACTAACCTGGCTACTCAGCAACCTCCACCCCCACCTATTCCCCAACCAGTTCCCGTAGCTCCTCAAGGTTTGGAACCTTTATGTTTGAGTAAGCCGCCTGTGGATAAAACTCGAAAATACGGGCTGAAAATTTTAGAGCTACAGTTGATGATGATCCTGAGAGAGCTGATTTTTGGCTTGAGAATACGATCTGAGTATTTGATGAAGTGACTTGTACGCTAGCAGAATGCGTCAAATGCGCTGTATCACTTTTGAGAGATACTGCATCTCAGTGGTGGAACACTATGATATCTGTGGTGCCGAGAGAAAGAGTCACGTGGGAATTCTTTCAGACCGAGCTCAGAAAAATACATAAGCCAGCGATTTATTGATCAAAAGCGTAAAGAATTTCTGGAGTTAAAACAGAGTCGTATGTCTGTGACTGAGTTTGAAAGAGAATTTGTAAGATTAAGTAAGTATGCTCGAGAATGTGTTTCTACTGAAGAAATTATGTGTAAGCGGTTTGAAGACGGGTTGAACGAAGACATTAAACTTTTAATCAGGATTCTGGTTTTGAATGAATTTGTTGTTTTGGTCGACAGAGCTTGCAAAGCCGATGAACTTGGTAAAGAAAAGAGAAAAGCTAATTCTGAGGCTAGAGATTTGAGAAAGAGGTCGATGAGTAAACCCTATCATTCTTCTTCAAAGAAATCATGGGATTCATATAATCGTTCGAATGCTTCAGTATGTATTCTAATAGAGATCGTGGGAAGCAATACACGAGTCCTAAAGCTCAAGCCACTTTAGTATCGAGCGTTGGTAGTGTTAGAACCAACAAACCTGAGTGTCCAACAAACCTGAGTGTCAGCAATGTGGAAGACGACATTTTGGAGATTGTTGGATGAATAATAAAGCTTGTTTTAGATGTGGCTTGCAAGATCACTTTATTCGGGATTGTTCTGAGTTACCTGAGAAAGACAAATTTCTGAATACTAGGCCAAGTAATACAATTTCCAGAAAGAGACCACCTAGAAATACGGGAAATGTGACTAGTAGTAAAGGTGCGACAAAGAATTATGCTGTGAGATCCGAGGCTTGAGCCCCAGCCAAAGCTTACACTATTCGTGCTCGCAAAGATGCATCATCACCAGATGTTATCACCGATACATTTTCTCTCTATGACACTGATGTAATTGCTTTGATTGATCCTGGATCGACTCATTCGTATGTTTGTAAGAATTTAGTGTCTAGTAAGAGTTTACATGTTGAGTCTACCGAATTTGTGATTAAAGTATCGAACCCCTTAGGCAAGTATGTCCTAGTTGATAAAGTTTGCAAGAATTATCCTTTGATGACTCGGGGTTGCTGTTTTCTGGCTAATTTGATGCTTTTACCATTTGATGAATTTGATGTGATCTTGGGTATTGATTTGTTGACTCTGCATGATGCTATTGTGAATTATAGATGAAAGACTATTGAGTTGAAATGTCAGAATAGTGAAATTCTTCGAATTTAATCTGATGACTCGAGTGAGTTGCCTATTATGATATCGATGATGCTAGCATAGAAATATGTGAGAAAAGGTTGCGATGCTTATCTTGCGTATGTACTGGATACAAAAGTGTCTGAATCGAAGATTGAATCAGTGCCAGTGGTTTGTGAATATTCGAATGTGTTTCGAGAAGAGTTACCTGGGTTGCCACCGATCAGAGAGGCTGAGTTTGCTATTGAATTAGTACCGGGAACATCACCGATATCGATAGCTCCATACAGAATGGCTCCAACAGAATTGAAAGAATTGAAAGCTCAGTTGCAAGAGTTAACAGATAGAGGTTTTGCTCGACCTAGTTTTTCGCCCTGTGGTGCACCAGTTCTATTTGTAAAGAAGAAAGATGGATCGATGAGACTATGTATTGACTATCATTAGCTTAACAAGGTTACAATTAAGAATAAGTATCCTTTGCCGAGAATTGATGATTTGTTCGATCAGTTGAAAGGAGCAACAGTATTTTCAAAGATTGATCTGCAATCTGGTTATTATCAGTTGAGAGTTAAAGATTCGGATGTGCCGAAAACTGCATTCAGAACAAGGTACGGGCATTATGAATTTCTTGTTATCCCATTCAGATTAACTAACGCTCCTGCAGTTTTTATAGATTTGATGAATAGATTTTTCAGACCATATTTGGATAGATTCGTAGTTGTATTCATTGATGACATTCTGATCTATTCTCAAGATGAATCTAAACATGCCGAGCATTTGAGAATTGTATTACAAACATTGAGAGATAAGCAACTGTTTACTAAATTCAGCAAATACGAGTTTTGGCTCTGAGAGGTTGGATTCTTGGGACATATTGTTTCAGCGGAAGGCATTCGAGTTGATCCGAGTAAGATTTCAACAGTTTTTGACTGGAAATTACCAAGAAATGTATCCGAGGTCAAAATTTTTCTGGTATTAGCTGGCTATTATCGGCATTTTGTAAAAGGGTTCTCGATGATTGCTACACCGATGACTCAATTGTTACAGAAAGCTGTGAAGTTCGAGTGGTCCAAGAAATGCCAACAGAGTTTTGAACAGTTGAAAACACTGTTAACTGGAGCACCAATTTTAGTTCAGCCTGAGTCGGGTAAAGAGTTTGTGATTTTTAGTAATGCATCACTGAACGGTTTGGGATGTGTTTTAATGCAAGAAGGAAAAGTTATAGCTTATGCTTCTAGACAGTTAAAACTGCATGAAAATAATTATCCAACGCACGACTTAGAGTTGGCCGCTATTGTTTTTGTATTGAAAATTTGGCGACATCATTTATTCGGTGAAAAGTGCCATATTTTTACCGATCACGAGAGCTTGAAGTATTTAATGTCTCAGAAGGATTTGAATTTACGACAATGAAGATGACTTGAGTTGTTGAAAGATTATGAATTAGTGATTGATTATCATCGGGGGAAAGCGAATGTAGTCGCGGATGCTGTAGAAAATCTTTATTTGCTTTGTGGGCAATGAAAACACATTTAACCTTATCTGATGATGGTTCGATTTTAGTTGAGTTAAAAGTTAAACCAGTATTTCTTCAGCAAATTTGTGAAGTTCAGAAATGTGACAATGAATTGCAAGCTAAAAGAGTACAGTGCGAGACGACTGCTGATTTAGAGTATCAGATCGGATCCGATGATTGTTTGTTGTTCCGATGTAGAATTTGTGTACCTAGAAATTCTGAGCTTATTCAGAAAATTTTACACGAAGCACACAGTGGTTGTTTATCTGTTCATCCGGGGAGTACTAAGATGTACAATGATTTGAAACAGTTGTAATGGTGGTTGGGGATGAAACGAGACATTTCAGAATTTGTGTCGAGATGCTTGGTTTGTCAACAAGTCAAAGCTGAACATCAAGTGCCATCGGGACTACTACAGCCAGTAATGATACCAGAGTGGAAATGGGATAGAGTTACGATGGATTTCGTATCGGGATTACCCCTATCTCCGAAAAAGAAAGATGCTATTTGGGTTGTTGTTGATCGACTGACGAAATCTGCACATTTCATTCTATTACGTATAGATTTTTCACTTGAGAGATTAGCTGAATTGTACATCTCTGAGATTGTTAGATTGCACGGGGTGCCAGTTTCAATTATTTCGGATAGAGATCCGAGGTTTACGTCGTGATTTTGGAAGAAATTGCAAGAAGCTTTGGGTACGCGGTTGCACTTTAGTACTGCATTTCATCCCCAAACTGATGGTCAGTCCGAGAGAATTATACAGATTCTCGAAGATATTCTTTGTTGCTGTGTTTTAAAGTTTGAGGGCAACTGGGAAAAATATTTACCATTGGTTGAATTCGCGTATAACAATAGTTTTCAATCGAGCATAAAAATGGCACCGTATGAAGCTTTATATAGTTGTAAATGCTAAACTCCGTTGTACTGGATCGAGCTTAGTGAGAAAAATATTCACGGGGTTGATTTGGTCAGAGAGACCGAAGATAAAGTGAAAGTAATTCGCAACAGTTTGAAAGCAGCTTCAGATCGACAGAAATTGTATGCAAATTTGAAACGTAAAGACATTGAATTTCAAATAGACGACATAGTGTTTTTGAAAGTATCGCCGTGGAGGAAGATTCTTCGATTTGGTCAGAAAGGAAAATTGAGTCCGCGATTTATCGGACCGTATGAGATTATCGAGAGAATAAGGCCAGTGGCATATCGATTAACTTTACCGTTAGAGCTGGAAAAGATTCATAATGTATTTCATGTGTCGATCTTATGCCGATATAGATCAGATCTGTCACACGTAATTTCTCCAACAGAAGTTGAAATTCAACCTGATATGTCGTATAGCGAAGAACCGATCAGAATTCTGGCTCAAGAGATGAAAGAGTTGAGAAATAAAAGCATAGCTTTAGTGAAGGTTCTATGGAAACTTCACGGTGTTGAAGAGGCTACGTGGGAACCAGAGGAAGCTATGAGAAAATAGTACCCTAACCTATTTTCTAGTAAGATTTTCGGGGACGAAAATTCCTAAGGGGAGAGAGTTGTAACAACCCGTTTTTAGTCAAATCGGAACAGTGGTTTTGGGACCACAAATTTGAGGTCAAAATATTTATTTTATTATTATTTTAATTTCTACAGCATGATAGTATGATTGTGTAAAAATTTCGTTAAGAAATTTTATCATTTGAATGCTTAATTCGATAAAAAGGACTAAATCGCGTAAACTGTAAAAGTTGGGTTCCAATAGCTAAAGGGATATAATAGCTATAGAAATTTAAAGTGGAGGTCCTTATGTGGTAAATAGCCCATTAATGTGTTAGTGGATGATAATGGCTTGGCAATTTTGAAATTTGTGATAATTTTTAAGGTTAATTTTTGTAATTAGTAATTAAAGTTAAAATAAATAAAACAAAACAAATATTCATCTCTTCCATCTTTCTCCAACCAAAAATCCTAGGGCAAGAAGCCATTTTCATCCTTCATATTCGGCCAAGCTTGTGTGTGCAATTGGTGAGTGATTTTTGTTCCGTTTTTAATTATTTCTATGTTTTTTGAGTCGTAGTAGCTTAATCTAGCTAGCCCAGGGACTAGTTTGCAAAATTGTTAAAGGTTTAGGGTTTTACCATTGATGAATATCTATTTATTTTGATTTTTGATGATAGAAAATAAATAATTTTTGTTAGATAAACAACATTTGTTAAGTGATTTTGGTTGAAATTGAAAATTAGGGATTTATTTGTTAAATGTGTAAAATTCATGGTGAAATGTGTGAAATAATGAAAATTTTGGGCTACTATGGGTCTATAGGAAATTTGGCTAGCATGGGTATGGACTCAATTGCATGAATTTGCCTTTTTATGAGCTAGGGACTAAATTGTAAAGAAGTCTAAATTTTAGGGGCAAAAGTGTAAAATTGTCATAATATGAAATTTGGATTAAATTGAATAGAATGATAATTAAATAAGTTAATTTTTATTATATATAGATCAAGAAAAGCGAAGTTCAGAATTAAGATCGGGGGAAAAATAAAATAGTGGATTGATAGCTCGTTTCTCTCCGTATATATCCGAGGTAAGTTCGTATGTTAATAAGAATTAATGTAATTGTGTTTTAAATGCTTTATAATTGTATTATAGATGAATACGACCTTACGAAAATGTTTGAAGAAGGCTCGGCAATGTGAAATCTCGATTAAACCTTAGGAATAGATGGGATACAAGTGACATGTCATTAGGGGTTATTGTGTTTGAGTGCTAGTCCGTACGTTCTACCGGTGGCTGAGTTTTCCGGCATGTGTTGCGAATTCTCGTCAGCTTGTGTGAGCAGCACCGTGTAGTTATGTCTTGATCGTCAGCTTGTGTGAGCAGAACCGGTGATAGTTCGAGATGAGCATTTATATATGAGATATGAGATTGAGATGGTTTCGACCATGTATTGGCACTTAGGGTGTGAGATTCCCGAATATCCGATATTATTTCAAATGGTTCAACTGGTATATCGATGAATTGGAAGAGTATGAAATTGATACGAATTAGTACAAGTATGTATGTGAACTATACAATCATTGAGTCGAAAAAATTGATGAAACTCATGCCTAACCTTTGGATTGAGTATGTGTTAGGCTTTTGGATTTAAACTGAGTTGCATTATGTGATATTTAAGTACTTGAATTGTAGTTGAATGGTAAGTTTTACTTATTAAGCATACGAGCTTACTATGCTTTATAGCTTACTATGTTTACTTTTCTGTGTATTATAGTGATTTCGAAGCTTGCTCGGATTGGGAGTTGTTGGAGATCTCATCACACTATCCGGCTGTCATTTTGGTACTTTTGAACTTATGTACTTGGTTATATGGCATGTATAGGAGTTGTGGTTTATATGGCCTATAAGTTGGTATTGTATATAGCCAATTGATTTGGCTAGTAAATGATGTATGTTTTGGTTATGTGTATAGCCATATGATTTGGCTAATTTTGGTATACTTGATTATGTGTTTAAATGTGTAAATGACCTTTCGTTTTGTGGTATATATTTGCTTTGTGAATGCCTTATTGAGAACTGGGAATGCATTTAGCAAATGGTTGAATTTGTGATTGAATTTGCATGTTAAGTATTAGGCAAATAATGCATATTTGGAAGTGATCAATTAGGTGACTTCTTGAAGGTAATATTGGTATGTTTTGAATTGGCAAAATATAATGTTATGAGAATTATAGTTGTTGGTATTGGAATAGCATGATTTAGGCTTGGTTGAGATTGGTTTGAATGCATATTGATGCTATGTTATATGCCAGTTGACATGTTTAGGTGGATGGAAATTTGGGTGAGAAAGTTGGCTTGGAAAATAGCCTATTTTTGTCCACACGAGCAGAGACACGGGTGTGTGTCTCAGCCGTGTGTGACATACGGCTAGGTGACATGGCCGTGTGTCCCCTGGTACTTAATTAGAAATCAAGTTAGTATGCTCCACACGGCTCAGCACACGGGCGTGTGACTTGGCCGTGGGGCATAAGTCAGTATACCCTACAGTTTTAGCACGGCCTAGCACACGGCCTGGCACATGAGCGTGTGTGGCAATTTTGAAGGGTACACGGGCTAGTCACACGGGCGTGTGGTTAGCCGTGTGACCCAAGTCAAGGAGTTACACGGGGTCGAACACGGGCAGGGACATAGCTATGTGATCCCATTTCGAATGTTCACACGGCCTGTGACACGGGCGTGCCTTTGGCCGTGTGTGTGTCCCCTGTACTTTGAAAATTTTCTATGTTTTCCAAAATTTTTCCCAAGTTATCGGTTTAGTCTCGAACCACTTCTAATGTTTAATTTGAGCTTCGAGGGGTCATATTAGGGAAATATGATTGAATGTAAATGACTTTTATTTGGATATGAAAAATGTATGAGAAATGTATGTTTGTTTAATTAATAAGTTTGGTAATGCTCTGTAACCCTATTCTGACGATGAATACGGGTTAGGGATGTTACATATTATCATCCTTGGACACCCCAATTATGATAATTGACACTCAAAATTTCTCTCGACCCAGCTCCAAAGTAGGTCAACAAAACTGGACAACTCAACACAGTGGAAAGAGCCCAAACCATCCACTAAGGAAGGAATGAGCCCAAACCATCCATGGAGATGCCCAAACCATCCATGAAGACTTGGTAATCAGCCAATTCAACCACCAAATCAGCCACGAGGGAATCAAGCAACTCCTCCCTTGAATCAAGGACAAAATAAGGCAACATCCTTCCCAAAATATCAGTACTGTCCACCCACCTTCCTTAATTCAAGGCTAGCCACCTTCAAATAAAAAATCAAGGGATTTTAGACTAAAACTAGCTAGGAACATTGGATCCTCTCTAGTGTAAATAGGGAGCCTTTCATTATCACTAGGGCATCACTAATCATCCAACATTCATCGAAGCATCTTACTTCTCTCATTTTTTCATTTTTGTATTCTCTTTACATTTGAGAGAAAGTTGAATTAGCAATTCTAGAGTGTTAAAACTATCAAGGTCGTCCACTTGAGGAATAAATTTGCATTGGAGCAAAGGAGAAGAAATGAGGAAACAACCACGGGCAGTGTCATGGAGAACCACCAGATTCTACTTGGAGGTTTTTTTTTCTTTCCTTTAGTAATTATTTTTGTTATAAGTTGAAAAACATGATTGCAAGTTATTCTATTGCTTTTGATATAATAATGATGACTTAGCTTTGTTTATGTTAGAATGGTTGCACATTCTTGATTTATTTTGTTCATAACATGTTTTTAATGTTTTGTGCCTCAATTGATTATTCATCCAAATAAAATCATTAACATGTTGCTCATGCATAGTAAATGTTTGACTACATCTGAACTAGTTATTTAATCAGAATCGGATGGTAATTACTGGACACAGTATTTGAATGGTGTATGTTTGATAGTTTAATGATGAATTAGGTCAAATTAGTAATAATATCAAAAGGTATTTATTACCTTGCATAACTTTAGAGTTAATGTGATTAAAGTGTTTCAGTATAGACATATCACTGTTACTTCACATAATTTATAAGGAATGGTACTTTATAATATAATCTTTAGTTAAATATGACTTAAACATATGCATGTTGACTAACAGATAAACTGTAACAGTCTGATTTTGGGGCTAGTCAGAACCGTGGTTTTGGGACCACTAATTCGAGGTTGAGGAAAATTATTTTCACATTATTTTATGTGTTATAGCTTAATTATATGGATGTATGAAAATTTTGGTGCATTAATTTTGGTGATTTCATGCTTAATTGGGAAAAAGGACGAAATCGCATAAAGTGCGAAAGTTCCATTATACAAGGTAGAGGTGTCTAATAGCCATAGAATATGAAATTGGAGGTCCTTAAAGTGCAATTAGGCCATTATAAGTGTGTTGGCCGGCCATGTAGACAAGGGAGATGAGAATTTATTTTTGGTCAACATTTGGTGAAATTAGGTGATAAAAATGAATAAAATAAGATGAATAAAAGAAGCTATCATCTTTCACTATTCATCTTTCCTCTTCCACCGAAATTACTAACAAGAGTAAGGGTTTTGAAGCTTGAAATTTCAGCAACTCTTCTTCTCTACAAGTAAGTGATTTTGGTGGTTTTATTTGATAATTTTTGTACTTTTGGAGTCCCCAAAGCTTAAGCTAGCTAATTAGGGGACTATTTGAAAAAAATGATTGAAAGTTTAGGGACTTGCCATGAGAGAGTTTATATTGTTTTCTGAGTTTTTATGGAAGAAAATGAATGTTAGTGAGATGAGAAACAACTTTTGTGAAAGGAGTTATCATGAAAACACCTAGTTGGGGCTTAGTTGTAAAGATTGTAAATGTGCAATAAATGCATGAAATAAATGGTTTTGTGAGTTGTTATGAGGGGAATAAATGTTCATCTAGGCTTGTTTAATGAGGAAATGTGATGAAAAAAAATATACGAGCTTAGGGGCAAAATCGTAATTTTGCCATAGTATAGGGGCAAAATGGTCATTTTTGCCTAAGTAGAAAATTTGATGTATCATGAGTTTTATTGATTTAATGAGTGAATTTTGTTATTATAGATCAAGAAGAACGTGGAAACAACCTTGACCGAGGAAAAGTCAAGATTACGGGCTAAACCGCCAATTAACACATTGTGCACCGAGGTAAGTTTATGTGTAAACGATTCATTTCGAGTATACATGTTGCTAATAAATGGTGCAATGTATAAATGAAATTATTCATGAATGAGATGGATTGAATTCCATAAGATATTGAGTAATTCCCGTGTGAGTCAAATTATAGATTAATGGCGGGCTATGTGCGATACCACCGTAAATAATCTTAATGGTGGGCTAAGTGCGATACCACCTTACTATTCATTCACGATGGGCTGTGTGCGATACCATCGTTTATATTATCATTTGGTGGGCTATGTGCGATACCACCATAAATATTCTTGTTGGTGGGCTATGTGCGATACCACCCTATTATAGATTAATGGTGGGCTATGTGTGAAACCATCAGTGTTTGGTATTATCTCAATGATTAATTGAGAAATTGTTTAAGTGTTTGTTTCATGTGACTTTGTGTTGATAAGTGCAGGGAATGTATGCTATTAAAAATGAACATTGTGCTTGTTATATGGTTGGAATGTGGTAAGAGATGAAATGAGTAAGCATGACTGTGGAATGTGGATTGTTTTTGCTTAGTATACAATGCTATTTATTGATTAGCATATATATTTTGATGTTTATTGTTTACATGTAAACTTACTAAGCTTAAAGCTTACTCCCTTTCCTTTTTCCCTTATTTTATAGTGTCAAAGAGCCGGTTCGGGATACGAAGTTAATTGGAAGATCACCCACACTATCAGCTCATCTCGGTATAGTTAGACTTAGTATTTTCGAATATGGCATGTATAGGGGCTAGGCTTAGTGGAAATGTTTTGTTATTTTGGCCAAATGTGTTGGCTCCTTATAGACGAATCCTTTTGTATATGGCCATAGATAATGGCTCATTATTATTAATCCACGAAAAGATGAGGTTATTCATGGATGAGAATGGTGTATGATTGGGTCGTTTGGTCAAGAAAATGCATGAATGAATCAATGTGAGAAGGTGAATTATGCTAGAGTAAGTTAGGGTGATAAAAAAGCTTGGCAAATAGCCTTGTTCTTGTCCACACGAGTAGGCACACGGGCATGTGCCTAGGCCGTGTGTGACACACAGTCAGTCCCATGGATGTGTGGCTAGGCCGTGTGTCCCTTGCATGTTAGTATTACAAGTCAGTAAGCTCTGTAGTAAACACACGGGCAGAGACACGGCCGTGTGTCTCAGCCGTGTGGAAGGCACGGCTAGGGACATGGGCGTGTGCCTAGGCCGTGTGAAGTCTGCACCTAAATTTGGAATTTAATTCTCCACACGGTTGAAGGACACGGGTGTGTGACTGGCCGTGTGATGCAAGTCAGAGGCGACCACGGGCCAGACACACGGGCTTGTGACAGGCCATGTGATGTAAGTCAGTGTCAACCACGGGTGTCGAACACGGGCGTGTGATATGTGACACGGGCGTGTCCCTCCCTCCACACGGGCGTGTGGACTATTTGGAGAAAAAATTTCCAAGGTCTTCTGGAGAGCTTCAAAGGAATTAGATTTGATTCTGAACCATTCCTAAACCGTGAATTAGGTCGTGTAGGCTTGTTTAAGATGTGCTATCAAAAGTTTTAATTGGGAATAGAAAGTCAGGTTTGATTGTTTGCTTATAAGTCTAGTAATGCCTCGTACCCTTTTTTCGGCGTTGAATACGGGTAATGGGGTGTTACATAAACATAGGACTTTGACAGAAGCTTATGACTAAAGATTCTAAGTTAATAAACAATTGAGTTGCCATAGATTTTCCCAGGACATTTATTAAACATTGTTGTGAATTAATTAAGTTGAGGAGTGTAATTATTCTAGCTCATTCATGTCATCGTTATTAAACCTTGTGAATTGCTGCTCCATTTTACATTTGCATCTTTTTAGTTGATTAGTTAATTCCTACTTCACACTTATCTATTTTCTCATCACCATATTGTTAGTTTAGAATTTCACAATATTTGCATATGCAGTCCCGTTGAGACTATACTCTTACTCATTACTTTATTACTTGTTTTCGATTGTGTACACTTGCACATGTTTCGAATAATTTCGTGACAAGTTTTTGGCGTCGTTGTTAGGGACTGTGTTTTAGTAATTATTTGTGAAATTGAAATTTTGCAATTTGCTTTAAATTTATTTCATTTTTATTTTTACTAATTTTCACTATTTTCATGTGATAATGGATCCTCTACGACAAAATCAAAACCAATGAGGTTTTTACAACACTTATAATTTGGTCTTTGTTGCTGATGACAGAGACGGTCCCATCCGGCAATATGTCGTGCCTTTATTCAATGAACTCAATTCGAGAATTGTAAGGCCCAAAATTAAGGCTTCTCAATTTGAATTAAAGTCGGTTATGTTCCAAATTTTGCAAACAATAGGCCAATGTAGTGGATTGCCTACTGAATATCCATATTTACACCTCCACTTATTCATGAAATTAAGTGAGTTATTCAAGTTAGCAGGAGTGATTGAAGACGCTTTGAGATTGAAATTATTCCCATACTCATTCATAGATAGAGGGTGAGCATGGTTGAATTCTTACCACCTTATTCAGTATCAATATGGCAACAATTGGATGAACGATTCTTGATGAAGTATTTTCCACCGAGTAAAAATGTCAAGCTCAAAAATGAAATCTCAACGTTTCAGCAACTCAAGAAAGAATCTCTCTATGATGCATGGGAACGATTCAAGGAGCTGTTGCAAAAATGTCTTCATCATGACATTCCTCACTATATTCAGTTGGGGATTTTTTAAAATGGTCTCAATGCACATACAAGACTGGTGGTAGACGCTTTAGCCAATGGAGTTGTTCTTTCGAAATCATACAACAAAGCTTATGAGATCCTTGAAAGAATTTCTAGCAACAATTATCAGTGGCTGACTAGTCAAGTAGCCACAGGAAGTAGAGTAGTCGAAGTTCATGAAGTTGATGCACTTACATCTTTAGCAGCCTAGGTATCTTCTATGACTTCAATGTTTAAGAACTTTACTGCTAATGGTTTTAATGATAACATGTCAGGTCAGCAGCTAAGCCAATTTGAACATATTTCCTGTGTTTATTATGGAGATGGTCACATGTTTGAAAACTGCCCATCAAACCCAAAATCCATTTACTACATAGGTAACCAAAATTAGAATAGAAGTGGGTCAGGAATGCAATCAAATTAATACAATCCTTCATGGCAAAGTCATCCAAATTTCTTATGGAGCAATCAAGAGGTCAGTCCTAGAAACTCCTATAAGCAATCTTGACCAAACCAACCACAAGGGTTTCTTCAGGAAGTTTAGAACCCTCCACCCACTGAACCTTCAAATAGACTTGAAAATTTGTTGAAGGCATATATGGAAAAGAGTGATGCCCTAATTGAAATCCAAGCAATGACACTGAAGAATTTGGAGAACCACATGGGACAGCTAAGCAACGAGCTCAAAAGCAGAACCCAAGGTGGTTTGTGAATCGACACTGTAAATCCGAGGAATACATGCAAAGAACTGTGTAAAGCTATCACATTAAGGAGTGGAAAGGTGTTGGAACCCATGGTTGTTGAAGTTGAAGATGAGCCTGTTGTAACTAAAAATCGAGAGGAAAGTCAACCAGATGTTGAAAGTCCCACAATGCAGAAGCCTGCTTCTGTGACCTTTACTGAAGCATAAGCACGATAGAATAGTCCTGAAGGTTCAATGCCCACAACAAACATAGATACATCTGTATCACAAAAATATTGTCCCGTTAAGGTTAAAACTCCACCACCTCATTATCCATAGACATTCTAGAAGCAACAACAAGAGGCACAATTTAAGAAATTCTTAGATGTGCTCAAATAGTTACATATCAACACGCATCTTGTGGAAGTTCTGGAGCAAATGCCGAACTATGCCAAATTCATAAAAGACATCCTCTCTAAGAAAATAGGATTGGGGGAATTTGAAATAGTTGCCCTGACAAAAGAATGCAACGCATTTTTGCAAGACAACTTGCCACTGAAAATGAAGGACCCAGGGAGTTTTACCATACCTTGTTACATTGGAAACTCATATTGCGGATTGGCTTTATCCGATCTGGGAGCAAGTGTAAACTTGATGCCCATGTCTATATTTAAGTAATTGGGCATTGGAAAGGTTAGACTGACAACTGTTACACTTTAACTGGTAGACCGATCGATAGCACATATGGAGGGAAAGATTGAAGATGTTTTGGCACGTGTTGACAAATTTATTTTTTCGCTGACTTTCTTATTTTGGATTTTGAAGAAGATAAAAACGTCCCTACCATTCTGGGAAGGCCATTTTTGGCAAATGGTAGAACATTGATATATGTCCAGAAAGAGGAACTCACTATACGAGTACAAGATGATCAGGTAACCTTTAATGTATTCAATCTATAAAGTATCCTGATGTAGGTGAGGAACGTTCTTCAACATCCGAGATGGAGTCGCTTATCCCTACAAATTAGGGTCTTGCATTAGCAGACGATCCATTGAAGCGTATCTTAGCATCTGACTCGTCAAGTAATAATGACGAAGGTAAAAATCTAACTTTGTTGGAAACTAATATGAAGGAATTCATTCCAAAGCCCCGATTTGAACCAGAGAAGTTAATGTTTCCAATTTTAATTGGAATCCAGGAAATAGAGTTACCTATGAACTTGAAAAGGCACAAAAGGACATCGGGTGGCATATTGTTGATACTCAAAGTAACAGTTCTTCTTCATATATACACGGGAGATAGCCAAAAGTTGATGAAGAAGAGTCCAATAAAGGTCAGAGAAGATGGACCCAAACTCGAGTATTTGATCTAGGGAAACTCAAGTCCCAGTGGTTAGGATCATTTACCACCGCCAACATAATTTTGGCTAGCAAGCGTCAGTGGAGGTTGAAAAAATCTCGAGTATTTGATCCAGGTAAAACTTAATTTTTGATGGCTAGAAAATTCCACTACCAATCAAGCCTTTCCTTATGAAAGTAAGATTAAGGTAAGTGGTCAGTGGTTGAAACATTGCTGGACTGGTGAATTTGAGTGGAAAATTTTTTGACTGATTTTTATGTTGAAAGGCTGCTAATTTATTTAAATATATATTTATGAGCAGCCCATAAATAAATAAAATTAGTTATTTTGTATCTAATATATAAAAATATGTAAATAAATAATAAAAAAGGAAATCCCTAATTAGCTTAACTTTTGACTTAGATAAAATTAAGGTTTTAATTTTAATTATCGTGTTTCTTTTCTTTTTCGTTTCCCTTGTTTTTTTTTCCAACCGTCATCAGTCCCATCTCCTTCAAAGCCACCTAAAACTGTTGCCGTCTCCTTGCACCATTAAGGCGCCACCCTTCTCTCCACCTTCAGGCATCATCACCTAGCCTTCCCCATCCACACCGCCACCTTCATCAGCAGCCTGCTACACCAGCCACGGCAGCCAAACCGTTGCACCTTCCTTCATCACCCCGTTACTATCGCACATGTCGTCGTACCACACCGCCATCTTGCGACACCATCTTCAAACAAAAAATATTTTTCCACCATCCGTAGGCACTATAATATTATCGGCAACATCCATATGCTCCCCTCCCTTGTCGCAACCCAGTCAAACCGCTAGTAGTAGCAACCCCTTGTATCAAAAATAAATGACAGCCACCCTAACTGACTAGATCTTCTTGCACATAAAAAAAATATTATGTCTTGGAAACAAAAAAGTTTGAATATTCAAACTGATGACATCCAACCTTGGTTCCAAAATCTGGGTGTAAGAGCAAGATATATTATAATCTTTGAAAAAATTGATGCTCCTAGATAAGGGTTTCCAACTTGCTGGTAATAATGATGTCGATGGGCTGATATTCATTCAGGAAATCATTGATGAACGGGGATGAAAAGTATTTTGTGATGTCCGAAATCTTTCAGATGAAGGTATTGTTCGGGAATTTTATTCTCATTTTAATCTGTCTACAATAATAGTATTGCAAGTGTGAAAAGGGGAATTGTTTCTAACAACATCAGTCAACAATGGCCTGTTTGATTTGCCTAAAATTGAGAATGATGATTACTTGGCCCTATGCAAAGATGTTAATGCGGAAACAATTCAAGATGTTTTGAGAGTAGTCACAATTCATGGAACTAAATGGAAGACTTGAGCCAAGGTACTCGTTATTGTTGGAGGGAATTTTTTACCTGAGAGGCAAAGGTATGGTACTACTTTATTCAGACCAGTGTTCTACTTGTGATGCATAGCTTAACTATTTTGATGGAACAAATGTTGCTCTCATATTACATACTGATCGAAAAATTGATTAATGTGGGGAAAATAGTCCTTAAAGAAATTCAAGAATGTGTAATCCTCAAAATTAAAATTGATTAATGTGTAGTTCTTCCGTGCTATAATTTCTTTGATATTTTAATTTTTTTCGGTATTTTTTGGAGAAATTATATTTTGATACTTTTCAAAAAATGATTTGTAACGCCCCAAATTTGGGCTTAGTAGAATTGGGCCCATTGGGCCCTGGGAATGGGAGCGTTTAAAATTTTTGGGAATAAGAGAACGACACTAGTGCAAGTTGGACCTATTAGGTGAGTGATTTTGGAAGGTTAGGGGGCTTCCATGAAGTCCCGGGTTCAAACCTGGGCTTTAGGAAAAAAATTGGTTTTAGGGAATAAAGCCCTGGTGGTAAGTAAGTAGGCTTTAAGAATAAATTGTGGGAAAAAAATGACACAAAAGGAGTTGTGGTCTAGTGGAAAATGGCGCCACATGGGTGACAAGAAAGTGACGCCATAGAGGAAGCAAGGGGTCCAAGGTTCAAGTCTTGCCGCTTGTAATTCATTTTTGTTTTTCTTTTAAATGAACTTAGACTTTGGCCCATAGGCTTATATTTAGTTGCGCATGATCTAAGTCATAAAAGGAGCTTGTGTTGTGGTGGCATGTAGCGTCTGGAGCATAGGAGAGGGCAAGGGTTCGAATCTCATGTCACGCAAGGGAGTGTTTATTTTGCGAATTGGACGGCCAGAATTTGTGTTGGATTTAAACTCTGCTGAAGGAGGGATCCCACATCGGGAAGCTAGCATGAGGATAGGTAAGAAGCTGGCTTTAAATAGAGCAAACCATGAGGAGAGTAAGCATACCTTCCTTGGCTTAACCCTTTTGCTTTGTGGCATGCTCGTTTGGGTTAGGTGTTGGATCATTCATTGATCTGTATACCGTTAGGTCGCGGTGGTGGTGACCGAAGTTGATCGACACACCCCTTGGGGGTCAAGGGTGCGATCATTGTTGGCTTCTGCGTAGAACAGTGTTCGGAGCGCAGATTAACTTCAGATTCCTATCATGTGTGTATTTCGCACTACTCTAGCTGTAGAGCAGCAAATGCCGAAATACCGGTCACACGGCGATGGTAGCCACACGAGCGTGCGAGCGCACGTGTGGGAGCTTCGACGCGATAGTTGAGGCCATCATGAGTGTTCTTGTGGGTTTAGGCTATTTGGGCCACGATGGGTCGAAAGGGGCCATGTGGGCCCAATACGCCCGTGGGCCCATATGAATAAATTGTATGATTGTGTAGTAGATATTGGACTGGTCTATGTGAATCTCATATCTGTGGCTAGATTTGGGCTAAATGGGTCACACGAGCGTGTAGGCCCATTTGGGCCGAGAATGGGCCCTAGGCCCATTCGCATCGTTATCTCTGTTTAGAATACCCTTGGTTTACAAAATTACTGAAATACCCTTGGTTTACAAAATTACTGAAATACCCTTGGTTTACAAAATTACTAAAATACCCTTGGTTTACAGAATTACTGAAATACCCTTGGTTTACAAAATTACTGAAATACCCTTGGTTTACAAAATTACTGAAACACCCTCAACTTGTAAAATTACCGAAGTACCCCCAGTTTGTACAATTTCCAAAATACCTCAGTTTGGAGAATTACCGAAATACCCCCGATTTACAAAATTACTGAAATACCCTCAATTTGCAAAATTACCAAAATACCCTCAGTTTGTAAAATTACCAAAGTACCCCTAATTTACAAAACTACCGGAACACCCCCGATTTGTAAAGTTACCAAAATACCCCTGATTTGTGAAAGACCCCTGTAGGGTAGAATTACCGAAATACCCCTGTAGGGTAGAATTGCTGAAATACCCCTGTAGGGTAGAATTACTGTAATACCCCTGTAGGGTAGAATTACTGAAATACATCTGTAGGGTAGGATTATCGAAATACCTTTATAGGGTAAAGTGACTATTTTGCCCTTGCGGGTAACTGACTGATTAGGACTATGATTGATCTAACTGTGAATGTATGACTATGTTTTAACTGATTTGACTGGGATTATATGGCTGAAATGTTTTCAATATGTGTGTAAATGACTATTTTTTAGCATGGCCATTTTGCATACACGTGTAATGATTGAGCATGACATACACGACATATTGCATGGGGTTGGGTTTTATGATTTGGAGGAAGTACCATTATAGTGGCATCGCCACATTTACCGTTATAGTGGCATCGCCACATTTACCGTTATAGTGGCATCGCCGCGTAATCTGATTATGGCTCTGTGCCAACCTAAATATGGCTCTGTGCCATCTGGATTATGGCTTTGTGCTAATCGTATTTACCCGTGGCTGTGTGCCTAACTTATATATTGATGACTCTGTGTCAATCATAATTACCCGTGGCTGTGTGCCGGTTATATTACCGTAGCTGATGGCTATGTGTCGATCTTATTACAGTTACCGATGGTTATGTGCCAATTATGAGATCGTTACTGAAGGCTTAAAGCCGCATAAATACTACCAGCTAGGCTGCACCATTGGAGAGTTTGGCTGGGTGGGTCGACATGGTCACCACATGGATAGTTTGGTTGGTACGGGTGGAGAGTTTAGTTGGTATGGGTTGGGTTACATGTCCATTGCATTGTTATGATATAGGGTTTAGGCCCAGATATTTACCGAATAGGGCTTAGGCCCAGATTGTTACCGAATAGGGTTTAGGCCCAGATTGTTACCGAATGGGGCGTAGGCCCAGACTGTTACCGTAATAGGGGATTACACACTGAGTTTCGTAAACTCACCCCGTTTTTAACTGTGCAGGTAATACCCAGCTTTAGGAGGATCGGTGCTGTGAGGGACTTGGAGATGGCCACACACTGCTTATGTTTTCCGTTTTGATTACTTACATTCTAGTATTTTGATTTGGGTTGTAAAAAGGCCTTGTAAGTGAAGTTGTGGGTTTTTTGTCATGGTTTTATAATTGCTAGAAGTAGAACATGGTTTTCCAAATTAACTACTGTTTTTCAAAATATCATGCTTCTGCAACTGTTTATATCAGACTTTCGCAACAAACAAGGGTTTAAAAATAATAATATTTTTGCAAGGGAATGGCTTGAAGCAAATCTTGTTTTGTTAATAAGCAACGAAAATCGGGATTTTTAAACGGTAGAAGGTTTTAAATTGAAGAAGGGTTTTCAATGAAAACATGGTTTTCGAAAAACACCTTAATGTGACACGCCAGATTCGGGCCTAACTTCCAGGCCGGTTTTGGGGTGTTACATGATTCTTCCATAAAGGTGTGTTTAAGCGAATTTTTGCTCAAAATTTAATTTTTGCATAATTATGTTAACTCTGGTATGTATGAAATCCTTTTATTTTAAGTATTTTTATGTTAACTAAGTTATTATAAAAATGCAAACCTTAGTAATTGTGCATAAGGTCAACCATGAAATTTTTTAATTCCCTACAAAAATTAAGCATGCATGAAGGATTAAGTCTTTAGAATTGACTTAGAAATTTCCTTGAGGCGAAAACCTAGGAGGCATAACAATTTAAAAATGATTTAGGAAAACTTTTGTTTGGATCGTTTGAGCATTTCTAGCCTACCTTATTAAAATTATCTGTTGAAACCCAATTTTGAGCTGATTGGCCTATTTCTTTTACAACATTGCATTAGTGAACTATCCCTTATTTAAAATTACTTATCTTTATTTTTTCACCAAACCTTAGACTCAACTTTTTTTAGGGCATTTTTGTGTTTAAGTTTGGGGGAGTTAAAAGGAGTTATTGGGTGCTTACTTTAATGCTTGGTGTGTTTTTATGCTCGGTAAAGTATCCTATTTTCTAAAAAATCAGCTGTCCGAAGAAAAGGATACTCATAAGCACATACTTCCAAAAGTGAAAAAAAGGAAGAACTGAGTACTTTAGGGGGGGAATTGTATTCTAGAGGCTCAAAGTAAGCTAAGTTTTAGGTTCTCTAGCCTAAAAATATCTATCTCTACCTTGAACCAAGCCCCATTACAACCTTGTTTAAGACTTATTGGTTTAAAATTTTATGCTTACTACATTAGTGGAGAGGAATTACTAAGTTAAACATAAAAAGACAAAATTTAACCCTTAGGATTGTTGCTTAGCTTAATCAAGGGAAACATAAATTTATTGGAAAGAACTTAGTGCACAATCATGAGGAGAAGACATTATATTCATGAGTTCAATTAGAACTTTAACACTTGAAAGAAATTGGATGATATATGTACTTAGATTACAATTTTTCAAAATTTATTTTTGAGCATAAATTTTCTAAAGCATGGCCAAAATGGAGAATTAATTTAAGTGTGCTGAATTTATATATTTTAGCATTTGTCTAAGGTCATTACTTGGGACGATCAATGAATTAAGTTTGGGGGTATGATTACTTCAAAATATATAGTTATTTTAAGACCTTTTTACTTACAAATTCATTCAAGTCTAGGGTGTTTAATAAAAAAATTTATTGTAATTGTTCTAATTTTTTGTTATAGTCATATTTATTTGGAATAAATCATTTTGGTAATTTTATGTGCTAAAACAGGTATTTTCAGCCATAAAAGTGCCTAGAGAACTCAGAAGCGGAAAAGGACTGAAATGCACACATTGTTGCCTAATATTGTAGCACCTCTGCAGTATAGGACCTACATGATGTGGGCTGATATATTATCATCCTTGGACGCCTTAATTATGATTCCTCTTGACCCAACTCCTAAGTGGGTCAACAAAATTGGACAGCCTAACAAGTTGGAAAGAGCCCAAACTGTCCACTAAGGAATGAAAGGGCCCAAACCATTCATGGAGATGCCCAATCTGTCCATGAATACTCGGCAATAAACCAATTAAACCACCAAATCATCCATGAGGGAATGAAGCAAGTCCTCCCTTGAAATAAGGAGAAAATCAAGCTACATCCTTCCCAAAATAGCATGACCGTCCACCCACCTTCCTTAATTCAAGGTCGGTTACCTTTATAGAGAAAATCAAGGGATTTGAGGCTAAAAATAGCTAGGGGATGTTGGAGCCTCTCTAGTATAAATAGGGAGCCTTTCATCATCATTGGGGCATCACTCAATCAACCAACATTCAGCGAAGCATCTCACTTCTCTTATTTTCTCATTTTCGCATTCCACTACACCTGAGAGAAAGTTGAGTGAGGAATTCTAGAGTGTTAAAGCTATCAAGGCCGTCCACTTGAGGAATAAATTTGCATCAGAATAAAGGAGAAGAAATGAGGAAACAACCACGGCACGAAGAACCATTGGATTGTACTTGAGTTTTTTCTTTCCTTTAATATTTATTTTTATTCTAAGTTGAAAAACATGATTGCAATTTATTCTATTGATTTTTATTTAATAATGATGACTTAGCTTTGTTTATGCTAGAATGATTGCACATTCTTGATTTATTTTGTTCATAACATGTTTTTAATATTCTGTGCCTCAATTGATTATTCATCCAAATAAAATCATTAACATGTTACTCATGCATAGTAAATGTTTGACTACATTTGAACTAGTTATTTAATCAGAACCGGATGGTAATTACTGGACACGGTATTTGAATGGAGTATGTTTGATCTTTTAATGATGAATTAGGTCAAATTAGTAATAATATCAAAAGGTATTTATTACCTTGCATAATTTTAGAGTTAATGTGATTAAAGTGTTTCAGTATAGACATATCACTGTTACTTCACATAATTTCTAAGGAATGGTACTTTATAATATAATGTTTAGTTAAATATGACTTAAACATATGCATTTTGACTAATAGATAAACATAGGACTTCGACAGAAGCTTATGAATAAAGATTCTAAGTTAATAAACAATTGAGTTGCCATGGATTTTCCCAGGACATTTATTAAACATTGTTGTGAATTAATTAAGTTGAGGAGTGTAATTATTCTAGCTCATTCATGTCATCGTTATTAAACCTTGTGAATTGTTGCTCCATTTTACATTTGCATCTTTTTAGTTAATTAGTTAATTAGTTAATTCCCACTTCACACTTATTTATTTTCTCATCACCATCTTTTTAGTTTATAATTTCACAATATTTGCTTATATATATTCCCTGTCAAGACGATACTCTTACTCACTACTTTATTACTTGTTTACCACTGTGTACACTTGTAACATCCAGATCTGGTGGGTTTAAGTTACCGTGTAGGTATGAAGTAACCTATTGGTGAAATGTTGTCTGCCTAAATGCCTCTTTTGGCGAATAGAATGGGCGTATAGTAATCATCAGGACTGTAAGTAAGGAATTTATTTCATAAATTTGACTATGTGAAAAGGAGGATTTTATTTCAGAGTATCTATAATATGAGTTATCACCAAAGGTATAGTACGCCTAGTTAGTCTGAAGTACTCTGCTAGTTAATTCATAAGGAAATCTGGTTAGGAACCACTTGGATAGACTGATATGATATTTATTATTAAGATCCTCATTTATGCTCTCTTCAGAAATTGTAGACCATTAAGAAGGAAAAACTCTGAATTCAAATGACACTTGTTGAATCTCTGTAAGTGAGTTAAGGTTGTATATATATATATGTAAGAATAAGAGTTTCGGAGGGAGGTTCTTTTTCCTGATTATGTTATTTACTAGTTCCTCTACTGTGATTTTGTAACACCCCTAACCCGTAACCATCGTCAGTTTAGGGTTAAGAGGTATTACCGAACAATCAGAAACATTTATGAACATTTCGCATCATAAAGTATAACATCGTCAAATCATAATAGAATACAAGCTTATAGTCCCTTAATGAGGTCTACGAGACCTTAAACATGCATTAGAGAGGGGTTGGGACTAAACCTGGATCATACAAAAATTTTCCAAAAATCAAACATTTTTCAAAGTTACAGAGGTCACACGCCCGTGTGGGCAGGCCGTGTGCCTCGCACGGCCATAGACAGGCCCATATACCCGAGCCGTGTCAAAACAGGGCATACATACTGACTTGTCCTCACGGCCTGAGACACGCCCGTGTGGCTCACCCGTGGTCAAGCCTAACTTGCATCACACAGCCACACGGGCTTGACCACGGGTGTCCTCACACAGCCTAACTTGTCCTCACACAGCCTAACTTGTCCTCACACAGCCACACTAGCCCGTGGTCGAGCCTGACTTGTCTCGAATTACAACCACGAAGGACACGGTCGAGCCACACGCCCGTGTGCTCGACCGAGTGGGCAATTATAGGTAATTTGCAAGGCCAAAATGCCACCCACACTTTGGGCTTACCCTACAAGCACATACAAGCATCATTCCAAACAGTTATGGCAACCAAAACATATCAAATTGACCATCTTTTCTACCCATTCACAAACATTTCAAACACAATATCTTATGTGTCATTTAGCTCAACTAAATCACAAGCATTTCTAAGCATGTTTCATCCACAACTTACCACTATAATGTGACATCTTCTCATCAATAACATACCAACTTTGCATCACAAAACATAGATCAATATTACCATATGCACATCCATTAACAAGCCATATCACATAACTTTTATACACCTTTCAAAACATAACCATTTCAACTAGACTATACATGCCATACTTAATATCTATACATATTCAAATTTAACCCATTTATTCACCAAATCCTTCAATTCAATCCAAAAAACACATTTAGGGCACTTTACAAATTAGCCCTCACATCTTCACATTTTAACATTTAAGTCCCTATTTCACAAAATCACAAAATACACATAATTTGCTTGTACCCATGCTTAGCCAAATTTTCATATGCTTCATACAAGTCCATACATTTTATTTATTTCACATTTTAGTCCCTTAAAATATTATTTTCACAAATTAGTCCAAATTACTCAAATTCATCAAAAGTCCAAAGACAAAACATGTTAATCTAACACATATATTTCATATTTCATCAACTAACATCACAAAGCTCAAGCATTCATCAATGGCACTTTTCAAAATCATCATCAAATTCCAAAATTAAAGCATGGGTGTTGTAGTACTCAAAGCAACGATTACAAAAACGTAGAAATTATCAAAAACCGAAGCAAAACATACCTTAATCTAAGCACTTCAATGGCCGAATGTTGAAGAAGCTTAAAACCCTTTCTCTTTTCTTATTTTAAGCATACAAACAACGAAATTAATTCACATAAATTTCACACATACCAATTCACATGCTATAGACTCAGAAAATAATATTAAAATATTTTTTGACTCAGATCTGTGGTCCTGAAACCACTATTCCGACTAGGGTCTAAATCAGACTGTTACGATTCTCCCCTCTTAGGGATTTTTGTCCCCGAAAATCTTACCGTTAAACAGATTCGGATATTGTTGTCTCATAGTATCTTCAGGCTCCCACGTAACCTCTTCCACTCCGTGTCGATGCCATAGAACTTTTACTAATGAAATCTTTTTATTTCTCAACTCTTCAATCTCACGAGCCAAGACACGAATCGGTTCTTCTTCATAAGTCATATCGGATCGGATTTCAATCTCAGATGGAGAAATCACATGTGATGGATCAGATCTGTATCGTCTAAGCATTGACACGTGAAACACATTATGAATCTTTTCTAGTTCTGGTGGCAACAACAATCTGCATGCAATAGGCCCAATTCATTCGATGATCTCATACGGCCCGATGAACCTCGGACTCAATTTGCCTTTTCTGCCAAAATGAAGTATTTTCTTCCACGGAGACACTTTCAAGAACACTTTATCACTGATCTCAAACTCGATATCTTTTTGTTTCAAGTCTGCATAGGATTTCTGATGATCAGAGGCAGCTTTCAGACTATCACGAATCACAAATCACTTTCACTTTCTGTTCAGTTTCTTTGATCAAATTAACCCCGTGTATCTTATATTCACTTAACTCGGTCCAATACAAAGGTGTTCGACATTTAAGTCCGTACAAAGCTTAATATGGTGCCATTTTGACGCTCGAATGAAAACTATAATTATACGCAAACTCAATCAACGGCAAATATTGTTCCCACGTACCATTAAACTCAAGAATGCAACATCTCAACATATCCTCGAGAATCTGAATAATCCGCTCGGATTGACCATCCGTTTGTGGGTGAAAAGCTGTACTAAAAAGTAATTTAGTACCTAAGGCCTCTTGCAGTTTCTTCCAGAATCTTGAAGTAAACCTCGGATCTCTGTCAGACACAATAGATAGTGGCACCCCGTGCAATCTCACAATATCAGAAATATAAAGCTCAGCTAATTTATCAAGCGAGTAATCAAATCGCATCGGAATAAAATGGGCTGATTTCGTCAATCTGTCCACTACGACCCAAATTGCATCTTTCTTTCTCAGAGTCAATGGCAACCCTGAAACGAAATCCATCGCTACTCTATCCCATTTCCACTCAGGAATCATTATCGGTTGTAACAAACCAAATGGCACTTGATGTTCAGCTTTAACTTGCTGACAGACTAAACATTTCGAAACAAAGTCAAAGATGTCTCATTTCATACCAGGCCACCAATAGAGTTGCTTCAAATCATTGTACATTTTTGTACTTCCCTGATGAACAGATAAGCAACTATTATGTGCTTTATTCAAGATCAATTAAATCAACTCAGGGTTTTTCAGAACACAAATCTGATCTCGAAACCTCAAACAATCATCAACATCAACTAGAAATTCAGAATCAGAGTTCAAATCACACTGAGCTCGTTTAACTATAATTTCATCATCAATCTTCTGAGCATCACAAATTTGCTGTAAGAACAACGGTTTCGCTTTCAACTCAGCCAAAACTGAACCATCATCAGACAAGTCTAAATGAGCATTCATCACACATAATGCAAACAATGATTTTTGACTCAATGCATCAGCAACAACATTTGCTTTACCCGGATGATAATCTATCACAAACTCGTAATCTTTCAACAGCTCTAACCATCGTCTTTATCACAAATTCAAATTTTTCTGAGTCATCAAGTATTTCAAGCTTTTGTGATCCGAAAACACATGGAATTTTTCACCGAAAAGATAATGTCACCAGATCTTTAAAGCAAATACAATCACAGCTAGCTCAAGATCGTGTGTCGGATAATTCTTTTCATGCGGTTTCAATTGTCTCGAGGCATAAGCTATAACTTTGCCTTCCTGCATCAAAACACATCCCAGTCCGTTCAATAAAGCATCACTAAAAATCACGAATTCTTTACCCGATTCTGGCTGTACCAAAATTAGAGCTTTAGTCAAAAGGGCTTTCAACTGATCAAAACTTTTCTGACATTTATCGGACAATTCAAACTTCACATCTTTCTGAAGTAATCTCGTCATAGGAGTTGCAATCATCGAAAAGCCTTTTACGAATTGTCGATAATAACCAGCAAGTCCTAGAAAACTCCGAACTGTAGACACATTTCTTGGAGGCTTCCATTCCAAAATAGCTGATATCTTGCTCGGATCAACTCGTATACCAGATGCTGACACAATATGCCCCAGAAAACTAACTTCTCGCAACTAGAACTAACATTTTCTGAACTTCGCATACAATTGCTTATCTCGCAAAGTTTGTAACACAATTCTCAGATGTTCAGCATGCTTAATTTCATCTCGCGAATAAATTAAAATGTCGTCAATGAATACAACAACAAATCGATCCAAATACGGTCTGAAAATTCTGTTCAACAGATCCATAAAAATGCCAGGAGCATTGTTTAGTCCGAAAGGCATAACTAAAAACTCATAATGTCCATACCTCGTTCTGAAAGTAGTTTTCAGAATGTCTGAATCTTTTACTCGCAACTGATAATACCCCGATCTCATATCTATCTTTGAAAACACGGTGGCTCCTTTCAGCTGATCAAACAAATCATCTATTCTAGGCAGAGGATATTTGTTCTTTATTGTCACTTTGTTTAACTGACGGTAATCAATACACATTCTCATCGTGCCATCTTTCTTTTTCACAAATAGAACGGGAGCACCCCAAGGCGAGAAACTCGGTTGTACAAATCCTCTATCGGTTAACTCTTGTAATTGTGACTTCAACTCTTTCAATTCTGTTGGTGCCATCCTATACGGAGCTATCGAAATAGAAGTTGTTCCCAACATTAAATCAATACTGAATTCAACTTCTCGTATCGGAGGTAATCATGGTAATTCTTTAGGAAATACATCAGGGAACTCACAAACAACTGGCACAGATTCAACTTTCTTTTCATTCACTCTCGAATCAATCACATAGGCAAAATAGGCTTCACAACCCTTTTTTACATAACTCTAAGCTTTCATCACTGATATCACAGCCGGTAATCCATACAAATCATTAGATTCAATCCGAACTATTTCATCATTCTGACATCTCAAATAAATGGTCTTCCGTTTGCAGTTCACAACAGCATCATACAATGTTAGCCAATCCATACCCAGAATTATATCAAACTCATCAAAAGGTAATAGCATCAGATCAGTTGGAAAACAGATATTTCGAAACATCAACGGACAGTTCTTGCATACTTTGTCAACCAGAACACTTTTACCTAAGGGTTCGATACCCTAATAACAAATTCAGTAGACTCTACAGGCAAAGTCTTACTGGATACTAAGTTCATGCATACATACGAATGAGTAGACCCTGGATCTATCAATGCAATCACAGAAGTATCATAAAGAGTAAATGTACCCGTAATAACATCTGGAGACGAAGCTTCCTCACGAGCTCGAATGGCATACGCTCTGGAAGGTGCTCTAGCTTCAGATCTCGCAACTGTATCTCTCATAGTTTTTTGACTACCACTGACATTTCTTGTGTTTCTTGAAGGTCTACCCCTAGCAGAAACATTATCTGACTTTAGATTCTGTATAATTTCTTGTTCAACTGATTCAGGGCAGTCCCGGATGAAATGATCTAATAATCCACATCTAAAATAGGCTCGGTCATTCAATCTACAACTACCTAAATGTCTTTTACCATATTGCTTACATCCAGGTCACTCGGATCGAACATTTCCCACACTAGCCACCGAAGTTACTGGAGCTTTGGAGTTCGACTGTGATCTAGCTCGATCTCTGTTCGAATGTCCCAGATTAGCCTTTGAACGGCTATGCTCATCTCTAAATTTCTTTGATGCAGACTGAAATGATTTGCTTGAGAATCTCTTTCTCACATCTCTAGCTTCAGACTCAGCTTTTCTTTTATCTTTCCCAAGTGCCTCAGCTTTACATGCTCGATCAACAAGCACAACAAATTATTTTATTTCTAGAATCCCAACTAGAAAACAGATGTCTTCATTCAAGCCGTCTTCAAACCATTTACACATTATCACTTCGGTTGAAACACATTCCCGGTCATATTGACTTAATGTCACAAATTCTCGTTCATACTCAGTGACAGTCATACGACCCTGTTTCAATTCCAGAAACTCTTTTCGCTGTTGATCTATAAATCTTTGGCTGATATATTTCTTCCGGAACTCAGACTGAATGAAATCCCATGTAATCCGTTATTTTGGAACAATAGAAATCAAAGTCTTCCACCACTGATAAGTTGCGTCTCGTAACAAGGAAACGACAGATTTTATGCATTCTTCAAGGGTCAATGACATTTCATCAAACACTAAGATTGTGTTCTCGAGCCAAAACTCAGCTCTCTCAGCATCATCATCACTAGTGGCCCTGAACTCTTCGGCCCCATATTTACAGATTTTTTCGACCGGAGGCTTATTTAACAGATTTAGATTCATAACCAGAGGTACAACAAAAGTCTGAGGAGGATTGGGCGGAGGCAGAGGTTGTGAAACAGCCGGATTTATTCTAACGTATTGAGTGAACCACTCATTCATCAATTGAAAGAAGGCTTGTTTAGCCTCACCTTCCTGATCGCTAGTAGCCTGTCTCAAATCAGATGGCACTGTCCCTTGAACGGAAGCAGGCGCATTACTTTCGACATCGTCAGCTACAGCTCTTTCCGGATCCATTACTATACGAAAAACACATTTTATACGTTAGGATTCATCACACTATCACAATTCTTTTATATGGCATGTATAGCTAGACTCTCACACGCTACGTTAGTCCTAGAATCGACTAAACCATAGCTCTGATACCAATCAAATGTAACACCCTAACCATCATCAGTTTAGGGTTAAGAGGTATTACCGGACAATCGAAAACTTTTACGAACATTTCGCATCATAAAGTATAACATAATCAAATCATAACAGAATACAAGCTTATAGTCCCTTAAGGAGGTCTATGAGACCTTAAACATGCATTAGAAAGGGGTCAGGACTAAACCGGGATCATAAATTTTTTTCCAAAAATTAAACATTTTTCAAAGTTACAGAGGTCACACGCCCGTGTGGGCAGGCCGTGTGCCTCGCACGGCCTCAGACACGCCCATGTGCCCAAGCCGTGTCAAAACAGGGCATACATACTGACTTGTCCACACGGCCTGAGACACGCCCATGTTCTTCACCCGTGGTCGAGCCTGACTTGCATCACACGGCTAGTCACACGCTCGGGTGTCTAGCCCGTGGTTGAGCCTGACTTGTCTTAAATTACAACAACGAAGGACACGGTCGAGCCACACGCCCGTGTGCTCAACCGTGTGGGCAATTATAGGCCATTTGCAAGGCCAAAATGCCACCCACACTTTGGGCTTACCCTACAAGCACAGACAAGCATTATTCCAAACACTTATGGAAACCAAAACATATCAAATTGACCATCTTTTCTACCCATTCACAAACATTTCAAACACAATATCTTATGTGTCATTTAGCTCAACTAAATCACAAGCATTTCTAAGCATGTTTCATCCACAACTTACCACTACAATGTGACATCTTCTCATCAATAACATACCAACTTTGCATCACAAAACATAGATCAATATTACCATATGCACATCCATTAACAAGCCATATCACATAACTTTTATACACCTTTAAAAACATAACCATTTCAACTAGACTATACATGCCATACTTAATATCTATACATATTCAAATTTAACCCATTTATTCACCAAATCATTCAATTCAATCCAAAAACACACATTTAGGGCACTTTACAAATTAGCCCTCACATCTTCACATTTTAACATTTAAGTCCCTATTTCACAAAATCACAAAATACACATAATTTACTTGTACCCATACTTAGCCAAATTTTCATATGCTTCATACAAGTCCATACATTTCATTTATTTTACATTTTAGTCCCTCAAAATATTATTTTCACAAATTAGTCCAAATTACTCAAATTCATCAAAAGTCCAAAGACAAAACATGTTAATCTAACACATATATTTCATATTTCATCAACTAACATCATAAAGCTCAAGCATTGTAACACCCCAAACCTGGCCTGAATGTTATGACCGGATCTAGAGTTCCTGTTTCAAATCTCAAGATTGAAAATCTTGTGATCATTGGTAGACTTATTTTCAAATCAAAACTTTGAAAGTCCAAATTCCCGTTTTTCGTTGCTTGTTAACAAAAGAAGTTTACTCGAAGTAATACCCTTTCAAAGATGCATGTATTATCTTGCATCTTAAAAACCGTGTCTATTTCAGAAATTCATTTTAAATAGTTGCAAAAACGTGATATTTTAAAAACGGTTATTATTGTTTTAAAAACCCGTGCTAAATAAACTTGCAATAATTAAAGAAAACCCAAATAAAAGTTAAAGCAAAACCAATGGCCTTCTTACAGAAAATACTAACCCCAAAATTAAAGTAAAGTAAACCACAGAAAAATAACTAAATTAACTTGACGGTGCATATGGGACGTGTGGCCACCACGAGTCCCTCGCGGCTCCAAATCCTCTAAGGCTGGGGATTACCTGCACAGTTAAAGGAAAATGGGTGAGTTACGAGAACTCAGTGTGTAATCCCCTGTTACAGTCACAGTATGGGCCCAAGCCCATGTCAGAATCAGTTCGAGCCTAAGCCCCAAAATCATGGTAATGCAAACAAAAATGCCACCCAACCCAATCCAACCATCACACCACCCGTACCAACCCTACACACCATATGGGGACCAAGTCAACCCACCCAGCCCTACACACCAATAACGCACTCATTTGCTAATATAAATGCACGAAGAGAGCCGCGAATAACGATATACGTATTGAGCCACTAAAATCGATGATATCGTGGCGAGCCACTGAATCAGTATAACGTGGCATAGCCACCAGTACAGTACTTCCTCCAAAAGCATAACCCAACCCAATGCAACATGTAGTGACATATCAAAATGATGTATGAGATAAATTACCCTCATAAACAATTAAACAGATTACACATACAACACTAGATCTACCTCTAGGGGTATAATGGTCATTTGGTCGGTTGGGGGTAAAACGGTAATTTACCCCTCGGGGGGTATTCCAGTAATTTCACCCAACGAGGGCATTTCAGTAATTCACCCTTTAAGGGTATTTTTGGTAACTTTACCCGCAGAGGGTATTTCAGTAATTTTACCCATCGAGGGTATTTCGGTAATTCACCCACTAAGGGTATTTTGGTAATTTACCCTATAGGGGTATTTTAGTAATTTGGCCACCTAACGGCCTATCCGGAGGCCCACTGTCGCCTCGAGCGACATAGGTTCCCTTTTTGGTCAAAACAGTGTAGTTGGGCCTAAAGTCTAATTTCGGCCCAAACGGGCCCACACGCTCGTGTGGCCCATTCTTCTCGTTTTTAGCCTCAGTTTTACAGACTTCGCAGTCGCATCAGTCATTCAACAATTTTCCATCGGTCTTGCTCATGTGGGCTCATGAGCCCATTGGGCCCACTTAGCCCGTTTCGGCTCGATAAGGCCCATTACGACCCCAGATTCACGAGAGTGTTCGTGACACTTTCAATGATCTACCGCCATCAGTAGTGGCTCGATTTATCACTACGAGCGCTCACACGCTCGAGTGATCTTAGTTTTCGGTATTTCAGCTTTTTGGAATTTCAACTTTTAGCCGATTCATAGATCACAGCAATAGCAGTTAAAGCAGAGGTGTGAGATTACACACCTTGATTTCGAGTTGTGTTTCCCAACACTTCCAAGGCACCTATAGTGATAGTTGACAAATAGTTAGACTCAACCCTTGATAACCTTAACATTGAAACACTTTACTAGACTAACCACACTTACCACGAATACGATCTCCTTCAGCGCACCAAATAATCGGCCCTATCCCTTTGCTACGAAAATCGCGCCCCTAACAATATTTGACGAGTCAAGAGAGTGTCAGTTAACACTCAACATTCGGCCCCCCATAGAGGAGAGACCGAAGCCTTCACGAATAAACATAAGCGATCTAACAATAATCGAGTTACCAGAACTACTAGCCTTATTACCCCCTTACCAAAACACCACAAGAACGACAGTTGTTCCACAAGAAGTTCGGCCCTCACCACAGAGAACAAACGAGATGTAGGAGGGTGAGTAGATCCGACCTAGACAACAAGGAGTCATGGTTATAAGTTTCGGCTCAAGCCGAACAAAGAGAAGGAAGAAGAATAAGATAAGAGGGAAATAAGACATTACCTATGACCCGAGAAGAACCGAATGGGAAAGGGAGGTTCGGCAGCAACGAGTAATTACCACGAAATATTGATGGGGTGAAGAAGAGAAAATGGAAGAAAAGATGCTTAACGATTCTATGAATGGCTACAACAAAGAATGTAGAAAAGTAGAGGAAGTAGAGTTTAATTCGGCAGAAGTCAAGAAGAGAAAAGAAGCAATTGCACGAACCCGAAAAGCTTGAGAACAAAATACCTCAAAACGCAAAAACTCTCCAAAAGAAACCAAAGAAATTAGGCACACCCAAAAGCCAAGAAAAGTTTTGCTTTCTACACTTACACCAAATGACTGAAAATGCTCTCCAAGACCCCTCTTCAGCCGAAATTCCCCTTAGCTAGACCCCCACTTTCGGCCAACACATCCCACACCCCTAAACTCCTTGCTTTTCTCCGCTTTTTCCTCCTACAATTCCTCTCCTTCATCCATTTGAACCGGTTGACCAATTCTCCAACTCCCATTGAAGAGTTTGATCCAAACTTTGCTTCCTCCACTCTCCTGGCACAAAATAAAACCTCTATTTTGCAAACTGTGGGATTCGAACCCCTTCCCTCCTTGCTCTCCACTTGACGCCACACCATCACACCACATGCTCATCTTGTGTTTCAAAACACACAAAATTTTACTTAAGTCCTGCTTCCAACATCCCCCTCCACTAAAGGGCCATAAACAAAAATTTCTCAAAGGCTCTGACTCACTCCCAGGCCTCCCTAGAACCCCCAAACACACTCAAATAACCTGCTGAGCAAGGACAACATGCAATTATGCAAAAATTTATAACCCCTAATTTTTGGGATGTTACAATTCTACCCCTTTAAAGAAATTTTGGCCTCGAAATTTACCTGGTCAAAAGAGATGAGGGTATTGATGTTGCATTGCCTCCTCAGGCTCCCATATGGCTCCCATAACACTCAACATTCGGCCCCCCATAGAGGAGAGACCGAAGCCTTCACGAATAAACATAAGCGATCTAACAATAATCGAGTTACCAGAACTACTAGCCTTATTACCCCCTTACCAAAACACCACAAGAACGACAGTTGTTCCACAAGAAGTTCGGCCCTCACCACAGAGAACAAACGAGATGTAGGAGGGTGAGTAGATCCGACCTAGACAATAAGGAGTCATGGTTATAAGTTTCGGCTCAAGCCGAACAAAGAGAAGGAAGAAGAATAAGATAAGAGGGAAAGAAGACATTACCTATGACCCGAGAAGAACCGAATGGGAAAGGGAGGTTCGGCAGCAACGAGTAATTACCACGAAATATTGATGGGGTGAAGAAGAGAAAATGGAAGAAAAGATGCTTAACGATTCTATGAATGGCTACAACAAAGAATGTAGAAAAGTAGAGGAAGTAGAGTTTAATTCGGCAGAAGTCAAGAAGAGAAAAGAAGCAATTGCACGAACCCGAAAAGCTTGAGAACAAAATACCTCAAAACGCAAAAACTCTCCAAAAGAAACCAAAGAAATTCGGCACACCCAAAAGCCAAGAAAAGTTTTGCTTTCTACACTTACACCAAATGACTGAAAATGCTCTCCAAGACCCCTCTTCAGCCGAAATCCCCCTTAGCTAGACCCCCACTTTCGGCCAACACATCCCACACCCCTCAACTCCTTGCTTTTCTCCGCTTTTTCCTCCTACAATTCCTCTCCTTCATCCATTTGAACCGGTTGACCAATTCTCCAACTCCCATTGAAGAGTTTGATCCAAACTTTGCTTCCTCCACTCTCCTGGCACAAAATAAAACCTCCATTTTGCAAACTGTGGGATTCGAACCCCTTCCCTCCTTGCTCTCCACTTGACGCCACACCATCACACCACATGCTCATCTTGTGTTTCAAAACACACAAAATTTTACTTAAGTCCTGCTTCCAACATCCCCCTCCACTAAAGGGCCATAAACAAAAATTTCTCAAAGGCTCTGACTCACTCCCAGGCCTCCCTAGAACCCCCAAACACACTCAAATAACCTGCTGAGCAAGGACAACATGCAATTATGCAAAAATTTATAACCCCTAATTTTTGGGATGTTACAATTCTACCCCTTTAAAGAAATTTCGGCCTCGAAATTTACCTGGTCAAAAGAGATGAGGGTATTGATGTTGCATTGCCTCCTCAGGCTCCCATATGGCTTCCTCTGAACCGTGATTATGCCACATAACATTGACTAACGGAACAAACTTCCTTCTCAGCACCTTAACATCACGATCCAAAATCTGTACCGACTCCTCTTCAAATGTTAAATCAGATCTTACTTCGATCTCCTCCACCGGCACTACATGAGAAGGATCCGAAAGATAGCGCCTCAGCATAGAAACATGGAATACATCATGTATTCGGCTTAACTCAGGAGGCAGCTCAAGCTGATAGGCGACCGATCCAACACGTTTTACTATCCGGTAAGGTCCGATAAATCTAGGGCTCAGCTTGCCCTTCCGCCCAAACCTCAGAATCTTTTTCCAAGGGGAGACTTTCAAGAAGACAAAATCTCCCACCGAGTATTCAATCTCTTTACGCTTTAAATCAGTGCTGTGCTGAAATCCAACCTTGTACCTAGAGCTTCATGTAACACTCTCCAGAATCGTGATGTGAATCTAGGGTCCCTGTCTAAAATGATAGACACTGGCACCCCATGTAACCTCACAATCTCTGCCAGATACAACTTCGCCAACTTCTGCAACGAGTAATCGGTGCGAACTGGTATGAAGTGGGCCAATTTAGTCAGCCGATCAACAATTACCCACACCGAATCCTTCTTAGTAGGCGTCAGGGGTAGCCCACTAACAAAATCCATGGTTACCCTCTCCCACTTCCAAAGTGGAATCTTAACAGGTTGCAGTAGTCCTGAAGGCAGTTGATGTTCCGCCTTGACTTGCTGGCATGTCAAACACTTGCTTACAAAATCAGTCACCTCACGCTTAAGTCTTGGCCACCAATACAATTCACGTAGATCTCGGTATAATTTGTTTCCACCAGGATGCATAGCGTAGGGGCTATTATGCGCCTCCCGCAGAATCGACTGCCTTAAGTCAGAGTCCTTCGGTACATAAACTCTTCCACGGAAACATAATACCCCTTCACTATTTAGCCCAAAATCCACAGTCTCTCCCTTCTTCACCTGTTGGAACCGAGAAACCAATGACTTGTCCAATAACTGCTTCTCTTTAATTTGATTAATCCAAGTCAGTTTTACTTGTAGTTCTACCAACAAACTACCATCCTCAAATAGACTGAGGTGAGCAAACATTGCTCTTAGATCAAACACAACCTTACGGCTCAGCGCATCTGCCACCACGTTAGCTTTTCCCGGATGATACTCGATCGAGCAATCATAATCCTTCAACAACTCTATCCATCTCCGTTGCCTAAGATTCAACTCCTCTTGGGTAAGGAGATATTTAAGACTCTTATGGTCGGTGTAGATGATCGACTTTTCCCCGTACAAATAATGTCTCCATATCTTTAGTGCGAACACTACCGCAACTAATTCCAAGTCATGAGTGGGGTAATTCACCTCGTGCGGCCTAAGATGACGAGATGCATACGCCACCACCTTCTCCTCCTGCATCAGCACACAACCCAAACCCGTGTGCGATGCATCACAGTAGACAATGAATTCTTTTCCAACCTCTGGCTGTATCAATACCGGGGCTTCAGTCAGAATCTTTTTCAACTTCTCAAAACTCTCCTGCTTTTTATCAGTCCAAACAAATGGTACCCCCTTATGCAATAACTTAGTTAGGGGTGCAGCAATAAATGAAAACCCCTCAACGAACCGTCTATAGTACCCAGCCAGACTCAGAAAACTTCGGATCTCCGATACTGACTTTGGTGGCTTCCAATCCAATACAGCCTCAACTTTCCGAGGATCAACTCTAATCCCCTCTGCAGACACAACATGACCCAAAAATGTCACCTCACGCAGCCAAAACTCACACTTGCTGAACTTGGCATAAAGCTAATTTTCCCTCAATATCTGCAGAACAATTCGGAGATGTGAATCATGCTCCTCCTCAGTTCTTGGATACACCAGAATATCATCTATAAATACCACCACAAACCGATCTAAGTAGGGTTGGAAAACTCGGTTCATCATATCCATGAAAGATGTTGGTGCATTCGTTAACCCAAACGGCATGACAAAAAACTCGTAGTGTCCATAACGAGTCCTGAATTCGGTCTTGTACACATCTGCCTCCTTAACCCTTAAGTGATGGTACCCCGATCTAAGATCTATTTTAGAGAAATTCGCTGCTCCTTGCAGCTGATCAAATAGGTCGTCTATTCTTGGTAAGGGGTATTTGTTCTTAATCGTCAAATTATTCAATTGACAATAATCTATACACATGCACATCGACCCATCCTTCTTCTTCACAAACAGTACCGGTGCTCCCCACATAGACACACTCGGTCGAATGAATCCTCGATCCAGAAGCTCTTGGATCTGAGCCTTTAATTCTACCAGCTTCTTCGGTGCCATCCTATAAAGGGCGATAGACACCGAAGCTGTTCCCGGTAGAAGCTCAAAGCCGAATTCGACTTCACGGATTGGTGGCAACCCTGGAAGCTCTTCAGGGAATACATCCGGATACCCCTTTACTGTCCTGACATCCCCAACAGACAAACCCTTAGTATCAGATGTGCTGATATAAGCTAGAAATGCCTCACAACCTTTGCAAACCAGCTTTTCGACCCTTAACGCTATGATTACATTGGATAGATAATCCCTTCGCTCTCCTATCACAATCACTTCCTCGTCCTCTGAAGACTTCAATACCATACGCTTAGTAGTGCAATCCAAATTTTCACGGTGCTTCACTAACCAGTCCATGCCTAGAATGAGATCAAGCTCGCCAAACGGCAGTTCCACCAGATCTGCCAAAAAGACAATCCCTTGAACCTCTAAAGGCACATTTCTAAACAACTTATTCATTACAGCAGACTGTCCTAAAGGACTAATCACTGACATTTCTCTATCAGCAAGTTCGAATTGTATACCCAAAGTTCCCGACACAGTACATGCAACATACAAGTGCGTAGACCAAATATCAATCAAAGCTATAAATGGTACATCATGAATGAGGAACGTACCAGTTAAAACATCAGGTGCGTCGCCATCCTCACGACGCCAAGCAGCATAAACCTACCCTGGTTGTCTCGCCTCTGTGTTACCAGCACCTCTGCCCGGTGCTCCGCGACCTCGTCTAAACCCATTTCCCCTTCAGGCTGGACCACGGCCTCTCGGTGGCTGCTGACCACCTCTCCCTGGCTGAACATATCCCTGACTCGCAGCTTGCATCTGACCCGGCCTCTGCGTACAGTCTCTAACCTTGTGATCTCTAGACCCACATCTGAAGCACGCCCCAATTCTTTTCCAACATTCACCCTAATGAGATAACCCGCACACAGCGCAAGGTTGCGGTCTGCCAGCAACCATCGGAACTCCAGTTCAGACCAGCCCATCAAATCTAGGCCTCTTATGAAATCCATCTGAAGAACTTGAAGGGCTAAAATATCTCTTGTTCCTGCCCCTTTCCTTCTCACGGCTTTGACGCTCAGAGCGTTTCACATCTTCGGTAATCTTAGCCTTCTTGACCAGAGCAGCGAAGTCTCTTTCCCTCTGCGGGGCTATCAATACCCGCAATTCATCCCGAAGACCATCCTCGAACCGCATGCAGCGCTCATATTCTGTTGCAACTATACCCCGAGCGTACTGGCTCAAGCGCAGGAACTCTGCCTCATACTCCGCCACAGACCTATTCCTTGAACCAGATTCAAGAATTCCTTTCTCCGGGCGTCCACATAACTTGCCCTGACATACTTTCCTTGGAAGGCCGCTTTGAAGAAATCCCAAGTCACACGGTCAGCTTGCATACCTTCACTCACTGTAAGCCACCATTGGTATGCCTCATCTCGCAGTAGGGACACTGCTCCTTTCAGTTTTTTTGCTCCACTGTGTAGTCTAGGTCATCCATGATCCGCTCAACTGCCTCCAACCAGTATTCTGCCACATTCGGGGCTACACCCGAGATGCCCCTGAAAATTTCAACCCCATTTGACCTTAGTCACTCAGAAATTAACCCTCGGGCCACTGACCTAGTACTTGCTCCAGCCACCCTTTCCAGAACCCGTAACATTGCTTGGGACAAGGCATCATCCCCTCCTGCTTGGTCATGAGACCCTGTTTCAGTCACTGGTGATGCCGGTGCTTCCCTTTCAGGCATATGTCCCGAGGCTGAGGACCCAGCCCTAGCACCCCGGCATCTACCACGGCCACGTGTACCCCGACCGCGACCCCTTGCGCTCATATCGATGTAGCGTGTTTTCTGATTAAAAAGTTTTATGAATCAGCTTGTAGTTCTCATGATTATTAACAAGTGTTTTATGAAAAACAGTAAATAGAGTTTTTTTCGCAGATCGAGTTTACTACCATTTCAGTCTCTATAGTCTTAATTTCTATAGCTAAAAGTTTCAATGTACTACTACTATCTCTAGTAGTTTCTCAATACAGTCATTTCATCATATAATCAAGTGTAGAGTAAAGAAACTTACGGATTCAGTGCCAGAGACTCAGTGTGCCACACGTTCAGTGATATCACTACTTCCCTAAACAAAAATTTAAATAGATTTGAAAAACTTCAAAACCCATTCCACAGTCGAGTTTTGTAACCTGGCTCTGATACCATTAAATGTAACACCCCAAACCCAGCCTAAACGTTATGACTGGATCTAGCTTGCCACATCAGGTGTTGTTGAAAACCTTGTGATCATTGGTAGACTTGATTTCAAATCAAAACTTTGAAAGTCCAAATTCCCGTTTTTTGTTGCTTGTTAACAAAAGAAGTTTACTCGAAGTAATACCCTTTCAAAGAAGCATGTATTATCTTGCATCTTAAAAACCGTGTCTGTTTCAGAAATTTATTTTAAACAGTTACAGAACATGATATTTTAAAAACGGTTATTATTGTTTTAAAAACCCGTGTTAAATAAACTTGCAATAATTAAAGAAAACCCAAATAAAAGTTAAAGCAAAACAATGGCCTTATTATAGAAAATACTAACCCCAAAATTAAAGTAAAGTAAACCACAGAATAATAACTAAATTAACCCCAGTGCATATGGGACGTGTGGCCACCCTGAGTCCCTCGCAGCTCCAAATCCTCTAAGGCTAGGGATTACCTACACAGTTAAAGGAAAAGGGGTGAGTTACGAGAACTTAGTGTGTAATCCCATGTTACAGTCACAGTATGGGCCCAAGCCCATGTTAGAATCAGTTCGGGCCTAAGCCCGAAAATTATGGTAATGCAAACAAAAATGCAGCCCAACCCAATCCAACCATCACACCACCCGTACCAACCCTACACACCATGTGGGGACCAAGTCATCCCACCCAGCCCTACACACCAATAACGCAATCGAGCTGCTAATATAAACGCAGCAGAGCTGCCAATAACAGTATACATGGCTGAGCCACTAAAATCAGTATATCGTGGCAGAGCCACTGAATCAGTATAACGTTGCATAGCCACCAGTACAGTACTTCCTCCAAAAGCATAACCCAACCCAATGCAACATATAGTGACATATCAAAATGATGTATGGGATAAATTACCCTCATAAAAAATTAAACAGATTACGCATACAACACTAGATCTACCTCTAGGGGTATAATGGTCATTTGGTCGGTTGGGGGTAAAACGGTAATTTATCCCTCGGGGGTATTCCAGTAATTTCACCCAACGAGGGCGTTTCAGTAATTTCACCCTTTAAGGGTATTTTCGGTAACTTTACCCACCGAGGGTATTTCAGTAATTTTACCCATCGAAGGTATTTCGGTAATTCACCCACTAAGGGTATTTTGGTAATTTACCCTCTAGGGGTATTTCAATAATTTGGCCACCTAACGGCCTATCCGGAGGCCCACTGTCGCCTAGAGCGACATAGGTTCCCTTTTTGGTCAAAACGTTGTAGTTGGGCCTAAAGTCCAATTTCGGCCCAAACGGGCCCACACAGTCGTGTAGCCCATTCAGCTTGTTTTTAGCCTCGATTTTTTGGACTTCACAGTCGCATCAGTCATTCGGTAATTTTCCATCGGTCTTGCTCATGTGGGCTCGTGAGCCCATTGGGCCCACTTAGCCCGTTTCGGCTCGATAAGGCCCATTACGACCCCAGATTCGCGAGAGTGTTCGTGACACTCTCAACGATCTATCACCATCACTAGTGGCTCGGTTTATCACTACGAGCGCTCGCACGCTCGAGTGGTCTTAGTTGCCAGTATTTCAGTTTTTTGGAATTTTAGCTTTTAGCCGATTCATAGATCACAGCAATAGCAGTTAAAGTAGAGGTGTAAGATTACACACCTTGATTTCGAGTTGTGTTTCCCAACACTTCCAAGGCACCTATAGTGATAGTTGACAAATAGTTAGACTCAACCCTTGATAACCTTAACTTTGAAACACTTACCACGAATGCGATCTCGTTCAGCGCACCAAATAATCGGCCTTATCCCTTGGCTACGAAAATCACGCCCCTAACAATATTTGATGAGTCAAGAGAGTGTCAGTAAACACTCAACATTCGGCCCCCCATAGAGGAGAGACTGAAGCCTTCACGAATAAACATAAGCGATCTAACAATAATCAAGTTACCAGAACTACAAGCCTTATTACCCCCTTACCAAAACACCACAAGAACGACAGTTGTTCCACAAGAAGTTCGGCCCTCACCACAGAGAACAAAAGAGATGTAGGAGGGTGAATAGATTCGGCCTAGACAACAAGGAGTCATGGTTATGAGTTTTGGCTCAAGCCGAACAAAGAGAAGGAAGAAGAATAAGATAAGAGGGAAAGAAGACATTACCTATGACCCGAGAAGAACCGAATGGGAAAGGGAGGTTCGGCAGCAACGAGTAACTACCACGAAATATTGTTGGGGTGAAGAAGAGAAAATAGAAGAAAAGATGCTTAACGATTCTATGAATGGACACAACAAAGAATGTAGAAAAGTAGAGGAAGTAGAGTTGAATTCGGCAGAAATCAAGAAGAGAAAAGAAGCAATTGCACGAACCCAAAAAGCTTGAGAACAAAATACCTCAAAATGTAAAAACTCTCCAAAAGAAACTAAAGAAATTCAACACACTCAAAAGCCAAGAAAAGTTTCGCTTTCTACACTTACACCAAATGATCGAAAATGCTCTCAAGACCCTCTTGGTGAAAATCCCTTAGCTAGACCCCCCACTTTCGGCCAACACATCCCACACCCCTCAACTCCTTGCTTTTCTCCCATTTTTCCTTCTACAATTCCTCTCCTTCATCCATTTGAACAGGTTGACCAATTCTCCAACTCCCATTGAAGAGTTTGATCCAAACTCTGCTTCCTCCACTCTCCTGGCACAAAATAAAACCTCCATTTTGCAAACTGTGGGATTCGAACCCCTTCCCTCCTTGCTCTCCACTTGACGCCACACCATCACACCACATGCTCATCTTGTGTTTCAAAACACACAAAAATTTACTTAAGTCCCGCTTCCAACATCCCCTTCCACTAAAGGGCCAAAAACAAAAATTTCTCAAAGGCTCCGACTCACTCCCAGGCCTCCCTAGAACCCCCCAAAACACTAAAATAACCCGCTGAGCAAGCACAACATGCAATTATGCAAAAAATTATTACCCCTAATTTTTGGGATGTTACAATTCTCCCCCCTTAAAGAAATTTTGGCCTCAAAATTTACCTGGTCAAAAGAGATGAGGGTATTGATGTCGCATTGCCTCCTCAGGCTCCCATGTGGCTTCCTCTAAACCGTGATTACGCCACAGAACCTTGACTAACGGAACAGACTTCCTTCTCAGTACCTTAACATCATGATCCAAAATCTGTATCGGCTCCTCTTCAAATGTCAAATCAAATCTTACTTCGATCTCCTCCACCGGCACTACATGAGCAGGATCTGAACGATAGCGCCTCAGCATAGAAATATTGAATACATCATGTTTCTGGCTTAACTCAGAAGGCAGCTCAAGCTGATAGGTGACCGGTCCAACACGTTTTACTATCCGGTAAGGTCCGATAAATCTAGGGCTCAGCTTGCCCTTCCGCCCAAACCTCAGAATCTTTTTCCAAGGGGAGACTTTCAAGAAGACAAAATCTCCCACCGAGTATTCAATCTCTTTACGCTTTAAATCAGCGTAAGACTTCTGCCTATCAAATCTTTCCTTTAACCGATCCCAGATCAATTTGACTTTCTCCTCAGTTTCAGAAATTAACTCTGGACCCATTAGTCGCCGCTCACCCAATTCTGTGCAACAAGTAGGGGTACGACACCTACGACCATATAACGCCTCGTACGGTGCCATCTGAATTCTGGATTGGTAGCTGTTGTTATAAGAAAATTCTGCTAAGGGTAGATAATCTTCCCAACTGCCCTTGAACTCAATCACACAGCTTCTCAACATATCCTCCAAAATCTGTATTACCCTCTCTGACTGACCATCAGTCTGCGAATGAAATGCTGTGCTGAAATCCAACCTTGTACCCAGAGCTTCATGTAACACTCTCCAGAATCGTGATGTGAATCTAGGGTCCCTGTCCGAAATGATAGACACTGGCACCCCATGTAACCTCACAATCTCTGCCAGATACAACTTGGCCAACTTATGCAACGAGTAATCGGTGCGAACTGGTATAAAGTGGGCCAATTTAGTCATCCGATCAACAATTACCCACACTGAATCCTTCTTAGTAGGCGTCAGCGGTAGCCCACGAACGAAATCCATGGTTACCCTTTCCAACTTCCAAAGTGGAATCTTAACAGGTTGCAGTAGTCCTGAAGGCAGTTGATGTTCCGCCTTCACTTGCTGGCATGTCAAACACTTGCTTACAAAATCAGTCACCTCACGCTTAAGTCTTGGCCACCAATATAGTTCACGTAGATCTCGGTATAATTTGTTTCCACCAGGATGCATAGCGTATGGGCTACTATGCGCCTCCTGCAGAATCGACTGCCTTAACTCAGAATCCTTTGGTAAACAAACTCTTCCACGGAAACATAATACCCCTTCACTATTTAGCCCAAAATCCACAGTCTCTCCCTTCTTCACCTCTTGGAACTGAGAAACCAACAACTCATCCAATAACTGCTTCTCTTTAATTTGATTAATCCAAGTCGATTTTACTTGCAGTTCTGCCAACAAACTACCATCCTCAAATAGACTGAGGCGAGCAAACATTGCTCTTAGATCAGATACAACCTTACGGCTCAGCGCATCTGCCACCAGGTTAGCTTTTCTCGGATGATACTCGATCGAGCAATCATAATCCTTCAACAACTCTATCCATCTCCGTTGCCTAATATTCAACTCCTTTTGGGTAAAGAGATACTTAAGACTCTTATGGTCAGTGTAGATGATCGACTTTTCCCCGTACAAATAATGTCTCCATATCTTTAGTGCGAACACTATCGTAGCTAATTCCAAGTCATTAGTGGGGTAATTCACCTCGTGCGGCCTAAGATGATGAGATGCATACGCCACCACCTTCCCCTCCAACATCAGCACACAACCTAAACCCGTGTGCGATGCATCACAGTAGACAACGAATTCTTTTCCAACCTCTGGCTGTATCAATACCGGGGCTTGAGTCAGAATCTTTTTCAACTTCTCAAAACTCTCCTGCTGTTTATCAGTCCAAAAAAATGGTACCCCTTTATGCAATAACTTAGTTAGGGGTGCAGCAATCAATGAAAACCCCTCAACGAACCGTGTGTAGTACCCAGCCAGACTCAGAAAACTTCAGATCTCCGATACTGACTTTGGTGGCTTCCAATCCAATACAGCCTCAACTTTCTGAGGATCAACTCTAATCCCCTCTGCAGACACAACATGACCCAAAAATGTCACCTCACGCAGCAAAAACTCACACTTGCTGAACTTGGCAAAAAGCTGCTTTTCCCTCAATATCTGTAGAATAATTCGGAGATGTGAATCATGCTCCTCCTCAGTTCTTGAATACACCAGAATATCATCTATAAATACCACCACGAACCGATCTAAGTAGGGTTGGAAAACCCGGTTCATCATATCCATAAAAGATGTTGGTGCATTCGTTAACCCAAACGGCATGACAAAAAACTCGTAGTGTCCATAACGAGTCCTGAATGCGGTCTTGTACACATCTGCCTCCTTAACCCTTAACTGATGGTACCCCGATCTAAGATCTATTTTAGAGAAAATCATGGCTCCTCGCAGCTGATCAAACAGGTCGTCTATTCTTGGTAAGGGGTATTTGTTCTTAATCGTCAGTTTATTCAATTGATGATAATCTATACACATGCGCATCGACCCATCCTTCTTCTTCACAAACAGTACCGGTGCTCCCCACGAAAACACACTCGATCGAATGAATACTCGATCCAAAAGCTCTTGGATCTGAGCCTTTAATTCTACCAGCTCTTTCGGTGCCATCCTATAAAGGGCGATAGACACTGGAGCTGTTCCCGATAGAAGCTCAATGCTGAATTCGACTTCACGGTTTGGTGGCGACCCTGGAAGCTCTTCAGGGAATACATCCGGATACTCCTTTACTGTCCTGACATCCCCAATAGATAAACCCTTAGTATCAGATGTGCTGATATAAGCTAGAAATTCCTCACAACCCTTGCGAACCAGCTTCTCGACCCTTAACACTGTGATTACATTGGATAGATAATCCCTTCGCTCTCCTATCACAATCACTTCCTCGTCCTTTGAAGACTTCAATACCATACGTTTAGCAGCGCAATCCAAATTTGCACGGTGCTTCACTAGCCAGTCCATGCCCAGAATGAGATCAAACTCGCCAAACGGCAGTTCCATCAGATCTGCCAAAAAGACAATCCCTTGAACCACTAAAGGCACATTTCTAAACAACTTATTCACTACAACAGACTGTCCTAAAGGACTAATCACTGACATTTCTCTATCAGCAAGTTAGAATTGTATACCCAAAGTTCTCGACACAGTACATGCAACATACGAGTGCGTAGACCCAATATCAATCAAAGCTATAAAGAGTACATCATGAATGAGGAACATACCATTTATAACGTCAAGTGCCTTGCCATCCTCACGACGCCTAGTAGCATAAACAAACCCTGGTTGTCTCGCCTCTGTGTTACCAGCACCTCTGCCCGGTGCTCCGTGACCTCGTCCAAACCCATTTCCCCCTCGGGCTGGACCACGACCTCTCGCTGGCTACTGACCACCTCTCCTTGGCTGAACATATCCATGACCCGCAGCTTGCTTCTGACCCAGCCTCTGCGTACAGTCTCTAACCGTGTGATCTCTAGACCCACATCTGAAGCACGCCCCAATTCTCTTCCAACATTCACTCTGATGAGATAACCCGCACACAGTGCAAGGCTGCGGTCTGTCAGCAACCAACGGAACTCCAGTTCAGACCGGCCCATCAAATCTTGGCCTCTTATGAAATCCATCTGAAGAACTTGAAGGCCTAAAATCTCTCTTATTCCTGCCCCTTTCCTTATCACGGTTTTGACGCTCAGAGCATTTCACATCTTCGGTAATCTTAGCCTTCTTGACCAGAGAAGCGAAGTCTCTTTCCCTCTACGGGGCTATCAGTACCAGCAATTCATCCCGAAGACCATCCTAAAACTGCACGCAGCGCTCATATTCTGTTGCAACTATACCCCGAGTGTACCGGCTCAAGCGCAGGAACTCCGCCTCATACTCCGCCACGGACCTATTCCCCTGAACTAGATTCAAGAATTCCTTTCTCCGGGCGTCCACATAACTTGCCCCGACATACTTTCCTTGGAAGGCCGCTTTGAAGAAATCCCAAGTCACATGGTCAGCTTGCGTACCTTCCCTCACTGTAAGCCACCATTGGTATGCCTCATCTCGCAGTAGGGACACTGCTCCTTTCAGTTTTTTTGCTCCACTGTGCAGTCTAGATCATCCATGATCCGCTCAACCGCCTCAAACCAGTATTCTACTACATTCGGGGCTACACCCGAGATGCCCCTGAAGATTTCAGCCCCATTTGACCTGAGTCACTCAGAAATTGACCCTCGGGCCACTGACCCAGTACTTGCTCCAGCCACCCTTTCCAGAACCTGTAACATTGCTTGGGACAAGGCATCATCCCCTCCAGCTTGGTCATGAGACCCCGTTTCAGTCACTGGTGATGTTGGTGCTTCTCTTTCAGGCATATATCCCGACGCTGAGGACCTAGGCCTAGCACCTCGGCCTCTACCACGGCCACATGTACCCCGACCGCGACCCCTTGCGCTCATATCGATGTAGCGTATTTTCTAATTAAAAAGTTTTATGAATCATCTTGTAGTTCTCATGATTATTAACAAGTGTTTTATGAAAAATAGTAAATAGAGTTGTTTTCGCAGATCGAGTTTATTACCGTTTCAGTCTCTATAGTCTTAATTTCTATAGCTAAAAGTTTCAGTGTACTACCATTATCTCTAGTAGTTTCTCAATATAGTCATTTCATCATATACTCAAGTGTAGAGTAAAGAAACTTACAGATTCGGTGTCGGAGACTCAGTGTGCCACACGTTTAATGATATCACTATTTCCCTAAACAAGAAATTAAATAGATTTGAAAAATTTCAAAACCCATTCCACAGTCGAGTTTTGCAACCTGGCTCTGATACCATTAAATGTAACACCCCAAACCCGGCCTGAACGTTATGAACGGATCTAGCGTGCCACATCAGGTGTTTTTGAAAACCTTGTGATCATTGGTAGACTTATTTTCAAATCAAAACTTTGAAAGTCCAAATTCTCGTTTTTCGTTGCTTGTTAACAAAAGAAGTTTACTCGAAGTAATACCCTTTCAAAGATGCATGTATTATCTTACATCTTAAAAACCGTGTCTGTTTCAGAAATTCATTTTAAACAGTTGCGAAAACGTGATATTTTAAAAACGGTTATTATTGTTTTAAAAACCCGTGTTAAATAAACTTGCAATAATTAAAGAAAACCCAAATAAAAGTTAAAGCAAAACCAATGGCCTTATTGCAGAAAATACTAACCCCAAAATTAAAGTAAAGTAAACCACAGAATAATAACTAAATTAACTCTAGTGCATATAGGACGTGTGGCCACCGTGAGTCCCTCGCAGCTCCAAATCCTCTAAGGCTGGGGATTACCTGCACAGTTAAAGGAAAAAGGGTGAGTTACGAGAACTCAGTGTGTAATCCTCTGTTACAGTCACAGTATGGGCCCAAGCCCATGTCAGAATTAGTTCGGGCCTAAGCCCCAAAATCATGGTAATGCAAACAAAAATGCAGCCCAACCCAATCCAACCATCACACCATCCGTACCAACCCTACACACCATGTGGGGACCAAGTCAACCCACCCAGTCCTGCACACCAATAACACAGTCGAGCTACTAATATAAACGCAGCAGAGCTGCTAGTAACAGTATACGTGGCTGAGCCACTAAAATCAGTATATCGTGGCAGAGCCACTGAATCAGTATAACGTGGCATAGCCACCAGTACAATAATTCCTCCAAAAGCATAACCCAATCCAATGCAACATGTAGTGGCATATCAAAATGATGTATGAGATAAATTACCCTCATAAACAATTAAACAGATTACACATACAACACTAGATCTACCTTTAAGGGTATAATGGTCATTTGGTCGGTTGGGGGTAAAACGGTAATTTACCCCTCGGGGGTATTCCAGTAATTTCACCCGACGAGGGCATTTTAGTAATTTCACCCTTTAAGGGTATTTTCGGTAACTTTACCCGCCGAGGGTATTTCAGTAATTTTACCCATCGAGGGTATTTCGATAATTTACCCACTAAGGGTATTTTGGTAATTTACCCTCTAGGGGTATTTCGGTAATTTAGCCACCTAACGGCCTATCCGGAGGCCCACTGTCGCCTCGAGCGACACAGGTTCCCTTTTTGGTCAAAACGGTGTAGTTGGGCCTAAAGTCCAATTTCGGCCCAAACGGGCCCACACGCTCGTGTGGCCCATTCTGCTCGTTTTCAGCCTTGGTTTTACAGACTTTGCAGTCACATCGGTCATTCGACAATTTTCCATCGGTCTTGCTCATGTGGGCTCGTGAGCCCATTGGGCCCACTTAGCCCGTTTCAGCTCGATAAGGCCCTTTACGGCCCCAGATTTGCGAGAGTGTTTGTGACACTCTCAATGATCTACTGCCATCACTAGTGGCTCAGTTTATCACTACGAGCGCTCGCACGCTCGAGTGATCTTAGTTGTCGGTATTTCAGCTTTTTAGAATTTCGGCTTTTAGCCGATTCATAGATCACAGCAGTAGCAGTTAAAGTAGAGGTGTGAGATTACACACCTTGATTTCGAGTTGTGTTTCCCAACGCTTCCAAGGCACCTATAGTGATAGTTGACAAATAGTTAGACTCAACCCTTGATAACCTTAACTTTGAAACACTTTACTAGACTAACCACACTTACCACGAATGCGATCTCCTTCAGCGCACCAAATAATCGGCCCTATCCCTTGGCTACGAAAATCACACCCCTAACAATATTTGATGAGTCAAGAGAGTGTCAGTAAACACTCAACATTCGGTCCCCCACAGAGGAGAGACTGAAGCCTTCACGAATAAACATAAGTGATCTAACAATAATCGAGTTACCATCACTACTAGCCTTATTACCCCTTACCAAAACACCACAAGAATGGCAGTTGTTCCACAAGAAGTTCGGCCATCACCACAAAGAAAAAACGAGATGTAGGAGGGTGAGTAGATTCGGCCTAGACAACAAGGAGTCATGGTTATGAGTTTCGGCTCAAGCCGAACAAAGAGAAGGAAGAAGAATAAGATAAGAGGGAAAGAAGACATTACCTACGACCAGAGAAGAACCGAATGGGAAAGGGAAGTTCGGCAGCAATGAGTAACTACCACGAAATATTGATGGGGTAAAGAAGAGAAAATGGAAGAAAAGATGCTTAACGGTTCTATGAATGGCCACAACAAAGAATGTAGAAAAGTAGAGGAAGTAGAGTTGAATTCGGCAGAAGTTAAGATGAGAAAAGAAGCAATTGCACGAACCCGAAAAGCTTGAGAACAAAATACCTCAAAACGCAAAAACTCTCCAAAAGAAACCAAAGAAATTCAGCACACTCAAAAGCAAAGAAAAGTTTCAGTTTCTACACTTACACCAAATGACCGAAAATGCTCTCCAAGACCCCTCCCCTCTTCAGCCGAAATTCCCCTTAGCTAGACCCCCACTTTCGGCCAACACATCCCACACCCCTCAACTCCTTGCTTTTCTCCCCTTTTTCCTTCTACAATTCCTCTCCTTCATCCATTTGAACAGGTTGACCAATTCTCCAACTCCTATTGAAGAGTTTGATCCAAACTCTGCTTCCTCCACTCTCCTGGCACAAAATAAAACCTCCATTTTGCAAACTGTGGGATTCGAACCCCTTCCCTCCTTGCTCTCCACTTGACGCCACACCATCACACCACATGCTCATCTTGTGTTTCAAAACACACACAAATTTACTTAAGTCCTGCTTCCAACATCCCCCTCCACTAAAAGGCCAAAAACTAAAATTTCTCAAAGGCTCTGACTCACTCCTAGGCCTTCTTAGAACCCCCAAACACACTCAAATAACCCGCTGAGCAAGCACAACATGCAATTATGCAAAAGTTTATAACCCTTAATTTTTGGGATGTTACAAGCATTCATCAATGGCACTTTTCAAAATCATCATCAAATTCCAAAATTAAAGCATGGGTGTTGTAGTACTCGAAGCAACGATTACAAAAACGTAGAAATTATCAAAAACTGATGCAAAACATACCTTAATCTATGTACTTCAATGGTCGAATGTTGAAGAAGCTTAAAACCGTTTCTCTTTTCTTATTTTAAGTATACAAACAACGAAATTAATTCATAGAAATTTCACACATACCAATTCACATGCTATAGACTCAGAAAATAATATTAAAATATTTTTTTGACTCGGAGCTGTGGTCCCAAAACCACTATTCCGACTAGGGTCTAAACCAGACTGTTACAGATTCAATAGTATTTCTTCCTCTAAAAACTTAAAGCTAAGGATATGAATCTAATCAGTGATTATTCCATCTTTGGGTAAGTATTACATTTCTGCATGTTAAGTTCAGAAAGAGTAAGTCTATAAAGAGGGTATGAACAGTAAGATGTAAGAAAAGGCTTTGTATGGGGGTTGTCAGTGTTTAAGATGATGGTAGAAAGCACACGAATAAGTTTTAATGGTGTTTCTATGTTCTATAAGCAATTGTTGTTGTGGGATCATGTTAGCTGTCCAAGTATGGATCCTTAAAATACAGTTTAGGTGAGTCTCTATTATGACTCTCTTGCGTAAACTTTTCAGGTAGAAGTATATGAATAAAGGATGATGATATCTATAATAGTCGGTAAATGCATGATCATAGTAAAGATGAAGTGAGAGTTATGATGATATGTGAAAAGATCTGTTGAGAAGAATACTGATTAGTAAGAATGCAAGTATATTTGTGATGCTAGACGAATGTCAGTTAGGAATAGGATCACATCTGGGTAAGTCAATAATGAGAAATATCTCATTGTGTAGCCTCTAGTAAGGCATTACAATGCTAACTAGACTGACATATCAAAAATTAAGAACGAGTGTAACACCATGAGGTAGAGACCCGTGGCAGCTTAGTATAATCTAGAACCATTTACGGTGTAGCCTCTAATAAAATGAGACTAGAAAAGGAGAACACGATACATGAATGTGAGAAAGACCATCTGGTTAAGACCCATTACAAAATATAATATGTTTGTATGTATGTTCATGTTATAGCAACAAATAATATGCAAATCGAAAAGGCAGATCATGATTCATGAACCTCTGTATAAGTCCATAAAGAAGAAACCAAGGCACCATATGTGAAGTCTGTTGAAACAGTAAAAACGAGACTTTGTATGACATCTCTATGGCGTAATCCATGTGATGCCTTTATGGTGTGTTCTATTTGGCCCTTATGGCATGATCTGTTATGTATATCTGCAAGATGTGTCTTTCTATTTTTATAGTGAGTTATGGATAAATTTGTTTGTTTTGAAATAAGTATGATTGAGATAAAGTACTGTTATGCTCACGGTTAAAGGTTGAGTAAGATTTGTGAATTAATAGAATAAGTTATTGAAAAGAACTATGTTTCTACATGATGATAAAGGTATCTGCCATGATGATTTAAAAAGGTTGGGTATATATATAGTTGCATCTATGCGAGATTTAAGGATTTGTCATTATGAGTTCATTTGGGTTAAGAAATGATCGAACCAGAGTTCTTAGAATCTATCATATCGAGGTTATGTCTGGATTTAAGGACTTTTCTTGAAATCCTATGGAAGCTAGAATATGGTTATTCTGAATATCTGTGGTTTTGAATGAAATTGATGTGGAATTCTTCTAATTGATATATGTAGTATATCATAAGCGTGGATTTGTGTAATAGTGAACTAAGGAATGATTTGAATAAGAGTTTGTGGTAATCAGTTCTGGGTGAGTAATTGTCAAATGTGTTGTAATTGCCTGTGAACTATGTTTAGGAACAATTGATTAGAGTAGAGCGTAAATATTAAAATCTAGTACAGATGGAACAAATTTTAAAGGTATATTCTTTAGAGTAGTACTTAAGCAACAAGGAAAATCAAGTAATGTGTTAAAGAATCTTCAGTAGCCAAATAAGTTAGAATTCGTATTTTGAAGAGTATGATATTTGATGTACATATGTGGACAAAACTGTAGTGGTATCCGCCGTAATAAATGGTTTAGGAGAATGGTTGGGCGTAATGGCTCATACAAGAATGCAAAGTATTCATAAAGTTATTTTTGTAGTAAAGCCCACTTAGTACTCTGGTCTTTACAAGGTTGTTTCTGTGTCTCAAGTATTTGGGAAGAGTGTACACCATAGGGACGTTGCTAGGAATGCACCTAAGTTTCAACGAAGCGAGCTATTATGCATACAGTGGAATTTTGGCATAGTCTAGGAATACGCCTTTCGGTTTTGATTTTAACTAAACTTTTATCTTGTGAAGATCTATATCAAATTTAATGTAACAAGTTGTTGTATAATACTTTCATTGTTTTCATATGTTAAAATTTTTAGTGAAATTGTTATATAAAATAATTAGAGAAATATAATTTTGTAAACTATTTAAAAAAAGGTCAAGTGATATGTGAGGTAACACCCGAGATTCGGACCCGACTAATCAAGTCGAGTTAAGGGCGTTACAAGTTGGTATCAGAGCCCAATTTAGTCAGTTCTCGGATAGTTGTTGTGCAAAGAAGCCATGTATGCAAAATAAACAAAATCTGGCAAAGTTCCTCAGGTATGTGAATCTCTTGTTTATGTGGAAAATGTTTGTTATGTTAACGAGTAAATGTTAATAAGAAAGATAGTGGAGGAAACAAAAGATTGATTCATTGATGAAAATTGGAAAAAAGTACATTGTTAAAACAAAAGATAGTACAAAACAGAATAAAAAGAAAATTTTTAATTCCCTTCCTCAGCCTTATGATCAGTGGGTTTAGTAGGAGCCTCCTCTATTTGTTCTAAGTTTTTGGGAACTTTCTCTAAATCAAATAAGTCTTCTAAGTCTTCTTTCTCACCTCCTTTAGGCGTATTGGGGGCAACAAAACCAACAGTTAGCTTCATTTTCCTTGAAATTCCTCCCAATCCTTGCCTCTGGGATTGTAAACATTGAAGCTTAAAGAATCAATAAAGATGTACTCAATAAAATTAAAGTCTACCCGACTTAGATTCTTCGAGCCTGTAGCTACCTGAGTATGGAGAACCATATTAGATCTTTACTCTGGCATGGCCTTAGTCAAGTTCCTTGCGGTATCTTCTTGTAATTTCTTAAAGGCTTCCACACTAGATTGACGAAGATTATCCAATTCAGCCTTATGACGTAGCTCTTGAGATTTGAGTTTCTTTTTTAAAGAGGATTTGCTCTCCTCTAGTGATTCAACCTTTCTTTCTACCTGAATGCACTGGGTCTCCGTGTCTTTACATTTAACTTTCTAGGCCATAATGAAAGAATCGAGTTGATCAAGCTTGCTCCTATGAACCTGGTCATTGTAGCGTAGTTCATCTATCATTTTAGTTTTAGTTTTAATTGTCTCCTCTAAGTTTGTAACTGTAACACCCCTAACCTGTAACCATCGCCGGTCTAGGGTTAAGAGGCATTACCAGACAAATCGGAAACCTTATAAACATTTCACATCAATAAGTATATCATCGACATATCATAGCAAAATACAAGCATATAGTCCCTTAATGAAGTCTACAAGATCTTAAACATGCATTAGAAAAGGGTCGGGACTAAACCGAGATCATACAAATTTTTTTTGAAAATCAAACATTTTTCAAAGTTACAGAGGTCACACGCCCGTGTGGGTAGGCCGTGTGCCTCACACGGCCTCAGACACACCCGTGTGTCCAAGTCGTGGCAAAATAGGGCATACATACTGACTTGTCCACACGGTCTAGGACACGCCTGTGTGCTTCACCCGTGGTCGACACTGACTTGCATCACACGGCCAGTCACACGCCCGTGTGTCCAGCCCGTGGTCAACACTGACTTGTTTTGAATTACAAACTCAAATGACAAAGTCGAGCCACACGCCCGTGTGCTCAACCATGCGGGAAAATATAAGCCATTTTTAAGGCCAATTTGCCACCCATTTTAGGGTCAAACCTACATGCAAAAACAATCATCATTTCAAGCACTGAAAGTAACCAAAACATACCAAAATGACCATCTTTTCTAACCATTCAAGAGCATATCAAACATGCCAACTTATGTACCATTTATCTCATTCTCATCACAAGTATTTCTAAATATCATCCATCCAAAAACTTACCAATTCAATTTGACAACCTTTCATCAATAATATACCAACTTTGCATCTTAAAACCATAGACTAAAATTTACCATATTCAAATCCATTAACAAGCCATATCTCATGGCTTATATATACATCTAAAAACATCATCTAATTCAACTAGTCTATACATGCCATACTTAAAATATGTACACATTTAAAAGGTACCAAAATATGATTTGATAGTGTGATGATGATCCTCGACAATCCCTGAGCTTTTCGTAGCTCCGATAATCTATAAAACAAAGCAAACACACACAAAGTAAGCTTTCAAAAGCTTAGTAAGCCATATACAAATAAGCTTATCATATAATACATTTATAACCATTTCAATTACAAGAATTTTAACATATCTCAATAGTATATTCATATTTCTTCTTTAGCTCAATTATATCCAACCATTTGCTTGACAACAATTTACATCTCCATGTATCACAATAAATCATAGCACATTCATATATATATATATATATATCACATTTTGTCTCAAAAAATCTATGCACATATCTCACTTTTGTAATTCCACATATACTTACCTTTCATACTCAAACATATTGTACATTTCACATGTACTTGAATTTTGTTACACATTTCACATAGTCTTTCAATTCTCGGAAATGCCCGTTGAACCATTCGGAATCAAATAGGATACTTTAATAACTCGGAATACTCGTACAATGCCAACATCCTAGACGAGGTCTTACATGTAATTAAATATCGATGCCACTGTCCCAGACAGGGTGTAACACCCCAAACCCAGCCTAGAAGTTAGGCCCGAATCTGGCGTGTCACATTGAAGGAAGTTGAAAAGCTAAGCAATTGTTTAGAAAAGTTTTATCGAATTTTTGAACTCCGAGTTCGTTGTTTGTTTGAGAAAAATACGATTTGCTAAATGACCATTTAAAAGTTGTTATTATTTTGAAAAATTGTTTTGTTATGAAAGTTAAACTTGCATCGTTGCGTAAACATGATATTTTAGAAAACGATTGCTAATGTTTTAAGAAAACCCCGTATTTATAAGTTTAACAGTTATAAATGAAAACTTAGAAAAAATAAACCAGTGGCCGTATTACAAAATATTAACCCAAAATAAATAATCTTAAAATAAAGTAAAAGTCAAAATTACTAAAATTTCACGAGTAGTATCTCCAATGTATAGCCACCCCCGAGTCCTCCACGGCTCCCAATCCTCATCGCTGGGAATTACCTGAAACATTTAATAAAAAGAGGGGGTGAGTTTAAGAAAACTCAGTGTGTACAACCCTCATCGATCATAAAACATGCATCAAACTAATCCGGGCCTAAGCCCATTTCAGTAACGGTGGCAATTGGGCCTTAGCCCATAAAAGCCTCAGTTGGGCCTTAACCCATATCATAATTATCTGGGCCTAAGCCCATCTCAACATTAAAAACCATATATGCAATGCATTAATGCCTATACCAACCCTGCACTCCGTCTCTTATCCAACCCTATACTCCTGTGGGGATTTAATCGACCCACCCATCCCTACACTCCATATGTAGCACCGGTTGCGGCACTAACTTATCGGTGCAGCAAGGCTGCTCGGTGGCTAAAAAGCCTTCAGTAGCGGTATTACAATTGGCACAAAGCCATCAGTCACTGTATTATGTTTGGCACATAGCTATCAGCGACGGTAATATAATTGGCACACAGCCTTGGGTAAATATGATCAACACAGAGTCATCAATATATAAGTTAGGCACATAGCCACGGTAAATACGATTGGCACAAAGCCATAATATCGACACAAAGCCTTCGGTATTAGCACAAAGCCCATAATTACGGCACGAAGCCCATATTAATGGCACACAGCCCTCGGTAATATTATTGGTGCAGCATGGCTACTCGGTGGCTAAAAAGCCTGCGGTGGATATAAAGCCTTCGATGGATCCACGGTCGTCAAGCGACTATGCGATCCTCACATATCTTCCTCCGTATCAATGTCCCAGCCCCATGCAATATGTCGTGTATGACATGCTCAATCATTACACGTGTATGCAAAATGGCCATGCTCAGTAACAATCATTTAAACATGTAATAAAAGCATATCAGTCATACAACCACGCCAAATTAGTCAACTCATTGCACAAGTCGATCATTTATCTACAAAGGAAAATCCGTCATTTTACCCTATAAGGGTATTTCGGTAATTCTACCCTACAGGGGTAGTTCGGTAATTCTACTCATAACCAATCCATGTATGCAGTGCATCTCAACCATAATCAATCATACAATTAACACATACAACGCTAGTACTACAACGAGGGTACAACGGTCATTTTGTCGTTTAGGGGTTAAACGATAATTTCACCCCTTGGGGGTATTTCAGTAATTTCACAAACCGGGGGTATTTTGGTAATTTTGCAAATCAGGGGTATTTTAGTAATTTTGCAAATCGGGGGTATTTTGGTAATTTCACAAACCGGGGGTATTTTGGTAATTTTGCAAACTGGGGGTATTTTAGTAATTTTGCAAACCAGGGGTATTTCGGTAATTTTACAAACCAGGGGTATTTCGACAATTTTGCAAATCGGGGGTATTTCGGTAATTTTACAAACTAGGGGTATTTCAGTAATTTTGCACTTAATGGCCTTTCCGACGGCCTACTGTCGCCTCGAGCGACACGGATACCTTTTCTTATCAAAACGGTACAATTGGGCCTAGGGCCCATTCTCGGCCCAAATGGGCCCACACGCTTGTATGGCCTATTTAGCCCAAATCTAGCCACAGATATTAGATTCACATAGTCTAGTCTAATTTCTACTACACAGTCATACAATTTATTCATATGGGCCCACAGGCCCATTAGGCCCACCTTGGCCCATCATGGCCCAAGCAGCCTCAACCTACAAGAATACTCATGGTGGCATCGACTATCGCGTCGAAGCTCCCACACGTGCGCTCGCACGCTCGTGTGGCTACCATTGCCATGTGACCAGCTTTTCGGCATTTGTCGCTCTACAGCTAGAGTAGAGAGAAGTACACACCGATAGGAATCGATGCTAATCCGCGCCCGACCAATCCTCGTGCCCAAACGCCCACCAAGGTATCTTAACCTCCTCATAGATCGCTCTATATATAGCTAGCTTCTCACCTTCCTTCTTTGTATCTTTCTCGATGTGGGATCCTCCGTTAGCAGAGTTTAAATCCAACTCAAACTCTTGCCGCCCAAACTTAGCAAAATAAATACTCCCTTGCTTTCCATGAGATTCGAACCTGTGCTCCCTTGTAGCATAATCCACATCGCTAACCACTTGGCCACAGACTCCTCTTGTGTCTAAAATCATGCGCAACTAAATATAACCCTATGGCAAAATTCTAGAATCCATTTAAAAAAAAGAAACCAAAATGCAAGAGCCAAGACTTGAACCTTGGACCTCCTTCCTTCCTTGTGGCGTCACCCCTTTGTCTCTTATGTGGCATCACTTTTCCAGTACACCACACACTCCACTTGTGTCATTTTTTCCATATTTTATTCTTAAAGCCTACCTACTAACTCCTAGGGTTTTATTCACCTAAAACCAAAATTTTCGTAAAGCCAAAGTTTGAACCCGGGACTTCATAGAAGCCCCCTAACCTTCCAAAATCCCTCACCTACTAGATCCAACTTGCACTAAAGCCGTTCTCTTATTCCCAAAAATTTTAAACGCTCCTACGCCTAAGGCCCATTGGGCCCAATCCTACTAGGCCCAACTTTGGGATGTTACACAAGGTCTTACACGAAATCATTTACGATGCCAATGTCCTAGACATGGTCTTACACGTAATTCTCAAATCGATGCCAACGTCCCAGACGTGGTCTTACATGTAATTCTCAAATCGACGCCAACATCCCAGACGTGGTCTTACACGATATCACATATCAAAACCCTATGTCATGCCATATGAATCCTATCTATTCCTAAGGTTCGTACGGGACTTTTTGGACATTGACACTTTGTCAATCCTTTCTCAGATTTCACTTGTACATTTTCTATAGTCATTCATCACAACTCAATTTCATATGAACATGAATAAATCAAATCAAATACATTTATTTGTATATAGACTTACCTCGTATGGATATGAACGGACAGAAACGACTACTCGATCACTTTTGAATTTCCTCGGTCTAAATCCGTTTTCTTTGGTTCTTGATCTATACATATTCAAATTTAACCCATTTATTCACCAAATCATTCAATTCAATCCAAAAACACACATTTAGGGCATTTTACAAATTAGCCCTCACATTTTCATATTTTGACATTTAAGTCCTTATTTCACAAAATCACAAAATAAACATAATTTCTTTCTACCCATGCTTAGCCGAATATTCACATGCTTCATCTAAGTCCTCACATTTAATTTATTTCACATTTTAGTCCCTTAAAATATTATTTTCACAATTTAGTCCAAATTACTCAAATCCATCAAAATCCAAAGACAAAACATGTTCATCTAACACATATATTTAATATTTCATCAACTAATATCACAAAGCTTAAACATTCATCAATGGAAAATCTCATAATCTTCATCAAATTCCAAAATTAAAGCATGGGCTTTGTAGTACTTGAAGCAACGATTACAAAAACGTAGAAATTATTAAAAACCGAATCAAAACATACCTCAATCAAAGCACTTCAATGGTCGAACATTAAGGAAGCTTAAAACCCTTTTTCTTTTCTTATTTTCGGCTAGAATAGATGAACATCCCACTAACATTTTCATTTGTTTTATTTATTTCATGTTAATATATTATTTACTAATTTAACCTTTGAAATTTAATAAGCAAACCATATAAAATAAGCCCATAACCCATCCATCCCATGGTCTAATGGCCAAATTACAACATAAAGGTTCCATCTTTAATAAATCAAAGTAATTAATGTAACAATTCGGTTTATACCCTAGTCCGAATAGTGGTTTTGGGACCACAAATCTGAGTTCGTATAATATTTTAATATTATTTTCTGTGCCGTTGATAAGTGCCTAAGCATGTGCTAAATTTTCGTAAGTTAAACTGCTCATTTGTGTGTTTAATTTGATGAAAAGGATTGAATTGCATTGAAATGCAAATTTGCATGATTAATGAAAAGATGCTTATTTGTTATGTCTTTATAAGTGTGAGGACTTATATGGAAAATTAACCATTTCTATAGATAGTGGACGGCTATGGTCCATAATAACCTTGGAAATTTTGTTTTGTGATTTTATATTATAAGGCTAAAATTGGAAATTGTTTATTAATGAATTATAATATGATTAAAACATGAAAATGGACATTATTTTCATGCATTCATCTACCGAAAACACAAAGAAAAGAAAAGTTTTAAAGCTTTGCATATTCGGCTACTTGCAAGCCAAATTCAAGGTATGTTTTTAGTCGATTTTCGATAATTTCTACGTTTTTGCAATCGTTGCTTTGCCTACCATCAAGCCCATGTATTAATTTTGTGTATTGGTGATGTTCATGAGATATGCCATTGTTGATATGTTGAGCTTTGAGATGAACTAAGGTGTTAAATGAAAGATTTGAGCTAGATGAACATACTTTGTTCTTGACTTTTTGATGAATTTAGCTAATTAGGGTTAAATTGAGAAAATAGTAACTTGAAAGACTAAATTGAAAATTTGATGAAAAATATGGGCTTGTATGATATTTATAAGCATTCGGCTAAGCATGTGTATGTAATGATTTTGTGAATTTGATGTTTTGAGAAAAATGGACTAAATTGATAAATTATGCAAATGTGAGGGTTAATTTGCAAATAGCCCTAAATGTGTGTCCTTGGATTGAATTGGATGAGTTAGTGAATAAAAGGATTAATTCTGAATATGTTTAGATCAAGAACTGAGGAAAACAGACTTAGACCGAGGGAAGGCGAAAGTAACCGAGTAGCCGTTTCTATTTCTGATAAATCGAATCCGAGGTAAGTCATTATGCAAATAAACGTATTCGTATTAAATTATGTATGTTCATATGACTATTGATAACAATGAATGCTTACGAGATGTTATGTACATGAATTCCGAGATAAGATCAATATAGTGACATTGTCCGAGAAGTCCCGTATGAACCTAGGTATAGATAGGATTAGCTATGTCATGACATAGGTATCTGCTCTGTTTTATCATGTAAGACCACGTCTGGGACGTTGGCGTTGATTTGAGACTTCGTGTAAGACCACGTCTAGGACGTTGGCATCGATATTATCTTTACGTGTAAGACCACGTCTGGGACATTGGCATCGATATTATCATTATGTGTAAGACCATGTCTGGGACAGTGGCATCAATATCTGAGTGCATGTAAGACCTCGTCTGGGACGTTGGCATTGTACAACTATTCTGAGCTTTCTGAGTATCTTATTAGGTTCCTATCGGTTTAACGAGCAAGTCTATGATACTAATGGCAAAGTAAATTGTTATATACAGTGATACTTCAGTAAACGGTCTGTGATGTGTTTTGATGCAGGAAGGCAAAGTTGTAGCTTATGCTTCGAGACAATTGAAGCCTCATGAAAAGAAATATCTGACACACGATCTCGAGCTAGCTGCGATTGTGTTTGCACTAAAGATCTGGCGCCATTATCTGTACGGTGAAAAATGTCACGTATTTTTAGATCATAAAAGTTTGAAATATCTGATGACTCAGAAAGATTTGAACCTGCGTCAAAGAAGATGGCTAGAGCTGTTAAAAGATTATGAGCTTGTGATAGATTATCATCCGGTAAAGCAAACGTTGTTCTTTGATGCATTGAGTAGAAAATCACTGTTTGCACTACGTGCTTTGAATGCTCAGCTAAATCTGTCTGAAGATATTTCTATGATAGCTTAATTAAAAGAGAAACCGTTGTTTATACAGCAGATATGTGATGCTCAGAAATCTGATAATGAATTGGTATTGAAACGAGCTCAGTGTGATTTGAATTATGAATCTGAATTTCTAGTTGTTGATGATTGCTTGAGATTTCGAGATCGTATATGTGTTCCGAGAAATTTGAAATTGATTCAGTTGATTTTGAGTGAAGCACATAACAGTCGTTTATCTGTTCATTCGGGAAGTACAAAAATGTATCATGATTTGAAACGATATTATTGGTGGTCTGGAATGAAACGAGACATATCTGATTTTCTGTCTAAATGTTTAATCTGTCAGCAAGTTAAAGCTGAACATCAGGTTTCGTCTGGGTTGTTACAACCGATTCTGATTCCCAAGTGGAAATGGGATAGAGTAACAATGGACTTTGTTTCTGAGTTGCCTCTGACTCCGAGAAAGAAAGATGCAATTTGGGTTGTAGTTGATCGATTGACGAAATCTGCCCATTTTATTCTAGTACGATCTGATTACCGACTTGATAGATTAGTTGAGCTTTATATTTCTGATATTGTGAGATTGCACGGGGCACCACTATCTATTGTGTCAGACAGAGATCCGAGGTTTACATCACGATTCTGGAAGAAATTACAAGAAGCTTTGGGTACAAAATTGCATTTTAATACAGCTTTTCATCCGCAAACGGATGGCCAATTTGAGCAGATCATTCAAATTCTTGAAGATATGTTAAGATGCTGTATACTTGAGTTTAATGGTTCGTGGGAATAGTATTTGCCATTGATTGAATTTTCATACAATAATAGTTTTCAGACAAGCATCAAAATGGCACCATATGAAGCTATGTACGGACGTAAATGTCATACACCTCTGTATTGGACTGAACTCAGTGATAGTAAGCTACATGGAGTTGATTTAATAAAAGACTCAGAACAGAAAGTGAAATTGATCCGAAATTGTTTGAAAGCAGCATCTGATCGTCAGAAGTCTTATGCGGACTTAAAACGAAAAGATATAGAATTTAAGATCGGCGACAAAGTATTTCTGAAAGTGTCACCATGGAAGAAAGTACTTCATTTCGGACGTAAAGGCAAGTTGAGTCTGAGATTCATCGGGCCGTATGAAATCATTGAGCGAGTTGGACCTGTTGCATATCGATTATTGTTGCCTCCCGAGCTAGAAAAGATACATAATGTATTCCATGTCTCGATGCTCCGTAGATATCGATCCGATCCGTCACATATGATTGCCCCATCTGAAATTGAAATCCGATTTGATATGACATATGAAGAAGAAACGATTCGTATCTTAGCTCGTGAAGTGAAAGAGTTAAGAAACAAGAAAATTCCATTAGTGAAAGTATTGTGTAGTCGACACAGAATAGAAAAGGCTACGTGGGAGCTGGAAGATTCAATGAAATAGCAATATCCGACTCTATTTAACGGTAAGATTTTCGGGGACGAAAATCCCGAAGGGGGGAGAATTATAACAGTCCAGTTTATACCCTAGTCAGAACAGTGGTTTTGGGACCACAAATCTGAGTTCGTATAATATTTTAATATTATTTTCTGTGCCGTTGATAAGTGATTAAGCATGTGCTAAATTTCCTTAAGTTAAATTGCTCGTTTGTGTGTTTAATTTGATGAAAAGGATTGAATTGCATTGAAATGCAAATTTGCATGATTAATGAAAAGATGCTTATTTGTTATGTCTTTATAAGTGTGAGGACTTATATGGAAAATTAGCCATTTCTATAGATAGTGGACGGCTATGGTCCATAATAACCTTGGAAATTTTGTTTTGTGATTTTATATTATAAGGCTAAAATTGGAAATTGTTTATTAATGAATTATAATATGATTAAAACATGAAAATGGACATTATTTTCATGCATTCATCTACCGAAAACACAAAGAAAAGAAAAGTTTTAAAGCTTTGCATATTCGGCTACTTGCAAGCCAAATTCAAGGTATGTTTTTAGTCGATTTTCGATAATTTCTACGTTTTTGCAATCGTTGCTTTGCCTACCATCAAGCCCATGTATTAATTTTGTGTATTGGTGATGTTCATGAGATATGCCATTGTTGATATGTTGAGCTTTGAGATGAACTAAGGTGTTAAATGAAAGATTTGAGCTAGATGAACATACTTTGTTCTTGACTTTTGATGAATTTAGCTAATTAGGGTTAAATTGAGAAAATAGTAACTTGAAAGACTAAATTGAAAATTTGATGAAAAATATGGGCTTGTATGATATTTATAAGCATTCGGCTAAGCATGTGTATGTAATGATTTTGTGAATTTGATGTTTTGAGAAAAATGGACTAAATTGATAAATTATGCAAATGTGAGGGTTAATTTGCAAATAGCCCTAAATGTGTGTCCTTGGATTGAATTGGATGAGTTAGTGAATAAAAGGATTAATTCTGAATATGTTTAGATCAAGAACTGAGGAAAACAGACTTAGACCGAGGGAAGGCGAAAGTAACCGAGTAGCCGTTTCTATTTCTGATAAATCGAATCCGAGGTAAGTCATTATGCAAATAAACGTATTCGTATTAAATTATGTATGTTCATATGACTATTGATAATAATGAATGCTTACGAGATGTTATGTACATGAATTCCGAGATAAGATCAATATAGTGACATTGTCCGAGAAGTCCCGTATGAACCTAGGTATAGATAGGATTAGCTATGTCATGACATAGGTATCTGCTCTGTTTTATCATGTAAGACCACGTCTGGGACGTTGGCGTTGATTTGAGACTTCGTGTAAGACCACGTCTAGGACGTTGGCATCGATATTATCTTTACGTGTAAGACCACGTCGGGGACATTGGCATCGATATTATCTTTATGTGTAAGACCATGTCTGGGACAGTGGCATCAATATCTGAGTGCATGTAAGACCTCGTCTGGGACGTTGGCATTGTACAACTATTCTGAGCTTTCTGAGTATCTTATTAGGTTCCTATCGGTTTAACGAGCAAGTCTATGATACGAATGGCAAAGTAAATTGTTATATATAGTGATACTTCGGTAAACGGTCTGTGATGTGTTTTGATGCAGGAAGGCAAAGTTGTAGCTTATGCTTCGAGACAATTGAAGCCTCATGAAAAGAAATATCTGACACACGATCTCGAGCTAGCAGCGATTGTGTTTGCACTAAAGATCTGGCGCCATTATCTGTACGGTGAAAAATGTCACGTATTTTTAGATCATAAAAGTTTGAAATATCTGATGACTCAGAAAGATTTGAACCTGCGTCAAAGAAGATGGCTAGAGCTGTTAAAAGATTATGAGCTTGTGATAGATTATCATCCGGGTAAAGCAAACGTTGTTGCTGATGCATTGAGTAGAAAATCACTGTTTGCACTACGTGCTTTGAATGCTCAGCTAAATCTGTCTGAAGATATTTCTATGATAGCTTAATTAAAAGAGAAACCGTTGTTTATACAGCAGATATGTGATGCTCAGAAATCTGATAATGAATTGGTATTGAAACGAGCTCAGTGTGATTTGAATTATGAATCTGAATTTCTAGTTGTTGATGATTGCTTGAGATTTCGAGATCGTATATGTGTTCCGAGAAATTTGAAATTGATTCAGTTGATTTTGAGTGAAGCACATAACAGTCGTTTATCTGTTCATTCGGGAAGTACAAAAATGTATCATGATTTGAAACGATATTATTGGTGGTCTGGAATGAAACGAGACATATCTGATTTTCTGTCTAAATGTTTAATCTGCCGACCAAGTTAAAAGTGAACATCGAGGTTTTAAATGCAGGTTGTTACAACCGATTCTCGATTCCCAAGTGGAAATGGGATAGAGTAACAATGGACTTTGTTTCTGAGTTGCCTCTGACTCAGAAAGAAAGATGCAATTTGGGTTGTAGTTGATCGATTGACGAAATCCGCCCATTTTATTCTAGTACGATCTGATTACCCACTTGATAGATTAGTTGAGCTTTATATTTCTGATATTGTGAGATTGCACGGGGCACCACTATCTATTGTGTCAGACTGAGATCCGAGGTTTACATCACGATTACGGAAGAAATTACAAGAAGCTTTGGGTACAAAATTGCATTTTAATACAGACTTTTCATCCGCAAACGGATGGCCAATTTGAGCAGATCATTCAAATTCTTGAAGATATGTTAAGATGCTGTATACTTGAGTTTAATGGTTCGTGGGAACAGTATTTGCCATTGATTGAATTTTCATACAATAATAGTTTTCAGACAACCATCAAAATGGCACCATATGAAGCTATGTACGGACGTAAATGTCATACACCTCTGTATTGGACTGAACTCAGTGATAGTAAGCTACATGGAGTTGATTTAATAAAAGACTCAGAACAGAAAGTGAAATTGATCCGAAATTGTTTGAAAGCAGCATCTGATCGTCAGAAGTCTTATGCGGACTTAAAACGAAAAGATATAGAATTTAAGATCGGCGACAAAGTATTTCTGAAAGTGTCACCATGGAAGAAAGTACTTCATTTCGGACGTAAAGGCAAGTTGAGTCTGAGATTCATCGGGCCGTATGAAATCATTGAGCGAGTTGGACCTGTTGCATATCGATTATTGTTGCCTCCCGAGCTAGAAAAGATACATAATGTATTCCATGTCTCGATGCTCCGTAGATATCGATCCGATCAGTCACATATGATTGCCCCATCTGAAATTGAAATCCGATTTGATATGACATATGAAGAAGAAACGATTCGTATCTTAGCTCGTGAAGTGAAAGAGTTAAGAAACAAGAAAATTCTATTAGTGAAAGTATTGTGTAATCGACACAGAATAGAAAAGGCTACGTGGGAGCTGGAAGATTCAATGAAATAGCAATATCCGACTCTATTTAACGGTAAGATTTTCGGGGACGAAAATCCCGAAGGGGGGAGAATTATAACAGTCCAGTTTATACCCTAGTCAGAACAGTGGTTTTGGGACCACAAATCTGAGTCCGTATAATATTTTAATATTATTTTCTGTGCCGTTGATAAGTGATTAAGCATGTGCTAAATTTCCTTAAGTTAAATTGCTCGTTTGTGTCTTTAATTTGATGAAAAGGATTGAATTGCATTGAAATGCAAATTTGCATGATTAATGAAAAGATGCTTATTTGTTATGTCTTTATAAGTGTGAGGAATTATATGTAAAATTAGCCATTTCTATAGATAGTGGACGGCTATGGTTCATAATAACCTTGGAAATTTTGTTTTGTGATTTTATATTATAAGGCTAAAATTGGAAATTGTTTATTAATGAATTATAATATGATTAAAACATGAAAATGGACATTATTTTCATGCATTCATCTACCGAAAACACAAAGAAAAGAAAAGTGTTGAAGCTTTGCATATTCGGCTACTTGCAAGCCAAATTCAAGGTATGTTTTTAGTCGGTTTTCGATAATTTCTACATTTTTGCAATCGTTGCTTTGCCTACTATCAAGCCCATGTATTAATTTTTTGTATTGGTGATGTTCATGAGATATGCCATTGTTGATATGTTGAGCTTTGAGATGAATTAAGGTGTTAAATGAAAGATTTGAGCTAGATGAACATACTTTGTTCTTGAATTTTTGATGAATTTAGCTAATTAGGGTTAAATTTAGAAAATAGTAACTTGAAGGACTAAATTGAAAATTTGATGAAAAATATGGGCTTGTATGATATTTATAAGCATTCGGCTAAGCATGTGTATGTAATGATTTTGTGAATTTGATGTTTTGAGAAAAATGGACTAAATTGATAAATTATGCAAATGTGAGGGTTAATTTGCAAATAGCCCTAAATGTGTGTCCTTGTATTGAATTGGATGAGTTAGTGAATAAAAGGATTAATTCTGAATATGTTTAGATCAAGAACCGAGGAAAACGAACTTAGACCGAGGGAAGGCGAAAGTAACCGAGTAGCCGTTTCTATTTCCGATAAATCGAATCCGAGGTAAGTCATTATGCAAATAAATGTATTCGTATTAAATTATGTATGTTCATATGACTATTGATAACAATGAATGCTTACGAGATGTTATGTACATGAATTCCGAGATAAGATCAATATAGTGACATTGTCCGAGAAGTCCCGTATGAACCTAGGTATAGATAGGATTAGCTATGTCATGACATAAGTATCTGTTATGTTTTATCATGTAAGACCACGTCTGGGACGTTGGCATTTATTTGAGACTTCGTGTAAGACCACGTCTGGGACGTTGGCATCGATATTATCTTTACGTGTATGACCACGTCTGGGACGTTGACATCGATATTATCTTTATGTGTAAGACCATGTCTGGGACAATGGCATCAATATCTGAGTGCATGTAAGACCTCGTCTGGGACGTTGGCATTGTACAACTATTTCGAGCTTTCTGAGTATCTTATTAGGTTCCTATCGGTTTAACAGGAAAGTCTGTGATACGAATGGCAAAGTAAATTATAAATTCGTTTCAGGTGCGTTGATTTATACACTGATTGTGTGTACAAGGTAAGTATCTATATGATCTTACTATGATGATTTGGATGATGAAATAGAATTATGATATGTGAAAGTATGCATGAAAGAGCTATGTGTATATATGATTCTTGAATTGATGCAAATGGAAAATATGGCAAAGAATATGGACCAAAGCATTTATGTGAGAAATTTGTTATGAATATGAATTGTACAAATGTTTCTACATGCTTATATGCTCTACATGTTGAGTTTATTTGTATTATGACTTACTAAGCTTTAGGAAAGCTTACTCTGGGTGTGTGTTTTTCTCTATTTTATAGGTCGTCAAAGCTTATGAAGGCTCGGGACCGTTGAGGATCGTCATCACACTACTCAACTTGTGTTTGGTACATTTTGGAAATGTATATAGCTAGATATGGCATGTATAGGCTAGTATTTTGATATACATTTGTTATATGGACTTAGCCATGTGATTTGGCTAGATATGAGTTGAGAATTTGCCTAAATGAATGTGATGTGTGAAGCATGTTTTTGGAATGGTTAGATGACACATGAAATGGTCAAGTTTTGAGTAAGTAATGGATGAATTATGCTTGTGATGAGATGAGTTTTAGTCTTGCATGTTGGCATAGTTGAGATTGGTTTTGAATGTATAGATTGAATGGTTATTTTGGCATGTTATGGTTGTTAGTTTTGCATGAAATGTGTTGGTAAATTTCTTATAGAATTGACCCTAAGTAGGTGGCATTTTGGCCTTGAAAATGGCTTATAATGTCACACGGTTGTGGCACACGGGCGTGCCTAGTGACCGTGGGGCTAAGTCAATAGCTGTAACATCCTGGAAACGGCCTATGCATTTTCGGTTTAGTTCTATGAAGTGACATGTTTTATGTACTAAGAATAAATTTTGAATATTTTTGGAAACCCGGAAATGAATGAAAATGAGTTAGAAATAAACATTTTTTTTGGAAAATAGGAAATGTAAGGAAATGATTTGGAAATGATTCAAAATAGGAAAGTGCACATTTCTGGAAACTTGGAAATGTAAGAAAATGTCAAGTTACAGAGCCGAACGAAAATTTTTGGAAACTTAGAAATGACCTAGAAATGACGAGTTTTAAGGTTTAAAAGGGGAAATTAAGGCAAGGTGGCCTTAAAAGAAAAAAGTTTGTGAAATTTGACACACAAATAGGCTTGGAAAACTGGTCTGAAGATGCCACTTAGGGCCTCTGGAAATGGTGCCACATGCAAGGTGTTGGGCCAAGGTTCGAGTCACATGGGAAGCAAATAAAGAAATTTTATTTTTTTTGCTTCTAGAAGCAGAGAGGTGGACGGCACAAGGCTTTTAAAAAGAGGAGTTTTATCCTCTTTAAAATAGCTAAAAGATGGATAAATAAGGGATTAATTTTAAATAAAGAAATTAGAAGGGAAATAAGGATAAGTGTTGAATTATCTTTTATTTTCTCTTAGGTGATAATTAAAAGATAAAATTATCGCATATGAAGAGTGGTGGCCAAGTAGGGGACACTAGCCTAGTAATTTCGGCTAAGAAAGGAAGAGTAAGGCCATTCTTCATTCACTCTTTTCTCTCCTACTCTCTGCCGAATTCCCTAAGCAATATTCTCTTTTCTCTTTTTATTTTGACAAGCCGAAATCTACTTTTTCTTTAATCCACCATTGCCGAATCTTTGAGCCTCAACACCCTCTCTTTTCTTTTCCTTATTAAAGCCGAATATCCCTGTGAATCTAAGCAAGGGTGCAATCGACTGAGGTATTAAGGTAAGAACAATGGACTTTTGTTCTTCAAATTATTTAAATCGAGATCTAGGAACTGACCCTTTTGTTGTCTCTTGACCAAATATTAAAGGAGGAATTCTGGGATTTCAGATCTAAGGAATTTCGGCTAAGAGAGTTTCGGATTCAAGGATTTAAGGTAAGACACATGTATATTCGGCCAAAGGCCATATTTTATGTGTTAAGGTTAGATTAAATCTAACATATGGTTATAGGAATTTCGACATCCCTAGAAAAGCAAGGATACTTTTCGGGATTTGAGATCACAAAGGTATGTGTTTAAGACATTCGGCCAAAGCCTATTTTAAGTATTTGGATTTATTCCCAAAAGCCGAAACTAACCTATGATGTGTTTTAATGTTGGCCGAATGCAAGAAGGAATACAACAAAGTTTTGGGAATTGATTCTTAAGTCAATCGGCAACAAAGTAGGTTTTCAGTATACAAATCCTACTAGGATTTGGTTTTAAAGCCAAAAAGGTTTATTAATGTGTTTAAATGATTGGCCGAATATAGGAGTTAAGGATCTAAATCAGTAGATCAATTCTTTGGGATTTCAAGGACTTCGTTAAACGAATCAGGTGTGTACCCCACACTAACTATTAATAAGATTGATGGTAATATGTAAAATATGCATGTTTATAAGAATGTGGCTAAGGTACCATAATATGGTACAAAGTACTCAGGTACGTTTCCTACTCCTATTAGGATTACGAAAAATGTTATATTTAACATGTGAAATATGATAAGAATGTGAATTTAAGTAGGATATGCATGATATGAATAATATGGGTCATTCGGGATATATGAAAAAGGGGAAGTGAATGTGATGACTACGGTCTCACTATCTCGAATGTGGTGACTTGGTCACATTATCGAATGTGGTAACCGGTTACATTATCTCGAATGTGTTGTCTCATGACACAATTATCTGGTGGCTATGCCACAAAATTTTATATGGGCGATGAGCACGTCGATCTGCAGCTGATCGCTTTCGGTGGTGTGTAGCGGATGGAGGGTTGACTTAGTAGTCCCACGGTGTGCAGTGTGTTGGTGCGGGGATGTGTAGCGGATGGCACCTAGGTTTTGGTTTGGGTTGCATCATCATTTTTATCTGTTATATGAATAAGTATTTGATATGAAAAATGTATGCTCGATCTATTGAATTTTAGTGTTGTGTACACATTGAGTCTGTTGACTCACCCGTTGTGGGACTATTTTTTGGTGACGATCAATAATGGACCGGGTTGGCGGAAGCTTAGGGATGGCCATGCTCACTTGAAGTTTTATTCAATATGGATATTTAAATTTATTTAAGTATTTTAATTTTATTTTGGGATTTTACTTGATGTAATAAGGCCATAAGTTACATTTCTTTACTTTTATTTTTAATTACTATGTTACGAATTATTTTCAATTAAAGTTAAGTAAAATTTATTTCTTTAAAAATAAACCCTAATTGTTTTTTCATCTTAATTAATTGGACTTTAAAATAAGATCAATGGGTTTTTAACTCAAGCCCAACCCAAAATAATAGTTTTTAAAAATCGCACAAGTTTTCCTCTGGTAATAAAAGAATTTTGTAACCAGATTACTTAAGGAACATACCAGATCCGGTCCGGGCTCGTGGAAAGTGTGGGTGTTTCATTTGAGTATCGAGCCCGATTTTAAACTCTCGACTGTGGGCTAAGGCCCAAAACGTTTTCAAATCGAGCCAAGTAAGCTTTTTGAAAGGATTTTATGAAATAAACAGGTTTTACGGCATGGCTCCTAAGTCTCGACCCATGATCCACTGTAGGTAAGTACCCTAACCATTTGTGTGATTATGTGTAATGAATATTAGAAGGGTAGAAAAGGAATGGAACGTAGAATAGCATGATAGGAACTTGAACCCTAGGACTAGTCTACTCAAACACAAACACATAAGACTTAAGGAACGTTAAACAAACCCATGGCTAAGTCACTAAGTTAGGGTGTGGTAACCCACATGCGCATGTCTAGGATTGGATCAGGAAGAGCACGGTATTTAAGCGGTCCTAGTGACTCACCTCCTCTTTTTGGGGAATCCTGCAGTGCGTAGCTTCGGTTCACCCTAACCCAGAGGGCTCAGTAGGTGTGGCAACCTCTGTGCGCATGTCTAGGAATGGTTTCGGTGGGAGCTTGGCATTTAAGTAGTCCGCGTGACTCACCTCCTCTCCACTCGAATCCTGCCTGGTGCGTAGCTTTGGTTCACCCCGACCAAGAGGACTCGGTCATAGGCTAAACACAATAACTAAAACCCGAAAGGGAATTAGCCGTGTTTTTATAAAAACAACAAAAACCTAGTTTTAGAACTCTTAAAACTTTCTTCTAAATTCATGAAAACCATCTTTACAAAATTTTCCGAAAGATTTCCAATTTATACAAAAATGCCCCTAGTGGTAAAATTACCAAAATACCCTTGGTTTATAAAATGACCAACTACCCAACAGATTTTGCCAAAATTTTATTATTTTATCAATGTTCAAAACCCTAATTTGCAAATTATCAAAAATACCTTGAATTTTGGAAATTTCAAAATTGCCCCTAACTTATAAAATTACCAAAATGACCCTGATTTCCAAAATTTTTGCAACATCACCGTTTTGAAAAGTACAATTCTCGAAAGAACCCTCAAAGTTTTGCAACCTTTGAAATATCCCTGATTTATAAGATTTTACAAATTTACCCGGCTTGGAAAAAATCACCAAAATACCCCGAGGTCCAAAATCACCGAAATACCACGAATTTCAAAATTTTTCAAAATACCCCAGAATTTAAAAATACCAAAATACTTTATGACAAAATCACCAAGGAACTTTTTCCTTTTGAAAAATTACGAAAATACCCCTGTAGGATAGAATTACGAAAATACCCCTAGGTAGTGGAGAAACAATAACAATGAAAACTACAACGTTTCTCTGAATGAACAAAAGTTCATAATTTTTTGATGGATGTACGAATGAATGGAAAGACTGTGTGCATGTATGAATACGAAAGAACCACTCCTAAAACTCTTGTCATAAAATTCCTTCGCGGGTAATCAAGTGAAACAGAAGCACTAACTCATAAAACTTCTTAATCAGATTCTGACATTAGAAATGAGCTCTAGAGGACGTGGTCGTCGTGGATGAGGTAGAGGAAGGATGACGGTGTCAGAACCCGTTAGATCGGGTCAAGGGTCTGACAATGAGATACCAGCGCCACCACCACCCCCAGCTGTTGGTGTTGAGCGACAAGCTCGACGGGGATGATCTTTGTGTCGCAGGTGGCCGCGAGTTTTGGAGTTGGTGGCTGGTGTAGGAGGAAATTTGGGAACCCGTAAGTCTGTACTTGAGCGACTTCGAGCTAATGGAGCCGAAATGTTTCGTGGAGTATCGGGTGTGGCACCCAGTTCAGCTGAGTACTGGTTGGAAGCAACAGAGCGTATCATGGATGAGCTTGACTTGACCTTTGAGGAGAAGTTAAAAGGAATGGTGGCACTGTTACGCGATGAAGCGTATCAGTGGTGGTTGACTGTCCGGGATGGTGCCACGGCTGAGGATCTAACCTGGGAATATGTTAAGGAGGCATTTCAGAAGAAGTATGTGGGAACTAGGTATACTGATGAGCAAAGGAAGGCATTTCCGGGGCTGGTTCAAGAGAACAAGTCCGTGGCGGAGTATGAGGCTGAATTCCTAAGGTTGAGCCGATATGCTCGATGAGTAGTGGCAACTGAGCATGAGCGCTGTGTCTGTTTCGAGGACGGGCTAAGGGATGATCTGAGACTGTTGATAGCACCGCATTAGGAGCGGGAGTTTTCTGCTTTGGTAGAAAAGGCCAAGGTGGCTGAGGGAATCAAAGATTCTACAAAGGCATCGTGGATCGAATAGGCCCAAAAGAGGTTTTGGATCATCCGGGAAGGCTCAAAAGAGGACTAGAGTTGATGGGCGCAAAATCGCAAGTCAGTGCAGGATGGCGATGATCGTCCTTGTGAACATTGTGGGAAGAAGCACTTAGGGAGTCTTTGGAAAAAGACGGAGGATGTTTTCGGTGTGGGTCCAAGGACCATATGCTCAAGGATTGTCCTAAGAAACCAGATGAAAGTTGGCCACCGCTCGGAATGTTAGTCAGGTTGGTAGAGGAGGACAAGCAACCTCAACGAGGTTGTGGTTCGAGTAATCGAGGTAAACAGATTGCAGTAGAGGACGTGGAGCACAGGAGGCGAGGTGTGCTGCTAATCTTTGAGGTAAGGCAACCGGGTTTGGTTTATGCATTCGCGTAGAGGGAGGACGGAGACGCACCGGATGTTATAACCGAGACGTTCCTTATTTATGGCAAGCCTTATTATGCCTTAATTGATGTGGACTCGACCCATTCATATGTTGCATGTAGTGTAGTGGAAACACTAGGCCTAGACTCTGAACTTTACGATAGGGAGATAATCGTAGTAAGCCCATTAGGCCAAAGCTGTAATGGTGGATAAGATCTTTTGGAGTGTACCCCTAGAGATTCGTGGAGTGAACTTTGGGGTGACTTAATGGAACTACCTTTTCGGGAGTTTGAACTTATACTTGGAATGGATGGCTAGTAGAGCAATCGAGCCGTGTTAGATTGTGCGGCTAAACGAATAGAACTAAGGACCCGGAGGATGAAGTAGTAGTAATGATCGGAGAGAGAAGAAACTACCTGTCCAACGTAGTTTCGGCGTTGAAGGCTGAGAAAATGGTTAAGAAAGGGTGCAAGGCGTTCTTAGCCTTCGTAAGTGCGTTGGGTGGAAAGGAAGAAGGTGTCAGTGGAGTTAGAACGGTGAAAGACTTTGAAGATGTATTTCCGGAGGAATTACCAGGAATACCCCCAGATAGGGAGGTGGAATTTGGAATAGACTTGCTGCCAGGAACAGCTCCTGTGTCAATCGCTCCATACCGAATGGCGCCAAAGGAGTTAGTTGAGCTCAAGGCTCAAATCCAAGAGTTGTTGGATCGTGGGTTCATACGACCAAAGTGTGTCTCCATGGGGAGCACCGATTACGTTTGTAAAGAAGAAGGACGGAACTATGCGTATGTGCATATATTACCGTCAGTTGAATAAGCTGACCATCAATAACAAGTATCCTTTGCCAAGGATCGATGACTTGTTCGATCAGCTGAAGGGGGCCGCAGTATTCTCAAAGATAGACCTAAGGTCAGGATATCACCAGTTGAAGGTGAAGGAGGCAGATATCCATAAGACCGCCTTTAGGACAAGATATGGCCATTATGAGTTTGTAGTAATGCCGTTTGGATTGACAAACGCTCCAACCGCGTTCATGGATATGATGAACCGAGTTTTTCAACCCTACTTGGATAGGTTCTTCGTTGTGTTCATCGACGATATTTTGGTGTATTCTAAGTCTGAAGAGGAGCATGATGAACATCTCCGAGTGGTACTACAAGTATTAAGGGAAAAGAAGCTCTATGCCAAATTCAGCAAGTGTGAATTTTGGCTTAAGGAGGTGGCATTCTTAGGGCATGTGGTATCCGCAGAAGGAATAAGAGTGGATCCTAGGAAGATCGAAGCAGTGTTGGATTGGAAACCACCTAAGTCCGTGGCTGAGATTCAAAGTTTCTTAGGTTTGGCAGGCTATTACAGAAGGTTCGTAGAAGGATTCTCGTCAATAGCCGCGCCTTTGACAAAGTTGCTAAGGAAGGAAGTACCCTTTGAATGGTCCGATAAGCAAATGGAAGAGCTTTGACAACCTTAAGAAGGTGTTGACGGAGGCTCCAGTGTTAATTCGGCCAGAGGTGGTCAGGAAGGATTTTGTGGTGTACTGTGACGCTTCGCATACGGGATTAGGTTGTGTGCTAATGCAAGAAGGAAAAGTAGTCGCTTATGCGTCTCGGCAACTAAGGCCTCATGAGGTTAACTACCCAACTCATGACTTGGAACTGGCAGCAGTGGTTTTCGCCCTTAAGGTTTGGAGGCACTACCTCTATGGAGAAAGGTCAGTGATCTACACAGACCACAAGAGCCTTAAGTATCTGTTGACTCAGAAGGAGTTGAACTTGAGGCAATGAAGGTGGGTGGAGTTGTTGAAGGACTACGACTATTCGATAGAATATCATCCGGGCAAGGCGAATGTGGTAGCTAATGCCTTAAGTCGGAAGGTTGTGTCGGATCTAAGGGCTATGTTCGCTCACTTAAGTTTGTACGATGATGGAAGCCTGTTGGCAGAGTTGCAAGTCAAGCCTACATGGCTGAAGGAGGTGAAAGAGGGACAGTCGGTTGATAAGGATCTAAGTGCTAAGTTACAGCAAGTGCAGAACGGGGAATTAAAGGATTATGGCGTTAATGATGAAGGAGTATTGAGTTACAAAGGAAAAGTCTGTATGCCGAAGGACAAGGAGTTAAGACAAAGGATTCTTTGGGAGGCGCATAGTAGCCCTTATGCTATGCATCCCGGAGGTATTAAGCTGTACAGAGATCTAAGGGAACAATTTTGGTGGTCTGATCTTAAGCAAGAAGTGACTGAATTTGTGGGGAAATGTTTGACGTGTCAGCAAGTTAAGGCTGAACTCCAAGTTCCATCGGGATTGCTTCAACCAATCGAGATTCCTCAATGGAAGTGGGAGAGAATTACCATGGACTTCGTTAGTGGGCTTCCCCTTACGCCTACTAAGAAAGACTCGGTATGGGTGATAGTGGATCGTTTGACCAAGTCCGCGCATTTCATTCCGGTAAGAGTAGACTATTCTATTCAGAAGTTGGCCAAGTTATATGTGGCAGAAATTGTGAGGTTACATGGAGTACCGGTATCGATCATCTCCGATAGAGACCCAAGGTTTACGTCTCGGTTTTGGAGGGCACTTCATCAAGCTTTAGGCACTAAGTTGGACTTCACTACGGCTTTTCATCCACAATCGGACAGGCGATCAACGAGCGAGTTATACAAGTGTTGGAGGATATGTTGAGAGGTCAGTGTGTGATGGATTTCGAGGAAGTTGGGAAGACTATTTGCCTTTAATTGAGTTCGCCTACAACAACAGCTATCAAGGCTAGCATTCGGATGGCACCATATGAAGCATTGTATGGTCGGAAGTGTCGAACTCCTACTTGTTGGAGTGAGTTAGGAGAACGTCGAGTTTTGGGTCCAGAGTTAGTGGCGGAAACTGAAGAGAAGGTTAAGACAATCCGAGCACGGTTAAAGGAAGCCTCGGCGATAGGCGTAAGTCGACGCACGACCTTAAGCGGAAGGAAATAGAGTTTGAAGTGGGAGACCAAGTGTTTCTGAAGGTCTCGCCTTGGAAGAAGGTGATGAGGTTTGGTCGCAAAGGGAAGTTAAGCCCAAGGTTTATAGGGCCCTATCAAGTACTGAAGCGAGTTGGAGCAGTGGCATACCAATTGGAGTTGCCACCAGAGTTGCGGCAGATGCACGACGTATTCCATGTATCCATGCTACGTCGTTACCGATCGGATCCGTCTCATGTGGTACCTGTCGAAGAAGTAGAGCTAAGGCCAGACTTATCCTACGAGGAAGAGCCGATTCGGATATTGGAACGTGATGTGAAAGTGCTACGGAGGAAGTCAGTTCCTCTAGTCAAAGTGTTATGGCGCAACCATGGATCGGAGGAAGCTTCGTGGGAACCAGAAGAGACGATGCGACAGCAATACCCTCAATTATTCTAGTTAGGAAATTTTGAGGACGAAATTTTTTTAAGGGGGTAGAACTGTAACATCCTGGAAAGGGCCTATGCATTTTCGATTTAGTTCTACGAAGTGACATGTTTTATGTACTAAGAATAAATTTTGAATATTTTTGGAAACCTGCAAATGAATGAAAATGAGTTAGAAATAAACATTTTTTTTGGAAACTAGGAAATGTAAGGAAATGATTTGGAAATGATTCAAAATAGGAAAGTGCACATTTCTGGAAACTTGGAATTGTAAGAAAATGTCAAGTTACAGAGCCGAACGAAAATTTTTGGAAACTTAGAAATGACCTAGAAATGACGAGTTTTAAGGTTTAAAAGGGGAAATTAAGGCAAGGTGGCCTTAAAAGAAAAAAGTTTGTGAAATTTGACACACAAACAGGCTTGGAAAAGTGGTCTGAAGATGCCACTTAGGGCCTCTGGAAATGGCGCCACATGCAAGGTGTTGGGCCAAGGTTCGAGTCACATGGGAAGCAAATAAAGAAATTTTATTTTTTTTTTTTGCTTCTAGAAGCAGAGAGGTGGACGGCACAAGGCTTTTAAAAAGAGGAGTTTTATCCTCTTTAAAATAGCTAAAAGATGGATAAATGAGGGATTAATTTTAAATAAAGAAATAAGAAGGGAAATAAGGATAACTGTTGAATTATCTTTTATTTTCTCTTAGGTGATAATTAAAAGATAAAATTATCGCATATGAAGAGTGGTGGCCAAGTAGGGGACACTAGCCTAGTAATTTCGGCTAAGAAAGGAAGAGTAAGGCCATTCTTCATTCACTCTTTTCTCTCCTACTCTCTGCCGAATTCCCTAAGCAATATTCTCTTTTCTCTTTTTATTTTGACAAGTCGAAATCTACTTTTTCTTTTATCCACCATTGCCAAATCTTTGAGCCTCAACACCCTCTTTTTTCTTTTCCTTATTAAAGCCGAATCTCCCTGTGAATCTAAGCAAGGGTGCAATCGACTGAGGTATTAAGGTAAGAACAATGGATTTTTGTTCTTCAAATTCTTTAAATCGAGATCTAGGAACTGACCCTTTTGTTGTCTCTTGACCGAATATTAAAGGAGGAATTTCGGGATTTCAGATCTAAGGTATTTCGGCTAAGAGAGTTTCGGATTCAAGGATTTAAGGTAAGACACATGTATATTCGGCCAAAGGCCATATTTTATGTGTTAAGGTTAGATTAAATCTAACATATGGTTATAGGAATTTCGACATCCCTAGGAAAGCAATGATACTTTTTGGGATTTGAGATCACAAAGGTATGTGTTTAAGACATTCAGCCAAAGCCTATTTTAAGTATTTGGATTTATTCCCAAAAGCCGAAACTAACCTATGATGTGTTTTAATGTTGGCCGAATGCAAGAAGGAATACAACAAAGTTTTGGGACTTGATTCTTAAGTTAATCGGCAACAAGGTAGGTTTTCAGTATACAAATCCTACTAGGATTTGGTTTTAAAGCCAAAAAGGTTTATTAATGTGTTTAAATGATTGGCCGAATATAGGAGTTAAGGATATAAATCAGTAGATCGGTTCTTCGAGATTTCAAGGACTTCGTTAAACGAATCAGGATTGTACCCCACACTAACTTTTCATAAGATTGATGGTAATATGTAAAATATGCATGTTTATAAGAATGTGGCTAAGGTACCATAATATGGTACAAAGTACTCAGGTACGTTTCCTACTCCTATGAGGATTACGAAATATGTTATATTTAACATGTGAAATATGATAAGAATGTGAATTTAAGTAGGATATGCATGATATGAATAATATGGGTCATTCGGGATATATGAAAAAGGGGAAGTGAATGTGATGACTACGGTCTCACTATCTGAATGTGGTGACTTCGGTCACATTATCTGAATGTGGTAACTTCGGTTACATTATTCGAATGTGGTGTCTCATGACACAATTATCTCAGTGGCTATGCCACAAAAATTTTATATGGGCGATGAACACGTCGACTGCAACGACTGCCTTCGATGGTGTGTAGCGGATGGAGGGTTGACTTAGTAGTCCCCACTGTGTGCAGGTTGGTACGGGGATGTGTAGCGGATGGCACCTAGGTTTGGGTTTGGGTTGCATCATCATTTTTATCTGTTATATGAATAAGTATTGGATATGAAAAATGTATGCCTGATCTATTGAATTTTAGTGTTGTGTACACATTGAGTCTGTTGACTCACCCTGTTGTGGGACTATTTTTCAGGTGACGATCAATAATGGACCGGGTTCGGCGGAAGCTTAGGGATGGCCATGCTCAGCTTGAAGTTTTATTCAATATGGATATTTAAATTTATTTAAGTATTTTAATTTTATTTTGGGATTTTACTTGATGTAATAAGGCCATAAGTTACATTTCTTTACTTTTATTTTTAATTACTATGTTACGAATTATTTTCAATTAAAGTTAAGTGAAATTTATTTCTTTAAAAATAAACCCTAATTTTTTTTCATCTTAATTAATTGGACTTTAAAATAAGATCAATGGGTTTTTAACTCAAGCCCAACCCAAAACAACAGTTTTTAAAAATCGCACAAGTTTTCCTCTGGTAATAAAAGAATTTTGTAACCAGATTACTTAAGGAACATGCCAGATCCGGTCCAGGCTCGTGGGCCGGGTGTGGGGTGTTTCAATAGCTAGCCTAGGAGCACACGGCCAAGATACACGGGCGTGTCTAGTACTCATGTGAAAAAGTTAGTATATGGCCTATGAGTGCACGGCCTTAGCACACGGGGGTGCTTGGTAACCGTGGAGCCAAAACAGATTCGACCACGGCCAAGGTACACAGGCGTGCTTGGTGGCCGTGGATGTAAAGTCAGATTCGGCCACGGAGAGGACACACGGGTGTGTCCAGCAGCCGTGGGAGGTACACGGCCTGCCTACACGGGCGTGTAACCCCTGAAACTTAGAAAAGTTTTAAATTTCCATGAAATTTTGTATGTGTTCCGGTTTAGTCCCGACCCGGTTTATGAACATGTTTTAGGTCTCGATGACCTACTAAGGGGACACTATGTTTGAGGTTGATATACAATTGTATGACATTTCTGTAAATGTTTTTGATCTGTCTGGTAACACCTTTAACCCTAGTCCGGCGACGGATACGAGTTAGGGGTATTACAATTAAGCACTTTAACAATTAGAATGCCACTTTTACAGTTTACGCGATTAAGTCATTTTCTCAAATTAAACACACAAACAATAAAATTAATTCACGAAACTTTCACATATGCTTAATCACATACTGCAAACACAGAAAATAATATGAAAATATTTTTCTGACTCAGATTTGTGGTCCCGAAACCACTATTTCGACTAGGTCTAAATCGGACTGTTACAGTAACCTTGGTTTTATGGTAATTATTGATTTCTTGGAGGATTCCACTCCATAGACTGTACTCTACAGATAGAGCTTGTGCAGACTTGGCCATCAGTGATAGATGAGACGAGTTTGGATTGGATAAAAGGTAAGATCGGAGAGACTCTTTCAATTGAGGAGGTATCATACCGTACTGACTTTGGAAAATTGAACTCAAAGAAACAGAGGATAGCCCTGATGTATATAAGTTATGACATGGAAAGAATTCATTCATTTCTGCAGAAGGGGCTTATTGTGGTTGAGAGCTGGTGGGAAGCATAGGCTGATCTAATGGTAATGTTTCTATTAGGACCTTAGCTTGTGGAGGATCAATGTAACACCCCTTACCCGGCCTGGTCGCCGGAGCCTAGTAAAAAGATGCTACGAAAAAAATTCAACAATCGATAACTACTTTACTAAACAAAAACTCAATATATAATCAAACATATTAAAAATTTAAACTCTCTAAGTACCTAATTGTAAAATCTAGGCATATAATAGGAAAGGTTTACTCACAGCACTGATCCTCCTAAAGCTGGGGATTACCTGGACAGTTAAAACGGGGTGAGTTTACGAAAACTCAGTGTGTAATCCCCTATTACGGTAACAGTCTGGGCCTAAGCCCTATTCGGTAACAATCTGGGCCTAAGCCCTTTTCGGTAATAATCTGGGCCTAAGCCCCAAATCATATCAATGCAATGGATATGTACCCACCCCAATCCAACCAAACTCTCCACCCGTACCAACCATTCTCTTCATGCGGGGACCATGTCGACCCACCCAGCCAAACTCTCCAATAATGCAGCCTAGCTGCTAGTATTTATACGGCTTTAAGCCTTCAGTAACGGTCTCATAATTGGCACATAGCCATCGGTAACTATATTATGTTTGGCACATAGCCATCAGCGACGGTAATATAATCGGCACACAGCCTTGGGTAAATATGATCGACACAGAGTCATCAATATATATGTTAGGCACATAGCTATGGGTAAATACGATTGGCACAAAGCCATAATCAAGATGGCACAGAGCCATATTTAGGTTAGCACAGAGCCATAATTAGATTACGCGGTAATGCCACTATAACGGTAAATGTGGCGATGCCACTATAACGGTACTTCCTCCAAATCATAAAACCCAACCCCATGCAATATGTTGTGTATGTCATGCTCAATCATTACACGTGTATGCAAAATGGCCATGCTTAGAAGCAGTCATTTACACACAAATTGAAAGCATATCAGCCGTATAATCCCAGTCAAATCAGTTAAAACACAGTCATACATTCACAGTTAGATCAATCATAGTCCTAATTAGTCAGTTACCCGTAAGGGCAAAATAGTCATTTTACCCTATAAGGGTATTTCGGTAATCCTACCCTACAGAGATATTTCAGTAATTCTACCCTATAGGGGTATTACGGTAATTCTACCTTACAGGGGTGTTTCAGTAATTCTACCCTACAGGGGTATTTCAGTAATTCTACCCTACAAGGGTATTTCGGTAATTTTACCTACAGGGGTATTTCGATAATTCTACCCTACAAGGGTATTTCACAAATAAGGGGTATTTTGGTAATTTTACAAATCGGGGGTGTTCCGATAATTTTGCAAATTAGGGGTACTTTGGTAATTTCGTAAACTGAGGGTATTTTGGTGATTTTGCAAATCAGGGGTATTTCGGTAATTTTACAAATCAATGGTAGTTCGGTAATTTTGCAAATCGAGGGTATTTTAGTAATTTTACAAATCGAGCGTATTTCAGTAATTTTGTAAACCAAGGGTATTTTAGTAATTCTGTAAACCAAGGGTATTTCAGTAATTTTGTAAGCAAAGGGGATTTTAGTATTTCTGTAAACCAAGGGTATTTCAATAATTTTGTAAACCAAGGGTATTTTAGTAATTTTGTAAACCAAGGGTATTTCAGTAATTCTGTAAACCAAATTTCAGTAATTTTGTAAACCAAGGGTATTTCAGTAATTCTGTAAACCAAGGGTATTCTAAACAGAGATAACGATGTGAATGGGCCTAGGGCCCATTCTCGGCCCAAATGGGCGCACACGCTCGTGTGGCCCATTTAGCCCAAATCTAGCCATAGATATGAGATTCAAATAGTCCAGTCCAATATCTACTACACAGTCATACAATATATTCATATGGGCCCACGGGCCCATTGGGCCCACATGGCCCCTTTCGGCCCATCGTGGCCCAAACAGCCTATACCCAAAAGAACACTCATGGTGGCCTCAACTATCGCGTTGAAGTTCCCACACATGCCCTCGCACGCTCGTGTGGCTACCATCCCATGTGACCAGCATTTCGGCGTTTTTTGCTCTACAGCTAGAGTAGTGCGAAATACACACACCTGATAGGGATCTGAAGTTAATCCGTGCTCTGAACACTATTCTGCGCAGAAGCCAACAATGATCGCACCCTTGACCATCAAGCCATCACATGGGGTGTGTCGATCAACTTCTGTCACCACCACCGCGACCCAACGGCATACAGATCAACGAATGATCCAACGCCTAACCCAAACGAGCACACCACAAAGCGAAAGGGATAAGCCAAGAAAGGTATGCTTACTCTCATCATGGTTTGCTCTAATAATTTTGATAATATATCCAAATGCATTCCTTCTTGATTAAAAGGAATTGCTATAGCTCCAACAAATAAAGTAAATAGAAGCAATATAAGCATAGGAAATAGCATAGTATTATCTGATTCACGAGGATAAGCATAGAAAAAGCCTTCTTGTAGCCAAAATTCGTAATATTAATAAAAGCTTCTTCTTTTTCCATATTTAAAGCCAGCTTCTCGCCTACTGTCATGCTAGCTTCCCGATGTGGGATCCCCCCTTCAGCAGAGTTTAAATCCAACACAAGCTCTGGCCGTCCAATCCGCAAAATAAACACTCCCTTGCTTGACATGAGATTCGAACCTTTGCCCTCTCCTATGCTCCAGACGCTACATGCCACCACAACACAAGCTCCTTTTGTGACTTAGAACATGCACAACTAAATATAAGCCTATGGGCCAAAGTTTAAGTTCATTTAAAAGAAAAACAAAATGAATTGCAAGCGCCAAGACTTGAACCTTGGACCCCTTCCTTCCTCTATGGCGTCACTTCCTTGTCTCCCATGTGGCGCCATTTGCCACTAGACCACAACTCCTTTTGTGTCTTTTTTTCCACAATTTATTCTTAAAGCCTACTTACTTACCCCCAGGGCTTTATTCACCTAAAACCAAAATTTTTCCTAAAGCCCAGGTTTGAACCCGGGACTTCATGGAAGCCCCCTAACCTTCAAAAATCACTCACCTAATAGGTCCAACTTGCATTAATGCCGTTCTCTTGTTCTCAAAAAATTTAAACGCTCCCATGCCTAAGACCCAATAGGCCCAATTCTACTAGGCCCAAATTCGGGGCATTACACTAGGCATGGGTATTGAAGAAATTGAGTACATTTCATTTTACGAGCCTAGGGACTAAATTGTAAAAATGTCAAACTTTAGGGGCAAAAATGTAATTTTTTTCATAATGTGATTTCGGGCTGATTTGAATAGTATAATGATTAAATAAGCTAAATTTGATGTTTTAAATCAAGAAAAACAAGATTCGGGATTAGAAAGGGGAAAAACAAGTATTTGAAGATTTAGTCCTTTTTACCGTTTCTATGCCGAGGTAAGTTCGTATGTAAATAATGTAATGTTATATTTGTATTTTAATGTTTTTATATTGCATGAAATTTATGATTGATTCTATGAGTATATTTGACGAAGTTCCGACAAGAGAGAAATCCCGGTTGAACCTTATGAATAGATTAGGATACAAGTGACATGTCACTAGGAACCCATGTGGTTATGTGATTTATGTGTCCCGGGTGCTGGCCCTGTACATCCTACCGGGGGCTGGGTATACCGGCATATGCTGCGGATACCTGACAGCTTGTGTGAGCAGGCCCGAGGATAGCTCGAGAGCGAGCTTATATGTGTTATGAGATTTGTGGTAGCATTGGCTATATATGTGGCACTTATGTGCAAAGATTTTCGTCTATCTGATAGTATTCCAAGTGGTTCAACGGGTATGTCAAAGATGAGAAAGTACGTGAATATATTATGAGATGGTACAGGTATGACGTAAAACTCGAAGAAAATGAACTCAGTATATGATGAACTGTAACAGCCTGATTTTGGGCCTAGTCGGAACAGTGGTTTTGGGGCCACAAATCATATGAGGAAAAATATTATTTTTATTATATTTTTATGGTCTACGATTTCACGGAAAGATTCCGTGAAAATTTCGTTCGAAAATTTCGACATTTGGGCACTCAATTTAGTCAAAAGGACTAAATTATAAAAAGTGCAAAAGTTGAGTTCCACATGTTAGAAGTGTCCAATTTCTATGAAATTTTAAATTGGAGGTCCTTAAATGGAAATTAGACCATTGGTTAAATTGTTGGACAAAAATGGACATTAGATAAGTGAAATAGGATATTTTTAAGTTAGGGGCATTTTGGTAATTAAATAGACTAAAAGACAAAATAAAAGTCAAAAACCTTTGTCCATCTTCTTCCTTGGCTGAATTTAGCATGGGGGAAGCCATGGCTAGGGTTGTCAAGCTTTCAAGCTCAATAGTAAGTGCATCCAAGCCCCGTTTTTAATGTTCTTTACATTTTTGGGATCCCCGTAACTCAGTTTAGCTATTTCTACCATTATTGAGCTAGGGTTTGTGTTTAAAAATTTACCCATGGATGACATGCATGTGATTTTATGTCTAATGGTAGAATATGAATGCTCGGTGTGTAGTAAACGACTTTTACTAAGTGATTTTCGATGAAATCGCATAAAAGGACTAATTTGTAAAAAGTTGAAAAATATATGAAAAATGTGTGAATGAATGCAAATTGTGGACTGCTGTAGTTATGAAAATGGTTTGGCTAGGCCTAAAATACAAGGAAATCGAATAAAAATCATTTTACGAGCCTAGGGGCAAAAGTTTAAATATGACAAAGTTTAGGGGCAAAAACATAATTTTGCCATAGTATGATTTTTGGGTCACAATAAATAATGTGACTAATAAGTAAGCTAAATGTGATGTTATAGATCAAAGAAAATGAGGTTCAGACTTAGAACGGAGGGGAAAAATGAATAACTGACGGTTAGGTCTCTTCTTGCCATTTTGGTATCGAGGTAAGTTTGTGTGAAATTAAAGCTACATAATGTCTTTATATTTTTAATTGCCTAATATTATGTGAAATGAATATTATTTCTATGAAAATCGACTAATGATGCATCGATGAGAATATGATGAGAATATGTTAAGTTGAAGTCCGGGTTGAACATTTCGGAATAACAAGGATACCTATGTCACAACATGAGATAAGGAAGGTCCCGTATAAGACCATGTCTGGGACATGGCATCGGCACCGAATGTAGGTCCCGTATAAGACCATGTATGGGACATGGCATCGGCACCGAATGTAGGTCCCATGTAAGACCATGTCTGGGACAATGCATCGGCACCGAATGTAGGTCCCGTATAAGATCATGTCCGAGACATGGCATCGCCACCGAATAAAGGAGTTCTCGTATAAGATCATGTCTGGGACATGGCCTCGGCACCAAAGGAAGATCTCGTGTAAGACCTTGTCTGGGACATGGCATCGACATCTATGAACGATCTCGTATAAGACCATATCTGGGATATGGCATCGACATTAAGATGTGATCCCATGTAAGACCATATCTGGGATATGGCATTGGCATCGTGATACTTGTATGATGAGATTGAGTGTCCTTTGATATTCCGAGTAGTTCAGCGGGCAAAGAGCTAAGTTTATGCATCAATGACAAAGAGCTAAGTTTATGCATCAATGACAAAGAGCTAAGTCCATGCTTATGATGTAAGAATATGTGGGAAATGTGGATTGTGATCATGTGTGAGGCTTTTAAGCCAAATTAAATTGAGAAATGAAATGTTCAAGTTTTTGTTGTTGATGTGTAAGTTAAATTGGCCAATGAATGGCTTGTAAATATTTGATGATGACTAGCTATTGGCATGGCTAACTATGGATATGCTTTAGTATTATCAGTGTGTAAATGAGAATTAATACAAAGAAAACATGAGAGTAAAATTAGCAATAAAACAGTTTGGACAACAATAGTTGAATCACTTTGAAAATTCACTAAAAATGGTGGAAATTGAATTAGAAGTTGAATAAGATATGAAATTAAAGCTTATTGAGTCTGTTTTCGGATAAAAGAGACGGTGTGAGCAAAATAATTTCATATTATGAGATATTTGAATTTTTATAAGACAAGGTCAGAATGATTTGAGAATCCCTTGTTCTAACTTTAGAAATTCATTAAAAATTGTACAAAAATAATCAAGGGATAAAATTTATATTCTTGAATTTATTAATGAGTTTATTTTCAAGATAAACAAACGAGAATGTCTTTCGAGTTCTTTTCAATGAGAAAATATTTTTTTAGTGAAGAGAGATCAGAACTATCAGACAGAGAAACAAGGGAAACTTTAAAGAATAAACTGTACTGATTGGCTGAACCAAAAATTCTGGAAATTTTATGGTAAGAAGATATGTGAGTCTAGTTTCAAGGAAAATTAGCGGATTTTAATTTGGAGTTCCGTAGCTCCGGATAAAAATAATTTAGTGACTGTAACTCGAGTAGACAACTCAAGATGAACATAAGTGAATTGAGAAATTTTATGCAATAATGATGGCATTATCTTGAGAACTCAAAATAAGGATTGTTAAAAGCATGGTAATAAATTGTTTATTATTTAAATACATACTTACTAAGCTTTATAGCTTACTCCCCTTCCTTTCTCATATCATGTAGGGTTTCTTTTACTAGCTCGGGTTGGAGATCGCCAGAGATGCTATCACACTATCAAGCTATCATGTTGGGTATAAGTGAATGCAAAACCTTTTGAGTCTATGGAATGTATAGGGACTTAGTCAATTGTGTATGTGTCATTTGATTTGGACAAATGTGTTGGTTCGTATTGGTTAATGAGTTGTAATGCCTATTTATACGTGTGTGCTTATACTAAAGGTTTTTTGTGATGTGGTTATATGTTTTTGGGATGGATGGGTTGAAGTTGTGTTTAAGTATGTGCAAATGAAGGTGCCAAATGGTCTGGAAAATAGCCATTTTCTTGGCCACACGGGTAGAGACACGGCCGTGTGGAGATCACGACCCCGGGACATGGGCGTGTGCCCAAGGCGTGTGAAGTCTGCATTTACTTTTCAAAATTTAATTCGCCACACGGCCTAAGCACACAGGCGTATGACTTGGCCGTGTGACCCAATTTTGTTGATGACGTCATAAACAGAGAGTCACACGGGCTAAGGACATGGGCGTGTGTGACCACACGGCCTACCCACATAGGCGTGTCCCAAGCCACATGGACGTGTGACCCCTGTTTTGATGAAAAAAATTCTAAGTCTTCTTAAAGTTTCATAAGTTCTCGGTTTAGTCCCGAACAGTTCGTAATGTATGTTTTGGGCCTTGTGGGCCCATACAAAGGGCGATTTGCATGTGAATGAGGAATGTTAAATTGAATGAAATTTTATAGCCGATTTTGTAACACCCCAAACCCGGCCTACACGTTACGACCGGATTTGGTATGTCGCATGGAAAGATTGGTTAAAGAAACTTGGCAATTTTAAAAAAAAACTTTTCGCGTTATGTCTTTGTTTTGAAAATCAGGTTCCGTTTTGAGGTTTTCTTACAAACTTTAAGTAATAATACTAACAGTTTAAGACTGGTTTTGTGTTACGAAAAACCAAAACTAAAAGATTTCTGAAACGTGACATCTAGAAACAGTTTGTGTAATTCTAAGAAAATCCCAAGTTAATAAATTGTTTGTTCGTTGTCCGTTTCCTAATATTTTGGGAAAAGTTTGTTTATATGTTTAGGAAAACTCCATGTTTAACATTTCATAATATATATAATAACCGCATCAAAATCCAAAACCAAATTGAAGTCCCAGAGGCTTTATTATATAAATATTCCCAAATTAAAAGTAAGTTTAAATAAAGGAAATGAAATTTACAAAAGTAGTAATGCATGGCCACCACAGAGTCCTCCTCGGCTCCATATCCTCGAACTAGGGATTACCTGCAAAATTAAGCAGAGGAGTGAGTCACCAAGACTCAGTGTGTAATTCCCCTTACAAACGCAATCTGGACCAAAGGCCACAGAAGCATATTGGGCCTTAGCCCTTACAACATGGCATATTAACAGGTGTATGCAATGCAACCCAGCCCAACCTAGTATTCCATCCTCTACATCACCTGAACAAGCCAAAACACCTGTGGCACCAAGCCACTGTGGTACCAAACCACTGTGAACAGAGTCACCGATATATGTATATATATATATGTGGTACCAAACCACTTGAAATAATGTGACATAGTCTCTGATATATGTGGTACCAAACCACTGAATTACACTTCCCCTTTCAATCAACATCATATCCCAAAGCCCATGCAACATATTATCATGTTATAATGAATGCAATAATATTTCCAATGTACACAGATAATCAAATCATACATATATTTAGGCTATGTTATTCGAAAGGCTGAATTATAGAGGTACTTACCTGGTGTCTCCAACCTTACCCACAAGGGTATCTCAACTGTCGACATGATCGTTTGACTTTCAACCAATACAGTTATTAATGCAAAATAATAAAAGAAGGTGTGAGCATTACACACCTAATTACGCGAAGAACTAAACACTCTATATCGTCGGCACTCTCACTAGCGGGAACAACAGCGATTTGCCTATCCCAAATCGATGTCGACTCTCTACCACAACCCAGCGAAAAATCATGAACCACCGACACCGTACGGCGTTTGAATGACGGATTAGAGACTACGAGTACACTCCCCTCAGGCTCCTTAACCGCACCCTCCTTGGATCGGCTAGCACTCATATCTATGATAAGAGTCTTGATCAGTACTTAGAGAAAAATGTTGGTTGTCTAACAAAGAAATTGGGTTAAGGCAACGAAAGGGTAAAAGGAATAGAACAACCGAAATCAAGAGAACCTCCTTACCTTTGTCAGAGAATGAACCGAACACAGATAGACTTGGCTATAGGTTCTAATCCGATGCGAACATGCCACGCTTGTACAAATAGACACTGATTGAAGAGGAGACTTTCGGAAACCAAAGGGATGCTTCCAGATGTTTGGCTTATAACAAAAAGATGCGAGACACAGTTTTAGTTTGACACAAGGAGTGATTCGGTCTTGAAAAAAAAAGAGAATAGAGAAGAACGAAGTAGGATGAAATTCGGCTATGAGAGAAAAACTAGTCAAGAACCAAAAGGGGTAGGGGTTTCAGTTTAATGGAGAAAGTAGAGAAGCAAAGGGGAGGGATGGAGGTTCGACTAGTGAAGAAGGAAATAGAGGATCAAGGAGAGAAAAGAAAAGTAGTTGAAGAAGGGTGGAAGAAAGTGGTTCGGCCAAGAAAAAGAGAAAAATAGAAGTGCAAAGAAGAAAAGAAAGGAAATAGGAGAAGAGTTGCAATTTGGCTACCACGCAAATGAAGAGAAAGGGATGGAGAGAAAATTGAGAGATTCGACACAAGCTCTAAGTGAGTAGAAATCCAAAATGCCTTAAGAACCACCCCAAAACGTCACAAACAAAAGCTAAAAAGAGCTATAAAATTTAGGACAACACTTTAATGGCTCGGTTTTGCTATCACCCACCACAAATGCCGGAATTCCTAGCCAGCTACACCACATAGCCGAAATTCTCCCCCCAACTCTCCAACATTCGGCCAACTCTCACTCCCCCTCTCAAATCCCTTAATTTGCTCCTTGTTTCACTCTCCATCCACCAATTTGAATTGATTGACCAATTCAAACTCCTCAAGCCCCTCTCCTCCACCCATTTCAAACTGGTTGACTCATTCAACAACCACCCCTCGGAGTCCAAGCCGAACACCACTTCTTCCCCTCCTTGAGCACAAAAAATGAAAGCTTCACAATGCAGCAGTGGGATTCGAACTCCTTCCCCCTTGCTCTGCCAATGACGCCACAGCCTCCTTGCCACACGCCCAACTTGTGTCATCAAACACAAATAAATATTCTTAAAGCCTGCTTCCCCAAGCTCTCCCCCTAAAGTACCCTAAAGAGAAAAATTTGCCAAAGCTCTGGCTCGAACCCGAGCCTTCCCTAGACCCCCAAACACACCAAAACAACAAGCATAACTAGCCAAACACATGAAGTAGCACAAAATGCAGAACCCCTAACTCTAGGATGTTACAGTTCTACTCCCCTTAAAGAAATTTCGGCCTCGAAATTTACCTGATCAAAAGAGGTGAGGGTATTGCTATCGCATCACATCCTCTTGCTCCCACGTAGCTTCCTCTGAACCGTGATTACGCCATAACACCTTGACCAATGGAACCGACTTTCTTCTCAACACCTTGACATCTCGATCTAAGATCTGCACTGGTTCTTCTTCAAAAGATAGGTCATGTCTCACCTCAATTTCTTCCACCGGCACAATGTGAGATGGATCCGAACGATAACGCCTTAACATAGAAACATGGAATACATCATGTATCCGATTAAACTCCGGAGGTAACTCAAGCTGATAAGCCACTGGTCCCACGCGTTTCAACACTCGATACGGCCCGATGAATCTGGGGCTCAACTTGCCCTTCCATCCAAATCTTAAAACCTTCTTCCAAGGTGAAACTTTTAGAAAGACCTGATCACCCACTGAGAATTCTATTTCCTTACGCTTTAGATCTGCATACAATTTCTGCCTGTCGAAAGCTTCCTTCAACCGAGCCCAAATCAACTTAACCTTTTCCTCCGTCTCTGAGACCAATTCTGGACCCAACAACTGCCGCTCACCTAATTCTGTCCAGCAGGTAGGGGTACGACACCTACGACCATACAACGCCTCGTATGGTGCCATCTGAATACTAGATTGATAGCTATTGTTGTACGCAAATTCTGCCAACGGTGAGAAATCCTCCCAACTACCTCTGAAGTCAATTACGCAACCCCTCAACATGTCTTCCAGAATCTGAATTACCCTCTCTGACTGACCATCAGTCTGTGGATGAAACGCCATGCTGAAATCCAGTCTTGTACCTAACGCCTTATGTAACGCCTTCCAGAATCACGATGTAAACCTATGGTCTCTATCTGATATGATAGACACTAGTACCCCATGCAACCTCACAATCTCTGCTACATACAGCTTGGCTAACTTCTGTAGTGAGTAGTCGACATGAACAGGTATGAAGTGAGCGGACTTCATCAACCGATCGAAAATCACCCACACTGAATCTTTCCTAGAAGGTGTAAGAGGTAGCCCACTAACAAAATCCATCGTTGTCCTCTCCCACTTCCAAAGTGGAATCTTCACTGGCTGCAGCAACCCCGAAGGCAATTGGTGTTCTGCCTTCACCTACTGACACGTTAAACACCTACTCACAAACTCGGTAACTTTCTGCTTCAGACCTGGCCACCAATACTGTTCATGCAAATCTCGGTACATCTTACTCCCACCGGGATGCATAGCGTATGGGCTACTATGCGCCTCCCACAGAATCATCTGCCTCAACTCAGAATCCTTTGGCATACAAACCTTTCCACGAAAGCATAATACCCCTTCACTGTTAAGACCAAAATCTTCTGTCTCACCACCTTCCACTTGCTGAAATCGAGAACTTAACACTTCATCTAACCACTGCTTCTCCTTAATCTGACTTACCCATGAAGGCTTCACTTGAAGCTCGACTAACAGGCTACCATCTTCGTACAGACTAAGATGAGCAAACATTGCCCTCAAATCTGATATCACCTTACGGCTCAACGCATCTGCCACTACATTAGCTCTACCCGGGTGATACTCGATCGAGCAGTCGTAGTCTTTCAACAATCCAATCCACCTTCGCTGCCTTAAATTCAACTCCTTCTAGGTAAGGAGATATTTCAGGCTCTTATGATCGGTTTTAGATAATCGACTTCTCTCCATACAAGTAGTGCCTCCAAATCTTCAGAGCGAACACTACCGCAGCTAGCTCCAAATCATGAGTGGGATAATTCACCTCATGTGGTCTTAATTGCCGAGACACATACGCTACCACCTTCCCTTCTTGCATTAGCACACATCCTAACCCTGTGTGTGATGCATCACAATAGACGACAAACTCCTTCCCACCTTTCAGTGAATCAAACACGGTGCCTCGGTCAAGATCCTCTTTAGCTTCTCAAAGCTTTCCTGTTGCTTATCAGCCCAAACAAATGGTACCTCTTTCCGTAACAACTTGGTTAATGGCACCGCAATCAATGAGAATCCCTCAACGAACCTTCTGTAGTACCCAGCTAACCTAAGGAAACTTCAAATTTCTGCTACTGACTTTGGCGATTTCCAATCCAAAACAGCTTCAATCTTTCGAAGATCAACCCTAATCCCCTCGGCCGAAACAACATGCCCCAAAAAGGTCACTTCCTTCAACCAAAATTCACACTTACTGAATTTAGCATACAGTTGCTTCTCTCTCAAAATCTGCAGAACTATCCGAAGATGCGAATCATGCTCCTCTTCAATCCTTGAATATACCAAGATATCGTCTATGAACACTATGACAAACCAATCCAGGTAGGGTTGAAATACCCGGTTCATCATATCCATGAATGCAGCTGGTGCATTCGTCAACCCGAATGTCATCACTAAGAACTCGTAGTGACCATAACGAGTTCGAAAAGCAGTCTTGTGAATATCTGCCTCCTTGACCTTTAGCTGATGATACCCGACCTCAAGTCTATCTTCCAGAAGACCGAAGCGCCTCGCAGCTGATCGAATAGGTCGTCAATCCTTGGCAACGGGTATTTGTTCTTGATCGTCAACTTGTTCAATTGCCTATAGTCAATGCACATCCGCATTGACCCATCCTTTTTCTTAACGAACAATACTGGTGCTCCCCACAGAGATACACTTGGTCGGATAAAACCACGGTCCAACAATTCCTAAATCTGAGCTTTAAGTTCCACCAGTTCCTTTGGCGTTATTCTATATGGAGCGATGGACACAGGTGCCGTTCCCGGAAGTAGATCAATGCCGAACTCCACCTCACGATCCGGAGGTAACCCTAGAAGCTCTTCTGGAAAGACGTCCAAGAACTCCTTCACCATTCTAACATCCCTTAGAGATAATTCTTTGGCCTCCAAAGCACTGATGAAAGCTAAGAACGCCTCACACCCTTTTCGCACCATCCTTTCAGCCTTTAATGCAGACACCACATTGGATAGGTAATTCCTTCTCTCACCTACTACCAACACCTCATCATCCTCGGGAGTCTTCAACATCATGCGCTTAGCAGCACAATCCAAATTTGCTCGATACTTAACTAACCAGTCCATGCCTAAAATCAAGGCGAACTCACCGAACGGCAATTCCATCAAGTCTGCCAGAAACACTACCCCTTGAACTTCTAAAGGCACATTCCTAAATAGTTTGTTCACCACTACCGATTGTCCTAAAGGGCTAATCACAGTCATTTCTCTAGAAGCAACCTCAGATTCTATACTTAAAGTCCCAGACACAGTACAGGCAACATAAGATTGTGTAGACCCAATATCCATCAAAGCTGTAAATGGCACACCAAAAATAAGGAATGTACTGGTTATGACGTCCGGTGCATCGCCATCCTCTCGACGTCTAGCTGCATAAACCAATCCAGGCTGTCTTGCATCTGTACTCCCAGCACCTCTGCCCGGTGTTCCATGCCCTCGACCAACTCCATTTCCTCCTCTGGCCAGACCACGACCTCTCGGTGGCTGCTACCCACCTCTTCTGGACTGTGCATATCACTAACCTACTGGCCGCGCCCTGTCTGGCTCTTGTGGACAGTCCCTTATCTGATGATCCATAGATCCACACCTGAAGCATCCTCTATCTCTTACCTAACACTCCCCCGAATGAAAATTCCCACATCGAGCACACGGTTGAGATCGACCAACAGCAACAGGCCTCGTAACTCAACCCGGCCCTTCAAGCCTAGGCCTCTTTTGAAAACCCCCAGCATATCCTGATGACCCAAAGTTCCTTTTATTCCTACCCCTACCCCTATCCTTATCCCGATTCTGCCTCTCAGACCGCTTCACCTCTTCAGTTATTTTTTCCTTCTCAACCAGAATGGCAAACTCTGTTTCCCATTGTGGAGCTATTAGTACCCACAACTCGTCCCGCAGACCATCCTCAAACTGAACACAACGCTCATAATCAGTTGCGACGATACCCCGAGCATAGCGGCTTAAAGGCAGGAACTCCGCCTGGCACTCAGCCACCGACTTACTCCCCTAGACCAAGTTTAAAAATGCCTTCCTCTGAGCATCCACATAACTCGCCCCAACATACTTTCCATGGAACGCTGTCCTAAAGAAGTCCCAGGTAATACGGTCCTCTGGAGTACCATCCCTTATCGTGAGCCACCACTGGTATGCCTCATCTCGAAGGAGGGACACTACTCCTTTAAATTTTTCCTCTGCCGTGCAGTCCAAATCATCCATAATCCATTCGACTGCTTCCAGCTAATATCCCGCTACGTTTGGAGCCACACCAGAAATACCTCTGAATATCTCAGCCCCATTTGCTCGAAGTCGCTCAGGAATAGATTTTCGAGCTACCGATCCTGTGCTTGCTCCAGCAACCCGCTCCAGAACACGCAGCATAGCTTGGGACAAAGCATCGTCCCCTCCGATTCGATCTTGAGACCCGCTTCGCTCATCGGTGATGCTGGCACTTCGCCTTTCGGCCCCTATCCTGATTCTGAGGGTCCAGCCTCAATACCCCAGCCTCTACCACGGCCGCGTAAACCACGTCTACGTCCTCTAGTGCTCATGACTACAGAATCGACTTAATCTGATTACCAATTTTATGAATTAGTATATCTTCCATTGTTTATTAACGAATAGGTTATGAAGATAGAATTAGAAGTAGTTTTCCGCAAACCTATTTCTAAAGGTCTCAATCTCTAAAATTGTATATCTTATTACTAGTAATAACAACACAACATAATCTTTTCATGAAAACAACCAATAGTCAGAAGACTTACCGTACGGATTTGGTGCCGGGGACTCAAGTGCCATACTTCCAGAAAACATATTTTTTTTCTAAACCATATTTCAAACCAACTTTTAAAAAAAAATTTGAACCCATTCCACAGCCAAGTTTTGCAACCAGGGCTCTGATACCACAATTATAACACCCAAACCTGGCCTACACGTTACGACCGGATCTGGTATGTCACATGAAAAGATTAGTTAAAGAAACTTGGCAATTTAAAAAAAAAACTATTCGCGTTATGTCATTGTTTTGAAAATCAGGTTCCGTTTTGAGGTTTTCTTACAAACTTTAAGTAATAATACTAACAGTCGAAGACCGGTTTTGTGTTACGAAAAACCAAAACTAGAAGATTTCTGAAACGTGACATCTAGAAACAGTTTGTGTAATTCTAAGAAAATCCCAAGTTAATAAATTATTTGTTCGTTGTCCGTTTCCTAATATTTTGGGAAAAGTTTGTTTATATGTTTAGGAAAACTACATGTTTAACATTTCATAATATATATAATAACCGCATCAAAATCCAAAACCAAATTGAAGTCCTGGAGGCTTTATTATATAAATATTCCCAAATTAAAAGTATGTTTAAATAAAGGAAATGAAATTTACGAAAGTAGTAATGCATGGCCACCACAGAGTCCTCCTCGGCTCCATATCCTCGAACTAGGGATTACCTGCAAAATTAAGCAGAGGGGTGAGTCACCAAGACTCAGTGTGTAATTCCCCTTACGAATGCAATCTGGGCCTAAGCCCACAGAAGCACATTGGGCCTTAGCCCTCACAACATGGCATATTAACAGGTGTATGCAATGCAGCCCAGCCCAACCTAGTATTCCATCCTCTACATCGCCTGAACCAGCCAAAACACCTGTGGCACCAAGCCACTGTGGTACCAAACCACTGTGAACAGAGTCACTAATATATGTATATATATATATATATGGTACCAAACCACTTGAAATAATGTGACATAGTCACTGATATATGTGGTACCAAACCACTGTGGTACCAAACCACTGAATTACACTTCCCCTTTCAATCAACATCATATCCCAAAGCCCATGCATCATATTATCATGTTATAATGAATGTAATCATATTTCCAATGTACACAGATAATCAAATCATATATATATTTAGGCTATGTTATTGAAAAGGTGAATCATAGAGGTACTTACTGGTGTCTCCAACCTTACCCACAAGGGTATCACTGGCTTGTCGATCTGATCGTTTGGCTTTCAACCAATACTGATTATTAATGCAAAATAATAAAAGAAGGTGTGAGCATTACACACACTGATTACGTGAAGAACTAAACACTCTATATCGTCAGCACTCTCACTAGCGGGAACAATAGCGATTTGCCTATCCCAAATAGATGTCGGCTCTCTACCACAACCCGGCAGAAAATCACGAACTGCCGACAACGCACTACGTTTGAATGACGGATTAGAGACTACGAGTACACTCCCCTCAGGCTCCTTAACCGCACCCTGCTTGGATCGGCTAGCACTCATATCTATGATAAGAGTCTTGATCAGTACTTAGAGAAAAACGTTGGTTGTCTAACAAAGAAATTGGGTTAAGGCAACAAAAGGGAAAAGGGAATAGACCAACCGAAATCAAGAGAACCTCCTTACCTTGGTCAGAGAATGAACCGAACATAGAAAGACTTGGCTAGAGGTTCTAATCCGATGCGAACATGCCACACTTGCAAAAATAGACACTGATTGAAGAGGAGACTTTCGGCAACCAAAGGGATGCTTCCAGATGTTTGGCTTATAACAAAAAGATGCGAGACACAGTTTTAGTTTGACACAATGAGTGATTCGGTCTTGAAAAAAAAAGAGAATAGAGAAGAACGAAGTAGGATGAAATTCGGCTATGAGAGAAAAACTAGTCAGGAACCAAAAAGGGTAAGGGTTTCAGTTTAATGGAGAAAGTAGAGAAGCAAAGGGGAGGGATGGAGGTTCGGCTAGTGAAGAAGGAAATAGAGGAGCAAGGAGAGAAAAGAAAAAGAAGTTGAAGAAGGGTGGAAGAAAGTGGTTCGACCAAGAAAAATAGATAAATAGAAGTGCAAAGCAGAAAAGAAAGGAAATAGGAGAAGAGTTGCAATTTGGCTATCACGCAAATGAAGAGAAGGGATGGAGAGAAAATTGAGAGATTCGACACAAGCTCTAAGTGAGTAACAATCCAAAATGCCTTAAGAACCACCCCAAAACGTCACAAAGAAAAGCTAAAAAGAGCTATAAAATTCGGCACAACACTCTAATGGCTCGGTTTTGCTATCACCCACCACAAATGCTGAAATTCCTAGCCAACTACACCACATAGCCGAAATTCTCCCCTCCAACTCTCCAACATTCGGCCAACTCTCACTCCGCCTCTCAAATCCCTTGATTTGCTCCTTGTTTCACTCTCCATCCACCAATTTGAATTGATTGACCAATTCAAACTCCTCAAGCCCCTCTCCTCCACCCATTTCAAACTGGTTGACTCATTCAACAACCACCCCTCAGAGTCCAAGCCGAACACCACTTCTTCCCCTCCTTGAGCACAAAAAATTAAAGCTGCACAATGCAGTAGTAGGATTCGAACTCCTTCTCCCTTACTCTGCCAATGACGCCACAGCCTCCTTGCCACACGCCCAACTTGTGTCATCAAACACAAATAAATATTCTTAAAGCCTGCTTCCCCTAGCTCTCCCCCTAAAGTACCCTAAAGAGAAAAATTTACCAAAGCTCTGGCTCAAACTCGAGCCTTCCCTAGACCCCCAAACACACCAAAACAGAAAGCATAACCAGCGAAACACATGAAGTAGCACAAAATGCAGAACCCCTAACTCTAGGATGTTATAGGTTTTGTATAAAGGTTTTTGTTTAAGTTTGGTAATGCCTCATATCCTGTCCCGGCGTCGAACACGGGTAAGGGGTGTTACATGAACAATTGGTAAGATTGTGATTGAGCAAGTTGTGCTTATGAAGCTTAAATGACATTTATGTTGATATGTGTTATGTTAATCATACGATGAGCTATTAGTATATGACAGTCATGTTGACATGTGTTATGTTGATATTAAATGACATTTATGTTCATATGACATTTATAAAGTTTTAATGACATTTATGTTGGTATATGTTAATTTATTTATATGTCAAATGTATGAATAATGTATTGTATTATTTGCATATGAACTTACTAAGCTATATAGCTTACCCCCTTCCTTTCCCATGTGTTATAGTGTCATTGAGCTATCTCGGGTTGGAAATCGCCGGAGATTCTATCACACTATCAAGCTATCATTTTGGGTATAAGTGAATTCAAGTATTTTAAGTCTATGGCATGTATAGGGACTATGTCAATTTGTTATGTGTGTCATTATTAATTTGGCCATTTGTGTTAGCTTGTAATTGTTAATGCTTCATCTTGTATATAGCCATGAATGATGGCTTATGTTTATCTTAAGTTTATTCATATGTTAATGCCCTCTTGTGAATGTGAAATTAGTATGTTTTTAATGGGCTAAGTATGATGTTTTGAGCATGATAAATGATGGTATAAGAATGACATGTTATTGTCTTGTTTGTGGTTGTTTGGTTATATTTACATGCTTGAATTTGTGCCATGAGATGTTGTGTAGATGTGTGCAAGTGTTGGTGGCAAAATGGCTTGGTAAATAGCCTTGTTTTTGTCCACACGACACACGGGCGTGTGTCTAGGCCGTGTGTGACACATGGTCTGCCCCACGGGTATGTGTCCCAGCCGTGTATCCCCTGTACCTTTATTGTTGCAAAACAGAATGTCCAAAATTGAGCACACGGGCAGAGACACGGGCGTGTATCTCAGCCGTGTGTGCTACACGACCTAGCACACGAGCGTGTGGCACAGCCGTGTGGCACAAGTCAGAGAGCTCCCTAATTTGAACACGGTCTAAAACACGGGCGTGTCCCAGGGTCACACGGGCATGTCCCTTGGACCACACGGGCGTGTGAGCCTTGTAACATGAAAATTTTTCTAAGTTTTGTAAAAAATTCTAAAGTTCTCGGTTTAGTCCCGAACCACCTCCAAAGCATGTTTTGGGCCTCGTAGGTTCGTATAAGGGACTTTATGATCGATTATGAATGATTTTAATTTGGATACAAATTTTATGACTCAAAATTGTGTGATTGCTTGTGTTATTAGTCCGGTAATGCCTCGTACCCTATTCCAACGTTGAATACGGGTAAGGGGTGTTACATTTAGTGGTATCAGAGCTACGATTTAGTCGATTCTGAGACTATCGTAGCATATGTGAGTCTTGCTATACATGACATATTACTACCCGTGATAGTGTGATATCTCCCAACTCTGATGAAATTGTTTTGTTGAGGCAGAGATGCTTTCCAACCGAACTATTTCTTAAAATACTGAAAGTGATACTAAGATATTTGAAAATGTGTTTGTGATGATTCGAAACTTGGAAAGGTATGAATAAAAGTTCATTATATGTATGTGATGATGTATAAAATGAAATAACCATAAGTTGAGAAATATGTATAAAATGTCATTGTTCCGGTTGAATGTTGTATTTAGATGGATTATGGTAGTTTTATGAAACGGATAAAATGTTTTAAATGTTGCAAAAAGGATTTAGCCTGAAAGGGTAATCCTGAATTAAGCCCTCTCGAGCATATGTTATGAAATGGATTTAGCCCGGACGGGTAATCCAGAGTAAGCCTTTAGAGCATACGTTATCAAAAGGATTTAGCCTGAATTGGGAATCTTGTTATGTCATATCTGGCTCAAGAGTGTGCTCTATGAATATGTGCCAAAAGGGAACTTTTGAATATGAATTGACGGATTGATGACATGCATACCTTGAGTATACTACTCGAGTATCCATCGAAATTATAATAGTTCAATGGGAATTATTCTTGAAATATGAAAGGTGAAATGAAATGAAAGCTTATATTGTGATAAGCTCATCCATGTTTGTTTGGCATTCATATGATGTTATGTGCCTAACTTGTTTAATTAAGTGAATGCGATAAGTAAAATTACTCAAAATTTATGGAATTTATATTAAGTACACTTGTTTGAATAAGATAATCGGAAAGTTCGTGTAACATAAATATGTATGTTAATTAGCTTGAAGTGAATTATATGATTGTGAAGATATTATGATGATGATGAATGTTAAGTCACATACGTGTATATATGAGAGTCGAGTTAGAGGCTTTACGACCTCACCCCCTTACCAATGTAGTATTTTATAACGAAATTTCACGAGATTTATGTTGAACGAGCTCACAAGTGAGAGACTAAAGAGTTCAGTAGCAGAATAACTAATAATGTGGTCAGAGTTGAGAATAGTTTGGCAAGTGAATACAGTCTTGGAAAAGATGCCAGGTTATTCTAAAGATCAGTCGGATTTCGCAACGTCATGGTTAAGGAAAAAGTTAATCTCGGCTAATCGACTCATTCAGGTATGATGACCAAAGTATGTATTTGCTGAAAATTCCTCCGGATTGATTTTCGTTAGTAAATGGAATAATACGGGATTAGTGATGACAGAATTAGTCAGAGAAATGATATTTGAATCGTAAAGATGTCTGAGTGTAACAGTTGTAATTAAATAGATAATGATGATCTCTCCTGGGTATTTTATGTATTCATTTATCCTAAGAGATATATGTGATTGTTCATTTTCTGATGAAATTCTTATCGAATGAGAATGCTAGCTGCTTATAATGTTAGATGAGAGCACTGTTGATCTGGTTGGTTGATAAGCAACATTTCTTATCTCTCTCTTTGGGATTCTATTCTATTATGTTTGGAATAAAAGTTGTTGGTGAAAACTTATGGGAGGCTATTCTTGTATTTCTACTGGATGTTGTTTTGTTTTATATATATTTGGAAAATATATTATCTCTGTTACAATTGATTCTAGAGCGTATAAGTATTATTTTCTTTTGGTTTTCTTTGAGGAATCATTAAAATATTTATTATTTTTTATGAGTTATGTTCTCGGACTTCCAGTATGATATCGCATCTTGGATTTCTTTATCTCTATTTTCTTATCATCCTTATTTCTTAAATTATCAATCATGGGTCATCTTTAAAGTGTGTTCTTTGGCTTGTGATAACTATGTCTATTATGAGTGTATTCCTGGTTCAATCATAGGAACGTGGTGATTCTGGTATCGGGATTTCTCTAATCTTCGTGAAAGGAATTGACATCGGCAAAGTTATAGATAGTGGAAGCTCAAGCTCAAATTGTATGATGGTTTTCTTCTCTCAGGTAAGTTTGATTAAGGTCAATGAATTCAATCAGGATATTTTTTTTTCCTTGAGCTAATATGATTGTAAAGATCTTTTGACTAGCTTGTGAGGAAATTTTGAAAGATTGTATGTTTAAGTTGTTTTAACAACATGAAGAAGGGAATATTTTTATATGATATTACTTGATAGTTGAGATCGACTCAGTTGTTTTTATCTGAGTGAGTTGGTTAGTTGAAAGGTAATTTGAGTTATATGCATTTAAGTTTATCCTCAGGTAAGAAGATAAAATCTTATACATTCATGGGTAAATTGACGAACAGTCTGAATGAAGAATTTATATTCAAAAAGGGTGTGATACAAGAACGTACCTATTAGATCAGTTCTAATTGGATGATATTATTATGGGTTAAAGTTGTTTTGATTGATAAAGTTATCACATTTGTGAAAGTTTGAATGGTCTGTTGAGTGTTAGCAAAGTTGAAAATAGTTGAAGGTATTGTTAACCGAAGCACTGATTTTAGGTCCAGTTTAAATTGAGTAAAGAATTTGTGATTTTTCAGCGATGCACTATCAAACGGATTGGAATGTGTTTTAATACAATAATGTAAAGTGATAGTTTATGCTTTCAGACGGTTAAAGTCACATGAAAGGAACTGTCCGACGGGTGATTTAGAGTCGGCCACTTTTTATGTCTGTGATGAGAATTTGATGACATCGGTTGTTCGACAAAAAATGTCATATGCTTCTTGATTCCAAGAGTATAAAGTATTTAGTGCTACAGAAAATTCTGAAATTAAGACAATGATGATGGCCTGAACTATTGAAAATTTGTGAATAATTAACGATTAACCTTTGGGGAAGTAGATATAGTTGCAGATACTTGAATGGAAAGCCTTTGTTCATTTTTTGAGTGTTGGTTACATGATTAATCCTATTTGATGGAAGTCAGAATTTAGCTAAATTAGAAAGCTAAAGCGATGTTTTCTTTGCAAGATTGAGAACCTTAGGAATGTGATAGTGAGTGGTAAACTAAACGAGTATAATGTGAGATGACTTTTGATTCTGAATTGCAGGTCGAACATGATGACTGTTATCATTATTCCGAGATAGAATTTGCGCACTGAGTAATTCAGAGCTTATGAAGAAAATGTTGTACGAAGCTCAGTATTAGCTCGTTTGTTCATTTAAGGAGTAATAAAATGTACAGTTATTTGAAATAGATGTTCCGGTGATCGGGTATGTAACGTGATAGATTAGTTGAGTTATATGTTTCAGAGACTATCCGATCAGAAATCGCACAGAAAGTAAAAGTGATTCGTGGCAGTTTAGAATCCACTTCAGATTGTCAGAAAACATATGTGAATCTGAAACATGAGGATATGAAATTCTCGTTCAGCAATAGCATGTTTCTGTAAGTATTGCCTTGGAAAAAGATTCAAAATGTGTTTTGTGTATCTATGTTGTGATGGTATCGATTTGGACTCTCTGAGTATGAATTCTCCGATGGGGATTAAGATTCAGTCAATGTGTTGTATAACGAAGAATTGATCGGAATTTTGACACGAGAGATTAAAAAGCTGGGAAATAAAAGCATAACTTTAGTGAGGGTTCTTTGGCAGTGTTACGAGATAAAGGAGTCTATGTGAAATTGAACTTATATTCGGGTAAGATTTTCGGGGACGAAAATCCCTAAAGGGGGGAGAGTTGTAACAGCCCGATTTTGGGTCTAGTAGAAACAATGGTTTCGGGACCACAAATCCAATGCAGTAAAATTTATTTTTATTATATTTTTATGGTTTATAGTTTTATGGAACGATTTCGTGAAAATTTCGTTAAAAAATTTTGACGTTTGGACACTCAATTTAGTCAAAATGACTAAATTGTACAAAGTGCAAAACTTGAATTCTATATGTTAAAGGTGTCCAATTGCTATGAGATTTTAAATTAGAGGTCCTTAGATGGTAATTAGACCATTAGTTAAGTTGGTGGACAAAAATGGACATGGTTTGGTATGTTTCTAAAGTTTTTCATTAAGGGCATTTTAGTAATTTGGTAATTAAAATGAATTAAAAAGCCAAAATAAATCCAAACTTGTCCATCTTCTTCTTCCTTGGCTGAATTTTACATGGAGAAGACATGGCTAGGGTTTTTCAAGCTTCCAAGCTCGATTGTAAGTCCGTTCTAGCCATGTTTTTAATGATTTTTATGTTTTTAAAATCCTTGTAACATGATCTATCTATTTCTATCATCAATTTGAAGAGATGTCAAGGTTTAAAATTTTACTCATGATGGATATTTATTTATTTTGATGTCTAATGGTAGAAAATGTATGTATGGTGTATGATAAATTACTTTTGCTAAGTGATTTTCGGTAAAAATGCCTAAAAGGACCTATTTGTATAAGTTATAAAATATGATGTAAAAATGTGAATAAATGAAAATTGTGGGTTGTTATAAGCATGTATAAGGTTCGGATAGGCATGGGTATTGAAGAAATTGAGTACATTTCATTTTACGAGCCTAGGGACTAAATTGTAAAAATGTCAAACTTTAGGGGAAAAATGTTATTTTTGCCATAATGTGATTTTTGGCTGATTTGAATAGTATAATGATTAAATAAGCTAAATGTGATTTTATAAATCAAGAAAAACAAGATTCGGGATTAGAATCGGGGAAAAATAAGTATTTGATGATTTAGTCCTTTTTGTCGTTTCTATGCCGAGGTAAGTTCGTATGTAAATAATGCAATGTTATATTTGTATTTTAATGTTTTGATATTGCATGAAATGCATGATTGATTATATGAGTATATTCAATGAAGTTCCGGCAAGAGAGAAATCCCGGTTGAACCTTAGGAATAGATTAGGATACAAGTGACATGTCACTAGGAACCCATGTAGTTATGTGATTTATGTGTCCCGGGTGCTAGTCCTGTACGTACTACCGGTGGCTGGGTATACCAGCATATGATGCAAATACCTGACAGCTTGTGTGAGAAGCACCGCGTAGCTATGTCTCGACTGACAGCTTGTGTGAGCAGGCTCGAGGATAGCTCGAGAGCGAGCTTATATGTGTTATGAGATTTGTGGTAGCATTGGCTACATATGTGGCACTTATGTGCAAATATTTCCATGTATCCGATAGTATTACAAGTGGTTCAACAGGTATGTCAAAGATGAGAAAGTACCTGTATATATTATGAGATGGTACAGGTATGTACGTAAAACTCGGAGAAAATGAACTCAGTATATGATGAACAATTGGTAAGATTGTGATTGAGCAAGTTGTGCTTATGAAGCTTAAATGACATTTATGTTGATATGTGTTATGTTATTCATAAGATGAGCTATTAGTATATGACAATCATGTTGACATGTGTTATGTTGATATTAAATGGCATTTATGTTCATATGACATTTTTGAAGTTTTAATGACATTTATGTTGATATATGTTAATTTATTTATATGTCAACTGTATGAATAATGTATTGTATTATTTGCATATGAACTTACTAAGCTATATAGCTTACCCCCTTCCTTTCCCATGTTTTATAGTGTCATTGAGCTAGCTCGGGTTGGAAATCGCCGGAGATTCTATCACACTATCAAGCTATCATTTTGGGTATAACTGAATTCAAGTATTTTAAGTCTATGTCATGTATAGGGACTATGTCAATTTGTTATGTGTGTCATTATTAATTTGGCCATTTGTGTTAGCTTGTAATTGTTAATGCTTCATCTTGTATATAGCAGTGAATGATGGCTTATGTTGATAATAAGTTTATTCATATGTTAATGCCCTCTTGTGAATGTGAAATTAGTATGTTTTTAATGGGCTAAGTATGATGTTTTGAACATGATAAATGATGGTATAAGAATGACATGTTATTGTCTTGTTTGTGGTCGTTTGGTTGTATTTACATGCTTGAATTTGTGCCATGAGATGTTGTGTAGATGTGTGCAAGTGTGGGTGGCAAAATGGCTTGGTAAATAGCCTTGTTTTTTTCCACACGGGTAGACACACGGGCGTGTGTCTAGGCCGTGTGTGACACACGGTCTGCCCCACGGGCATGTGTCCTAGACATGTGTCCCTTGCACCTTAATTGTTACAAAAAAGAATGTCCAGAATTGAGCACACGGGCAGAGACACGGGCGTGTGTCTCAGTTGTGTGTGTTACACGGCCTAGCACACGGGCGTGTGGCACGACCGTGTGGCACAAGTCAGAGAGCTCCCTAAGTTGAACGCGGTCTGAAACACGGGCGTATCCTAGGGTCACACGGGCGTGTCCCTTGGACCACACGGGCGTGTGAGCCCTGTAACATGAAAAATTTTCTAAGTTTTGTAAAAATTTCTAAAGTTCTCGGTTTAGTCCCGAACTGCCTCCAAAGCATGTTTTGGGCCTCGTAGGCTCGTATAAGGGACTTTATGATTGATTGTGAATGATTTTATTTTTGACGCAAATTTTATGACTCAGAATTGTGTGATTGCTTGTGTTATAACTCCGGTAATGACTCGTACCCTGTTCCGGCGTCGAATACGGGTAAGGGGTGTTACAATATAAGAGTCACTTACTTGGAAACAATCCTATTGAAGGATTTATTAGTCTTTATGAATATTTAGCGTATTCAAATATCCATGTTTCAGAATTGATAATAATTATTAATCATAATCAAATAACGCTAAATAATTAATCATATAAACTTTTATTTGATTAAACCCAAACCTGGAAATAAGCCTTGTCACTAGATATACACCCCACACTCAAACTTTAACGAATCAAGACAGATCGCGCTTGATCTAATCAAATGATAACGGTATGATACCAATACGACATTCGTTAGTTTCAGCCATAAACTAAAATATACTTCTATTATGAAGTAAGTTAAGAAACTTAGCCCAATATCCTTTTTGAAAGGATATCCAAACATTTTCTTATGTAAGAGTAAATCCGAATGATCCTGTCACATCCCAAAAATCGAGTTTGTAGAAATTGGGTTACTGAATCGAAAGTGGTCACGCCTAAATGTGTTTTAGATGATCTTTTGCTCATTTGATAATAAAAAAGTATCAAGTATAATGATTGAGTAGTGGTAGAGCGTCTGAATCCTTTCCCTCATATTTTTTTCTATATTGTGCAATTTTGCTTCAAACCTTAGCAAAGGTCACACCATGTTTTTAAAATAAATGTTGTAGTTTATAAACAAGGAAGTAAGTTGGCTTAGTGGTTAGTAGCTTAAATAATTTTTTAAGGGTCCTAGGTTCAAGTCTCCACAATTTCCATATTTTATTTATTTATTTATTTTTTTTTGCAACTTTTGCATGGGACAAAGCTTCCATGACTGTCCACTCCTAGTTACCATGCAAAGGAAGATTCCTTCCTCTTTTCACTAGTCAACTATCCCTCTTAAACCTCCCTTTTTTCACTCTCATGATCCCCTTTTTGCTCCTTTGTCCCCTCAATATGCCTATTTTCTTCACCCTTACCTTGTGTGACATACATTAAACTATGACAAGGTGAATTACACCTTTTGATATTCAATTTTTTTTCCTTCCTCTCCATTTTTTCCACCCTTCTTTTGCTCTTCATTTATACTTTTTTCTCCTCCTTTCTCTTCTATTTCCTCTTCATATTTATTCCATTTTACCTCCTCAACAAAGCCTTTTTCCTTAATTCTTCCACATATCCTCCAATCCTAGCCAATTACATACCACATCTCCACCGTCAGACCTCCACCGTCACCATTGTCGCTGCACCGCTGCCATGCCGCTACCATCGACCACCACCGTTTTTCACCATTTTCTTCTTTTCTCCTCCTATCTTTCGTAATGAACCTTTTTATTATTCAACTTCATACATCAATTTTATTGAAAGGTTTTATTGTTAATCTTTTCTAATCTATCATTTTTATTATTTTCTTTTATTTGCTAGTTGAGAATCCTCCTCTTTAATCGAATCACTGCAAGGATCGTTGAGTCTCCTTACCCTCGAGATTACATAAGTATTTGTAAATCCTTCGATTAGATTATTTATTTCTTTCTTCTCTTTTATGAAAGATTCTAACAAGGGTATTTATTGTTCGTGCATGAAGTGTTTATTTGAAACCCCGGATCCATACTCAATCCTTTAGATGTGTTTGTCATTGGGACCATTGATTAATTAAGTGATTCAACTTAATCATTTATTAAAAAATATTATTAAAAAATATCAATATGCTAACATGGTATTAACGTTTAACTAAGGATTCAAGGGTTGATTTCCTCTCTTAGAGTTGGGAAATTAAATCGTTATTGTGATGGTCATACGAATTCAGGTGTGTGTCTAAACCAATACAAGTTATATATATAACATTAATAATGCCTAAACAAAATATTATTATTTGATTTATGATTTCTGTGAATACTTTAAGTATTCTAAAACGAGAGACTAAATCTGTCGAAACGGATTATACAAGTGATTTCGAACCAACTAATTTTATGAAAAGTATGTTGTGTGGTTATGATTTTCACTGTTTGAAAAGTATGTTATTCTAATTCTCATGTTTTATGATATTATGACATAAATGATTTTAAATGAAAAATAAATTTGATATCTTCAAACAATACGTGAAATGCATGTTAAACATGCCCTACATGATATTATATGATTCGATTTGCATGTTTCAACATGCCCAATGTGATAAATGATATTTTGAAATGAAAAAATATATATATATTCTCTTTGTGGCCATATCACATGCATGGGGTGGGATATTGTAACGAGGAAGAATTGTTGGCTTCATCCACAACCTACATGGCAACTTGTCTGCAAATATTGGTGGCTTCGCCCACATATTGGAGTGTTTGGATGGATGAGTTCTGGAGAACTCTTTTTTGGAGTGTAGCAGTGATGGGTAGGGTGTTTTATAAAAGTTTGCATAATTGTTTTCCAAAAATTTCACTACCATAATCGTATGCATAATATTGATTATGTTGTACGATATGTATGTTCTTCTTGTTATTTAACTTGTTATAAGACTCACACTGAGCTTTATGGTTCACCCCCTTTAGTTTTTTTATTTTACAAATAACCCCGAGGTTAGGATCCGATGATGAAATTTGGAGGAGTTTCTCAGAATTATTTTTAAATTAAAGTAATTAAACTTTATTTTGATATTTTGATATTATGGGATTGTAATAAGTTTGATTATGGGCTGTGGCATGAGACTTTGGGGATTTTTCATTCTGATTTGCATGAATTGCTTCCATGACATTATGTTTTAAAAAACTGTATAAATTAGTATTTGATTAATATTATGCATGAAACTTGGTTTTTATTAAAACTTGACAAAATCACTCTTTTTCGCTATGACAATAAAAACGAGTTTTAGACAAATATATGACTTAGTTTGTTTTTTTTTTTGAGGTTTTAAATTGCCTATTGATGTTTTATCGAATTAATATGAAATATTGAGTAGCAAAATATGGTTTTTTGCAAAATGGTTCGTTGCGATTTTCGTAAAACTATATCAATATTACATTTTTCCGTTGCAAATCTGAGAAATATGTTCAGAATAAAATTACACTTAATTTCAAAATTTATAATGTTTACAAATGAAATTTCTAAAGACATTTTACTTTATGAATTTAATATTTTTTTAAATAGTGACGAATAGTTAAGTTCTTTAGTTTTTGAATAAATAATTTTGAAATATGATTAAGATTACGAAAGTTTTGAACAATGATAAAACTTTTACAAATTAAATATTGAAGTCATCGATTTCTACAATTTCTTGATTTCACTAGTTTGAAATGATTTACGCAAATGGTTTAAAAAAGTACGTTTGAAAACTATGAAAGATTTTCTCGGCCATTTCGGTGGCCAATGTAGCTTTTCAAATTCAACCATAGCGTCTACGTCGAGTTTGGGGTGTTACAGATCCGGATTAAATCATTCAAGAACATGTTACACAATTATTAGACCATATATTTGACTCCCATAATAAAAGAAAGGATTGAGATTAGATTTACTAATCGTTACTCACGCTAAATCGATTGGATTGAGGGGATTAACGATTCACCAGAAGTTTTGGTACGATGGAGGAGCAGTTACTAATCAAAATCAAAATAGAATAAAATAAGTAAGTGTATGACTTATTTAACAAATTAATAAAAATATAGAATAAGAGATATTAAGATTCAATTATTTGAATGCTTTTATAGCTTCAGCAGAAATTTGAACATTATGCAAGTTTGTTCTTTCTTATGCAAGTTTGTTTCTGTAAAACAGGCACCCAATTACTTCATTGGTTACCTTTTCAAAATCGATCAAAACCCTAATCTTCCTCTGCTAAACCATTCTGCATCCTTCATCTCCAGTTTCTGATTTTTCTCAAACGTAATTATTTTCTTCTTTCTTCTTTCTCCTTTCTTTTTTCTTCTTTCCTCTTTTTAAATTTTGCTACCAACATGAGAAGAATTGCTATCAGAGGGAGGGGTCGTGACAAAGCTATCTGAACCGTTGCTCGAGAAACTCTACTACACATGTAGACTGAGATGAATCACTACTTAGAAGCCCAGGGTCTCCAAAACCCAAATTTTGCCTATGACTTTTAACTTCCCCGTTGTTCTTGTCTTAGTGACAGTTCTGTAGGTTTCATCTTTGACTGCCTCCGGATGTACTAACGTCCAGAGTGTGAATACTTAAATAAACTATAGAAAGACAAGACAGTTTCCATAACTATTTGGGTTGAGTTGTAATATATTTTTACAACGAAGTAGGAGAGTACTCCAAGGATCGTACCCAAGGGAGGTGAGTGCCAGATCAATTCTAACCTAAACACTAAAAGATCTAATTTTTACTTTAAATTAGTTATAGTATGAAAATATAAAATAAAGGATTTTTAGGGTTTTTATAATAATAAAGACAAAATAACATAAAAGAAATAGACTTCAAGAGATAGAAAGGGAGAATAAATCAAATACTGATTATGAGTGATTAGCTCGCTTCAGTAATCTCCATCAACTATCGTTTTGGGTTCCTCATCAATAAACGAGTCACTACCCTAGCAGGATCTTCTAATCTTCCACTAACATAATGTGTCAATAAAAACTACTTATATTTCGACCTCACAATCCTGATTGGCTTGGGGTGAAGGTGTTCACAAATGGACCATACCAATTTTGGGTTAATTCCCACCTTGATGACTTCCAGGAGTTGTCAGGCCTAGGGTTTGTTTCACGTTCTTCATTTCCCTAACAACTAATCCGTTGAGTAATCCTACAAAATAGTTAATAGATCATTCCTCCACTCGCTAATCCCCCATAGAGGGATTATTTCCTCATGGCTTTCATAGACAATATAGAATCGATGTAAAGAGAAAGCATGCTAATTAAATCGACAAGATAGAGTAAATCAAAGAGCCTAATTGTATTGAGACTAATCGCTAATCCACAAAGTTTGAATGCTTTCACAATTCAGATCTCTTGAAATCAACAAGAACAACTGGAATAAATTTAAAACCTAAGAATGAAAGAAAATACTAAACTAAATTTAACACAGAGAATCTAGGCTAAAGGAATCGTGTCCATAACAAGTGACAAATGAGCCTATTTATAGCCTTCAGGTGCCCGTCGTCCTTAACCCGAGGTTAGCTGACATTTCGAGCTTTAAGTTTGATTGTGCAGACCAAAATGCCCCTGCTTCATGTTTAATTTCCATTATAGATTCAATGTTGCGACACACACTGAGGGTGTCGCAACATAGCAATCAGTATACTCCTCTTAAGTTATCTTTAGGGGTATGTCACGACACCCTCAGTCTGTTTCACGACATCGAAGGCAGTCTTGAGCTTTCTCCATTCTGCTCTCTATGTTGTGACATTGAGTCATCCGTGTTGCGACATAGCGACCAGTATACGTTTAGTACACTTTCTAATGGTTTCCTGCACACTCACGAAATGGGTTAGTTCACCCTTACGCCTCATCTGGCCACTGAGGTCAATAAAAGACTCAATTTGCACGTTTTATTGAATATAAATAAAAAAAGAAAACTTAACTAAAACATCACAAAAATGCTTGTATTCAAGCCCCTTAAATGTGAAAACTAGTATAATCTACTACACCTAATTACAGCAAATCAAACTCCCTCACACTTAAGTCATTACTTGTCCTCAAGCAACCTAAACAAAAATGACAAATAAAAATGACGACCCTTGAGCAAATATGATACAGGTATTGACTTTGGAGCATATGACTTAGGCATTTTATGCTTACTAACAACTTTAATATGATGAATAATTAACTTACCACTTTTGATCTCAAACATCCAAGTTCAGTATGTTACAAAATATACAAGCATTAAGGGTCTCACTTGTAGGGGTCCGTCAACAAATCGTACAAGTACTTTGATTATCCTACTAGAATACAAATTGTAACACCCCGAATTTGGGCCTAGTAGAATTGGGCCCATTGGGCCTTGGGCGTAAAAGCGTTTAAAATTTTTGAGAACAAGAGAACGGAACTAATGCAGGTTGGACCCATTAGGTGTGTGATTTTGGAGTGTTTAAAGGGTACTATGAAGTCCCGAGTTCAAGTTAGGCCATAGGAAAAATTTTGATTTTTAGCCTTAGTGGAACCCTGATCTCAAATGGTATAACTCATAAGTATATTAGGGTAAAATAAGACACAAGTGGAGCATGTGGTGTGGTGGTGTGGCATCAGGGAGAGAGCAAGGGGGAAGTAGTTCGATTCCCTTGGCAAGCATTTAAAGGTATTTATTTTATGCCTTGGAAGAGGAGGTAGCTGAGTTTGGATCAAATTCTACTAAGAGAGTTGGAGACTTGGTCAATTGGTTCAAATGGATGATGGAGAGCAAAATTAGGAGGGAAAGGTGGAGAAAATCAAGGAGTTGTGTGTGTGGGAGGTATTGGCCGAAAATGGGAGTCTAGCTAAGGGGGGAATTTCAGCTGAAGAGGAGTGGTTGGTAGCAATTTCGGCCATTTTGAGTGTGAGTGCAAACCAAATTCTCTCTGTGTTTTGCTACTCTTTTTGTTCATTTTCGGGTCTTCCTCTTTTGAAGTTGGGTGCATTATTTTTTTCTATTTCTCCTATTTCGTTCACTTTTCTACCTTTGGGGTGCACTTTTCTTTCTTTTGCCTATAGCTATTCTCTTTCAATCACCTTTCTTTCTCTTGCATTTTCTTGCTTATTGACGAAGTGTTAAGCCCCCACCTTCACTCTCTTTTCTTTTCCCCTTCACACGATTCTTTTATTTTGCAAAAAAATTTCTCGATTGCTGCTCTTGCTGCCGAACCTTTCTTCTCCATTCGGTTCTTTTCTAGTTGAAGTTTATTATCATCGATGAGGGCCGTGCATGTTCAACTTCTGTTTGTTCAAAGAATCTGTCTTTGCCGAATCTATGGGTTTAGCCAATCAAGAGTTCTTCATGGAGGCAAGTAATAGCCAGTCTAAGGGGGGATCAGGAAGAGTGCCTAATGGAAATGGACTCGTAGCACCTGCTCCCAAGTTTAAGCGGGGTAGGGTGTCAGCGGTTCTGTAACACCCAATACCTGAGTCCGAGACTAAGTCTGGATACGAGACATTACCATGCTTGAACTCACTAAATCTTGTGCTTACGAACTATAAAATTTTGTTCCGAATTAAAAACTTCTCTTTCTTAGTCAAATCAGACATTTCATGGGCCTACGAGGCCTCAGACTTGCGTCCCAAAACTTTCGGAACTCATCTGGAAACTTTCTCTCCAAACAGGGGTCACATGTCCGTGTGACTTGGGACACGCAGTGCACCCCCTAAAACATGCCCATGTCTTCCACCCGTGGTGGATATCGGCAATTACACACGGCTGGACACGCGCGTGGCCCCAAACCGTGCCTAAAACCTGACGATCGCCAATGGCCCACGACCAAGGCACGCGCGCGTGCTTACCACCCGTGGTGCACACTGCGACTACCTTAACACGGCCTAGAGTCTAACACACGCCCGTGTGACTGGTCCGTGGTCTATTCTGACTTAAGATACAAAGGTGCAGAGGTGCACACGGCCCCAGACACACGCCTGCGTGTGTCCAACCGTAAGCACTTAGAGGCTATTTACCAAGCCAATTGCTACCCTGAAATCAAGACCAAACTCATGCTCAATTCAGCAACTCAAATATTACATCTAACATGAACAAGGATGCATACTTCATTGATAGATAAAAATATACATACTTAATCATTCATGACTCATCTCTTTGGCCATATACAAAAAGAATACTAAGCTTGATAGCCAACAATTTGGCTAGTTTTAAAACATAACTTAAAATGAAATGTTTCCTATACATGCCATACTTAATATAAACAACTTGGCTATACCAAAATAGCGATTGATAGTGTGCTCCGAGCTCCGGTGACGATGATCCACGAGATTAGCTTGGCGGGACTACATGGAAAAAAAGAATAAAGGATGTAAGCATTTAGCTTAGTAAGTTTGCATATAACGCACGTAGCAACATACTTGTTCAATATAACTATTTAGCATAAACAATGGTATCATAAATTTCAGCTATTTCAGCTTACTTACTCATACTGATACTTACTAGTCTCATACTTGTGAGGTAAACAAGGTACATGTATCACTTGATCACATAGATCAGCATACTCTACAATAATAATTATAATATCTAGTTCATCATTCATAATATGAGTAATACTCATTTCTAACTTGATAATAGCTTTTCTTACTTGTCTTTCTTGTTATCATTTTAACTTTACTCATTTGCCCGATGAGTTTCTGCGATTAACCGAGGGTACTGAATCTCATCCCACATAGTTTGATGCCAAAGCCATATCCTCGATATGGTCTTACATGAGATCTCTCATCTTGGTATTGATGCCATATCCTGACATGGACTTACTCAAAGTCTTCCTTGTGTGTTCCCTTGGGAACTAACCATTGCCATGTCTTGACATGGTCTTACTTGGTATCTTTACTCATGAACTGGTCAATGCCGAGCCTTGGCTTGGACTTATATGAAATCTTTCTTGTTACTCACCAATGCCATGCCTTGGCTTGGACTTACATGGAATCTCTACCTCATGATAGCTTTTCAATGCCAAGGCTTGTCTTGGACTTACATGACATCTTTGCTTGGAAACTCACCAATGCCATGCCTTGGCTTGGGCTTACATGGGTCTTCGTCTCATAATAACTCTTCAATGCCAAGACTTGTCTTGGACTTACATGATAACTTGCTTGATTGCTGATGCCATGCCTTGGCTTGGTCTTATACGGACTTTCTTATCTCGTGTGGTAGATCGAGTATCCTAAGTAAATCAACTTCAATCAGGACTTTCTCATGCTTAATCTCATTAATTTCTTTATTTAACATATACATAAGCATTTCTATGGTAATAATGTACATTATACTAAGCAATTCAATGATAATAATCAGAAAGCTTAGAAATAATACAAACTTACCTCAATATACAAAATGTATGTAGATATGCAATTTAGTCCTCGACTTTGTTCTTGCCTCGGTTTCGATCTGGGCTTCGTTTTTCTTGATCTATAATAATTAGATCATTTAATACTCACATTGACTAAATTGACTCTTAACTCATACTTTGGCAAAATTATTATTTTGCCCCTAAACTTTCTCTTATTTGCACTTTTTCCCTTAGGCTCGTTTTCTCTACTATAACAATCATCAATTCTCACTATTTCTAATAGGTATGACCAATTTTATAACTATTACAAATTAGTCCATACTATCATTTTTCATGAAATTCACTAAGGAAAAGATGTTTATCTAACATTAAACTCTCATAAACTTCCATAAAATATCATTTTACATGCATGATACACATGGGTAGATTTTTGAACATGCTTCTTAGCTCATCTTATAGCTAAAAATAGCTAATTCATAATATGAGGACTCCAAAAATACGAAGAATATTAAAAACGGGCCTAGGATGACTTACTTGCAAGATTCAAAAATCTGAAGAACCCTAGCTATGGAGTCTCCCGAATTTTCGGCACATGGAAGAAGATGAATGAAATTTTATCATCTTTTTCCCATTTTAATCATTTAATTGGTAAATGACTAAAATGCCGTTCTCTTTAAAAATTTACAAATTACTAACTCATGTCCATTTTTGTCCAAAACTTATAATTTGGGCAAATTGCTATTTAAGGACTTCTAATTTATATTCTAAAGCTATTTCATACAAAAAGCTTCTAGAAACTCATATTTTGCAACTTTTACAATTTAGTCCTATTTGATCATTCCATGTCAATTTCACAAAATTTCTACATGGAACTTTAATACTATCATGCAAACATGTCATAAACCTTAAGAACTCAATTTACTAACTCATATTTGTGGTCTCGCACCACTATTCTGACTAGGCCCTGAATCGGGATGTTACAATTCTCCCCCTCTTAGGAATTTTCGTCCTCGAAAAACTTACCAAACAAGCAGTTTGGGTCTTTGGTTTCTCATGCTCTCTTCCGGTTCCCAGCTTCTTCTATTCCATGTCTTTGCCACAATACTTTTACCAGGGCAATACTTTTATTCCTTAGCTGCTTGACTTCCCGAGCTAAAACCTTAATTGGTTCTTCACCATAAGTCATGTCGGGATGAATCTCTATCTCTGATGGGGTAACTACATGTAAAGGATCTGATCGGTAGCATCGTAACATGGACACGTGAAACACATCGTGAATCTTTTCTAACTCTGATGGCAAAGCCAAACGATAAGGTACCGGCCCAACTCCTTAAGTAATCTCGTATGGTCCGATAAAACGTGGACTCAACTTGCCTTTACGGCCAAATCTAAGAACTTTTCTCCATGGTGACACTTTCAAGAAAACTTTATCTCCGACTTGATACTCTATCTCTTTTCTCTTTAAGTCCGAATAGGACTTCTGTCTATCTGATGCGACTTTTAAACATTCTCGTATCACTTTCACTTTCTCTTCAGCTTCTCTAACCAAATCAACCCCGTGAATTTGGTTTTCCTTGAGTTCATCCAAAATAAAAGCGCTCGCACTTACGCCATATAGAGCCTCATAAGGCGCCATCTTTAAACTCGACTGAAAACTATTATTGTAGGCAAACTCTACCAATGGGAGAAACTTTTCCCAACTACCTCGGAATTCAAGAATACAACATCTGAGCATATCCTCGAGTACTTGAATTAACCTCTCCGACTGACCGTCAGTTTGAGGATGAAAAGCAGTACTAAAGTTCAAATTTGTACCCAAGGCCTCTTGTAACTTCTTCTAAAATCTGGATGTAAACCTCGGGTCTCTATCCGAGATGATTGACAACGGAACACTATGAAGCCTTACTATTTCTGAAACGTACAAGTTTGCCAACTTGTCTAGTGAGTAATCAACTCGTACATGTATAAAATGAGCTGACTTCGTGAGTCTATCAACTATAATCCATAGAGCATCTTTCTTGCTTGGAGATAATGGTAGACCTGTTACAAAATCCATAGTAATACAGTCCCATTTCCACTCCGGAACCAAAATGGGTTGAAGCAAACCTGAAGGTACTTGGTGTTCAGCCTTTACTTGCTGACAAATCAAGCATTTGGAAACAAACTCCGAAATATCTTTCTTCATTCTCGGCCACCAATACTGTTGCTTTAAGTCATTAAACATTTTGGTACTACCCGGATGTACAGATAAACATCCGTTATGTGCTTCATGCAAAATTCTCTGAATAAGCTCGTCCTTTCTTGGTACACAAATTCTATCTTTGAACATCAGACTTCCATTGGGACTAATCCGGAAATCAGACTCAGCATCTGTCTCGCACTGAGCTCTCTTGACTTGCAATTCACTATCTTCTTTCTGAGCCTCAAAAATCTCTTGGAGGAATACTGGTCTAGCTTTCAACTCAGCTAGAATAGAACCATCGTCGGATAAAGTCATCCGTGAATTCATTGCCCTTAATGCAAATAGGGACTTTCTGCTCAAAACGTCGGTGACCACATTCGCCTTCCCGGGATGGTAGTCAATGACCAATTCATAGTCTTTTATCAACTCTAACCATTTCCGCTGCCTTAAGTTCAACTCTTTCTGCATCATCAAATACTTCAAACTTTTGTGATCGGTGAAGATCCGACATCTCTCACCATATAGGTGGTGTCTCCATATCTTCAATGCGAAGACTATGGCAACCAACTCTAGATCGTGGGTCGGATAATTCTTCTCATGTGGCTTCAACTGTCTTGAGGCATAAGCAATCACTTTGCCTTCTTGCATAAGTACACAGCCTAATCCATTTAAGGATGCATCGCTGTAAATCACAAATTCTTTCCCTGTCTCAGTTGTACTAAAATTGGAGCTTCATCAACATCGCTTTCGGTTTCCAAACTTTGTTGCCATCTTTTGTCCACTCAAACTTCACATTTTTCTCAGTAACAATTTAGTCATCGGGGATGCAATCATAGAAAACCCCTTGACGAATCGTCTATAATAGCCAGCTAGGCCTAGGAAACTTCTAACCTCAGAGACATTTCCCGGTGGATTCCAGTCCATTATGGCCGAAATCTTACTTGGATCTACTCGGACTCCATCTCCCGAGACAATATGTCCCAGAAATCCTACTTCATTGAGCCAAAATTCACTTTTATTGAACTTGGCATATAATTGATTTTCTCGAAGAGTCTCAGAAAGCGTCTCGTAGGTGCTCGGCATGCTCATCCTCATCTCGGGAATAAATCAGTATGTCATCAATGAAAACGACTACAAACTTGTCAAGGTATGGTCTAAAAATGCAGTTCATTAAGCCCATGAATACCGCAGGAGCATTGGTCAAACCAAAGGGCATGACTAAAAATTCATAATGCCCATACCTTGTTCGGAAAAAGTGTCTTGGACACATCCGATTCCTTTACTCTCGGTGGTAGTACCCGATCTCAAGTCTATCTTAGAGAACACAGTGGCTCCCTTCAATTGATCGAACAAATCATCGATCCTTGGCAATGGGTACTTGTTCTTTACTTTCACTTTATTAAGTTGACGGTAATCTATGCACAATCCCATGGTGCCATCTTTCTTTTTCACAAATAAAACCGGAGCACCCCATGGAGAACAACTTGATCTTGCAAAGCCTTTATCTGTCAACTCTTGCAACTGTAACTTCAACTCTTTCAACTCCGTTGGAGCCATTCTGTAAGGAGTAATAGATATTGGTACAGTATCGGGAGCTAGCTCAATGCTGAACTCAACTTCTCTAATTGGTGGTAGTCCTGGTAATTCTTCGGGAAAAACATCCACGTACTCACATACTATTGGTATTGAATCAATCTTTAACTCTGTTTCTTTATCATTCATCACAAAGGCCAAATATGCCTCATACCCCTTTCTTACGTATCTCTGTGCCGTCATGTGAAAAATCATTGCCGGAGATTTACTTTGCTCATCTGATTCTATATGGAGAGTATCCCCATTCTCACATCTCATCTCAATATATTTCTTCCCACAATTAACTATTACACTATGAGTGGTCAACCAGTCCATACCAAGAATGATGTCAAACTCATCAAATGGTAGCAACATAAGATTTGCTTTAAAGTAATGACCTCTAATCATTAATGGACAATCTTTACATACTTCATCAACTAACACACTCTTGCCTAAAGGATTAGACACCTTAACCGTAAATTTTGTAGAATCTATAGGCATATTCATACTGGATACTAGTTTCATACAAATGTAAGAGTGTGTGGATCCGGGATCTATTAAAGCAATAACTTTGATATCATAAAGAGAAAAGGTACCCGTAATAACATCAGGAGAAGATGCCTCTTCACGAGCGCGAATGGCATAAGTCCTCGTAGGCGCTCTACCCTCGGGTCTCGCAGCTTGCTCTCTAGGGTTACCTCTTATGCTTGCCCCACTTCCTGGGTTCCTCTACGGTCTTCCTCTGACCACACTCCCATATCTTGGGTTCTGAGCTCTATCTTCTTTCATTGTCTCTGGACAATCTTTTATGTATTGGTCCTGGGAACCACATCTGAAACATGCATTTTCATGTGCTTGACATTCTCCAAGATGACGTCTGCCACACTGTGGGCATTCAGGTCTATCCGATCGGATGTTCCCCACACTAGCAACTGAGGTCGTCTGTGCCTTACTCCCCAAATACTGCTTACTCTTGTCCTTCCTTGAAAACCCAGAGGAAGTAGCCGATCGGGTGGAGAAATCTCTTGACTTCTTGGATGAGGATTAGAATGACTTATTCCATCTCTCTTTTAGAGTCACGAGACTCTACTTGATTTTCTCTTTTCCTTTACTAGTTCTTGGCTTTACAAGCCCTCTCTACTAGCACAACGAATTCCTTTAGCTCTAGGACAAGCAACAAACAATTTGATGTCCTCATTTAGCCCATCTTCAAATCTCTTACTCGTGATGGCCTCAAAGGACACGCATTCTTGAGCATATTTCTTTGAGCCGTACAAACTCACGCTCATAATCATCCACAGACATCTTGCCTTGCTTTAACTCTAGAAATTCCTTTCTTTTCTCGGTCCACGAACCTTTGACTGATATACTTTTCTTGAACTCTTCTTGGAAAAATTCCCATGTGATCTTTTCCTCGGTACCCATCGACACAAGGGTGTTCCACCATTGGTGTTGAATCTCTTAAAAGAGAGACTACACACTTCATGCATTCCTCGGTGTGCATGACAACTCATTAAATACCCCGATGGTATTTTCTAACTGTAAGTCGACTTTTTCTGGATCATCATCTTTTCTAGCCCGGAATTCTTCTGCCCCATGTTTCCTGATTCTATCGACTGGAGGCTTCTCTCCTCTTACCACCTCTACTACTTGAGGGTCTACTGGGATAGGTTGAGGAATAGGTGGGGGTGGAGGGGGTTGCGATTCGGTTTCGTACAAACAAACTTCATATACCATGTATTCATCATATGGAGAAAGGCTTCTCTAGCCTCTTCTCCTCCTTCTTGACTCACCGTAGTGGGTCTATTCTCATTCTCGTTTGGCACCGTCCCTTCAGCGGGAGCCGGCGTGTTACTTTCTACATCATCCGCCACAGCTTAATCGGGATCCATTTACTAAATGTATAAACATAATTTAAGTCGTCAAGAGTCGTCACACTATCATATAAAAACATTCTTACGTATGGCATGTATAGCTAGACTCGTGCTCGTACTACGTTAGTCCTAGAACTGACTAAACCTGGCTCTGATACCACTAAATGTAACACCCTATACCCGAGTCCGAGACTAAGACTTGATACGAGACATTACCATGCTTGAACTCACTTAATCTTGTGCTTACGGACTATAAAATTTTGTTCCGAATTAAAAGCTTCTCTTTCATAGTCAAATCAGACATTTCATGGGCCTACGAGGCCTCAAACTTGCGTCCCGAAACTTTCGAAACTCATCTGGAAACTTTCTCACCAAATAGGGGTCACACGTCCGTGTGACTTGGGACACGCCCATGCACCCCTAAAACATGCCCGTGTCATCAACCCGTGGTGGATACTGGCAATTTACACACGGCCTGGACACGCCCGTGGCCCCAAACTGTGACTAAAACCCCAGCATTCTGCCAATGCCCCACGGCCAAGGCACACGCCCGTGCTTACCACCCGTGGTGCACACTGACTACCTTAACACGGCCTAGAGTCTAATACACGCCCGTGTGACTGGTCCGTGGTCTATTCTGACTTAAGATACAAAGGTGCGGGTGCACACGCCCAGACACACGCCTGGCGTGTGTCCAACCGTGTGAGCACTTAGAGGCTATTTACCAAGCCAAATGCCACCCTGAAATCAAGACCAAACTCATGCTCAATTCAGCAACTCAAGTATTACATCTAACATGAACAAGGATGCATACTTCATTGATATATTAAAATATACATACTTAATCATTCATGACTCATCTCTTTGGCCATATACAAAAAGAATACTGAGCTTGATAGCCAACAATTTGGCTAGTTTTAAAACATAACTCAATATGAAATGTTTCCTATACATGCCATACTTAATATAAACAACTTGGCTATACCAAAATAGTGATTGATAGTGTGCTCCGAGCTCCAGTGACGATGATCCACGAGATTAGCTTGGCGGGACTACATGGAAAAAAAAGAATAAAGGACGTAAGCATTTAGCTTAGTAAGTTTGCATATAACGCACGTAGCAACATACTTGTTCAATATAACCATTTAACATAAACAATGGTATCATAAATTTCAGCTATTTCAGCTTACTTTCTTATACTGATTCTTACATATCTCATGATACTTACTAGTCTCATACTTGTGAGGTAAACAAGGTACATGTATCACATGATCACATAGATCAGCATACTCTACAATAATAATTATAATATCTAGTTCATCATTCATAATATGAGTAATACTCATTTCTAACTTGATAATATCTTTTCTTACTAGTCTTTCTTGTTATCATTTTAACTTTACTCATTTGCCCGATGAGTTTCTGCGATTAACCGAGGATACTGAATCTCATCCCACATAGTTCGATGCAAAAGCCATATCCTCGATATGGTCTTACATGAGATCTCTCATCTTGGTATTGATGCCATGTCCTGACATGGACTTACTCAAAGTCTTCCTTGTGTGTTCCCTTGGGAACTAACCATTGCCATGTCTTGACATGGTCTTACTTGGTACCTTTACTCATGAACTGGTTAATGCCGAGCCTTGGCTCGGACTTACATGCGATCTTTCTTTTTACTCACCAATGCCATGCCTTGGCTTGGACTTACATGGGATCTATACCTCATGATAGCTTTTCAATGCCAAGGCTTGTCTTGGACTTACATGACATCTTTGCTTGGAGACTCACCAATTCCATGCCTTGGCTTGGGCTTACATGGGTCTTCGTCTCATAATAACTCTTCAATGCCCAGACTTGTCTTGGACTTACATGATAACTTGCTTGATTGCCAATGCCATGCCTTGGCTTGGTCTTATACGGACTTTCTTATCTCGTGTGGTAGATCGAGTATCCTAAGTAATTCAACTTCAATCGGGACTTTCTCATGCTTAATCTCATTAATTTCTTTATTTCACATATCAATAAGCATTTCTATGGTAATAATGTACATTATACTAAGCAATTCAATGATAATAATCAGAAAGCTTAGAAATCATACAAACTTACCTCAATATACAAAATGTATGTAGATATGCAATTTAGTCCTCGACTTTGTTCTTGCCTCGGCTTAGATCCGGGCTTCGTTTTTCTTGATCTATAATAATAATTAGAACATTTAATAATCACATTGACTAAATTGACTCTTAACTCATACTTGGGCAAAATTACTATTTTGCCCCTAAACTTTCTATTATTTGCACTTTTGCCCTTAGGCTCCTAAAATGATTCTCACTTAACTTTCTTAAACATCATGCTTAGCTGATTCATTTTCTCTACTATAACAATCATCAATTCTCACTATTTCTAATAGGTATGACCAATTTCATAACTATTACAAATTAGTCCATACTATCATTTTTCAAGAAATTCACTAAGGAAAAGATGTTTATCCAACATCAAACTCTCATAAACTTCTATAAAATATCATTTTACATGCATGATACACATGGGTAGATTTTTGAACATGCTTCTTAGCTCATCTTATAGCTAAAAATAGCTAATTCATAATACGAGGACTCCAAAAATACGAAGAATATTAAAAACGGGGCTAGGATGACTTACTTGCAAGCTTCAAAAATTTGAAGAACCCTAGCTATGGAGTCTCCCAAATTTTCGACACAAGGAAGAAGATGAATAAAATTTTATCATCTTTTTCCCATTTTAATCATTTAATTGGTAAATGACTAAAATGCCCTTCTCTTTAAAAATTTACAAATTACTAACTCATGTCCATTTTTGTCCAAAACTTATAATTTGGGTAAATTGCTATTTAAGGACTTCTAATTTATATTCTAAAGCTATTTCTTGCAAAAAGCTTCTAGAAACTCATATTTTGCAACTTTTGCAATTTAGTCCTATTTGATCATTCCATGTCAATTTCACAAAATTTCTACATGGAACTTTAATACTATCATGCAAACATGTCATAAACCTTAAGAACTCAATTTACTAACTCAGATTTGTGGTCTCGCACCACTATTCTAACTAGGCCCTGAATCGGGATGTTACAGGTTCGGGACTTTCCACCTGGATGCGGAAGGGCGTCGGCATCTGGTTTGGATAGGCAAATCGCGGTTGATCACTCTAGTGAAGGCAAGTGTTAGTAAATCTCATAGTTAGGTGTTCAGATTAAAGATCTTCCAATTCTTTTGTTAATAGATTTAACTGTGCGTTATGTTTGGTTTAGGTAACGGCGTTCGTGATTATTTAGTACTCTACGTAATCAGGTGTGTAATCTTACACCAATGTGTTGAAAGCATGTATTGCTCTGTGAATCGGCCAAAAGCCAAAAATCCGAGAAACCGATAATCGTGGCCACTCGAGCGTGCAAGCACTCGTAGTGGTAAACCAAGACACGAATGATGGCGGTAGGTCGTTGAGAGTGTCACGAGCACTCTGGCGAAACTGAGGCTGTAACGGCCTATTCGGGCCAAATGGGCCCAGTGGGCTAACGGGCCCACATGGGCAAAATTGATAGAAAACTATCGAATGATAGATGCGATTGTGAAGTCTACAAAACTGAGATCGAAACCATACGTAATGGGCCACACGAGCGTGTGGGCCCATTTGGGCCTAAAATGGATTTTTGCCCAATTGCACCGTAGAGACCCAAAAGGGGTCCCGGGTCGCTCGATGCGATAATAGGCCTCCGAAAAGGCCGTTAAATGAGTAAATTACCGAAATACCCCTGGAGGGTAAATTACCGAAATACACTTAATGGGTGAATTATCGAAATACCCTCGATGGGTAAAATTACCGAAATACCCCCAAAGGGGTGAAAATGATCGTTATACCCTCGATTATGGTTGGGTATCGTGTACATGGTTTTATTTACACTTTTATACGTTTGATACATTGCATTTATATCAGGTTGCATGGGTTGGGTTTGATGATCGGAGGAAGTGTAGCCCGGTGGCTCTGCCACATACTGGTTTTGTGGCTATGTCACATATATACTATTATTTTGGTGGCTCAGCCACAAATACCATGATTAGCAGCTTGTTTGCAATATTGGTGTGTTTGGCAGGGTGGGTTGACTTGATCCCCACAGGTGACGAATGGTTGGTACGGGGGTGTGATTGGTTGGATTGGGTTGGGCTGCATTTTATTGTTTGCATTACCATGATTATAGGGCTTAGGCCCAGATTGGTACTGTAAGGGCTCAGGCCCAGATAGTGACCATTTAGGGGATTACACACTGAGTTCTCGTAACTCACCTCCTTTCCCTTAACCTTGCAGGTAATCCCCAGCGTTAGAGGATTTGGAGCTGCGGAGGACTCGGTGGTGGCCATACATCGGAGTTATTTCTCACGAAACTTAGTAAATCCAGTCTTTACTTTATTTTAAGATTATTTATTTTGGGATTAATATGTTGTAATAAGGCCATTGGATTTTATTTTCCTTCTTAACCTTTTATTTTGACTATTATTAAATTGTTAAACGTTTAAATACTGGGTTTTCCTAAAATGATAATAACCATTTTTCAAAATATCACGTTTCTCCAACTATTCAAGTTCGATTTTGACAACAAAAACAATTTTTTTTTAAAATAATAACAACTTTACAAAAGCGGGCATTAAGAAAATCGTGGTTTTTTTCAACAAACAACGAAACTTGGAGTTTCAGAAAGAGATGCAACATTTTTACCGATCGCTTAGCTTTTCAACTACCTTTTGATGTGACATGCTAGATCCGGCCATAACGTCTAGGCCGAGTTTGGGGTGTTACACAAATAGTCATTTATGTGTATGTTTAGTATGATGTCCATTAATGTATAAGGATATTTAGGTCACTTAGGACTTTTTGGCTTGTAACATTCTGAGGCTTAGGACATGTATGGAATTCAAAAATAGTAAGCATCAAAAGGGTTACAAACATGAAAATAGTTTGGCACATCTTATTGATCCTTATTCTTCCCTCGTTAGTGACCCTTACCCATTCACTGCCTTATTTCTCCTTCTCTCACCTTTCTTGTCTCTCCATGTATAGGAAATCATAGCATGACATAGTAACTACGACTAGCCTATGAGTTTCTGTGCACCAATGAACAAGTTTCTCTTTCTTAGGTGACTTTGTCACTTCCTTTTTTAGCTCATATCACTCAAGAATGCTTTTCATTTTTTGAGAACTTTTTCTACTCATGTTTCTTTTGCTTCTTTTTTTTTTTTCCATTTTTCTTTTATTTTGCACTTTTCAAGCTAACCTATAGTCCTCATATCACACTAATCCTTCCTATTTCACTCTGTTTTTACTAAATCTACTTTAATGTATCTATTTAACCCTCAATACGTATGATTAGATGTTTATAATCGTGTAGTGCAAGACCAAAGAAAAAGGGCAAATACAAAATCACGTTTTTAGGCTTGAGGTTTGTATTGACGTTCATTAAGAAGTGTCAATAGGCTCAAAAATTGGTACTAAAGGTGAACCTTAATAGGTTGGCTTTTTGGCTTTGGATGTGTTCTAAACAATGCCTTAGGTAATCCCTAAATAGCTCAACATGCACAAATTTTGTCAACCAAACAAACTCAAATTCAACCATTTATCATTCAAACTAGCATGCTTGTTTCCTTATATTTTCTATATCACTTGGTACAATTGATTGCTTAATGCCTATTTACAGTGTAACATATAGACCTTTAAAAGTCCAATAATAAAAAATTTAAAATCACCTATCATCATGCCAAATTTATTTGTTAACACAAGCAACCTATGTATATGCTCCTAACCAACCACTTGTATTTCTACAAGGTCAAGCACACAAAAGACAAGAAAAATCAAAGAAAATGTAAAGATTGAAAACAAAACAAATTTTCTATGTTACCCCCACACTTTAGTTGACACATTGTCCTCAATGTGTAGCCCTTAAAAAGATAAGGAAAAAAGTTACCCGATTAGTCGTGGTTGCTCCAACTCCTAATGTTGGGTGCTTCGTCCTTTGATCGTGTAAAGCTCAAAATGTTTGTCTCCTTTGTGTTGGGTTCCTACATAAAAAACTTACACAAAATGCAATATAAATAAAAATCTACTATTAATCCTACTCCTACAGAGTCTAAATCAAATGCATCCAAATTTTAATACAAGTCTTTAAAAAAATGGAATTAAGAATTTTTCAATCTTCTTCCGCAAAATCCATCTCTTCTCTTCCGTCGTCCAACTCATCCTCTCCTTCCTCTTCACTTTCATGTACCTCTTCTTCTTGTTTCAGATTTGTTGGCCCAAACATATTAGGTGTATAGTTGGGGACCCTAATATTGTTTTTCCTAGCAAATTCCTGAAAAATCAGTCTCGATTCTTGCATCTACCGAATCATCCAATCTAACATTGGATGACTACTCTCACCAACTTCCTGTTGAGCTCATGTCAACCTTTGTGATGAAATTGGTGTAGCTATTGCTTTTTCTATTGCTTGTTCCAGTCTTTTATCTGTTTGGCTCACAACTCAATGTATTGTTGGAACAAGGTATATCTGATGATACTTCAGGAAGGTTTCAGCGACTACTCAGTAGATGTCGTAGGTACACCTACCTTTTTACATAAGGCCGTCACTAAATGGGGAAATGAAACTCTTACCTTTTGGCCGCTAATGCATCTCCTCATGTCCTGGTGGATCCATTTGTCAATATAGACCTGCTTTTTCTACAAAATAGCATTGAGTAAAACTGCTTAAAAGTATTAACGTTCGAAACATTTAAAGTAGGTACGATTCGTGTGCACACGAATTGAATCCACATCTTAGCCTCAAGAAACATAATAGCTTGATGAGATGATAATGGGATATTGATACCTAAGAGATATTTCCATTCACCTCTCCATTCAGTTAAAAAGTTTATAATATTATCCATATATATATCTCAAAAATATTTAAAATCAGTTTCATCATTGAAATCATTCTCATAGTATGGAGCATTATAAAAGTCACAAATAATTCTAGGGGTTACTCGCACCTATTTCCCTCGCAAAAGTATCGATTCCCACGTATGGCATTGAATATATTTAGACTCTTGGTCTCATAAAGATGCACAAAATTCTTAAACAAGAAGGACCACAACACTATCTGTAGGAATTGTCCAGAAATGCTCCCACCTATGATATCTAACCAAGGGTAATATTTCCTTACTCAAAATCATCGACGGATTAAATCCCCTTTCTTAGATAAAAGTTTTTCCTTTTAGTTTAGTAAAATATTTTCCAATATTCGAGTTTGCAAAATTAGAGTGGTTTGGAATCATCTATGGTTTGGGTTCATTGGTTCGTCTAACTTTTCTAGGAGGCATGTTTCAATAAGAACCAAATCAAGCAATATTCAACAGAATAATAAAATTTGAGATAGGAACCCTAAACCTTTTATGGATCATTGGATTCCTTGTCAGGTTTTTGTCTTGTTCGTCATTTTTTGCCATGCTTTCGTCTGAACCAAGAGAATTTGAGAGAACCAATTCTTCTAGACAAATCAAAGAAGAGGAAAAAGGGTGTGTTTTTAGGGTTTTTGAGAATTTTAAGAGAGTTTGATGGATTAAAAGAAAAATAAGATGGTTAAATAGGGGTTAATGTGGTTTTAGCTTAAAAACAAAATGTTTTGGGGGTTTAAAATTAAGTAAATTTGGTGTTTAAGCTGCCGGGTTGCACAAATGGGTCGGGTCAACCTTGCAGAAAATTGCAGCGATGTCGCGACACAGGGGTTCTATGTTGCAACATCCCTGGTAGTGTTCGTTGTCGCGACACAAGTGTTCCATGTCGCGACACATCCATCAGTTTAGAGATCTTGGGGAAACTGTCTACGATGTTGCGACTTGATGGCGTGATGTTGCGACTCGATGGTGCCATGTCACGTCATCGATGTGCTTTTCGTTAATTTTTGTATTCTGTGCATAGTGTCACGACACAGGGTTGCCGTGTTACGACACCGACTCTGTTTCAACCCAAATTTCCATCTTAGAGGTGTCTTGGTCTAAAAATAAACATGTAAATAAAACTGAGAATATAAACTATGGGGTTAGTTAAATATACAATAATTTACAAATATTAAGCAATTCAAATAATTTTAAAGTTTTACTGCCAAATTCATCCAGTAGTATTGTCGGTTTACAAGTGGACTATCTTTTTATTCTATCAATATTAGTCCATCATTCGTCGTGCCATTCCACCTTCTCTTGCTTGTCCATTTCTTTGAACATGTTTATTATTTCTGAATGCATAAGAGGAAGTGTGCCCCTTGATCTAGGAACGTTAGAAACCAATATTTTTTACACTGTTCTCCTAACTTCCTCTAACATTCTTCTTCACTTGATTGATGGTCACATTTAAATATTTCTGTCTCACCATTGATTTTCATGGTCAATTTGTTCCTTTCTAAATCAATGGTAGAGCTAGAAGTAGCCAAAAAGGGTCTTCCTAATAACATTGATATCTCATGATCTTCTTCGAAATCAAGCACCACAAAATATGCAGGGATAATGAAACATTGCACCTTGACTAACACATATTCCAATACCCCTTTCAGATGTAATGAAGACCTGTCAGGCAACTGTAATGAAATCTTAGTAGTTTTAAGATCTCCCAACCCAAGTTTTTCAAAAATTGATAGAGCTATTAAATTAATACTAGCTCCTAAATCACATAGAGCTCGATTAAAATGAATGCTCCCTATCTCTATGGTAATAGTGACACTCCCTGGTTCTTTCAATTTTTGAGGTACCTGTCTCAAAATAATCACACTACAAGAAGCACTTAAGTTAACTTGCTCGCCTACCTTAATTTTCTTACACCTCTCCATCATCTCCTTTAAAAACTTGGCATACTTGGGAACCTTCTCAATTAACTCAATTAAAGGTAGGTTAACATTTAATGTTTTAAACAAGTTCAGGAAACTTAGAAATTCATCCTTATCCCACTTTTTTTCTTCTTCAAGTCTCAAAGGGAATGGGATCTTTGTGATTTCGGCATCTTGAGGTGTTTCCCTTTCTAATTCAGCTACCGAGGTCATTACCTTTTCTAGCTTCGGTTCATCTTCAACTTCTGGGGATTTTTTTTAGGGTCATCAATATTTTCCATAATTACCCTTGGAGTAGGGTTTTTTGGGCTACTCAGTAATTTGCCCGATCGAAGTGCTATCGCCTACACGTGCTCCTTACCTACCCTCCGTGGATTGCCTTCTGTATTGCTGGGAATACCTGTGCCAATTTGTCCTTTTATGTCCCCATCATGCTCATCAATTGGCTCATTTGATCCTCGAGCTTAGTTAATGTTCTTATTGAGTTGGTGCACTCAGACTGCACCTACTTGACATCAGTTCTCATTGACTGCATTTCTCCCTCAATTCTATCCAAACATTTACCACATGTAGTATGCTCACTTGGGTTGGCCCTATCCTAGGGTTTCTGCAATTAAGGAGGTTGATAATTAGTATTTTTTTAACTTGATTTGAACTAACACCTGCTCCTTGGTTCCCTCTCCATCTCAGATTTGGGTGATCTCTCTAAATAGGATTATAAGTATTTGAATAAGGGTTTCACCCCTATTCCCTATATAATTTATATCATTGGAATAGAGTGGTTTTTCTCCCTCATGCATAGATGGTGTAGAAGTAAAATCGATATGGTTGAGTCTATCCACTAACTATTGATACTTGTCATCCTCTTGGATAGCATTAACCGTAGCGGGTTTCTGGCCATATGTAAATCGTTCGATAGGCCACTGACAGGAGTTTAATTCCATGTTCTCAATGATTTTGTAAGTGTCATCATACGTTTTGTTCATAAGGGCTTCTCCTGCTGCTCTGTCTAATCCAGATTGTGCATTCACATCCAACCTGTTACAAAATACCTGCAGTAGCATCCACTCAGGAAATTCGTGGCGCGGGCATTTTTTAATCAATATTTTGAAACGTTCCCATGCCTCATAGAAACTTTCTCCCTCTATCTGTCAAAATCTCCCATCTTAGTTGAACTGCTTTGCTAATCGGGAAGAACTTCTGTAAGAACTTTCCAGTGAGTTCATCCCATATCGTGATAGGCCCTTGTGTCTACGAGTCTAACCATGAAAAGGAAAAAAGAAGGTGAACAACTGAAGAAGAATAGCGTCATCAGTGAACCCGTTATACTTAAAAGTATCACAAAGTTGGAGGAACCGTTTTAAATGCTGATCAGGATCCTCTATCATTATGCCCCTAAACTGCACATTATTCTGGATCATTCGAATCTCCGATTTGATCTCAAAATTATTAGCTGTAATTGCCAGCCTTGCTATATTTTCTTGAACCATGTCCAGACTTGGTAAGGCATAACCCCTTAGGGTTCTTTCATTCCTAGCCATGTGTATGTTTGCAGGTAGTTGTGGTGCTAGTGGGTTTCCTAGGGCGTTATCATCAGTGTCACCTAACAATAGATTTTCACGTGGTACATTACCTACAGTAGGTGGTTGTGGATCATGCATTTGTTGATACTGCTGAATTTGCTATCGGTGATTTCTTCATATTATTCTCTCTGGATCTGTGACTGCTACAATAGGTGTACCTCTACTACGAGTAATACACTAAACACAAAAAAAAAGATTAGTAATAATAATTTAAAAAATCATATCTATAACTTAAAATTTTCCTAATTATTCTTTTACTTGCAAAAATTAAAATTAAACTAGTGACGTTGCCTCCCTGGAAACAGTGCCAACAACTTGACCGCCTCCGGACGTATTAACGTTTTGAGTGTGAATACTTCAATAAAATATAGAATGACAAGGCGGTTTTTGCAAGTATACAGGTTGAGTTGAAATATAGTTTTACAACGAAGTAGGTGAGTACTCCAAGTATCGTACCTAAGGGAGCCAAGTGCCAGATCAATTATAACCTAAACACTAAAACATATAATTAGTACTTTTAAATTATAGTACAAAAATATAAAATAAAGGATTTTAAGGGAGTATATAATAATAAAGACAAAATAACATAAAAGAAATAGACTTTAAGAGATAAGAAAGGGACAATAAATCAAATATTGATTATGGGTGATTAGCTCACTTCGGTAATCTTATTCAATTATCGTTTCGGGTTCCGCGTCAATCAACTAGTCACTACCCTAGCAGGATCTTTCTATCTTTTGCTGACATAACATGTCAGCAAGAACTACTTATCTTCTGACGTCACAGTCGAGACTGGCTTGGGGTGAAGGTGTTCACAGATAGGCCATACCAATTTTGGGTCAAATCCCACCTTTATGACTTTCAGGGGTTGTCAGGCCTAGGGTTTGTTTCATGTTCTTCCTTTCCCAAACAATTGATCCGTTGAGTAACCCTATAATATAGCTAACAGATCATACCTCCACTCGCTAATCCCCTGATAAACTGAAATAGTAACATATTTTAGGCCCACATTTAACATACTTTTGGATGATTTATCCCTTGATTTATGTAAAAAGGTGCTCTTAATCCTTTCTTTTCATGTCTTATACTCAGGAAAGCACCCAAGAATAAAAGGAACGAGAAACGGGCTCAAAACGGACCAAAATGGGCCAAAGAAGAAGTTGACACGGCCTGGACTAAAGCCCACATGGCCGTGCCTATTCAAATATACTAGAACACGGCCTGATGTCGATCTATATGGCCGTACCTTACTAACGGAGTCCAACACAGCCTGACCATGATTCACACGGGCGTGTGCCATGACCGTGCCCCTGCCGTGGAGGAGAGTAATTTCACTCGGAAAAGGATACTTAGGGGCAAAGAAACACATTCCAAAAGCCTATAAATACACCCTAAGTATAACCTAAAAGGGGGAGTCGACGGGCGGTCAGCTAGGCGAAGGAGCCGAGCTGAAAAGGTCAGATTTGTGGGAAACTCTCAAGGGATAGCCAGTTGATCCATCTCAAGAAGCCGGAATTCTACTCAAGACGGAGGATCTCCTCTTCAATTCCTTCAGGGGTTTTAGGATTTCTTATGTTTTTTTTATCTTTTCTTCCGAGATGTTTTTCTTTATTGTTATGAACTAAACCCTTCAGAGATACGAAGGGGATGAAACCTAGATGAATCTTGTTATTGTTTTCTGAACTATATGATAAATACTCGATTTGTTCTTAATTATGTGTTCTTAATTCTTGTGTTGATATTTCGCAGATATTAATTCAAGTATGATGTGCTTAGGTGGTGGAGCAAAAGTCCCTGCTTAATAGTAGATCTAGCATAATTAAGCGGAGTTGATCGTGCGCCTAGAGATAGGGTGACGAGATTTTGCCGGATTAGGGTGAAACCTAATATGGGAATCCATAGATCGATTTACTGCTATTCTAGGGGGTTATTAATGGGAAAGAGATTTCAATTAATTAACCTAGGGTTAGACGTTATTCGCCTCGAGAGAGGGTTTAATATAAATTAGGAGTCCTACGGATCAAGTCAAGTGAATAAATCATCCGGTTCGAAGGTCGATAACAAGTGGAGTCTAGGTGGATTCTTCCTAAGGGTATCATCTTAATCAACCGAGTTTTTCCCAAGTATTTCCCCAATTCATTCTTTTTGTCTTAAGTGCCTTTAGCTTAGTAATTAGTTAATTTAGATTAATAAACAACTTCACTTATTTTAGGCTAAATAATAGAAAGAAAGTTAGTATTAGTACTTTTAGTTCCTTTGGGTTTGACAATCCAGTCTTGCCTAAGCTATACTACTGTTCGATAGGTGCACTTGCCTCAATCGTTGTCATAGTTAGTTTCCAGGTTTGATCATTCTCATTATAAATTTTAAAACTCTGACTTCACAGCGGTCATCCCCCATAGAGGGATTAGTTCCTCATGGCTTTCATAGACAATATAGAATCAATGTAAAGAGAAAGCATGCTAATTAAATCGACAAGATAGAGTAAATGAAAGAGCCTGATTATATTGAGATTAATCGTGAATCCACAAATTTTGAATGCTTCCACAATTCAGATCTCTTGAAATCAACAAGAACAACTGAAATAAATCTAAAACCTAAGAATGAAAGAAAATACCAAACTAAATTTTACAGAAAAAATCTAGGCTAAAGGAATCGTGTCAATAACAAGTGACAATTTAGCCTATTTATAGCCTTTAGGTGGTCGTCGTTCTTAACCCTAGGTTAGTTGACGTTCCTGAGCTTTAAGTTCAATTGTGCAAATCAAAACTCCCATGCTTTATGTTTAATAACTGTCACACAGATGATGTTGCAACACACCAGGACCTGTTCTGCAACATAGCAATTAGTATACTCCTCTTTAGCTATCTTCAGGGGTATGTCGCGACATCCTTAGTCTATGTCACGACATCGAAGGTAGTCTTGAGCTTTCTCCATTATGCTCCTTACGTTGCGACATCGAGTCATCCGTGTTGCGATATAGTGACCAATATCCATTTAGTACACCTTCTAATGGTTTCCTACACACTTACAAAGTGTGTTAGCTCACCCTTAGGCCTCATTCGGACCCTAAGATCAATAAAAGACTCAATTTGTACATTTTATAGAATATAAATAAAACTAAGAAAACTTAACTAAAACATCACAAAAATGGTTGTAGTCAAGCTCCTTAAATGTGAAAACTAGTTTAATCTACTACACAGAATTAAGACAAATCAATCTTACCACTCATTTTACTTGAAGTTGCCTTCCACATGCCACTTAATCCTTTCTTCTACGTCGTACTTAGTGGTTAGGACATTGCACCGAGACAGTTATCAACCCAATCCTGGTGGACCTTGGTGGCGTTTTACATCGATTGTTGTATACACTGCAAGCATCCATTGCTGGGTGTTTTCCAAATATTTTATCAACTCAAAATAAAGAGAACTAGAAATTCTATTGGCAGTGCTCATTTTAGCGTACGACAAGGATGTGAACCCCTCATTCAAGACAAGATCTCAAATCTTCATCTAAGAAAGGATAAATTCATAAGGGTGGTCGGTAAACTAAGTTATGGTATTGGTTTCCCGACCCAATGGTCCCTTCCTCTGGAAAACATCTATACAAAGTGTCAGTCAGAGGATACTTAAGTTGTTGAAAGGCAATACAAAAGATTGAAAAAGGGTCGCATACTTGAATGGGTGGGGTTGGTTTCGGTTAGGAACGTATTTTAGTACTGTTGGAAAAATCTAAATCCAAATGGTTATAGTCCAACCTTTTCCACCACTCAAACAATTGATCCTTCCGTGTTGCCTGCCTTTAAGGATTGGCCAATAACTCAGACAGTGAACTGGCACACATCTTATGTAACACCCCTTACCTGTATTCATCACCGAAACTGAGTACGAGGCATTACCGGACATAACTCACTTGAACATACAAATTTGAGCTATAGAATTTCATTTCAAAATTAAAACTTTCCAATTCACATTCATAACATCCTTATTATGGGTCTACGAGTCCTTAAACATGCAAACGGAGGATATCAGAATTAAACCTAGAACTTTGATGTACTTAGAAAAAAAAATTGCCTTAATAGAGCCAAACGCCCGTGTGAAATGGGACACGCCCGTCTGGGCAGGCCATGTGGTCACACACGCCCATGTCCCTAGCCCTTGTGGGATTTATTTTTCATTTTCAACCTACAGGGGTTTTCACACGGCCGAACACACACCTGTGTCAATGGCTCGTGTCCCTCACACGGCCTAGACACGCCCGTGTCCTCACCCGTGTGTGAAAACCTGGGTATTCTGTTTATGACATCAACAACCTCATAAGGGGTACACGGCCTAGGCACACGCCCGTGTGTCTAGCCCGTGGTCGACACTGACTTGCAACACTAACATGCAGGGGACACACACACGGCCTGATCACACACCCATGGGGCTGACCGTGTGTCACACACGGCCTAGACACACGCCCGTGTGCCTACTCGTGTGGACAAGAACAAGGCTATTTGTAACAGCCCGATTTAGAGGCTAGTCGGAACAGTGGTTTCGAAACCACTAATCCAAGGTTAGAGAAGATTATTTTCATGATATTTTATGAGTTAGAGCATGATTATATAAGTGTATGAAAATTTTGGTGTTTTAATTTTAGCGATTTCATGCTTAATCGCGAAAAAGGACTAAATCGCATAAAGTGCAAAAAGTTCAATTTTACAAGCTAAGGGTGCCAAATAGCTATGGAATATTTTTTGGAGGTCCTTAAAGGGTAATTAGCCCTTAAATAATAGTTGGCCGGCCATAGGGGACAAGGGAGTCAAAATTGGTCAAAATTGGTAAAGGTTGGTGACTAAATTGATTGATTTATATTAAAATAAAGAAAGAAAAGTTATCATCTTTTCTCCTTCATTCTTCCACCGAAAATTAGCAGTAAATAGGGTTTTGAAAGCTTCAAAAATTTCAGCACACTCTTCTCCTTACAAGTAAGTGTTCTAGTGATCGTTTCTTGATAAAAATTGTACTTTTGGAACCCCTAAAGCTTAAGCTTTCTAAAGAAGGGGCTATTTTGTAAGATGGTGAAGAGTTTAGAGTTTTGCCATGAGAGCTTTTAAGTATTTTGCTGCATTTTTGTGGAAGAAAATGAGTCTTAGTTGTTAGATGAACAACTTTTGTGAAGGGTGTTATCATGAAAACACCTAAAAGGACCTTTTTGTAAAGGTTGTAAAGTATGTAGTAAATGTGTGAAATGTTGAGTTTTGATGGTAGCCATAAGAGAAATAAATGTTCACCTAGGCTTGTTAAAGGTAGAAATTTGATTAGAATTGATTTTCGAGCCTAGGGGTAAAATGGTCATTTTGCCAAAGTCTAAGGGTAAAATAGTAATTTTGCGAAAGCATGATTATTGAAATGCATTTATAAATGTGATATTAAAATGAGCTAATTTGCTATTATAGAGCAGGAAGAACCAAGAATCAACCTCGATCGGGGAAAGAACAAAATATCGGACTAGATCGACAATCTAGCCTATTTTGAAATCGAGGTAGGTTTGTATGTGATAAATTCAACATTTATGCTAGTATGTTTGAGAATGTTTGATGTTATCATGACACATTAGATTCTATGAAATTAAGTATTACTGTTGAATGAGAAAGTTGAAAAATGTACGTTGTTGAAGTCTCGGTTGGACTATAATAAATATGAAAATACCATCATTGAGGTATGAAATAAATAAGATCCCGTGTAAGACCATGTCGGGGACATTGCCTCGGCACTGAATTGAGATCCAATATAAGACCATATCTGGGATATGGCTTCGGCATTGAATATGAAAAATCGTATAAGACCATATCCAGGATATGGCATTGATATTAATGTGAGGTTCTGTATAAGACCATATCCGGGATATGGCATCGGTATTCAGAGGTGATCCATGTGAGACCACATCCCGGATGTGGCACTAGCTTTGTGTTTATGCTAATGATAATGGATATGTATCTTAGAGTATCCCTAGTGATCTATTGGGATAAATAGATCAGCTTATAAATAGAAATGAGAATTTTATTAAAGCTATGTGATTGAGATAACACAGGTACCCGTGAGTAATTCACGAAGAACATTTACGATATGTGGCATGGAATGTGCTAGATAAGGGCAAGTATGAGTAAGTATAGCAAGAAGCCTATGACTTTGTGTGTGGTTATTTAGTGCCATGGATGGATATTGTTATGAGCTTATTGTTTCCATTTATTTCCATGCAAACTTACTAAGCTTTATGCTTACCCCTCTCATTTACCTTTTCCTTGTAGTATTGCCAAGTTAGCTCGAGAATTCGCGAACGTCAAAGTTTGGAGATCACACTATCGACCACTTTTTGGTATAGTCAAATTAGATTTATTTTGAGTATGGCATGTATAGGACTTGGGTGTTTCGTAATGGCATATTTGTAAGCCAAATGTGTTGGCTAGTATAGTTGTTCTTTTTATTTTGTAAGAGGTCATGGGAAGTTGGCCTATACTTGATATGTTCATATATTCAATGATGATGGATTTCATGAAGTTTATGCTTGTGTGGATGATTGATTTGAGTTGGTATAAGTATGGTTGCTATGTAGTGTGGCATTTCGCTTGGAATATAGCCTTTTTAATGTCCACACGGGTAGACACACGGGTGTGTGTCTAGGCCGTGTTTGACACACTATTAGCCCCATGGGCATGTTGATCGGCCGTGTATCCCCTTTCATGCTAGAGTTGTGAGTAAGTATGCTTAGTAGTAAACACACGGGCAGAGACACGGCCGTGTGTCTCAACTGTGTGGGAGGCACGGCCATGGACATGGGCGTGTGCCCAGGCCGTGTGAAGTCTGCACCTAAAAAATTAGGAATATAATTCGACACACGATCTAAGGACACGGGCATGTGCCTTGGCCGTGTGACCTTAGTGAGGTGATGACTTCACAAACAGAATGCCAAGGTTTTGGAACACGGGCTAAGACACGGGCGTGTCGAGGCCGTGTGAGGGACACGGGCTAAACACACGAGCGTGTGATAGGCCGTGTGATGCAAGTCAGTGTCGACCACAGGTATGGAACACGGGCATGTGAAATGCCACACGGGCGTGTCCCATTCTTCACACGGGCGTGTGGCCCTGTTTCATGTCAAAATTTTCTAAGTGTTTGAAAGTTTCCAGTTTGGTACCGAAACATCACGAGTACACGTATAGGGTCTCGTAGACCCATAATAGGAAAGTTACAATTGTAAATGAAGAAGTTTTAAGTTAGATCGAAATTTTATAGCCCAAAGTTGTAAGTTTAAGCAATATAAGTTCGTTAATGCCTTGTATACGATTCCGGCGTTGAATACGGGTAAGGGTGTTACACTATTTGCCAAGCTCTTTTTATCACCCTAACTCACACAACATAAATCCCATTCAACCATTTACCAAGCAACCCAATCATGCATCTAACACATTCAAGAATAACCTCTTCTTTTCATAAAATAGTAATAATAAGCCATCAACTATGGCAATATACAAAAGAGTTCATCTATAGAAGAGCCAACACACTTGGCCAAAACAACAAAACGTTTCATTAAGCCTAGCCCCTATACATGCCATACTCAAAATGCTAAGTCTAAATATACCGAGATGACCAGATAGTGTGGATGATCTTTCGGTTATCTTTGTATTCCGAACTGGCTCTTTGACACTATAAAACAAGGGAAAAGAAGGGAGTAAGCTTTAAGCTTAGTAAGTTTACATGTAAACAATAAGCATTATAACATATGCTAATCAATCAATAATATTTCATACTAAGCCAAAAACACTTCACATTTCCTTATCATGCTTACTCATTTCATCTCTTACCACATTCCAACCATATAACAATTAAAATTCTCATATTTACTTGCACACATTCCTTGCACTCATCACCACAAAGTCATATGAAACATTTACTTAAATAATGTCTCGATGAACCATTCGGAATAATACTAAACACTCGATGGTATCGCAACAGCCCACCATTAACCTATAATAGGGTGGTATCGCACATAGCCGACCAACAAGAATATTTACGATGGTATCGCACATAGCCCACCAAAAGATATTATAAACGATGGTATCACACATAGCCCATCGTGAATAAGTAATAAGGTGGTATCGCACATAGCCCACCAAAGAATAATTACGGTGGTATCTTCTCGCACTTACATGTCTATTTTGAGACTCTTACAGAAATTATTCATTATATATCAATTTCAATCATAAATGATCTCATTCATACAATACACCAATAAGTAACAACATATGTATTGAAGGCATATCGTTTACACTTAAACTTACCTCGGTGCAAAATGTATAAGTCGACGACTTAATCTGTAACCTTGCCTTTTCCCCGGTCAAGGTTTTTCCGCGCTCTTCTTGATCTATAATAATGAAATTCACTCATTTAATCACTTTATAATGCATGATATATCAAAATTTCTACTTAGGCAAAAATGACCATTTTGCCCTTATACTTAAGCAAAATTACGATTTTGCCCATAGGCTCGTAAATCATTTTTCATCACATTTTCTTATTAAACAAGCTTAGCTGAACATTTATTCCTCTTACAACAACTCAAAAAACCATTTATTTCATGCATTTATTACACAATTACAACATTTACAACTAAGTCCTTTTTTAGGTGTTTTCATGGTAACACCTTTCACAAAAGTTGTTCCTTAACTCACTAACATTCATTTTCTTCCATAAAAACTCAGCAAAAAACATAAACACTCTTATGGCAAGTCCTTAAACTTTCAACCCTTTTGCAAAATAGTCCCCTCATTAGCTAGCTTAAGCTTTGGGGGTTCCAAAAGTACAAAAATTATCAAATAAAACTACCAAAATCACTTACTTTCAAGGGTGAGAAGTTGTTGAAATTTTTTGGCTTCCAAAACCCTTCCTTAGCTGATATTTTCGGTCGGAAGAAGATGGATAAAAATGGGTGATATCATCTTTTCTTATTTTATTTATTTCCTTCAATTTAATCCACCTAACCCACCCAATTTGAGTCTATTGTCCCCTATGGCCGGCTAACAACAATAGGAAGGTCTAATTTCACATTCAAGACCTTCAATTTAAAGTTTCATAACTATTTAATACTTCTAGCTTGTAAAATAGAAGTTTTGCACTTTATGTGATATAGTCCTTTTTCGCAATTAAGCATTCAATCGCTAAAATTAAAGCACCAAAATTCTCATGCACCCTTATAAACATGTTATAACACATAAAATAATATCAAAAATAATTTTCTTCAACCTCGGATTAGTGGTCCCGAAACCACTATTCCGACTAGCCCCAAAATCAGGCTGTTACAACTCTCCTCCCCTTTAGAGATTTTCGTCCTCGAAAATCTTACCGGTAAAAAGGTTTGGATATTGTTCCCTCATAGTTTCTTTCGGTTCCCACGTAGCCTCTTCTACACCATGTTTTTTCCATAACACCTTTACTAAGGCTATGCTCTTATTCCATAACTGTTTAGCCTCTCGAGCCAATATCTTAATTGGTTCCTCTTCATAAGTCATGTCCGGTCGTATCTTAATTTCTGTTAGAGGGATCACATATGAAGGATCGAAACGATATTGCCGCAACATCGACACATGAAACACATTGTGTATTCTTTCTAACTCTGCCGGCAAAGCCAACCGGTATGCTACTGGCCCAATCCTCTCAATAACCTCATACGGTCCTATGAATCGTAGACTCAATTTGCCCTTTCGACCGAATCTCAATATTTTCTTCCATGGAGATACTTTCAGGAATACTTTGTCACCCACTTGAAACTCGATTTCTTTCCTTTTTAAAGCCGCATATGACTTTTGTCGATCCGAAGCAGCTTTCAGACTATCACGGATCACTTTCACTTTCTCCTCGGTCTCTTTAACTAGATCGACCCCGTGAATTTGCTTCTCACTAAGCTCAGTCCAATACAAGGGAGTCCGGCACTTGCGACCATATAAAGCTTCGTACGGCGCCATCCGTATACTCGACTGATAATTTTTGTTATAGGCAAACTCGACTAAAGGTAGATATTTTTCCCAACTACTATCAAACTCTAATACACAGCATCGGAGCATATCTTCCAGAACTTGAATCACTCTTTCGGATTGGCCATCGGTTTGAGGATGGAACGCGGTGCTAAAATTCAATCTTGTACCCAAAGCTTTCTGCAGCTTCTTCCAAAACCTCGAGGTAAATCTCGGATCTCTATCCGAGATAATAGATATAGGCACTCCATGTAATCTCACCACCTCAGCAAAATATAGCTCGGCTAACTTATCAAGTGAGTAATCCACACGCACCGGTATAAAGTGAGCCGACTTTGTTAATCTATCAACAATAACCCACACAACATCTTTCTTTCTCGGAGTCGTAGGTAACCCTGTTACAAAATCCATGGTGATTCGATCCCACTTCCACTCTGGAACCATCACCGGCTGAAGTAATCCCGAAGGTACTTGATGTTCGGCTTTCACTTGTTGACAGATCAAACACTTGGTGACAAACTCGGAGATATCTCTTTTTATAGCCGACCACCAATACAACTTCTTCAAATCATTGTACATTTTTGTGCTGCTCGGGTGTACTGACAAACAACCACTGTGTGCTTCATGTAAAATTTTCTGAATTAACTCGTCATCCTTTGGCACACAAATTCTATCATGAAACATCAAGCAATCCTCTGAGCTAACCCGAAAATCAGGGTCATTTCCCGATTCGCATTGAGCTCTCTTAACTTGCATCTTACCATCATTCCTTTGAGCTTCACATATCTGCTGAATAAATAATGGTCTGGCCCTCAACTCGGCCAATATAGCACTATCATCAGACAACACTAAGCTCGTACTCATAGCTCTCAAAGCATACAGTGATTTTCTGCTCAAGGCATTCGCAACCACATTCACTTTCCCAGGATGGTAATCGATTACTAACTCATAGTCCTTCAATAATTCGAGCAACCACCGTTGTCGCAAATTCAAATCCTTTTGGTCCATCAAGTACTTCAAACTCTTGTGATCGGTGAAGATTTGGCACTTCTCTCCATATAAATAATGACGCCAAATATTCAAAGCAAAAACGATCGCAGCCAACTCTAAATCATGAGTCAGATAATTCTTCTCATGCGGTTTTAGCTATCTCGAGGCACCGAGACCATTTAATGACGCATCACTGTAGACCACAAAATCTTTCCCCGATTCAGGTTGTACTAAAATCGGAGCCTTCGTCAATAATGCTTTCAATCTCTCGAAGCTCTATTGGCATTTCTCAGTCCATTCAAACTTAACATCCTTGTGCAACAGTTTCGTCGCCGGGTAGCAATCATGGAGAACCCCTTTACGAAACGTCTGTAGTACCCCACTAAACCCAAAAAACTCCTAATCTCAGACACATTCCTTGGTGGTTTCCACTCCACAATAGCTGAGATCTTACTCGGATCAACTCTAATGCCATCACCCGACACAATATGTCCTAAAAATCCAACCTCTCGGAGCCAAAACTCACTCTTGTTGAATTTAGCATACAACTACTTGTCTCTTAAAGTCTGTAAAACAATTCTCAGGTTCTCTACATGCTCACTCTCATCCCGGGAATAAATTAATATGCCGTCGATAAAAACAACCATAAACTTATCCAAATACGGTCAGAAGATGCGGTTCATTAGATCCATAAAAATCGCAGGAGCATTCGTTAGACCAAATGGCATGACAAGAAACTCATAATGGCCATACCTCATTCGAAATGCAGTTTTCGGCACATCTTCCTCCTTAACCCTCAACTGGTAATAGCCAGACCTTAGGTCTATCTTGGAGAACACCGTAGCTCCCTTCAGTTGATCGAGCAAATCATCTATCCTTGGCAAATGATACTTATTCTTCACTGTCACCTTGTTGAGTTCGCTGTAGTCTATGCACAATCTCATCGACCCATCCTTCTTATTTACAAAAAGTACTGGAGCACCCCACGGTGAATAGCTCGGTCTTGCAAAACCCTTGTACATTAACTCTTGCAACTGAACTTTTAATTCTTTCAACTCCAATGGTGCCATCCTATACGGGGCAACCAAAATAGGTGCTGTACCCGGAACTAACTCAATCCCAAACTCGACCTCTCTAACTGGAGGCAATCCAGGTAACTCTTCCGGGAACACATCTAAGTACTCGCATACCACTGGAACTGATTCAATCTTTACTTTTGACTCTTGAGTATTTAGCGCAAAGGCGAGATAAGACTCATACCCTTTTCTCAAATATTTCTCAACTACCATGGATGAAATCATCACAGGCAAACTATCCGATTTACCTTATTCAACCCGAATGACATCTCCATTTACACTTCTTAATTCAATAAACTTACTACCACAGTTTACTAAAACATTGTGAGCAGTCAACCAATCTATACCAAGAATCAGGCCAAATTCATCAAACGGCAACAACATGAGATTTGCCGGAAAACAATGACCTCTAATCGTCAATGGACAATTCCTACACACCTTGTCAACTAGCACATGTTTGCTTAATGGGTTTGACACTTTTACTAAAAATTCTGTAGACTCAACAATCATGCTCATGCTAGATGCCAATTATATGCAAATGTAAGAATGGGTAGACCCCGGATCAATCAAAGCAACTACAAAGATATCATGAAGAGAAAAAGTACCCGTTATCACATCTGGAGATGATGCCTCTTCGCGAGTGTGAATGGCATAAGTCCTTGCAGGTGCTCGACCCTCCGTCCTCACAGCAGAGTCTCTAAGCGCACCTCTACTTCTAGTCCCACCTCTCGGGTTCTTTTATGATCTACCCCTCGAAGATACATTACTTGGTCTTACTTCTTGCTTTCTTTCCTTCTCATCCCTCTCTGGACAATTCTTGATGAAATGATCGGGTGAACCACATTTATAACAATTATGGTTGTTTCCCCAACACTCCTCAGTGTGTTGCCTACCACAATTTGGGCATTCTGGTTTATTAGACTTCGGATTGCCCACGCTTGCCATCGAGGTGGCTTGAACTCTCGAGCCCGAGTATGTATTACCTCGATCTCGATATGAATATCCAACTGACGTAGTCGTCAGAGGGTTCATTTTCTTGGACCTCTTTGATTGAGTTTGATACGATTTACTCATTGGCCTCTTTCTTGCATCTCGGGCCTCATTCATGGATTTTCTCTTTTCCTTCTTTAGCTCCTCGACCTTACATGCCCTATCAACCAACACCACAAATTCCTTCAATTCCAAGATCCCAACTAGAAGTCTGATATCCTCATTCAGCCCGCCTTCAAACCTCTTGCATAAGATAGCTTCTGTAGACACGCACTCTTATGCATACTTGCTGAACCTAACAAACTCACGCTCATACTCTGCCGCAGTCATCTTGCCTCTCTTCAATTCAAGGAACTCCTTCCATTTCTGGTCAACAAATCGCTGACTTATATACTTCTTTCGGAACTCTTCTAAGAAGAAGTCCCATGTCACTCTCTCCCTTGGAACTACCGGCGTGAATGTTTTACACCAACGATATACCGAGTCCTTCAACAATGACATGGCACATTTCAAGCTCTCCTCAGGTGTGCAGGAGAGTTCATCAAACATCCTCATTGAGTTCTCAAGCCAGAACTCCGCACTATCGGGGTCATCGTCTATGTTAGCCCTGAAATCCTCAGCCCCTTGCTTCCGAAGCTTATCTACCGGGGGTTTGGTCATCCTCACCAAATCTATACCTTGCGGAGCCACGGGGACTGGCTGAGGTATAGGAGGGGGTGGAGGAGGTTGCGTATTAGGATTCGCTCGTACATACTCCGTGTACCAATTACTCATCATGTGGAGAAAAGCTTCCCGAGCCTCTTCTCCTTGACCCATAGTCTCGGGTCTACTCTCTACAGGTGCGGTCCCTTGCGTGGGAGCCAGCGCGTTACTAGAAGCGTCATCAGCAGCAGTTCGGTCGGGATCCATTTACTATACGGAAACAAAGTTTAAAATTGTCAAAAGTCACCACACTACAAATGTACGTTTATGGCATGTATAGCTAGGCTCTTGCACACGCTAAAGTAGTCCGAGAACCGACTAAACCATAGCTCTGATACCACTAAATGTAACACCCCTTACCCGTATTCATCGTCGGAACCGAGTACAAGGCATTATCGGACATAACTCACTTGAACATACAACTTTGAGCTATAGAATTTCATTTCAAAATTAAAACTTTCCAATTCACATTCATAACATCCTTATTATAGGCCTACGAGGCCTTAAACATGCAAACGGAGGATATCGGAATTAAACTGAGAACTTTGATGTACTTAGAAAAATTTTGCCTTAACAGAGGCACACGCCCGTGCGAAATAGGACACACCCGTGTGGGCAGGCCGTGTGGTCACACACGCCCATGTCCCTAGCCCGTTGTTGGATTTATTTTTCATTTCGAACCTATAGGGGTTTTCACACGGCCGGACATAAGCCCGTGTCAATGGCTCGTGTCCCTCACACGGCCTAGACATGCCTATGTCCTCACCCGTGTGTGAAAACCTGGGTATTCTGTTTATGACGTCAGCAACCTCATAAGGGGCACACGGCCTAGGCACACGCCCGTGTGTCTAGCCCGTGGTCGACACTGACCTGCAACACTAACATACAGGGGGCACACGGCCTGATCACACACCCATGGGGCTGACCATCTATCACACATGGCCTAGACACACACCCGTGTGCCTACCCGTGTGGACAAGAACAAGGCTATTTGCCAAGCTCTTTTTATCACCCTAACTCGCACAACATAAATCCCATTCAACCATTTACCAAGCAACCTAATCATGCATCTAACACATTCATGAATAACCTCTTCTTTTCATAAAATAGTAATAATAAGCAATCAACTATGGCAATATACAAAAGAGTTCATCTATAGAAGAGTCAACACACTTGGCTAAAACAGCAAAACGTTTCATTAAGACTAGCCCCTATACATGCCATACTCAAAATGCTAAGTTTAAATATACTGAGATGAGTTGATAGTGTGGATGATCTTTTGATTATCTTTGTATTCCAAACTGGCTCTTTGACACTATAAAACAAGGGGAAAGAAGGGGAGTAAGCTTTAAGCTTAGTAAGTTTACATGTAAACAATATGAATTATAACATATGCTAATCAATCAATAATATTTCATACTAAGCCAAAAACGCTTCACATTTCCTTATCATGCTTACTCATTTCATCTCTTACCACATTCCAACCATATAACAATTAAAATGCTCATATTTACTTGCACACATTCCCTGCACTCATCACCACAAAGTCATATGAAACATTTACTTAAACAATTTCTCGATGAACCATTCGAAATAATACTAAACACTCGGTGGTATCGCACACAGCCCACCATTAACCTGTAATAGGGTGGTATCGCACATAGCCCACCAATAGATATTATAAACGATGGTATCGCACACAGCCCATCGTGAACAAGTAATAAGGTGGTATCGCACATAGCCTACCAAAGAATAATTACGGTGGTATCTTCCCGCACTTACATGTCTATTTTGAGACTCTTACGAAAATTATTCATTATATATCAATTTCAATCATAAATGATCTCATTCATACAATGCACCAATAAGTAACAACATATGTATTGAAGGCATATCCTTTACACATAAACTTACCTCGGTGCAAAATGTATAAGTCGACGACTTAATGCGTAACCTTGCCCTTTCCCCGATCAAGGATGTTTCCGCGCTCTTCTTGATCTATAATAATGAAATTCACTCATTTAATCACTTTATAATGCATGATATATCAAAATTTCTACTTAGGCAAAAATGACCATTTTGCCCTTATACTTTGGCAAAATTACAATTTTGACCCTAGGCTCGTAAATCATTTTTCATCACATTTTCTTATTAAACAAGCTTAGCTAAACATTTATTCCTCTTACAACAACTCACAAAACCATTTATTTCATGCATTTATTACACAATTACAACATTTACAACTAAGTCCTTTTTTAGGTGTTTTCATGGTAACACCTTTCACAAAAGTTGTTCCTTAACTCACTAACATTCATTTTCTTCCATAAAAACTCAGCAAAAAACATAAACACTCTTATGGCAAGTCCCTAAACTTTCAACCATTTTGCAAAATAGTCCCCTCATTAGCTAGCTTAAGCTTTGGGGGTTCTAAAAGTACAAAAATTATCAAATAAAATGAAACTACTACTTAATTTAATAAAATGATGAAAGGAATGAGCTGGAAAGAAACTAAATCGAGCTCAAACGAGCTGAATTAAGCTCAAGTGAGCTGATTTGAGCTAGATGGAGCTCGGGAAGCTAGTGATGAGCTGAGATCAGCTTGCACTAAGATGCAAGTGGCCTTTAATGAGCTGACCCGAACTTCTCCTTTAACATGGAGCTCGTTTTCATTCCAAAGTTAAGCAAATAAAGCTTAAACAGCTTCTTGAAGGCGCTTAGCTCGAGCTCGAGTCATGGGTCCTTTAGGGAGCTCGATAAGATTGGTATTAGAGCTTGTTGAGCTTCGAGGCGTGGTCATGTCATCCCTCTTTCTTCGAAGCGACTTGTCCTCAAGTCGAGCCGTTTGTTCACTTGAAAATATTTCTTCTTACGCGGCTCTTCTTGGACGAATGGGGTGAATGGTCTCACGTAGACCTTTTCAAATTGACTTTCCATATTCGGTAGTAGAAATGGAAAATGAATCAATTGAAATGGATAGCCATAAGAGAACAAGAAGTTATCCAAACAAACATGTAGATCATGCATAATCGTATCAAGACAAGTATGATTCATGTAAAAGGGCAGATTCAAAACACCATTTTTACAGTCAAGTGAACAAAACGGATATGTTTTCAGGCATTCGAACATCTCAAATTGCTTCCACAAGTCATTGTTTAAATAAATGGAATGCGAGCAATGAGTCAAGAAGTGTAAGTCATCATCACAAACAGGTAAATGAAAAGATTCACATGATTCATGATTCTACATACTTGAACCTTACAATCGCCGTTTGGCTATATTCTCGCCAACGAATTCATTAACATCACATTTTCCAAAAGCAAGAATCTTCTTATCATCAACCAAAACAAATATATCATCATCAAGCAAAGTAGAACAATTAACCACACCAGGGTCCAAGTAATTTTCAAAAACCAAAAGATCAACAAGGTTTTTGTCATCATCTGAATAGAGCGGAGATGTCTTAAAATTTTCAAAAGTCATACCTTGTTTACCTTCAGGATCAGGAAAGCAAAGATCAGTTTTACCTTTTTCCATCAACACAAACCTTCTCTACTCAAAAATATAGTGTAATCAAAACTCCTTGCTCGAATTAACCTGAGATGATGAAGAAACATGAAGACAACGGTTAATCAAAACACTTTTTTTTCTCTCTCACTTTTCATTTATTTTCTTTTTCTTTTTCTATGCTCTTGTTTTCCTCACAACTCGATTTCTTTTCTCACGATTTTTCTTCTTTTATTTCTTTTTCACTTTTATTTTTTTCTTTTTCTCGCATTTGCTCCATAGATTGTTTCAAACGTTGCTGGTCCTCCAAAACTTGTTGTGGCGAGAGAGGTGCCAAAGTAACATTCTGGCCTTGGTGCTTGAAGGTGTATTGGTTGGCAAACCCATCATGTCTGACTCTCCGGTCAAACTGCCATGGTCTTCCAAGTAGTAAATGTCCCGCATGCATAGGCATCATATCACATAGGACTTCATCATGATACTTTCCAATTGAAAACTGAACAAGAGCTTGTTTGGTCACCTTTAATTCGACACCTTCATTGAGCCATTGAAGCTTGTAAGGGCTTGGGTGTTTAGTAGTTGGCAAGGCAAGCTTTTCAACCATGAGCGTGCTTGCTACGTTTGTACAGCTACCTCCGTCAATAACCAAACTACAGACCTTTCCTTGAACGTGACAATGAGTATGAAACAGGTTTTCACGTTGCGGTTCACTTACGGTGCTTTGGGTGCTGGCTTCTTTTCACCACAAGCATTTCGCCTTCCATCGCGCACTCTAACTCTTCATCTTCATCAGTAGGGTTATCAATATCGTTTTCATTCTCTTCATTTTCCTTTTCTGATTCTATCTCATCGTTAGGTCGAAGCACCATCGCACTCTGATTTGGGCATTGGCTCGCATTGTGACCTCTTCCGAGACACTTGAAGCACTTTATGTCTCTTGATCGATTTTGGGAACCTTCAACGGCCTTACCTTTTTTTGTTTCAGCCATGGGCTTGGTTGATTTTGCTGGCACCATAGGTTCTTTTGTTTGGCTTACCGAAGCATTTTTTACTTGCACCTTGGCTCCATTTGGACGCATTAGGAGTCGAGTAACCCCGAACAGTGCCTTTCTTTTTGAGTTGCTTCTCGACCTTGATTGCCATGTGCACCATATTGACAATCTCCACATAATGTTACAACTCCAAGATGTTGGCTATCTCGCGGTTAAGACTGGCCAAAAATCGAGCCATAGTCGCCTCTCGATCTTCTTGCACGTCCGCTCGAATCATGGCAACTTCCATCTCCTTGTAATACTCCTCCACACTTTTCATCCCTTGGGAGAGATTTTGGAGCTTTTGGTAAAGCTCTCGGTGATAATAGGAAGGAATAAACCTCCGACGCATCACAGCCTTCATCTCGGCCCAAGTGCGGATAGGACGCTCGCCATTCCGCCTCTGACTCGTGGTGAGTTGGTCCCACCAAATCATGGCATAGTCAAAAAAATCTATGGCAGCCAACTTAACCTTCTTGGCCTCGGAATAGTTGTGACACTCGAACACTAGTTCAATTTTCTTCTCCCATTTGAGATAGGCTTCCGGGTCTGAACGGCCTTGGAATTGATGGTTAACTTGATACTTTTAAGATCGTCATCGTACCTCTCTCGATCTCGTTGGCCACAGTGATGTTGGCCTCTCCTCCGGTCACTTACATTAGAGCCTTGGTCACTTTTGGCCTCACTCAGTTCGTATAATTCGTCGTCTTGAACTCGTCTTCGGCCTCGGTTCCTCGGTGGACTTAAAGGGGTCCTTTCTTGATGGACTCTTCCTTCCACGTGATCGACTGGTTCCAACTTTTGATCAAACAACCATTCAATCTCGCGTAGTAGTGCTTGTAAATTCAAGTCCGGCACATTTCGAACAGGTTGTCTTTCTGCCATATTTCTTTCAGGGCTTCTAGACATAAGGATATTAAAAACCTCACTTACAAAAACTCACAATTCCACTCGGAAAGAAAAATAAATGTTTTCACTCACACTCGTGTTTGCACTCTTGTTTGGCTTTTTCGATTCTCTATTGCACTCACATGCTCATTGCCTTTTACCACTTAATCTTTCTCTTTTAATTTCGTATTTTGTCTTGTTTAGACTTATTTGCTACTTTGGGGTCAGTTTCAAAGTGGTTACAAGAGATATATTGTAGTAGGTGTGAGGTAGGCTGAAATAAAAGAAATTTTGGTTTAAGTGTGGCGTTGGGGAGGGTAATTGATGGCAAACGATAGAAAATTCAAACTTGCTGGATCGAAAATACAAAGATGAATGAATAACTTTCAACACTTTTTTTTAAATCTCGAATTTTTTTTTAATTTCGTATATATATATTTTCACTAGTAACTTGCTGAATACAATATGAACACTTGAATACAAAATACAATTTTTTTTTGTTCAAAACTCTTTTTTCTCTAACGAACCTATTTCGGGATTACTACAAACGTCGGTACTTCTCGATTTAGTAGCTTTGATACCAAATAACGTGATCCAGCTTGGTTGGTTGAGTCGAGTCGATGTAATTGCCCAATCATCGTCGAGGAAGTATCGTTCAGTTTGAACAAAGGGTGTATTTTGGCTAACTAAAAGCGAGAATTAAAAGATAAGTTAGATATGAATGAGATAGGTTCGGTTTAACAAGAAGGAGGGATAGATAATTTGATAGACGGTGGAATGGAAAATAGAACTCAAACTTTAAGAACAATTCGATACTATAACGAGTACCGCCCCGGGACTTATATCGCTTGAGGGGGGTGGGTGATGAAGAAAAGGTGTATCTTGACTCGTTACCTAAAAAGGTAGGAACCAAAGGTATAATTTCATGGATGAACGCCACACCAAAGATGGTTATAAGTTCAGGAAAGAGTTCGGGTTGACGCCACTAGAAACTAGATAAGTCACTCGAGACTCGTACGAAAATAGAGAGGAAAAAACCTCACAAGAACAATAGTTCATTCAATAAAATGGCAAAATTCCCTCATACATGAAATGAGCAAACTATTTATAGCTTACAAGAGAAAGCCGAATGGACAAAATGAACAAGCTTAAAAGCTAAGTAATTCGGCTACGAATGTGCTGGAATAATCTAGAAAATATTCATTAATAACCAAAGTCTATATTCAGCTGCATGGAGCACCAAAAGACAGCTTCTTGATGAAGGAAAGTGACTTGGGTAAAGATGAATCCATAGGATACCATTAGCCATGTCTAGGTTTGGCTAGGGGCTTTAATGAGGCATTCATGTTGTGATGTTTTGCCGAAAAGGTGTGTCCCTTAATGAGGGTCTTCAACAGCCATTTGATGTGTGAACAAGGAGCTTGAGAAGTCTCTTGTGTGTGAACATGACTAGCCGATTGGTCACTAGGTGTGAACACCAAATGTGAACAGCTTGAAGGTGCTTTGGGGAGGTGGTCGGCCAAACTTGGGAAATTAAGGTTGCTAGTGTCTCTTGGTCGAATGGACACCTTGAGGAAGCCAATGAATCAGCCACCACTCTTGAATTCGGCCATACATGCATCCTTGCATACTTTGAACCAAGTCGTGCATGAACATCATTTAATGCTCCTCTCATATTCGGCTGAACCTACATAGCATATGAACACATTAAACCAATTATAGAATCGGCTGAACATAATCAAAACATCATCTAGACAAATTAAATAACATACTAGGATAAATTAAAACACTTAATTATGGACTAGCTAGTATATTAAATTCGGATAGCTCAAAAACAAGTGAAAATACTTAATGAGCTGAATTGAGCTAGGGAATTCGGTCTTGAGCTGTATCAATTTAATTAAAATGAAACTACTACTTAATTTATTAAAATGATGAAAGGAATGAGCTGGAAAGAAACTAAATCGAGCTCAAACGAGCTGAACTAAGCTCAAGTGAGCTGATTTGAGCTAGATGGAGCTTGGGGAGATAGTGATAAGCTGAGATCAGCTTGCACTAAGATGCAAGGAACCTTTAATGAGCTGGCCCAAACTTCTCCTTTAACATGGAGCTCGTTTTCATTCCAAAGTTGAGCAAATAAAGCTGAAACAGCTTCTTGAAGGCGCTTAGCTCGAGCTCGAGTCATAGGTCCTTTAGGGAGCTCGATGGGTTCGGGATTAGAGCTTGTTGAGCTTCGGGGCGTGGTCATGTCATTAAGTTTGTAATAATCCATACAGTCGCCCTCTCGTAGGCGTGTAGGAATTAATTCGTCTTTATCGTTGCTAACCACAATGATGCCACTCTTCTTAGGAACGCATTGCACTGGGCTTACCCAAGTGCTATCAGCAATAGGGTAAATAATTTCAGCATCAAGCCATTTTTTAATTTCTTTCTTAACAACTTCCTTCATATTCTCGTTTAATCTTCTTTGTTGTTTAATCGATTGCTTGCCTTCATCTTCCAACTTAATCTTGTGCATGCAAAAAGATGGACTAATGCCTCGTGTATCGGCAATACTCCAAGCAATAGCTCGTTTATGTTGCTTAAGAATATGGACCAATTTTTGTTCTTGAGGTACATCAAATGTTACGGAGACAATAACTGGAATAGTATTATTATCACCAAGAAAGACGTATTTAATATGAGTACGCAGTAGTTTCAAATCCAGAGTAGGAGCTTCGTCAATAGATGGCTTAAAAATTGGAGTCGTTCTGTTGGCTAAGTCTAGGGATTCGATCTGTCATCCATGCCTAAGTTCAATATTATTAGCTTCAACCATTCTGTCACAATCATCTACAAATTCATCGTCAGATGTCATTGCAAACTTCTCAAAAAGTATTGTGCGTTGGTCATTGAATTTTTCCTCAATTAGATCATCTAGCACAGCGACAGTATGGCATTCTTCTTTGTTCTTGCATTGAATAGATTTGAAAACACTAAAGGTCACTTGTTCATCATTAAGTCACATGGTTAGTTCACCTTTGTAAACAATAATAAGAGTTCGTCCGGTGGCTAAAAATGGTCGTCCAAAGATTATGGGAACCTCCTTGTCTACCTCGCAGTCAAGTATGATAAAATCAGCCGAAAAAATGAATTTATCCACATGAACTAAGACATCTTTAATATGCCTTTCAGGTTGAGCCAAAGATCGTTCAGCTAGTTGCAATGTCACTGTAGTAGGTTTCATGTGACCAATTCCCAACTTTATGAAAGTTGATAGTAGCATTAGGTTGATGCTAGCCCCCAAGTCGCATAAAGCCTTGCCCAAATAATGGTTGCCAATTGAACATGAGATAGTAGAGCTCCCAGGATCTTTCATTTTGAGGGGAAACTTATTTTTCAAAATAGCACTACAGCCCTCTATGAGTGTAATAGTTTCCATATCACTGAACTTATTTTTCTTGGACAAAACCTCCTTCACAAATTTCCCATAATTTGGAATTTGCACAAGAGCGTCTACTAAAGGAATATTGACCTGAAGTTGCTTCAGTGTTTTCAGGAACTATTGGTACTATTTGTCCTGCTCATTCTACTTGAATCTTTGTGGAAAAAGTAAGGGTGGAGAGACATTTGATTGCATCGACACCCTTGGTTGTGTCGACAGTTTCGAGGGTCGGACATTAGGCATATGAGTGGAAATTTGTGGGACTTCTTTGTCTAGTACATTGACAAGCTTTTCAGATACAACCTTCCTACTAGGGATCATTTCACCAGTAGTTTGAGTTGCGACAGTAGAGTCTGTAGTCAGCTCGCCAGTTTGTTTATCACTCCTAAGCATGATAGCCTTGCAGTGTTCTTTTCCCCTCAGACTGGGATTTTCCGTGTCACTAGGTAGTGTGCCCAGTGGTCAAGTATTCATATTTGAAGCAAGTTGCCCTAATTGTGCCTCTAACGCCCAAATAGAAGATGAGTTCCTTTGCACAATAGCTTCTGTGTGAGTCATATGCTCCCGTATTAAAGCTTCAAAAGATATTATCGGGTCCGAAAGAGAAGCCTGCGTGTACTGTTGTCGTCGATGCTCTTAACCATGCTAATTTGGTATTGAAGAATATTGTGGATGTGTCTGGTCTGGTGTGGATGCATCTGAGTGTGCTGATTGTAGTTTTGCTATTGAGGATTGTAATTCCCTTGTCTTGAATTATAATTGCCTTGAGTGGATATACTCTCATATCGGAATGTCGCAGCATTTTGTCCAGCATTTTGAGTTCCCCAAGGCTGTTGATTGCATGCAGAATTATTATAAGAGGTGTCGTAAGAATTGTTGAGGATGTTACTGACATAAAAGGCATTCTTTGCATGTTGTGGACAATCTTCATATCTATGATTGTCACTTCAAATCTCATAGCAAAAGGTAGGAACATCAATTTGTTGAGCGACTTGTATAAGTGCAACCTCACAAGTCCCTTGTATATTTTTTATCATATTTGCAAGAGAAGAAACTTGAGCACTAAGTACAGATATTGTGTCCAATTCAATTACTCCTAGAGTATCTCTTGCTTGTGCAGCTCTAGAGATAGCGTATTGATAATTATTCTGGGCAATTCTCTCAAGAATTCCAATCGCATCATTATAAGTACAATCCAATAAAGGTTCATTGGCTGATGCGTCGACAAGATTCCTCATGTGTGAATTCAACCCATTATAAAATAACTCAATTTGTGTTTCCTGTTGAATGTTGTGCATGGGACAACGTCGAAGCAAAGATTTATAATGTTCCTATGTAGTGTGAAGATTATCATCGTCCAGCTGATGATAAGCTGTAATATCATTTCAGAGACGAGCATTCATTATTGGCATGTTAAATCACAAAACAAACTATGTTGCTAGTGCATTCCAAGAAGTACTAGATCCGGCAGGTAACCCAAAGAACCATGTACGAGCCCTTCCCAGCAAGGAATAAGGAAATAACTGCATCTTCAAAGCGTCATCAGAAATGCCTTGTTGACTAAAGGAAGAACAAATCAATAAAAATGATTTTAGATGTTCTTGTGCATCTTCATGTGGCAGCCCAGTATATTGCCCAGTAGAATTCAGCATTTGGACCATTACTGTCTTGAGTTCAAAATTTCCAACTTAGATTGCTAGCCTAACAACTCCCGGCTGTAAATCATCCAAGACAGGTACTTAAAAATCTCGTATAGTCCTGTTTTGTATTTGACCGTCTTGCTACAATGGTGGGACATTAGCATTTTGGTTTTGCATCGGGGGTATATCTGTAGTGTTTCATGGCAAAACCATATTCCTTTCTTCTCGTACTCTCTTCCGAACAGTTCTTCCAATTTCTAGATCAAAATCGACAATAAACTCCAAATTGCTTCGGGTCATACAAAACCTAAAATAAAATGTGAAAATAATGAAAAAAGGAAAACAAGTTAGTAGCAACTAAATATTAAAAAATAAAAATAAACAAAAATAAACATCAAACAAACGCCATCCTCGGCAACAGCGTTAGGACTTGATCGACTGTTTAACGTCATAGCAATAATGTGCAAGCGTACACTGTGGATGCAAGTATAGTAGACATATATAAGTCTGTCGAATATCGATCCCACGAGGATGGTTGTCTTTTGTCTATTAATGTCAGTGCAATAAATAGATAAAATGAGATAAATTGTGAGAGTAGTTGTCGAAGTAATAACTTGAAAATAATAAGATAAAATATGATAGTGAGAAACTGGGATCCCCAACATGAATATTTAACAGAATGCTAAATGCTCACAAGGTAAAAAGGATAGGTGATTGTCGATGCATTAAACTGCAATGAATATCTTACCAAGCTTAACTTCTATATTTAGTCTAAGACTTAAACATGCACATTAGCCACACCTTCCGATGATGGCAATGGAACACTATTAAGAACAAGTGGATTAAATTCCTCTAATCCTCAAGCAACTTCCGTTGTCATGCTTGTTAGCTTGAACTATCACTGCACCTTCTAGTGTCAGTGACTGCAATAACACTTCCATGCTAAAAACATTCAAACCCAAAGATTAAACCATAGAAGCAAGATTGAATAAAATAACATTAAACCCAGAAATCATGTGTATTTCCATACTAACATGAAATCGAAAGTAATCACCAGTGTTAGAAAAGAAAAATAAAAGAAACAAGTGGAGAATACTATTCCTAGACAACTCGACTTGAATCTATCTATTCCCTCTTGTGTCACACTTAGGGCTCCTCGTCAAGAGCTGGTCTACATCCTTTTCACGTCAGTTCATCCGTTAGAGCTTAAACTGCCATAACCGAAAGCTTCACAAGGTAAGTTGAAGAAGATGATCCAAAAATTTCTCTCTTTTTTTTCTTTTTTTTTGTGAATATTTATCTCCCCAAATACCCCATGTGTCCTTTCATCATAATCATGTTGCCTCTGTACGTACAAGTTAGTTGTACTAGACTGGACAGCTCACGCATTTTTGTTCCTATCCAGACAGCTGTCAGGTGTGGCAAAAATTCTGAGCGCAATCTGAAATTACTAATGCAGCGACATCAGTACCAAAATATGACAAAATTAAGGATAAACAGGCTGAGATCCACTGAGTTATAAAATGTAATTTACTGAACTGAAAATGCTAAAATATGTGCTAAAGATAACTAAATGGGTACAAATTAACCAATATGTAGGGAGAAAACATATGTTCTTTCTAGTACTATCAGCAAGCCATACTCAACAAACAACACACAATCAGAGATATCCTTAATTGCTTCCTTATAAAGTTACAAATAGTTCACACTATAACTTCCAAGGTCATAACATCATCATTTTCACTAGTTTCCTGCAGATCTTCTAGTATGGATAGCATACATACAAGAGTTAGTATAAAGAGACTCACCTATTTCTCTCCTGCTGTAGAGCAAAACTCCATACCCAAACTCCCATCACGAAATGAACAACAACCACTGCTGGAAAACATAGGAACTCATCAAAATCTATGCATAAACCCTTTTTCCCATAATTTCTAACATTGGAAATCCTCAAGTAAGGTCTGATATCTTTCTCTTACTGACCTACCAGATCTAACAGACTTATTCTTTCTCAACATGTAACACCCCTAACCCAAAACCGTCGCCGAAATAGGGCTAAGAGGCGTTATCGATCAACCGAATCATTATACAACCATTTCAGGACACTAAGTCATTCATCCATCAACTATACCGTTATCAACCATATGGTCCCTTATTGAGGTCTATAAGACCTTAAACACATGCTAGAATAGGGTCGGGACTAAATTGAACACTTACGAAAGTTTTCAAAATTTCAAATATTCACTGTTCTGTTGAGGTCACACGCTGCGGTGTAACTGTGCCGTGTGCCCCACACGGTCACCAGACACCCCCATGTGTCTAAGCCGTGCCAAAACAGAGCAAACATTCTGACTTCTCCACACGGCCCCCAAGCACACCCGTGTGCTCAGGCCGTGTGCCCTTAAGCCACATACTGACTTATTCACACGGCGACTAGGCACGCCCGCGTGTGCCATGGTCGTGTACAACTAAGCTAGCTAACGACTTTACCCCATGGTCATTAGACACGCCTGCGTGTGTCATAACAGCAGTGTAGGCTAAACAGGCCATTTGCAAGGCCAATTTGCCACCCACACAAGGGTCAAACCTACAAGCACATTTAAGCATACTTCCACACACAAATTGGCAACCAATTTTCATGTCAATTGATCAACATATCATCTCATTTCTAAACATGATTCATTCCCAAATTCACTAAATCATACTAGCATCATACCATCACTAAGATTACCATTCATAAGACATTTTCCTTACCCACAAGCTATACCAAAATATGCATCATATATCAAAGCCATACATGTTTAAAGCCAACACACATCTAGCCACATCACAAGGCTATTTACACATCTCGAACATGTCTTACAAAACTAGCCTATACATGCCATATTTCAACTATGTACATCTTTCCCAAAAGTACCAAAATAGATTGCCGATAGCGTGATTGAGATGCTGACGATTCCTGGATCCGAGCAAGCTTTACTGACACTGCAAAGCAGAGAAACAAATCACACAGTAAGCTTTCAAAGCTTAGTAAGTTCGTAACATGATACATTATAATAAAACAAATCATCACATAGATTGTTTCACATATACATATATATATGCCATCCAAAACTAAAATGCTCATTTAAAATTTCATAATCTCATTCATAGATTAATCAACCACATAGGTTCCGAGCGTACCTTAACCAACACTTAGTAGTCAATTACATTTGCTACTCAATACTCACTTTTCCCTTTCGATCAACTTTTGTCTCTTCTTTGATTCAATCGCACACTTAGTGCCCCGATATTTAACCGAAGCTTAATTATCATCGCACACATAGTGCATTTATATCAAACCACTTTTCAATCGGTATCGCACACATAGTGCCAACCACAAAGTCGAAGCTTATATTATTTCGCACACACAGTGCTGATTATCTCGATCACGTTTTTGAATACGCACACTTAGTGCCACATAACTCAAACTCAACTCTCACATAGCATCCACATTTCAATATCATTATAACATTCATTTCTTAACATTTAACATAACTAAATGTTCGTATTATGTTTGAACTTACCTCGGACGTTGAACTATCGCAACGGTCGGTCAATCGAGCACTTTATCTTTGCCTCAATCTCGATCCGAACCTCTCCTCTTTTGGTCTATACACATTCAAATTCAATCCATTCAATCACCAAATCATTCATTTTAGTCCAAACACACATATTTAGGGCATTTTACAAAATAGCCCTCACATTTTCACATTTCGACACTTTAGTCCCTATTTCACAAAATCATCAAATTCACACAATTTCTTTTCACACAAGCCTAGCCGAATTTTCCTTGAGTTCATTCAAGCCCACACATTTCATTTATTTCACATTTTAGTCCTTCAACTTATCATTTTCACAATTTAGCCCTAATTAGCTAAATTCACCAAAAATCCAAGAACAAAACATGTTCATTAAACACATATCTTCCATTTAACACCAATATTCATCACAAAGCTCACCATTTCATCAAAGGCACATCTCATAAACATCATCAAATCTTCAAATTACAACATGGGCTTGATTGTAGACTAAGCAACAATCTCAAAAACATAAAAATCATCAAAAACCAAAGTCAAAACATACCTTAATCAAGCTTCAAACTAGCCGAACCCCAGTGTTCTTTTTCTTTTATTTTCTTTGCTATTTTCGGCACCAAGATGAACAAAATATGGCCACTTTCATGCTTTTGTTTCATTAAATTATCATTTTAATTATTCATTTCCATAATTGCCCTTAGTAAACATTATTAATAACACTAAAACCATGCTATCATCTTCCACTAACTAACAAATGGTTTATTAACTGCATAAGGACTCCTCATTTAGAGAGCCATAACAAATAGACATTTAAAAAAAATCAGCACACAGCTTTTAGTTTTTATGCGATTAAGTCCTGTCTCACAATTTGACACACAATCGATAAAATTATCACACAGAATTTTCACACAGGTTATAACACATATAATCAACACCAAAAATAATATTAAAATATTTTTCTGACCCTGGATTTGTGGTCTCGAAACTAGTTTTCCGACTAGGGTCTAAACTGGGCTGTTACAACTCTCCCCCCTTTAGGGATTTTCGTCCCCAAAAATCTTACCGGTAAATAGCTGTGGATATTGCTCTCTCATAACATTCTCAGGCTCCCACGTAGCCTCTTCAATTCCATGCTTGTGCCACAATACTTTCACTAAAGAGATTTTCTTATTTCTCAATTCTTTGGTCTCTCGTGCCAAAATTTGGATCGGTTCTTCACTATATGACAAGTCTGACTGGATCTCAACCTTAGTAGGAGCAATCACATGAGACGGGTCTGATCTATACCGTCGAAGCATTGACACATGAAACACGTTATGAATCTTTTCTAACTCAGGTGGCAACATCAATCTGTAAGCAACCTGGCCAACTCGTTCAATAATCTTATACAGTCTAATGAACCTCGGACTCAGCTTGCCCTTCCGGTCAAATCGAAGTATCTTCTTTCACGGAGATACTTTCAAAAACACTTTATCACCCACCTCAAATTCAATATCTTTTCGTTTCAAATCTGCATAAGACTTTTGACGATCTGAAGCCGCTTTCAAACTGTCACGTATCACTTTCACTTTCTGCTCAGTCTCTTTTATAAGATCAACCCCGTGAATTTTATTCTCACTTAGCTCAGTCCAATATAATGGAGATCGACATTTTTGACCGTAAAGAGCCTCATACGGTGCCATTTTAATGCTAGATTGAAAACTATTATTGTGCGCGAATTCAATCAATGGTAAATTTTTTTCCCACGTAGTCTCGAACTCAAGTATACAACATCTCAACATATCTTCAAGAATCTGAATGATTCGCTTGGACTGACCATCCGTTTGCGGATGAAATGCAGTACTGAAATGTAATTTTGTGCCTAAAGCCTCTTGCAATTTCTTCCAAAATCGTGAGGTAAATCTCGAATCTCTGTCTGACACAATAGATAGTGGCACCCCGTGTAATCTCACAATCTTAGCAATATACAATTCAGCCAATTTATCAAGTGAATAATCTATTCTCACCAGAACAAAATGAGCTGATTTCGTCAATCTATCAACTATCACCCAGATTGCATCTTTCTTTCCCGGAGATAAAGGCAATCCCGACAAAAAGTCCATCGTGATCCTTTCCTATTTCCACTCAGGAATCATAATCGGTTGCAACAATCCAAACGGAACCTGATGTTTGGCTTGAACTTGCTGACAAATTAAACATTTCGACACAAAGTCAGAGATGTCTCGTTTCATACCATGCCACCAATAAAACTATTTCAGATCATTATACATTTTCGTACTCCCAGGATGTATAGTTAATCGACTATTATGAGCCTCTTTTAAAATTGCTTGAATCAACTCTGAATTTCTCGGAATACAAATCCGATCTCTAAATCTCAAACAATCATCACTATCAACTCGAAATTCTGATTCAGCATTCAATTCACATTGAGTTTGTTTAGCCATCATTTCAACATCACTTTTCTGAGCATCACAAATCTGATGTACAAACATCAGCTTTATTTTCAACTCGGCCATAACCGCACTATCATCACATTGAGTCTTTCGAGCATTCAATGCTCGCATAAAGCACATATGGACTTTCGGCTCAAAGCATCGGCTACAACATTAGCTTTACCGGGTGGTAATCTATCACAAGTTCGTAATCTTTCAACAACTCTAACCATCTTCTCTCGTCAGAATTCAATTCTTTTCGAGTCATCAAGTACTTCAAACTCTTGTGATCTGTAAAGATATGACACTTCTCACCAAATAAATAATGATGCCATATTTTCAATGCGAACACAATCACGGCCAATTCAAGGTCGTGCGTTGGGTAGTTCTTTTCATGCAGCTTTAGTTGCCTCGAAGCATAAGCAATGATTTTACCTTCTTGCATCAGCACACAGCCCAAACCATTCAACGAGGCATCACTGTAAACTATAAATTCTTTGCCCGATTCAGGTTCAACCAACATTGGTGCTTCTGTTAACAACACTTTCAATTGTTCAAAACTCTGACGGCATTTTTCTGACCACTCGAATCTAACATCTTTCTGTAGCAACTTCGTCAACGGAGTTGCAATCATCGAGAAGCCTTTCACAAACCGTCTATAATATCCCGCTAGTCCCGTAAAACTACGGACTTGAGACACATTTCTGAGGCTTCCATTCTAATATAGCAGAGATTTTACTAGGATCAACTCGTATCCCAAAGAAATTGACACAATATGCCCTGAGAAAACCAACATCACGCAACCAAAATTCACATTTACTACACTTAGCATACAATCTGTTTCTCACGCAGAGTTTGTATACACGCTTCAAATGCTCGGCATGTCTGCGTCTCATCACACGAATAGATCAAAATATCATCAATGAACACCACTACAAAGCGATCCAAATACGGTTCGAATATCCGATTCATCGATCCATAAACACTGCAGGAGCATTTGTTAGTCCGAAAGGCATCACTAAGAATTCGTAATGTCCGTACCTCATTTTGAAAGCAGTTTTTGGCACATCGGATTCTTTAACTCTTAACTGATAGTAACCTGATCTCAAATCTATCTTTGAAAACATTGTAGCTCCTCTCAGCTGATCAAACAAATCATCAATACGAGGCAACGGATATTTGTTCTTTATCGTTACTTTGTTCAACTGTCAATAATCAATACACATTCTCATAGTTCCATCTTTCTTTTTCACAAATAAGACAGAGCTCCCAGTGGTGAGAAACTCGATCGTGCAAATCCTCTCACAGTCAACTCCTCGTGAATCGAGACTTTAACTCTTTCAATTCTGTTGGTGCCATTCTATACGGAGCTATCAAAATGGGAGTGGTCCCCAGCACTAATTCAATACCAAATTCGACTTCTAGAATTTGAGGTAATCCTGGTAACTCTTCAGGAAACACATCTGAAAACTCACATACCACAGGCATAGATTCAACTTTCTTTTCCGACACTTTTGTATCAATCACATACGCTAAATAAGCTTCACAACACTTTTTCACACAGTTCATAGCTTTCATCATCGCAGATATACAACAAATTGGTAATCCTTTCATATCATTGGATTCTATTCGAACTAGCTCACCATTCGACTTTTCAACTCAATACTCTTTCTTTTACAATTCATGATGGCATTATGCGAGTAAGCCAATCTATACCTGAATTATGTCAAACTCATCGAATGGTAGTAACATCAAATTAACTTAGGAAAACAAACATCTAGAAACATCAATGGACAATTCTTGCACACCTTATCCACCAAAACACACTTGCCTAAGGGATTCGATACTCTAATTACAAATTCAGTAGACTCAACAGGTAGAGTCTTACTTGATACTAGATTCACACACATATATGAATGAGTAGATCCGGATCTATCAATGCAATGACATCAGTATCAAATAAAGTGAAAGTACTGGAGATGACGTCTGGAGATGATGCTTCCTCTCGTGCACGTATAGCATAAGCTCGGGCAGGTGCTCTCGCTTCTGACCTCGCGGCTGTGTTAGTAGTCCTCCTTTTGGCTTCCACTCACATTTCTGATGTTTCTGGGTGCTTTACCTCTAGCCGTCACATTACTCGGTCTTTCATTATGAACATTTTCCTCTTCGACCATCTTTGGGCAATCTCAAATAAAATGATCTCAGGATCCACATTTATAACAAACTCTATTGTTGTACTTGCCCCAACATTCTCCTCCATGTCGCCTTCCACACTGTCTGCACTCAGGTTTGTTACTTTTGGCACTATCGACACTTGATTCCATTGGAGCTTGAGTTCTCGGACCAACACTTAGTCTTGCGCGATCTCTATTCGGATGCCCAAACGAAACATTTGATCGATTGCTTGCATCTCTGAATCTCTTCGTCGAAGGTTGAGAAAACTTACTCATCGATTTTTTTCTTTCATTACGAGCTTCAGAATCAGCTTTCTTCTTTTCTTTACTGAGCTCCTCGGCTTTACAAGCTCTTTCAACTAACACAACAAATTCATTTATATCAAGTATCCCAACCAATAACTTAATATCCTCGTTCAACCCTTCTATGAAGCATTTACACATAGTGGCTTCGGTCGAAACACATTCTCGTGCATACTGGCTCAGTCTCACAAATTCTCGCTCGTACTCAGTAACTGACAAACGGCCCTGTTTTAGCTCTAAGAACTCTTTACGTTTCTGATCAATAAAGCATTAACTGATATACTTCTTTCTAAACTCAACTTGAAAGAAGTCCCAAATGATTCTCTCTCTCGAAACCACGGAAATCAATGTTTTCCACCAATTATAGGTTGTATCTCTCAACAATGAAACTGCACACTTAATACACTCATCAGGAGTCAACGACATTTCATCGAATACTCGAATTGTATTTTTGAGACAAAACTCAGCCCGCTCGGCATCGTCATCAGCTGTGGCCCTAAACTCTTTGGCCCCATACTTCCGGATCTTATTCACAGGAGGTTTATTCAATCGAATCAGATCTATCACTTGTGGCACAATAGGTACTTGTGGGGGTAGAGGTTGTGGAGCAGCCGAATTCGTTCGAACGAATTTTGAAAACCACTCACTCATCATTCGGAAGAAGGCTTGCTTAGCCTCTCCTTCCTCACTACTATCATTCGGCCTAGATGTGGCCGGCACTGTCCCTTGAGTGGGAGCAGGCGCGTTACTCTCTACATCGTCAGCAACTGCTCGATCGGGATCCATTACTATACGAAAACACATTTATAACTGTCAGAATTCATCACACTATCGCAATTTCATATATGGTATGTATATCTAGACTCACACACGCTACGTTAGTCCGAGATTCGAGTAAACTGTAGCTCTGATACCAATAAATTGTAACCCTAACCCGAAACCGTCGTCGGAATAGGATTAAGAGGCGTTACCGATCAACCGAATCATTATACAACCATTACACGACACTAAGTCATTCATCCATAAACTATACCATTATTAACCATATGGTCCCTTATTGAGGTCTATAAGACCTTAAACACATGCTAAAATAGGGTCGGGACTAAACTGAACACTTACAAAAGTATTCAAAATTTCAAATATTCACCAAGTCTGTTGAGGTCACACGCCCGTGTAACCAGGCCATGTGCCCCACACGGTCACCAGACACCCCCATATGTCTAAGCCGTGCCAAAACAGAGCAAGCATTCTGACTTCTCCACACGGCCCCCAAGCACGCCCGTGTGCTCAGGCCGTGTGCCCTTAAGACACATACTGACTTATTCACACGGAGACTAGGCACGCTCCGTGTGCCATGGCCGTGTACAACTAAGCTAGCTACTGACTTTACCCCACGGTCATTAGACACGCCCGTGTGTCATAATCGTGTAGGCAAAACAGGCCATTTGCAAGGCTAATTTGCCACCCACACAAGGGTCAAACCTACAAGCACATTTAAGCATACTTCCACACACAAATTGGAAACCAATTTTCATGTCAATTGATCAACATATCATCTCATATAATCTCATCTCTAAACATGTCAACTTAGGAACTAAATTACACAACTTGAACTCATTCAATACTAAACATTATTCATCCCCAAATTCACTAAATCATACTAGCGTCATACCATCACTAAGATTACCATTCATAAGACATTTTCCTTACCCACAAGCTATACCAAAATATGCATCATATATCAAAGCCATACATGTTTAAAGCCAGCACACATCTAGCCACATCACAAGGCTATTTACACATCTCGAACATGTCTTACAAAACTAGCCTATACATGCCATATTTCAACTATATACATCTTTCCTAAAAGTACCAAAAAAGATTGCCGATAGTGTAATTGAGATGCTGACAATTCCTGGATCCGAGCAAGCTTTATTGACACTGCAAAGTAGAGAAACAAATCACACAGTAAGCTTTCAAAGCTTAGTAAGTTCGTAACATGATACATTATAATAAAACAAATCATCACATAGATTTTTTCACATATACATATATATATGCCATCCAAAACTAAAATGCTCATTTAACATTTCATAATCTCATTCATAGATTCATCAACCACATAGGTACCAAGCGTACCTTAACCAACACTTAGTAGTCAATTACATTTGCTACTCAATACTCACTTTTCCCTTTCGATCAACTTCTGTCTCTTCTTTGATTCAATCGCACACTTAGTGCCCCGATATTTAGCCGAAGCTTAATTATCATCGCACACATAGTGCATTTATATCAAACCGCTCTTCAATCGGTATCGCGCACACAAAGTGCCAACCACAAAAAGTCGGCTTATATTATTTCGCACACACAAAGGTCTTTGATTATCTCGATCACGTTTTCGAATATGCACACTTAGTGCCACATAACTCAAACTCAACTCTCACATAGCATCCACATTTCAATATCATTATAACATTCATTTTTTAACATTTAACATAACTGAATGTTCGTATTATGTCCGAACTTACCTCAGACGTTGAACTATCGCAACGGTCGGTCAATCGAGCACTTTATCTTTGCCTCGATCTCGATCTGAACCTCTCCTCTCTTGGTCTATACACATTCAAATTCAATCCATTCAATCACCAAATCATTCATTTTAGTCCAAACACACATATTTAGGGCATTTTACAAAATAGCCCTCATATTTTCACATTTCGACACTTTAGTCCCTATTTCACAAAATCATCAAATTCACACAATTTCTTTTCACACAAGCCTAGCCGAATTTTCCTTGAGTTCATTCAAGCCCACACATTTCATTTATTTCACACTTTAGTCCTTCAACTTATCATTTTCACAATTTAGCCCTAATTAGCAAAATTCACCAAAAATCTAAGAACAAAACATGTTCATTAAACACATATCTTCCATTTAACACCAATATTCATCACAAAGCTCACCATTTCATCAATGGAACATCTCATAAACATCATCAATTCTTCAAATTACAACATGGGCTTGATAGTAGACTAAGCAACAATCTCCAAAACATAAAAATCATCAAAAACCAAAGTCAAAACATACCTTAATCAAGCTTCAAACTAGCCGAACCCTAGTGTTCTTTTTCTTTTATTTTCTTTGCTATTTTTGGCACCAAGATGAACAAAAGATGACCACTTTCATGCTTTTGTTTCATTAAATTATCATTTTAATTGTTCATTTCCATAATTGCCCTTAGTAAACATTACTAAGAACACTAAAACCATGCTATCATCTTCCACTAACTAACAAATGGTTTATTAATCTTATAAGGACTCCTCATTTAGAGAGCCATAACAAATAGACATTTAAAAAAATCAGCACACAGCTTTTACTTTTTATGCGATTAAGTCCTTTCTCACAATTCGACACACAGTCGATAAAATTATCACACAGAATTTTCACACAGGTTATAACACATATAATAAACACCAAAAATAATATTAAAATATTTTTTCGACCCCAGATTTGTGGTCTCAAAACCACTGTTCCAACTAGGGTCTAAACCGAGCTGTTACACAATATAGCATGCAGAATCATAAATCTTTCTTTTACATGAAGTAATCACTAGTAAAGACCCAAATCTACAACTCCATCTTGAAGAAGAATGACATATAATGAGTTCTTTATGATTTAGATAACAATACTTTATGAAGAAGGAAGAAGAAAAAATCCCCTTTTTAAACCTGAACATCTATATATAACACCTAAGCTCTTATTGGAACCTAACACGTGTCACAAACTTTCAAAACTCCCTTTAAAAATGTTTACAATTGTACATGGAAATTTAATATTTTATAATTTTGGTCCATCATTTTATTCCATCCTAACTACCTCGTTAGAACGTATCTAACTTAATAACCCAATAAAAAGGGCATACAATACCTTTGGCGATAACCCAATTTACCAAAAATCCTCATTATACTTACCAATCTATTCTTCTTTACAACTCAACACATTCAGAGAGAAATCCTTGCATAATACTCTCAAGTCAACTATGCGCCAGACCTATACACTGAAAACATCAATTGGGTGGACAGGACTACGCCGCTCAAACTACTTTCGGGTTACTCGCCTAACTCAAGACCCGCCAAAACTAGGTGTTACCTAATGAGTTAGAAATAATTAAACTTAAGGCAACACCGATGGTTGGAGTTGTTAAAGGATTATGACCTAATTATTGATTGCCATCCAGGAAAAGCAAATGTTGTAGTTGATGCTCTAAGTTAGAAGTTTTTATTTGCATTAAGGGCAATGAATACAAGGATGAAATTGAAATGGGATTGTGCCATTATCATTGAATTAAAGGTTAAGCCATTATTTATTTAGAAAATTCAAGAGTTACAATGGAATGATAAGAGTTTGAAGGCTAAACGAGAACAAATTAAAAATGGTAAGACCACGGATTTTAGCATTGGTAAAAATGGCAGTTTATATTACAGAAATCGAATGTGTGTGTTAAACGATGCTAAAGTTAAAAGAAATATTTAACAGGAAGCTCATAGTAGTATTTATTCGATTCATCTGGGTAGAACAAGGATGTATTGGTGGCCTGGAACGAGCTAAGAGATCTTAGAATTTGTGGCAAAGTGTTTAGTGTATCAGCAGGTAAAAGCCGAGCACCAATTTTCATCTAGCTTACTTCAACCAGTAATGATTCCTAAGTGGAAATGGAAAAATGCTACAATGGATTTTGTGTCAAGTTTGCATGTAACATAAAAGAAGAAAGATGTGATCTGTCACATTAAGTCCCTCTAGAGACTCGAATTTAAAGAAGAATTCGGGAGTCAGTTGAATCAAAAAGGGAATTTGAGAACTTAAATAAGATATTTAGAAAACTTGAATGACTAGTTGGGGATGGTTAAATGTCAATCTTGTTCAATTAGATTGGAATCAGCTGGTTTCATAGTGGGAGACATAATAATTAGGATTGAATGGCGGTAATAGCCTATGGAGACTGTCCCGATGGTATATATATAGGAGTGTATGGGAATAGAATGCCTCTCAATTTTGCTCCCCCAAATCTTTCTCTCTAAGCATCCTCTTCTTCAGTCTCCCTGAAGAATAAGAGGATGTAGCTGAAGGAAGTTCTGTATGCTACAACAATGTGAGAATTTGAGTTTAAAAGTAGGAAGATTGGGGACTGGTAAGTTTCTATATTCCTCTGAACTTGTGAATTGAAGAAAAAGTAGAATAATAATGCTCTAAACTTCAGTATAATTATAAATTATGGGTTTTGAAGCTTGAGTGTCTTCAAGATTAATTGATAAAGGGTTGTTATGCTTAGTTTCCAAGATAAAGGAGGCTTTGGCATTCGGGCAAGCTAAGTTGTTAAGAATAAGGAAGAAAGGTGAGCTTTTGTACTCTATTTTTGAAACAATCAATGATTTCTGTTGATTATGAATACTATGAGTGGGTAGAATTTGCATGATATATGGGTGTCTACCCAATGGTAGTTCTATGTGCATGAAATATTCAGGATTACATGTTTTAATGGAAGGTGCACTTTATAATAGTAAGTAAGTGAGACACATGTATCGTATCAATTTGATAGTAGGAAATATCGACAAGTTAGATGAAGTTATGATTGGGTGGAGGGTGGATCACTAGATACTTCCATACAATTTTACAGAGTACAAAGCATGATGGGTGAAGCTCTGGCCTTACGAAGGAAGAATGAAAGACCATAACTCGTGTTTGACATCATAAAGACTCAGCCAATAAAGTGGACTCAAAAGTTTATATGTTGTATAATCTTGGATCAGTTAGAAGGCTGACAAGGATTGTTGAATGGGATGAATCCTATAGCAAACTGAATAAAAGGATGTACTTGTCCATGGACTAGAAACTTAAAGGTCCGCATGTGTAAGGGAAATTAAGGGCGATTAAGTTTATCAAGGTTATACAGTGTTAAGTCATCCGACTTGGAAAAAGAAGGAGTTTGTCAAGGACTATCCTAGGATGAGCATTTCACCAGAAAATAGGGAGAAAAAGAAATTTAAACTCAAGGATATAATCGTTAGACAACCAATGTAACGACCCGAATGTAACATCCTAGAATTAGGGGTTCTGCGTTTTGTGATATTCTATGTGTTTGGCTCGTTTAGCTTTTTGTTTTGGTGTGTTTGGGGGTCTTAGGAAGGCTCGGGTTCGAGTCAGAGCTTTGGTAAAATTTTTATTTTAGGGCAAGTAAGAGAGAGAGCTAGTAGATGCTGGCTTTAAGGATAATTATTTGTGTTTGAGGACACAAGGATGAGCTTATGGTGGAGTGGATGTGGCGTCACTTGTAGGAGCAGAGGGGGAGAAGTTCGAATCTCATCTGCTGCACTTTGGAGTTTAATTTTTTTTGTGTTCAATGAGGGAAAGAGGTGGCATTCGGCTGGGACTCTGCCATGGTGGTTGTGGAATGAGTCAAACTAATTCAAATGGATGGACAAGAGGAGTTTGAGAAGTTTGAATGGGACAAACAATTCAAATTAGTGGATGGAGAGTGAATGAAGGAGAAAATCGTGGAAGGTGGAAAGAGAGGAGAAGTTTGGCCGAATGTGGGAAGGTGTGTAGGGGAGCATTTTCGGTTTTTAGCTAGTAGGGGTGTGTGCCGAATTCTCTTTTAGGTTACTTAGGCATTTTCATCCTAGTATTTTTGGTATTTGTGTGTAGGGAGAGAGAGTGCCGAAAACTTGCCAGTAAGTGCTTCTAGTGTTTCTTTTTGTTTTCTATCAAGTTGATGCACTTTTGTTCTCTTGAGTATTGCCGAATTTTCAGTTGCTTTTCTCCTCCTTTTCAATCGTTTTCTTTTATTGTCACCTAAGTTCATTTCTACTTCTTTCTCCTCTAGCTGAACCTCAGTCTGCTCACTTTCTTCTCTTTTCCTGACGTCCCTCTCCTGTTCTACTCTTGAGCCAAAACCTTATTGGCATTTGTTGTTTGTGCCGAATCTTCTTAGACTCCATTCGGCTTCTCTCTGTTTAAGGTAAAGAACTTTTCTTTTATTCTTGTTATCTCCTTACTTCTTCTAAGGAAACCGACCACTCATTCGTTAATGACAAACCAAATTTGGTTTCTCTTCCGAAGCTGACTACTCCATCTTTTGTAACTCGTTTCTTTCATCGTTTGTTATTTAGCCGAACCCCAAGAATCAAAGTGCTAGTTGTCTTCCGAAGGTCCCTCTGCAATCAGTTTCTATTTGTTCAAGGTAATGGAAACTCTTTTGTTTCTTTCTCTATCTTTATGGCTATTTTGTTTCTTAATATTAGTTCGCGGCTAATCTCTTCTGTTCTCCTTTCAACGTGGCATATTCGCATCAGATTAGAATCTATAGCCAAGTCTATCTGTGTTCGGTTCATTCTTTGACCAAGGTAAGGAGGTTCTCTTTGATTTCGATTGGTCTATTTCCTTTTCTCTTTCGTTGCCTTAACCCAATCTCTTTGTTAGACAACCATCGTTCTCTCTGAAAGTGTTGTACTAATCAAAGATTCTCTTCATGGATACGAGTGCTAGCCAATTTAAGGAGGGGAGTGGACTCGTAGTCTCTGCTTCTAAGTTCAAACGACGTACTGTGTCGGCAGTTTGAGACTTTCTGCCGGGTTGTGGTAGAGATCCGACATCTATTTGGGATAGGCAAATAGTGGTTATTCCCGCTAGTGAGAGTAGAAACGATCAGGAGTATTTAGTCTTTCGTGTAATCAGGTGTGTAATATTCGCACCATCTTTTGTTTGATTATTAATTGGTATGTGAATTGTTTAAAAGCTGAAACATCGGTAATGGCTGTTGAGTTACCCTTGGGGGGTAAAATCGGAGATACCAGGTTAGTTACCTTTGATTGTGTCATGTAAATACCCTATCATGAATATATGTATGCTCTGATTATTCGATTTACATTGACATATGTTGCATTCATTATATTATGATTATATAATGCATGGGATTGGGATATGAAATTGATTAAAAGGGGAAGAGCATGTCAGTGGTTTGGTACCACATATATCAGTGACTCTGTCACATTATTTCAGTGGTTTGGTACCACATTCAGTGGCTTGGTGCCACATATGAGAAGTGTAGCGGATGGAGGGTTGATTGTAGAAATCCCCACAGGTGTGTTTTGGCTGGTACGGGTGGTGTGTAGAGGATGGAATACTAGGTTGGGTTGGGTTGCATTGTATACACTATTTGATATGCCATGTTGTTAGGGCTACGGCCCAGTTCGATTCGCATGGGCTTGGCCAAATTCATTACCGTGAGGGCTAAGGCCGAATGTGTACGTGGGCTTAGGCCCGATTTCGTTAAGTAAGGGAATTACACACCGAGTCCTCGTGACTCACCCTCCGCTTAATTTTGCAGGTTTCGAGGATTTGGAGCCGAGGAGGACTCTGCAGTGGCCATGCATTACTTCTTTCGTAAACTCCGTTTTCTTTACTTGAACTTATTTTAAATTTGGGATTTTGTTATGTAATAAGGCCTCCGGGATTTTAATTTGGGTTTTTGATTTAACGCGGTTATTATTATATCATGAAATGTTAAACACTGAGTTTTTCCTAAAAATATAAATAATCATTTTTCTAAAATATTGACAAGCGGATAACATGCAGATTAATAATTAAATTCAGAAATTTTCTTAGAACTACAAACACTTATTTCAAAATGTCACGTTTCAGAACACCACTAGTTTTGGTTTTTCGTATCACAAAACCTGATTTCGACTGTTAGTGTTATTAATAAAAGTTTTTAAGAAAACCTTAAAATAGGATCTGATTTTCAAAATGAAAACAAACGCGAAGTTTTTAAAATTTCTTTAAACAATCTTTCCTTGTGACATACCAGATTCGATCGTAACGTTTAGGTCGGGTTTGGAGTGTTACAATTATGGTATCAGAGCCAAGTTGCAAAACGCGGCTGTGGAATGGGTTCAAAAATGTTTTCCAAAATTTTTTTGAAATATGGTTTAGAAAAATATGTTTTTCTAGAAGTATGGCACCTGAGTCTTCGGCACCAATCTGTACTGTAAGTCTTCTAACTATTGGTTGATTAGTATGAAAAGATTTTTATTATGTTGTGATTGCTACTTATAAGAGATACAATTTTAGAGATCGAGACCTTTAGAAATACGATTTGCGAAAACTACTTCTAAATCTGTCTTCATAAGCTATCCATTAATAAACAGTGCAATAATATACTAATTCATAAAATTTTTAATCAGACTAAGTCGGTTCAGTAAACATGAGCGCTAGAGGACGTGGACGTGGTTTACGCGACCGTGGTAGAGGCTGGGGTATTGAGGCTGGATCCTTGGAATCAGGACATGGGCCGGATGGCGAAGTGCCAGCATCATCAATAGTGGAAGCAGGGTCTCAAGACCGATCTGGAGGGGACGATGCTTTGTTCCAAGCTATGCTGCGTGTTCTTGAGCGGGTTTTCGGAGCAAGCACGGGATCGATAGCTCAAAAATCTATTCCTGAGCGACTTCGAGCAAACGGGGCTGAGATATTTAGAGGTATTTCTGGTGTGGCTCCAAACGTAGCGAAATATTGGCTGGAAGCAGTCGAGCGGATTATGGATGATCTGGACTGTACGGCAGAGGAAAAGTTGAAAGGAGTAGTGTCCCTCCTTCGAGATGAGGCATACCAGTGGTGGCTCACGGTAAGGGATGGTACCCCAGTGGATCGTATTACCTGGGACTTCTTTAAGACAGCGTTCCAGGGAAAGTATGTTGGGTTGAGTTATGTGGACGCTCAGAGAAAGGCATTTTTAAACTTGGTCCAGGGGAATAAGTCAGTGGCTGAGTATGAGGCGGAGTTCCTGCGTTTAAGCCGCTATGCACGGGGTATCATCGCAACTGATTATGAGCGTTGTGTTTGATTTGAGGATGGTTTGCGGGACGAGCTGCGGGTACTGATAGCTCTGCAACGGGAAAGAGAGTTTCCCATTCTGGTTAAGAAGGCAAAAATAGCCGAAGAGGTGAAGCGGTCTGAGAGGCAGAATCGGGATAAGGATATGGGTAGGAATAAGAGTGTAACAGTCCTAATTTGACCCTAATCGGAACAGTGGTTTTGGGACCACGAATTCGAGTCTAAATAATATTTTAATATTATTTTTTGTGCCGTAAATATGTGATTAAGCGTGTGGTAAATTCTCGTAAGTTAAATTGTTCGTCTGTGTGTATTAATTTAATATAAGGATGAAATTGCATGAAATGTGAAAGTTTCATGCTAGTTATTGAGGTATCAAAGTGTTGTGGCTTTTAAAAATTGTGGCCTTGCATGGCAATTAAGCCATTTTTATGGTTAGTGGACGGCAAGCTAATAAATGGAATGAGTTTTATATGTTAAAATAATGTTTAATATTTTTATGATAATGTATATTATATTTTATATTATATGTATTTTATAATCTATTAGTTTATAATAAAAGAAAATGGGTTACCAGCAGTAATATCCTCGATGTTAGCTCATAAGTATGTGAGAAAAGGGTGTGAAGCTTACTTGGCTTATGTGTTGGATAGTAAAGTTTCTTGAGAAGCAAATTGAATCCATACGGTAAAAGTAGTACCCAAATGTGTTTCCTAAAGAACTACCGGGGCTACCACCTGTTCGAGAAATAGAGTTTGGTATTGAATTAGTACCGGGGACGACTCCGATTTCAATAGCTCCGTATCGGATGGCACCTATAGAATTAAAAGAGTTGAAAGCACAGTTGCAAGAGTTAACAGGTAGGGGCTTTGCACGACCAAGTTTCTCTCATTGGGGTGCACCAGTTTTATTTGTGAAAAAGAAAGACGGGACTATGCGTATATGCATCAATTATCGACAGCTCAACAAGGTAACTATAAAGAATAAATACCCGTTGCCACGGATTGACGATTTATTCGATCAGTTGAAAGAGGCTTCAGTGTTTTTAAAGATAGATTTAAGATCGGGCTATTATCAGTTGCGAGTAAGAGATTCTGATATGCCAAAGACTGCTTTTTGAACGAGGTACGGACATTATGAGTTTCTGGTTATGCCTTTTGGGCTTACTAATGCACCTGCTATTTTTATTGATCTGATGAATCAGATTTTCTGACTGTATTTGGATCGATTTGTGGTAGTGTTTATAGATGATATTCTGATCTACTCCAGAAATTAAACCGAGCATGCTGAAAACCTGAGACTTGTGCTACAAACTTTGCGAGATAAATAGTTGTACGCAAAGTTTAGTAAGTGTCAATTCTGGTTAAATGAGGTCAGTTTTATGGGGCACGTTGTTTCTGCATTAGGTATTCGGGTTGATCCAAATAAAATATCGGCTATACTCGATTGGAAACCACCAAGGAATGTCTCTGAAATTCGAAGCTTCCTGGGACTTGCTGGTTACTACAGACGATTTGTGAAAGGTTTTTCTATAATAGCTACCCCGTTAACAAAGCTATTACAGAAGGACGCTAAATTTGAATGGTCGAAAAAGTGTCAGAAAAGTTTCGATCAGTTGAAAGCCCTTTTGACCGAAGCGCCAGTGTTAGTTTAGCCTGAATTGGGTAAAGAATTCGTTGTTTATAGTGATGCTTCTTTGAATGGTTTGGGTTGCGTTTTGATGCAGGAAGGCAAAGTTGTAGCCTACGCTTCGAGACAATTGAAGCCGCATGAAAGAAATTACCCGACGCATGATTTAGAGGTTGCAGCCATTGTTTTCGCGTTAAAGATATGGCGTCATTATCTGTTTGGTGAGAAATGTCATGTTTATTCAGATCACAAGAGTTTGAAGTATTTGATGACACAAAGAGATTTGAACCTGAGGCAACGCAGATGGTTAGAGCTGTTGAAAGATTACGAGCTTGTGATTTTCTATCATCCGAGAAAGGCTAACGTTGTTACAGATGCTTTAAGTCGAAAGTCATTATTTGCTCTTCGTGCGTTGAACGCACACATGGCTATGTCTGGTGATGGTTCGATCATAGCTGAGTTGAAGGCAAGACCATTGTTTATTCAACAAATTTGTGATGCACGGAAAATTGACAAAGATACGATTGCTAGACGAGTTCAGTGTGGAAATGATGCAGAGTCAGAGTTTCAAATCGATGAAAATGATTGTTTGAACTTCAAAGGCCGAATATGTGTTTCGAGGGATATGGATTTGATTCAGATGATATTGAACGAGGCTCATAATAGTCGATTGTCGGTACATCCGGGTAGCACGAAAATGTATAATGATTTAAAATAATTCTATTGGTGGCCTGGTATGAAACGGGACATATCTGAATTTGTTTCAAAGTGCTTAGTTTGTCAACAAGTAAAGGCCGAACATCAGGTGCCTTCTGGGTTACTTCAGCCGATCATGATACCTGAATGGAAATGGGATACAATTGCTATGGATTTTGTATCCGGTTTGCCTATGACACCGAGTAAGAAAGATGCAGTCTGGGTTATAGTGGATAGACTGACCAAATCAGCTCACTTTGTCCCAGTTCGTATGGACTATTCGCTTGATAAGCTTGCTGAGTTGTATGTATCTCAAATTGTGAGATTACATGGTGTGCCGATTTCCATTATTTCGGAAAGAGACCCGAGATTCACGTCGCGGTTTTGGAAGAAATTACAAGATGGTTTAGGCACCAAACTACACTTTAGCACAGCTTTTCATCCGCAGACAGATGGTCAGTCTGAGCGAACCATTCAGATACTTGAGGACATGTTGAGATGTTACGTTCTCGAGTTTGAAGGTACGTGGGAACAATACTTACCTTTGATTGAATTTTCTTATAATAATAGCTTTCAATCTTGTATCAAAATGGCACCTTACGAAGCTTTGTACGGCCTCAAGTGTCGTACACCATTGTATTGGACCGAGCTCAGTGAAAACAAGATACATGGGGTTGATTTGATTAAAGAAACTGAGCAAAAAGTGGCAGTAATCCGAGATAGCTTGAAAGTTGCATCAGATCGTCAAAAGTCATACGCGGATTTGAAACGTAAAGACATTGAGTTTCGGGTCAGAGACCGGGTATTTTTGAAAGTTTCTCCGTGGAAGAAAGTACATCAGTCAGAGATTTATTGATCAGAAACGAAAAGAATTTCTGGAACTGAAACAGGGTCGAATGACCGTGACTGAGTATGAGCAAAAGTTCGTCAGATTGAGCCGATATGCCCGAGAGTGTGTGTGAACGGAAGCCATTATGTGCAAAAGGTTTGAAGACGGTCTGAATGAAGATATCAAATTGCTAGTTGGCATACTCGAGATCAAAGAGTTTGTGGTACTTGTCGAATGAGCTTGCAAAGCTAAAGAGCTCGGGAAAGAGAAAAGAAAAGCCGAGTTTGAAGCAAGAGACATTCGAAAAAGATCATCTTCATTCAGCATCAAAGAAGTTTAAAGATGAATCCAGTCACCATAAGGCTACTTCAGATTTCTCTAGACGAGATCGACCTCCTGTGGGTTCCCGAGCCACTTCGATGGCTAGTGTTGGTAATGTTCAGCAGAACCGGGCTGAGTGCAGGCATTGTGGAAAATGGCTTTCTGAGAGTTATAGATTCCGTGATCGGTCCTGCTTTAAATGTGGATCGTTGGACCATTTTATTCGAGAGTGCCCGATGCTAGCCGAGCAAAATACGGCTCAGAATACTAAACTGAGCAATGCGTCAACACGAGGTAGACCACCCAGACATTCAGGGAATGTAGGTGGCAGTCAGAGAGGAACAAAGGACATTGCAGTTCAATCAGAGGCTCGAGCACCTGCTAGGGCATATACTACTCGCGCTCGGGAGGATGCTGTTTCTCCAGATGTTATTACCGGTACTTTCACTCTTTATGATACTACTGTGATTGCATTGATTGATCCGGGTTTAACTCATTCTGACCTGTGTGAAACATTAGCATCCAGTAAGACTCTGCCTGTTGAGTCTACTGAGTTTGTAATTCGAGTATCAAACCCCTTGGGTCCGTGTGTTTTAGTCGACAAAGTGTGTAAAGGTTGTTCGTTGATGATTCGAGATTCATGCTTTCCAGCTGATTTGATGTTGTTCCCTTTTGATGAATTCGATATAATTTTGGGAATGGACTGGTTGACTTTGCACGACGCTGTTGTGAATTGCAAAAGAAAGACCATCGATTTAAGATGTCAGAACGGTGAGATTATTCGGATTGAATCTAACGATTTGAATGGGAAAAATTGTTTTAATGTGGTTATTTACGAAGCATGATAAGAAATAAATGTATGTTCTAAGCTGTGTTTGATCGGTAATGCCTCTAATCCTAATTCGGCGATAGATACGGATTAGGGGTGTTACAAAGAGGAACTTTGGGTCGTTAGGATCTGCTGGGGGTTTTCAAAAGAGGCTTAGGTTTGATGGGCCGGGTCGAGTTGCGATCCATGTTACCGTTGGTCGGTCTCAACCGTGTGCTCGATGTGGAAAATTACATTCGGGGGAGTGTTGGGTAAGAAATAGAGGATGTTTCAGGTGTGGATCTATGGATCATCGGATAAGAGACTGTCCACAAGAGTTGGACGAGGGCACGGTCGGTAGGAGGATATGATATGCACATCCCAGAAAGAAGTGGGCAAAGCGACCACCGAGAGGTCGTGGTCCCGTCGAGGAGGAAATGGATTCGGTCAGGGCGTGGAGCACCGGGCAGAGGTGCTGGGAGTCTGAGATGCAAGATACTGGATTGGTTTATGCGACTAGACATCGAGAGGATGGCGATGCACGGCACGTCATAACCCAGATGCGTTCCTTATTTTTGATGTGCCCTTTACAGCTTTGATAGATGTTGGGTCTACACATTCATATGTTTCTAGTACTGTGTCTGGGACTTTGAGCATTAAATCTGAGATTGCTGCTAGAGAAATATCTGTGGTTAGCCCTCTAGGACAATCTGTGGTAGTGAACAAGTTGTTCAGGAATGTACCTTTAGAAGTTCAAGGGGTAGTGTTTCTGGCAGACTTGATGGAACTAACGTTCGACGAGTTCGATTTAATCTTAGGCATGGATTGGCTAGTTAAGCATCGTGCCATCTTGGATTGTGCTGTTAAGCGCATGATATTGAAGACTCCCGAGGATAAGGAGGTGCTGGTGATAGGTGAGAGAAGGAATTACCTGTCCAATGTGGTGTCTGCACTAAAGGCTGAAAGGATGGTGCAAAAAGGGTGTGAGGCATTCTTAGCTTTCATCAGTGCTTTGGAGGCTAAGGAATTGTCTGTAAGGGATGTTAGAACGGTGAAAGAGTTCTCGGACGTCTTTCTAGAAGAGCTTCCAGGGTTACCTCCGGATCGCGAGGTGAAGTTCGACATTGATCTACTTCCGGGAACAGCTCCGGTGTCCGTCGCCCCATATAGGATGGCGCCAAAGGAGCTGGTAGAACTTAAAGCTCAGATTCAGGAACTATTGGACCGTGGTTTTATCCGACCAAGTGTGTCTCCGTGGGGAGCGCCGGTGTTGTTCGTTAAGAAAAAAGACGGGTCGATGCGGATGTGCATTGACTACAGGCAATTGAACAAGTTGATGATTAAGAATAAATACCCGTTGCCAAGGATTGACGACCTGTTCGATCAGCTGTGAGGCGCTTCCGTCTTCTCGAAAATAGACTTGAGTTTGGGGTATCATCAGTTAAAGGTCAAGGAGGTGGATATTCATAAGACTGCTTTTCAAACTCGTTATGGTCACTACGAATTCTTAGTGATGCCATTCAGGTTAACAAACGCACCAGTCGCATTTATGGATATGATGAACCGGATATTCCAACTCTACCTGGATCGGTTTGTCGTAGTGTTCATAGATGATATCTTGGTATATTCAGGGACTGAGGAGGAGCATGATTCGCATCTTCGGATAGTTCTGCAGATTTTGGGAGAGAAGCAACTGTATGCCAAGTTCAGCAAGTGTGAATTTTGGTTGAGGGAAGTTACGTTTTTGGGGCATGTTGTTTCTGCCGAGGGGATTAGGGTTGATCCCCAAAAGATTGAAGCCGTTTTGGATTGGAAACCGCCGAAGTCAGTAGTAGAAATTCGAAGTTTCCTTGGGTTAGCTGGGTACTACAGAAGGTTCGTTGAGGGATTATCGTTGATTGCTGCACCAATAACCAAGCTATTACGAAAAGGGATACCGTTTGTATTGATTGATAAACAGCAGGAAAGCTTGGAGAGGTTGAAGAAGATTTTGACGGAGGCACCAGTGTTGATTTAGCCTGAGGCTGGAAAAGAGTTTGTCGTCTATTGTGATGCGTCGCACACAGGGTTAGGATGTGTGTTGATATAAGAAGGGAAGGTGATAGCGTATGCGTCTCGGCAATTAAGGCCAGATGAGGTGAATTATCCCACTCATGATTTGGAGTTAGCTGCGGTAGTGTTCGCCCTGAAGATTTGGAGACACTACTTGTATGGAGAAAAGTCAATTATCTACACCGATCATAAGAGCCTGAGATATCTTCTTACCCAGAAAGAGTTGAATTTAAGGCAGCGAAGGTGGATTGAATTGGTGAAAGACTATGACTGCTCGATTGAGTATCATCTGGGTAAAGCTAATGTAGTGGCGGATGCGTTGAGCCATAAGGTGATATCGGATTTGAGGGTAATGTTTGCTCATCTCAGTTTGTATGAGGATGGAAGCTTGATAGCCGAACTTCAAGTGAAACCTTCATGGGTAGGTCAGATTAAAGAAAAGCAGTTGTTAGGCGAAGTGTTAAGTTCTCGACTTCAGCAAGTGGAAGGTGGTGAAACAACAAATTTTGGTCTGAACAGTGAAGGGGTATTGTGCTTTCGTGGAAAGGTTTGTATGCCGAAGGACTCTGAGTTGAGACAGATGATTCTACGGAGGCGCATAGTAGCCCATACGCTATGCACCCGGTGGGAGTAAGATGTATCGAGATTTGCGTGAACAATATTGGTGGCAGTGTCCAAGCAAGAAGTTACCGAGTTTGTGAGTAAGTGCTTGACGTGTCAACAGTGAAGGCGAGAACACCGCTTGCCTTCGGGTTTCGCAACAAGAAAGATTCCACTTTGGAAGTGGGAGAGGATAACGATGGATTTTGTTAGTGGACTACCTCTTACGCGCATTTAGGAAAGATTCGGTGTGGGTGATTGTCGATCGGCTTGACGAAGTCCGCTCACTTCATACCCTGGTTCGAATCAACTACTCACGCATGAAGTTAGCCAAGTCGTATGTAGTAGAGATTGTGAGGTTACATGGGGTACAAAGTGTCTATCATATCGCATAGGACCCTAGGTTTACATCGCGATTCGGAAGGCGTTACATAAAGCTTTAGGTACAAGATCTGGATTTCAAAGACGGCGTTTCATCCATGCATCGATGGTCATCGAGAGAGTAATTTAGATTCTAGAAGACATGTTAAGAGGTTGTGTAATCGACTTCAGGGGTTGTTGGGAGGATTCTCTACCATTGACAGAGTTTGCGTACAACAATAGCTATCAATCCAGCATTCAGATGGCACCCTACGAAGCGTTGTATGGTCGTATGTGTCGTACTCCTACCTGCTGGGTAGAGTTGGGTGAGCGAAAATTTTTGGGTCCGAAATTGATCTCAGAGACGGAGGAAAAGGTTAAGTTGATTCAGCTCGGTTAAAGGAAGCTTCCGACAGGCAGAAATCGTATACAGATTTGAAGCGTAAGGAAATAGAATTCTCAGTGGGGGATTAGGTCTTTTTGAAAGTCTCACCTTGAAAGAAGGTTCTAAGATTTGGACGGAAAGGCAAGTTGAGCCCCAGATTTATCGGGCTTTATCGAGTGTTGAAACGTGTGGGACCAGTAGCTTATCAGCTTGAGTTACCTCCAGAGTTGAATCGGATACATGTTGTATTCCTGTTTCAATTTTAAGGTGCTATCGTTCGGATCCATCTCATTTAGTACCAGTGGAAGAAATTGAAGTAAGACCCGACCTGTCTTTTGAAGAAGAACCAGTGTAGATATTAGATTAGGATGTTAAGGTGTTGAGAAGGAAGTCGGTTCCGTTGGTCAAAGTCTTATGGCGAAATCACAGTTCAGAGGAAGCCACGTGGGATCCAGAAGATGTGATGCGGCAACAATACCCTCACCTATTTTGATCAGGTAAATTTCGAGGCCGAAATTTTTTTAAGGGGGTGGAACTGTAACATCCTAGAATTAGGGGTTCTGCGTTTTGTGATATTCTATGTGTTTGGCTCGTTTAGCTTGTTGTTTTGGTGTGTTTGGGGGTCTTGGGAAGGCTCGGGTTCGAGTCGGAGCTTTGGTAAAATTTTTGTTTTAGGGCAAGTAAGAGAGAGAGCTAGTAGATGCGGGCTTTAAGGATAATTATTTGTGTTTGAGGACACAAGGATGAGCTTATTGTAGAGTGGATGTGGCATCACTTGTAGGAGCAGAGGGAGAGGAGTTCGAATCCCATCTGTTGCACTTTGGAGTTTAATTTTTTTTGTGTTCAAGGAGGGGAAGAGGTGGCATTCGGCTGGGACTCTACCATGGTGGTTGTGGAATGAGTCAAACTAATTCAAATGGATGGACAAGAGGAGTTTGAGAAGTTTGAATGGGTCAAACAATTTAAATTAGTGGATGGAGAGTGAATGAAGGAGAAAATCGTGGAAGGTGGGGAGAGAGGAGAAGTTTGGCCGAATGTGGGAAGGTGTGTAGGGGAGCATTTTCAGTTTTTAGCTAGTAGGGGTGTGTGCCGAATTCTCTTTTGGGTTACTTAGGCATTTTCATCCTAGTATTTTCGGTCTTTGTGTGTAGGGAGAGAGAGTGCCGAAAACTTGCTAGTAAGTGCTTCTAGTGTTTCTTTTTCTTTTCTTTCAAGTTGATGCACTTTTGTTCTCTTGAGCATTGCCAAATTTTCAGTTGCTTTTCTCCTCCTTTTCAATCGTTTTCTTTTATTGTCACCTAAGTCCATTTCTACTTCTTTCTCCTCTAGCCGAACCTCAGTCTGCTCACTTTCTTCTCTTTTCCTGACGTCTCTCTCCTGTTCTACTCTTGAGCCGAAACCTTCTTGGCATTTGCTGTTTGTGCCGAATCTTCTTGGACTCTATTCGGCTTCTCTCTGTTTAAGGTAAAGAAATTTTCTTTTATTCTTGTTATCTCCTTACTTCTTCTAAGGAAACCGACCACTCATTCGTTAATCACAACCGAAATTTGGTTTCTCTTCCGAAGCTGACTACTCCATCTTTTGTAACCCGTTTCTTTCATCGTTTTTTATTTAGCCGAACCCCAAGAATCAAAGTGCTAGTTGTCACGCCAAGGTCCCTGCGCTGTCGGTTTCTGTTTGTGCAAGGTAATGGAAACTCTTTCGTTTCTTTCTCTATCTTTCGGTCTTATGTGGTTATAGCTGAAATGGCTATTTTGTTTCTTAATATTAGTTCGCGGCTAATCTCTTCTGTTCTCCTCTCAATGTGGCATATTCGCATCGGATTAGAATCTATAGCCAAGTCTATCTGTGTTCGGTTCATTCTTTGACCAAGGTAAGGAGGTTCTCTTTGATTTCGGTTGGTCTATTTCCTTTTCTCTTTCGTTGCCTTAACCCAATCTCTTTGTTAGACAACCATTGTTCTCTCTGAAAGTGTTGTACTGATCAAAGATTCTCTTCATGGATACGAGTGCTAGCCAATCTAAGTAGGGGAGTGGACTCGTAGTCTCTCCTCCTAAGTTCAAACGACATGCTGTGTCGGCGGTTTGAGAGTTTTCGTCGGGTTGTGGTAGAGAGCCGACATCTGTTTGGGATAGGCAGATAGTGGTTATTCCCGCTAGTGAGAGTAGCAACGATCAGGAGTGCTTAGTCCTTCGCGTAATCAGGTGTGTACTATTCGCACCATCTTTTGTTTGATTATTAATTGGTATGTGAATTGTTTAAAAATCGAAACATCGGTAATGGCTATTGAGTTACCCTTGGGGGGTAAAATCGGAGATACCAGGTTAGTTACCTTTGATTGTGTCATGTAAATACCCTATCATGAATATATGTATGCTCTAATTATTCGATTTACATTGACATATGTTGCATTCATTATATTATGAATATATAATGCATGGGATTGGGATATGAAATTGATTAAAAGGGGAAGAGCATGTCAGTGGTTTGGTACCACATATATCAGTGACTCTGTCACATTATTTCAGTGGTTTGGTACCACATTCAGTGGCTTGGTGCCACATATGAGGAGTGTAGCGGATGGAGGTTGATTGTAGAAATCCCCACAGGTGTGTTTTGGCTGGTACGGGTGGTGTGTAGAGGATGGAATACTAGGTTCGGTTGGGTTGCATTGCATAGACTATTTGATATGCCATGTTGTTAGGGCTACGGCCCAGTTCGATTCGCATGGGCTTCGGCCAAATTCATTACCGTGAGGGCTAAGGCCCAATGTGCTTCTATAGGCTTAGGCCCAGATTTCATTCGTAAGGGGAATTACACACTGAGTCCTCGTGACTCACCCCTCTGCTTAATTTTGCAGGTAACCCCTAGTTCGAGGATTTGGAGCCGAGGAGGACTCTGCGGTGGCCATGCATTACTTCTTTCGTAAACTCAGTTTTCTTTACTTGAACTTATTTTAAATTTGGGATTTTGTTATGTAATAAGGCCTCCGGGATTTTAATTTGGGTTTGTAACACCCCAAACCCTGTCAACACACTACGACCGAATCCAGCATGTCATAGGAAAAAACATTTTTAAAGAAGACAGGAGGTTGTTTTAATTTTGTAAAGAATTGTTATTGAAACCAAGTTGCCGTCTCTTATTTTAAGAAAACCTTTGATTTTCATGAAAAGCCGAATTAGTTTAAGTAATATCACTAAAACCGTCCAAATTTGGTCTTAAAGAAAACTCGCTTAACTTGTTGTTACTACTTGTTTGCCGTTACCCGATGGTAAAGTTTTAGAAAAACCCGACGAGTTGTGAAAGTTTGGAAAACATTCTTTTTATAGGTTATTTAGGCATGCCGTTTCGTTTAACTTATACAAATTTCCGTGAGAAATAAAGCAGATAAATAAACCCCAAAATGAAAGTTAGTGGTTTTATTACAACCCGAAAACCAAATTTAAAGTAAAGTAAACCAAAATAGTAATTTAAAACAAAACCCGAAAGAGAATACGCATGGCCACCTCGAGTCTGCCCCGGCTCCGCATCCGCGATCTACGAATCATCTGCAAAATGTAAAGGAAGGGGTGAGTCACCGAGACCCAGTGTATACTTCCCCAACCCGAAAATGTTAATGCCCTTACACAGTTTCATAAGCCAACATGCATGTCATGCCACCCGAAAACCTAACCATCCGAAACTCCTGAATTTACCCCGTGTGGTACCAAACCACTGGTGGTCAAAACCACTGGTGACCGTAGTCACAAATAATATACATATGTGGTCAAAACCACTGGTGACCGTAGTCACAAATAATGTGTGTGGGGCCAACCCACATTGTGGTCACAACCACTGGTGACAATCCCTTATATCGTCATGTGGGGCCAACCCACTGTGGTACCAAAACACTGGGATGAGTCACAAAGATAAATATATGTGGTACCAAACCACTGGTGGTCAAAACCACTAAGACTTAGTCACAATAATATAGAAAGCGGAGCCAACCCATTGTGTGGTCAAAACCACTGGTGACAGTCTAGAATCATGCCTTCCCCCTCCTCTCATCATACCCATTTTTATGAACATGCTTTTAATGGCATAATAATCATGCTTAACATTCAAAAATCACATGGCATGGCATATACAGATTTACATAGGCATTTAACGTTAGCCAATCAAGTGGACTTACCCGGAGTCCTCACTTTTACCCACAAGGGTAACATACCCATTTCAACGATTATTCCGGCTTTTGACAATATACATGATAAACATATTAACTAATGAAGTGTGTAAGAGTTACACACCTGATTACCCGTAATATGACGCTCTCTACATCGGTACTGTCGTTAATCGACACTATCGCTATCTGTCTACTACTTTGCTCAGATACCGGCCCACACCCCGGTGGCCAATCGCGAACAGCCGACATTGCCCTCGTTTTGAACTTAGGGGCTGGGGTCTCAGATCTAACCCCACCTACCGCTTGGCTGACATTAGGGTCCATAATACCTTTGGTCACTAAATCAGATTAACACAGAGAATAACTAAGAATGGAGATTTAACCTGAAGGAACAGATCCCTTACCTATATCGACAGATCTCAAGATCAAGATCCAAACTACGAACCGAGCAAGTCTCGAGAATACAAACTTATGCGTCACCCCCTTCCTATATTCAGCCAAACACATCACTATTAAACAAATAGCCATTCGGCTTTGGTCATGAAATCCCGAAAGAGATAACGTGAGAAAATGACCGCCCCCTTACCTCAACACCTTACCATCATCAACCAAAAGCCGAAGCAACGCGAAGACGAGCCCCCCCTTCAATCGACCTAGAACCAACAATATAGGATTAATGCCTTCGACATCAGCAAGAAGAAAAGAAGATTTAAAACTGGAGGGAGACACTTACACGATTGAAAAAATATCCGATCAACAAGTTATGCCGCCAAATAAGAACGATCTGTAAGATGTGGGTTGAGATTCGGCTAGAGTAGATTCTTCGGGAAAGAGAAGCACATAGAATGCTCTTGGGATTCAAAAGGTTTCGACTATGGTTCCAAAAGAAGAGAAAGAAACCGAAAGAGAAGGAGGGTAATGGTTTCGGCTCTTGCTTGCACAAATATAGGAAGAAAAAGAAGAGTGATATGGCTTTGGAGAGATTCGGCTACAAAGGGTTTCAAGAGGAAAGATGAAAACAAAAGTGAAAAGGAGATAGATATGGTGTTTTCGGCTTTTGAAGATGAGAAGGACAGAATGCACCAAAGTGACCCTAATGGTCTTTTAATGTTTCGGCTAAGATGGAAAAAGAAGAAGAACCGAAATTGCCTAGACAACTTTCGACAAAGAAGAAAATAGAGGGGTTTTTGAGAGAGAGTTCTAAGCACAACTCTACCTGCCGAAAAAAAAAGAACCAAAACCACTTGCACCTTAACCAAATTCGGCACACTCAATCCCTGCCAACACAAAACAGATTCCCCCTTCCCTATGCAGAGTTTAGAATTCAGCCAACTCTAGCTCCCATGTCCATCTCCTCAATTTTCTCCTGGCCACTCATTCAAACCGATTTGAATGGGTCAAACTCCTACAATTTCTCTTCTCCACCCATTTGAATCTGTTGACTCTTTCAACATCTATCCATCAGAGCCCATCTTGAGTACATCTCCTCCAGGTCCTGGCGTCAAAAAGAATATGTAGAAAGGGATCTTCACAGCTCGAACCAAAGCTCTCCCACTTTCATGTGGCGTCACTCTCCTTGTGCTTAAGTGGCGCCTCCCTTGCCACTTTACCACTGGGATACTTGTGTCAGAACACTCCAATAATTTCCCCTAAGTCACCCAGCTCCCCCCTTCTTAGAAGCCCAAAACGAAAATTTTTGCTATGGCTCAGGCCTACCCCTGGCTCATGCCTGAACCCCAAAACACCCTAAACTAGCTCAACAACCATACCATCACATGCAAACACACATAAATGCAAAGACCCGATTTAAGGATGTTACAGTTCTACCCCTTAAAAATAATTTGGCCTCGAAATTACGGTCAAAAGAGTTGAGGGTATTCTTTGTGCGCATCACATCCTCTAGTTCCCACGTGGCCTCTTCTGCTCCATGATTTCGCCATAACACTTTCACCAAAGGAACCGATTTCCTACGTAAGACTTTGACATCCCGATCCAGTATCTACACTGGTTCTTCCTCAAAAGACAAATCCGGGCTCACCTCGATCTCCTCCACTGGCACAACATACGACGGATCTGATCGATAGCGCCTAAGCATGGAGACATGAAACACGTCGTGAATCTGACTCAATTCTGATGGTAACTCGAGCTGATAAGCTATTGGTCCTACCCACTTCAACACCGTATAAGGCCCGATAAACCTAAGGCTCAGCTTGCCCTTCTTACCAAACCTCAGCAACTTCTTCCATGGCGACACATTCAGAAAGACCCTGTCACCCACTGCAAACTCTATATCCCTTCGCTTGAGATCGGCATAGGACTTCTGCCTATCCGAAGCTTCCTTCAGACGAGCTCGAATCACCTTAACCTTATCCTCTATTTCAGCAACCAACTCTGGACCCAACATCTGACGTTCACCCAACTCTGTCCAACACGTAGGGGTACGACACTTCCGTCCATATAATGCTTCATACGGTGCCATCTAGATACTCGCCTGATAACTATTGTTGTACGCGAACTCTGCCAACGTTAAATATTCCTCCCAACTACCGCTGAAATCCAAAACACAACCCCTTAACATATCTTCTAAGATCTGAATCACCCTTTCTGATTGCCCATCTGACTGCGAATGAAATGCCGTGCTGAAGTCCAACCTTGTACCTAACGCCTGATGCAACGCTTTCCAAAACCTTGACGTGAATCTGGGATCCCTATCTGAGATAATCGACATCGACACTCTATGCAGTCTCACTATTTCCGCTACATACAACTTAGCCAACTTTTGGAGTGAGTAATCAACCCGAACCGATATAAAATGAGCTGATTTTGCCAGACGATCAACAATCACCCAGACCGAGTCTTTCTTGTTGGGCGTAAGGGGTAGCCCACTGACAAAATCCATTGTAATCCTTTCCCATTTCCATTGCGGAATCTTTACCGGCTGTAACAGACCCGATGGTAACTTATGTTCAGCTTTGACTTGCTGACACGTCAGACACTTACTTACAAATTCGGTTACTTCCCGCTTCAGACCCGGCCACCAGAACTGTTCCCGCAAATCTCAGTACATCTTGCTACCTCCAGGATGCATAGCATATGGACTGCTATGAGCTTCCTGAAGAATCCTCTGCCTTAACTCAACGTCCTTCGGCATAAAAACTTTCCCTTGAAAACACAACACTCCATCGCTGCTCAAGCTATAACCCTCCATTCCACCATTCTGCACTTGTAAACATCGAGCACTTAAGACTTCATCCACTAGCTGTTTCTCCTTAACCAGATTCACCCAAGTAGGCTTCACCTGCAATTCCGCTAACAGACTCCCATCGTCATACAGGCTAAGGTGGGCAAACATTTCTCTCAGGTCCGCTACCACCTTACGGCTCAATGCGTCAGCCACTACGTTAGCCTTACCCGGATGGTATTCAATCGAGCAGTCGTAGTCCTTCAACAACTCGATCCACCTCCGCTACCTCAAATTCAATTCCTTCTGAGTCAAGAGGTACTTCAAACTCTTGTGATCCGTGTAGACTATAGACTTCTCCCCATACAAGTAATGCCTCCAAATTTTTAGGGCGAAAACCACTGCAGCCAACTCTAGATCATGTGTCGTGTAGTCTGCTTCGTGGGGTCTCAACTGCCGAGACGCATACACCACTACTTTCCCCTCTTGCATCAGCACACATCCTAATCCGGTATGCGACGCATCACAATACACTGTAAACTCTTTCCCCACTTCAGGCTGAATCAAAACTGGAGCTTCTGTCAAAATCCTTTTTAACTTGTCAAAACTTCCCTGTTGCTTATCTGGCCACACAAATGGAACCCCTTTTCTCAGCAACTTGGTCAACGGCACTGCAATCAAGGAAAACCCTTCCACAAATCTTCTATAATATCCTGCCAAACCCAAAAAACTCTGAATCTCTGCCACAGACTTAGATGGTTTCCAGTCCAAAACTGCTTCTATCTTCCGAGGGTCCACCTAATCCCCTCAGCTGACACCACATGCCCCAAGAAGGTTACTTCCTTCAGCCAGAACTTGCACTTACTAAACTTTGCGAATAGTTGCTTCTCCCTCAGAATCTGCAAAACCACACGTAGATGCGTGTCATGCTCCTCCTCAGATTTCGAGTATACCAATATGTCATCTATAAACACTACGACGAACCGGTCCAAGTACGGCTAAAACACCCGATTCATCATGTCCATGAACGCTGCCGGTGCATTGGTCAACCCGAACGGCATTACCAAGAACTCGTAGTGCCCGTATCGAGTGCGAAACGCCGTCTTATGGATATCGGCCTCCTTTACCTTAAGCTGATGATACCCCGACCTTAAATCAATCTTAGAGAAGACTGATACACCCTTAAGTTGATCGAACAGATCGTCTATCCTCAGCAACGGGTACTTGTTCTTGATCGTCAACCTATTCAGCTGTCGGTAATCTATACACATCCGCATTGTACCATCTTTCTTCCTAACAAAAAGCACAGGCGCTCCCCAAGGTAATACACTCGACCGGATGAAACCTCGGTCCAACAATTCCTGAATCTGTGCTTTCAGTTCCACCAACTCCTTCGGCACCATCCTATATGGAGCAATAGACACTGGCGCAGTTCCGGGTAACAGATCTATACCAAACTCAACTTCACGGTCCGGAGGCAGACTCGAAACTTCTTCTGGGAATACATCGGTAAATTCCTTCACCCTTCGGACATTCCCTACAGTTGATTCCTTGGCCTCCAATGCACAAACATGAACCATGAATGCCTCACAACCCTTCCTCACCATTTTCGGCCTTGAGCGAGATACTACATTGGATAGATAATCCCTTCTATTACCTATCATCACCACCTCTTCGCCCTCAACAGATTCTCAATACCATGCGCTTAGGCTGTGATCCAAACTTGCTTGGTACCTCACTAGCCGATCCATCCCAAGGATCAAATCGAACTCCCGAATGGCGGTTCCATCAGATCGGCCAAAAACACTACCCACGAAGTTCTAGGGGTACATCCCTATCTGATTTGTTTACTTCTACAAAGTGACCTAGAGGGCTAATCATTGTCATCTCCTTAGAAGAAATCTCAAAGGCTAAATTCATAGTTCCCACTATACTACTGGTAACATAAGAGTGCGTCGAACCAACGTCTATCAAAGTAGTATAAGGCAGTCCAAAAATTAAGAACGTACCGGTTATGACGTCCGGTGCATCGCCCTCCTCTCGACGCCTCGCTGCATAGACCAACCCAGGCTGTCTTGCCTCTGTGCTCTCAGCACCTCTGCCCGGTATTCCGCAGCCTCGTCCAGAACCATTACCTCCCCTGGCTGAACCGCGACCCCTTTGTGGTTGCTGACCATCCCTCCTGAACTGTGTACGGCCTTGACCCTCAGACTGGATCCTGGCTGACCTCTGCAGACAGTCCCTTACCCGGTGCCCTATTGACCGACACTCGAAGCACCCTCTGTTTCAAGTCCAACACTCTCCCGAATGAGACTTCCCACACCGAGCACACCGTGGCGGCCACTGAGTAGTAGCAGCAGGCCTTGCAGCTTGATTCGGCCCACCATATCTAGCCCTTTTCTGTGGATTCCCGATAGACCCTGATGACCCAGAATTCCTCTTAGTCCAATTCCTATCCTGGTTCCGTCTCACTGACTGCTTCACCTCCTCAGCAATCTTGTCCTTCTCTACCAAGATCGCAAATTTTCTCTCCTGCTGTGGAGCAATCAACATTCGTAGCTCATCTCTCAACCCGTCCTCAAATCTGACACAGCGCTCGTGTTCCGTAGCCATGATACCCCGAGCATAACGACTTAACCAAAGAAACTCTGCCTCATACTCCGACACTGACTTATTCCCCTGGACCAAATTCAAGAACGCCTTGCGCTGTGCATCAATGTAATTGGCCCCAACGTACTTCCTCTGATAAGCTGCCTTAAAGAAATCCCAGGTGATGTCGTCGGCCATTGCTCCATCCCTGACCGTGAGCCACCACTGATAAGACTCATCCCGGAGAATAGACACTATCCCCTTCAGCTTCTCCTCAGCCGACAAATCTAAATCATCCATTATACGTTCCGTCGCCTCCGGCCAATACTCGGCTATATTGGGAGCCACACGGATACACCACGAATACCTCTGCTCCATTCACCCGAGTCATTCGGACACGTGATTTTCGAGCTCCGTTCCAACGCTCGCACCGCGACTCTCTAGAACCCGCGGCGATCGCTGCGACAACTGCGTCGTCACCACCGTCGATCCACGAAACTCCGTGCCGATACGGTGGCGGTGGTGGTACCTCATTCTCTGACCCATGACCAGACCCTGCCGGTTCCGACATAGTCATCCTAACTCTACCACGACCATGCGTATTACGCCCACGTCCTCGGGTGCTCATGACTACCGCTCACGAATTAATCTGATTTAAGAATTTTATGCATTAGATTTGTTCCACTATTATTACAGCACAGTTTTATGAACAGTTTATTATAGGGATCGTTCTCGTAAGTTCACACAATCCTACAAGTTTCAGTCTCTAAAGTAAATTCCTATTACTACCAGTCATATCACAATCATCACAATCATATAAACAGCAGTTAGGGGTACCTACCTGTGTGGATCGGTGCCGGAGACTCGGTGCCATGCTTTCCCCAAATCAAGCATTTTTCATCAAAATCATTTCGTAACTCATTATTGAAAATATTTTGGGCCTCGGGCCCATAGTCGAGCTTTCAAACTTGGCTCTGATACCAAAATTGTAAAACCCCAAACCCGGTCAACACGCTACGACCAAATCCAGCATGTCACAGGGAAAAACATTTTTAAAGAAGACAGGAGGTTGTTTTAATTTTGTAAAGAATCGTTATTGAAACCAAGTTGCCGTCTCTTATTTTAAGAAAACCTTTGATTTTCATGAAAAGCCGAATTAGTTTAAATAATATCGCTAAAACCGTCCAAATTTGGTCTTAAAGAAAAATTCTGTTAACTTGTTGTTACTACTTGTTTGTCGTTACCCGATGGTAAAGTTTTAGAAAAACCCGACGAGTTGTGAAAGTTTGGAAAACATTCTTTTTATAGGTTATTTAGGCATGCCGTTTCGTTTAACTTATACAAATTTTCGTGAGAAATAAAGCAGATAAATAAACCCCAAAATGAAAGTTAGTGGCCTTATTACAACCCGAAAACCAAATTTAAAGTAAAGTAAACCAAAATAGTAATTTAAAACAAAACCCGAAAGAGAATACGTATGGCCACCTCGAGTTCGCCCCGGCTCCGCATCCGCGATCTACGAATCATCTACAAAATGTAAAGGAAGGGGTGAGTCACTGAGACCCAGTGTATACTTCCCCAACCCGAAAATGTTAATGCCCTTACACAGTTTCATAAGCCAACATGCATGTCATGCCACCCCAAAACATAACCATCCGAAACTCCTGAATCTACCCCGTGTGGTACCAAACCACTGGTGGTCAAAGCCACTGGTGACGTAGTCACAAATAATGTGTGTGGGGCCAACCCACATTATGGTCACAACCACTGGTGACAATCCCGTATATCGTCATATGGGGCCAACCCACTGTGGTACCAAACCACTGGGACGAGTCACAAAGATAAATATATGTGGTACCAAACCATTGGTGGTCAAAACCACCGAGACTTAGTCACAATAATATAGAAAGTGGGGCCAACCCCTTTGTGTGGTCAAAACCATCTTTGGTGATGATCTAGAATCATGCCTTCCCCCTCCTCTCATCATACCCATTTTTATGAACATGCTTTTAATGGCATAATAATCATGCTTAACATTCAAAAATCACATGGCATGGCATATCTGATTTACATAGGCATTTAACGTTAGCCAATCAAGTGGACTTACCCGGAGTCCTCGCTTTTACCCACAAGGGTAACATACCCATTTCAACGGTTATTAGGCTTTTGACAATATACATGATAAACATATTAACTAATGAAGTGTGTAAGAGTTACACACACGATTACCGTGTACGACGCTCTCACGCTTCGGTACTATCGTTAATCAACACTACCGCTATCATCGCTCATCGCTTTGCTCGGATGACGGCCCACACCCCTGTGGCTAATCGCGAATAGCCGACACTGCCCTCTTTTTGAACTTAGGGGCTGGGGTCTCAGATCTAACCCCGCCTACCGCTTGGGTGACATTAGGGTCCATAATACCTTTGGTCACTAAATCAGTTAACACAGAGAATAACTAAGAATGGAGATTTAACCAAAGAGCAGATCCTTACCTAGATCGACGGATCTCAAGATCAAGATCCAAACTACGAACCGAGCAAGTCTCGAGAATCCAAACTTATGCGTCACCCCTTCCTATATTCGGCCAAACACATCACTATTAAACAAATAGCCATTCGACTTTGGTCATGAAATCCCGAAAGAGATAACGTGAGAAAATGACCGCCCCCTTACCTCAACACCTTACCATCACCAAGCAAAAGCCGAAGCAACGCGAAGACGAGCCCCCCTTCAATCAGCCAAGAACCAACAATATAGGATTAATGCCTTCGGCATCAGCAAAAAGAAAAGAAGATTTAAAACTAGAGGGAGACACTTACTACGATTGAACAGATATCCGATCAACAAGTTATGCCGCCAAATAAGAACGATCCGCAAGATGTGGGTTGAGATTCGGCTAGAGTAGATTCTTCGGGAAAGAGAAGCACATAGAATGCTCTTGGGATCCAAGAGGTTTCTGCTATGGTTCCAAAAGAAGAGAAAGAAACCAAAAGAGAAGGAGGGTAATGGTTTCGGCTCTTGCTTACACAAATAAAGGAAGAAAAAGAAGAGTGATAAGGCTTTGGAGAGATTCGGCTACAAAGGGTTTCAAGAAGAAAGATGAAAACAAAAGTGAAAAGGAGATAGATATGGTGTTTTCGGCTTTTGAAGATGAAAAGGAAAGAATGCACCAAAGTGACCCTAATGGTCTTTTAATGTTTCGGCTAAGATGGAAAAAGAAGAAGAACTGAAATTGCCTAGACAACTTTCAGTAAAGAAGAAAATAGAGGGGTTTTTGAGAGAGAGTTCTAAGCACAACTCTACCTGCCGAAAAAAAAAGAACCGAAACCACTTGCACCTTAACCAAATTCGGCACACTCACTCCCTACCAACACAAAGTCGATTCCCCCTTCCCTATGCAGAGTTTAGAATTCGGCCAACTCTAGCTCCCATGTCCATCTTCTCAATTTTCTCCTGGCCACTCATTCAAACCGATTTGAATGAGTCAAACTCCTACAATTTCTCTTCTCCACCCATTTGAATCTGTTGACTCTTTCAACATCTATCCATCAGAGACCATCTTGAGCACATCTCCTCCAGGTCCTGGCGTCAAAAAGAATATGCAAAAAGGGATCTTCGCAGCTCAAACCAAAGCTCTCCCACTTGCATGTGGCGTCACTCTCTGTAACATCCTGGAAAGGGCCTATGCATTTTCGGTTTAATTGTACGAAGTAACATGTTTTATGCACTAAGAATAAATTTTGAACATTTTTTAAAACCTGAAAATGTATGGAAATGTTGAGTTTAAAAATGGAAAGTGAACATTTCTAGAAACTTGGAAATGTAAGGAAATGTCAAGTTTAAAGAGCTGAACGAAAATTTTAGGAAACTTAGAAATGACTTAGAAATGTCGAGTTTTAAAGTTTAAAAGAGGAAACTGAGGCAAGGTGGCCTTAAAAGAAAAAGTTTGTGAAATTTGACACACAAACAGGCTTGGAAAAGTGGTCTGAAGATGCCACTTAGGGCCTATGGAAATGGCGCCACATGCAAGGTGTTGGGCCTGAGTTCGAGTCACAAGGGAAGCAAATAAAAGAAGTTTTATTTTTGCTTCCAGAAGCCAGAGGTGGACGGCACAAGCTTTCTAGAAAGGAGGAGTTTTATTCTCTTTAAAATCTGACTAATTAGGGGATAAATAAGGATTTAATTTGGAGAGATAATTAAAGGATTATTCTTTTAATTATTTTATATTAAGGTGATAAAGTTATCACAAAGGAAGAGTGGTGGCCAAGTAGGGGACACTAGCCTAGTAATTTCGGCTAAGAAAGGAAGAGTAAGGCCATTCTTCATTCACTCTTTTCTCTCCTACTCTCTGCCGAATTCCCTAAGCAATATTCTCTTTTCTATTTTTATTTTGACAAGCCGAAATCTACTTTTTCTTTAATCCACCATTGCCGAATCTTTGAGCTTCAACACCCTCTCTTTTCTTTTCCTTATTAAAGCCGAATCTCCCTGTGAATCTAAGTAAAGGTGCAATCGACTGAGGTATTAAGGTAAGAACAATGGATTTTTGTTCTTCAAATTCTTTAAATCGAGATCTAGGAACTGACCCTTTTGTTGTCTCTTGACCGAATATTAAAGGAGGAATTCCGGGATTTCAGATCTAAGGAATTTCGGCTAAGAGAGTTTCGGATTCAAGGATTTAAGGTAAGACACATGTATATTCGGCCAAAGGCCATATTTTATGTGTTAAGGTTAGATTAAATCTAACATATGGTTATAGGAATTTTGACATCCCTAGGGAAGCAAGGATCAATTTCGGGAATTTCATCACGAGGTAAAGAATACAAATCCTACTAGGATTTGGTTTTAAAGCCAAAAAGGTTTATTAATGTGTTTAAATGATTGGCCAAATATAGGAGTTAAGGATCTAAATCAGTAGATCGGTTCTTCGGGATTTCAAGGACTTCATTAAACGAATCAGGTGTGTACCCCACACTAACTTTTAATATGATTATGGTAATATGTAAAACGTGCATATGGATAAGGTACCGTGTTATGGTACAAAGTACTCAGGTACGTTTCCTACTTCCACTAGGATTATGAAATATGTTATTTATAACATGTGAAAATTTATAAGAATGTGAATTTAAATAGGATATGCATGATATGAATAATATGGGTCATTTGGGATATATGAAAAAGGGGAAGTGAATGTGATGACTACGGTCTCACTATCGAATGTGGTGACTTGGTCACATTATCCGAATGTGGTAACCGGTTACATTATTCGAATGTGGTGTCTCATGACACAATTATCTGGTGGCTATGCCACAAATTTTATATGGGCGATGAGCACGTCGATTGCAATGATCGCTTCGATGGTGTGTAGCGGATGGAGGGTTGACTTAGTAGTCCCCACGGTGTGCGAGGTTGGTACGGGGATGTGTAGCGGATGGCACCTAGGTTTGGGTTTGGGTTGCATCATCATTTTTATCTGTTATATGAATAAGTATTGGATATGAAAAATGTATGCTGATCTATTGAATTTTAGTGTTGTGTACACATTGAGTCTGTTGACTCACCCTGGTTGTAGGACTATTTTTCGTGTGACGATCAATAATGGACCGGGTTGGTGGAAGCCTAGGGATGGCCATGCTCAGCTTTGAAGTTTTATTCAATATGGATATTTAAATTTATTTAAGTATTTTAGAATTTTATTTTGGGATTCTACTTGATGTAATAAGGCCATAAGTTACACTTCTTTACTTTTATTTTTAATTACTATGTTACGAATTATTTTCAATTAAAGTTAAGTAAAATTTATTTCTTTAAAAATAAACCCTAATTGTTTTTTTTTTTCATCCTAATTAATTGGATTTTAAAATAAGATAAATGGGTTTTTAACTCAAGCCCAACCCAAAACAATAGTTTTTAAAAATCGCACAAGTTTTCCTCTGGTAATAAAAGAATTTTGTAACCAGTTTACTTAAGGAACATACCAGATCCGGTCCAGGCTCGTGGGCCGGGTGTGGGGTGTTTCACTCTCCTTGTGCTTAAGTGGCGCCTCCCTTGCCACTTTACCACTGGGATACTTGTGTCAAAACACTCCAATAATTTCCCTTAACACCCAACTCACCCAGCTCCCCCCTTCTTAGAAGCCCAAAACGAAAATTTTTGCTTTGGCTCAGGCCTACCCCTGGCTCATGCCTGGACCCCAAAACACCCTAAACTAGCTCAACAACCATACCATCACATGCAAACACACATAAATGCAAAGACCTCGATTTAAGAATGTTACAGGGTTTTTGATTTAATGCGGTTATTATTATATCATGAAATGTTAAACACAGAGTTTTTCTTAAAAATATAAATAATCATTTTTCTAAAATATTGACAAGCGGATAACATGCAGATTAATAATTAAATTCGGAAATTTTCTTAGAACTACAAACACTGATTTCAAAATGTCACGTTTCAGAACACCATTAGTTTCAGTTTTTCGTATCACAAAACCTGATTTCGACTGTTAGTGTTATTAATAAAAGTTTTTAAGAAAACCTTAACAAGGGATCTAATTTTCAAAATGAAAACAAAACGCGAAGTTTTTAAAATTTATTTAAACAATCTTTCCTTGTGACATACCAGATCCGGTCGTAACGTTTAGGCCGGGTTTGGGGTGTTACACCGAAAGTCAGTGGTGTTGGAAAATGTGGTTTTGAAACCCCGTATCAGTAAGTCGAACCTGTAAATATTTTTATTAAATATCTACGGAGTTATATTCGAAATGAATTGAATTTTGGTTAAGTAATTTCCTTGTATTATTGTTTAATTTAAGAACAGGGACTAAATTGAGTAAGTGATAAAATTGTGAAATGTTTTAAAATTATAAGGTAGAACATAACTAAGGGACTCATAAGGCAATTTAACCAAATATTAAGTGAAGTGGACGGAAACATTGCTTATTATGGTTAAAATTGTGAGATAATAATAATAATAATAATAAAATTAAAATAATAATAATAAAACATCAAACATAAAGTTATTAGAAATTAAAAGATGTAATGGATGGAAAGAAAAAGTTAAAAACTCTTTCAGTTTCATGCAATTCAAACAATGGGAGAAGAATGGGACGAACGACCATGGCGTTTTCATTTCAAGGCTTAATTGGTTAGTTAAACTTAGTCATTTTCTCATAATTTTTATGTTCCTAGAATCCCGGTACTACAAGTTAAGCGAACCATGTTGAATTTTTTAGTATTGGTAAAGAATTTAGAAGTTGCAATGGTTAGATAGTTGAAGCTTTTGGTGAATTTTTTGATAGATTTTAAGTTTAGTACTAATAAATGACTAAATTTTAAAGTCAATTGAATATTTTGTGCAATAGGGACTAAGTTATATAAATTTTGAAATTTTGGGATAGAAATGAGAAATAGGGAGTTAAATTAGGCCTATAGTGAAATTAGCATTAAAATTTGAGGTTAACTGTGAAAATCATGTTAGTACCAATTTAAGGGACAAAATTGAATAAAATGCAAAAGTTGCATAAATTAGAAATTGAGTGTGAATCTGGTTGTGCTTTGATGAAATACTTTGTTTATTTTAATCCGTAGCTAACTTCGACCCGGGTTCCTCGAAAAAGAAAGGAAAACACAAAGTCATCAACAAATAGCTCGGAGTTTAGGGTTTGTGTTTCTATAACCCGAGCAACTTCAATTGATGCATTTATGATCTGCCTTGCATGCAAAGATCATAAGGTAAGCGATAAATGATAAAAAGAGCTGAATTGATCTGATTCAAATTTTTTATTTGCGATGAGGATTAAAATGAATAGTTTTGGAAATATCGTATAATAATATAAATATGAAATTGAATCTTTTTGAGATGTGATATATATAAATATAATTTCATATATGTATATAAGTATGATGGATGAAATGACGATATGGATTTGGGACTTTGATTATAAATGAAATTGAATAGAGGATATTGGAGTTAATTTCGGAAATGTGTATATAATATTGATGTAATAAAATTATTTTGATTGTTATAGGGAGAAAAGTATATGTGTTACAATTATGTTAGATTGAATTATTATAAGTAATTCGAATTGTAATGTTAAATGATGCATTATGACATGTAGCTTTCCAATATTAATTTGTATTAGATATTGTTGTTAAGTCATGCATAACATAATTTATATTATAATTTAATATTGGATATAGAAATACCATTGAGTTATACTCAGCGTACGTTTTCGTTTGTTGGTGCACAAGTAAGGTATTATTTAGTTCGTACGTTGATTCAGCATCCAACAAGAATCCCGAACTCAAGCGTTGGTGAAATTCTTATTTTGAGGTTGGCATGTACCTAGAGAGTCTTAGATTTGGAGTGTTGGTTTTATAGTTGATGGCTAGTTTAATCTTGATGTCCTTATAATTATGTAAATATGTAAAGTATCTTTTGGTAATGATCAAAGTGTTAATAGCCTGAAAGTTGTATTGCTTGGTAATTGCCTAATGTGATCTCGATTGAGTTGGTTACATACTTAGCTTGAGGATTGATGATTGCTTGAATTTGGTTGGTACTTGTTGTGCCTTGATTATATTCGTATGGAATGGGTAGTAGTCAACTTACAACTATGCTTTTACCTTAATAGTTTTGGTAGTTTTGTGTATAGGTTGTGAGGTTATGATGCAAGGAAAATATGGAATGGTTAAATGCTCAGGTGATCAAGTTTGGCAAGTTTAATAAAATCTTTTATGGTTTTCGTTATTTGTAAAATGTGGTGCCAATGAGGCCACATTGGTTAGGCACTTAGGTTGAATGATTTAACATGTTTTAAGATTGTTAAAATGAGTCTTTAAGATTTGTATATGGTTGATTTTGGTTTGGCTTTGTACCCAAGAAATTTATGAAAATTTGCCTTGTTTTAGAAGCCATTTTAGGTGCACACGGCCTGGGACACGAGCTGTCACACGGTTGTGTGCTACACATGGCCTCCTCACACAGTCGTGTGTCTTATTGATTTTAAGTGCAGGTTTTTCCCACACGGCATCAGGCTGTTACACGACCTGGCGACACGACCGTGTGACTTTACTTCAAACACACGAACGGTTTGTGACACAGCCATGTTTTTGAGCCACATGGTCTGGGCTCTGTCACACGGCCGTGTGATCCTGTTTCAAAATTTCCTCAACTTTTTTTTTAATTCAAATTGATCTCTACTTAGTCTCAAATTGTTTTTAAGCTTTCGTATAGTCAATATATACTTAAAATTGATCCTGTTTCAAATTGATCCTGTTTCAAAATTTCCTCAACTTTTTTTTAATTCAAATTGATCTCTATTTAGTCTCGAATTGTTTTTAAGCTTTTGTGTAGTCAATATATACCTAAAATTGATTAAATAATGAGATTATGCATGCAATTATGTGATTGTGTAATAATTATTTGTGATTTTGGAATATAAATTATTTTTACTTGTGCGGTATTTGTTCGTAGCACTCTATTTCTTGGGTCCAACGAGGACCGAGTGAGAGGTGTTACAACTAATGACCAACTTTGGGTTTCCCTTTTAAGGTCGGGAGGGAAAGAACTTTGGTTAAGGTGTATTCAGGTCTGTACTCTTAGAGGACCTCCATTCTGAAGAAAACTGGCTTGTACTACAGATGGACCAGAAGTTAGTCTGTTGTGGGTTGAAGGAAAAGAAAAGGAATGAAAAAAGGCTTCATGGAAACAATCCGTTAAATGACAGGGTTGACCAGGGAAAGGAAATTTTCCTTTAAACCCTCAATTCCTTAGTTTTGCTTTTTGTTATATAACAATTATACTGAATCTCACTATGTTCAATTGAGCTTATAAATGGTATTCTTAATTGCAGGATAAAGTTGTTATCAGAAATTGAGCAGAGGGCTGAGCCAGACATTGCCAAGTTGAAAGAAAGGAGGAAAATTGTTACATGCATATAAAGGGGTGCTCCCAGAGGTTATGCCCCAGAGTTTTAGCCCAGTCAAAAATTCGTTGAGATTTATAGTCAAAATTGTAAATGAGATTGTTAAGTAGAACTTTTAAATGATGTATGTGCTAGTATAGATTGTTGCATTTAGTTAATTTGTTGGAAGGCAAATTTTAAATAGTGTAGTCAGTAATCTAGAATTCGTATCATTCGAAACCAGGACTCGAAGAGTGGGTTGGGAATTGGCTGTGACATGATCTGGGTAATTGTTGATAGATTAACCAAGTCCGCCCATTTTATTCCAGTTAGAATTGACTTTTCACTTGACAAGTTAGTTGAATTGTATGTAGCTGAGATAGTAAGACTACATTGTGTACCAATGTCTATTATTTCAGATCGCGATCCACGGTTTACTTCTATATTTTGAAGTAAGCTACATGAAGCTCCTTGTACAAAACTAAGTTTCAATAGAACCATTCATCCACAGACCGATGGACAGTCTGATAGCATGATACAAATACTTAAGGACATGCTCCGCTGTTGTGTTATGGAATTTGAAGGCAATTGAGAGGAATTCTTGTCATTAGTAGAGTTCGCATACAACAACAGCTATCAGTCGAGTATCAAAATGGCAACATATGAAGCTTTGTATTGAATGACATGCATAACTTCATTGTACTGGTCTGAGTTAAGTGAAAAGAATTTAGCAAGAACTAATTTTGTATGTGAAACAAAAAAAAGAGTTTAGAGTTTTCAGGGATTGATTGAAAGTTACTTTTGATCGACAAAAGTCGTATGCAGATTTAAAAAGAAATGACATCAAGTTTTAGATTGGAAAAAAAGTTTTTTTGAAGGTTTCACCTTGGAAGAAAATTCTATTGTTTGGTAAAAAGGGAAAGCTTAGTCTGAGATTTATAGGATCGTATGATGTCCTTGAGCGAACCAATCTAGTAGCGTACAAATTAGCTTTACCTTTAGAACTTGAGAAGATTTACAATGTGTTCAATGTATCAATGTTAAGTTGATACCACTCTGATCCATCTTATGTAGTAAATTTGAGAGAGATTGAGGTACAACCTAACTTGTCTTAAAGTGAGGAACCTGCAAAAATTCTAGCACGATAAGTAAAATAATTGAGAAACAAGTGGATAACATTAGTAAAGGCTTTGTGGCATCGCCATGGTATTAAGGAAGCCACCTAGGAACCAGAGGAAACCATGAAGTCCCAGTATCCAAATCTCTTTTCAAGTAAAATTTTTCGAGTATGAAAGTTCCTAATGTAACATTCCTGAAATTCAGTATTTTATGTGTTGCATTATACCATGCGATAGGCTAGTTAAAAATATTAATTGTGTATGTTTAAGGGTCCTAAGAAGGCTCGGGGTTGAGTTGGGCCTTAGCTAAATTTTTGTGTTTAAGTACTTTAAGGAGAGAAGGTAAGTGGCATCAAGGCTTAAGGAAATAAGTGTGTATTTTGCTAGCATAAGTGAGCATATGGCAAGGAGGTTATGGCATCAAGTGAAGAGCTTGGAGGGAAAGGGTTCAAATCTAATCTTTTGCAAATTTTGGATTTATTTTTGTACTCCTATCCCAAGTGTCGGCCATGGTCTTAAATAAGGTAAGGAAGACTTTTTATTTATGGAAAGATGACTAAGGATTATGGTAAGGAGGAAAACAAGGGAAAATGAAGGAAAGAAATCAAAGAAAAGGGATAAGGAAGGGAACATGTTGGCCGAATGCTAGGAGTTGCCTTGGGGAGGAATTTTTGGTCAACATTCATCTTTTGGTAAAGATGATACACGGTTTTGGATAGGGGGATTGGAGAGCCAAATTTTCTTAGAGTCATTTTAGAAGTTTGGTGCATGAGAGGCATTTTCTTTGGTTTGAACATTTTGTGTTTCTTTTCTAATCTTTTTCTTTTGTCTTGCCGAAACACTAAAGTCATTTTGGTACTTTCTTTTCCAATTTCTTTTCCCCTTATTTTGCATTTGAAACCTCCTAGTCCATTTGTTCATCATTCTCCCTTGTTTTGCCGTAACCCTCGATTCATTTGGTTCATCTTCTTTTGATTGTTAACCGAAACTATTTAGCATTCTTTTCTCTCCATCCTTTCTTTTCTTTTTGACACTTCTTCAACCATTTCACTATTTCTTTTCTTTCTTTTCTTTCGTTTTGGGCACTCTCTTCTTGACAAGAATCGGTAAGTGACCTTATTCTCCTCTTTTCACTATCATTTTCTTTTCTTTCTAGCCGAATAAGTGTCTCATCACTATTCGGTTGTGTATCTTGTTTCTAAACCGAAATGGTGTTTCCTCCTACTCCTTCACATCTTAATCATCCTCTTTTTCGTAGTGTGCTAAATGGGTGGCCGAATATCATCCTAGCCGATTCAATTCTAGCCTTAAGTCAATCGGAGGAAATCAGATTCAATATCGTTAAGGTAAGGAGTTTCTTTATGGATTATTTGATATCACTCATTATTCGATTAGTTGCTAAACGGAATAATAGTTTGGACTAAACGGTTATTATAGGGTCTAAATCGTTCGTTCTTATTCACTTGTGGATCCTTCAGAAATAGTGGTAAGCCTACTCCTATCACTAAAACAACTACTTTTTCTCATAGTAGTTTTCTAATCGAGATTTTTCCTATGGAGGCAAGTGGAACCGATTTGAAAGGAAAGGCGTTAGTAGGAGACAAAAGGAGTGGATTTGCTATTCCTACTTCTAAGTTCAAGCGTAGAGCGGTTTCAGCGGTTCGAGATTTCCCACCGGGTTGTGGACCATCATCCGGTGAAAATAGACAAATTGTGGTCGTTCACGATACTAAGGGTAAGCGATTCAATAGATCGTTTGATTTAGATTTAAATTAATAAATCTCGTTTGTTGGATTAATCGAGTGTAATGGTGATTTAGGTGCCGACGATCAAGAAGGATTAAACCTTACCGTGATCAGGTGTGTAATCTCACACCGAAATCCCGTAAATCTGTGATTTATCATCATGTTAGAAAATCGATCGATGTTGCTTAAGAACTTAATAACGGTATTATGGTATAGTCGAGTGATTTGCTTAAACATCGTTAATACTAAGATTTGACAAAATCGGAGTTAAATTGTAGAATTACGAAAATACCCTTAATGGGTCATTTTTATCAAAATGCCTTAATGGGCCGAACTGCTAAAATGCCCCTATGGGCCAAATTACAAAAATGCCCCTATGGGTCGAATTACGAAAATACCCCTATGGGCCGAATTGCTAGAATGCTTTAGTGGGTCGAATTACAAAGAACTATAGTTGGTCGATTTACCGTAATAAATTATTGGATTAATGATTATTGTACATATATGTTGATATTATGTTTAATTATGTGTGATGCATGTTACATATTGCATGGGTTGGGAAAAATGATGAAGAGAAGTGTAGCCTGGTGGCATTACCACAAAAATGTTTATTATTATGTTTCATTATGATTTCGGTGGCATGGCCACAAATAAAATATTATAAATGGCAACTTGCCTGCGAATTGGTGTGAACGGCAGGGTAGGTTGACTTGATCCCCACAGGTGTGATTGGCTGGTCGGGGGTGTGATAGATGGATGGGTTGGGTTGCATACATTGCATATATATATTCTGTTATGTAAATGGGCTTAGACAAGATGATGCTAAATGGGTTCAGGCCCAGTGGACAACGGTAAGGGGATTATACACTGAGTTCTAGTAACTCACCCCTTTTTCCTTAACCCTTGCAGGTAATGCTCAGTGAGGTAGACTTAGGCCATGGATAACTCAGTGGAGGCCATACTTCAGAAACGGTGTTTTTGAACTTTAGATTTCTATTTCCATTTATTTTATTACTTTTACTATTTTTGGGTTTTTATGTTGTAATAACGCCTCTGGAATATTTTTATTATTGTTTTATGTTTTGACGTACTTATTATATTGCTTGAATTGTTTTAAATGGGGATTTTTCTAAAAATGTAAGTAAAGGTTTTCCAAAATAGATTAACAAATGGATTCCATAACAAACTTTTACAAATATTTTAACTCGGAAATTTTCTTTCGAATTATCAACGATATTTTCAAAAGTCACAGTTTTATAAGATTACTAGTTCAAATTATCGATTTATCAATCAACCTTCGAGATTAGTTTTATTTTATCAAATATTTCAAATCAAACTTGTTTTTCTTGATTATAACAAAATAATACCTATTTTAGTACGAATCAAAAGGATTTTACACGTTTTTCTCATGTGACATGTCAGATCTGGTCATAATGCATGGGCCGGGTTTGGGGTGTTACATTTTATAGTATCAGAGCCCGGTTGCAAAACTCGGCTGTGGTATGGGTTCAAAAGCGTTTTCCAAAGCTGTTTAAAATTTTAAATTATAAATGTATGTTTTAAAGGAGGTATGGCACCACGGGTATCCGGCACCAAGTCAAGTAAGTTTATGTTTTCATTTTATGAATATTATGGTATGACTGTAGAAATACTCTAGAACTTTTAGTTTTAGGAACTGAAACTATAGAGATTGAGACTATAGGATGCGTTTTGCGAGAACGACTTTACTTCCTATACTTCATAAAATATTGTTTAATAAACACTGAAATAGCATACTGATTCATAAGACTCTTAATCAGATTAAATCAAATTAGCAAATATGAGCGCTAGAGGATGTGGACGCGGTAGACGTGGCCGTGGTAGAGGCCGAGGTGCTAGAGTTGTGTCTGAAGCATCGGGACATATGCCGAAAATGGATGCCCCTGCATCACCAGTGACTGAAGCTGGGTCACATGATCGTATGATAGAGGACAACGCTCTATCCCAAGCAATGTTGCAAGTTTTGAAAAGGGTTGCTGGTGCAAGAACTGGGTCGACAGCTCGTAGATCCATATCGGAGCGACTTAGATCGAATTGAGCTGAAGTCTTTAGGGGTATTTCGGGTGTAGCCCCAAGTGTAGCGGAATACTGGCTTGAGGCAGTGGAGTAGATTATAGACGACCTGGATTGCACAGATGAGCAGAAACTGAAAGGAGCTGTGTCATTGCTGAGAGACGAGGCGTATCAGTGGTGGCTCACTGTTCGGGATGGTACTCAGGCTGATCGTATTACATGGGAATTCTTTAAGACCGCATTTCAAGGGAAATACGTCGGGGCTAGCTATGTGGATGCCCAAAGGAAGGAATTCCTTAATCTGGTCTAAGGAGGTAGATCTGTGGCAGCATACGAGGCGGAATTTCTGCGTCTTAGTCGGTATGCCCGGGGAATAGTGCCAACTGATTATGAACGCTGTGTACATTTTGAGGACGGGTTGCATGATGAATTACAGGTACTGATAGCCCCACAGAAGGAGAGGAATTTTGCTACTCTTGTGGAAAAAGCTAAGATAGTGAGGAGGTTAAAACTCGGAGTGGCAAAACCGAGACAAGGAGAAGCGAGGAACAAGAGAGACTCGGGTACTCGGGTTCGCTAGAGGTTTTCGAGAAAAAGCCCGGGAATGAGGAGCCGGCTTGAGCGAGAGTATAAGCTGCTACTAATCAGTTACAGCCATGTGTGGATTGTGGAAAACTTCACTCGGGTGAATGCTGGAAGAGAATCGGTGGTTGTTTCAGATGTGGTTCCAAAGATCATCAGTTTAAGGATTGTCCTCGATGACTGCTCATACTCGGGGTTCATAACGATTTTTTGCGACCGACTAGAGGCGCTCAACAGCTGCCGAGAGGCTGTGGGCCAGGTCGAGGTGGTAATGGCGTAGGACGAGGTTAGGGTGCACCGGGTAGAGGTACAGGTAATAGGGGTAACGCGGAGGCAAGACAGCCAGGGTTGGTTTATGCGGTCAGACGTCGAGAGGATGGTGATGCACGTGATGTCATAACCGGTACGTTTTTCATAGCTAATGTACCTGTTACTGCTTTGATAGATATTGGATCCACCCATTCGTATGTTGCGTGTGATGTGTCTAGAACCTTGAACATTAGATCTGAGATTACTGCTAGAGAAACAACTATGATTAGCCCATTAGGACAGTCGGTGGTAGTAAATAAGTTATTTAGGGTTGTTCCCTTAGAAGTTTAGGGGGAAATATTTCTGGCGAATTTGATGAAACTGCCATTTGGCGAGTTTGACCTTATTTTGGGCATGGACTGGTTGGTGAAACACCGTGCGAACTTGGATTGTGCTGCAAAGTAGATGGTGCTAAGAACTTCGGAGGGTAAGGAAGTGATGATGATAGGTGAAAGAAGAAACTATCTGTCTAATGTGGTATCTACTTTAAAGGCAGAAAAGTTAGTGCGAAAGGGGTGTGGAGCGTTCTTAGCCTTTATCAGTGCTTTGGATGCCAAAGAGTTATCGGTAGAAAGTGTTAGAACGGTGAAAGAGTTTTCGGACGTCTTTCCCGAGGAGCTTCCAGGGGTGCCTCCAGATCGGGAGGTAGGGTTTGGCATTGAGTTGTTGCCAGGAACGGCTCCGGTGTCCATTGCCCCTTATAGAATGGCGCCGAAGGAGCTAGCAGAGATTAAAGCTAAAATTCAAGAATTGTTAGATTGAGGATTCATTCGACCAAGTGTGTCACCGTGGGGAGCGCCAATTTTGTTCGTTAAGAAGAAGGATGGGTCGATGCGTATGTGCATCGATTATAGACAATTGAATAAGTTAATGATCAAGAACAAGTATCCGTTACCGAGGATCGATGATCTCTTCGATCAGTTGCGAGGAGCTTCGGTTTTCTCGAAGATAGACTTGAGATCAGGATATCACCAGCTTAAGGTCAAGGAGGCAGATGTTCATAAGACTGCGTTTCGAACTCGTTATGGGCATTACGAGTTCTTGGTGATGTCGTTCGGGTTGACTAATGTACCAGCTGCATTTATGGACATGATGAACCGGGTCTTCCAACCCTATCTAGACCAGTTTGTGGTGGTGTTCATAGATGACATCTTGGTGTACTCAATGACTGAAGAAGAGCATGATTCACATCTACGAGTTGTATTGCAGATACTAAGGGAGAAGCAACTGTATGCCAAATTCAGTAAGTGTGAATTTTGGCTGAAGGAAGTGACCTTTTGGGGGCATGTTGTGTCTGCCAAAGGAATCAGAGTTGATCCCCGGAAGGTCGAAGCTGTGTTGGATTGGAAGCCACCGAAGTCAGTGGCAGAAACTTGGAGTTTTCTAGGTTTGGCTGGGTATTACAGGCGTTTCGTTGAGAGGTTTTCGTTGATTGCTGCACCCCTAACTAAGCTGTTGCGTAAGGGAGTACCGTTTGTGTGGTCAGATAAGCAGCAAGAGAGCTTTGAGAAATTGAAGAAGATTCTGACAGAAGTGTCAGTATTGATTCGACCTGAGGCTGGTAAGGAGTTTATCGTTTATTGTGACGCGTCACACATGGGCTTGGGTTGTGTGCTGATGCAAGGGGAAAGTAGTGGCTTATGCATCTTGTCAATTAAAGCCGCATGAGGTGAACTATCCCACTCATGATTTGGAGTTAGCTGCAGTGGTGTTTGCTCTGTAGATTTGGAGACACTATCTATACGGGGAGAAGTCAATTATCTATACGGATCATAAGAGTCTGAAGTACCTCCTTGCCCAGAAGGAGTTGAACTTAAGACAGAGGAGGTGGATAGAACTGTTGAAAGATTATGACTTCTCAATTGAGTACCATCCAGGAAAGGCTAACGTGGTGGCTGATGTGTTGAGTCGTAAGGTGATATCAGATTTGAGAGCAATGTTCGCTCATCTCAGCCTATATGAAGATGGTAGCCTATTAGCCAAACTTCAAGTGAAGCCTGCATGGGTAAGCCAGATTAAGGAAAAGCAGTTGATAGATGAAGCGTTGGGTTCTCGACTTCAGCAAGTGGAAGGTGGTGAGATAGGGGATTTTGGATTGAATAGTGATGGAGTATTGTGTTTCCGCGAAAGAGTTTGTATGCCCAAGGATTCGGAATTAAGACAAATGATTCTACGTGAGGGGCATAGTAGCCCATATGCTATGCACCCCGAGGGAAACAAAATGTACCGAGACCTCCGTGAGCAATATTGGTGGCCAGGGTTGAAACGGGAAGTTACTGATTTCGTGAGTAAGTGCTTAACATGTCAGGAGGTGAAGGCGGAACATCAATTGCCGTCAGGGTAGCTACAATCGGTGAAAATTCCATTATGGAAATGGGAAAGGATTACGATGGACTTTTTTAGCGGGTTACCCTTAACGCCTACTAAGAAAGATTCCGTATGGGTAATAGTGGATCGGTTGACAGCGCTCATTTCCTACTGTTTCGCATTTAATTATTCATTACAGAAGTTGGCCAAGTTGTATGTAGCAGAGATCGTGAGGTTACATGGGGTACCAGTGTCTATCATATTGGACAGGGATCCGAGGTTTACATCACGGTTTTGGAAGGCTCTACATGAAGCTTTGGGTACAAGGTTAAATTTTAGCAGGGCATTTCATCCTCAGACGGATGGTCAGTCGGAGAGAGTAATCCAGATTCTGGAAGACATGTTACGGGGCTGTGTAATTGACTTCAGGGGTAGTTGGGAAGATTTTCTACCGTTGGCAGAGTTTGCATACAACAACAGCTACCAATCCAGCATCCAGATGGCACCCTACGAGGCATTGTATGGTTGTAGGTGTCGTACCCCTACTTGTTGGACTGAGCTGGGGGAGCGACAGTTGTTGGGTCCTAAGTTGATCTCGAAGATGGAAGAGAAAGTTAAGGTAATTCGGGCACGGTTAAAAGAAGCATTGGATAGACAGAAATCGTACGCGGACCTGAAGCGTAAGGATATAGAATTCGCGGTGGGTGATTAGGTCTTTCTGAAGGTTTCACCTTGGAAAAAGATCTTTAGATTTGGACGGAAGGGCAAGTTAAGCCCTAGATTCATCGGGCCATACCGTGTACTGAAGCGTGTTGGGCCAGTGGCTTATCAGCTGGAGTTACCTCCGGAGTTGAATCAGATACATAGTGTATTCCATGTCTCTATGTTAAGGCGTTATCATTCGGATCCGTCTCATGTTGTACCAGTGGAGGAAGTTGAGTTAAGACCTGACTTGTCTTTTGAAGAGGAGCCAGTACAGATTTTAGATCGAGATGTTAAGGTGCTGAGAAGGAAGTCGGTACCGTTAGTCAAAGTATTATGGCGTAATCACGGATCAGAGGAGGCTACATGGGAGTCTGAGGAGACGATCTGGCAACAGTACCCTCATCTCTTTTAATCAGGTAAATTTCAAAGCCGAAATTTTCTTTAAGGGGGTAGAATTGTAACATCTTGAAATTCAGAATTTTATGTGTTGCATTATACCATGCGATAGGCTAGTTAAAAATATTAATTGTGTATGTTTAAGGGTCCTAAGAAGGCTCGGGGTTGAGTTGGGCCTTAGCTAAATTTTTGTGTTTAAGTACTTTAAGGAGAGAAGGTAAGTGGCATCAAGGTTTAAGGAAATAAGTGTGTATTTTGCTAGCATAAGTGAGCATATGGCAAGGAGGTTATGGCGTCAAGTGGAGAGCTTGGAGGGAAGGGGTTCAAATCCCATCTTTTGCAAATTTTGGATTTATTTTTGTACTCCTATCCCAAGTGTCGGCCATGGTCTTAAATAAGGTAAGGAAGACTTTTTATTTATGGAAAGATGACTAAGGATTATGGTAAGGAGGAAAACAAGGGAAAATGAAGGAAAGAAATCAAAGAAAAGGGATAAGGAAGGGAACATGTTGGCCGAATGCTAGGACTTGCATTGGGGAGGTTTTTTTTGGTCAACATTCATCTTTTGGTAAAGATGATACACGGTTTTGGAGAGGGGGATTGGAGAGCCAAATTTTCTTAGATTCATTTTAGAAGTTTGGTGCATGAGAGGCATTTTCTTTGGTTTGAACATTTTGTGTTTCTTTTCTAATCTTTTTCTTTTGTCTTGCCGAAACACTAAAGTCATTTTGGTACTTTCTTTTCCAATTTCTTTTCCCCTTGTTTTGGCCGAAACCTCCTAGTCCATTTGTTTATCATTCTCCCTTGTTTTGTCGTAACCTTCGATTCATTTGGTTCATCTTCTTTTGATTGTTAACCGAAACTATTTAGCATTCTTTTCTCACCATCCTTTCTTTTCTTTTTGACACTTCTTCAACCATTTCACTATTTTTTTTCTTTCTTTTCTTTCGTTTTGGGCACTCTCTTCTTGACTGAATCGGTAAGTGACCTTATTCTCCTCTTTTTACTTTCATTTTCTTTTCTTTCTAGCCAAATAAGTGTCTATCACTATTCGGTTGTGTATCTTGTTTCTAAACTGAAATGGTGTTTCCTCCTACTCCTTCACATCTTAATCATCCTCTTTTTCGTAGTGTGCTAAGTGGGTGGCCGAATATAATCCTAGCCGATTCAATTCTAGCCTTAAGTCAATCGGAGGAAATCGGATTCAATATCGTTAAAGTAAGGAGTTTCTTTATGGATTATTTGATATCACTCATTATTCGATTAATTGCTAAACAGAATAATAGTTTGGACTAAACGGTTATTATAGGGTCTAAATCGTTCATTCTTATTCACTCGTGGATCCTTCGGAAATGGTGGTAAGCCTACTCCTATCACTAAAACAACTACTTTTTCTAATAGTAGTTTTCTAATCGAGATTTTCCCTATGGAGGCAAGTGGAACCGATTTGAAAGGAAAGGCGTTAGTAGGAGACAAAAGGAGTGGATTTGCTATTCCTACTTCTAAGTTCAAGCGTAGAGCGGTTTCGGCAGTTCGAGATTTCCCACCGGGTTGTGGATCATCATCCGGTGAAAATAGACAAATCGTGGTCGTTCACGATACTAAGGGTAAGCGATTCAATAGATCGTTTGATTTAGATTTAGATTAATAAATCTCGTTTGTTGGATTAATCGAGTGTAATGGTGATTTAGGTGTCGACGATCAAGAAGGATTAATCCTTACTGTGATCAGGTGTGTAATCTCACACCGAAATCCCGTAAATCTGTGATTTATCATCATGTTAGAAAATCGATCGATGTTGCTTAAGAACTTAATAACGGTATTATGGTATAATCGAGTGATTTGCTTAAACATCGTTAATACTAAGATTTGACAAAATCAGAGTTAAATTATAGACTTACGAAAATACCCTCAATGGGCCGTTTTTATCAAAATGCCTTAATGGGGCGAATTGCTAAAATGCCCCTATGGGCCAAATTACGAAAATACCCCTATGGGCTGAATTACGAAAATGCCTCTATGGGCCGAATTGCTAGAATGCTTTAGTGGGTCGAATTACAAAGAACTATAGTTGGCCGATTTACCGTAATAAATTGTTGGATTAATGATTGTTGTACATATATGTGGATATTATGTTTAATTATGTGTGATGCATGTTACATATTGCATGGGTTGGGAAAAATGATGAAGAGAAGTGTAGCCTGGTGGCATTGCTACAAAAATGTTTATTATTTTGTTTCATTATGATTTCGGTGGCATGGCCACAAATAAAATATTATAAATGGCAACACTGCGAATTGGTGTGAGCAGCGGGGTGGGTTGACTTGATCCCCACAGTGTGATTGGTGGTCGGGGTGTGATGGATGGATGGGTTGGGTTGAATACATTGCATATATATATTACTGTTATGTAAATGGGCTTAGACAAGATGATGCTAAATGGGTTCAGGCCCAGTGGACAACGGTAAGGGGATTATACACTGAGTTCTAGTAACTCACCCCTTTTTCCTTAACCCTTGCAGGTAATGCTCAGTGAGGTGGACTTGGGCCATGGATAACTCGGTGGAGGCCATTCTTCAGAAACGGTGTTTTTGAACTTTAGATTTCTATTTCCGTTTATTTTATTACTTTTACTATTTTTGGGTTTTTATGTTGTAATAACGCCTCTGGAATATTTTTATTTTTGCTTTATGTTTTGACGTACTTATTATATTGCTTGAATTGTTTTAAATGGGGATTTTTCTAAAAAATTTAAGTAAAGGTTTTCCAAAATAGATTAACAAATGGATTTCATAACAAACTTTTACAAATATTTTAACTCGAAAATTTTCTTTCGAATTATCAACGATATTTTTAAAAGTCACAGTTTTATAAGATTACTAGTTCAAATTATCGATTTATCAATCAACCTTCGAGATTAGTTGTATTTTATCAAATATTTCAAATCAAACTTTTTTTTCTTGATTATAACAAAATAATACCTATTTTAGTACGAATCAAAAGGATTTTACACGTTTTTCTCATGTGACATGTTAGATCTGGTCATAACGCATTGGCCGGGTTTGGGGTGTTACACCTAAGGGGGGACAGTTGTAACATCCCATTTTCAATTACATCAGAAATGGTGGTTTTGAAACCCCATTTACTAAGGATTGAGTCAGTAAGTTTAAAATTTGATATCTATTGGTCTATTATATTGATTACATGAAATTCTGATTTAGTAATTGGGTTGAGTATGTACTTGATTAGTACCAGAACTAAATCGTATAGAAGGTAAAAGTTAGTTATCCTAGACCTTTAGTAGCTAAAAGGTCTTATAAGGCTATTTTTCCACTTTAGATATTAGTGTAACACCCCAAAATAGGGCTTAGGAGTTTTAGGGGTATTTTAGGAATTTTGGCCTGTATGAGCTCAGAATTTCTTAAGGTTGGTACTCGATAATGTTTTCGACTATTGCATCTTAGTTTTTAAATCAATTTTTGAAAAAGTGTTCCAGAAACCCCTAATTTTAGAGAAAGGACCTATTTGTAACAAAGTCAAAACGGTGAGCATTTATGTGGCAATTTATCAAGTTTATAATATTGAACCTATTTCTACCTTATTAACATGTTTTCACATCAGTTTCTTTTCCCCTCATTGTGCATGCCGCCCCTTACTTTTCCTTTGCTATTTCAATCGATTTTTAATTCCCAAACCACAATACCTTGATTTCCTATCATTCCTAAGTCATTTATCATTATAAATCCCCACTAAAATGACCCAAAACTCCATAGATTTCATAATCTTCTCCAAACGTGGGTTTTTCATATTTACACCAAAACTCATTCATTCTTTCAACAAAGGTAACCATTCATGTATCCATTGGTTTTTAATGTTATTTAGACTATAAAACTGAATTATTAGCCCTCAAATCACATGTTTTAAATGAAAGCCAAAAATCGAGCCATTAATGGTGGATTTCAGGATTTTGAGTCAAAACTTGGTTTCAAAGTGTTTTTCAACTTTTTTTAGCATGATTAGAAGGTTTTTAAACTTATCTTGAAGTTTCGTTAATGATTTCTCATGTTTTAATGAATTTTGTGAAAATTGCCTAAAAGATGTCGAAAAATGTCGATACCATAAATTGAGTAGATTTGTCAGTTTGAAGGTTGCGAATTAGGCATAGATGAATAATTAGATGAACGAAATTGATTTTAGGCAAAAAGGTTGATATAGATCGAGATATAAGTATCTAAAGTTTGTTATGCTAGTAGTTTAAGTTACATGGGAACTTAGCTTAAAGCTTGTGTGTTAGTTGGTTTGAGTGACTTTTGGTTGTTATTTGACTGTGGTTATTGTATGATTTTTGTGTGTAAAGCTTCGGATTCATTAGAGATTGCCACGAGCTAGGGAAGTGTTAGTTGAGCTTTCAGTTTTTCAACAAAAGCATAAAGTGGTGAGTGTATGGAATTGCTACTCATAAACACGAGTCATGTGTTATTTGGGAATTTAGATGTAGCATAAACCCCTACTCTAAGTTCCGTGTGTAAGTTTCCTTGAATCCATAATTATCTTGTGATTTTGTTGTTATTTGTTATGCTTGAAAGGTGGTATGTGGATATAGTGTTTTGCAAAACATGCTATTCGACAGTGATAGTGCATGGATAATCGGTAAGTAATATGGTTGTTTTCTGATATTTTGGCCTTGTGATTTTGGAACCATTGGATATTGTAGGCATGCCATAGGATTGTGAGTACTCACTTATATGTATAGTGGTTTTGGGCATTTTTGGCCTTGGGACATGTTTGAAAGGATAAGGGAATGTGAGCTAAGCACCATTCAACGAGACACGTGAGGGGAAATAAGGAGAGTGTTAGCTTTATGCTTCGCTTTTTGGGACATGTTTGACTCTATGAGTCTAAGTGGTGTAAAGGAGATCCGCGTATCCGATGTGTGATGATAGAGCTCAATATATGTTTCATAAATCAAGTGCCAATTTATCATATTTTATGTAATCATTTAGAATATGTTCTATGCTTGAATGAGTATGTATGAATTGTGAGAATAAACTATTAAACGATGCATGACTTAATACTATATGATGTTAGACTTAAGAATAAGGTACTTTTGAGTAAATGATTGGTTGTGTTGCATGATGTTATGTTTGCGTTGTGGAAATTCATTACACTCACCGAGCTTGTTGAAGTTCACCCACTCATTTCAACATATACAGATTAGTGACGTCACGGTGTGGGTGGTGTGGTTACCGAGGGAGTGATCCAAGGAAGACTGGTTGTTTACCGTAAGTGCTCTATTATTTATATTCGTGTTGAGGAAATAGGCAATGTGGTAGAACTATTTTGGGTTATTGACTTTTAATCTTTTTGATTTGGCTTATAAGATTTTCATGTTATTATTATGATAGAATAATAGATATTGATGTTGGCATGACGATTCTTGTTCGGATGATTGACGTTTTGGACTGTTAAATTTAACCGTTGAAATAAAGTACTTGATGCATGTTACCTAGGAACTATTCGAGATGAATTACTTGCTCTTCTCTGCTTCATTTTTAGCTTCAGAAGCAGAGGTATCGATAGTTAGCTTTGAAAATTGGTACCTCTTTGAATTAAAACGTACAGGAAAACAAAATAAGGATTTGGTATCGATACCTTATCTCAAGAATCAATACTCGAGACTAAAGTATCAATAATTTATAGCAAGTACCGATAAATTTCGATAATTGGGATTTTGTCTAAAAACAGTATGCTCATTTGGTATCATTTTTCCAAGTGGTATCGATACCACTTAAAGAAAATGTCGATACCTTAATGCCAATATCGATACCTACGGACATTTTTCTGAATTTTTGCTAAATGGCCCTTATACATGTTTCTAATTGTATGTAAGACCGATTAACAAATGATTTGCATGTAATAATGAAAGTTAACTGATTGGATGACTTAAAACCTATACGAAGAATAAAATGATGGACGTTTTGTTTACAATGTGCTTTCTACTTGATGTATGTGACATGAGACAGTGGTGTGACATCCCGTATTCAAGCTTGGGGACCAAGCCAGGTATAGGGTGTTACAAGTAGTGGACGGTTGATGTAAGGTTTAAAGCAAACACATGTAAGATTAGATGAACACTTGTTAAAATGTTAATTATGTAATAGTTTGAAAATTGTTTTAGTGGGTATTTAAGTGGAAAGAAAGAGAATCTCATCTTCTCCACCGAAATCTCACCTTAGTTGGAAGAAAGAAAAGCTTTAAGAATTTCTTCGGGTTTTCACTTTGCATGGTAAGCTATTTCAAGCCTGTTCAATATGGATTTTGTGATTTTGAGATTGTTATGTTTCATTCTAGCTAACTGTGATGTTTATTTCTAAAATAGTTAAAGGTTTCATGAGATTACCATTATTGAATGCTTGAAGTATTGAAGAGTGTTTTGATAAGAAGTTTAGATATGAAAAAGGCTTTACGTAGTAAATTATAAATGTCTAAAACTGGTTTCAACACATTGTAAGCTGATGTATAGTGTTTAGAATTTTAAATGATAGGATCAAACTAACTTGTAGATATATACAATGAGTTGATGAATGATATCTGGTTAATATGAATTTAATTAAATTGTGCTATAGATTAAGATTTGAATCCGTTAAGAGAAGACCATGGAAAAGGGAAGGTTGTTGAGTAGACTTCATTATTGTGTGTTACCATTCTGCTAGGTAAGCTCATACAATAGGAACATTATTTCCTAAATATATAAATAAAATATGCTAAGTAGATGTAGTTGCTAAATATATAGAGAGAGAGGTGAGAATACTAAAACATGTTATGAAAGAATGCAATTGAAATTACAAAATGACAGTGTCCCAGTGAACTTAGTAAAAGATTCATACACATGGCTAAACGTTACTTCCTGATGATTCTGAGATCCAACATTTTTTGCTTACTCGAAGATGCATGTGGCATAGATTTAGCCTGGACTGGTAATCTCATGTCATTTTAAAGGTTTAGTCTGGATTGGTTACCTTACATGTATATAAATCTGACAAGGCTTCCATTGTGTCAATAAAGGTTTAGCCCGGACGGGTAACTTGACACATATGTATGTGATTAGCTCGAATAAGTCTCTGATGTGAAGTGTACATTTTTTTGAACTCTTTTACGACGCTCATCGAGTAATGTAAAGCTTGTGAAATGTGAAATTTGGAAGTTAAGAAATGAGGGGAAATGAAAGAATTAATTATTATAATTGAAGTCTACGTTAACAAAAGGTTTGAAATGGAGCTGACAGGAGGAGTGTCATTATATTATGATGTTATTCGATACATTATGTATAAAGGAATATATGCATCTATCTTGTTGGCGAATTGTGTTGGCAGAAAGGTAAACTATATTTGCGTACACGTTACAATTCGTTACACATACTACAGAACTCGTACACCCAACGCACCAGTTTTCAGTTCCTTATCTATTCAAACTCAGGCTTTTACTTACATCAAAGTGTACGAGTCATGCATACATAGTCCGCCATCCACTCAGGATTTAGCTTTGTCACACTATGAATATCACAAGTGAATAAATCCATAAACTGATTCAGGATCTATTCTGCTTGGGTCCTATCCGATATACTGTCAGTCTAGTCAGTCATATCTATGTCTTTATCTTTTGGGAGTCATCCGCTCCGATGCCCAAGACAAAACATCTCTCCAATTAGACTTGATAGACGAATTATTAGTCTTTCAATCGGTTTGCTCATCTCCGATTAAACTAAAGACATGTTTGGGTTTGCATACTAATATAAGTTGTATTTCTGTAGTACGATCCAACCATGTAATATCAATTAATATTAGTTAAACATTAGACAACCAGTGAGCAATGTTTGTTTCTATTTTGCTTTGCGTGCAAAAACCATGTGAGGACAATAGACAAAGTATTAATGTAATTCATAAATACTTTTATTAACTAATTTGCTCGAAAAATTACAACTGTACTTAAATGAAAATATTACACTTAGGGCACCAGAACCAACACTATGAACATTCGCAGGATTTGAACTTTGAGGACTAGGGAGTTCTGGGGAAGGCACAATAGGGATGGAGGTTGCGGAGCCACAGGTTTAGCCTACATAAATTGGTTAAACCACTCATTCATCATCTGGAAAGAATGCACTTCGCTCCTCACTTATAGGCATCTAAGAAACAGGAATACTATGACTTGTTCCTTGATTGGAAGCCAGAACTTTGCTGTCTACCTCATCAGGTACATCACGATTAGACTCGGCCAACATGGTATATCTATATGAAAATTAGGGTCAAATCAGATCAAAAGCATCACATTGTCACAAGTTATCATGACATGTATTTCGAGACTCAACACACGCTACATTCAGTCCTAGAATCGAATAAACCATAGCTCTTATACCACTAAATGTAACACCCTCACCCGGCCTGGTCGCCGGATTCGAGTTACGAGATGCTACCACAGTTACCAAAATAGATCACTTTCAAATCATGATTCAAAATTCAAATGCATATTAATTTATGTCATAATATTAAGTATAATGTGAAATACAAACAAACCAAGTCTAATCGAGCTTACGAAAGCTCTAAAGTTGACCCAAGCATGAAAAAGGACCATATTGAAAACTTTTCAAAATCTGAGTAAAAAGTATTGATACCAAAATTCAGTATTGATACCGCTTTGGCATTCTGCCAAATTTCAAAATCTGAAACAAGTCATTTTGTATCGATATCATTTTTTAAATATTGATACCTATCATCAATGATCGATACTTTATACTGGTATCGATACCAAATTAGAATTTCTAAATGTAACACCCCTAACCCCTCTCCGTCATTGGATTAGGGTCACGAGCATTACTAACAAATCAAACAATTAATTCTATCATAATCAACATATAAACTAACTAATAACATTATAGTATGCAGGGGCAGGTCACGATAATCTAATACTTTCATGCTAGATTCTTATACATTCGAATAATAAATTATGCTATGCATTTCTAAACTTGGTCTTCCACTGTTTACACTCTTATCACTATTTATACATTGCTAAACTTAGTCTTCCACTGTCTACACTCTTATCACTATTTATCCCTTCTAGAATGTCAGAATTCAGATACATATAAGACTATTCCAATTATTAGCATCAGAGTATTAGTCTGTACTCCGTCTACGATTATATTTTTAATTTATCTTCGATGATGTTAGTGGAATGCACTTAATTTAGGTTTGCTAATCCACCCCAATTCAGAGTAAAAGTTACTTTTAAAGCCTCTATTACGAGTCTTCGAGACCCTTTAAAAATAGGCAGGGACTAAGTTAAAACAATTTTGGAAGTTTAGGAAATAATTACAAAAAAATTTATTTCAAGGGTCACACACCCGTGTGGCCAAGTCCTGTAACTCTCTGACTTGGGTCACACGCTCATGTGTGTTGCCCATTTGTGACACACGCCTGTGTGGCCAGGCCGTGTGCACCCAAAAGTACCTTAAAACTCAAGTTTACCAATTCTTACTTACTTGGGCACTAAGCAACTCAATTACCAATCATTTAACATATTCAAAACATGATTAAACATGCCTAAAATACACCAAATTCATCACCTAATATGCCTCACCAATGTACCCTCATTGGTACCACATTTTATATGTTCAAATACATCAACAACACATCGAACATTCAAGACTTTCATTCATATCACACTTACCGTATTTGAACTAACTTTCAAACTTCTAAAGTTACCAAATATGAAGCTAAGCACATACCAATCATTATGCTAAGCAACCAAACTTTAAACTATCACATACACAAAATATAAACTAGGCTAGCATACCAACATAGCCTCAACCACAACCATATACACATTTAACCATCATTTCACTAGCAACTAAGTTAACAACTTCTTATAAACGAAATCAACAAAACACTCCTTAGGTACATGCCATTACAAAATGAAATATCACCACATTTGAGCTCGGGATTTGTGATTTGATGCTGAGTCGACAATAATTCGAACAGTAACTAGCTTGCGCACGGAAAAAAAACCGCACGCTGAGTAAAACTCAATGGTATTTCTATAATCTGAATAACATAAACTTGATGTAAGTATTTAAAATGCAAAATGCAACAAGTAAGCTATGTTCATGTGTTTTATTTAACATTTGAATACATCATCTCATGCAATGGCATGATTCATATCTTTGATCAATACTTGAATTCATTCAAGTTTCACATCTCAATTCATCATTTCATATCTCATTTCTCATCTCGTAATCATTTCTCATATTTGCAATTTCAATATTTTCTTATCTCATATTCATTTCTCATCTTTGCCATTTCAATATTTTCTCATCTCATTTTCATTTCTCATCTTTGTCATTTCAATATCAATCACATAAATTACTATTTTACTTTCCCTATTAACATGACACGGACTTGGACGGATACACGGATCCAACCAACATACCAGTTTGGCACCCAATGCCTCATCGGATAAATCTGAAGTAATAACTGCGCCCAACGCTATATAAGTTGACACTCATTGTCTCATCGGTTAAATCGAAGCAAATTGGCACCCAATGCCTCATCGACTCGAGGTCGAAGTAATCCTTGAACTTTTTGTAACACCCCTAACCCAAATTCATCGCCGAAACAGGGTTATAGAGCATTTCTAGAGATTTCAAATAAAATGGATAAAAATTTCAAACATTTCATAAAATAATAATAATCACATCAAAACCTATCAACATTATAAATATTGTCCCTTATACGAGCCTTCGAGGCCCTAAATACGTGTTAGAAACAAGTCAGAACTAAATCGAAAACTCATTGAATTTTTCAAAAAACATTGAAAATTTTCAAAGCTACAGAGGTCACACGGCCGTGTGGCCAGGCTGTGTGACTCACACGGTCAAGAGACATGCCCGTGTCTCAGGCTGTGTGGGCATTCGAAATATGGACACACGGCCGTGTCCCAGCCCGTGTCCGTGCCCGTGTAACTCACTGACTTGGGCCACACGGCCAAGCCATACGCCCATGTGCTAGGCCGTGTACCCTTCAAAGTAACCTCACACGCCCATGTGCCAGGCCGTGTGCTAGGTCGTGTAATAGCCTGACTTGCAACCCTTTGAAAGCTACAGGGGACACACGGCCGTGTCACCTGGCCGTGTGTCACACACGGCTGAGACACACGCCCGTGTCTCTGCTCGTGTGGACGAAAATAGCCCATTTTACAAGCCATATTTCTCACCAAATTTGGTATGTACCTACACCCAACAATGCACATATACACAAGCTATAATAAGGCATCCAAAACAAGCATAATCAAGCCTTATACAAATGGTATGATCACATACAACCAATATGCCCTTAGGCACCTCAAATAACACTTTATACACATGACTAATCATGTGTTCAATATAACCAATTGTTCAACTTACATATAAGCATACTTGCACCAAAACTTACCATGTACATCACTTAACAAAACATACCATTTGGTACCAAAACTCCAATCTACAACTAGCATCAAATGACCATGTAAATCATTTGCACCAAAGCACCAATTTACCACAATTACGTCCTATCACAAAGAACATATTCAATATGTATAATCATGCCACAATTTTCATCTCCCATAATTCAACCATACTAAGTTATTCATCAACCATTAGAGAGAAAATATTTACATACCATATACTAGACTTATTCTATCATCAAAATGCCAAAACACAAGCCAAACAAATGGCCAAAATATCAACAAAGCATATAGGCCAACATTAGACAAAATAACCTATACATGCCATTATAACCAAACTTAAACCAACTGAAAGTACCGAGTGAGCCGATGGATAGTGTGATATAGCTCCGACAAGCTTCCAACTCGAACGAGCTTTTGATTCACTAAAAACACAGAAAATACACAAAGTAAGCATTTAAGCTTAGTAAGTTCGTATAACTTAGAATCTAACTTACCATTTAATCAAGTAATAGGCAAGTACAAAGCATATCCCAACACATTTTGGCCAAATGCCTAAGCACATATACACCAACCATGTTAGCCATGTAAATCCATATATATGAACCAATAATCATGGATGAGCTCAACAATTAAACAAATTACATATACATATATCATCCATTTCATATATCTATGTATCATGTAAAATCATTTCCATGTACTTCATGTAAATACATGTAATAGTTCGTATCGAACTCTTATCATCTCATAACTGAACATTGCCCGTTGAACCATTTAGAATATCGTCGGATACTCGGGATAGCTCACACATAGTGTGCTAAACTGTAATCTGTTAATTCCTGTACATGTATGCTCATACGAGCTATGAATAGGTATGCTCTTAGAACGACAGAAATGTGCAAGTGTACACAATCGCAACAAGTAATAAAGTGACAAGTAAATGTCGAGTTATCGTACCCACAGGGACTGTGAAAAGAATTATTTATAAATGTAATTTTAAAAACACTTTGGTGAAGAAAAATATTTTGAATGGAAGAAGTGATTAAAAACTAGGATTTAACAAAGTAAAAAAAATAAAAATAAAATAAAAGTTCCCATGCACGATTTCAAAAGATGATTTTAATCAAGATGACATAATTGTGTTAGATTAACTGAATTTCTTAACTTAGAATTATTAAACTCATGTTCATGTTGTTACAAATAAATTCACGGAAACTTGGTAATTTGCTAACTTATGAACATACTTACCTACCAAAATGCATTTATCTCTTGACTATATCTCTATGTCAATTCAACCGATTAAACAAATTCTAATAAGCAAATGTGTTAATGCACATACATACTTATGAAATTAAAATAATCTCTTGTACATATTTCTATGCCAATTCAAACAATTAATTTAATCTCATAAGCACATAAAAGATTACGTGAGGTAACAATGTATTTCTACCTTGAAACAATTTAATCACAATAATCTTGCAAGTTATGCAAGGCTAATGTATCGCTAGATACCGTTGCTAATTTAACCCTCAGCTACCTTAGATGATTAAACATGCACTGATGAAGTATCGTGTCAATTAATTACAATTTCAATCTGTTTAAATAATTAATTCATTAGTTACCTTACCATTGTAATGCAAGAATAACTTAGTCATGGTTTTACTTAATCAAACATCTTACCGAGGCCTATAACAACACAAACACAATTTTAATAAGTTAAGTAGATGAAATGCAATCAACCTAGCACAAATTAAATTTAAGCCATATTAATTAAATTAAACATATCAACATCACAAATATTCATAGACATGTTCATCATAACAACAACAAAAATAAAAGGATAGGGACTAAGAATCAAATTAGGTGTTTTCTCCGTGGCTTGACTAGTTTGCTCCGCTCCTCCTTCTCCTCTTGTTCTTGTCGAACTGAGGCTTCTACAAACACTTGAATTGTAACACCCCAAACCCGGCCTAGACGTTATGGCCGAATCTGGCGATATCACATTGAAGTGTTTTTCAAAAACATAGTTTCACTGGAAAACCCGTTCTATGTTTAATGAAAATTTCAGGGTATCCCGTTCATTTAAAACTCAAGTTGTTTTTAGCAGAATGTTGATCATATTAGTTTGTTACTATACTTTAAAACAATGTTTGATGCGGAAGCTTTTATAGTATATTACAAAAACGTGGTGTTTTGAAAAGCATTTATCTTTTGAGAATCCGTGTCCTACTACTCTCAGATATGAATTAAGCTAAGTAAAATCCCAAATTAAAAGTTAAAAATTTAAAGAGGCCTTATTACAAAAACAAGTACCCAAATTAAATTTCTTATAAATAAAAAGTCAAATATAGAAGCAGGTACGGTTGTGTGGCCACCTCCGAATCAATCACAGCTCCGATCCGTCCAAGACTGGGGATTACCTGTACAGGTAAACAGAGGGGTGAGTTTACAAAAACTCAGTGTGTAACCCCATATAAGCAATTAGCCAATCATGCCGTAGGCAGAAATCTGATCTTGGCCTAGGCCCAAATCAATAATGATTCGATTCGGTTGGGGCCTTGGCCCATTCTGAGATCGAGATCGGTGTGGGCCTTAGCCCATTTCAATGCGATAAGAATAGCAGTTTAGGCATGCAATCAGAAATCCTACCCAACCAGCCTCTACACTCCACTCCGTCCAGCCCTACACTCTATGTAGGGATAAAATCAACCCACCCATCCCTACACTCCAAAAATTAGCACCGGTTTTGGCACTAAATAGTATTTGCAAAGATGGCTACGAAGACAAAGACACTTCCTCCAATCATAATAATCCCATCCCCATGCAACATATCACACATGTATGCAACATATATATCGTGGCATGCTTATTTACAGTAATACATAACATAAGCCATACAGTCATTTCATATCATAGGGGTATAACAGTCAGTTCATCAGTTTGGGGTCTAGGTAAACTTACCCACCCATCAGTAGGTCCACAGTCGTCTCAGGCGACCCGTGCAACCTTAATGGTCAAACAGTGAAAATGGGCCCAAGGCCCATAATGCGGGCCCATGTGGGCCCATACGCCCGTGTGGCCCACATAGCCCAGAATTTGTCTCGAGCATGTAAATTACACAGCTTGGCCCAATATTCTCCACACGTTCGTGTGGTTTACCCGTGTGAGGCCCACAAGCCTGTTGGGCCCACACGGCCCATTTCGACCCAACATGGCCCAAAACGGCCTAAGACCATGAAATCGCTCATGGTGGCCTCAATAGTCACACGCCCACGTTTATGCGTTCAGATTACCACACGAGCGAGTGCACGCTCGTGTAGCGTCAATTGTCATATTTTTCGGCTTTTGTCATTTTACAATTTGGGCAGTGTTTACACACCTCTTTGCGAAAACGTGCAAATAACTCGCGAGCACCAAACTTGCCTTGATTCAACAAATATGGCTTAATCCTCTTAGACCGCTGACGAGGGCTGATTACAAACTCCTTGACAAATATCTGCGTTACAAGCAGATTTTATTAAACAGAATTGTTTATACACATGGCTTAAATCAACATGTGACAATTTACAGAACCACCGAACCCAAAAGTAGGGGAAAGAGCGTTCGGCCTACACCCACGCATGCAAGACAAAATACTCAGACTGAACATGTTGATTAAGAATATAGTTACCTTCGATCGAGTGATGAGAGAAAGGTTTCGAACACCTAAATACTACTTGCAAACTCCTTCACTCCTCGAGAAGTTCTAAAAACTGAAAGAAACACCACACATAAGGGAAAGAAGCCGAGATTTGGAAATAAGAGAAAAGAGTATTCGGCTTTAAATAGTGAGAAAGGGGAGACTTGATACAATTTAAGAGAAAACAAGAAGGAGTCAACTGCTCTTACCAATTTGTCAGAGAATAATCGCTAAACCGAAGACAAAATAGCGAAAGAAGGATGAAGTATTCCGCCTGGGTACCAACTAAAGAGAGATGATAAGAGAAAACGGTTTAAGGGAGAAAAGAGAAGAAAAATATTAGAATATTCGGCCACAAAAGAAAAATAAGGAGAAACAGAATCTGTTAACAAAAGGATCAAAAGAGGGGAAGAAGGTATAATCGGCCAACAACGGAATCAATGGGGAAAAGAAACGAAAAAGAGGCAATCGAAAGAGGAAGTGTTCGGCCAAAGAAATGGTTGTCAAAGACGAAAGCGGTGAAATAGAAGAATACTTGAATGCAACCCCTACCACATTTGGCCTTCAAGAAAAAAGAGAGAGAGAAAAACACAAACACAAAGGCAAAACCGGAAATGAGGAGCCTACCACTCTGGCCGAATTCTTGAGTGCCCAAAGTCCAATTTCGGCACAACACTCCCTCTCCTCTCACTTCCCTTGATTTTCTCCAAAAATCCCTCCTCAAATCTCTCCACCCGACCACAGCTCTCCCCAACTACCCAATTTGAATTCTACTCAACCACTTCAGTGTTTTAGTCAACCCACAACACCTCCCACGGCACAGCTACAAAATAAATACTCCACTACCCCCACCAAGATTCGAACATCAGTCCTCTGGCATAGGTAACACGCCACTTACCCCCTAGACCAGTAGACTCTTTATGTATTGCTTTACCCACAATAATTTAAAAGCATACTAACTATAGGCAAGGGTTTATTCCTTAAAAAGAAAACTATTTGCACATGCCCAGGCTTGAACCGAAGACTTCTCAGACACTCCCAAACACACCCAAATCACTTAACCCCTGAGACAGGCAGATATTTGTGTTACAAACATACAAAAATAAATACTTAGATTTTGGGGCGTTACAACTCTACTCCTCTAAAAGAAAATTTCAGCCTCAAAATTTACCTGATCAAAACAGATGAGGGTATTGTTGACGCTTCGCCTCTTTGGGTTCCCGCGTGGCCTCCTCTGAGCTGTGATTGTACCAAAGTACCTTAATCAGTGGGATAGACTTCTTCCTCAAAACTTTCACATCATGATCTAAAATCTGAACCGGTTCCTCCTCAAAAGTCAGGTCCGGTCTAACCTCAATCTCCTCAGTCGAAATCATATGTGTGGGATTAGAGCGATAACGCCTCAGCATAGAAACGTGGAACACATCATGAATCTGATTCAACTCTGGAGGTAACTCAAGTTGATAGGCAACCGGTCCCACACGTTTCAGTATGCGATAAGGCCCAATAAACCTAGGGCTCAACTTGCCCTTCCGTCCAAATCTCAGTACCTTCTCCCATGGCGAGTCCTTAAGAAAAACGAAGTCCCCCACAGAATACTCAATCTTCTTGCGCTTCAAATCCGCATACGACTTTTGTCTGTCAGATGCCGCCTTCAATCGATCCCGAATTAATCTAACTTTGTCCTCGGTATCAGAAACTTATTCGGGGCCCAAAACACGCCGCTCGCCCAACTCAGTCCAACACGAAGGAGTACGACACCTACGGCCATATAATGCCTCGTAGGGTGCCATCTGTATGCTAGACTGGTAGCTATTGTTATATGCAAACTCTGCCAATGGCAAATAGTCTTCCCAACAGCCTCAGAAATCCATTACACAACTCCTTAACATATCCTCCAGTATTTGAATCACCCTCTCTGATTGACCATCTATCTGAGGATGAAATGCGATCTTGAAGTCCAATCTTGTACCCAAAGCCTCGTGTAACTTCTTCCAGAACTGAGACGTGAAGCGAGGATCTCTATCTAATATTATGAAAATCGGTACCCCATGCAGTCTCACTATCTCAGCCACATACAGTTTAGCGACTTACGCAAAGAAGTGTCGATCTGACCCGGTATGAAATGGGTGACTTGGTCAACCGATCCACGATGACCCATACCGCATCCTTCTTAGTAGGCGTTAGGGGCAGCCCACTAACGAAGTCCATAGTTACTCTCTCCCACTTCCAAAGTGGAATTTTAACTGGCTGAAGCAACCCTGAAGGAAATTGATGTTCAGCCTTAATCTGCTGGCAAGTCAGACACTTACTCACAAAGTTGGTAACTTCACGCTTAAGACCTAGCCACCAATATAACTCACGAAGGTCTCGGTACATTTTATTCTCGCCGGGATGCATAGCGTAAAGACTACTATGCGCCTCTCGCAGTATAGACTGCCTCAAGTCAGTATCCCTTGGTACGCAGACTCTCCCACGGAAACACAGTACCCCTTCGCTATTCAGTCCAAAATCTGAAGTTTCCCCACTCTCAATCTGTCAGAATCGTGGACCCAAAGACCCATCCTCCAACTGTTTACCCTTAATCTGTTCAATCCACGACGGTTTAACTTGAAGTTCGGCCAACAAACTACCATCATCAAATAAGCTGAGACGAGCAAACATCACCCTCAGATCCGCCATATCCCTACAGCTTAGTGCGTCAGCCACCACATTGGCCTTACTAGGATGGTATTCAATCGAACAGTCATAATCCTTAAGCAGCTCAATCCATCTACGCTGCCTAAGATTTAGCTCATTCTGAGTGAGGAGGTATTTGAGGCTCTTGTGATCTGTGTAAATGATACACTTTTCACCGTACAGGTAATGCCTCTAGATTTTCAGTACCACCCGTTTAGTAGCACAATCCAAATTCACTTGATGCTTAACCAGCCAATCCATGCCCAGTATTAAGTCAAATTCTCCAAAAGGAAGTTCCATTAAATCTGCCAAAAAGATGGTTCCTTGAACCTCCAAAGGTACATCTCTGAACAATTTGTTAACCTTAACTGACTGCCCCAGAGGACACAACACAGTAACCTCACTCACAGTGGTTTCAACCATTATACCCAATGTCTCAGACACCGAGCATGCTATATAAGAATATGTAGACCCAACATTAATCAGTGCAGTATAAGGTACATTATAGATAAAGAACGTACCAGCAATAACATCTGGAGCGTCTCCGTCCTCTCGGTGACGTGCAGAATAAACCAGAGCTGGCTGCCTCGCCTCAGTATGACCAGCACCTCTACCCAGTGCTCTACGACCACGGCCCATACCATTTCCACCTCTGGCCTGACCACGGCCTCTCAGTGGCTGAACAGTACCCTGACCTGTAACTTGCATCTGCTCGGGCCCCCGTGGACAATCTCTGATACGGTGCTCTAATGATCCGCACCTCAAACATGCCCCAATCTTTTTCCAGCACTCGCCCTGATGGCGTCTACCACAGTCAACACATGGCTGCTGTAACACCCCAAACCCAGCCTAGAAGTTAGGCCCGAGTCTAGAATGTCACATTAAAGGCACACTCCAAAACGATTTTATAATTTAACAATTTAAGGCCCAAAAGCCCAAAACCCTTGTTACTTGTTAAGTTAAGAGGAAAAGCCCACATTTTAGGAAAATGTTCATATGTTAAGTTATTTCAAAAACCACGTTAACTTTAATAATTTTATGAAATTTATTAAACGGATAGTTGAAACAATAATAATAATAATAAACCCAATATCTAAAGTCATTTAGGAGTTACATGGCCTTATTACAATCCAATGAAAAAAAACAAAGTATTAAAAACAGATTCATTTGAACAAAATAAATATTTGATCAGCTTGTAGTGTGGCCATCTCCGAGTCCTCTCCCATGTTGAGCCGTCTATTCACGATTACCTGAAACATTAAATTAAAGGGTGTGAGTTTCGAAACTCAGTGTGTACAAACCATGGCAATCAAATCACAAACAAATATTCACATTGGACCTAAGCCCTATCAAAATCGGTGGTATTGGGCCTTAGCCCACCATGACCTCATATCACATCATATTGTATCATATACAAACAAGTTAATGCAAAACCCATCCCAATAATCCATCCGCTACACACACCATTTCCCTTCCAACCAATACACACCTGTGGGGATTTCTAAATCAACCCATCGATCCTCTACACACCAAAGGTAGCCCGGTTGCGGTACTACCTAACGTTGCAGCAAAGTTGCTAATCATATAATGGGCTTAAAGCCACCGGTGGATCCATGGCCATGCGACTATGCGATCCTCAAATCTTTCTCCGTACCATAATTCCCACCCATATGCATCCTAAACAGAATATCGTATGAATGTAACACACATTTTCACACATTCGGCACCTAGGGGTATTTTAGTCATTTCACTACCTAGGGGTATTTTCGTAATTCTACCCTACAGGGGTATTTTGGTAATTTGGAAAGATAGGGGTATCTTGGTAATTTTAAAAAATAGGGGTGTTTTGGTACTTTTGCAAAATAGGTGTATTTTGGTACTTTTGCAAAACAAAAGGGTTTTTTAGTAATTTAACAAATCTAAGGATATTTTGGTAATTTTCAAATCAGGGTATTTTATCCCTCTCAGGTTTTAGTTATGAACTTTGGCCCATCAACAAGTCCTCGCGGTTAAAGTGAACAAACACTATGCACCGGTAGGATCTCGAGAAAGAGGAGGTGGGTCACTAGGACCGCTTAAGTACCAAGCTCTCACTAGATCCAATCCTAGACATGCATATGTCGGTTACCACACTCTAACTAATCGACTTGTCCACAGACATGTTTGCTTATTAGGTTAAGTCTTATGTGATTTAAGAGTTGTTCAGAACTAGGCCTAAAGTCCATTAAACCCTAGCATACTTGTCTACGTCCCCCATAAAGCCCATATTACATCCTTACGGCCCATTAGGCCCAAATCTCATTCATATGGCCTACTAGGCCCAGAACAATTCCAAATCATGTAACATATGTGACTAAATTAATACGTATGACCAAACCAACCAATTTCATCAAACTTAGCCTCAGGGCCCACCGGGCCCGTTTAGCAACTTTCAGCTTTTCGGCTTTTCAGCATTGCCGATATCGTGTGTGTAGTGTTTGTACACACCTGGTTACTGCGACGTGCTATCCTATCCCTAGCCTTGATCCTACAACCAACCAACCTTCAATCAACCACTCATACTTAATCAAAAATATTTACTCAAAAGCCGAAACTTTACCGTAACCTTACCGTGTGCCACCGGGTTCTAATAGCCCTTCCTTAGCTACTATTTGCGAATATCCCCTAGATCTGTACCCAAACATATATCATCAAAATCAAGTGACTCATATTCCACATAAGTCACCTCTATAAGCCATACTTACATTCGACCATCCACTAATCCATAACTGAGACGAGAACACTTACCACTTTGCTAACGATCCTTACCACGCTTGCGATCTTTGAACCCTACCCTTGTTATTACAAGGTTAACGACAAGGAGAGGTTAGATAGCCCTTCGGCTTTTAACAAAACACACTAAGGAATTTGACTGAGTACTTACCGAAACCCTCCTTTGATCCTGCGGCCTAGATAGCTATTGAACAAGATCCGGCTTTTAAACTTGACTAAGAGTAGATAACAACCGATTTGTGATGGAAGAAAAACAACAAGGAATCGACAAAAAGATAGGGCTATTCGATTATAAGGGAGTATCCGGCTTTCAGAAAAAGAAGAAGAATGCAACACCAATAGGGATTTCGACAAAAAGGAATGATGGTTTTTCGGCAATGGAAGAAACAAAATGATGGGGAGAAAAGAAAAGATCAAATGTGCTTGCGTGAGGGTAACTACAGGATATTCGGTCAAGAAAAGGAAGACTGACCTATTTGCAAAACTCTCCAAATGTCGAAAGCCGCAATGAAAATTCGTAATACCCCTTAAAAGACCCAAAAACGACACTCATTTACCCTCCTAAAACCGAATTTAAACACTTCCCACTTCCCACTTCCCAAAACGGCACCAACTCTTCACACTTCTTAGCTCCTAACTTTTCTCCCTGATAACCCCTCAATCTCATCCTAAATTTTCTTTAAGATAAGCTCCTTTATCCCTTCCTTAATTTTCTCTTATGAACACTTCATTCAGAGTTCACATCCAACGCCACTACTAACCATCTAGAAGGAAAAAATTAAATCCTCAACAAAATACCACACCACTACTCGAACCTTTGACTCCCTTGCCTGCTAATGACGCCACCTCCCTGCTCCCTAAGTGGCGCCACTTTGCCACTATACCACAAGCTCTTTTGTGTCATTTTTCTTCTTCATTTATTTAAAAGGCCTACTAACTAAAGTCACAGTTCCCTTGGGCTAAAACCAAAATTTTTCCTATACCCTAACTCGATCCCAGGACATCTCCAACACCCCTAGACACTCCAAATTCATTAACCCTCAAAGCCCACATGCCAAATGTAATTTTCTCGCTCACTTAAAAATTTTCTGAAATCCAAAGCCCAAAGCCCAATTCTTCTTGGCCCAAATTTGGGGCGTTACAATTCTACCCCCTTAAAGAAATTTTGTCCTCGAAATTTTCAACTAACTACTAATCACACCGCTCAAGTCACACCACTATTCTTTCACTGCGCACTCTGATTTTAATAACACTAACACACTTCAACGTTGGGCATATGGCCCGATGCCAACGATCCAACCCTAACATTTCCACAGCCTCTGCCGCGACTCCTTGCCCCTCTTCCAGCGCTCATTGTTGATTCTAGTATTATCAGAATTAGAATTTTTTTTATGAATTTAGTACATAGTTTCACTATTTAAAGCACATGTTTTATGCAAGTAACAATTTAAAAGTTGTTTTGCAGTCGAAGATCCATTACAGGCTTAAGTTTCCGACGGGCTTTAGTCTCTAAGAACCTATTGTTTAAAGTAGCTCAATATCTAAATACAGTTCAGTAATTTAAATGTAGTACAGAAAACTTACTTGGCTCGACGTCGAGGGCTCGGTGAACCACACTTCAAAAATCCTGCAAAAAAAATTTAATCTACTAGTTTTAAAAACCAAAATCTAATGCCCATTTCACAGCCCGAGCTTTGCAACTGGGCTCTGATACAACTAAATGTAACACCCCAAACCTAGCCTAGAAGTTAGGCCCGAGTCCGGAATGTCACATTAAAGGCACACTCCAAAACAATTTTATAATTTAACAATTTAAGGCCCAAAAGCCCAAAACCCTTGTTACTTGTTAAGTTAAGAGGAAAAGCCCACATTTTAGGAAAACGTTCATATGTTAAGTTATTTCGGAAACCACATTAACTTTAATAATTTTATGAAATTTATTAAGAGGATAGTTGAAACAATAATAATAATAATAAACCCAATATCTAAAGTCAATTAGGAGTTACATGGCCTTATTACAATCCAATGAAAAAAAACAAAGTATTAAAAACAGATTCATTTGAACAAATTAAAACATTTGATCAGCTTGTAGTGTGGCCATCTCCGAGTCCTCTCCCACGTCGAGCCATCTATTCAGGATTACCTGAAACATTAAACTAAAGGGTGTGAGTTTTGAAACTCAGTGTGTACAACCCTTGGCAATCAAATCACATACAAATATTCACATTGGGCCTAAGCCCTATCAAAATCGGTGGTCTTGGGCCTTAGCCCACCATGACCTCATATCACATCATATTGTATCATATACAAACAAGTTAATGCAAAACCCATCCCAATAATCCATCCGCTACACACACAATTTCCCTTCCAACCATTACACACCTATGGGGATTTTGAAATCAACCCACCCATCCTCTACACACCAAAGGTAGCCCGGTTGCGGTACTACCTAACATTGCAGCAAAGCTACTAATCATATAAAGGGCTTAAAGCCACCGGTGGATCCGTGGCCATGCGACTATGCGATCCTCAAATCTTCCTCCGTACCATAATTCCCACCCATATGCATCCTAAACAGAATATCGTATGAATGCAACACACATTTTCACAAATTCGGCACCTAGGGGTATTTTAGTCATTTCACTACCCAGGGGTATTTTCGTAATTCTACCATACAGGAGAATTTTGGTAATTTGGCAAGATAGGGGTATCTTGGTAATTTTGAAAAATAGGGGTGTTTTGGTACTTTTGCAAAATAGGGGTATTTTGGTACTTTTGCAAAACAAAGGGGTATTTTAGTAATTTAACAAATCTAAGGATATTTTGGTAATTTTTGAATCAGGGGTATTTTATCCCTCTCGGGTTTTAGTTATGAACTTTGGCCCATCAACAAGTCCTCGCGGTTAAAGTGAACAAACACAATGTACCAGGTAGGATCTCAGAAAAGAGGAGGTGGGTCACTAGGACCGCTTAAGTACCAAGCTCTCACTAGATCCAATCCTAGACATGCATATGTCGGTTACCACACTCTAACTAATCGACTTGTCCACAGACATGTTTGATTATTAGGTTAAGTCTTATGTGATTTAAGAGTTGTTCAGAACTAGGCCTAAAGTCCATTAAACCTTAGCATACTTGTCTACGTCCCCCATAAAGCCCATATTACATCCTTACGGCCCATTAGGCCCAAATCTCATTCATATGGCCTACTAGGCAAAAAAAAATTCCAAATCATGTAACATGCGTGACTAACTTAATACGTATGACCAAACAAACCAATTTCATCAAACTTAGCCTCAGGGCCCACCGGGCCCGTTTAGCCACTTTCGACTTTTCGACTTTGCCGATATCGTGTGTGTAGTGTTTGTACACACCTGGTTACTGCGACGTGCTATCCTATCCTTAGCCTTGATCCTACAACCAACCAACCTTCAATCAACCACTCATACTTAATCCAAAATATTTACTCAAAAGCCGAAACCTTACCGTAACCTTACCGTGTGCCACCGGGTTCTAATAGCCCTTCCTTAGCTACTATTTGCGAATATCCCCTAGATCTGCACCCAAACATATATCATCAAAATCAAGTGACTCATATTCCACATAAGTCACCTTTACAAGCCATACTTAAAGTCGACCATCCACTAATCCATAACTGAGACGAGAACACTTACCACTTTGCTAATGATCCTTACCACGCTTGCGGTCTTTGAACCCTACCCTTGTTATTACAAGGTTAACAACAAGGAGAGGTTAGATAGCCCTTCGACTTTTAACAAAACACACTAAGGAAGTTGACTGAGTACTTACCGAAACCCTCCTTTGATCCTGCGGCCTAGATAGCTACTGAACAAGATCCGACTTTTAAACTTGACTAAGAGTAGATAACAACCGATTTGTGATGGAAGAAAAACAACAAGGAATCGACAAAAAGATAGGGCTATTCAATTATAAGGGAGTATTCGGCTTTCAGAGATAGAAGAAGAACGCAACACCAATAGGGATTTCGACAAAAAGGAATAATGGTTTTTCGGTAATGGAAGAAACAGAATGAGGGGGAGAAAAGAAAAGATCAAATGTGCTTGCGTGAGGGTAACTACAGGATATTCGGTCAAGAAAAGAAAGACTGACCTATTTGCAAAACTCTCCAAATGCCGAAAGCCACAATGAAAATTCGTAATACCCCCTAAAAGACCCAAAAACGACACTCATTTACCCTCCTAAACCGAATTTATACACTTTCCACTTCCCAAAACGACACCAACTCTTCACACTTCTCAGCTCCTAACTTTTCTCCCTGATAACTCCTCAATTTCATCCTAAATTTTCTCTAAGATAAGCTCCTTTATCCCTTCCTTAATTTTCTCTTATGAACACTTCCTTCATAGTTCACATCCAACGCCACTACTAACCATCTAGAAGGCAAAAATTAAATTCCCAACAAAATACCATGCCACTACTCGAACCTTGGACTCCCTTGCCTGCTAATGACGCCACCTCCCTGCTCCCTAAGTGGCGCCACTTTGCCACTACACCACAAGCTCTTTTATGTCATTTTTCTTCTTTATTTATTTAAAAGGCCTACTAACTGAAGTCACAGTTCCCTTGGGCTAAAACCAAATTTTTTCCTAAACCTTTATTTGATCCCAGGACATCTCTAACACCCCTAGACACTCCAAAGTCATTAACCCTCAAAGCCCACATACCAATTGTAATTTTCTCGCTCACTTAAAAATTTTCTGAGATCCAAAGCCCAAAGCCCAATTCTTCTAGGCCCAAATTCAATGCGTTACAGCTGCGGTCCAGTAGCGACAATAGGGGCCCCAACTCTAACCGGCCTTTCCACTCTGGACTTTTTCTTTGGCCTCTAAACGGGACTTGAGGGCTCTGAATCCCTCTTATTCCTACTCTTTTCTCTGTTCTGACGCTAAGTACGCTTCACCTTCTCGGCGATCTTCGCCTTATCTACCAGTGTGGCAAAATCTCGCTTCCTCTATGGAGCTATCAAAACTCTCAGACTATCCCTGAGGCCGTCCTCGAAACGAACACACCGCTTATATTCAGTTGCCACCATCCCACGCGCATAGCAGCTTAATCGCAAAAATTCAGCTTTATATACAGCCACTGATTTATCCCCCTGAGTCAGATTTAAAAACTCCCTCCTCCAAGCATCCACATAACTAGCGCCCACATACTTCCCTTGGAAAGCAGTCTTGAAGAATTCCCATGTCAATCGGTCGGCCTGAGTACCCTCTTTAACTGTAAGCCACCACTGATTGGCTTCATCTCGTAACAATGACACTGCACCTTTTAGTTTCTACTCGGGGGTGCAGTCTAGGTCATCCATGATCCTCTCTGTGGCCTCAATCCAATATTCAGCCACGTTAGGGGCAACTCCAGCAATACCCCTAAAAATCTTAGCCCCATTAGACCGGAGTCATTCTGTGACCGACCCACGACCCACGATACCCGATGATTAGCCCAAATGACCCTCTCGAGTTCGCAACATAGCTTGGGACAATGCGCCGTCCCAGTTGCTCGATCGTGAGACCCAGTCTCGATCCACGGTGAAGTCGGTGCCTTTCTAGCTTTAGCGTTAGGCATGTGGCCCGATGACGAAGACCCAGCCCGAGCACCTCTACGGCCTCCGCCATGACCTCTTGTACCCCTCCCACAAGTACCTCTGGTGCTCATTATATATTTGCGTATTATCTGTTTTTAACAATTTTATGCATCGATTCTGATTCAGTGTTGATTAACAGATATCTTATGGAAAGCAATATCGATATTTAAGAGTTTGTTTTCGCGAGCGCAGTCTTACTCTGATTTTAGTTTTCCCTAACTGAATATTTGATGCTGAGTCTACTACCTATAGTAGTCTCAATATTTCACTTTAAACAAACAGGAGTTTCAGAGGACATACCACATCGGCGCCGGAGACTCGGTGTACCACACATTTAGTAAAAATATTGCAAAATACTTTCAAATCATTTGGAACAGTTCTTTTTGAAAATTCCAAGTTTTAGAAGAAACCCAAAAACCACAGCTGAGTTTTGTAAACTTGGCTCTGATACCACTAAATGTAACACCCCAAACCCGGCCTAGACGTTATGGCCGAATCTAGCGATATCACATTGAAGTGTTTTTCAAAAACATAGTTTCATTGGAAAACCCGTACTATGTTTAACGGAAATTTCAGGGTATCCCATTCATTTAAAACTCAAGTTATTTTTAGCAAAATGTTGATCATATTAGTTTGTTACTATACTTTAAAACAATGTTTGATAGGGAAGCTTTTATAGTATGTTACGAAAACGTGGTGTTTTGAAAAGTATTTATCTTTTGAGAATCCACGTCCTACTACTCTCATATATGAATTAAGCTAAGTAAAATCCCAAATTAAAAGTTAAAAATTTAAAGAGGCCTTATTACAAAAACAAGTACCCAAATTAAATTTCTTGTAAATAAACAGTCAAATATAGAAGCAGGTGCGGTTGTGTGGCCACCTCCGAATCCCTCACAGATCCGATCCGTCCAAGACTGGGGATTACCTGTACAGATAAACAGAGGGGTAAGTTTACGAAAACTCAGTGTGTAACCCCATATAAGCAATTAGCCAATCATGCCGTAGGCAGAAATCTGATCTGGGCCTAAGCCCAAATCAATAATGATTCGATTGATTTGCGGCCTTAGCCCATTCTGATGATCGGTCTCAGTGTGGGCCTTAGCCCATTTCAGTGACAATAACAGTTCAGGCATGGAATCAAAAATCCTACCCAACTAGCCTCTACACTCCACTCCGTCCAGCCCTACACTCCATGTGGGGATAATATCAACACACCCATCTCTACACTCCAAAAATTAGCACCGGTTGCGGCACTAAACAGTATTTGTAGCAGAGCTACCAGTACAGTACACTTCCTCCAATCATAATAATCCCATCCCCGTGCAACATATCACACATGTATGCGACATATATATCGTGGCACACTCATATACAGTCATACATAACATAAGGCATACAGTCATTTTATATCATAGGGACATAATGATCAGTTCATCGGATTTGGGTCTAGGTATACTTACGACCCATCGATGAGGTCCACTGATGCGTCTCGGGAGACCCGTGCAACCTTAACAGACAAACAGTGAAAAGGGGCCCAAGGCTCACAATGCGGGCCCATGTGGGCCCACACGCCCGTGTGGCCCACATAGCCCAGAATTTGTCTCGAACATGTAAATTACATAGCTTGGCCCAATATTCTCCACACGTTCGTGTGGTTTACCCGTGTGGGGCGCACAAGCCCGTTGGGCCTGCACGACCCATTTCGACCCAACATGGCCCAAAACGGCATAAGACCATGAAATCGCTCATGGTGGCCTCAATAGTCAAACGCCCACGTTTTATGCGTTCAGATTACCACACGAGCGAGCGCACGCTCGTGTAGCATCAATAGTCATATTTTCCGGCTTTTGCTGTTTTACGATTTGGGCAATGTTTTCACACCTGTTTGCAAAATCGTGCGAATAACTCGCGAGCACCAAACTTGCCTTGATTGAACAAATGTGGCTTAGTCCTCTTAGACCACTGACGAAGGTTGATTACAAACTCCTTGACAATATCTGCGTTACAAGCAGATTTTATTAAACAAAATTGTTTATACACATGGCTTAAATCCACATGTGACATTTTACAGAACCACCGAACCCATAATGAGGGGAAAGAGCGTTCGGCCTACACCCACGCATGTAAGACAAAATACTCAAATTGAACACGCTGATTAAGAATATAGTTACCTTCGATCGAGTGATGAGAGAAAGGTTTCGAACGCCTCAATACTACTTGCAAACTCCTTCACTCCTCGAGTAGTTCTAAAAATCAAAAGAAACACCACACATAAGGGAAGAAAGCCGAGATTCGGCAATAAGAGAAAAGAGTATTCGGCTTTAAACAGTGAGAAAGGGGAGACTTGATACAATTTAAGGGAAAACAAGAAAGAGTCGAGTGCTCTTAGCAATTTGTCAGAGAATAATCACTAAACCGAAGACAAAATAGCAATAGAAGGATGAATTATTCCGCCTGGGTACCAACTAAAGAGAGATGATAAGAGAAAACGCTTTAAGGGAGAAAAGAGAAGAGAAATATTGGAATATTCGGTCACAAAAGCAAGATAAGGAGAAAGAGAATCTATTAACAAAAGGATCGAAGGAGGGGAAGAAGTTATAATCGGCCAACAACAGAATCAATTGGGAAAAGAAACGAAAAAGAGGCAATCGAAAGAGGAAATGTTCGGCCAAAGAAATTGTTGTCAAAGACGAAAGAGGTGAAACAGAAGAATACTCAAATGCAACCCCTACCACATTCGGCCTTCAAGCAATAAGATAGAGAAAAAAAATCAAATACAAAGGCAAAACCGGAAATGAGGAGCCTACCACTCTGGCTAAATTCTTGAGTGCCCAAAGTCCAATTTTGGCACAACATTCCCTCTCCTCTCACTTCCCTTGATTTTCTCCGAAAATCCCTCCTCAAATCTCTCCACCCGACCACATCTCCCCTCAACTACCCAATTTGAATTATTCTCAACCACTTCTGTGTTTCAGTCAACCCACAACACCTCCCACGGCACAGCAGCAAAATAAATACTCCACTGCCCCCACCAAGATTCAAACATCAGTCCTCTGGCATAGGTAACACGCCACTTACCCCCTAGACCAGCAGACTTTTTATGTCTTGCTTTACCCACAATAATTTAAAAGCTTACTAACTATAGGAAAGGGTTTATTCCTTAAAAACAAAACTTTTTGCACATGCTCAGGCTTCAACCCAAGACTTCTCAGACACTCCCAAACACACCCAAATCACTTAACCCCTGAGACAGGCAGATATTTGTGTTACAAACATACAAAAATAAATACTTAAATTTTGGGGCGTTACATAAATGCTGCTCCAAATGGTGGTTTATTGACTCTTTTTCAAAAGGTGAAACCAGCAAGTGAATAGGAGAAGAAAGGGAAAAACAATAGAAGGGAATGAAGAGAGAAAAATGAGAGAGAAGTGAAGATATGAGAAAGGTTGAGATGTGTTTGAAGTGAGTAGCCAATGGGGTATTTATAGTTTGAGAAGGCTTCTAAAAATAGCCAAAATCAACAGCCAAAGACTCCCCCCATGGCCGGCCATACATGTGGCATGTTTGAAGATTTCAAACATGTTATTTTTAGGTAATGGCAAATCTTAAAAGGCATGAATAGTGGAAGGGTTTGAATGCAAATTGAAGGAGTCTTCAAGGGCCATTTTGCAAGCCATATAACCAGACAAACAAGCTGATTGGGTCAGCATGTGGGACGGTTTAGGCTGCCCAATGCTCGGTTGGATCGATTTTCTCGGTTCAGCTCAACTGGGCCCCTTTTCATAATTAATTAATAATAATTTATTTAACCCAAATTAAATTGGATTAAAATTAAAATTAATTATATTATGAATTAATACACATAATTTGGACCGTCTTAGGCTGAAAATTTAATTTGCCTTGATGCTTCAAAATTGCTTCTCGGTTTTGCGCTTCTAGCAGTGTCTGCCGAGCCGTTTTTCGCCCTTTGTTCAAATCTGTTGAAAATAATCAAAATTAATCAAAATTTGATATAAAAGTAATTAAAATTCAACATGTTCATAATTTGAGTGCAATTTAATTATTTTATAATTATTATATATTTTTCGACAAGAATTTTACCGAAACTACATGAATTTGAGTTAAAAAGGGTATAAAAAGTGTGTATATTTTTGTGTTTCCAACTCTCACAAATTGTAAATCGGTAAGCTCATACGAGCTGAGAATCAGTAAGCTCTCATGAGCTGAAATCGGTAAGCTCATATGAGCTGAGAATTGGTAATCCCTAATGACATGTCATTTGTATCCTACAAATTCTTAACGTTCAAACGGGACTCGATAATCGTCGTACGTTGTCGGATATGCGATCGGTATTTATACATGGAAATTATACAAATAACATACATATAATTTAATTAAAACATATAAATACTCAATTTAATTACACGAACTTCCCTTGACGAGTATACATAGATACGGAGCGATTAATCCGAGATTTTCTCTTTGCCTCGATCTAACTCCATACGAGATCTGACTAGATCTATACGAATAAATTCAACTCAATTAAATATATATTTCAATCAATTTAGTCCAACACATATTTTTGGCAAAATTATCATTTTGCCCCTATACTTTTAATTTCTTTACAATTTAGTCCCTAATTTATAAAAATGAAAATTTACACAATTTTACCACAACCCACTATGGCCAAATATCAAATAGGTCCTTAGCATGCACTATACTTCAATTATTTCAATATTTCACCATGTAATATTTCCTATTTTTCAATTTAGTCTCTATTTGACCATTTCACTAAAAATTCCTTTACAAAAGTTGTTTATCTAACAACAACCATTCATTTTCTATCATCAAACTTTAAAACTCATATATACTCATCAATGATAAAACCCTAACAGTTTAACAATTTCACAAATTAGTCCCCAGGCTAGCTAGATTAAGCTACAACGATCCCGGAAACATAGAAATCATTAAAAACAGGACAAAAATCACTTACCAATTGAGCATTCAAAGTTACCGAACCCTAGCTTCCAAAACTGGCTTTTCTTTCTTTGATATTCAGTTGAAAAATAATGGAAGAAGATGACAATTTGTTTGGTTTTATTTATTATAACTTTAATTACTTAATTACCTAATTAACCTTTAAAATTAAACCAAATTTCAAAATTGACAAGACAATATCTTCCACTAACTCATTTATGGAATAATTACCACATAAGGACTTCCACTTTAAAGTTCTATAGCTATTTAATACCTTTAGCTATTAGAACTCAACTTTTGCACTTTACGCGATTTAGTCCTTTTTTTATCAAATTGAGCATGTAAACGGTAAAATTTCTTAACAAAATTTTTATACAGTATTTCTATCATGCTGTAGGCAATAAAATAATAATAAAATAATTTTTTTGACTTTGGATTTGTGGTCCTGAAACCACTGTTTCGATTTCACTGAAAACAGGCTGTTACACTCTTCTTATCATATGGCATGCCATCTATATCTGACTTAGCCCGATACAGTTAATAGAGATTCATTTCACTTTTCAATACAACCAATGTCTCAGTTTCATGAATATATATCATCACATATAAGCATATATTCAATTTGATAATAATCACATTTTTCTCAATACACATATATTCATAATCAATATATTTCATAATATGCAAAATCAATCCATTTCATTTCAATTATGAATTTAATTAAATTCCTAAGTACCAAAATACTCACCTCAATTGCTTACCATATACAAACAATTATATATGCAATAATCTACTATTTAATTCGGATTATAGAAACACAAACTGTGAATTCCAAGCTATTCAACGTCGATTTTATCCTTTCCCTTTTTACTCGAGGATTCCAGTACGACGTTAGCTACGGAATAAAAAAATTAAATCACATTAATATTACACATTCCAACTTCACATTAAATTTTAATTTTCACACTATATTTTGCTTGTTTTTTAATTTAGTCCCTAAATTGATACTAATTTTAACCTTCACAAATTAACTACATATTTGTATACTAATTTCACTCTAGACTACATTTAGCTTCCTCTTGTCCAATTCGACCCCATAATTTTGAATTTTTCACAATTTAGTCCCTATTATTCAAAATCAACAATTAATTCCACAATTTAGTCCTTTTCCATTTCTAACTTAAAAATCTATCTATTTAATCCCTAATACTTAAACTATTCAACAATGTCAACATCTAAAATCTTGAACAATACTAAAAATTACAACATGGGTTGGGTAGCCCTAAGTACTGTGATTCCAAAAACGTAAAAATTACAAGTATAGGGACTAAATTGCACTAACCAATTTGGATTTGAACTTCAAACCCCCTTAGGCCATGCGCTTCTTCTTCTTTTCTTTCTTTCTTTTTTTCTTTCCTTTGTTTAATTTGCATGTCTCCACTTTCTTTTCTTTTATTATATATTTCATTTTTATTTTTATTATTATAATATATATACATTAAAGTTAACATATATTAAATATATATTTTCATGCATTTTGCTAAGCCCATGGTCGGCCACCTATTTACTAACATTAACTAAGTGGCATAATTGCTACTTTAGCCCCTTTAGTTTATTTCAATCTATAATTCAACTTTTATCTCTTACGCAATTTAATCCATGTACCTTAATAACTCCTAATTTCACAAAATTTACTAATCCAAAAATTAATTAGCTATTAAGCTAGCCTCGTAAATATTTAATAAAAATATTTACGGGTCCGATTTATGAAAACGGAGTCCCAAAAATACATTTTCTGACACCCCTAACTATTGGGTCGTTGCATTCTATCATTTTAAAATACTGTTCATTTGGTTAAGTACCGATACTCTTAGTATTGATACTTAATGCCAAAAAGGTCAAAATCATCACATTTTAGTACTTATTCATGTTTAAATCAAATGATACCTAAAATGGTGCCTTAGGCACAATCATAACTTGCACAAAACCATTTATAACACAATACATATAATCATCAAATGATCCTAAGTTCAACTAACCAATATGCCATCACTTGGCACCAATTTACATCAATATTATATGTAAATCATCCAACCAAATCATGCTATTTCATACCATTCATCTATTCCTCATAACATGACATTCCAAATGTATATTCACATAATAAAATGAAACTATGAAGATGATCAAAATGCCATTACCTTAAGTGTTCATGTTCACTGTGATTCAAACATATTTGACATTACAATTCATTTGACACTCCTAAGTACATGCCCTATATAACCGAGTTTAAACGATTAATGATCTACCGAATCAGGAGATGGATAGTGCGAGCTTCTTGATGATCCGATTGGCACATTCCAAAAGACAAAATCTACAAGAAGAGAAAGGAACGGGTAAGCATTATGAATTCCTTAGTAAGCTCATATGTAAATAACAATTAACTTACCTCAAATAACAAGTACATAAGTAAAATTCAACATGAATAATCAAGTTTACCTAATTCATCAAAGCATGATACAGCAAGGTGAGTTATATTCCTATTCAATCTAACCACATCTCATTCATAGATATACATATATTCAAACTTATCATTAGATCCTTCACTATGATATCTTTGAGCATTTTGCACAACACATTTCATTTTCACCTTTCATATTAATCGTAATTCCTGATGAAACTCGGTAAACAACTCAATTACATAGGTATTAATTTCATCAGAGGCTCATCTGAGTTAGCATACAATCGTTTCAGGTTACCCGTTCGGGCTAAACCTCATATTGACACATCAAATAGCTTGGCCAAGGCTATAAATACATGTAAGGATACTAGTTCAGGCTAAACCTTTAAAACGACAACAGATTACCAATTTAGGCTAAACCTGTGTCACATGTATCTTTGAGTCCACAACAAATACTAGAGCTCGGCATAATCGGAAATCAACCAGTAACCATGTGTAAGATACGTTTACAAAGTTTTATCAAGGTAATTTCCATCGTACAAGTTCATAGTTATATGTTTTCAATTTAATCCAAATCTCACCCTTTTTGTACTAAATTGTAAATAAATCAAAGATCACTACTATTATAGGTATTCACATTATAACATATATATAAGGTTCAAAACATAAGTATACCATATAAACTTACCTGACAAAATTAGATGATTAAATTCACAGCAGGGACTAATCAACAATTTTCCCTTTTTCTCGATTATCCTCGACTTAAGTCAAATCTCGATCTATATAGTAATTACTTTAAAACTATCAATTCTAAGCATTCCACAACAACATATTATCATCGTGTATCAGTTCAATTTCATTTACTGAAATTCCTTTAGCTTTTACATTTTATTCAATTTAGTCCTTAAAATCGAAAATAGCATAACTTTCAAATTTGAGCTTCGATTTTGAAACCAATCTAAATTTCATCCTTTTACAACCCTCTAATACTTATAATTATAGAAATTTCATGCTAAATTTTGAAATTATTACACTTTGGTCCCTGTGATCAAAAGTAACAATTTTCACTTTCCAACTAGTCATTTTTCATATCTAAGCTCAAAACCTATCAATTTAATACCAAAAGCTTCAAGATTCATCAATTGTAACTTTTGTGAACTTTAAAAGTTTCACAAATTAATCCCTGGGCAAGCTAAATCAAACTTTCAGAATCTCAAAAACATAAAAATTACAAGAAACAAATTAGTTTAACCTACATGCACCAAGGTTGAATGTTTCTAGCTCTAAAAAATGGCTTCTCTTCTCTTTTTAGTGCAAACAGTGATGAAGATGATAAAAGAAATCTGTCAACTTTCTTTTTTTTTATTTCTTTCACTTTTTTGTAACACCCCTTACCCGTGTCCGACGCTGGGATAGGATACGAGGCATTACCGGACTTAATTTGCTTAAACATACAACATCGGGCTATAAAATTTCATTTCAACTTAGAGCTTCTCATTCATATTCATAACATCCTTATTATGGACCTACGAGGCCCTAAACACACATACGAAAGGTTTTGGAATCAAACCGGAAACTTTTGCGCACTTAGAAAATTTTTGCCTAAACAGGGCCACACACCCGTGTGGAATGGAACACGCCCGTGTGGGTAGGCCGTGTGGTCACACATGCCCATGTTCCTAGCCCGTGTGGAATTTATTTTTCCTTTTGAACCTACAGGGGTTTTCACACGGCTGGACACACGCCCGTGTCTGTGGCCTGTGTCCCTCACACGGCCTAGACACGCCCGTGTCCTCACCCGTGTGTGAAAAACCTGGGTATTCTATTTAGGATGATAGCAAGCTCTTAAGGGCACACGGCCTAGGCACACGCCCGTGTGCTGGTCCGTGTGGCGAATCGAATTCTCGCAAATTTGATGCAGGGGACACACGGCCTGTAACAGCTCGATTCAGGGGCTAGTCGGAACAGTGATTTTGGGATCACTAATCTGAGATTTGAGGAATTTATTTTCGTGTCATTTTATGATTCATAGCATGATAGTATATGTGCATGAGAATTTTGGTACTTTAATTTTAGCAATTTCTCGATTAATCGCGAAAAATGACTAAATCGCATAAAGTACGAAAGTTCCATTCTATAAGCTAAAGGTACCAAATAGCCATAGATTGTTAAATTGAAGTCCTAAAAAGGAAATTTAGCCCTTTTAAAAGGCTTGCCTCACCATAGACTACAATAGGAGACAAAGATGGATAAAAAATTGGTCAAAGTAGTTGATAGTTGGTGACTTGTTTAACTAGTTTAATATTAGAATAAAGAAAGAGAAAATATCATCTTTCTCTCCATCTTTCTCCACCAAAATTTACAAGCAAAATAGGGGTTTGAAAGCTCAAAATTTTTAGCAAGCTCTCCTCCATTCCTGTAAGTGATTTTGATGATTTTTCTTTATGATAATTGTACTTTTAAGACCCCTAGAACTTAAGCTTTCAAATGAGAGGACTATTGTGCAATATGATGAAAAGTTTAGAGTTCTACCATGAGAGCTTTCATTGCTATTTTCTGCATTTTTATGGAAGAAATTGAGTCTTAGTTGTTAGATGAACAACCTTTGTAAAAGGTGTTGTCTTGAAAACACCTAATTGGACCTTGATGAAAAGGTTACAAATTTGTAGTAATTATGTGAAATGTTGAGTTTTTGATGATAGCTATAAGAGTATTAAATGTTCACTTAGGCTTCTTGAAGGTAAAAATGTGATTAGAATTTATTTCCGAGCCTAGGGGCAAAATGGTCATTTTGCCAAAGTATAGGGGCAAAATAATAATTTTGCCTAAGCATGATTAGTGAAATGCTTTTATTAATATGGTGATTGAAATAAGCTGAATTGCTATTATAAAGCAAGAAGAACCGAGAATCCGCCTCGATCGGGGAAAGAACAAAGTCTTAGACTAGACCGACTAGTAGGCTCATTTTGAAATCGAGGTAAGTTTGTATGTATAGATTCAACATTTATGTTAGCATAATTGAGAATGCTTGGTATCATATTGATGCATGATACTCTACTAAATTGATATTGAATAAGATGTTGAAGTCCTAGTGGTCTATAACAAACAAGAAAATGCTATCATCGAGATGAGAAATGAATGAGGTCCCGTATAAGACCATGTCTGGGACATGGCCTCGGCACTGAATTAAGATTTCTGTATAAGACCATATTTGGAATATGGCTTCGGTATTGAATGTGAGAATCATGTAATACCATATCCGGGATGTGGCGTCGATTTTAAATGTGAAATCCCGTATAAGACCATATTTGGGATATGGCATCGGCATTTAGAGGTAACTCCATGTAAGACCATCTCTAGGATGTGGCATTGGCCTCGTATTTTTAATAATGACGATATTATGCGTCTTTGAGTATCCATAGTGATTAATGGGATGATTAGATGAGTTTAGAAATGTAAATGAGATTGGCACTAAAGTCCTGTGAATGAGTGAATACAGGTACTCGTGAATGAGTCACGAAGAAACGATTACGATATGTGGCATGGTATGTTCTAAATAAGGGAAATTGTGAGTAAGTATGGCAAGGAGCCTATGACTTGTGTATGGTTATTTAATGTCATGGATGGATTATTTTATGAGCTTATTGTTGCTATTTATATCCATGCAAACTTACTAAGCTTTATGCTTACCCCTTTCATTGCTCTTTCTCCTTGTAGTATGCCAAGATAACTCGAGGAACGAGGACGTAAGAGTTTGGAAATCACACTATCGACATCACTTTGGTTTAACAATTTAGACTTATTTTGAGTATGGCATGTATAGGACTCGAGTTTTTTTTTGTTAGGTCGTAATTGTTGGCCAAAGTGTTGGCTTTGTAAGGCATTAAAGTCTTTTTGTAATGGTCTATTAAGTTAGGCCGATACTTGGCAAACTCTTATTCTTAATGAAAGTGATTTTCTTGAAGTGTATGCCCTTGTGTATGGATGTTGAATTGAGTACTCAGAAAAGCCTTTGGGTTATGAATTATGTTGAATTGGATTGGTGTTTGTATGTGTGCAATGCAGGGTGGCAAAGGGCTTGCTAGATAGCTATCTAATTGTCGACACGAGTAGACACACGGGCATGTGTCTATGTCGTGTGTGACATACAGTCAGCCCTATGGGCGTGTGGATCGACCGTGTCTCCCCTTGCATGCTAGGTTTGCAAGTCAGTATACTCCATAGGCTAGGGACATGGGCGTGTGCCCAGGCCGTGTGAAGTCTGCACATTAATTGTGGAATTTAAATTGACCACGGGTGGAAGACACGGCCGTGTCTAGGCCGTGTGAAGTTAGTCTGGATCGACCACGGGTGGAAGACACGGGCGTGTCTAGGCCGTGTGAAGTTAGTCAGGATCGACCACGGGTGGAAGACACGGGCATGTCTTAGGGGCACACGGGCGGGTCCCTAGACCAACACAGGCGTGTGGCCCCTATTTTTTGAAAAGTTTCTCGAGTTCATAAAAGTTCCCGGAATAGTTCTGATACCTCTCGGAGGTATGTTTAGGGCCTCTTAGACCGAGTATGTGCAAATGTTGAGTTTAAACGAAATTTTATAGCCCGTTTTGAGATGTCAAGTGAGATTAGTTAGGTAATGCCTCAAACCCAGTCCTGGCTTCGGGCACGGGTAAGGGGTGTTACACGGCCTATCAGCATGCCCATGGGGATGACCGTGTGTCACACACGGCCTAGACACACGCCCGTGTATCTACCCGTGTGGACAATTAAAAGGCTATTTCCTAAGCCAATTGCCACCCTGAAACATAAACACACATATGCTAACACAAGCAACACATAACATGGCAATAATACACTATGAAGAATCACTAATCATCATTCATACACTTCACGTTTTACTCCATCAGTTGCACGAACTTTCACTTCATAATACTCATCATTATTAAGATATAAAACTTGACAAATATCGACCAATTCCTAATGGCCATTTACAAAATGAGTGTATAACATTAATAGTAAACACTTTGGCTTTCAAATATGACAGAACACAAGATGACCAAGTTCCTATACATGCCATGCCAAAAATAAATCAACTTTATTATACCAAAATAATGATTGATAGTGTGATCCGAGCTCCGACGTTCTACGATCCCCGAGCTACTTGGCGATACTACAAGGAAAAGGGAAAAAAAAGTGGTAAGCATATAGCTTAGAAAGTTTGCATGAATTAAAATAGCAACATAAGTACTCATGGTAAAATCCATTCATCTCATAGAACAATAACAACACAAGTTCTCAAGTACTTTGACATACTTACTCATACTTACGCTTACCCATCACATTTCACATTACGGTTTCATAACTCGTATTTTACCCATGGTACCTGTGTCACTTCATCACATAATTTAGCACTTATGCTATCTTGAACATATACTTAAATCATTATCATCCTTAACTTAAATGTAACTCTTTGTCATCTCTGTACAGCTTAGCTCTTTTTCCCGTTGAACCACTCAGAATATCAAAGGATACTCAATCTCATCATACATGTATCACGATGCCAATGCCATATCCCAGATATTGTCTTACATAGGATCACATCTTGATGCCGATGCCATATCCCATATATGGTCTTACACGAGATCTCTCAACTCGATGTCGATGCCATGTCCCAGACATGGTCTTATATGAGATCGTATATAGATGTTGATGCCATGTCCCAGACATGGTCTTACACGAGATCTTCCTTTGGTGCCGAGGCCATGTCCTAGACATGGTCTTACACGGGACCTTCCTTATTCGGTGTCGATTCCATGTCCCAGATATGGTCTTATACGGGACCTACATTTGGTGCCGATGCCATGTCCCAGACATGGTCTTATACGGGACCTTCCTTAACTCAGGACGTGACATAGGTATCCTCATTATTCCGAAATCTTCAACTGGGACTCCAACTTAATATATTCTCATCATTTTCTCATCGAGACTTCATTAGTCGATTTTCATGAAATGATATTCATTATCATAAGATCAAGCAATTTAAAATATAAAAACACTATGAAACTTTAATTTAACACAAACTTACCTCGGTACTCAAAATGTGTGTAGATGTTCGATTTAGTCAATCACTTTGTTCTTGCCTCGGTTTCGGTTCGGGCTTCGTGTTTCTTGATCTATAATAACAATTTCACTTTTTTAATACTCACATTGACTAAATTGACTCATGAATCATACTTTGGCAAAATTATGATTTTGCCCTTAAACTTTCACATAATTACATTTTTACCCCTAGGCTCGTAAAATAATTTTTATTCAACTTTCTTGTATTTTAAGCCTAGCCAAATTATCTTCTTAACTACAACAGCCCCCAATTTCCACTATTTCACTCATGTATGACAATTTTTATAACTTTTACAATTTGGTCCTCTTATGCATTTTTCATGAAAATCACTTAGAAAAAGATGTTTATCACACATCAAACTTTCATATTCTTCCTTAAAACATCAAAATACATGCATGTCATACATGGGTAAATTTTTGAACATAAACCCTAGCTCAAAATATAGCTAGAAATAGCTAAATCGAGCTACGAGGATCTCAAAAATACGAAGAACAATAAAAACGGGGCTAGGAGACACTTACAATCAAGCTTGAAAGTTGAAGAAACCCTAGCTGTGGAGCCCTTGTGATTTACGGCCAAGCTTAGAGAAGATGGACATGAATTTTGACTTCTTTTTCCCCTTTAATTCTTTTATTAACCAAATGATAAAAATGCCCTTAAGGCCCCTTTCTTGAGATTTTTCCTTCCCATATCCATTTTTGTCCATCTTGACATTTAATAGTCTAATTGCTAAATAAGGACCTCTAGTAATTTTTATAATTCTATTTCATACTTAAATCTTCTAGAAACTCATATTTCCTAATCTTTGCAATTTAGTCCGAATGGACAAATTGATCACTAATAAATAAAATTTCCTCATGAAATTTTCACACAATCATGCAACCAGATCATAAGCCTCATAAAAATCATAAAACACATATTTCTACTTTGGATTTGTGGTCTCGCAACCACTATTTTGACTAGGCCCTAAATCAGGCTGTTACAATTCTCCCCCTAGGGATTTTTGTCCCCGAAAATCTTACCGGTAAAAAGTTTGGGTACTTGTTTTTCATAGCCTCCTCGGGCTCCCATGTAGCCTCTTCTACCCCATGTCTTTGCCATAATACTTTCATGAGAGCTATACTTTTATTCCTTAGCTGTTTAACTTCCCATGCTAGAATCTTAACCAGTTCTTCGCTATATATCATATCGGGTTAAATTTCAACCTCTGTCGGTGTAATCACATGCGAAGGATCTGATCGGTAATGTCGCGACATAGACATGTGGAACACATAATGTATCTTTTCCAACTCAGATGGCAAAGCCAATCGATAAGCTACCGGCCCTATCCTCTCGGTAATCTCATATGGTCCAATAAAATGCGGACTCATTTTGCCTTTCTGGCCAAATCTGAGAACTTTCTTCCATGGTGATACTTTCAAAAATACCTTATCACCAACTTGAAACTCAATCTCTTTTCGTTTTAAGTCCGAGTAGGATTTTTGTCTATCAGAAGCAGCTTTTAAACAATCACGAATTTTTTTTACCTTCTCTTCGATTTCTCTAACCAGATTGACCCCATGAATCTAATTTTCCTTGAGTTCAGTCCAATACAAAGGTGTTCGGCACTTACGCCCATACAAAGCCTCATAAGGCGCCATTTTCAAGCTCGACTGAAAACTGTTATTGTATGCAAACTCTACCAACGGTAAATACTTTTCCCAGCTGCCCTGAAACTCAAGAACACAACACCGGAGCATATCCTCAAGTATCTGTATTAATCCCTCCGACTGTCCGTCAATTTGTGGGTGAAAAGTCGTACTAAAACTCAGTTTTGTGCCCAAAGCTTATTACAAATTTTTCCAAAATTGGGATGTGAATCTCGGATCTCTATCTGATATGATTGACAAAGGCACTCCATGAAGCCTTACAATCTCAGAAACATACAAGTCTGCTAACTTATCAAGTGAATAATCAACACGTACCGGTATGAAGTGGGCCGACTTCGTAAGTTTATCTACCACCACCCATACGACATCTTTCTTGCTAAGTGTCAATGGCAAACCCAATACAAAGTCTATAGTAACACGGTCCCACTTCCACTCGGGAACCATAATAGGTTGAAGCAAACCCGAAGGTACTTGGTGTTCAGCTTTCACTTGTTGACAAATCAAGCATCTTGATACAAACTCAAAAATATCTTTCTTCATACTCGCCCACCAATACCATTTCTTTAAATCATTATACATTTTTGTACTGCCCGGATGTACAGATAGACATCCGCTATGTGCCTCCTGTAAAATTTTCCGAATAAGTTCATCATTTTTCAGTACATAGACTCTGTCTCTGAACATCAATTATCCATCAGGATCAATCCGAAAGTTGGACTCAACACCCGACTCGCACTGAACTCTTTTGGCTTGTAAGTCACTGTCATCTTTCTGAGCCTCATAAATCTCTTGAATGAACATCAGTCTAGCCCTCAACTCAGTTAGAATGGAACCATCGTCTGAAAAAGTCCCCCATGTATTCATAGCCCTCAATGCGAATAGGGATTTTCTACTCAAAGCATCGGCGACTACATTCGCCTTTCCCGGGTGGTAGTTAATGACTAGCTCATAATCCTTTATCAGCTCTAACCATCTTCACTGTCTTAAATTCAATTCCTTCTGATTCATCAAGTACTTTAGGCTCTTATGATCGGTGAATATCCGACATCTTTCACCATACAAATGGTGTCTCCATATCTTTAAAGCAAACACAATGGCAGCCAACTCTAAATCATGTGTCGGGTAATTCTTCTCATGCGGCTTTAACTGTCTAGAGGCATATGCTATCACCTTGCCTTCCTGCATAAGCACATAGCCCAATCCATTCAAGGATGCATCGCTGTAGATCACAAATTCTTTTCCCGGTTCAGGTTGCACTAGAACTGGAGCATCAGTCAATAATGCCTTTAATTTCTCAAAACTCTATTGGCACTTTTTCTGTCCATTCAAACTTCACCTCTTTTTGTAACAACCTCGTCATCGGTGTAGCTATCATAGAAAACCCCTTGACAAACCGTCTGTAATAGCCAGCTAGGCCTAGAAAACTTCTAATCTCTGATACGTTTCTCGACGGCTTCCAATAAACAATAGCTGAAATCTTGCTTGGGTCTACTCGAATTCCATCTCCCGAGACAATGTGCGCCCAAAAATCCAACCTCCTTGAGCCAAAATTCACTTTTGCTAAACTTGGCATACAACTGATTATCTCGTAAAATTTGCAAAACCGTCCTCAAGTGCCCGGCATGCTCATTCTCATCACGAGAATAAATCAGTATATCATCAATAAAAACCACAAAAAAATTATCCAAGTATGGCCGGAAGATGCGGTTCATTAAATCTATAAACACGGCAGGGGCATTTGTTAAACCGAAATGCATGACTAAAAATTTGTAGTGCCCATACCTTGTCCGAAATGCAGTTTTTGGCACATCTGAGTCTTTAACCCTCAACTGGTAATATCCCGACCTCAAGTCTATCTTGGAAAACACAGTGGCTTCCTTTAATTGATCAAACAAATTGTCGATCCTTGGCAATGGGTACTTGTTCTTCACAGTTACCTTATTAAGCTGCCAATAATCTATACACAATCTCATGGAACCAACTTTCTTTTTCACAAATAACACTGGAGCACCCCACGGAGAATAACCCGGTCTAGCAAAACCTTTGTCCGTCAACTCTTGCAACTGTGCCTTCAATTCCTTCAACTCATTTGGGGCCATTCTGTATGGAGCAATCGATATAGGTGCAGTACCAGGAGCTAACGCAATGCCAAATTCAACCTCTCTAACCGGAGGCAACCCTGGCAATTCTTCTGGGAATTCATCTGGATACTTGCATACTATCGGCACTGATTCAATTCTTAACTCAGTTTCTTTAGCATCCATCACAAAGGCAAGATATGCTTCGTATCCCTTTTTTACATATTTCTGGGCAGACATATGAGAGATCACTACAGATGGCATGTCCTATTCATCTGATTCAACATGAAGAGTGTCCCCGTTTTAACATCTCAATTCAATGTATTTCTTTCGTCAATTTACTGTCACATCATGAGCGATTAACCAGTCCATACCAAGAATTATATCGAATTCATCAAATGGCAATAGCATGAGATTTGCCTTAAAATAATGACCTCTAATCATCAATGGGCAATCTTTGCATACCTTATCAACTAATACACTTTTTCCTAAAGGATTGGACACTTTTATCACAAACTCTGTAGACTAATTTCATGCAAATATATAAGTGGGTAGATCCCAGATCAATTAAAGTAACAACATTAGTATCATAGAGAGAAAATGTACCCGTAATTACATTAGGGGATGACGCCTCTTCGCGAGCGTGAATGGTATAAGTCCCCGCAGGCTACCCTCAGATCTTGCAGCATGCTCTCTAGGTGTACTCTTACTACTCGTTCCACTTCCCGGGTTTCTCTGTTGTCTCCCTCTAGTAGTGCTTCCCGATCTGGCACTCTAAATTTTCTCTTTTTCAACCATCTCAGGGCATTCTCTAATAAAATGATCTTGGGAACCACACTTAAAATAGGCTCTCTCATAGGCTCGGCACTCACTGGGATGACGTCTGCCACACTGTGGACATTTTCGTCTGTTAGGTCGAGTGTTCCCAACACTAGCAACTGAGGTAGTCTGAGCTTTAATCCCTGAGTACTGTTTACTCTTACTTCTGTTTAAAAATCCGGCTGAAGTAGTTGATCGAGTGGGGAAGTCTCTTGACTTATTGGATGAAGATTGAAATGACTTGTTCATTTGTCTCTTTCTTGAGTCACGAGACTCCATCTCAGCTTTTCTTTTCTCTTTCACCAACTCCTCGACTTTACAAGCCCTGTCCACTAGCACAACAAATTCCTTCAATTCTAGGACACCGACAAATAATCAGAAATCTTCATTTAATCCGTCCTCAAACCTCTTACACATGATGGCTTCAGAGGACACAAATTCTCGAGCGTACTTGCTGAGCCTTACAAATTCATGCTCATATTCAGTTACTGACATTCTACCTTGTATCAGTTCAAGGAATTCCTTTCATTTCTGATCAATAAATCTTTGGCTAATGTACTTCTTCCAGAATTCTTCTTGGAAAAACTCCCATGTGATCCTTTCCCTTGGTACAACCGACACAAGGGTGTTCCACCACTGATAAGTAAAATCTCTTAAGAGAGACACCACACATTTCATGTACTCTTCAGGTGTGCAAGATAATTCATCAAATACCCTGATGGTATTTTTAAGCCAAAATTCATCTCTTTCTGGATCATCATCCTTACTAGCTCAAAATTCCTTGGCTCCTTGTTTTTGGATTCTATCGACCGGAGGCTTTTCTCTTCTTACCACTTCCACCACTTGGGGAGCTACAGGGGTAGACTGAGGAAAAGGTGATGGTGGAGGGGGTTGCGCATTCGGGTTTGTACAAATGAACTCCTTATTCTATGCATTCATCATGTGGAGAAAGGCTTCCCTAGCCTCTCCTCCTCCTCTCTGACTTACAGTCATTGGTCTATTCTCAATTTTATTCGGCACCGTCCCTTGGGCGAGAGCCGACGCATTACTTTTTACATCATCCACCACAGCTCTATCGGGATCTATTTACTATATGAAAACACAATTTAAATTGTCAGGAGTCGTCACACTATCATAATGTAAATACTCATGTGTATGGCATGTATAGCTAGACTCATGCTTACGCTACGTTAGTCCGAGAAATGACTAAACTATAACTCTGATACCACTAAATGTAACACCCCTTACCCGTGTCTGACGCAGGGATAGAATACGAGGCATTACCGAATTTAACTTGCTTAAACATACAACATCGGGCTATAAAATTTCATTTCAACTTAAATCTTCTCATTCATATTCATAACATCCTTATTATGGACCTACAAGGCCCTAAACACACATACGAAAGGTTTCAGAATCAAACTGGAAACTTTTGTGCACTTAGAATGTAACAGCCCAATTTTGGGGCTAGTCGGAATAGTGGTTTCGGGACCGCTAATCCGAGGTTGAAGAAAATTATTTTGACATTATTTTATGTATTTTGGCATAATTATATGGATGTATGAAAATTTTGGTGCTTTAATTTTAGCGATTGAATGCTTAATTGTGAAAAAGGACTAAATCACATAAAGTGCAAAAGTTCTATTTTACAAGCTAGATGTAACAGTCCGATTTATACCCTAGTCAGAACAGTGGTTTCAGGACAACAAATTCGAGTCCGTATAATATTTTATTATTAATTTCTGTGACATCGATGAGTGATTAAGCATGTGTTAAAGTTTCATAAGCTAATTTGTTCGTTTGTGTGTTTAATTTGAACAAAGGATTGATTTGCATTAAATGTGAAAGTTGTATGCTATTTTTTTAAGTACTAATGTGTTGTGGCTTTTTAATGTTATGGCCTTAAATGGCAATTGAACCACTATTTAGATAGTGGGTGGTTATGGTCAAAAATGACCTTGTTATTTATGTTATAAAATTTTTGTTTTATATGGCTAAAATGGGAAATTGTTTATTAATGTATTATTAATAAAAATTGGCATGAAAATAAGCATTCATTCATGCATTTTCCACCGAATTTTGGAAAGAAAAAGAAAGCTTTGAATCTTTGTATTTTCGGCACATTCAAGCTTAAATTCAAGATCAAGAACCGAGGAAAATAGACTTAGATCGGGGGAAAGCGAAAGTAATCGAGTAGCCGTTTCCATTCCTGATAAATTGAATCTGAGGTAAGTCATTATGCAAATAAACGTACTTGTATGAAATTAAAATTGTTCATATGACTAATGTTGATAATGGATGCTTATGAGAGGTTATGTATATGAATTCTGAGATAAGTTCTATATATAGTGAATAAGTCCGAGAAGTCCCGTACGAACCTAGGAATAAATAGGATTAGCTATGTAATGACATAGGTTTCTGTTCTGTTTTATCATGTAAGACTACGTCTGGGACGTTGGCATTGATTTGAGATTTCGTGTAAGACCTCGTCTGGGACGTAGGCATCGACATGAGTATTACGTGTAAGACCACGTCTGGGACGTTGGCATCGATATGATCTTTATGTGTAAGACCATGTCTGGGACATTGGCATCGTATTTATTCGTGTAAGACCCTGTCTGGGACAGTGGCATCGATATCTGATTACATGTAAGACCTCGTCTGGGACGTTGGCATTGTACAACCATTTCGAGCTTTCTAAGTATCCTACTAGATTTCTATCAGTTCAATGGGCAAGTCTAAGATACGAATAGCAAATTCGAGTTTTGATAAGTTAAGTGAATGAATATACATTACAGGTACGTTGCTTATATACTAATTGTGTATATAAGGTAAGTATCCATGTGAGCATATTATAATGTTAAGTATATGGAATTGATAATATGATATGTAAATTCTTGACTAGATGAACTATATGCATATATGTTATGTGATTTGGAAATATGGCAAGTTTGTAACATCCCTAAATAGGGGCTATGATGTTTGAACTGTTTGCATGTGTATGGCTTGGTTGTGATATTAGGTGAGGTGTTTTAGGGTCTAGGGAGAAGCCAAGGGTAGGCCCGAGCTATAGGAAATTTTTTTATTTTTAAGCTTTGGTTAAGGGGAGCTGAAGGAGCTAGGGGTTAAGAATATTTTGTGGAAAACTTTAGCACAAGAATTACCTTGGTAAAGTGGCAAGAAGGCGCCACTTAGGGCCTTGAGCAGTGACGCCACAAGCAGGGGAAGGAGAGCTTGGGTTCGAGCTGCAAAAATCCCTTACTGCTAATTCTTTTTTACGCCAGAGAGGGAAGAGTTGTGCTCAGCTCAAACTTTGATGGATAACTGTTGAACAAGTCAACAGATTTAAACGGGTGGAGAAGAGAGAATTTAGGAGTTTGAATAATTCAAACTCGTTTGAACGAGTGGTCAGGAGAGATTTAAGAGTTTTGCCGAAATTTGAACTTGTTTGTGGAGGAGTAATCGGTTGGGAGTCTAGAAGGGGAAGTTTCGTTTCTCCATAGTCAGGCTAGGTGACATTTTCGGCTAAGTCCGCATCGAGTGCATATCTGGGATTGTGAGCCAAAGTGAAACCCCCTTAGTATTGTTGATTTTTCTCCCTTAATGCATCATTTGAAACAAAAGCCGAAATCCCTTTTGCACCTGTTGAATTCTCTTTGAAGCACCTAGCCGAATGCCCATCTAAACTTCCTTAGTGCCATTTCTTTTTCTTCTTCTTCTCAAGGTGCTTAGCCGAATTTACTTGGAACCAATTGAGCTCTCTCTCTTTCTTCTTTGAACCGAAACCCCTTTGGCCGAATCTCTTCAAGGCCGAATCCCTTTCACTTCTTTTTCTCTTTTCTTTCATATTTGTTCAAAACCCCATCAACATCTCTTCTTCTCAAATCGGCAACCTTCTTTTCTCTTTATTCTCTCTTGTGCTGAAAGTCCATCAATCTTCTCTTGATTCTTTGCAAAGCCGAATCTCTTTTGCTCTTCTTTCAAAAGCCATAGCCGAAACTCCTTTGATTGTTCCACCACCATTGTTGAAATCTCCCTTTACTCTTCTCTTCTTATTCCAACACTTTGGCCGAATATCAATCAAGGGTAGATCTCTTTGGTCTTCTTCTCTAATCGGTTTTGGAGGGGGTAAGTGTTCTTGGCCGAATCTCTTCTATTTTCTTCTTCTTTTCTCTGTCGACTTGCATGGAACCAAAAGCCAAATTTTGGCATTTGTTTTGGTTCTCATTCATCTGTGAAATCAGTTTCTCCTAGGTTTTTCGGGTTTAGAAGCAGTGGATCGTGGTCATCTACTTTCTCCGCCAATCGGTTTCGCTAGGACTGTGGTAAGGTCTCATGCCGATTCATTCTTTCCCTTATTCTTTTGAAAAGCTGAAGGCTATTGCTTTATGTGGTTGAATGTTGGCTGATTGTAGGGGAAGGCTGAGATCTCGCATATCTCGGGTTGTGGCTAGTATTCGAAAAGTGTTAAGGTAAGGAGGGTTGCTAGATGCATTAACTTTTTGGGATTTACAAGTGAAGCCGAATGGCTTTTGCTAATAATCTTGATTTGGCCGAATGTAGGTAAAGGGGGTCTAGTGCGTTAGATCGGGATCTTCGGGATTCGGTAATCGCGTTAGTAACCAGGTGTGTAACTTACACACTTCATAATCGTTGTAAACTTATTAATAACCTAAACTATGTTAAAAGCCAAAACTGTGTAGATTTCGATATGATACCTTTATGGGTATGAGCAAGGATTTCGGGTAAGTCCGTTTTGTTGAGATTACGGTACATAATTTTTGATGATAATATCTATGTATGTTCGATATATGTCTAATGATTAAGCATGATGGCATGATTTGTATGTGCATTGCATTATTGTGGGTGATATGAGAGGAGGGGGAAGATTGATATCTGTGACTTTGGGTCACCAGTGGTTTGGCACCACCAGTGGTTTGGTACCACAGTTGATTTTGTGACTTTGGGTCACCAGAGGTTTGGCACCTCATAGCGACTCGTCCCAGTGGCTTAGCACCACAGTGGGTTAGCCCCACATTTGATAAAACAGGATTGTCGCCAGTGATTTGGTATCACAACGTGGGTTGGCCCCACATATGGATTATTCGTGACTTTGGGTCACCAGTGGTTTGGCACCACATTATTATTGATATCAGTGACTTTGGGTCACCAGTGGCTTGGCACCACCAGTGGTTTGGTACCACACGGGGTAGAAAAAGGAGTTGTGGATGGCTAGGTTTGGGTGCATGATATGTTTGCTTGATTATGATTTGTGTAAGCATGTTGCAATAATCGGGAGGGGGATTATGCACTGAGTCTTGGTGACTCACCTTCTCCCTTATCTTTTCAGGTGATTCGTAGATCGCGGATGAGGAGCCGGGTGGACTCGAGGTGACCATGCGATAATTGCTTCGGTTTTACATGGACATTTGGTTTAGGTATTTTACTTTAACTTCTGGTTTTTATTTGGGTTTGTAACAATGCCTTTAAATTATGTTTTGGATTATTTTTTCTGCTATGGATTTGGTTTTAAATATGACTAAGTAATTACTTGATTTGCTTTAATAACCTGATAATCAAAGTTTTCAAACTAAGCTACGCAACGAGTTTTCTAAACTCTACCATCGGGTAATACAATTCACATGATTTTAAAGCAACTTAACATTTTCCACTATACATATATCGGTTTTCCCCAAACACAAGAAAAAGAAGAGTTTTCACCGAAAATAAACCTGTAACCTATTTTCTTCGAATCGTTTTCACTCTGTGACATACCAGATTCGGTCGTGGTGTGTTGACCGGGTTTGGGGTGTTACAATTATGGTATCAGAGCCAAGTTTAAAAGCTCGGCTGTGGGCCCGAGGCCCAAAATGTTTTAAGATAAGGTTTCAAAGAGTTTTACTAGAAAATGTATGGTTTGAAAAGCATGGCACCGAGTCTCCAGCACCGATCCGCCCAGGTAAGTACCCTTAACTGATGGTTGCATATGATTATGATTATGATGATAAATGTTATGGACGACTAGTGATAGTGGACTACCCTAGAGACTGGAACCTATATGACTCTGTGACTCGCAAAAATAAAACTCTGTAATAGAAACTGTTCATAAGACTGTGCCTTAATAATAGTGGAATAAAGACTGACGCATAAAACTTTTAAATCAGATAAGTCGAGGCGTTAGACATGAGCACTCGAGGTCAGGGTCGTAATATGCGTGGACGCGATCGGGGTAGGATGACTGTGTCTGAACCAGTGGGATCTGGTCAGGGGTCAGAGAATGAGATGCCACCACCACCAGCTACTGGTGTTGAGTACCAGGATCATACAGGGGATGATGCAGTATCGCAGGCGATGCTGCGAGTTCTTGAGAGGGTGGCTGGAGCAGGTGGAGGCACGGGAGTTCGTAAGTCTGTATCTGAGCAACTCCGAGCCAATGGAGCTGAGGTTTTCCGAGGTGTTTCTGATATGGCGCCCAATACGGCTGAGTATTGGTTAAAGGCGACAGAGCGTATCATGGACGACTTGGATCTGACTGCTGAGGAGAAACTGAAATGGATAGTGTCGCTTCTTCGGGATGAGTCATACCAGTGCTGGCCCATGGTTCAGGATGGTGCTGCAGCGGATGATCTCACGTGGGACTATTTTAAGGCAGCGTACCATAAGAAGTATATTGGGTCCAGTTACATTGATGCGCAGCGAAAGGCGTTTCTGAGACTGGTTCAGGGGAGTAAGTCCGTAGCGGAGTACGAAGCAGAATTCTTAAGGTTGAGCCGGTATGCTCGAGGTATCGTGGCTACGGAGCACGAGCGATGTGTCAGGTTTGAGGACAAATTGAGGGATGAGCTGAGATTGCTGATTGCTCCACAGTAGGAGCAAGAGTTTACCGTGTTAGTAGAAAAGGCTAAGATAGCTGAAGGGGTAAAGGAATCTGTGAGGCAGAATCAGGACAGGAATAGACATAAGAGAGGTTTTGGATCATCTGGGTCGGTCGGTAATTCTCAGAAAAGGGCTAGGCATGGTGAGCCAAATCAATTCGGGAGGCCTGTTACTCAGGGTCCAGCGCAGTGTAATTGGTGTGGGAAATCTCATTGGGGAGAATGTTGGATTGGTGGAAAAGGATGCTTTGAATGTGGCTCGTTGGATCATCGTGTGAGGGATTGTCCACGGAAGTTAGCCAGGATTCAGTCTGAGGGCCAGGGTCGTGCTCAGTTTAGGAATGAGGGACCGCAACCGTAGAGGGGTCGAGGTTCTGGAAAGTATAGCATCAGGCTTTGGGGACGCGATTGGATTTTAGTATGGCATTTCATCCACAGACAGACGGACAGTCAGAAAGGGTTATACAGATTTTGGAAGATATGTTGAGAGGCTGTGTTTTGGATTTCAGAGGCAGCTGGGAAGAATTTCTACCGTTAGCTGAATTTGCATACAATAATAGTTACCAGGCAAGCATTAAGATGGCACCATATGAGGCGTTGTATGGTAGGAAGTGTCGTACACCTACATGCTGGACAGAGTTAGGTAAGCGTCAAATGTTGGGTCCAGAGTTGGTTACGAAAACTGAGGATAAGGTCAAGTTGATTCGGGCTCATTTGAAGGAAGCTTAGGACAGGCAGAAGTCATATGCCGATCTTAAGCGGAGAGATATAGAGTTTGCCGTGGGAGACAAGGTCTTTTTGAAGGTCTCGCCGTGGAAGAAAGTGTTGAGATTTGGAAGAAAAGGCAAGCTAAGTCCAAGGTTTATTGGCCTATATAAGGTGTTGAGATGAGTGGGACCAGTAGCTTATCAGCTCGAGTTGCCAGAAGAGCTGAGTCAGATACATGATGTGTTCCACGTTTCCATGCTTAGGCGTTACCGTTCAGATCCATCGCATGTTGTATCGGTGGAGGAAATTGAGGTGAGCCCAGATTTGACCATGAAAGAGGAACCAGTGCAGATTCTAGATCGGGATGTGAAGGTTTTGCGCAAGAAGTCAGTTTCTTTGGTAAAGGTGTTGTGGCAAAACCATGGCGTGGAAGAAGCTACGTGGGAACCAGAGGATGTGATGAGACAGCAATACCCTCAACTCTTTTGACCAGGTAATTTCGAGGCCGAAATGATTTTTTAAGGGGGGTAAAACTGTAACATCCTTAAATAGGGGCTATGATGTTTGAACTGTTCGCATGTGTATGGCTTGGTTGTGATATTAGGTGAGGTGTTTTAGGGTCTAAGGAGAAGCCAAGGGTAGGCCCGAGCTATAGGAATTTTTTTATTTTTAAGCTTTGGTTAAGGGGAGCTGAAGGAGCTAGGGGTTAAGAATATTTTGTGGAAAACTTTAGCACAAGAATTACCTTGGTAAAGTGGCAAGAAGGCGCCACTTAGGGCCTTGAGCAGTGACGCCACAAGCAGGGGAAGGAGAGCTTGGGTTCGAGCTGCAAAAACCCCTTGCTGCTAATTCTTTTTGACGCCAGAGAGGGAAGAGTTGTGCTCAGCTCAAACTCTGATGGATAACTGTTGAACAAGTCAACAGATTTAAACGGGTGGAGAAGAGAGAATTTAGGAGTTTGAATAATTCAAACTCGTTTGAACGAGTGGTCAGGAGAGATTTGAGAGTTTTGCCAAAATTTGAACTTGTTTGTGGAAGAGTAATCGGTTGGGAGTCTAGAAGGGAAAGTGCCGTTTCTCCATAGTCAGGCTAGGTGACATTTTCGGCTAAGTCTGGCATCAGTGCATTCGGTTGTGAGGCAAAGCCGAAACCCCCTTAGTCTTGTCGATTTTTCTCCCTTAATGCATCATTTGAAACAAAAGCTGAAATCCCTTTTGCACCTGTCGAATTCTCTTTGAAGCACCTAGCCGAATGCCCATCTAAACTTCCTTAGTGCCATTTCTTTTTCTTCTTCTTCTCAAGGTGCTTAGCCGAATTTACTTGGAACCAATTGAGCTCTCTCTCTTTCTTCTTTGAACCGAAACCCCTTTGGCCGAATCTCTTCAAGACCGAATCCCTTTAACTTCTTTTTCTCTTTTCTTTCATATTTGTTCAAAACCCTGTCAACATCTCTTCTTCTCAAATCGACAACATTCTTTTCTCTTCATTCTCTCTTGTGCCGAAAGTCCATCAATCTTCTCTTGATTCTTTGCAAATCCGAATCTCTTTTGCTCTTCTTTCAAAAGCCATAGCCGAAACTCCTTTGATTGTTCCACCACCATTGCCGAAATCTCCCTTTACTCTTCTCTTCTTATTCCAACACTTTGGCCAAATATCAATCAAGGGTAGATCTCTTTGGTCTTCTTCTCTAATCGGTTTTGGAGGGGGTAAGTGTTCTTGGCCGAATCTCTTCTATTTTCTTCTTCTTTTCTCTGTCGACTTGTATGGAACCAAAAGCCGAATTTCGGCATTTGTTTTGGTTCTCATTCATCTGTGAAATCAGTTTCTCCTAGTTTCTTCGGGTTTAGAAGCAGTGGATCGTGGTCATCTACTTTCTCTGCTAATCGGTTTCGCTAGGACTGTGGTAAGGTCTCATACTGATTCATTCTTTCCCTTATTCTTTTAAAAAGCTGAAGGCTATTGCTTTATGTGGTTGAATGTTGGCCGATTGTAGGGGAAGGCTGAGATCTCGCATATCTCGGGTTGTGGCTAGTATTCGAAAAGTGTTAAGGTAAGGAGGGTTGCTAGATGCGTTAACTTTTCAGGATTTACAAGTGAAGCCGAATGGCTTTTGCTAATGATCTTGGTTTGGCCGAATGTAGGTAAAGGGGGTCTAGTGCATTAGATTTGGATCTTCGGGATTCGGTAATCGCGTTAGTAACCAGGTGTGTAACTTACACACTTCATAATCGTTGTAAACTTGTTAATAACCTAAACTATGTTAAAAGTCGAAACTGTGTAGATTTCGATATGATACCTTTATGGGTATGAGCAAGGATTTCGGGTAAGTCTGTTTTGTTGAGATTACGGTACATAATTTCTGATTGATAATATCTATGTATGTTCGATATATGTCTAATGATTAAGCATGATGGCATGATTTGTATGTGCATTGCATTATTGTGGGTGATATGAGAGGAGGGGGAAGATTGATATCTGTGACTTTGGGTCACCAGTGGTTTGGCACCACCATTGGTTTGGTACCACAGTTGATTTCGTGACTTTGGGTCACCAGAGGTTTGGCACCTCATAGCGACTCGTCCCAGTGGCTTAGCACCACAGTGGGTTGGCCCCACATTTGATAAAACGGGATTGTCGCTAGTGATTTGGTATCACAACGTGGGTTGGCCCCACATATGGATTATTCGTGACTTTGGGTCACCAGTGGTTTGGAACCACATTATTATTTATATCAGTGACTTTGGGTCACCAGTGGTTTAGCACCACCAGTGGTTTGGTACCATGCGGGGTAGAAAAAGGAGTTGTGGATGGCTAGGTTTGGGTGCATGATATGTTTGCTTGATTATGATTTGTGTAAGCATGTTGTAATAATCGGGAGGGGGATTATGCACTGAGTCTTGGTGACTCACCTTCTCCCTTATCTTTTCAGGTGATTCGTAGATCGCGAATGAGGAGCCGGGTGGACTCGAGGTGACCATGTGATAATTGCTTCAGTTTTACATGGACATTTGATTTGGGTATTTTACTTTAAATTCTGGTTTTTATTTGGGTTTGTAACAAGGCCTTTAAATTATGTTTTGGATTATTTTATCTGCTATGGATTTGGTTTTAAATATGACTAAGTAATTACTTGATTTGCTTTAATAACCTGATAATCAAAGTTTTCAAACTAAGCTATGCAACGAGTTTTCTAAACTCTACCATCGGGTAATACAATTCACATGATTTCAAAGCAACTTAACATTTTCCACTATACATACATCAGTTTTCCCCAAACACAAGTAAAAGAAGAGTTTTCATCGAAAATAAATCGGTAACCTGTATTTTCGAATCGTTTTTACTCTGTAACATGCCAGATTCGGTCGTGGTGTGTTGACCAAGTTTGGGGTGTTACAAAGTTATAGCTAAGCATATGAGCTCAAGAAAGAATGAGGTGATTTTGTCATGAGAACCATATTGGTTATCTTATTAATTCTGTTATGTGCAATTCATGCTAAGTTTGTTTGTATATTGACTTACTAAGCTTTTGGAAAGCTTACTCTATGTGTATGTTTTCTCCGTTTTGTAGGTCGTTAAAGCTACTGAAGGCTCGGAACCGTCACGGATCATCATCACACTATTAAACTCTTTTTGGTACATTATGGAAATGTTTATATCTAGATATGGCATGTATAGGCTAGTATTTTGATATAAGTTGATGTATAGACTTGGTCATGAGATGTGACTAATTTTTGGTTCATATTTTGCCTTGATGAATGTGGTATGTGTAGTTGTTTTGGTATGGATTGATGCTCATAAAAGGGTCAAGTCTTTGGGTAGGTAAATGAATGAAATATGCTTTAGTCATATATATGTTTTATCTTGAAAGTTGACTTGAATGAAATGAGTAATGAATGTATAGAATGAATGGTCAATTTAGTATGCTTTTGGCTGTTTTATATGCATGATATGTGATGGTAATTGTTGATTGTAGGTATGAACTAAATGGTGGCATTTTAATCTTGCAAATGACATATAATGTCACACGGCCTGGGCACACGGGCGTGCCTGGTGACCGTGCGGTAAAGTCAGTAGCTAGCTTAAGAGCATACGGCCACGGCACACGGACGTGCCTGGTAGCCGTGTAGTTTTGACAGAATTGCACACAACCACGGAACACGGGCATTTTTGGTGGCTGTGGAGCATAAGTCAGATTCAACCACGGCCAAGGCACACGGGCGTGCTTGGTGGCCGTGGATGTGAGGTCAGATTCGACCACGGGCAGGACACACGGGGGTGTCTAGCAGTCGTGGAGGGCACACGGTTTCCTCCCACGGGCGTGTATCCCCTGTACTTTAGAAAAGTTTTAATTTTCTATGAAATTTTGTAAGTGATTCGGTTTAGTCTCGACCCGGTTTATAATCATGTTTAAGGTCTCGAAGTCTGTATTAAGGGACACTATGCTTGAGAATGATGAATACGTGTATGAATTTCTGTAAATTGTTTTTGATCTGTTCGGTAACGCTCCTAACCCTAATCCGGTGACAGACACGGGATAGGGGTATTACATTTGGTTAGTATCAGAGCTACGGTTTAGCCGATTCTCGGACTAACGTAGCGTGTCAGAGTCTTGCTATACATGTCATATGTCTGAACTGTTATAGTGTGATGAATTCTGACGTGTAAAATGTGATTTTCGTATAGTAATAGATCCCGAAAGAGCCGTAGCTGACGACGTAGAAAGTACTGCACCTACTCCCGCGCAAGGGACAGCGCCCTCTGATTCGAGACCGGCTACTAGCGGTCAAGGGGAAGAAGCTAAAGAAGCTTTCTTCTAAATGATGAGTGAATGGTTCACTCAATTTGTAAGGAATAACCCGACTGTTTCGTAACCCCCGCCCCCGATTAATCCCCCTCAGACATCAGTTGTGCCTCTGGTGATGGGTATAAATCTGTTAAATAAGCCTCCGGTTGACAAGATTCGCAAGTATGGGGCTGAAAAATTTCGAGCTACCAATGATGATGATGCTGAAAAGGCTGAATTCTGGTTAGAAAATACTATCCGGGTATTTGACGAAATGTCCCTTACTCTAGAAGAATGCATATAGTGTGTTGTATCATTGCTCCGAGATGCAGCATACCAATGGTGGAAAACTCTGATATCTGTTATTCTGAAAGAGCGAGTTACATGGGACTTCTTTCAGAGTGAGTTTCGAAAGAAATATATCAGTGAGAGATTCGTAGATCAGAAATGAAAGGAATTTTTGGAACTAAAACAAGGCCGAATGACTGTTTCGGAATATGAACGAGAGTTCGTGAGATTGAGTCAGTACCTCGAGAATGTGTATCATCTGAAGCTATAATGTGCAAAAGATTTGAAGATGGGCTTAACGAAGACATTTGTTTGCTAGTCAGAATTTTAGAAATAAAAGAGTTTGTTGTACTCGTTGACCGAGCGTGCAAAGCCAAGGCACTCGGTAAAGATAAAAGAAAAGTCGAGTCTGAAGCTTGAGATATGAGAAAGAGATTTCAGAGTAAATTATTTCAGTCTACTCCAAAAAGATTCAGAGATAATCAAAGTCGTTTCAGAGATAATATGGGTCATTCGAATAGAAATCAATCTAGACCGCAAATGAGTTCTAAAACTCCAGCAACTTCAGTGGCTAGCGTTGGTAATGCTCGATCTGAGAGACCTGAATGTAAATATTGTGGAAAAAGGCATCCGAGAAGCTGTAGATTAAATGACAGAGCTTGCTTCAGATGTGGATCACTTGATCATTTTATCCGTGATTGCCCTGAGTCTGTCGAGCCTGAGACTATTCAGAATCTGAGATCTAATAATGCACCTGTGAGAGGTAGACCTTCGAAGAATGTAAGAAATGCCAGTGGTAGTCGAGAACTACGAGAGAGAGATCGCTGCGAGATCTCAAGCTAGAGCGCCGCCGAGCGTATGCTATCCGAGCTCGTGAGGAAGCTTCATCACCTGATGTTATAACGGGTACTTTTACACTTTATGATACTTCTGTGATTGCATTGATAGACCCTGGTTTTACGCATTCATATATATGTATGAATTTAGTATTTAGTAAGACTTTGCCTGTAGAGTCTACTGAGTTTGCTATAAAAGTATCGAACCCCTTAGGTAAAAGTGTTCTTGTTAATAAAGTTTGCAAGAACTGTCCGTTAATGTTTCGAGATATCTGTTTCCCTGCTGATCTGATGCTTTTGCCATTTGACGAGTTCGATATTATTCTGGGTATAGATTGGTTGTTTTTGCATGATGCTATTGTGAACTGTAAAAGAAAGACTATTGATTTGAGATGTTCGAATGATGAGATTGTACGAGTGGAGTCTAATGATTTGAATGGATTGCCTGCTGTGATATCTTTTTTGAAAGCTCAAAGTTATGTGAAAAAGGGATATGAGGCATATTTTGCTTATATTATTGACTCGAAAGTGTCTGAAAAGAAAATTAAGTCAGTGCCTGTTGTCTGCGAGTTTTCTGATGTGTTTCCGGAAGAATTGTCGAGATTGCCTCCGATACGTGAAGTTGAATTTGGTATTGAGTTGTTGCCGGGTACTACACCTATTTCAATAGCTCCGTATAGAATGGTACCAACAGAGTTGAATGAGTTAAAGTCACAGTTCCAAGAATTGACCGATAGAGGGTTTGCTAGACCGAGTTTTTTGCCTTGGGGTGCTCCTGTTCTGTTTGTGAAAAAGAAAGACGGCACGATGAGAATGTGTATTGATTACCGTCAGTTGAACAAGGTGACTATAAAGAACAAATATTCGTTGCCTAAAATTGATGATTTATTTGACCAGTTAAAAGGAGCTACCGTATTTTCCAAGATTGATCTGAGATCAGGGTATTACCAGTTGAGAGTTAAAGATTCAGATATTCTGAAGACTACTTTCAGAACAAGGTATGGGCATTATGAGTTTTTAGTTATGCCATTTGGACTAACCAATGCTCCTGCTGTTTTTATGGATCTGATGAACAGAATTTTTAGACCGTACCTAGATCGATTTGTTGTGGTGTTCATAGATGATATTTTGATTTATTCACGGGATGAAATGGAGCATGCTGAAAATCTAAGGATTGTGTTGCAAACTCTGAGAGAAAAGTAATTGTATGCAAAATTCAGTAAATATGAATTTTGGTTACACGAGGTTAGTTTTCTGGGGCATATTGTGTCAGCTTCTGGGATTCGAGTTGATCCGATCAAGAATTTTGCTATTCTGGATTGGAAACCTCCGAGGAACGTGTCTGAAGTCCGTAGCTTTCTGGGCCTAGCTTGTTATTATCATCGATTTGTGAAAGGATTTTCAGTGATAGCTACTCCGTTGACAAAACTACTTCAGAAAGATGTTAGATTTGAATGGTCTGATAGATGTCAGAAAAGTTTTAATCGCTTGAAAACTTTGTTAATGAAGCTCGGTGTTAGTACAAATGCAGAATCGGGCAAAGAATTTGTAATTTACAGTGATGCTTCATTAAACGGTTTGGGATGTGTTCTGATGCAGGAAGGCAAAGTTGTAGCTTATGCCTTAAGACAATTGAAGCCTCATGAAAAGAACTATCTGACGCACGACCTTGAGTTAGCCGTAATTGTGTTTGCACTTAAAATTTGGCACCACTATTTATATGGTGAGAAATGTCACGTGTTTTCAGATCATAAAAGTCTGAAATATCCGATGACTCAGAAAGATTTGAATCTGTGACAGAGAAGATGGCTAGAACTATTAAAAGATTATGAACTTGTGATAGATTATCATCCGGGTAAAGTAAACGTTGTTGCTGATGCATTGAGTAGAAAATTATTATTTGCATTACGTACTTTGAATGCTCAGTTTGATTTATCTGATGATAGTTCTGTGATGGCTGAACTAAAAGCGAAACCGTTGTTTATACAGCAGATATGTGATGCTCAGAAATCTAACAATGAGTTATTAGCGAAACGAGCTCAGTATGGTTCAAATTCTGAATCTGAATTTCGAGTTTTTGATGATTGTTTGAGATTTTGAGATCGTATCTGTATTCCAAGAAATCAGGAATTGATTCAGTTGATTTTAAGTGAAGCACATAATAGTTGTCTATCTATTCATCCGGGAAGTATTAAGATGTACCATGATTTCAAGCAACACTATTGGTGGTCTGGTATGAAAGGAGACATTTCTGACTTTGTTTCGAAATGTTTAGTTTGTCAGCAAGTGAAAGCTAAACATCAAGTTCCGTCTGGTTTGCTACAGCCAATTCTGATTCCTGAGTGGAAATGGGATAGAGTGACAATGGACTTTGTTTCTGGTTTGCCTCAGACTCCAAGAAAGAAAGATGTGATATGGGTTGTAGTTGATCGATTAACGAAATCTACCCATTTTATTCCGGTAAGATCTGACTATTCACTTGATAGATTAGCCGAGCTTTATGTTTCCGAGATTGTTAGATTGCACGGAGTGCCACTATCCATTGTGTCAGATAGAGACCCGAGATTTACCTCGAGGTTCTAGAAGAAATTGCAAGAAGCTTTAGGCACAAAACTGCATTTCAGTACAGCTTTCCATCCGCAAATAGATGGTCAATCTGAGCGGATTATTTAGATTCTCGAGGATATGTTAAGATGCTGTATACTTGAGTTTAATGGTTCGTGGGAACAGTACCTGCCTTTGATTGAATTTGCATACAATAACAGTTTTCAATCAAGCATCAAAATGGCACCATATGAAGCTCTGTATGGACGTAAATGTCGTACACCTCTGTTTTGGACTGAGCTCAGTGAAAATAAGCTACCTGGAGTTGATTTGATAAAAGATTTAGAACAGAAAGTGAAACTGATCCGAAATTGTTTGAAAGCAGCATCTGATCGTCAGAAGTCTTATGCGGACTTAAAACAAAAAGATATAGAATTTGAGATCGGCGACAAAGTGTTTCTGAAAGTGTCACCGTGGAAGAAAGTACTCCGTTTCGGACGTAAAGGCAAGTTGAGTCCTAGGTTCATCGAACCGTATGAGATCATTGAGCGAGTTGGACCTATCGCATATCGATTGTTATTACCATCCGAGCTTGAATAGATCCATAATGTATTTCATGTCTCGATGCTCCGTAGATATCGACCAGATCCGTTACATGTGATTGCTCCATCTGAAATTGAAATCTGATCTGATATGACATACGAAGAGGAACCGATTCGTATCTTAGCTCGTGAAGTGAAAGAGTTGAGAAACAAGAAAATTTCGTTAGTAAAAGTACTATGGAATCGACATGGGATTGAAGAGGCTACCTGGGAGCCTGAAGATTCATTGAGACAACAATATCTGAATCTGTTTAACGGTAAGATTTCTGGGGACGAAAATCCCTAAAGGGTGGAGAATTGTAATAGTCCGATTTATACCCTAGTCGGAACAGTGGTTTCGGGACCACAAATCTGAGTCTGTATAATATTTTATTATTAATTTATGTGACATCGATGAGTGATTAAGCATGTGTTAAAGTTTCATAAGCTAATTTGTTCGTTTGTGTGTTTAATTTGAACAAAGGATTTATTTGCATTAAATGTGAAAGTTGTATGCTATTTGTTTAAGTACTAATGTGTTGTGGATTTTTAAAGTTATGGCCTTAAATGGCAATTGAACCACTATTTAGATAGTGGGTGGTTATGGTCAAAAATGACCTTGTTATTTATGTTATAAAAATTGTTTTATATGGCTAAAATGGGATATTGTTTATTAATGTATTATTAATAAAAATTGGCATGAAAATAAGCATTCATTCATGCATTTTCCACCGAATTTTGGAAAGAAAAAGAAAGCTTTGAATCTTTGTATTTTCGGCACATTCAAGCTTAAATTCAAGATCAAGAACTGAGGAAAATAGACTTAGATCGGGGGAAAGCGAAAGTAATCGAGTAGCCGTTTCCATTCCTGATAAATTGAATCCGAGGTAAGTCATTATGCAAACAAACGTACTTGTATGAAATTAAAATTGTTCATATGACTAATGTTGATAATGGATGCTTATGAGAGGTTATGTATATGAATTCTGAGATAAGTTCTATATATAGTGAATAAGTCCGAGAAGTCCCGTACGAACCTAGGAATAAATAGGATTAGCTATGTCATGACATAGGTTTCTGTTCTGTTTTATCATGTAAGACTACGTCTGGGACGTTGGCATTGATTTGAGATTTCGTGTAAGACCTCGTCTAGGACGTAGGCATCGACATGAGTATTACGTGTAAGACCACGTCTGGGACGTTAGCATCGATATGATCTTTATGTGTAAGACCATGTCTGGGACATTGGCATCGTATTTATTCGTGTAAGACCCTGTCTGGGACAGTGGCATCGATATCCGATTACATGTAAGACCTCGTCTGGGACGTTGGCATTGTACGACCATTCCGAGCTTTCTGAGTATCCTACTAGATTCCTATCGGTTCAACGAGCAAGTCTGAGATACAAATAGTAAATCTGAGTTTTGATAAGTTAAGTAAATGAATATACGTTACAGGTACGTTGCTTATATACTAATTGTGTATATAAGGTAAGTATCCATGTGAGCATATTATAATGTTAAGTATATGGAATTGATAACGTGATATGTAAATTCTTGACTAGATGAACTATATGCATATATGTTATGTGATTTGGAAATATGGCAAGCTATAGCTAAGCATATGAGCTCAAGAAAGAATGAGGTGATTTTGTCATGAGAACCATATTGGTTATCTTATTAATTCTGTTATGTGCAATTCATGCTAAGTTTGTTTGTATATTGACATACTAAGCTTTTGGAAAGCTTACTCTGTGTATATGTTTTCTCCGTTTTATAGGTCGTTAAAGCTACTGAAGGCTCAGGACCGTCACGGATCGTCATCACACTATTAAACTCTTTTTGGTACATTATGGAAATGTTTATATCTAGATATGGCATGTATAGGCTATTATTTTGATATAAGTTGATGTATAGACTTGGTCATGAGATGTGACTAATTTTTGGTTCATATTTTGCCTTGATGAATGTGGTATGTGTAGTTGTTTTGGTATGGATTGATGCTCATGAAAGGGTCAAGTCTTTGGGTAGGTAAATGAATGAAATATGCTTTAGTCATATATATGTTTTATCTTGAAAGTTGACTTGAATGAAATGAGTAATGAATGTATAGAATGAATGATCAATTTAGTATGTTTTTGGCTGCCTTATATGCATGATATGTGATGGTAATTTTTGATTGTAGGTATGAACTAAATGGTGGCATTTTAATCTTGCAAATGACCTATAATGTCACACGGCCTGGGCACACGAGCGTGCTCGTGACCGTGGGGGTAAAGTCGAGCTAGCTTAAGAGCATACGGCCACGCACACACGAACTTGCCTGGTAGTCGTGTGGTTTTGACAGGATTGCACACGACCACGGCACACGGGCATGTTCAGTTGTCGTGGAGCATAAGTCGGATTCGACCACGGCCAAGGCACACGGGCGTGTTTGGTGGCCGTAGATGTGAGGTCAGATTCGACCACGGGCAGGACACACGGGGGTGTCTAGCAGCCGTGGAGGGCACACGGTTTCCTCCCATGGGCGTGTATCCCCTGTACTTTAGAAAAGATTTAATTTTCCATAAAATTTTGTAAGTGATTCGATTTAGTCCCGACCCGGTTTATAAGCATGTTTAAGGTCTCGAAGACCGTATTAAGGGACACTATGCTTGAGAATGATGAATGCGTGTATGAAGTTTTGTAAATTGTTTCCGATCTATTTGGTAACGCTCCTAACCCTAATCCGACGACAGACACAGGATAGGGGTGTTACACTAGAAGGATTAAATAGTTATGGAACTTTAAATTGAAGGTCTTGAATGTGCAATTGGACCTTCCTAATGTTGTTAGCCGGCCATAGGAAACAATAGATTCAATTTGGTTAAAAATTGGGTGGGTTAGGTGGATTAAATTGGAGGAAATAAATAAAATAAGAAAAGATGATATCACCCATTTTTATTCATCTTCTTCCCACCAAAAATACCCAGCAAAAAGGAGGTTTTGAAAGCTTTGAAATTTCAGTAACTTATCCTCTTACAAGTTGTAACAGTCCAGTTTATACCCTAGTCAGAACAGTGGTTTCGAGACCACAAATCCGTGTCAGTAAAATATTTCTATATTATTTTCTATGCTTTTGATATGTGATTAAGCATGTGGTAACATTCCGTAAGTTAATTTGTCTGTCTGTGTGTTTAATTTGATAAAAGGACTAAATCGTGTAAAAGGTAAAAGTAGCCTTCTAATTGATTGAGTAGCCTAATTGTTGTGTCTCCTTAAATAGGAGGATTTATGTTGCAAATTTGCCAAAAGTAAGAGTAGTGGACGGCATAATGAAAAATATGTTGTCTTATATATATTATATAAAAGTTTAGTTAAAGAAAATAACATATTATATGTTATAATAATAATAAAAAAAAGCTTGGAAATAGTGCTCATTTTACATGTTCTTCCACCGAATATTGAAAGAAAAGAAAGAGCTTAAGCTTTGTTTTATTCGGCACTTGCAAGCTTAAATTAAGGTGAGTTTTGACTTCGGTTTTTGATAATTTTTATATTTTTGTAATCGTTGCTTCGTATACTACAAAACCCATGTCTTAATTTTGAGAATTAATGATGTTTTTGAAATGAGACTTTGATGAACTCATGTGATTTGTGATGTTTAATAGTGAAAAAAATGAAAGATATGTGTTTGATTATCATAGTTTCTATTTGAAGTTTTGTTGAATTTGAGTATTTTGGATTAAATTGAGAAAATGATTATTTGAGGGACTAAATTGTGAAATAAATGAAATCTATGGATTAATATGACCATAGTGAATATTCGGCCAAACATGGGTACAAGTTAATTTGATGTATTTTGTGATTTTGTAAATTAGGGACTAAATTGTCCAAATGTGAAAATGTAAGGGCTAATTTGCAAATTTCCCTAAATATGTGTATTTTGATTGAATTGAATAAGTTGATAAATAAAAGGGTTAAATTTGAATATGTATAGATCAAGAACCAAAGAAATCAGACTTAGATTGCGGGAAAGTGAAAGTAACCGAGTAGCCGTATCCGTTTTAGTAAAATCGAATCCGAGGTAAGTCATTATACAAATAAATGAGTTTGAATTGAATTATATATGTTCATATGACTATTGGTAATGATGAATGCACATGAGATGATATACACATGAATTCCGAGATAGGATCGGTATGGTGTCAATTTCCGATAAGTTTCGTTTGAACCTAGGAATAGATAGGATTAACTATATCATGGCATAGGTGTCTGTTGTGTAATCCGAGTAAGACCCTGTCTGGGACAATGGCATCGATATCTGTTTACGTCTAAGACCATGTTCGGGACATTGGCATCGTATTAATCCGAGTAAGACCATGTCTGGGACAGTGGCATCGATATCTGTTTACGTATAAGACCATGTCCGGGACATTGGCATCGTATTAATCTGAGTAAGACCCTGTCTGGGACAATGGCATCGATATCTATTTACGTGTAAGACCATGTCCGGGACATTGGCATCGTATTAATCCGAGAAAGACCCTGTCTGGAACAGTGGCATCGATATCTGTTTACGAGTAAGACCCTGTCTGGGACAGTGGCATCGATATCTGTTTACGTGTAAGACCATGTCCGGGACATTGGCATCGTATTAATCCGAGTAAGACCCTATCTGGGATAGTGGCATCGATATCTGTTTACGTGTAAGACCATGTTCGAGACATTGGCATCGTATTAATTCGTGTAAGACCCTGTTTGGGACAGTGGCATCGATATCCAATTACATTTAAGACCACGTCTAGGACGTTGGCATTGTATAACTATTCCGGGCACTCTGCGTATTCTATTAGATTCCGAACGGTTCAATGGTCAAGTTCAAGAAATGAATGATTATGTGAATTGTACATATGTTTCAGGTATTTTTTATAAGTACACTTTGTGTGTATAAGAGGGTAAGTATTTTCTTAAACTTACCTAGATGAATTATGCATTTGAATATGAGAATGTAAGTGTGTTATATGAATAGAAAAGCTATGAGCTAATAAAGTATATAGTGATATGCAAGATTGAAAGATGTATGGCCTAAGTGTATGTACTAAGAAGAATTATGATTGTGCAACTGAGCCATTAGAGAACTTAGATTGAGTATATGTTTTGAATGCTTATATGCTAAGTTTATTTGTATATGGCTTACTAAGTTTTGAAAGCTTCCTCTGTGTGTGTTTTCTCTGTTTTATAGTCGACAAAGCTACTGAAGGCTCAGGGACCATCGAGGATCGTCATCACACTTCGCAAACTCATTTTGGTATCTTTTGGAAATGTATATAGGTAGATATGGCATGTATAGGCTAGATATTTGGTTAAGAATGAGATGTGAACTTAGCCATGTGATTTGGCTAGTTAAGCGTTGGTAATATGCATTAATGAATATGATAAATGGTGCACGATTTGGTATGGTTTGATAGCATATGAAATGGTTAAGTTTATGGTAAGTGTATGGATGAATTATGCTTGTGTATACATGAGTTTTAGTCTTGTAAATTGGCATGAATGGAATTGGTTTGGAATGTAGAGATTGGATGATTATTTTGATATGTTTTTGGTTGTCAAATGTGCATGAAATGTAATGGTAATTTGTTTGTAGGTATGACCCTAATGTGGGTGGCATTTTGGCCTTGCAAATGGCCTGTTTTGCCACACGGCTATGGCACACGGGCGTGCCTGATGACCGTGGGTGTAAGTTAGTATTTAGCTAAGAGTGCACGGCCATGGTACACGGGCGTGCCTAATAGCCGTATGGTTTAGTCAGGATCGACCACGGCCAAGGTACACGGGCGTGCTTGGTGGAAGTGGAGTTAAGTCAGGTTCGACCACGGGGGAGACACATGGGCATGTTTAGCAGCCGAGGGAGGCACATGGCCTGCCCACACGGGCGTGTAACCCCTGAAACTTAGAAAATTTTTAAATTTTTGAGAATTTTCGTATGTGTTCCAATTTAGTCCCGACTCTGTCTAAAGCTTAACTAAGGTCCCGTTGACCTATAGATGGGACATGATGAGTGTGATTGATGAATTATTTTACGAATTGTCTATTAAAGTTTCTGATATGTCTGGTAACACCTTTAACCCTAATCCGTCGACGGATACGGGATAGGGGTGTTACACAAGTGATTTTGGTGGTTTTATTTTATGATTTTTGTACTTTTGGAACCCCCAAAGCTTAAGCTAGCTAATGATGGGACTATTTTGCAAAATGGTTAAAAGTTTAGGGACTTGCCATGAGAGCGCTCATGTTGTTTGCTGAGTTTTTATGGAAGAAAATGAATGTTAGTGAGTTAAGAAACAACTTTTGTGAAGGGTGTTATCATGAAAACACCTAAATAGGACTTATTTGTAAAGGTAGTAATTATGTAATAAATGCATGAAATAATTGATTTTGTGAGTTGTTGTAAGAGGAATAAATGTTCAGCTAGGCTTGCTTAATGAGAAAATGTGATGAAAAACGATTTACAAGCCTAAGGGAAAAATCAAAATTTTGCCAAAGTATAAGGGCAAAATGGTCATTTTTGCCTATGTAGAAATTTTGGTGTATCATGCATTATAAAGTGATTAAATGAGTGAATTTCATTATTATAGATCTAAAAGAGCGAGGAAACAACCTTGACCGGGGAAAGGGCAAGGTTACGGATTAAGTTGTCGACTTATACATTTTGCACCGAGGTAAGTTTATGTGTAAACGATACGTCTTTAATACATATGTTGCTACTTATTGGTGCATTGTATGAATGAGATCATTTATGATGGAAATTGATAGATAGTGAGTAATTTCCATATGAACCTCGGAATAGATATGTAACCTCGGAAAAATATCCGTAATTATTCTTTTGGTGGGCTGTGTGCGATACCACCTTATTACTTATTCACGATGGGCTAAGTGCGATACCATCGTTTATACTATCATTTGGTGGGCTATGTGCGAAACCACTATATATATATTCTTGTTGGTGGGCTAAGTGCGATACCACCCTATTATTGATTAATGGTGGGCTGTGTGCGAAACCACCGGATACTTAGTATTATTCCGAGAGGTTCATCGAGAAATTGTATAAGTGAATGTTTCATGTTGCCTTGTGGTGTTGTGTGCAGGGAATGTGTACAAGTGAATGCGAGCAATATAATTGTTATGTGGTTAGATTGTGGTAAGAAATGAAATGAGTAAGCATGATTGTGGAATTGTGAATTGTTCTTGCTTAGTATATGATGTTATTGATTGTATAGCATATGTTATGATGCTTATTGTTTACATGTGAACTTACTAAGCTTAAAGCTTACTCCCTTTCTTTTCCCTTGTTTTATAGAGTCAAAGAGCTAGTTCGGGATTCGAAGATAATCAGAAGATCATCCACACTATCGACTCATCTCAGTATATTTAGACTTAGCATTTTGAGTATGGCATGTATAGGGGCTAGGCTTAATGAAATGTTTTGTTATTTTGGCCAAGTGTGTTGGCTCTTTTAGACATGAACTCTTTTGTATATTGCCATAGTTGATGGTTTATTAATGCTAATTTATGAAAAGAAGAGGTTAGTTATGAAGGTGTTAGATGCTTGATTGGGTTGCTTGGTAAATGGTTGAATGGGATTTTATGTTATGTGAATTAGGGTGATAAAAGAGCTTGGCAAATAGCCTTGTTCTTGTCCACACGGGTAGGCACACGGGCGTGTGTCTAGGGCGTGTGTGACACATGGTCAGTCTCATGGGCGTGTGACCAGGCCGTGTGTCCCCTGCATGCTAGTGTTTCAAGTCAGTGTCGACCACGGGCTAGACACACGGATGTGTGCCTAGGCCGTGTGCCCTTATGAGGTTGCTGACATCATAAACAGAATACCCAAGTTTTCACACACGGGTGAGGACACCGCGTGTCTAGGTTGCAGGTGAAGGACACAGCCAAAGACACGGGCGCAGTGTCCTACTGCGTGTGAAAACCTCTATAGGTTCGAAACGAAAAATAAATCCCACATGGGCTAGGGACATAAGCGTGTGTGACCACACGGCCTGCCCCCACGGGCGTGTCCTATTTCACATGGGCGTGTGGCCCTGTTAAGGCAAAAATTTTCTAAGTATATAAAAGTTTTCGGTTTAATCCCGAGACCTTCCGTTTGCATGTTTAAGGCCTCGTAGGCCCATAATAAGGGTGTTATGTATATGAATTGAAAAGTTATAATTTGGAATGAAATTCTATAGTTCAAAGTTGTATGTTCGAGTGAGTTATGTCCGGTAATGCCTTGTACCCTGTTCCGGCGATGAATACGGGTAAGGGGTGTTACATTTAGTGGTATCAGAGCTATAGTTTAGTCGATTCTCGGACTACCGTAGCATGTGTAAGGGTCTAGCTATACATGCCATAGAATACAATGATAGTGTGGTGACTTCTGACTATATTTAAATATGTTTTTGTATAGTAAATGGATCCTATGTCCATTTTTGTCCATCTTGACATTTAATGGTCTAATTGCTAAATAAGGACCTCTAGTAATTTTTATAATTCTATTTCATACTTAAATCTTCTAGAAACTCATATTTCCTAATCTTTGCAATTTAGTCCTAATGGACAAATTGATCACTAATAAATAAAATTTCCTCATGAAATTTTCACACAATCATGCAACCACATCATAAGCCTCATAAAAACTATAAAACACATATCTCTACTTCGGATTTATAGTCTCGCAACCACTATTCCAACTAGGCCCTAAATCGGGCTGTTACACTTTTAACTAAATTTTAATTATAATTTAACTTAAAAATTCACTTAATTTTAAGCACTAATCGTCCACCTAATTTAAAATGGTCTTATTTCCATTTAAACCTTAATCTAATACTATTTATCCATTTTAGCAAATAAAAATTAATAGCGATTAACTTTTACGATTTTTACGATCTAGTCATTATACCTTAATTACTAACCATTCAATAAAATTATCAGACCAAAAATTAATATAACATTATAACAGGATCGTAATACTAATAAATAATATTTATTGACTCAATCATCAAAAAATAGGGTTTTGAAACCACCATTTTCGGCACCACTGAAAAACGGACCATTACAATAACGATATCAAAAAACATAAAATTTACAAAAAAAAATGGATTTTAGAATCACTTACATGCAAGGGCCGATTGTTAGGGAATTTTTTGAAGTTCTCAATTCTTTCTTCAATGGTGATATTGGTGGAGGAGATGAGAATGAAACTCGTTCTCTTTCTTTCCACTTTTATTTATTTTAATTAATGCCTTAGTTTCATTAATTTATCTTTATTTTTCTGTCAAAACAATTGTTAAAATCATGCACCAAGCGTCCATACTAATATATTATAGCCTAATTTCTATTTAAATCCTTGAACAATTTCTATTTAAGCCTTTTAACTAATAAAAATCAATAGTAATTGATTTTTACGATTTTTATGATTTAGTCATTGTATCTTAATTAATAATTGTTCAATAAAATTATCATACCAAAAATCAATGTAACACTATAATAGACTCATAAATATTAATGAATAATATTTATTGACTCAATCATCGGAAAACGAGGTTCTAAAACCATTATTTTTGGCACCACTGAAAAACAAGCTATTACAGTAGAGGGGCTAATTTATTAGAATAAAAGTAGGGGACTAAATTCCAAATGTACAAAATTTATAGCGACTTAGAGTATCCTTTAGTCTTCAAATTTTTACTTTATAATTTGACACAAACAAATAATCAATCCATCGCGAAGTGTGAGTAAACCATTGATGCGATTCCAGCCGCATCATGTTTCGACACAACTCGCCGACCTCAGAATTGGCCTAAGCTCGAGGGCCCGAAGTGCAAAATGAAGCTTAATCTCAGTTCAATAAGCTCAATTTTAGCTTCTTCAAGCTCGTCTAGCTCAACCCGAGCTCATTTAGCTTAACTTCAACCCATTTTTTTTTAATTTGCTGGAATAAGTATTTAATTTGGTGAAATAAACTTAAATAATATTTAGTTTAAGTATTAAATGTGTTTAGTTAATTTAGTTTAATTAATTAAGTTGCTGGAATAAATTACTCATCTTAGTTAATTTAGTTACTGGAATAATTTATTGTTGCATGTGTTTTTAAGTTAAGTGTTAAATGTGTTTATTTATAGTTTATTAATTAAGCTTATTAAGTTTAGTGTGTTTTAATTTGTTTTAATGTGTTTGTTAATAAATTCTTGCAGGTGACTATTCAATTGGAATCAGTTATGTACAAGGGGCTGTTACAAAGTGATAAATGCAACTATTCAGCTGAATTGGTTACATACAAGGGCTGTTACAACATTTAAAGGAGAGTAATGTGCATCATTAAAATTAGGCAACCTCTCCATCTTCTCCAAGGAGTTTTTCAAGAATAGCAATGGACAACAATTAAAAGAGAGCATTATACATGTTGTTGGTGTCTATTCGGCTGCCCAAGGCTGATTTAATGAAGGAATTGAAGTCATTTGGCTGCTCAAAACGTTGAACTATTCCAGCCTAAGTAATCAGCTCATTTATTCAGCTGAATTGGAACATTAAATCATGTTAAAAGTTGTTGTTACTTAGGCCTAGAATTTCAAGAGTTTCTGCTTAGTGATCAAGTTTTATTTCAGCTCATTATTAGCACATTAAAGCTGAATTCTTGTGACTTTTCAGCTAGGTTTCATGTAGCACTATAAATATGTTGTAATCAGCTTATTTTGGGGACTTTCTGCCAAATTATATGAACAAGTGTTCTTTTGTGAGATTTCCAATTCTCATAGTTCTTTTCGGGTCTGACTTGACTTATCAAGCATAGCTTGTGGCGTCAATCTTTCCTTTGTAAACCGAACTTATCACCTTTGGTGTGGCGTTCATTATATGTAATAGCCCGATTTAGGGCCTAGTCGGAATAGTGGTGCAAGACCACAAATTCGAAGTAGAAATATGTGTTTAAATGATTTCATAAGCCTTATGAGGTATTTGCATGATTGTGTGAAAACTTCATGAAGGAATTTTATTAATTAGTGAATAAATTGTCCATTAGGACTAAATTGCAAGGATTGGAAAATATAAGATTCTAGAAGATTTAAGTATGAAATAGAATTATAAAGATTACTAGAGGTCCTTATTTAGCAATTAGACCATTATATGTTAAGATGGACAAAAATGGACATGGGAAGGAAAAATCTCAAGAAAGGGGAATTAAGAGCATTTTTGTCATTTGGTAAATAAAAGATTAAAAAGGGAAAAAGAAGTCAAAAATGGTGTCCATCTTCTTCTCCCTTAGCCGAAATTTGCAAGGAGCTATAGCTAAGGTTTCTTCAACTTTCAAGCTTGATAGTAAGTGCATCCTAGCCCTATTTTTAATGTTCTTCGTATTTTTGAGACCCTCATAGCTCAGTTTAGCTATTTCTAGCTATATTTTGAGCTAGGGTTTATGTTCAAAAATTTACCCATGTATGACATGCATGTATTTTGATGTTTTGTGGAAGAATATGAAAGTTTGATGTATGATAAACATCTTTTTCTAAGTGATTTTCATGAAAAATGCATAAAAGGACCAAATTATAAAAGTTTTAGTAATGCTCATACATGAGTGAAATAGTGGAAATTGAAGGTTGCTATAGTTGAGAATATGATTCGGCTAGGCTTGAAATACAATTGTAACACCCCAAACCTAGCCTAGACATTACGACCGGATCTGGCATGTCACATGAAAGGGTTGTTTAAAAACTGGGCTTTCGTCAAAAACTTTGTATTCTTTCTTTAAAACCTCGAGCTTTGTTGTTAGTGAAAATCCGGTTTGTCTTTATGGTTATTCTTGTAAAAATTTTATTTTTATTCCTTTTATTATTGTTATTATTATTATTATTATTTCCAAAAAAACTTGTTTAAAACATAAATTAGATTCAGTGACTTGCGGGAACGTGATATTTTGAAAACAGTTATTAACTTTTTAAGAAAACTCGGAGTTTAATCGTTTATAGTTTGAGTATAATTGTAATAAAAGCTTAAAAGAAAAATTAAAATCTAATGGCCTTATTACAAAATATTAAAACCCAAATTAAAATAAATCTCGAAATAAAGTAATACGGGAATTTACTAAGGTTCCGATGTATGGCCACCACAGAGTCCTCCGCTGCGCTAAATCCTCTAATGCTGGGGATCACCTGCAAGGTTAAAGCAGATGGGTGAGTTATGAGAACTCAGTGTGTAATCCTCTAAACGGTCATTAACTGGGTTTGAGCCCATACAGAAGCAAACTGGGTCGAAGCCTTTACAGAAACAGACTGGGCCGAAGCCCATGTAGAAACAGACTGGGCCTTGGCCTTATATACATAATAATGCAACCAGAGTATGTAACCCAACCCAATAATCCATCTGCTACACACCACCCGTACCAGCCCAGCACACCTGTGGGGATTTCTAAATCGACCCACCCATCCGCTACACACCAGTATGGCAGAGAAGCTGCTAATCACAGAATTTGTGGCGAAGCCACCAGAATAACAGAATATACGTGGCATAGCCACTATAAAGATTGTGGCAGAGCCACCAGAATATGTGGCAGAGCCACCAGAATATGTGGCAGAGCCACCAGATTACACTTTCTGATACGATCTGCCTCGGGGTGAGTCGAGTCGTAAGTGAATTGCCTAATCGTCTATGAAGAGGAATCAAGTCTTTGGAAAATAATCGGAAAAATATGGATGAGTTTGCAGAAGCTTTAGGTGAATTTGTTTAGAAGGTGGGTTTAAGTTAGGAATGGAGGTGTTTAAATGAAAGAGTTGATTTGGATAATTAAAAGGATAGGTTCAGTTTAAGATGAAGGGAAAGAAGATGGGATTCGGTTTAAGGTTGAACAAACAATGATAGGCTGATGGTAATGGAATTGGATAGATGGATAAGTGATGGTTTAGATAAATGATAGGTGATAGTTGATGGGAATGGATGAAAGAACTTAAACAAAGAATCGATTCAACACTAATAAAGTGTCACCCCGGGTTCTATATTTGTTTAAGGTGAAAAAAATGGTAGTCGATGATGGACCAAGACTCGTTATCTATAAAGATAAGAACCTATGGTATAAGTTGATAGAAGAGAACTATTGACGCCACAAGCAAGAAAACTTGATAAGTCGAAATCGAAACTCGTACGAAAGATAGAGAGGAGAATAATCTCACTCAATGAACAAAAGTTCATAAAATATATTCAAAGTTCAAAAGTCTTCTTTTTACAAACTAATAATGTGTATATATAGTGCTTACATGTGGTTAGTGAAGAGACAAATGAATTCAACTTTAATATGCATTTAAATGGCTAAAATAAAATCTAAAAACTCTTGAATTCCTCCAGCCAAATAACAGCAGACTTTATGACTCCTAATGAGCTAATTAAATGAATTTGAATGCTTAAAAAGTGTCCCTTGAGTTCTTCCATGATCAACTGAAAAGTCACTGACCAAATGAAAAGTCTCAACTTTTGGAATTCTAGCCATGTAACTCCCATCTTCAATGTGATTAATTCTTCAATTAAATTGCTTGTCAATGTCCCTTGAGTTCTCCATGATCAACCAAAAGTCACCAGCCAAATGATGGAGAAATGATTGCTTGTAGTAAATACCATGAAGCAAACGTTATAGAAGTTGAAGACAAAAAAATTTGTCGAATTTAAAGAACCATAATGTTCTTCTTTATTTAATAGTAATAATAGATGTAAGATGAAAAGTCACCTGCAATTATCACATGTAACCGACAAATTAATGCAATTATTAAACTTAAAATAAATTAACAACTAACTTAATTAAATAAACTAACACTTAAACATCATTTATTCCAGCAACTAGCTTAATTAAATAAACTAACACTTAAAGCAACTAGCTTAATTAAATAAAGCATCATTAAATGAACTTAACTCATGCATCAATAAATTAACCTAGTAACTAGATTAATTAAAGAAACAACTATTAAATTAAATTCATTAAAAGAACTCAATTAATTAAACTAAGTTGAGTTGAATTAATGACCAGCAACCATTTATTGAACTAAGATGCTTAAATGCAAGTATTTAAAATGCAAACTAAATGAAAAGCTGAAAATTAAATAAAAAGTTCAATTTAGTTGGATCGGTTCAAAGAGCTGGAATCAGCTTCATTTTGCACTTTGGCCCCTCAAACTTAGGCCACTCTCAATGGCATCGGATGGAGTCGAACCATGATGCGACCAGGATCGCATCATACCCTCCCTCTTGAAAGCGATTCGTCCTCGAATCGAGCAGATGGTTCTCTCGAACGGAATTCCTTTTGCTCAGCTTTCCTCGATCAAACGGGGAGGATGGTAATCGAGACACCTGGAAAGAATAGTCATGAATTAACAAGTATTGCTTCAAACAAATTTGCAATCCACGCATAAACACAGCAACACAAGTATGACGCATGTGGAAGGATAAGATCAACTTATCATACAAAAGAAATAATGCCTTATCAAATTTGTGGAATGAAATTGAACAATCTCTAAGGCATTCATACGATGTAAATGGATTCCATAAGTTAAAATCATCAAGCGAATAATGATTCAGATGATAAATATAAACATCACAAACAGGTATTCCAAATGTTTCACATGGCTCACTACTTCGTACAATAATATCATGCAACGATCGATATATGGACCCTTTCATACAAGATTTATCAAAATGATCAAACATAAGAATCCTTTCTTCAATCCAAAAGATAGGTAGATCACAAACAGGCAAAATAAAACGATTAAGCAATTCATGATCTAAATGTTTTACGTCAACGAAGTCAGCAACATGTGTTCTATCAACATCCAAAACAGATAGATCTTAAGCAAAAAAATTGGAACAGCTAAGCATATCACGATCTAATTATTTTGCAAAAGGCAGTTCATCAATACAATGCTTATCCTCATCCGAAAAAAACAAAAATGTATCAACAATTTCAGTAGACTTACCTTGATGCACGAAAAGATAAAGTGTAATATCCTAAAAAAAATTGAGTATCATCTTGTTACTTGTGTTAGCTCGAGTATGATTATTATTATGTGCTTAGTATAGTTTTATGAAGGCTTGGAATTATTAGCTAAACTAGAATGATTTTTAGTATTGAAAATATAGTGAAGTGGATTAGATGAACTTGACACTTAAGTTAATTTAAGTGTTAAATTCTAACACAAGAGGAGTTAGTGGCATAGTGGATAAGGCGCATGAAAGGTTGCTTGAGGGAAGTGGTTCGAGTAGCATGGAAGGCATATTAAGGATTTTATTTTTTTATGCATCCTAGCATTAAGTGTCGGTCAACTATTCATATGGATAAGATGGACAATTTTCTTTTTATGGCAAGAAGACTTAAGGTTATGGTAAGCATGAAATAAGGGATAGAATTGCTAGATTTTGGGGATAAAATTTCTTCAACTTTGGGAATGTAGAGGATTTCAAGGCTTGGCTTAAGGGTGTTGTTTTGGAAACTCTCCTATGGCCATTAGTGCATGAATGTGGACGGCATGTGTGGCTAGGGGTGGCGAATGTTGATAGGAAGTTTGGGAATAGTTGGCCAACTTTAGCATTTTGTGCATCATTTGGCATTTTCTCTTCCTCTCCAAAACTCCCTCTTTGGCCGAATGTATCTTAGGCATTTTGGTGCAATTTTGCTTTTGATTTAGCTCTCATTTGTGTTTGAACCAAAATCTAATTTCTTCCTCTCATTTCCTTTTGAAACCGAAACCACAATTTGTATTTTTGTGCACTTTTCTTTTCGGCAAACTAGGTGTTTGGCCGAACCTCTTTCTCCCATCTCTCTCTTTTCTTTCTTTTGATACTTGCTCAAAACCACATTTCCTTTTCACTTCCTCTTGGCCGAATCTTCCTCCTCCCCAAATCCCATCTCTTTCATTTTTTTTTCAAAGTTAAAAACATCCATTACCATTCTATTTTCATTTTCTATTTTCTTCTTTCTTCCATTTTCGAATCATCCTTCTCCTATTTCACTTTCACTTTTATTTTTCCTTTCGTTTTACTCCACCATAGCCGAATCTTCTTTCTCTCTTTTGGTGTTATATTTGCCGAATATCATCAAGGGTAGATAATCTTTGGGTTTTCTTCAATCGATTTTGGAAGATAGGTAAGTGTTCATGGCCGTATTTCCCTTATTTCCTTCTCCTTTCTAAGTCATTTTCTTGTGGACAAAGGCCGAATCCTTGGGCATTTGTTTGCAAGGTTCTAACCATTATTTAGGAACCGATTTTTCCTTTAGGCTCTTTGGGACGTTGGAAGCAATCGATCTAAGCCATTCCATTAGCAATCGAAGTTGGTAAGTCAAGTGGTAAGATTCATGTCGATTCATTATTCTTTTTGAGGATAAAGACTAAGGCTATTGGGATTAAGATGTGATGTTGGCCGAATGGATTTTTGCTTATAGTTTTGTGGTATGGCCGAATGTAGGACAAGGTGATCTAGTGCGGTAGATCGGATCTTGGAAGTTAGTATTTTGCGTTAGTGAAAGGTGTGTACCTTACACACTTTATAACTCGGTATATATATATGTGTGTGTGTTAATAACTATTCATGTTGTTAAAGCCGAAACTATGAGATCTTGAAATGATACCTTGATGGGTATAAGCAAGGATACGGGTAAGTCTGTTTTGATATGATGTTGATATATGTTGTTAATATCACGATCTACGATATATATTGGTTATATGTTTATATCAAAGTATAATGACATGATTTGTTATCTATTGCATTGGTATGGGCGATATGAGAGGAGGGGGAAGATTGATATCCGTGTCTTTGGGACACCAGAGGTTTGGCACCTCCAGTGGTTTGGTACCACATATTTCGTGTCTTTGGGACACCAGAGGTTTGGCACCTCATAGCGACTCGTCCTGTGGTTTCACACCACCGTGGGTTGGCCCCACATTTGATGTATTGGGATCGTCGCCAGTGATTTGGTATCACACGTGGGTTGGCCCCACAACTTGATTATTCGTGACTTTGGGTCACCAGTGATTTGGCATCACATTATTGGATATCGTGACTTTGGGTCACCAGTAGTTTGGCACCACCAGTGGTTTGGTACCACACGGGGTAGAAAATAAGTTTTGGATGGCTAGGTTGGGTGCATTATATATATATTGCTTGGTTATAATTTGTGTAAGTATGTGGCATTTACCTGGGAGAGGGATTATGCACTGAGTCTTGGTGACTCACCTTCTCCCTTATTTTTTTCAGGTGATTCGTAAAATCGCGGATAAGGAGCCGGATGAACTCGAGGAGGCCATGCAATAAAATTTGGTTTTACATAAACTTCCATTTGGGTACTTTATTTTAATTCGTTTTCATCTTTTTATGGATTTGTAATAAGGCCTCTTTAATTATATTTTTGGATTATTTATATGCTTTGGATTTGTTTTAAATATGGCTTATAAATTACATGGTTGATATAATAATTTGAGCACCAAGTTTTCTAAACTACTAAACGCGATGGTTTTTAAAACGTTACCATCGGGTAACATAAATCAATTGATAGTATTTAACAACTTAAGTATTTTTGATAACTCATACTATTTTCCAAAACTCCAGTTTCCAAATTTCTATTAGATACGGTTTTCAACCTAATCGTTTTAGTTTCTTTTCAATTTATAAAGGTTTACAAATCTAAGCTGCAACTAAGTTTTAAAGATTTATTTTTGGGATTTCAAAGTAAATTATCAGTTTTTAATTTATTATACACCTGATTTCTACGAACTTAGAACAACAAAGAGTTTTTCACTAAAATTTAATCGGTAACTCGTTTTTCCTCAAAATGTTTTCCCCTGTGACATACCAAATTCGTTCGTGGCGTATTGACCGGGTTTGGGGTGTTACAAATTGGTATCAGAGCCAAATTCAAAAGCTCGGCTGTGGGCCCAAGGCCCAAAATGATTTAAAGTATGATCTTAAAATGTTTTTGTTTAAAATTATATGATCTGAAAGGCATGGCACCGAAGTCTCTCGCATCGATCCGCCAGGTAAGTACTTTAAATCGTTGATCTTGATGATATGATGATGTTAGTATGGTGATTAGTAGTAGAAACTACTCTAGAGACCCAAACTATAGGTTGAATGTACTCGCAAAATAACTTCTTATTAAAATTATTCATAAAACTGTGTTTTAAAGAAAGTGGAATAATGACTAATGCGTAACACTTTTAAATCAGATAAGTCGAGACTTTAGACATGAGTACTCGAGGTCGGGGTCGTATTACTCGTGGACGCGGTCGGGGTAGGATGGCTGTGTCTGAGCCAGTGAGGTCTGGTCAAGGATCCAAAAATGAGGTACCACTACCCCCACCACCAGCGGTTGGAGTTGAGCATCAGGATCAAACGGGGGATGACGCAGTGTCTTAGGTAATGCTGCGAGTCCTTGAGAGGGTAGCTGGAATAGGTGGAGGCGTGGGACCTCGAAAATCTATACCCGAGCGACTCCGAGCCAATGGAGTGAGGTATTTCGAGGTGTTTCGTGTGTGGGCTCGATGCAGAGTATTGGTTAGAGGCGACGGAACGAATCATGGATGACTTGGATCGAATGCCGAGGAAAAGTGAAAGGGATAGTGTCGCTTCTTCGGGATGAGTCATATCGGTGGTGGCTCACGGTGCGGAATAGTGCTGCAGATGGAGGATCTCACTTGGGATTATTTTAAGGCGCGTATCGGAAGAAATATGTTGGGTCTAGTTACATTGATGCGCAGGCGTAAGGCATTTTCGAGTTTGGTCCAGGAAGTAAGTCCGTATTAGAATATGAGGCGTAATTTTTAAGATTGAGAGCGGTATGCGCCGAGGTATCGTGGCTTTTGAGCACGAGCGATGTGTCCGGTTCGAGGATGGATTGAGGGACGAACCGAGATTGCTGATTGCTCCACATCAGAGCGAGAGTTTTTTGCGCTAGTTGAAAAGACTAAGATAGCGAAGGGATAAAGGAATCGAAGGCGCGAGACACGACAAGAATAAACATAAGAGAAGTTTTGGATCATCCGGTCACCGGTAATTCTCGTAAGAGGGTTAGGCGAGTGGGCGAATCAATCGAGAGGCCATTATATCGCTAATCGGGGACCAGTTGTAACCGGATGTGGAAAATTTCATTGGGGCGAATGTTGGACCGGAGGGAAAGGATGTTTTGAGTGTGGTTATTTGGATCATCGTGTGAAAGACCGCCCACGTAAGCTAGCCAGAATCGGCCCGAGGGTCAAGGTCGTGCTCGATTCAGAAATGAGGGACCGCCACCGCAGAGAGGTCGTGGTAATGGTAGAGGAGGTAATGGTTTCGTCGAGGTCGCGGAGCATCCGCGAGGTGCTTGGCAACACCGAGGCAAGACGACTGGTTTGGTGTATGCAGCGAGGCGCCGAGAGGAGGGCGACGCATCGGACGTCATAAGCTGGTACATTCTTAATCTTTGGTGAACCATATCCGCTTTGATAGATGTGGGTTCGACACATTCAGTATGTTGCTAGTAACATAGTAGAGACTATGAATCTAGACTCGAGACTACTTCTAGGAAGATGACAAAGTATTTAGCCCTCGGGTCACTCTATAGAAGTAAATAAGTCAGATAGAGATGTACCCCTAGAACTCCAAGGGGTAATGTTTGTAGTCGATCCGATGGAACCGCGTTTGAGGAGTTTGATCGATTCTTGGGATGGACTGGTTGGTCAAGTATCAAGCAAGTTTGGATTGCGTTGCTAAGCGCATGGTTTTGAAGACAGTGAGGGCAAAGAGGTGGTTATGATAGGTAATAGAAGAGATTATCTATCCAACGTGGTATCTGCGTTGAAAGTCGTGAAGTTGGTCGGGAAAGCGGTGTGAGGCATTTGTGGTTCATGTGTGTGCGTTGGAGGCTAAGGAGTCTCATCGTGGGGAATGTCCGAACGGTAAAGGAATATGTTGACGTATTTCGGAAGAACTTCCGGATTACTTCCGGATCGTGAAGTTGAATTTGGTATAGATGTTACCCGAATCTGCGCCGATGTCTATTGCTCGTATAGGATGGCAACCAGAAGGAATTAGGGAATTGAAGGCTCAAATTCAAGAGTTGTTGGATCGAGGTTTTATCCGACCAAGTGTTTCGCCTTGGGGAGCACCGGTACTTTTTGTCAAGAAGAAGGATGGATCGATACGGATGTGTATAGACTATCGCCAGTTGAATAAGCTGACGATCAAAAACAAGTATCCTTTACCGAGGATAGATGACTTGTTTGATCAGCTTAAGGGGGCAGCGGTTTTCTCCAAGATTGATTTAAGGTCTGGATATCATCAGCTGAAGGTGAAAGAGGCTGATATCCATAAGACGGCATTTCGCACTCAGTATGGGCACTACGAGTTTCTGGTAATGCCATTTGGGTTGACTAACACGCCGGCAGCATTCATGGACATGATGAATCGGGTATTCCAGCAGTTTTTGGACCAGTTTGTTGTGGTATTTATAGACGATATTTTGGTATACTCCAAGTCAGAGGAGGAGCATGATGCGCATTTGCGAGTAGTGTTGCAGATTTTGAGGGAAAAGCAGCTTTATGCAAAATTTAGTAAGTGCGAGTTTTGGCTTAGGAGGTGACTTTCTTGGGTCACGAGTAGTATCGGTGAGGATTAGAGTGGATCCTCGAAAGATTGAGGCGATGTTGGATTGGAAGCCGCCTAAGTCGGTGCATTGAGATTCGGAGTTTCCTAGTGCGGCGGGGTATTACCGAAGATTTGTGGAAGGATTTTCTTTGATAGCAGCACCTATGACTAAGTTATTGAGGAAAGGAATTCCATTTGTGTGGGAATAGAAGCGACAAGGAAGTTTTGACAAGTTGAAGAAGATTCGATGAAGCTCGGTTTTGATTCAACTGAGGTAGGCAAGGAATTCACAGTTCATCGTGATGCATCACATCTTGGTTTGGGATGTGTCTTGATCTGAGAAGGGAAGGTAGTGGCTTATGCATCTCGGCAGATTGAGACCACATGAAGTTAACTATCCGATGCATGACTTGGAATTAGCTGCAGTGGTTTTTGCTTTGAAGATATGGAGACACTATTTGTATGGAGAGAAGTCGATAGTCTACACGGATCACAAGAGTCTTAAGTACCTTTTGACTCGAAGGATTTGAACTTGAGGCGGCGTAGATGGATAGAGTTGTTGAAGGACTACGACTATTCGATTGAGTATCATCGGGCAAGGCTAACGTGGTGGCGTATGCGTTGAGCCGTAAGGTTGTATCGGACTTAAGATCGATGTTTGCTCATCTTAGCTTATATGACGATAGGAGTCTTTTGGTGAATTGCAAGTCAAGCCGACTTGGTTAGAAGCGCACCAAGGAGAAACAGATTAGAGGATGATGGTTTGAATGATCGGAGGTTACTGAGTTCGTAATGGTGGTTTAGAGGATTATAGTTTGTCCAAGGATGGAGTATTGTGTTTTAAAGGAAGAGCTTGTATGCCAAAGGATGTTGAGTTGAGGCAAAGGATTCTTCGGGACGCACATAGCAGCCCATACGCTATGCATCCTGGAGGTAGCAAGATGTATCGGGATTTAAGAGAGCAGTTTTGGTGGCCAGGTCTGAAGCGTGAGGTAACTGAGTTTGTGGGTAAATGTCTGACGTGTCAGCAGGTCAAGGCGGAGCATCAGTTGCCGTCTGGGTTACTTCAACCGGTGAAGATTCCACAGTGGAAGTGGGAAAGGATCACTATGGACTTTGTCGATGGATTACCCTCACGCCAAGTAAGAAGGACTCAGTTTGGGTGATTATGGATCGTCTGACTAAGTCAGCTCATTTTATTCCGGTAAGGGTGGATTACTCGCTTCAAAAGTTAGCTAAGTTGTATGTGGCGGAGATAGTAAGGTTGCACGGTGTACCAGTGTCGATCATCTCAGACAGAGATCTTAGATTTACGTCGAGGTTTTGGAGAGCGTTACATCAGGCTTTGGGTACGCGGTTGGATTTTAGTACCGCATTTCATCCACAGTCTGACGGGCAGTCGGAAAGAGTTATACAGATTTTAGAGGATATGTTGAGAGGTTGTGTATTGGACTTCAGAGGCAGCTGGGAAGAGTTTTTACCATTAGCAGAGTTCGCATACAACAATAGTTATCAGGCAAGCATTAAGATGGCACCATATGAGGCGTTGTATGGTAGGAGGTGTCACACACCTACATGCTGGACCAAGTTGAGTGAGCGTCAAATGTTAGGACCAGAGTTGGTTGCAGAAACCGAAGATAAGGTGAAGTTGATTCAAGCTCGGTTGAAGGAAGCTTCGGATAGGCAGAAGTCATATGCCGATCTCAAGCGGAGGGATATAGAATTTTCCGTGGGTGACAAAGTTTTTCTGAAAGTCTCGCCATGGAAGAAAGTGTTAAGATTTGGGAGAAAAGGCAAGTTAAGTCCAAGGTTTATTGGGTCGTATAAAGTGTTGAGACGAGTGGGACCAGTAGCCTATCAGCTCGAGTTGCCATCAGAGCTGAGTCAGATTCACGATGTGTTCCATGTCTCCATGCTTAGACGCTATCGTTCTGATCCATCGCATGTTGTGGCAGTAGAGGAAATAGAGGTGAGTCCAGATCGACGGTAGAAGAAGAACTCGTGCGATTCTAGACCGAGATGTGAAAGTTTTGCGTAGGAAGTCAGTTCCTTTAGTGAAGGTTTTATGGCGGAACCATGGCGTAGAAGAAGCTACGTGGGAACTGGAGGATGTGATGAGGCAAAAGTTTCCTCAACTCTTTTTGAGCGGGTAATTTCGAGGACGAAATTTTCTTAAGGGGGTAGAATTGTAATATCCTAAAAAAATTGAGTATCATCTTGTTACTTGTGTTAGCTCGAGTATGATTATTATTATGTGCTTAGTATAGTTTTATGAAGGCTTGGAATTATTAGCTAAACTAGAATGATTTTTAGTATTGAAAATATAGTGAAGTGGATTAGATGAACTTGACACTTAAGTTAATTTAAGTGTTAAATTCTAACACAAGAGGAGTTAGTGGCATAGTGGATAAGGCGCATGAAAGGTTGCTTGAGGGAAGTGGTTCGAGTAGCATGGAAGGCATATTAAGGATTTTATTTTTTTATGCATCCTAGCATTAAGTGTCGGTCAACTATTCATATGGATAAGATGGACAATTTTCTTTTTATGGCAAGAAGACTTAAGGTTATGGTAAGCATGAAATAAGGGATAGAATTGCTAGATTTTGGGGATAAATTTTCTTCAACTTTGGGAATGTAGAGGATTTCAAGGCTTGGCTTAAGGGTGTTGTTTTGGAAACTCTCCTATGGCCATTAGTGCATGAATGTGGGACGGCATGTGTGGCTAGGGGTGGGTCGAATGTTGATAGGAAGTTTGGGGGAATAGTTGGCCAACTTTAGCATTTTGTGCATCATTTGGCATTTTCTCTTCCTCTCCAAAACTCCCTCTTTGGCCGAATGTATCTTAGGCATTTTGGTGCAATTTTGCTTTTGATTTATCTCTCATTTGTGTTTGAACCAAAATCTAATTTCTTCCTCTCATTTCCCTTTGAAACCGAAACCACAATTTGCATTTTTGTGCACTTTCTTTTCGGCAAACTAGGTGTTTGGCCGAACCTCTTTCTCCCATCTCTCTCTTTTCTTTCTTTTGATACTTGCTCAAAAACCACATTTCCTTTTTCACTTCCTCTTGGCCGAATCTTCCTCCTCCCCAAATCCCATCTCTTTCATTTTTTTTTTCAAAGTTAAAAACATCCATTACCATTCTATTTTCATTTTCTATTTTCTTCTTTCTTCCATTTTCGAATCATCCTTCTCCTATTTCACTTTCACTTTTATTTTTCCTTTCTTTTTACTCCACCATAGCCGAATCTTCTTTCTCTCTTTTGGTGTTATATTTGCCGAATATCATCAAGGGTAGATAATCTTTGGGTTTTCTTCAATCGGTTTTGGAAGATAGGTAAGTGTTCATGGCCGTATTTTCGTTATTTCCTTCTCCTTTCTAAGTCGTTTTCTTGTGGACAAAGGCTGAATCCTTGGGCATTTGTTTGCAAGGTTCTAACCATTATTTAGGAACCGATTTTTCCTTTAGGCTCTTTGGGACGTTGGAAGCAATCGATCTAAGCCATTCCATTAGCAATCGAAGTTGGTAAGTCAAGTGGTAAGATTCAGTCGATTCATTATTCTTTTGAGGATAAAGACTAAGGCTATTGGGATTAAGATGTGATGTTGGCCGAATGGATTTTTTCTTATAGTTTTGTTGTATGGCCGAATGTAGGACAAGGTGATCTAGTGCGGTAGATCGGATCTTCGGAAGTTAGTATTTGCGTTAGTGAAAGTTGTGTACCTTACACACTTTATAACTCGGTATATATATATATGTGTGTGTTAATAACTATTCATGTTGTTAAAGCCGAAAACTATGAGATCTTGAAATGATACCTTGATGGGTATGAGCAAGGATACGGGTAAGTCCGTTTCGATATGATGTTGATATATGTTGTTAATATCACGATCTACGATATATATTGGTTATATGTTTATATCAAAGTATAATGACATGATTTGTTATCTATTGCATTGGTATGGGCGATATGAGAGGAGGGGGAAGATTGATATCCGTGTCTTTGGGACACTGTGAGGTTTGGCACCTCCAAAGTGGTTTGGTACCACATATTTCGTGTCTTTGGGACACCAGAGGTTTGGCACCTCATAGCGACTCGTCCCGGTGGTTTCACACCACCGTGGGTTGGCCCCACATTTGATGTATTGGGATCGCCGCGGTGATTTGGTATCACACGTGGGTTGGCCCCACAACTTGATTATTCGTGACTTTGGGTCACCAAAGTGATTTGGCATCACATTATTGGATATCGTGACTTTGGGCTACTAAAGTGGTTTGGCACCACCAAGTGGTTTGGTACCACACGGGTAGAAAAGGAGTTTTTGATGGCTAGGTTGGGTGCATTATATATATATATTGCTTGGTTATAATTTGTGTAAGTATGTGGCATTTACCCGGGAGAGGGATTATGCACTGAGTCTCGGTGACTCACCTTCTCCCTTATTTTTTTCAGGTGATTCGTAAAATCGCGGATGAGGAGCCGGATGAACTCGAGGAGACCATGCAATAAAATTTGGTTTTACATGAACTTCCATTTGGGTACTTTATTTTAATTCGTTTTCATCTTTTTATGGATTTGTAATAAGGCCTCTTTAATTATATTTTTTGATTATTTATATGCTTTGGATTTGTTTTAAATATGGCTTATAAATTACATGGTTGATATAATAATTTGAGCACCAAGTTTTCTAAACTACTAAACGCGATGGTTTTTAAAACGTTACCATCGGGTAACATAAATCAATTGATAGTATTTAACAACTTAAGTATTTTTGATAACTCATACTATTTTCCAAAACTCAGTTTCAAATTTCTATTAGATACGGTTTTCAACCTAATCGCTTTAGTTTCTTTTCAATTTATAAAGGTTTACAAATCTAAGTGCAACTAAGTTTTAAAGATTTATTTTCGGATTTCAAAGTAAATTATCAGTTTTAATTTATTATACACCTGATTTCTACGAACTTAGAACAACAAAGAGTTTTTCACTAAAATTTAATCGGTAACTCGTTTTTCCTCAAAACGTTTTCCCCTGTGACATACCAAATTCGGTCGTGGCGTATTGACCGGGTTTGGGGTGTTACACAAAGATCTTGCTTACCTTGGTCAAGCAATACAACCTTCTCTCCGTAGGCATGTAGTGTAGTCGAAGCTTTACATTCGTTTCAACCCTTTTTGGATGGAATGTGTAATACACCCACAGAGTTTGTTTAAGGAGCGAATAAAAATTGAAAACCAAGTGAACAAATTTCGCAACCTTACTCAAAAACCTCGTATCAAAAAGATAGAAATTATACGCACATAATTGATGTTGCTTAACTTTCCAACGAGATGAATCAAAATGGATTCCCGGTTTAAAAACTTTATTTTGATTATTTGAGTCAAGATGTACCAATGGCCTCGATAAATCAATCTTATTAAACCAATAAGAATTATGCACATTCAAGATCGAGCAATCAAAACTCTTGACATGTTTTAAAACCGATTTGCAAAAACTCAAAGATTCTGCATTAGACAATGAACAAAGCTCGTAAAAACCACAATCAAACAAACTGGGATTAAGAGAAAATTCATCGTCATACTTACTCGAGTCTTGAACTTGCTGGACATTCGTTACTCCACCGTCACATTTTGCAATGCAATGTTTCTGATTTGACAAATTCGTCTTACCATCATTTAAAACATCACAATGAATCGAGAGATGGCTAATGACGATATTATCCACATATTCACAAAAATTAGAAGAATTTAGTGGAGACGGAATTGTTTCAAAACACTTACCTTCCTTACCTTCCGATTCGGGTGATTCAACTTCACTTTCAAATTTACCTTTATTGATCACACGAAAACGTCGCTCGTCGGGAAGGTATTGAAGTTGGCATTCAGCACTCTATTTCTCGTAAACCTGAAAAGTAGAGACAGAAGAAGAGAAAACTTCAAATGGCTTAGTTGAAAAATCACTCTCTTTTTCTCGCTCATCTCGTTCTCTCGTTTCTTTTTCTATCTCAATTTCTTTTCTTTCTTTTTCAATCTTATTTTCTTCATCTCCTTTTTCACGCTCATTTTCTCTTTCATCTTCTTTTTGTTCTCTCTCATTTTCTTTTATTTCTTTTTCAACTTTTTCATTTTCTTCTTCTTTTTTCTCATTTTTATTTTCTTTTCTCTCGAACTCTTTTTCAAGTTCTTTTTCATTACAGCAAGGGGATGATTCAAAAGAATTGAAAAGAGAAAATTTTGACTCAATGATCGAGGAAATATTTTCGTAGATGTCATGATCGATGCTTCGTGAAAAATCCTTTGTGCTCATAATCTTTGATTCATAAGACGAGTAACACGTACTTTCTTCTTGTTCGTCACCATAGTAGGCTTCGAACTTTACTTTGCTTCGCCTTGAACCCTTCGTCGAATAAGAATCACGATTTGAACTACTTTGAGAATGATCTTTCGTATATGAATTCTTCGACGCATATGAACCACGTTCACTTCTTCGTAAAGTTTTCTCCGTGGATGGATATATTGAAGCTTGTGAAGAAGAAATCATACCTTCTCGATGGTAATCACGAGAGGTCTCACATTCGCGGTTTGATTCATACTGTCTCGAACTTCTATATGAACCATAATCTCGATCGAAATCTCTTCTTGAATGATCTTCAAAAGTGTGTCTTCGAGACGACCTTGACTCCGTTCTTTGACTTGAAGAAAGTCGTTCTTGTTGGTCTCGTTCCTCGATTCGATCCAACCGCTTGTGCAACTTGTCAAACTTTGCATTTATGACTTTTCGCATTCCGTTCAACAAGTATTGATAATCGGAATCTAACAATGCTTCTTGATTCATGATATTAGTAATGCAAAAGATAATTGATTGAAATAGAAAGAAGAAAAAAAATTACAAACCTCACCACAAGGCTCACAAGTCATTAACAAAGAAAAATCACTCTCACTCGTGTTTTCACTCATATTAAGGCTTTTCTTTGGTGAATACTCTCGTGCCTTTTACCTCTCGTCTCGTCTCACAAATTCGTACTTTGTTTCGAAAAGACTTATCGCGGCTTGAGGGTTGGCTTCAAAATTGGTTAACAACGGAATTGATGTCGGGAATAGGGGAGGCTGAACAAAGAAAAATTTGGTATCGGGTAGGCTAACAAAAGAGAAAGCGAATGGGGTAGAAGGATAAGTACCAACGATGGTAACGAAAAATTCAGAGATTGGGTTGTAGAAAACGATTTCGATGATCGGGAAATAGGATAGAAGAGATAGGATCCAAAACTTGCATAAACTTCAAGAACTTCACTTTTTTTGACTTTTTTTTTACTTTTTTTTATTCGTATTTTTTTTTGAATTTTTGTTTTTTTTAACACTTCAAATGCATGAAAAAAATACAATAGAAACGAAATTACAACTTGGAATTTTTTGATCTTTTTTTTTACTTCACGAACCTATTCCGGCTCTCGTCGTCATCAAAAACTCCTCATTTTGTAGCTCTGATACCAAATGATACGATCCGCCTCGGGGTGAGTCGAGTCGTAAGTGAATTGCCCAATCGTCTACGAGGAGGAATCAAGTCTTCGGAAAATAATCGGAAAAATATGGATGAGTTTGCAGAAGCTTTAGGTGAATTTGTTTAGAAGGTGGGTTTAAGTTAGGAATGGAGGTGTTTAAATAAAAGAGTTGATTTGGATAATTAAAAGGATAGGTTCAGTTTAAGATGAAAGGAAAGAAGATGGGATTCGGTTTAAGGTTGAATAAACAATGATAGGCTAATGGTAATGGAATTGGATAGATGGATAAGTGATGGTTTAGATAAATGATAGGTGATAGTTGATGGGAATGGATGAAAGAACTTAAACAAAGAATCGATTCAACACTAATAAAGTGTCACCCCGGGTTCTATATTTATTTAAGGTGAAAAAAATGGTAGTCGATGATGGACCAAGACCCGTTATCTATAAAGATAAGAACCTATGGTATAAGTTGATGGAAGAGAACGATTGACGCCACAAGTAAGAAAACTTGATAAGTCGAAATCGAAACTCATACGAAAGATAGAGAGGAGAATAATCTCACTGAATGAACAAAAGTTCATAAAATATATTCAAAGTTCAAAAGTCTTCTTTTTACAAACTAATAGCAGGTATATATAGTGCTTACATGTGGTTAGCTGAAGAGACAAATGAATTCAACTTTAATATACATTTAAATGGCTAAAATAAAATCTAAAAACTCTTGAATTCCTTCAGCCAAATAAAAACAGCTTTATGACTCCTAATGAGCTAATTAAATGAATTTGAATGCTTAAAATGTGTCCCTTGAGTTCTTCCATGATCAACTAAAAAGTCACCAGCCAAATGAAAAGTCTCAACTTTTGGAATTCTAGCCATGTAACTCCCATCTTCAATGTGATTAATTCTTCAATTAAATTGCTTGTCAATGTCCCTTGAGTTCTCCATGATCAACCAAAAAGTCACCAGCCAAATGATGGAGAAATGATTGCTTGTAGTAAATACCATGAAGCAAACGTTATAGAAGTTGAAGACAAAGAGGCTGCCAAATTTAAAGAACCATAATGTTCTTATTTATTTAATAGTAATAATGGATGTAAGATGAAAAGTCACCTGCAATTATCACATGTAAGCGACAAATTAATGCAATTATTAAACTTAAAATAAATTAACAACTAACTTAATTAAATAAACTAACACTTAAACATCATTTATTCCAGCAACTAGCTTAATTAAATAAACTAACACTTAAAGCAACTAGCTTAATTAAATAAAGCATCATTAAATGAACTTAACTCATGCATCAATAAATTAACCTAGTAACTAATTTAATTAAAGAAACAACTATTAAATTAAATTCATTAAAAGAACTCAATTAATTAAACTAAGTTGAGTTGAATTAATGACCAGCAATCATTTATTGAACTAAGATGCTTAAATGCAAGTATTTAAAATACAAACTAAATGCAAAGCTGAAAATTAAATAAAGAGTTCAATTTAGTTGGATCGGTTCAAAGAGCTGGAATCAGCTTCATTTTTCACTTTGGCCCCTCAAACTTAGGCCACTCTCGATGGCATCGGATGGAGTCGAACCATGATGCGACCAGGATTGCATCACTTCCTCCGATCATCAATATCCCAATCCCATGCAGAATGTCATGTATGCAAAGCATATATCAAATATAATGTATGAATTGAATTACCATCATAACCAGATAAACAAAATACACACAATCATGCTAATCAACCCATAAGGGTATAACAGTAATTTTACCCACCGAGGGTATTTCAGTAATTTACCCTCCAGGGGTATTTCACTAATTTACCCTCCAGGGGTATTTTGGTAATTTCGCATTCAACAGCCTTTCCGAAGGCCTACTATCGCCTCGAGCGACACAGAACCTTTTTTGGGTCTCTACGGAACTATTGGGCCTAAATTCCATTTTAGGCCCAAATGGGCCCACACGCTCGTGTGGCCCATTTCACATGATTCAGGGCACATATTTGCAAATTTCGTCTTCAGACTTATCATTTGACAGTTTTCTAACAGTCTTGCCCAAGTGGGCCGGAAAGCCCATTGGGCCTATTTGGCCCATTTCGGCCCGATCAGGCCCGTTACAGCCTCCATTTCGTGAGAGTGCTCGTGAGACTCTCGACGACTTACCGCCATTATTCACATTTCGATTTACCACTACGAGCATTCGTACGCTCGAGTGGTCACAGATGCCGATTTCTGGCTTTTTCGGCTTTTAGTCGAATCACAGAACATCTCTTGCAAACATGCATTCGGAGAGGTGTGAGATTACACAGCTGTTTACGAGCGTAGATTGAAACCCTCGAGATTACGCACCAACAGCGAGGAGATCCACTGCAAGGAAATGGTGTTTAGTTGGCCCTCTGATTAAGCACGTCGAGACTCTAGCAGTGATTGACACAAAACAGATGTTAGCAACACCTTTTCAGCTTGGGTAAGAACTAACCAATCAGTACAACTCCATCACCTATATTCGGCCTTAACCTTACTTACCAACCCACTTTCGAAAACCAAAGGCTAGAAGAATGGTGAGAGTGTATACTAACACTCTAACTGATTCGGCCCACACCAAAAGAACCAAGAAGGATTCGAGGTAGAAAAGAATAGATTGATTCGGCCTTAGTCAAAAAGAAACCGAGTGAGATATTCGGCTTCAGAGGAAAGAAAAGATAGAAAACTAAAGGAAGAGTAAACCATACCTTAAGCCAAGAGTGAGCCAAACGGGAAGCAAAGTTTCGACACTAGCAGTAAAACAAGGGAACTCACAATTCGGCTATGAAGGCTGAGTCGAAACGAGGATCAAATATAGAACACAAACTAAGAGGTTAGGTGTAGAAAAGATTCGGCTATAGTAAGAAAAGGTTAGAGGAGGAAGTTGGCCAATACTGTTTAGGCAATCAACAGGTAAAGAAAGTGCTTTGAAGAGAAAAAGAGAAGAAAAGCATAAGGGAAATGTTGTGTTTTCGGTAAAGAAAGGTGAAGCAAGGTGACCCGAAATGAAAAAGAAAAGAAAAAATTTCCAAAAGTGTTTCGGTTTCACTCTCTCCCTAAATGAGCGAATATGCTACCTAGCCTAAATGCCGAATTTCCTACTCAAAACCACCCCTAGCCGAAATTTCCATCCCCCCACACACTCCACATTCGACCAACAACTTCCACAACATCCACTTCCCTGATTTTCTCCTACATTTTCTCCACCAAACACTCTCCACCTCCCATTCGAATCATTTGACCAAGCCCTCCCTCTTTCCTGCAGAGTTCTACTCCAACTCCACCCCTTCTCCTCCTTAAGCACAAAAATAAAACTCCCCTATGCTGCATGTGGGATTTGAACCTCCAACCTCATTGCACTCCTATTGACGCCACACCACCTTGCCACCCACTCCACTTGTGTCTCCTAAACACACACAATATTACTTAAGTCCAGCCTCTGCTAGCTCTCCCCACTAAAGTGCCCAAAACCCAAAATTTCGCCAGGGCTTGGGCTCGAACCCGAGCCTCCCTAGGACCCCCAAACACACCCAAACAACCCACAGAGCAACCATAACATGCATTTACACAAATATCACAGACCCCTGAATTTTAGGATGTTAAACAATAAAGTTGAATGAAAATCATTTTACGAGCCTAGGGGCAAAAATGTATTTATGTAAAAGTTTGGGGGCAAAATTGTAATTTTTCCAAAATATGAATTATGAGTTGATTTAGTCAATGTGTGTATTTAACAAGTGAAATTGTCATTATAGATCAAGAAACACGAAGCCCGGATCGAAACCGAGGCAAAAACAAAATCGAGGACTAAATCGAGCATCTGTACACATTTTGAGAATCGAGGTAAGTTTGTATGAAGTTAGAGTTTCATAATGTTTGATATTTGAAATTATTTAATATTATGACAATGTATGTTATTGCTATGAAAATCGAGTGATGAAGCTCGATGAGGAAATGGTGAAAATAAGTTATGTGAAATTCCGGATAAAAAAACTCAGAATAATGAGGTTACCCATGTATTAGCATTGAATAAAGAAGGTCTCGTGTAAGACCATGTCTGGGATATGGCCTCGACACCAAAGGAAGATTTTGTATAAGACCATGTCTGGGACATGGCATCGATATTCATGTATGATCTCGTATAAGACCATGTCTGGGACATGGCATCGATATTCATGTATGACCTCGTATAAGACCATGTCTGGATATGGCCTCGACACCAAAGGAAGATTTCTTATAAGACCATGTCTGGGACATGGCATCGATATTCATGTATGATCTCGTATAAGACCATGTCTGGGACATGGCATGGATATTCATGTATGATCTCGTATAAGACCATGTCTGGGACATGGCATCGATATCGAGTTATAAGATCCCGTATAAGACCATATCCGGGATATGGCATAGGCATCAAAGGGTGATCCCATGTAAGACCATATCTGGGATATGGCGTTCGCATCAAATTTTATGAACGATGAGTTCCAGTATCTTACGATAATTTGGTTAATTCGTGGGCAAAAGAGCTAAGTTTGTAAAATGGTATAGAGTTAAATTCATTATTGGATGATCTTGGGTATCACCTATGATAAGAATGATGAAGATATGAGTTTATGTTCATGATAGCAAATGTGATAAGTCATGTGACTAAGTGATACAGGTACCATGAGTAAAATACAAAGTATGAAATCATATTGTGAAATGAGAAGGGTAAGAGTAAGTATGAGTAAGTATGCTTGAGCACTTGATGCTTATGTTGGTCATGTATCATGAGATGGATGAGTTTATTTTGAGTATTTATGTTGCTATATAAATTTCATGCAAACTTACTAAGCTATATGCTTACCCCTCTCTTTCCCCTTTTCCTTGTAGTTTTGCCAAGTTAGCTCAGGGATCACAGAACGTCAGAGCTCAGATCACACTATCAATCGTTCTTTTGGTATAGTAAAGTTAATTCATTTTGAGTATGGCATGTATAGGAACTTGATCGTTTTATGTCATGTCATGTATGAAGGCCAAAGGGTTGGCTATTAATGTTTCACACTCATTTTGTAAAAGGGTCATGGTGAATTGGCCAATATTGTTAAGTTTATGTTATAAAGTGATAAGTTAAATGAAATGAATGTTCATGCAAGTAATTGAGTAAAATACGGGTGGAATGAATGATAATTTAAGGATTCTTAAGAGTTTGGTATTGCTATGTTATGTGCTTCTTGTGATGAAATGAATGAGTTTATGTTTCAGGGTGGAGAGAAGGCTTGGAAAATAGCCTTAAACTGTCCACACAGGTAGACACACAGGCGTGTTTCTAGGCCGTGTGTCACACACGGCCAGCCCCATGGGTGTGTTAGTAGGCCATGTGCCCCCTGTATTTAACTGCGAGAATTCGATTCGACACACGGGCCAGCACACGGGCGTGTACTTAGGCCGTGTGCTCCTTAAGGGGTTGCTGACGTCATAAACAGAATACCCCTAGTTTTCACACACGGGTGAGGACACGGGCGTGTCTAGGCCGTGTGAAGGACACGGGCCATTGACACGGGCATGTGTCTGACCATGTGAAAACCCCTGTAGGTTCGAAATAAAAATAAATTTTACACGGGTTAGAGACATGGGCGTGTGTGACCATACGGCCTGCCCACACGGGCGTGTCCCAAGTCACACGGGCGTGTGACCTCTGTTTAGGAAAAAATTTGAGAAAAGAAAAGCTGAGATGGAGTCTCATGACTCAAGAAAGAGACAATTGAGTAAGTCATTTCAATCCTCGTCCAAGAAGTCGAGAGATTTTCCTACCCGATCAGCTACTTCAGCCGGGTTTTCAAACAAAAGTAAGAGCAAGCAATACTCAGGGTCTAAAGCCCAGACCACATCAGTTGCTAGTATTGGCAACGCCCGACCGAGTAGACCAGAATACCCCCAGTGTGGCAAACGTCATTCCTGTGAATGTCGAGCAAATGAAACGGCTTGTTTCATGTGTGGGTCTCTAGATCATTTTATTAGAAATTACCCCGAAATGGATGAGAAAGAGAAGCCTCAAGATGCAAGACTAGGAGGCACTGCTAAAGGCAGACCACAGAGAAACACGGGAAGTGGAACAAGTAGTAAGAATGCGCCCAGAGAGCAGGCTGGGAGATCTGAGGGTAGAGCGCCTGCGAGGACCTATGCCATTCGTGCTCGCGAAGAGGCATCATCTCCTGATGTAATTACGGGTACATTTTCTCTCCATGATACTAAAGTTATTGCTTTAATATATCCGGGATCTATCCATTCATACTTTTGCATGAAATTAGTATCTAGAATGAGTATGCCCGTAGAGTCTACAGAATTTGTGATAAAGGTGTCTAATCCTTTAGGCAAAAGTGTGTTAGTTGATAAGGTATGTAAAGATTTCCCATTGATGATTAGAGGTCATTGTTTTAAGGCAAATCTCATGATATTACCATTTGATGAATTTGACATTATTCTTGGAATGGATTGGTTAACCACTCATGATGTGATAGTAAATTATGGAAATTAATATATTGAGTTGAGATGTGAAAATGGGGACACTCTTCGTGTTGAATCAGATGAACAAGACAGGTCTACGGTAGTGATATCTCACATGTCGGCTCAGAGATATGTAAGAAAAGGGTATGAGGCATATCTTGCTTTTGTGATGAATGCCAAGGAAACTGAGTTAAAGATTGAATCAGTACCGTTAGTATGTGAGTACCCAGATGTTTTTCCCGAAGAATTGCCAGGATTACCTCCGGTTAGAGAGGTAGAATTCGGTATTGAGTTAGTTCCTAGTACGGCACCCATATCAATTGCTCCATACAGAATGGCTCCAACAGAGTTGAAGGAATTGAAGGCACAGTTGCAAGAGTTGACGGACAAAGGTTTTGCAAGACCAAGTTATTCCTCGTGGGGTGCTCCAGTGCTATTTGTGAAAAAGAAAGATGGTTCCATGAGATTATGAATAGATTACCGGCAGCTTAATAAGGTAACAGTGAAGAACAAGTACCCATTGCCAAGGTTCGACGATTTGTTTGATCAATTGAAGGGAGACACTGTGTTCTCTAAGATAGATTTAAGGTCGGGATATTACCAGTTAAGAGTAAAAGACTCAGATGTGCCGAAGACTGCTTTTCGAACGAGGTATGGGCATTACAAATTTTTAGTCATGCCTTTTGGTTTAACTAATGCCCCTGCTGTGTTTATGGATTTAATGAATCGTATCTTTCGGCCATACTTGGACAAGTTTGTTGTGGTTTTTATTGATGGCATACTGATATATTCTCGCGATGAACATGAGCATGCTGAGCACTTGAGGATCGTTTTATAGATTTTACGAGATAATCAGTTGTATGCTAAGTTCAGCAAAAGTGAATTTTGGCTCAAGGAAGTTGGATTTCTGGGACATATTGTCTCGAGGGATGGAGTCCGAGTTGACCCAAGTAAGATTTCAGCCATTGTTGACTGGAAACCACCGAAAAATGTATCTGAGGTTAGAAGTTTTCTGGGCTTAGCTGGCTATTATAGGCGAATCGTTAAGGGGTTTTCTATGATAGCGACTCCAATGACGAAACTGTTACAGAAAATGTAAAATTTGAATGGACAGAGAAGTGTCAATAGAGTTTCGAGAAACTATAAGCAATGTTGACAGAGGCTCCAATTCTAGTACAACCAGAATCGGGAAAAGAATTTGTGGTTTACAGCGATGCGTCCTTGAATGGATTGGGATGTGTACTTATGCAAGAAGGTAAAGTGATAGCATATGCCTCCAGATAGTTAAAGCCACATAAGAAGAATTACCCGACGCATGATTTAGAGTTGGCTACTATTGTCTTTGCATTGAAGATTTGGAGACACCATTTGTATGGTGAAAAATGTCGAATTTTCACCGATCACAAAAGTTTAAAGTATTTGATAACTCAAAAAGAATTGAACCTAAGGCAGCGAAGATGGCTAGATTTGATAAAGGATTATGAGTTGGTTATTGATTACCACCCGGGAAAGGCGAATGTAGTCGCCGATGCTTTGAGTAGAAAATCCCTATTTGCATTGAGGGCTATGAATACACATGTGACACTGTCAGAGGATGGTTCTATTCTAGATGAGTTGAGAGCTATACCGATGTTCCTTCAAGAGATTCATGAGGCTCAGAAGGATGACAGTGACTTACAAGCCAAAAGAGTTCAGTGTGAGTCGGGTGTTAAATCCAATTTTCAGATTAATTCTGGTGGGTGTCTGATGTTCAAAGACAGAGTTTGCGTGCCGAGGAATAATAAGCTTATTCAGAAGATTTTATACGAGGAACATAATGGATGTCTATCTGTACATCTGGGTAGCACCAAGATGTATAATGATTTGAATAAGTGGTATTGGTGGTCGAATATGAAGAAAGATATTCTGAGTTTGTTTCAAGATGTTTGATTTGTCAGCAAGTAAAGGCTGAACACCAAGTACCCTCAGGTTTGCTTCAACCTATTATGGTGCCTGAGTGGAAGTGGGACCGAATTACCATGAACTTTGTAACAGGGTTGCCGTTGACACCGAGCAAGAAAGATGATGTATGGGTCGTAGTCGATAGACTTACGAAGTCAGCCCATTTTATACCAGTGCGTGTCGACTACACATTGGATAAGTTGGAAAACTTGTATATTTCTGAGATTGTGAGGCTACACGGAGTGCCCTTATCGATTATATTGGATAGAGATCTGAGATTCACATCCAGATTTTGGAAAAAGTTACAAGAGACCTTAGGCACAAAGTTGAATTTTAGTACAGCTTTTCACCCCCAAACCGACGGTCAGTCAGAGAGGTTAATACAATTACTTGAGGATATGCTCCGGTGTTGCGTTCTTGAGTTTCAAGGCAGCTGGAAAAGGTATCTACCGTTGGTAGAATTTGCCTACAATAACATTTTTCAGTCAAGTTTGAAAATGGCGCCTTATGAGGCTTTGTATGGGCGTAAGTGCCGAACGCCTTTATATTGGACTGAACTTAAGGAAAACCAGATCCATGGGGTTGATTTGGTTAGAGAAACCGAAGAGAAAGTAAAGGTGATTCGCGATTGTTTAAAAGCTACTTCTGATCGACAAAAATCCTACTCGGATTTAAAAAGAAAAGAGATTGAGTATCAAGTCGGTGATAGAGTATTTCTGAAAGTGTCGCCATGAAAGAAAGTTCTTAGATTTGGCCGTAAAGGCAAATTGAGTCCTTGTTTTATCGGACCATATGAGATCACCAAAAAGATAGGGCCGGTAGCTTATCGATTGGCTTTGCCATCTGAATTAGAGAAGATTCATGATGTGTTTCACGTGTCTATGTTGCGACGCTACCGATCAGACCCTTCGCATGTGATCACACCGACAGAGGTTGAGATTCAACCCGACATGACATATGGTGAAGAACCAGTTAAGATCCTAGCACGGGAAGTCAAACAGTTGAGAAATAAGAGTATAACTCTTGTGAAAGTCTTATGGCAGAGACATGGGGTAGAAGAAGCTACATGGGAGCCCGAGGAGGCTATGAGGAACCAGTACCCAAACCTTTTTGCTGGTAAGATTTTCGGGACGAAAATCCCTAAGGGGGAGAATTGTAATAGCTCGATTTAGGGCCTAGCCGGAATAGTGGTGCGATACCACAAATCCAAAGTAGATATATGTGTTTAAATGATTTCATAAGGCTTATGAGGTATTTGCATGATTGTGTGAAAACTTCATGAAGGAATTTTATTAATTAGTGAATAAATTGTCCATTAGGACTAAATTGCAAGAATTGGAAAATATGAGATTCTAGAATATTTAAGTATGAAATAGAATTATAAATATTACTAGAGGTCTTTATTTAGCAATTAGACCATTATATGGTAAGATGGACAAAAATGGACATGGGAAGGAAAAATCTCAAGAAAGGGGCATTAAGGGTATTTTTGTCATTTGGTAAATAAAAGATTAAAAAGGGAAAAAGAAGTCAAAAATGGTGTCCACCTTCTTCTCCCTTAGCCGAAATTTGCAAGGAGCCTACAAGTATCCTAATCCGAATGAAACTCATCTTGGCCACGGCAGGGACACGCCCGTGTGAAATGCCCATGTGAATCGAGCTCAAGGCCGTGTTCGAGTCTGCTAAAGTGGCACGGCCGTGTGGTGAACTCCAGGCCGTGTTGATTTCCTACTTTGGCCCATTTTCTCTGTTTTCGGCCCGTTTCTCATTCTTTTCATCCTCTGATGCTCTCCTAAGTATAAAACATGAAATTAAAGGATTAGGAGCATCAAATTCCACAATTCAAGGGATTAATCATCCAAAAGTACGCTAAATATGGGATTAAAATATGTTACTTTTATGGTTTATCAAATACCCCCACACTTAAGAGTTTGCTTGTCCTCAAGCAAAATCCTCAACTCGCAATTAGAATTAAATTTCCTCAATTCATAATCTTCCTCAATAATGTTTCATCATAATTCATAGGTAATTCATACATTGATAATTTAACCAGAAGGTTCCTAAAGATTCAAACAATCAAAGTCATAGTTTTTATAGTACGAAAAATAGGTGTTTCCCCTTACCTAAATAATCACCTTTTAATTCAAAATCAACAAGAATTGACATCCTCTCTAAGGGTTCACTCAATTCACTCAAGGTGTTTAAGGTTCAAAAATAAGCACTCAAGAGTCAAACATGAAAAGTTAATCCCATAAGCTTGCATGAAAATCAAATCTCCACCACTGTAAAATGATATGATACACAAATCAAAAGGTCTTTTATGGGTTGTAACGGGGCTTGGGTTAAAGGTGTGGATAAAGGCTGAATTAGAGGGTTAGTATCGAGACTGAATTGATAAATTACCTAACTAGAAAAATAACTAAAGCTTGAATAATTACATCAATTAAGAATTCATCACTAATAACACGAGCTTCTTCTCAAAATTAAATGTAAGCTCAAATAACATATGTAACACTCCTAACTCGTAAACGTCGCCGAATTAGAGTTACGAAGCATTACATAACAATGCACCACTTTTAAACAATTACCAAAATGTATTTATCATGTTTGCATAAATTAAACAAATAGATGTTTAAAGTAATGAACGTACTCTATTATTTATAAAACATATACACTTCATTCGCATATAATCACATTATTACCTAAACAAGTTTACCTCAAATCCATACAAATAATATGCATCCAAAATATAATCATAGATAGTATACTTTTCACATCAAATTGAACCATTCTATCATAAGTCTAAATAAACCATTTTATATTCGAATCGCATCAATTCATAAAAAATAAAATTATACATATCATTTCACCTTATCCAATTCCAACTCATAAACTAATTTATAGCACAAAACATGCTTCTCACACAAGTCTAAATAATGGCCGAAAATACACATGTTCTTCCATATCTTAATACCAAACTTAATCACCATTTCATCTATTATATACTTAGTAATTTACCTATTAATGCAACCACATTTCAAATTCTTAATAGCAAGCATAACCCAAATATGTATATATTACATACATATGAAATACACATTACTTTCGACACAAACATAATCCATAATTAAATTCAAACAGATCATTAACAAGACATACCCAACAAAGATCACTTAATAAACCATGATCAGATTTAAATAACTCGAGCATCAAATATATTCTGTAACATCCCGATTTAGGACCGAGTCAGAACAGTGGTGCGAGACCACAAATCTGAAGTAGTAAAATGAGTTTTGAGGTTTAAGATATGTTTGCATGATAGTATGAAAGTTTCATGTAGAAATTTTATGAAATAGTCATTGAATGGTCCATTAGGACTAAATTGCAAAAGTTGCAAAATTTGAGATTCTAGAAGCTTTTGGTATGAAATAGCTTTGGAATATTAATTAGAAGTCCTTAAATAGCAATTTTCCCAAATCATAATTTTTGGACAAAAATGGACATGAGTTAGAAATTTTGAAAGTTTAGTGAGAAGGGCATTTTGGTCATTTATCAATTAAATGATGAAAAAGGGAAAAAGATGACAAAAATCTTATTCATCTTCTTCCCCTTGTTGCGAAAATTTGAGGGACTGCATAGCTAGGGTTCTTCAATTTTTTGAAGCTTGCTAGTAAGTGCATCCTAGCCCCGTTTTTAATATTCTTCGTATTTTTGGAGTCCTCGTATTATGAATTAGCTATTTATAGCTATAAGTTGAGCTAGAATTCATGTTCATAAATCTACCCATGTATGACATGCTTGTAAAATGATGTTTTATGAAAGATTATGAGAGTTTGATGTTAGATAAACATCTTTTCCTAAATGAATTTCATGAAAAATACTAGTAAGGACTAGTTTGTAAAAGTTGTGAAATTTGTCATACATGATAGAAATAGTGAGAATTGATTGTTGCTATAGTTAAGAGAATGTATCAGCTAAGCATGAAGTTCAGGAAAGTTGAATAAAAATCACTTTACGAGCCTTGGGGAAAAAGTGTAATTATGAGGAAGTTTAAGGGCAAAATGGTAATTTTGCCGAAGTATGAGCTAAGAGTCAATTTAGTCAATGTGTGTATTAAATAAGCTAAATTATTATTATAGATCAAGAAAAATGAAGCCCGGATCGAAATCGAGGCATGAACAAAGTTGAGGACTAAATTGCATTTCTACATACATTTTGTACATTGAGGTATGATTTCTAAGCTTTATGATTAATATCATTGAATTTCTTAGTATGATGTAGAATATATCTTAATTCCATGAGATTTTTGATGCTATTCTAAACAAAGAAATCAATGAGATTAAGTATGAGAAAGTCCCGATTGAAGTTGAATTACTTAGGATACTCGATCTATCACATGAGACAAGGAAGTCCGTATAAGACCAAGCCAAGGCATGGCATCGGCAATCAAGCAAGTTATCATGTAAGACCAAGACAAGTCTTGGCATTGAAGAGTTATTATGAGATGAAGACCCATATAAGCCCAAGCCAAGGCATGGCATTGGTGAGTCTCCATGTAAAGATGTCATGTAAGTCCAGGACAAGTCTTGGCATTTAAAAGCTATCATGAGATAGATATCCCATGTAAGTCCAAGCCAAGGCATGGCATTGGTGAGTAACAAGGAAGATTTCATGTAAGTCCAAGCCAAGGCTTGGCATTAACCCGTTCATGAGTAAAGATACCAAGTAAGACCATGTTAAGACATGGCAATGGTAAGTTCCCAACGGAAATCACAAGAAAGACTTCGTGTAAGTCTATGTCAAGACATGGCATCGATACCAAGTTGAAAAATCCATGTAAGACCATATCTAGGGTATGGCTTTGGCATCGAGATATTTGTGAGATGAGATTCAGTATCCTCGGTTATTCATAGTAATTAATCGGGCAAAAGAGTAAAGAATAAATGAGAAAGCAATAAAGTTAAGTAATTAAAGCTATCATCAAAGTATGCTAGTCATAGTGAACTAAGAGTATTATTCATGTTATGAATGATGAAGTTAAGATTATGCTTACCTTAACAAAGTATGCTAATCTATATGAGTAAGTGATACAGGTACCTTGTTTATCTTAAAAGCACGAGACTAGTAAGTACCATGATAAGTGTAAGAATCATAAAGAGTAAATAAGCTCAAGCATGTGAACTTAGCAATGCCTTTGCTTATGATGAATGAGTATGTTAAGTATATACATTTATATACGTTGTTATATACATTACATGCAAACTTACTAAGCGAAATGCTTACGTCTTTAATTCTTTCTTTCCATGTAGTCCCGTCAAGCTAATCTCGTGGATCATCGTCATCGGAGCTCAGAGCACACTATCAATCGCTATTTTGGTATAGCCAAGTTGTTTATATTAAGTATGGCATGTATAGGAAGCTTTCATTTTGAGTTATGTTTTAGAATTAGCCAATGTGTTGGCTATCAAGCTTAGCATTCTTTTTGTATATGGCCAAAGAGATGGGTCATGAATGATTAAGTATGTATGTTTTTATCTATCAATGAAGTATGCATCCTCGTTCATGTTAGATGTAATACTTGAGTTATTAAATTGAGTATTGGTTTGATCTTGATATCAGGGTGGCAATTGGCTTGGAAAATAGCCTCTAGGTGCCCACACGGATAGACACACGGGCGTGTGTCTAAGCCGTGTGTCCCCTGGACATTAGTGCTTTAAGTCAGAATAGACCACGAGCTAATCACACGGCCGTATGTTTAGGCCGTGTGTGCCACATGGTTAGCACATGGGCGTGTGCTCTGGCCATGTGAAGTCTGCACTTTGCACCTATAAATTGAATTACCACACGGCTGAAGTACACGGGCGTGTGTATGGACCATGTGGATAATTTAGAATGCCAAGGTTTAGCACACGGGCGTGTCAAGGCCGTGTGAAATTAGTCAATGTCGACCACGGGTGGAAGACACGGGCATGTCTTAGGGGTACACGGGCGTGTCCCAAGTCACATGGGCGTGTGACCCCTGTTTCGAGAAAAAGTTCCCGATTGAGTTACGAAAGTTTCCGGATAGGTGTTTAAGGCCTCGTAGGCCCATGAAACATGTGTTTTGATTAAGAAAGAGAAGTTTCTGTTTCAAAACAAAATTTTACCGCCCGTAAGTACATGTTTCCTTAAGTTTAAGTATGGTAATGTCTTGTATCCAGTCTTAGTCTCAGACTTGGGTATTGGGTGTTACATTTAGTGGTATCAGAGCTACGATTTAGTCGGTTCTAGGACTAACGTAGCACGAGCACGAGTCTAGCTATACATGCCATACGTAAGAATGTTTTTATAATGATAGTGTGACGACTCCTGACGACTTAAATTATGTTTATACATATAGTAAATGGATCCCGAAAGAGTTGTAGCGGATGACATAGAAAGTAACGCGCCAGCTCCCGCTGAAGGGACGGTGCCTAACGAGAATGAGAATAGACCCACTACGGTGAGTCAGAGAGGAGGAGAAGACGCTAGAGAAGCCTTCCTCCATATGATGAACACGTGGTATACGAAGTTCATTCGTACGAACTCGAATGCTCAAACCCCTCCACCCCCGCCTATTCCTCAACCTATCCCAGTAGCCCCTCAAGTAGTAGAGGTGGTAAGAGGAGAAAAGCCTCCGGTTGATAGGATCGGGAAACATGAGGCAGAAGAATTTTGGGCTAAAAAGGATGATGATCCGAAAAAGGCCGAGTTCTGGTTAGAGAATACCACCAGGGTATTCAATGAACTGTCATGCACGTCCGAGAAATGCATGAAGTGTGTAGTCTCTCTTTTAAGAGATTCTTCTTACCAATGGTGGAACACCTTAGTGTCAGTGGTACCACGAAAAAAGATCACGTGGGAGTTCTTTCAAGAAGAGTTCAGAAAGAAGTATATCAGTCAAAGATTTGTCGATCAGAAGAGAAAGGAATTTCTAGAATCAAGCAAGGTAAGATGTCGAGAATCGATTATGAGCGTGAGTTTGTGCGACTCAAGAAATACGCCGAGAGTGTGTATCCACCGAGGCCATCATGAGCAATGATTTGAAGATGGACTAAATGAGGACATTAAGTTGTTTGTTACTGTCCTAGAATTAAAAGAATTTGTTGTGTTAGTGGAGCGGGCTTGTAAAGTCGAAGAGCTAGTAAAAGAGAAGAGAAAATCTGAAATGGAGTCTCGTGACTCGAGAAAGAGACAGTGGAATAAGTCATTCCAACCCTCTTCCAAGAAGTCAAGAGATTTCTCCACCCGATCGGCTTCATCCACAGGGTTTTCAAGTAGAAACAAGGGTAAATAGTATTCGACAAATAAGGCACAGACTACTTCAGTCACTAGTGTAGGGAATATTCGATCTGATAGACCGGAATGCCCACAGTGCGGTAGACGTCATCTTGGTGAGTACCGAGCGCATGAAAATGCTTGTTTCAGATGTGGTTCCCAAGACCACTTTATAAAAGACTATCATGAGATGATGAAAGAAGAGAGAACTCAGAACCCGAGATCTGGGAGTATGGTCAGAGGAAGACCGCAGAAGAACCCGGGTAGTGGAGCAAGTGGTAGAGGTAACCCTAAAGAGCAGGTTGCGAGACCCGAGGGTAGGGCACCTGCAAGGACATATGCCATTCGCGCTCGCGAAGAGGCATCTTCTCTTGATGTTATTACGGGTACCTTTTCTCTTCATAATATTAAAGTTATTGCTTTAATAGATCCCGAATCCACACACTTTTACATTTGCATGAAACTAGTATCCAGTATGAGTATGCCTATAGAGTCTACAGAATTTGTGATTAAAGTGTCTAATCCATTAGGCCAAAGTGTCTTTGGTCGATAAAGTATGTAATGATTGCCCATTGATGATTAGAGGTCATTATTTTAAAGCAAACCTTATGTTGTTACCATTTGATGAGTTTGACATCATTCTTGGTATGGACTGGTTGACCACTCATGATGTAATAGTAAATTGTGGGAAGAAATATATTGAGATGAGATGTGAGAATGGGGACACTCTCTATGTAGAATCAGACGAAAAAGGTAGATCGCCGGTAATGATTTCTTATATGACGGCACGGAAATACATAAGAAAAGGGTATGAGGCATATTTGGCCTTTGTGATGAATGATAGAGAAACAGAGTTAAAGATCAGTCGATCACCGATAGTATGTGAGTACTTGGATGTTTTTCCCGAAGAATTACTAGGACTACCACCAGTTAGAGAGATTGAATTTAGCATTGAGCTAGCTCCTGGTACTGTACCAATATCTATTACTCCTTACAGAATGGCTCCAACGGAGTTGAGAGAGTTGAAGTCACAGTTGCAAGACTTGACAGATAAAGGTTTTGCAAGATCAAGTTGTTCTCCATGGGGTGCTCCAATTTTATTTGTGAAAAAAAAAAGATGGCACCATGAGATTGTGCATAGATTACCGTCAGCTTAATAAAGTGACAGTAAAGAACAAGTACCCATTGCCAAGGATCGATGATTTGTTCGATCAATTGAAGGGGGCCACTGTGTTCTCTAAGATAGACTTGAGATCTAGGTACTACCAGTTGAGTGTAAAGGATTCAGATGTATCCAAGACCGCTTTTCGAATGAGTTATGGGTATTATGAATTTTTAGTCATGCCCTTTGGATTGACCAATGCTCCTGCGGTATTCATGGACTTAATAAACCACATCTTCAGGCCATACCTCGACAAGTTTGTAGTCGTTTTTATCAATGACATATTGATTAATTCCCGAGATGGGAATGAACATTCTGAGCATCTACGAACGGTCTTGCAGACTCTACGAGAAAATCAACTTTATGCCAAGTTCAGTAAAAGTGAATTTTGGCTCAAGAAAGTAGGATTTCTGGGACATATTGTCTCGGGAGATGGAGTCCGAGTAGATCCAAGTAAGATTTCGCCCATAATGGACTACAAATCCACCGAGGAATGTCTCTGAGATTAGAAGTTTTCTAGGCCTAGCTGGCTATTATAGACGATTCGTCAAGGGGTTTTCCATGATTGCAACTCCGGTGTGAAATTGTTACTGAAAAATGTGAAGTTTGAGTGGGACAGAAAGATGCCATCAAAGTTTTGAGAAACTAAAGGCATTATTGTGAAGCTCGGTTTTAGTACAACTTCGATACTGGGGAAAGAGTTCGTGATATACAATGATGCATCCTTAAACGAATTAGGGTGTGTACTTATGCAAGAAGGCAAAGTGATTGCTTATGCCTCAAGATGACTAAAGCCCCATGAGAAGAATTATCCGACTTACGATTTAGAGTTGTTTGCCATAATCTTCGCATTGAAGATTTAGAGACACCATTTATATGGTGAAAGATGTCGGATTTTCACCGATCACAAAAGTTTGAAGTACTTGATGATGCAGAAAGAGTTGAACTTAAGGCAACGGAGATGGTTAGAGTTGATAAAAGACTATGAGTTGGTAATTGACTACCATCCCGGAAAGGCGAATGTGGTTGCTGATGCTTTGAGTAGAAAGTCCCTATTTGCATTAAGGGTAATGAATACGCGGATGACTTTATCCAACGATAGTTCTATTCTAGCTGAGTTGAGAGCTAGACCAATGTTTCTCCAAGAGATTATTGAAGCTCAAAAAGAAGATAGTGAATTGCAAGTCAAGAGAGCTCAGTGCGAGACAGATGTTGAGTCCGATTTCCAGATTAGTCCCAATGGAATTTTGATGTTCAAAGATAGAACTTGTGTACCGAGAACGGAGGAGCTTATTCAGAAAATGTTGCATGAGGCACATAATGGATGTTTATCTGTACATCCGGGTAGTACCAAGATGTATAATGACTTGAAGGAACAGTATTGGTGGCCAAGAATGAAGAAAGATATTTCAGAGTTTGTTTCCAAATGCATGATTTGTCAGCAAGTAAAGGCTGAACATCAAGTACCTTCGGGTTTGCTTCAACCCATTTCGATTCCCAAGTGGAAATGGGACCGTATCACTATGAATTTTGTAACGAGCTTACCGTTTTCACCAAGCAAGAAAGATGTTGTATGGGTTGTGGTTGACAGACTGACGAAGTCTGCCCATTTCATACCTGTACAAGTGGATTACTCACTCAACAAGTTGGCAAACTTGTATGTTTCAGAAATAGTAAGGCTACATGGAGTTCCTTTGTCAATCATATCGGATAGAGATCCGAGATTCACCTTCAGATTTTGGAAGAAGTTACAAGAGGCCTTGGGTACAAAATTGAGTTTTAGTATGACTTTTCATCCTCAAACCGACGGTCGATCGAGAGGTTAATACAAGTACTCGAAGATATGCTCCGGTGTTGCATTTTTGAATTCCAAGGAAGTTGGGAAAAGTTTCTCCCATTAGTAGAATTTGCCTACAATAATAGTTTTCAGTCAAGCTTGAAGATGGCGCCCTATGAGGCTTTATATGGGCGTAAGTGTCGAACGCCTTTATATTGGACTGAACTCAAGGAAAACCATATTCACGGGGTTGATTTGGTTAGAGAAACCGAACAGAAGGTGAAAGTAATTCGAGAAAGTTTAAAGGTCGCTTCGACGGACAAAAATCCTACTCGGATTTAAAAGAAAAGAGATAGAGTATCAGGTCGGGGATAAAGTTTTCTTGAAAGTGTCACCATGGAGAAAGGTTCTCAGATTTGGCCGTAAAGGCAAGTTGAGTCCACGTTTTATCGGACCATACGAGATTACTAAGAGAGTTGGGCCGATAGCTTATCGATTGGCTTTGCCATCAGAGTTAGAAAAGATACATGATGTGTTTCACGTGTCCATGTTGCGACGCTACCGATCAGACCCTTCACATATAATTACCCCATCAGAGATAGAAATTCATCCCGACATGACTTAAGGTGAAGAACCAGTTAAGATTTTAGCTCGGGAAGTCAAACAGCTAAGAAATAAAAGTATTTCCCTAGTGAAAGTGTTGTGGCAAAGACATGGGATAGAGGAAGCTACGTGGGAACCAGAAGAGATCATGAGAAACCATTACCCAAACCTATTTGCTGGTAAGATTTTCGAGGACGAAAATTCCTAAGAGGAAGAGAATTGTAACATCCCGATTTAGGGCTGAGTCGGAACAGTGGTGCGAGACCACAAATTCGAAGTAGTAAAATGAGTTTTGAGGTTTAAGATATGTTTGCATGATAGTATGAAAGTTTCATGTAGAAATTTTATGAAATAGTCATTGAATGGTCCATTAGGACTAAATTGCAAAAGTTGCAAAATTTGAGATTCTAGAAGCTTTTGGTATGAAATAGCTTTGGAATATTAATTAGAAGTCCTTAAATAGCAATTTTCCCAAATCATAATTTTTGGACAAAAATGGACATGAGTTAGAAATTTTGAAAGTTTAGTGAGAAGGGCATTTTGGTCATTTACCAATTAAATGATTAAAAGGGAAAAAGATGACAAAAATCTTATTCATCTTCTTCCTTGTGCCGAAAAATTTGAGAGACTCCATAGCTAGGGTTCTTCAATTTTTTGAAGCTTGCTAGTAAGTGCATCCTAGCCCCGTTTTTAATATTCTTCGTCGTATTTTGGAGTCCTCGTATTATGAATTAGCTATTTATAGCTATAAGTTGAGCTAGAATTCATGTTCATAAATCTACCCATGTATGACATGCTTGTAAAATGATGTTTTATGAAATATTATGAGAGTTTGATGTTAGATAAACATCTTTTCCTAAATGAATTTCATGAAAAATACTAGTAAGGACTAGTTTGTAAAAGTTGTGAAATTTGTCATACATGATAGAAATAGTGAGAATTGATTGTTGCTATAGTTAAGAGAATGTATCAGCTAAGCATGAAGTTCACGAAAGTTGAATAAAAATCACTTTACGAGTCTTGGGGAAAAAGTGTAATTATGAGGAAGTTTAGGGGCAAAATGGTAATTTTGCCGAAGTATGAGTTAAGAGTCAATTTAGTCAATGTGTGTATTAAATGAGCTAAATTATTATTATAGATCAAGAAAAACGAAGCTCGGATCGAAACCGAAGCAAGAACAAAGTCGAGGAGTAAATTGCATTTCTACATACATTTTGTACATTGAGGTAAGTTTGTATGATTTCTAAGCTTTATGATTAATATCATTGAATTTCTTAGTATGATGTAGAATATATCTTAATTCCATGAGATTTTTGATGCTATGCTAAACAAAGAAATCAATGAGATTAAGTATGAGAAAGTTCCGATTGAAGTTGAATTACTTAGGATACTCAATCTATCACATGAGACAAGGAAGTCCGTATAAGACCAAGCCAAGGCATGGCATCGGCAATCAAGCAAGTTATCATGTAAGACCAAGACAAGTGTTGGCATTGAAGAGTTATTATGAGATGAAGACCCATATAAGCCCAAGCCAAGGCATGGCTTTGGTGAGTCTCCATGTAAAGATGTCATGTAAGTCCATGACAAGTCTTGGCATTGAAAAGCTCTCATGAGATAGATATCCCATGTAAGTCCAAGCCAAGGCATGGCATTGGTGAGTAACAAGGAAGATTTCATGTAAGTCCAAGCCAAGGCTTGGCATTAACCCGTTCATGAGTAAAGATACCAAGTAAGACCATGTTAAGACATGGCAATGGTAAGTTCCCAACGGAAATCACAAGAAAGACTTCGTGTAAGTCCATGTCAAGACATGGCATCGATACCAAGTTGAAAGATCCCATGTAAGACCATATCTAGGGTATGGCTTTGGCATCGAGATATTTGTGAGATGAGATTCAGTATCCTCGGTTATTCATAGTAATTCATCGGGCAAAAGAGTAAAGAATAAATGAGAAAGCAATAAAGTTAAGTAATTAAAGCTATCATCAAAGTATGCTAGTCATAGTGAACTAAGAGTATTATTCATGTTATGAATGATGAAGTTAAGATTATGCTTACCTTAACAAAGTATGCTAATCTATATGAGTAAGTGATACAGGTACCTTGTTTATCTTAAAAGCACGAGACTAGTAAGTACCATGATAAGTGTAAGAATCGTAAAGAGTAAGTAAGCTCAAGCATGTGAACTTAGCAATGCCTTTGCTTATGATGAATGAGTATGTTAAGTATATACATTTATATACGTTGTTATATACATTACATGCAAACTTACTAAGCGAAATGCTTACGTCTTTAATTCTTTCTTTCCATGTAGTCCCGTCAAGCTAATCTCGTGGATCATCGTCATCGGAGCTCGGAGCACACTATCAATCGCTATTTTGGTATAGCCAAGTTGTTTATATTAAGTATGGCATGTATAGGAAGCTTTCATTTTGAGTTATGTTTTAGAATTAGCCAAAGTGTTGGCTATCAAGCTTAGCATTCTTTTTGTATATGGCCAAAGAGATGGGTCATGAATGATTAAGTATGTATGTTTTTATCTATCAATGAAGTATGCATCCTCGTTCATGTTAGATGTAATACTTGAGTTATTTAATTGAGTACTGGTTTGATCTTGATATCAGAGTGGCAATTGGCTTGGAAAATAGCCTCTAGGTGCCCACACGGATAGACACACGGGCGTGTGTCTAAACCGTGTGTCCCCTGCACATTAGTTCTTTAAGTCAGAATAGACCACGGGCTAATCACACGGCCATATGTTTAGGCCGTGTGTGCCACACGGTTAGCACATGGGCGTGTGCCCTGGCCATGTGAAGTCTGCACCTTGCACTTATAAATTGAATTACCACACGGCTGAAGTACACGGGCGTGTGTATGGACTGTGTGGATAAGTCAGAATGCCAAGGTTTAGCACACGGGCCAAAGCCACGGGCGTGTCAAGGCCGTGTGAAATTAGTCAGTGTCGACCACGGGTGGATGACACGGGCATGTCTTAGGGGTACACGGGCGTGTCCCAAGTCACATGGGCGTGTGACCCCTGTTTCGAGAAAAAGTTCCCGATTGAGTTTTGAAAGTTTCCGGATAGGTATTTAAGGCCTCGTAGGCCCATGAAACGTATGTTTTTGATTAAGAAAGAGAAGTTTCTGTTTCGAAACAAAATTTTACAGCCCGTAAGTACATGTTTCCTTAAGTTTAAGTATGGTAATGTCTCGTATCCAGTCTCAGTCTCGGACTTGGGTATGGGGTGTTACATATTCATTATTTCAAAAACATAGGAACTAGGATTAACCAAAATAAATAAGCCATTTTCGCATGGCTCATAATTACATATTCAAAGTTGAACAAAAATACATATTAGCCTATACATGCCATAAGTTCGGAAATAAACTTTTTAGAAGTACCAAAGATTGACGATAGTGTGGATGACTTCAATAACGATCCCCGAGCCTGTAGCTGAAGTCCAAAATCTATAAACAACATAAACATAAAACACAGAGTAAGCTAACATAGCTTAGTAAGCCTTAAGCAAATAAAAAAATTTAAATACATTCAAACATTTTAACTATTCAATTTGTATTATTAACATGATACTATAGCACAAATAGACTATCTTGGCCGTATACTGATATTTCCATTTAACATTACATTATTCACCCTTCATTCACAAAATATCAATATCTCACTTAAATTTGCAAACTTACCTATTTGGCAGAATGATTAAGATCCAAAACATCATCTCATAATTACCTACTTATATGGTCAAATACACATGGTTCATTAGATTTCCATATATGACCGAATAAGAAAAGATATATATATAACCGAACATACGAGTACCATATACATATATTTCATAAATGATTGAATATACAAGTTCATTAAAACATCACATGTACCCAAAGATTCAAATTTAATAAAACATCATATGTGGTCAAGTATATAATTTCAATACATTATCAATATATACACATACCTAAGAGGCCGAATATACAAGATCATTTTATCAACTTATGTAACACCCCTTACCCATATTCTATGCCGGAACCGGGTACGAGGCGTTACCGGACTTGACTTGCTTTATCATTCAACTTTAGGCTATAAAAATTCTATCCAATTTAAAACTTTCCATTCACCAGCGTAACCCATTACACCCGCTCGGGATATTGAGGAACCAAGCCGGAACTTTTCAAACACTTAGAAAATTTTCACCTAAACAGGGGCTACACGCCCGTGTGAAATGGGACACGTCCGTGTGCCCCTAAGACATGCCCGTGTCTTCCACCCGTGGTCGACACTGACTAACTTCACACGGCCTTGACACGCCCGTGGTCCTGGCCCGTGTGCCAAACCTTGGCATTCTGACTTACCCACACGGCCTATACACACGCCCGTGTGCTTCAGCCGTGTGGCGATTCAAATTCCAAGTGCAAGGTGCAGACTTCACATGGCCTGGGCACACGCCTATGTTCTAGCCGTGCCTCCCACACGGTCTAGACACACGTCCGTGTGTCTACCCATATGGACAGTTAGCAGGCTATCTACCAAGCCCTTTGCCACCCTAACTTGCTTATAAACATACACCATCATACGACATTCTCAATTCATAGATTATAACAATTGAGTTATCACATTTAAACCACAAAATGAAGTCTTTGTCCCATATACGAGGGAGAACTGTTTCTGGTATAATTACAAACGACTTAAGCCATCATCTATGGCTATACACAACTGAACCATAAACTCTCTTAGGCCAACACAATTGGCTATATCAACTATGACTTAATCAACTTTAAATACTATCCCTATACATGCCATAACTCATAAGGACTTAAAACCTCATACCAAGTGTCTGCTCGATAGTGTGAAACATCTCCGGCGGTCTCTAACCCAAGCTAGCTAAATTAACCTATAAGAGATGAGAAAGGAAGAGGAGTAAGCAATAATGCTTAGTAAGTTCATATGCATATAACTATCAACTAATGATATTCATTGATTATACTCAACCACAAGGTATTATAATGAGTTTTACTCTTAAGCTCATGGTTACTTACTCAACCATTTTTGATACTTACTCATTCTGCCTCTTACCACATTCTAACCATGCCACAAGCTAATTACTCATGTTAACTTGCATACATCCCTGCACTTGTCACCACATGATCTCATAAAACCATACATCAAACATTTTCAATAAGTCACTCATACTACAATCTCTCGGTGGTTTTGCACTTAGCCCACCCTCAATCTCTAATAGGGTGGTATCGCTCATAGCCCACCCTTTAATACATTCACGGATATTTATCCACATACATTTCTCTATTTCAAATGTCTATCCGGGAACATCCTCACACATTATCATTCTTACTTAGCTTTCTATGATAATCGTTCGCATTCACACAATGCATTAATAATTATAACTTATGCAACTGAGGTGCATTATTTACACATACCCACTATGGTTTTATCATATACCGAATTCCTCTCAATTCAGTTCTAACACATACATGTACCTCTCGTGGTACAACCACATTCGTTCTCATTCTCAACATACTTGTTGAATCACTCAAATTGTTAAATAACACCCTTGAGTCTCATACACATAATGTCACATTGACATCATACCCCCGATAAGGTCTTACATGAATTTAAATATCGATGCCATGTCCCTAACATGGTCTTATTCAATATCTCACACCGAGGCCATATCCCAATATGGTCTTACACGGGACCTTAACTATCATCATATCATGCTATTTGCATTTCTCACTATCTTAGATCTAATTCTCTTAACAACTCATCAAAACACATTTAATACATTCATAGCGTAATTATACATTCCATGCAGCATTGGAATATTAAATAACCCGTACGTAATTGAAACATTCACACACGAACTTACCTTGATACCGAAAAGGGGTCGAAAGGGACGTATTTATCGACATTTCTCTTTTCTCCCGTTCTAGGTCCAAATCTCGTTTTCTTTTATCTAGAACAATAGAATTTACTCATTTAATCACTTATAATTCATAATACAACAAAATCTACACTTAGGCAAAAATGACTATTTTGCCCTTATACTTTAGCAAAATTATGATTTTGCCCCTAGGCTCGTAAATCACTTTTCATCACATTTTCTTATTAAACAAGCCTAGCTGAACATTTAATCCTCTTACAACTATCCACAATTCCAACTATTTCATGCATTAATGATCAAACTACAACATTTGCATCTTAGTCCAAATTAGGTGTTTTCATGACAACACCTTTCACAAAAGTTGTTTCTCATCTCCCTAACATTCATTTTCTTCCATAAAAACCCAGAAAACAATCATAAACTCTCTCATGGAAAGTCCCTAGACTTTCAACCATATTGTAAATTAGTCCCCTCATTAGCTAGCTTAAACTTTGGGGACTCCAAAAGTACAAAAATTATCAACTAAAACTATCAAAATCACTTACTTGAAGAGAAAATGAGTTGCTAAAATTTTAAATCTTCCAAAGCCCTCCCTTTTTTGATATTTTCGGTTGGAGAAGAAGACTAAATGAAAAAGATGATAACTTTTTCTTATATCATCTTATTTTATTCATTTTGTCAACTAATGTTACCAACTATTGACCAAAAATAAATGCTCTTGTCCCCTATGCATACTATGGCCGGCCAACTCACTTAAACAAGGCCAAATTGCACATTTGGGACCTCCAATTAATAATCCTTAGCTATTTGACACCTCTAGCAAATAAAATACAACTTTCACACTTTATGCGATTTAGTCCTTTTTAGCGATTAAGCCTGAAATCGCTAAAATTAAAGCACCAAAATTTCCATGCATCCTTATTAACATGTTATAACACAAAATAACATGAAAATATTTTTCTCTAACCTCGGATTAGTGATCCCGAGATCACTGTTCCGACTAGACCCTAAATCAGGCTGTTACAACTTACTTGCTCAATGACCACATAATTATAAGGTCTTATAAATATAGATTTGAAAATAGATCACCGGTATAAAACCTGCTAGGCATAAGCCTGAATCACACACCAGTACTAGGCCTGCTAGACCCGAGGTCCGATATTCAATCACCGACAATAAGCCTGCTAGGCACAAAGCTCGATTAAGTTCACCAAACACAAGGCTTGCTAGGCCACGGCTGAATCATGATACTTTTAAGTCGTCTCTCACACACATTTCGTATCTCAAACCTTTTATACACTTCATAATCTTTGTACGAACTTTCAAATATCATATCTCAATCGAACTAACTTAAACATACTAAATTCTAGGTTTATTCACATTTGGCTACTCAGTACTAATTCCACAATTTTCAAATCAGCATATTACTAAATTACATACATAATTTACAATGTTTTATTGCTTAAAGACTTACCTCGGATATCATCGAACGACAAAAACGGGCTATTCAACTATTTTCGCTTTTCCCTGATCCAAGTCCGATTTCTTTGGTTCTTGATCTAAACGTATTCAAATTAAGCTCATTCAAACATATTTTCATTCAATTTAATCCAAAAACACATAAATGGGCAAATTACCATTTTGCCCCTAACATTTCACACTTTTTACAATTTAGTCCTATTTGCACAAAACACAAAATACACAAAATTTGACTATATACCTTAAGGGCCGAATATTCCTAGTCCTCATACAAGTCCATACATTTCATTTATTTCACATTTTAGTCCCTCAAAAATTATTTTTGCAATTTAGTCCAACATACTCAATTTTATCAAAAATTCAAAGACAAAACTTGTTAATCTAACACATATATATCATATTTCATCATCAAACAACATAAACAACAAGCTATCATCAATGGCTCAACTCAAAATATTCATCAAAATCAAAAATTAAAACATGGGCTTTGTGCATCTCATAGCAACGATCTCAAAAATATAGAAATTATCAAAAACCGAAACCTAAACATACCTTAATCAAGCTCACTTGGTGCCGAATACCCTAAGCTTTCCTATGTTCTTTTTCTTTTCTTTGCTTCGGTCAAGAAGAAAGAAAAAAAATGACTTTTAAAATGTTATGATTTTGTTTTATTAAACTAATGTAATGATATAATATAATAATATTAATTATAAAATTAATATACATAAAAACTATATATTATAATCATGTTGCCGTGCACTATCCTATAAAAATGGGTTTATTGCATTTTAAATGCTCCCATTTAAAAAGACAACCTCAATTTAGTCCTAACACATTAAACTATCAAATTTATAATTTACGCGATTAAACCCTTTTTTATTAAATTAAGCTCACAAACAGTCAAATTTTTATACGAAACTTTCACACATGCTAATTCACATATAATTAACACAAAAAATAATATTTAAATATTATTCTGATTCAGATTTGTGGTCCCGAAACCACCGTTCTGATTAGGGTCTAAATCGGACCGTTACAACATAGAACTAATAATGAATATACTTCGTTTTTTTTTAAGAACAAGTATATACAATAATAATAAGATAGAATTTAACAACTGAAATAAAGAAAATAGTTACAAATTGATCAAATCAAATCTCGATATAAGGGTAGTCAAGAGAAATGGTGATAACAAATACAAAGTGGGTTTTGGGTTAATATTAATGGGTGAGTCAAGAAATGGTTTGTTAGTCTCAAAGGGGTTCACTAAGGGTTAATTATGAAGGTAGGCTTTTTATGGAGCAAGTGGGTTAAAACCTAGGTGCCTTTATCATCTCAGTATATCAAATCATAGGTATGGTCTCGACATGTATGATCGAAGCAAGTTCTAGAATAACAAATCAATGTTGACACACTCATAATCAATAAAGTGAGCAGGAAAAGAATATGCTCTAAAAGGCTCAAAATCTCACAAAAATTATGGTTTGTGATGTCAACCTTGCAAATTTCAAACTTCAAAGTAATATTTAAATTTAGGAAAACAACCTAGAAATTTTAATTACGGAAAATAGACTTATCATGCTTGATTCTATAATATCTTAAAGTTTAAATCATCAATGCACAATTAACTATGACTTAATCCAAAACATATCAATGGAAATCATAAATCAAAAGAAATTTATTCTAATTGATGATATGAGAAAATTACTTAAGAATAAGACATAATTCAGGATTTTCAAATAATAATCGTAGTTAACCCCACACTTAAGATGTACATTGTCCTCAATGTACAAAGATAGATAATAGCAATATAGTAATAAAATCATAAGATAGGGAGAGAAGTGAAACTTCCTGAATTTTGGATGGAGTTAATGAAAAGAAACGGTAAAGTTGGAGAGAGGTGAAGGTGGGGAGGATACTCCGGTGGTGTGTGTGGTCGTTACAATGACCCCTTGAACCTAAATTAAAGAAATCAAAATATAATAATATAAATTAAAGACGAGAAAGATAAAATAAAAGAAATTAAAAATGAAAATAAAAGAAAAAAATAAATTGGCTCAAGGGTCCCACGGACGTGTCGCACGACCGTGTAGATTTCTCAGTTTCGACCACGGCCGTGGCGTTTTATTGCAGCCCGTGTTTTGGGATCAGTTTTGTCCTGTTTCCACACGGCCACGGCCACGCCCGTGTGCAAGGCCGTGTGGGTAGGGAAACCTGTGCCTAAAAATTTGGTTTGTTTTTAGTTAGGTGCTAAAAATCGAAAATATGAAAATTAATGGGGTTAGTGCTCGGGTTGCCTCCCGAGAAGCGCTCGTTTAAAGTCTTGAGCTAGACTTACCTGTTATTTGCATAATGGTTGTTTGAGGAGCATATTACAGGGCATGACATTAATACTTGCCCCTAAATCAGCCAAAGCATGGTTAACATTTAAACTACTAATTAAACAAGGAATAGTAAAACTCCCTGGATCTTTCAATTTTGTTGGTAGCTTATTTTGGAGAATAGCTGAGCATTCCTCGTTAAGTTCCACTGTTGATAGCTCTTCAAACTTCCTTTTATTTGTTAAAAGCTCTTTTAAGAATTTTAAATGACGTAGGCATCTGCGAAATAGCTTCAACAAAAGGTACGTTAATATGTAATTGTTTAAAGAGTTCGAGAAACTTACCGAATTGTGCGTCCATGCGGTCTTTCTTCAACTTTACTGGATATGGGATCGGTGGGTTATACTCTTTAGGTTCCGGTATTACATTCTCGTTTACTTCCTTACCTTTTTCCTTATTAATTTCTCGTGGCATCTTCTTTTCAGCTTCAACCAACCCCTTTCCACTCCTTAGTGTAACTGCCTTCACATGTTCTTTTGGGTTGGTGTTACTATGTAGGTTACCTGGTTGCCTTTCGGAAACTATCTTGACTAATTGTCCAATTTAATTCTCAATCCTTTGAATCGATTCTTGTTGAGTTTTCAACGCCGTTTCGGTATTTTGGGAATGAGTCTCTGACACCGCAATAAATTTTTCCAATATCTCCTCAAGGTTTGGTTTCTTTTCCTGTCGGTAAGGTGGTTGCTGAAATCTCAGAGAGGGTGGTGGTCTTTGATTTCCTGGGTTTCCTTGACCTCTCCATGAGAAATTGGGATGATTCCTCCAACCTGCATTGTAAGTGTTACTATAAGGATTATTTTGAGGTCGAGGATTATTACCCATATAGTGAACTTGTTCGTTTTCAGCGCTCGGGTTGTAAAGTGGATATTCTGTATTGCTTATCCCTCCTAGATTTGAGTCACATTGCATTATTGGGTGTACCTGCGTAGAACCATACAAACCATCAATTTTTTTATTTAAAAGCTCTACTTGGTTAGATAACATGCTGACCGCGTCTAGGTTGAAAACACCGGCTGCTTTTATTAGGCTTTGTCCTCATAACTTGCCACTGATAATTATTCAGTGACATCTCTTAGGTTTGAGCGGTATGTTCTATTTCACTGTCAAAAATCAAGGGTCCTGACAGGTTTCTTCTAGTCATAAACTAGAGATACCTATTAGAAACAAATAAAAGAAAAGTTAGCAAAGTTAAATATAAAAATATAAAAATGGCTAAAGTAATAAAAATTTAGCGTTGCTAATATCTTAGTCCCCGGCAACGGCGCCAAAAACTTGATCGTGTCCAAACTAACTATGACAACGAATAAGGCAAACGCACCTATCGTTCGGTAGTATAGCTATGGCAAGACCGGAAATATCGTATCTTCAAGGACAAAGAGTACTAGTAGTTACTATCTTTTTATTATTTAGCCTAAGTATTAAGAGAATCGATGTTTAATTAACTAATTACGAAACTAAGGATGTTAAGACACAGAGAGTGAATTGGGAAAATACTTTTGGGAAAACCAGTTGATTAAGACAATACCCGAGGAAGAATCCACCTAGACTTCACTTGTTATTTAACTCTGAACTAGACGATTTATTCACTTGACTTGATCCGTAGGATTCCCTAATTTATGTTAATACCTCTTTCGAGGCTACTAACGTCTAACCATAGGTTGATTTATTGAAATCTCTTTCTAATTAAAACCCCTAGTGTTGCATTAACTCGATCTATGGACTCCCATATTAGGTTTGACCCTAATCCGGTAGATTTTCGTCATCCTATCTCTAGGGTTGCGATCAACTCCGCTTAACTATGCTAGATCTACTCTTAAACAGGGGACTTTTGCTCCCCGCGCTAGGCACATCAATACTTGAATCAATATCCTGAAATATTAAAACAAGAATTAAGAACACATAATTAAGAACAAATCAAGTATTTATCATACAGTTCAAAAAACAATAACAAGATCCGTCTTAGGTTTCATTCCCCTCAGGTATTTGAGGGGTTTAGTTCATGTTTAATAAAGAATACATTTTAGAAGAAAGTAAATAACAAAACATAAGAAAAACCCTAAAACCCCCTGAAGAAAATTGAAGGGAAGATCTTCCGTCTTGAGTGTGATTCCGGCTTCTGAGATGGACCAACTGGCTTTCTTGGAGTAATTCCCTATGTTCAACCCTCTCTGGCTTCGCTCCCCGTCAAAAGCCCTGACAGAAGGCTTCTGTCGAACTTCCCCTTTAGGTTGCCCTCTAGGGTGTTTATATAGGCTTTCGGGATGCCTTACTTGGCCCACAAGTATCCTAATCCGAATGAAACTCATCTTGGCCACGGCAGGGACACGCTCGTGTGAAACGCCTGTGTGAATCGAGCCCAAGGCCGTGTTCAAGTCTGCTAAAGTGGCACGGCCATGTGGTGAACTCCAGGCCGTGTTGATTTCCTACTTTGGCCTATTTTCTCCGTTTTCGGCCCGTTTCTCGTTCTTTTCATCCTCCGATGCTCTCCTAAGTATAAAACATGAAATTAAAGGATTATGAGCATCAAATTCCACAATTCAAGGGATTAATCATCCAAAAGTATGCTAAATGTGGGATTAAAATATGTTACTTTTATGGTTTATCAATGTAAAATGGTATAGAGCTAAATTCGTTATTGGATGATCTTGGGTATCACCTATGATAAGAATGATGAAGATATGAGTTTATGTTCATGATAGCAAATGTGCTAAGTCATGTGACTAAGTGATACAGGTACCATGAGTAAAATACAAAGTATGAAATCATATTGTGAAATGAGAAGGGTAAGAGTAAGTATGAGTAAGTATGCTTGAGCACTTGATGCTTATGTTGTTCATGTATCATGAGATGGATGAGTTTATTTTGAGTATTCATGTTGCTATATAAATTTCATGCAAACTTACTAAACTATATGCTTACCCCTCTCTTTCCCCTTTTCCTTGTAGTTTCGCAAAGTTAGCTCGGGGATCACAGAACGTCGGAGCTCAGATCACACTATCAACCGTTCTTTTGGTATAGTAAAGTTAATTCATTTTGAGTATGGCATGTATAGGAACTTGATCGTTTTGTATCATGTCATGTATGAAGGCCAAAGGGTTGGCTATTAATGTTTCACACTCATTTTGTAAAAGGGCCATGGTGAATTGGCCAATATTGATAAGTTTATGTTATAAAGTGATAAGTTAAATGAAATGAATGTTCATGCAAGGAATTGAGTAAAATACGGGTGGAATGAATGATAATTTAAGGATTTTTAAGAGTTTGGCATTGCAATGTTATGTGCTTCTTGTGATGAAATGAATGAGTTTATGTTTCAGAGTGGCAATAAGGCTTGGAAAATAGCCTTAAACTATCCACACGGGTAGACACACGGGCGTGTCCCATGGGTGTGTTAGTAGGCCGTGTGTCCCCTGTATTTAATTGCGAGAATTCGATTCATCACATGGGCCAGCACACAGGCGTGTGCTTAGGCCGTGTGCTCCTTAAAGGGTTGCTGACGTCATAAACAGAATACCCCTAGTTTTCACACACGGGTGAGGACACGGGCGTGTCTAGGCCGTGTGAAGGACACGAGCCATTGACACGGGTGTGTGTCCGGCCGTGTGAAAACCCTTGTAGGTTCGAAATAAAAATAAATTCTACACGGGCTAGGGACATGGGTGTGTGTAACCACATGGCCTGCCCACACGGGTGTGTCCCAAGTCACACGGGCGTGTGACCTCTGTTTAGGCAAAAAAATTAAAGAGTGTAAAAGTTTCCGGTTGAACTCCGAAACCTTCCGGATGTATGTTTAAGGCCTCGTAGGCCCAGGATATGTGTGTTATGATTAAGAGAGAAAAGTTTTAAGTTGGAATGAAATTTTATAGCCCGTAATTACATGTTGAAGCAAAGTCAAGCATGGTAATGCCTCGTATCCAGTTCCAGCGTCGGACATGGGTAAGGGGTGTTACATTATACCTGTGGTTCCTATCACTTTTGATAGCGGGTCAAGGTTCTTTGTTGATTTTCCTAAACTGAATTCCCATAAGAGCTATTTTGAGTCTCGGGTCAACAATCATTTTATTGTTGGTTCATTCTCTGCCCTTAGTCGAATTCCCTATCTATTGCTTAATTATCTTTCTTTTCGACCTTTGTTTGTAGCCATTGCCTATCTTTTCCATTCCTTTTGAAACGAACCAAGTCTTACTCAAATTCACGATTGGGCAATCTAAACGACTCGAATCATCACCGAAACGAGTTCATATCAACCATACTAATAAATTTTAAAATGAGTGTATGGGTTTTTGAAAAAAAAATATTTTAAAATATTATAAAAATATAATTTAAAAATATATAAATTCATAATTTAATATTATGAATGTGTTTGAAACTTTTTATAAATTTATTACATGCATTAATATCAAGATTAAAATATGCCATAAGTTTACTTGCATTTCACAAATTTACAATTTAGTCTTTTTACTTTTTGGATTTCAACATTTAGGTCCAATTGTCAACACTGTTATTTTTTTGTTAAATTTGTTGGTGTAATATTTTGAAATAAAAAAAATACTCGCTTGATAGCTATGTAACTACAAAAATAATGATTTGTGATGAACTTGAATTTGATAAAATAAATTTAATAATGTTAACAATTGGATTTGAATTTTGAAGTCTGAAAAGTAGATAAACTAAATTCCTAAAAATATAAGTATAAAGATTACATTTTAAATTTTTGAAAAATACAGTAACTTAAGTATATTTTAACTTAATATCAATTATAAAATCAGACCCAATCAATCATTTTTTTAAAAAATATGGGTATAAAAAAACTTGTCGTTTTTGAGGATTTTTTTTGAAAATATTGTCAATTGAGATTTAGTTTGATTAAGATTATTATTTTTGTAACAACTAAAAGAATATGAATTCGAGTATAATTAAGCACAATTTTTTTTTTAATTTAAGGATGAGAAAAGGTTATGTATAAATATAAGTTTTATATTAAAAATTAAACTTAAAAAAAAATTTCAAAACCAAATTTGAACCGAATCGGGGGTAAAATACCCAAATATACCAAAAAAAATAAAAATTTACGGAATTGGGCCGATTTTTAGAAAATTTACGGAAAAGGGCCATTTCCCCTCAAAACGCGTCCACGTCAACGTGTTTTGAGGGGAATGCCGACAAGCAGCGCCAGGGGGGCGCTTTGTGCCACCTCATCAAAAAGCACGCCCACGTAGGCACACTTTGATGAGGTGGCACAAAGCGCGTCCCTGTGGGCACGCTTTGATGGAAAATTTAATTCAATTAAAAACTAAAACTTCTTATTTATTTAATATATTAAAATTAAATTATAATAAAATAAAAATTAAAAACAACTTCTTATTTTATTACATATATTAATATTAAATTACAATAAAATAAAAATAAAGAAAACTTCTTATTTATTTAATATATAAAAACTAAATTATAATAAAATAAAAAATAAAGAAAACTTCTTATTTAATTAATATATTACAATGAAATAAAATATAAAAAACAACTTCTTATTTTATTACATATATTAGTATTAAATTACAATAAAATAAAATATAAAAAAACTTCTTATTTTATTACATATTTAATATTAAATTACAATAAAATAAAATATAAAAAACAACTTCTTATTTTATTACATATTTAATATTAAATTACAATAAAATAAAATATAAAAAACAACTTCTTATTTTATTACATATATTAATATTAAATTACAATAAAATAATTAAACAATAAAAAACAACTTTTTTTAATAAAAAAATGATTACAATTTAAAAAATAAAAAAGCCGATCCAAATCAATGTTGATGCCGGTCGGAATCAGTGCCACATGGGGGCGATCGGCGATTCTGTGCTACCGGATTCCTCCTTCTTCTATCTTCGTGGGGGGTCGTGGAACCATGGCGGGGATTCAGTTCTTCCCAAGACGGGTCCAGTTGTGGGTGTTGCGAGGATGACCCACCTTGATAAAATAACGACCCCGGAGGTGTTTGCATAAACCACGGTGGGGGTGTCTAAATCTCGTATGGCGAAGGAGGCTGGTAGAAAGAAGTGCTCCCCGACGGTGCCTCCTGTGATCCCTCACGCGACGACGGCCTCAAGATCGGCTGGCCAGTCGGAGTAGTCGGGAACGGACTCGAACCCGGCCATGCATTCCAACCTGGGGTGGGACTGGGAAAAGGAAACATATACGGGTTAGGATACATATAAGGGGTAGGGTACGCACCTAGCATAAAGGGTGAAGGCTGTGATGTCGGTGTCGTCGGCTGAACTGATGGGCCCGGTGACTGTGTCGGCGCTGTTGATGGCCCCGTCTCATCACCCCTTCTCCTTGGATTTAAAGGGCCCCGACATTCCCTTTGTTGACGAAGTTGCCGTCGCCTCTCTCCTTCCGACAACATATACGGCTTACCATGGATCCTAAACCATGGCATGTATTCTGGCATGCACGCTAACTCAGGGACGACGATCGGTTCCCGGATAGGTAAGTAGTCATACCGGTTCTCCCACGTCTCGATATGTTCTGACCAAAATCTTGGCCAATCCATGTGCAACTGCCGTAAGTCCACTTTGGGCTCATCATCGAGCACCTCAAGTGGCACGGGGATCGGTTGCGGAATCCAATTGTCGCAGAACCCGATCCGGTGGTGCATCTCCACGATCGCATAGGTGATCAATGGGACCTTCACGTGCCAACATTTGGATTTTGCAAGAACTCCTCGGAATTCTTGCCCGAATTGCGGATCCTCAAATGCGGTGTCCATTGAAACTATATTAACATTACCAAAATATTAGTTATATACATAATACTAAACACTAAATACGAAATACTAAATTATAAATACGAAATTGAAACTTACTTGTGATTCCGCCGTTGGTCCAATAGAAGCCGTATATCTTCAAGCGAGGTAGGTATTCGGCATGACTCACGAATGGTTCCACCTAATTAAATAAATTTTTAGCATACAATTATACTATAAATCTACGTAATAATTGTAAAATATAACATTAAATTTACCTCCTTATCAGTGGGAATGAATATGGTTGGTCGAGTCGAGGACGTAAAAATGGAAATTAAAACCATGCCCATGACTGCAGTAGTGATAGGCAACCTCCGATTTTCGCTTTACTCGGCCGCGTCGCCCCGCACATCTCCCGATACAACCTCGATAGCACGGCAGACCCCCAACTCAATTCACCGGCTGCTCTGAAATAAACAAGTTTTAGCAGCCATCTCAAGTGGACGAGGTTTCTAGAAAGGTCCAGCATCAGATAGCCTCCAATTATCTGAAGAATGTATGCCCGAGCATACCGTATTCTTTCAATTTCGGTCGAACCCTCGTCGGCTCCGGGAATGTGTCTCGTAACCATGCCATCTCGATCTGAGCTCCTTGAATTTTATCCGGAATGGCACCCAGAAGCTCGTAGCATACGGCTCCCCAATCACCAGAAGTTGCGGACCCGGTGACTACCGACCCGTCCACCGGCAATCCCAACTGCAACTGCACATCTTTCAGAATGATGGTACACTCTCCGCATAGAAGATGGAAAGTGTGAGTCTCGGGTCTCCACCTCTCTATCAACGCACTGATCAAAAGCGGCTCCATCTTAAACCCCCGGCCTATCGTGGCCACGTGCCAAAAACCCGCTTCCCGCAGGTAATTCTCGATCAACGGCGATGGGGGAACATGCATGTTGCGAATATAACATTCCAACACCCGATCTACAGACTGTTTAAAAAATTATAAAATAAAAATTAATTAAAATTGCATAATTGTAAAAAATATTAAATAATATTGAAAAATTAAAATTAAAACTTACCATTTTCATTTGCTCGACGGAGATGTGCTTGTTGCCTAGACGAAGTAATTCTTCGGTCATTGTAATACGATCGAAAATTTTAAAATTTTCTAAAAAAATTATATTAAAAAAAATTAAAAAGGACTATTTCAAAAATTCAGAGGAAGTTTGAAGGACTTTAAGAGAAATTTGAGAGAAATTTGAGAGGAATTTGAGAGAAGAATGAGTAAGGATTAAAGTGTGAAAAAAATAAAAGGGTTGGGGGATTTTTATAGGGTTTTTTTTTACCGTTGGAGGCCCAACGGTCAAAAAAAATTTGACCGTTCGGCCTAAAGCGCGCCCCTGTGGAAGCGTTTTTTTCCACGTCAGCAAAGCGCGTCCACGTAAGCGCGCTTTTGCTGACGTGGCACTAACGGTCAAAAAAATTTTACCGTTGCAGGTCTAAAGCGCGCCCAGGGGGACGCGCTTTGTGCCACCTCAGCAAAGCGCCCACGTAGGGAGCGCTTTTTTGTCGAGGTGGCACAAAGCGCGTCTCGTGGGCGCGCTTGTCAACATTTCCTCAAAACGCGCTTATTTGACGTGGGGTAGCGTTTTGAGGAGAAATGGCCCTTTTCCGTAAATTTTCTAAAATCGGCCCAATTTCGTAAATTTTTATTTTTTTAGTATATTTAAGTATTTTACCCCCGAATCGGACTTATCATATTAGGAACTAATTAAAAGTTAGATTAATCGGACTTATCATATTAGGAACTAATTAAAATATGGATTAGAAGAGAAGTTTTAAATCAGTCGATTCAAAAATCAAATAAAAATCAATTAAATTAAGTGATTGAACCAAATTTCTAATTTATTATTATTTTTAACTTTTCAAAAATTTAATAATTTTTTAATTAAATTAATTAAATCCATTAAAACTATAAATCAATAACCTAATTGATGTTGTGAAATTTAAAAACATTCTTGAAACCAGAGGACAAGTCACCAGGACCAACTATTATTGTACCTACTCTTTTTACATTCCGATTGTTTACCTGCTTATTTCTAAAATCATATTCACACGAATCATCTTATCTTTTTTTTTCTTCTTCTTCTTGTGCATGTAGGTTATATAGTTTATCTCCTTCTTCATTTGTTTTTATTTAAAAGGAATAGTAATTGGACATTTTTATTTAAAGTAGAGGTATTATATTTTTGAGGATGTAGGTTAGAATTTTATTATATATGGTTTTTTATTTTATTATATATTAAATTTGATATATTAATTTTAATTTTAATTATTTCTATTCTTAATTTACATTGCTTAAAATTAACAAAAAGTGGATATTATAATTATAGATATTATATTAAATTTAATTATTAATAAATTGAATTCTGTTTTTTCTTATGCATAATAATTTTAAAAAATAAATTTAATAAACAAAAATTGTTTTTAAAAAACTTGGGGAGAGAGAGACCGCCCAGCGATCCCATGAAATGCTTCCACTTGGTAATGCAGATTGCAGCCTAAATGCAAACTCTATCCCTATCCATCTGCCTCATTCTCTTTCATTTAAATAATAAATTTTATTAGCCTCACAGACCTCGATGCTCGTGCATGCCATCTCTCACTCCTCTCTTTTCTCTTTCTTAACATTCAGTCAATTCATTCATCTTCCTTTCCTTTTAGCTTTATTAGTGTTTGTTTGATTAATTGATTGCCAGCAATCCTCCTACCTCTACCATCTATCTATATCTGTCTCTACTCTCTCTTCTTTTCATACCCATGGTCTCATCATTTCTCTCTTTCTCTTTCTAAACAGAGACTACTACTGTTGCTGCCTGCCTGCCTGCCCTGCTGCTGCTACTGCTACTTGTTCCACTATTTCCAAAGAAAAAAAAAAGAAAGAAAAAAGCATCCCTTCCTCATATCTCTCTCCTCCTTTGGAACAACACCAAGCAACACAACCCAAATATTTGTTATTATTATGGATATGCACATAGGGAATATGGATTCTTCTTCCAGTCCCAACTATTCCCTTGCTTTCTCTCTTTCCAGCCATCACCACCAACAAAGTCATCTCAGCTTCTTCTCTTCTTCTTCTAACCCCACTCTCTTTCAAGCTTTGAACACTTCCGCAGCCGCCGCCGCCGCCGTCCCAACAACACCACCACCCGCCAACTCGTTATCAGGTCAATAATTCATAAACTCTCTCACACTAATACTGCTGCTGCTACTACTACTTTCTTTTTGTTTATTATTGTATTAAATATTAATTATTGAAGTGATCGTGCTGTGGACAAAACAGCCGAAAAAGATGCAGGTGGCGAAGGTCCAGCTACAACCGCTAGTGCAACAACAGACTTGTCCATGTTTAAAGGTGGCCCGAAACTCGAGGATTTTCTTGGCGGTTCTTCTACTACACCTGGAGTTGGAGGTGCACCTCAACCGCAGTTGCTTCATCATCATAACTTCTCTACTCAAACACCCGTGACTGTTTCTGACAACGATGTATATGATTCTGAGCTCAAAACCATTGCTGCTAGATTTCTTCGTGGATTTTCCTCTGAACAAATCGATATTCACAAACAACAGCAACAAGCACCTACAGCTGAGACTGCACCCAAAAGATCTGTTGATACTTTTGGCCAACGTACCTCGATCTACCGGGGTGTCACCAGGTAAATAAATGACCACGATTAGTTCTAATAAGAACATACCACTTCAAAACTAGTAGTATGAAATGAGCGCTCAACAGTTTGTTATTTTGGTTTTTTATTTAGGCATAGATGGACTGGAAGGTATGAAGCTCACTTGTGGGACAATAGTTGCAGAAGAGAAGGCCAAAGTAGGAAAGGAAGGCAAGGTAATACTAGTATTCTTTTCCCATTTATTTATCTTAGAACATTTCGATTGTTTTCTTATTGTTTTAAACCGGTCTATTGAGATCTAGGTATCTCAACTGTTGAGGCAAATCTTTAAAAGAGCCCATTTCTAGGGCTGAGATCTTGTGATGAAGTTTGTAATTTGAACGGCAGAGCGGCATTGAATTTTTCCTACTTATTAATTGTGAATGCATCATTATTAGTATTAGCGCGCATTAATATTGCGAATGGTTGAGGATTCTAATATGCTTTTGTTGGCTCTTTATTTGGCATGTACATGACAATGATTTCTTGCTCAAATTCTTCATCATTGTCCTTCCAGTTTATTTGGGTGAGTTTCCAATTCTAAGTACCACAATTAAAGATCATCATTTTCCTTTACTGTGACAAGCAATTTATTCTTCTTCATCATCATCAACAACTTCTGATTAGAACTGTAACACTAGATTCTTCTCTTTTTCATGGATATTTCACCAACTTCAGCTTATTGTGAAGAATCTCACTTTCATTTTCTTTTGGTTTCCAATTAGGTGGCTATGACAAGGAAGATAAAGCTGCAAGAGCTTATGATCTTGCGGCTCTCAAGTACTGGGGTCCGACCACTACTACCAACTTTCCGGTAAGCGGCACTGTTTCTTAGATTCTGTCTTGGCTCTGTATTCTAGTTCGAGTTCCATCTTGTAAGTTGGGTTGTTTTTTTCTCCTTTTTAGATTTCCAACTATGAGAAGGAGCTCGAAGAGATGAAGAACATGACTAGGCAAGAGTTCGTTGCTTCTCTCCGAAGGTAGATATCTATTAAACTATTCAAATATTAACGCATCAGCTCTTAGATGTTGATCTGATTCACTGTAGCCTTTTTGGTAAGATGGAACACTCTTTTTAATTAACTTTGTGTTTCAGGAAAAGTAGTGGATTTTCTAGGGGTGCTTCAATTTACAGAGGAGTGACAAGGTGCCAAATATATATATATATAGCTATTCCTTTTAGCCTTTTGGTTCCTGAATAAAAAAGGGTCTCCATTATATTGTAGTATATTTCGAGTGAACGGAAAAATAATTTATCTTTGTAACTTTGTATCTCAGGCATCATCAACATGGTAGGTGGCAAGCAAGAATTGGAAGAGTTGCAGGCAACAAAGATCTCTATCTTGGCACATTTAGTGGGTTTTTTTTTTTTTCCCATTTAATTCATTTCCAAATAAAGATTGCTAAACAAGTACATTAGTTTGTCTTATTTCTAGCTGTCTATTTAAAAAATCGTAAAATGTGGACATATTTATTCTACAGGCACCCAAGAAGAAGCAGCTGAAGCCTATGATATTGCAGCAATCAAGTTTAGAGGCTTAAACGCGGTTACAAATTTTGATATGAGCCGCTACGATGTAAACAGCATTGCAAACAGCAATCTTCCCATTGGAGGACTGAACAACAAATCCAAAAACTGCAATGATTCAGCTTCTGATAGTAGGAGCACCGATGAGGAGCGAGATCACTCTGGATCATCAGGCATGACCTTTACATCTCAGCCCGCTGCAAGCTCCACACTAGGCTTTGCAATTAACATCAAGCAAGACCCATCCGATTATTGGTCAAACGTTCTCGGATACAATGATACTGGTGCTTCCTTAAGCAGTGCCAAGAACCCTATGTTTCATCACTCACCAAATGGTTCCGGTTTCCAAAGTCCAAGAGGATTCTGTACCGGCAATGGTGGGTTATTCAATCGAGGTGGTTATGTTGGGCAGGAGCAACAAGAGAGCAGTGCTGCTACTAATTCCCACCCATTGGCAACGCCAATTGTCCTAAATAATAGCGATAATTATGAGAGCTCGTCTTCTGGCTATGGTGGTAACTGGAATCTCGCACAGTCGTTTCAATCTACTTATCAAACTGCAAAGCCAAGTCTCGCAGTGTTCCAAACACCAATTTTTGGCATGGAATGAAATCAGCTTCACATAGACAGTAACTGTGGAAAAAATCTGTGGGAAGGCCGATGCATTGTAGAGTTGGAAGGGGGTAGGGTTGTTAACCTTTCTTGAATAGGTAAGATTGGAATGACAAATCATTTCATAGGAGCTGATAGGGCCAACTCAAGTTCTTTTGTTAATTAAGGGCCTTCGGGTCCATTTCTTTCGTTTCTTTTAGCTTTTATCCTTCACTGACATGAGTAATATATATATATATATAAATGTATTATGTTATGTATGGGCATAACCGTAAAACGAAAATGGAAATCTTTTCCTCTAATGCTCATAGTTGATCTGCTTCCATGCATATCTTGTGAGAAGATTGCTCAATTAATTCTCCTATGGTGGGTTTTCGCAGAAAAGTTGAAGATCGCCATACAGAAGCGACCAAAGGTGGTTGAAACTTGGTCTTGAGTAGTCGAGAATTTTTTACTTTCGGGAAAAGGGGTTGTGTGTGTGTCGAACAAGATCGATCGAATTTGAGAGCGAAATCTTCTCGAGATTCTTGAAATTTTGGAAATTTATAATATCTTTTAAAAAGATTTTCAAGCTTTGATTTCTAATCTTTTAAACCTGTGTAGAATAGTGTTGAGGATGTGCTTTTATAGTGCCAATGAGTTGAAAGGATATACTAATTTATGAAACTTCTAATACAATTGATTTTTTTAAATAAAAAAGGAATTTATTTTTATTTATTATTTATCTAAGTAGAGATAAATTAACTCAAGAACTTTTGGTTGTGTTTCGAAAATTTGAAAAATTAAAAAAAAAAAATAGATGTCGTAAAATTAAGTTTAAAATTTTATAGTTGTAGAGATTATATTATAAAACTATTTGTTACGTTAGTAAAAAGGAATTACCTAATATAATTATATCATTTATTAAAAAGATAACATAATTATATCTTTTTTGAAGATTTTTTTATTTTATAATTTTAATTGTATTAACATGCTTATTGGGGCAATTTACTTAAATATAACGATTTTTAAAAAAAAATTATGGAAAAGGGTCGAAAAAATAATTATTTACTGGAAAGGACCATTTTTTCCCAAAACGCGTCCACGTCAGTGCGTTTTGGGGGGACGCAGGGGCAAAGCGCGTCCACGTAGGCGCGCTTTTGCCCTCTCCCCCCGATGGGTTTTTCAGTTATTTTTAGTGTTAGGGCATGGCTTTTTAAGGTTTTAGGGCTACGGTTTAGGGATTTTTAGGGTTTTAGGATTTGGGGTTTCTAAGGGAAAATTAATGGATTATATTTTAGGATTAATTAATTAGAATAATTTTAAGTTTAGGGTTTTGGAAAAAATATATCAGCAAAATAAAAATTATTTAAATTTTTTTTACAGTAGTATCTGGCAATATAATTTTGAGAAGACGTTTCTGAACAAATAGTGACCAAAACGCTTCAAGCAGGATGCACCGTCAGCAAGAGTACTGAAAAAAGCTCCCACATGGACGCTCTTTTGTTACAGTAGGCTCTGGCAAAATAATTTTGAGAAGACGTTTCTGAACAAATAGTGGCCAAAACGCTTCAAGCAGGATGCACTGTCAGCAAGAGTACTGAAAAAAGCTCCCACGTGGACGCTCTTTTGCTACAGTAGTCTCTGGCAAAATATGTAATATCCTGAATTTTGGGCCTGTGCATTTTATGTGATGTGTGCTTAAAATATTAATTTAAAAGGGTTAGGGGTCCTGATTGGGCTCAAGAATGGGCTGAGGTTTTGTTTAAATATTCTGTTTAGACACTCAAGGATTTAAAATAAAGTTTTAGTAGTTTAAGTGACATATTGGGCTTGTGGCCCAGCAACGAGGGGCATAGTAAAAGGGAGCTATAAGTGGCATCACAAGTACATGAGGAGGGCCCAAATTTTGACATCTTGAAGCCCAAGTTTTAGGGCAAAAATTCGGCACTTAGAAGAGTAAGGGGGGACGACACAAGGCTAAATTTTAGGAGATTTTATTATGTTTAATTTTAAGGATAATAGGCAGATAATGAAGAGAGGAATTAGGGCTATTTTTGTGGAGATAATAGATCAAGATAAGGGAAAAGATGAGAGCTCATCCAAGATGCTAGAGTTGGCCGAAAATTTGACTCTGTAAAGGGGAAAGAACCGGCCCTGTATAGGCAGTAAGGTGTGCCGAATTCTTCATTATGTTCTCTGAAAATTCTCTCAAAAATTTCTCTTTTATTTTTCGCCAAACTTGAACTCTCTCTTCTCTTTTCTTTTCTCGATGTAAATCAAAACTCTTTAGATCTCAATTAGAAACCCTACCATCCTTTTTCTCTTCTCTTTTGGCGAATCTCACTAACCACTCCTTGTTTATATTTTTCCAATTCTTTGTTTCTCTAAAAGCCGAAATCACTAAGATCACACCTCCGAAGTTGCCGAATTCTCTTCTGTGGAGTGCGCTTGTCCGAAATTTGAAGCAAGCAATAGGTAAGTATTGATTTCAGGATTTTAATGTTTTTCGGCTTTTCAAAATCCCTAGCCGAATGGCTATTTAGAACTAATCTCTTATTTCTCTCTTATTTTCGGCATTCGGGATCTGAAGTGGGGCCAATCGCATAGATCTCTAAGTTATAGTTCGGTAACACTCGAATTGTGTTACTTTCGGGATTTCAAGGTAAGAGGAATCTATTAGTTTCAAAGTGTAAATTCGGGTATCTATTAACCCTTGGCCGATTGTAGGAGAGGCCCTATTTTCACATCTTTCCGGCTTTTTGAGCAAAGTTATAGATCGGTTTAGCAAGGGTATCGAAATTAATCAGGCGTGTAACCTTTTCCACTATTAGATTGGGTGCTAATATATATATATATGTATAAATCTGCTATACTCTGTTAAATGCCGAAAACCCGGCATTATGATTGAAAACCCGAGGAGGGTAAAGGCTAATCATCAGGTTAGTGATTTCTGTCCTTCTTCAGTAATATGCTTTGTATGCCGATTTCTCTGTATGCTTGGGGTTGGGTGAATGATGAAAGGGAAGTGATCATTCAGTGGCTTATGCCATTTCAGCCTGGTGACTTTTTCACAACTCTGTTTCTGGTGGCTTATGCCATTTCAGCCTGGTGACTCTGTTACAACTTTGACGATGAGCAGCTAACTGCAGCATGTCTGCCATTGATGGTGTGTAGCGGTGTGGGTTGATTATAGAAATCCCCAATGGTGTGCTTGGAAGGTAAGGGTGGTGTGTAGCGGATGGAAACCTAGGATTGGGTTGGGTTATGTATGTCATTTGCTAAATTATGTTTTATTTGCTAATTTGTGGGCTAAGGCCCAATCTGATGGTGCATGAGGGTTGCACACTGAGTTTCGCGACTCACCCAATTATTTTAACCATTTTAGGTGACACTTAGTGCATCGGACCGGGCTGGAGGAGGGAGCAAGGTGGCCATGTGACAAAGCATTGAGGATTCAGCAAAAAGACTTCACTTTATTTATTTATTTATTTATTTTAAAGAAATTTATCTTAAGTGGATTTTAAGTTTCGTTGTAATAAGGCCATGGGCCACTAGACTATTATACTTTGCTTTGGGTTTTGTTTTGGGCTTTCATTATTGACATTTAAACTTTAACTAAACTAAGGCATGTATTAAGATTTTGGTTTTTATTCATAAAACAACAAGTGAAATTTATATATTATTTAAACTTATCAAGTTATTAAGTTTTCCCGAATAAAAGATTAAATACAAGAAAAATATTTCCGAAGATTGCGACATCTTTTACAAAACTCTTTTGAGTGGCATGCCAGATCCATTTGTGTAGTGTTTGGGCCGGGTTTGGGGTGTTACAGATTAGTATCGAGCCAGTTCAAAACTCGACTGGGGGTTTTGGGCTCAAAACGTTTTCTAAAGTTAGGCTTTTGAAACATGCATGTTTTTAAATAATACTTGAGTTTGTTAGCTCGGCATGGCATCTGCGTCTCACCCAAGTCCGCTGTAAGTACTCGAACCATTGTGTGATATATATCGGTGGGCTTGATAGGCTTTATGGGACGTAGATTAGTTAGATTAGAACTTGATGGACTTTAGGCCTAGCTTAAACCACTCTCTAAAGGCTCATAAGACTTAATTTCACTAAACAAACCCGTAAATGAGTCGCAAGGCTTGGGTGTGGCAACAGCATACGCATGTCTAGGATTGGATCAGGAAGAGCTTGGTATTTAAGCGATCCTAGTGACTCACCTCCTCTTCGCTGGAATTCTACAGTGCGTAGTATTTGTTCATCTTAGCCGAGTTAGGGTGTGGCAACGGGCATACGCATGTCTAAGAGTGGATTCAGGAGAGCTTGGTATTTAAGCGATCCTAGCGACTCACCTCCTCTTCGCTGGAATCTTACAGTGCGTAGTGACTATTCACTCGATCACGAGGACTTGTTGACAAAGCTAAACCTTACAATTAAAACCCGAAAGGACCAAAGCCACCCTATTTCTGGAAAAAAAAATCCCCACGTTTTGCAAAATTCTCAAAATACATTTGATTTGTGAAAATTTCCAACCAACTATAAATTTATAAAAATACCTATGTTTTGAAATTTTACCCGAAAATCTCATGTTTACAAGAGTAACCCAGATTATGAAACTAGATTTTCCCAAAGTACCCCTGTTAGAAAAAAAAAACAACAAATATCCATGGTTTGTAAAATTACCAAAATACCCTTGTTTTGCAAAATGACCAAAATGAACCTGATTTGTAAAATTACCGAAATACCCCCGGACTTCAAAATTACCAAAATACCCCCGGATTGCAAAATTACCTAAATAACCTTATTTCACAAAATCACCAAGAAACTCTATTTTGGAAATTACGCAAATACCCCTATAGGATAAAATTACGAAAATACCCCTGGGTAGTGAAGCAATGAAAACACCCTTACATGGTGAATGCAAGTGCTTGGATGCTATTTGATGATTGAGTGTATGTGTTCCCTAGAATTAGAGGATATGGACTTGAAACTGTATTGTGAATATGAATTCGAAAGAACTACTCTTAAAACTATTATCCATAAGACTGTTCGTGGTTAATTAGTGAAAGAAAATTAATGATTCATAAATTTTTAATCAGATAAACGCTAAGCGAAGAATGAGTACAAGGGGTCGAGGACGTCCACTGCGTGGACGCGGTAGGGGTAGGATGGCTTTGTCTCGAGCCGGCAGGTCCGCCACGGGTCGAGAAACGAATCTGGGATCCTCCCATTGTGTGTGGAGGGAGTTACGAGATCAGGCGACCGGAGATGAAGTAGTATCTCAGGCGATGTTGCGGGTTCTCGAAAGAGTTACTGGAGTAGGCATGGGCACAGGAGCCCGAAAATCTGTGCCGGAGCGGCTTAGGGCCAATGGGGCAGAAGTTTTTAGGGGAGTTTCTAGCGTAGCCCCTAACACAGCTGAGTATTGGATAGAAGCAACTGAGCGCATAATGGATGATTTAGATTTCATGGTGGAGGAAAAGTTGAAAGGGGTCGTGTCTCTTCTTCGAGACGAGGCCTATCAGTGGTGGCTCACGGTGAAGGAGGGTACTGCCGCAGATCAGATAAACTGGGACTTTTTTAAGGAGTCGTTCCAGGGAAAATATGTTGGGGCCAGTTATGTGGATGCATAGAGGAAGGCATTTCTGAATCTAGTGCAGGGAAGTAAATTTGTGGCTGAATATGAGGCAGAGTTTCCGCGCTTGAGCCGCTACGCTCGAGGAATGGTGGCAGCTGAATATGAACGTTGTGTTTGGTTCGAGGATGGATTGCGGAATGAGTTAAGGGTTTTGATAGCACCACAGAGAGAAAGGGATTTTATTGTTCTGGTGGAGAAGGTTAAGATAGCTGAGGAGGTAAAACGGACTGAAAGACAGGAAAGAGATAAGGAGCGGGGAAGGAATAAGAGAAATTTTAGGCCGGCAGGAGCATCTGGGAATTCGCAGAAAAAGCCTAGGTCTGATGGGCCAGCTCGTGCTCCGACACCTGCTGCAGGGAATCAGAATCGAGTATGTAATTGGTGCGAAAGCACATTGCGGGAGTGTAGAAGAAGAACGGGTGGATGTTTTGGTGTGGATCCACGGAGCATCCGATTAAGGATCGCCCGCAAGTGGATCGCATGCGACCGGCCGAGGAGTCTTGATCAGACTAGGAGAGGTGACTAGTCTGGACCAAGTGGTCGTGGTGCAGATAGAGGTGGAAATGGGGCTGGTCGCGGACGTGGAACACCTGGTAGAGGTGCAGGTAACGTAGAAGCAAGGTAGCCGGGTCTAGTTTATGCAGTTCGTTGACAGGAGGATGGTGACGCACCGGATGTCATAACCGGTACGTTTCTTATTGCTGTTAACCCTTTACTTGCCTTGATTGATATTGGGTCAACCCACTCCTATGTTGCATGTTCGATATCCGAGACCCTAAGTATAGACTCAAACAATCACTAGGAAGATGATCGTGGTTAGTCCTTCAGGACAATCTAGGGTAGTGGACAAGCTATTTAAGGATGTACCGTTAGAGACTCAAGGGGTTGTGTTTACGCGGACTTAATGGAATTACCGTTTGGAGAGTTTGACCTTATCCTAGGGATGGATTGGTTGACTAAGCATCATGCTAAGTTGGATTGTGGGACTAAACGCATGGTGTTGAGTACCGAAAAAGCGGGAGGTAGTTGTGTTAGGAGAGAGAAGGAACTATCATCCCAACGTAGTAATGCGGCATTAAAGGTCATAAGATGATTCGGAAGGGATGTAATGCTTTTCTAGCTTTTATTAGTGCTTTGGACGCTAAGGAGGGGACGATCGACAATGTTAGAACAGTAAAGGATTTTGTGGACGTATTTCCTGAGGAGTTGCCAGGATTACCCCCGGATCGCGAAGTGGAGTTTGGAATAGAACTACTTTCGGGTACGGCTCTGGTATCCATTACTCCTTATCGAATGGCGCCGAAGGAGCTGGTGGAGCTCAAAGCTCAGATCCAGGAGCTTTTGGATCGAGGATTTATCTGATCGAGTGTGTCTCCATGGGAAGCACCGGTCCTATTCGTGAAAAAGAAGGACGGATCCATGCGTATGTGCGTGGACTATCGTCAACTGAATAAGTTGACGATTAAGAACAAGTACCCATTACCAAGAATCGATGACCTGTTCGATCAGCTTAAAAGAGCCTCATTTTTTTCAAAGATTGACCTAAGGTCGGGTTATCATCAGTTAAAGGTAAAGGAAGGGGACATTCATAAGACGGCATTTCGAACACGTTACGGTCATTATGAATTCTTGGTAATGCCGTTCGGTTTGACGAACGCGCCAGCAGCATTTATGGATATGATGAACCGGTGTTTTTGACCATACCTTGATCGATTCGTGGTAGTGTTCATCGATGATATTTTGGTTTACTCCAAGTCCGAGGAGGAGCATGATGCACACCTTCGTGTGGTGTTGCAAATTTTGAGGAGAAAGCAGTTTGCACGCAAAGTTTAGTAAGTGTGAGTTCGGGTGAAAGAAGTGACTTTCTTAGGGCATGTGGTTTCCATGAGAGGGAATTAGGGTAGACCTCGGAAGATAGAAATTTGTATTGGATTGGAAACCGCCAAGTCCGTGGGCAGAGATTCAAGTTTCTTGGGTTTGGCGAGGGTATTACGGGAGATTTGTTGAGGGGTTCTCTTCAATAGCGGCACCTTTAACTAAGTTGTTAAGGAAGGAGAATTGTTTGTGTGGGTGACAAACAAAAAGAGAGCTTTGAGAAGTCAAGAGAATTTTGACGAGGCGCCGGTGTTAATTCACCGGAAGCGGAAAAGAATTTACCGCTCATCTTGTGATGCGTCACACACGGGGTTGGGGTGTGTGTTGATGCAAGATGGAAAAGTTGTTGCATATGCGTCTCGTGCAGTTGAGACCGCATGAATTGAACTACCCTACACATGATTTGGAATTAGCGGCGGTAGTGTTTGCTCGAAGATTTGGAGGCACTACTTGTATGGGGAGAAGTCGGTAATTTACACCGACCATAAAAGTCAAGTATCTCCTTACCCGAAGGAGTTAAATTTAAGACAACGAGGTGGATCGAGCTCTTGAAGGACTATGATTGCTCGATCGAATACCATCCGGTAAGGCAAATATGGTGGCGGATGCGTTAAGTCGTAAGGTAGTATCAGAACTAAGAGCGATGTTCGCCCATCCGAGTTTATTTGACGACGGGAGTTTGCTAATTTGAGTTGCAAGTGAAGCCAACATGGGTGAGTCGAGGTTAAGGACAAGCGGTTAGTGGATGACGTCCCGAGTGCTCGACTTTTTGCAAGCGCAGGATGGTGGAATGGAGGACTATAGTCCGAACAATGATGGAGTTTTGTGTTTAGTGGGAAGATTTGTATGCCAAAAGATGTGGAGTTAAAGACAGATGATTCTTGGGAATCGCATAGTAGCCCTTATGCTATGCATCTTGGAGGAGTTAAGATGTATCGGGATTTGCGCGAGCGATTTCAGTGGCCAGTTTGAAGCGAAGTTACGGAATATGTGGGGAAGTGTTTGACGTGTCGACAAGTCAAAGCCGAACACCGCTTGCCTTCGTGGTTGTTGCAAGCGGTGAAGATTCCCAATGGAAATTGGAAAGAATCACGATGGATTTCGTTAGTGGGTTACCCCCTTACACCCACTAAGAAGGACTTGATTTGGGTAATAGTGGATCGGTTGTGAAGTCTACTCACTTCATCGGTTGGTTCGAGTGGACTTTTCTCGGCAAAAAGTTGGCTAAGTGTACGTGCGTGGTGAGGTTGTAAGACTACATGGTGTACCGGTGCCGATCATATCGGATAGGGACCCTAGGTTCACGCCACGATTTTGGAAGGCTCTTCATCAAGCAATGGGAAAAAGGTTGGACTTTAGTACGACTTTTCACCTGGTGATGGTCGATGCGAGAGGGTAATTCGGATATTGGAGGATATGCTAAGGGGTTGCATCATCAACTTTAGGGGTAGTTGGGAGGAATATTTGCCCTTGGCGTAATTCGCGATACAATAATAGTTATCAAGCTAGTATTCGGATGGCGCCGTCTACGAAGCGTTATATGGAAGGAAATGTCGTACTCCTACTTGTTGGACGGAGTTGGGTGAGCGTCGGGTGTTGGGTCCCGAGCTAGTTTCAAAACGGAGGAGAAAGTTAAGTTAATACGGGCTCGATTGAAGGAAGCGTCTGATCGGCAGAAGTCTTATGCGGATCTAAAGCGGAAGGAGGCGGAATTTTCAGTAGGAGACCAAGTCTTTTTTAAGGTATCTCCATGGAAGAAGGTAATAAGGTTTGGACGGAAGGTAAGTTAAGTCCACGGTTTATTGGGCCATATCGGGTACTAGAGCGTGTGGGGCGGTGGCTTACCGTTTGGATTTGCCTTGAGTTGGAGCCGATACATGACGTGTTTCATGTCTCAATGCTGAGACGTTATCGTTCTGATCCATCGCATGTGGTGCCGGTGGAAGAGATTGAAGTAAGGCCAGATTTATCTTTTGAGGAAGAACCAGTGCAAATCTTGGATCGAGACGTAAAAGTATTGAGAAAGAAGTCCGTCCCTTTGGTCAAAGTTACGTGGCGAAATCACGCCGCAGTAAGAGCGACGTGGGAGCCAGAGGATGTTACACGACGACAGATAGTACCCCATCTCTTTTGATCGTAAATTTGAGGCCGAAATTTATTTTAAGGGGGAAGAACTGTAATATCCTAAATTTTGGGCTGTGCATTTTATGTGATGTGTGCTTAAAATATTAATTTAAAAGGGTTAGGGGTCCTGATTGGGCTCAAGAATGTAATTTGAGGTTTTATTTAAATATTCTGTTTAGACACTCAAGGATTTAAAATAAAGTTTTAGTAGTTTAAGTGACATATTGGGCTTGTGGCCCAAAGAACGAGGGGCACAAAGAAAGGGAGCTATAAGTGGCGTCACAAGTGCATGAGGAGGGCCCAAATTTTGTGACTTGAAGCCCAAGTTTTAGGGCTAAAATTCGGCACTTAGAAGAGTAAGGGGACAAAGACAAGGCTAAATTTTAGGAGATTTTATTATGTTTAATTTTAAGGATAATAGGTGAGATAATGAAGAGAGGAATTAGGGCTATTTTTGTGGAGATAATAGATCAAGATAAGGGAAAAGATGAGAGCTCATCCAAGAGGCTAGAGTTGGCCAAAAATTTGACTCTGTAAAGGGGAAAGAATTGGCCCTCAGATAGGCGAGAATAGTGTGCCGAATTCTTCATTATGTTCTCTGAAAATTCTCTCTCAAAAATTTCTCTTTTATTTTTCGGCAAACTTGAACTCTCTCTTCTCTTTTCTTTTTTTGACAGAAATCAAAACTCTTTAGATCTCAATTGCAGAAACCCTACCATCCTTTTTCTCTTCTATTTTGGCTGAATCTCACTAACCACTCCTTGTTTATATTTTTCCAATTCTTTGTTTCTCTAAAAGCCGAAATCACTAAGATCACACCTCCTGAAGTTGCCGAATTCTCTTCAGGGGAGTCTGCTTGTGCCAAATTTTGAAGGAAGCAATAGGTAAGTATTGATTTCAGGATTTCAATGTTTTTCGGCTTTTCAAAATCCCTAGCCGAATGGCTATTTAGAACTAATCTCTTATTTCTCTCTTATTTTGGCATTAGGGATCTCAAGTGGGGCCAATCGCATAGATCTCTAAGTTATAGTTCGGTAACACTCGAATTGTGTTACTTTCGGGATTTCAAGGTAAGAGGAATCTATTAGTTTCAAAGTGTAAATTCGGGTATCTATTAACCCTTGGCCGATTGTAGGAGAGGCCCTATTTTCACATCTTTCCGATTTTTTGAGCAAAGTTATAGATCGGTTTAGCAAGGGTATCGACATTAATCAGTGTGTAACCTTTTCCACTATTAGATTGGGTGCTAATATATATATATGTATAAATCGCTATACTCTGTTAAATGCCGAAACCCGGCATTATGATTGAAAACCCGAGGAGGGTAAAGGCTAATCATCAAAGTTAGTTATTTCGTCCTTCTTGATAATATGCTTTGTATGCCGATTTCTCTGTATGCTTGGGGTTGGGTGAATGATGAAAGGGGAAGTGATCTATTCTGGTGGCTTATGCCATTTCAGCCTGGTGACTCTGTCACAACTTTGACGATGAGCGACTAAATCGCGCAGATGTCCGCCATCGATGGTGTGTAGCAGTGTGGGTTGATTATAGAAATCCCCAATGGTGTGGCGTGTAAGGGTGGTGTGTAGCGGATGGAAACCTAGGATTGGGTTGGGTTATGTATGTCATTTGCTAAATTATGTTTTATTTGTTTGATTTGTGGGCTAAGGCCCAATCTGATGGTGCATGAGGGTTGCACACTGAGTTTCGCGACTCACCCAATTATTTTAACCATTTTAGGTGACACTTAGTGCATCGGACCGGGCTGGAGGAGGGAGCAAGGTGGCGATGCGACAGAGCATTGAGGATTCAGCAAAAAGACTTCACTTTATTTATTTATTTATTTATTTTTAAGAAATTTATCTTAAGTGGGTTTTAAGTTTCGTTGTAATAAGGCCATGGGCCACTAGACTATTATACTTTGCTTTGGGTTTTGTTTTGGGCTTTCATTATTGACATTTAAACTTTAACTAAACTAAGGCATGTACTAAGATTTTGGTTTTTATTCATAAAACAACAAGTGAAATTTATATATTATTTAAACTTATCAAGTTATTAAGTTTTCCCGAATAAAAGATTAAATACAAGAAAAATATTTCTCGAAGATTTCGACATCTTTTACAAAACTCTTTTGAGTGGCATGCCAGATCCGCCTGTAGTGTTTGGGCTGGGTTTGGGGTGTTACAAAATAATTTTGAGAAGACGTTTCTGAACAAATAGTGGCCAAAACGCTTCAAGCAGGATGCACTGTCAGCAAGAGTACTGAAAAAAGCTCCCACGTGGACGCTCTTTTGCTACAGTAATCTCTGGCAAAATAATTTTGAGAAGACGTTTCTGAACAAATAGTGGCTAAAACGCTTCAAGCAAGATGCACCGTCGAAGAAGAGTCTTGAAAAAGCTCCCACGTGGACGCTCTTTTGCTACAGTAGTCTGGCAATCCTTAGACTATAAATCAGCCAAATTTCATTCTCAAAGTTGCATAATGTGAAATTGAGGCAAAAGTAAAATAGAAATTGAAGATGAGTGAACGTATTAATCTTTGTTATTTACTACGATGGTGAGGTTTGTGACACCGAAAATGGTGTTGTTTTTTTATCAGATAACACAGCGCGATTAGGTTTTAACCGGAACATATATTTGACAGAACTTCGCAAAAGAATTAGGCGTAAAATCTTCGGAACAACGCCAATGAAAGTTCAGTCTATTAAATATAGATTTTGCGCTTCGGTTGATCCCGTGAGATACGACACATTCGACATCAAAGGTCCTTGGAGCTTGGAGGCAATGGTAGAGACTCATCTTGTCAGTGGATCACCCTATCTTGAGGTATACGTACATTTTTCATCGCCAAGTGATCTTCCTTCGACTTCAACATCTACTGCTATTCGAGGGGAATACACGACCCCAAGCCGACACTCTGTTAGTGGGAGGAAGAATACGGAGCGCCCGTGTTTGGTGGTAGTATAGAAAACACAACCCTTGCACGACACTCGGTTGGTGGATGGGACATGCATATCCTTCCTTCGACGTTCGATGTTAGTAATACGTATTGGGGAACGTCATCAACTTCTAGTGGTTGGCAATCCACATATGATTGGGAACATTACGAAAGTTGTTTAAGAAGGGATAATGTACTCCCCACGACATCCACTGGCGAGGGGCCCTCGTTCATTTCAGATGATGGTGGGTCGGATGACGAGTCCGATGTGGATCCACCTCGAGAGCCCGACCCCGATGGTGAAGAAGTTGCATTATTTTCTAAACCAGAGCCTGTTCCAACCGATGTTGAAGGCGGTTCAGATGAAGAAGAAGAAGATCCGCGATTCAGGGCGTACTCGCCTCCAGCCCACGTGCATAATGTCGATCTATCTCAAGACGATGCATTGGAGTTTCTTGAACTACCACACAGAAGGCGTGACCGTACAAGTTCGTCGTTGGATTCGGGCGAATTAGAAGTTGGTAAAGAGTTTTCCAAAAAGGATACTTTTCTTGGTGCATTGAAACAATATAGCATCAAGAACGGGGTTAAGGAGATCAAAAAGTACAAAGGTCCACATACATGTCTTGCCGGTACAGTATCACTAGGTGTAACACCCCATACCCGAGTCCGAGGCTTAGACCGGATACGAGACAATACTATGCTTGAACTTGCTTAATCATGTACGTACGGGCTATAAAATTTCGTTCTGAATTAAGAACTTCTCTTTCTTAATCAACTTGTACTTTTCATGGGCCTACAAGGCCTTAAACTCATGTCCGTAAACTTTCGGAACTCAATCAAAAACTTTTCATTGGCTTGGGGTCACACGCCCATGTGAGTTGGGACACGCCCGTGTAACCACGAGACACGCCCATGTCTCCCAACCGTGCTTAAAACTCGAGCTTACTGCCAAATTTCACATGGCCATGGCACGCCCGTGGTCCTAGCCCGTGTCTAAAACCTTAGCATTCTGACTTATAACACACGGCCATGGCACGCCCGTGGACTTAGACCGTGTACTACATCTTGATATCTTGACTTATTTCACACGCCACGCACACGCCCATGTTCTAACCGTGTGTCATGCACGGCCTTACACACACGGCCGTGGGATTAATCCGTGGTCTATCCTTACTTATAAGACTAAGGTGCGGTTTACATGACGCGCCGGGGACACGCCTGCGTGTGTCCAACCGTGTGGGCACTTAGAGGCTATTTACCAAGCCAATTGCCACCCCGAAATTAAGATCCAATTCATACTCATTTGAACAACTCAATACTACATCATTCTTGAATAATACTACATGCTTCATTGGTAATTATAAACATATACACCTGGCCAATCACTTAGCCATATACAAAAGAATAACAAACTTAACAGCCTATACTTGCCCCTTTCTAAGACATATACTCAAAATGAAATGTTTCCTATACATGCCATACTTAATGTAAACAACTTGGCTATACCAAAATAGCGATTGATAGTGTGCTCCGAGCTCTGATGACAATGATCCACGAGATTAGCTTGGCGGAACTACATGGAAAGAAAGAATAAAAGACGTAAGAATTTAGCTTAGTAAGTTTGCATATAATGCACATAACAACATACTTGCTTAAATTAACCCATTTGACATAAACAATGGTATCATAATTTCAGCTATAAAGCTTACTTGCTCATACTTGATTCTTACATATCTCATGATACTTACTAGTCTCATACTTGTGAGGTAAACAAGGTAACTGTATCACTTGATCACATTGATCAGCATACATTTACATAATAATCATAATCTCTAATTTATCATTCATAACATGAATAATACTCGTTTTCACTTGATAATAACTTTACTTATTTAGCTTTCTTGTTATCTCTTTAGAGCTTAACTCGTTTGCCCGATGAATTTATATGAATAACCAAGGATACTAAATCTCATCAAAATTTCGAGGCCATGACTTAACATGGACTTATACAAAGTCTTTCTTGTCCTCACAAATTCCATGCCTTAACTTGGACTTATATGGGATCTCTTTCTCTTGATAACTTTTCAATGCCAAGATTGCCTTGGTTTTACATGATAACTTGTTCAATGCCAAGCTTGCCTTGGACTTACATGATAACTTGTTCAATGCCAAGCTTGCCTTGGACTTACATGATAAATTCTTCAATGCCAAGCTTGCCTTGGACTTACATGATAACTTATTCAATGCCAAGCTTGCCTTGGACTTACATGATAACTTATTCAATGCCAAGCTTGCCTTGGACTTACATGATAACTTATCCAATGCCAAGCTTGCCTTGGACTTACATGATAACTTATTCAATGCCAAGCTTGCCTTGGACTTACATGATATCTTGCTTGCTTGCCGATGCCATGCCTCGGCTTGGTCTTATACGGGCTTTCTTGTTTCATGTGGTAGATCGAGTATCCTAAGCTATTCAACTTCAATCGGGGCTTTCTCATGCTTGATTTCATTAATCTCTTTGTTTAACATAACATTAAACATTTTTCATAATAATATTGTACATTATACTAAGCAATTCAATGATATAAATCATAAAGCTTAGAAACCATACAAACTTACCTCAATATACAAAATGTAGCTAGGTATGCAATTTAGTCCTCGACCTTGTTCTTGCCTCGGTTTCGATCCGGGCTTCATTTTTCTTGATCTATAGTCATAGATAGATTATTTAATACTCACATTGACTAAATTGACTCTTTACTCATACTTTGGAAAAATTACTATTTTGCCCCTATACTTTCTCATATTTGCACTTTTGCCCCAAGGCTCGTAAAATAATTCTCATTCAACTTTCTCAGACTACATGCTTAGCTGATTCATTGTCTCTACTATAACAATCTTCAATTCTCACTATTTCTACTATGTATGAACAATCTCATAACTTTTACAAACTAGTCCCTATGCTCATTTTCCATGAAATTCACTTATAAAAAGATGTTTATCTAACATCAAACTCTCATAAACTTCCATAAAACATCATTTAACAAGCATATCATTCATGGGTAGATTTTTGAACATGCATCTTAGCTCACTTTATAGCTAAAAATAGCTAATTCATAATACGAGAACTTTAAAAATACGAAGAATATTAAAAACGGGGCTAAGATGAACTTACTAGCAAGCTTGAAAAAATGAAGAACCCTAGCTATGGAGTCTTCAAATTTTCGGCAATGGAAGGAAGAAGATGAATGAAATTTTATCATCTTTTTCCTATTTTAATCACTTATTAGACAAATGACCAAAATGCCCTTCTCTTTAAAAATTTCTATTTGACTAACTCATGTCCATTTTTGTCCAAAATTTATAATTTGGGCAAATTGCTATTTAAGGACTCATAGTTGCTATTCTAAAGCTATTTCATACAAAATGCTTCTAGAAACTCATAAATTACAACTTTTGCAATTTAGTCCTTTTTGATCATTCCATGTCAATTTCACAAAATTTCTACATGGAACTTTAGTACTATGATGCAAACATGTCTTAAACCTTAAGAACTCAATTTTACTGACTCGGGTTTGTGGTCTCGCACCACTATTCTGACTAGGCCCTGAATTGGAATGTTACAATTCTCCCACCTTAGGGATTTTCGTCCTCGAAAATCTTTCCAGCAAAAAGGTTTGGATACTGGTTTCTCATACTCTTTTCTGGTTCCCATGTGGCTTCTTCTATTCCATGTCTTTGCCACAATACTTTCACTAAGGAATACTTTTCTTTCTTAGCTGCTTCACTTCCCGAGCTACTATCTTGACTGGTTCTTCACCATAAGTCATGTTGGGATGAATCTCTACCTCTGACTGGGGAATTACATGCGAAGGGTCTGATCGGTAGCGTCTTAACATTGACACGTGAAACACATCATGTATCTTTTCTAACTCTGATGGAAAAGCCAATCTGTAAGCTACAGGCCCAACCTTCTCGGTAATCTCATACGGTCCAATAAAACGTGGACTCAACTTGCCCTTCCGGCCAAATCTGAGAACTTTTCTCCAAGGTGACACTTTCAAGAAAACTTTATCTCCGACTTGATACTCTATCTCCTTTCTCTTTAAGTCCGAATAAGACTTCATGCATGCGATGCGACTTTTAAACTTTCTCGTATCACTTTCACTTTCTCTTCAGCTTCTCTAACCAAATCAACCCCGTGAATTTGGTTTTCTTTAAGTTCAATCCAATATAAAGGCATTCGGCACTTACCCCCATATAAAGCCTCATAAGGCTCCATCTTTAAGCTCGACTGAAAACTATTATTGTAGGCAAACTCTACTAATGGAAGAAACTTTTCCCAACTGCCTCGGAATTCAAGAATACAACATCTGAGCATATCCTCGAGTACTTGAATTAACCTCTCGGATTGACCGTCAGTTTGAGGATGAAAAGCGGTACTAAAGTTCAACTTTGTACCCAAGGCCTCTTGTAACTTCTTCCAAAACCTGGATGTGAATCTCGGATCTCTATCCGATATGATTGACAAGGGAACTCCATGAAGTCTTACTATTTCTGAAACATACAAGTTTGCCAACTTGTCTAGTGAGTAATCAACTCGAACAGGTATAAAATGGGCTGATTTTGTGAGTCTATCAACTACAACCCATACGGCATCTGTCTTGCTTGGAGATAGTGGCAAACCCGTTACAAAATCCATAGTAATACGGTCCCACTTCCACTCTGGAACTAAAATGGGTTGAAGCAAACCCGAAGGTACTTGGTGTTCAGCCTTTGCTTGCTGACAAATCAAGCATTTGGAAACAAATTCTGAAATATCTTTCTTCATCCTCGACCACCAATATCTGTTGCTTCAAGTCATTATACATCTTGGTACTACCGGATGTATAGATAAACATCCATTATGGGCCTCATGCAAAATTTTCGAATAAGTCGTTCTTTTTCTCGGTACACAAACTCTGTCTTTGAACATCAGACTTCCATTAGGACTAATCCGGAAGTCAGACTCAACATCTGTCTCGTGACCGATCTCTCTCGAACTTGCAATTCACTATCCTCTTTTTGGGCTTCAATGATCTCTTGGAGGAAAATTGGTCTAGCTCTCAACTCGGCTAGAATAGAACCATCGTCGGATAAAGTCATCCGTGAATTCATTGCCCTTAACGCAAATAAGGATTTTCTACTCAAAGCGTCGCGACTACATTCGCCTTCAGGGATGGTAGTCAATGACCATCTCATAATCTTTTATCAGCTCTAACCATCTCCGTTGTCTTAAGTTCAACTCTTTCTTCGTCATCAAAGACTTCAAACTTTTATGATCAGTGAAAATCCGACATTTCTCACCATATAGGTGATGTCTCCATATCTTCAATCCAAGACTATGGCACCAATTCCTAATCATGCGTCGGATAATTCTTCTCATGAGGCTTCAACTATCGGAGGCATAAGCAATAACTTTGCCTTCTTGCATAAGTACACACGACCTAATCCATTTAAGGATGCATCGTTGTAAATCACAAATTCTTTCCTGTCTCAAAGTTGAACCAAAGCGGGGCTTCTGTCAACATCGCTTTCAGTTTCCGAAACTTTGTTGGCATCTTTTCAGTCCACTCAAACTTCACATTTTTCTGTAACAATTTAGTCATCGGGGTTGCAATAACAGAAAACCCCTTGACGAATCGTCTATAATAGCCGGCTAGGCCTAGAAAGCTTCTAATCTCAGAGATATTCTTCGGTGGATTCCAGTCCATTATGGCCGAAATCTTACTGGGGTCTACTCGAACTCCTTTTTTCGAGACTATATGTCCCAGAAACCCTACTTCCTTGAGCCAAAATTCACTTTTACTGAACTTAGCATATAATTGATTTTCTCGTAGAATCTATAAAACTGTCCGTAGGTGCTTAGTATGCTCATTCTCATCTTGGGAATAAATCAGTATGTCATCAATGAAAACGACTACAAACTTGTCAAGGTATGGTCTAAACATGTGGTTCATTAAGTCCATGAATACCGCCGGAGCATTAGTCAAACCAAAGGGCATGACTAAAAATTCATAATGCCCATACCTTGTTCGAAAGGCTGTCTTAGAAACATCTGATTCTTTTACTCTCAGCTGGTAGTACCCTGATCTCAAGTCTATTTTGGAGAACACTGTGGCTCCTTTCAATTGATCGAACAAATCATCGATCCTAGGCAATGGGTACTTGTTCTTTACTGTCACCTTATTAAGCTGACGGTAATCTATGCACAATCTCATAGTGCCATCTTTCTTTTTCAGAAATAAAATCGGAGCACCCCATGGTGAACAACTTGATCTTGCAAAGCCTTTGTTTGTCAACTATTGCAACTGTGACTTCAGCTCCTTCAACTCTGTTGGAGCCATTCTGTAAGGAGTAATAGATATTGGTACAGTACCATGAGCTAGCTCAATGCTGAACTCAACCTCTCTAACTGGTGGTAGTCCTGGCAATTCCTCAGGAAACACATCCATGTACTCACATACTATTGGCACTGACTCAATCCTTAACTCTATTTCTTTTTCATTCATCACAAAAGCTAAATATGCTTCATACCCCTTTCTCGTGTATCTCTATGCCGTCACGTGAGAAATCAATTTTGACAATCTACTCTGTTCATCTGATTCTATGTGAAGGGTGTCCCCATCCTCACATCTCATTTCAATGTATTTCTTCCCATAATTAACTATTACATTATGGGCAGTTAACCAGTCCATACCGAGAATGAGATCAAACTCGTCAAATGGTAATAACATAAGGTTTACTTTAAAACAATGACCTCTAATCATTAATGGACATTCTCTACATACTTCATTCACTAACACACTCTTGCCTAAAGGATTAGACACTCTAATCACAACTTCTGTAAACTCTATAGGCATACTCAAATCGGATACCAATTTCATGCAAATGTAAGAGTGTGTAGATCCGGGATCTATTAAAGCAATAACTTTAACATCATGAAGAGAAAAGGTACCCGTGATAACATCATGGGAAGATACTCGCGGCGCGAATGGCATAAGTCCGTGCAGCGCCCTACCGTCGGGTCTCACTACCGCTCTCTAGGGTTACCTCTTCCACTTGCCCCACTGCGGGGTTTCTCTGTGGCCTTCCTCGACCATACTCCCGGATCTTGGGTTACGAGTTCTGTCCTCTTTCATCATCTCTAGACAATCTTTTATGTAGTGGTCCCGGGAACCATATATGAAAGCAGGCATTTTCTTGTGCTCGGCATTCTCTCTAAATGACGTGCCGCCACAATGTGGGCATTCGGGTCTATCGGATCGAACATTCCCCACACTAGCGACTGAAGTAGTCTGTGCTTTATTTCTCGAATACTGTTTACTCTTGTCTTTCCTGGAAAATCCAGTGGAAGTAGGCGATCGGGCAGGGAAATCTCTTGACTTCTTGGATGGAGATTGGAATGACTTGTTCCATCGCCTCTTTCTAGAGTCACGAGACTCCATTTTGATTTCTTCTTCTCTTTTACTAGTTCTTGGCTTTACAAGCCCTTCCGACTAGCACAACAAATTCCTTGATTCTAGGACAAGCAACAAGCAGTTTGATGTCCTCATTTAGCCCATCTTCAAATCTCTTACTCATGATGGCCTCGGTGGATACGCATTCTCGAGCGTATTTCTTTGAGTCTTACAAACTCACGCTCGTAGTCGATTCTGATGACATCTTGCCTTGTTTTGATTCTAGGAATTCCTTCCTTTTTTGTCCACAAACCTTTGGTGATATACTTTTTCTTGAACTCTTCTTGGAAGAATTCCCATGTAATCTTTTCTCTTGGGACTATCGATACCAAGGTGTTCCACCATTGATAGGCGAGAATCTCTTAAAAGAGAAACTACGCACTTCATGCACTCTTTAGGTGTACATGATGACTCATTAAATACCACGATGGTATTTTCTAACGTAATTCAGCTCTTTCCAGATCATCATCTTTTCTAGACCGGAATTCTTCTGCCCCATGTTTCCTGATTCTATCAATCGGATGCTTCTCTCCTCTTACCACCTCTACTACTTGAGGGGTTATTGGGATAGGTTGAGGAATAGGTGGGGGTGGAGGGGGTTGTGCATTCGGGTTCGTACGAACGAACTCCATGTACTATGTGTTCATCATATGGAGGAAGGCTTCTCTAGCCTCTTCTCCTCCTCCTTGACTCACCGTAGTGGGTCTATTCTCATTCTCATTCGGCACCGTCCCTTCAGCGGGAGCCGACGCATTACTTTCTATGTCATCCGCCATATTTCTTTCAGGATCCATTTACTATATATGTAAACATAATTTAAGTCGTCAGGAGTCGTCACACTATCATTATAAAAGCATTCTTACATATGGCATGTATAGCTAGACTCGTACTCATGCTACGTTAGTCCTAGAACCGACTAAACCGTAGCTCTGATACCACTAATTGTAACACCCTATACCCGAGTCTAAGGCTTAGACCGGATACGAGACATTACTATGCTTGAACTTGCTTAATCATGTACTTACGGGCTATAAAATTTCGTTCTGAATTAAGAACTTCTCTTTCTTAATCAACTTGTACTTTTCATTGGCCTACAAGGCCTTAAACTCATGTCCGTAAACTTTCAGAACTCAATCGAAAACTTTTCATTGAAACAGGGGTCACACGCCCATGTGAGTTGGGACACGCCTGTGTAACCCTGAGACACGCCCATGTCTCCCAACCGTGCTTAAAACTCGAGCTTACTGCCAAATTTCACACGGCCATGGCAAGCCCGTGGTCCTAGCCTGTGTGTAAAACCTTAGCATTCTGTCTTATAACACACGGCCATGGCACGCCCGTGGACTTAGACCGTGTACTACATCTTGATATACTGACTTATTTCACACGACCAGGCACACGCCCATGTTCTAACCAGTGTGTCATGCACGGCCTTAACACACAGTACCGGGATTAATCCGTGGTCTATCCTTACTTATAAGACTAAGGTGCGGTTTACGCACGCGGCTAGAGACACACGCCGTGTGTCCAAAGCTGGTGGGCACTTAGAGGCTATTTACCAAGCCAATTGCCACCTCGAAATTAAGATCCAATTCATACTCATTTGAACAACTCAATACTACAACATTCTTGAATAATACTACATGCTTCATTGATAATTATAAACATATACACTTGGCCAATCACTTAGCCATATACAAAAGAATAACAAACTTAATGACCTATACTTGCCTCTTTCTAAGACATATACTCAAAATGAAATGTTTCCTATACATGCCATACTTAATGTAAACAACTTGGCTATACCAAAATAGCGATTGATAGTGTGCTCCGAGCTCGATGACAATGATCCACGAGATTAGCTTATGGAACTACATGGAAAGAAAGAATAAAAGACGTAAGCATTTAGCTTAGTAAGTTTGCATATAATGCACATAACAACATACTTGCTTAAATTAACCCATTTGACATAAACAATGGTATCATAATTTTAGCTATAAAGCTTACTTGCTCATACTTGATTCTTACAAATCTCATGATACTTACTAGTCTCATACTTGTGAGGTAAACAAGGTACCTGTATCACTTGATCACATTGATCAACATACATTTACATAATAATCATAATCTCTTATTTATCATTCATAACATGAATAATACTCGTTTTCACTTGATAATAACTTTACTTACTTAGCTTTCTTGTTATCTCTTTGGAGCTTAACTCGTTTGCCCGATAAATTTATATGAATAACCGAGGATACTAAATCTCATCTAAATTTCGAGGCCATGACTTAACATGGACTTATATGAAGTCTTTCTTGTCCTCACCAATGCCATGCCTTAACTTGGACTTATATGGGATCTCTTTCTCTTGATAACTTTTCAATGCCAAGCTTGCCTTGGTCTTACATGATAACTTGTTCAATGCCAAGCTTGCCTTGGACTTACATGATAACTTATTCAATGCCAAGCTTGCCTTGGACTTACATGATAACTTATTCAATGCTAAGCTTGCCTTGGACTTACATGATAACTTATTCAATGCGAAGCTTGCCTTGGACTTACATGATAACTTATTCAATGCCAAGCTTGCCTTGGACTTACATGATATCTTGCTTGCTTGCCGATGCCATGCCTCGGCTTGGTCTTATACGAACTTTCTTGTTTCATGTGGTAGATCGAGTATCCTAAGCTATTCAACTTCAATCGGGCCTTTCTCATGCTTGATTTCATTAATCTCTTTGTTTAACATAACATTAAACATTTTTCATAATAACATTGTACATTATACTAAGGAATTCAATGATATAAATCATAAAGCTTAGAAACCATACAAACTTACCTCAATATACAAAATATAGCTAGGTATGCAATTTAGTCCTCGACCTTGTTCTTGCCTCGGTTTCAATCCGGTCTTCATTTTTCTTGATCTATAGTCATAGATAGATTATTTAATACTCACATTGACTAAATTGACTCTTTACTCATACTTTGGCAAAATTACTATTTTGCCCATATACTTTCTCATATTTGCACTTTTGCCCCAAGGCTCGTAAAATAATTCTCATTCAACTTTCTTAGACTAAATGCTTAGCTGGTTCATTTTCTCTACTATAACAATCTTCAATTCTCACTATTTCTACTATGTATGAACAATCTCATAACTTTTATAAACTAGTCCCTATGCTCATTTTCCATGAAATTCACTTAGAAAAAGATGTTTATCTAACATCAAACTCTCATAAACTTCCATAAAACATCATTTAACAAGCATATCATTCATGGGTAGATTTTTGAACATGCATCTTAGCTCACTTTAAAGCTAAAAATAGCTAATTCATAATACGAGAACTTCAAAAATACGAAGAATATTAAAAACGGGGCTAAGATGAACTTACTAGCAAGCTTGAAAAAAATGAAGAACTCTAGCTATGGAGTCTTCAAATTTTCGACAATGGAAGGAAGAAGATGAATGAATTTTTATCATCTTTTTCCTATTTTAATCACTTATTAGACAAATGACCAAAATGCCCTTCTCTTTAAAAATTTCTATTTTACTAACTTATGTCCATTTTTTTCCAAAATTTATAATTTGGGAAAATTGCTATTTAAGGACTCATAGTTGCTATTCTAAAGCTATTTCATACAAAATGCTTCTAGAAACTCATATTTTACAACTTTTGCAATTTAGTCCTTTTTGATCATTCCATGTCAATTTCACAAAATTTCTACATGGAACTTTAGTACTATGATGCAAACATGTCTTAAACCTTAAGAACTCAATTTTACTGACTCGGGTTTGTGGTCTCGCACCACTATTCTAACTAGGCCCTGAATCGGGATGTTACACTAGGTGTTCAAGGTTTTTGAATAATACTAATATTACGTAATATTGCATTATTTAGCGTACTTCGTTGACAGGTGTTTCACAAGATCATCCGAAGATGGATTCAGAGATGTTGGCTGACTTAATAATGCCGACGGTGAAGGCAGATCCAAAGACTACAGTGTCGGCTTTAATTGGCAATATTCGTAGCCAATTGGGGTACACGCCCTCTTACCGGAAGACTTGGATAGCCAAACAGAAGGTGTTGGAAAAGTTGCATGGTCGGTGGGACGCTTCGTATAATGAAGTGTGGCAGTGGTGTCAGTCTTTGGAGAGATATGTCCCGAGCGAAGATAACGAGACCATGAAAGCGAACCGGCGATTACAACGACCGATTGCTCCGTGGATGCCAAGTGTTCAAGCGTCTGTTCTGGACATTTAAGCAATGCCAAGACGCATTTATATACTGCAAGCCATTGGTACAAATTGACGGTACCTTTATGTATGGTAGATATACGTATGGTGTCCATTCAAACTATATTAACATGATAAAAATATTAGTTATATACTAAATACTAAATACGAAATACTAAATATGAAATATGAAACGACTATTTTATTACGAAATTTAATTAAAATTTAATACTTACTTGTGCTTCCGACTGTTGCTCTAGTAGAAGCCGTATATCTTCAAGCGATGTAGGTATTCCAACATAACTCGCCGAATGGTTCCACCTAATTAAATAAAATTTTAGCATACAATTATATTTTAAATCTACGTAATAATTGTAAAATCTAATATTAAATTTACCTCGTTATGAGTGGGAATGTATATGGGTGGTCGACTCGAGGACATAAAAATGGAAATCGAAATCGTGCCCATGATTACAGTAGTGATAGGCAACCTCCGATTTTCGCTTTATTCGGCCGCGTCGCCCCGCACATCTCCCGATACAATTTTACGAGCACGACAGACCCCCAACTCAATTCACCGGTTGCTCTAAAATCAATGAATTTCAGTAGCCATCTCAGGTGTACGAGGTTTCGTGACAGGTCCGGCATCAAATAGCCTCCAATCATCTCAAGAATGTATGCCCGAGCATACCGTATTCTTTCTATTTCGGTCGAACCATTATTCGGCTCCGAGAATGTGTCTCGTAACCAGCCCATCTCGATTCGACCACCGTAAATGTTATCCGGAATAGCACCCAAAAGCTCGTAGCATACAGTGGCCTAATCGCCAGAAGTTGCGGACCCGGTGACTACGGACCCATCCACCGGCAATCTTAATTGCAAATGCCCGTACTCCAGAGTGATAGTACACTCTCCGCATGGAAGATGGAAAGTGTGCGTCTTGGGTCTCCACCTCTCTATTAATGCACTGATTAACTTTGGGTCCAACTTGCACCCCCGGCCTATCGTGGCCACGTGCCAAAAACCCGCTTCCCTCAGGTAATTCTCGATAAACGGCGATGGCGGACCAGGCATATTGTGAATATAGCATTGCAACACTCGATCTACAGACTGTTTAAAAAATTATAAAATAAAATTTAATTAAAATTGCACAAACCTTAAAAATTTTAAATAGTATTGAAAAATTAAAATTAAAACTTACCATTTGCATTTGATCGACGGAGATGTGTTTATCGTCGAGATGAATTAATTCTCTGGCCATTGCTAATACGATCGAATATTCTAAAATTTATCAAAAAAATATATTTCAAAAAATTTAAAAAAGGGCTTTTTTGTAAATATTAAAGTACTATTGTGAAATTTGAGAGGAAGTTTAAAGGATTTTGAGAGAAATTTGAGAGGAATTTGAGAGAAAGTTGAGAGAAAAATGAGTAAGGACTAATGTGTGAAAAAAATAAAAGGTTTGGGGGGTTTTTATAGGTTTTTTTTGACCGTTGGAGGCCCAACGGTCAAAAAAAAATTTGACCGTTGCAGGGGCAAAGCGCGTCCACGAGGGCGCGCTTTGTGCCACATTAGAAAAGCGCGCCCTCTAGGATGCGTTTTTTGCTGATGTGGCACAAAGAGCGCCCTCGTGGACGCGCTTTGCCCCTGCATCCCCCCAAAACATGCTGACGTGGATGCGTTTTGGGGGGAAATGGCCCTTTCCGGTAAATAATTTTTTTCTGGCCCTTTTCCGTAAATTTTTTTAAAAATCGGTATATTTAGGTAAATTGCCCTGCTTATTGTGTAATATGAAACATAATTTTTTTTAATATGGTATTTGTGTTATTTTTTGGTTTAATATGACAATATTCGTATTTTAATACTTAAAGATAATAGTAACTTATTTGTGTTTAACTTCAATTTTAAAGTTGATTTACACTTAGCTAATAATATTAACCAATTATGCATTTTCATCAAATAAACCCTAAAACAATAATTAAATCATATCTATCATATTGAATTTTGACAAATTAAACAAATTCACAAATTACACTAAATTTATTCTATTAACCAAATCATGTAAAATTCAAACCTAATGATATGAGCAATTAACTTTTATCAAATCAACACTAAAACTTAAATTAAAAAAAAAACAAATTAACATTGTTGGTTTTGGGGTACTAAAACATAACTTTTGTAAAATACATGTACTATATTAGACCAAAAAATAACATAGGTACCACTTTAGAAAAGAATCATATTTTTTATAAAGTCAAGTCATACCATTTTCCAAAAAATATTTTCCAAAAGTAGGTTTCAGTGCATGAAATAGATCCTTACTATGATTGAAAACGAAAATTGATTCTAAAATATGTGGTATAACTAGTGAGGCTTTTGCTGTCACACCCTACACCTGGTCCAGAAGACGATATGATATAGAGCGCCACATTCATCATCAAGGTGACTCAATCAATCGAACTTCAATTCAAAATGCATAAAATTTCAAATTTAAAACATGTTATACAATTTTTGTATGATTATAGAGTAACACGGATGAAAATAGAGCTTAAATGTGCCTTAATACGAAGTTTCAAGGTGTAACATCCCATCTGGCAAAGCCCTAGTGTTTGAGCGCTGTTTATAGAAGTAAAGTACATAGAGTAAGTTTTGAGTGAGTAATGTATTAAATCTGGCTAAGTATATGAAATATATGGATGCTCCTTCAGGCGAAGTCTGTGTTAGGCGAACTCGGTGGTTTGGCGAACTCTCCTGTAGAGTATATGCCACCCCAGCGATTACACGAATATGTTGAATCCTTAAAGTTAAGGTCTTAGAGTTAAGTCCCTAGTGTTAAGTCCTTAGTTTGGAGGAACCATTTATTATATTATTATTTTATTTGATTGAACGATTTAGTTAGCCTGATGAGAACTAGTTAAAATGGGACAAGTTACTGTAGGTGACAGGACACACATTTAAGATGAGAGAAAAAGTTCTTAGTCACGAGTACCGAAGGAAGGGTAGTGGGGTAATTTAACTTGCCCACTAGGTTTTCCTTCCATGTATTTCTATATAAAGTTATCCTTGACTTCCTTAGCAAGTTTATGCTTTCTTTGGCAACAATATTTTCTTCCCAAAACTTTCTTTGCATTTTTCTCTCGGAAACCCTAGACCTAAGACTTGCTGGAAGATTTGGGTCAACTATACTCAGCCAATTCCATCGTCATTAGCACCTGGTAAAAATCGATGAAACTCAAGTTATTTCATGGTTATTTATGAGGCCTTAAGGTTTAATGTTTTAGGGCTAGTTTAAAGTGTAAGAAAGGAAATTTCCAGATTCTGGGTTTCCAGTTAATGTTCTTGTAAACTTGCATAGTTTTCTGTTAAAACGATCTAAAAAGGTTAACTTTTTTATATTATAGCTCAAGATACTCCCAAAGGCTTTTGAGATAAGGGCAAAGGTCCTGCTATGTAACCTAGCTACACTTTTCTGATGAGTTCATTCTTACTCCATGTGTGTGTATGCTTTCGTCTGTGTTTGGTTTAATGTAAGTGTACCTATCCTATGAAAATGAAATGTTTGTGCAAATGAGATAAAAGTTGTTGTCAATAGTCTGTTTTGGTATGTCCATGTTAAAGATGTAATGGCCTTTCTTCGTGTTAAGCCATTACCTCCCATTACTTCTGAAATGAACCATATGGTCTGAAAGGAAAAAGGAAATGAATTCATGGCGATGCCTTCAATGAAATGAACATTGAATTGGCAATTCGCAATACATGAAAATGATTGCGTAGCCTTTAGTAGGACAAGTGTTATTACAAACCAGATTGGTAAGGCATGACAAAGGAAAAAGAAACGAACAAATGATATGACTCTGAATATGGACTAGGGTTTTTGGCTAACACAAATAAGGTTGTCTGTATGACTGTATGGGCATAGTATACACGCCAAATGAATAGTGTCCGGCGTATTGACTATTTTTGTTTGGTATTCGCCAACTGGCGAATTGTGTGACTGTACTGGGATGAAAAGGCTTACATGAATTGTATATGATTATTGAATTGTTTACCTTTGGAACTCATTAAGTTCTTCGAACTTAGTTATCTTTCCTTCTCAGGCTTGCTGACAAAGTAAGGGAACCTCCAAAGACTACGCTAGAGAATAATCACCGCCGTGAGATTTTTAAGTATTTTGTATTATGTATGGCATGGGGGTGTTGTCATGACGATGTCTTTTTGAAGAATGAACTTTGTATAATTGAGCTTAAGTTTTTGAAACCGTAGATCCGATGAAAATTCAGTAAAGTTATTATGTTTTATATAAAGCCCAAATTTATTTAACTTCGATTGATCAATGTTTTGCGTCTCTTATATATATGTACATAAGTAATGCTGTAATTAAATTGTGATTTGCGCCCAACATGGTTTTGAAGAGATAACGATTTTAAAGCAGTGACGCACAGGAAGTAGTGAGCTTGACTTTGTAAGAGGCTGTGAACATCAGTTCTGCTGCTTCTACTATATGTGCCTCAACATTTTGTTGTGTATACCCTTTGTTTTTGCAAACTTTCTCTACATGGCCAAACTGCTTGCAAATTTTGCATTGAGAATTAGGCCTGAACCAACAGAACTTCTCAGGATGCCCCAACTTTTTGCTGTGTGAGCACGATGGATATTCTTTCTTTCCACTATATTTCTTTGATTTCTCCTTCTTTTCTGATGATAACTCTTGAAAAGAGTTATATTTTAGGTCTCTAGATGGAATTAATTGTTTGTAATTATGTAAATAATATGCATTTTTAGGATAATTTTAGAACATTACATAAAAAGGAACATTGCATCATGGTAATCATTTATTACTTTTATTACTTGGGGAAGCAAAAGTTGTGGTTGGACACAGGTGCAGGTAGAAGAAGAGGATGAAGAGGATATAGAAGGAAAATAAGGGAAGTGAAACATTGTCGTGGCAAATGGTGAGATTGATTGTCAACACAATTGCAATGGCAATTCCAAAAATATGACTCAGCACTCTATCCACGTCACTCTCAGCCAACTGGACGTGTACCAAAAAAACCACCCTGAAAAAGAGGAGACACAAATGTGTGTTGAGAGGGACGGATCTATCGAATAAAAGAAGGAGAGAGAAGAAGAAAAAAGAGAATAAGAGAATTTGTGTGAGAAAAAAATTGGTGACATCTATTTTTCTCTTTATTGGAGAATTCCAGAGAAAGAAAGGGTAGCAACCTAAGAGAGCAGAATACATATGTGAAGATGGGGGAGAGATAGCTATCCTGGATTCACGTACAATCTGAAGACCAAGAGAAGCTAGAGTGTGGCGAGAACTCCTACATTTCTGCCGTTATTTTCCTGATTTTTGTGATTCGAACTTATTTGAGAATGTTGATGAATGATTTTATTTTGATGTTAACTTTTCCAACCATGAACTAAATCTTTTCTAGGTTGGAGTTATTTGGGTGAATGTTTTATAATCTTTAATGCCCGTGATTTGAGATTGTCTATGTTACCGTTTCATTCAATTTATGCTTATTTAAATACATGCATGCAAGCTGTAGACATAGTTGATTGTGTGCTATGTTCTTACATGTATTTTTAATTCTGAAAAGGTTAAATATACTGGATCTTGAATCGTTTGGTGCAAGCGAATACTCGATAGAATATTCGTAGCACTCTAAACATAGATGTTACGAGTTGTACAGAGAAGAATGTTCATTGTAGTTATTAATCCAGAGTTTTGTAGACATACAGTAACTTAGATTTCTAGCTTAAGATCTAACTATTGAAAGAGGTAGGTTACAGTAGTGACTCTCTGAGCAGTTGATTAGACTATTTTTCCATAGCATTATTTTGATATGAACATTTCACCTGAATAATTCCAGCCCGATTCATTCAACAACAGAAATACTTTTGCTTTTCTCTGTAATTTGCCACATTTTATTTTCCATATCAATTCTTAATATTTAGCATTTGATTTCATTAATTCATTATACAAACATCTTATTCAACTTGAGAGTATTTCATGCTATTTAGTATAGTTAATAGGATTATAATAACTTACTCAATTTCTTACCAATTTCTGATCCCTATGGAGATAATACGTACTTACCACTTTATTACTTGAATGACGTGTACACTTGTACAATTGCATTAGTTATTTACATGCAACAAGTTTTTGGCGTCGTTACCGAGAATCAGCAATATTGGTGAAAAGTTGATTTGTTATTATTCCTGTTATTTTTGTTAGAGCAGTTAATTAGTATTTTATTTTATTTTTTAGGTTTGTATTAGTTCATGAGAAGAAGTATTCAAGAGGATACAGAACATTGTTCTGATCTTGAAATTGAAAGGACATTAAGGTGAAGAAGAAAAGAGTGAAGAGAAATGGAGAGAATTAGAAATGATCCAATCAGAGAAGATCTAGTACTTCAGAATGAAAGGAATGATGATGCTCCTTGAATCATAGATGACAGAGACAGACCCTTCAGAGAACATGTAGTGCCTATTTTGGATGATCTAAATCCAGGAATTGGTAGGCCACATATTTAAGCTCAACACTTTGAATTAAAACTAGTAATGTTTCAGATGCTGCAAACGGTAGGGCAGTTTAATGGTTTACCTACTGAAGATCCAAGATTGCACTTGAGACTTTTTCTTGAAGTCTGTGACTCATTCAAGAAGCAGGGTGTCCCTGAAGATGCCCTTAGATTAACATTGTTCCTTTATTCATTACAAGATCATGCCAGATTATTGTTGAATGCGTTACCATCAGGTTCGGTGGCATCTTGGAATGAACTGTATCTGAGATTTCTACTTAGGTACAATCCTCTCAACATGAATGCCAAGCTTAGGAACAACATTACATCGTTTAGGCAATCGAAAGATGAAACATTATATGAAGCATGGGAGCGTTTCAAGGAACTAATTAGGAAATGTCTGATGTATGGTTTTCAGCATTGGACACAGATGGAAATGTTCTACAATGGATTAAATGCTCATACGCAAATGGTGGTGAATGTATCTGCTAATGGGACATTGCTTGACAAATCCTACAATGAAGCATACGAAATTCTGGAAAGAATAGCAAACAATGAGTATCAATACCCCACTACCAGAGTTGGTACTGGTAGAATAGTGGCTAGAGCAATGGAACTTGATGCGATTACATCTTTAATAGCTCAGGTATCATCTTTAACAAATATGATTAAAACTCTAAAAAGACCCTCTGCAGTGTAGGAGATGAAGGATGCAGAACTAGCATGCATATATTGTGGAGAAGATCATGTTTTTGATGAATGCCCATCCAATCCAGCCTCTGCGTATTACATAGGGAATTTTAATCGTAGCAAAAATAATCCCTAATCCAACACATACAATCTAGGGTGGAAAAAATATCGAAATTTCAACTAGAGTAATCAAGCAATGGGAAATGCCAACAATGTTAATTGATAGAATATGGCTGGTGTACCACCTGGATACACTCAACCAATGCCGCGGCAAAATGTGCAACAAAGTTCGCATCTTCAACATCAACTATGGAAGCTCTATTAAAGGAGTATATGGCTAGGAATGATGCAATTATTTAGAGCCAGGCAACTTCCTTAAGAGCTCTAGAGAATCAAGTGGGACAAATTGCCACTGCATTAAGTTCCAAACAATAAGGAGTATTTCCTAGTGACACAGAAAGTTCTCGATCTCAAGGAAAGGAACAATGTAAGGCCATAACACTCTGGAGTGGCACTCAACTACCAGGAGTTGTGAATGATGCCTTTACTAAGAAGGAAAGTTCAGAAGTTTTAGAAAGCACAACTTTTGAATCAGTAGTGGAACAAACTACAAAAGATGGGAGTAAACAGAAGCATACAGAAGCGAATTCATCTTGTAAAGCTAATACAAATGCCATTGAAAAGCAACCTAAACAAATGGAAGGAAGGCCACCGCCACATTTTCCCCAGCGTTTCCAAAAGTCGAAGCAAGTTGCTCAATTCAAGAAATTTCTAGAGGTCTTGAAGCAATTACACATCAATATACCTTTGGTAGAAGCATTAGAACAAACGCCTAACTATGTGAAATTCATGAAAGATATCCTATCCAAGAATAGAAGGTTAGGGTAGTTCGAAACTGTTGCACTGACTGAAGGGTGCACAGTAATGTTGAAGAACAAACTACCACCAAAATTAAAAGAACCAGGGAGTTTCACTATACCCTGCTCGATTGGAAATCATTATATAGACAAAGCATTATACGATTTAGGTGCAAGTATCAATCTAATGCCTATATCTATTTTCAGGAAACTTGGGATAGGAAAGGCAAGACCTATTACAGTCACACTACAACTAGCTGATAGTTCATACGTCCATCCAGAAGGTAAAATTGAATATGTACTAGTAAAAGTTGACAAGTTCATTTTTCCAGTAGATTTTATTATTTGGGAATGTGAAGTAGATAAAGAGATACCCATAATACTTGGACGATCTTTCTTAGCAACTGGGAGAACATTGATTGATGTACAGAAAGGTGAATAACCATGAGAATTAGTGATCAACAGTTGACATTTAACATGTTTGATGCTTTAAAGTGTGCAGACCCAGATGAAGAATGCCATGCTGTTGAATTTGTTGACATTGTAATTCAGGAAGAATTTGCAGGACATATGCACAACAATTCTGATGCAGACTTTGTTGAATTAAATGAAATAGAATTGACTGAAAAATCTAGAGAACTGATGGAAATTCAGCAATCTGGAAATGGATTCAGGAGGAGCTTTGAATCATTAGACTTATCAGGTCGATCTTTCAACCCTACTCGATCGTCAATAGAAGATCCACCTATGCTGGATTTGAAGCCATTACCAGTGCATTTAAATTACGCTTATTTGGGAGATAACGATACACTGCCTGTAGTTATCTTTGTCGAGCTTACAACAGACCAGAAGATGCAATTACTGGAAGTCTTAAAAAAATCCAGGAAAGCTTTAGGATGGTCAATTACGGATATCAAAGGAATTAGCCCAGCAATCTGCATGCACAAAATAATACTTGAAGATTACCATGGCAAATCTATTGAACAGCAAAGGAGGCTAAATCCTGTCATGATGGAAGTAGTTAAAAAGGAGATTATCAATTGGTTGTATGCTAGAATTATATACCCAATTTCTGATAGCTCTTGGGTGAGCCTTGTTCAGTGTGTACCCAAGAAAGGAAGGGTCACCATAGTAAGCAATGATAACAACAACTCATTTTCACATGTACTGTCACAAGTTGGAGAGTTTGTATGGATTACCGATAGCTCAACAAAGCAACAAAGAAGGACCATTTCCCTCTGCCTTTTATAGATCAGATGTTGGACAGAGTAGTAGGGAAAGCCTTCTACTGTTTTTTAGATGGCTACTCAGGGTACGACCAAATTGCCATATCTCTTACTAATCAAGAAAAGACTACATTCACCTATCCTTATGGAACATTTGCTTTCAGAAGAATGCCATTTGGGTTATGTAACACCCCTGCAACATTCTAGCATTGCATGATGGCAATATTTTCTGACATGGTGGAGAAATTCCTTGAAGTATTCATGGATGAGTTCTCGGTGTTTGGCAACACTTTTGAAGTTTGTTTGGAAAATTTGGAATTAGTACTTTGCCGATGTCAAGAAATAAATCTTGTACTGAATTGAGAAAAATGTCACTTTATGGTTTATGAAGGCATTGTTTTGGGCCACAAGATTTCGCAATAAGGAATTGCCGTTGACAAAGAAAAAATAAAAGTCATTGAAAAGTTGCCACCACCCACTTCAGTGAAAGGAATCAGAAGCTTCCTTGGTCATGCTGGATTTTATCGTCGTTTTATCAAGGATTTTTCTAAGATATCCAAACCTCTATGTCAATTTTTGGAACAAAATAGACCATTTCATTTTGACGAGTTATGCTCAAAAGCGTTCGAAGAATTAAAAGAGCGATTGATTACAAAACCTATAGTCACTGCACCAGACTAGGCTTTACCGTTTGAACTAATGTGTGATGCAAGTGACTTTACTGGAGGAGTAGTTCTGGGGCAAAGAAAAGCCAAGATGTTTCATGCTATATTATGCCAGTCGTACGTTGAAAGATTCACAACTCAATTATACCACCACGGAGAAAGAATTGTTAGCGGTGGTATTTTCCTTTGAAAAATTTAGAGCTTATTTAGTGGGCACCCAAGTCACCGTTTATGGAGACCATTCTGCCATTAAATACTTGGTGACAAAGAAAGAGGCCAAGCCCAGACTCATTATATGGATATTGTTGCTGCAAGAATTTTATTTGGAGATCAAAGATAGGAAAGGCACTGAAAATCAAGTGGCTGATCTCTTGTCACGATTAGAAGCAGGGAATAATTGTAACAGCCCGATTTTGGGTCTAGTCGGAACAGTGGTTTCGAGACCACAAATTCGACGCAGTAAAATTCATTTTTATTATATTTTTATGGTCTACAGTTTTATGGAACGATTTCGTGAAAATTTCGTTCAAAAATTTTGACGTTTGGGCACTCAATTTAGTTAAAGGGACTAAATTGCAAAAAAGTGCAAATCTTGAATTCTATATGTTAAAGGTGTCCAATTGCTATGAGATTTTAAATTGGAGGTCCTTAGATGGTAATTAGACCTGTGGTTAAGTTGGTGGACAAAAATGGACATGATTTAGGTTAAATTTGGGTGTTTTAAAGAAAGGGCATTTTTGGTCATTTGGTAATTAAATGAATTAATAAGCAAAATAAAGCCAAAATCTTGTCCATCTTCTTCTCCCATGGCCTAAATTCACTAAGGAAGACATAGCTAGGGTTTTTTCATCTTTCAAGCTCGATTGTAAGTCCGTTCTTGCCCCGTTTTTAATGCTCTTTACATTTTTGAAGTCATTGTAACCCGATCTATCTATTTCTAACACTAATTTATGATGTGATCAAGGTCTAGGGTTTGACCCATGTTAGACATGAGTGTATTTTGATGTATAATGGTAGATTATGCAAAATTGATGTTGGATAAACAACTTTTACTAAGTGATTTTTGATGAAAATGCCTAAAAGGACCTATTTGTAAAAGTTGAAAAATATGTAGTAGAAGTGCGATTTAATGAAAAATGTGGGCTGTTATAAGTATGAAAATGGTTCAGCTAGGCTTGAGTTTTTAAGAAATTGACTTTATTTCATATTACGAGCTTAGGGACTAAAGTGTAAAAAGTTAAAAAGTTAGGGGCAAAAATGTAATTTTTCCATAATGTGATTTTTGGACTAAGTTGAATAATGTGAGTATTTAATGAGTTAAATTTTCTATTATAGATCAAGAAAAATGAGGTTCGGACCTAGATCGAGGGAAAAATAAAGTGTTTGACGATTAGGTCCATTTTCACTATTTTTGTACCGAGGTAAGTTCGTATGTTAATAATGCAATGTTATATTTGTATTTTAATGTTTTGATATTGCATGGATTGTATGATTGATTCTATGAGCATATTCGACTTGAAGTTCCTAAGAAGAGAGAAATCCGGTTGAACCTTAGGAATAGATTAGGATACAAGTGACATGTCACTAGGAACCAATGTAATTATGTGATTTATGTCTCTGTATTGGTCCCTGCACGCCCCATCTGGTGGTGGGTATCTTGGCATATGTTGCGGATACTGACGGCTTGTGTGAGCAAAGACCAGCGTAGCTATGTCTCGATCGACTTTGTGTGAGCGGGTTCGAGGATAGCTCGAGAGCGAGCTTATATGTGTTATGAGATTTGTGGTAGCATTGGCTACATAAGTGGCACTTATGTGCAAAGATTTCCGTGTATCCGATAGTATTCCAAGTGGTTCAACGGGTATGTCAAAGATGAGAAAGTATGTGATTACGTTATGAGTTAGTGCAGGTATGTACGAAAAACTCAATGGGAATAGATTCGATATATGATGATCTATTGGTAAGAATATGATTGACTATGTTATGTTCATGAAGTTTTAATGACATTTATGTTGATTCGTGTTATGTTATGCATATGATAAATATAATTAATGTTGTTTATTATTTGCATATGAACTTACTAAGCTGTATAGCTTACTTCCCTTTCTTTCCATTTTCTTATAGTGTCACGAAGCTAGCTCGGGATTGGAGATCGTCGGAGATCCATTCACACTATCAACCATTATTTTGGATACCATTGAAATGTCAATATTTTGATTTATGTCATGTATAAGGGACTTGGTCATTTTGTTATGTATCATATTTGATTTGGCCAAATGTGTGGGCTTATGTTGGTTAGAGGTTCATTTTGTATAAGGCCATGTGAAATTGGCTAATATTGGTATAAGTATATTCATATGATGATGCCTTGTAACACCCCTTACCCGTATCCGACGTCGGGACAAGGTACGAGGTATTACCGGACTTATCTTGCTTAAATATACAACATCAGGCTGTAAAATTTCATTTCAACTTAAAACTTTTCATTTATATCCAAAATATCCTTATGATGGGCCTACGGGGCCCTAAACATACATACGGGAGGTTTCGGGATTAAATCGAAATCTTTTGCGCACTTAGAATTTTTTTGCCTAAAATAGGGCCACACGCCCGTGTGTAATGGAACACGCCCGTGTGGGCAGGCCGTGTGGTCACGCACGCCCATGTTCCTAATCCGTGTGGAATTTATTTCTCATTTTGAACCTACAGGGGTTTTCACACGGCCGGACACACGCCCGTGTCTGTGGCCTGTGTCCCTCACACGGCCTAGACACGCCCGTGTCCTCACCCGTGTGTGAAAACCTGGGTATTCTGTTTATGACGTCAGTAGGCCCTTAAGGGGCACACGGCCTAGGCACACACCCGTGTGCTGGCTCGTGTGGCGAATCGAATTCTCACAAATTTTATGCAGGGGACACACGGCCTATCAACACACCCATAGGGCTGGCTGTGTGTCACACACGGCCTAGACACACGCCTGTGTGTCTATCTGTGTGGACAATTAGAAGGCTATCTACCAAGCCAATTGCCACCCTGAAACATAAACACGCATATGCCAACACATAACATGGCAAATATACACTATGAAGAATCACTAATCATCATTCATACACTTCACATTTTACTCCATCAATTTCATGAACGTTCACTTCATGAAACTCATCATCATTAAAAATACGAAATTTGGCATATATCAGCCAATTCCTAATGGCCATTTACAAAATGAGTGTATAACATTAATAGCCAACACTTTGGCTTTCAAATATGACATAACACAAAATGACCAAGTTCCTATACATGCCATACTCAAAATGAATCAGCTTTACTATACCAAAAGAATAGTTGATAGTGTGATCCGAACTCCGACGTTCTACGATCCCCGAGTTAGCTTGGCGATACTACAAGAAAAAGGGAAAACAAAAGGGGTAAGCATATAGCTTAGTAAGTTTGCATGAATTAAAATAGCAACATAATTACTCATGGTAAAATCCATTCATCTTATAGAACAATAACAACACAAGTTCTTAAGTGCTATGACATACTTACTCATACTTACGCTTACCCATCAAATATCACATTACAGTTTCATAACTCGTATTTTACTCATGGTACCTGTGTCACTTCATCACATGATTTAGCACTTATGCTATCATGAACATAAACTTAAATCATTATCATCCTTAACTTAAATGTAACTCTTTGTCATCTTTGTATAGCTTAGCTCTTTGTCATCTTGCATACTTAACTCTTTTTCCCGTTGAACTACTCGGAATATCAGAGGATACTAAATCTCCTCATACATGTATCACGATGCCAATGCCATATCCTAGATATGGTCTTACATGGGATCCCTTCTTGATGCCGATGCCATATCCCAGATATGGTCTTACACGGGATCTCTTAACTCGATGTCGATGCCATGTCCCAGACATGGTCTTACACGAGATCGTACATAGATGTCGATGCCATGTCCAAGACATGGTCTTACACGAGATCTTCCTTTCGTGCCGAGGCCATGTCCCAGACATGGTCTTATACGGGACCTTCCTTATTCGGTGCCAATGCCATGTCCCAGACATGGTCTTATACGGGACCTACATTCGGTGCCGATGCCATGTCCCAGACATGGTATTATACGGGACCTACATTCGGTGCCGATGCCATGTCCCAGACATGGTCTTACACGGGATTTAAATTTGGTATCGATGCCATGTACCATACATGGTCTTATACGGGACCGTCCTTATCTCATGTCGTGACATAGGTATCCTCGTATTCCGAATCTTCAACCGGGACTTCATCTTAACACATTTTCATCAAATCCTCATCAAGACATCATTAGTTAATTTCATAGAAATAATATTCTTTTCTCATAATATCAAACAATTTAAAAACATAAAAAACATTATGTAGCTATAATTTCACACAAACTTACCTTGGTACCCAAAATGTGCGTAGATGTTCAATTTAGTCCAACACTTTGTTTTTGCCTCGGTTTCGGTCCAGGCTTCGTGTTTCTTGATCGATAATAACAATTTCACTTGTTTAATACTCACATTGGCTAAATTGACTCATGAATCATACTTTGGAAAAATTACGATTTTGCCCCTAAACTTTCACATAATTACACTTTTACCCCTAGGTTCGTGAAATGATTTTTGTTTGACTTTCTTGTATTCTAAGCCTAGCCGAATTATTTTCTTAACTAAAACAGCCCCTAATTTCCACTATTTCACCCATGTATGACCACTTTTATAACTTTTGCAATTTGGTCCTTTTATGCATTTTTCATAAAAGTCACTTAGAAAAAGATGTTTATCATACATCAAACTTTCATATTCTTCCATAAAACATCAAAATACATGCATGTCATACATGGGTAAATTTTTGAACATAAACCCTAGCTCAAAATATAGCTAGAAATAGTTAAATCCATTTACGAGGATCTCAAAAATACGAAGAACATTAAAAATGGGGCTAGGAGACACTTACTATCAAGGTTGGAAGTTGAAGAAACCCTAGCTATGGGTTCCTTGTAATTTTCGGCTATGGAGAAGAAGATGGACATGAATTTTGACTTCTTTTTCCCTTTTAATTCTTTTATTAACCAAATGACAAAAATGCCCTTAAGGCTATTTCTTAAGATTTTTCCTTCATATGCCCATTTTTGTCCATCATCAAATATAATGGTTTAATTGCTAAGTAAGGACCTCTAATAATTTTTATAATTCTATTTCATACTTGAATCTTTTAGAATCTCATATTTTTAATCTTTGCAATTTAGTCCTAATGGACAAATTGATCACTAATTAATAAAATTTCCTTATAAAATTTTCACACAATCATGCAACCACATCATAAGCCTCATAAAAACCATAAAACACATATTTCTACTTCGAATTTGTGGTCTCGCAACCACTATTCTGACAAGGCCCTAAATCGGGCTGTTACAATTCTCCCCCTTAGGGATTTTCGTCCCCAAAAATCTTACCGGTAAAAAGGTTTGGGTGCTGGATTCTCATAGCCTCCTCGGGTTCCCATGTAGCCTCTTCTACCCCATGTTTTTGCCATAATACTTTCACGAGAGCTATACTTTTATTCCTTAGCTTCTTAACTTCTTGTGCTAGAATCTTAACCGGTTCTTTGCCATATGTCATGTTGGGTTGAATTTCAACCTCTGTTGGTGTAATCACATGCGAAGGATCTGATTGATAACGATGTAACATCGACACGTAAAACACATCATGAATCTTTTCCAACTCATATGGCAAAGCCAATCGATAAGCTACTGGTCCTATCCTCTCGATAATCTCATATGGTCCGATAAAATGCGGACTCAATTTGCCTTTTCGGCCAAATCTGAGAACTTTCTTCCATGGTGACACTTTGAAGAATACCTTATCACCAGCTTGAAACTCGATCTCTTTCCGTTTCAAGTCTGAATAGGACTTTTGTCTATCAGAAGCAGCTTTTAAACAATCACGGATTGTTTTTACTTTCTCTTCGGTTTCTCTAACTAGATCGACTCCGTGAATCTAATTTTCCTTGAGTTCAGTCCAATACAAAGGCGTTCGGCACTTACGCCTATACAAATCCTCATAAGGCGCCATTCTCAAACTCGATTGATAACTATTATTGTATGCAAACTCTAACAATGGTAAATACTTTTCCCAGCTGCCCTGAAACTCAAGAACACAACACCTGAGCATATCCTCAAGTATCTGTATTAATCTCTCCGACTGTCCATCAGTTTGTTGGTGAAAAGCCGTACTAAAACTCAAATTTGTGCCCAAAGCTTCTTGCAACTTTTTTCCAAAATTGGGATGTGAATCTCGGATCTTTGTCTGATATAATCGACAAAGGGACTCCATGAAGCCTTACAATCTCAGAAACATACAAGTCTGCCAACTTATCAAGCGAGTAATCAACATGTATCGGTATGAAGTCGGCTGACTTTGTAAGTCTATCTACCACAACCCATACGACATCCTTCTTGCTCGGTGTCAACAGTAAACCCGTCACAAAGTCCATCATAATACGGTCTCATTTCCACTCAGGAACCATAATAGGCTGAAGTAGACCCGAGGGTACTTCGTGTTCAGCCTTTACTTGCTGGAAAATTAAGCATCTCGATACAAACTCAAAAATATCTTTCTTAATACTCGGCCACCAATACCATTTCTTCAAATCATTATACATTTTTGTACTGCCCGGATGTACAGATAGACATCTGCTATATGCCTCGTGTAAAATCTTCCGAATAAGCTCATCATTCCTCGATACACGGACTCTGTCTCTGAACATCAAACATCCATCAGAATTTATCCGGAAGTCAGACTCAACTCCCAACTCACACTAAACTCTTTTGGCTTGCAAGTCGCTGTCATCTTTCTGAGCATCATAAATCTCTTGAAGGAACATCGGTCTAGCCCTCAACTCGGCTAGAATGGAACCATCATCTAACAAAGTCACCGGTGTATTCATAGCCCTCAATGCGAATAGAGACTTTCTACTCAAAGCATCAACGACTACATTCGACTTTCCCAGGGGGTAGTCAATGACTAGCTCATAATCCTTTATCAGCTCTGACCATCTTCGCTGCCTTAAATTCAATTCCTTCTGAGTCATCAAGTACTTTAGGCTCTTATGATCGGTGAATACCCGACATCTTTCACCATACAAATGGTGTCTCCATATCTTCAAAGCAAACACAATGGCAGCCAACTCTAAATCATGTGTCGGGTAATTCTTCTCATGCGGCTTTAACTGTCTAGAGGCATATGCTATCACCTTGCCTTCTTGCATAAGCACACAGCCCAATCCATTCAAGGATGCATCACTGTAGATCACAAATTCTTTTCTCGGTTCAGGTTGCACTAGAAATAGGGCCTCAGTCAACAATGCCTTTAATTTCTCGAAACTCTGTTGGCATTTCTCTATCCATTCGAGCTTTACATCTTTCTGTAATAGCCTCGTCATCGGAGTGGCTGTAATAGCCTAATTTAGGGCCTAGTCGGAATAGTGGTGCGAGACCACGAATCTGAGGTGAATTTATGAGTTTTTAAGGTTCATGCCATGTTTGCATGTTAGTGTGAAAGTTTCATGAAGCAATTTTGCTAAATTGAAGTTGAATGGTCAAAAAGGACCAAATTACAAAAGTTGTAAAATGTGAGTTTCTAGAAACATTTTGTATGAAATAGCTCTAGAATAGCAATTATAAGTCCTTAAATAGCAATTTGCCCAAATCATAATTTTTGGACAAAATTGGACATGAGTTAGTAAATGGTGATATTTTTAAGAGAAGGGCATTTTGGTCATTTACCTATTAAATGATTAATAAAGGAAAAAAGATGACAAAAATCATTATCATCTTCTTCCTCATTGCCGAAATTTTCAAAGAAACCATAGCTAAGGTTTGCTCGTCTTTCAAGCTTGCTAGTAAGTTCATCTTAGTCCCGATTTTAATATTCTTCGTGTTTTTGAAGTCTTCGTATTATGAATTAGCTATTTTTAGCAATAAAATGAGCTAAGATGCATGTTCAAAAATATACCCATGAATGACATGCATGCTAAGTGATGTTTTATGGAAGTTTATTAGAGTTTGATGTTAGATAAACATCTTTTTCTAAGTGAATTTCATGAAAAATGAGCATAGGGACTAGTTTGTAAAAGTTTTGAATTTAGTCATACTTATTAGAAATAATGAGAATTGGTAATGGCTATAGTAGAGAAAATGAATCAGCTAAGCATGTAGTCTAAGAAAGTTGAATGAAAATTATTTTTACGAGCCTTGGGGCAAAAATGCAAATATGAGAAAGTATAGGGGCAAAATAATAATTTTGCCAAAGTATGAGTTAAGAGTCAATTTAGTCAATGTGAGTGTTAAATGATCTATTTATGACTATAGATCAAGAAAAACGAAGCCTGGATCGAAACCGAGGCAAGGACAAACTCGAGGACTAAATTGCATATCTACATACATTTTGTATATTGAGGTAAGTTTGTATGATTTCTAAGCTTTATGATTTATATCATTAAATTGCTTAGTATAATGTACAATGTTATTATGAAAAATGTTCAATGTTATGTTAAACGAAGAAATTAATGAGATCAAGCATGAGAAAGCCCCGATTGAAGTCGAGTAACTTAGGATACTCGATCTACCACATGAAACAAGAAAGTCTGTATAAGACCAAGCCGAGGCATGGCATCGGCAAGCAAGTAAGTTATCATGTAAGTCCAAGGCAAGCTTGGCATTGAACAAGTTATCATGTAAGTCCAAGGCAAGCTTGGCATTGAACGAATTATTATGTAAGAGCAAGGCAAGCTTGGCATTGAAAAGTTATCAAGAGAAAGAGATCACATATAAGTCCAAGTTAAGGCATGGCATTGGTGAGAACAAGAAAGACTTCGTATAAGTCCATGTTAAGTCATGGCCTTGAAATTCAGATGAGATTTAGTATCCTCGGTTATTCATATAAATTCATCGGGCAAACGAGCTAAGCTCAAATGAAATAACAAGAAAGTTAAGTAAGTAAAGTTATTATCAAGTGAAAATGAGTATTATTCATGTTATGAATGATGAATCAGAGATTATTATTATTAAGTTGAAGTATGCTGATCAATGTGATCAAGTGATACAGGTACCTTTTTTACCTCTCAAGTATGAGACTAGTAAGTTTCATGAGACATGTAAGAATCAAGTACGAGTAAGTAAGCTTTATAGCTGAAATTTATGATGCCGTTGTTTATGTCAAATGGTTTATATTAAGCAAGTATGTTGCTATGTGCATTATGCAAACTTACTAAGCTAAATGCTTACGTCTTTTATTATTTCTTTCTATGTAGTCCCGCCAAGCTAACTTGTGGATCATTGAAGTCGGAGCTCGAATCACACTATCAACCGCTATTTTGGTATAGCCAAGTTGTTTTTATTAAGTATGGCATGTATAGGAAACATTTCATTTTGAGTAAATATCTTAGAAAGGGCAAAAGCATGGGCTATCAAGTTTATTATTATTCTTTTGTAAATGGCTAAATGATTGGCCAAGATTGACTAAGTATGTATGTTATTGATATCAATGGAGCATGCTATATTGTTCATTAAAGTTGTAGTGATTTGAGTTGTTGAGATAGTATGAATTTGCTCTTGATTTCAGGGTGGCAATTGGCTTGGGAAATAGCCTCTAAGTGCCCACACGGTTGGACACACGGGCGTGTGTACCCTACACCATTGCACCTTAAGTCAGAATATCAAGTTGTAGTACACGGTCTAAGTCCACAGACGTGCCATGGCCGTGTGTTATAAGTCAGAATGCTAAGGTTTTTCACACGGGCTCGTGTGAAGTTTGGCAGTAAGCTCAAGTTTTAAGCACGGTTAGGAGACATGGGCGTGTCTCAGGTTTACATGGGCTTGTCCCAACTCACATGGGCGTGTGACCCCTGTTTCAATGAAAAGTTTTCGATTGAGTTCTGAAAGTTTATGGACATGAGTTTAAGGCCTCGTAGGCCTATGAAAAGTACAAGTTGATTAAGAAAGATAAGTTCTTAATTTGGAACGAAATTTTATAGCCCGTAAGTACTTGATTAATCAAGTTCAAGCATAGTAACTTCTCGTATCCAGTCTAAGCCTCGAACTCGAGTATGGGGTGTTACATTTAGTGGTATCAGAGCTACGGTTTAGTCAGTTCTAGGACTAACGTAGCATGAGCACGAGTCTAGCTATACATGCCAAACGTAAGAATGTTTTTATAATGATAGTGTGATGACTCCTGACGACTTAAATTATGTTTATGTATATAGTAAATGGATCCTGAAAGAGATATGGTGGATGACGTAGAAAGTAATTCACCGGCTCCCGCTGAAGGGACGGTGCCGAACGAGAATTAGTATAGACCCACTACGGTGAGTCAAGAAGGAGGAGAAGGGGCTAGAGAAGCCTTCCTTCACATGATGAATACGTGGTATTAAGAGTTCGTTCGTATGAACCCAAATGTATAACCCCCTCCACCCCCACCTGTTCCACAACCTATTCCAGTAGCCCCTCAAGTAGTAGAGGTGGTAAGAGGAGACAAACCTCTAGTTGATAGGATCAGGAAACATGGGGCAGAAGAATTCCGGGTGAAAAGAGAAGATGATCTAGAAAAAGCCGAGTTTTGGTTAGAAAATACCATCAGGGTATTTAATGAGCTAGCATGCACACCTGAGGAAACCATGAAGTGTGTAGTCTCCCTTTTAAGAGATTCTGCCTATCAATGGTGGAACACCCTTGTATCAGTGGCACCAAGGGAGAAGATCACATGGGAATTCTTCCAAGAAGAGTTCAAGAAAAAGTATATCAGTCAAAGATTTGTTGATCAGAAAAGAAAAGAATTTTTAGAGTTAAAGCAAGGCAAGATGTCGGTGACCGATTATGAGCGTGAGTTTGTGCGACTCAGCAAATACGCTCGAGAATGCGTGTCCACCGAGGCCATCATGAGCAAAAGATTTGAAGATGGGCTAAATGAGGACATCAAACTGTTTGTTGCTGTACTAGAATTGAAAGAATTTGTTGTGCTAGTGGAGAGAGCTTGTAAAGCCGTAGAGCTAGTAAAAGAGAAGAGAAAATCTGAAATTGAGTCTCGTGACTCTAGCAAGAGACAGTGGAATAAGTCATTCCAATCCTCATCCAAGAAGTCAAGAGATTTACCTACCCGATCGGCTACTTCCATTGGGTTTTCAAAGAAAGACAAGAGTAAACAGTATTCGGGAGATAAAGTACAGACTACTTCAGTCGCTAGTGTGGGGAACTTTCAATCTGAAAGACCTGAATGCCCAAAGTGTGGCAGACGTCATCTTGGAGAATGCCGAGCGCATGAAAATGCATGTTTTAGATGTGGTTCCCAAGACCACTACATAAAGGATTGTCCAGAGACAATGAAAGAAGAGAGAGCTCAGAACCAAAGATCCGGGAGTATGGTCAGAGGAAGACCACGGAGAAACCCAGAAAGTGGGGCAAGAGGAAGAGGTAACCCTAGAGAGCAGGCCGCGAGACCCGAGGGTAGGGCACCTGCACGGACCTATGGCATTCGCGCTCGCGAAGAGGCATCTTCCCATGATGTTATCACGGGTACCTTTTCTCTTCATGATGTTAAAGTTATTGCTTTAATAGATCCCAAATCTACACACTCTTACATTTGCATGAAATTGGTATCTGATTTGAGTATGCCTATAAAGTTTACAGAATTTGTGATTAGAGTGTCTAATCCTTTAGGCAAGAGTGTGTTAGTGAATGAAGTATGTAGAGAATTTCCATTAATGATTAGAGATCATTATTTTAAAGCAAACCTTATGTTGTTACCATTTGACGAGTTTGATCTCATTCTCGGTATGGGTAGTTAATCGCCCATAATGTAATAGTTAATTGTGGAAAAAATACATTGAAATGAGATGTGAGAATGGGGATATCCTCCATATAGAATCGGACGAACAAAGTGGATTGCCGGTATTGATTTCTCATATGACGGCACGTAGATTTATAAGAAAGGGTATGAGGCATATTTGGCCTTTGTGATGAATGATAAAGAAACAGAGTTAAAGATTGAGTCCGCACGATAGTATGTGAGCACATGGATGTTTTTCTGAAGAATTACTGGGATTACCTCCAATCGGAGAAGTTGAGTTCAGCATTGTGCTAACTCTCGGTACTGTACCAATATCTATTACTCCTTACAGGATGGCTCCAACGAAGTTGAAAGAGTTGAAGATACAGTTGCAAGAGTTAACAGACAAAGGCTTTGCAAGGTCAAGTTGTTCTCCCCGGGTGCTCCGGTTTTATTTGTGAAAAAAAGGATGGTACTATGAGATTGTGCATAGATTCTCTTATCGCTTAATAAAGTGACGGTAAAGAACAAGTACCCATTGCCGAGGATCGATGATTTGTTCGATCAATTGAAAGGAGCCACCGTGTTCTCTAAGATAGACTTGAGATCAGGGTATTACCAGTTAAGAGTAAAGGAGTCAGATGTATCAAAGCGCGCTTTTCGAACAAGGTATGGGCATTATGAATTTTTAGTCATGCCTTTTGGTTTGACCAATGCTCCTGCGGTATTCATAGACTAAATGAACCACATCTTCAGACCATACCTCGACAAGTTTGTAGTCATTTTTATTGACGACATACTGGTTTATTCCTGAGATGAGAATGAGCATGCTGAGCACCTACGAATAGTTTTACAGATTCTTCGAGAAAATCAGTTGTATGCCAAGTTCAGTAAAAGTGAGTTTTGGCTCAATGAAGTAGGATTTTTGGGGCATATTGTCTCAGGAGAAGGGGTTCGAGTAGACCCAAGTAAGATCTCGGCTATTACGGATTGGAAACCACCGAGGAATATCTCTGAGGTTTGAAGTTTCCTAGGCCTAGCCGGCTATTATAGATGATTTGTCAAGGGGTTTTTCATGATTGCAACCCCGATAGCGACGGTTATTCTGAAAAATGTGAAGTTCGAGTGGGATGAAATATGCCAACAAAGTTTCAAAAATTGAAAGCATTATTGTGAAGCTCAGCTTTTTAGTACAACCTGAGGCGGGGAAAGAGTTCATAGTTTACAACGATGCATCCTTAAATGGATTAGGCTGTGTACTTATGCAAGAAGGCAAAGAGATTGCTTATGCCTCAAGACAGTTAAAGCCTCATGAGAAGAATTATCCGACTTACGACCTAGAGTTATTTTGCCATAGTCTTCGCATTGAAGATATGGAGACATCATCTATATGGTGAGAGATGTCGGATCTTCACCGATCACAAAATTCTGAAGTACTTAATGACGCAGAAAGAGTTGAATATAAGGCAAAGGTTATGGTTAGAGTTGATAAAAGACTATGAGTTAGTCATTGACTACCATCCAGGAAAGGCGAATGTTGTCGCCGATGCTTTAAGCAGAAAGTCCTTATTTGCGTTAAGGGCAATGAATTCATGGATGACTTTATCCGACGATGGTTCTATTCTAGCTGAGTTGAGAGCTAGACTAATTTTCCTCCAAGAGATCATTGAAGCCCAAAAAGAGGATAGTGAATTGCAATTTTAGAGAGATCAGTGCGAGACAGATGTTGAGTCTGACTTCCGAATTAGTCCCAATGGAAGTTTGATGTTCAAAGACAGAGTTTGTGTACCGAGAAAAGAAGAGCTTATTCAGAAAATTTTTCATGAGGCCCACAATGGATGTTTATCTGTACATCCGGGTAGTACCAAGATGTATAATGACTTGAAGCAATGATATTGGTGGCGAGAATGAAGAAAGATATTTGATTTTGTTTCCAAATGCTTGATTTGTCAGCAAGTAAAGGCGGAACACCAAGTACCTTCGGGTTTGCTTCAACCCATTTTAGTTCCAGAGTGGAAGTGAGACCGTATTACTATGGATTTTGTAACGGGTTTACCACTATCTCTGAGTAAGAAAGATACCGTATGGGTTGTAGTTGATAGACTCACGAAATCAGCCCATTTTATACCTGTACGAGTTGATTACTCGCTTGACAAGTTGGCAGACTTGTACGTTTCAGAAATAGTAATACTTCACGAAGTTCCTATGTCAATCATATCGGATAGAGATCTGAGATTCACATCCAGATTTTGGAAGAAATTGCAAGAGGCCCTAGGTACAAAGTTGAACTTTAGTACCGCTTTTCATCCTCAAACTGATGGTCAATCCAAGAGGTTAATTCAAGTACTCGAGGATATGCTCAGATGTTGTATTCTTGAATTCTGAGGCAGTTGGGAAAAGTTTCTCCCGTTAGTAGAGTTTGCCTACAATAATAGTTTTCAGTCGAGTTTAAAGATGGCGCCTTATGAGGCTTTATATGGGCGTAAATGTAGAATGCCTTTATTTTGGACTGAACTCAAAGAAAACCAAATTCACGGGGTTGATTTAGTTAGAGAAGCTGAAGAGAAAGTAAGAGTGATACGAGAGTGCTTAAAAGTCTGCTTGCATGCATGTAAGTCCTACTCGAATTTAAAAAGAAAAGAGATAGAGTATCAAGTTGGAGATAAAGTTTTCTTGAAAGTGTCACCTTGGAGAAAAGTTCTCAGATTTGGCTGAAAAGGCAAGTTGAGTCCACGTTTTATTGGACCGTATGAGATTATTGAGAAAGTTGGGCCTGTAGCTTACAGATTGGCTTTTCCATCAGAGTTAGAAAAGATACATGATGTATTTCATGTCTCAATGTTAAGACGCTACCGATCAGACCCTTCGCATGTAATTCCCCAGTCAGAGGTGGAGATTCATCCCGACATGACTTATGGTGAAGAACCAATCAAGATATTAGCTCGGGAAGTGAAGCAGCTAAGAAAGAAAAGTATTACCTTAGTGAAAGTATTGTGGCAAAGACATGGAATAGAAGAAGCCACGTGGGAACCAGAAGAGAGTATGAGAAACCAGTACCCAAACCTTTTCACTGGTAAGATTTTTGTAACACCCGGGTTTTAGGGGTTAGATTTTTGGTATTTAGCTCGGGTGTTGGCACACTCTAGTGTGTGTTTGGGAAAGTTTTAGGGGTCCTGAGAACCCTAGGTGGTGGTAGATTGCTTTGGTAAATTTTTAGTTTTAGGGGCTAGAAGGGGGAGTTTGGATGGAGAGGGCTTTAAGAGAATTTTTGGTGGGGTTTTGGCATAAGAATTGGGCTGGTGGAGTGGCAAGGAGACGCCACTAAGAGCTTGGGGAAGTGACGCCTCGGGTGCAAGGGAAGGGGCCAGTGTTCGAGCTGCAGAAGGCAAAGACTTTGGCCTTAGTTTTTGCGTCAAGGGGGTAAGGAGTTGGGTGGCTTTTGGATGCTTAAAAGATGGAGAAAGACTTGGTCAATTTTTTTAAATTTTGGCTAGTTAGGTTTGACTCATTCAAACTTTTTGAATGGGTGGAAGGGAGGCATTTTAGGAGAGATTTTAGGATTTATTTTGGGGGTTGGAGCTAGGCCGTGTAGTATAAATAGGGGAGGGGAGATGCTCATTTCATTCACCATCCGCTCATCATTTCCTTGTAGCCAAGTGCATTCTCTCATCTCCTCTTGTGCCGAATTTTATTGGTTCTTCTCTAGTTGTTGTGGACTGAATTTGCAAGCAAGAGAGAACCTCTTCTTTCCCCATTTATTTTGCATAGGGCGAAACTTCTTTTGAGCACCATTGCGAAACCTCTTAACCTTTTCCTTATAGCCTGTCGAATATCCATGACCTCTTCTCCTTTTCTCTTCTTTATGTTTTAGCCGAATCTCCTCTCACCCTTGTCGAAATATCCTCTTAGTAGCCTAGGGTGGTTGGTCGAATATCGCAAGGGCGACCTCTCCCGATTCGCTCCATTCGGTTTAAGGAAGCCTTCGGGATCTCGGGATTATTTCGGTAAGGATATTAGTAAGTGGCTTAGAATTAGTTGATTATGACTTCGTTGATTAATCGTGTGGTTACGATTAAGTGACTTTCAATGGACGTGGATGCGAGTACCGGTACAAGGAGGGAAAGGGAAGGTCCCTATTAGAAGTTTAAGAAAAGATCCGTTCATTGCATGCGAGATTGGCCACCGGGGTGTGGGCCGAACAGCGAAACGTTAAGCAAATAGCCGTAGTTTCGCTAGACGATAGCGTCGAGGATCGAGAGTCTAGAACTCCTAGTAGTAAGGTGTGTAACTAACCCACTGTTTCCGGGTTTTATGTGTTATATGTTTTACTAACAAGTGCAGTAATGAGTGTGCCATATATACCCCTAAAGGGTATAGCGATGATCAGGTTAGTATCGAACCTATTACAAAGTGATTACTTGCTTGTATATGAGTATGTCTATGGATATTAATAAGCATGTGCATGCATTATCACGATTATATTTTATGTGGCATGTGCATGGGTGGGATATGAAAAGAAGGTACGGGTGTACTTCGAGTACGTGGTTTGATGTCAGCTTTGTGCTACATCGTGGGTTGGCGCTGACTGAGGTCGCGTTGTGGATCTTTGCGATTTGGTTCGCGTGGTTACCTTGATTGATATGAGCTTTATGCCATATCGTGGCTTGATGGATTCTTTGTGTGCTCCATCGTGGTTTGATGTTAGCTATACGCTACATCGTGGATGGCATTGGTTGCCTTTTGGAGGGAAAAGGAGAGGGTGACTCGATAGTCCCCCCGGTGTGTGGTATTTGGATAAGGGGTGTGTAGCGGATGGACCCTAGGTTGGGTTGGGAATCATGTTGCATTATTTTTGTAATAATATGGAAATGGGCCAAGCCCAATATGACATGTGGATAGGTATGTTTTGGAAACATACGTGGAAATGGGCCAAGCCCAGTTGATGTGTGGTTTATTATGAAGTGGGCCTAGCCCAGTAATTGAGTATGACGTGAATGTGGGCCAAGCCCAGATTGTGGTAATGAATGAATGAATATATAAATATTACTTGTTGCATTTGATATTTGGGATATTATGAGGCTAGCATGTGGGTGGATTTCAGTGGTTAACTTACACACTGAGTCTGTATGACTCACCCAACTTTTAATCATCGCAGGTGAGTCGTGATTAGTGGACGTGTTGGAGTGGATACAAGGTGGCCCATGCAGAAGGAGATTTTCATACAGAAGATGTTTTACTTTATTTAAGTATTTTATATTATCAGTATTTTGGGATTTTACTGATGTAATAAGGGCCTCTTTGATTTAAAGTACTCTATTTATTAAAGCTGAAGTTTACACTACACTTAGGAATATTTTCGCAAAGGATCCATATTATAGCAACTTATAATAATGTTTTAATTCGGAAGTTTCCAACAAGCTTATATTATTTATTAAATTTTAAATGGACACGATTTCCAGAGATATTAAAATTTTCAAGTTTAATTCTAAAGTCAAGATTTCCAACCGTCTTTCCCAGTGACATAACCAGATTCGGTCGGAGTGAATGGGCCGGGTTTGGGGGTGTTACAATTTTCGGGGACAAAAATCCTTAAGGGGGAGAATTGTAACAGCCCGATTTAGGGCCTAGTTAGAATAGTGGTGCGAGACCACGAATCAGAGGTGAATTTATGAGTTTTTAAGGTTCATGCCATGTTTGCATGTTAGTGTGAAAGTTTCATGAAGCAATTTTGCTAAATTGAAGTTGAATGGTCAAAAAGGACCAAATTGTAAAAGTTGTAAAATGTGAGTTTCTAGAAACATTTTGTATGAAATAGCTCTAGAATAGCAATTATAAGTCTTTAAATAGCAATTTTCCCAAATCATAATTTTTGGACAAAATTGGACATGAGTTAGTAAATGGTGATATTTTTAAGAGAAGGGCATTTTGGTCATTTACCTATTAAATGATTAATAAAGGAAAAAGATGACGAAAATCATTATCATTTTCTTCCTCATTGCTGAAATTTTTAAATAAACCATAGCTAGGGTTTGCTCGTCTTTCAAGCTTGCTAGTAAGTTCATCTTAGTCCCGATTTTAATATTCTTCGTGTTTTTGAAGTCTTTGTATTATGAATTAGCTATTTTTAGCTATAAAATGAGCTAAGATGCATGTTCAAACATATACCCATGAATGACATGCATGCTAAATGATGTTTTATGGAATTTTATGAGAGTTTGATGTTAGATAAACGTCTTTTTCTAAGTGAATTTCATGAAAAATGAGCATAGGGACTAGTTTGTAAAAGTTTTGAAATTAGTCATACCTATTAGAAATAATGAGAATTGATAATGGCTATAGTAGAGAAAATGAATCAGCTAAGCATGTAGTCTAAGAAAGTTGAATGAAAATTATTTTTACGAGCCTTGGGGCAAAAGTGCAAATATGAGAAAGTATAAGGGCAAAATAGTAATTTTGCCAAAGTATGAGTTAAGAGTCAATTTAGTCAATGTGAGTATTAAATGATCTATTTATGACTATAGATCAAGAAAAATGAAGCCCGGATCGAAACTAAGGCAAAGACAAAATCGAGGACTAAATTGCATATCTACATACATTTTGTATATTGAGGTAAGTTTGTATGATTTCTAAGCTTTATGATTTATATCATTAAATTGCTTAGTATAATGTACAATGTTTTTATGAAAAATGTTCAATGTTATGTTAAACGAAGAAATTAATGAGATCAAGCATGAGAAAGCCCCGATTGAAGTCGAGTAACTTAGGATACTCGATCTACCACATGAAACAAGAAAGTCCGTATAAGACCAAGCCGAGGCATGGCATCGGCAAGCAAGTAAGTTATCATGTAAGTCCAACGCAAGCTTGGCATTGAACAAGTTATCATGTAAGTCCAAGGCAAGCTTGGCATTGAACGAATTATTATGTAAGAGGAAGGCAAGCTTGGCATTGAAAAGTCATCAAGAGAAAGAGATCACATATAAGTCCAAGTTAAGGCATGGCATTGGTGAGAAAAAGAAAGACTTCGTATAAGTCCATGTTAAGTCATGGCATCGAAATTTAGATGAGATTTAGTATCCTCGGTTATTCATATAAATTCATCGGGCAAACGAGCTAAGCTCAAATGAAATAACAAGAAAGCTAAGTAAGTAAAGTTATAATCAAGTGAAAATGAGTATTATTCATGTTATGAATGATGAATCAGAGATTATGATTATTATGTTGAAGTATACTGATCAATGTGATCAAGTGATACAGGTACCTTGTTTACCTCTCAAGTATGAGACTAGTAAGTTTCATGAGATATGTAAGAATCAAGTACGAGTAAGTAAGCTTTATAGCTAAAATTTATGATGCCATTGTTTATGTCAAATGGTTTATATTAAGCAAGTATGTTGCTATGTGCATTATGCAAACTTACTAAGCTAAATGCTTACGTCTTTTATTATTTCTTTCTATGTAGTCCCGCCAAGCTAACTTGTGCATCGTTGAAGTCAGAGCTCGAATCACACTATCAACCTCTATTTTGGTATAGCCAAGTTGTTTTTATTAAGTATGGCATGTATAGGAAACATTTCATTTTGAGTATATATCTTAGAAAGGGCAAAAGCATGGGCTATCAAGTTTATTATTATTCTTTTGTAAATGGCTAAATGATTGGCCAAGATTGACTAAGTATGTATGTTATTGATATCAATGGAGCATGTTATATTGTTCATAAAAGTTGTAGTGATTTGAGTTGTTGAGATAGTATGAATTTGCTCTTGATTTCAGGGTGGGAATTGGCTTGGGAAATAGCCTCTAAGTGCCCACACGGTCGGACACACGGGCGTGTCTGTCTAAGCTGTGTGTACCCTGTACCATTGCACCTTAAGTCAGAATATCAAGTTGTAGTACACGGTCTAAGTCCACGGGCGTGCCATGGCCGTGTGTTATAAGTCAAAATGCTAAGGTTTTTCACACGGGCCAGGACCACGGGCGTGCCATGGCCGTGTGAAGTTTGGCAGTAAGCTCAAGTTTTAAGCACGGTTAGGAGACATGGGCGTGTCTCAGGTTTACATGGGCGTGTCCCAACTCATATGGGCGTGTGACCCCTGTTTCAATGAAAAGTTTTTGATTGAGTTCTGAAAGTTTATGGACATGAGTTTAAGGCCTCGTAGGCCCATGAAAAGTACAAGTTGATTAAGAAAGATAAGTTCTTAATTCGGAATGAAATTTTATAGCCCGTAAGTACTTGATTAAGCAAGTTCAAGCATAGTAACTTCTCGTATCCGGTCAAAGCCTCAGACTCGGGTATGGGGTGTTACATTTAGTGGTATCAGAGCTACGATTTAGTCAGTTCTAGGACTAACGTAGCATGAGCACGAGTCTAGCTATACATGCTATACATAAGAATGTTTTTATAATAATAGTGTGACGACTCCTGACGACTTAAATTATGTTTATGTATATAGTAAATGGATCCTGAAAGAGATATTGTGGATGACGTAGAAAGTAATGCGTCGGCTCCCGCTGAAGGGACGGTGCCGAACGAGAATGAGAATAGACCCACTACGGTGAGTCAAGAAGGAGGAAAAGGGGCTAGAGAAGCCTTCCTCCACATGATGAATACGTGGTATTCAGAGTTCATTCGTATGAACCCAAATGTACAACCCCCTCCACCCCCACCTATTCCACAACCTATTCCAGTAGCCTCTCAAGTAGTAGAGGTGGTAAGAGGAGACAAACCTCTAGTTGATAGGATCAGGAAACATGGGCGCGGAAGAATTCATAAAAGAGAAGATGATCAGGAAAAAGCCGAAGTTTTGGTTAGAAAATACCATCGGGGTATTTAATGAGCTATCATGCACACTGAGGAAAGCATGAAGTGTGTAGTCTCCTTTTAAGAGATTACGCTTATCAATGGTGGAACACCCTTGTATCAATGGTACCAAGGGAGAAGATCACATGGGAATTCTTCCAAGAAGAGTTCAAGAAAAAGTATATCAGTCAAATATTTGTAGATCAGAAAAGAAAAGAATTTTTAGAGTTAAAGCAAGGCAAGATGTCGGTGGACCGATTATGAGCGTGAGTTTGTGCGACTCAAAGCAAATACGCGAGAATGCGTGTCCACCGAGGCCATCATGAGCAAAAGATTTTAAGATGGGCTAAATGAGGACATCAAACTATTTGTTGCTGTACTAGAATTGAAAGAATTTGTTGTGCTAGTGGAGAGAGCTTGTAAAGCCGAAGAGCTAGTAAAAGAGAAGAGAAAGTCTGAAATTGAGTCTCGTGACTCTAGAAAGAGACAGTGGAATAAGTCATTCCAATCCTCATCCAAGAAGTCAAGAGATTTACCTACCCGGTCGGCTACTTCCATTGGGTTTTCAAAGAAAGACAAGAGTAAATAGTATTCGGGAAATAAAGTATAGACTACTTCAGTCGCTAGTGTGGGGAACTTTCAATCTGAAAGACCCGAATGCCCACAGTGTGGCAGACGTCATCTTGGAGAATGCTGAGCGCACGAAAATGCATGTTTTAGATGTGGTTCCCAAGACCACTACATAAAGGATTGTCTAGAGACAATGAAAGAAGAGAGAGCTCATAACCCGAGATCCGGGAGTATGGTCAGAGGAAGACCGCAGAGAAACCCAGGAAGTGGGGCAAGAGGAAGAGGTAACCCTAGAGAGCAGGCCGCGGGACCCGAGGGTAGGGCGCCTGCACGGACCTATGGCATTCGCGCTCGTGAAGAGGCATCTTCCCATGATGTTATCACGGGTACCTTTTCTCTTCATGATGTTAAAGTTATTGCTTTAATAGATCCCGGATCTACACACTCTTACATTTGCATGAAATTGGTATCCGATTTGAGTATGCCTATAGAGTTTACAGAATTTGTGATTAGAGTGTCTAATCCTTTAGGCAAGAGTGTGTTAGTGAATGAAGTATGTAGAGAATGTCCATTAATGATTAGAGATCATTGTTTTGAAGCAAACCTTATGTTGTTACCATTTGACGAGTTTGATCTCATTCTCGGTATGGATCAAGTTAATCGCCCATAATGTAATAGTTAATTGTGGGAAGAAATACATTGAAATGAGATGTGAGAATGGGGATATCCTCCTTATAGAATCGGACGAACAAAGTGGATTGTCGGTATTGATTTCTCATATATGACAAGCACAGATTTATAAGAAAGGGGTATGAGGCATATTTGGCCTTTGTGATGAATGATAAAGAAACAGAGTTAAAGATTGAGTCCGCATCGATAGTATGTGAGCACATGGATGTTTTTTCCGAAGAATTACCGGGATTACCTCCAATCGAGAGAAGTTGAGTTTAGCATTGAGCTAACTCCGATCGTACCAATATCTATTACTCCTTACAGAATGGCTCCAACAGAGTTGAAAGAGTTGAAGATAGAGTTGCAAGAGTTAACAGACAAAGGCTTTGCAAGGTCAAGTTGTTCTCCCTGGGGTGCTCCAGTTTTATCTGTGAAAAAGAAGGATGGCACTATGAGATTGTGCGTAGATTACCGTCAGCTTAATAAAGTGATGGTAAAGAACAAGTACCCATTACCGAGGATCGATGATTTATTCGATCAATTGAAAGGAGCCACCGTGTTCTCTAAGATAGACTTGAGATCGGGGTATTACTAGTTAAGAGTAAAGGAGTCAGATGTATCCAAGACTGCTTTTCGAACAAGGTATAGGCATTATGAATTTTTAGTCATGCCTTTTGGTTTTGCTAAACCCAACTCTTTGGGCCAAAATTCACTTTTGCTAAACTTGGCATACAACTGATTATCTCGTAAAATCTGTAAAACCGTCCTTAAGTGTTCGGCATGCTCATTTTCATCACGAGAGTAAATCAGTATATCATCAATAAAAACTACAACAAACTTATCCAAGTATGGCCGAAATATATGGTTCATTAAATCCATAAACACAACAGGGGCATTTGTTAAGCCAAAAGGCATGACTAAAAATTCATAGTGCCCATACCTTGTCCAAAATGCAGTTTTTGGCACATCTGAGTCTTTAACCCTCAACTGGTAATAACCGGACCTCAAGTCTATCTTGGAGAATACAGTGGCTCCCTTCAATTGATCAAATAAATCATCGATTCTTGGCAATGGGTACTTATTCTTCACAGTAACCTTATTAAGCTGCCGGTAATCTATACATAATCTCATGGAACCGTCTTTCTTTTTAACGAATAACAGTGGAGCACCCCACGGAGAATAACTCGGTCTAGCAAAACCTTTGTCCATCAAATCTTGCAACTGTGCCTTCAATTCCTTCAACTCAGTTGGAGCCATTCTGTATGGAGCAATCGGTATAGGTGCAGTACCAGGGACTAGCTCAATGCCAAATTCGATTTCTCTAACCGGAGGTAACCCTGGCAATTCCTCTGGGAATACATCTGGATACTCGCATACCATATAAGACCGATTCAATTCTTAACTCAGTTTCCTTGGCGTTCATCACAAAGGTAAGATAGGCTTCATACCCTTTTCTTACATATTTCTGGGCGGACATATGAGAAATCACTACAGGCGATCTGTCATGCTCGTCTGATTCAACACGAAGAGTATCCCCGTTTTCACATCTCAATTTAATGTATTTCTTTCCACAATTTACTGTCACATCATGAGCGGTTAACCAGTGCATACCAAGAATTATATCGAATTCATCGAATGGCAATAACATGAGATTTGCCTTAAAATAATGACCTCTAATCATCAATGGGCAATCTTTGCATACCTTATCAACTAATACACATTTGCCTAAGGGATTGGACACTTTTATCACAAACTTTGTAGACTCTACGGGCATGCTCATACTAGATACTAATTTCATGCAAATATATGAGTGGGTAGATCCCGGATCAATTAAAGCAACAACATTAGCATCATAGAGAGAAAATGTACTCGTAATTACATCTGAGGATGACGCCTCTTCGCGAGCACGAATAGCATAAGTCCTCGCAGGCGCTCTACCTTCAGATCTTGTAGCCTTCTCTCTGGGTGCACTCTTACTACTCGTTCCACTTCCCGAGTTTCTCTATTGTCTCCCTCTAGTAGTGCTTCCCGATCTGGCACTCTGAATTTTCTCTTTTTCAACCATCTCAGGGCATTCTCTAATGAAATGATCTTGAGAACCACACTTAAAACAGGCTCTCTCATGGGCTCGACACTCACCGGGATGTCATCGGCCATACTGTGGACATTCTGGTCTACTAGGTCGAGTGTTCCCAACACTAGCAACTGAGGTAGTCTGAGCTTTATTCCCCGAGTACTGTTTACTCTTACTTCTGTTTGAAAACCCGGCTGAGGTAGCTGATCGGGTAGGGAAGTCTCTTGACTTCTTGGATGAAGATTGAAATGACTTATTCATTTGTCTCTTTCTTGAGTCACGAGACTCCATCTCAGCTTTTATTTTCTCTTTCACCAATTCCTCGGCTTTACAAGCCCGATCCACTAGCACAACAAATTCCTTCAACTCAAGGACACTAACAAATAATCTGATATCTTCATATAATCCGTCCTCAAACCATTTACACATAATGTCTTCAGTGGATACACACTCTCGAACTTATTTGCTGAGCCTTACGAACTCACGCTCATATTCAGTTACTATCATTCTACCTTGTTTCAGTTTAAGGAATTCCTTTCTTTTCTGGTCGATAAACCTTTGGCTAATGTACTTCTTCCGGAATTCTTCTTGGAAAAATTCCCATGTGATCCTTTCCCTTGGTACAACCGACACAAGGGTGTTCCACCACTGATAAGCAGAATCTCTCAGAAGAGACACTACACAATTCATGCACTCTTCAGGTGCGCAAGATAATTCATCAAATATCCTGATGGTATTTTCAAGCAAAAATTCTGCTCTTTCTAGATCATCATCCTCACTAGCTCGAAATTCCTCTGCTCCTTACTTTCGTATTCTGTCAATCGGAGGATTTTCTCTCCTTACCACTTCTAACACTTGGGAGCTACTGGGGTAGGTTGAGGAATAGGTGGGGGTGGAGGGGGTTGTACATTCGGGTTCGCACGAATGAACTCCTTATACCATGCATTCATCATGTGGAGAAAGGCTTCCCTAGCCTCTTCTCCTCCTCTCTGACTTACAGTCGTAGGTCTATTCTCATTTTCATTCGGCACCATCCCTTCGACGGGAGCCGGCGCGTTACTTTCTACATCATCAGCCACAGCTCTATCAGGATCCATTTACTATATGAAAACACAATTTAAATCGCCAGGAGTCGTCACACTATCATCACATAAATACTCATATGTATGGCATGTATAGCTAGACTCATGCATACGCTATGTTAGACTGAGAATCGACTAAATCATAGCTGTGATACCACTAAATGTAACACCCCTTACCTGTATCCGATGCCGGGACAGGGTACGAGGTATTACCAGACTTATCTTGCTTAAACATACAACATCAGGCTGTAAAATTTCATTTCAACTTAAAACTTTTCATTCATATCCAAAAGATCCTTATGATGGGCCTACGGGGCCCTAAACATACATACGGGAGGTTTCGGGATTAAACCAGAAACTTTTACACACTCAGAATTTTTTCCTAAAATAGGGCCACACGCCCGTGTACAATGGAACACACCCATGTGGGCAGGCTGTGTGGTCACGCACGCCCATGTTCCTAATCTGTGTGGAATTTATTTCTCATTTCGAACCTACAGGGGTTTTCACACGGCCAGACACACACCCGTATCTGTGGCTCGTGTCCCTCACACGGCCTAGACACGCCCGTGTCCTCACCCGTGTGTGAAAACCTGGGTATTCTATTTATGATGTCAGTAGGCTCTTAAGGGGCACACGGCCTAGGCGCACACCCGTGTGCTGGCTCGTGTGGCGAATCGAATTCTCGTAAATTTTATACAGGGGACACACGGCCTATCAACACACCCATGGGGCTAGCCGTGTGTCACACACGACCTAGACACACGCCCGTGTGTCTATCCGTGTAGACAATTAGAAGGCTATCTACCAAGCCAATTGCTACCCTGAAACATAAACACGCATATGCCAACACATAACGTGGAAAATATGCACTATGAAGAATCACTAATCATCATTCATACACTTCACATTTTACTCCATCAATTTCATGAACGTTCACTTCATGAAAGTCATCATCATTAAAAATACAAAATTTGGCATATATCGGCTAATTCCTAATGGCCATTTACAAAATGAGTGTATAACATTAATAGCCAACACTTTGGCTTTCAAATATGACATAACACAAAATGACCAAGTTCCTATACATGCCATACTCAAAATGAATTAGCTTTACTATACCAAAAGAATAGTTGATAGTGTGATCCGAACTCTGATGTTCTACGATCCTCGAGTTAGCTTGGCGATACTACAAGGAAAAGGGAAAAGAAAAGGGGTATGCATATAGCTTAGTAAGTTTGTATGAATTAAAATAGCAACATAATTACTCATGGTAAAATCCATTCATCTTATAGAACAATAACAACACAAGTTCTTAAGTGCTATGACATACTTACTCATACTTATGCTTACCCATCACATATCACATTACAGTTTCATAACTCGTATTTTACTCCTGGTACCTTTGTCACTTCATCACATGATTTAGCACTTATGCTATCATGAACATAAACTTAAATCATTATCATCCTTAACTTAAATGTAACTCTTTGTCATCTTTGTATAGCTTAGCTCTTTGTCATCTTGCATACTTAACTCTCTTGCCCGTTGAACTACTCGGAATATCGGAGGATACTCAATCTCCTCATACATGTATCACGATGCCAATGCCATATCCCAGATATGGTCTTACATGGGACGACCTCTTGATGCCGATGCCATATCCCAGATATGGTCTTACACGGGATCTCTTAACTTGATGTCGATGCCATGTCCCAGACATGGTCTTACACGAGATCGTACATAGATGTTGATGCCATGTCCTAGACATGGTCTTACACGAGATCTTTCTTTGGTGCCGAGGCCATGTCCCAGACATGGTCTTATACGGGACCTTCCTTATTCGGTGCCGATGCCATGTCCCAGACATGGTCTTAAACGGGACCTACATTCGGTGCCGATGCCATGTCCCAGACAAGGTCTTATACGGGACCTACATTCGGTGCCGATGCCATGTCCCAGACATGGTCTTATACGAGACCTACATTCGGTGCCGATGCCATGTCCCAGACATGGTCTTACACGGGACCTACATTCGGTGCTGATGCCATGTCCCAGACATGGTCTTACACGGGACCGTCCTTATTTCATGTCATGACATAGGTATCCTCGTATTTCGAATCTTCAACCGAGACTTCATCTTAACACATTTTCATCGAATCCTCATCAAGACATCATTAGTTAATTTCATAGAAATAATATTCTTTTCTCATAATATCAAACATTTTAAAAACATATAAAACATTATGTAGCTATAATTTCACACAAACTTACCTCGGTACCCAAAATGTGCGTAGATGTTCAATTTAGTCCAACACTTTGTTTTTGCCTCGGTTTCAATTCAGGCTTCGTGTTTCTTGATCTATAATAACAATTTCACTTGTTTAATACTCACATTGACTAAATTGACTCATGAATCATACTTTGGAAAAATTATGATTTTGCCCCTAAACTTTTACATAATTACACTTTTGCCCCTAGGTTCGTAAAATGTTTTTTATATAACTTTCTTGTATTTTAAGCCTAGCCGAATTATTTTCTTAACTACAACAGCCCCTAATTGCCACTCTTTCACCCATGTATGACCACTTTTATAACTTTTGCAATTTGGTCCTTTTATGAATTTTTCATGAAAATCACTTAGAAAAAAGATATTTATTATACATCAAACTTTCATATTCTTCCATAGAACATCAAAATACATGCATGTCATACATGGGTAAATTTTTGAACATAAACCTTAGCTCAAAATATAGCTAGAAATAGTTAAATCGAGTTACGAGGATCTCAAAAATACGAAGAACATTAATAACGAGGCTAGGAGACACTTACTATCAAGCTTGGAAGTTGAAGAAACCCTAGCTATGGAGTCCTTGTAATTTTCGGATATGGAGAAGAAGATTGACATGAATTTTGACTTCTTTTTCCCTTTTAATTATTTTATTAACCAAATGACAAAAATACCCTTAAGGCCCTTTCTTAAGATTTTTCCTTCCCATGCCCATTTTTGTCCATCATCAAATATAATGGTTTAATGGCTAAGTAAGGACCTCTATTAATTTTTATAATTCTATTTCATACTTGAATATTCTAGAATCTCATATTTTCTAATCTTTACAATTTAGTCCTAATGGACAAATTGATCACTAATTAATAAAATTTCCTTATAAAATTTTCACACAATCATGCAATCACAACATAAGCCTCATAAAAATCACAAAACACATATTTCTACTTCGAATTTGTGGTCTCGCAACCTCTATTCTAGCTAGGCCTTAAATCGGTCTGTTACATGCCTTGATGAATGTGGAAACTTGCATGACTTGTACTGATAGATCATAATGTTTATGCATGTTAGAGGTTAGCCTGTGGATGTGATGTTAATACCTTGGTTGTGGATGTTTTGGTTGCCTAAGTATGCCATGAATTGTGCCATTGAATTGGTGTAAGAGTAGGTGTAAATGAGGGTGGCAAATGGCTTGGTAAATAGCCTTATTTTTTCCACACGGCTAGACACACGGCCATGTGTCTAGGCCGTGTGTGACACACGATCTGCCCCACGAGCATGTGTTCTGGCTGTGTGTCCCCTGCACCTTAATTTTGAGAAAAAGAATGTCCAGAATTGAACACACGGGCAGAGACACGGGCGTGTGTCTCGGCCGTGTGTGCTACACGGCCTTGAACACGGGCATGTGCCCCGGCCGTGTGAAGTCTGCACCTATTTTATGAAAAATTATGCAAATTAAATTGACCACACGGCCTAGTACACGGGCGAGTGGCACGACCGTGTGGCACAAGTCAGAGAGCACCCTAAATTGAACACGGCCTGTAGCACGGGCGTGTCTTAGGGTCACAAGGGCGTGTCCCTTGAACCACACGGGTGTGTGACCATTGTAACATGAAATTTTTTCTATGTTTTGTAAAATTTCCTAAAGTTATCGGTTTAGTCCCAAACCACTTCCAAAGCATGTTTTGGGCCCCGTAGGCTCGTATACGGGACTTTATGATTGAGTATGTATGGTTTTAATTTGGATGCAAATTTATGACTCAGAATTGTGTGAATGCTTGTGTTATAAGTCCGGTAATGCCTTGAGCCCTGTTCCAGCGTTGAATACGGGTAAGGGGTGTTACAATAATTATGGTGATAGTCAAATAGTTAAAGACGAATTCCTTGATGAGCAGTTATTTTTGGCTATGGCATTGCCATGGTATGCAGATATTGTTAACTTTCTAGTCAGTGGGTTGCAGCCACCTGCGCTCAATCATCAAGGACAAAGGAAATGTGACAACCCGATTTTCAGTTGTGAAGGAATAGGGGTTTTGGGACAACAAATCTCCTTCGTGTCGACTCTTAAATATTATTTTTAAAATATTTATAGAGTCACTAAATTCGTATTAAAATTTGGTTTGGAAATATTAACGTTTAGATAGTTAATTAATGAAAAAGGACTAAATTAAAAAAGATGCAAACTTAGTAATTATTGTAGTTAGGTAATTTAATAGCTTAATTATTAAAAATGGAAGGATCAATAAGGCAATTAAACATCATTAGTTAGTAGTGGACAATAATGGGATTAATAATTAAAGAAAAATTAAAAGAAAATAAGTTTAATGGCAATTTTGTAAATTATTCAAAATTAATGAAACAAATTGAAAAAAAAAAGCTTTATTTTTTCTCATTTTCTCTTCTTCTTGGTCGAACCTCACCATTGACGACTTAGGAAGCTTTGTTCATCTTTTGTCCTTGCATGGTAAGGAAATTGAATCGTTTTCTTGTAATTTTTATATTTTTGAGATCGTTACAACTAGGTCTAGCTAGCCCGTACATTCATTTTTGATTCTGTTAAAAATTTTGGAAATTCCATTGATGAATATTGAATATTTTTGATGAATACCATGTATTTGAACCTTTGATTGTGTTGTTTGATGAATCTGTGAAGTAATTTTTGTTAAATTTTAAGTTAGGGATTAAGTTGTGGAAATGACCAAATTTTAAGGTTTGGAAGTGAATTTAGGATTCACTGTGGGCTGTTCAAAGGCCTAGTGTTTTTGGATGAGATATTAACTTGAGAAAAATAGTTAATTTGATGAATTTGGGGTTGAGGGACTAAATTGTAGAAACTATAAAAGTTTAGGGTAAATGCATAAATTCAAAAAATAAAAGGGAATTAATTTTAAATGGATTGGAATATGAAATGTATGCTAATAATTGAGGAATTTTACATTTTAGATCAAGATCTCATAGATACTCATTGAAAAGGAAAAATAGCGGAATAGTCCCTGAACTTCTGCAACTACTACAATTCAGTCCAAGTAAGTTCGTACGGTTTAGAATTTAACATCAATATGAATTGTTGAGTAGATTAACATGGTACAACTTATATATTTATTATTAATTGTTGATAATGAATGGTAATTTGAGATATAGTATTGAATTTGATGCTTGGTTTGGATTGAACGTGGGATAGAGTACAATCGTGATTTGGTGTGTTACGGGGGTTTGGAGTGGAGATGGTATTGGAGGGAGATATCTGTATATTACCCGGGTAAATCGAGGTTCAGCATTTGTTGTAAACTCTCGTGTTATACTTTTTGTCTGGTTTGTTTTGGTTGGATTAGCTCTTATGAGCTTCTGTCTGGTGTGTTCAGTTGATCTGACGATATACTCTTATTCGTAAGTCATTCTTCGAATGAAAAATCTCAGTAAGGTAATATGTTTAATGAATTTTAAAAGATTTGTTATTTATTGAATATTGATCTGAACATATATGAATTCATCGGTTGAAATTATGGATGATAAGGAATTCTCATGGTTGATTATTATTGTTTGAATTGTTGTATTTACTTCGGTAAGATTTCTTATTTAATGCGTCGAACTTAGTAAGCTTCATTAAGCTTACTTGTGTTGTTTAATGTCATTGTAGATACTTGGAAGGTTGGATGATCGAATCTACAGCTCAAGTCGATAGTTTTTGGAACGTTTATTTCAGATTATTTGGCATGTATAAGCTCTTGTGTGGCTATCATTAATGTTTTGGTTTATGTAAATATTATGGATGATCTTTTGTGTAAATGGTCAACTAATATAATACATGAGAATGAAGTATAGTTTCTATGCTAATATGAATGATATGCATTAAGGAAATGTTGTGATTGAGGTACCTTTGATAGATATATTGGATAGGTATTAGCTTGAATGAATTGATGAGTTGAATTGATGTTTATTTTGATGTATAATTATATATACTTGTGGTACCAATGAGGGTACATTGGTTAGGCACTTAATAGGTTGATTTTGGTGTGTTGTTAGCTTGATCAATGTCATTTTGAATAGGTATTTTTGTTGGTATTTGAGTTTCTTAAGGTTCAAGAAAACTTGATGTAACACCCCTTACCCGTATTCAGCGCTGGAACAGGGTACGAGGCATTACCAGACTTACAACAAAAGCATTCACACAATTCCGAGTCATAAATTTTGCGTCCAAATTAAAACCATTCATATTTGATCATAAAGTCCCTAATACGAGCCTACGAGGCCCAAAACATACTTTAGAAGTGGTTTGGGACTAAACTTAGAACTCAGGAAATTTTTACAAAACTTAGAAAATTTTTGCTAACTATAAGGCTCACACGCCCGTGTGGTCCAAGGGACACGCCCGTGTGACCCTGGGACACACCCGTGCTTCAGACTGTGCTCGATTTAGGGTGCTCTCTTACTTGTGCCACACGGCCATGCCACACGCCCATGTGCTAGGCCGTGGAGCACACACGGCTGAGACACACACCCGTGTCTTTACCCGTGTGCTAAATTCTGGACATTCTATTTCTCAAAATTAAGGTGCAGGGGACACACGGCCGGAACACAAGCCCGTGGGGCAGACTGTGTGTCACACACGGCCTAGACACACGCCCGAGTGTCTACCCATGTGGACAAAATAAAGGCTATTTACCAAGCCATTTGCCACTCTTATTCACACATACACTTACACCAATTCAAAGGATCAAAGCATAACATATTTAGGAAACCAAAACATCCATAATTATGACCAACACATGCCAACACAATATCAACATCTATCATACTCACAACAATTATTGAGCTACAATTGACTGCTTTCAAGATACCTAATTGTACACCACTTTATCATCTCTTCAATAGACCACATTGCCAAACATTTCACATTCATGTCATAAATTACATTTTCATCATTCACCAAGCATACCATGACCATATCACCAAAGAAATTGGCACATATATATATATATACTTAGGCTTACAACCATGATAGCCCAAACAAGCCAATCTACATGGCCAAATATCAAAACAAGCCTTTGACATTTACAAGCCATTACATTGGCTAAAATCATGATGACACATATAAAAAAATGACCAAGTCCCTATACATGCTGCATACTCAAAATGTTAAGCTCATCAATACCCAAAATAATCGATTGATAGTGTGATGCAAGCTCCGACGATCTCTGATCCCGAGCTATCTTGGTGACACTATAAGATAAGGGAAAGAAAGGGGGTAAGCTATATAGCTTGGTAAGTTCATATGTAAATAATACAAAACATTATTCATACATCTGACATATAAATAACTTAACATATATTAACATAAATGTCATTTAAACTTTATAAACACAACTTACTCAATCACATTCTTACCAATAGCTCATGATATACCGAATCCATTTTCCTTTAAGTTTTTTCGTACATTCTTGTACTATCTTATAACATATTCACATATCCATTTTCCTTTGAGTTTTTTCGTACATTCCTGTACTATCTCATAACATATTCACATACTTTATCATCTTTGACATACCCGTTGAACCACTTGGAATACTATTTGATACACGGAAAATTTGCACATAAGTGCCACAATGCTACTACCAATCTCATAACACATAAAGGCTCGCTCTCGAGCTATCCACGGGCCTGCTCACACAAGCTGTCAGTCAAGACGTAACAACTCAGTGCTACTCACACAAGCTGTCAGGTATCCGCAACATATGCCGGTATACCCAGCCACCGGTAGGACGTACAGGACCATCACTCGAGTCACATAAATCACATAATTACATATTCACATGGGTTCCTAGTGACATGTCACTTGTATCCTAATCTATTCATAAGGTTCAACCGGGATTTTCTCGCTTGTTGAAACTTCGTCAATTACATCCATAGAGTCAATCATACAAATCATGCATTATCAAAAAATTATAACTACAAATATAACGTTGCATTATTAACATACGAACTTACCTCGATACAAAAATAGCGGTAATGGACCTAATCGTCAAACACTTTGGTTTTCCCCCGATATAGACCCGAACTTTGTTTTTCTTGATCTATAATACCAAATTCATCTCATTTAATCATCACGTTATTCATTTTAGCCCAAAAGTCACATTATGGCAAAATTACATTTTTGCCCCTAAACTTTTGACATTTTACACTTTAGTCCCTAGGCTCGTAAAATGAATTTCATTCAATTTCTTAAAAAATCAAGCCTAGCCGAACCATTTTCATACTCATAACAGCCCACATTTATCATTTATTCACATTTTTTTACTCATTTTATAGACTTTTACAACTAAGTCCCTATTTGTCGTTTTTACTGAAAATCACTTTGCAAAAGTCGTTTAACAAACAACAAACATGCATTTTCTATCATAAAAAATCAAAATACAGACATATTAAACATTGGTAAAATTTTAGACTTTAATCCCTCTTCAAATTAGTCATTGGAAAGGCTAGATTAGGTTGAGACAACTTCAAAAACATAAAAATCATGAAAAACAGGGCAAGAATAGACTTACAATCGAGCTTGGAAACGTGGCAAACCCTAGCTATGGTTTCTTTTGGGACATTCGACCATGAGGGGATGAAAAATAGAAAGATGAACATATTTTATTTGTTTTGTTTTGTCTTTATTTACCATTTCTCCAAAATGCCTTTTGTAACAGCTCGAATTAGAGCCTAGTCGGAATAGTGGTTGCGAGACCACAAATCCAAAGTAGAAATATGTGTTTTATGATTTTTATGAGGCTTATGATGTGGTTGCATGATTGTGTGAAAATTTCATGAAGAAATTTTATTTATTAGTGATCAATTTTTCCATTAGGACTAAATTGCAAAGACTAGGAAATATGAGATTCTAGAAGATTTAAGTATGAAATAGAATTATAAAAATTACTAGAGGTCCTTATTTAGCAATTAGACCATTAAATGTCAAGATGGACAAAAATGGACATAGGAAGGAAAAATCTTAAGAAAGGGCCTTAATGGCATTTTAGTCATTTGGTTAATTAATGAATTAAAAAGGGAAAAATAAGTCAAAATCTTGTCCATCTTCTTCCTCTAAGTGCAAAAATTTGCAAGGAGACATAGCTAGGGTTTCTTCAACTTCCAAGCTTGATAATAAGTGCATTCTAGCTATATTTTGAGCTAGGGTTTATGTTAAAAAATTTACCCATGTATGACATGCATGTATTTTGATGTTTTAAGGAAGAATATGAAATTTTGATGTGTGATAAACATCTTTTTCTAAGTGATTTTCATGAAAAATGCATAAAAGGACCAAATTGTAAAAGTTATAAAAATGGTCATACATGAGTGAAATAGTGGAAATTGGGGGCTGTTGTAGTTAAGAAAATAATTCAACTAGGCTTAAAATACAAGAAAGTTGAATAAAAATCATTTTACGCGCCTAGGGGCAAAAGAGTAATTATGTGAAAGTTTAGGGGCAAAATCATAATTTTTCCAAAGTATGATTCATGAGTCAATTTAGTCAATGTGAGTATTAAACAAGTGAAATTGTTATTATAGATCAAGAAACACGAAGCCCGGACTGAAACCGAGGCAAGAATAAAGTGTTGGACTAAATCGAACATCTACACACATTTTGAGTACCGAGGTAAGTTTGTGTGAAATTAAAGTTTCATAGTGTTTGTATATTTTAAATTGCTTGATCTTATGATAATGAATATCATTTCATGAAAATCGACTAATGAAGCCTTGATGAGAAAATGATGAGAATATATTAAGTTGAAGTCCCGGTTGAAGATTCAGAATAACGAGGATACCTATGTCACGACATGAGATAAGGAAGGTCCCGTATAAGACCATGTCTGGGACATGGCATCGGCACCGAATGTAGGTCCCGTATAAGACCATGTCTGCGACATGGCATCAGCACCGAATAAGGAAGGTCCCGTGTAAGTGTAACAGCCCGGTTTAGACCCTAGTCAGAATAGCGGTTTCGATACAACAAATCCGAGGTCAGAAAAATATTTTAATATTATTTTTGGTGATTATAATATGTAATTGAGCATGTGTGAAAGTTCTATGTGAAAATTTTATCGATTGTGTGCTTAATTAGCAAAAAGGACTTAATCGCATAAAATGTAAAAGCTGAGTGCTGATTGTTAAAGTACAATTTTGGAATGGCTTATTAAAGTGAGAGTCCTTATGATGTTAATAAACCATTAAAAGAATAGATGGACATAAAAACCAAGCGATAGTGGAATATAAATGAAAATAAAAAGGTTAATTTGGTAAATAAAGTATTAAAGCTCTAATAATAAAACAAAACATAAATTAAAGACATTATCATGTTCATGTTGCCAAAATTTGCTAAAGAAAAAGAAAGGAAAAGAGCTTTAGGGTTCGGCCATTTGTGTCTTTGATTAAGGTATGTTTCAAGCTCGGTTTTTGATAATTTCTACGTTTTTGTAATCGTTGCTTCGTGTTCTTTCAAACCCATGCTTTAATCTTAGAAATTGATGGTGATTTTGAGATATGCCATTGATGAATATGTGAACTTTGTGTTGTTAGTTGGTGGAATATGAAAGCTCAGTGTTGGGTTAACATAGTTTGTATTTAGATTTTTGGTGAAATTGAGTAATTTGGACTAAATGGTGAAAATAAGATTTTGAGGGACTAAAATGTGAAATAAATGAAATTAATGGGTTTGTATGAGACTAAGGAGAATTCGGCCTAAGCATGGTGTAGTAAAATTTTGTGTATTTGATGATTTTATGAAATAGGGACTAAAGTGTTGAAATGTGAAAATGTGAGGGCTATTTTGTAAAATGCCCTAAATATGTGTGTTTGGACTAGATTGAATGAATTGGTGATTGAATGAGTTAAATTTGAATGTGTATAGACCAAGAAAGGGGAGATTCAGATCGAGATCGAGGCAAAGACAAAGTACTCGATTGATCGGCTAGTTTCAATATTTCGACGTCCGAGGTAAGTTCGGATATAATACAAGTTGTTAAATTTATATCTATGTTATGAGAAATGAATGAATTGTATAGTTAACGGAATAGTAATGTTATCTATGCAATAAGTGTGCGATGATATTTATGCTTCGGCTACAAAATTGGCACTAAGTGTGCGATTAAATCAAATGAATAACAAAGGTTGATCGAAATTTAATATCGAGCATTGAGTAGTATGGATGGCGAACAACTATGTGTTGGCTAAGGTATGTATTGAACCTTTTTGGTTGATGAAATTGTGTATTGAATTATGAATGGTTGAGTGAGTATATTAGCTATGGATGATATTGTGTGAATATTTGAGAGTTGAACTATGTGATGGATTAACTTTGTATATTGTATTTGATTTATTAAATTGAATGTATTATGTTACGAACTTACTAAGCTTTAAAATCTTACTATGTGATGTGTTTCTCTGTTTTACAGTGTTAGTAAAGCTAGCTCGGATCCGGGGATCGTTAGTGACTCAATCACACTATCGGCTATCTCTTTCGGTACTTTTGAAAGATGTACATATTTGGTATATGGCATGTATAGGCTAGTAGATATGGTGTAATTTGAGATGTTGGATCTTGCCATGTGACATGGCTTGGAAGTTAGATGATTTTTGTTATTATGTGTGACCTATGTAAATGATGAATGTGGTATGAAGTAGTGAGTGATGAATATGATATGTTTCATGCTTAATTTGGTTGATGAGAAATGTGGTTTAAATGTGGAATTATAATATGAATTATATGATGCTTGTTTTGTATGATTTAGGATATGAAATTGGTATTTTAGATGGATTTACTTAAGATGAGATTGAGTGTGAAAATAGATGATATAGATGATGATTAAATGATGCATATATTGGTATGATTTGGTTGCCAATTAAGGTATAAATACATGAGAGTTGAAGCTTGTAGGTGATTTCAAAGTGTGGATGGCAATTTGGCCTTGTAAATGGCCTATAATTGCCTACACGGTTGAGCACACGGGCGTGTGGCTCGACCGTGTCCTTCATGGTTGCATTTCAAAACAAGTCAGGTTCGACCATGGGCTAGACAAAAGGGCGTGTGACTGGCCGTGTGATGCAAGTCAGGCTCGACCACGGGTGAGGCACATGGACGTGTCTCAGGCCATGTGGTCAAGTCAGTATGTATGCCCTGTTTTGCCACGGCTTGGACGCACGGGCGTGTCCGAGGCCTTGTGAGGAACACGTCCTACCCACACGGACGTGTGACCTCTGTAACTTAGAAAAATGTTTAAATTTCACAAATTTTTATATGTGTTCGGTTTAGTCCCGACCCCTTTCTAACACATGTTTAAGGTCTCATTGACCTATTTAAGGGACTATATGATTGTGATTTATTTTGTTGATTGACTTTGTGTTGAAAATGATATGGAATGTTCGAAAATGATTTGTAATGCCTCTTAACCCTAGTCCGGCAACGGTTACCAGTTAAAGGTGTTACATTTTATTAGTATCAGAGCAACGATTTAGTCGATTCTTGGACTAACGTAGCGTGTGTGAGTCTAGCTATACATACCATTTATATAATTGCGATAGTGTGATGAATCCTGACAGTTAAAAATGTATTTTTATATAGCAAATGGATCCCGGTCGAGCAGTTGCTGATGATGTTGAGAGTAATGCGCCTGCTCCCGCTTAAAGGATAACGCCGACCACATCTAGACCGAATGATAGTAGCCAAGAGGGAGAGGCTAAGCAAACCTTTTTTCGAATGATGAGTGAGTGGTTTTCAAAGTTCGTTCGAACGAATCCGGCTACTCCACAACCTCCACCCCCACAAGTACATGTTGTGCCACAAGTGATAGATCCGATCCGATTGAATAAGCCTCCTGTAGATAAAATCTGAAAGTATGGGGCCAAAGAATTTAGGGCCACAATTAATGATGATGCCGAGCGAGTTGAGTTTTGGCTCGAGAATACCATTCGAGTGTTTGACGAGTTGTCGCTAACTCCTGATGAATGTATTAAATGTGTTGTTTCTTTGTTGAGAGATACGGCATATAACTGGTGGAAGACATTGATATCTGTGGTTCCGAGAGAGAGAATCACCTGAGATTTCTTTCAAGTCAAATTTTGAAAGAAGTAGATCAGTCAATGATTCATAGATCAGAAATGTAAAGAGTTTCTAGAGCTGAAACAGGGTCGTATGTCAGTTACTGAGTATGAACGAGAGTTTATGAGATTGAGCCAATACGCGCGGGAATGTGTTTCGACCGAAACTACTATGTGTAAACGTTTCATTGAAGGGTTGAATGAAGACATCAAATTGTTGGTTGGAATACTTGACTTAAATGAGTTTGTTGTATTAGTTAAACGAGCCTGCAAAGCCGAAGAGCTTAATAAAGAAAAGAAGAAAGCAGATTCTGAGGCTAGAGATGAAAGAAAAAGATCGATGAGTAAGATGTCTCAACCTTCGACGAAGAGATTTAGAGATGCAAGAAATCACTCAAATGCTTCATTTGGACATTCGGGTAGAGATCGTATGAGACAAAGTGTTGGTCCAAGAACTCAAGCTCCCATTGAATCAAGTGTTGGTAGTGTTAAAAGCAATAAGCCTGAGTGTAGACAGTGTGGAAGACGACATGTTGGAGAATGCTGGGGCAAGTACAATAATAGAACTTGCTACAAATGTGGATCACGAGACCATTTCATTCGAGATTGCCCAGAGTTAGTTGAGAAAGATAATGTTCAGAGTGCGAGATCGACTAATACGACGGCTAGGGGTAGACTACCGAAAAACATTGGAAATGTGAATGGTAGTTAGAAAGGGACGTCGGATATAGCTGTGAGATTCGAGGCGAGAGCACCTGCCCGAGCCTATGCTATACGCGTACGAGAAGAAGCGTCATCTCCAGACGTCATTACTTGTACTTTTACTCTATTTGATACTGATGTGATTGCATTGATAGATCCAGGATCTACTCATTCCAATGTGTGTGTGAATTTAGTATCAAGTAAGACTCTATCTGTTGAGTCTACTGAATTCGTGATTAGAGTATCGAACCCCTTAGGCAGGTGTGTCTTAGTTGATAAAGTGTGCAAGAACTGTCCGTTGATGTTTCGAGATATTTACTTTTCGGCTAATTTGATGTTGCTACCATTTGATGAATTTGATATTATTCTGGGTATGGATTGACTCACTCTGTATAATGTTATTGTGAATTGTAAAAGAAAGAGTATTAATTTGAGAATTCAGAATGGTGAGATGGTTCGAATTGAATCCAGTGAGTTAAATGGACTACCGGCTGTTATATCATCTATGAAAGCTTTGAACTATGTGAAAAAGGGTTGCGAAGCTTATCTTACATATGTGATTGATACAAAAGTGTCAGAAAAGAAAGTTGAATCTGTGCCTATGGTTTGTGAATTCCCTGATGTGTTTCCTGAAGAACTACCTGGAATACCTCTGATACGAGAAGTTGAATTTGGTATTGATTTAGTGCCGGGGATGACTCCTATCTCAATAGCTCCGTATAGAATGGCACCAACAGAGCTGAAAGAGTTAAAGTCTCAGTTGCAAGAGTTGACAGATAGAGGATTTGTACGACCGAGTTTCTCGCCCTAGGTGCTCCTGTGTTGTTTGTGAAAAAGAAAGACAGCACTATGAGGATGTGTATTGATTACCGACAATTGAACAAAGTGACGATAAAGAATAAGTATCCTCTGCCACGTATTATTGATTTGTTTGATCTGCTGAAAGGAGCTACAGTGTTTTCTAAAATAGATTTGAGATCGGGCTATTATCAGTTGAGAGTTAAAGAATCAGATGTACTGAAGACTGCTTTCAGAACGAGGTACGGACATTATGAATTCTTAGTTATGCCTTTTGGACTAACGAATGCTCCTGCAGTGTTTATGGATTTGATGAATCGGATATTTAGACCCTATTTGGATCATTTTGTTGTGGTGTTCATTGATGATATTCTGATTTACTCATGTGATGAGACGCAACATGCCGAGCATTTGAGAATTGTGTTATAGACTCTGCGTGAGAAGAAATTGTATGCAAAGTTCAGTAAATGTGAGTTTTGGTTGCGCGAGGTTGGTTTTCTGGGGCATATTATGTCAGCTGCGGGAATACGAGTTGACCCGAGTAAAATTTTAGCTATTTTAGAATGGAAGCCTCCAAGAAATGTGTCTGAAATCCGTAGTTTTTTGGGACTAGCGGGATACTATTGACGGTTTGTGAAAGGTTTCTCAATGATTGCGACTCCGTTAACAAAATTGCTACAGAAAGATGTTAAATTTGAGTGGTCAGAAAAGTGTCAGGAGATTTTTGAGCAGTTGAAAGCATTGTTGACAGAGGCGCCAGTGTTAGTTCAACCTGAATCGGGTAAAGAATTCATAGTTTACAGTGATGCATCGTTGAATGGTTTGGGCTGTATGCTGATGCAAGAAGGTAAAGTCATTGCTTATGCTTCGAGGCAGTTAAAGCCGCATGAAAAGAACTACTCGACACATGATCTTGAATTGGCCGCTATTGTATTTGCATTGAAGATTTGGCGTCATTACCTATTTGGTGAGAAATGTCATATTTTTACATATCATAAGAGCTTGAAATGTTGACTCAAAAAGAATTGTATTTGCGACAGAGAAGATGATTAGAATTGTTGAAAGACTACGAGCTTGTGATTGATTATCATCCAGGTAAAGCTAATGTTGTTGCTTATGCTTTGAGTTGAAAGTCTATATGTGCTTTGCGAGCAACGAGTACTCAGATAGATCAATGTGATGATGGTTCGGTTTTGGCTGATGTGAAAGTTAGGCCAATGTTTATACGTCAGATTTATGATGCCCAGAAAAGTGATGATGAGATGATAGCAAAACGAACTCAATGTGATTTGAACTCTAATTTAGAATTTCGAGTTGATAATGATGATTGTTTGAGATTCAGAGATTGGATTTGTGTTCTGAGGAATTCAGAGATGATTCAGATGATTTTAAACGAAGCTCACAATAGTCGTTTGGCTGTTTACCCCGGAAGTACAAAAATGTATAACGATCTAAAACAGTTTTATTGGTGGCATGGTATGAAACGGAGTATCTCAGAATTTGTTTCGAGATGTTTGGTTTGTCAGCAAGTTAAAGCTGAACATCAGGTTCCATCTGGTTTGTTACAACCAATTATGATTCCTGAGTGGAAATGGGAGAGAATCACGATGGACTTTGTGTTGGGATTGCCTTTATCTCTGAGAAAGAAAGATGCGGTCTAGGTGATAGTTGATAGATTGATGAAGTCAACTTATTTTGTTCCGGTGAGAACAGATTATTCACTTGAAAAATTAGCTGAACTGTATATTGCTGAGATTGTGAGATTGCAAGGAGTGCCATTATCTATTGTATCTGACAGAGATCCGAGATTTACCTCGCGGTTTTGGAAGAAATTGCAAGAGGCTTTAGGCACAAAGTTGCATTTCATCTGCAAACGGATGGACAATCCTAGCGGATCATTCAGATTCTCAAAGATATGTTGAGATGTTGTATTCTTGAATTTGAAAGTACGTGGGAAAAGCACTTGCCGTTGATTGAATTCACATACAATAATAGTTTTCAATCTAGCATCAAAATGGCACCATATGACGCTCTTTACGGTCAAAAATGTCGAACTCCATTGTATTGGACTGAGTTGAGTGAGAATCAGATTCACGGGGTTGATTTGATAAAAGAGATTGAACAGAAAGTAAAAGTGATTCGTGATAGTTTGAAAGCAGCGTCAGATCGTCAGAAGTCTTATGCAGACTCGAAACGAAAAGATATCGAATTTGAGGTTTGTGACAAAGTGTTTTTGAAAGTGTCTCCGTGGAAGAAAATACTTCGATTTGGCCGAAAAGGCAAGCTGAGTCTGAGGTTCATCGGGCCGTATGAGATTATCGAAAGGATTGGGCCAGTTGCTTATTAGTTGTTGTTTCCACCTGAATTGGAAAAGATTTATAATGTATTTCATGTATCGATGCTTCGACGATACAGATCTAATCCATCACATATAATTGCTCCTATTGAAGTTGAGATTCAGTCAAATTTGTTGTATAGTGAAGAACCGATCCAAATTTTGGCACGTGAGATTAAAGAGTTGAGAAATAAGAGAATTTCCTTACTGAAAGTATTGTGGCACAAACACGGAGTAGAAGAGGCTACGTGGGAGCCTAAAGATGTTATGAGAGAGCAATATCCAAACCTATTCACTGGAAAGATTTTCGGGGACGAAAATCCCTAAGGGGGGAGAGTTGTAACAGCCCGATTTAGACCCTAGTCAGAATAGTGGTTTCGAGACCACAAATTCGAGGTCAGAAAAATATTTTAATATTATTTTTGGTGATTATAATATGTGATTGAGCATGTGTGAAAGTTCTGTGTGAAAATTTTATCGATTGTGTGCTTAATTAGCAAAAAGGACCTAATCGCATAAAATGTAAAAGCTGAGTGCTGATTGTTAAAGTACTATTTTGGCATGGCTTATTAAAGTGAGAGTCCTTATGATGTTAATAAACCATTAAAAGAATAGATGGACATAAAAACCAAGAGATAGTGGAATATAAATGAAAATAAAAAGGTTAATTTGGTAATAAAGTATTAAAGCTCTTATAATAAAACAAAACATAAATTAAAGACATTATCATGTTCATCTTGCCGAAATTTGCTAAAAAAAAGAAAGGAAAAGAGTTTTAGGGTTCGGCCATTTGTGTCTTTGATTAAGGTATGTTTCAAGCTCGATTTTTGATAATGTGACAGTTTGATTTAGACCCTAATCGGAACGATGGTTTCGGGACCACGAATCCGAGTCAGAAAAATATTTTAAAATTTTTTTTTGGTGTTTATAATGTGTGAATTTGTGTGTATTAAATTTTCATTTTAAAATTTTATCGTTTGGATATCCGATTAAATAAAAAGGGCTTAATCGCGTAAAGTGAAAATTATGTGGTTGTTTGGAAAAGGGGCTAAATTGATGTTGTCTTTTACAAAGGAAGTACCAAAGTTGTAATAAGCCCATTTTGAAAGGTAGTGGAAGGCACAATGATTAATATATGGTTTTTATATATTAAAAATAAAAGTTAAAAGAATAATAACATGAAATAAAATAAAACAAAAACTAAAATGGCCATGCATTCATCTTTCTTGGCTGAAACTCAAGAAGAAAATAAAGCTTTGAAAGCTTTGAATTTTTGGCACCTTTGGAAGCTTGATTCGGGTATGTGCTTTGCTCGGTTTTGATAATTTTTACGTTTTTGAAATCGTTGCTATGAAATGTACAAAACCCATGCTTTAATTTTTGATTTTGATGAATATTTTGAGTTAAGCCATTGATGAATTCATGAGTTTTGTGATGTTAGATGATAGATTATAAAAAATATGTTTTAGATTAACATGTTTTGTATTGGAGTTTTTAATGATTTTGAGTAATTAGGACTAAATTGTGAAAATAATAAATTGAAGGACTAAAATGTGAAATAAATGAAATAGATGGACTAGTATGAGAATAAGGAATATTCGGCCTAACTATGTTGTAGTGAGATTTTGCATATTTTGTGTTTTATGCAATAGGGACTAAATTGTGAAAAATGTGAAATATTAGGGGTAAAAATGTAATTTGCCCATTTATGTGTTTTTGGACTAAATTGAATGAAAATATTTTTGAATGAGCTTAATTTGAATATGTTTAGATCAAGAACCAAGGAAATCAGATTTGGATCGGGGAAAAACAAAAATAGTTGAATAGCCAATTACATCGTTCGTCGATATCCGAGGTAAGTTTTTAAGCAATTAAACATTGTTAATTTTGAATGTAACTTAGTAATATGTTGAATTGAACTTATGGAATTATTATTAAGCTAGCCGAATGTAAATGAGCATAAAAAAAATTTGTTTGAGTTTATATTGATTGAGATATAACATTTGAAAGTTCGTATGAATCACGTGGAGTATTTGAAATATTCAATATATGAAATGTGTATGAGACAGCTTTATAGTATTGTTATTCGGGCTTTGGGCCTAGCAAGCCTTGTGCTGGTGAATTAAATCGGGCTTTATGCCTAGCAGGCTTATTGCCGGTGTAAATAATCAGACTTTGGGTCTACTAGGCTTTATGCCGGTGAAAGATATCGGGCTTTACGCCTAGCAGGCTTTATGCCGGTGAATTATTATTATAAGTTTATGCCTAAAATATTTATGCTGAGGTGGTAATTAAATACGTTAAATGAGCTCAATGATCAGGTATGTTTTAACTTATTGTTTACTTGAGATAAGGTAAATTAGTATCTTGATATTAGTTACTAATTATGTGTGTTACAAATGAAGATTTCATGTGAATTTTAGTAAGTGTATTCGGCCTTGTAAATAAATAGTATGAATATTGTGGAATTTATTTTTGGATATGGGCATATATGTGTTCATGTATATTCGACCATTTAAGTGGTGTATGTACATGATGTGGTATTATAGTTCTTGAGTTTATATAAATGCGTATGTGTATGTTTGATCATATAAAGACATTTTAGTTTTGAAAGTTGATTAATATTAGGTCATATTGATTAAATGAGCATTCGGCTAAGGTAAATTTTGTGAGTAAAAATGTGTTATTTATCTCATTTGTAGAATTGAGGTTAAGATTGATAATGATAATGAAATTTGGATTGGCTTAAAATGAGTTGATTATATCATTGGGATGTTTATTTTCTTATGGCTTACTAAGCTATTATAGCTTACTCTGTGTTTCCATGTTCATTCATTTTATAGATTTTGGATTCAAGTTACAAGCTCGAGGATCGTCAAAGAAAGTCTATCACACTATCGATGTCTTTGGTATTTTATAAGTTACATTTTGGAACTATGGCATGTATAGGTTGAATTGTGTTTTAATGTGATGAATCTTGGTTTTGTATAAAAGCCATGCGAAAATGGCTTATTTAAAAGTTCAAATTTGGTTTTGGTTTGATCATAGCATAAGTCCACTTTAGTTATGGTGATATGTGACGTGAATGAATGATATTTGGGATGTTTATTTTGTATGTATAAGTTGGTTGGTGTTTTTGGTTATATGTTAAAATGAGATAAAGAATATGGTTGTTCAATGGTTCGGCTTTTAAACACATGTTCATGAGATTTATGGTTGTATATATATGTGATTTTGGTTTGGGCATATATCAAGAACGTATCCGAATATATGAAGTATGTATAGTTGCTATGTGTTTTAGCATTATGATATATGATATTTTTTAATTACGCTTAAGTAGATCATGTGTTAGTTAGGTAAGAATCGGAACATATGCATGATGAGTATTCAATGTTCATTTATGGACCAATTAATGATATGAATGACATTTGATTTGGCTATCATAGTAATTTAATTAAGTTGGGTATTATATTTATATGGGAGAATTGAATTGATGAAAAAGAATATGTGTACCTAACATTTGGTTTTAACACGTTAGTTGAATATTTATAAGTTGTTATATATATTGTATAATTTTTGAGATATGATTTGTATATGCATTATTTTTTTATTTATTATTATTAATAATGTATGTGTGAATTTGATCAGCCATTTACTCTGTCTTCATATATTTTAATATGACCTATGTGAATATGTGTATTGTTCGGAAGCTGTGATTTGTTCAGTAATGCCTCGTAACCTTATTCCGGCGATGGATAAGGGTTAGAGGTGTTACAGATAATTTCTACGTTTTTGTAATCGTTGTTTCGTGTTCTTTCAAACCCATGCTTTAATCTTAGAAATTGATGGTGATTTTGAGATTTGCCATTGATGAATATGTGAACTTTGTGTTGTTAGTTGGTGGAATATGAAAGCTTAGTGTTGGGTTAACATAGTTTGTATTTGGATTTTTGGTGAAATTGAGTAATTTGGACTAAATTGTGAAAATAAGATTTTGAGGGACTAAAATGTGAAATAAATGAAATATATGGGTTTGTATGAGACTAAGGAGAATTCGGCCTAAGCATGGTGTAGTAAAATTTTGTGTATTTAATGATTTTATGAAATAGGGACTAAAGTGTCGAAATGTGGAAATGTGAGGGCTATTTTGTAAAATGCCCTAAATATGTGTGTTTGGATTAAATTGAATGAATTGGTGATTGAATGAGTTAAATTTGAATATTTATAGACCAAGAAAGGAGAGATTCGGATCGAGATCAAGGCAAAGACAAAGTACTCGATTGATCGACTAGTTTTAATATTTCAACGTCCGAGGTAAGTTCGGATATAATACAAGTTGTTAAATTTATATCTATGTTATGAGAAATGAATGAATTGTATAGTTAATGGAATAGTAATGTTATATATGAAATTGAGAAATGTGGCACTATGTGTGCGTAAATAGAAATGAGAGAGATGATGATTTTGTGTGTGCGAAATAATAGAAGCTTCGACTTATTGATTTGGCACTGTGTGTGCGACACCGAGATAAGTTCGGTTTAAAGTACAGGCACTAAGTGTTCGATGATATTTATGCTTTGGCTACAAAATTGGCACTAAGTGTGCGATTAAATCAAATGAATAACAAAGGTTGATCGAAATGTAATATCGAGCATTGAGTAGTATGGATGGCGAACAACTATGTGTTGGCTAAGGTATGTATTGAACCTTTGTGGTTGATGAAATTGTGTATGCAATTATGAATGGTTGATTGAGTATATTAGCTATGGATGATATGGTGTGAATATTTGAGAGTTGAACTATGTGATGGATTAACTTTGTATATTGTATTTGATTTATTAAATTGAATGTATTATGTTACGAACTTAATAAGCTTTAAAAGCTTATTGTGTGATGTGTTTCTCTGTTTTACAGTGTTAGTAAAGCTAGCTCGGATCCGGGGATCTTCGGTGACTCAATCACACTATCGGCTATCTATTTCGTTACTTTTGAAAGATGTACATATTTGGTATATGGCATGTATAGGCTAGTAGATATGGTGTATTTTGAGATGTTGGATCTTGCCATGTGACATGGCTTGGAAGTTAGATGATTTTGGTTATTATGTGTGACCTATGTAAATGATGAATGTGGTATGAAGTAGTGAGTGATGAATATGATATGTTTCATGCTTAATTTGGTTGATGAGAAATGTGGTTTAAATGTGGAATTATAATATGAATTATATGATGCTTGTTTTGTATGATTTAGGATATGAAATTGGTATTTTAGATGGATTTATTTAAGATGATATTGAGTGTGAAAATAGATGATATAGATGATGATTAAATGATGCATATATTGGTATGATTTGGTCGCCAATTAAGGTATAAATACATGAGAGTTGAAGCTTGTAGGTGATTTCAAAGTGTGGATGGCAATTTGGCCTTGTAAATGGCCTATAATTGCCCACACGGTTGAGCACACGGGCGTGTGGCTCGACCGTGTCCTTCGTGGTTGCATTTCAAAACAAGTCAGGTTCGACCACGGGCTAGACACACGGGCATGTGACTGGCCTTGTGATGCAAGTCAGGCTCGACCACGGGTGAGGCACACGGGCGTGTCTTGGGCCGTGTGGTCAAGTCAGTATGTATGCCCTGTTTTGCCACGGCTTGGACGCACGGGCGTGTCCGAGGCCTTGTGAGGCACACGTCCTACCCACACGGGCGTGTGACCTCTGTAACTTAGAAAAATGTTTAAATTTCATAAATTTTCATATGTGTTCGGTTTAGTCCCGACCCCTTTCTAACACATGTTTAAGGTCTCATTGACCTATTTAAGGGACTATATGATTGTGATTTATTTTGTTGATTGACTTTGTGTTGAAAATGATATGGAATGTTCGTAAATGATTTGTAATGCCTCTTAACCCTAGTCCGGCAACAGTTACGAGTTAGAGATGTTACATTTTATTGGTATCAGAGCAACGGTTTAGTCAATTCTTGGACTAACGTAGCGTGTGTGAGTCTAGCTATACATACCATATATATAATTGCGATAGTGTGATGAATCCTGACAGTTAAAAATGTGTTTTTATATAGCAAATGGATCCCGATCAAGCAGTTGCTGATGATGTTAAGAGTAATGCGCATGCTCCCGCTCAAGGGACAGCCCCGACCACATCTAGGCCGAATGATAGTAGCCAAGAGGGAGAGGCTAAGCAAGCCTTTTTTTGAATGATGAGTGAGTGGTTTTTGGAGTTCGTTCGAACGAATCCGGCTGCTCCACAACCTCCACCCCCACAAGTACATGTTGTGCCACAAGTGAAAGATCCAATCCAATTGAATAAGCCTCCTGTAGATAAAATTCGAAGGTATAGGGCTAAAGAATTTAGGGCCACAGCTGATGATGATGCCGAGCGAGCTGAGTTTTGGCTTGAGAATACCATTCGAGTGTTTGACTAGATGTCGTTAACTCGGGGATTGTAGTATCGCCAAGCTAGCTCGGGGATCGTAGAACGTCGGAGCTCGGATCACACTATCAATCATTCTTTTGGTATAGTAAAGTTGATTTATTTTGGGTATGGCATGTATAAGAACTTGGTCATCTTTTGTTATGTCATATTTGAAAGCCAAAGTGTTGGTTATTAATGTTATACACTCATTTTATAAATGGCCATTAGGAATTGGCCGATATTTTTCAAGTTTTATATCTTAATGATGATGAGTTTTATGAAGTGAAAGTTCATGCAATTGATGGAGTAAAATGTGAAGTGTATGAATGATGATTAGTGATTCTTCATAGTGTATTATTGCCATGTTATGTGTTGCTTGTGTTAGCATATGTGTGTTTATGTCTCATGGTGGAAATTGGCTTGGGAAATAGCCTTTTAATTGTCCACACGGGTAGATACACGGGCGTGTGTCTAGGCCGTGTGTGACACACAGTCAGCCCCATGGGTATGCTGATAGGCCGTGTGTCCCCTGCATCAAATTTGCGAGAATTCGATTCGTCACACGGGCTAGCACACGGGCGTGTGCCTAGGCTGTATGCCCTTAAGAGCTTGCTGACGTCATAAACAGAATACCCATGTTTTCCACACACGGGTGAGGACACGGGCGTGTCTAGGCCGTGTAAGGGATACGGCCCACAGACACGGGCGTGTGTCCGACCGTGTGAAAACCCCTGTAGGTTTGGAATGAAAAAAAAATTCTACACGGGCTAGGAACATGGGCGTGTGAGGCCACACGGCCTGCCCATACGGGCGTGTTCCATTCCACACGGGTGTGTGGCCTTGTTTAGGTAAAAAGTTTCTAAGTGCGCAAAATGTTCCAGTTTAAATTCCGAAGCCTTCCATATGTATGTTTAGGGCCTTGTAGGCCCATAATAAGGATGTTATGAATATGAATGAGAAGCTTTAAGTTGAAATGAGATTTTATAGCCTGATGTTGTATGTTTAAACAAGTTAAGTCCGGTAATACCTCGTATCCTGACCCGGCGTCAGACACGGGTAAGGGGTGTTACATTTAGTGGTATCAGAGCTACGATTTAGTCGGTTCTCGGACTAACGTAGCGTAAGCATGAGTCTAGCTATACATGCCATACACATGAGTATTTACAGTATGATAGTGTGACGACTCCTGACGATTTAAATTGTGTTTTCATATTGTAAATGGATCCCGATAGAGCTGTGGCGGATGATGTAGAGAGTAATGCGCCGGCTCCCGCCCAAGGGACGATGCCGAATGAAAATGATAATAGACCAACGACTGTAAGTCAGAGAGGAGGAGAAGAGGCTAGGGAAGCCTTTCCCCACATGATGAATGCATGGTATACGGAGTTCATTCGTACGAACCCGAATGCGCAACCCCCTCCAGCCCCACCTATTGCTCAGCCTACCCCTGTAGCTCCCGAAGTGGTAGAAGTAGTAAAGAGAGAGAAGCCTCCGGTTGATAGAATTCGGAAACAAGGAGCCGAGGAATTTTGAGCTAGTAAAGATGATGATCCGAAAAGAACAGAATTTAGGCTTGAAAATACCATCAGATTATTTGATGAATCATCTTGAACATTTGAAGAGTGCATGAAGTGTGTGGTGTCTCTCTTGAGAGATTCCGCTTATCAATGGTGGAACACACTTGTGTCGGTTGTACAAAAGGAGAGAGTTAATTGGGAGTTTTTCCAAGAAGAGTTCCAGAAGAAGTACATTAGCCAAAAATTTATTGATCAGAAGAGAAAGGAATTCCTTGAGTTAAAACAGGGTCGGATGACGGTAACCGAGTATGAGCGTGAGTTTGTAAGGCTTAGTAAATACGCTCGGGAGTGTGTATCCTCTAAAGCCATTATGTGTAAAAGGTTTGATGACGGATTAAATGAAGACATCCGATTATTTGTTGGTGTCCTAGAATTGAAGGAATTTGTTGTGCTAGTGGACTGGGCTTGTAACAAACCGAATTTGACCCTAATCGGAACGGTGGTTTCGGGACCACGAATCCGAGCCCAAGAAATTTTTAAATATTATATTTTGTGCTTATTATATGTGAATTAATGTGTGTGAAAGTTTCGTAGAAAAATTTAATTGTTTATGTGTTTAATTTAGAAAAAGGACTTAATCGCGTAAAAGGTAAAAGTCCCAAACTATAGTGAAAATGCACTAAATTGATTGTGGCTTTCTAATTTTGAGTATTAAAAGGGAAATTAACCCATTTTATGAGTTAGTGGGCGGAAAAGGTCAAGTATGACCTTATGTTATAAGTTGTTAATATTATTAATTAAAGGATAAATAAGTAAATTAGTAAATACCATAATATATGTTAATTAAAAACTTGAATTAAAGGTTGTCTTCATCCTTTGGCTACCGAAATAAGAAAAGAAAAGCTTGGTTTAAAAGCTTAAGCATTCAGTCATGGTGTTGGCTTGAATTAAAGGTTAGTTTTTAATCGATTTTCGATAATTTTTACGTTTTGAGATCGTTGCTTGAGAAACGATGGTGACCCATGCTAGAATTTTTAAATTTGAACAAGTTTGATATTCGGCCATGGCTAAATGTTGATGTTTTATGATGTTTGATGGAAAAATATTAAAGTTATGTTAGAAATCTACAAGTTTTGAAATGGAAATTTTAGTAAATTTGAGTGTTTTGGGCTAAATTGCAAAAATGAATTTTTGAGGGGGCTAAAATGCAAAATAATGAAAGAAATGGATTAGTATGGTCCTTGTGAACATTCGGCCCTAAGGTGTTGTAGTGAAATTTTGTATATTTTGTGTTTTGTACAAATAGGACTAAATTGTAAAAATTGTGAAACCCTAGGGGTAAAATGGTAATTTGCCCATTTATGTGTTTTGGGACAAAATTGAGATGAAATGTACTTGAATGAGCTGAATTTTAATGTGTTTAGATCAAGAACAAAGAAAAACGGATTTGGATCGGGGAAAGACGAAGGTTATCAAATAGCTGATCTTCACGTGATGTCCGTCGATCATCGAGGTAAGTTCTTAAGCAAATGTATGTTAAAGAATTAATTATGAGTATAGAGTATGATAATTTGGAAATTTAAAGTACTAAAATATGTGTTGGCCGAATATGGGGTATAATATCGTATTGAATTTATTTTTGTTAAATATGATGTGAATGAGTATGTTCGGTTGAATATGTGAAAGTAATATGTTGTATATGTGATGGTTGTGATCTTAGTACTAAGTAAATTGTGTTGAAATGTTGAAATGTTGAAATTTGGGCTTCAAGCCCAGCGAGCCTAATGCCGGTGATTTAATTCGGGCTTCGAGCCTAGCGGTGCCATGTCTTGGTGATCTATTTCAGCTTGATGCATGAGCGAGCCTTGTGTCGGTGAATGTATCGGGCTTAATGCCTCAGCGAGGCTAAAATGCGGTGATGTATTATGAGTAGAGAATTCATGAATCATTTACGAGGTGGAATTTAATTACTTCAATAAACAAAATGCTCGGGTAAGTATAAATATTTATAGATGCAAGGAACGAGGTAAGTTATTATCTTTCCTTCCGAATTAGATAAGTGGTGAAATGGTCAAGGTTGTCAGAATCTAATTTATATGATATGAGCAATTGATCTATTCATTTATGAGTATGATATGTATATTGAAATATAAGCTTGGTAATATCTTGAGATTCGGTCATTTGTGCAAATGTCAAAGGTGAAAATCATCAAAGATGCTTACATATTTGTATGTCTAATTGCATGTGATTGGGATATATTTTACACTTATTAGTTAAGGAATCTGCGAATGTTTAAGGCTTTTAAGTGCTTTGGAGAGTTGTATGCCTTTGATAAGAAAATAATGGATGCTAAGTTAAAGAGATGGCAATTCGGCTATAATGAAACTATGGGTTAAATTATTGTATTTAATGTCATAGAAAAATTGATATATATATATATATATGTTTATTATGTTCGAATGCTTAATTACTGAATTGTAAATGCTTAAGACTTGCTAAGCTAGTGAGCTTACTTGTGTGATATGTTTTCCTTTGTTTTATAGATTTCGTTTCAAGCTACGGGCTCAAAGGATCGCCGAAGAATCATCCACACTATCAACTCCTTTTGGTACTTATATATGTGGTTTTTGAATAAAAAGGCATGTATAGGTTAGACTAAGTTGTTAAATCAATGAACATTGGTTTTGTTTATAAGCATAACTTAGCCTTGCGAAAAGGCTTATTCCTTTTGATTAATTTTAGTTATTGTGCTCTTTGATATATTAGTTGGATATATGTATGAATGGTTGAATGCTTGATGTGTTCAAGTGCTTGGCAAACTTATTCTTGGCTTGTTATATGCTAATCTAGGTCGGTGTATGATACATAGAGAGTATGTTTTTGATTTAAAATGATTTCATGTTCTTTAAGTCCTATATGTTTATAAATGGATATTAAGTTTGGTCATATGTATTATAGTCATATGAACATGGCTTTTATTTTGTGTTATAATGAGGATATATATATGATTTTCTTTTTAATGGTTAGATGATGCGTATGGTTATGTCATTGTGATGCAAAAGTAGTAAGGATTTGCTTACTTTATATTCGCCATGGTTTAGGTGTTTGTAATAGATACAATTTGGTCTTATGAGTAATGACACCATAGGTTGATATTAATGTCTTATTCATATGAAATTAGTCAAGGGATATAAGGATGATATGTTTGTTATGTTTATGATTGGTATTCAAGTATGTTTAATGAGGTTTTAATCTCACTTTGGTAAAAATGTGCAATAACATTTGAAATTGGTAAATGTGGAACTTTTGGTTTAGATTTATATATAGGAAATTTGTATGATTAAATTTGGTTAGAAATAATGAAGGTAACCGAATAGGTAGTTATTTATTAGTTCAATGTACGAATTTTAACTATTCTATTTGGTCATTCGAATTATGTGTATTTGTATTTGTTACTTATGTTCAAAATGCTTAAAATGATTATAGACTATATGATAATCTGGCAATGAAATAAAATGGTATATGTATGATGATTTGTTTTTAAAGCAATTGAAATTTGTATGTTAAGAACTGTTCTTTTTGATCACAAATGTAATATATGATCATATTGGTATGCGATGTATGTACCATATAAACATCTTAGATTCATTTATATGCATGCAAATGGATTCATGTGAACTTTGAGTTGAGTGATTATTTGATTTAATCTGAATTTTTGGTATGAATTATTAGTTGGATATTGAGAAGTTGAGTATGCGATTTTGGGATATGATAAATGTATGAATTGCTATAAATGCCTACGATGATCTGAGTCTAGTTCAGTAATGCCTCATAAATCTAGTCCGGCGACGGATACGGGTTAGGGGTGTTACATTTTGTCGGTATCAGAGCTTACGGTTTAGTCGATTCTAGGACTACCGTAGCGCGTGAGAGTCTAGCTATACATGCCTTATTTGTATTTACGATAGTGTGGTGACTTCTGACATTTTTAACTGTGTTTTATATAGTAAATGGATTCCGATCCTGACAGAGCCATAGCAAATGATGTAGAGAGTGTAGTGCCTGATCGTGCACGCGGATCAGTGCCAGTAGACTCTCGACCAGTTACGGGTAGCCATGAGGGGGAGGCTAAACAAGCCTTCTACCAGATGATGAATGAATGGTTTACCCAGTTTGTTCAGAATAACCCGGCTGTACAACAACCTCCACCCCCAATTAACCCAACTCTGGTACCTTCAGCACCTTCGATGATAGACCTGATGAGATCTAGTAGGCCTCCCGTTGATAAAATCAGGAAATATGGGGCCGAAGAATTCAAAGCCAATGATGATGATGACGCAGAGCGAGCCGAGATGTGGCTTCATAACACTATTTGGGTACTTGATGAGCTATCCTGTACTCCAGATGAATGCCTGAAGTGTGCTATATCTCTACTTCGGGACACTGCATATCACTGGTGGAATACACTAGTATCAGTGGTTCTGAAAGAAAAAGTGACTTGGGACTTCTTTCGATCGAGTTTCAGAAGAAATATATCGATCAGAGATTCATCGACCGTAAAACGAAAAGAATTTCTAGAATTAAAACAGGGTCGTATGACTGTGACGGAATATGAGCAGAAGTTTGTCAGATTGAGCCGTTATGCCCGAGAGTGTATATCAACTGAAGCCATTATGTACAAAAGATTTGAAGACGGTCTGAATGAAGACATAAAGTTTCTTGTTGGCATTCTTGAAATCAAAGAGTTCATGGTACTAGTCGAGCGAGCTTGCAAAGCTGAAGAGCTCGAAAAAGAGAAAAGAAAGGCTGAAATAGAAGCTAGAGACACTCGTAAAAGATCATCGAGTAAGATTTTCCATTCGATTGCCTAAGAAGTTCGTAGAGATGACTTCACCGACATAAAGCTACTTCGCACCGCCTAGACGAGATCGACCTTGGTGAGTTCTTGAGCCACTCGATGGCTAGTGTTGGTAATGTTCAAACAGATCGGGCTTAGTGCAAGCATTGTGGGAAATGGCATTCGGGAGTTGTAGATTCCGTGATCGACCCGCTTTAAATGTGGATCGTCGGACCATTTCATTCGAGATTGCCCGATGATAGCCGAGCAAAATACGGGTCAGAACACTAAACCGAGCAGCGTGCCAGGACGGGGCAGACCACCTAGACATTCAGGCAATGTAGGTGGCAGTCAGAGAGGGATGAAGGACACTGCAGTTCGATCAGAGGCTCGAGCTCCAGCTAGAGCTTATGCTATACGAGCCAGAGAGGATGCTTCTTCCCCAGATGTCATTACTGGTACTTTCACACTTTATGATATTACTGTGATTGCATTGATTGACCCTGGTTCGACTCATTCATATGTGTGTGAAACTCTAGTATCCAATAAGACTCTGCCAGTTGAGTCTACTGAGTTTGTGATCTGTGTGTCCAACCCTTTGGGTAGATGTGTTCTCGTAGATAAAGTGTGTAAAAGTTGCCCGTTGATGATTCGGGATTCCTACTTTCCAGCTGATTTAATGTTGTTGCCTTTTGACGAGTTCGATATAATTTTGGGAATGGACGGGTTAACTTTGCATGATGCAGTGGTGAATTGTAAAAGAAAGATTATTGATTTGAGATGTCAGAACGGTGAGATCATCCGGGTTGAATCTAATGATCTGAGTGGGTTACCGGCAGTGATATCCTCGATGCTTGCTCGAAAGTATGTGAGAAAAGGTTGTGAGGCTTACTTGGCCTATGTGTTGGATAATAAAGTGTCTGAAAAGCAGATTGAATCCGTACCAGTTGTATGTGAATACCCAGATGTGTTTCCTGAAGAATTATCGGGTTTACCACCAGTACGAGAGATTGAGTTTAGCATTGAATTAGTACCAGAGACGACTCCGATTTTGATGGCTCCGTATCGGATGGCACCTACTGAGTTGAAAGAGTTGAAAGCACAGTTACAAGAGTTGACAGATAGGGGCTTTGCACGACCGAGTTTCTCTCATTGGGGTGCACCGGTTCTATTTGTGAAAAAGAAGGATGGAACGATGCGAATGTGTATTGATTATCGACTGCTGAATAAAGTGACAATAAAGAATAAATACCCGTTACCTCGAATTGATGATTTATTCGACCAGTTAAAAGGGGCTTCAGTGTTCTCAAAGATAGATATGAGATCAGGTTATTATCAGTTGCGATTCAGAGATTCAGATGTGCCAAAGACTGCATTCTGAACGAGGTACGGACATTTTGAGTTCCTAGTCATGCCTTTTGGACTTACTAATGCACCTGCTATTTTTATGGATTTGATGAATCAAGTTTTCAGACAGTATTTGGATCGGTTTGTGGTAGTATTTATAGATGATATCCTGATCTACTCCAGAGATGAAACTGAGCATGCCGAGCATTTGAGATTGGTGCTACAAACTTTGCGAGATCAACAGTTGTATGCAAAGTTTAGTAAGTGTGAATTCTGGATGAATGAAGTCAGTTTCCTGGGTCATGTTATTTCAGTGTCAGGTATTCGGGTTGATCCGAACAAAATATCAGCTATACTTGATTGGAAGCCACCAAAGAATGTTTCCAAAATTCGAAGCTTTTTGGGACTTACGGGACACTACAGATGATTTGTCAAAGGTTTTTCCATGATAGCTACACCTTTGACAAAGCTACTACAGAAAGATGTCAAGTTCGAGTGGTCGGAAAAGTGTCAGAAAAGTTTCGATCAGTTGAAAGCCCTTTTGACTGAAGCTCCAATGTTAGCTCAGCCTGAATCGGGTAAAGAATTTATTATTTATTGTGATGCTTCTTTGAATGGTTTGGGCTACGTTTTGATGCAGGAAGGCAAAGTCATAGCCTACGCTTCAAGACAATTGAAGCCTCATGAAAGAAATTATCCGACTCACGATCTGGAATTAGCAGCTATCGTTTTCGCATTGAAAATTTGGCGTCATTACTTATTCGGTGAGAAATGTCATGTTTACTCGGATCACAAAAGTCTGAAGTATTTGATGACTCAGAAAGATCTGAACTTGAGACAACGCAGATGGTTAGAGCTATTGAAAGACTATGAATTGGTGATTGACTACCATTCGGGGAAAGCTAACGTTGTCGCTGATGCATTGAGTAGAAAATCGTTTTTTGCTCTTCGTGCGTTGAATGCACATATGGTTATATCTGGTGATGGTTCGATCATAGCCGAGTTAAAAGCAAGACCGATGTTTATTCAACAAATTGGTGATGCACAAAGAATTGATATAGACTTGATTGCTAAACGAGCTCAGTGTGAAAATGATGCAGAGTCGAGTTTCAAATTGATGCAAATGATTGTTTGAACTTCAAAGGCCGAATATGTGTCCCGAAGAATGTGGATTTGATTCAGATGATTTTGAGCGAGGCTCATAATAGTCGGTTATCGATACATCCGGGTAGCACAAAAATGTATAATGATTTGAAACAGTTCTATTGGTGGCCCGGCATGAAACGGGATGTATCTGAATTTGTTTCAAAGTGTTTAATATGTCAGCAAGTAAAAGCAGAGCATCAACTGCCTTCTGGGTTACTTCAACCGATCATGATACCTGAATGGAAATAGGATAGAATCGCTATGGATTTTATATCCGGTTTGCCTACGTCACCGAGCAAGAAAGACGCAGTCTGGGTTATAGTGGATAGACTGACCAAATCAGCTCTTTTTGTGCCGGTTCGTACGGATTATTCGCTCGATAAACTTGCTGAGTTGTATGTATCTCAAATTGTGAGATTACATGGTGTGCCGAGTTCCATTGTTTCAAACAGAGACCTGAGATTCACATCGCGGTTTTGGAAGAAGCTACAAGATGCTTTAGGTACTAAACTCCACTTTATCACAGCCTTTCATCCGCAGACAGATAGTCAGTCTGAGCGAACCATTCAGATACTTGAGGACATGTTGAGATGTTGCGTCCTTGAGTTTGAAGGTACGTGGGAAAGATACTTACCTTTGATTGAATTTGCTTATAATAACAGTTTTCAATCGAGTATCAAAATGGCACCTTACGAAGCTCTTTATGGCCGCAAATGTAAATAAGCGTTGTATTGGACTGAGCTTAGTGAAATCAAGATACACGGGGTTGATTTGATTAAAGAGACTGAACATAAAGTGGCTATAATCAGAGATAGTTTGAAAGCTGCCTCGGATCGTCAAAAGTCCTATGCTGATTTGAAACGCAAAGGCATTGAGTTTCAGGTCGGAGATCGGGTATTCTTGAAAGTTTCTCCGTGGAAGAAAGTACTCCGATTTGGTCAGAAAGGCAAACTAAGTCCGAGGTTCATCGGATCGTACGATATCATCGAACGTATTGGGCCTGTTGCTTATAGATTGAAGTTGCCCTCTGAATTGGAAAAGATACACAACGTATTTCACGTTTCGATGCTTCGTAGATATAGATCAGATCCGTCACATGTGATCACTCCGTCTGAGATTGAAATCTGATCCGATATGACATATGAGGAAGAACCGATCTGCATTTTAGCTTGGGAAATGAAAAGGTTGAGAAACAAGAGTATTCCATTAGTGAAAGTACTATGGAATAGGCACGGAGTTGAAGAGGCTATGTGGGAGCCTGAGGATTCAATGAGGCAACAATATCCGACTTTATTCAACGGTAAGATTTTCGGGGACGAAAATCCCTAAAGGGGGGAGAGTTGTAACAGACCGAATTTGACCCTAATCGGAACGGTGGTTTCGGGACCACGAATCTGAGCCCGAGAAATTTTTAAATATTATATTTTGTGTTTATTATATGTGAATTAATGTGTGTGAGTTTCGTAGAAAAATTTAATTGTTTATGTGTTTAATTTAGAAAAAGGACTTAATCGCGTAAAAGGTAAAAGTCCCAAACTATAGTGAAAATGCACTAAATTGATTGTGGCTTTCTAATTTGGAGTATTAAAATGGAAATTAACCCATTTTATGAGTTAGTGGGCGGCAAAGGTCAAGTATGACCTTATGTTATAAGTTGTTAATATTATTAATTAAAGGATAAATAAGTAAATTAGTAAATACCATAATATATGTTAATTAAAAACATGAATTAAAGGTTGTCTTCGTCCTTTGGCTACCGAAATAAGAAAAGAAAAGCTTGGTTTAAAAGCTTAAGCATTCGGTCATGGTGTTGGCTTGAATTAAAGGTTAGTTTTTAATCAGTTTTCGATAATTTTTACGTTTTTGAGATCGTTGCTTCGAACAATAGCTGATCCATGTTAGAATTTTTAAATTTGAACATGTTTGATATTCGGCCATGGCTAAATGTTTATGTTTTATGATGTTTGATGGAAAAATATTAAAGTTATGTTAGAAATCTACAAGTTTTGAAATGGAAATTTTAGTAAATTTGAATGTTTTGGGCTAAATTGCAAAAATGAATTTTTGAGGGGGCTAAAATGCAAAATAAATGAAAGAAATGGATTAGTATGGTCCTTGTGAACATTCGGCCCTAAGGTGTTGTAGTGAAATTTTGTATATTTTGTGTTTTGTGCAAATAGGACTAAATTGTAAAAAAATGTGAAACCCTAGGGGTAAAATGGTAATTTGCCCATTTATGTGTTTTGGGACTAAATTGAGATGAAATGTACTTGAATGAGCTGAATTTTAATGTGTTTAGATCAAGAACAAAGAAAAATGAATTTGGATTGGGGAAAGACGAATGTTATCGAATAGCCGGTCTACGCGGTCCGTCGATGGTTGAGGTAAGTTCTTAAGCAAATGTATGTTAAAGAATTAATTATGAGTATAGTGTATGATAATTTGGAAATTTAAAGTACTGAAATATGTGTTGGCCGAATATGGGGTATAATATCGTATTGAATTTATTTTTGTTAAATATGATGTGAATGAGTATGTTCGGTTGAATATGTGAAAGTAATATGTTGTATATGTGATGGTTGTGATCTTAGTACTAAGTAAATTGTGTTGAAATGTTGAAATGTTGAAATTTGGGCTTCAAGCCCAGCAGTGCCTAATGCCGGTGATTTAATTCGGGCTTGAGCCTAGCGGGCCTTATGCCTGATCTATTTGAGCTTGATGCCAGCGTGCCTTGTGCCTAGGTGAATGTATCAGCTTAATGCTCAGCGTGCTAAATGTCGGTGATGTATTATAAGTAGAGAATTCATGAATCATTTACGAGGTGGAATGTAATTACTTCAATAAACAAAATGCTCGGGTAAGTATAAATATTTATAGATGCAAGGAACGAGGTAAGTTATTATCTTTCCTTCCGAATTAGATAAGTGGTGAAATGGTCAAGGTTTTCAGTAATGAATTTATATGATATGAGCAATTGATCTATTCATTTATGAGTATGATATGTATATTGAAATATAAGCTTGGTAATATCTTGAGATTCGGTCATTTGTGCAAATGTCAAAGGTGAAAATCATCAAAGATGCTTACATATTTGTGTGTCTAATTGCATGTGATTGGGATATATTTTACACTTATTAGTTAAGGAATATGCAAATGTTTAAGGCTTTTAAGTGCTTTGGAGAGTTGTATGCCTTTGATAAGAAAATAATGGATGCTAAGGTAAAGAGATGGCAATTCGGCTATAATGGAACTATGGGTTAAATTATTGTATTTAATGTCATAGACAAATTGATATATATATATATATATATATGTTTATTATGTTCGAATGCTTAATTACTGAATCATAAATGCTTAAGACTTACTAAGCTAGTGAGCTTACTTGTGTGATATGTTTTCCTTTGTTTTATAGATTTCGTTCAAGCTACGGGCTCAAAGGATCGTCAGAAGAATCATCCACACTATCAACTCCTTTTTGGTACTTTTATATGTGGTTTTTGAATAAAAAAGGCATGTATAGGTTAGACTAAGTTGTTAAATCAATGAACTTTGGTTTTGTTTATAAGCATAACTTAGCCTTGCGAAAAAGGCTTATTCCTTTTGATTAATTTTAGTTATTGTGCTCTTTGATATATTAGTTGGATATATGTATGAATGGTTGAATGCTTGATGTGTTCGGTGCTTGGCAAACTTATTCTTGGCTTGTTATATGCTAATCTAGGTCGGTGTATGATACATAGAGAGTATGTTTGCGGTTAAAATGATTTCATGTTCTTTAAGTCCTATATGTTTATAAATGGATATTAAGTTTGGTCATATGTATTATAGTCATATGAACATGGCTTTTATTTTGTGTTATAATGAGGATATATATATTATTTTCTTTTTAATGGTTAGATGATGCGTATGGTTATGTCATTGTGATGTAAAAGTAGTAAGGATTTGCTTACTTTATATTCGGCCATGGTTTAGGTGTTTGTAATAGATACAATTTGGTCTTGCGAGTAATGACACCATAGGTTGATATTAATGTCTTATTCATATGAAATTAGTCAAGGGATATAAGGATGATATGTTTGTTATGTTTATGATTGGTATTCAAGTATGTTTAATGAGGTTTTAATCTCACTTTGGTAAAAGTGTGCAATAACATTTGAAATTGGTAAATGTGGAACTTTTGGTTTAGATTTATATATAGGAAATTTGTATGATTAAATTTGGTTAGAAATAATGAAGGTAACCGAATAGGTAGTTATTTATTAGTTCAATGTACGAATTTTAACTATTCTATTTGGTCTTTCAAAATATGCGTATTTTATTTGTTACTTATGTTCAAAATGCTTAAAATGATTATAGACTATATGATAATCTGGTAATGAAATAAAATGGTATATGTATGATGATTTGTTTTTAAAGCAAACGGAATTAGTATGTTAAGAACTGTTCTTTTTGATCACAAATGTAATATATGATCATATAGGTATGCGATGTATGTACCGTATAAACATCTTAGATTCATTTATATGCATGCAAATGAATTCATGTGAACTTTGAGTTGAGTGATTATTTGATTTAATCTGATTTTTTGGTATGAATTATTAGTTGGATATTGAGAAGTTGAGTATGCGATTTTGGGATCTGATAAATGTATGAATTGTTATAAATGCCTACGATGATCTGAGTCTAGTTCGGTAATGCCTCATAACTCTACTCCGGTGACGGATACGGGTTAGGGGTGTTACAGGGCTTGCAAAGCCAACGAGTTGGTTAAAGAGAAAAGTAAAGCTGGAATGGAGTCTCGTGACTCAAGAAAGAGACAACTGAACAGGCCATTTCAATCCTCATCCAAGAAGTCAAGAGATTTCACTACTCGATCAGGTACTTCAACTGGGTTTCCAAGTAGAAGTAAAGGCAAACAGTACTCGGGGTCTAAAGCCCAAACCACTTCAGTTGCTAGTGTTGGGAACGCTCGACCAAATAGACCGGAATGTCCACAGTGTGGAAGACGTCACCCCGGTGAGTGCCGAGCACATGAGAGAGCCTATTTTAAGTGTGGTTCCCAAGATCATTTTATTAGAGAATGCCCTGAGATGGTTGAAAAAGAGAAAATTCAGAGTACCAGATCGGGAAGCACTACTAGAGGGAGACAATAGAGAAACCCAGGAAGTGGAACGAGTAGTAAGAGTACACCCAGAGAGCAGGCTGCAAGATCTGAGGGTAGAGCGCCTGCGATGACTTATGCCATTCGTGCTCGCGAAGAGGCGTCATCCCCTGATGTAATTACGGGTACATTTTCTCTCCATGATACTAATGTTGTTTCTTTAATTGATCCGGGATCTACCCACTCATATATTTGCATGAAATTAGTATCTAGTATGAGCATGCCTGTAGAGTCTACAGAGTTTGTGATAAAAGTGTCCAATCCTTTAAGCAGAAGTGTATTAGTTGATAAGGTATGCAAATATTGCCCATTGATGATTAGAGGTCATTATTTTAAGGCAAATCTCATGCTATTGCCAGTTGATGAATTTGATATAATTCCTGGTATGGACTTGTTAATCGCTCATGATGTGACAGTAAATTGTGGAAAGAAATACATTGAATTGAGATGTGAAAACGGGGACACTCTTTATATTGAATCAGATGAATAGGACAGGCCGCCTGTAGTGGTCTCTTATATGTCTGCCCAGAAATATGTAAGAAAGGGATACGAAGCATATCTTGCCTTTGTGATGAATGCTAAAGAAACTGAGTTATGAATTGAATCAGTGCCGATAGTATGCGAGTATCCAGATGTATTCCCAGAAGAATTGCCAGGGTTGCCTCCGGTTAGAGAAATCAAATTTGGCATTGAATTAGTCCCTGGTACTGCACCTATATTGATTGCTCCATACAGAATGGCTCCAACTGAGTTAAAAGAATTGAAGGCACAGTTACAAGAGTTAACGAACAAAGGCTTTGCACGACCGAGTTATTCCCTGTGGGGTGCTCCAATATTATTTATGATGTATCCTTGAATTGATTGGGCTGTGTGCTTATGCAAGAGGGCAAGGTTATAGCAAATGCCTCTAGATAGTTAAAGCCGCATGAAAGGAATTACCCGACACATGACTTAGAGTTGGCTGCCATTGTGTTTGCATTGAAGATATGGAGACACCATTTGTATGGTGAAAAATGTCGGATATTCACTGATCATAAAAGCCTAAAGTACTTGATGACTCAAAAGGAATTGAACTTAAGGCAACAAAGATGGTTAGAGTTGATAAAGGATTATGAACTAGTGATTGACTACCACCCGGGAAGGGCAAACATAGTCGCCGACGCTTTGAGTAGGAAATCTTTGTTTGCATTGAGAGCCATGAATACACGGATGACTTGGTCAGATCATGGTTCTATCCTAGTTGAATTGAGAGCTAGACCGATGTTTCTCCAAGAGATTTGTGAAGCTCAGAAAGGTGATAGCGACTTGCAAGCCAAAAGAGTTCAGTGCGAGTCAGGTGTTGAGTTCGACTTTCGGATTAATTCTAATGGGGATTTTTGATGTTCAGAGATAGAGTCTGTGTACCGAGGAATGATGAGCTTATTCAAAAGATTTTACACGAGGCACATAACGGATGTCTATCTGTACATCTAGGTAGTACAAAAATGAATAATGATTTGAAGAAATGGTATTGGTGGCTGAGTATGAAGAAAGATAGTTTTGAGTTTGTATCAAGATGCTTGATTTGTCAACAAGTGAAAGTTGAACACCAAGTACCTTCGGGTTTACTTCAACCTATTATGGTTCCTGAGTGGAAATGGGACCGTATTATTATGGATTTTGTGACGGGTTTGCCGTTGACACCGAGTAAGAAAGATGCTGTATGGGTTGTAGTCGATAGACTTACGAAGTCAGCCCATTTCATACCAGTACGTGTTGATTATTCGCTTGATAAGTTGGAAAACTTGTATGTTTCATAGATTGTAAGGCTTCATGGAGTACCTTTGTCGATTATATAGGACAGAGATTCGAGATTCACATCCCGATTTTGGAAAAAAATGCAAGAAGCTTTGGGCCAAAACTGAGTTTTAGGACGGCATTTCACCCCACAAACCGATTTGATCGAGAGAGATTATCTGAGATACTTGAGGATATGCTTCGGTGTTGTGTTCTTGAGTTTCAGGGCAGCTGGGAAAAGTATTTACCGTTGGTAGAGTTTGGATACAATAACAGTTTTTAGTCGAGCTTGAAAATGGCGCCTTATGAGGCTTTGTATGAGCATAAGTGCCGAACGCCTTTGTATTGGACTGAACTCAAGGAAAATCAGATTCACGGGGTCGATTTGGTTAGAGAAACCGAAGAGAAGGTAAAAAAAATCCGTGATTATTTAAAAGCTGCTTCTGATAGACAAAAATCCTACTCAGACTTGAAACGAAAAGAGATTAAGTTTCAAGTTGGTGATAAGGTATTTTTAAAAGTATCACCATGGAAGAAAGTTCTCAGATTTGGCCAGAAAGGCAAATTGAGTCCGCGTTTTATCGGACCATATGAGATTACCGAGAGGGTAGGGCTGGTAGCTTATCGATTGGCTTTTTTCATCTGAGTTGGAAAAGATATATGATGTGTTCCACGTGTCTATGTCGCGATGTTACCGATCAGATCTTTCGCATGTGATTACACCGACAGAGGTTGAAATTCAACCCGACATGACATATGGCGAAGAACCGGTTAAGATTCTAGTACGAGAAGTTAAATAGCTAAGGAATAAAAGTATAGCTCTCGTGAAAGTATTATGGAAAAGACATGGGCTAGAAGAGGCTACATGGGAGCCCGAGGAGGCTATGAGAAATCAGTACCCAAACCTTTTTACCGGTAATATTTTTGGGGACGAAAATCCCTAAGGGAGGAGAATTGTAACAACCCGAATTAGGGCCTAGTCAGAATAGTGGTTGCAAGACCACAAATCTGAAGAAGAAATATGTGTTTTATGATTTTTATGAGGCTTATGATGTGGTTTCATGATTGTGTGAAAATTTCATGAAGAAATTTTATTTATTAGTGATCAATTTGTCCATTAGGACTAAATTGCAAAGATTAGGAAATATGAGATTCTAGAAGATTTGAGTATAAAATAGAATTATAAAAATTACTAGAGGTCCTTATTTAGCAATTAGACCATTAAATGTCAAGATGGACATGGGAAGGAAAATTCTCAAGAAAGGGCCTTAAGGGCATTTTAGTCATTTGGTTAATTAATGAATTAAAAAGGGAACAATAAGTCAAAATCTTGTCCATCTTCTTCCTCTAAGTGCCGAAATTTTCAAGGAGACATAGCTAGGGTTTTTCAACTTCCAAGCTTGATAGTAAGTACATCCTAGCCTCGTTTTTAATGTTCTTCGTATTATTGAGATCCTCGTAGCTCGATTTAGCTATTTCTAGCTATATTTTGAGCTGAGGTTTATGTTAAAAAATTTACCCATGTATGACATGCATGTATTGTGATGTTTTAAGGAAGAATTTGAAAGTTTGATGTGTGATAAACATCTTTTTCTAAGTAATTTTCATGAAAAATGCATAAAAGGACCAAATTGTAAAAGTTATAAAAATGGTCATACATGAGTGAAATAGTGGAAATTGGGGGTTGTTGTAGTTAAGAAAATAATTCGGCTAGGCTTAAAATACAAGAAAGTTGAATAAAAATCATTTTACGAGCCTAGGGGTAAAAGTGTAATTATCTAAAAGTTGAGGGGCAAAATCATAATTTTTCCAAAGCATGATTCATGAGTCAATTTAGTCAATGTGAGTATTAACCAAGTGAAATTGTTATTATAGATCAAGAAACACGAAGCCCGGATCGAAACCGAGGCAAGAACAAAGTGATTGACTAAATCGAACATCTACACACATTTTGAGTACCGAGGTAAGTTTGTGTGAAATTAAAGTTTCATAGTGTTTGTATATTTTAAATTGCTTGATCTTATAATAATGAATACCATTTCATGAAAATCAACTAATGAAACCTCGATGAGAAAATGATGAGAATATATTAAGTTGAAGTCCCGGTTGAAGATTCAGAATAACAAGGATACCTATGTCACGACATGAGATAAGGAAGGTCCCGTATAAGACCATGTCTGGGACATATCATCGGCACCGAATGTAGGTCCCGTATAAGACCATGTCTGGGACATGGCATCGACACCGAATAAGGAAGGTCCCGTGTAAGACCATGTCTGGTACATGGCCTCGACACCAAAGGAAGATCTCGTATAAGACCATGTCTGGGACATGGCATTGACATCTATGTACTGTAACACCCCCAGACCTGGCCCAGACGTTATGTCACATCAAAGGCATAACTCAAAACGATTTTACTAAGTAAAAATTCAAGACCCAAAAGCCCAAAATCCTTGAGTCTTGTTAAGTAATGATAAAAGCCCATTTTATTATTTTAAGTATTTTGGAAACCAAGTTTAAACATAAGAAATTTACTCAGGTTTAATAATTAAGTAAACAGTTGAAACAACAAAACCCAAAATCTAAAGTCAAATCGGAGTACAAGGCCTTATTACATCCAACGAAAATAAAGTAATTAAAATCATGTCTTTTAAGACAAATAAATAAAACTTCTAAGTATCTTGTAGTGTGGCCGTCTCGAAGTCCTCTCCCACGTCGAGCCCGTTCATCGAGGATCGCTGGAACATTTAATAAAAGGGGTGAGTTTGAAAACTTCAGTGTATACGACCCTTGGTAATCCAATCAACATACAATTATCACATTGGGCCTAAGCCCTATCAAAAACGGTGGTCTTGGGCCTTAGCCCATAACGACCTCATATCACATCAGTATCACATGAATGCAATGCACCCATCCCAAATCCAACCCTGCACACCATTTCCCTTCAAACCCTACACACCTGTGGGGATATAAATATCAGCCCACCCATCCCTACACACCAAAGGTAGCACCAGCAGCGGCACTACTCAAACGTTGCAGCAAAGCTGCTATAGTGGGCTAAAAGCCACCGGTGGATCCACGGTCGTCAAGCGACTATGCGATCTTCAAATCTTCCTCTGTACCATCAAAACCCACCCAAGTGCAACATATACTCCATGAATGCAACATACATATTTCCACCCATTCGACACTTAGGGGTATTTTTGTCATTTCACTACCCAGGGGTATTTCCGTAAATCTACTCTACAGGGGTATTTAGGTGATTTTGCAAAACGGAGGTATTTTGGAAATTTTTTAAATCAGGGATGTTTTGGTAATTCTTCAAATCAAGGGTATTATGGTAATTTCATAATTCGGGGGTATTTTAGTAATTTTGCAAATCTAAGGATATTTTGGTAATTTTCAAGCTAAGGGTATTTCAGTAATTTTCAAATCAGGGTATTTTAGTAATTTTACAAATCTAAGGGTATTTTGGTCCCTCTCGGGTTTTAGTTATGAACTTTGGCCCATTAACAAGTCCTTGCGGCTAAAGTGAACAGACACTATGCACCAGGTACGATTCCAGAGAAGAAGAGGTGGGCCACTAGGATCGCTTAAATACCAAGCTCTCCCTAGATCCAATCCTAGACATGCACATGCCCGTTGCCACACTCTAACCCAGAGACTTGTCCACGGACATTTTTAATTATTAGATTAAGTCTTATGCGGATTAAGAGTTGTTCAGAACTAGGCCTAAAGTCTATTAAACCCTAGCATACTTTTCTACGTCGCCATGCAGCCCATCAAGCCCAAATCACATCCTTACGGCCCATTAGGCTCAAATCTCATCCATATGGCCTATTAGACCCAAAACAATTCCAAATCATGTAACATGCATGACTAACTCAATACGTATGACCAAACCAAACAATTTCATCAAACTTAGCCTCAGGGCCCACCGGGCCCCTTTAGCCACTTTCAGCTTTTCGGCTTTCCGGCATTGCCGATATCGTGTGTGCAGTGTTTGTACACACCTGGTTACTGCGACGTCTTACACTATCCTTGGTCTTGAACCTACAACCAACCAACCTTCAATCAATCACCCATACTTAAACAAAATATCTACCAAAAGCCGAAACCTTACCGTAACCTTACCGTATGCCACCGGGTTCTAATAGCCCTTCCTTAGCTACTAATCAGGAGTATCCCCTAGATTTGCACTCACACACACACCATCAAGATTTGAGTGACTCATAATCCACACAAGTCACCCCTATAGATCAAACTCACATTCGTCCATTCACTTAAACCATAATCGAGTTGAGTACACTTACCCTTGCTAATGATCCTACCACGCTTGCGATCTTTGAACCTTATCCTTGTTATCACAGAGTTAACAACAGGACAGTTAGATAGCCTTTCGGCTTTTAGCAAAACGCACTAAAGGAGATTGAATAAGTACTTACCGAATCCAACCTTTGATCCTGCGGCCTAGATAGCTACTGAATGAGATCCGGCTTTTAAACTTGACTAAGAGTAGATAACAACAACATATTTGTGATAGAGGAAAAACAACAAGGAATCGGCAAAAAGATAGAGCTATTCGATTATAAGGGAGTATTCGGCTTTCAGAGAAATAAGAAGAACGAAACACCAATAGGGATTTTGGCAAAAAGGAATGATGGTTTTTCGGCAATGGAAGAAATAGAATGAGGGGGAGAAAAGAAAAGATCAAATGTGCTTGCGTGAGGGTAACTACAGGATATTCGGTCAAGAAAAGAAAGACTGACCTATTTGCAAAACTCTCCAAATACCGAAAGCCACAATGAAAATGTAACATCTCGATTTAGGGCCTATTCGAAATATTGGTGCGAGACCACAAATCCGAGGCATAAGTATGAGTTTTTGAGGTCTATGCCATGTGTGCATGCTAGTGTGAAAGTTTCATGAAGCAATTTTGTTAAATTGCGGTTGAACTGTCCAAAAGGACTAAATTGCAAAAGTTGCAAAATGTGAGATTCTAGAAGCTATTTGTGTGAAATTGCTTTAGAATATCAATTAGAAGTCCTTAATGAGTAATTTTCACAATTTCTATTTTTTGGACAAATTTGGGCATGGATGAGTTAAATTAGGAAGTTTGTCAAAAAGGGTATTTTGGTCATTTGACAATTAAATGATTAAAATAGGAGAAAAGATGACAAAATTCATTCATCTTCTTCTCCAAGGTTGTCGAAAATTTCAGAGAAGCCATTGTTAGGGCTCTTCAACTTTTCAAGCTATCTAGTAAGTGTATTCTAGCCCGTTTTTCATATTCTTCGTATTTTTGAAGTCCTAGTTGCATGAGTAAGCTATTTTTAGCTATATGATGAGCTAAAATGGATGTTAAAAAATGTACCCATGTATGACATGCATGTATTTTGATGTTTTATTGAAGAATATGAAAGCTTGATGTTGTAGAAACATCTTTTACTAAGTGAATTCCATGAAAAATGCATGTAGGGACTAGTTTGTGAAAGTCTTGAGTTTGGTCATACATGTAAGAATTAGTGTGAATTGATGATAGCTTTAGTTGAGTAAGTGATTCGGCTAAGCATGAAAGGCTAGAAAGTTGAATAAAAATCACTTTATGGGCCTTGGGGCAAAAGTGTAAATATGAGAAAGATTAGGGGCAAAATGGAGATTTTGCTAAAGTATGAGATAAAGGTCAATTTAGTAAATGTGTGTATTGAATGTGTTGAATTGTCATTACAGATCAAGAAAGACGAAGCCCGGATCGAAATCGAGGCAAGTGCAAGGTCGTGAACTAAATTGCACATCTCCATACTTTTTGAGCACCGGGGTAAGTTTACGTATAAACAATGCATTATGCGTATACTCTGTAAATGCTAGCTAGATTATAGCATGGTTGAGAACCTATATGGTTCATGTGGAATGAATGAGTTAGTTATAGTGAACGAATGAATGAATGAACTACAAAGTAGATATGTGAATGTGTAATGATAATGCTTGATGGTAAGCTAAGTGCGATGCTACCCCAATACTTAGCAACGATGAGCTGGGCTATGTTCGTTGCTATCGCTAAGTATATTGTTTACTGGGCTAAGTGCGAGATCTCTATGATTACCTTATTGGTAGGCTAAGTGCGATACCACCTAATTGTATCGATTGTGGCAGGCTAAGTGCGAAACCACCGAGAGAGTAGCTGTGTGGATGTATTAGTGAGTAGTGTAGATGTGTGGATTTGTTATTGTGAAATAATGATGTGTTGTATATTGTGTAAATGCGATATTGAATGGAGGGGTGCATGTAAATGGTTATGGGTATGTGACTCATGATGTATTTGAAATGTGGTAAGGGATAGAAATAGTAAGCATAGTTGTGAATTACTTATGTTGGTATAATGCTAATTGTTGTTTAGCTTATATTATGATGCTTAATTGTTTATGTGTAAACTCACTAAGCTCAAAGCTTACTCCCTTTCTTTTCCCTTGTCTTATAGAGTAATAGAGTTGAATCGAGATACGTGGATCAATTGGAAGATCGCCCATACTATTAGCACACTCTGGTACATTGGATTAAACGTTTTGTATATGGCATGTATAGGGGCTAGACAAGTTAGTGATTTTTTGTTGTAAATGGCTAAGTTATGTTGGCCTTTAGATGGATAATCTATTTTGTATAATGCCATAGTTGTTGGCTATTTTATTATATGAAAAGATGTAGTTATCCATGTAAGATTGTGTTTCAAATTGAGTTGATTATGGATGTGTTGAATGAGTACATGTTGTGTATGCTAGGGGGTGAGAAGGGGCATGACAAATAGCTTTGTTCTTGTCCATGTGGGTAGAGACACTGCAGGCGTGTGTCTAGACCATGTGTGACACACGGTCAGCCCATGGGCGTGTGAGTTGGCTGTGTGTCCCCTACATGTTAGTATATTAAGTCAGATTAGACCACGGACTAGTCACACGGGCGTGTGCCTAGGACGTGTGAGTTATTCAGTGTTGGCCACGGGCTAGCCACACGGGCATGTGTCTAGACTTTAAGGCCGTGTAAAGTAGTCAGTGTGCACCACGGGTGGTGAACACGGGCGTATGACCTAGCCGTGGGACTTTGGCAGAATGATTGAGTTTGGTGCAGGGGTTGTGGACATGGGCGTGTGTGACTACACACGGGCGTGTATCATCTAGCACGGGCGTGTTCTCCCTGTCTAGATGGAGAAAATTTTTAAGATAGTAAGAGTTTTCGATATGGTCTCGAGAGCCGTTGTGTGTTTGAGTAAGGCTTCGTAACTTGAAAATGAGGTTGTCGTGGTGACTTAAGGAGAGTAGTCACATTGAGCCTAAGTGGCGACCAAGTAGTTTTAATCCGGTAACGCCTCGGACCCGATTCTGGCGGGGATTACGGGTAAGGGGTGTTACATTTAGTGGTATCAGAGCTATGGTTTAGTCGGTTCTAGGACTATCGTAGCGGGTGTAAGAGGCTAGCTATACATGCCATAAGTGTACAATGATAGTGTGGTGGTTTTCGATGATTTTAATCCTTGTTTTATATAGTATATCGATCCCGATCAATCGACTACTGATGAAGCAGCTAGTAATGCGCCGGCTCTTGCGTAAGGAACCACGCCGGTAGAGAGTGGACCCGAGGTTAGGGGTCAAGGGGAAGAGGCTCGGGAAGCCTTTCTCCAGATGATGAGTAATTGGTACTCGGATTATGTTCGAGCGAACCCTCATGCTCAACCTTCTCCACCTCATCCTATGCCTCAGCCAAATCCAGTGGCTCCTCAAGGTAATGATGTAGTGAGGATATCGAAACCCCCGGTGGATAAGCTTAGGAAACACGGGGCTGAGGAGTTTAGAGCTAAGGTAGATGATGACCCTAAAAGGGCGGAGTTCTGGCTAGAGAACTCAATGAGAGTGTTTGATGAACTCTCATGTACACCTGAAGAGAGCTTGAAGTGTGCTGTGTCTTTGATGAGGGACTTGGCATACCATTTGTGGAAGACGTTGACGTCAGGAGTCCCGAGAGAGCGGGTGACGTGGGACTTCTTTCTCGGAAGAGTTCGGAAGAAGTACATAAGCCAACGATTTCTTGATCGAAAAAGAAGGAATTCCTTGAGTTGAAGCAAGGAAGAATGTCGATGTGAGAATATGAGCGTGAGTTTGTTAGGCTCAAACAAATACGCCCAAGAATGTGTGTCGACGGAGACCATTACGTAAGTAAGATCGGAGATGGGTGAATGAGGATATCAAACTCCCGGTTGGTATCTTGGAGTTGAAAGAGTTTGTTGTGTTGGTCGAGAGGGCAAGTAAGGCCGAAGAGTTGGGTAAAGAAAAGAGAAGGGCTGTGAGTGAAGCCCAAGATGCGAGAAAGAGGCAAATGGGAAAGTCGTACCAAGCCCAGTCGAAAAGATCCAGGGAAGTGAATCCGTCGACGACAGCATCAGTGGGATATTCACATCGAGACTTGGACCACACTCGTCCGGGTTCGAGGATCCAAGCTACCTCGATGGAAAGTGTGGGCAATACGAAAAACAGACCAGAGTGTCCGAATTGTGGTAGATATCACACCGGAGAGTGTTGGGGAAATAGCCAAAAATGTTATAAGTGTTGTTCCCCTGACCACTTTATCCAAATTTGCCCTGAGAGGGATGATAAGGAAGAGAAACAAGAGATGAGACCTAGTGATGTGTCTGCAAGGGGTAGACCACCAAGGAACCCGAGAGGTGGGAATAGTTGTAGAGGTGCGTCCAGAGACTCTGCTGTGAGACCGGAGGGTCGGGCACCTGCGAGGACTTATGCCATTCGCGCCCGCAAAGAGGCATCATCCCCAAATGTGATAACGGGTAATTTTTCTCTCTATGACACCTTTGTTATTGCTTTAATTGATCCAGGGTCTACTCACTCTTATATTTGCATGAGATTAGCATCTAGTTTGAGTATGACTGTTGAGTCTACAGACATTGTGGTTAAGGTGTCAAACCCGTTAGGAAAATACGTGTTAGTTGACAAGGTGTGTAAGAATTGTTCTTTGTTGATTAAGAGTCATTGTTTTCCGGCAAACCTTATGTTGTTGTCATTTGATGTGTTTGACTTAATCCTTTGCATGGATTGGTTGACTACCCATAGTGTCTTAGTGAACTGTGGTAGTAAGTTTATCGAATTGAAATATGAGAGTGGAGATGTTGTTCGGGTTGAATCAGGTGGATCGGATAGTCTACCAGTGATGATTTCTTCCCTAGTGGTTGAGAAATGTTTGAGAAAAGGGTGTGAGTTCTATCTCGCCTTTATTTTGAATACTCAAGAGGTTGGAGTAAAGTTTGATACAGTGCCGGTGGTATATGAGTATCCAGATGTGTTTCCGGAAGAGTTACCCGGATTACCTCCAGAGAAAGAGGTTGAGTTTGGGATTGAGTTAGTTCCGGGAACGACACCTATTTCAATTGCTCCGTATAGAATGGCACCTTTAGAGTTGAAAGAACTGAAGGTTCAGTTGCAAGAGTTGACAGATAAGGGTTTTGCAAGACCGAGCTACTCACCGTGGGGTGCTCAAGTACTATTTGTGAAAAAGAAAGATGGGTCTATGAGGTTGTGTATAGACTATAGGCAGCTTAACAAAGTGACGGTGAAGAACAAGTATCCTTTACCAAGGATTGATGATCTTTTGATCAACCGAAAAAGAGCTACTGATATTCTCCAAGATCGACACGAGGTCCTGGTTATTACAGTTGAGAGTGAAAGAGCAAGATGTGTTGAAAAGCGCATTTCGAACAAGGTATGGCCATTATGAGTTTTTGGTCATGCCGATTGGTTTAACGAATGCACCTGCGATTTTTATGGATTTGATGAACCGTGTCTTTCGACCGTATGTGGATAAGTTTGTGGTTGTCTTCATTGATGACATATTGATCTATTCTCGGGATGAGAACGATCATGAGGAACATTTGAGAATTGTCTTGCTAACTTTAAGAGATGAGCAGTTGTATGCTAAGTTTAGCAAGAGTGAGTTTTGGCTCTGAGAGGTTGGATTTTTAGGACACGTTGTGTTGGGTGATGGTATTCGAGTCGACCTGAGTAAGATTTCGGCTATTGTGGATTGGAAACAGCCGAGGAATGTGTCGAAAGTTAGAAGCTTCTTGGGACTAGCGGGATATTACAGACGTTTCGTAAAAGGGTTCTCAGTGATTGCTACCCCGATGACAAAATTGTTGCATAAGAATGTCAAGTATGATTGGACAGAAGCATGTCAATAGAGTTTTGAGAGATTGAAAACATTGTTGACTGAGGCACCGATTTTGGTTCAACCAGAATCTGGGAAAGAGTTTGTGGTTTTCAGTGACCCGTCGTTTAATGGTCTCAGTTGCGTGTTGATGCAAGAGGGTAAGGTAGTCGCTTACGCCTCGAGACAACTAAAACCGTACGAGAAGAATTATCTGACTCATGATTTGGAGTTGGCTGCGATTGTTTTCGCGTTAAAGGTTTGGCGACATTACTTATATGGTGAGAAGTGTCGAATCTTTGCGGATCACAAGAGTTTGAAGTATTTGATGGATCAAAAGGATTTAAATTTACGACAGAGGCGGTGGCTCGAGTTATTGAAAGACTATGAGTTAGTCATTGATTACCATCCTAGAAAAGCAAATGTGGTTGCGGATGCCCTGAGTAGGAAATCCTTGTATGCTCTAAGAGTTATGAGGACGAGTTTAGCATTGTCTGATGATGGTGCTATATTGGCAGAGTTGAGAGCTAAGCCACTGTTTGTTCAACAGATATGTGAGGCTCAAGAAAATGATAGTGAGATGCAAGATAAGAGAACTTTGTGTGGATCAGAAAGTGACTCTGATTTTCGAGTGAGTTCAGATGGTTGTTTGTTATACCATGACAGAATTTGTGTACCTAGAGATGAAGAATTGATCCGAAAGGTTTTGCATGAGGTACATAGTGGTTATTTATCAGTATACCCTGGCAGTACGAAAATGTACAATGACTTGAGGAAATTTTATTGGTGGCCGGGTATGAAAAGAGATATCTTTGAGTTCGTGACAAAGTGTCTGATTTGTCAATAAGTGAAAGCTGAACATCAAGTGCCTTCGAGATTGCTTTAGCTAGTGATGGTTCCCGAGTGGAAATGGGATCGGATTACCATGGATTTTGTGACGGGGTTACCTATGACTCCGAAAAAGAAAGATGATGTGTGGGTTGTTGTGGATAGATTGGCAAAGTCGACTCATTTTATTCCAGTACGTGTGGATTTTTCACTGGACAAGTTAGCCGAATTGTATGTTGCAGAGATAGTGAGGTTACATGGTGTGCCTATGTCTATAATATCGGATAGAGATCCGAGGTTTACTTCGAGGTTTTGGAAGAAGTTGCAAGAGGCCATGGGTACGAGGTTAAATTTTAGTACTGCGTTCCATCCACAAACTGATGGTCAGTCTGAAAGAGTGATTCAAGTTCTTGAAGATATGCTTCGATGCTGTGTGTTAGAATTCGAAGGTAGTTGGGAAAGATATCTACCTTTGGTCGAATTTGCTTACAACAACAGTTATCAGTCAAGTATACGGATAGCTCCGTATGAGGCCTTGTATGGTCGTAAGTGTCAGACTCCATTGTATTGGACCGAGATTAGTGAAAAGCGGATCCATGGTGTCTGTAACATCTCGATTTAGGGCCTAGTCAGAACAGCGGTGCGAGACCACAAATTCGAAGTAGTAAAATGAGTTTTGAGGTTTAAGATATGTTTACATGATAGTATGAAAGTTTCATGTAGAAATTTTATGAAATTGTCATTGAATGGTCCATTAGGACTAAATTGCAAAAGTTGCAAAATTTGAGATTCTAGAAGCTTTTAGTATGAAATATCTTTGGAATATTAATTAGAAGTCCTTAAATAGCAATTTGCCCAAATTATAATTTTTGGACAAAAATGGACATGATTTAGAAATTTTGAAAGTTTAGTGAGAATGGCATTTTGGTCATTTATCAATTAAATGATTAAAAAGGGAAAAAGATGACAAAAATCTTATTCATCTACTTCCCCTTATGCCAAAAATTTGAGAGACTCCATAGCTAGGGTTCTTCAATTTTTGAAGCTTGCTAGTAAGTGCATCCTAGCCCCGTTTTTAATATTCTTCATATTTTTGGAGTCCTCGTATTATGAATTAGCTATTTATAGCTATAAGTTGAGCTAGAATTCATGTTCATAAATCTACCCATGTATGACATGCTTGTAAAATGATATTTTATGAAAGATTATGAGAGTTTGATGTTAGATAAACATCTTTTCCTAAATGAATTTCATGAAAAATGCTAGTAAGGACTAGTTTGTAAAAGTTGTGAAATTTGTCATACATGATAGAAATAGTGAGAATTGATTGTTGCTATAGTTAAGAGAATGAATTAGCTAAGCATGAAGTTCACGAAAGTTGAATAAAAATCACTTTATGAGCCTTGGGGCAAAAGTGTAATTATGAGGAAGTTTAGAGGCAAAATGGTAATTTTGCCGAAGTATGAGTTAAGAGTCAATTTAGTCAATGTGTGTATTAAATAAGCTAAATTATTATTATAGATCAAGAAAAACGAAGCCCGGATTGAAACCGAGGCAAGAACAAAGTCGAGGACTAAATTACATTTCTACATACATTTTGTACACTGAGGTAAGTTTGTATGATTTCTAAGCTTTATGATTAATATCATTGAATTGTTTAATATGATGTAGAATATATCTTAATTCCATGAGATTTTTGATGCTATGTTAAACAAAGAAATCAATGAGATTAAGTATGAGAAAGTCCCGATTGAAGTTGAATTACTTAGGATACTCGATCTATCACATTAGACAAGGAAGTCCGTATAAGACCAAGCCAAGGCATGGCATTGGCAATCAAGCAAGTTATCATGTCAGACTAAGACAAGTCTTGGCATTGAAGAGTTATTATGAGATGAAGACCCATATAAGCCCCAGCCAAGGCATGGCATTGATGAGTCTCCATGTAAAGATGTCATGTAAGTCCAAGACAAGTCTTGGCATTGAAAAGCTATCATGAGATAGAGATCCCATGTAAGTCCAAGACAAGGCATGGAATTGGTGAGTAACAAGGAAGATTTCATGTAAGTCCAAGCCAAGGCTCGGCATTAACCCGTTCATGAGTAAAGATACAAAGTAAGACCATGTCAAGACATGGCAATGGTAAGTTTCCGATGGAACACACAAGGAAGACTTCGTATAAGTCCACGTCAAGACATGGCATCGACACCAAGCTGAGAGATCCCATGTAAGACCATATCTAGGGTATAGATTTGGCATCCAGATATTTGAGAGATGAGATTCAGTATCCTCGGTTATTCATAGTAATTCATCGGGCAAAAGAGTAAAGAATAAATGAGAAAGTAAGAAAGTTAAGCAAGTAAAGCTATCATCAAAGTATGCTAGTCAAAGTTAACTAAGAGTATTATTCATGTTACGAATGATGAAGTTAAGCTTATGCTTACCATATCAAAGTATGCTAATCTATATGATTAAGTGATACAGGTACCTTGTTTACCTTACAAGCACGAGACTAGTAAGTACCATGATAAGTGTAAGAATCATTAAGAGTAAGTAAGCACAAGCATGTGAAATTAGCAATGGCTTTGCTTATGATGAATGAGTATGTTAAGTATATATATATACGTTGTTATATGCATCACATGAAAACTTACTAAGCGAAATGCTTATGTCTTTAATTCTTTCTTTCCATGTAGTCCCGCCAAGCTAATCTCGTGGATCATCGTCAGCGGAGGTCGGAGCACACTATCAATCGCTATTTTGGTATAGCCAAGTTGTTTATATTAAGTATGGGATGTATAGGAAGCATTTCATTTTGAGTTATGTTTTAGAATTAGCCAAAGTGTTGGCTATCAAGCTCAGTATTCTTTTTTTGTGTATGGCCAAAGAGATGGGTCATGAATGATTAAGTATGTATATTTTTATCTATCAATGAAGTATGCATCATTGTTCATGTTAGATGTAATACTTGAGTTATTGAATTGAGTATTGGATTGATCCTGATATCAGGGTGGCAATTGGCTTGGAAAATAGCCTCTAGGTGCCCACACGGATAGACACACGGGCGTGTGTCTAAGCCGTGTGTCCCCGCACATTAGTGTTTTAAGTCGAGAATAGACCACGGGCTAATCACACACTGTATGTTTAGACCAGTGTGTGACACATGAGTTAGCACATGGGCGTGTGCCTGGCCGCGTGAAAATGCACCTTGCACTTGTAAATTGAATTGCCACACACGGTGAAGTACGGGCGTGTGTATGGACCGTGTGGATAAGTCAGAATGCCAAAGTTTAGTACACGGGCCAAAGCCACGAGCGTGTCAAGGCCGTGTGAAATTAGTCAGTGTCGACCATGGGTGGAAGACACGGGCATGTCTTAGGGGTACACGGGCGTGTCCCAAGTCACATGGGCGTGTGACCCCTATTTCGAGGAAAATTTCCCGATTGACTTCCGAAAGTTTCCGGATAGGTGTTTAAGGCCTCGTAGGCCTATGAAACGTATGTTTTGATTAAGAAAGAGAAGTTTCTATTTCTAAACAAAATTTTACAGCCCGTAAGTATATGTTTACTTAAGTTCAAGTATGGTAACGTCTCATATTCAGTCTCAGCCTATGACTTAGGTATGGGGTGTTACATTTAGTGGTATCAGAGCTACGATTTAGTCGATTCTAGGACTAACGTAGCACGAGCACGAGTCTAGCTATACATGCCATACGTAAGAATGTTTTTATAATGATAGTGTGACGACTCCTGACGACTTAAATTATGTTTTTACATATAGTAAATGGATCCCGAAAGAGCTATAGCGGATGACGTAGAAAGTAACACGCCGAATCCTACTGAAGGGATGATGCCTAATGAGAATGAGAATAGACCCACTACGGTGAGTCAGAGAGGAGGAGAAGAGGCTAGAGAAGCCTTCGTCCATATGATGAACACGTGGTATATGGAGTTCATTCGTACGAACCTAAATGCTCAAACCCCTCCACCCCCGCCTATTCCTCAACCTATCCCAGTAGCCCCTCAAGTAGTAGAGGTGGTAAGAGGAGAGAAGCCTCCGGTTGATAGGATCAGGAAACATGGGGCAGAAGAATTTCGGGCTAAAACGGATGATGATCCGGAAAAGGGCGAGTTCTGGTTAGAGAATACCATCAGGGTATTCAATGAATTGTCATGCACGTCTGAGGAATGCATGAAGTGTGTAATATCTCTTTTAAGAGATTCTGCTTACCAATGGTGGAACACCTTAGTGTCAGTGGTACCACGAGAAAAGATCACTTGGGAGTTCTTTCAAGAAGAGTTCAGAAAGAAGTATATCAGTCAAAGATTTGTCGATCAGAAGAGAAATGAATTTCTAGAACTGAAGCAAGGCAAGATGTCCGTAACTGATTATGAGCGTGAGTTTGTACGACTCTGTAAATACGCTCAAAAGTGTGTATCCACCGAGGCCATCATGAGCAAGAGATTTGAAGATAGACTAAATGAAGACATTAAGTTGTTTGTTGCTTTCCTAGAATTAAAAGAATTTGTTGTGTTAGTGGAGCGAGCTTGTAAAGCCGAAGAGCTAGTAAAAGAGAAGAGAAAATCTAAAATGGAGTCTCGTGACTCGAGAAAGAGACAGTGGAATAAGTCATTCCAACCCTCTTCCAAGAAGTCAAGAGATTTCTCCACCCGATCGGCTTCATCCACTGTGGTTTTCAAGTAGAAACAAGGGTAAGCAAAGATTCGGGAAATAAGGCACATACTACTTGGCCGCTAGTGTGGGGAACATTCGATCGATAGACCGGAATGCCCACGGTGCGGTAGACGTCATCTTGGTGAGTGCTGAGCGCATGAAAATGCTTGTTTCAGATGTGGTTCCCAAGACCACTTTAGAAAAGATTGCCCTGAGATGATGAAGGAAGAGAGAACTCAGAACCCGAGATCTGGGAGTATGGTCAGAGGAAAACCACAGAAGAACCCGAGTAGTGGAGCAAGTGGTAGAGGTAACCCTAAAGAGCAGGTTGCGAGACCCGAGGGTAGGGCACCTGCAAGGACGTATGCCATTCGCGCTCGCGAAGAGGCATCTTCTCCTGATGTTATTATGGGTACCTTTTCTCTTCATGATATTAAAGTTATTGCTTTAATAGATCCCGGATCCACACACTCTTACATTTGCATGAAACTAGTATCTAGTATGAGTATGCCTATAGAGTCTACAGAATTTGTGATTAAAGTGTCTAATCCATTAGGCCAAAGTGTGCTGGTCGATAAAGTATGTAATGGTTGCCCATTGATGATTAGAGGTCATTATTTTAAAGCAAACCTTATGTTGTTACCATTTGATGAGTTTGACATCATTCTTGGTATAGACTGGTTGACCACTCATGATGTAATAGTAAATTGTGGGAAGAAATATATTGAGATGAGATGTGAGAATGGGGACACTCTCCATGTGGAATCAGACGAACAAGGTAGATCGCCGGTAATGATTTCTCATATGACGGCACAGAAATACATAAGAAAAGGGTATAAGGCATATTTGGCCTTTGTGATGAATGATAGAGAAACAGAGTTAAAGATTGAGTCAGTACCGATAGTATGTGAGTACTTGGATGTTTTTCCCGAGAAATTACCAGGACTACCACCAGTTAGAGAGATTGAGTTCAGCATTGAGCTAGCTTCTAGCACTGTACCAATATCTATTACTCCTTACAGAATGGCTCCAACGGAGTTGAGAGAGTTGAAGTCACAGTTGCAAGACTTGACATATAAAGGTTTTGCAAGATCAAGTTGTTCTCCATGGGGTGCTCCAGTTTTATTTGTGAAAAAGAAAGATGGCACCATGAGATTTTGAATAGATTACCGTCAGCTTAATAAAGTGACAGTAAAGAACAAGTACCCATTGCCAAGGATCGATGATTGGTTCGATCAATTGAAGGGGGCCACTGTGTTCTCTAAGATAGACTTGAGATCTGGGTACTACCAGTTGAGAGTAAAGGATTCAGATGTATCCAAGACCACTTTTCGAACGAGGTATGGGCAATATGAATTTTTAGTCATGCCCTTTGGTTTGACCAATGCTCCTGCAGTATTCATGGACTTAATGAACTGCATCTTCAGGCCATACCTCGACAAGTTTTTAGTCTTTTTTATCGACAACATATTGATTTATTCCCAAGATGAGAATGAGCATGCTGAGCATCTACGAACGGCCTTACAGATTCTATGAGAAAATCAGCTTTATGCCAAGTTCAGTAAAAGTGAATTTTGGCTCAAGGAAGTAGGATTTCTGGGACATATTATCTCGGGAGATGGAGTCTGAGTAGATCCAAGTAAGATTTCGGCCATAATGGATTGGAATCCACCGAGGAATGTCTCTGAGATTAGAAGTTTTCTAGGCCTAGTTGGCTATTATAGACGATTCGTCAAGGGGTTTTCCATGATTGCAACTCCGATGACGAAATTGTTACAGAAAATGTGAAGTTTGAGTGGACAGAAAGATGCCAACAAAGTTTCGAGAAACTAAAGGTATTATTGACAGAAGCTCCGATTTCAGTACAACCCGAGACAGGGAAAGAGTTCATGATATACAGTGATGCATCCTTAAACGGATTAGGCTGTGTACTTATGCAAGAAGGCAAAGTGATTGCTTATGCCTCAAGACAGCTAAAGCCCCAAGAGAAGAAGTATCCGACCTTACGATTTAGAGTTGGTCGCCATAGTCTTCGCATTGAAGATTTGGAGACACCATTTATATGGTAAAAGATGTCGAATTTTCACCGATCACAAAAGTTTGAAGTACTTGATGATGCAGAAAGAGTTGAATTTAAGGCAACGAAGATGGTTAGAGTTGATAAAAGACTATGAGTTGGTCATTGACTACCATCCGGAAAAGCGAACGTGGGTCGATGCTTTGAGTAGAAAGTCCCTATTTGCATTAAGGGCAATGAATTCGTGGATGACCTTATCGACGATGGTTCTATTCTAGCCGAGTTGAGCTAGACCAATGTTCCTCCAAGAGATCTTTGAGGCTCGAGAAAGAGGATAGTGAATTGCAAGCAAAGAGAGTTCAGTGCGAGTCAGATGTTGAGTCTGATTTCCGGATTAGTTCCAATGGAAGTCTGATGTTCAGAAATAGTAAGGCTACATGGAGTTCCTTTGTCAATCATATCGGATAGAGATTCGAGATTCACCTCCAGAGTTTGGAAGAAGTTACAAGAGGCCTTTGGTACAAAATTTAGTTTTAGTACAGCTTTTCATCCTCAAACTGAAGGTCAGTCAGAGAGGTTAATACAAGTACTCGAAGATATGCTCCGGTGTTGTATTCTTGAATTCCAAGGCAGTTGGGAAAAGTTTCTCCCATTAGTAGAATTTGCCTACAATAATAGTTTTCAGTCGAGCTTGAAGATCGAACCTTATGAGGCTTTATATGGGCGTAAGTGTCGAACGCCTTTATATTGGACTAAACTCAAGTAAAACCAGATTCACGGGGTTGATTTGGTTAGAGAAACCGAATAGAAGGTGAAAGTAATTCGAGAAAGTTTAAAGGTTGCTTCTGAAAGACAAAAATCCTACTCGAATTTAAAAAGAAAAGAGATAGAGTATCAGGTCAGGGATAAAGTTTTCTTGAAAGTGTCACCATGGAGAAAGGTTCTCAGATTTGGTCGTAAAGGCAAGTTGAGTCCATGTTTTATCGGACCATACGAGATTACTGAGAGAGTTGGGCCGGTAGCTTATCGATTGGTTTTGCCATCAGAGTTAGAAAAGATACATGATGTGTTTCACGTGTCCATGTTACAACGCTACTGATCAGACCCTTCACATATAATTGCCCCGTCAGATATAGAGATTCATCCCGACATGACTTATGGTGAAGAACCAGTTAAGATTTTAGCTCGGGAAGTCAAACAACAAAGAAATAAAAGTATTGCCCTAGTGAAAGTGTTGTGGCAAAGACATGGGATAGAGGAAGCTACGTGGGAACCAGAAGAGAACGTGAGAAACCAGTACCCAAACCTATTTGCTGGTAAGATTTTCGAGGACAAAAATTCCTAAGAGGGGGAGAATTGTAACATCCCAATTTAGGGCCTAGTCGGAACAGTGGTGCGAGACCACAAATCTGAAGTAGTAAAATGAGTTTTGAGGTTTAAGATATGTTTGCATGATAGTATGAAAGTTCCATGTAGAAATTTTATGAAATTGTCATTGAATGGTCCATTAGGACTAAATTGCAAAAGTTGCAAAATTTGAGATTCTAGAAGCTTTTAGTATGAAATAGCTTTGGAATATTAATTAGAAGTCCTTAAATAGCAATTTTCCCAAATTATAATTTTTGGACAAAAATGGACATGATTTAGAAATTTTGAAAGTTTAGTGAGAAGGGCATTTTGGTCATTTATCAATTAAATGATTAAAAAGGGAAAAAGATGACAAAAATCTTATTCATCTTCTTCCCCTTGTGTCGAAAATTTGAGAGACTCCATAGCTAGGGTTCTTCAATTTTTGAAGCTTGTTAGTAAGTGCATCCTAGCCCCGTTTTTAATATTCTTCGTATTTTTGGAGTCCTCGTATTATGAATTAGCTATTTATAGCTATAAGTTAAGCTAGAATTCATGTTCATAAATCTACCCATGTATGACATGCTTGTAAAATGATATTTTATGAAATATTATGAGAGTTTGATGTTAGATAAACATCTTTTCCTAAATGAATTTCATGAAAAATGCTAGTAAGAACTAGTTTGTAAAAGTTGTGAATTTTTTCATACATTATAGAAATAGTGAGAATTGATTGTTGCTATAGTTAAGAGAATGAATCAGATAAGCATGAAGTTCACGAAAGTTGAATAAAAATCACTTTACGAGCCTTGGGGCAAAAGTGTAATTATGAGGAAGTTTAGGGGCAAAATGGTAATTTTGCCGAACTATGAGTTAAGAGTCAATTTAGTCAATGTGTGTATTAAATAAGCTAAATTATTATTATAGGTCAAGAAAAATGAAGCCGGATCGAAATCGAGGAAAGAACAAAGTCGAGGACTAAATTGCATTTCTACATACATTTTGTACATTGAGGTAAGTTTGTATGATTTCTAAGCTTTATGATTAATATCATTGAATTGATTAATATGATGTAGAATATATCTTAATTCCTTGAGATTTTTTATGCTATGTTAAACAAAGAAATCAATGAGATTAAGTATGAGAAAGTCCCGATTGAAGTTGAATTACTTAGGATACTCGATCTATCACATGAGACAAGAAAGTCCGTATAAGACCAAGCCAAGGCATGGCATCGGCAATCAAGCAAGTTATCATGTAAGACCAAGACAAGTCTTGGCATTGAAGAGTTATTATGAGATGAAGACTCATATAAGCCCAAGCCAAGGCATGGCATTGGTGAGTCTCCATGTAAAGATGTCATGTAAGTCCAAGACAAGTCTTGGCATTGAAAAGCTATCATGAGATAGAGATCCCATGTAAGTCCAAGCCAAGGCATGGCATTGGTGAGTAACAAGGAAGATTTCATGTAAGTCCAAGCCAAGGCTCGGCATTAACCCGTTCATGAGTAAAGATACCAAGTAAGACAATGTCAAGACATGGCAATGGTAAGTTCCCAATGGAACACACAAGGAAGACTTCGTATAAGTCCACGTCAAGACATCGCATCGACACCAAACTGAGAGATCCCATGTAAGACCATATCTAGGGTATGGCTTTGGCATCGAGATATTTGTGAGATGAGATTCAGTATCCTCGGTTATTTATAGTAATTCATCGGGCAAAAGAGTAAAGAATAAATGAGAAAGAAAGAAAGTTAAGCAAGTAAAGCTATCATCAAAGTATGCTAGTCAAAGTTAACTAAGAGTATTATTCATGTTACGAATGATAAAGTTAAGATTATGCTTACCGTATCAAAGTATGCTAATCTATATGATTAAGTGATATAGGTACCTTGTTTACCTTACAAGCACGAGACTAGTAAGTACCATGATAAGTTTAAGAATCATTAAGAGTAAGTAAGCTCAAGCATGTGATTTTAGCAATGCCTTTGCTTATAATGAATGAGTATGTTAAGTATATATATATACGTTGTTATATGCATCACATGCAAACTTACTAAACGAAATGCTTACGTCTTTAATTCTTTCTTTCCATGTAGTCCCGCCAAGCTAATCTCGTAGATCATCGTCATCGGAGCTCGGAGCACACTATCAATCGCTATTTTGGTATAGCCTAGTTGTTTATATTAAGTATGGCATGTATAGGAAGCATTTCATTTTGAGTTATGTTTTAGAATTAGCCAAAGTGTTGGCTATCAAGCTTAGTATTCTTTTTTTGTGTATGGCCAAAGAGATGGGTCATGAATGATTAAGTATGTATGTTTTTATCTATCAATGAAGTATGCATCCTTGTTCATGTTAGATGTAATACTTGAGTTATTGAATTGAGTATTGGATTGATCCTGATATCAGGGTGGCAATTGGCTTGGAAAATAGCCTCTAGGTGCCCACACGGATAGACACACGGGCGTGTGTCTAAGCCGTGTGTCCCCGGCACATTAGTGTTTTGTCCGGATAGACCACGGGCTAATCACACAGTCGTATGTTTAGACCGTGTGTGACACACGGTTAGCACATGGGCGTGTGCCCTGGCCGTGTGAAGTCTGCACCTTGCACTTGTAAATTGAATTGCCACACGGCTGAAGTACACGGGCGTGTGTATGGACCGTGTGGATAAGTCAGAATGCCAAAGTTTAGCACACGGGCCAAAGCCACGGGCATGTCAAGGCCATGTGAAATTAGTCAGTGTTGACCACGGGTGGAAGACACAGGCATGTCTGAAGGGTACACGAGCGTGTCCCAAGTCACATGGGCGTGTGACCCCTGTTTCGAGGAAAAGTTCCCGATTGAGTTCCAAAAGTTTTCGGATAGGTGTTTAAGCCTCGTAGGCCCATGAAACGTATGTTTTGATTAAGAAAGAGAAGTTTCTATTTCGAAACAAAATTTTACAGCCTGTAAGTATATGTTTACTTAAGTTCAAGTATGGTAACGTCTCATATTCAGTCTCAGTCTAGGACTTGGGTATGGGGTGTTACAGGGTCGATCTAGTGAAAGAAACCGAAGAGAAAGTGAAAGTAATCCGTAATAGTCCGAAAAGCGCTTGCATCGGCGAAAAGTAAGTCACTGTGATTTGAAAAGAAAAGAGATTGAGTTTGAAGTGGGTGACAAAGTATTTTTAAAAGTGTCCCCATGGAAGAAAATCATGAGATTTGGACGAAAACGGAAATTGAGTCCAAGGTTCATAGGGCCATATGAGATTACAGATAAAGTTGGGCCAGTGGCATACCGGTTGGCTTTGCCGGTAGAATTGGAAAAGATTCATATTGTGTTCCATGTGTCGATGTTGCGACGGTATCGCTCCGATCCTTCACATGTGATTCATTCGATGGAAATTGAGATAAGACCGGATATGTCTTATGAAGAGGAGCCGATTAAGATCTTGGCTCGAGAAGTGAAACAGTTGAGGAATAAGAGCATAGCACTAGTGAAAGTGTTATGGCAGAAACACGGTGTGGAAGAAGCTACGTGGGAAACGGAAGAGGCTGTGAGAGAGCAACATCCAAACCTCATTAATGGTAAGATTTTTTGGGGGAAAAAATCTCTAAAAGGGGGGAGAGTTGTAACATCCCGATTTAGGGCCTAGTCGGAATAGTGGTGCGAGACCACAAATTCGAGGCATAAGTATGAGTTTTTTAGGTCTATGCCATTTTTGCATGCTAGTGTGAAAGTTTCATGAAGCAATTTTGTTAAATTGCGGTTGAACTGTCCAAAAGGACTAAATTGCAAAAGTTGCAAAATATGAGATTCTAGAAGCTATTTGTGTGAAATTTCTTTAGAATATCAATTAGAAGTCCTTAATGAGTAATTTTCACAATTTATAATTTTTGGACAAATTTGGGCATGGATGAGTTAAATTAGGAAGTTTGTCAAAAAGGGTATTTTGGTCATTTGACAATTAAATGATTAAAATAGGAGAAAAGATGACAAAATTCATTCATCTTCTCCAAGGCTGCCGAAAATTTAAGAGAAGCCATTGTTAGGGCTCTTCAACTTTTCAAGCTATCTAGTAAGTGTATTCTAGCCCGTTTTTGATATTCTTCGTATTTTTGAAGTCCTAGTAGCATTAGTAAGCTATTTTTAGCTATATGATGAGCTAAAATGGATGTTCAAAAATGTACCCATGTATTACATGCATGTATTTTGATGTTTTATGGAAGAATATGAAAGCTTGATGTTGTAGAAACATCTTTTACTAAGTGAATTCCATGAAAAATGCATGTAGGGACTAGTTTGTGAAAGTCTTGAGTTTGGTCATACATGCAAGAATTAGTGTGAATTGATGATAGCTTTAGTTGAGTAAGTGATTCGGCTAAGCATGAAAGGCTAGAAAGTTGAATAAAAATCACTTTACGGGCCTTGGGGCAAAAGTGTAAATATAAGAAAGATTAGGGACAAAAGGGGAATTTTGCTAAAGTATGAGATAAAGGTCAATTTAGTCAAAGTGTGTATTGAATGTGTTGAATTGTCATTATAAATCAAGAAAGACGAAGCCCGGATCGAAATCGAGGCAAGGGCAAGGTCGTGAACTAAATTGCACATCTCCATACTTTTTGAGTACCGAGGTAAGTTTACGTATAAACGATGCATTATGCGTATACTCTGTAAATGCTAGCTAGAGTATAGCATGGTTGAGAACCTATATGGTTCATGTGGAATGAATGAGTTAGTTATAGTGAACGATTGAATGAATGAACTTCAAAGTAGATATGTGAATGTGTAGTGATAATGCTTGATGGTAAGCTAAGTGCGATGCTACCCCAATACTTAGCAACGATGAGCTGGGCTATGTGCGATGCTATCACTAAGTATATTGTTTAGTGGGCTAAGTGCGAGACCTCTATGATTACCTTATTGGTAGGCTAAGTGCGATACCACCTTATTGTATCGATTGTGGTAGGCTAAGTGCGAAACCACCGAGAGAGTAGCTGTGTGGATGTATTAGTGAGTAGTGTAGATGTGTGGATGTGTTATTGTGAAATAATGATGTGTTGTATATTGTGTAAATGCGATATTGAATGTAGGGGTGCATGTCAATGGTTATGAGTATGTGACTCATGATGTGTTTGAAATGTGGTAAGGGATAGAAAGAGTAAGCATAGTTGTGAATTACTTATGTTGGTATAATGCTAATTGTTGTTTAGCTTATATTATGATGCTTAATTGTTTATGTGTAAACTCACTAAGCTCAAAGCTTACTCCCTTTCTTTTCCCTTGTCTTATAGAGTAATAGAGTTGAATCAAGATACGTGGATCAATTGGAAGGTCGCCCACACTATCAGCACACTCTGGTACATTGGATTAAACGTTTTGTATATGGCCTGTATAGGGGCTAGACAAGTTAGTGATTTTTGGTTGTAAATGGCTAAGTTATGTTGGCCTTTAGATCGATAATCTATTTTGTATAATGCCATAGTTGCTGGCTATTTTATTATATGAAAAGATGTAGTTATCCATGTAAGATTGTGTTTCAAATTGAGTTGATTATGGATGTGTTGAATGAGTACATGTTGTGTATGCTAGGGGGTGAGAAAAGGCATGAAAAATAGCTTTGTTCTTGTCCATGTGGGTAGACACATGGGCGTGTGTCTAGACCATGTGTGACACACGGTCAGCCCATGGGCGTGTGACTTGGCTGTGTGTCCCCTGCATGTTAGTATATTAAGTTAGATTAGACCACGGACTAGTCACACGGGCATGTGCCTCGGACGTGTGAGTTATTCAGTGTTGGCCACGGGCTAGCCACATGGGTGTGTGTCTAGATTTTAAGGCCGTGTGAAGTAGTCAGTGTGCACCATGGGTGGTGAACATGGGCATATGACCTAGCCGTGGGACTTTGGCAGAATGATTGAGTTTGGTGCATGGGTTGTGGACATGGGCGTGTGTGACTACACACGGGCGTGTATCATCTAGCACGGGCGTGTTGTCCCTGTCTAGATGGAGAAAATTTTTAAGATAGTAAGAGTTTTTGATATGGTCTTGAGAGCCCTCGTGTGTTTGAGTAAGGCCTCGTAACTTGAAAATGAGGTTTTCGTGGTGACTTAAGGAGAGTAGTCACGTTGAGCCTAAGTGGCGACCAAGTAGTTTTAATTCGGTAACGCCTCGGACCCGGTCCCAGCGGGGATTACGGGTAAGGGGTGTTATAGAAAATTTGTAATACCCCCTAAAAGACCCAAAAATGGCTCTCATTTACCCTCTTAAGCCGAATTTATACACTACCCACTTCCCAAAACGACACCAACTCTTCACACTTCTCAGCTCCTAACCTTTCTCCCTGATAACTCCTCAAACTCAACCTAAATTTTCTCTAAGATAAGCTCCTTTATCCCTTCCTTAATTTTCTCTTATGAACACTTCCTTCAGAGTTCACATCCAACGCCACTACTAATCATCTAGAAGGCAAAAATTATATCCCCAACAAAATACCACGCCACTACTTGAACCTTGGACTCCCTTGCCTGCTAATGACGCCACCTCACTGCTCCCTATGTGGCGTCACTTTGCCACTACACCACAAGCTCCTCTTGTGTCCTTTTTCTTCTTCATTTATTTAAAAGGCCTACTACCTGAAGTCACAGTTCCCTTGGGGCTAAAACCAAAATTTTTCCTATACCCTTACATGATCTCGGGACATCTCCAACACCCCTAGACACTCCAAATTCATTAACCCTCAAAGCCCACATGCCAATTGTCATTTTCTCGCTCACTTAAAAATTTTCTGAGATCCAAAGCCCAAAGCCCAATTCTTCTAGGCCTAAATTCGGGGCGTTACAACTCACCCTTCCTAAAAGAAAATTCGTCCCCGAAATTTCCAACTAATAGGGTGGTCGTGTATCAACTACCCCACCGCGCTACCGCTGTGCAGTCTGATCCGAATAATTTTAATACATACCCAAAACATCCACCTTTTGCAAACATTCTCAAACATACGCATAATAAGTACCAAATTCCGATTCAAATGTTTACAAAGCCCCAACACTTCCTCGGCCTTGACCGCGGCCTCTTCCTCCTCTTCTAACGCTCATCGTTGCATGCGTATTTCTGGATTAGAATTTTTTTATGAAATTAGTTCATAGTTCCACTGTTTAAAGCACATGTCTTATGCAAGTAACAATTTAAAAGTTATTTCGCTGTCGTAGATCCACTACAGGCTTAAGTTTCCTACGGGCTTTAGTCTCTAAGAACCTATTGTTTAAAGTAGCCTAATATCTTAATACAGTTCAGTAATTTAAACAAATGTAGTATAGAAAACTTACTTGGCTCGACGTCGAGGGCTCGGTGAACCACACTTCAAGAATCCTGTAAAAACTTGTTTTAAAACCCAAAATCTAAGGCCCATTTCACAGCCCGAGCTTTGCAACTGGGCTCTGATACCACTAAATGTAACACCCCCAGACTCAACCCAGACGTTATGGCCAAATCTGGGAATGTCACATCAAAGGCATAACTCAAAACGATTTTGCTAAGTAAAAATTTAAGACCCAAAAGCCCAAAATCCTTGAGTCTTGTTAAGTAATGATAAAAACCCATTTTATTATTTTAAGTATTTCGGAAACCAAGTTTAAACATAAGAAATTTACTCAGGTTTAATAATTAAGTAAACAGTTGAAACAACAAAACCCAAAATCTAAAGTTAAATCGGAGTACAAGGCCTGATTACATCCAACGAAAATAAAGTAATTAAAATCATGTCTTTTGAGACAAATAAATAAAACTTCTAAGTATCTTGTAGTGTGGCCGTCTCCGAGTCCTCTCCCACGTCGAGCCGTTTAATGAGGATCGCCTAAAACATTTAATAAAAAGGGGTGAGTTTCGAAACTCAGTGTGTACGACCCTTGGTAATCCAATCAACATACAATGATCACATTAGGCCTAAGCCCTATAAAAAACGGTGGTCTTGGGCCTTAGCCCATAACGACCTCATATCACATCAGTATCACATGAATGCAATGCGCCCATCCCAAATCCAACCTCGCACACCATTTCCTTCCAACCCTACACACACCGTGGGGATATAAATATCAACCCACCTATCCCTACACACCAAAGGTAGCACCAAAGAATGGCAATACTCAAGCGTTGCAAAAGAAAGTCGCTATAGTGTGCTAAACGCCACCGGTGGATCCACGGTCGTCAAGCGACTATGCAATCCTCAAATCTTCCTCCGTACCATCAAAACCCACCCAAGTGCAGCATATACTCCATGAATGCAACATACATATTTCCACCCATTCGGCACTTAGGGGTATTTTAGTCATTTCACTACCCAGGGGTATTTCCGTAAATTTACTCTACAGGGGGTATTTAGGTGATTTTGTAAAATAGAGGTATTTTGGAAATTTTGTAAATCAGTGATGTTTTGGTAATTCTACAAATCAAGGGTATTCTGGTAATTTCACAATTTTGGGGTATTTTAGTAATTTTGCAAATCTAAGGATATTTTGGTAATTTTCAAACTAAGGGTATTTTGGTAATTTTCAAATCAGGGGTAATTTAGTAGTTTTACAAATCTAAGGGTATTTTGGTCCCTCTAGGGTTTTGGTTATGAACTTTGGCCCATTAACAAGTCCTTGCGGCTAAAGTGAACAGACACTATGCATCAGGTAGGATTCTAGAGAAGAGGAGGTGAGCCACTAGGACCGCTTAAGTACCAAGCTCTTCCTAGATCCAATCCTAGACATGCATATGCCCGTTGCCACACTCTAACCCAGTGACTTTTCCATGGACATGTTTAATTATTAGATTAAGTCTTAGGCGGATTAAGAGTTTTTCAGAACTAGGCCTAAAGTCCATTAAACCCTAGCATACTTTTCTACGTCCCCATGCAGCCCATCAAGCCCAAATCGCATCCTTACGGCCCATTAGGCTCAAATCTCATCCACATGGCCTATTAGACCCAAAAAAATTCCAAATCATGTAACATGCATGACTAACTCAATACGTATGACCAAACCAAACAATTTCATCAAACTTAGCCTCAGGGCCCACCGAGCCCCTTTAGCCACTTTCAGCTTTCTGACATTGCTGATATCGTGTGTGTAGTGTTTGTACACACCTGGTTACTGCGACGTACTATACTATCCTTTGTCTTGAACCTACAACCAACCAACCTTCAATTAATCACCCATACTTAAACAAAATATCTACCAAAAGTTGAAACCTTACCGTAACCTTACCGTGTGCCATCGGGTTCTAATAGCCCTTCCTTAGCTACTAAACACGAGTATCCCCTAGATCTGCACTCACACACACACCATCAAGATTCGAGTGACTCATAATCCACACAAGTCACCCCTATAGATCAAACTCACATTCGGCCATTCACTTAAACCACAATCGAGTAGAGTACACTTACCCTTGCTAACGATCCTACCACGCTTGCGATCTTTGAAACTTATCCTTGTTATCACAGAGTTAACGACAGGACAACTAGATAGCCTTTCGGCTTTTAGCAAAATGCACTAAAGGAGATTGACTAAGTACTTACCGAATCCAACCTTTGATCCTGCGGCCTAGATAGCTACTGAACGAGATCCGGCTTTTAAACTTGAATAAGAGTAGATAACAGCAACATATTTGTGATGGAGGAAAAACAACAAGGAATCGGCAAAAAGATAGGGCTATTCGATTATAAGAGAGTATTTGGCTTTCAGAGAAAGAAGAAGAACACAACACCAATAGGGATTTTGGCAAAAAGGAATGATGGTTTTTCGACAATGGAAGAAACAAAATGAGGGGGAGAAACGAAAAGATCAAATGTGCTTGCGTGAGGGTAACTACAGGATATTCGGTCAAGAAAAGAAAGACTGACCTATTTGCAAAAATCTCCAAATGCCGAAAGCCACAATGAAAAATCGTAATACCCCCTAAAAGACCCAAAAATGGCACTCATTTACCCTCCTAAGCCGAATTTATACACTTCCCACTTCCCAAAACGGCACCAACTCTTTACACTTCCCAACTCCTAACTTTTCTCCCTGATAACTCCTCAATCTCATCCTAAATTTTCTCTAAGATAAGCTCCTTTATCCCTTCCTTAATTTTCTCTTATGAACACTTCCTTCAGAGTTCACATCCAACGCCACTACTAACCATCTAGAAGGCGAAAATTAAATCCCCAACAAAATACCATGCCACTACTCGAACCTTAGACTCCCTTGCCTGCTAATGACGCCACCTCCCTGCTCCCTATGTGGCGCCACTTTGCCACTACACCACAAGCTCCTCTTGTGTCCTTTTTCTTCTTCATTTATTTAAAAGGCCTACTACCTGAAGTCACATTTCCCTTAAGGCTAAAACCAAAATTTTTCCTATACCCTTACTTGATCCCAGGACATCTCCAACACCCCTAGACACTCCAAATTCATTAACCCTCAAAGCCGACATGCCAATTGTCATTTTCTCGCTCACTTAAAAATTTTATGAGATCCAAAGCGCAAAGCCCAATTCTTCTAGGCCCAAATTTAGGGCGTTACATGTACGATCTCGTATAAGACCATGTCTGGGACATGGCATCGACCTCGAGCTAAGAGATCCCGTGTAAGACCATATCTGGGATATGGCATCCGCACCAAGAGGTGATCCCATGTAAAACTATATATGGGATATGGCATCGGCATCAAGAGGTGATCCCATGTAAGACCATATCTGGGAGATGGCATTGGCATCGTGATACATGTATGATGAGATTGAGTATCCTCCGATATTCCGAGTGGTTGAACGGGCAAAAGAGCTAAGTATGCAAAGATGACAAAGAGCTAAGCTATACAAAGATGACAAAAAGTTACATTTAAGTTAAGGATGATAATGATTTAAGTTTATGTTCAAGATAGCATAAGTGCTAAATTTTGTGATGAAGTGACACAGGTACCATGAGTAAAATACGAGTTATGAAACCGTAATGTGATATGTGATGGGTAAGCGTAAGTATGAGTAAGTATGTCAAAGTACTTGAGAACTTGTGTTGTTATTGTCCTATGAGATTAATGGATTTTACCATGAGTACTTATGTTGCTATTTTAATTCATGCAAACTTACTAAGCTATATGCTTACCCCCTTCTTTTCCCTTTTCCTTGTAGTATCACCAAGCTAGCTCGGGGATCGTAGAACGTCGGAGCTCGGATCACACTATCAATCATTCTTTTGGTATAGTAAAGTTGATTTATTTTGGGTATGGCATGTATAGGAACTTGGTCATCTTGTGTTATGTCATATTTGAAAGCCAAAGTGTTGGCTATTAATGTTATACACTCATTTTATAAATGGCCATTAGGAATTGGCTGATATTTGTCAAGTTTTATATCTTAATGATGATGAGTTTTATGATGTGAAAGTTCATGCAATTGATGGAGTAAAATGTGAAGTGTATGAATGATGATTAGTGATTCTTCATAGTGCATTATTGCCATGTTATGTGTTGCTCCTGTTGGCATATGTGTGTTTATGTCTCAGGGTGGAAATTGGCTTGGGAAATAGCCTTTTAATTGTCCACACGGGTAGATACAAGGGCGTGTGTCTAGGCCGTGTGTGACACACAGTCAGCCCCATGGGTGTGCTGATAGGCCGTGTGTCCCCTGCATCAAATTTGCGAGATTTCGATTCGCCACACGGGCCAGCACACGGGCGTGTGCCTAGGCCGTGTGCCCTTAAGAGCTTGGTGACGTCATAAACAGAATACCTAGGTTTTCCACACACGGGTGAGGACACGGGCGTGTCTAGGCCGTGTGAGGGACACGAGCCACAGACACGGGCGTGTGTCCGGCCGTGTGAAAACCCCTGTAGGTCTAAAATGAAAAATAAATTCCACACGGGCTAGGAACATGGGCGTGTGTGACCACACGACCTGCCCATACGGGCGTGTTCCATTCCACACGGGCGTGTGGCCCTGTTTAGGTAAAACATTTCTAAGTGCGCAAAAGTTTCCGATTTAAATTCCGAAACCTTCCGTATGTATGTTTAGGGCCTTCTAGGCCCATAATAAGGATGTTATGAATATGAATGAGAAGCTTTAAGTTGAAATGAAATTTTACATCCCGATGTTGTATGTTTAAGCAAGTTAAGTCCGGTAATACCTCGTATCCTGTCCCGGCGTCGGACACGGGTAAGGGGTGTTACACCTTTAATGCCAAAATTTGAAATTTCACCTAACCATGTCCATTTTTGTCCATTATGAAGTATAATGGTCTAACTACCATTTAAGGACCTCTAATTTAAGATCTCATAGCAATTAGACACCTTTAACATATAGAACTCAAAATTTGCACTTTTTGCAATTTAGCCATTTTAACTAAATTGAGTGCCCAAACGTCAAAATTTGCGAACAAAATTTTCACGAAATCATTCTATAAAACTGTAGACCATAAAATATAATAAAAATAAATTTTATTGTGTCAAATTTGTGGTCTCGAAACCACTATTCTGGCTAGACCCAAAATCGGGCTGTTACAACTCTCCCCCTTTAGGGATTTTCGTCCCCGAAAATCTTACCGGAAAAGAGGTTTGGGTATTGTTTTCTCATAGTTTACTGTATCTCATGACGATTCCATAGAATCTTCTCTAAAGCTATGCTTTTGTTCATTAACTCTTTAATCTCATGTGTCATAATTCGGATCGGTTCTTCATTATCTAACATGTCGACTAAATCTCAACATTTGTCTGAGAAATTTTACGTGGAGGATCCGACCAGTACCATCGTAACATAACACATGAAATACATATAAATCTTCTCAAGTTTTAACGGTAATTCAAATCGATAAGTCACTGGCCCAAATTTCCCTATAACCTCGTACGGTCCGATAAATCGCGGACTCACTTTCCTTGACGACCAAGTCGAAAAACTTTCTTCCATGGCAAATTTTTCAGAAGCACCTTTTCACCATTTTGAAACTCTATTTATTTCCACTTAAAATTCACATAGAATCTCTAACAATCAGAGGCTGCTTTAAACCTATCTCGGATCTCTTTTACATTTCCTTCTGTTTCATGGATCATATCAATTCCATGTAGCTTTTCTTATCAAACTTAATCCAATAATATGTAATTTTACATTTGTAGCTATACAGAATCTCATATTGCACTACTTTAATACTTAGCTAAAAAATATTGAGACATGTAGTTTTGACTAACCGTAATTCCTTCTTTTCCGTTTGCCTTCAAATTCTAAATTACAACATCAAAACATATCTTTAAGAATCTGAGTAACACACTCAAACTGACCATCAGTCGGAGAGCAAAATGCGGTATCAAAGATTTGTAATTGCTTACCCAAAACTTCTTATCATTTATTCCGGAATCAAGAAGTGAACCGTAAACTATAGATTTCTAACGAATATATTAAAGACTGACATTCCAAATAGCTTGACAATTTCAGGAACTTAAATCTCATTTCTGTTCCAACATCATCACTAGATGTAACAATTCTAAAGGTATTTGAAGTTCGGTTTTAACCAGTTGACAATCAAACATCTGGAGATAAATTCAGAAATCTCACGTTTCATACCCGACCATCAATACATTTGTCTCAAATCACTGTACATTTTATTTTTCCCCAAAGGAACAAACAAGCTACCTCTGTGAGCTTTGTGCAAAAATTTTCCGTATAAGTTCTGGATTCTTCGGTACACAATTTCTACCTCGGAACAATAAACAGTCATCAACTCCAACATGAAATTTAGAATCAGAAATCGACTCACACTGTACTTGGTTAGCTCGCAATTCCCTATCATATTCCTGAGCTTCTCAGATTTGTAATAAAAACATTGATTTAGCTTTTAACTCAGCTAGGATCAAACTATCATCAAACAAGATTAATTGTGTAACCCTCGTTCACAAGGTAAACAAAATTTTCCACTCAAGCCTCTGCAACTATATTTGCTTTTCTCCAAGGTTAATCAATAACTACTCATAATCTTTCAATAGTTCGCGGCATCTCCGCTGTCTCAGATTCAGATCTCTCTGTGACATCAGATATTTTAAACTCTTGTGATCATTAATCACGTGACATATTTTACCGAACAAAAGATGTCGCTAGATTCTCAATGCAAGCACAATAACGGCCCACTCTAAGTTGCGTGTCAGATAATTCTTTTAATATAACTTCAACCATCTGGAAGCATAAACTACTACTTTACATACTTTACTAAAACACATCCCAATCCGTTCAATAACGCATTGCTCAAAACTACGAATTCTTTACCCGATTCAGACCGAACCAGAACTAGTGCTTAAGTTAATAATACTTTCATTGTTTAAAACTTTACTAACATGTATCAGACCATTCAAACTTCACAAATGCGATAACTTCATTAATCAGAACAACTTTAACTTATAATAACGTCTTTCAATTAGAAATAATCTAATAGGTATATGTTTCTGTATCATGTCTTCTAGAACATGAATTCTTCATAATTCCTTCAACATGCTAAGCAAGATCTTTACAGACTGCATTAGCTCAACGAAACAAAATATCTCGATTTAACTCATTAACCTTAATCAAACTTACCTGGGAAAAGAAAACCATTATACAAATTTGAGCTTTGAGCTTCCACCATCTATGCTTTTGCCGGCATCAATCCCTTTCACAGAAACTAGAAAAAACCTGAGATCAGCATCACCATGCTCCCATGATCAAACTAGAAATTATAACCGTAATAAATATATTTATTTCCGATCACTGAATACCTTTACAGATGAGCCATGTTTGATAAATTAAATAGTAAGAACGATAAAAAAACCGAGATAAGGAAATCCAAGATGTAAGACCATACTAAATTTTCGAGAACTCAACCCATATTGAATAATAAAGATCTTAATGATTCCTCGAAGAAAAACTAGGAGAAAAAACACTACTCATACGCACAAAAATTAGTTGTGGCAGAGACAATATATTTTCCATATATATATAAAACAAAACAACAACCAGTAGAAATAGAATAATAGCCTCAAATAAATTTCACCGTCAACTTTTATTTCAAACGTAATAGAATAGAATCCCAAAGAAAGATAAAGAAATACCGATTATAAACCAACCAGGCCAACAATGCTTTCGTCTAACATTATAGTTAGCTAGCATTCTCATACGATAAGAATTTCATCTGAAAACGAACAATTACATATACCTCTGAAAATAAATGAACACATAGAATACCCGAAAGAGATCGTCATAATCTATTCAACTATAACTGCTGTACTCAGATATCTTTACAACTTGAATATTATTCCACTAATTATTACAGTCATCCCTACTTCCACATTATTCCATTCACTAACGAAGATCAATTCAACAGAAGTTTCGGTTAACACATTCTATAGACATCATACCTGAATGAGTCGATTAGTCGAGATTAACTTCTTCTTTAAAGCGACAGTACGAAATCTGAATGATCTTCTGAAAAACCTGATATCCCTTCTAGATCTGTCCTTACTCGATAACCCATTCTCAGTTTTGACCGCATTATTAATCATTCGGCCACTGATCTCTTTGGTTTCACACTTGCGAGCTTATTAAATCTAAATCTTGTGGATTTCATTGTACCATACTATACTGGTAAGGGGGTGAAGATTGTAAAGCCTCTAAATTTAACTCTCATATATACACACATATAACATAATATTTATCATCAACATAATATTATGAACTTTTGTCCATACCTTTAGGAGTTTCAACTCATCATAAACATATCTTTACTCAAATACTTGAGTATCAATTCCAATACCAGCAGAATTAGCTCGGTTGGGATCCATTTACTAAATGAAAACACAATTTAAAGTTGTCAGGAGTTGTCACACTATCACAGATTATATATGGCAGTAATTGCTAGACTCTTACACACGCTACGTTAGTCCGACAATTGACTAAACCGTAGCTTTGATACCACTAAATGTAACACCCCTTACCCATATTCAGTGCTGGAACAGGGTACGAGGCATTACCGGACTTACAACACAAGCATTCACACGATTCTGAGTCATAAATTTTGTGTCCAAATTAAAACCATTCATATTCGATCATAAAGTCCCTAATACGAGCCTAGAGGCCCAAAACATACTTTAGAAGTGGTTCGGAACTAAACTGAGAACTCATGAAATTTTTACAAAACTTAGAAAATTTTTGCTAACTGCAGGGCTCACACGCCTGTGTGGTCCAAGGGGCACGCCTGTGTGACCCTGGGACACGCCCGTGCTTCAGATCGTGTTCGATTTAGGGTGCTCTCTGACTTGTGCCACACGACCGTGCCACACGCCCGTGTGCTAGGCCGTGTAGCACACACAGCTAAGACACACGCTCGTGTCTCTGCCCATGTGCTCAATTCTAGACATTCTGTTTCTCAAAATTAAGGTACAGGGGACACACGATCGAAACACATGCCCGTGGGGTAGACCGTGTGTCACACACTGCCTAGACACACGCCCGCGTGTCTACCCGTGTGGATAAAATAAAGGCTATTTATGAAGCCATTTGCCACCCTTATTCACACATACAATTACACCAATTCAAAGGCACAAAACATAACATACTTAGGCAACCAAAACATCCACAATTATGACCAACACATGCCAACACAATATCAACATCTATCATACTGACAACAATTATTAAGCCACAATTGACTGCTTTTAAGATACCTAATTGTACACCACTTTATCATCTCTTCAATAGACCACATTGCCAAACATTTCACATTTATGTCATAAATCATATTTTCATCATTCACCAAGCATACCATGACCATATCACCAAAGACATTGGCACATATATATATACTTAGGCTTACAACCATGATAGCCCAAATAAGCCAATCTACATGGCCAAATATCAAAACAAGCCTTTGACATTTACAAGCCAATACATTGGCTAAAATCATGATGACACATATAACAAAATGACCAAGTCCCTGTACATGCCACATACTCAAAATGTTAAGCTCATCAATACCCAAAATAATTGATTGATAGTGTGATGCGAGCTCCGACGATCTCTGATCCCGAGCTAGTTTGGTGACACTATAAGATAAGGGAAAGAAAGGGGGTAAGCTATATAGCTTAGTAAGTTCATATGAAAATAATACAAAACATTATTCATATCTGACATATAAATAACTTAACATATATTAACATAAATGGCATTAAAACTTTGTAAACACAACTTACTCAATCACATTCTTACCAATAGCTCATCATATACCAAATCCATTTTCCTGTGAGTTTTTTCGTACATTCCTGTACTATCTCATAACATATTCACATACTTTCTCATCTTTGACATACCCATTGAACCACTTGGAATACTATTGGATACACGGAAAATTTGCACGTAAGTGCCACATATGTAGCCAATGCTATTACCAATCTCATAACACATAAAGGCTCGCTCTCGAGCTATCCACGGGCCTTCTCACACAAGCTGTCAGTCAAGACGTAACTACCCGGTGCTGCTCACACATGCTGTCAGGTATCCGAAATATACGCCGGTATACCCAACCATCGGTAGGACGTACAGGACTAGCACCCGAGTCACATAAATCACATAGTTACATATTCACATGGGTTCCTAGTGACATGTCAGTTGTATCCTAATCTCTTCCTAAGGTTCAACCGGGATTTTCTTGCTTGTCGAAACTTCGTCAATTACATCCGTAGAGTCAATCATACAAATCATGCATTATCAAAACATTATAAATACAATTATAACGTTGCATTTTTAACATACGAACTTACCTCGATACAAAAATAGCGGATATGGACCTAATCGTCAAACACTTTGGTTTTCCCCCGATCTAGACCCGAACTTCATTTTTCTTGATCTATAATACCAGATTCATCTCATTTAATCATCACATTATTCATTTTACCCCAAAAGTCACATTATGGAAAAATTACATTTTTACCCCTAATCTTTTAACATTTTACACTTTAGTCCCTAAGCTCGTAAAATGAATTTCATTCAATTTCTTAAAAAACCAAGCCTAGCTGAACCATTTTCACATTCATAATAGCCCACATTTATTATTTATTCACATTTTCTACTCATTTTATAGACTTTTACAACTAAGTCCCTATTTGTCATTTTTACCAAAAATCACTTTACAAAAGTCGTTTAACAAACAACAAACATGCATTTTCTATCATCAAACATCAAAATACACACAAATTCAACATGGGTAAAATTTTAGACTTTAATCCCTCTTCAAATTAGTCCTTGGAAAGGCTAGATTAGGTTGAGACAACTTTAAAAACATAAAAATCATGAAAAACGGGGCAAGAACAGACTTACAATTGAGCTTGGAAACTTGGAAAACCCTAGCTATGGTTTCCTTTGGGACATTCGGCCATGGGGGGATGAAAATAGAAAGATGAACATCTTTTATTTGTTTTATTTTGTCTTTATTTACCATTTTACCAAAATGCCTTTAATGCCAAACTTTGAAATTTCACCTAACCATGTCCATTTTTGTCCATTATGAAGTATAATGGTCTAACTACCATTTAAGGACCTCTAATTTAAGATCTCATAGCAATTGGACACCTTTAACATATAGAACTCAAATTTTGCACTTTTTGCAATTTAGCCCTTTTAACTAAATTGAGTGCCCAAACGTCAAAATTTTCGAACAAAATTTTCACGAAATCATCCCATAAAACTGTAGACCATAAAAATATAATAAAAATAAATTTTACTGCGCCGAATTCGTGGTCCTGAAACCACTATTTCGACTAGACCCAAAATCGGGCTGTTACACTTGAAATGGTAAACTTGTGTTTTAAGGCCCATTTTAGGTCCACACGGCTTGATACATGGGCGTGTGTCTCAGCCGTGTGTCATACGACACGGTCGTGTGTCCCCTGTAGGTTTTTAGGGTTGTATTTCAAAAGTTACACAGTGTAACACCCCTAACCACATCCGTCGCCGGAATAGGGTTACTAGGCATTACCGATCATAACACAGCTCAAAACAAACCTTCATTAAATTCATAAATTTGTATACTTTAAATAAATTCAAACATGTATCATAAAATAACATATACTGAATATATGACAACATATTTATTTCAATAACTGAATATCAAACACACCAATTTATAAACTATGCTCATGCGCATATTAAAACCAAATGCACCTTGTTACATTACTTAAAAAAAATACTCATATATGCGACTTTAGTAATATTGAACATGTACTAACATAAAGTGACTTTACCAAATCAATAAAATCCCATTCGATTACCTAATTCATAATTATACCAATTCACATGTTATGCACATTAAACTAAGTTAAAATTATCCACACGACATACTTGACATACATATATATATACTCAATAACAAACATCATTTCAAAACCAAATATACCTACTCTCAATTCATCACAAGTTTATGCGCTTATGACCATATCTATTTGAACCATTTACGAATACCAATATTAAACACATCATGCCTATTTTGCTTGCTATAAAACATGTCCAAACATAAATCTTTCAACCATCCAAAGAGCCATATAAAAATGAACCTATATGAAACACATCATGCCTATTTCGCTTGCTATAAAACATGTCCAAACATAAATCTTTCAACCATCCAAAGAGCCATATAAAACTGAACCTATATGATCAAACATTCAAACATAATGTATGAGCATATTTACCATCATAAGCCGAATCTAATTAATCAAACAACAATTGATCATATCAAAGGCATATACATTTATTTTTACTTAAGATTAGCCAAAAATAAAGACGCATTATAACCTAATTTAACTCACAAAATAACCAAAGCAATTACACACACACTTACACACACATGACATTAACAATTAACTAAATAAACATATTCATGTCTATACCAAATTTTCCAATATACAAGATTAAAAGTAAACATCACTTTCCATTTATCAATTCACAAAATAAACTCATTTGCATAGCCAACTTTCATGATTGAAAGCACACTAAAAAACACATCCATTTTCCACATCATTACTCAAGCCGAAACACATATCCATCAAAACAAATTATACCATAAAATACACTTCCAAATGAGCTAATTTCATTGCTGATTATTCATCATTCTTTTCATTATCCACTACCTAATCATATATCAAAACATCACAAGTATACCATGAAACATAATTTCGAAAATAAGTCTAAAGCATAACCGAATGCACATAAGCAATATCACATATATTCAACCATCAACTAACTCATTAATCAAACTAATCCATATAACCTAATATCACACATATATATACACCATGAAATATACTTCCAAAATGAGTTTAAGTCATAGCCACATACACACAAGCTTTAACATTATAATCAAGCCATTTTTGCATGGCTATCAATATATACAAATTCAAAATCAAACACATTAAAACTAGTCTATACATGCCATATGTTCATAGTTTCAAACTTCAAAGGTACCGAATGATAGTCGATAGTGTGACGATGTTCCAAGATGATCCCCGAGCTCGTAGCTAGCTTCCAAAATCTATAAAACATTGATTAAACACACAAAGTAAGCTTGGGAAGCTTAGTAAGTCATAACCAAATAAATCATCAAAAGAACATGCACAATTTAATTATATTAGGCCGAATACCTCCAATCTCATACACATATATATAAAGTTATAATTCACAAACAATTCACATGATCATTTTATGCAACAACATTTACCTTTATTTTCAAATTTCATATAAACTTAAAACGTACCTGCATCATTTAACTTGAACTTACATTCGATTTTACAATGTCATTGCCCGTTGAACCGTTTAGAATCAATAAGGATACTCGGATAGCTTACAAAGCTCGTACAATGCCAACGTCCCAGACATGGTCTTACATGTAATCAAATATCGATGCCACTGTCCCAGACAGGGTCTTACACGAAATCATATACGATGCTAATGTCCCAGACATGGTCTTACACATAAATCTCAAATCGATACCAACGTCCCAGACGTGGTCTTACATGAAATCTCATATCGGAATCCTATGTCATGACATATGTATCCTAACTATTCCTATGGTTCGTACGGGGCTTTCGGATGTCGTAATTCGATTGATTCGAGCTCAATACAAGTCACACCATGCTTATAACAATTCAGCAATATGTCAAATATAAATACATACCAATTTGGCAACATTTAAAACATATACAGTCAAAATTTAATAACATTTATTTACTTATGAACTTACCTAAATTTGAGAGGCGAATGGGTAAACGGCTATTCGACAACTTTCGACTTCCCCCGATCCAAATCTGATTTCTTTCTCTCTTGATTTAAATTAATTCAAATTTGACTTGTTTAATAACATATTCACTCAAATTCATCCAAAAATACATAATTTGGGCATTTTGCACTTTAGCCCTTAACATTTCACATTTTCTCAATTTAGTCCATATTTCAAAATAACACAAGATACACAAAATTTTACTAAACCCATGTTAGGCTGAATTCTCCCTAGGTCCCTAGCAGCCCATTTCTTTCATTTATTTCACATTTTGACCCCTCAATTTTCAAATTTCACAATTTAATCCTTAATACACATTTTTACCAAAAATCACTTAATTAAACATAATAATCTATCAATAAGGATTTATTTTTCATCATCAAACAACAAAAATCTCAAGGCATCAAAAATGGCAAATCACAAAATCCAAAACTAATTCAAAAATTCAAGCATGGGCAAGCTAGTATTCGAAGCAACGATCTCAAAAACGTAAAAATTATCAAAAACCCAGCTAAACACATACCTTAATCAAGCTTGGACAAGGCCGAACCTAGCTTGTTCTTTGTCTTTCTTTTTCTTTTGAAGTTTCGGCCAGAGATGAACTAAAATGCATGGCCATTTCATGTTTATTTTATTTAATTATACATTACTTCACTTTTTACTATTTTAACCTTAAGTATTTAATTAGAAAACTATTTAATGGTTGTCCATATTTGTCCATGCATGTTTCTAATGGTTAAATTACATCATAAGAACCCCACATTATAAAAGCCATAACAATGTAGCACTTTAACAATTAGCTAGCCACTTTTACATTTTACGCGATTAAGTCCTTTTATAAAATCGAGCACACAAACGATAAAATTTTCACACGAAATTTTCACACATATTAATTCACATACTGTAAACACCAAAAATAATATTAAAATAATTTTTTATGACTTTGGATTTTTGGTTCCGAAACCACTGTTTCGATTTAACTAAAACTGGGCTGTTACACACAGCCTAGCACATGGCCTGGGACAAAGGCGTGTGAGGCCATTTTGAGAATTACAGGGCCTGGCACACGGGCGTGTGGCTTGGTCATGTGACCCAAGTCAGAGAGTAACACGGGCATAGACACGGGCTGAGACGCGGCCGTGTGTCCCTATTTCGAAAGTCTCACGGCCTAAGACACGAGCGTGTGTCTTAGCCGTGTAAGTCACACGGCCTGGCCACACGGCCGTGTGACCCTTGCAGTCCATTTTTTTTCAACTTTTTCTTAAACTTTCTAAATGTTTTTGATTCAGTCTCGAATTATTTCTATTGTGTTTTAAGGGCCTCGAGGGCCCGATTAAGGAACATTATGAATGTATTTGAATGGAATTAGTTTATGATTGCATTGATGTATGAATTGAATGATTTACTGTTTCATTTGTTTGGTATTACTCCGTAACCTTATTTTGGCAACGGATACTGGTTAAGGGTGTTACATTTAGTGGTATCAGAGCTACAGTTTAGTCAATTCTCGGACTGAACGTAGCGTGTGAAGTGTCTAGAATTACATGCCATTTAAATCTATGATAGTGTGACGTGTTTGATCCAATCTAACCTTTGTTTTTCTGTTAGATTGTAAAGATGTCAGACGAATCTGATCGTGCTGATAATGATGAGGTTAATAGTAATGTACTGGCTTCTGATCATGGGACGAGTAGTAGTGTTCTGATTCCTCCGGATCAGGAACATGAACTAAAAAATATGTTCTTTGGGTATATGAACCAGTGGTTCAACGAGTTTATGCAAATGAATAATCCAACTCAACGATCTCCACCCCCTGTTATACCACCTGCTATACCTCCGGTTGCACCTCCACCTCCTCCTGTGATTGAGCCAAGTCGATGTATTCCGATAGAAAAGCTCAGAAAGTATGGTGCCTAATAATTTTGAGGTAGATCGAAAGATGATCCGGTTAAAACTGAGTATTGGCTTCAGAATATCTTGCGAGTTTTTGAAGAAATGACTTGCCCTCCTAATGATTTTCTTAGATGTCTTGTTTCATTATTAAAAGAGGAAGCGTACAGTTGGTGGTCTACGATAGTAGCTGTGGTACTGAGGAAGAAAATTTCCTGGGACTTCTTTCAGACCGAGTTTAAAAAGAAATATGTCGAGAAAAGGTATCTGGGCAAGAAAAAGAGAGAATTTCTTGCATTACGTTAGGGAAATAGATTAGTGGCTGAGTACGATAAAGAATTTGTGTATCTCAATAAATATGCCCGAGAAATTGTGCCTACTAAAGAAGAGATGTGTATTTGATTTGAAGATGGCTTGAATGATGAAAACAAAATAATGATCAGAGGTAATGAAATTAGAGAATTTGTTGTCTTGTCTAATTGTGCACGAAAAATGGAAGAAGTGTACAACTGCAAGATACAACGGGATAGACGAATTCGAGAATTTCACAAGAGAGGTTCTTCTAAGTTGTTTTCTGCATCATCGGCAAAGAAGACTAAAGAAGATTTTAGCCGAGCTACCTCAGTGTCTGAGCATCTGAACAAAAACAAGTCGATTCAGGATGATTTTAATGTACCTACTAAACCAGTTGATAGTGTGGAAAGTGTACGAAATGCTCTGAAGCCCAATTGTAGATATTGTGGGAAATATCATCCTAGAGAGTATAGAGCTAAGTCAGGAACCTATTTTAGATGTGGGTCGACTAATCATGTTCTTCAGAATTGTTTAAAACGGCTAAAAGAGGATGAAGATCAGAAAGAAAAGCAAATGTCTACATCTCAAAAAGGTAGACGTCCGGGTTAGAATAGTGCTATTGGGACTGCTCGTATTGGGGCAAAAGACACCGTAATTTGATCAGAGGCTAGAGCACCTGCTTGGACATATGCTATATGAGCTAGAGAGGAAGCTACTGCTCCTGATGTGATTGCTGGTATATTCTATCTCTTTGATGTTACTGTGTATGCATTGATTGACCCTGGGTCAACTCATTCTTATATTTTCACTGCATTAGTAACGAAAAAGAAATTACCTGTTGAATCTACTGATTATGATATTCAAGTTACTAATCTACTAGGTCAGAGTGTGATAGTTAACTTAGTTTTTCGTAAGTGTCCACCGAAAGTTAGAGGCTATAAATTCCCTGCCGATTTACTGCTGCTACCCTTTCGAGAATTTGATGTTATTCTGGGTATGGATTGGCTATCGTTGCATGATGCTGTAGTAAACTGTAGACAAAAATAGATTGATTTGAAATTTCAAATAGGAGAAATGATTTCAGTTGAGTCTGAGAGTCCGAAAGATGTTGCTAGAATTATTTCAGCTTTTCCCACTCAGAGATTATACGTAAAGGTAGTGAACCATTTCTAGCATACATTCTTGATACCAGAGATTCAGAATCGAAGCTAGATCAGTTACCAGTTGTTAGTGAGTTCATTGATGTATTTCCTAAAGAGTTGTCGGGTTTGCCTCCTGATCGTGAAGTTGAGTTTGTGATTGATTTGGTTCCTGGAACTGCACCGATATTAATATCACCGTATCGTATGACACCATCTAAATTAAAGAATTGAAATCACAGTTGCAAGAGTTATTAGACAGAGGGTTTATTCGACTGAGCGTATGTCCCTATGGTGCACTTATGTTCGTGAAAAAGAAAGATGGCTCTTTGAGATTGTGTATAGACTACATGCAGTTGAATAAAGTCACTATCAAAAATAAATACCCCTTGCCACATATCGACAATTTGTTTGATCAATTGAAAGGTACCACAGTCTTCTCGAAGATAAATCTCAGATCAGAGTATTATCAATTGAAGGTTAAAGACTGCGATGTGTTAAAAAGTACTTTCAGAACTCATTACAGTCATTATGAGTTTCTGGTAATGCCATTTGGTTTCACAAATGCTCCTGCTGCTTTTATGGATTTAATGAATTGGGGTTTTCAACCTCATCTGGATAGATTTGTTGTTGTGTTTCTTGATGATATATTGATTTATTCCAAAACAAAATCTGAGCATGCTCAACACTTGATAATTGTGTTACAGAATTTTAGAGAAAAATAGTTGTACACAAAATTTAGTAAATGTGAATTCTGGCTTCGCGAGGTTGGATTTTTAGGTCACATAGTATCAACTGACAGGATTCGAGTTGATCCGAGTAAAGTTTCTGCTGTGATGAATTGGAAAACTCCGAAGAATGTTTCAGAGGTGCGAAGTTTTCTGGGTTTAGCAGGTTACTATAGACATCTTGTTAAAAACTTCTCGATTATTGCTTCACCAATGACCAGATTATTACAGAAAAATGTTGAGTTTGTTTGATCCGATAAGTGCCAAAAAAGTTTTGATCAGCTGAAGAACATGTTGACGGAAGCTCCAGTGTTGACTCAGCCTGAATCTGGGGTAGCATATGTTGTTTTTAGCGATGCATCTCTCAACGGTTTGGGTTGTGTGCTTATGCAGGCAGGGAAATTAGTAGCTTATGCTTCTCGTCAATTAAAGTCGCAAGAAAAGAAATTATCCTACTCATGATCTCTACCTGGCCACAATTGATTTTCTTTAAAAATTTGGAGACACTATTTATACGGCGAGAAATGTAACATGTTCACAGATCACAAAAGTTTAAAGTATTTGATGACTCAAAAAGAACTGAATTTGAGACAGAGATGGTGGTTAGAGCTACTAAAAGATTACGATCTGGTTATTGATTATCATCTGGGAAAGGCTAATGTAGTTGTAGATGCACTCAGTCGAAAGTCGTCATTGTTTGCACTTCGAATGTTGAATGCTCATTTAGCTCCAAATAAAGATGGTTCTGTATTAGCAGAGTTGAGAATGAAACCCCTATTTCTACAACGAATTTGAGAATTGCAAGGTGAAGATCCAAAGATGGTGTTGAAATGACAACTGGTTCAGAATAATTTGAGTACAGAGTACAGTGTTGATGATAATGGTACATTGTGTTATCGCGATAGAATTTGCGTTCTAAATAATCTAGATTTGAAACATGATATTCTATCTGAAGCTCACAGTAATATGTACTCTATTCATTCGGCTAGCACGGAGATGTATTATGATTTGAAACAAATGTATTGGTGGCCGGGTATGAAACGTGAGATTTGTGAATTTGTAGCAAAATGTTTGATTTGTCAACAAGTGAAAGCAGAACATCAAGTGCCGTTGGGTTTACTACCACCTATTATGATTCTTGAGTGGAAGTGGGAACGAGTCACAATGGATTTCGTATTTGGTTTACCTGTAACTCCAAAAAAGAAAGATTCGATCTTGGTGATTGTTGATAGATTGACTAAATCGGCACATTTTATTTCAGTCAGAACAAATTTCTCACTTGAGAGTTTAGCAGAATTATATGTATTCGAGATTGTAAGATTGCACGAAGTTTGGATATCTATTTTTTTTATCGTGATTCAAGATTTACATCAAGATTTTGGAGCAAACTTCATGAGGCTTTAGGCACAAAGCTTAATTTCAGCACAACATTTCATCCTCAGACTGACGGCTAATCAGAACGAGTGATTCAAATTCTAGAAGATATGCTGAGATGTTGATACTTAAATTTGAAGGTAACTGGGAAAAATACCTACCGTTAGCTGAATTTGCTTATAATAACAGCTATCAATCCAGTATAAAAATGACACAATTTGAAGCTTTTTAAGGGAGAAAGTGTAAAATACCGTTGTATTGGTCTGAATTGAGTGAATCCAAAATGATGGGAATTGATTTGACCCGAGAAAATGAAGAAAAATTTGAGTTATTTGAGATAGTTTGAAAGCTACGTCTAATCGTCAAAAATCGTATGCGGATCTGAAAAGAAAATATATAGAATTTGTTATTGGCGATCGGGTATTCTTAAAAGTCTCTCCGTGGAAGAAAGTGTTACATTTCAGTAGGAAAGGAAAGTTGAGTCCGAGATTTATCAGACCGTACGAAGTTGTTGAAAGAATTGACCCTGTAGCTTATAGATTAGCCTTTCCCTTTGAACTTAAGAAAATCCATAATGTGTTCCACATTTTGATGTTGAGATGGTACAGATTTGATCCTTCGCATGTGATTCCTCATAGTGAAATCGAGCTACAGCTAGACTTGACGTATTTGGAGAAACCAGCGAGAATTTTAGCTCGGGAAGTTAAAGAACTACAGAATAAACGAGTGCCACTAGTAAAAGTTTTATGGCATCGTCATGGTTCAGAAGAAACTACCTGGGAAATCGAGGCATCAATGAAATTACAGTATTTGAATCTATTTTCAGGTAACAATTTCGAGGACGAAATTTCCTAAGGGGGAGAGTTGTAACAGCCCAATTTTTAGTGGTGAAGGAATAGTGGTTTTAGGACCATAAATCTCCATCGCATCGACTCGTTAATATTATTTTAAAAATATTTATGGAGTCAATAAAGTCGTATTAAAATTTGGTTCGGAAATATTAACGTTTAGATAGTTAATTAATGAAAAATGACTAAATTGAAAAAGGTGCAAAACTTAGTTATTATTGTAGTTAGGTGATTTAATAGCTTAATTATTTCAAATGGAAGGACCAATAAGGCGATTAGACCTCATTAGTTAGTAGGGGACGATAATGGGATTAATAATTAAAGAAAAATTAAAAGAAAATAGGTTTAATGGCAATTTTGTAAATTATTTAAAATTAATGAAACAAATTGAAGCAAAAGCTTTATTTTTTCTCATTTTCTCTTCTTATCGTCCGAACCTCACCATTTATGACCTAGGAAGCTTTGTTCATCTTCTTTCCTTGCATTGTAAGGAAATTGAACCGTTTTCTTGTAATTTTTATGTTTTTAATATTGTTGTAACTAGGTCCAGTTAGCCCGTACCTTCGTTTTTGATTCTGTTAAAAATTTTGGAAGTTTCCATTGATAAATATTGAATGTTTTTTGATGAATACCATATACTTGAACCTTTTATTGTGTTGTTTGATGAATTTGTAAAGTATTTTTTGTTAAATTTTGAGTTAGGGATAAAGTTGTGGAAATGACAAAATTCTAGGGTTTTGAAGTGAATTTAGGATTCATTGTGGGCTGTTCAAGGGCCTAGTGTTTTTGGATGAGATATTAAGTTGAGAAAAATAGTTAATTTGATGAATTTGGGGTTGAGGGATTAAATTGGAAAAACTTTAAAAGTTTGGGTAAATGCGTAAATTTAGAAAATAAAGGGGTATTAATTGTAAAATGTATTAGAATATGAAATGTATGCTAACAATTGAGGAATTTTACATTTTAGATCAAGATCCCGTAGATACTCGTGGAAAAGGAAAATAGCGGAATAATCCTTGAACTTCTGCAACTACTACAATTCAGTCCAAGTAAGTTTGTACGGTTTAGAATTTAACATCAATATGAATTGTTGAGTACATTAACATGGTAAAACTTATACATTTATTATTATTTGTTGATAATAAATGGTAATTTGAGATATAATATTGAATTTGATGCTCAGTTTCGATTGAATGCGGGATAGAGTACAATCGCGATTTGGTGTGTTACGGGGGTTTGGAGTGGAGATGGTGTAACACCCCAAACCCGAGCTAGAAGTTAGGCCCGAATCCGGCGTGTCACATTGAAGTGTTTTTGCGAAAACCTTGTTTTCATTAAAACCCTTCTAGAGAAAAGTTAAGTAAAATCCAGTTTGCTTTCAAAACGAGGTGTAGCCAAAAACCATTTCCTTATCACTAAGTAAAAATTTCCTTTGACAGCGGAAGCTCGTTCTTAAAACACAATTATTTTCAAAAACCTTGAAATACATTTAAAAGAAATAAATCCAAGTTCCGTTTCAAAATTTCAATGCATAGTGAAAGTAATGGAATAATAACTAGAGGGAAAGCCTTATACAATCTGAAATAAATTAACTTAAAATAAATAACTTAAAATCCAGAATTTAGATATTAAGAAAACAGGTCTAATCATCTTGCTAGTTGGCAACCTTTGAGTCCCTCCATCCGTCGAACCGCCTACTGAGGATCACCTGAGAAAAATAAAAGAGGGAGTGAGTTTTCAAAAACTCAGTGTGTACGGCCCTTGTCAAACAAATAGCATACATATCATATTATTAACATCATAATATCATACATGCAATGCTGTGCAAACCCTTCCCAAATGATCCATCCGATACTCTTTGTCTCTGTCCAACCGAAACACATCTGTGGGGATTTCTAAATCGACCCACCCATCCGATACGCTTCTAGGGTAGCCCGGTTGCGGTACTACCTAACATTGTAGCAAAATTGCTAATCATATAATGCACTTAGAAAGCCATCGATGGATCCACAGTTGTAAAGCAACCATGCGATCCTCATATACTTCCTCCGTTCCATAATTCCCAACCCATATGCAACCTAAATAGAATATCATATGAATGCAGCAAATGTACATGTAACATCCATAAGTCTTACATTCAACATATAGGGGCATTTTAGTCATTTTTGCCCTTAGGGACATTTCAGTCATTTCTCAGTGTTATGGGTCTATTACTTACCTTGGCCCGTTATCAAGTCCTCGTTGGCTAAAGTGAACAGATACTATGCACGTGTAGGATTCAGAGAGAAGAGGAGGTGAGTCATTAAGACCGCTTAAGTACCAAGCTCTCCCTAGATCCAATCCTATACATGCATATACCCATTGCCACACCTTAACCTTATGACTTGTCCACGATCACAATTAGTTAATTATTTAAGCTTTATGCAAGGTCAAGCAACTTACCACATACTAACCCTAAGACTCCTTTCAAAGCCCAAACAAATTCACATACGGTCATATGGCCCACCAGGCCCAATCACATTCGTATAGCCCATTAGGCCCAATCTCATTCGTATGGCCCACCTGCCCAATCACATTCCAAGCCATGAAACCAGCATGACAAGTTCATCACTTATTACCAAGTCATCAAATTCGCCCATTCTGAGCCTACGGCCCATCGGGCCCATTTTGCCCATCCTGGCCCGATTGGCCAAAACACGACCCAAGTCCATGAGATCGCTCATGGGGTCTCGGTTATCGATTTCATTTCCTTCATATGAGTGTTCGCACACTCACAAGACTACCGAAGCCAAACTTTCAGGATTTTGGGATTTCCCAATCCATTGTGTGTGTATAGTGTATGTACACACCTGATAACAGAACGTGCTGCGATCTCCTTAACCACGACCCTACAAACGATGTCACTCAATGATTAATCACATAAACTTATCGAATACTTTACTAAAAGTCGAAGTCTCACCTTAACCTTACTTGAAACACCAAGCCTTAATAGCTTTTCCTCGATCACTAATCACGAGTACTTCTTAAACATGCATCAATCTTAATTATTAAAAACTGAACCATAAGTGACTTATATCCATCTTAAGTCACCCTTACATTACTTACGACCATTCGGCCAACCTTCAAAACCAAAAGTGAAGAATACTTACCCAAATCTGAAACATATAAGGAGTAATTCGGCAGAGATCTGAAGAACAAAGATTCGATATCAATCCCCTACCAAAATCAATTTAGAAAGAGTGAGGGAGAGGAGAAGTCGGTTCTAGCAAGATCAATTGAAAGAGTAAAGTACTTACACAAGAATCGGCTAAGTTGAAGAAATAGTGACGGCACAAAAAGAATTTCGGCAAAGGGATGGTGGAATTATTCAGCTTTAGAGGGTTTGGAAAAGGCAACAAGAAGAAAAGAAAAAGATCAAATGTGCTTGTGTGAGGGTAACTACAGGATATTCGGTAAAGAAAAGAAAGACTGACCTATTTGCAAAGCTCTCCAAATGCCGAAAGCCATAAACAAAATTCGTAATACCCCCTAAAAGACCCAAAAACGGCACTCATCTACCCTTCTAAGCCGAATTTATACACTTCCCACTTCCCAAAACGGCACCAACTCTTCACACTTCTCAGCTCCTAACTTTTCTCCAAGATAAGCTCCTACAATCTCTCCATGACCATTTCAACCCTCTCATCCATCAGACTTTCACTGCAACACAAACTTTAGCCGTCCTGACAGCAAAATAAATACCCCAATAAAATACCATGCCACTACTCGAACCTTGGACTCCCTTGCCTGCTAATGACGCCACCTCTCTATTCCCTAAGTGGCGCCACTTTGCCACTACACCACAAGCTCTTTTGTGTCATTTTTCTTCTTCATTTATTTAAAAGGCCTACTAACTGAAGTCACAGTTCCCTTGGGGCTAAAACCAAAATTTTTCCTATACCCTTACTTGATCCCAGAACAACTCCAACACCTATAGAAACTTCAAATTCATTAACCCTCAAAGCCCACATGCCAACTGTCATTTTCTCGCTCACTTAAAAATTTTCTGAGACCCAAAGCCCAAAGCCCAATAGGCCCAATTCTACTAGGCCCAAATTTGGGGTGTTACAGATGGTATTGTAGAGAGATGTCTGTATTTTACCCGAGTAAACTGAGGTTCAGCGTTTGTTGTGAACTCTTGTGTTATACTTTTTGTCTGGTGTGTTTCGGTTGGATTAGCTCTTATGAGCTTCTGTCTGGTGTGTTTGGTTAATCTGACGATGTACTCTTATCCGTAAGTCATTCTTCGAATGAAAAATCTTGGTAAAGTAATCTGTTTAATGAATTTTGAAAGATTTTTTATTTATTGAATATTGATCTGAACATAGATGAATTCATCGGTTGAAATTGTGGATGATAGGGAATTCTCATGGTTGATTATTATTGTTTGAATTGTTGTATTTACTTCAATAAGATTTATTGTTTAATGCATCGAACTTACTAAGCTTCATTAAGCTTACTTGTATTGTTTAATGTCATTGTAGATACTCAGAAGGTTAGACGATCGGATCGACACTCAAGTCACACTATCCAGCTCAATTCGATAGTTTTTGGAACGTTTATTTCAGATTATATGGCATGTATAGGCTCTTGTGTGGTATCATTAATGTTTTGGTTTATGTAAATATTATGGATGATCTTTTGTGTAAATGGTCAACTTATATAATACATGAGAATAAAGTATAGTTTCTATGCTAATATGAATGATATGTATTAAGGAAATGTTGTGATTGAGGTGCCTTTGATAGGTATATTGGATAGGTATTAGCTTGAATGAATTGATGAGTTGAATTGATGTTTATTTTGATGTATAATTATATATACTTGTGGTACCAATGAGGGTACATTGGTTAGGTGTAACATCCCGATTTTGGGTCTAGTCAGAATAGTGGTTTCGAGACCATAAATCCAAAGTAGAAATATTTGTTTTATGATTTTTTTGAGGTCCATGGTATGTTTGCATGATTGTGTGAAAGTTTCATGAAGAAATTTTTTGAATAAGTGTCCAATTTGACTTTTTAGACTAAATTGAAAAAGTTGTAAAATATGAGATTCTAGAAGCTTTAAGTATGAAATAGCTTTGGATTATTAATTAGAAGTCCTTAAATAGCAATTTGCCAAATTTTTATTTTTATGGACAAAAATGGGCATGAATAGGTAAAATTTGAAAGTTTAGTAAAAAGGGCATTTTGGTCATTTAGTAATTAAAAGATTAGAAAGGGAAAAATGAAGCAAAATTTGCTCATCTTCTTCAAGCTAGGGCCGAAACTTTGAAGCTCTCCATAGCTAGGGTTTCTTCACTTTTCAAGCTTGATTGTAAGTGCATCCTAGCTCGGTTTTTAATGTTCTTTACATTTTTAAAGTTGTTATCAACCAATCTAGCTATTTCTACCATTTATTTGAGCTAGGGTTCATGTTTAAAAGTTTACCCATGTGTGACCTGCATGCGTTTTGATGTTTCATGGTAGATTATGAAAGTTTGATGTGTAATAAACATATTTTACTAAGTGATTTTTGATGAAAACACCTAAAAAGGACCTTTTTGTAAAAGTTGTAAAATGAGTAGTAAAAATCTGATTTGAAGGAAAATGTGGGCTGTTATGAGCATGTGTTAGGTTTGGCTAGGCTTCGGTAACAAAGAAAATAGACACATTTCATTTTACGAGCCTAGGGACTAATTTGTAAATATGTGAAAGTTTAGGGGCAAAACTATAATTTTGCCAAAGTATGGTTTTTGGACTGACTTGAACAATGTGATAATTAAATGAGCTAAATTTTTTATTATAGATCAAGAAAATAGAGCCCGAACCTAGACCGGGAAACGAACAAAGTTGTGGACTAAATCGAATTAGTTAGCCATATTTTGGAACTGAGGTAAGTTCGTGTGTAAATAATGCAACTTATATCATGTATTTAATATTTTGTTATTGCATGACTTGTACAATTATCATTATGGATTTGTTCAGCAAAGATTCGATACGGTGAAACTCCTGGTTGAACCTTAGGAATAGTTAGGATACAAATGTCATGACATTAGGGTTATGAGTTTACGTGTTGGACCATATCTGGGATATGGCATCGTTATGAGATTTCGTGTAAGACCATGTCTGGGACATGGCATCGATATGAGAATCGTGTAAGACCATAGCTGGGCTATAGGCATCGATATGTGATCCCATGTAAGACCATATCTGGGATATGGCATTGGCATGATTCTATGTGCATGTGATTCCCAAGTATCCTTTAGTATTCCAAGTGGTTTAACGGGAAGTCCAAAGAATTCGTCAACGAAATGACAAGGTATGAACATGTTGAAAGGGTACAGGTATGTACACAAAGCTCATACATATTGAGATTATAAATCGATGAGACCTCGGTAAGAAGTGAATGAATAAATCATGATCACGAGTTTTATTGTACATTATGTAAATGACATGATTTAAAATGTATCTAAGATACTTGATGACATGGTGATAAATTATATTATGTTATGTGTACAATAAGGCATGGTTAAAGTTGTTAATTATTTACATGCAAACTTACTAAGCTTTATGCTTACTCCCCTTTCTTTTCCATTTTCTTATAGTATCGCCAAGCTAGCTCGGGGATCGAAGGACGTCGGAGACTCGATCACACTATCAATCGGAAACTTTGGGTATAGTTAGTCTCAACATTTTGAGTATGGCATGTATAAGGACTTGGTCTTTTTGTTATATGTCATATTTGTAACACCCCTTACCCGTATTCGACGCCGGAATAGGGTACGAGGCATTACCGGAACACATACACTTAACCATTCACATGCAAGCATACACATCCTTGAAATGCATCATCATAGACTTATAACATAACAAAAATTGGCCACATTAAATGGCCTTATAAAACAATAACCATCAAATAGCATAGGCCAACATTCTAGGCCAACTCATAATAACATATACACATAATCAAGTCCCTATACATGCCATAGACTTAAAAATACTTGAAGATCATTGATACAATACCAATCAATAACTTGTTAGTGTGATAGAATCTCCGACGACCTCCAACTCGAGCTAGCATCTGTGACACTATAGGAAAAAGGAAAGGAAGGGGGGTAAGTATTATAGCTTAGTAAGTAGGTATGTAAATAATAAGTGATTTATTAACAGGCTTTTATAAATCTTCACAATATATTCTCAAGATAATACAATCATAATTGCACATAGTTCCACTATTTATTCATGTTCATCTCAAGCTATCTACTCGAGTCATAGTCACTAAATTATTTATATCTTGAACTACGGAACTCCAAATTAAGATCCGCTAATTTTCTATGAAATGAGACTCACATATCTTCTTACCATAAAATTTTCAGAATTTTTGGTTTAGCCAATAAGTACAGTTTATTGTTTAAATTATCCCCTATTCTATTGTCTGACAGTTTCGACCCTTCTTCACTAAAAAATAATTATCTCCTCGTACGGAATTTGGATGATGTTCCCATTTGTTTATTTTGAAAATAGACACATTAAGGATTTTAAGAATTTAAATTATAACCCATAATTATTTTTTTTACAATTTTTAAATATTTTCCCAAGTCAGAACAGGGGATTCCGAAATCCTTCTATCTCTGTCTCACAAATATTCAAATATATCAGAATATGAATTTTTTTTGCTTACACCGTTTCTTTTATTTGAAAATAGACTTAATAAGATTTAATTTCATATCTTATTCAAACTCTGATTCGACTTCCACCATTTTTGGTCATTTTTCAAAGTGTTACAACTGCTGCTGTCCAAACTGTTTTATTGCTAATTTTACACTATCATGTTTTCTTTGTATTAATTCTCATTTACACACATATAACACTTTAGTATATCCATAATTAGCCATGCCAATAGCTAGTCATCATCAAATATTTACAAGTCTTTGTTGTAACACTTACTCCATATCAATCTTACCAAAGTTCGATCACATATCGAGCACATTGCTCATGAATATATATACACATGTACATGCACTTGTTCATCACATAATCACATTCAATTACACTTAGTCATTTTCCCGTTGAACACATCGGAATTATAATGGATACATGGAAATTTGCACATAAGTGCCACACTTGTATCTAAAAATACTTCATTTCACAGTTTTCACATAGGCTCACTCTCGAGCTAATCACATTCACGGGTCTGCTCACACAAGCTATCGGTCATACGTAACTACTCAATGTCGCTCACACAAGTCGCCAGTATCATCAGTAACACATGCCGGATTACCCAGCCACTGGTAGAACTTATAAGACTAGCACCCGTTTCACATTGTCACAATCTCGGGTCTGCTCACACAAGTCATTTCGGTCACGCATTTAAACTACAGTCTGTCGCTTACACAAGTCGTCAAGTATCCGTAACACATGCCGAATAACTCACCACCACCGGTAGAACGTGCGGACCAAAGACTGAATCACTTATTTCACTTAGATTTCACATAGGTTTCTAGTGAACATGTCACTCGTATCCATTTTTATTCCTAAGGTTCAACCGGGAAATTTCTCACTTGTCGATATTTTGTCAATTACATCAAATATTCAGCCACAATTCATACCATTTATCAAAATATGAAAACGTAAGTAAAAACGATGCATTATTTACATACAAACTTACCTCGGTAGCACAATCGGTGAAAAGGACTTATTCGTCATATTCTTTGTTTTTCCCCCCGTTCTAAGTCCGAATCTCGTTTTCCATGATCTATAACAACACCTTTAACTCATTTATTCATCCCGCTACTAAAATTAGCCTAAATTCACATTCTGGCAAAATTACATTTTTGCCCCTACACTTTATCATATTTACACTTTTTCCCCTAGGCTCGTAAAATGATTTTTATTCAATTTCCTTGTATTTTAAGCCTAGACGAACCATTTTCATAAATATAGCAGTCCACAATTTCCATTTATTCACACACTTACACACATTTTACAACTTTTTACAAACTAGTCCTTTTTGACAATTTCACCGGAAATCACTTAGTAAAAGTCGTTTATTACACACCGAGCATTCATATTCTACCATTAAACATCAAAACACAAGAATTTCTCATATGGGTAAATTTTCAAACATCAACCCTAGCTCAAATAAATGGTAGAAATAGAGAGATCGTGTTACGAGGATTTCAAAAACGTAAAAATCATTAAAAACGGGGCCAGAACGGACTTACAATCGAGCTTGGAAGCTTGAAAAACCCTAGCCATGGTTTCTTCATGCAACATTCGGCCATAGCTTGAAGATGGACATAATTTTGCTTTAATTTTGGCTTTTATAATTCTTTTAATTACTAAATGACCAAAATGCCCCTAACATAAAAATATACTATTTCACTTATCTCATGTCCATTTTTGTCCAACAATTTAACCAATGGTTAATTACCATTTAAGGACCTCGAATTTAAAACTTCAAAACAATTGGACACTTTAACATGTGGAACCCAACTTTTGCACTATTTACAATTTAGTCCTTTTGACTAAATTGAGTGCCCAAACGTCGAAATTTTCGAACGAAATTTTCACGAAATCTTTTCGTGAAATCGTAGACCATAAAAATATTATAAAAATAATATTTTCCTCGTCGGATTTGTGGCCCTGAAACCACTGTTCTGACTAGGCCCAAAATTGGGCTGTTACAACTCTCCCCCTTTAGGGATTTTCGTCCCCGAAAATCTTACCTGAAGGAATTGCTTTCAACTCTCATGAATCACTTCCACTAATTTCTTAGAATCACAAATCAAATCAACCTCGTATCTCTTTCTAGTCACCTTTAAACTTTAACACCTCGTGTCGGAGCATATCATCAATGTTTTGAATTACTCTATCAAACTTACCACTGATTTACAGGTGTATTACCGTGCCAAGATGCAATTGCGTATACATAGTTTCCTGTATCTCTTTCCATAATTGGGATTTAGCCATCGGGTCTCAATCCAAAATAATGGAGACTGATACTTTGCATAATCGAATAATCCCAGAAACATCTTACTCGGCTGGTTTGTTAAACAAGAAATCTTTACACGAACGATCAATCACAACTCGATAACATCTCGTGACTATATCCGCTTTCCTGCAGATTAATCAATAACTACTCGCGATCTTTTAATAGCTCAAGTCTTTAACACTATCTTAACTTCAGATCTTTCTATGACATTCGATACTTTAATTCTTGAAATCAGGGAACATGTGACATTAATCGTATGAAAACATGAACCATCACTTTACATTCTAGTAATAAAACACATTCCAATCCGCTCAATAGTACATCACTTTGAAAATCATGAATTCATTACTCAATTCAAACCGAACTCGTAACTGTGAGAGCTTGGTTAATAGTATCTTCAATCGTTTTCAACTTTGCTAACATGCAATGCACTCATCCAAATTTTTGTAAATGTGATAACCATATCATTCGTAATAGCTTTAACTCATAATAACATCATCAGATTAGAACAAATCTAATAGGTGTACCTCGGTATCATACTTTCTAGAATATCAATCCTTCATTCAGACTGTCCATCAATATACTCATGAATGCACTAAATTTATTACCATAACTGATGATGCTTTAACTACATGTAACTCAAATCACATTTCAACTGACCAATTCACTTTGATAAGAACAACTAAGTCGATTTCGATTATCAAATAATAACATAACAAAACGCTCCTTTCTTCATGTTGTTAGGACAGTTCAAACATACAATCTTTCATAGTTCTTTCAACATGCCAGTCACAGATATTTACTAACTGTATTAACTCAGACGAAACATAACATCTTGCTTCAACTCACTAATAACAATCAAAATTATCCGAGGGAAGAAAATCAGTATACAATTTGAACTTGACTGTCATAATCCACACTTTTGTCGATATCGACTTCAAAGATAAGCCATACTTGATAAATTAAACAATAAGGATGATAAGAAAACTGAGATGATGAAATCCAAGATACAAGACCATACTGAATGTCCAAGAACACCACTCATATGAAATAATAAAGATCCTGACGATTCCTCAGAGAAAACCAGAAGTAAAAGAAACACTGTTCATACATTTCGAAGTCAATTGTAACAGAGATAATACATTTTCCATATAAATGTAAACATGACAATGTACCTGTAAGAAAATGTAAGAACAGTTTCATATGAATTCACTATCCACTTTTTATCTCAGACATAACGGAATAGAATACCAATAGAAGATAGTGGAATACCGATCATAGATCAATCAGACCAATGATACTTTCATCAGAAAACGAGAAATTACAAATTCCTCTGAGATTATATAAACACATAGAATACCCAAAACAGATAGTCGTAAATTGCTCAACTGTAACTGTCATACTCAAACATCTTTACATTTCAAATATTATTCTTCTGACTAATTCTGTCATCACTAATCTCATAATATTTCATTCATTAACAAAATCAACTTAGAAGAATTCCCGATAAATACAATCTTTAGAAATCATACCTGAATGAGTCGATTTAACCGAAATTAATTCCTTCTCTAGCTGTGGCTTTGTGCATTCCAAATAATCTTTAGAATAATCTGATATCTCTCTCATAATCGTCTTTGCTCGCTAAATCATTCCCATCTCTAATCACATCATTAATTATTCCACCACTAAACTCTTTAGTTTCCCCACTTGTGAGCTTGTTCAATATAAATCTCGTGAACTTCGTCATATGACACTATACCGGTATGTGGGTGAAGATTGCAAAGCCTTTAAAGTTTTGACTCTCATACACACACATATACAATATAGCATTTAATACCAACACAATATCATGTACTTTGATTACACATCTCTAGGTTTCTACTAATCATGAACACATTTTCAAATATCTTAGTAACACACTCAACATTATCACATATAAATATCAACCAATCGTAATAAGCTCATCTCAAAATAATTTTTTCATGTTATTCACTGCAAAAAGTCACTCTGATTTATCGAAATGCAATGATCAATCAGAACAATAACATTTTATCCATATTCCTCAACTTATGGTTAATCCATTGTATCCATTAACACATACATATCATCGTAAATAATAGAGAATCAATTCAGGCAAATCCATATATTCACTAAGTTACACGAAATTACTTAACCCCTTTCAGCATTATCGATGGTAGTTCGGTTGGAAAGCATCCCTGCTTTAACAAAAATAAATCTCATCGGAGTCGGGAGATATCACACTATCACAGTTCACTTATGGCATGTATAGCTAGACTCGCATACGCTACGTTAGTCTGAGAATCGACTAAACCATAGCTCTGATACCACTAAATGTAACACCCCTTACCCGTATTCGACGCCAGAATAGGGTACGAGGCATTACCGGAACACATACACTTAACCATTCACATGCAAGCATACGCATCCTTGAAATGCATCATCATAGACTTATAACATAACAAAAATTGGCCACATTAAATGGCCTTATACAACAATAACCATCAAATAGCATAGGCCAACATTCTAGGTCAACTCATAATAACATATACACATAATCAAGTCCCTATGCATGCCATAGACTTAAAAATTCTTGAAGATCATTGATACAATACCAATCAATAACTTGTTAGTGTGATAGAATCTCCGACGACCTCCAACTCGAGCAAGCATCTGTGATACTATAGGAAAAAGGAAAGGAAGGGGGTAAGCATTATAGCTTAGTAAGTAGGTATGTAAATAATAAGTGATTTATTAACAAGCTTTTATAAATCTTCATAATATGTTCTCAAGATAATACAATCATAATTGCACATAGTTCCACTATTTATTCAAGTTCATCTCAAGCTGTCTACTCGAAACACAGTCACTAAATTATTTATATCTTGAACTACGAAACTCCAAATTAAGATCCGCTAATTTTACCTGAAACTAGACTCACATATATTATTACCATAAAATTTTCTAAATTTTTGGTTTAGCCAATAAGTACAGTTTATTCTTTAAAATCTCCTCTACTCTGCTGTCTGACAGTTTCGACCCTTCTTCACTAAAAATTAATTATCTCCTCGTACGGGATTCTGATGATGTTTTCATTTCTTTCTTTTGAATATAGACTCATTGAGGATTTTAAGCATGTAAATTATAACCCATAATTATTTTTTAAAATTTTTTAACTATTTTCCCAAGTTAGAACAGGGGATTCCGAAATCCTTCTAACTCTGTTTCACAAATATTCAAATATATCAGAATATGATTTTTTTTTTTGCTTACACCGTTTCTTTTATTTGAAAATAGACTTAATAAGATTTAATTTCATATCTTATTCAAACTCTGATTCGACTTCCACCATTTTTGGTGATTTTTCAAAGTGATACAACTGCTGCTGTCCAAACTGTTTTATTGCTAATTTTACACTATCATGTTTTCTTTGTATTAATTCTCATTTACACAAATATAACACTTTAGTATATCCATAGTTAGCCATGCCAATAGCTAGTCATCATCAAATATTTACAGGTCTTCGTTGTAACACTTACTCCATTTCAACCTTACCAAAGTTCGATTACATATCGAGCACATTGCTCATGAATATATATACACATGTACATGCACTTGTTCATCACATAATCACATTCAATTACACTTAGTCATTTTCCCGTTGAACAGATCGGAATAATAATGGATACACGGAAATTTGCACATAAGTGCCACACTTGTAGCTAAAAATACTTCATATCACAGTTTTCACATAGGCTAGCTCTCGAGCTAATCACATTCACAGTCTGCCGCTTCATACAAGCCGCCATCGGTCATACGTAACTACTCAATCTTTGCTCACACAAGCCGTCAGCATCTCGCAACACATGCCGGATTACCCAAACCATCTGGTAGAACTTATAAGACTAGCACCCGTTTCACATTGTCACAATCTCGGGTCTGCTCACACAAGCTGTCGGTCATGACGAAACTACACGGTGTCGCTTTACAAATCGCCGAGTATCCGTAACACATGCCGGATAACTCAACCACCCCAGTAGAACGTCACGGATCAAGACTGAATCACTTATTTCACTTAGATTTCACATAGGTTTCTAGTGAACATGTCACTCGTATCCATTTTTATTCCTAAGGTTCAACCGGGAAATTTCTCACTTGTCGATATTTTGTCAATTACATCAAATATTCAGCCACAATTCATACCATTTATCAAAATATGAAAACGGAAGTAAAAACGATGCATTATTTACATACAAACTTACCTCGGTAGCACAATCGGTGAAAAGGACTTATTCGTCATATTCTTTGTTTTTCCCCCCGTTCTAAGTCCGAATCTCGTTTTCCATGATCTATAACAACACCTTTAACTCATTTATTCATCCTGCTACTCAAATTAGCCTAAATTCACATTCTGGAAAAATTACATTTTTGCCCCTAAACTTTGTCATATTTACACTTTTTCACCTAGGCTTGTAAAATGATTTTTATTCAATTTCCTTGTATTTTAAGCCTAGACGAACCATTTTCATAACTATAGGAGTCCACAATTTCCATTTATTCACACACTTACACACTTTTTACAAACTAGTCCTTTTTGACAATTTCACCGGAAATCACTTAGTAAAAGTCGTTTATTACACACCGAGCACTCATAATCTACCATTAAACATCAAAAAACAAGCATTTCTCATACGGGTAAATTTTCAAACATCAACCCTAGCTCAAATAAATGGTAGAAATAGAGAGATCGTGTTACGAGGATTTCAAAAACGTAAAAATCATTAAAAACAGGGCCAGAACGGACTTACAATCGAGCTTGGAAGCTTGAAAAACCCTAGCCATGGTTTCTTCATGCAACATTCGGCCATAGCTTGAAGATGGACATAATTTTGCTTTAATTTTTGCTTTTATAATTCTTTTCATTACTAAATGACCAAAATGCCCCTAACTTAAAAATATACTATTTCACTTATCTCATGTCCATTTTTGTCCAACAATTTAACCAGTGGTTAATTACCATTTAAGGACCTCCAATTTAAAACTTCAAAACAATTGGACACTTTTAACATGTGGAACCCAACTTTTGCACTATTTACAATTTAGTCCTTTTGACTAAATTGAGTGCCCAAACGTCGAAATTTTCGAACGCAATTTTCACGAAATCTTTCCGTGAAATCGTAGACCATAAAAATATAATAAAAATAATATTTTCCTTGTCAGATTTGTGGCCCCGAAACCACTGTTCTGACTAGGCCCAAAATTGGGCTATTACAACTCTCCCCCCTTAGGGATTTTCATCCCCGAAAATCTTACCAGAAGGAATTGCTTTCAACTCTCATGAATCACTTCCACTAATTTCTCAGAATCACAAATCAAATCAACCTCTTATCTCTTTCTAGTCACCTTTAAACGTTAACACCTCGTGTCGTAGCATATCGTTAATGTTTTGAATTACTCTATCAGACTTACCACCGATTTACAGGTGTATTACCATGCCAAGATGCAATTGCGTATACATAGTTTCCTGTATCTCTTTCCATAATTGGGATTTAGCCCTCAGGTCTCAATCCAAAATAATGGAGACTGATACTTTGCATAATCGAATAATCCCAGAAACATCTTACTCGGCCGGTTTGTTAAACAAGAAATCTTTACACGAACGATCAATCACAATCCGATAACATTTGTGACTATATCTGCTTTTCCAGAGATTAATCAATAACTACTCGCGATCTTTCAATAGCTCAAGTCTTTAACACTATCTTAACTTCAGATCTTTCTATGACATTCGATACTTTAATTCTTGAAATCAGGGAACATGTGACATTAATCGTATGAAAACATGAACCATCACTTTACATTCTAGTAATAAAACACATTCCAATCCGTTCAATAGTACATCACTGAAAATCATGAATTCATTACTCAATTCAAACTGAACTCAGAACCAGAGCTTCAGTTAATAGTATCTTCAATTGTTTTCAACTTTGCTAACATGCACAGACCATCCAAATTTTTGTAAATGTGATAACCATATCATTCAGAATAGCTTTAACTCATAATAACATCATTAGATTAGAACAAATCTAATAGGTGTACCTCGGTATCATACTTTCTAGAATATCAATCCTTCATTCAGACTGTCCATCGATATACTCATGAATGCACTAAATTTATTACCATAACTGAGGATGCTTTAACTACATGTAACTCAAATCACATTTCAACTGACCAATTCACTTTGATAAGAACAACTAAGTCGATTTTGATTATCAAATAATAACATAACAAAATGCTCTTTTGTTCATGTTGTTAGGACAGTTCAAACATACAATCTTTCGTAGTTCTTTCAACATGCCAGTCACAGATATTTACTAACTGTATTAACTCAGACGAAACATAACATCTTGCTTCAACTCACTAATAACAATCAAAATTATCCGAGGGAAGAAAATCAGTATACAATTTGAACTTGACTGTCATAATCCACACTTTTACCGATATCGACTTCAAAGATAAGCCATACTTGATAAACTAAACAATAAGGATGATAAGAAAACTGAGATGATGAAATCCAAGATACAAGACCATACTGAATGTCCAAGAACACCACTCATATGAAATAATAAAGATCCTGACGATTCCTCAGAGAAAACCAGAAGTAAAAGAAACACTGTTCATACATTCTGAAGTCAATTGTAACAGAGATAATACATTTTCCATATAAATGTAAACAGGACAACAGCCAGAAGAAACAGAAGAGCAGTTTCATATGAATTTACTATCAACTTTTTATCTCAGACATAACGGAATAGAATACCAATAGAAGATAGTGGAATGCCGATCATAGATCAATCAGACCAACGATACTTCCATCAGAAAACGAGAAATTAAAAATTCCTCTGAGAATATATAAACACATAGAATACCCAAAACAGATAGTCGTAAATTGCTCAACTGTAACTGTCATACCCAAACATCTATACATTTCAAATATTATTCTTCTGACTAATTCTGTCATCACTAATCTCATAATATTTCATTCATTAACAAAATCAACTTAGAAGAATTCCCGATAAATACAATCTTTAGAAATCATACCTGAATGAGTCGATTTAACCAAAATTAATTCCTTCTCTAGCTGTGGCTTTGTGCATTCCAAATAATCTTTAGAATAATCTGATATCTCTCTCATAACCGTCTTTGCTCGCTAAATCATTCCCATCTCTAATCATATCATTAAATATTCCACCACTGAACTCTTTAGTTTCCCCACTTGTGGGCTTATTCAATATAAATCTCGTGAACTTCGTCATATGACAATATACCGGTAATGTAAAAGTCCAGTTTAGACCCTAGTCGGAATAGTAGTTTCGGGACCACAAATCTGAGTCAGAAAAATATTTTAATGTTATTTTCTGTGTTTGCAGAATGTGACTAAGCATGTGTTAAAGTTTTGTGAATTAATTTTGTTGTTTGTGTGCTTAATTTGAGAAAAGGACTAAATCGCATAAAATGTAAAAGTATCCTTCTTTTTGAATAATGGTCGAATTGATGTGTCTTTATAAAGAGGAAGTCCTTAAGATGAAATTTAGCCATTTTATTAGTTAGTGGATGGTAAAGGTCATTGAATATACATGTTTTATATGTTATATTAAAAGGTTAAATTTGTAAAAGGATTAATAATGTTATTATAATAAAAACAAAGCTTAAAATAATGGTCATTTGTGTGTTCATCCACCGAAAACAAGAAAAGAAAAAGGGGTTTTAAGCTTCTTCAACATTCGGCCATTGAAGTACTTAGATTAAGGTATGTTTTGCTTCGGTTTTTGATAATTTCTACGTTTTCGTAATCGTTGCTTCGAGTACTACAAAACCCATGCTTTAATTTTGGAAATTGATGAAGATTTTGAGATATGCCATTGATGATTTTGTAAGCTTTGTGATAGTTGATGATGAAATATGAAAGATATGTGTTAGATTAACATGTTTTGTCTTTGGATTTTTGGTGAATTTGAGTAATTTGGACTAAATTGTGAAAATAATATTTTGAGGGACTAAAATGGGAAATAAATTAAATATATGGGCTTATATGAAGCATGTGAATATTCGGCCAAGCAAGGGTAATATGAAATTTTGTGTATTTTGTGATTTTGTGAATACAGGGACTTAAATGTCAAAATGTTAAAATGTGAGGGGTAATTTGTAAATTACCCTAAATGTGTGTTTTTGGACTGAATTGAATGATTTGGTGAATAAATAAGTTAAATTTGAATATGTATAGATCAAGAATCGAAGAAAACAGATTTAGATCGAGGAAAGTCGAAAGTGATCGAGTAGTCGAATCCGTTCATTTATTCCGAATACGAGGTAAGTCTATATACAAATAAATGTATTTGAGACGATTTATTGTAACACCTCTTACCCGTATCCATCGCCGGAATAGGGTACGAGGCATTACCGGACTTAATCACATCTAACCGATCATTTCCAAGTCACAAATTTCAATTCAAATTTAAAACTTTTCATTCATAATCATATTGTCCCTATTACGGGCCTACGAGGCCCAAAACATGCTTTGGAAGCGGTTTGGGACTAAACTGAGAACTTTGGAAAATTTCACAACACTTAGAAAATTTTTCTTCAAAACAGGGGTCACACGTCCGTGTGGCTTGGGACACGCCCATGTGGGTAGGCCGTGTGGTCACACACGCACATGTCCTTAGCCCGTGTGACTCTCTGTTTATGATGTCATCAACAAAATTGGGTCACACGGCCAAGTCACACGCTCGTATGCTTAGGCCGTGTGGTGAATTAAATTCCGAAAAGTAAATACAGACTTCACACGCCCTGGGCACACGCTCATGTCTTAGGGTCGTGTTCTCCACACGGATGAGACACACGGCCGTGTCTCTGCCCGTGTAGCCAAGAAAATGGCTATTTTCCAGACCATTTGGCACCCTCATTTGCACATACTTAAACACAACTTAAATCCATCCATCCCACAAACACATAACCACATCATATAAAACCTTTAGTAAAGCACACACGTATAAATATGTATTACAACTCACTAACCAATATGAACCAACACATTTGGCCAAATCAAAAGACACACACACAATTGACTAAGTCCCTATACATGCCATAGACTCAAAAGGTTTTGCATTCACTTATACCCAACATGATAGCTTGATAGTGTGATAGCATCTCCGGCGATCTCCAACCCGAGCTAGTATAAAACCCTACATGATATAAGAAAGGAAGGGGAGTAAGCTATAAAGCTTAGTAATTATGTATGTAAATAATAAACAATTTATTACCATGCTTTTAACAATCCTTATTTTGAGTTCTCAAGATAATGCCATCATTGTTGCATAAAATTTCTCAATTTCCTTATGTTCATCTTGAGTTGTCTACTCGAGTTACAGTCACTAAATTATTTTTATCCGGAGCTACGGAACTCCAAATTAAGATCCGATAATTTTCCTTGAAACTAGACTCACATATATTCTTACCATAAGATTTCTAGAATTTTTTGGTTCATCTAATAAGTACAATTTATTCTTTAAAATTTCCCCTGTTTCACTCTCCGACAGTTCTGACCCCTCTTCACTAAAAAAATATTTTCTCATTGCAAATAACTTGAAAGACGTTCCTATTTATTTATATTAAAAATAGACTCATTAATAAATTCAAGCATATAAATTTTATCCCTTTATTATTTTTTTAAAATTTTTAATGAATTTCCAAAGTCAGAACAGGGGATTCCAAAATCATTCTGCCCTGTCTTATAAAAATTCAAATATATCATAATCTGAAATTCTTTTTCTTACACCGTCTCTTTTATACAAAAATAGACTCAATAAGCTTTAATTTCATCTCTTATTCAACTTCTTATTCAATTTACACCATTTTTGGTGAATTTTTAAAATGATTCAACTGCTGCTGTCCAAACTGTTTTATTGCTAATTTTACTCTATCATGTTTTCTTTGTATTAATTCTCATTTACACACTTATAATACTAAAGCATATCCATAGTTAGCCATGCCAATAGCTAGTCATCATCAATTATTTACAAGCCATTCATTGGCCAATTTAACTTATACATCAACAACAAAAACTTGAACATTTCATTTCTCAATTTAATTTGGCTTAAAAGCATCACACATGATCACAATCTACATTTCCCACATATTCTTACATCATAAGCATGGACTTAGCTCTTTGTCATTGATGCATAAACTTAGCTCTTTATCATTGATGCATAAACTTAGCTCTTTGTCATTGATGCATAAACTTAACTATTTGTCATTGATGCATAAACGTAGCTCTTTGTCATTGATGCATAAACTTAGCTCTTTGTCTGTCGAACTACTCGGAATATCAAAGGATACTCAATCTCATCATACATGTATCACGATGCCAATGCCATATCCCAGATATGGTCTTACATGGGATCACATCTCGATGCCGACTCCATATCCCAGATATGGTCTTACACGGGATGTAACACCCCAAACTCAGCCTAGAAGTTAGACCCGAATCTGGTGTGTCACATTGAAGTGTTTTTCGAAAACCTTGTTTTCATTAAAAACCCTTCTTGTTTAAAAGCTTAAGTAAACTCTCAGTTACGTTAGATTATTTTAAAACATGGTACATTGAAAAATTATTAATTTTATTCCCAAAATATCTTTTTAGTTGCGGAAGCAAATTTTGAAAGAAATTGATTTACGAAAAAGATTAAGTCGCGAAACCATTTCGAAAATGTTGCGAAAACGTAGTGTTGTTTAAAAACAGATAACATTTTGGAAAACCGTGATTTACTTCTAACGAATATAATTCAAACATAAATAAAACCCAAAGTTAAAATCCAGAAACTTAAAGAGGCCTTATTACAAAAATTAAAACCCAAAATAGAATCTAAAGCATAAATGAAATCCAAAGGCAGTCGTGTGGCCATCCCCGAGTCCCTCGCAGCACCAATCCTCCTAAAGATGAGGATTACTTGCACAGTTAAAAACGGGGTGAGTTTGTGAAAACTCAGTGTGTAATCCCCTCCTAACTAAAATAGTTAGTAAAACAGACAGAAATCATAATCAGTGTGGGCTGGAGCCCAATTACAGTAACAAAAAAAATATGTGTGGTCTAAGCCCATTACAATTTTACTTGGGTCTCAGCCCTTATCAGAATCAATTGGGCCTAGCCCATTCTCCATATCAGTAACAGTTGGGCCTAGCCTATATCAGAATCAATTCCATATGCATAATGTGTGATGCATGCTAACCCATCCCATCCAACCCTGCACTTGCCTCCGTCCAACCCTGCACTACCTGCGGGGAATAAATCACCCACGCCATCCCTACACTCCCAATGTTAGCATCGGTTGCGGGACTAACCAAAATTCCAGCAAAGCTGCTAGTATATATATGGCTCTAAGCCTTCAGTAGCGGTATTATAAATGGCACAAAGCCATCAGTAACTGTATTAGGTTTGGCACATAGCCATCAGCGACAGTAATATAATCGAGACACAACCTTGGGTAAATAGGATCGACACAGAGTCGTCAATATATATGTTAGGCACATAGCCACGGGTAAATACGATTGGAACAAAGCCATAATCAAGATGGCACAGAGCCATATTTAGGTTGGCACAGAGCCATAATCAGATTACGCGGCTTTAAGCCGTCCGTCGGTCTACAGTCGTCTCATGCGACCCGTGCGACCTTATCAGATCAATACTGGATCCACCGTCGTCATGCAACCCGTGCGATCCTATCAGAACTTCCTCCGTATCAATGTCCCAACCCCATGCAGTATGTCATGTATGCGAAATGTTATGCCCATAAACAATCATACATACACGTACCACAACGATCAATTACCGTCAAATCGGTCAATCGTACCTCAAGTGAGTCAATTACCCTCGAGGGGCAAAACGATCATTTTACCCTTACAAGGGTATTACGGTAATCCTACCCTATAGAGGTATTTCAGTAATTCTACCCTACAGGGGTATTTCGGTAATTCTACCCTATAGGGTAATTTCACAAATCAAGGGTATTTCAGTAATTTTACAAATCAAGGGTATTTTAGTAATTTTACAAATTGAGGGAATTTCGGTAATTTCATAAATCGTGGGTATTTCGGTAATTTTACAAATTGGGGGTGTTCCGATAGTTTTGCAAATCAGTGGTACTTTGGTAATTCCGCAAACTGAGGGTATTTTGGTAATTTTGCAAATCGGAGGTATTTCAGTAATTTTCCAAACTTAGGGTATTTCGATAATTTTGCAAATTAGGGGTACTTTGGTAATTTCACAAACTGAGGGTATTTCGATAATTTTACAAACTGGGGGTACTTCAGTAATTTTACAAGTCGAGGGTATTTTAGTAATTTTATAAACCAAGGGTATTTCAGTAATTTTGTAAACCAAGGGTATTTCAGTAATTTTGTAAACTAAGGTATTCTAAACAGAGATAACGATGCGAAGGGGCCTAGGGCCCATTCTCGACCCAAATGGGCCCACACGCTCGTGTGGCCATTTAGTCCAAATCTAGCCACAAATATGAGATTCACATAGTCCAGTCCAATATTTACTACACAATCATACAACTTATCTAATTGGGCCTACGGGCCCATTGGCCCCACATGGCCCCTTTCGGCCCATCGTGGCCCAAACAGCCTAAACCCACAAGAACACTCATGATGGCCTCAACTATCGCGTCGAAGCTCCCACACATGCGCTCGCACGCTCATGTGGCTACCATCGCCGTGTGACCGGCATTTCGGCATTTGCCGCTCTACAGCTAGAGTAGTGCGAAATACACACCTGATAGGAATCTGGAGTTAATCCGCGCTCCGAACACTCCTATGCCCAAACGCCAACCAAGGTATGCTTACTCTCCTCATAAATCGCTCTATTTAAAATCCAGCTTCTCGCCTACTCTCATGCTAGCTTCCCGATGTGGGATCCCTCCATCAATACTCCAAAACCATCCCAACTGCAAAATAAATATCCCTTTTTGCTTGCAATGGGATTCGAACCCTTGCCCTCTCCTATGCTCTAGACGCTACATGCCACCACAACACAAGCTCCTTTTGTGACTTAAAACATGCGCAAATATTTATAAAACCTATGTACCAGTGTCCATATTCTTATAAGAGCCAAAAATTAAAGAAATTCTGCAAGAGCCAAGATTTGAACCCAAGCTCCCTTACACCCTTAATGACGCCACAACCACTAGGCCACATGCTTCCTTGTTTCATTTTTTATCAAAATAATTTAAAAGGCCTACATCCAAGCATCCAAGGTTTTATTCACTTAAAACCAAAATTTTTGCTAGAGCCCAGGTTCGAACCCAGGACTTTTCCAACACTTCTCAGGACCCTTAACCACTTTAGCAGACATTTAATTGTGTTATATCCTTGCACAATTAAATACCTATTTGCAGCCTTCTTACAGACCCATGCTCAAGGCCCAATACTTCTAGGCCCAAATTCAGGGCGTTACAACTCACCCCTCCTTAAAGAAATTTCGTCCCTGAAATTTCCAACTAACAGGGTGGTTGTGTAACAACTACACCCCTACGCTACCGCTGCGCACTCTCATCCCAATAACACTAATACACTTTTAACTTAATCTTGAAACCTCTTACACACAACCAAACATCTAACCACAGAAGCAAACATATATTTATCACACATGCATACAATTTCTATATTCAAACATCACATCAAAACAAAACACACCTTACTTAAAAGGGACTGTGCAATCCCGAACCTGATGCTCCTTAGACCCGAATCTATGACACGCTCCTGACTTCCTCCAGCATTCACCCGGATGGTGCCTTTTGCAATACTCGCAGGCCGAAAAGTTCAGACGCGTCTTAACACGTTCAACAGAACGAGGCTCCTACTTCAGAGGACTGTGACCCTCAACCTGCTGCACTCCGAGCACCTAGCCTGAAGTGTTTCACCATACGCCTTAACTCCTGCCTCAAACACTTCTTCCAGCACTTCTCTTACCAACTGGGTCAGTGCCTCCGTACCAAGCTCCGGGTTATCGCTACCCGAAGTTGGCGGACTTACCTCAACCACTGTCTCCTGAACCATCTTATGTTTCGGAGAGACGAGCGACTCCTCGCGACCTTGCTTGCCTTTGGAATCCATAACAGTACTGTTGCTAGCTAAAAAAATTAATCTGATTTCGAGAACATACACTAAATAAATGCAAAATCTAATTTTAAATACTGTCTAATAGAAAACTTACGGATTCGGGGCCGGAGACTCAGTGAACCACACTTCCAGAAAAACAGTCAATACAACATCTCAAAAACTTCAACTCTTTTCAAACCTTTTTGACACAATTCTTTTGGAAATTCAATTTTAAAAACCCAATCCACAGCCGAGTTTTGCAACTAGGCTCTGATACCACTAAATGTAACACCCCAAACCCGGCCTAGAAGTTAGGCCCGAATCTGGTGTGTCACATTGAAGTATTTTTTGAAAACCTTATTTTCATTAAAAACCCCTCTTGTTTAAAAGCATAAGTAAACTCTCAGTTACGTTAGTTTATTTTAAAACGTCGTACATTGAAAAATTATTAATTTTATTCCCAAAATATCTTTTCAGTTGCGGAAGCAAATTTTGAAAGAAATTGATTTACGAAAAAGATTAAGTCGCGAAACCATTTCAAAAATGTTACGAAAACATAGTGTTGTTTAAAAATAGTTAACATTTTGGAAAATCGTGATTTACTTCTAACGAATATAATTCAAACATAAATAAAACCCAAAGTTAAAATCCAGAAACTTAAAGAGGCCTTATTACAAAAATTAAAACCCAAAATAGAATCTAATGCATAAATAAAATCCAAAGGCAGTCGTCTGGCCATCTCCGAGTCCCTCGCAACACCAGTCCTCCTAAAGATGAGGATTACCTGCACAGTTAAAAACGGGGTGAGTTTGTGAAAACTCAGTGTGTAATCCCCTCCTAACTAAAACAGTTAGTAAAACAGACAGAAATCATAATTAGTGTGGGCCGGAGCCCAATTACAGTAACAAAAAAAAAATATGTATGGTCTAAGCCCAGTACAATTTCACTTGGGTCTCAGCCCTTATCAGAACCAATTGGGCCTAGCCCATTCTCCATATCAGTAATAGTTGGGCCTAGCCCATATTAGAATCAATTCCATATGCATAATGTGTGATGCATGCTAACCCATCCCATCCAACCCTGCACTTGCCTCCGTCCAACCCTGTACTACCTGCGGGGAATAAATCACCCACGCCATCCCTACACTCCCAATGTTAGCACCGATTGCGGGACTAACCAAAATCCCAGCAAAGCTGCTAGTATATATATATATGGCTCTAAGCCTTCAGTAGCGGTATTATAATTGGCACAAAGCCATCAGTAACTGTATTATGTTTGGCACATAGCCATCGATGTGGTAATATAATCAAGACACTGACCTTGGGTAAATGTGATCGACACAGAGTCGTCAATATATATGTTAGGCACATAGCCACGGGTAAATACGATTGGCACAAAGCCATAATCAAGATGGCACAGAGCCATATTTAGGTTGGCACAGAGCCATAATCGATTTACGGCTTTTTAAGTCGTCAGTCGGTCCACGATGATCGTCTCATGCGACCCGTGCGACCTTATCAGATCAATACTGGATCCAAAGTCGTCATGCAACCCGTGCGATCCTATCAGAACTTCCTCCGTATCAATGTCCCAACCCCATGCAGTATGTCATGTATGCGAAATGTTATGCCCATAAACAATCATACATACACAGTTACAACAGTCAATTACCGTCAAATCAGTCCAATCGTACCTCAAGTGAGTCAATTACCCTCGAGGGGCAAAACGGTCTTTTTACCCTTACAATGGTATTACGGTAATCCTACCCTACAGAGGTATTTCAGTAATTCTACCCTACAAGGGTATTTCAGTAATTCTACCCTACAGGGGTATTTCATAAATCAGGGGTATTTCGATAATTTTACAAATCAAGGGTATTTCGGTAATTTCATAAATCAGGGGTATTTTAGTAATTTTACAAACTGGGGGTGTTACGGTAATTTTGCAAATCAGTGGTACTTTGGTAATTTCACAAATTGAGGGTATTTTGGTAATTTTGCAAATCGGGGGTATTTCGATAATTTTCCAAACTTAGGGTATTTTGATAAGTTTACAAATTAGGGGTACTTTGGTAATTTTGCAAACTGAGGGTATTTCGATAATTTTACAAATCGGGGGTACATCGGTAATTTTATATATAACAGCCCAATTTAGGGCCTAGTCAGAATAGTGGTGCGAGATCACGAATTCGAGGTTAATTTATGAGTTTTTAAGGTTCATGCCATGTTTGCATGTTAGTGTGAAAGTTTCATGAAGCAATTTTGCAAAAATGAAGTTGAATGGTCAAAAAGGACCAAATTGCAAAAGTTGTAAAATGTGAGTTTCTAGAAGCATTTTGTATGAAATAGCTATTAACTATGAGTCCTTAAATAGCAATTTTCCCAAATTATAAATTTTGGATAAAAATGGACATGAGTTAGTAAAATATAAATTTTTAAAGAGAAGGGCATTTTGGTCATTTGTCTAATAAGTGATTAAAATAGGAAAAAGATGATAAAATTTCATTCATCTTCTTCCTTCCATTGCTGAAAATTTGAAGACTCCATAGCTAGGGTTCTTCATTTTTTTCAAGCTTGCTAGTAAGTTCATCTTAGCCCCGTTTTTAATATTCTTCGTGTTTTTGAAGTCCTCGTATTATGAGTGTAACACCCCAAACCCGGCCCAAACAATATGACCGAATTTGGTTTGCTACAGAGAAAAGATTTTGAAAACCATTTTAAAACCGATTTTGAAATTAGTCGAAATGCCTTTCAATTTAAATTTTCTTTGTTAAAAACCAAACTTAAAATATTTGCTGAGTCGAGTTGTTTAAAAATTTCGAATGTACCCGGTGGTACTTTAAAACATTTTGCGTTTAATTTGAGAAAACATGTGCAACCGTTTTAACATCATCAAGTAGTTTAAACCCAACATTCAAACACGCAGCAATAATAAAATCATACTAGGAGGCCTTATTACAAATAAGCAACATAAACCTAAAAGAAAGATAAATAAAATCCAAAATTCATTTATTAAAAGTCTCCCTTTGCATGGCCACCTCGAGTCCATCCGGCTCCTCACCCGCGATCTACGAATCACTGAAAAATTAAAGGAGAAGGTGAGTCACCAAGACTCAATGTGTAACCCTTCCCGGTTTAGTGCAACAACATACACAAATTATAACCAATTAACATGCATAAGTTTAAAATGCACCCAACCTAACCATCCATACGCCTTTTTCTACCCCGTGTGGTACCAAACCACTTGGTGGTGCCAAACCATGGTGTCCAAAGACACAATTGTGTTACCAAAACACTGGTGACATATAGTCACAGATGTGATGCCAAATCACTGGAGATACCAAATCTCACGGTGTCAGAAGACACAAATCGAATGATGGGGCCAACCCATCGTGTGATACCAAATCACCGCGACGATCCCATATCTCAAAGTGAGGCCAACCCACGGTGGAATTAACCACGGGGACAAGTCGCTATGAGGTGCCAAACCTCTGGAGGTACCAAACCTCTGGTGACCGTAGTCATGATGTGTTACCAAAACACGGTGTCCGTCGACACGAATATCTTTGCCCCCTCCACTCATCAACCCATATCAAACAATTATGTATATTTCTTGAAATCATGCAAAAAGGTTTATTTTAACAACATTAATAAATTTATCATTGCCATATGTCCAATAATACACATACCAAATGTGTCATGCTTCCCAAAAGCATCAAATAGTAATCTCATAGTCACAAAGACTTACCGAATCCTTGTTAATACCATGATGATATTACATCCATGTCTACATAAATCGATTAGGCATAATATAACACTTAGCATATTAAAAGTTATAAGATGTGTATGTACACACACTGTATTTAACGAAAGCCTTAAATCCCAATTAGACAAATCGGCCACACAAACTTTCCTTGTCCCCAAAAGCCTTGAACACTATCCAACACACTCCTAAAAGAATCGGCCTCACTTCCCTACAATCAACCATCATCATTAAGGTTTATTAGCCTTTGGCTTAAGCGGAACTTAAAAGAATAATCCTTTGAAATAAACCCTTACCACCTTACCAAAAACCGATTGCTAGAGAAGTCCCAAAGAAAACTATGTTACCTTCAATATTCGGCCTAAGAGATTCAAGATAGAAGAAGAATATTTTCGGCACAACAAAGAGGTATATTCGGCTATAGGACAAAAAAGAAAATAATGGGAAGAGAAATATAATTTCGGCAAAGAAAGAGTGTATAGGAGGTTTTTGATGTTTAAGCAAAACAAATGGGAGAACAAAAGGTTAATGCAAGTTTCGGTTTTGAGAGAATGAAAAGGAGAAAATAGCAAATGATCAAAAATGACCAAATGGTCAAAAGAGTTTAGGCTTACCACAATGTAGAATTCGGCCAAAAAGAAAAGTGTTTGAGAGAAAATGTTTTGCAACTTTTGCACCAAATGAAAGAAATGACCAAAAGAAAAGACTTCAATCCTAGCCAAACTAAGGTAAAATTTGGCTCCCCCTTTAGCCACTTTGCCGTCCAAGTTCATGGCATAAAGGCCATGAATTTGTTTCAAAACATTTCCCACAAACCAAGCCTTTGTCCCTCAATTTACCATAACTTCAAGATATCTTACCATAACCTTAGGAATCTTATCCCTTATTCCATGCTTTCCTTAAACAACAATTCAACTTACCAAAAATTATTAGTCCACCTATCATAATTATGTTTGACCGTCCATTAAAGCTAACATACAACAATAACTTTTAAAAATGCTATACCTACTACTCGAACCACTAACCTCATGCAACCTTTCAAGCTCTTTAACCAACTTGCCACTAATTCATCTTGTGCTTTAATATACACTTAAATTAACTTAAGTGCTAAGCTCATTTAATCCTCTTCATTAAATAAGCCATACTAAGAATTATCTTACTAAACCGAGCTTACTCAAGACCCCTAATTAAGTCTTATAACACCACAAATAATATCACAGAAATTTAAACACAAGCAAAATAATTCAATCACGAATAACCCCTATTTCAGGATGTTACAATGAGTTAGCTATTTTTAGCTATAAAATAAGCTAAGATGCATGTTCAAAAATTTCATCTATGAATGACATGCTTGTTAAATGATGTTTTAAGGAAGATTATGAGAGTTTGATGTTAGATAAACATCTTTTCCTTAATGAATTTCATGAAATATGATAGTATGGACTAGTTTGTAATAGTTATGAAATTAGTCATACCTACTAGAAATAATGAGAATTGATGATTGCTATAGTAGAGAAAATGAATCAGCTAAGCATGTAGTCTAAGAAAGTTGAATGAAAATTATTTTACGAGCCTTGGGGCAAAAGTGCAAATATGAGAAAGTATAGGGGCAAAATAGTAATTTTGCCCAAGTATGAGTAAAGGGTCAATTTAGTCAATGTGAATATTAAATGATCTATTTATGACTATAGATCAAGAAAAAAGAAGCCCGGATTGAAACCGAGGCAAGAACAAGGTCGAGGACTAAATTGCATACCTAGCTACATTATGTATATTGAGGTAAGTTTGTATGATTTCTAAGCTTTATGATTTATATCGTTAAATTGCTTAGTATAATGTATAATATTATTATGAAAAATGTTCAATGTTATGTTAAACAAAGAAATTAATGAGATCAAGCATGAGAAAGCCCCTATTGAAGTTGAATAACTTAGGATACTTGATCTACCACATGAAACAAGAAAGTCCGTATAAGACCAAGCCGAGGCATGGCATCGGCAAGCAAGCAAGCTATCACGTAAGTCCAAGGCAAGCTTGGCATTGAATAAGTTATCATGTAAGTCCAAGGCAAGCTTGGCATTGAGTAAATTATCAGGTAAGTCCAAGGCAAGCTTGGCATTGAATAAGTTATCATGTAAGACCAAGGCAAGCTTGGCATTGAAAAGTTATCAAGAGAAAGAGATCCCATATAAGTCCAAGTTAAGGCATGGCATTGGTGAGAACAAGAAAGACTTTGTATAAGTCCATGTTAAGTCATGGCCTCAAAATTTAGATGAGATTTAGTATCCTCGGTTATTCATATAAATTCATCGGGCAAACGAGTTAAGCTCCAAAGAGATAACAAGAAAGCTAAGTAAGTAAGGTTATTATCAAGTGAAAAAAGAATATTATTCATGTTATGAATGATGAATTAGAAATTATGAGTATTATGTTCAAGTATGTTGATCAATGTGATCTAGTGATACAGGTACTTTGTTTGCCTATCAAGTATGAGACTAGTAAGTTTCATGAGTTATGTAAGAACCAAGTATGAGTAAGTAAGCTTTATAGCTGAAATTTATGATGCCATTGTTTATGTCAAATGGTTTATATTAAGCAAGTACGTTGCTATGTGCATTATGCAAACTTACTAAGCTAAATGCTTACGTCTTTTATTATTTCTTTCTATGTAGTCCCGACAAGCTAACTTGTGGATCGTTGAAGTCGGAGCTCGAAACAGACTATCAACCGCTATTTTGGTATAGCCAAGTTGTTTATTTAAGTATGGCATGTATAGGAAACATTTCATTTTGAGTATATGTCTTAGAAAAAGGAAAAGCATCGGCTATCAAGTTTATTATTATTCTTTTGTAAATGGCTAAATGATTGGCCAAGATTGACTAAGTATGTATGTTATTGATATCAATGGAGCATGTTATATTATTCGTTAAAGTTGTAGTGATTTGAGTTGTTGAGATAGTATGAATTTGCTCTTGATTTCAGGGTGGCAATTGGCTTGGTAAATAGCCTCTAAGTGCCCACACGGTCGGACACACGGGCGTGTGTCTAAGCCGTGTGTACTCTGCACCATTGCACCTTAAGTAAGAATATCAAGTTGTAGTACACGGTCTATGTCCACGGGCGTGCCATGGCCGTGTGTTATAAGTTAGAATGCTAAGGATTTTCACACGGGCCAGGACCACGGGCGTGCCATGGCCGTGTGAAGTTTGGCAGTAAGCTCGAGTTTTAAGCACGATTAGGAGACATGGGCGTGTCTCAAGTTTACACGGGCGTGTCCCAACTCACATGGGCGTGTGACCCCTGTTTCAATGAAAAGTTTTCGATTGAGTTCCAAAAGTTTACGGACATGAGTTTAAGGCCTCGTAGGCCCATGAAAAGTACAAGTTGATTAGGAAAGATAAGTTCTTAATTCGGAACAAAATTTTATAACCCGTAAGTACTTGATTAAGCAAGTTCAAGCATAGTAACTTCTCGTATCCGGCCTAATCCTCGGACTCAAGTATGGGGTGTTACATTAAGTGGTATCAGAGCTACGGTTTAGTCGGTTCTAGGACTAACGTAGCATGAGCACGAGTCTAGCTATACATGCCATACGTAAGAATGTTTTTATAATGATAGTGTGACGACTCCTGACGACTTAAATTATGTTTATATATATAGTAAATGGATCCTGAAAGAGATATGGCGGATGGCGTAGAAAGTAATGCGCCGGCTCCTGCTAAAGGGATGGTGCCGAATGAGAATGAGAATAGACCCACTACGGTGAGTCAAGAAGGAGGAGAAAGGGCTAGAGAAGCCTTCCTCCACATGATGAATACGTGGTATTCAGAGTTCGTTCGTATGAACCCAAATGTACAACCCCCTCCACCCCCATCTGTTCCACAACCTACTCCAGTAGCCCCTCAAGTAGTAGAGGTGGTAAGAGGAGACAAACCTCCAGTTGATAGGATCAAGAAACATGGGGCAGAAGAATTTCGGGCGAAAAGAGAAGATGATCCAGAAAAAGCCGAGTTTTGGTTAGAAAACACCATCAGGGTATTTAATGAGCTATCATGCACACCTGAGGAAAGCATGAAGTGTGTGGTCTCCCTTTTAAGAGATTCTGCCTATCAATGGTGGAACACCCTTGTATCAGTGGTACCAAGGGAGAAGATCACATGGGAATTCTTCCAAGAAGAGTTCAAGAAAAAGTATGTCAGTCAAAGATTTGTAGATCAGAAAAGAAAAGAATTTTTAGAGTTAAAGCAAGGCAAGATGTCGGTGACCGATTATGAGCAGGAGTTTGTACGACTCAGCAAATACGCTCGAGAATGTGTGTCCACCGAGGCCATCATGAGCAAAAGATTTGAAGATGGGCTAAATGAGGACATCAAACTGTTTGTTGCTGTACTAGAATTGAAAGAATTTGTTGTGCTAGTGGAGAGAGCTTGTAAAGCCGAAGAGCTAGTAAAAGAGAAGAGAAAGTCTGAAATTAAGTCTCGTGACTCTAGAAAGAGACAGTGGAATAAGTCATTCCAATCCTCATCCAAGAAGTCAAGAGATTTACCCACCCGATCAGCTACTTCCATTGGGTTTTCAAAGAAAGACAAGAGTGCTTGATGATTCGGGAAATAAAGCCTGAGACTACTTGATCGCTAGTGTGGGGAACTTTCAATCTGAAGACCCGAATGCCTGATGTGTGGCGGACGTCATCTTAGAGAATGTCGAGCGCTTGCGAAAATGCATGTTTTAGATGTGGTTCCCAAGACCACTACATAAAGGATTGTCCAGAGACAATGAAAGAAGAGAGAGCTCAGAACCCGAGATCCGGGAGTATGGTCAGAGGAAGACCGCAGAGAAACCCAGGAAGTGGGGCAAGAGGAAGAGGTAACCCGAGAGTAGGCCGCGAGACCCGAGGATAGGGCACCTGCACGGACTTATGCCATTCACGCTCGCGAAGAGGCATCTTCCCATGATGTTATCACGGGTACCTTTTCTCTTCATGATGTTAAAGTTATTACTTTAATAGATCCCGGATCTACACACTCTTACATTTGCACGAAATTGGTATCCGATTTGAGTATGCCTATAAAGTTTATAGAATATGTGATTAGAGTGTCTAATCCTTTAGGCAAGAGTGTGTTAGTGAATGAAGTATGTAGAGAATGTCCATTAATGATTAGAGATAATTGTTTTAAAGCAAACCTTATGTTGTTACCATTTGTGAGTTTGATCTCATTCTCGGTATGGGTAGTTAGCGCCCATAATGAAATAGTTAATTGTGGGAAGAAATACATTGAAATGAGATGTGAGAATGGGGATATCCTCCATATAGAATCAGATGAACAAAGTGGATTGCCGGTATTTATTTCTCATATGATGGCACAGAGATTTATAAGAAAGGGGTATGAGGCATATTTGGCCTTTGTGATGAATGATAAAGAAAGCGAGTTAAAGATTGAGTCCGCACCGATAGTATGTGAGCACATGGATGTTTTTTCGGAAAAATTACCGGGATTACCTCCAATTAGAGAAGTTGAGTTCAGCATTGAGCTAGCTCCGTCTTGTACCAATATCTATTACTCCTTACAAAATGGCTCCAACGAAGTTGAAAGAGTTGAAGATACAGTTGCAAGGGTTAATAGACAAAGGCTTTGCGAGGTCAAGTTGTTCTCCCCAGGGTGCTCAGTTTTATTTGTGAAAAGAAGGATGGCACTATCAGTTGTGCATAGATTACCGTCGACTTAATAAAGTGTGAAGAAAGAACAAGTACCCATTGCCAAGGATCGATGATTTGTTCGATCAATTGAAAGGAGCCACCGTGTTCTCTAAGATAGACTTGAGATCGGGGTATTACCAGTTAAGAGTAAAGGAGTCAGATGTATCCAAGACTACTTTTCGAACAAGGTATGGGCATTATGAATGTTTAGTCATGCCTTTTGGTTTGACCAATGCTCCTGCAGTATTCATGGACTTAATGAACCGCATCTTGAGACCATACCTCGACAAGTTTGTAGTCTTTTTATTGACGATATCTTTGGTTTATTCAGAGATGAGAATGAGCATCTTTGAGCACCTACGAATAGTTTTCTGATTCTTGAGAAAATCGGTTGTATGCCAAGTTCGAGTAAAAGTGAGTTTTGGCTCAATGAAGTAGGATTTACAGGGCATATTGTCTCGGGAGAAGGGGTTCGAGTAGACCCAAGTAAGATCTCGGCTATTACGGGTTGGAAACCACCGAGGAATATCTACGAGGTTAGAAGTTTCCTAGGCCTAGCCGGCTATTATAGATGATTTGTCAAGGGGTTTTCCATGATTGCAACCCTGATGGCGAAGTTATTCTGAGAAAAATGTGAAGTTCGAGTGGGCGAAATATGCCAACAAAGTTTGAAAAATTGAAAGCATTATTGTGAAGCTCCAGTTTTAGTACAACCTGAGACGAGGAAAGAGTTCATAGTTTATAGCGATGCATCCTTAAATAGATTAGGCTATGTACTTATGCAAGAAGGCAAAGTGATTGCTTATACCTCAAGATAGTTAGAGCCTCATGAGAAGAATTATCCGACGCACGACCTAGAGTTAGCTGCCATAGTCTTCGCATTGAAGATATGGAGACATCATCTTTATGGTGAGAGATGTCGGATCTTCACCGATCACAAAAGTCTGAAGTACTTGATGATGCAGAAAGAGTTGAATTTAAGGCAAATGAGATGGTTAGAGTTGATAAAAGACTATGAGTTAGTCATTGACTACCATCCAGGAAAGGCGAATGTTGTCGCCGATGCTTTAAGCAGAAAGTCCTTATTTGCATTAAGGGCAATGAATTCACGGATGACTTTATCCGACGATGGTTCTATTCTAGCTGATTTGAGAGCTAGACCAATTTTTCCTCAAGAGATCATTGAAGCCCAAAAGAGGATAGTAAATTGCAAGTTCAGAGAGATCAGTGCGAGACAGATGTTGAGTCTGACTTCCGAATTAGTCCCAATGGAAGTTTGATGTTCAAAGACAGAGTTTTTGTACCGAGAAAAGAAGAGCTTATTCAGAAAATTTTGCATGAGGCCCACAATGGATGTTTATCTGTACATCCGGGTAGTACCAAGATGTATAATGACTTCAAGCAACAATATTGGTGGCCGAGAATAAAGAAAGATATTTCAGATTTTGTTTCCAAATGCTTGATTTGTCAGCAAGTAAAGGCGGAACACCAAGTACCTTCAGGTTTGCTTCAACCCATTTTAGTTCCGGAGTGGAAGTGGGACCGTATTACTATGGATTTTGTATCGGGTTTACCACTATCTCCGAGCAAGAAAGATGCCGTATGGGTTGTAGTTGATAGACTCACGAAATCAGCCCATTTTATACTTGTACGAGTTGATTACCCACTAGACAAGTTGGCAAACTTGTATGTTTCAGAAATAGTAAGACTTTATGGAGTTCCCTTGTCAATCATATCGGATAGAGATCTGAGATTCACATCCAAATTTTGGAAGAAGTTGCAAGAGGCCCTAGGTACAAAGTTGAACTTTAGTACCGCTTTTCATCCTCAAACTGACGGTCAATTCGAGAGGTTAATTCAAGTACTCGAGGATATGCTCAGATGTTGTATTCTTGAATTTTGAGGCAGTTGGGAAAAGTTTCTCCCATTAGTAGAGTTTGCCTACAATAATAGTTTTTGATCGAGTTTAAAGATGGCGCCTTATGAGGCTTTATATGGGAGTAAATGCGAGAACGCCTTTATTTTGGGTGAACTCAAAGAAAACCAAATTCATGGGGTTGATTTGGTTAGAAAAGTCAAGAGAAAGTAAGAGTGATCTGAGAGTGCTTAAAAGCTACTTGATGCAGGGAAATCCTACTCGATTTAAAAAGAAAAGAGATAGAGTATCAAGTTGGAGATAAAGTTTTCTTGAAAGTGTCACCTTGGAGAAAAGTTCTCGATTTGGCCGAAAAGGCAAGTTGAGTCCACGTTTTATTGGACCATATGAGATTCTTGAGAAAGTCGGACTGTAGCTTCTGATTGGCTTTTGGCAGAGAGTTAGAAAAGATACATGATGTATTTCACGTGTCAATGTTAAGGCGCTACCGATCGAACCTTTGCATGTAATTCCCTAGTCGAGGTAGAGATTCATCCCGACATGACTTATGGTGAAGAACTAGTCAAGATATTAGCTTGGGAAGTGAAGCGACTAAGAAAGAAAAGTATTGCCTTAGTGAAAGTATTATGGCAAAGACATGGAATAGAAGAAGCCACATGGGAACCGAGAAGAGAGTATGAGAAACCAAGTACCCAAACCTTTTTCTTTGGTAAGATTTTCGGGGACGAAAATCCCTAAAGGGGAGAATTGTATGACTGATTTAGGGCCTAGTCAGAATAGTGGTGCGAGACCACGAATCCGAGGTGAATTTATGAGTTTTTAAGGTTCATGCCATGTTTGCATGTTAGTGTGAAAGTTTCATGAAGCAATTTTGCTAAAATGAAGTTGAATGGTCAAAAAGGACCAAATTGCAAAAGTTGTAAAATGTGAGTTTCTAGAAGCATTTTGTATGAAATAGCTTTAGAATATTAATTATGAGTCCTTAAACAGCAATTTTCCCAAATTATAAATTTTGGACAAAAATGGACATGAGTTAGAAAAATAGAAATTTTTAAAGAGAAGGGCATTTTGGTCATTTGTCTAATAAGTGATTAAAATAGGAAATATATGATAAAATTTCATTCATCTTCTTCCTTCCATTGCCGAAAATATGAAGATTCCATAGCTAGGGTTCTTCATTTTTTTCAAGCTTGCTAGTAAGTTCATCTTAGCCCCGTTTTTAATATTCTTCGTGTTTTTGAAGTCCTCGTATTATGAATTAGCTATTTTTAGCTATAAAATAAGCTAAGATGCATGTTCAAAAATTTCATCTATGAATGACATGCTTGTTAAATGATGTTTTAAGGAAGATTATGAGAGTTTGATGTTATATAAACATCTTTTCCTTAATGAATTTCATGAAATATGATAGTATGGACTAGTTTGTAATAGTTATGAAATTAGTCATACCTACTAGAAATAATGAGAATTGATGATTGCTATAGTAGAGAAAATGAATCAGCTAAGCATGTAGTCTAAGAAAGTTGAATGAAAATTATTTTACGAGCCTTGGGGCAAAAGTGCAAATATGAGAAAGTATAGGGGCAAATAGTAATTTTGCCCAAGTATGAGTAAAGGGTCAATTTAGTCAATGTGAATATTAAATGATCTATTTATGACTATAGATCAAGAAAAACGAAGCCCGGATCGAAACCGACGCAAGAACAAGGTCGAGGACTAAATTGTATACCTAGCTACATTTTGTATATTGAGGTAAGTTTGTATGATTTCTAAGCTTTATGATTTATATCGTTAAATTGATTAGTATAATGTATAATGTTATTATGAAAAATGTTCAATGTTATGTTAAAAAAAGAAATTAATGAGATCAAGCATGAGAAAGCCCCTATTAAAGTTGAATAACTTAGGATACTCGATCTACCACATGAAACAAGAAAGTCCGTATAAGACCAAGCCGAGGCATGGCATCGGCAAGCAAGCAAGCTATCATGTAAGTCCAAGGCAAGCTTGCCATTGAATAAGTTATCATGTAAGTCTAAGGCAAGCTTGGCATTGAGTAAATTATCATGTAAGTCCAAGGCAAGCTTGGCATTGAACAAGTTATCATGTAAGACCAAGGCAAGCTTGGCATTGAAAAGTTATCAAGAGAAAGAGATCCCATATAAGTCCAAGTTAAGGCATGGCATTGGTGAGAACAAGAAAGACTTCGTATAAGTCCATGTTAAGTCATGACCTCGAAATTTAGATGAGATTTAGTATCCTCGGTTATTCATATAAATTCATTGGGCAAACGAGTTAAGCTCCAAAGAGATAACAAGAAAGCTAAGTAAGTAAGGTTATTATCAAGTGAAAAAGAATATTATTCATGTTATGAATGATGAATTAGAAATTATGAGTATTATGTTCAAGTATCTTTGATCAATGTGATCTAGTGATACAGGTAATTTGTTTGCCTATCAAGTATGAGACTAGTAAGTTTCATGAGTTATGTAAGAATCAAGTATGAGTAAGTAAGCTTTATAGCTGAAATTTATGATGCCATTGTTTATGTCAAATGGTTTATATTAAGCAAGTACGTTGCTATGTGCATTATGCAAACTTACTAAGCTAAATGCTTGCGTCTTTTATTATTTCTTTCTATGTAGTCCCACCAAGCTAACTTGTGGATCGTTGAAGTCGGAGCTTGAATAACACTATCAACCGCTATTTTGGTATAGCCAAGTTGTTTATTTAAGTATGGCATGTATAGGAAACATTTCATTTTGAGTATATGTCTTAGAAAAGGGAAAAGCATGGGCTATCAAGTTTATTATTATTCTTTTGTAAATGGCTAAATGATTGGCCAAGATTGACTAAGTATGTATGTTATTGATATCAATGGAGCATGTTATATTGTTCGTTAAAGTTATAGTGATTTGAGTTGTTGAGATAGTATGAATTTGCTCTTGATTTCAGGGTGGCAATTGGCTTAGTAAATAGCCTCTAAGTGCCCACACGGTCGGACACACTGGCGTGTGTCTAAGCCGTGTGTACCCTGCACCATTGCACCTTAAGTAAGAATATCAAGTTGTAGTACACGGTCCAAGTCCACGGGCGTGCCATTGCCGTGTGTTATAAGTCAGAATGCTAAGGTTTTTCACACTGGCCAGGACCACGGGCGTGCCATGGCCGTGTGAAGTTTGGTAGTAAGCTCGAGTTTTAAGCACGGTTAGGAGACATGGGCGTGTCTCAGGTTTACACGGGCGTGTCCCAACTCACATGGGCGTGTGACCCCTGTTTCAATGAAAAGTTTTCGATTGAGTTCTGAAAGTTTACAGACATGAGTTTAAGGCCTCGTAGGCCCATGAAAAGTACAAGTTGATTAAGAAAGATAAGTTCTTAATTCGGAACGAAATTTTATAGTCCGTAAGTACTTGATTAAGCAAGTTCAAGCATAGTAACTTCTCGTATCCGGCCTAATCCTCGGACTCGGGTATGGGGTGTTACATTACAAGTTGAGGGTGTTTCAGTAATTTTGTAAACCAAGGGTATTTCAGTAATTTTGTAAACCAAGGTATTCTAAACAGAGATAACGATGCGAATGGGCCTAGGGCCCATTCTCGGCCCAAATGGGCCCACAAGCTCGTGTGGCCCATTTAGCCCAAATCTAGCCTAAGATATGAGATTCACCTAGTCCAGTCCAATATTTCCTACACAATCATACAACTTATCCGATTGGGCCCACGGGCCCATTGGCCCCACATGGCCCTTTCGGCCCATCGTGGCCCAAACAGCCTAAACCCACAAGAACACTCATGATGACCTCAACTATAGTGTCGAAGCTTCCACACGTGCGCTCGAACGCTCGTGTGGCTACCATCGCCGTGTGACCGGCATTTCGGCATTTGCCGCTCTACAGCTAGAGTAGTGTGAAATACACACCTGATAGGAATCTGGAGTTAATTCGCGCTCCGAACACTCCTATGCCTAAACGCCAACCAATGTATGCTTACTCTCCTCATAAATTGCTCTATTTAAATTCTGCTTCTCGCCTACTCTCATGCTAGCTTCCCGATGTGGGATCCCTCCATCAATCCTCCAAAACCGTCCCAACTGCAAAATAAATATCCCTTTTTGATTGCAATGGGATTCGAACCCTTGCCCTTTCCTATGATCCAGACGCTACATGCCGCCACAACACAAACTCCTTTTGTGACTTAAAACATGTGCAAATATTTATAAAACCTATGTGCCAGTGTCCAGATTCTTATAAGAGCCAAAAATTAAAGAAATTCTGCAAGAGCCAAGATTTGAACCCAAGCTCCCTTACACCCTTAATGACGCCACAACCACTAGGCCACATGCTTCCTTGTATCATTTTTTTTATCAAAATAATTTAAAAGGCCTACATCCAAGCATCCAGGGTTTTATTCACTGAAAATAAAATTTTTTGCTAGAGCCCAGGTTTGAACCCAGGACTTTTCCAACACTTCTCAGGACCCTTAACCGCTTGAGCAGACATTTAATTGTGTTATATCCTTGCACAATTAAATACCTATTTGTAGCCTCGTTACGGACCCATACTCAAGGCCCAATACTTCTAGGCCTAAATTCGAGGAGTTACACGGGATCTCATATCTCGATGTCGAAGCCATGTCCTAGATATGGTCTTATACGAGATCGTATATAGATGTCGATGCCATGTCCAAGACATGGTCTTACACGAGATCTTTCTTTGGTGCCGATGCCATGTCCCAGACATGGTCTTATACGGGACCTCCTTCATTTGGTGCCGATGCTATGTCCCAGACATGGTCTTTTACGGGACCTACATTCGGTGCCGATGCCATGTCCCAGACATGGTCTTATACGGGACCTTCCTTATCTTATGCTGTGACATTAGTATCCTTGCTATTCCGAATGTTCAACCGGGACTTCAACTTAACATATTTTCATCATACTCTCATCGAGGCATCATTAGTCGATTTTATAGAAATAATATTCATTTAACATAATATCTAGAAATTAAAAATATAAAAACATTATGTAGCTTTAATTTCACACAAACTTACCTTGATACCAAAATGGCAATAAGGGACTTAACCGTTAGTAACTCATTTTTCCCTCCCGTTCTAAGTCCGAACCTCATTTTCTTTGATCTATAACATCACATTTAGCTTACTTATTAGTAACATTATTCATTGTGACCCAAAAATCATACTACGGAAAAATTATGTTTTTGCCCCTAAAACTTGTCATATTTACACTTTTGCCCCTAGGATCGTAAAATGATTTTTATTCGATTTCCTTGTATTTTAGGCCTAGCTGGACCATTTTCATAACTATAGCATTCCACAATTTGCATTCATTCACACATTTTTCATACATTTTTCAACTTCTTACAAATTAGTCCTTTTATGCGATTTCATCGAAAATCACTTAGTAAAAGTCGTTTATAACACACCGAGTGTAACAGCCTAGTCTAGACCCTAGTCGAAATAGTGGTTTCAGGACCAAAAATCTGAGGTTAGAAAAATATTTTTAATATTATTTTTCGTGTTTATAATATGTGAATGAGCATGTGTGAAAATTCTGTGTGAAAATTTTATCATTTGTGTGTCGAATTATGAAAAAGGACTTAATCGCATAAAATGTAAAAGTCGTGTACTGATTGTTGAAGTGTCTATTTGGCATGGCTTATTAAATGGGAAGTCCTTATGTGGTAATTAGCCCTTTGGTAGTGGAGATGGACATAAATGGCCATTAAATGAATGAATTATAATGTTTTAAACTAAGGGTAAAATGGTAAAATTTGTAGTAATGTTAATATAATAAAACAAACACATTAAAAAGCCATTGTCAACCTTGCTATTACCGAATTTGAAGAAGAAAAAGAAAGAACTAGGGCTTGAAACATTTGGCTATTGCTATTCTTGATTGAGGTATGTTTTGAGCTCGGTTTTTGATAATTTCTATGTTTTTGTGATCGTTGCTTTGTGTTCTTTCAAACCCATGCTTAAATTTTAGAAATTGATGGTGATTTTGAGATATGCCATTGATGAATATATGAGCTTTGTGTTATTAGTTGGTGGAATATGAAAGCTTAGTGTTGGGTTAACATAGTTTGTATTTGAAATTTTGGTGAAATTGAGTAATTTGGATTAAATTTTGAAAATAATATTTTGAGGGATTAAAATGTGAAATAAATGAAATGTGTGGGCTTGTATGGACACAAGGAAAATTCGACTAGGCATGTGTGAGATGAAATTATGTAAATTTGATGATTTTATGAAATAGGGACTAAAGTGTCGAAATGTGAAAATGTGAAGGCTATTTTGTAAAATGCCCTAAATATGTGTGTTTGGACTAAATTGAATGAATTGGTGATTGAATGAGTTAAATTTGAATGTGCTTAGACCAAGAATGGAGAAATTCGGATCGAGATCGAGGCAAAGATAAAGTACTCGATTGATCGGCTAGTTCCGGTATTTCAACGTTCGAGGTAAGTTCGGGTATAATATAAGTTGTTAAATTTATATCTATGTGATGAGAATTGAATGAATGTATAGTTAATGAAATAGAAATATATTACATATGAAATCGAGTAATGAGGCACTAAGTGTGCGAAATTAGAAATGAGACAGAGATGATTAGCACTGTGTGTGCGAAATAATAGAAGCTTCGGCTTATTGATTTGGCACTGAGTGTGCAATACCGAGATAAGTTCGGTTTAAATTATAGGCACTAAGTGTGCGATGACAATATTGCTTTGGCTACGAAATTGGAACTAAGTGTGCGATTAAACCAAATGGATAACAAAGGTTGATCGAAATGCAATATCGAGCATAAATTTATATGGATGGTGAATAACTATGTGTTGGCTAAGGTATGTATTGAACCTTTGTGGTTGATGAAGTTGTGTATGGATTTGTGAATGGATGAGTGAGTATAATAGCTATGGATGGTATGGTGTGAACATTTGAGATTTGATCTATGTGATGGATTCATTTTGTATATTGTATTTGATTCATTAAATTGAATGTATTATGTTACGAACTTACTAAGCTTTTAATCTTACTGTGTGATTTGTTTCTCTATTTTACAGTGTCAGTAAAGTTAGCTCGGATTCAGGGATCGCCAGCGGCTCTATCACACTATCGGCTATATATTTCGGCCCCTTTGAAAGATGTACATATTTGATAAATGGCATGTATAGGCTAGTAAATATGGTGTATTTTGAGATGTTGGACCTTGCCATGTGACATGGCTTGGAAGTTAGATGATTTTGGTTATTATGTGTGAGCTATGTAAAGGATGAATATGGTATGAAATATTGAAGTTGGAAATGGTATAATTCATGCTTGAATTGGTTGATGAGATTGGTATTTTAAGTGTGAATTTGTGGTATGACTAGATGATGTTAGTTATATGATTTGAGTTATGGATATGATGTTTTGGATGGATTTATTTGAGTAGGAATTGAGTATGGAAATAAATGATGTAATAGATGATTAGTTGGTGCTTGAAATGGTATGTTTTGGTTGCATTTGAAGCATGAATTTGTATTGGTTGATGCTTATAGGTGATTTTAAAGTGTGGATGGCATTTTGGCCTTGAAAATGGAAATAAACTCTACGTTGGTCCTTTTGAATATGTACATAGTTAAATATGCCATGTATAGGCTAGTTAGTTTGGATTATGTTTTGAGTTGTATATAAATAGCCATGTGATATGGCTAGATAATGATTATGATATGAATGAGTAGTTCATGCTAAATGATGCATAGTTTGGTATGGTTTGATGGCTAATGTTTGAGCTAATGAGATGGTCAAATCTATGATAAGTTCTATGATGCAAAAATTAGCATATTATTGATGATGGATTGACACATTGAGTTGGTAAGTTCTTGAATGGTTTATACTTAGAAATGCTTGTGATTAGATTGAGCCAAATGATACATAAGTTGGTGTGTTTGATATGCTCTTGAATAGCTATAAATGATAATCATTTTGGTATGTTTTGGTCATTTTTGGTATGTGTTGCTTACATTGGAGATATGATTTGAATTGGTATAATGCTTGTAGGTAGAATCCAAAGTGTAGGTGGCAAATTGGCCTTGTAAATGGCTTATATTTGCCCGCACGGTTGAGCACACGGGCATGTGGCTCGACCGTGTCCTTCGTGGTTGTATTTCAAAAAAAGTCAGACTCGACCACGGGCTGGACACACGGGCGCGTGACTGGCCGTGTGGTGCAAGTCAGTGTCGACCACGGGTGTGGCACATGGGCGTGTCTCAGGACATGTGGACAAGTCAGTATGTATGCCCAATTTTGCCATGGCTTGGACACACGGGTGTTTCTGACGACCTACCCACACGGGCGTGTGAGCTCTGTAACTTTGAAAAATATTTGATTTTCAAAAAAAATTTGTATGATCCCGGTTTAGCCCTGACCCCTTTCTAATGCTTGTTTAAGGTCTCGTAGACCTCATTAAGGGACTATATGCTTTAATGTTGCTATGGTATAACGATGTTATACTTACTGAATTGAAATGTTCGTAAAAGTTTCCGATTTGTCCGGTAATACCTTTTAACCCTAGACCGGCGATGGTTACGGGTTGGGGGTGTTACAAGTAAAGGGGTGAAGATTGCAAAGCCTTTAAAGTTTTGACTCTCATACACACACACATACAATATAGCATTTAATACCAACACAATATCATGTACTTTGATTACACATCTCTAGGTTTCTACTAATCATGAACACATTTTCAAATATCTTAGTAACACACTCAGCATTATCACATATAAATATCAACCAGTCATAATAAGCTCATCTCAAAATAAATTTTTCATGTTATTCACTGCAAAAAAGTCACTCTGATTTATCGAAATGCAATGATCAATCGGAACGATTACATTTTATCCATATTACTCAACTTATGGTTAATCCATTGTATCCATTAACACATACATATCATCGCAAATCATAGAGAATCAATTCAGGAAAATCAATATATTCACTAAGTTACACGAATTTACTTAACCCCTTTCAGCATTATCGATGGTAGCTCGGTTGGAAAGCATCCCTGCTTTAACCAAAACAAATCTCATCGGAGTCGGGAGATATCACACTATCATAGTTCACTTATGGCATGTATAGCTAGACTCACATACGCTATGTTAGTCCGAGAATCGACTAAACCATAGCTCTGATACCACTAAATGTAACGCCCCTTACCCGTATTCGACGTCGGAATAGGGTACGAGGCATTACCGGAACACATACACTTAACCATTCACATGCAAGCATACACATCCTTGAAATACATCATTATAGACTTATAACATAACAAAAATTGGCCACATTAAATGACCTTATACAACAATAACCATCAAATAGCATAGGCCAACATTCTAGGCCAACTCATAATAACATATACACATAATCAAGTCCCTATACATGCCATAGACTTAAAAATACTTGAAGATCGTTGATACAATACCAATCAATAACTTGTTAGTGTGATAGAATCTCCGACGACCTCCAACTCGAGCTAGCATCTGTGACACTATAGGAAAAAGGAAAGGAAGGGGGTTAAGCATTATAGCTTAGTAAGTAGGTATGTAAATAATAAGTGATTTATTAACAGGCTTTTATAAATCTTTACAATATGTTCTCAAGATAATACAATCATAATTGCACATAGTTCCACTATTTATTCATGTTCATCTCAAACTGTCTACTCGAGTCACAGTCACTAAATTATTTATATCTTGAACTAAAAAACTCAAAATTAAGATCCACTAATTTTCTCTAAAACTAGAGTCACATATCTTCTTACCATAAAGTTTTCAATTTTTTTGGTTTATCCAATAAGTACAGTTTATTCTTTAAAGTCTCCCCTATTCTGCTGTCTGACAGTTTCGACCCTTCTTCACTAAAAATTAATTATATCCTCGTACGAGATTCAGATGATGTTTCCATTTGTTTCTTTTGAAAATAGACTCATTAAGGATTTTAAGCATGTATATTATAACCCATAATTATTTTTTAAATTTTTTAACTATTTTCCCAAGTTAGAACAGGGGATTCCGAAATCATTCTAACTCTGTCTCACAAAAATTCAAATATCTCAGAATATGATATTCTTTTGCTTACACCGTTTCTTTTATGTGAAAATAGACCCAATAAGATATAATTTCATATCTTATTCAACCTTTGATTCGATTTCCACCATTTTTGGTGATATTTCAAAGTGATACAACTGCTGCTGTCCAAACTGTTTTATTGCTAATTTTACTCTATCATGTTTTCTTTGTATTAATTCTCATTTACACACATATAACACTTAAGTATATCAATATTTAGCCATTCCAATAGCTAGTCATCATCAAATATTTACAAGTCTTCATTGTAACACTTACTCCATATCAACCATACCAAAGTTCGATCACATATCGAGCACATTGCTCATGAATATATATACACATGTACCAGCACTTGTTCATCACATAATCACATTCAATTACACTTAGTCATTTTCCCGTTGAACACATCGGAATAATAATGGATACACTGAAATTTGCACATAAGTGCCACACTTGTAGCTAAAAATACTTCATATCACACTTTTCACATAGGCTCGCTCTCGAGCTAATCACATTCACGGGTCTGCTCACACAAGCTGTCGGTCATACGTAAATACTCAGTGCTACTCATACAAGCTTTCAGGTATCCGCAACATATGACGGATTACCCAGCCACTGGTAGAACTTATAAGACCAGCACCCGTTTCACATAGTCACAATCTCGGGTCTGCTCACACAAGCTATCGGTCATGACGAAACTACACGGTGCTGCTTACACAAGCTGTCGAGTATCCGTAACACATGCCGGATAACTCAGCCACCGGTAGAACGTACGGACCAGTGCCTGGATCACTTATTTCACTTAGATTTCACATAGGTTTCTAGTGAACATGTCACTCGTATCCATTTTTATTCCTAAGGTTCAACCGGGAAATTTCTCACTTGTTGATATTTTGTCATTTACATCAAATATTCAGCCACAATTCATATCATTTATCAAAATATGAAAACGTAAGTAAAAATGATGCATTATTTACATACAAACTTACCTCGGTAGCACAATCAGTGAAAAGGACTTATTCGTCATATTCTTTATTTTTCCCCCCGTTCTAAGTCCGAATCTCATTTTCCTTTATCTATAACAACACATTTAACTCATTTATTCATCCTGCTACTCAAATTAGCCTAAATTCACATTTTGAAAAAATTACATTTTTGCCCATAAACTTTGTCATATTTACACTTTTGCCCCTGGGCTCGTAAAATGATTTTTATTCAATTTCTTTGTATTTTAAGCCTAGACAAACCATTTTCATGACTATAGCAGTCCACAATTTCCATTTATTCACACACTTACACACATTTTACAACTTTTTACAAACTAGTCCTTTTTGACAATTTCACCGAAAATCACTTAGTAAAAGTCGTTTATTACACACCGAGCATTCATATTCTACCATTAAACATCAAAACACAACCATTTCTCATATGGGTAAATTTTCAAACATCAACCCTAGCTCAAATAAATGGTAGAAATAGAGAGATCGTGTTACGAGGATTTCAAAAACGTAAAAATCATTAAAAATGGGGCCAGAATAGACTTACAATCGAGCTTGGAAGCTTGAAAAACCCTAGCTGTAACAGCCCGATTTTGACCCTAATCGGAATAGTGGTTTCGAGACCACAAATCCGAGTCAATAAAATATTTTAATATTATATTCGGTATCTATGATATATGTTTGAGCATGTGTTAAAATTTCGTGAGTTAATTTGTTCGTTTGTGTGTTTAATTTAAGAAAAATTACTAAATCGCATAAGTGGTAAAAGTAGCCTTTTACTTGATTGAGTGATTAAATTGATGTGTCTTTACAAGAGGAGGCTTTATGTTGTAAATTTCCCTTTTTGCAATAGTAGTGGACGGCAACATGCATGCATATTAAATAATTATATGTTTATTTTATATGTTAAGTTTATAATAAGAATAAAAAAATGATTTTATTAGTAAAATTATTATAAAACATAAAAGAAAAAGAAGAACATGCAAGTGTTCATCTTTTTGACAGAAACTAAAAGAAAAGAGAAATAAAAAAAACCTAGCTTCATTCGGCCTTGGTAAAGCTTGATTAAGGTATGTGTTTAGCTCGGTTTTTGATAATTTTTACGTTTTTGAGATCGTTGCTTCAAATACTATCCGACCCATACTAGAATTTCTGATTTTGATGCACATTTGGAGTTCGACCATTGATGAATATGTGTGTCTTGTGTTGTTTGATGATAAAATATTAAAGATATGTTTTAGATTAACATGTTTTTTATTGGAGTTTTTGATGATTTTGAGTAATTAGGATTAAATTGCAAAAATAATAAATTGAGTGGCCAAAATGAAAAATAAATGAAATGTATGGACTTATATGATTATAAGGAAGATTTGGCCTAGCTATGTTGTTGTGAGATTTTGCATATTTTGTGTTTTGTACAATGGGGACTAAATTGTGAAAATGTGAAATATTAGGGGTAAAAATGTAATTTGCTCATTAATGTGTTTTTGGACTAAATTGAATGAAAATATGTTTGAATGAGCATAATTTGAAATTATTTAGATCAAGAACAAAAAGGATCGGGATTGGATCGGGGAAAGGAGAAGTTAATCGAATAGTCGGAAAACGTAGTCCGTCGATACTCGAGGTAAGTTTATTAAGCAATTGGATTGAATTGAATTTTCATCTATATTGATGTATATGTATTGATAGAAGTAAGTAGGTATAATATCATAATGTCGAATGTAAGGTTGATTGAAAGGTGTAATTGACCGAATGTGACGTATATATATATGTTAATGAGATAGCTATGTGAGACATTGATTTAAGAGATGCATTGGATTGAAAGTGATGAATATCTATTTATTGATAGTGTTTGGCCGAATGTGAATTTATATAGAAATGAAATAAGTTAATTTGTATATGTATAAAGGTATATGTGATTGGGGTTCAAGTTTTTATTACATATATGTGCTTATTTAAACAAGTATCAAGTTCTAGTAATGTGCTAAGTGAGTGAATTCAAATACCGAGCACTGTGTGTGTGAAATCGGTTATGTGGCACTAAGTGTGCGAATTTAACATCCGAGTACTAAGTGTACAAAATCAGATAATAAGCACTAAGTGTGCGAATTTAATATCCGAGTACTAAGTGTACGAAATCAGATAATAAGCACTAAGTGTGCGAATTTAACTTCCGAGCACTAAGTGTGCGAAATCAGATAAAGAACCTTAAGTGCTTGAATTGAACTTCAGAACACATTTGGTACAAAATTCGATTGATGAGCATTGAAGGTATGAATATAAATACAATTTTAATGGTTGAAGTTGGTAAGTTTTTGATACTATGAGAGCTTATCATTTGAATGGTAAGTATAAATTTCAAAAGTAGTATATGTATAGAAACCGATTGTTAAATGTATGTATATTCGGATTTTGGAACTATGAAAGGTGATAGATTAGTATGCATTTGTATTAAGGTGAAGAATGGATTTGAGATCTATGAGAAGTCTATTTTAAATGTTGGGATATTCGATTTAAGGGTTATTAAAGGTGTAAATTTTCTATTATAATGCTTTAAGGCTTTGTTATGTAATTGCTTATAACTTACTAAGCTATGAAAGCTTACTTTAAGTAGTTGTTGTGTTGTTTTATTAGATTTTGGAGTCGAGATTCAAGCTCAGGGATCACCGTCAAGTCTATCACACTATCAACTATTTTGGTATCTTGTAAGCTGAATTTCTTTTGAAACTATGGCATGTATAGGCTATATTACTCTTTTGAGATCACTATGAATGAGATGTATATGTAATGCCATGCAAAAATGGCTATATTTCTATGCTTTGGTTTGGTTTGGTTATATTTAATCATGGTGCTAATGTTTGTGTATGTCCGGCCATGTTATAAGCTTATCTTGGAAGTACATTTCATGGTATATATATATATTTGATAATTGAGTACATGAAGTTTGGCTTTGAGTAAGGTTATGAGTGTTCTACAATCAACCTTGTAAATAACTCATTTTGGATGTAAGATATATAGTACATTTTAGATGACGGATGTTCTTTTGCTTTAATATATATATCTATAAGTTAAGTTATGAGATGACTTTGTTATGCCTTATGAATGTGACTATTTGATGTGGTTTATAAATGATTAAATTATGGTATTACAGTTTATATAGATTCGGCCATAGTATGAACTTATTTTGGAGTAGAAATCTTAATGTGTTTATGTTGGTATTGGTAATGAGATTTGAACGAATTAAGTTAAATCATAGTTGAGCATATTCGGCTAATAATTTAAAATGAACAAATGAATAGTGACATTTACTAAGTGATGTAAAATGTATACTTTTATGTGTGTGTTTGGTTGAATAGAATTAAGCTAGTGCATAAATGTTTAAGCATTACTTGAAAGTATATTTTTTTTATTAACTAAGTATTCGGTTATGATTATTTATATAGTAATTATTTTTGTTATGGTCTGTGCTAAGCATAGTAATGTCCTGTAACCCTAATCCGACGACGGATACGGGTTAAGAGTGTTACAATTTGATTGGTATCAGAGCTACGGTTTAGTCGGTTCTCGGACTAACGTAGCGCGTATGAGTCTAGCTATACATGCCATAATTTTTACTGTGATAGTGTGATGACTTCTGACCGCGAAATGTGTTTTTCTTCTTTCATATAGTAAATGGATCCTGATCCCGAGCGAGTCGTAGCCGATGATATTGAGGGTAAGGGTGTTACACTAGCCATGGTTTCTTCATGCAACATTCGTCCATAGCTTGAAGATGGACACAATTTTGCTTTAATTTTGGCTTTTTTAATTCTTTTAATTACTAAATGGCCAAAATGCCCCTAACTTAAAAATATCCTATTTCACTTATCTCATGTCCATTTTTGTCCAAAAATTTAACCAATGGTCTAATTACCATTTAAGGACCTCCAATTTAAAACTTCATAACAATTGGACATTTCTAACATGTGGAACTCAACTTTTGCACTATTTACAATTTAGTCCTTTTGACTAAATTGAGTGCCCAAACGTCAAAATTTTCGAACAAAATTTTTACAAAATCTTTCCGTGAAATCGTAGACCATAAAAATATAATAAAAATAAGATTTTTCTCGGCGAATTTGTGGCCCCGAAATCTCTGTTCCGACTAGGCCCAAAATCGGGCTGTTACAATATTGGTTTAGCCAAATGTGTTGGCTTATGATGAAATTTGATTCATTTTGTATAAGGCCATGGGATGTGGCTCATATTGATTATTGGGTTGTAAACCTATTCATATATGCATGCATGTGCCAATGTCATTATGATATGGCCTATGGTTATTGATGGTCGAATGATAAGGAGTTGCCATGTATGAGCCATGTTTATGAATGTTTAAGTGCTTACGTGTGTCATGTTGGATGTCATTGAGATGTGTAAGTGTGCATGTGTTATTAAGGGTGACAAATGGCTTGGAAAATAGCCTTATTTTGTCCACACGGTTAGGCACAAGGGATTGTGTCTAGGCCGTGTGTGACACACGGCTTGCCCCAAGGGCGTGTGTTCTGGCCGTGTGTCCCCTGCACCTTAGTTTTGAGAAACAGAATGCCCAGTAGTAAACACAAGGCACGAGACACGACTGTGTGTCTCGACCGTGTGAGAGACACGGCCATAGGACATGGGCATGTTCCCAGGCCGTGTGAAGTATGCACTTGATTTTTTTTAATTTAATTCGCCACACGGCCTAAAGACACGGGCGTGTGCCTTGGCCGTGTGACCTTATTTGGTTGATGACGTCATAAACAGAATGTCCCCTATTTTGGACACGGCCCGAAGCATGGGCGTGTGATATGCCACACGGGCATGTCCCTTTACCCACACGGGCGTGTGGAGCTTTTACATGAAAAATTTTCTAAGTTTCCCGAAAGTTTCCAAAGTTCTCGGTTTAGTCCCGAACCACTCCTAATGTATGTTTTGGGCCTCGTAGGCTCGTTTAAGGGACGATATGAATGTTTATGAAAAGTTTTAAGTTTGAGTGAAAATTCATGTCTCAGTTTTGTATGATTGCTTGCGTATAAGTCTGGTAACGCCTCGTACCCTGTTTCAACATCGAATACGGGTAAAGGGGTGTTACATTAGGCACTTAATAGGTTGATTTTGATGTGTTTTTAGCTTGATCAATGTCATTTTGAATAGGTATTTTGGTTGGTATTTGAGTTCTTAAAGGTTTAAGCAAACTTGAAATGGTAAACTTGTGTTTTAAGGCTCATTTTAGGTCTACACGGCCTAAGACACGGGCGTTTGTCTCAACCGTGTGTGGCACATGACCATACAACACAATCGTGTGTCCCCTATAGGTTTTTAGGGTGTCATTTTTTAAAGTTACACGGCCTGGCACTCGGGCATATGGCTTGGCCGTGTGACCAAAGTTAGAGAGTTACACGGGAACAGACACGAGCTGAGACACAACCGTGTGTCCCTATTTCAAAAGTCACACGGCTCAAGTCACGGGCGTGTGTCTCATCCGTGTGAATCACACGGCCTCGCCACATGGTTGTGTGACCCCTGCAGTCTAAATTTCTTCAACTTTTTCTTAAACTTTCCAAATGTTTCCGATTTAGTCCCAAATTGTTTCTATAGTATTTTTAGTGCCTCGAGGGCCTGATTAATGAACATTATGAATGTATTTGAATGGAATTAGTTTATGATTGCATTGATGTATGAATTGAATGATTTACTATTCTATTTGTTCAGTAATACTACGTAACCCTATTCTGGCGACAGATACGGGTTAGGGGTGTTATAGGAAATTCCTTCACGATGTCAAGCAATATTACTGGGACAAGCCATTTCTATTCAAGTAGTGTGCAGATCAAGTAATTTGGAGATGTATTCCAAATGATGAAATTCAAAGTATCCTGCATCACTGTCATTCTGCATCTTATGGTAGACATTTTGGAAGCATGCGAACTGCTGTAAAGGTTCTTCAATATGGTTTTTATTGGCCCACCATGTTTAAAGATGCTCATGAGTTCTGTCAAAGCTGTGATCGCTGTCAAAGAACATATAACTTATCAAAGGGACACGAAATGCCACTGTAAAATATTTTAGAGGTGGAATTATTTGATGTATGGGGATTTGATTTCATGGGTCCATTTCCACCATTCTGGGGAAATATCTACATTCTTGTCGCTATGGATTATGTCTGCAAATGGGTTGAAGCTGTTACTTTACCTGCAAATGATGCAAAATAAGTTCTAAGATTCCTGTATACAAATATTTTTACCAATTTTGGTACCTCTCGTGCCTTAATTAGTGATAAAGGTTCACATTTTGACTGCAGATTAGTTGCCGACGATCTAACAGATATGGGGTTAAACATAAAATTGCCATGGCATACCACCCACAGGAAAATGGACAAGCTGAAATTTCTAATAGAGAAATCAATCAAATTATGGAGAAAGTTGTCAATCCCAATCGCAAGGATTGGTCAGCAAGGTTGGACGAAGCCTTGTGGGCTTATCGCACAACTTTGAAGACACCATTGGGAATGTCACCTTTCAAGCTTGTCTATGGTAAACCATGTCATTTTCTAATTGAGCTAGAACGCAAAGCATTTTGGGCAATTAAGAAAATAAACATGGCCTAGGGTGTTGCTGCAACTTATCGCTTACTGGAGCTTAATGAGATGTATGAATTTCGAGCTCAAGCTTATGAGAATGAGAGACTCTACCAAGAAAAGACAAAGCGATGGCATGATAAGAAAATTTTTCCACGACAATTTGTACCTGGACAACAAGTCTTGCTCTTCAATTCCAGACTTTAACTATTTCCTGGAAAATTAAAGTCGAGATGGTTTGGACCATTCGAAGTCGAGCGTATATACCCTCATAGAGCTGTTGATGTTAAAGATGGAAAACATGATCCACTTTCAAAGTCAATGGTCAACGCCTGAAACATTGTTTTGGAGCTCCTATAATGTGCGATAAAAATTTTATTTCTCATCGAAATGCTTAATATTGTTCTCTTGCAGAAATTTTCTTCATTTATTTTATTTTTACTTTTTCTTATTTGTTACCAAATAAATTTATTTAACTGTTTATTTTCTCTTGTTACAGGTTTCTTTTTGGGCCAGAGTAAATACAAATTAAAGCCATTAGCCCAATTCTTTTAATTTTCCCAATTTTGCGCTAAATACATTTTCTTTTCCCCCTAAATTCTAATTGTTTTGCCTTGTCAGACCATGATTAAGAACAATTTTATCGCACACATCACAATTTATTCTCTCCCAAGTTTAACCTAGCTAATTCAGTTTCTTTCCACATTTTCATCCCGTTTTGTTTTCTGCTTTTACTTTTTGTTTCATTCATAACCGCAATAAAATCTAGCCTTTTTCATTTTCAACGTTTTTATATTTCCTTCAATGGCTTCCCAAATAGCTTCTGCTTCAACCTTTGCCTCTTCACACACCTTCTTCAGTAAACTTGCTGAAGATAAATACCATAAGTATATTTCCAAAAGACCATTCTGAATGGAAAAAGGATTCCTTTTTCAGGATGCTCCCTTTATGGGGTATACAGAGGCCATCTCACCAGTTGTCGAAAAACATGGATGCGGAATCTTCTATCTCCATCCTGACGATGTCTTCCCAAAGGTAGTGAAAGTGTTTTATGTCCACATTATTTCTCCTGACAATGCATTTATATATGTGTGTGGCACATCAGTTCTATTAGATAAGGACTCCATCAATGCCCAATATGGATTGTCTGAAGGTCCTAACGAGCATGCTGACTTTTTGAAGACAATGTCCCTAGAGCGCTTAACCCAGGTTCTCACTATTGTTTGTGTGGCAAGTACATAATGGTCAATTTCAAGAAATGACTGTTACACTGTCGATATAGTCTTATTGAAGCCTCAATGCAAGATTTGGTACAATTTCTTGAAATCCCATCTCATTCCTTCTACACATAATGCTACAACCTCAAAGGATCGTCTATTTCTTCTCCACTCTATAATGGTGGGCTGAAAGATTAATGTTGGAAACATTATCTTTCATGAGATTCATCATTGTGCCTAAAAGAATGCTGGCACCTTAAATTTCCCCTCACTGATCACTACACTCTACCAAATAGTCAAGGTTCTCCTGTCACCAAATGAAGACCACCTTCCAAACAAAGGGACTATTACTAAAAACATTACACAGAAACTGGCTGGAGAGGAAATGCCAAGGCAAACTGGCACACCTCTATCTTCTCCTCCTAGGACTACTTCTGTTGTCCCCTCGACTTCTTACAGTGATTTTGAGTGGTGAAAGATTGAAGCTGTAGAGGGTTTGAAATAGCAATTTTGTGTATTGGAAAAACATCAAAAAATGCTTGTCGCTAACTTTGTCAAAGCTCAAGAAGAGATGGCCATCTTTCGGGAATATGTCCGCTAACGTGATATTGCCATTTGTAAATCCCTACAAAAGAACTTCTCACACCCAATGCCACCATTTCCTATTTTTCCTAAGGAACTACTATTGAATCCTGAAGCAGAAAATGAAGAACCTATTATTGCTCCCACACACAACCAAGAACCAGAGAGAGATGAAGCTAGGATAGAATCTGTCCACATTGAATCTGATGATGATGGAATGGATACCACTCATGTAACATCCTGAATTAGGGCCTAATCGAAACAGTGGTTTTGGGACCACAAATCCGATGTTGAGAAATTTATTTTATTTATATTTTTATGGTCTACAATTTTACGGAATGATTTCGTGAAAATCTCATTCGAAAATTTTGACGTTTGGGCACTCAATTTAGTCAAAAGGACTAAATTGTAAAAAGTGGAAAAGTTGAGTTCTATATTAGAGGTGTCAAATTGCTATGAGTTTTAAATTGGAGGTCCTTAAAAGGTAAGTAGACCATTGGATAACTTGATGGACAAAAATGGGCATGAATAGGACAAAAATGAAAGAAAATACTTAAGGGTATTTTAGTCATTTAGTGTTTTAATGAATAAAAAAAACAAAATACAAGAAAAAAATCTGCTCATCTTCTTCAACTTGCTGCCAAAAATTTCTAGACTCCATGGCTAAGGGTTTCAAGTTTTTCAAGCTTCATAGTAAGTGTGTCTAAGCCCCGTTTTTAATGTTCATCGTATTTTTGAAATCCTGGTAACTTAGTTTAGCTATTTCTACCATTATTTTGAGCTAGAGTTTAATTTTAAAAATTGACCCATGTTGAATAATTGTGTATTTTGATGAATTTTGGTAGATTATGCATGTTTATGATTAGAGAAACGAGTTTTATTAGATGATTTTCGATGAAATCGTATAAAAGGGGTTAAATTGTAAAAGTTATAAATTGGTCATAAGTGTGTGAATTAGTGAGAAACTGAAGTTTCCATAGAAGAGAAAAATGATCAGCATGTTACAAAACATAAGAATAAGGGCTGAAGTTTAATTTTCGAGTATTGGGGCAAAAGTGAAAATATGTGAAAGTTTAGGGGTCAAAGTGCAAATTGTAAAAATATATGATTTTTGGGTCACATTGAATAATGTGACTAATAAATGAGCTAATTGTGATATTATAGATCATGGAAAATGAGGTTCGGTCTTAGATCGAGGTTGTGGACCGAATTGAAAAATGTTATTTTCGTGTCTGAGGTAAGTTCGTGTGTTAATAATAATGTAACACCATGCTTGAATTGTAATTCTCTATTGATATGGCATAAATTGTATGATTTAATATGCTTAGGAGAAGTTGATGGATGGTATGTATGGTATGGAAAATGTGATGTTTGTTGTGTTATGAGAAATCGAATGGCAAATTAATGTTAAATTAATATTACATGGGTTGTATGAGTTGCTACACGGTTGTACTTGACGAGATTTCGACAAGTAAGTTCAAATAACCTAAAATAAACCCATAATATGCCTAAATGCATGTTTTACGAATGTATGATAGTTGTATAAAATGATGGCATGAAAATTTATGAATTGGTAAAATGTTGAAAAGTGAGAATTCCCAGTTGAACCTTCGGAATAGAAAAGATACGAATGAGGTAGCTAGGTCACATGTGTGGTACTAAGTGTAGGCCACTATGTGTACAAGAGAGCTATGAGATGGTTTTAGGTCACGTGTGTAGTACTAAGTGCAGGCTACTACGTGTACCAGACGGATAGGTCGCATGTGTAGTATCGAAAGGAGCTACTATGCGTGCCGATAGCCGATCACATGTGTGGTACTAAGTGCAGGCCACTATGTGTAAGTGATGGTTTTGGTCACATGTGTAGTACTAAGTGCAGGCTACTATGTGCACCAAATAGCTTCAGCTACAAGGGTGGTACTATGTGCAGGCCACTGTGTATCTGTTATTATTCCGATGAGTTCAACGGGAAATTGACTAAGTGAAAATACACGTGATTGTGTAACTACTAAGTGTAATTGAATACGATCATGTTATGAATAAGTGCAAGTCTGAATGTGACCAATTGAGAAATGTGGCAAATGTACGTATGAACAATATGCTCGATATGTAATCGGAAATTGGAAAGATTGGTATAGGCAAGTGATGAACACAACTAAAGTGAGAGAGAGCAAAAATTTACAATAGAACTGCTTTGGACAGTAGCAGTGACGTGAATTTGAAAAATCACCAAAAATAGTAGAAATTGAATTATAAGTTGGATAAGATATTTATTTAAATATCATTGAGTCTATTTTCATATAAGAGAAACATAGCAAAGAAATGATTCATATAGTTTTAGATATTTGAATTTCTGTGAGACTGGTTCAGAATGATTTCATGATCCCCTGTTCTGCCTTGGAAAAATCATTAAAAATTTTAGAAAACTAATTATGGGATATAATTTATATTCCTGAAATAATAAATGAGTCTATTTTCAAATAAACTAAACAAGAAGGTCATATGAACTCTGTAAGAGGAGAAAATTGATTTGTAGTGAAAATAGGTCAGAATAGTCAAATAGTAAAATATGGGAAACTTTAATGAATAAACTGTACTAATTGGATAATCCAAAAATTCTGGAAATTTTATGGTAAGGAGATAAATGAGTATAGTTTCAGGTAAAATTAACGGATCTTAATTTTGAGTTCCGTAGCTCTAGATATAAATAATTTAATGACTGTTACTCAGGAAAACAACTTAACTGGAATTTGAATAAATAGAAAGAATATGAAAATAGCATGTTATCGCATTGCTTATTATTTTCATGCGAGCTTACTAAGCGTAAAACTTACTCCCTCCTTTCCATTTCTTTTAGCTTTGTCAGGTCAGCTCAGGGTTGGAGATCGTCGGAGGCAGCATCACACTATCGAGCCATTATCCTTGGAGTATTGACATGTGTATGTTAAATGTTTTCAAGTGAGTGGCATGTATAGGGACTTAGTTTTTATATGATGGATGTTGTTGTGATTAGTCAAATGTATTGGCTTATATTTATTTGTTGATTATAGCCATGAGATGTGGCTTATGATGATTTTGGCTTGTAAGCCTATTTGTCCATGGTATGTGTTAATGTCTTGTTATGTGGTATAAGTGATTAAATAGATGACAATGTTAAATGCATGTGTTTGAAAAGTTTTAATTTTGGGTAAAATTTGGTAACCCGATTTTGTACGATTGTGAATGTTTAAGTCTGGTAACACCTCGAACCCCGTCCCGAAGTTAGACACGGGTGAGGGGTGTTACAACTCAAACTACTGCACCTGCACCACAATCCAAGGCTCCTATGACTGCCCAAGAACATGCAATTCATTAACTGATTGATGAACTCACAAATTCAGATACCGACGATGATGAGGAAGAGGTGCCCATCAACCAGCTTAAGAGAAAAAGATTCAAGAAGGCTGCTGGTAAAACCATTCAAGCTGATAGTGTTGACCAGGACAGGCCACAACGTTACAAACGAGCTGCAAGGAAATCTACACAACCCAAGTAAAGTAACATTCTTCCCATCCAAGCTTTGATTTTGATAATTTTCATTGATTTTAGTTCATATCTATTAATTGCATTCATGTAGCTTTTATTCATTTAATTATTTCATGTTCATGCATTGAGGACAATGCATCCCTTAAGTTTTGGGGGTTTGTTGTGTATATAGACTACGTTGTTAATTGTTCATACAATCCTTTTTCCATAACATTCAATTGTCATTCAACTGCCTGATTATGTGAGTATATAGTTATCAATGATGTTCAATGAGGATAATAACTCTTCTTTGTAAACTTAGAAAATATTGTGATAGTTGTTTAGGCATGTTTAGCATATGACAGTTGTTGAAAATGAATTTTTAAAAGTTGAATAATTGAAGTATAAATGCAATTAGGTTATAGTAGCATTCTTTGAATAAATTTAGGACTTCTTAACTTAAATTCAGTATAGTAACAGTGTATAATTTATGTCATGGTAAAATAATATGAATACTGCAATGTTTGAATCTGTTGAGTAGGTCAGTAATATTTTGTTTGCTCCATTATATTGTTGACTAGAAGAATGAGTTCAGATATGAGTGTTTGTCTAAAAAGAAATATATATGTTAAGGACACTCCACTAAATTTTTAGGCTAAATTTCTAAGAAGGTAGTTGTTTGCTCCATCCATCTTTTTAGTTAAAAGCTCTTGTTTCATGAGTGATTTATATTCAAATTGTGACATGATATAATACATGGCAGTCTAGTGTATGCTCCATTGAGGTTGTCAAGTATATAATCATGTGACAATATGAATTCTATAGAAAATATTTGTGTTGAAAATTGAATATATGTGAATAAAAAAATTGAGTTTAGGAGAGAGATAACCTAGGTATTTTCAGAAGAAATCTACTATAGTTTTAATTACTAAAATATTTAGGAATTTTTACCTGTAGGCAACATTTTCTGCACTTTATTTGCTAAACAAGTTTACAAGAACTGTAAGCAATTTTTCTTTGTTTCAGTAGAAGATTGCTGAGAATAGAGAAACACAATATGCTCATTATGATTTGGCAGTATAATTGGTGACTGATTATTTTGGCAATTCCTTGCATTCATGCATATTCATACATTATTTGCTTGAGGACAAGAAATAATTCAGGTTTGGGGGTGTGATAACTCTTGAAAAGAGTTATATTTTAAGCCTCTAGATGAAATTATTTGCTTGTAATTAAGTAAATACATTTGCATTTTTAGGATAATTTTAGACCATTGCATAACATTGCTTGGATTGCGCTATAATGATCATCATTTATTACTTTAATTACTTGAGGAAGGAAAAGTTGTGGTTGTGGCTGGACATAGGTGCAAGTAGAAGAAGAGGATGCAGAGGATGTAGAAGAAAAATAAAGGAAGTGAAACATTGTCGTGGCAAACGGTGAGATTGATTGCCAACACAATTGCCATGGCAATTCCAGGAAGATGACTCAGCACTCTATCCACGCCTCTCTCAGCCAGCTGGACGTGTACCAGAAAAAAACACCCTAAAAAAGAGGAGAAAGAAATGTGTGCTGAGAGGGACGAATCTACCGAATAAAAGAAGGATGGAGAAGAAGAGAATTTGTGTGAGAAAAAAAAATTGGTGACAACGGTTTTTCACTTTATTGGAGAATTCCAGAGAAAGAAAGGGTAGTAGCTTAAGAGAGCAGAATACAGATGTGGAGAATGTGGAGAGATAGCTATCCTAGATTCACGTACAATCTAAAGATCAAAGAGAAGCTGGAGTGTGGTGAGAATTCCTGCATTTCTGCCTTTATTTTCCTAATTTCTGTGATTTGAACTTATTTGAGAATGTTGATGAATGATTTTATTTTGATGTTAACTTTTCCACCCATGAACTAAATCTTTTCTAGGTTGGAGTTATTTGGGTGAAAGTTTTAACATCTTTAATGCCCGTAATTTGAGATTGTCTATGTCACTGTTTCATTTGATTTATGCTTATTTAAATACATGAATGCAAGCTCTACACATATTTGATTGTGTGTTGTGTTCTTAGATGTATTTTTAATTCTGAAAAGGTTAAATATACTGGATCTCGAATCGTTTGATGCAAGCAAATACTCGAAAAAATATTCATAGCACTCTAGACATAGATGTTGCGAGTTGTTGTAACACCCCTAACCCGTAACCATCGCCGGTTTAGGGTTAAGAGGTATTACCGGACAATCAGAAACTTTTACGAACATTTCGCATCATAAAGTATAACACCGTCAAATCATAATAGAATATAAGCTTATAGTCCCTTAATGAGGTCAACGAGACCTTAAACATGCATTAGAAAGGGGTCGGGACTAAACCGAGATCATACAAAATTTTTCCAAAAATCAAACATTTTTCAAAGTTAAAGAGGTCACACGCCTGTGTGGGCAGGCCGTGTGCCTTGCACGGCCTCAGACACGCCCATGTGCCCGAGCCGTGTCAAAAAAAGGGCATACATACTGACTTGTCCACATGGCCTGAGACACGCTCGTGTGCCTCACCCGTGGTCGAGCTTGACTTGCATCACACGGCCAGTCACATGCCCATGTGTCTAGCCCGTGGTCGAGCCTGACTTGTCTCGAATTAAAACCACGAAGGACACGGTCGAGCCACATGCCCGTGTGCTCAACCGTGTGGGCAATTATAGGCCATTTGCAAGGCTAAAATGCCACACCCACTTTGGGCTTACCCTACAAGCACATACAAGCATCATTCCAAACACTTATGGCAACCATAACATATCAAATTGACCATCTTTTCTACCCATTCACAAACATTTCAAACACAATATCTTATGTGTCATTTAGCTCAACTAAATCACAAGCATTTCTAAGCATGTTTCATCCACAACTTACCACTACAATGTGACATCTTCTCATCAATAACATACCAACTTTGCATCACAAAACATAGATCAATGTTACCATATGCACATCCATTAACAAGCCATATCACATAACTTTTATACACCTTTCAAAACATAACCATTTCAACTAGACTATACATGCCATACTTAATATCTATACATATTCAAAAGGGTACAAAAATATGATTGGATAGTGTGATGACGATCCTCGACGATCCCCGAGCCTTCAATAGCTTTAACAATCTCAGATTCGGATAAACAGACGGATTCGGCTACTCAATCATTTTCAACCTTCCTCGGTCTAAATCTGTTTTCTTTGGTTCTTGATCTCAATTGAGCTTAGTAATGGCCGAACATTCAAAGGCATTAAGAACACCTAAATGGCCATTATTTTAAGCTTTTATTTTATTATATTAACCTTATTTAATCATTTACTAGTTTAGCCTTTTAATAAACATATAAAATATATATTCATTAAGGCCATTTATGTCCATTATCACACATAATGGTTTAATTACCTCATAAGGCCACTACATTCAAAAGCCAACTCAATTAAGCACTTTAACATATAGAATGTCACTTTTACCTTTTATGCGATTTAGTCCTTTTCTCAATTTAAGCATACAAACAATGAAATTAATTCACATAAATTTCACACATACCAATTCACATGCTATAGACTTAAAAAATAATACTAAAATATTTTTATGACTCGGATCTATGGTCCCAAAACCACTATTCCGACTAGGGTCTAAACCGGACTGTTACAATTCTCCCCCTTAGTGATTTTCATCCCCGAAAATCTTACCGTTAAACATATTCAGATATTGTTGTCTCATAGTATCTTCAGGCTCCCACGTAGCCTCTTCCACTCCGTGTCGATGCCATAGCATTTTTACTAACGAAATCTTCTTATTTCTCAACTCTTTAATCTTACGAGCCAAGATACGAATCGCTTCTTCTTTGTTAGTCATATCGGATCGGATTTCAATCTCAGATGGAGAAATCACATGTGATGGATCGGATCTGTATCGTCTAAGCATTGACACGTGAAACACATTATGAATCTTTTCTAGTTCCGGTGGCAACAACAATCTGCATGTAATAGGCCCAATTCGTTCAATGATCTCATACGGCCTGATGAACCTCGGACTCAATTTGCCTTTTCTGCCAAAACGAAGTATTTTTTTCCACGGAGACACTTTCAAGAACACTTTATCACCGATCTCAAACTCGATATCTTTTCATTTCAAGTCTGCATAGGATTTCTGACGATCAGAGGCAGCTTTTAGACTATCACGAATCACTTTCACTTTCTGTTCAGTTACTTTGATCAAATCGACCCCGTGTATCTTATATTCACTTAACTCGGTCCAATACAAAGGTGTTCGACATTTACGTCCGTACAAAGCTTCATATGGTGCCATTTTGACGCTCGACTGAAAACTATTATTATATGCAAACTCAATCAATCGAAAATATTGTTCCCACGTACCATTAAACTCAAGAATGTAACATCTCAACATATCCTCGAGAATCTGAATAATCCGCTCGGATTGACCATCCGTTTTTGGGTGAAAAGCTGTACTAAAATGCAATTTAGTACCTAAAGCCTCTTGAAGTTTCTTCCAGAATCTTGAAGTAAACCTCGGATCTCTGTCAGACACAATAGATAGTGGCACCCGTGTAATCTCACAATATCAGAAATATAAAGCTCAGCTAATTTATCAAGCGAGTAATCAAATTGCATCGGAATAAAATGGGCTGATTTCGTCAATCTGTCCACTACGACCCAAATTGCATCTTTCTTTCTCAGAGTCAATGGCAACCCTGAAACGAAATCCATCGTTACTCTATCCCATTTCCACTCAGGAATCATTATCGGTTGTAACAAACCAGATGGCACTTGATGTTCAGCTTTAACTTGCTGACAGACTAAACATTTCGAAACAAAGTCAGAGATGTCTCGTTTCATACCAGGTCACCAATAGAGTTGCTTCAAATCATTGTACATTTTTGTACTTCTCGGATGAACAGATAAGCGACTGTTATGTGCTTCTTTCAAAATTAACTGAATCAATTCTGGATTCCTCGGAACACAAATCCGATCTCGAAATCTCAAACAATCATCATCATCAACTCGAAATTCTAAATTAGAATTCGAATCACACTGAGTTCGTTTCGCTAACATTTCATTATAAACTTTTTGAACATCACATATTTGCTGTAAAAGAAACGGTTTCACTTTCAATTCAGCCAAAACTGAACCATTATCAGACAAGTCTAAATGAGCACTCATCGCATGTAATGCAAACAGTGACTTTCGACTCAATGCATCAGCAACAACATTTGCTTAACCCGGATGATAATCTATCACAAGTTTATAGTCTTTCAACAGTTCTAACCATCTTCTCTGTCGCAGATTCAGGTCTTTCTGAGTCATCAGATATTTCATACTTTTGTGATCCGAAAACACATGGCATTTTTCACCGAAAAGATAATGACGCCAGATCTTTAAAGCAAACACAATTGCAGCTACCTCAAGACCGTGTGTCGGATAATTCTTTTCATGCGGCTTTAATTATCTTGAGGCATAAGCTATAACTTTGCCTTCCTGCATCAAAACACTTCCCAGACCATTCAACGAAGCATCACTATATACCACAAATTCTTTACCCGATTCTGGCTGTACCAAAACTGGAGCTTTAGTCAAAAGGGCTTTCAACTGATCAAAGCTTTTCTGACACTTTTCAGACCACTCAAATTTCACATCTTTCTGAAGCAATCTCATCAGCAGAGTTGCAATCATCGAAAATTATTTTACAAACCTTTGATAATAACCAGCAGGTCCCAGAAGACTACGGACTTCAGACACATTTCTCGAAGGATTCCACTTTAAAATAGCTAAAATCTTGCTCGGATCAACTCGTATTCCAGATGCTGACATAATATGTCCCAGAAAACTAACTTCTCACAACCAGAACTCACATTTACTGAATTTTGTATACAATTGCTTATTTCACAGAGTTTGTAACACAATTCTCAAATGTTGAGCATGCTCAGTTTCATCTCGCGAATAAATCAAAATGTCATCAATGAATACAATAATAAATCGATCCAAATACGGTCTAAAAATTCTGTTCATCAGATCCATAAAAACGGCAGGAGCATTGGTTAATCCGAAAGGCATAACTAAAAACTCATAATGTCCATACCTCGTTCTGAAAGCAATTTTTGGAATGTCTGAATCTTTTACTCGCAACTGAAAATACCCCGATCTCAGATCTATCTTTAAAAACACGGTGGCTCCTTTCAGCTAATCAAACAAATCATTTATTCTAGGCAGAGGATATTTGTTCTTTATTGTCACTTTGTTCAACTGACGGTAATCAATACACATTCCCATCGTGCCATCTTTCTTTTTCACAAAAAGAACGGGAGCACCCCAAGGTGAGAAACTCGGTCGTGCAAATCCTCTATCGGTTAACTCTTGCAACTGTGACTTCAACTCTTTCAATTCTGTTGGTGCCAACCTATATAGAGCTATCGAAGTAGGAGTTGTTCTCGGCATTAAATCAATACTGAATTCAACTTCTCGTATCGGAGGTAATCCTGGTAATTCTTCAGGAAATACATCAGGGAACTCACAAACAAATGGCACAGATTCAACTTTCTTTTCATTCACTCTCGAATCAATCACATAGGCAAAATAGGCTTCACAACCCTTTTTTACATAACTCTGAGCTTTCATCACTGATATCACAGCCGGTAATCCATTCAAATCATTAGATTCAATCCGAACTATTACATCATTCTGACATCTCAAATCAATGGTATTCTGTTTGTTGTTCACAATAGCATCATGCAATGTTAGCCAATCCATACCCAGAATTATATCAAACTCATCAAAAGGTAATAGCATCAGATCAGCCGGAAAATAGATATTTCGAAACATCAACGAACAGTTCTTGCATACTTTGTCAACCAGAACACTTTTACCTAAGGGGTTCAATACTCTAATAACAAATTCAGTAGACTCTACAGGCAAAGTCTTACTAGATACTAAGTTCATGCATACATACGAATGAGTAGACCCTAGATCTATAAATGCAATCACAGAAGTGTCCTAAAGAGTAAATGTACCCGTAATAACATCTGGAGACGAAGCTTCCTCACGAGCTCTAATGGCGTACGCTCTGGCAGGTGCCCTAGCTTCAGATCTTGCTACTGTATCTCTCGTAGTTCTCTGACTACCACTGACATTTCTTGTGTTTCTTGGAGGTCTACCTCTAACTGAAGCATTATCTGACTTCGGATTCTGTACAATCTCTTGTTCAACAGATTCAGGGCAGTCCCGGATAAAATGATCTAATGATCCACATCTAAAAAAGGCTCAGTCATTCAATCTAAAACTACCCGAATGTCTTTTACCATAATGCTTACATTCCGGTCGCTCAGATCGGACATTTCAAACACTAGCCATCGAAGTTGCTGGAGCTTTAGAGTTCGACTGCGATCTAGCTCGATCTCTATTCGAATGTCCCATATTAGCCTTTGAACGGCTATGCTCATCTCTGAATTTCTTCGATGCAGACTGAAATGATTTGCTTGAGAATCTCTTTCTCACATCTCTATCTTCAGACTCAGCTTTTCTTTTATCTTTCCCAAGTGCCTCAGCTTTACATGCTCGATCAACAAGCACAACAAATTCTTTTATTTCCAGAATCCCAACTAGCGAACGGATGTCTTGATTCAAGCCGTCTTCAAACCGTTTACACATTATCGCTTCGGTTGAAACACATTCCTGGGCATATTGACTTAATCTCACGAATTCTCGTTCATACTCAGTGACAGTCATACGACCCTGTATCAATTCCAGAAACTCTTTTCACTTTTGATCTATAAATCTTTGGCTGATATATTTCTTTCGGAACTCAGACTGAAAGAAATCCCATGTAATCCGTTCTTTTGGAATAAGAGAAATCAAAGTCTTCCACCACTGATAAGCTGCGTCTTGTAACAAGGAAACAACACATTTTATGCATTCTTCAGGGGTCAATGACATTTCATCAAACACTCGGATTGTGTTCTCGAGCCAAAACTCAGCTCTCTCAGCATCATCATCACTAGTGGCCCTGAACTCTTCGACCCCATATTTACGGATTTTATCGACCGGAGGCTTATTTAACAGATTCATATTCATAACCGAAGGTGCAACAGAAGTTTGAGGAGGATTGGGCAGAGGCGGAGGTTGTGAAACAGTCAGATTTGTTCTAACGTATTGAGTGAACCACTCATTCATCATTTGGAAAAAGGCTTGTTTAGCCTCACCTTCCTGACCGCTAGTAGCCGGTCTCGAATTAGATGGCGCTGTCCCTTGAGCGGGAGCAGGTGCATTTCTTTCGACATCATCAGCTACAGCTCTTTTGGGATCCATTACTATACGAAAAACATGTTTTATACATTAGGATTCATCACACTATTACAATTCCTTTATATGGCATGTATAGCTAGACTCTCACACGCTACGTTAGTCCTAGAATCAACTAAACCGTAGCTCTGATACGAATCAAATGTAACACCCCTAACCCGTAACCATCGCCGGTTTAGGGTTAAGATGTATTACCAGACAATCGGAAACTTTTACGAACATTTCGCATCATAAAGTATAACATCGTCAAATCATAACAGAATACAAGCTTATAGTCCCTTAATGAGGTCTACGAGACCTTAAACATGCATTAGAAAGGGGTCGGGACTAAACCGGGATCATACAAATTTTTTCCAAAAATCAAACATTTTTCAAATTTATAGAGGTCACACGCCCGTGTGGGTAGGCGCACAGCCTCAGATACGCCTATGTGCCCGAGCCGTGTCAAAACAGGGCATACATACTGACTTGTCCACATGGCTTGAGACACGCCCGTGTGCCTCACCCGTGGTCGAGCCTGACTTGCATCACACAGCCAGTCACAGGCCCGTGTGTCTAGCCCGTGGTTGAGCCTGACTTGTCTCAAATTACAACCACGAAGGACACGATCGAGCCACACGCCCGTGTGTTCAACCGTGTGGGCAATTATAGGCCATTTGCAAGGCCAAAATGCCACCCACACTTTGGGCTTACCCTACAAGCACATACAAGAATCATTCCAAACACTTATGGCAACCAAAACATATCAAATTGACCATCTTTTCTACCCATTCACAAACATTTCAAACACAATATCTTATGTGTCATTTAGCTCAACTAAATCACAAGCATTTCTAAGCATGTTTCATCCACAACTTACCAATACAATGTGACATCTTCTCATCAATAACATACCAACTTTGCATCACAAAACATAGATCAATATTACCATATGTGTAACACCCCTAACCCGTAACCATCGCCGGTTTAGGGTTAAGAGGCATTACCAAATAATCAGAAACTTTTACAGACATTTCATAACCTAATTTGACAAATCACATCAAAGTGTCCCTTTAATAGGTCTACGAGACCTTAATCATGCTTTAGAAAGGGGCCAGGACTAAACCAAACACATACGATAATTCTCAAAAATTTAAATTTTTTTCTATGTTACAGAGGTCACACGCCCGTGTGGGCAGGACGTGTGCCTGCCACAGCCTCAGACACGCCCATGTGCCCGAGCCGTGTCAAAACAGGGCATGCATACTGACTTGTCCACACGGCCATGGACACGCCCGTGTGCCTCACCCGTGGTCAAGCCTGACTTGTTTTTTGAAATGCAACCACGAGGGACATGGTCGAGCCACACGCCCGTGTGCTGAACCGTGTGGACAATTATAGGCCATTTACAAGGCCAAATTGCCACCCACACTTTGGGTTTCACTTACAATCACAATTAGACATCAATCCAAGCATCAAAGGCAACCAATACATACCAAAATGATCATCATTCTCAAATCATTCAAGAGTATTTTATCACAACAAATTATAAGCCATTGAAATCAATATAACCTCAAGCACTTCAAAGTATAATCCATCACAAACTTACCATCAATAGTATGCTAATTATGCATCAATAAGCTTACCATAACCAAATCCATTTCACTAGCCATCAAACCATACCAAAACCAAACATTATAAGGCTTGATCACTAATACATATCACCAACATTTATCTAGCCATATCACATGGCTATTACAAATCATAAACTTAATCCATTTTAACTAGACTGTACATGCCATACTTATTATATATATGAACATAAGGTACCAAAATGTGATTTGAGTAGTGTGATGACGATCCTTGACAATCCCCGAGCCTCTCGTAGCTTTGACGGCCTATAAAACATAGTAAACACACACAAAGTAAGCTTTCCAAAAGCTTAGTAAGCCATATACAAGTAAACTTAACACATAGGCATTCATTATTCATAACAAATATGAGTTTACTACTAGCTCATTTGCACATTCATGATTCTTCTTGGCTCATTCACACATATAACACATTTTACCTTATCAAAATCTATTCACATATCTCATATAAGTAAGTTCATATAAGCACTTACCTGTCATATAATTTTTTAGTGTACAATTCAAATGTACCTGATTCGTTTATACATTTCACATAGACTTTCATTTCTCGAATTTGCCCGTTGAACCGTTCGAAATCAAATAAGATACATAGAATGCTCGGAATAGTCGTACAATGCCAACGTCCCAGACGTGGTCTTACATGTAATCAGATATCGATGCCACTGTCCCAGACAAGGTCTTACACCAATCAATACGATGCCAATGTCCCAGACATGGTCTTACACGTAAATCTCAAATCGATGCCAACGTCCCAGACGTGGTCTTACACGATGTCTCATATCAATGCCAGCGTCCCAGACGTGGTCTTACACGATATCACATATCGGACACCTATGTCATGGCATATGTACTCCTATCTATTCCTAGGTTCGTACGGGACTTTTTTTGATGTTGACACCATGTCGATACTATCTCGAATTTCATGTACTCATCATCTCATATACATTCATCATTATAAATTTTCATATGAACATACATATATCAATGTAAATACATTTATTTGTATATTGACTTACCTCGGATTCGGATAAACGGAAACGAACTCGGCTACTCAATTACTTTCGATTTCCCACGATCTAAGTCCGTTTTCTTCGATTCTTGATCTATACATATTGAAATTTAACTCGTTTATTCACTAATTCATTCAATTCAATCCAAAACCACATATTTAGGGTAATTTACAAATTAGCCCCCACATTTTCACATTTTGACATTTTAGTCCTTATTTCACAAAATCACAAAATACACAAAATCTCTATTTACCCATGCTTAGCCGAATGTTCATGTAGTCCATACAAGTCCATACATTTCATTTATTTCACAATTTAGTCCCTAATAATTTTATTTTCTCAATTAAGTCCAAATTACTCAAATTCATCAAAAATTCAAAGACAAACTTTGTTAATCTATCACATATCTTTCATATTTCATCCTCAAACATCACAAAGCTTGCAAAATCATCAATGGCACATTTCAAAATCATCATCAATTCACAAAACTGAAGCATGGGTTTTGAAGAACACAAAGCAACGATTACAAAAACGTAAAAATTATCAAATATCGAAGCAAAACATACCTTGAATCAAGCTAAATGAGTGTCGAATGCCTAACAAGCTTTTCTCTTTTCTTTTCTTTAATTTTTCGGTGGATGAACATGATATAATGGCTTATTTTTCATGTTTTTTTTTGTTTTATTTAACATATTAATAAACCATTTTACTATTTTACCCTTATTATTAACATTAACATATTACTATCATATGTCCATTGCCGTCCAAGCCATATTAAAATGGCTTATTTCCCTTTTAAGGCCTTCATATTAAAAGAACATGGCATTTAAACATTTTAACAATTATCAAGGCACATTTGCACTTTACGCGATTTAGTCCTTTTCTCTAATTAAACACATATATGACCAAATTAAATCACCAAACTTCCACACATGCTTAATCACATATCATAGGCACGAAAAATAATATTAAAATAATTTTTTGACTCAGATTTGTGGTCCCGAAACCACTATTCTGACTAGGGTCTTAACCGGACTGTTTCAATTCTCCCCCCTTAGGGAGGTTGAACAGATTCGGATGTTGTTGTCTAATTACATCTTCAGGCTCCCACGTAGCCTCTTCAACCCCGTGTCGATGACATAACACTTTCACTAATGAGATTTTCTTATTTCTCAATTCTTTCACTTCACAAGCTAAGATACAGATCGATTCTTCTTCATAAGTCATATCAGATCAGATTTCAATCTCAGATGGAGAAATCACATGTGATGGATCAGATCTGTATCGACGAAGCATTGACACGTGAAATACATTATGAATATTTTCCAACTCAGGTGGTAACAACAATCTATATGCTACAGGTCCGATACGCTCGATGATCTCATACAGTCCAATGAATCTCGGACTCAACTTGCCTTACGTCCGAATCTGAGTACTTTCTTCCACGGAGATACTATTAAAAATACTTTATCACCGATTTCGAATTCAATGTCTTTTCTTTTCAAATCTGCATAGGATTTGCTTTCAGACTATCACGGATTACTTTCACTTTTTGTTCAGTGTCTTTTATCAAATCAACCCCGTGTATCTTATTTTCATTGAGTTCTGACCAGTACAAAGGTGTTCGACATTTGCGTCCATACAAAGCTTCATAAGGTGCCATTTTTGATGCTCGACTGAAAACTATTATTATACGAAAATTCAATCAATGGCAGATATTATTCCCACGACCCATCAAACTCAAGGATGCAACATCTCAACATATCCTCGAGAATCTGAATAATCCGTTCGGACTGACCATCCATCTGAGGATGAAAAGCTGTACTGAAATGTAATTTTGTACCTAAAGCTTCTTGCAACTTCTTCCAGAATCATGATGTAAATCTCAAATGTCTATCAGACACAATAGACAATGGCAGTCCGTGCAATCTCACAATATCAGAAATAAAAAGCTCACCTAACTTATCAAGTGAATAATCAGATCATACCGGAATAAAATGGGCTGATTTCGTCAATCTATCAACTACGACCCAAATTGCATTTTTCTTTTTTGGAGTCAAAGGTAATCCAGAAATAAAATCCATCGTCACTCTATCCCATTTCCACTTCGGAATCATTATCGGTTGTAACAAACCAGATGGCACTTGATGTTCACCTTTAACTTGCTGACAGACTAAACATTTCGACACAAAATCAGAGATATCCCTTTTCATACCAGACCACCAATAGTGTTGCTTCAAATCATGGTACATCTTTGTACTTCCCAGATGAACTGAGAGGCAAATGTTATGTGCTTCATTCAAGATCAACTGAATCAACTCTGGATTTCTCGGAACACAAATCCATTCTCAAAATCTCAAACAATCATCAATATCAACTCAAAATTTTGAATCAGAATTCAAATCACACTGAGCTCGTTTCATTAACATTTCATTATCAACTTTTTGAGCATCACGTATTTGCTGTAAAAACAACGGTTTCGCTTTCAACTCAGCCAAAACTGAACCATCATCAGACAAGTCTAAATGAGCATTCATCGCACGCAATGTAAACAGTGATTTTTGGCTTAATGCATCAGCAACAACATTTGCCTTTCCCGGATGATAATATATCACAAGCTCATAATCTTTCAACAGCTCTAACCATCTTCTCTGTCACAGATTCAAATCTTTCTGAGTCATTAGATACTTCAAACTTTTATGATCTGAATATACATGGTATTTTTCACCATAAAGATAATGACGCCAAATCTTTAAAGCAAACACAACTGCGGCTAGCTCAAGATCGTGTGTCAAATAATTCTTTTCATGCGGCTTCAATTGTCTCGAGGCATAAGCTATAACTTTGTCTTCCTACATCAAAACACATCCCAGACCATTCAATGAAGCATCACTATATATCACGAATTCTTTACCCGATTCTGGTTGTACCAAAACTGGAGCTTCAGTCAATAGAGTTTTCAACTGATCAAAGCTTTTCTGACATTTATCAGACCATTCAAACCTCACATCTTTCTGAAGCAATTAGTCAACGGAGTAGCTATCATCGAGAATCCTTTTACAAACCGACGATAGTAACCAGCTAGTCCCAAAAAACTATGGACTTCTGACACATTCTTCGGAGGTTTCCATTCCAGAATAGTAGAAATCTTACTTGGATCAACTCGTATTCCAGAGGCTGATACAATATGTCCCAGAAAACCAACTTCTCGCAACCAAAATTCACATTTACTGAACTTTGCATACAATTGCTTACCTCGTAGAGTTTGCAAAACAATTCTCAGATGCTCAGCATGTTCAATCTCATCACGAGAATAAATCAAGATGTCGTCAATGAATACAAAAACAAATTGATCTAAGTACGGTCTAAAAATTTTGTTCATCAGATCCATAAAATAGCAGGAGCATTGGTTAGTCCGAAAGGCATAACTAAAAACTCATAATGCCCATACCTCGTTCTGAAAGCAGTCTTCGGAATATTTGAATCTTTTACCCTCAACTGGTAATATCCCGATCTCAGATATATCTTTGAAAACACAGTGGCTCCTTTAAGCTGATCAAATAAATCATCAATTCTGGGCAAAGGATAATTGTTCTTTATAGTCACTTTGTTCAACTGATGGTAATCAATACACATTCTCATCGTGCCATCTTTCTTTTTCACAAACAGAACAGGAGCACCCCAAGGGGAGAAACTCGGCCTTGCAAACCCTCTGTCAGTCAACTTTTGCAACTGTGACTTTAACTCTTTCAACTATGTTGGTGCCATTCTATACGGAGCTATCGAAATAGAAGTTGTTCCCGGTAACAAATCAATACCAAATTCAACTTCACGTATCGGAGGTAATCCCGACAATTCTTCAGGAAATACATCAGGGAATTCACAAACCACTGTCAGTAATTCAACTTTCTTTTCAGTCACTTTTGAGTTAATTACATAAGCAAAATAAGCTTCATAACCTTTTCTCAAATAATTCTGAGCTTTTAACACAGATATCACAACAGGTGACCCATTCAAATCATTAGACTCAACCCGAACTATTTCATCATTCTGACATCTCAAATCAATAATCATTTTTTTGCAATTCACAACAGCATCATGCAACGTCAACCAGTCCATACCCAAAATTATATCGAACTCATCAAAAGGTAATAGCATCAGATCAACCGGAAAATAGATGTCTCAGAACATCAATGGACAATTCTTTCATACTTTATCAACCAGGACACTTTTACCTAAGGGGTTCGATACTCTAATAACAAATTCAGTAGACTCTACAGGCAAAGTCTTACTGGATACTAAGTTCATGCATATATATGAATGTGTAGAACCTGGGTCTATCAATGCAATCACAGAAGTATCATAAAGAGTAAATGTACCCGTTATAACATCCAGAGATGAAGCTTCCTCACGAGCTCGGATGGCATATGCTCTGGCAGGCGCTCTAGCTTCAGATCTTGTAACAGTGTCTTTCGTAGTTCTCTGACTACCACTGACATTTCTTGCATTTCGGGAAGGTCTACCTCTCGCTGAAACATTATCAGATCTCGGATTCTGAACAATCTCTTGCTCAACAGACACTGGGCAATCTCGGATGAAATGATCTAATGATCCACATCTGAAACAAGCTCGATCATTCAATCTACAACTACCTGGATGTCTTTTACCATAGTGCCTACATTCAGGTCGTTCGGATCAGACATTTCCCCCACTAGCTATCGATGTAGCTAGAGCTTTAGAATTCGACTGTGATCTAGCTCGATCTCTTGGATTCGAATGTCCCACATTAGTTCTGGAAAGGCTATGCTCATCCCTGAATTTCTTTGAAGTAGACTGAAATGATTTGCTCAAAAATCTCTTTCTCGCATCTCTGACTTCAGACTCAGCTTTCCTTTTATCTTTCCCGAGTGCCTCAGCTCTGCACGCCCGATCAACAAGAACAACAAACTCTTTTATTTCTAAAATCTCGACAAGTAAATGGATATCTTCATTTAAGCCATCTTTAAATCTTTTGCACATTATTGCCTCGGTTGATACACATTCTCAAGCATACTGATTTAATCTCACGAACTCTCTTTCATACTCAGTGACAGACATGCGTCCCTATTTCAATTCCAGAAATTCTTTTCGTTTCTGATCAATAAAGCTCTGACTGATGTATTTCTTTCTGAACTCAGACTGGAAGAAATCCCAAGTAACCCGTTCCTTTGAAACAACAAAAATTAAAGTCTTCCACCATTGATAGGCTACGTCTCTTAACAAAGAAGCAACACACTTTATACATTCTTCAGGAGTCAGTGACATTTCATCAAATACTCGGATATTGTTCTCGAGCCAAAATTTCGCTCTCTCAGCATCATCATCACTAGTAGCCCTAAACTCTTCGGCTCCATATTTACGGATTTTATCGACTGGAGGTTTATTCAACAAATTCAAACTCATAACCTATAGCATCCCAAAAGTTAGGGGTTAGTAGTTCTGCTTAAATTCATGTTGTACTTATTTGGCTTGCTATTTGAGTGTGTTTGGGGGTCCTATAGAGGCCAGGGTTCGAGGTTGAGCTTTGGAAAGTTTTTGGTTTTTGGCCCTTTTAGTGGAGAGGGCAGCTGGAGGTAGGACTTAAGTTTAATTGTGTGTGTTTAAGAGACACAAGTGGGCATTTGGTGGAGTGGTGGTGGCATCATTGGCAGAGCAAGGGGGAAGGAGTTCGAACCCTACAGATGGCAAATAGAAGGTTTTTATTTTGCTCAGGAGAAGATATGAGGTTGTGTTGGAGTGGAACTCTACAAAGTGGATGGAGACTTGGTCAATCAAGTTTGAATGGAAGGTGGAGAGGAGATTGAGGAGTTTGAATTGGTCAAATATTTCAAATGGAAGGTGGTGAGTAATGTGGGGAGGAAGTTAAGGAGGGAATCATGGCATATGGTGGAGTGGAGGAGTTTGGCCGATAATGGGAAGTGCATGGGGGTGAGAATTTTGGCTAAAGGGGAGAGTAAGGTAGGAAATTCGGTATTTGGTAGGTAGCAAAGAGAGAAAATCGAAACCTCTTGGTGTGTGTGCCGAAATTCTCTAGTGGTTCTTAGGTTTTTCTTTTGCATTCTCGATTTTTGCTACTGAAGCATTTCGGGTATTTTGTTGCCTCTTTTCTTTTTGAAACCTTAACCATTATAGGGACTCCTTCTCTTTTCTTTTCTAGTATTTTCTCTTTCATTGGTGATTGCCAAAAAAACCAATAGCTGAACTCATCTACTCCCTCTCTTCTCCAAATTTGAGGTTACTCTCTACTACTCTTTACTAATAGCCGAACCCTCCCCTACTCATCTTTTCTCTCTTTTTTCGTATTGCTTTCTTGTTCTACACTCTCTTCTCTATAGGCCGAATCTTTCCCTCCTCTCCAATTGGAATTGGTTTCTTTATTCCTTGCTATTAGCCGAAGTCGAGTAGCTTCAAGCGTGAGGACTTGTGTCAGCGAATCTAGCTTGGCTATTCGGCACTGTTGTGAGCACAAGGTAATATCGTTTCTTTCATTTTCTTTCTATCGGTTCTTTCTTTTCTCTTCTCTCTTAAGCTGAATCCTTTCTTCTTGCAAGGCTAAACCTCTTCTTCTCATACGACTCATCTCTGATCTGAGGCCGAATCTGTTGGAGTGCTAGCATACCCCTTATCGCTTTGCTAGTCTTGGGTTTCGAAGGTTGGTTGGTAAGTGGGATTAAGGCCGAAGTGTTGATCTTTTCCAATGTTTGAAGATATTGTATTAAGCCTAACCGTTAGTCATTTTCGATCTTAGGTATTCTAGAAATAGTGCCGAGTGTCGCAAATCACAATCAGGTGTGTACTCACACCATTCCAACTGTAGAATGGCAAAAGCCGAAAAACCGAAAAGCCGTCAACTGTGACCACTCGAGCATGCGAGTGCTCGTAGTGGTGAACCGAGTTATGAATCGTGACGTTAAGTCGTGGAGAGTGTCACGAGCACTCTCGCAATACTGAGACTGTAACGGGCCTAACCGAGCCGAAACGGGCCAAATGGGCCCTACGGGCTAACCAGCCCACTTGGGCTAAACTGTTAGAAAAACTGTTGAATGATAATTCCGAATGCCAAATCTAGAAATCTAAGACCGAAATTGTGTGAAATGGGCCACACGAGCGTGTGGGCCCGTTTGGGCCTAAAATGGATTTTTGGCCCAATAGCTCCGTAGAGACCCAAAAAGGGTTCGGTGTCACTCGAGGCGACAGTAGGCCTTTGGAAAGGCCGTTAAATGCAAAATTACTAAAATACCCTCGATGGGTAAAATGACAGTTACGCCCTTGAAGGGAAAAATGTCGATAACGCCCCTACATGTCATATGGTTATTCTTGTATGCGATTTATGATTGCTATCGTATGGTTATTATTTTATGTTGCATTCATGTGTTATTATGTTGCATGGGGATGGGATTATTAATACGGAGGAAGTGCTAATAGGATCGCATGGTCGCTTGATGACTGTGGATCCACTGAAGGCTTTTTAGCCACCGAGCAGCCATGCTGCATCGATAAGGTAGTGTCGCAGCCGGTGCTACATAAGGAGTGTAGGGATGGGTGGGTCGATTAAATCCCCACAGGAGTGCAGGGTTGGACAGGAGACGGAGTACAGGGTTGGTATGGGCATTAATACATTGCATTTATGGATTTTAATATTGAGATGGGCTTAGGCCCAGATAAATATGATATGGGACATTTGATATGGGTTAAGGCCCAACTGAGGCTTTTATGGGCTAAGGCCCAATTGCCACCGTTACTGAAGTGGGCTTCGGCCAGGATTGTTGAGATTCATGTTCTTACTGATGAGGGTTGTACACACTGAGTTTTCGTAAACTCACCCCCTCTTTTTAATTTTTTTTTCAAAGTAACCCTCAGTAGGCAGTTCAACGTACTGGAGGACTCGGAGGTGGCCACACTACGAGCAGTTTCGAATTTTCATATTCTGTTTTTTATTGTATTTTATTTTGGGTTAATATTTGGTAATAAGGCCTCTCTTAATTTCTGGTTTAGTTTTGGATTTTTAGTTTATTTTGTTTTAAATCTGCTCAACATTGAATCGTGGTTTTTCCAAAACAATGTTTGTTTTCAAAACACTACGCTTTCGCAACTCAATTGTAAATAACACGTTTTCATAAATCAATTGTTTTAAAATTAAGCTTCCGCTACAATCAAGGTTTTGAAGGTAATGACTTCTTAATAAATGTCGATTAATAATAACAATCACAAACTGGGACTTTAGTTTTTAAATATCAAGAAGGGTTTTCAATAAAAACGAGGTTTTCGAAAAACACCTCAATGTGACACGCCAGATTCAGGCCTAACTTCTAGGCCGGGTTTGGGGTGTTACATAACCGGAGGTATAGCAGAAGTCTGAGGAGGATTAGGCTGGGGCAGAGGTTGTGAAACAGCTGGATTAGTTCTTACGTACTGAGTGAACCACTCGTCCATCATTTGGAAGAAAGCTTGTTTAGCCTCTCCATCTTAACCGCTAGTAACCAGTCTTGAATCAGATGGCGCAGTCCCTTTAGCGGGAGCAGGCACATTGCTTTCTACATCGTCAGCTACAGCTCTTTCGGGATACATTACTATACGAAAAACACATTTTTACACGTTAGGATTCATCACCCTATCACATTTCATATATATGGTATGTATAGCTAGACTCTCACAAGCTACGTTAGTCCAAGAATCGACTAAACCGTAGCTCTGATACTAATCAAATGTAACACCCCTAACCCATAACCATCACCGATTTAGGGTTAAGAGGCATTACCGAACAATCGAAAACTTTTACAGACATTTCATAACATAATTTGACAAATCACATCAAAGTGTCCCTTAAATAGGTCTACGAGACCTTAATCTTGCTTTAGAAATGGGCCAGGACTAAACCGAACACATACGACAATTCTCAAAAATTTTAATTTTTTTCTAAGTTACAGAGGTCACACGCCCGTGTGGGCAGGACGTGTGCCTCCCACAGCCTCAGACACGCCCATGTGCACAAGCCGTGTCAAAACAGGGCATACATATTGACTTGTCCACACGGCCATGGACACGCCCGTGTGCCTCACCCGTGGTCGAGCCTGACTTGCATCACACGGCCAGTCACACGCCCATGTGTCCAGCCCGTGGTCGAGCCTGACTTATTTTTTGAAATGCAACCACGAGGGACACGGTCGAGCCACACGCCCATGTGCTCAACCGTGTGGGCAATTATATGCCATTTACAAGGCCAAATTGCACCCACACTTTGGGTTTCACTTACAATCACAATTAGACATCAATCCAAGCATAAAAGGCAACTAATACATACCAAAATGATCATCATTCTCAACTCATTCAAGAGTATTTCATCACAACAAATTATAATCCATTTAACTCAATATAACCTCAAGCACTTCAAAGTATAATCCATCACAAACTTCCAATCAATAGTATGCTAATTATGCATCAATAAGCTTACCATAACCAAATCCATTTCAGTAGCCATCAAACCATACCAAAACCAAGCATTATAAGGCTTGATCACTCATACATATCACCAACATTTATCTAGCCATATCACATGGCTATTACAAATCATAAACTTAATCCATTTTAACTAGACTATACATTCCATACTTATTATATATATGAACATAATACACCAAAATGTGATTTGAGTAGTGTGATGGCGATCCTTGACAATCTCCGAGCCTCTCGTAGCTTTGACGACCTATAAAACAGAGTAAACACACACAAAGTAAGCTTTCCAAAAGCTTAGTAAGCCATATACAAGTAAACTTAACACATAGGCATTCATTATTCATAACAAATATGAGTTTACTACTAGCTCATTTGCACATTCATGATTCTTCTTGGCTCATTCACACATATAACACATTTACCTTATCAAAATCTATTCACATCTCTCATCTAGGTAAGTTCATATAAGCACTTACCTTTCATATAATTGCTTAGTGTACAATTCAAATGTACCAGATTCGTTTATACATTTCACATAGACTTTCATTTCTCAGATTTGCTTGTTGAACCGTTTGGAATCAAATAAGATACTCAGAATGCTTGGAATAGTCATACAATGCCAACGTCCCAGACGTGGTCTTACATGTAATCAGATATCGATGTCACTGTCCTAGACAGAGTCTTACACGAATCAATACAATGCTAATGTCCCAGACATGGTCTTATACGTAAATCTCAAATCGTTGCCAACGTCCCAGACATGGTCTTACACGATGTCTCATATCGATGCCAATGTCCCAGACGTGGTCTTACACATATCGGACACCTATGTCATGACATATGTACTCCTATCTATTCCTAGGTTCGTACAGGACTTTTTCTGATGTTGACACCATGTCAATACTATCTCAGATTTCATGTACTCATCATCTCATATACATTCATCATTATAAATTATCACATGAACATACATATATCAATGTAAATACATTTATTTGTATATTGACTTACCTCGAATTCGGATAAATAAAAAGGAACTCGGCTACTCATTTACTTTCGATTTCCAACGATCTAAGTCCGTTTTCTTCGGTTCTTGATCTATACATATTCAAATTTAACTCATTTATTCACTAATTCATTCAATTCAATCCAAAAACACATATTTAGGGCAATTTACAAATTAGCCCCCACATTTTCACATTTTGACATTTTAGTCCTTATTTCACAAAATCACAAAATACACAAAATCTCTATTTACCCATGCTTAGCCGAATGTTCATGTAGTCCATACAAGTCCATACATTTCATTTATATCACAATTTAGTCCCTCATAATTTTATTTTCTCAATTAAGTCCAAATTACTCAAATTCATCAAAAATTCAAAGACAAACTATGTTAATCTATCACATATCTTTCATATTTCATCCTCAAACATCACAAAGCTTGTAGAATCATCAATGGCACATTTCAAAATCATCATCCATTCACAAAATTGAAGCATGGGTTTTGAAGAACATAAAGCAACGATTACAAAAATGTAAAAATTATCAAAAACCGAAGCAAAACATACCTTGAATCAAGCTAAATGAGTGCCGAATGCCTAACAAGCTTTTCTCTTTTCTTTTCGTTATATTATCGGTGGACGAACATGATATAATGGCTTATTTTTCATGTTTTTTGTTTTATTTAACATATTAATAAACCATTTTACTATTTTACCCTTATTATTAACATTAACATATTACTATCATATGTCCATTGCCGTCCAAGCCACATTAAAATGGCCTATTTCCCTTTTAAGGCCTTCATATTAAAAGAACATGGCATTTAAACATTTTAACAATTATCAAGGCACTTTTGCACTTTACGCGATTTAGTCCTTTTCTCTAATTAAACACATATATGACCAAATTAAATCACAAAACTTCCACACATGCTTAATCACATATCATAAGCACGAAAAATAATATTAAAATATTTTTCTGACTCGGATTTGTGGTCCCGAAACCACTATTCTGACTAGGGTCTAAACCGGACTGTTACAATATGCACATCCATTAACAAGCCATATCACAAAACTTTTATACACCTTTCAAAACATAACCATTTCAACTAGACTATACATGCCATACTTAATATCTATACATATTCAAAAGGGTACCAAAATATGATTGGATAGTGTGATGACGATCCTCGACGACCCCCGTGCCTTCAGTAGTTTTAACGATCTCGGATTCGGATAAACAGACTTATTCGGCTACTCAATCATTTTTGACTTTCCTCGGTCTAAATTTGTTTTCTTTGGTTCTTGATCTCAATTGAGCTTAGTAATGGCCGAACATTCAAAGGCTTTAAACCTATTTTTCTTTCTTTTACAATCGGTGGAAGAACACCTAAATGGCCATTATTTTAAGCTTTTGTTTTAATATATTAACCTTATTTAATCATTTACTAGTTTAGCCTTTTAATAAACATATAAAATATATATTCATTAAGGCCATTTATGTCCATTATCACACATAATCGTTTAATTACCTCATAAGGCCACTACATTCAAAAGGCAACTCAATTAAGCACTTTAACATATAGAATGTCACTTTTACCTTTTATGCAATTTAGTCCTTTTCTCAATTTAAGCATACAAACAACGAAATTAATTCACAGAAATTTCACACATATCAATTCACATGCTATAGACTCGGAAAATAATATTAAAATATTTTTTTGCCTCGAATCTGTGGTCCCAAAACCACTATTCCGACTAGGGTCTAAACCGGACTGTTACAGTTGTACAGAGAAGAGTGTTCATTGTAGTTATTAATCCAGAGTTCTGTAGACATACAGTAACTTAGATTTATAGCTTAAGATCTAGCTGTCGAAAGAGGCAGGTTACAGTAGTGACTCTCTGAGCAGTTGATTAGACAATATCTTTCCATGGCATTATTTTAATATGAACATTTCACCTGAATAATTCCAGCCTGATTCATTCAATAACAGAAATACTCTTACTTTTCTCTGTAATTTGCCATAGCATTTTATTTGCCGTATCAATTCTTTGTTTTTAGCATTTGATTTCATTAATTCATTATACAAATATCTTATTCAACTTGAAAGTATTTCATGCTATTCAGTATAGTCAACAGGATTATAATAACTTACTCAATTTCTTACCAATTTCTGATCCCTGTGGAGACAATACTTAATTATCACTTTATTACTTGAATGACGAGTACACTTGCACAATTGCATTAGTTATTTACACGCAACATCTGATCAACTCTTTTTTTTCTTTCTGACTTGAGGAGCTCGCATCATCTCTATTTCTGGCTTAAAAAGCTCATTCAGCACGTCCTTCTTCTCTGCTTGCCCTTTTTTTTTCTAGAGCATACAAAGCATTTATTAGCTTTGAGAGTAAGATGGTTGATAGATCCCTTGAGTCTTCAAGTGAGGATATCTTTGATTCGTATCTGTCAGGAAGTGTGGTAATCACCTTCTCAACTACTCGACTATCTACAAACTGGTCCTTAGCAGTCTTATCTGGTTCACCACTGTCATGATTCGATCTAAATATTCCTTCACAATCTAAACTTCCTTTTATCTTGAGGTTTTCAAAATCTCATCTAAATTTATCATTTGCTGCTGCCTTATCTTTTGTGAACCCTGAAACTCCTCCTTGAGCTTAACCCAAGCTTGTTTGGGAGTATTACAAACCATGATTCTTGTAAATATCACGTCTGAAACACTATTTTTTAGGCAAGACATCGCCTTGTGTTTTTTGGCACATTCCTCACTATGTTGTTTCATTTGAGCGAGTGTGGGATTTGACCTTAACACTAGTGGTTCTATTTTAGCATTTACAATTTCCCAAATATCAAAGGCTTGAAGATAGGTTTTCATTTTTACTATCCAGATGTGATAGTTTTCTCTTGTAAAAATAGGGGGAGGGTGGTGTAAAGTTTGCTAAAGACATTTTGATGAAAACAGGCCTTTAAGGATAAGTGGCTCTAAATACCAATTGTTGGATTTTTTTAAAGAAAGATCAACTTGTGATCAACTGTTTCAATTAAAAATTGATTACTCTGTTTACAAGAACAAGAGAGCTTAAATAAGCTAAAAATAATATAGAATAATTACAACTTGAATTAGTCTTGCAACTAGATTCAGTTAACTTGCTTCCTTATTGGTTGATTTCAATCTAATCAGCAATCAAAATGTCCAATAAAAAATCATCATCATCGCAGAACAAGTTGGCAAGTTGGCAACTTGCAAGGTAAGGAGCTCGCAGTCTTGGTGAGCTCACAGTTTTGTAGAGCTCGCATATTTGGTGAGTTCACAAATTTGTGTTCTGGGTTTGCTCTTGCATGGATGGTCATTTCACAACAGAATTCGGGCTTGGATTTGTGATAAACTCGTCTGGAATGCCAAAATATAGCCTTGAATTTTCTGCCTTCTTTGATCTCCTTTTCTAGCCGTTGGATCATCTTGGTTTTCAAGTATGATGTTCTTCTTAATGATAGCTATCCCCTCACCATTTGGATTCGCCGAAATCTTCTTGGAGCATCGCTTACTGAACTAGTGTTTGATTTTGATGTACCAAATTTTTTTGTTTGTATTTGCAATATCCAATAAGAAAGAACATTAGAATTTAAAAAAAAAAATCTATTTTCTTTAGACTCTCACCTAATATTTATATATACACATGCAATGTAACAGCCTATTTTTGGTTAAATCGAAATAGTGTTTTCGGGACCACAAATCTGATGTTAAAATATTTATTTTATTATTATTTTAATGTCTACAGTATAAATATATGATTTTGTAAAATTTTCATGAAGAAATTTTATTGTTTAAATAGTAAATTTGAGAAAAAGGATTAAATCGCGTAAAGTGCAAAATTAATGTTCTATTAGCTAAAACTGCCTAATAGCTATGGAACTTAAAAGAGGAGGTCCTTATGTTGTAATTAGACCATTAATAGTATGAGTGGACATTTATGGGCATAGAATGGATGTTTTTAATGGTTTATGAATAAGGTTAATTTTGTAATTTAGTTAATAAGCATAATTAAATGTGATAAAATTCATATCATCTTTTTATTTTCTTGATCACCAACAAAATATTCAAAGAAAAGAAGCCATTCTTATGCATTTAGGGTTCGATCACTTTGGGGTTAAATTGGTAAGTGATTTTTGTCCCGTTTTTGATGATTTTTACGTTTTTGAGATCGTTGCTTCATATTCTAGCTAGCCCATACCTTAGATTTAGAAATTGTTAAAGATTTAACATGTTTCCATTGTTGAATACTTGAGTAATTTGATGATTGATGATACATTATGAAGGTTAATTGATAGATTAATAGTTTTTGTAAAATGATTTTTGACAAAAATGTCAAAAAGGGATTAAATTGAGAAAATGTGAAATGTAGTGGTTAAAAGTGTGAATAAATGAAAATTATGGGCTGCTAAGGGCACTATGGTAATTCAGCCAAGCATGGGTTTTGTTGAATTATGTGAATTTTGTGTATTTGTGAAATAGGGACTAAATTGTAAAAATGTGAAAGTTTAGGGGCTAATATACAAATATGCTTAAATGTGTGTTATGGACTAAATTGAAAGAATATGTGATTGACTAAGTTAATTTTGAATTCATATAGATCAACAAAGAAAGAATTCGAATTTAGATCGGGGGGAAAGCAAGGTTATCGAGTAGTCGACCCGATTCGTCAATTCTGAATACGAGGTAAGTTCGTATGTAACGAGCTCTATTATAATTCTATTTAAATGCTTTGATTATGCATAAATTGTAAATACTATACTACGAACTTGTTCGACCATGATTCGATAATGATTCGACAATAATTCGAAATGATTCGACTATGATTTGGTATTGGAAAAATCCCGGTTGAACCTTAGGAATAGTCTAAGATATTAATGACATGTCATTAGGGTATTAAGTTGGCTTTGGGCCATGATATCGGCACTTCGGGTGCGAGTTATGCCTTGATTTGGCTTCGGGCTATGGTATAGGCACTTTGGAGGAGTTACCTTGATTTGGCTACGGGCCATGGTATAGGTACTCCGTGGATAAGTTACCTTGATTTGGCTACGGGCCATGGTATAGGTACTTATCGATTGAGATTCTTGATTATCCGACTTCTATTCCGAATGGTTCAACGGGGAAAATGAAAGATATGGACAAGAATGAGATTAGTACGAGTTGGTACAGGTATGTACGCAATGTTTATAAACATTGAACCCATGAAATGGATGAATTCTTGGTAAGTTAGTGAATGAATGATCGAATGGCTTGAGATTTAATGTATTTTTGTTATCTTACATTTATATTGTTTGAATTATGAATGAATGGTGAAGTTACTCATTACCTTAATACGAACTTACTAAGCTATGAAGCTTACTTTGTGTTATTTTCCTATGTTTTATAGTGAATCAAGGCTAGCTCGAATCCGAGAGTCTTCGGGAACATCATCGCACTATCAAACATCTAAGTTGGTACTTTTGAGTTGTGTAAATATGGTATATGGCATGTATAGGCTAAATGTGTATTTTGGTTGTGATTATAGCCATGAGATTTGGCTTGTAAATGTATATGATATGGTTTGTATATTTAGCCATGAGTGATGGCTTATTTTGGCATGTTTGGTATGAATATGGTTATGGTTTATAATTGCTCAAATGGTAAATTGTTTTGTGAAGTATAAATGCTTGAGAAATGCCTTGAGGAGGTATGATTTTAGATGTTGTGTTGATTATTTATAAGGAAGTTATGTATGTGTGAATTATGGTAAATGAACCATATTGATTGATATTGTTTTGGCATGTATTTAGTTAAGTAATTGGTAGTGAATTGAGAATTGGAATAGATGAGAGTATAATGGTATGAATTGTGCATTTGGTTGATGATTTTGGTTGCCTAATTGTATGATGATATGGTACCATTTTGGTTGTTTAGGTGAGCATGAGTTGGGGTGGAAAATTGGCCTTGCAAATGGCCTATTTTTGTCCACACGGGCAGAGACACAGACGTGTGTCTCAGCCGTGTTCGAAACACGGTCATGTTATACGGTAGTGTGTCCCCTGGAATTGAAATTAAATTGAAGTCAGTATGCTTCACACAGTCTCACACACGGGCGTGTGACTTGGCCGTGTTGCATAAGTTAGTATACCCTACAGTTTTGGCACAGCCTGGCACACGAGCGTGTGTGGCCACTTCGAAGGGCACACGGGCTAGACACACGGGCATGTGGTTGGCCATGTGACCCGAGTTAGTATGTATGCCCTGTTTCCACACGTCTTGTGACACGGGCGTGTCTGGAGCCGTGTGAGGCACACGGCCTATTCACACGGGCGTGTGACCCCTGTATTGATGAAAAATTTCTAAGTTTTCCAAAATTTTTGTATGTTATCGGTTTAGTCCCGAACCATTTCTAAAGCATGTCTAAGGCCTCATAGGCCCTAATAAGGGACAATGTGATTGTGTTGAATGGTATTTGAGTATGAATGCATAAATGTATGAGTTATGTATGCTCTATGATGTCTATTGATCGGTAATGCCTCGTAACCCTACTCCGGCGACGGATACGGGTTAGAGGTGTTACAGTTTATTGGTATTAGAGTTACGGTTTAGTCGATTCTAGGACTAACATAGCGTGTGTGAGAGTCTAGCTATACATGCCATATATACTCTGCGATAGTGTGATGATTCCTGACAGTTTAAATTGTGCTTTCGTATAGTAATGGATCCAGAACGAGCTGTAGCTGATGATGTAGAGAGTAATGCACCCGCTCCTGCTCAAGGGGCAGCGCCATCTAATACTAGGCTTATAACGAGTAGCCACGAGGGAGAGGCTAAACAAGCCTTTTTTTCCAAATGATGAGTGAGTGGTTCACGGAGTTCGTTCGAACGAATCCAGCTGCTCAACGACCTCCACCCCACCTATTCCTCAACAAATCCCTGTTGTTGCTCAAGTTATAGGTCTGATACAGTTGAATAAGTCGCCAGTAGATAAGATACGTAAACATGGGGCTGAAGATTTCTAGGCTACTGATGATGATGATGCTGATAGAGCTATGTTCTGGCTCAAAAATATGATTCGATTATTTGATGGATTGTCTTGTACTCCCGAAGAATGTATTAAATGTATTGTATCTTTGCTGAGAGACATCGCGTACAAATGGTGGAACACGCCGATATCTGTAGTTCTGAAAGAACAGGTTACTTGGGAGTTCTTTTAATCCAAATTCCGAAAGAAATACATCAGTCAAAGATTTCTCGACCAAAGGCACAAAGAGTTTCTAGAATTAAAACAAGGCCGAATGATGGTAATCGAGTATGAAAGAGAATTTGTACGGTTGAGTAAGTATGCCATGGAGTATGTGTCTACTGAAGAAATAATGTGCAAGCAGTTTGTTGATGGGCTGAATGAAGATATTAAACTTTTAGTCAGAATTCTAGAGTTGAAAGAATTTTTTGTTCTGGTTGAAAGGGCTTGTAAAGTCGAGGATCTTAGCAAAGAAAAGAGAAAAGCAGATTCAGAAACTAGAGACTCGAGAAAAAGATCAATGAATAAACCGTATCAATATTCATCGAAGAAATCCATAGATTCATACGTTCGCCCAAATTTTTCAAAAGATTATTCGAACAGAGATCGTAGAAAACAATACTCAGGTTCTAAAGCTCAAGCTACATCAGTATCCAGTGTTGGCAGTGTGAGAGACAATAAACCCGAATGTCAGCAGTGTGGAAGATGACATTTTGGAGAATGCTAGAATAAAAGTAATAAAGCTTGTTACAAATGTGGTTCATTAGATCACTTCATCCGAGATTGCCCTGAGCTGGATGAGAAAGATAATGTTCAGAATGTGAGACCAAGTAACGCGTCGAATAGAGGTAGACCACCTAGAACTGCTGAAAATGTAAGTGGTAGGAAAGGGATGACAAAGGATTCAGCTGTGAGATCCGAGGCCAGAGCACCTGCCAGAGCCTACGCTATTCGCGCTCTCGAAGAAGCGTCATCTCCAGATGTTATCACCAGTACTTTCACTCTTTATGATACTAATGTGATTGCATTGATAGATCCAGGATCAACTCATTCTTATATATGTATGAATTTAGTATCTAGTAAGACTTTGCCTGTAGAGTCTACTGAATTTAGGATCCAAGATTAATGATTTTCGTTTAGTCAAATCTCAGTTTCAATTTTTTGAAGTTGTGAGTATAATGGAAAGCTAATAAAGCAGTTCACATTTTGGTATGGATAACTTTATGTTATGCTGATTACTTTTATTCGTGGGATATTTGTGTGGACTGTACCTCAGATATTCTTCTAAAAGATCGTAACAAACAATAAAAAGAAAGGATTTAGGAACAAGTATATGGGGTGAGCTTACTAGCTCGGTTTAATTGGTCTTTTTCTTTTAAATTTATTAACGTCTTGTTTATATTTTTTATGATTAATGATATCTACTACTATTAAAAAAAACAACTCTATAATGTAAGATTTAAAGAATGTGATCTTAGATTTTAAGATTACCACGGAAAATGTATACTTTCTTGAGAAAAACACCCAAAAGATAAAGTGAATGTTATCAAAGGTAAGTATTTCTGAAACCTCAAGCTTGTAGACTTTACCTATATTTTGTTTTGGTCCTTATTTATTTATTTTAGTCAAGTCTACTATTGTTTTTATTTTTTTTATTGTGGTTAGAAGATTATAATTTAGTAATAAAAGAGGGAAATTAGTAGGCTAAAGCAAGAACGCATTGTACGAAAAAGGGGTATCACTTTATTTAGTATCCCTTTTTAATAATTTTTTTCACGTCATTGATACATAATTTTAGTATTTTTAACCTAAACTTTAAACCCTAAAATTGGCTTTTTGGTTCAGGGTTCAAGGTTTGGGTCTAGAGTTACGAGTTTTGGGTTCGATGTTTAGAACTTGAGTTTATGGTTCAAGGATTAGGATTCGAGTTCAGAGTTCAAGTTCAGGGTTCGTGGTTCAAGGTTTGGGGATTAACTTTAAAAAATTACTAAAATTATGTATTAATCACATGAAAAAAAATTACTAAAATCTCATTGAATAATTGAAAAGTGATACATGATGATGTGGCGGACCTATTTCATACATCCTTTATTAAAGAAGCTCCCTAACACCGAAGGCAAAAAGTGGAATCTAGTGTCACGGGCCAAAGTGCAAAGTGTAACAGCCCTATTTTCGGTCTGGTCGGAACTGTGGTTTCGGGACTACAAATTTGACGCAGTAAAATTAAATTTTTATTATATTTTTATGGTCTACAATTTTATGGAATGATTTCGTGAAAATCTCGTTCGAAAATTTTGATGTTTAGGCACTCAATTTAGTCAAAAGGACTAAATTGTAAAAAGTGCAAAACTTGAATTCTATATGCTAGAGGTGTCCAATTGCTATGAGATTTCAAATTAGAGGTTCTTAAATGGTAATTAGACCATTGGTTAGGTTGGTGGACAAAATGGACATGGTTTTTTATGTTTTTAAAGTTTTTCATTAAGGGCATTTTGGTAATTTGGTAATTAAAATGAATTAAAAAGCAAAAATAAAGCCAAATTTGACCAACTTCTTCTTCCTTGGCCAAATTTTACATGGAGAAGACATGGCTAGGGTTTTTCAAGCTTTCAAGCTCGATTGTAAGTCCGTTCTAGCCCCATTTTTAATGATTTTTATGTTTTTAAAATCCTTGTAACATGATCTATCTATTTCTACCACTAATTTGAAGATATGTCAAAGTCTAAAATTTTACCCATGTTGAACATGTATGTATTTTGATGTTTGATGGTAGAAAATGTATGTTTGTTGATTGTTAAACGACTTTTGCTAAGTGATTTTCCGTAAATATACCTAAAAGGACCTATTTGTGAAAGTTATAAAATATGGTGTAAAAATGTGAATAAATGAAAATTGTGGGCTGTTATAAGCATGTATAAGGTTCGGCTATGTAACACCCCAAAATTTTAATTTTTGATTTCGTGTATGTGTGACACACAATGTCTATCTGCTTCAGTGGTTATGTGTTATGGGTGTGTGTGTGAGGTCCCAAGTTCAAGCCTTACTTGGGAAAATTTTGGTATTTTTATAAATAAAGCCTTAACCTTGTGCAAAGGGCTTAAGTTTAAATGTTGGGTAAATTACATCAGAATGGGCCTGCTGGTCTGGTGGTTAAGTGGTGTGTTATTATGGTGGTGGTCTTATGTTCGAATCTCTGCGCAGGTAAAGGTATTTTTTTTTGCTCAGATTTCGGGATAGAGTTGTGTAATAGGGGGATTCTGAGTAGTGGATGTGAAGTGGGAATTAGGGGAGAAGATTAAGGGATTTTGGGGGTTATCGGGATTTTATTTTATTTTTTACCCATAACCGAATTTTGGCTCCCTTTTCCAAAAAAAAAAAATCTGCCGTCTATTCTTCTCCCTCTCCTCTTGCCAAAATTCTCTGAGTTTTTCCATCTTACTCTTCTTTTTCTTCTTCTTGATTTTTCCCTAATCCATTTATTTTCCTTCGTTTTCGCATGCGGTTAGTGCTCGCTTAGTTTCGGTAAGTGTTTCTCTTCGTTTCTATCATGAATCTCTTATCAACTGAAGTGGTAATGTTTTTTCTCTGCGATTTGGGCGTAGGGGGAGGCTCGGACTGGTGACTTCAGTGTTCTCGTTTTAACAATAGCTAAACGGAGGATTATCGCTGGCGGTAAGTTGGGTTTCTATTCGTTCTTGGTTGTCAATTAGCTTGTAAATCCGTTAATTTGATGTTGAGTATCTTGATTTTAGGCCTTGAAGTGCTCGGGAGTGATTAGGCATCAAAACGAAACCAGGTGTGTACCCAAAATGTAGAAAACGGGGTTCGACGAAAAGCCAAAATTGCTTACTTTCGAGAAATAAGAGAAAATGATGCAAAAAATTGTAGAGAATGGAAATAAGGGTGTTAAAAACTAGGAAATCAACATTTTGCTCTAAAACAATTTTGGACAGCAGCAGTAATCTAAATTTGAAAAATCATCAAAAATAGTGTGAATTGAGTTAGAGGTTGAATAAAATATGAAATTAGATTTTATTGAGTCTAGTATTTCATGGAAGAAAAAGTGTAAGCAATGGAATAGTAAATCATGAGTTATAATAATTTTTGTGAGACAATGTCAGAATGATTTTGGGTTCCCCTATTCTGACTTTGGAAAATCATCAAAAATTGTAAAAAAAATAATTAGGGTCTAAAATTTATATTTTTAAATCCTTAATGAGTATATTTTCCAGAGAAACAAACAGAAACATCATCTAAATTCCGTTCTAAGAGATAAATTATTTTTAGTAAGGAAAGGTCAAAGCTGTCAAACAGCAGAATAGGGATAACTTTAAAGATTTACTGTAGTTATTTGATAAACTATAATTTCTAAAAATTTTATGGTAGAAAGGTATTTTAGTCTAGTTTCAAAAACATCAAGCGGATCTTAATTTGAAATTCTGTAGCTCAAGATATAAATAATTTAGTGATAATGACTCAAGTAGACAGCTTTGAATGAACATATAAGTAAATAGTGAAAAACATATATGAGTATTGAGCTAGCATGGGTTACTTTAAAAATGGATCACACGGCCAAGGCCAATCTGGGCCGAGTGGACCACACAGGTGTGTGGGCCCACACGGGCATATCACATGGGCATGTGGGCCCATTTTTACCGAAATGTTTTTAAGGTTGCACGGGTCGCCCAAGTCGACTGTAAACCTATTGTAGGGTCGGTAAGCACTACTTAGACCCCTAAATGTGTGAAATTGACTGAATGATATCTGTACTGGGCATGTTAATATCTGAACTGAATATATCTACTGAAATTGCATAATAGCATGTCATCCATTGTGTGTTGCATTGCATTGGGTTGGGGGTTGTTATTCGAAGAAAGTGTACTGAAAGGCTTTAAGCCTAATTTACTGGCAGCTCAACTGCAAACTACTGTATTGTGCCGCATTCGGTACTACTTGGAGTGTAGGGATGGGTTGGTTGATTATATCCCCACATGGAGTGTGGGGTTGGACGGAGATGGTGTGTAGAGGCTGGTTGGGTAGGATTTTGCTCTTGCATAAGCATATCGCATCGATATCTTTGTGATGGGCTAAGGCCCTCTTTGCATTTTGACACTATCTTGAGATGGTCTAAAGCCCAAAGCTGTCATCGTCATCGCAAAGGGCTTAGGCCCAAGACTGTTCAACTGTGCACTATGAATATTGATATTTTGTTTGTTTCTGCGGGATTACACATTGAGTTTATGTAAACTCACCCTTTTTGTTTAATGTGCATAGGTAATCCCCAGACTTGACGGATTGGTGCAGCGGAGGACTCGACGGTGGCCACACGTATTTTAAACTGTTTTAATTTTAGTTTTGGTATTTATTTCTTAATTATTTTCTGAGTTATTTTTTATGTAAATTGAACTTTTTGGACTGTTTGCTTTTATTTCGGATTTTAGACTATTTTTGTGGATTTAAAAACTGTACAAACTCAACAAACAAATGGTTTTCTCTAAAATAAAGGGGTTTTTCTAAGGTGGACAGATTTACCTAATTAACTCGGTTTTTCATAGAATAAATGATTTTTAAAGCTTCTGCAACAAATTGTGTTTTAAAACAATCCATTAAATAAGTAAGCGGTTATGGAGTAAACTAGAGTAAATAAATGAAAACGAGTTTATCGCAACAACTTAGTTTCAACACGCTATTATGTGACATCGCCAGATTCGGCCATAACGCCTAGGCCGGGTTTGGAGTGTTACATTTAGTGGTATCAGAGCCAGGTTACAAAACTCGACTGTGGATTATGGGTTTTATAAAAAAATGGGTATTTGAAAAATTGATTAATTTCCAAATGATTTGAAGTGTTTTTACTGAGTAAGTGGTACACCGAGTCTCCGGCGCCGATCCTATAAGTATTCTGAACTGTGATTTGTTTTAAACTGAAACTGTTATGGATAGTATATTCTGAAACTACTATAGGTAGGAAACTGTACTGAAAACACTCTAGTTAGTGTATACTAAAAATTGTAGAGAAACTAAAAACTGTAGTGGGACTGTGATTTACGAAAATGAACTCTGAATAATCGATACTATTTTACATAAAACATTTGTTAATAAACACTGGAACTGTAACTGATTCATAAAACTATTAATACAGATAAACGTGATTAGACAATGAGCGCACGAGGTATCCGCGAATGGGGTACTAGAGGCCAAGGTAGAGGCCGTAGAGGGGCTTGAACTGAGTCATCTTCACTTGCTAGCATACCAAATTTGGATACGAGTGAGACGCCAGCGTCGCCTGCTACTGAGACTGGGTCTCAAGATCGCATGGCTGGGGACGACGCATTGTCCCAGGCTATGCTAAGGATTTTGGAGAAGGTCGCTGGGCCCAATACTGGATCTGGGGGCCGAGGGTCGTTTACAGAACGACTTCGGTCCAATGGAGCTGAGCTTTTCAGGGGTGTCACTGGCGTCGCCCCTAATGTGGCCGAGTACTGGATTGAGGCCACAGAGAGGATCATGGATGATCTGAACTGCACCCCCGAGCATAAATTAAAGGGTGCAGTGGCGCTGCTACGTGATGAGGCTTATCAGTGGTGGCTCACTGTTAAGGAGGGCACTCAGCCCGAACGACTGACCTGGGAGTATTTTAAGACCGCCTTCCAGGGGAAATATGTGGGGGCCAGTTACGTGGATGCCCGTAGGAAAGAGTTTTTGAATCTGACTCAGGGAGATAGATCCGTGGCCAAATATGAGGCCGAATTTCTGCGACTAAGCCGCTATGAGTGAGGTAGGGTGGCAACTGAATATGAGCGATGTATCCGCTTCGAGGATGGTCTCATGGATAATCTGAGGGTTCTGATAGCTCCGCAGAGAGACCGAGATTTTACTGCACTGGTGGAGAAGGCGAAGACCGCCGATGAGGATACTAAGGTAGTCATGATTGGAGAATGCTGGAATTACTTATCTAGTGTGATCTCTGCACTGGTGGCAGAGAAGATGGTTCGTAAGGGATGTGGGGCATTCTTGGCCTACGTAAGTGTTTTGGATTCTAGGGATTCTACAGTTAAGGATATCAGAACGGTAAAGGATTTTTCAAACATTTTTCCTGAGGAGCTACCGGGGTTACCTCTGAATTGTGAGTTGGAGTTTGGTATTGAGCACCTACCTAATACAGCTCCGGTGTCCATCGTTCCCTATCGAATGGAACCAAAGGAGCTTGTGGAGCTAAAGGCTCAGATTTAAGAGTTATTGGATCGTGGGTTCATCTGCCCTAGTGTGTCTCCTTAGGGAGCACCGGTACTGTTTGTGAAGAAGAAGGATGGATCAATGCGGAGGTGTATCGACTACCAGTAACTGAACAACTTGACCATTAATAATAAGTACCCTCTACCGAGGATAGATGATCTATTTGACTAGTTTCGAGGAGCTTCGGTACTCTCCAAGATTGACCTCCGATCTGGGTATCATCAGTTGAGGGTTAAGGAGGCTGGTGTATTTAAGACGGCATTTAAGACTCGTTATGGATACTACGAGTTCCTAGTGATACCTTTTGGACTCACAAATGCACCGACAGCTTTCATGGACCTGATGAACCGAGAATTCCAGCTCTATCTAGATCAGTTTGTGGTGGTGTTCATCAACGACATACCAGTTTATTCAAAGACTGAGGATGAGCATGATGAGCACCTTAGAGTTGTCCTTTAGACTTTTAGGGAAAGGCAACTCTATGCTAAATTTAGCATGTACGAGTTTTGATTTCCGTGGTAGTTGGAAGGAGTATTTACCGTTAGCGGAGTTTGCCTATAACAACAGTTTCCAGTCTAGCATCCAGATTGCACCTTACGAGGCACTATATGTTCGTAAGTGTCGCACTCCTTTATGTTGGACTGAGTTGGGTGAGCGACATGTTCTGGGTCCTAAGTTGGTTTCTGAGACAGAGGATAAGGTTAGACTGATTTGGGATCGACTGAAAGCGGCTTCTGATAGACAGAAATCCTATGCTGACCTGAAGCGACGTGAGATTGAGTATTCGGTGGGGGACTTTGTATTCCTTAAGGTCTCGCCATGGAAGAAGGTACTGAGGTTTGGTCGTAAGGGCAAGTTGAGCCCTAGGTTTATTGGACCTTACTGTATTTTGAAACGAGTAGGACCAGTCGGTTATCAGTTGGAGCTACCTCTAGAGTTGGATCGTATCCATGACGTGTTCCACATTTCGATGTTGAGGCACTACCGCTCTTATCCTACTCACATCATTTCCGTTAAGGAGATTGAGGTTAGGCCAGACTTGACCTTTGAAGAGGATCCGGTTCAGATTCTGGATCGAGATGTAAAATTATTGAGGAGGAAATCTATTCCACTGGTTAAGGTTCTTTGGCGAAATCATAGCACTGAGGAGGCTACATGGGAGCTTGAGGATACGATGCGTTAGCAATATCCTCATCTGTTCTGACCGGGTAAATTTCAAGGACGAAATTTTCTTTTAGGGGGTAGAATTGTAACGCCCCAAAATTTTAATTTTTGATTTTGTGTATGTGTGACACACAATGTATATCTACTTCAGTGGTTATGTGTTCTGGGTGTGTGTGTGAGGTCCCAAGTTCAAGCCTTACTTGGGCAATTTTTTGTATTTTTATAAATAAAGCCTTAACCTTGTGCAAAGGGCTTAAGTTTAAATGTTGGGTAAATTACATCAGAATGGGCCTGCAGGTCTGGTGGTTAAGTGGTGTGTTATTATGGTGGAGGTCTTGTGTTCGAATCCCTGTGCAGGTAAAGGTATTTTTTTTTTGCTCAGATTTCAGGGTAGAGTTGTGTAATAGGGGGATTCTGAGTAATGGATGTGAAGTGGGAATTAGGGGAGAAGATTAAGGGATTTTGAGGGTTATCGGGATTTTATTTTAATTTTTTCCCATAACAGAATTTTGGCTCCCTTTCCTAAAAAAAAAATTATGCCGTCTATTCTTCTCCCTTTCCTCTTGCCGAAATTCTCTGAGTTTTTCCATCTTTCTCTTCTTTTTGATATTTCCCTAATCCATTTATTTTCCTTCTTTTCCGCACGCGATTAGTGCTTGCTTAGATTCGGTAAGTGTTCCTCTTTCTTTCTGTCATGAATCTCTTAGCGACTGAAGTGGTAATGTTTTTTCTCTGCGATTTGGGCGTAGGGGGAGGCTCGGACTGGTGAACTCTGTGTTCTCGTTTTAACAATAGTTAAACGGAGGGTTATCATTGGCGGTAAGTTGGGTTTCTGTTCGTTCTTGGTTGTCAATTCGCTTGTAAATCCATTAAATTGATGTTGAGTATCTTGATTTTAGGCCTTAAAGTGCTCGGGAGTGATTAGCCATCAAAACGACACCAGGTGTGTACCCGAAACGCATAAAATAGGGTTCGACAAAAAGCCAAAATTGCTTTCTGTCGTGAAATAAGAGAAATAAGAGAAAATGGTGCGAAAAGTTGTAGAGAATGGAAATAAGGGTGTTAAAAACTAGGAAATCAACATTTTTCACTAAAGAAGTTTTTGACAGCAGCAGTAGTCTAACTTTGAAAAATCATCAAAAATATTGTAAATTGAGTTAGAGGTTGAATAAAATATGAAATTAAATTTTATTAAGTCTAGTCTTTCATGGAAGAAACAATGTAAGCAATGAAATTGTAAATCATGAGTTATAATAAATTTTGTGAGACAAGGTCAGAATGATTCTGGGTTCCCCTGTTCTAACTTAGGAAAATCATCAAAAATTGTAAAAAAATAATTAGGGGATTAAATTTATATTTTTAAATCCTTGATGAGTCTATTTTCAATAGAAACAAACAGAAACATCATATAAATTCCGTACTAAGAGATAAATAATTTTTAGTAAGGAAAGGTCAAAGCTGTCAAACAACAGAATAGAGATAACTTTAAAGATTTTACTGTACTTATTTGATAAACTATAAATTTTAAAAATGTTATGGTAGAAAGGTATTTGAGTCTAGTTTCGAAAACATCAAGCGGATCTTAATTTGGAATTCTTTAGCTCATGATATAAATAATTTAGTGATAATGAATCAAGTAGACAACTTTGAATGAACATATAAGTAAATAGTGAAAAATATATGAGTATTGGGCTAGCATGGGTTCCTTTAAAAATGGATCACATGGCCAAGGCTAATTTGGGCCGAGTGGGCCACACAGTCGTGTGGGCCCACACGGGCAGATCACATGGGCATGGGGGCCCATTTTTATCGAAATGTTTTTAAGGGTGCACGGGTCGCCCAAGTCGACTGTGAACCAACTGTAGGGTCGGTAAGCGCTACTTAGACCCCTAAATATGTGAAATTGACTAAATGATATCTGTACTGGGCATGTTAAAATCTGAATTGAATATATGTACTGAAATTGCATAGTAGCATGTCATCCATTGTGTGTTGCATTGCATTGGGTTGGGGGTTGTTATTCGGAGGAAGTGTACTGAAAGGCTTTAAGCCTAATTTAATGGCAGCTCAGCTGCAAACTACTATATTGTGCCGCATTCGGTACTACTTTGAATGTAGGGATGGGTGGGTTGATTATATCCCCACATGGAGTGTAGGGTTGGACGAATATGGTGTGTAAAGGCTGGTTGGGTAGGATTTTGCTTCTGTATAATCTGCATTACTATCGACATCTTTGTGATGGGCTAAGGGCCCTCTGCATTTTGACATCAGACTAAGATGGGCTAAGGCCCAAAATCATCATCGACACTGGAAAGGGCTTAGGCCCAAGATCGCTCATTCAAGCGTGCCTTCGTGAGTACTGATTGTTTGTTTATTTTTACGGGATTACACACTGAGTTTATGTAAACTCACCCTTTTTGTTTAATGTGCACAGGTAATCCCCAGACTTGACGGATCGGTGCAGCGGAGGACTCGAAGGTGGCCACACGTATTTTAAACTGTTTTAATTTCAGTTTTGGTATTTATTTCTTAATTATTTTCTGGGTTATTTTTTATGTAAATTGAACTTTTTGGACTGTTTGCCTTTATTTCAAATTTTTTGACTGTTTTCGTGGATTTAAAAACTGTACAAACTCAACGAACAAACGGTTTTCTCTAAAACAAAGGAGTTTTTCTAAGATGGATGGATTTACCTAATTAACTCGGTTTTTAATAAAATAAATGATTTCTAAAGCTTCTGCAACGAATTGTGTTTTAAAACAATCGATTAAATAAGTGATTTTGGAGTCAACAAGAGTAAATAAATGAAAACGGTTTTATCGTAACAACTTAGTTTCCACACGCTATTATGTGACATCGCCAGATTCGGCCATAACGTCTAGGCCGGGTTTGGGGTGTTACAGGCTAGGCATGGGTATTGAAGAAATTGAGTACATTTCATTTTACGAGCCTAGAGACTAAATTGTAAAAATGTCAAACTTTAGGGGAAAAAATATAATTTTTGCCATAATGTGATTTTCGGCTACTTTGAATAGTATAATGATTGAATAAGTTAAATGTGATACTATAGATCAAGAAAAACGAGGTTCGGACCTAGAACGGGGGAAAAATAAGTATTTGATGATTTAGTCCTTTTTCCGTTTTTAGGCCAAAGTAAGTTCGTATGTTTAATAAGTATTAAATTATATGTGTATAAATGCTTAATTGATATAATTGTGGTAAATGTTATATTATTGAAATGAAATGTGAATGCTATTGAATACGATACTATAGAAATGACCGACAGAGATTCGGTACAACGAAAGTCCCGGTTGAACCTTAAGAATAGATAGGATATAAATGTCATGACATTAGGTTTACTGAGATTACGTGTAAAACCATATCTAGGATATGGCATCAATAAGAGACTTCGTGTAAGACCATATCTGGGATATGGCATCGATATGAGATTTCGTGTAAGACTATAACTGGGCTATTGGAATCGATACGAGATTACATGTAAGACTATATCTGGGATATTGCATTGGTACGGTACTGTGTGTACGAGTTCCCCGAGTATCCTTTAGTATTCCAAATGGTTCAACAGGAAATTCAACGGGTATGTCAAAGAAGAGAAAGAGTATGTAAGTATTACAAATTTATACAGGTATGTACATAAAGTTTATAAGCATTGACTTCATGAAATTGTGAATTCATGATTTTTCCACGATAATGATTTTATGAAAACCTTGTGATGTATGAAATACATAGTAAATCCGATTGACGATTTTGTGATTGGCCTTCGAGCCAAATTGAGTTATGATATAGCATGTTTTATTCATGCAAATTATGATTTATCAGATATGAGAAAAAGGAATGATTGGCATAATTGCCTATTAAAATGATTATGGACGTATGAAAAGATATGAGCTTTAAACAATTGAAAGATGTTAAAGTATATGCTTGAGAGGTGAATACTAGTAATTAATGTGCATATTTATTATGAGGTATGAAATGATTGATTGATTGTGGTAATTTGTTATAATGGAGAGATTACGGTTATTAGGCTAATGTCAAAACATATTAAAATATGCTTGCAAATTGATAAAGCAAACAATGTGACTGAATAAATTATAACTGTGAGTTTTATAGCAATTTATATTATCTTGTGTTTATATTATCAGACTTGGTAAATGATTGGTAAAAGTTGCTTATTACTTTCATACGGACTTACTAAGCTATATATATAGCTTACCCCCTTCCTTTCCAATGTCTTATAGTGTTATTGAGCTAGCTCGGGTTGGAGATCGCCAGAGATCCTATCACACTATCAAGCTGTCATTTTGGTATAAACGAAATCAAGTATTTTAAGTCTATGGCATGTATAGGGACTAGGCAAATTTGTTATGTGTGTCATTATTAATTTGGCCATATGTGTTAGATTGTAATTGTTAATGCTTCAACTTATATATAGCCATGAATTATGGCTTATGTTGATCATAAGTTTATTCATATGCTAATGCACTCTTGTGAATGTTTTAACGGGCTAAGTATGATGTTTTATGTATGATAAATTATGGTATAAGAATGACATGTTATTGTCTTGTTTGTGGGTGTTTGGTTACATTTATATGCTTGAGTTTGTGCCATGTGATGTTGTGTAGATGAGTGCAAGTGAGGGTGAAAAAAATGGCTTAGTAAATAGCTTTATTTTTGTCCACACGGGTAGACACACGGGCGTGTGTCTAGGCCGTGTGTGACACACGGGCTACCCCACGGGCATGTGATCCGGCTGTGTGTCCCCTACACCTTAATTGTTGCAAAACAGAATGTCAAGAATTGAGCACAGGGGCAGAGACACGGGCGTGTGTCTCAGCCGTGTGTGCTACACGGCCTCGCACACGGACGTGTGTCACGCCAGTGTGGCACAAGTCAGAGAGCACCTTAATTTGAACACGGTCTGAAGCACGGGCGTGTCCCAGGGTCACACGGGTGTGTCCCTTGTACCACACGGGCGTGTGAGCCCTGCTTCTAGTAAAAATTTTCTAAGTTTTATAAAAATTTCCAAAGTTCTCAGTTTAGTCCCGAACCACTTCTAAAGCATGTTTTGGACCTCGTAGGCTCGTATAAGCAACTTTATGATCGGTTATGATTGGTTTTAATTTGGACACAAATTTTATGACTTAAAATTGTGTGATTGCTTGTGTTATAAGTCTGGTATTGCCTCGAGCCTTGTTCCGACGTTGAATACGGGTAAAGGGTGTTACATTTAGTGGTATCAGAGCTATGGTTTAGTCGATTCTCGAACTAACCTAGCATATGTGAGAGTCTAGCTATACATTCCATATTACTACCTGTGATAGTATGATATCTCCCAACTCTGATGAAATTGTTATGTTGAGGCAGAGATGCTTTCCAACCGAGCTATTTCTGAAAATACTGAAAGAGATACTAAGATATTTGAAAATGTGTTTGTGATGAGTCGAAACTTGGAAAGGTATGAATAAGAGTTCATGATATGTATGTGATGATGTACAAAATGAAAGAACCATAAGTTATAAAATATGGGTAAAATGTCATTGTTCCGGTTGAACATTGTATTTTGATGGATTATGGTGATTTTCTGAAATAGATAATGTAATAGCCCGGTTTAGACCCTAGTCAGAACAGTGACATCAGGTTCCATTCGGTTTGTTACAACCATTATGATTCGTGAGTGGAAATGGGAGAGAATCACGATTGACTTTGTGTCGGGATTGCTTTTATCTCCGAGAAAGAAAGATGCGGTCTGGGTGATAGTTGATAGATTGACGAAGTCAGCTCATTTTGTTCCGGTGAGAACGGATTATTCACTTGAAAAATTAGCTGAACAGTATATTGCTAAAATTGTGAGATTGCACGGAGTGCCATTATCTATTATATCTGACAGAGATTCGAGATTTACCTCGCGGTTTTGGAAGAAATTGCAAGAGGCTTTAGGCACAAAGTTGCATTTCAGTACTGCATTTCATCCGCAAACGGATGGACAATCCAAGCGGATCATTCAGATTCTCGAATATATGTTGAGATGTTGTATTCTTGAATTTGAAAGTACGTGGGAAAAGCATTTGCCGTTGATTGAATTCGCATACAATAATAGTTTTCAATCTAGCATCAAAATGGCACCATATGAGGCTCTTTACGGTCGAAAATGTTGAACTCCATTGTATTGGACTGAGTTGAGTGAGAATAAGATTCACGGGGTTAATTTGATAAAAGAGATTGAACAGAAAGTAAAAGTGATTCATGACAGTTTGAAAGCAGCGTCAGATCGTCAGAAGTCTTATGCAGACTTGAAATGAAAGGATATCGAATTTGAGGTTGGTGACAAAGTGTTTTTGAAAGTGTCTTCGTGGAAGAAAATACTTCGATTTGGCCGAAAAGGTAAGCTGAGTCCGAGGTTCATCGGGCCGTATGAGATTATCAAAAGGATTGGGCCAGTTGCTTATAAGTTGGTGTTGCCACCTGAATTGGAAAAGATTCATAATGTATTTCATGTATCAATGCTTCGACGATACAGATCTGATCCATCGCATGTAATTGCTCATACTGAAGTTGAGATTCGGTCAGATTTGTCGTATAGTGAAGAACCGATCCAAGTTTTGGCACGTGAGATTAAAGAGTTGAGAAATAAGAGAATTTCCTTAGTGAAAGTGTTGTGGCACAAACACGGAGTAGAAGAGGCTACGTGGTAGCCTGAAGATGTTATGAGTGAGCAATATCCCTAAGGGGGGAGAGTTGTAACAGCCCGGTTTATACCCTAGTCGGAACAGTGGTTTCGAGACCACAAATTTGAGGTCGAAAAAATATTTTAATATTATTTTTGGTGATTATAATATGTGATTGAGCATGTGTGAAAGTTCTGTGTGAAAATTTTATCGATTGTGTGCTTAATTAGCAAAAAGGACTTAATCGCATAAAATGTAAAAGCTGAGTGCTGATTGTTAAAGTACTATTTTGGCATGGCTTATTAAAGTGAGAGTCCTTATGATGTTAATAAACCATTAAAAGAATAGATGGACATAAAAACCAAGAGATAGTGGAATATAAATGAAAATAAAAAAGGTTAATTTGGTAAATAAAGTATTAAAGCTCTTATAATAAAACAAAACATAAATTAAAGACATTATCATGTTCATCTTGCCGAAATTTTGTAAAGAAAAATAAAGGAAAAAAGTTTTAGGGTTCGACCATTTGTGTCTTTGATTAAGGTTTGTTTCAAGCTCAGTTTTTGATAATTTCTATGTTTTTGTAATCGTTGCTTCGTGTTCTTTCAAACCCATGCTTTAATCTTAGAAATTGATGGTGATTTTGAGATATGCCATTGATGAATATGTGAACTTTGTGTTGTTAGTTGGTGGAATATGAAAGCTTAGTGTTGGGTTAACATAGTTTGTATTTGGATTTTTGGTGAAATTGAGTAATTTGCACTAAATTGTGAAAATAATATTTTGAGGGACTAAAATGTGAAATAAATGAAATATATGGGTTTGTATGAGACTAAGGAGAATTCGGCCTAAGCATGGTGTAGTAAAATTTTGTGTATTTGATGATTTTATGAAATAGGGACTAAAGTGTCAAAATGTGAAAATGTGAGGGCTATTTTGTAAAATGCCCTAAATATGTGTGTTTGGACTAAATTGAATGAATTGGTGATTGATTGAGTTAAATTTGAATGTGTATAGACCAAGAAAGGAGAGATTCGGATCGAGATCGAGGCAAAGACAAAGTACTCGATTGATCGCCTAGTTTCAATATTTCGACGTCCGAGGTAAGTTCGGATATAATACAAGTTGTTAAATTTATATCTATGTTATGAGAAATGAATGAATTGTATAGTTAATGGAATAGTAATGTTATATATGAAATTGAGAAATGAGGCACTATGTCTGCGTAAGTAGAAATGAGACAGAGATGATTGGCACTGTGTGTGCGAAATAATAGAAGCTTTGGCTTATTGATTTGGCACTGTGTGTGCGACACCGAGATAAGTTTGGTTTAAAGTACAGGCACTAAGTGTGCGATGATATTTATGCTTCGGCTACGAAATTGGCATTAAGTGTGCGATTAAATCAAATGAATAAAAAAGGATGATCGAAATGTAATATCGAGCATTGAGTAGTATGGATGGTGAACAACTATGTGTTGGCTAAGGTATGTACTGAACCTTTGTGGTTGATGAAATTGTGTATGGAATTATGAATGGTTGAGTGAGTATATTAGCTATGGATGATATGGTGTGAATATTTGAGAGTTGAACTATGTGATGGATTAACATTGTATATTGTATTTGATTTATTAAATTGAATGTATTATGTTACGAACTTACTAAGCTTTAAAAGCTTACTGTGTGATGTGTTTCTCTGTTTTACAGTGTTAGTAAAGCTAGCTCGGATCCGGGGATCGTCTGTGACTCAATCACACTATCCACTATCTATTTCGGTACTTTTGAAAGATGTACATATTTAGTATATGGCATGTATAGGCTAGTAGATATGGTGTATTTTGAGATGTTAGATCTTGCCATGTGACGTGGCTTGGAAGTTAGATGATTTTGGTTATTATGTGTGACCTATGTAAATGATGAATGTGGTATGAAGTAGTGAGTGATGAATATGATATGTTTCATGCTTAATTTGGTTGATGAGAAATGTGGTTTAAATGTGGAATTATAATATGAATTATATGATGCTTGTTTTGTATTATTTAGGATATGAAATTGGTATTTTAGATGGATTTATTTAAGATGAGATTGAGTGTGAAAATAGATGATATAGATGATGATTAAATGATGCATATATTGGCATGATTTGGTTTCCAATTAAGGTATAAATACATGAGAGTTGAAGATTGTAGGTGATTTCAAAGTGTGGATGGCAATTTGGCCTTGTAAATGGCTTATAATTGCCCACACAGTTGAGCACACGGGCGTGTGGCTCGACCGTGTCCTTCGTGGTTGCATTTCAAAACAAGTCAGGTTCGACCACGGGCTAGACACACGGGAGTGTGACTGGCCGTGTGATGCAAGTCAGGCTCGACCACAAGTGAGGCACACGAGCGTGTCTCAGGCCGTGTGGTCAAGTCAGTATGTATGCCCTGTTTTGCCATGGCTTGGACGCACGGGCATGTTCGAGGCCGTGTGAGGCACACGTCCTACCCACACGGGCGTGTGACCTCTGTAACTTAGAAAAATGTTTAAATTTCATAAATTTTTGTATGTGTTCGGTTTAGTCCCGACCCCTTTCTAACACATGTTTAAGGTCTCATTGACCTATTTAAGGGACTCTATGATTGTGATTTATTTTGTTGATTGACTTTGTGTTGAAAATGATATGGAATGTTCAGAAATGATTTGTAATGCCTCTTAACCCTAGTCCAGCAATAGTTACGGGTTAGAGGTGTTACAGATAAAATGTTTTAAATGTTGCAAAAATGATTTAGCCTGGACTGGCAATCCTGTTATATCATATGTGGCTCGAGAGTGTGCTTTATGAATATGTGCCAAAAAGGGGCACTTTTGAATATGAATTGACGGATTGTTGACATGCATACCTTGAGTATACTACTCAAGTATCCATCGAAATTACAATAGTTCAATGGGAATTATTCTTGAAATATGAAAAGGTAAAATGAAATGAAAGTTTATATTGTGATAAGCTCATTATTGTTTGTTTGGCATTCATATAATGTTATGTGCCTAACTTGTTTGATTAAATGAATGCGATAAGTAAACTTACTCAAATTATGGAATGTATGTTTAAGTACACTTGTTTGAATAAAGATAATCGGAAAGTTCGTGTAACATAAATATGTATGTTAATTAGCTTGAAGTGAATTATATGATTGTGAAGATATTATGTTGGTGATGAATGCTAAGTTATATGTGTGCATTTATGAGAGTCGAGTTAGAGGCTTTACGACCTCACCCCCTTACCAATGTGGTACTTTATAACAAAATTTCACGAGATTTAACTTGAATGAGCTCACAAGTAAGAGACTAAGGAGTTCAGTAGCGGAATAACTAATAATATGGTCAGAGTTAAGAATAGTTTGACAAGTGAATAGTGTTCTGGAAAAGATGCCAAGTTATTCTAAAGATAATTCAGATTTCGCAATGTCACGGCTAAAGAAAAAGTTTATCTCGGCTAATCGACTGATTCAGGTATGATGTCTAAAGTATGTATTTGCTGGAATTTCTTCTGGATTGATTTTCGTAAGTGAATGGAATAATACGAGATTAGTGATGACAGAATTAGTTAGAGAAATGATATTTGAATCGTAAAGATGTTTGAGTGTAACAGTTTTAATTGAATAGATTATGATGATCTCACCTGGGTATTATATATATATTCATGTATCCTCAGAGATATATGTGATTGTTCGTTTTCTGATGAAATTCTTATCGTATGAGAATGCTAGCCACTTATAATGTTAGATGGGAGCACTGTTGATCTGGTTGGTTGATGAGCAGTATTTCTTATCTCTCTCTTTGGAATTCTATTCTATTATGTTTGGAATAAAAGTTGGTAGTGAAAATTTATGTGAGACTATTCTTCTGTTTCTACTGGAAATTGTTTTGTTTTATATATATATTTGGAAAATATATTATCTCTGTTACAATTAATTCCAGAGCGTATAAGCATTGTTTTTCTTCTGGTTTTCTCTAAGGAATCATCAAGATCTTTATTATTTTCTTGTGATTTATGTTCTCGGACTTCTAGTATGATATTGCATCTTGGATTTCTTTATCTCGGATTTCTTATCATCCTTATTTTGTAAATTATCAATTATGGTTCATCTTTAAAGTGTGTTCTTTGGCTTGTGATAACTATGTCTATTATGGTTGTATTTATGGTTTGATCATAGGAACGTGGTGATTCTGGTATCATGATTTCTCTAATTTTAGTAAAAGGAATTGACATCGGCAAAGGTATAGATAGTGGAAGCTCAAGCTCAAATTGTACGATTGTTTTCTTTTCTCAGGTAAGTTTGATTAAGGTCAATAAGTTCAATCAGAATATTTTGTTTTCTTGAGCTAATATGATTGTAAAGATCTTTTGACTAGCTTGTGAGGAAATTTTGAAAGATTGTATGTTTGAGTTGTTTTAACAGCATGAAGAAGGAAATATTTGATATGATATTTTTTGATAGTTGAGAACGACTCAGTTGTTTTTATCTGAGCGAGCTGGTTAGTTGAAAGGTAAATTGAGTTATATGCGTTTAAGTTTATCCTCAGGTAAGGAAACAAAATCTTGTACATTTATGGGTAAATTGACGAACAGTTTGAATGAAGAATTTATATTCAAAAAGGGTGTGATACAAGGACATACCTATTAGATCAGTTCTAATTGGATGATATTATTATGAGTTAAAACTATTTTGATTGATAAAGTTATCACATTTGTGAAAGTTTGAATGGTCTGTTGAGTGTTAGCAAAGTTGAAAATAGTTGAAGGTATTGTTAACCGAAGCACTAATTCTGGGTCCAGTTTAAATTGAGTAAAGGATTAGTGATTTTTCAGTGATGCACTATCGAACGGATTGGAATGTGTTTTAATACAAGAATCTAAAGTGATAGTTTATGCTTTCAGACGGTTAAAGTCACATGAAAGGAACTGTCTGACGGGTGATTTAGAGTCAGCCACTTTTTATGTCTGTGTTGAGAATTTGATGACATCGGTTGTTCGACGAAAAATGTCATATGTTTTCTGATCCCAAGAGTTTAAAGTATCGAATGTCACAGAAGGATCTAAAATTAAAACAGCACAGATGACTTGAACTATTGAAAGATTGTGAGCAGTTATCGATTAACCTTTGGGGAAGTAGATATAGTTGTAAATACTTGAATGGAAAGCCTTTGTTCATTTTGTGAGTGTTGGTTACATAATTAATCTTATTTGACGATGGTTTGAATCTAGCTAAATTAGAAGCTAAAGCGATGTTTTCTTTGCAAGATTGAGAACCTCAGGAATGTGATAGTGAGTGGTAAACAAAATGAGTACAGTGTGAGACGACTTTTGATTCTGAATTTCAGGTCAGGCCGATGTAACACCTCAAATCCGGTCAATACGTTACGACCAAATTTGGTATGTTACAGGAAGAGAAGTTTATAAAATTTCGATGGAAACTTTATCTTGGAAAAACTTTCTGAATAATGTTTCTATCTTGAAAATAAATTTTAAATCTCATCCAAGAGTTTCTCACCATTTTCTTTTTCATGAACTAAAAGTCGTAAATCATTTTATTTTACGAAGCCGAAATTGGGGATTCTATAAACGTGACAGTTGAAAACAATGTTGAGTTCTTAAGAAAACTCCGAATTATTTAGCTTACACTTTTATTCACTTGTCATCTTTGTAGTTACACCTTTTTAGAAAAATAACTGTAATATTTTTATTTTAGAAAAACTCCATGTTTGTCACTTCAGAAATATATAATAGCAGTGTTAAGGAAAATCCCAATTTAAAATCGTATAGGCCTTATTACATTGCAAAATCCCAAAACTAAAAAGTCCGTTTAAAATAAGCAAGAAAGTTTACGAGAAAGAAATATTGCATGGCCACCTCAAGTCCGCCTCGACTCCAAGTCCACGATCTAGGGGTTACCTGCAAAATTAAGCAGAGGGGTGAGTCACCGAGACTCAGTGTGTAAATCCCCTTATAACGCAATCTGGCCTTAAGCCCACAGTTGCACATCGGGCCTTAGCCCACTCAATATAGCATATAACACATGTATGCAATGCAGCCCACCCCATCCTAGTTTTCCATCCTGTAGGTCACCTGAATCATCCAAACACCCGTGGCATTATGCCACAGTGGTTCTGGACCACCGTGGTCCCAGACCACTCATGACAAAGTCATTTAATATATATATAATCGTGGGGCCAACCCACCGTGGTCTCAGACCACCGTGACAATCTCTGATAAGTATATGTATACGTAGGGCCAACCCACTGTGGTCTCAGACCACCGAGACAAGTCACTAATATATGTATACGTGGTTCCAAACCACCGTGGTTCTTAGACCACCGTGACATTAGTCACTAATTCACACTTCCCCTTTCAGTCATATCCCAAAACCCATGCTCATTTTATCATATTAAAAATGAATGCAAACATACTTTCAATGTGTAACAGAAAATAAATTCATACACGCATATAATCAAAAGTATCATCATAGCAAAAGTTACCCGATGTCTCCAACCTTACCCCCAAGGGTATCTCGACTATCTAAGCAGTGTTTCGGCTTTCAGCCAACTCAGTTATTAACAAAAATTACTAAAGTAAAGTGTGAGCGTTACACACCTGATAATGCGTAAAACTAAACTCTCTATGTCGACGCTCTCACTAGCAGGGATAACGGCTATTTGTCTATCCCAGATAGATGTCGGCTCCCTACCACAGGCTGGCGAAAAGTCTCAACCTGCCGACACCGCACGTCGTTTGAATGACAGGTTGGGGACTACTCGTACACTACCCTCAGGCTCCTTAAACGCACTCTCCTTGGATCGGCTAGCACTCATGTCCATGATGAAAACCTTGATCAATACTCAAAGAGAACCCTTTGATTGGCTAGCCAAAAGATTTGATTAAAGCCGAGGTAAAACGGAAGAGACTAATCGTATAAGACTAAAGAAACTCCTTACCTTAAGAACCCGAATGGAGTGATTAGATTCGGCAATCAACAGACCCTCCAGCCTCGGACTACAAACGATCGGCTAATGGAGTTTCCCGTAGTAACGTCCCAAAACGAGAGAAGAAGAAGAAAGGAAAAGAGATTAGCCAAAATTTAACCACCCAAAACAAAATAGCCATTCGGCTATGGCCACACAGAGTCGAGAAAAAATAAAGATAGAAACGAAAGAGTCTCCCCTTACCTTAATCAACAGAAACTGATTGAAAAGACTTCCTGGCCAAAGGTTCGCGATGTTCAGCTAGCAGTAAAAGTGTAAGATTCGATTAGTGTGATGACAAAGGAGATTCGGCTATGATGAAAATGAGTTGAAACGAAACAGAGAAAAGAATGAGAAATATGTTTCGGCTAGAGAAGATAGATGTACGGGAGAAGAGAGTTTCGATTTTTGAAAAGAAGAGAAGGAAGAAAGGTGAAAGAGATGAGTAGAAGAAAACCAAAGTTCGGCTAACAGGTAGAAGAGGGTTCGGCTAAATGTCAAAGAAGCAAAAGAGATGAAAAGAAGAAGTTTCAAATTTCGGCACAAAAAGAAGTAGGAAAAACGAATGAGAGAAAAAAAAAAGAGAACTCAAAGAGACTTTGCAAAAATCGGCACTCACCCTTAATGACCCAAAATGCCAAAATGAAAACAAATTGCGTAAGACCTATGGGAATTTCGGCACACTCACCTCCTAGCAAGCTAAACCGAAATCCCCCCATTAAGCACCCCACAATCGGCCAACACCTCCACCATCATCAAATCCCTTGCTTTGCTCCTAATTTCACTCCCCATCACCCATTCAAATTGGTTTGACCAATTCCTTCAAGCATTCTTGTCCATCCATTTGAATGCATTGACCCATTCAACCATCATCCTTGAAGAGTCCCTGCCGAATCCATCTTCTCTCCCTCCTGTCGCCAAAAATAAAGCTCCACTCTGAGGCTTATAGGATTCGAACTCCTCTTCTTCTGCTCCTACAAGTGACGCCACCCCCACTTGGACACAAGCTCCTTTGTGTCAACAAACACAAGAATAAAAGACTTAAAGCCTGCTCCTACTAGCTCTCCCCCTTAGATGCCCAAAACAGAAAATTTTACCAAAGCTCAGGCTTGAACCCGAGCTTCACCAGGACCCCCAAACACAATCAAATAACAAGCAGAACAAACCAAGCACACCAAACACATAAAAATGCAGAACCCCTAATCTAGGATGTTACAGTTCTACCCCCTTAAAGAAATTTCAGCCTCAAAATTTACCTGATCAAAAGAGGTGAGGGTATTTCTGTCGCATCACATCCTCTGGCTCCTAAGTGGCTTCCTCTGAACCATGATTCCGCCATAATAATTTAACCAACGGAACTGACTTCCTTTTCAAAACTTTAACATCTCGATCTAAGATCTAAACTGGTTCTTCCTCAAAAGACAAATTAGGTCTTACTTCAATTTCTTCCACCGGCACTATGTGAGATGGATCTGAACGGTAGCGCCTTAACATCGAGACATGAAATACATCATGTATCCGACTCAACTCAGGAGGTAACTCGAGCTGATAAGCTACTGGTCCCACATGCTTCAACACTCGATAAGGCCCGATAAACATGGGGCTCAACTTGCCCTTCCGTCCAAACCTTAAAACCTTCTTCCAAGTTGAGACTTTCAGAAAAACCCGATCACCCACTGCAAACTCTATTTCCTTACGCTTCATATCCACATAAGATTTCTGCCTATCGGAAGCTTCCTTCAACCGAGCCTGAATTAACTTAACCTTTTCCTCTGTTCCTGAAACTAATTCCGGACCCAACAACTGTCGCTCACCCAACTCTGTCCAGCAGGTAGGAGTACGACACTTACGACCATACAACGCTTCGTAGGGTGCCATCTGGATACTGGATTGATAGCTATTGTTGTACGCGAATTTCGTCAACGGTAGAAAATCTTCCCAACTACCCCTGAAGTCGATAACACAGCCTCTCAGCATATCTTCCAGAATCTGGATTGCCCTCTCTGACTGACCATCAGTCTGTGGATGAAACGCTGTGCTGAAATCCAATCTTGTACCCAACGCTTTATGCAACGCTTTCCAGAACCGTGATGTACACCTGGGGTCTCTGCCTGATATGATAGACACTGGTACCCCATGTAACCTCACAATCTCTGCTACATACAGCTTGGGTAACTTCTACAGTGAGTAATTAACACGAACCGGTATGAAGTGAGCGGACTTCGTCAACCAATCGACAATTACCCACACTAAATCTTTTCTAGTAGGCGTAAGAGGTAGCCCACTAACAAAGTCCATAGTTATCCTATCCCACTTCCAACATGGAATCTTCACTGGCTGTAGCAACCCTGAAGGCAACTGATGTTCCGCCTTTACCTGCTAACACGTCAAACACTTACTAACAAACTTGGTAACTTCTTACTTCAGACTTGGCCACCAAAACTGTCCCCGTAAGTCACGATACATTTTACTCCCACGGGGATGCATAGCATATGGACTACTATGCGCTTCCTGCATGTAACATCCTAAAAAGGGCCTATGCATTTTCGGTTTAATTGTACGAAATGACATGTCTTATGTGTTATGAATGAATTTTTGAAACCTGGAAATGTATAGAAATGTTAAGTTTAAAGTGGACATTTTTGGAAACTAGGAAATGTAAGGAAATGATTTAGAAATGATTCAAAAGAGGAAAGCAAACATTTTTGGAAACTTGGAAATGTAAGGAAATGTTAGGTTAAAGGAGGGAAACGAACGTTTTTGGAAACTTGGAAATGTAAGGAAATGACTTAGGAAATGTTGAGTTTTAAAGTCTAAAAGAGGAAACTAAGGCAAGGAGGCCTTAAGAGAAAATGTATGTGAAATATGACACATAAATGGGCTTGGAAAAGTGGCCTGAAGATGTCACTTAGGGCCTCTGGAAATGGCACCACATACAAAGGAATTGGGCCACGAGTTCGAGTCACATGGGAAGCAAATAAAGAAATTTTATTTTTGCTTCCAGTAAGGAGAGAGGTGGACGGCACAAGGCATTTAAAAGAGGAGTTTTATCCTCTTTAAATTTCGCTAATGAGGATAAATAATGGATTTTATTTTAGATTATTTCAAGAGATAAATAAGGATTATTCTTTAATTATTTTAAATTGAGGAGATAAAGTTATCAAGATAAAGGAGAGTGGTGGCCAAGTAAGGGACTCTAGCTAGTAATTTTGGCTACTAGAGGAAAAGAGGCCATCCATCCCTTCACTTTTCCTCCCGCGAAATTCCTAAGTAATTCTCTCTCTCTGCCGAATTTTCCCTAGCAAATTCTCTCTCTTCTCTGCTATTTTGCCAAAACCGAAAACTCTAGCAAAGCAAGCCAATTTCTTCACCTTTCTTTTCTTCCTATTTCTTTCTTTCCAATCCATTCAAAAGCCGAATCTTGGAGGGCATCAAGCATAGGTGTTGCCGATTTCCATATAAAAAGGGTAAGGATCTATTGCTATTATCTTCTTTTCTTTAACCGAAAGTCAAGATTCTAATGACATATTCATGTTGGCCGAAACTTTGAAGGAAAGCTTCGGGATTTTGTGACTGTCGACTACAAGGAGGAAGGTTTGGGATTTCTAAGATTAAGGTAAGACACATGTATATTCGGCCAAAGGCCATGTTTTATGTCCTGATGATTAGAATAAATCTAATGTAAGGTTATAGGAATTTCGACATTCCTAGGAAAACAAGGATCAACTTCGAGATTTGTTGGTGTTCCAATCGGCAACAAGGTAAGTTTAAGTATACTAATCCTACTAGGATTTGGATTTATGGCCGAATGGCTTTTTATTAAATTAGTAAGTGATTAATCAAATGTAGGGATTAAGGATCTAAGCGGTAGATCAGATTTCGGGATTTCAAGGAAATTGTTAAGCAGATCAGGTGTGTACCCCACACTACTTCATAATATGTTTTGTGGCTATGTATAATTAATATATGTGATATTAAGAATATGAAAGTGGCTAAGGTACCATGTTATGGTACAAAGTACTCAGGTACGTTTCCTACTCCTACTAGGATTATGAACTATGTTAATTGTAACATAAGAGTAAGAATAAGAATGTGAACTCTGGCATATTTATGCATATTATTATATGGGGCATATGGGTTATTGAAAAGAGGAAGTGAATGTGGTGACCTAAGACCACGAACGCGGTGACCTAAGAACTCGATATCTGAATGTGGTGACCTAAGACAACGAATGCGGTGACCTAAGACCACGAATGCGGTGACCTAAGATCGCGATATGGAGTGTAGCGGAAGGAGGGTCGACTTAGTAGTCCCCACGGTGTGCAGGTTGGTACGGGGGAGTGTAGCGGATGGCTAATTAGGTTTGGGTTTGGGAATGCATCATAATTTGTATGCTATGATATGAATGTGTAACATTTGTATGCCTGATTCTATTTTGATTTAGTGTTTGTGTACACATTGAGTCTGTTTGACTCACCCCATTGTGGGAACATGTTTCAGGTGATGAACAGTGATGGACCGAGACGGCAGAACTTGTGGTGACCATGCTCAGCTTGAAGTTTTATTTAATTTGGACATTTTAATTTATTTAAGCACTTTATAAATTTTATTTTGGGTTTATTTGATGTGATAAGGCCATAGTGAACTATGTTAATTTCTGTTCTATTTGCTATGTGACGAAATTTTATTAGAGCTTAAGTCAATTTAGTTTAAAAATAAACTTTAAATATTTTGTCACTCGAGGTAAATGGGTTTTTAACATAAAACAAACTTGTTTTCAACTCAAGCCAAACCCACAAACAATTTTTTTTTTTAAATCACACAAGTTTTCCCCTAAGTAACAGAAGAACTTTGAACCGGTTTACTTGAGGAACATACCAAATCTGGTCAAAGCTCGTGGGCCGGGTTTGGGGTGTTTCACTGCAAATTTTCTGTCTTAACTCAGAATCCTTCGGCATACAAGCCTTTCCACGAAAGCACAATACCCCATCACTGTTCAAACTAAAGTCTTCTGTCTCACCACTTTCCACTTGCTGAAATCTAGAACTTAACGATTTATCTGACAACTGCTTCTCTTTAACCTGACTTACCCATGAAGGCTTCACTTGAAGTTCAGCTAACAAGCTCCCATCATTATACAAACTGAGATAAGCAAACATTTCCCTCAAATCACATATCACCTTACGGCTTAACGCATCCGCCACTACATTAGCTTTACCTGGGTGATACTCAATCAAACAGTCATAATCCTTTAACAATTCAATCCACCTCCGCTGCCTTAAATTCAGCTCCTTCTGGGTAAGGAGATACTTCAGGCTCTTATGATCGGTGTAGATAACCGACTTCTCTCCATACAAGTAGTGCCTCCAAATCTTCAGAGCAAACACTACCGCAACTAACTCTAAATCATGCGTGGGATAGCTCACTTCATGAGGTCTCAATTATCGAGACGCATATGCTACCACTTTCCCTTCTTGCATCAACACAGATCCTAACCCTGTGTGCGACGCATCATAGTAGACAACAAACTCCTTCCCAGCCTCAGGCTGAATCAACACTGGTGCCTCCGTCAAAATCCTTTTCAACTTCTCAAAGCTTTCATGCTGCTTATCTGACCAGACAAACGGCACCCCTTTTCGTAACAACTTGGTTAAAGGTGCAGCTATTAACGAAAATCCTTCAACAAACCTTCTGTAGTACCCAGCTAACCCCAGAAAACTTCAGATTTTCACTACAGACTTTGGTGGTTTCCAATCTAAAACAGCTTCAATCTTTCGGGGATCAACCCTAATTCCCTCGGCAGACACAACATGCCCCAGAACAGTAACTTCTCTCAACCAAAATTCGCACTTGCTGAATTTGGCATACAGTTGCTTTTCCCTCAAAATTTGCAGAACAATATGAAGATGTGAATCGTGCTCCTCCTCCATCCTTGAATATACCAAGATATCATCTATGAACACTACGAAAAACTGATCCAAGTAGGGTTGGAATACCCAGTTCATCATATCCATAAATACAGCTGGTGCATTTGTCAACCCAAACGGCATCACCAAGAACTCGTAGTGACCATAACGAGTTCGAAAAGTAGTCTTATGAATATCCGCCACCTTGACCTTAAGCTGATGATAACCTGACCTCAAGTCTATCTTCGAAAAGACAGAAGCGCCTCGCAGCTGATCGAACAGGTCGTCAATCTTTGGCAACGGGTACTTGTTTTTAATCGTCAGCTTGTTCAATTGCCTATAGTCAATACACATCCGCATCGACCCATCCTTTTTCTTGACGAATAACACCAGTGCTCCCCACGGGGACACACTTGGTCGGATAAAACCACGGTCCAACAGTTCCTGAATCTGAGCTTTAAGTTCCACCAGCTCCTTCGGTGCCATCCTATATAGAGCAATGGACACTGGAGCTGTTCCCGGAAGAAGATCAACGCCGAACTCCACCTCGCGATCCAGAGGTAACCCTGGAAGCTCTACTGGAAAAACATCGGAGAATTCCTTCACCGTTCTAACATCTCTTACAGGCAACTCCTTGGCTCCCAACGCACTGATGAAAGCTAGGAAAGCCTCACACCCTTTTCTCACCATCCTTTCAGCTTTTAAAGCAGACACCACATTGGACAGGTAATTCCTTCTCTCACCTATCACTAACACCTCCTTATCCTCACGAGTCTTCAGTATCATGCGCTTAGCAGCACAGTCCAAGTTTGCTCGATACTTAACTAACCAGTCCATACCTAAAATCAAGTCGAACTCACTGAACGGCAATTCCATCAAATCAGCCGGGAAAACAATCCCTTGGACTTCTAAAGGCACACTCCTAAATAGTTTGTTCACCACTACAAATTGTCCTAAAGGGCTATTCACAGTCATTTCTCGAGAAGCAACCTCAGATTCTATGTTCAAAGTTCTAGACACATTACTAGCAACATACAAATGTGTCGACCCAATATCTATCAGTGCGGTATAGGGCAAACCAAAAATAAGGAACGTACCAGTTATGACGTCTGGTGCGTCGCCATCATCTCGGCGTCTAGCTGCGTAAACCAACCCAGGCTGTCTCGCATCTGTATTCCCAGCACCTCTGCCCGGTGCTCCATGCCCTCGACCAAAACCATTTCCTCCCCTAACCAGACCACGACCTCTCGGTGGTTGCTGCCCACCTCTTCCAGACTGAACATAACCCTGACCTACTGGCCGCGCTCTGTTTGGCTCTTGCGGACAGTCCCTTACCTAATGATCTACTGATCCACACCTGTAACATCCATTACTTCTTGCCCAGCACTGCTCCAATTGAAACTTCCCACAACTAGCACATTGTTGAGGCTGACCAGCAGCAACAGGCTTCGCAACTCGACTCGGCCCATCAAACCTAGGCCTCTTTTGGAAACCCCCAGCTGATCCTGACGACCCAAAATTCCTTTTATTCCTACCCCTATCCTTATCTTGATTCTGCCTTTCAGATCGCTTCACCTCTTCGGCTATCTTAGCCTTCTTAACAATAATAGCAAACTCTCTTTCCCGTTACAGAGCTATCAGTACTCGTATCTCGTCCCTCAAACCATCCTCAAATCGAACGCAACGCTCATGATCTGTTGCAACAATACCCTGGGCATAACGGCTTAAACGTAGAAATTTTGCCTCATATTCAGCCACCGACTTATTCCCCTGGACCAAGTTCAGAAATGCCTTCCTCTGAGCGTCCACATAGCTTGCTCCAACATACTTACTCTGGAACGCTGACTTAAAGAAGTCCCAGGTAATACGGTCCGCTGATGTACCATCTCTTACTGTGAGCCACCACTGGTATGGCTCATCTCGAAGAAGAGACACAACTCCTTTCAACTTTTCCTCCGCGGTACAATCAAGGTCGTCCATGATCCGCTCAACTGCGTCCAACCAATACTCAGCTACGTTAGGAGCCACACCAGAAATGCCCCTAAACATCTCAGCCCCATTAGCTCAAAGTCGCTCAGAAACAAATTTTCGAGCTACTGACCCCGTGCTTGCTCCAGCAACCCGCTCTAGCACACGCAACATAGCTTGAGACACAGCATCGTCTCCCCCAGTTTGGTCTTGAAATCTCGCTTCCGCAATTGGTGATGCTGGTACTTCACCTTCTGGACCATGCCCTGATTCCGAGGGTTCATCCTCAACTCCTCGGCCTCTACCACGGCCTCGCATACCACGTCCCCGTCCTCTAGCGCTCATGACTACGAATTCGACTTAATCTGATTAAAAGTTTTATGAATTAGTACATCTTCCACTGTTTGTTAACGGATAGGTTTTGTAAATAGTATTAGAAGTGATTTTCGCAAATCGCATACCTAAGAGTCTCATTTTCTAAAGTTGAATTTCTTAGCGCTACCAATCACAGCACAATACAATTACTTCATACAAACCAACCAATAGTCAGAAGACTTACCGTACGGATTTGGTGCCGGAGACTCAGGTGCCATACTTCCAGAAAATAAGTATTTTCTAAACTATTTTCCAAACCAACTTTTGAAAACATTTTTGAACTCCTAACCCACAGCCGAGTTTTACAACCGGGCTCTGATACTAAAATTGTAACACCCCAAATTCGGTCAATACGTTATGACTAAATTTGGTATGTTACAGGAAGAGAAGTTTATAAAATTTCGATGGAAACTTTAGCTTGGAAAAATTTTCTGAATAATGTTTCTATCTTGAAAATAAATTTTATATCTCATCCAAGAGTTTCTCACCATTTTCTTTTTCATGAACTAAAAGTCGTAAATCATTTTATTTTACGAAGCCAAAATTGAGGATTCTATAAACGTGACAGTTGAAAACAATGTTGAGTTCTTAAGAAAACTCCGGATTATTTAGCTTACACTTTTATCCGCTTGTCATCTTTATAGTTGCACCTTTTTAGAAAAATAATTGTAATATTTTTATTTTAGAAAAACTCCATGTTTGTCACTTCAGAAATATATAATAGCAGTGTTAAGGAAAATCCCAATTTAAAGTCGTAGAGGCCTTATTACATTGCAAAATCCCAAAACTAAAAAGTACGTTTAAAATAAGCAAGAAAGTTTACGAGAAAGAAATATTGCATGGCCACCTCAAGTCCGCCTCGACTCCAAGTCCGCGATCTAGGGATTACCTGCAAAATTAAGCAGAGGGGTGAGTCACCGAGACTCAGTGTGTAAATCCCCTTATAACGCAATCTGGCCTTAAGCCCACAGTTGAACATCGGGCCTTAGCCCACTCAATATATCATATAACACATGCATGCAATGCAGCCCACCCCATCCTAGTTTTCCATCCTCTAGGTCACCTGAATCATCTAAACACCCGTGGCACTATGCCACTGTGGTTCTAGACCTCCGTGGTCCCAGACCACTCGTGACAAAGTCACTTAATATATATAATCGTGGGGCCAACCCACTGTGGTCTCAGACCACCGTGACAATCTCTGATAAGTATATGTATACGTGGGGCCAACCCACTGTGGTCTCAGACAACTGAGACAATTCACTGATATATGTATACGTGGTTTCAAACCACCGTGGTTCTTAGACCACCGTGACATTAGTCACTGATTCACACTTCCCCTTTCATTCATATCCCAAAGCCCATGCTCATTTTATCATATTAAAAATGAATGCAAACATACTTTCAATGTGTAACAGAAAATAAATTCATAGACGCATATAATTGAAAGTATCATCATAGCAGAACTTACCCGATGTCTCCAACCTTACCCCCAAGGTATCTCGACTATCTAAGCAGTCGTTTCGGCTTTCAGCCAACTCAGTTATTAACAAAAATTACTAAAGTAAAGTGTGAGTGTTACACACCTGATAATGCGTAAAACTAAACTATCTACGTCGACGCTCTCAGTAGCAGGGATAACGGCTATTTGTCTATCCCAGGCAGATGTCGGCTCCCTACCACAGCCTGGCAGAATGTCTCGAACTGCCGACACCGCACGTCGTTTTAATGACCGGTTGGTGACTACTCTCACACTACCCTCAGGCTCCTTAAATGCACTCTCCTTGGATCGGCTAGCACTCATGTCCATGATGAAAAACCTTGATCAATACTCAAAGAGAACCCTTTGATTGGCTAACTAAAAGATTTGATTAAAGTCGAGTAAAATGGAAGAGACTAATCGTATAAGACTAAAGAAACTCCTTACCTTAAGAACCCAAATGGAGTGATCAGATTCGGCAATCAACAGACCCTTCAGCCTCGGACTACAAACGCTCGGCTAATGGAGTTTCCCAGAGTAACGTCCCAAAATGAGAGAAGAAGAAGAAAGGAAAAGAGATTAGCCGAAATCTAACCACCCAAAACAAAATAGCAATTCGGCTATGGCCACACAAAGTCGAGAGAAAATAAAGAAAAAAACGAAAGAGTCTCCCCTTATCTTAATCAACAGAAACCGATTGAAAAGACTTCCTGGCCAAAGGTTCGCGATGTTCGGCTAGCAGTAAAAGTGTAAGATTCGATTAGTGTGATGACAAAGGAGATTCGGCTTTGATGAAAATGTGTAGAAACGAAACAGAGAAAAGAATGAGAAATATGTTTCGGCTAGAGAAGATAGAAGTACGGGAGAAGAGAATTTCGATTTTTGAAAAGAAGCGAAGGAAGAAAGGTGAAAGAGATGAGTAGAAGAAAACCAAAGTTCGGCTAACAGGTAGAAGAGGGTTCGGCTAAATGTCAAAGAAGCAAAAGTGATGAAAAGAAGAAGTTGCCAATTTCGGCACAAAAAGAAGTAGGAAAAACGAATGAGAGAAAATAAAAAGAGAACTCAAAGAGACTTTGCAAAAATTGGCACTCACCCTTAATGACCCAAAATGCCAAAATGAAAACAAATTGCCTAAGACCTATGGGAATTTCGGCACACTCACCTCCTAGCAACCTAAATTGAAATCCCCCCTTCAAACACCCCACAATCGGCCAACACCTCCACCATCATCAAATCCCTTGCTTTGCTCCTAATTTCACTCCCCATCACCCATTCAAATTGGTTTGACCAATTCAAATTCCTTCAAGCATTCTTGTCCATCCATTTGAATGCATTGACCCATTCAACCATCATCCTTGAAGAGTCCCTACCGAATCCATCTTCTCTCACTCCTGTCGCCAAAAATAAAGCTCCACTATGAGGCTTATAGGATTCGAACTCTTCTCCTTCTGCTCCTACAAGTGACACCACCCCTACTTGGACACAAGCTCCTTTGTGTCAACAAACACAAGCAAAAAGACTTAAAGCCTGCTCCTACTAGCTCTCCCCCTTAGATGCCCAAAACAGAAAATTTTACCAAGGCTCAGGCTTGAACCCAAGCTTCACCAGGACCCCCAAACACAACTAAATAACAAGCAGAACAAACCAAGCACACCAAGCACATAAAAATGCAGAACCCCTAATCTAGATGTTACACCTAATGACTGTTATCATTATTCTAAGATAGATTTTGCGCACTGAGTAATTCAGAGCTTATGCAAAAAATTTTGTACGAAGCTTAGTAATAGCTCGTTTGTTCATTCAGGGAGTAATAAAATGTACAGTTATTTGAAATAGATGTTCTGGTGATCGGATATGTAACATGATAGATTAGTTGAGTTATATGTTTTAGAGACTATCCAATCAGAAATCATGCAGAAAGTAAAAGTGATTCGTGGCAGTTTAGAATCCACTTTAGATTGTCAGAAAACGTATGTGAAATTGAAACATGAGGATATGAAATTCCCGTTCAGCGATAGCATGCTTCCGAATGTATTACCTTGGAAAAAGATTCAAAATGTGTTTTGTGTATCTATGTTGCGATGGTATCAATTGGAATCTCTGAGTATGAATTCTCCGATAGGGATTATGATTCAGCCGATGTGTTGTATAATGGAGAATCGATCGAAATTTTGACACGAGAGATTAAAAAGTTGGGAAATAAAAGCATAACCTTAGTGAGAGTTCTTTGGCAGTGTCACGAGATAGAGGAGTCTATGTGGGGATCAAATTTATATTCCGGTAAGATTTTTGGGGACGAAAATCCCTAAAGGAGGAGAGTTGTAACAGCCCGATTTTGGGTCTGGTCGGAACAATGGTTTTGGGACCACAAATTTGATGCAGTAAAATTCATTTTTATTATATTTTTATGGTCTACAGTTTTATGGAATGATTTCGTGAAAATCTCGTTCGAAAATTTTGACATTTGGGCACTCAATTTTGTCAAAAGGACTAAATTGCAAAAAGTGCAAAACTTAAATTCTATATGTTATAGGTGTCCAATTGCTATGATATTTCAAATTAGTGGTCCTTAAATGGTAATTAGACCATTGGTTAGGTTGGTGGACAAAAATAGACATGGTTTGGAATGTTTTCAAAGTTTTTCATTAAGGGCATTTCGGTACTTTGGTAATTAAAATGAATTAAAAAGCCAAAATAAAGCCATATTTGTCCATCTTCTTCTTCGTTGGCCGAATTTTACATGGAGAAGACATGGCTAGGGTTTTTCAATCTTTCAAGCTCGATTGTAAGTCCGTTCTAGCCCCGTTTTTAATGATTTTTATGTTTTTGAAATCCTTGTAGCATGATCTATCTATTTCTACCACTAATTTGAAGAGATGTCAAAGTCTAAAATTTTAATCATCTTGAACATGTATGTATTTTGATGTTTGATAGTAGAAAATGCATGTTTGTTGATTGTTAAACGACTTTTGCTAAGTGATTTTCGGTAAAAATACCTAAAAGGACCTATTTGTAAAAGTTATAAAAATGGTGTAAAAATGTGAATAAATGAAAATTGTGGGCTGTTATAAGCATGCATAAGGTTCGGCTAGGCATGGGTATTGAAGAAATTGAGTACATTTCATTTTACGAGCCTTGGGACTAAATTGTAAAAATGTCAAACTTTAGGGGCAAAAATGTAATTTTTCCATAATGTGATTTTGGGCTAATTTGAATAGTATAATGATTTAATAAGTTAAATGTGATATTATAGATCAAGAAAAACGAGGTTCGGACCTAGAACGGGGAAAAACTAGTATTTAACGATTTAGTCCTTTTTACCGTTTTTAGGCCGAGGTAAGTTCGTATGTTTAATAAGCATTAAATTATATGTGTATAAATGCTTAATTGATATAATTGTGGTAAATGTTATATTATTGAAATGAAATGTGAATGCTATTGAGTACGATACTACGGAAATGACCGACAGAGATTCGGTACAGCGAAAGTCTCGAATGAACCTTAGGAATAGATAGGATATAAATGTCATGACATTAGGGTTACTGAGATTACTTGTAAGACCATATCTAGGATATGGCATCAATATGAGACTTCGTGTAAGACCATATCTGGGATATGCCATCGATATGAGATTTCGTGTAAGACCATAGCTGGGCTATTGGCATCGATACGAGATTACATGTAAGACCATTTCAGGGATATGACATTGGTACAGTACTGTGTGTACGAGATCCCCGAGTATCCTTTAGTATTCCAAATGGTTCAACGGGTATGTTAAAGAAGAGAAAGAGTATATAAGTATTGCGAATTGATACAGGTATGTACATAAAGTTTATAAGCATTGACTTCGTGAAATTGTGAATTCATGATTTTTCCACGATAATGATTTTATGAAAACTTTGTGATGTTTGAAATACATGGTAAATCCGATTGACGATTTTGTGATTGGCCTTCGAGCCAAATTGAGTTATGATATAGCATGTTTTATTCATGCAAATTGTGATTTATCGGATATGAGAAAAAGGAATGATTGGCTTAATTGCCTATTAAAATGATTATGGAAGTATGGAAAGATATGAGCTTTAAACAATTGAAAGATGTTAAAGTATATGCTTGAGAGGTGAATACTAGTAACTAATGTGCATGTTTATTATGAGGTATGAAACGATTGGTTGATTGTGGTAATTTTTTATAATGGAGAGATTACGGTTATTAGGCTAATGTCAAAACATGTTAAAATATGCTTGCAAATTGATAAAGCAAACAATGTGACTGCATAAATTATAACTGTGAGTTTTATAGCAATTTATATTATCTTGTGTTTATATTATCAAACTTGGTAAATGATTGGTAAAAGTTTCTTATTACTTTCATACGGACTTACTAAGCTATATATATACTTACCGCTCCTTCCTTTCCAATGTCTTATAGGGTTATTGAGCTAGCTCAGGTTGGAGATTGCCGGAGATCCTATCATACTATCAAGCTGTCATTTTGTTATATATGAATTCAAGTATTTTAAGTCTATGGCATGTATAGCGACTAGGCCAATTTGTTATGTGTGACATTATTTATTTGTCCATATGTGTTAGATTGTAATTGTTAATGTTTCATCTTATATATAGCCATGAATGATGGCTTATGTTGATCATAAGTTTATTCATATGTTAATGCGCTCTTGTGAATGTTTTAACGGGCTAAGTATGATGTTTTAAGCATGATAAATGATGGTATAAGAATGACATGTTATTGTCTTGTTTGTGGGTGTTTGGTTGCATTTATATGCTTGAATTTGTGTCATGTGATGTTTTGTAGATGAGTGCAAGTGAGGGTGGCAAAATGGCTTAGTAAATAGCCTTATTTTTGTCCACACGGGTAGACACACAGGCGTGTGTCTAGGCCGTGTGTGAAACATGGTCTGCCCCACGGGCATGTGATCCGGCCGTGTGTCCCCTTCACCTTAATTGTTGCAAAACAGAATGTCCAGAATTGAGCACACGGGCAGAGACATGGGCGTGTGTCTCAGTCGTGTGTGCTACACGGCCTAGCACACGGGCGTGTGGCACGGCTGTGTGGCACAAGTCAGAGAGCACCCTAATTTGAACACGGTCTGAAGCACGGGCGTATCCCAGGGTCACACAGGCATGTCCCTTGTACCACACGGGCGTGTGAGCCCTACTTCTAGCAAAACTTTTCTAAGTTTTATAAAAATTTCCTGAGTTCTCAGTTTAGTCCCGAACCACTTCTAAAGCATGTCTTGGGCCTCGTAGGCTCGTATAAGGTACTTTATGATCAGTTATGATTTGTTTTAATTTGGACACAAATTTTATGACTCAAAATTGTATGATTGCTTGTGTTTTATGTTTGGTAATTCCTCGAGACCTGTTCCAGAGTTGAATACGGGTAAGGGGTGTTACACAATTCCCATGATCATAGCACAAAATGCACCCCATAGAAGTATATCGATTAGATGGGGATCGTTTAGCCAACAAAAACTGGCCCGATTCAAGGAACTATTGGTGAAGCATGTTAAGTTGAAGCCTTAGTGACCTAATGATGAAGATATGACAACATAGGCTACCTTGGTAAATATGGGAACTAATCTTAGAAGATTGATAGGAATCATATCTTGTAAAGATTAGATTAGATTTGATATTGTATATCTTGTAAGTCCCATTATTTAAGGGATAGGCTAATCTCGTCCGTCGATGTAACTTAATCTAGACCGTAGATTTTGGGGGAGCTCAACTGTAAATAGAGAGCCTCCCCTTCATTGTAGATCATCCATTGTTTCATTATTCATTATGAATAAGAGCATATTGAGAGCATTTACTCAAACACCTCTCGTGCATTCTTTTTTGTGGCTTTTTGTTGTTCTTTTGTAGCTTCTTTTGGCATAATTGCTTCCGCTATACAAATTGGTGCATTGGAGGAATTCTAAAGGAATCCTCACTTGTGGTGGTTAAGCTAACTTAGGCAAGTTTGGAACGAATGAATTGCCAAAGGCAACACAAAACGCGAGACGAATGTTCTAGACCCGTGACAAGTCGTATCCGAGCTATTTGTTGTGAAGGCACCGTTGGGATATCGAAAGAAGTTGTCGATCAGAATGAGCCAATGGAGACCGTAGGAGGACCAGAAAAGTAAGTCGAGCGAGGAACATGCTATTAGCTTTAGAAAATCGAGTGATTAATCTTGAGGAGTCCATGGGGGACAAAAAGGAGATGCTCGAGTTGGTCGGGGGACGCATAGATGCGTTTGACTCAATGGAAGAGCATCTCAGAGAATTTGTGTTGGATTCTCTTGGCGCCAATGCAAAAAAGATGAATAGAATACTCCAATATGAAAAATTTGGCAGAGAGGGATGATACTCTCGAGGATATGGTGTTAGCCATGAAAGAGGAAATCACAGAGCTTAAGGGGGAGCTCAAGATTTACAAAGCTGCTTTGAGTAATGGGATGTTGACTTTGAGACCGAAACAACAAGCAATGGATGTTCCCAAATTGGAGAAGTTCAAGGGTGCAAGGTTCGTAAGGGAAGTGGACAACTTCTTGTGGGAAATGAAGCAATACTTCCAAGCAATGAGCATTGAGGATGATGCTATAAACCCCTAACCTGTATCCGTCGTCGGACTAGGGTTAAGAGGCATTACCAGACATATTGGAACATTTTATGCTCATTTCACAACATCAATCATACAACATCATTTCAAAATAATTCATACTCATATAGTCCCTTTAGAAGGTCTACAAGACCTTAAACATGCTTTAGAGAAGGTTCGGGACTAAACCGATAACATTTGCAAACTTTAGGAATCACTTAAAATTTTCAAGCATTCAGGGATTACACGTCCGTGTGAACAGACTGTGTGCCTCACACGGCCACCAGAAACGCCCATGTCACAGACCGTGTGAAAATAGGGCATACATTCTAACTTGCACCACACGGCCACCCGACACACCCGTGTGTCTAGGCCGTGGAACACACTGACTTGTTTTATTTAAGCAGCAGGGGTCACACGGTTGAGTCACACGCCCGTGTGCTCAAGCCGTGTGGCACGAAATTAGGCTCGGTTTAAGCCATATTTCTCACCCTCCTCATGCACACCTAAACCACATCATTTTGTACCATTTCAATACAAACCACATACCAAAGCCAACATGATTCATTTCTCATCACACACTTATTCCATCATATACCAAAACACATATCACATTCATCAATTCAACCTATTTCAAATATGTGTTTTATCATCAATCACACACCAAGCTCGACTCATAAATCATCTACTAACCATTCATTGATCAAATTTAAGATCATGCATTATAAGCAATTATTCAGCACCTACCAAATAATTAAGTAAAACAACTTGAACCATCATCAAACATACCAAAATATGCCATTACATAAGGCAACATATACACATCAAAATTAACATTGATTTCCAAGCCACATCTCATGGCAAATTGCATCAAACACATAGGCATCAATTGACCAAATTACAAATACTCATCAAACAATCATAAAGCCTATACATGCCATATAACCAAGTCATAAAGTGTATAAATACCGAAATCATTAGCCAGATAGTGTGATGCGATCTCCGCCGACTTCCAACCCGAGCAAATCTTCGAAGTAAGCTTTGAAAGCTTAGTAAGCTCGTATCTTAATAAACATTACATAACAAATAATTTCATTACAATGCCATAAGCATGATATGCTATCTCACATTCCAAAACACAACTTATCTCAAGTTTATAACATGATTTCATATCAAATCATCACCATTCAATAATATACTTACTTACTTACTAACTTTAGCTTTCACAAGCTTATTCAATTCGAGTCTCATATAACATTCAATTCTCACTTTTATATAGCCAAATGGGCACATTTTGGGAAATAACATATTTAATCACATATATTTCTCATATGAATCACATATCATCACTTATATCGAAATTCACCTTTCATTCATATAGTATCTGACAATTTCACTTATGCCACTTTATAAATCACATCTTATTCACTTGTTCATGTTTCATTTGCACATATTCACATTTCATTTGCATATACATCACATAAATTTCTTTGCTCATATATATTTAGCTTTCATTATCAAATATTGTATACATTTCAACGTACCTGAATCAGAATGTCATACACTTAATCACTTATTTCTCAGAACACCCGTTGAACCGTTCAGAATCAATACCCGTTGAATCGTTTGGAATCAATAAGGATACTCAGATAGCTCGTAAAGCTCGTACAATGCCAACGTCCCAGATGTGGTCTTACATGTAATTAAATATCGATGCCACTGTCCCAGACAGGGTCTTACACGAAATCATATACGATGCCGATGTCCCAGACATGGTCTTACATGTAATCTCTAATCGATGCCAGTGTCCCAGACACGGTCTTACACGATATCTCAAATTGTTGCCAACGTCCCAGACGTCGTCTTACACGAAATCATATATCGGAATCCTATGTCATGACATATGTATCCTCTACTATTCCTAGGGTTCGTATGGGGCTTTTTGGACGTTGTCACGTTATCAAAACTTTCTCGTATTCATATATTCTGCTTCTCAAACAATTCAATATCATAATAACATATATATAACTTTTTCAAAATACATACATTTGCATTACCATTCGGCTTTGAATTCAATCATACAAATAATATGCATTTATAACATGATTTTGTAATGTCTATTAAAATACGAACTTACCTCGTTCGTAGTAATGACAAATTAAGTCGACTAATCTGATATTTTGACTTTCCCTCGATCTAGATCCGAATTCCGCTTTTTCCAATCTAATTAATATCAAAATTAACTTACTTATTCAACATTTCATTCAATTTTCATCCAAGGACATATAAATGGGCAATTTGCATTTTAGCCCCTAACATTTAACTTTTTTGCAATTTAGTCCCTATTTTACAAAACAAAAAATATTCAAAATTTCACCACACCCATGCTTCGCCGAATTTAACTAAGGTCCCTAGTAGCCCATTTCTTTCATTTATTTCAATTTGAACCTCATATTTTACACATTTCACAAATTAGTCCAAAATTGACATTTTCACTCAAAATCACTTTATTAAACATGAAAATCTATTAACACATATTTATTTTTCATCATCAAACACAAAAATCAACAAGCTTTCAACAATGGAAAAACACAAAATCATCATCGAATCTGAAAATCAAGGTATGGGCTAGCTAAAACACGAAGAAACGATTTCAAAAACATAAAAATCATCAAAAACCGAGCAAAACACATACCCGACTCAAGCTTCCAAAGGTGCCGAATATTCAAAGCTTTCAAAGCTTTATTTTCTTCTTATGCTTTGGCCAAGAAAGATGAATGCATGGCCATTTTAGTTTTTGTTTTATTTTATTTCATGTTATTTCTTAATTTACAAAACTAACCTTAATGATTTTAAATGATAAAACTTATAATATAAGCCCATTGTCGTCCATGCATGTTTCCAAGGCTGAAATTACATCTTAAGGACTCCACATTATAAAAACAATAGCAATGTAGCACTTTAACAAATGGCAAATCACTTTTGCATTTTACGCGATTAAGTCATTTTATCAATTTAAACAACCAATCGATAAAATTATTTCACGAAACTTTCACACATATCAATTCATATGCTGTAAACACATAAAATAATATATATAAAAATAATTTTATATTTTCCCCCGAGCTGTTACAATTCTCCCCCCTTAGGGATTTTCGTCCCCGAAAATCTTACCTGAGAATAAATTAATGATTTGCTTTCACATAGCATTATCAAAATCTCACATAACTTCAGATTTCACAACTCTTTAATCATACCAACCAAGATTGTGATCTGTCTTTTGCTATACGTCATAGTACGTTGAATCTCCATATCATAGATATAAGAAACACTTTACGAATCTTCTCGAGTTCTGACGGTAATTTAAGTTGAAGAAGTCACTGGTATTACCTTTTCACTTCTCTTTTTAGTTGAGTCGAGAAATGCCAATCTCAGCAATATTTTCACAAATACTCAGTTATTTTTCTAAAATTGTAACAACTCGATTTAGGGCATAGTCAGAATAGTGGTTACGAGACCACAAATCCGAAGTAGAAATATGTGTTTTATGATTTTTATGAGGCTTATGATGTGGTTGCATGATTGTGTGAAAATTTCATGAGGTAATTTTATTTATTAGCGATCAATTTGTCCATTAGGACTAAATTGCAAAGATTAAAAAAATAAGAGATTCTAGAAGATTTAAGTATGAAATAGAATTATAAAAATTACTAGAGGTCCCTTTTTAGCAATTAGACCATTAAATTTCAAGATGGACAAAAATGGACATGGGAAGGAAAAATCTCAAGAAAGGGGCCTTAAGGGCATTTTTGTCATTTGGTTAATAAAAGAATTAAAAGGGAAAAAGAAGTCAAAATTCATGTCCATCTTCTTTAAGCTTGGCCGAAAATCACAAGGACTCCATAGTTAGGGTTTCTTCAACTTTCAAGCTTGATTGTAAGTGTATCTTAGCCCCGTTTTTAATGTTCTTCGTATTTTTGAGATCCTCGTAGCTTGATTTAGCTATTTCTAGCTATATTTTGAGCTAGGGTTTATGTTCAAAAATTTACCCATGTATGACATGCATGTATTTTGATGTTTTAAGGAAGAATATGAAAGTTTGATGTGTGATAAACATCTTTTTCTAAGTGATTTTCTTGAAAAATGCATAAAAGGACCAAATTGTAAAAGTTATAAAAATGGTCATACATGAGTGAAATAGTGGAAATTGGGGGCTATTGTAGTTAGAAAAGTAATTCGACTAGGCTTAAAATACAAGGAAGTTGAACAAAAATTATTTTACGAGCCTAGGGGCAAAAGTGTAATTATGTCAAAGTTTAAGGGCAAAATCATAATTTTTCCAAAGTATGATTCATGAGTCAATTTAGTCAATGTGAGTATTAAACAAGAGAAATTGTTATTATAGATCAAGAAACACGAAGCCTGGACCGAAACCAAGGCAAGAACAAAATGTTGGACTAAATCGAACATCTATACACATTTTGGGTACTGAGGTAAGTTTGTGTGAAATTAAAGTTTCATAGTGTTTTATATTTTAAATTGCTTGATCTTATGATAATGAATATCATTTCATGAAAATTCACTAATGAAGTCTCGATGAGAAAATGATGAGAATATTTTAAGTTGAAGTCTCGGTTAAATATTCGGAATAGCGAGGATACCTATGTCACGACATGAGATAAGGAAGGTCTCGTGTAAGACCATGTTTGGGACATGGCATCGGCACCGAATAAGGAAGGTCTCGTATAAGACCATGTCTGGGACATGGCATTGGCACCAAACGTAGGTCCCGTATAAGACCATGTCTGGGACATGGCATCGGCACCGAATAAGGAAGGTCCCGTGTAAGACCATGTCTGGGACATGGCCTCGGAACCAACGGAAGATCTCGTGTAAGACCATGTTTGGGACATGGCATCAACATCTCTGTACGATCTCGTATAAGACCATGTCTGGGACATGGCATCGACATTGAGTTAAGAGATCCCGTGTAAGACCATATCTGGGATATGGCATCGGCATCAAGAGGTGATCCCATGTAAGACCATATCTGGGATATGGCATTGGCATCGTGATACATGTATGATGAGATTGAGTATCCTCCGATATTCTGATTAGTTCAACAGGCAAAGAGCTAAGTTTACGCATAGTCGATAAAGAGCTAAGTTCATGTAAAGATGACAAAGAGTTAAGATTATGATTAAAGAGTATAAAAGTGCTAAAGTTATGTGATGAAGTGATACAGGTACCCATGAGTAACTTACAAGAAATGCATGCAATATGTGCTATGTACTTTGGTAAGAGTATGTATGAGTAAGTTATGTTGATGTGTTTGAGAAGTTGTGTATCTTTTGATGAGATGAGTGAATACTATTATAACTTTTAATGATGTTATGTATTTCATGCAAACTTACTAAGATATATTCTTACCCCTCTCTTTTCCCTTTTTCTTGTAGTTTCGCCAAGTTATCTCGGGGATCGTAAAACGTCGGAGCTCGGATCACACTATCAATCATTCTTTTGGTATAGTAAAGTTGATTTATTTTTGGTATGGCATGTATAGGAGCTTGGTCGTCTTGTGTTATGTTATATTTGAAAGCCAAAGTGTTGGCCATTAATGTTATACACTCATTTTGCAATTGGCCATTAGGAATTGGCCGATATTTGTCAAGTTTTATATCTTAATGATGATGAGTTTTATGAAGTGAAAGTTCATGCAATTGATGGAGTAAAATTTGAAGTGTATGAATGATGATTAGTGAGTCTTCATAGTGTATTATTGCCATGTTATGTGATGCTTGTGTTGGCATATGTGTGTTTATGTTTCAGGGTGGCAAGTGGCTTGGTAAATAGCCCTCAAATTGTCCACACGGGTAGACACACGGGCGTGTGTCTAGGCTGTGTGTGACACACGGTCAGCCCCATGGGTGTGCTGATAGGCCGTGTGTCCCCTGCATCAAATTTGCGAGAATTCGATTCGCCACACGGGCCAGCACACGGGCGTGTGCCTTGGCCGTGTGACCTTAAGAGCTTGCTGACGTCATAAATAGAATACCCAGGTTTTTCACACACGGGTGAGGACACGGGCATGTCTAGGCCGTGTGCGGGACACGGGCTACAGACACGGGTGTGTGTCCGGCCATGTGAAAACCCTTGTAGGTTTGAAATGAAAAATAAATTCCACACGGGCTAGAAACATGGGCGTGTGTGACCACACGGCCTGCCCACACGGGTGTGTGGCCCTGTTTAGGCAAAAATTTTCTAAGAGTGCAAAAAGTTTCCGGTTTAATTCCAAAACCTTCCGTATGTATGTTTAGGGCCTCGTAGGCCCATAATAAGGATGTTATGAATATGAATAAGAATCTTTAAGTTGAAATGAAATTTTATAGCCCGAGGTTGTATGTTTAAGAAAGTTAAGTCCGGTAATGCCTCGTATCCTGTCCCGGAGTTAGACACGGGTAAGGGGTGTTACATTTAGTGGTATCAGAGCTACGATTTAGTTGACTCTCAGACTAACATAGCGTAAGAATGAGTCTAGCTATACATGCCATACACATGAGTATTTACATTATGATAGTGTGACGACTCCTGACGATTTAAATTGTGTTTTCCTATAGTAAATGGATCCCGATAGAGCTGTGGCGGATGATGTAGAAAGTAACGCACCGGCTCCCACTGAAGGGATGGTGCTGAACGAAAATGAGAATAGACCAACGACTGTAAGTCAGAGAGGAGGAGAAGAGGCTAGGGAAGCCTTTCTCCACATGATGAATGCGTGGTATACGGAGTTCGTTCGTACGAACCCGAATGCACAACCCCCTCCACCCTCATCTATTCCTCAGCCTACCCCTGTAGCTCCCCAAGTGGTGTGTAACACCCCTTTCCCGGGTTCTACGCTGGGAACCGGGCCCGAAGCGTTACCGAACTCAAACCGCTTAATCGCCACTTAGGCTCACTTCATTACTCGATATAACCTCATTCTCGACTTACGAGGCCTCACTAATACACACGAGGGCTCTCGAGACTAATCCGGAACTTTTACGATCCTTAAAATTTTTCTCTTTTATACAAGTCTCACACGCCCGTGCATGGACACACACGCCCATGTTTCCTAGCCGTGCTAAAAACTCGAGCATTCTACCAATTGCCCCACGGCCATGGCACGCCCGTGCTCCCTAACCGTGGTGAACACTGACTTCCCTCGCATGGCCTAGAGTCTAGACACACGCCCGTGTTGCTATCCCGTGGCCAACACTGATGAATCCCACACGCTCTAGGCACACGCCCGTGTGACTAATCCGTGGTCTATTCTATTTTCAAATATTTACATGCAGGGACGACGGCTACAAAGACACGCCCGTGGGTCGACTGTGTGTCACACATGGTCTAGACACACGCCCGTGTGTCTACCCACATGGTTAAGAACAAGATTAAGTGTCAAGTTCTTTTCACCCTTCTAATATACACAACATATACTCATCTAACACCATCATAATCAACTCAAACTGAAGTGCATTCTCACATAGAAAACTACATCTTTCTTTCATATAATGTAATAGCCAACAACCATGGCATTATACAAAATAAGCTATCCATCTATAGGCCAACACATCTTAGCCATTTACAACAAAATTTTCTAACTTATCTAGCCCCTATACATGCCATATACAAAACATTAAGTTTCATGTACCAAAGTGTGCTGATATGTGGGCTATCTTCTGATGATCCTCGTATCTCGGTTCAACGCTTTTAATCTATAAGACAAGGGAAAAGAAAGAGAGTAAGCTTTGAGCTTAGTAAGTTTACACATAAACAATTAAGCATCATAGTATAAGCCCAACCACAATTAGCGTCATACCAACATATAATATACAACTATGCTTACTCTTTCTATCCCTTACCATATTACCAACACATCATGAGTCACATGCTCATAATTATTGAAATGCACCCCTGCATTCAATATCACATTTACACAATATACAACATGTCATTACTGCTCAATAATGCATCCATATAGCTAACTCACATAGCTAATCCACTCAGCTAATCCATATATCTTATCCACACAGCTATTACACACAGCTAATATACACAATTAATCCACACAGCCAATATCTCGGTGGTTTCGCACTTAGCACACCACAATCAATTTATAAGGTGGTATCGCACTTAGCCTACCACAAAGGTAATCATCGTGATCTCGCACATAGCCACTAAATGATATACCTAACGATAGCATCACACATAGCCAGCTCATCGTCAATATGCATTTGGATGGTATCGCACTTAGCCCACCATCTAGCATTATCACAACACATGCACAAGTCTATATACCCAATTATTCATCCATTCACATTTATATTGCATTCATTCTACTTGAACCACATAGGTTCCCAATGATTCTCATTCATTCGCATTCATGCTACACCCTAGCTAGCATTTACAAATTGTAAGTATGAATGCATTGTTTATGCATAGACTTACCTCGATACTCAAAAGTATTGAATTGTGCAATTTAGTCCACCACCTTGCTTTTGCCTCGGTTTCGATCCGGGCTTCGTCTTTCTTGATCTATAATGAATAAATCAGCTTATTCAATACACACATTGACTAAATTGACCCACATCTCATACTTTAGAAAATTTACTATTTTGCCCCTAAACTTTCTCATATTTACACTTTAGTCCCAAAGGCTCGTAAAGTGATTTTTATTCAACTTTCTACTCTTTCATGCTTAGCCGAACCACTTACTCAACTAAAGCATTCATCAAATCTCACTAAATCACCCATGTATGACCAAACTTAAGATTTTCACAACTAAGTCCCTACATGCATTTTCGTGGAAAATCACTTAGCAAAAGATGTTTTTACTACATCAAGCTTTCATATTCTTCTATAAAACATCAAAATACATGCATGTCATACATATGTACATTTTTGAACATCCATAATAGCTCACCAAATAGCTATAAATAGCTTACTCATGCTACCGGGACTTCAAAAATACGAAGAATATCAAAAATCGGGCTTTGGAGCACTTACTAGCAAGCTTGAAAAATTGAAAGAACCCTAACAATGGCTTCTCAAATTTTCGGCAGCTATGGGAAGAAGATGAATGAATTTCTATCATCTTTTCACCTATTTTAATCACTTAATTGATAAATGACCAAAATGCCCTTTTTGATAAACTTTCAATTTTAACTCATCCATGCCCATTTTTGTCCAAAAATTAGAATTTGGATAAATTGCTATTTAAGGACCTCTAATTAATAATCTAAAGCTATTTCAAACATATAGCTTCTAGAAACACACATTTTGCAACTTTTGCTATTTAGTCCTTTTGGACAATTCAACCACAATTTCACAAAATTGCTTCATGAAACTTTCACACTAGCATGCATACATATTATAAGCCTCAAAAACTCATTCATGACCCTCGTATTTGTGGTCTCGAACCACTATTTCGACTAGGCCCTAAATCGGGATGTTACAACTCTCCCCCCTTTAGAGATTTTTGTCCCCGAAAATCTTACCAGTAAAGAGGTTTGGATGTTGCTCTCTCATTGCTTCTTCCATTTCCCATGTAGCCTCTTCCACACCATATTTCTACCATAACACTTTCACTAGTGCTATGCTCTTATTTCTCAACTGTTTCACTTCTCGAGCCAAGATCTTAATCGGCTCCTCTTCATAAGACATATCCGGTCTTATCTCAATTTCCGTTGAAGGAATCACATGTGAAGGATCGGAGCGATACAGTCGCAACATTGACACATGGAACACGTTATGAATCTTTTCTAACTCTACTGCAAAGCCAACCTGGTAAGCTACACAGCCCAATGCTCTCAGAATCTCATACGGCCCTATGAACCTTAGACTCAATTTCCTTTTGTCCAAATCTCATAATCTTCTTCCACGGTGATACTTTCAAAAATGCTTTGTCGCCTACCTCAAACTCTATTTCTTTTCTTTTCAAATCCGCATACAACTTCTGTCGGTCCGAAGCAGCTTTCACACTATTATGGATTACTTTCACTTTCTCTTCGGTCTCTTTTACTAGATCGACCCCATGGATCCGTTTCTCATTAAGCTCGGTCCAATACAAAGGAGTCCGACACTTACGGCCATACAAAGCCTCATACGGTGCCATCTGTATACTTGACTGATAATTATTGTTATAGGCGAATTCGACCAAAGGTAGATATCTCTCCCAACTACCTTCGAATTCTAGCACACAAAGACCAAAACATATCTTCAAGAACTTGAATCACTCTTTTATATTGACCATCAGACATGGATGGAACGCGCAAGACTAAAATTCAATCTCGCACTCCATGGCCTCTTGCAACTTCTTCCAAAATCTCGAAGTAAACCTCGGATCTCTATCCGATATAATAGACATAGGTACACCATGCAATCTCACTATCTCTCGCCACGCACAACTCGGCCTAACTTATCCGGTTGAATAATCAACACGCACTAGAATAAAGTGAGCCGACTTCACAATCTATCCACAACAACCCACACAAGATCTCTCTTTCTGAGTCGTCGGCAACCCTCACAAAATCCATGGTAACCCGATCCCACTTCCATTCGGTAACCATCACGGGTCAAGCAATCCCGAAGGCACTTGATGCTCGGCTTTCACTTGTTGGCAAATCGGACACTTAGTCACAAACTCAAATATCTCTTTTCATACCCGCCACCAATACAACTTTCTCAAATCGTTGTACATTTTCGTGATCGCCGGATGTACCGACAAGCATCCACCTGTGGGCCTCATACAAAACCTTTCGAATCAGCTCCTCATTTTTAGGAACACAAATTTCGTCACGATACATCGATAACCATTCAAATCCATTCAAAATCGTAATCACTTTACGATCCGCACTTAGCTATCTTAGCTTGCATCTCGCCGTCATTTCTCTGAGCTTCACATATTTGTTGAACAAATAGTGGCTTAGCTCTCAACTCTGCCAAAATAGCACCATCATCAAACAATGCTAAACTCGCTCTCATAACTCTTAGAGCGTACAAGGATTTCCTACTCACGGCATCCGCAACCACATTCGCTTTTCCCGGGTGGTAATCAATGACTAACTCATAGTCTTTCAACAATTCAAGCCACCGTCTTTGTCTCAGATTCAGATCCTTCTGATCCATCAAATACATTAAACTCTTGTGATCTGTAAAGATTCGGCACTTTTTGCCATACAAATAATGTCGCCAAATCTTTAACGCAAACACAATCGCAGCCAACTCCAAATTGTGAGTCGGATAATTCTTCTCGTGCAGTTTTAACTGCCTCGAGGCGTAAGTGACTACCTTACCCTCTTGCATCAACACGCAACTGAGACCATTAAACGATGCATCACTATATACCACGAACTCTTTCCCCGATTCTGGTTGAACCAAAACCGGTGCCTCAGTCAACATTGTTTTTAGTCTCTCGAAGCTCTGTTGACATGTCTCAGTCCATTCAAACTTGACATTTTTATGCAATAGCTTCGTCATCGGGTAGCAATCACAGAGAACCCCTTTACGAAACATCTGTAATATCCCACTAATCCCAAGAAACTTCTGATTTCTGACACGTTCCTCGGCAGTTTCCAATCCATAACAGCTGATATCTTACTCGGGTCAACTCTGACACCATCACCTGACACCATGTGTCCTAGGAATCTGACCTCTCGGAGCCAAAACTCACTCTTGCTAAACTTAGCATACAACTTCTTGTCTCTCAAAGTTTGCAAGACAATTCTCAAGTACTCCTCATGATCGTTTTCATCCCGAGAATAGATCAATATGTTGTCAATAAAGACAACCACAAACTTGTCCACATATGGTCTGAAAATACGGTTCATCAGATCCATAAAAATCACAAGTGCATTCGTCAAACCAAACGGCATAACCAAAAACTCATAATGGCCATACCTTGTCCGAAATGAAATTTTCAACACATCTTGCTCTTTCACTCTGAGCTGATAATAACTAGACCTCAAGTCTATCTTGGTGAACACTGTAGCTCCCTTTAGTTGATCGAAAAGATCATCAATCCTTGGTAAAGGATACTTATTCTTAACCGTCACCTTCTTCAGTTGTCTATAGTCTATACACAACCTCATAGACCCATCTTTCTTCTTCACAAATAATACCGGAGCACCCCACGGCGAGTAGCTCGGTCTTGCAAAACCCTTATCATCAACTCTTGTAATCGAACCTTCAGCTTCTTTCAACTCTACAGGTGCCATTCTGTACGGGGCAATTGAAATAGGTGCCGTTCCCAGAACCAACTCAATTCCAAACTCGACCTCTCTCACTAGAGGTAATCTGGGTAACTCTTCCGGAAACACATCTGGGTACTCACATACCACTGGCACTGTTTCAAACCCTATTCCAACCTCTTGAGTATTCAACACAAACGCAAGATAGGACTCACACCCTTTTCTTAAACATTTCTCAGCCACTAAGGAAGAAATCATCACGGGTAGACTGTCCGATCCACCTGATTCAATCCGAACTACATCTCTACTCTCACATTTCAGTTCAATAAACTTACTACCACAGTTCACTAAGACACTATGGGTAGTCAACCAATCCATGCCTAGGATTAAATCGAACTCATCAAACGACAACAACATCAGGTTTACCGGAAAACAATGATTCTCAATCAAAAAAGGACAATTCTTACACACTTTGTCCACTAACACATGCTTTCCTAACGGGTTTGACACCTTAATCACAATGTCCGTAGACTCAACGGTCATACTCAAACTAGATGCTAATCTCATGCAAATATAAGAGTGAGTAGACCTTGGATCTATTAAAGCAATAATAGAGGTGTCAAAGAGAGAAAAACTACCCGCTATCACATCAGGGGAAGATGCCTCTTCGCGAGTGCGAATGGCGTACGTCCTCGCAGGTGCCCGACCCTCTGGTCTCACAGCAGAGTCCCTGGACGCACCTCTACCACTAGCCTGACCTCTTGGGTTCCTTGGTGGTCTACCCCTTGTAAACACATCACTAGGTCTCACTTCTTGCCTCTCTTCCTTATCATCCCTCTCGGGACAGTTACGGATAAAGTGGTCAGGGGAACCACATTTGTAACATTTCTGACTATTTCCCCAACACTCTCCGGTGTGATACCTACCACAACTAGGACACTCTGGTTTACTCTTTGTATTGCCCACACTTTCCATCTAGGGAGCTTAGACTCTCGAACCCTGATGAGTATTGTCCAAGTCTCGATGCAAATACCCCACTGAGGCTGACATCTGAGGATTCACTTCCTTGGATCTTTTCGACTGGGCTTGATACGACTTGCCCATCGGTCTCTTTCTCGCATCTCGGGGTTCACTCATAGCCCTCCTCTTATCTGAACTCAACTCTTCGGCCTTACTTGCCCTCTCAACTAATACCACGAATTCTTTCAACTCCAAAATGCCAACTAGGAGTTTGATATCCTCATTCAGCCCATCTTCGAACCTCTTGCACAAGATGGTCTCTGTCGACACACATTCTTGAGCGTATTTGCTAAGCCTAACAAACTCACGTTCAGACTCAATTTCTTGTGTCATCCTTCCTTGCTTCACTCAAGGAATTCTTTTCCTTTTTCAGTCAGTAAACCTCTAGCTTATATACTTCTTTCGGAACTCTTCCAGAAAGAAGTCCCACGTCACCCGCTCTTTTGGGACCACTAACGTCAGCGTCTTCCACCAATGGTACGTCAAATCTCTCAGCAACGATACGGCACACTTCAAACTCTCCTCAGGTGTACATGAGAGCTCATCGAACACCCTCATCCAGTTCTCCAACCAGAACTCCGCCCTCTTTGGGTCATCATCTACCTTAGCTCTAAACTCCTCAGCCCCATGTTTCCTAATCTTATCCACCGGGGGTTTCGATATCCTCACTACATCCATACCTTGAGGAGCCACAGGATTTGGCCGAGGTATGGGAGGAGGTGGAGGAGGTTGAGCGTTAGGGTTCGCTCGAACGTAGTCAGAGTACCAATCAGTCATCATATGGAGAAAGGCTTCTCGTGCGTCTTCCCCTTGACCCCTTACCTCGGGTCCACTTTGCACCGACATGGTTCCTTGCGCAGGAGCCGGCGCATTACTAGCTGCTTCATCAGCAGTCAATGGATCGAAATCCATATTCTATATAAAACAAGATTTAAAATCATCAGAAACCACCACACTATCATCGTACACTTATGGCATGTATATCTAGACTCTTACACCCACTACGGTAGTCCTAGAACTGACTAAACCATAGCTCTGATACTACTAAATGTAACGCCCCTTACCCGGGTTCTATGCTGGGAACTGGGCCCGAGGTGTTACCGAACTCAAACCGCTTAATCGCCACTTAGGCTAAACTTCATTACTTGATATAACCTCATTCTCGACTTACGAGGCCTCACTCATACACACAAGGGCTCTTGAGACTAATCCGTTACTTTTACGATCCTTAAAACTTTTCTCTTTTATACATGTCTCACACGCCCGTGTAAGATTAGACACGCCCGTGCATGGACACACACGCCCATGTTCCCTAGCCGTGCTAAAAACTCGAGCATTCTGCCAATTGCCCCACGGCCATGGCATGCCCGTGCTCCCCAACCGTGGTGAACACAAACTTCCCTCGCACGACCTAGAGTCTAGACACACGCCCGTGTGGCTATCCCGTGGCCAACACTGATGAATCCCACACGCTCTAGGCACACGCCCGTGTGACTAGTCCATGGTCTATTCTATTTTCAAATATTAACATGCAGGGGACGCACGGCCACAGCACACGCCCGTGGGCTGACCGTGTGTCACACATGGTCTAGACACACGCCCGTGTGTCTACGCACATGGTTAAGAACAAGATTAAGTGTCAAGTTCTTTTCACCCTTCTAATATACACAACATATACTCATCTAACACCATCATAATCAACTCAAATTGAAGTGCATTCTCAAATAGAAAAATATATCTTTCTTTTATATAATGTAATAGCCAACAACCATGGCATTATACAAAATAAGCTATCCATCTATAGGCCAACACATCTTAGCCATTTACAACAAAATTTACTAACTTATCTAGCCCCTATACATGCCATATACAAAACATTAAGTTTCATGTACCAAAGTGTCTTTGATATGTGGGCTATCTTCTCGATGATCCTTGTATCTCGGTTCAACGCTTTTAATCTATAAGATAAGGGAAAAGAAAGAGAGTAAGCTTTGAGCTTAGTAAGTTTACACATAAACAATTAAGCATCATAGTATAAGCCCAACCATAATTAGCGTTATACCAACATATAATATACAACTATGCTTAGTCTTTCTATCCCTTACCATATTACCAACACATCATGAGCCACATGCTCATAATTATTGAAATGCACCCCTGCATTCAATATCACATTTACACAATATACAACACATTATTATTGCTCAATAATGCATCCACATAGCTAACTCACATAGCTAATCCACTCAACTAATCCACATATCTTATCCACATAGGTATTACACACAGCTTATATACACAATTAATCCACACAGCCAATATCTCGGTGGTTTCGCACTTAGCACACCACAATCAATTTATAAGGTGGTATCGCACTTAGCCTACCACAAAGGTAATCATCGTGATCTCGCACATAGCCACTAAATGATATACCTAACGATAGCATCGCACATAGCCAGCTCATCATCAATATGCATTTGGATGCTATCGCACTTAGCCCACCATCTAGCATTATCACAGCATATGCACAAGTCTATTTACCCAATTATTCATCCATTCACATTTATATTGCATTCATTCTACTTGAACCACATAGGTTCCCAATCATTCTCATTCATTCTCATTCATGCTACACCCTAGCTAGCATTTACAAATTGTAAGTATGAATGCATTGTTTATGCATAGACTTACCTCGATACTCAAAAGTATTGAATTGTGCAATTTAGTCCACCACCTTGCTTTTGCCTCGGTTTCGATCCGAGCTTCGTCTTTCTTGATCTATAATGAATAAATCAGCTTATTCAATACACACATTGACTAAATTGACCCACATCTCATACTTTAGCAAAATTACTATTTTGCCCCTAAACTTTCTCATATTTACACTTTAGTCCCAAAGGCTTGTAAAGTGATTTTTATTCAACTTTGTACTCTTTCATGCTTAGCTGAACCACTTACTCAACTAAAGCATTCATCAAATCTCACTAAATCACCCATGTATGACCAAACTTAAGATTTTCACAACTAAGTCCCTACACGCATTTTCATGGAAAATCACTTAGCAAAAGATGTTTTTACTACATCAAGCTTTCATATTCTTCCATAAAACATCAAAATACATGCATGTCATACATATGTACATTTTTGAACATCCAAAATAGCTCACCAAATAGCTATAAATAGCTTACTCATGCTACTGGGAGTTCAAAAATACCAAGAATATCAAAAACCAGGCTTAGGAGCACTTGCTAGCAAGCTTGAAAAATTGAAAGAACCCTAACAATGGCTTCTCAAATTTTCAGCAGCTATGGGAAGAAGATGATTGAATTTCTATCATCTTTTCACCTATTTTAATCACTTAATTGATAAATGACCAAAATGCCCTTTTTGATAAACTTTTAATTTTAACTCATCCATGCCCATTTTTGACTAAAAATTAGAATTTGGATAAATTCCTATTTAAGGACCTCTAATTAATAATCTAAAGCTATTTCACACATATTGTAACATCCTAAATTTGGGCCTAGAAGAATTGGGCCTAATGGGCCTTGGGAATGGGAGCGTCTAAAATTTTTGAGATATAAGTATCACTTAGAATATTATTAAGATAGTATCGAGATTAATTGAAGCCTTAGAGTTAGGGGTGACATTAGGGAAAAAATTATTTTTCTCACTTAGTGGACCCTAGTCCCAAACATGAGGCCTCATAAGCAGATTAAGAGAAGAGAGGACACAAATGGGCTTGTAGTCCAGTGGAAAGTGGCGTCATATAGGGGATATGAGGTGGCGTCATTAGCAGGCAAGGGAATCCAAGGTTCGAGTAGTGGCATGGTATTTTGTTGGGGATTTAATTTTTGCCTTCTAGATGGTTAGTAGTGGCGTTGGATGTGAACTCTGAAGGAAGTGTTCATGAGAGAAAATTAAGGAAGGGATAAAGGAGCTTATCTTAGAGAAAATTTAGGATGAGATAGAGGAGTTATCAAGGAGAAAAGTTAGAAGCTCAGAAGTGTGAAGAGTTGGTGCCGTTGTGGGAAGTGAGAAGTGTATAAATTCGGCTTAGGAGGGTAAATGAGTGCCATTTTTGGGTCTTTTAGGGGGTATTACGAATTTTCATTGTGGCTTTCGGCATTTGGGGAGTTTTGCAAATAAGTTAGTCTTTCTTTTCTTTACCGAATATCCTGTATTTACCCTCACACAAGCACATTTGATCTTTTCTTTTCTCCCCCTCATTCTATTCTTACATTTCAAGGCGAATTCTTCCATTGCCAAAAACCATCATTCCTTTTTGCGAATTCTCTCTTAGCCAAACTTTTCTATTGCCGAATTACCATCATCTTCTCTTGCCGAAATCCCCATTAGTGCCAAATCTTTGTTGTTTTTCTCTATCACAAATCAGTTGGTATCTACTCTCAGTCAAGGTTAAAAGCTAAATCTCGTTTGGTAGGCCGCAGGATCTAAGGTTGGATGCGGTAAGTATTCTGTTAACTCCCCTTAGTACGTTTTGTTGAAAGCCGAAGGGCGATCTAATTTCTCATTATCGTGGATCTTGTATTAACAAGGGTAAGGTTCAAAGATCGCTAGTGTGGTAGGATCGTTAGCAAGGATCTAGGGTACACTTGTGATTAGCAGCTAAGGAAGGGCCATTAAAACCCGTGGGCACACGGTAAGGTTACGGTAAGGTTTCGACTTTTGAGTAAATATTTTTGATTAATTATGAGTGGTTGATTGAAGGTTGGTTGGTTGTAGGATCAAGGCTAAGGATAGGATAGCACGTCGCAGTCATCAGGTGTGTACAAACACTACACACACGATATCGGCAATGCCGAAAAGCCGAAAGTGGCTAAATGGGCCCGGTGGGCCCTGAGGCTAAGTTTGATGGAATGGTTTGGTTGTTATACGAATTGAATTAGTCTTGCATGATACATGATCTGGATATGTTTTGGGCCAAATAGGTCATATGATAAGATTTGGGCCTAATGGTCCGTAAGGTTGTAATTTGGGTTTAATGGGCTTTATGGGGACGTAAGCGGATATGCTAGGGTTATGGACTTAGGCCTAATTTGAACAACTCTTCAATTTCATAAGACTTAAGTTAATTAAACATGCCTGTGGACAAGTCGATTAGTTAGAGTGTGGTAACCAACATATGCATGTCTAGGATTGGATCTAGTGAGAGCTTGGTATTTAAGCGGTCCGAGTGACCCACCTCCTCTTTTCTGAAATCCTACCTGGTACATAGTGTTTGTTCACTTTAACCGCGAGGACTTGTTTATGGGCCAAATTTTATAACTAAAACCCGAGAGGGACTAAAATACCCTTATATTGGAAAATTACTAAAATACCCTTATGTTGGAAAATTACTAAAATACCCTTATATTGTAAAATTACTAAAATACCCTTATATTGTAAAATTACTAAAATACCCTTATTTGTAAAATTACCAAGATACCCCTAATTTACCAAATTACCAAAATACCCCTGTAGGGTAAAATTACGAAAATACCCATGGGTAGTGAAATGACGAAAATACCCCTATGTGATGAATATAGGTTTGTGGATGTTACTTTTGTGTTTGATGCATTCATATGATATTCTGCTTAGGATGCATATGGGTGGGAATTATGGTACAGAGGAAGATTTGAGGATCGCATGGCCGTATGGTATGGATCCGGGATCGCATAGCCGTATGGTATGGATCCACCACAGACCTTTTAGCCACCGAGTAGCCATGCTGCACCGATAATGTTACCGAGGGCTGTGTTCCATTAATATGGGCTTCGTGCCGTAATTATGGGCTTTGTACCAATACCGAAGGCTTTGTGCTGTTATTATGGCTTTGTGCCAATCATATTTACCGTGGCTATGTGCCTAACATATATATATTGATGACTCTGTGTCAATATTTGAGGATCGCATGGCCGTATGGTATGGATCCAAGATCGCATGGCCGTATGGTATGGATCCACCGGAGGCTTTAAGCCCAATGTATGTGATTAAGCAGCTTTGCTGCAACATTCGGTAGTACCGCAACAGGGCTACCCATAGTGTGTAGCGGAGGGGTGGGTCGAGCTAGAATTCCCCACAGGAGTCATAAGGTTGGAAGGGAAATGGTGTGTTTAGCGGATGGATTTTTGGGGTGGGTTTTGCATTATCTGTTTATAAATGATACGATATGATATGATATGAGGTCATTGTGGGCTAAGGCCCAAGACCACCGATTTTGTTAGGGCTTAGGCCCAATGTGAATATTTGTATGCGATTTGATTGCCAATGGTTGTACACACTGAGTTTCGAAACTCACACCCTTGATTTTATATGTTTTAGGTAATCCTGAATAGGCGGCTCGACGAGGGAGAAGATTCGGAGATGGCCACATTACAAGTTGTTCAAATGTTTTAATTTATTCAAATGATTCTGTTTAAATACTTTGTTTTTTCATTGGATTGTAATAAGGCCATGTAACTCCTATTTGACTTTGAATTTTGGGTTTATTATTATTATTGTTTCAACTGCCCACTTAAGAAATTTTATAAAATTATTAACGTGTTAATATGGTTTTCGAAATAATCTTTTGTTTTGGGCTTTTGGGCCTTAAATGGTTAACTAGTAAATTGTTTTGAAGTGCGTCTTTAATGTGACATTCCAGATTCGGGCCTAACTTCTAGTCCGGGTTTGGGGTGTTACACATATAGCTTCTAGAAACACACATTTTGCAACTTTTGCAATTTAGTCCTTTTGGACAATTCAACCACAATTTCACAAAATTGCTTCATGAAACTTTCACACTAGCATGCATACATATTATAAGCCTCAAAAACTCATTCATAACCCTCTGATTTGTGGTCTCGAACCACTATTGCGACTAGGCCCTAAACCGGGATATTACATGGTGGAAGTGGTAAGAAGAGAAAAGCCTCCGGTCGATAGAATTCGAAAATAAGGAGCCGAGGAATTTCGAGCTAGTAAAGATGGTGATCCTGAAAGAGCAGAATTTGTACCTGTCCAGTTTATACCCGAGTCAGAATAGTGGTTTTGGGACCACAAATTTGAGTTGGAAAAATATTTTAATATTATTTTCTGTGTCTGCAGTATATAATTTAGTATGTGAGAAATTTCTATGAATTAATTTGATCGTTAGCATGCTCAATTTGAGGAAAGGATTAAATTGCATTAAATGCAAAATTTGCATGCTATTTTTTAAAGCACCTATTTGTTGTGGCTTTTAAATATGAGGGCCTCATGAGGAAATTAAACCACTTTACAAGTTAGTAGATGGATAAAGGACATTAATGCCCTTAATGTTTATATGTATATATGTTTAGTAATAAGGCTAATTTAGTAAAAAGATTAATAATATGTTAGTAAATAAAATAAATAAGCATGATAGTGGATTTTCTTCATCCATCTATCACCAAAAATACAAAAGCAAGAAAAGAGGGAAACCATCTTAGGTTTCGGCAACAATCAAGCAAAATTGAGGTATGTTTTGACTTTGGTTTTTGATGATTTTTATGTTTTTGAGATTGTTGCTTAGTCTACTATCAAACCCATGTTGTAATTTGAAGAATTGGTGATGTTTATGAGAGGTGCCATTGATGAAATAGTGAGCTTTGTGATGAGTATTGGTGTTAAATGAAAGTTATATGTTTAATGAACATGTTTTGTTCTTGAATTTTTGGTGAATTTAGCTAATTAGGGCTAAATTGAGAAAATAATATTTTGAAGGACTAATTCATGAAATAAATGAAATGTATGGATTGATATGAGCATAGTGTGTATTCGGCTAAGCATGGGTATATGATAATTTGATGTATTTTGTGATTTTGTGAAATAGGGACTAAAATGTCCAAATGTGAAAATGTGATGGCTAATTTGCAAATTGACCTAAATATGTGTATTTGGAGTAAATTGAAAGAATTAGTAAATAAAAGGGTTAAATTTGAATATGTATAGATTAAGAACCGAAGAAAACAGACTTAGATCATGGAAATCGAAAGTAATCGAGTAGTCAGTGTTTCATTTCCAATTAAATCGAACTCGAGGTAAGTCGATATACAAATAAATGTATTCGCATTGAATTATTTGAGAATATATGATATTTGAGTTACTATGATTATCCATTGAGATGAAATGTATGTGAAGTCTGAGTTTACGAATAAGTTGATGAGATTTTAAAGTCCGAGAAGTCCCGTGTGAACCTAGGAATACATAGGTGCCTGATACGTGATATCATGTAAGACCACGTCTGGGACGTTCGCATTGATTTGAGATTTCGTGTAAGACCATGTCTGGGACGTTGGCATCGATATAAGATTTACGTGTAAGACCATGTCTGGGACGTTGGCATTGATTTGAGATTTCATGTAAGACCTCGTCTGGGACGTTGGCATCGATATGAGATTTACGTGTAAGACCATGTCTGGGACATTGGCATCGTATTTGATTCGTGTAAGACCCTGTCTGGGACAATGGCATCGATATCTGAGTACATGTAAGACCTCGTTTGGGACGTTGGCATTGTACGATTATTCTGAGCACTCTGAGTATCCTATTTAGTTCTGAACAGTTCAACGGGCAAGTCTGAGAAATCAACGACTATGCGATTTATATATCTGCTCAGGTACGTTTGATATGTACACAATGTGTGTATAAGAAGGTAAGTATATTCATAAACCTACCCAGATGAGTAATGTATTTGAATATGAGATTGTAAATGTGTTACATGAATAGACAAGCTATGTTCCAACAAAATATATGGTGATATGGAAGAGTGAAAGATGAATGGCTAAGTAAATGTGCCAAAAAGAATTATGGCTATGCAATTGAGCTATTAGTTAATTCATATTGATTATATGTTTTGAATGTTTGTATGCTAAGTTTATTTGTATATGGCTTGCTAAGCTTTTGGGAAGCTTACTCTGTGTGTCTATTTACTCTGTAACAGATCGTCAAAGCTACTGAAGGCTCGGGGACCGTCGAGGATCATCATCACACTACTCAAACTTGTTTTGGTACTTTGAAAATGTGTATATAGTTAAATATGGCATGTATAGGCTAGTCTTTTGGTATATGTTTGAGATGTAAAAAGCCATGTGATGTGGCTAGGTAAATATTGATAATAAGCATGAATGAATATGGTATATGATACATGTTTTAGTATGGTTTGATGGCAAGTGATATGGTTAAGATTATGGTAAGCCTATTGGTGCAATATGAGCATATATGTATGATCAATGAAATGATTATATGCATGGTTATACATGTGAATTGGTTGTGCAAATTAGTATATATGTTGACATGAATAGAAATAAGATTGAGTGAGATGATATGTTGTTCATTTGATATGTATTTGGTTGCCAATTGTGTGTGGGAAAAAGCTTGTATGTGCTTGTGGGTATGACCCAAGTGTGGGTGGCATTTGGCCTTGCAAATGGCCTATTATGCATACACAGCCAAGGGACACGGGCATGTGTCTCTGCCGTGTGGCTCAAGGGTCACTTCGAGGTATGCATGGGCAGGTTACACGGTCGTGGCACACGGGCGTGCCTGGTGGCCGTGTGACCAAGTCAGTAGCTAGCCTAATTTCACACGGCCATGGCACACGGGCATGTCTGGTGGCCGTGTGGATAAGTCAGTATACATGCTCTATTTTGGCATGGCCAGGATACATGGGTGTGTCTAGTAGCCGTGGGAGGCACACGGCCTGACTTCACAGGCATGTGACCTTTGCAGTGTTGAGAAAGTTTTAATTTTTTGAGAATTTTCATATGTGTACGGTTTAGTCCCGGCCCTATTCTAAAGTATGATTAAGGTCTCGTTGACCTATAAAAAGGGACACTTTGATTGTGATTAATGAATTATATTAAGAAATGTCTGTAAAAGTTTCTGATCTATTCAGTAACACCTTTAACCCTAATCTGGCGATGGATACGGGATAGGAGTGTTACATTTTGTTGGTATCAGAGCTACGGTTTAGTCAATTCTCGGACTAACGTAGCATTAAGAGTCTAGCTATACATGCCATATATCTGAATTGTAATAGTGTGATGAATATTGACGTGCAAAATGTGATTTTCGTATAGTAATGGAACCCGAAAGAGCCGTAGCTGACGATGTAGAAAGCAATGCGCCTGCTCCCGCGCAAGGGACAGCGCCATCTAATTTGAGACCGGCTACGAGCGGTCAAGAGGGAGAAGCTAAACAAGCTTTCTTCCAGTTGATGAGTGAGTGGTTCACTCAGTTTGTGATAAATAATTCGACTGTTTCACAACCTCCGCCCCCGTCTAATCCCCCTCAGACATCTGCTATGCCTCCTACTACGAATCTGAATCTGTTGAGTAAGCCTTCGGTCGACAAAATTCATAAATATGGGGCTGAAGAGTTCAGGGCTACTAGTGATGATGATACTGAGAGAGCTGAGTTTTGGTTAGAAAACTATCCGAGTATTCGATGAAATGTCACTGACACCGGAAGAATGTATAAAATATGTTGTATCATTGTTACGAGACGCGTCCTATCAGTGGTGGAAGACTTTGATTTTTGTTGTTCCAAAGGAACAGGTTAATTGGGATTTCTTTCAGTCTGAATTCTGGAAGAAATATATTAGTTAGAGATTCTTTGATCTAAAATGAAAGGAATTTTTGGATTTGAAATAGGGTCACATGTCTATTACTAAATACGAACGAGAGTTTGTGAGATTAAGCCAATATGCTCGGGAATGCGTCTCGACCGAAGCGATAATGTGTAAAAGATTTGAAGATGGTCTTAATGAAGATATCCATTTGCTAGTCGGGATTTTAGAGATAAAAGAGTTTGTTGTGCTTGATGATCAAGCGTGCAAAGCTGAAGCACTCGGGAAAGATAAAAGAAAAGCTGAGTCTGAAGCTAGAGATGTGAGAAAAAGATTTCCGGGTAAAACATTTCAGTCTGCTTCGAAGAAATTTAGAGATGAACAAAGTCATTCGAGAGTTAATGTGGGACATTCTAATAGAGATCGAGCTAGATCACAGTTGAGCTCCAAAGCTCCGGCAACTTCAATAGCATGTGGTGGAAATGTTCGATCCGAGAAACCTGAATGTAAACATTGTGGTAAAAGGCATCCGGGAAGTTGTAGATTGAATGACCGGGCTTGCTTCAGATGTGGATCGTTAGATCATTTCATTCGTGATTGCCTAGAGTCTGTTGAGCAAGAGACTGCCCAGAATCCGAGATCTGATAATGCTCCAGTGAGAGGTAGACCTTCCAGAAATGTAAGAAATGTCAGTGGTAGTCAGAGAACTACGAGAGATACTGTTGTGAGATCCGAAGCCAGAGCACCTGCTAGAGCATATGCCATCCGAGCTCGTGAGGAAACTTCATCTCCAGATGTTATAACAGGTACATTTACTCTTTATGATACTTCTGTGATTGCTTTGATAGACCCTGGTTCTACTCATTTGTATATATGCATGAATTTGGTATCTAGTAAGACTTTGCCTGTAGAGTCTACCTAGTTTGTTATAAAAGGAACAAACCCCTTAGGTAAAAGTGTTCTGGTTGATAAAGTATGCAAGAAGCGTATGCATTAATGTTTGAGATATCTGCTTTTCCCGCCGACCGATGTTGTTACCTTTTGATGAGTTTGATATCATTTTGGGTATGGACTGGTTGACATTGCATGATGCTGTTGTGAATTTCAAAAGAAAGATCATTGAGTTAAAAGATCAAAATGATGAAATAGTTCGGATTGAGTCTAGTGAACTGAACGGATTGTCTGTTGTGATATTTGTATTGAAAGCTCAAAAATATGTGAAAAAGGGATATGAGGCATATTTTGCTTATGTAATTGATTCGAAAGTGTCTGAAAAGAAAGTTGAATCAGTTCCAGTTGTTTGTGAGTTTTCTGATGTATTCCCTAAAGTATTGCCGGGATTGCCTCCCATACGTGAAGTTGAAATTGGTATTGATCTATTACCTGGTACGACACCTATTTCGATAGCTCCGTATAGAATGGCACCCACAGAGTTGAAAGAATTGAAGTCATAGCTGCAAGAGTTGACTGATAGAGGGTTCGCCAGACCGAGTTTCTCACCGTGGGGTGCTCCCGTTCTATTTGTGAAAAAGAAAGACGACACGATGAGAATGTGCATTGACTATCGTCATTTGAATAAAGTGACCATAAAGAATAAATATCCATTGCCCAGAATAGATGATTTGTTTGATCAGCTAAAGGGAGCCACTGTGTTTTCAAAGATAGATTTGAGATCGGGATACTACCAGTTGGGAGTAAAAGATTCAGACATTCTAAAAACTACTTTCGGAACGAGATACGTGCATTATGAATTTTTAGTTATGCCTTTCGGACTAACGAATGCTCCTGCTATTTTTATGGATTTGATGAACAGAATTTTTAGACCGTACCTAGATCGATTTGTTGTTGTTTTCATTGATGACATTTTGATCTATTCATGGGATGAAACTGAACATGCTGAACATTTGAAAATTGTGTTACAAACTTTGAGAGAAAAGTAATTGTATGCGAAATTCAGTAAATGTGAATTCTTGTTACATGAAGTTAGTTTTCTAGGGCATATTGTATCAGCATCAGGAATATGAGTTGATTCGAGCAAGATTTCGGCTATTCTGGAATGGAAACCTCCAAAAAATTTATCAGAAGTCCGTAGCTTTCTGTGACTTGCTGGTTATTATCGTCGATTTGTAAAAAGATTCTCGATAATAGCTACTCCATTAACTAGATTGCTTCAGAAAGATGTGAGATATGAATGGTTCGATAAATGTCAGAAAAGTCTTGATTGATTGAAAAATCTATTAACTGAAGCTCCAGTTTTGGTACAGCCAGAATCAGGCAAAGAGTTTATGATTTACAGTGATGCTTTGTTGAATGGTCTGGGATGCGTACTGATGCAAGAAGGCAAAGCTATGGCTTACGCCTCGAGACAACTAAAGCCTCATGAAAAGAACTATCCGACACACGATCTTGAGCTAGCTGCGATTGTATTCGCATTAAATATTTGGCGTCACTACCTTTTCGGTGAAAAATGTCACGTGTTTTCAGATCATAAAAGTTTGAAATACCTGATGACTCAGAAAGATTTGAATCTGGGACAGAGAAGGTGGCTAGAACTATTGAAAGACTATAAGCTTGTGATTTATTATCATCCAGGTAAAGCTAATGTAGTTGTCGATGCATTGAGTCGAAAGTCACTGTGTGCATTACGTGCTATGAATGCTCAATTAGATCTGTCTGATGATAATTTTGTGTTAGCTGAATTGAAAGTGAGACCGTTGTTTTTACAACAAATATGTGATGCTCAGAAAGTGGATAATGAAATGTTAGCAAAACGGGCTCAGTGTAATTCGAATTTTGATTCTGAATTTCGAGTGGATGTTGATGATTATTTGAGGTTTCGAGATCGATTATGTGTTCTGAGAAACCCAGAATTAATTCAGTTGATTTTGAATGAAGCACATAACAGTTGCCTATCTGTTCATCCGGGTAGCACAAAGATGTATCATGATTTGAAACAACACTATTGGTGGTATGGTATGAAACGGGACATTTCTGATTTTGTGTCGAAATGTTTAGTCTGTCAGCAAGTTAAAGCTGAACATCAGGTTCCGTCTGGTTTGCTACAACCGATTCTGATTCCCAAGTGGAAATGGGATAGAGTGATGATGGACTTTGTTTCTGGTTTGCCTCTGACTCTGAGAAAGAAAGATACAATTTGGGTCGTAGTTGATCGATTGACGAAATCTGCCCATTTTATTCTGGTGAGATCTGATTACTCACTTGATAAATTAGCTGAGCTTTACATTTCTGATATTGTGAGATTGCACGAAGTGCCACTATCTATTGTGTCTGATAGAGATCCGAGGTTTACATCACGATTCTGGAAGAAATTACAAGAAGCTTTAGGCACGAAATTACTTTTCAGTACCGCTTTTCATCCGCAAACAGATGGTCAGTCTGAACGAATTATTAAGATTCTCGAGGATATGTTGAGATGTTGCATTCTTGAGTTTGATGGTACGTGGGAACAATACTTACCACTGATTGAATTTAAAATCGGTGATAAAGTGTTTCTGAAAGTGTCTCCGTGGAAGAAAGTACTCAGATTTGGCCGTAAAGGCAAGTTGAGTCCGAGATTCATCGGGCCATATGAGGTCATCAAGCGTATTGGACCTGTTGCCTACAGATTGTTATTACCATCTGAGCTAGAAAATATTCACAATGTATTTCATGTTTCGATGCTCCGTAGATACCGTTCTGATCCGTCACATGTAATTACTCCGTCTGAGATTGAAATCCGATCTGATATGACATACGAGGAAGAACCGATCCGTATCTTATCTCGTGAAGTGAAAGAGTTGAGAAACAAGAAAATTCCGTTAGTGAAAGTATTGTGGCATCGACACGGAGTGGAAGAGGCTACGTGGGAGCCTGAAGATTCAATGAGACAGCAATATTTGAATCTATTTAACGGTAAGATTTTCGGGGACAAAAATCCCTAAGGGGGGAGAATTGTAACAGTCCATTTTATACCCTAGTCAGATTAGTGGTTTCGGGACCACAAATCTGAGTTAGAAAAATATTTTAATATTATTTTCTATGTCTGCAGTATATGATTTAGTATGTGAGAAATTTCTGTGAATTAATTTGATCGTTAGCATGCTCAATTTGAGGAAAGGATTAAATTGCATTAAATGCAAAATTTGCATTCTATTTGTTAAAGCACCTATGTGTTGTGGCTTTTAAATATGAGGGCCTTATGAGGCAATTAAAACACTTTACAAGTTAGTGGATGGATAAATGACATTAATGCCCTTAATTTTTATATGTATATATGTTTAGTAATAAGGCTAGTTTAGTAAAAATATTAATAATATGTTAGTAAATAAAAGAAATAAGCATGATAGTGGACTTTCTTCATCCATCTATCACCGAACATACAAAAGCAAGAAAAGAAGGAAACCATCTTAGGTTTCGGCAACAATCAAGCAAAATTGAGGTATGTTTTGACTTTGGTTTTTGATGATTTTTATTTTCTTAAGATTGTTGCTTAGTCTACTATCAAACCCATGTTGTAATTTGAAGAATTGATGATGTTTATGAGAGGTGCCATTGATGAAATAGTGAGCTTTGTGATGAGTATTGGTGTTAAATGAAAGTTATATGTTTAATGAACATGTTTTGTTCTTGATTTTTTGGTGAATTTAGCTAATTAGGGCTAAATTGTGAAAATAATATTTTGAAGGACTAATTCATGAAATAAATGAAATGTATGGATTGATATGAGCATAGTGTGTATTCGGCTAAGCATGGGTATATGATAATTTGATGTATTTTGTGATTTTGTGAAATAGGGACTAAAATGTCCAAATGTGAAAATGTGAGGGCTAATTTGCAAATTTCCCTAAATATGTGTATTTGGATTAAATTGAATGAATTAGTAAATAAAAGGGTTAAATTTGAATATGTATAGATCAAGAACCGAAGAAAACGAACATAGATCGCGGGAAATTGAAAGTAATCGAGTAGCCGTATCTGTTTCCGTTAAATCAAACTCGAGGTAAGTCGATTTACAAATAAATGTATTTGCATTGAATTATTTGAGTATATATATGATATTTGAGTTACTATGATTATCCATTGAGATGAAATGTATGTGAAGTCTGAGTTTGCGAATAAGTTGACGAGATGTTAAAGTCTGAGAAGTCCCGTGTGAACTTAGGAATACATAGGTTTCCAATACGTGATATCATGTAAGACCACGTCTGGGACGTTGGCATTGATTTGAGATTTTGTGTAAGACCACATCTGGGACGTTGGCATTAATATGAGGCTTACGTGTAAGACCATGTCTGGGACATTGGCATCGTATTTGATTCGTGTAAGAAGACATGTCGGGACGATGGCATCAATAATCGAGTACATGTAAGACCAAATGCGGGATGTTGGCATTGTATGATTATTCTGAGCACTCTGAGTATCCTATTTTGTTCCGAACGGTTCAACGGGCAAGTCTAAGAAGTGAACGACTATGTGATTTGTATATCCGCCTGTGTATCGCTCTCGATATGTACACATTGTGTGTATAAGAAGGTAAGTATATTCATAAACTTACCTAGATGAGTAATGTATTTGAATATGAGATTGTAAATGTGTTACATGAATGGACAAGCTATGTTCCAACAAAGTATATGGTGATATGCAAGATTGAAAGATGAATGGCTAAGTAAATGTGCCAAAAAGAATTATGGCTATGCAATTGAGCTATTAGTTAATTCATATTGATTATATGTTTTGAATGATTGTATGCTAAGTTTATTTGTATATGGCTTGCTAAGCTTTTGGAAAGCTTACTCTGGTTGTGTGTTTACTCTGTAACAGATCGTCAAAGCTACTGAAGGCTCGAGGACCGTCGAGGATCGTCATCACTCTACTCAAACTTGTTTTGGTACTTTGAAAATGTGTATATAGTTAAATATGGCATGTATAGGCTAGTCTTTTGGTATATGTTTGAGATGTAAAAAGCCATGTGATGTGGCTAGGTAAATGTTGATAATAAGCATGAATGAATATGGTATATGATACATGTTTTAGTATGGTTTGATGGCAAGTGATATGGTTAAGATTATGGTAAGCCTATTGATGCAATATGAGCACATATGTATGATCAATGAAGTGATTATATGCATGGTTATACATGTGAATTGGTTGTGCAAATTAGTATATATGTTGACATGAATAGAAATAAGATTGAATGAGATGATATGTTGTTCATTTGACATGTATTTGGTTGCCGATTGTGTGTTGGAAAAAGCTTGTATGTGCTTGTGGGTATGACCCAAGTGTGGGTGGCATTTGGCCTTGCAAATGGCCTATTATGCATACACGGCCAAGGGACACGGGCATGTGCCTCTGCCGTGTGGCTCAAGGGCCACTTCGAGGTGTGCCTGGGCAGGTTACACGGTCGTGGCACACGGGCGTGCCTGGTGACCGTGTGACAAATTCAGTAGCTAGCCTAATTTCACACGGCCATGGCACACGGGCATGTCTGATGGCCGTGTGGATAAGTCAATATACATGCTCTGTTTTGTCGCGGCCAGGACACATGGGTGTGTCTAGTAGCCGTGGGAGGCACACGGCCTGACTGTACGGGCATGTGACCTCTGCAGTGTTGAAAAAGTTTTAAAATTCTGAGAATTTTCATATGTGTACGGTTTAGTCCCGAACCAATTCTAAAGTATGATTAAGGTCTCGTTGACCTATAAAAAGAGACACTTTGATTGTGATTGATGAATTGTATTAAGAAATGTCTGTAAAAGTTTTCGATCTATCTGGTACCGCCTTTAACCCTAATCCGGCGATGGATATGGGATAGGGGTGTTACAGAATTTTGGCCTTAAAATACCATCACGGTATTTGATGAATTATCTTGCCCACCTGAGGAGTGCATGAAATGTGTGGTGTCTCACTTAAGAGATTCTGCTTACCAGTGGTGGAACACCCTTGTGTCAGTTGTACCAAGGGAAAGAGTTAATTGGGAGTTTTTCCAAGAGGAATTCCGGAAGAAGCGCATTAGCCAAATATTTATTGATCAGAAAAGAAAGGAATTCATTGAACTGAAACAAGGTAGAATGACAGTAACTAAATATGAGCGTGAATTTGTAAGGCTCAGCAAGTACGCTCGAGAGTGTGTGTCCTCTGAAGCCATCATGTGTAAGAGGTTTGAGGACGGATTAAATGAAGATATCTGATTATTTATTGGTGTCCTGGAATTGAAGGAATTTGTTGTGCTAGTGGACAGGGTTTGTAAAGCCGAGGAGTTGGTTAAAGAGAAAAGAAAAGCTGAGATGGAGTCTCGTGACTCAAGAAAGAGACAAATGAACAAGTCGTTTCAATCTTCATCCAAGAAGTCAAAAGACTTCCCTACTCGATCAGCTATTTCAGTTGGGTTTTCGAATAGAAGTAAGAGTAAACAGTACTCGGGGATTAAAGCTCAGACTACTTCAGTTGCTAGTGTTGGGAACACTCGACCTAATAGACTGGAATGTCCACAGTGTGGCAGACGTCATCCCTGTGAGTGCTGAGCCCATGAGAGAGCCTATTTTATGTGTGGTTCCCAAGATCATTTTATTAGAGAATGCCCTGAGATGGTTGAAAAAGAGAAAATTTAGAGTGCCAGATCGGGAAGCACCACTAGAGGGAGACAACAGAGAAACTCAGGAAGTGGAACGAGTAGTAAGAGTACACCCAGAGAGCAAGCTACGAGATCTGAGGGTAGAGAGCCTGCGAGGACTTATGCCATTCGCGCTCGTGAAGAGGCGTCATCCCCTAATGTAATTACGGGTACATTTTCTCTCCATGATACTAATGTTGTTGCTTTAATTGATCTGAGATCTACCCATTCATACATTTGCATGAAATTAGTATCTAGTATGAGCATGCATGTAGAGTCTATAGAGTTTGTGATAGAAGTGTCCAATCCTTTCGGAAAAACTGTATTAGTTGATAAGGTATGCAAAGATTTCCCATTGATGATTAGAGGTCATTATTTTAAGGCAAATCTCATGCTATTGCCATTTGATGAATTCAATATAATTCTTGGTATGGACTGGTTAACCGCTCATGATGTGACAGTAAATTGTGGAAAGAAATACATTGAATTGAGATGTGGAAACGGGGACACTCTTCGTGTTGAATCAGATGAACAGGACAGGTCGCCTGTAGTGATCTCGCATATGTTTGCCCAGAAATATGTAAGAAAGGGATACGAAGCATATCTTGCCTTTGTGATGAATGCCAAAGAAACTGAGTTAAGAATTGAATCAGTGCCGATAGTATGTGAGTATCCAGATGTATTCCCCGAAGAGTTGCCAGGGTTGCCTCCAGTTAGAGAGGTTGAATTTGGCATTGAGTTAGCTCCTGGTACTACACCTGTATCGATTGCTCCATACAGAATAGCTCCAACCGAGCTAAAAAAATTAAAAGCACAGTTGCAAGAGTTAACGGACAAAGGCTTTGCAAGACCAAGTTATTCTCCATGGGGTGCTCTGGTATTATTTGTGAAAAAGAAAGATGGTTCCATGAGATTATGTATAGATTATCGGCAGCTTAATAAGGTTACCGTGAAGAACAATTACCCGCTACCAAAAATCGACGATTTTTTTGATCAATTGAAGGGAGCCACTGTGTTTTCCAAGATAGACTTGAGGTCCGATTATTATCAATTGAGGGTCAAAGACTCAGATGTGCCGAAAACTGCTTTTCGAACCCGCTGTGTTTATGGATTTAATGAACCATATCTTTCGGCCGTACTTGGATAAATTTGTGGTGGTTTTTATTGATGATATACTGATATATTCTCGTGATGAGAATGAGCATGTCGAGCACTTGAGGACAGTTTTACAGATTTTACGAGATAATCAGTTGTATGCCAAGTTTAGCAAAAGTGAGTTTTGGCTCAAATAGGTTGGATTCTTGGGGCACATTGTCTCGGGAGATGGAATCCAAGTCGACTGAAGTAAGATTTCAGCTATTATTGATTGGAAACCGCCGAAGAATGTATCAGAGGTTAGAATTTTTCTGGGCCTAGCTGGCTATTACAGACGATTTGTCAAGGGATTTTCTATGATAGCCACTCCGATGACGAGGCTATTACAGAAAGATGTAAAGTTAGAATGGACAGAAAAGTGCCAACAGAGTTTCGAGAAACTAAAAGCATTGTTGACTGAGGCTCCAGTTCTAGTGCAACCTGAACTGGGAAAAGAATTTGTGATTTATAGTGATGCATCCTTGAATGGATTGGGCTATGTCCTTATGCAAGAGGGCAAGGTCATAGCATAGGCCTATTGACATTTAAAGCCACATGAGAAGAATTACTCGACACATGATTTAGAGTTGGCTGCCATTGTGTTTGCATTGAAGATATGGTGACACCATTTGTATGGTGAAAGATGTCAGATATTCACCGATCATAAGAGCCTAAAGTACTTGATGACTCAAAAAGAATTGAACTTAAGGAAACGAAGATGGCTAGAGTTGATAAAGGATTATGAGTTAGTGATTGACTACCACCCTAGAAAGGCGAATGTAGGCGTCGATGCTTTGAGTAGAAAATCCCTATTTGCATTGAGAGCTATGAATACACAGGTGACTTTGTCAGATGATGGTTCCATTCTAGCTGAGTTGAAGGCTAGACCTATGTTTCTCCAAGAGATTTATGAAGCTCATAAAGATGACAGTGACTTGCAAGCCAAAAGAGTTCAGTGCGAGTCGGGTGTTGAGTCTGACTTTCAGATTCATTCTGATGGATGTTTGACATTCAGAGACAGAGTCTATGTACTAAGGAACGATGAGCTTATTGGAAAGATTTTACACGAGGCACATAACGGATGTCTATCTGTACATCCGGGCAGCACAAAAATGTATAATGATTTGAAGAAATGGTATTGATGGCCGAGTATGAAGAAAGATATTTCTGAGTTTGTATCAAGATGTTTGATTTGTCAACAAGTGAAGGCTGAACACCAAGTACCTTTGGGTTTGCTTTAGCCTATCATGGTTCCCGAGTGGAAATGGGACCGTGTTACCATAGACTTTGTGGCGGGTTTGCCGTTGACACCGAGTAAGAAAGATGTTGTATGGGTTATAGTCGATAGAATTACGAAATTAGCCCATTTCATACCGCTACGTATTGATTATTCGCTTGATAAGTTGGCAAACTTGTATGTTTCAGAGATTGTAAGACTGCATGGAGTGCCTTTGTCGATTATATCAGAAAGAGATCCGAGATTCACATCCCGATTTTGGAAAAAGTTGCAAGAAGCTTTGGGAAAAAAGCTGAGTTTTAGTACGGCTTTTCACCCACAAACTGACGGACAGTCGGAGAGATTAATACAGATACTTAAGGATATGCTCCGGTGTTGTGTTCTTGAGTTTCAGGGCAGCTGGGAAAAGTATTTACCGTTGGTAGAGTTTGCTTACAATAACAGTTATCAGTCGAGCTTGAAAATGGCGCCTTATGAGGCTTTGTATGGGCGTAAGTGCCAAACGCCTTTGTATTGGACAGAACTCAAAGAAAATTAGATTCACGGGGTCGATCTGGTTAGAGAAACCGAAGAGAAGGTAAATATAATTTGTGATTGTTTAAAAGCTACTTTGGATAGACAAAATTCCTACTCGGACCTAAAACAGAAAGAGATCGAATTTCAAGTTGGTGATAAGGTATTTTTGAAAGTGTTACCATGGAAGAAAGTTCTCAGATTTGGCTGAAAAGGCAAATTGAGTCCGCGTTTTATCGGACCAAATGAGATTGCCGAGAGGATAGGACCTGTAGCTTATCGACTGGCTTTGCCATCTGAGTTGGAAAAGATTCATGATGTGTTCCACGTGTCGATGTTACGTTATTACCGATTAGATCCTTCGCATGTGATTACACTGTCATAGGTTGAAATTTAACCCGACATGACTTATGGCGAAGAGCCGATTAAGATTTTGGCACGAGAAGTTAAACAATTAAGAAACAAAATATAGCTCTCGTAAAGGTATTATGGCAAAGACATGGGGTAGAAAAGGCTACATGGAAGCCCGCGGAGGCTATAAGAAACTAGTACCCAAACCTTTTTATTGGTAAGATTTTCGGGGACAAAAATCCCTAAGGGGGAGAATTGTAACAGCCCGATTTAGGGCCTAGTCAGAATAGTGGTTACGAGACCACAAATCTGAAGTAGAAATATGTGTTTTATGATTTTTATGAGGCTTATGATGTGGTTGCATGATTGTGTGAAAATTTCATGAGGAAATTTTATTTATTAGTGATCAATTTGTCCATTAGGGCTAAATAGCAAATATTAGAAAATATGAAATTCTAGAAGATTTAAGTATGAAATAGAATTATAAAAATTACTAGAGGTCCCTATTTAGCAATTAGACCATTAAATGTCAAGATGGACAAAAATGGACATGGTAAGGAAAAATCTCAAGAAAGGGGCCTTAAGGGCATTTTTTCATTTGGTTAATAAAAGAATTAAAAGGGAAAAAGAAGACAAAATTCATGTCCATCTTCTTTAAGCTTGGCCGAAAATCACAAGGACTCCATAGCTAGGCTTTCTTCAACTTTCAAGCTTGATTCTAAGTGTCTCTTAGCCCTGTTTTTAATGTTCTTCGTATTTTTGAGATCCTCGTAGCTTGATTTAGCTATTTCTAGCTATATTTTGAGCTAGGGTTTATGTTCAAAAATTTACCCATGTATGAAATGCATGTTTTTGGATGTTTTAAGGAAGAATATGAAAGTTTGATGTGTGATCAACATCTTTCTCTAAGTGATTTTCAAGAAAAATGCATAAAAGGACCAAATTGTAAAAGTTATAAAAATGGTCATACATGACTGAAAGAGTGGAAATTGGGGGCTATTGTAGTTAAGAAAATAATTCGGCTAGGCTTAAAATACAACGAAGTTGAACAAAAATTATTTTACGAGCCTAGGGGCAAAAGTGTAATTATGTAAAAGTTTAAGGGCAAAATCATAATTTTTCCAAAGTATGATTCATGAGTCAATTTAGTCAATGTGAGTATTAAACAAGTGAAATTTGTTGTTATAGATCAATAAACACGAAGCCCGGACTGAAATTGAGGCAAGAACAAAATGTTGGACTAAATCGAACATCTACACACATTTTGAGTATCGAGATAAGTTTGTATGAAATTAAAGTTTCATAGTGTTTTTATATTTTAAATTTCTTGATCTTATGATAATGAATATCATTTCATGAAAATTGACTAATGAAGTCTCGATGAGAAAATGATGAGAATATATTAAGTTGAAGTCCCGGTTGAAGATTCGGAATCACGAGGATACCTATGTCACGACATGAGATAAGGAAGGTCCGGTGTAAGACCATGTCAGGGACATGGCATCGGCACCGAATAAGGAAGGTCCTGTATAAGACCATGTCTGGGACATGGCATCGGCATCGAATAAGGAAGGTCCCGTGTAAGACCATGTCTGGGACATGGCCTCGGCACCAACGGAAGATCTCGTGTAAGACCATGTCTGGGACATGGCATCGACATTGAGTTAAGAGATCCCATGTAAGACCATATATGGGTTATGGCATCAGCATCAAGAGGTGATCCCATGTAAGACCATATCTGGGATATGGCATTGGCATCGTGATACATGTATGATGAGATTGAGTATCCTCCGATATTCCTATTAGTTCAACGGGCAAAGAGCTAAGTTTACGTACAGTCGACAAAGAGCTAAGTTCATGTAAAGATGACAAAGAGTTAAGCTTATGATTAAAGAGTATAAAAATGCTAAAGTTATGTGATGAAGTGATACAGGTACCAATGAGTAACTTACGAGAAATGCATGCAATATGTGCTATGTACTTTGGTAAGATTATGTATGAGTAAGTTATGTTGATGTGTTTGAGAAGTCGTGTATCTTTTGATGAGATGAGTGAATGCTATTATAAGTTTTATTTTGGGTATAGTAAAGTTGATTTATTTTGGGTAGGGCATTTATAGGAGCTTGGTCGTCTTGTGTTATGTCATATTTGAAAGCCAAAGTGTTGGCCATTAATGTTAAACACTCATTTTGCAATTGGCCATTAGGAATTGGCCGATATTGGTCAAGTTTTATATCTTAATGATGATGAGTTTTATGAAGTGAAAGTTCATGCAATTGATGGAGTAAAATGTGAAGTGTATGAATGATGATTAGTGAGTCTTCATAGTGTATTATTGTCATGTTATGTGATGCTTTTGTTAGAATATGTGTGTTTATGTTTCAGGGTGGCAAGTGGCTTGGTAAATAGCCCTCAAATTGTCCACACGGGTAGACACACGGGCGTGTGTCTAGGCCGTGTGTGACACACGGTTAGCCCCATGGGTGTGCTGATAGGCCGTGTGTCCCCTGCATCAAATTTTCGAGAATTTGATTCGCCACACGGGCCAGCACACGGGCGTGTGCCTAGGCCTTGTGCCCTTAAGAGCTTGTTGACGTCATAAACAGAATACCCAAGTTTTTCACACATGGGTGAGGACACGGGCGTGTCTAGGCCGTGTGAGGGACACGGGCCACAGGCACAGACGTGTGTCCGGCTGTGTGAAAACCCTTGTAGGTTCGGAATGAAAAATTAATTCCATACGGGCTAGGAACATGGGCGTGTGTGACCACACGGCCTGCCCACACGGGCTTGTGGCCCTATTTAGGCAAAAAATTTCTAAGTGTGCAAAACGTTTCTGGTTTAATTCCGAAACCTTCTGTATATATGTGTAGGGCCTCGTAGGCCCATAATAAGGATGTTATGAATATGAATAAGAAGCTTTAAGTTTAAATGAAATTTTATAGCCCGAGGTTGTATGTTTAAGCAAGTTAAGTCCGGTAATGCCTCGTATCCTGTCCCGGCGTCAGACACGGGTAAGGGGTGTTACGGAAATTCAATGCTTTTACGTATCAATTCTGCATAAGTTTTCTGTCAAACTGAAACTGCTTTCAAGCTGTTACAAGTTACTTTTACTTTCTCTTCAATTTCTCTGATCAAAGCATCGAATCTTTCTCTCACACAGTTCAATCCAGTACAACAAGGTTCGGTAATTGTAACCATACAATACTTCATATAATACCGTCTTCATACTCACATGATTATTCAACCAACAATAATAGTCTTTCTTAGTTGTTTTCAAACTCTAAAACACAATGACAAATAAATATTTTGAGAATTTGAATTGCGTTTCCCGATTTCAATGCAATCTCATACTCACAGATTACTGTAATTTCCTTCAGAATCACAACATGAGTTTCAGATCTCAATCCGAAACAATGATGAATGGCACCATGTGTAGACTTATCATCTTAGGAACAGATAACTATATCCTTTTCAATGATAAGGATAATCCTGATACAGATTTCATCAACACTCTATTTCTATAATCAACAAAGTCAGAAATATCACAGTTCACACTCATTCATCAATACCATATCTCGGAGTGTCGTGCATCATGTTACTCTCGTACGAAAAGACTAACTGACACTGTGAGCTACCTATAACAATGGTTATACAATCTCAGAGCTTCTCGGTATAGACACTTTATCTTGAAGCAACAAATAATCATCGATTCCACATCTGAAGTTCTGAATCAGAAATCAATTTATGCTAAACCCCTTTTTAACTTATAATTTAATAACACATTTCTAAGTTTCACATCTTTTCTAAATAACATCTATCTAGCTTTTAACTCAGCTAACAACTGTTCATCATCTGATAAGATCAATCATGTATTCATCGCTCATAAAGCACATAAGAGTTTCCCATTCGGAACATCCGAAACTATAATTGTTTTCCTCGGATAATAATTACTTATAGACTCAAAAGTTTTTCGATGATTCGAGCTAACCTTGTTGTGCCAAGTTCGGATCTTTCTCTGACATTAAACATTTTAAACTCTTATAGTCATCAAATATGTCACATAACTCTTTTAATGCAGCTTTAACTGTATAGAGTCACAAGATATCTCTGCACATTCCTGTATTAGAACACATTTCGAACCATTCAATAACGTATGGCCAAAAATCATAATTTCTTTACTTAACTCAGACTGAACCAGAACTGATGTTTCGGTTGAAAATATCTTCATGAAAAAGAAAGCTTCAACAATCGAACTAACTTTAATTTACCACAACATTTCTCAGACAGAATCGTTCTGATAGATATAATTTTGTATCAAGTCTTCAAGAATACAAATTCTTCTTCCAGACTATCCTTCAATTCATACATGTACGTTCAAAGTTTATTTCCAGTTCGTAGATAGATTCAAACACATATAACCAAATTAATTTTTTTAAATCAAATAATTCAGATCATTCTAACTACTGAATCGGTCTTTTCGAAGAAATCTTTCTTCTCATTAGAAGGATAACCCCAGGCATATAATTATACAAATTGATCTTGATCTTCTATCATTCTCACTTTTATCAATGTCGAACCTTCACAAGAACTAGAAAAGAGTTTATAATGAAGCTGTCTCATATATTAATCATCGAAACTCTGAATTATACTGAAATCACCTTAACCATATAGAAATCATTGGGCCTTACTAAGAACGATGTCTCAACCCTATAATAAATATTATCTCGGCTGTTAATGAAGCATTTGAACACAGAAAAGAATTAAATATGATTTAAATAGCAACCATTGCAGAAACACCACTTCTATAACTTTGAGGACGGTACCAATGTACTCTCACATTTCAAGCCAGAAATTATAATCATAATAGACATAGTCATCTCTGTCAAATAGAGATCTCTTGTAGATAATCACATAGAATCATAAGAAAACCGGAATAGCGAAATTTCAACATTTGGAGTTACACAAGATATCTGAAAATTACAACCCATATAGAATGATATCAATTCCGATGATATCCCAAAAAATGTCAAAAAAGAACAATGTCACACATAAATACTGGAATCCACAGTAACAGAAGCAATATAATCTTCACGTATATTCAACGGAACAATAACCAGTAAAACAGAATATTAGCTTCATACAGATTTTACCATCGACTTTTATATCCACACAATGGAATAAATTATCAGAGAAAGACATAACAATGTCAAACACAACCCAAACAGATCAACGATGCTTCCGTCTATTAATATGTTTAGCTAATGTTCTCATACGATAAGACTTTCTTTCTGAAATTAAACAGTCACATATACTTCTGAGGATAAATGTACACAGAATGCCCAGAAGGAATCATCGTAACTGTCCGACTATAACCATTGCATTCAACCATTAATAAAATTCAATCATTATTCAACTGCCTAATTCTGTCATCAGAAATTTTCACATTATCCCTTCACTAACAGAAGTAAATTCAGAAAAGCTTCCAGTTAATACTTTCTTTAGTCGGAGTTAACTTCTTCTTTAACAGTGACTTTTCACAATCTGAATAGTTTTCAGAACTTTTCAATATCTCCTTTAGTACTATCTTCATTTGCTGATTTATTCTCTTTTCTGACCACATTAGTAATCTTTCAAACACCGATCTCTGTAACTCCACACTCGTGAGCTTATTCATCCCAAAATCTTACAGATTTCATTTTAACATTTCACTGATAAGGGGGTGAGGGTGGTAAAGCCTCAAATTTAACTCTCACATACATGCACATAACATATACTATTACGAATAGCCAGTTCATTACTAATTTCACAATCTCAAAATATTTAATAATCATTGAATTATCAACAATTTTGCACTTAACACATAGTTCATATGCCAACTCATATCACTAATTCATAATCAAACCATTTCATATAGTAGTTGTAACAACCCAAACCCGGCCCAAACATTACGACCGAATTTGATTTGTTACGGAGAAAAACCCTTTTGAACACCATTTTAAAACCAATTTAAGTTTTGTTGAAAACTCCTCGTTTTTGGTTATCTTGCCGAAACTATACTTAGATTTAATTTGGAAATTTAATTGAGTCAGGTTATTATACAAATTTCGAATGTACCCGATGGCACGATAAAACATTTTCGTGTTAATTTAAGAAAACATGTGATTTTAATGCAGTTTAATAATATAGTTTAAAACAAAGTATCCCACATATAAGAAATAACAAAAGTAAAGTTTATGGAGGCCTTATTACAACCAAAATAAAAATAACCCAATAATAAAATAAAATAGCTAAGTTTAAAGTTCATTTAAATCAAGTCCACTGCATGGCCACCTCGAGTCCAACCGGCTCCTCAACCGCCATCTACGAGTCACTGAAAAATGTTAAAGGAGAAGGTGAGTCACCAAGACTCGAGATGTAACCCTTCCCCGTATGTAAACAATTTCATACACAAGACATATAATCAATCATCATGTACTAAGTCATGCACCGACCTAGCCCACCAAACGCCTTTGTCTACCCCATGTGGTACCAAACCACCGGTGACCGTAGTCACAATGTGTTACCAAAACACCTGGTGGTGCCAAACCACTGGTGACATATAGTCACGATGTGTTACCAAAACACTGGTGTCCGTAGACACAAATCGGGTGATGGGGCCAACCCATCGTGTGATACCAAATCACTGGCAGACGATCCCATATCTCAAGTGGGGCCAACCCACGGTGGTGTTAACCACAGGGACGAGTCGCTATGAGGTACCAAACCTCTGGAGGTACCAAACCTCACGGTGACATATAGTCACGAGTGTGTTACCAAAACAACGGTGCTCACAAAGACGAAACATCACTGCCCCCTCCACTCATCAATCCCACATCAACATTTATATCACATAATTTATGCTACCATATACTTAATCACATGTACAGGTTTTATCATCAGCAATAAGCAACGTGTACTAGACACACCATGCTTCCCAAAAGCATCTTAAAATATTTCATAGTCAACAAGGACTTACCTGGTTCCTTGCTTATACCATTCATGGTATTAATCCCGAATCTACACAGATCCGGTTAGCACACACACAGTTTAGCACATTTAATTAATTATAAGTGTGTATGTACACACCTGTCACCCTTGGATGCTCTAAATCCGAAAAAGAAGGGTCGTCCACCCTAGATCCACTGATCCCTATATTCGGCCAAATACCCAGGTTAGTACTATGGCCTAATCGGCCAACCAATTAATTTGAGAGGGGTTCCTTGTGAACCCGAATCCTTACCTTCACACTTTTGGATACTAATCGCAATACTTGATTCCCGAATCTGCTCGTCAATCACCATTGATTAGTAAGTAAAACTAATAGCCTTCGGCTTTTAATCGAATTGTTATAACAAAGAAATTGATCTTACCACCACTTACCGAAATCGAATGCTAGAGATCAGGGCCTGAGCCGACTGCTTTCATTCCCTGAGCACCTAGAAGAATCGTTCACTACTCGATTAGAAGCCTTATAACCATTGCCGAAATCGGCACCTCCCCTTGTAAAAGAAATCGACAGAAAAAGAAGGAAAAGGGGAGATAGATATTCGGCCATTACTTACCTTGATCCAAATCGATTAACAAAGGAGATGCAGGAAGATACTATGCTCAATATTCGGCCAACAGAGAGTTTAATAAGAGGAAAAGAAATCAGCACTTCCAAGGGAGTGTATTCGGCCAAGGGGAGAAAGAAAATAATGGGAAAGAAAGGTGCTAGAAATTTCGGCTTGAAGGGGTTTGAGAGAACAAAGAAAATAAAAGAGCACAAAAGGGAGAGGGGTTAGGGATTTTCGGCAACTAGCAAGAATGGAAAAAAACAAAACAAGGTGGTAGGGTGAGGTTTTTATAAGCATTCGCCCCCCCCTTAAGCTTGCCGTCCACCCTTGGCAACAAGGAGTTCAAACTCCTAGCCAACTCCTAGTTTTTCTCTTGGCCATTCATTTGATTTAATTCAAATAATTTGAATTAATAAATAATAATCTCCTAATAATCCATATAATAACCTCATTTATCTCCCATTATCCTTGAAATTGAACAAATAAAAATCTAATTTTAAATGCTCATATTATCTCTTATTAATAATAATAAAAGAGTTTAAAGGGAGGAAGACTCTCCCACTTGTGCCGTCCCAACATAGTGCAAAAAGAAAGGGAATTTTGTGACTCGAACCTGTGCTCTCCCTTGCTTGATGTGGCGTCACATGTTAACCCTTAAGTGGGCTTGCTTTGCCACTTATTCTAGGCTCATCTTATGTCCAAATTATCTCCATTTATTCTTTTAACCCCCACTTGTTAAGGCTCCCTACCTCAAAGCTTGAAAATAATATTTTTCCCCCTACTCGAGCTTACTAAAAATCCATAATTAAGCCTTAACATTCCATAAATAATATCACAATGATTCATAATACGAAAAATAATTAAATTCCAAATAACCCCATATTTGGGATGTTCTGATTCTACCCTCTTAAAATAAATTTCGTCCTCGAAATTCCTTGATCAAAAGAGATGGGGGTATTGCCGCATCACCTCCTCGGGCTCCCACGTAGCTTCTTCCACTCCGTGGTTCCGCCATAACACTTTCACTAAAGGCACCGCCTTCCTACGTAGAACCTTCACATCTCGGTCTACAATCCGAACCGGTTCTTCTTCAAAAGATAAATCCGAGTTCACCTCAATCTCTGCGCTCATCGGCACAACGTGCGAAGGATCCGACCGATACCCGTCTCAAAGATTGGCACATGAAATACGTCATGAATCGATTCGGGTCACGGCGGCTCTAGCCGATAAGCTACCGGTCCTACTCGCTTTACCATCAGTATATGGCCCGATGAACCTTGGGCTCGGCTTTCCTTTTCGTCCAAATCTCAACACCTTTTTCCAAGGCGACACTTTCGAGAAAGACTTTGTCTCCCACAAAGATACTCCATTTCCTTGCGTTTGAGATCGGCATAAGACTTACGCCTATCCGATGCTTCCTTGAGACGAGACCTAATCACCTTGACTTTGTCTTCGGGCCTCTGTTACCATTCTGGACCCGAACTTGTCGTTCTCCCAACTCCGTCCAACATGTAGGAGTACGGCACTTTCGTCCATATAGGGCCTCATATGGAGCCATTTGAATACTCGCCCGATAACTATTGTTATAAGCGAATTTGGTAATGGTAGGTACTCCTCCCAACTACCACTAAAATCCAAGACACAACCTCTTAACATGTCTTCTAAAATCAGTATCACCCTTCCGATTGTCCGTCGATTTGTGGATGGAAAGCCCGATCTTGAAATCTAACCGTGTACCCAAAGCTTGATGCAACACTTTCCAAAACCTTGACGTGAATCTGGGATCCCTATCCGAGATAATCGATACTGGCACACCATGCAACCTCACTATTTCACTCACATACAGCTTCGCTAGCTTCGGAGTGAGTAATCCATTCTCACCGGCATGAAGTGAGTGATTTAGTCAAGCGATCCACAATTACCCAAATCGCATCCTTCTTGTTGGGCGTAAGGGGTAGCCTACTAACGAAATCCATGGTGATCCTCTCCCATTTCCATTGAGGGATCTTTATCGGTTGAAGTAGTCCCGATGGTAAGCGATGTTCAGCCTTAACTGCTTGGCACGTCGGACACTTCCCTACGAACTCGGTTATCTCACGCTTCAACCCCGCCACGTAATCTGCTTTCTTCGCAAGTCTCCATACATTTTGCTGCCCCCAGGATGCATAGCGTATGGGCTGCTATGTGCATCATGGAGAATTTTCTGCCTTAATTCGGTATCCCTTGGCATACAAGCTCGTCCTTGAAAACAAAGCACTCCACCACTAGTCAGACTGTACCCTTCCAAACCACCATCTTGAACTTGTACCTTCTTAGCGCTCAAGCCTTCATCCACTAACTGCTTTTCCTTAATCTCCTCAATCCAAGTCGGCTTTACTTGGAGTTCCGCCAAAAGGCTCCCATCATCATATAGACTCAACCGAGCGAACATTGCTCTTAAGTCCGTCACCATCTTCCGGCTCAATGCGTCAGCTACCACATTAGCCTTACCCGGATGGTACTCGATTGAACAATCGTAATCCTTTAGTAGTTCAATCCACCGTATTTGTCTCGATTCGAGATCCTTTTGAGTCGGAAGATACCTCAAGCTTTTGTGATCCGTGTAGGCTATCGACTTTTCTCCATACAGGCAATGTCTCCATATCTTCTGAGCAAAGACGACTGCCGCTAACTCCAAGTCGCGGCGTTGGGTAGTTAACCTCATGCGGTATTAATCGACGGGATGCATAGGCTACTACCTTCCCATCTCGCATCAACACACATCCCAACCCAAAGTGTGAGACGCATCACAATAGATCGTGAATAACTTTCCCGCTTCAGGTGTACCAAAACCGAGCTTAGTCAAAATTTTCCTTAGCTTATCAAAGCTTCCTTGCTGCTCCTCCGTCCATGCAAATGGAACACCTTTCCTTAGTAACTTAGTTAACGGCGCTGCTATTAGAGAGAATCCTTCCACGAATCTCCGATAGTACCCTGCTAAACCCAGAAAACTTCGGATTTCCGCCACTGACCTAGGCGGTTTCCAATCCAACACTGCTTCAACCTTGCGAGGGTCAACTCTAATTCCTTCAGCTGATACTACATGACCTAAGAAAGCCACTTCCCTAAGCCAAAATTCGCACTTACTGAATTTGGCATATAATTGCTTTTCCCTCAGCACTTGTAAAACTATCCGCAAATGCATGTCATGTTCCTCCTCCGTCTTAGAATAGACCAATATGTCGTCTATGAACACCACGACGAATTGGTCCAAGTACTGTTGGAATACTCTATTCATCAAATCCATAAATGCCGCCGGTGCATTGGTCAACCCGAATGGCATCACCAAGAACTCGAAATGCCCATACCGAGTTCGGAATGCCGTCTTGTGAACATCAGCCGCCTTCACCCTTAATTGATGATAACTCGACCTAAGGTCAATCTTTGAGAATACCGACGCACCTTCGGTTGGTCAAACAAATCATCGATCCGAGGCAACGGTACTTGTTTTTGATCGTTAACTTGTTTAAGCGACGGTAGTCGATGCACATCCGCATAGAACCGTCCTTCTTCTTGACAAACAACACAGTGCTCCCCACGGAGATATACTTGGTCGAATAAACCCTCTATCCAAGAGCTCCACGAATTTGAGCCTTTAGCTCCACCAATTCCTTTGGTGCCATTCGGTATGGTGCTATAGACAGTGTGCCGTTCGGTAGCAATTCTATACCAAATTCGACTTCCCGATCGGAGGCGGGCACCTAAGCTCTTCCGGGAACACATCAGCAAATTCCCCAACCGTTCGGACCTTTCCAACTACTAACCCCTTAGCTTCCAAAGCACAGATTTGAACCAAATACTCCTCACAACCCTTCTTGACCATCTTTTCAGCCTTCAAGGCAGACACTACATTGGATAGGTAATTCCTCCTATCTCCTATCATAACCACTTCATCACCTTCAGCCGTCTTAAGAACCATGTGCTTAGCCGCGCAATCCAAATTCGCTTGATACTTTACCAGCCAGTCCATTCCAAGGATCAAATCGAACTCCCCAAACGGTAGTTCCATTAGATCAGCCACAAATACTACCCCTACCACGTCCACGGCGTCCACGTCCTCTAGAACTCATTCTATCTACCGCGCTTTTAATCTGATTTAAGAAAAATTTTATGCGTTAGCATTTGTTTCACTTTATTACTCGCGAAGAAATTTTATGGATAAGGTTTAATCGGAGATTCTTTCGAGCAAACAATGTTGGGATCTTCTTTCCTAGTTCACACAAAGAAGTTCATGCATCCATTCCTTAATACTTTCCATACCTATTCGCTCATCGGACATTTTTGCCCATTTCTATCCCAGGGTATTTTCGTCTTTTTCCTCTGAGGGTATTTTCAGTAATTTTCTAGAACCAAAATATTTTTCTTGATGATTTTCAAAGCAAGGTTTTTGAATGTCTGTAAAATCATTGAAATTTTTGGGCAAAACCATTGAGTTAATATTTTATGGGTCAGGGGCATTTTAGTAATTTTACCCCCCTAAGGGCATTTCTGTAATTTTTCACAAGTCAAGTTTTTCGAGAAAAACATTGTAAAAGTAATGTTCTAGGATTTGAGAAAGTTATTGCACAAGTTTTGAAAACATTAGGGTTTGTTGTTTCATTCTATTTCGAAAAACAAGGCTAATTCCCTTTTCGGGTTTTAATCATTGTGTTTAGCCTATGACCGAGCCCTCCTGGTCAGGGTGAACCAAAGCTACGCACCAGGCAGAGTTCGAGTGAAGAGGAGGTGGGTCACGCGGACCGCTTAAATACCAAGCTCTCACTGAACCTTTCTAGACATGCGCACAGAGGTTACCACACCACTGAGCCCTTTGAGTTAGGGTGAACCGAAGCTACGCACCAGGTAGGATACCTGCGAAGAGGAGGTGAGTCACGAGGACTGCTTAAATACCAGGCTCTTTAGGATCCAATCCTAGACATGCGCATGGGGTTACCACACCCTAGCTCATTGACTAAGTCATAGGTTGGTTTAGTTCCTTAAGTCTTATGCTTCGTTTGTGTTTGAGTAATCTAACCTTAGGGTCCAAGTCCTATAAGTCTATCTACGTTCCATGCTTCCTACCCTTCTACTGAATATAATTCACCAATAGGTTTAGATATACTTACCAGGCGGATTGTGCCTGGGAGACTCGGGCCATGCTGTTCAAAAACCAAAAATCATTCCATAAGGCCTACCAAAACATTTTTGGGCCTTGGGCCCTACAGTAGAGCTTTGAACTGGCTCGATACCAATTTTGTAACAACCCAAACCGGCCCAAACATTACGACCGAATTTGATTTGTTACGGAGAAAAACCCTTTTGAACACCATTTTAAAACCAATTTAAGTTTTGTTGAAAACTCCTCGCGTTTTTGGTTATCTTATAGAAACTATACTTAGATTTAATTTGGAAATTTAATTGAGTCAAAGTTATTATACAAATTTGAATGTACCCGATGGCACGATAAAACATTTTTGTGTTAATTTAAGAAAACATGTGATTTTAATGCAGTTTAATAATATAGTTTGAAACAAAGTATCCCACATATAAGAAATAACAAAAGTAAAGTTTATGGAGGCCTTATTACAACCAAAATAAAAATAACCCAATAATAAAATAAAATAGCTAAGTTTAAAGTTCATTTAAATCAAGTCCACTGCATGGCCACCTCGAGTCCAACCGGCTCCTCAACCGCCATCTACGAGTCACTGAAAAATGTTAAAGGAGAAGGTGAGTCACCAAGACTCGAAGATGTAACCCTTCCCCGTATGTAAACAATTTCATACACGACATATAATCAATCATCATGTACTAAGTCATGCACCGACCTAGCCCACCAAACGCCTTTGTCTACCCCATGTGGTACCAAACCACGGTGACCGTAGTCACAATGTGTTACCAAAACACTGGTGGTGCCAAACCACTTTGGTGACATATAGTCACGATGTGTTACCAAAACACCGGTGTCCGTAGACACAAATCGGGTGATGGGGCCAACCCATCGTGTGATACCAAATCACCGCGCGGACGATCCCATATCTCAAGTGGGGCCAACCCACGGTGGTGGTGTTAACCACGAGTGGACGAGTCGCTATGAGGTACCAAACCTCTGGAGGTACCAAACCTCTGGTGACATATAGTCACGGTGTGTTACCAAAACACGGTGCTCACGTCGACACGAAACATCACCGCCCCCTCCACTCATCAATCCCACATCAACATTTATATCACATAATTTATGCTACCATATACTTAATCACATGTACGGTTTTATCATCAGCAATAAGCAACGTGTACTAGACACACCATGCTTCCCAAAAGCATCTTAAAATATTTCATAGTCAACAAGGACTTACTGGTTCCTTGCTTATACCATTCATGGTATTAATCCCGAATCTACACAGATCCGGTTAGCACACACACACGCTTTAGCACATTTAATTAATTATAAGTGTGTATGTACACACCTGTCACCCTTGGATGCTCTAAATCCAGAAAAGAAGGGTCGTCCACCCTAGATCCACCGATCCCTATATTCGGCCAAATACCTGAGTTAGTACTATGGCCTAATCGGCCAACCAATTAATTTGAGAGGGTTCCTTGTGAACCCGAATCCTTACCTTCACACTTTTGGATACTAATCGCAATACTTGATTCCCGAATCTGCTCGTCAATCACCATTGATTAGTAAGTAAAACTAATAGCCTTCGGCTTTTAATCGAATTGTTATAACAAAGAAATTGATCTTACCACCACTTACCGAAATCGAATGCTAGAGATCAGGGCCTGAGCCGACTGCTTTCATTCCCTGAGCACCTAGAAGAATCGTTCACTACTCGATTAGAAGCCTTATAACCATTGCCGAAATCGACACCTCCCCTTGTAAAAGAAATCGACACAAAAAGAAGGAAAAGGGGAGATAGATATTCTGGCCATTACTTACCTTGATCCAAATCGATTAACAAAGGAGATGCAGGAAGATACTATGCTCAATATTCGCCAACAGAGAGTTTAATAAGAGGAAAAGAAATCAGCACTTCCAAGGGAGTGTATTCGGCCAAGGGGAGAAAGAAAATAATGGGAAAGAAAGGTGCTAGAAATTTCGGCTTGAAGGGGTTTGAGAGAACAAAGAAAATAAAAGAGCACAAAAGGGAGAGGGGTTAGGGATTTTCGGCAACTAGCAAGAATGGAAAAAAACAAAACAAGGTTGTAGGGTGAGGTTTTTATAAGCATTCGCCCCCTTAAGCTTGCAGTCCACCCTTGGCAACAAGGAGTTCAAACTCCTAGCCAACTCCTAGTTTTTCTCTTGGCCATTCATTTGATTTAATTCAAATAATTTGAATTAATAAATAATAATCTCCTAATAATCCATATAATAACCTCATTTATCTCCCATTATCCTTGAAATTGAACAAATAAAAATCTAATTTTAAATGCTCATATTATCTCTTATTAATAATAATAAAAGAGTTTAAAGGGAGGAAGACTCTCCCACTTGTGCCGTCCCAACATAGTGCAAAAAGAAAGGGGAATTTTGTGACTCGAACCCAGGCTCTCCCTTGCTTGATGTGGCGTCACATGTTAACCCTTAAGTGGGCTTGCTTTGCCACTTATTCTAGGCTCATCTTATGTCCAAATTATCTCCATTTATTCTTTTAACCCCCACTTGTTAAGGCTCCCTACCTCAAAGCTTGAAAATAATATTTTTCCCCCTACTCGAGCTTACTAAAAATCCATAATTAAGCCTTAACATTCCATAAATAATATCACAGCAGTTCATAATACGAAAAATAATTAAATTCCAAATAACCCCATATTTGGGATGTTACAGTAGTCATAGGCCACATATCACAACTCATATACTCATATCATTACAGCATTTATCAACAATAGAATATCTTGTATTCTTATTCATACCTTTATGAGTCTCAACTCATCATCAACACATTTTCACTCAAATATTTAGTATTTACTTCTGTACCATCAGAATTAGCTCGGTTGGAAAACTTATCTGTCTCATCAAAACAATATTCGTCAGAGTTGGGAGATATCACACTATCATAGGTTAAATATGGCATGTATAGCTAGACTCATATACGCTACGGTAGTCCTAGAACCGACTAAACCATAGCTCTGATACTAATAAATTTGTAACACCCCTAACCCGTATCCGTCGCCGGACTAGGGTTAAGAGGCATTACCAGACATATTGGAATATTTTACGCTCATTTCACAACATCAATTATACAACATCATTTCATAATAATTCATACTCATATAGTCCCTTTAGAAGGTCTACAAGACCATAAACATGCTTTAGAGAACATTCGTGACTAAACCGATCACATTTGTAAACTTTAGAAATCACTTAAAATTTTCAAGCATTCAGGGATTACACGTCTGTGTGAACAGGCCGTGTGCCTCACACGGCAACCAGACACACCCATGTCACATGCTGTGTGAAAACAGGGCATACATTCTGACTTGCACCACACGGCCATCAGACACACCCGTGTGTCTAGGCCGTGGAACACACTGAGTTGTTTTATTTAAACAGCAGGGGTCACACGGTTGAGTCACACGCCTGTGTGCTCAGGCCGTGTGGAACGAAATTAGGCTTGGTTTAAGCCATATTTCTCACCCTCCTCATGCACACCTAAACCACATCATTTTGTACCATTTCAATACAAAACACATACCAAAGCCAACACGATTCATTTCTCATCTCACACTTACTCCATCATATACCAAAACACATATCACATTCATCAATTCAACCTATTTCAAATATTTGTTGTATCATCAATCACACACCAAGCTCGATTCATAAATCATCTACTAACCATTCATTGATCAAATTTAAGATCATGCATTACAAGCAATTATTCAACACCTACCAAATAATTAAGTAAAACAACTTGAACCATCATCAACCATACCAAACTATGCCATTACATAAGAATACATATACACATCAAAATTAACATTGATTTCCAAGCCACATCTCATGGAAAATTGCATCAAACACATAGGCATCAATTTCCCAAATTACAAATACTCATAAAACAATCATAAAGCCTATACATGCCATATAACCAAGTCATAAAGTGTATAAATACCGAAATCATTAGCCAGATAGTGTGATGCGATCTCCACCGACTTCCAACCTGAGCAAATCTTCGAAAATCTATAAACATAGGAAAAACACACAGAGTAAGCTTTGAAAGCTTAGTAAGCTCGTATCTTAATAAACTTTACATAAAAATAATTTCATTAAAATGCCATAAGCATGATATGCTATCTCACATGCCAAAACACAACTTATCTCATGTTTATAACATGATTTCATATCAAATCATCACCATTCAATAATATACTTACTTACTTACTAACTTTAGCTTTCACAAGCTTATTCAATTCGATTCTCATATAACATTCAATTCTCACTTTCATATAGCCAAATGGGCACATTTTGGGAAATAACATATTTAATCACATATATTTCTCATATGAATCACATATCATCACTTATACCAAAATTCACCTTTCATTCATATACTATCTAACAATTTCACTTATGCCACTTTATAAATCACATCTTATTCATTTGTTCATGTTTCATTTGCACATATTGACATTCCATTTGCATATACATCACATAACTTTCTTTGCTCATATATACTTACCTTTCATTATCAAATATTGTGTACATTTCACCGTACTTGAATCAGAATGTCATTCACTTAATCACTTATTTCTCGAAATGCCTGTTGAACCATTCGAAATCAATAAGGATACTCGGATAGCTCGTAAAGCTCATACAATGCCAACGTCCCAGACGTGGTCTTACATGTAATTAAATATCGACGCCACTGTCCCAGACAGGGTCTTACACAAAATCATATACGATGCTGATGTCCCAGACATGGTCTTACACGTAATCTCTAATCGATGCCAGTGTCCCAGACACGGTCTTACACGATATCTCAAATTGTTGCCAACGTCCCAGACGTCGTCTTACACGAAATCATATATCAGAATCCTGTGTCATGACATATGTATCATATACTATTCCTAGGGTTTGTACGGGGCTTTTTGGATGTCGTCACGTTATCGAAACTTTCTCGTATTCATATATTCTACCTCTCGAACAATTTAATATCATAATAACATATATATAACTTTTTCGAAATACATACATTTGCATTACCATTTGGCATTGAATTAAATCATACAAATAATATGCATTTATAACATGATTTTGTAATGTCTATTAAAATACGAACTTACCTCGCTCGTAGTAATGACAAATTAAGTCGACTAATCAGATATTTTGACTTTCCCTCGATCTAGATCCAAATTCCGCTTTTGCCAATCTAATTAATATCAAAATTAACTTACTTATTCAACATTTCATTCAATTTTCATCAAAGAACATATAAATGGGCAATTTGAATTTTAGCCCCTAACATTTCACATTTTTGCAATTTAGTCCCTATTTTACAAAACACAAAATATTCAAAATTTCACCACACCCATGCTTGGCCGAATTTCACTAAGGTCCCTAGCAGCCCATTTCTTTCATTTATTTCACATTTCAACCTCATATTTTACACATTTCACAAATTAGTCCAAAATTGACATTTTCACTCAAAATCACTTTATTAAACATGAAAATCTATTAACACATATTTATTTTTCACCATCAAACACAAAAATCATCAAGCTTTCAACAATGGAAAAACACAAAATCATCATCGAATCCGAAAATCAAGGTATGGGGTAGCTAAAACACGAAGCAACGATTTCAAAAACATAAAAAACAAATCGAGCAAAACACATACCCGAATCAAGCTTCCAAAGGTGCCGAATATTCAAAGCTTTCAAAGCTTTATTTTCTTCTTATGTTTCGGCCAAGAAAGATGAATGCATGGCCATTTTAGTTTTTGTTTTATTTTATTTCATGTTATTTCTTAATTTACAAAACTAACCTTAATGATTTTAAATGATAAAACTTATAAAAGAAGCCCATTGCCGTCCATGCATGGTGTCGTAACCATTTTTTTGAAAACGGGGATTGACTTTGGTTTTGAAAAATAAAAATGGGAGTCGCCACCAATCTTTACTAGGTGTGATCGGATCACCTTAGTTTTAATAAAAAATTTTGGTTTATTAAAACAGTGCTTTTGGTCTACGAATTTTGAGAAAACAGGTTCGGGAGTCGGTTACGCGCGAGGAAGGATTAGCACCCTCGTCACGCCCAAAATTGGTACCAAATTGATTAATTAATGTCCTAATGTTAAAAACTTGAAAAGATTCGAAAATACGATCCTCTTTTATTTTTTAAAACTTGAACGAATCGGGATGAATGATAAGACCCTCTCATTTCGAAGAGATTAAGTATCATACCCAGTAAGTTAGGATGCGACACTTTGGGCTCCCGAAACTGAGCTTGCCTTTTCATTTTAAAACTCGACTTTAAATTTGAGGAGGATACTCCGTTGTTTGTTAAATGAGAAACCGGAACCCAGTAAGTTAGGGCTCGATTTCTCGAGATTCCAAATGCGAAATATTGCCTTCACCCTTTTTTTTAAAAACTTATCTCGGGGTATCTAGATGTCGTGTCCAGTAAGTTAGGGTGCAACATTTCGAATTTCCAAGAACAAGTATTTTATTCAAAACTTATATAGCGATTTCAAAAAGGATATTTCGTTATTTAGATTAAACGAGAAGAACCGGAACCCAGTAAGTTAGGGCTCGACCTCCTCGAATCTTTAATACGGAATATTGATTATTATAAAACTGGTGCATCGAGAAAAATTAGCGTGAAAATGTGAAAACACGATGTTATACGTGAAAAGAATAAAAAAACACACACATATATACGTATAAGTAAGGATGATATATAATATATTGAAAATATTACGTATATTAACAGTAGTAGAAATAATAATAATAATAATAATAATAATAATAATATGATAATAATACAATTGATAAACAAAATGATAAAGAAAAGGTATATATACGTATACAGATAATAAATAATTAGAATAATAATGAGGTAGTAAAATTAAAAAAAAAACAATAAAGTAAGAAATAATAACAATCGAAGTAAGAAAGATTATGTTTATAAAAAAATAAATAAAATGATAATAGTGATAATAATGCATAGTAGAAATAATAATAAGATGAAAATAATACAACATAATAAAACTTTAAATGTAATAATAAGGTTAAAATGATTAATGACATATAAAAAAAATAATGACAATAGTAATAATAGAAAATAATAATAGTAATACTTAATAATGATAGTAGTATAGTAATAATAATGAAATAATAATATTAAATAATTAATAGCAATGAAAATAAAAATATAACAGTAATAATAATAAAAATGGCAAAATAATATATAAAGAAAAGGGGCAAATTGAATTTAAAACGGAAGCTTAGGGGGCAAATTATAAAATAAATAATAGGGAGACTAAACTGAAACGCAAGTGAAATAAAGAGGATCGAATGGATAAATTTCCCAGGCCTTGCTGCACTGCGTTTCACTATGGATTAAAGTGAAACCAGCATGAAATTATTGGGCCAAATTTTAAAAAAGGGAAGACCTGATTGCTAAATCATAAAAGGGCGGAGGGACCAAATGGGTAATTAGACCCAAAAGCAAAAACACGCGGATCCTGAGGCGGGTCGAGTCCGTGCACGGGTTTGGCCAAAACGACGTCATTTTGGAGCTTGTGGACGCCGGCCAAAACGACGTCGTTTTGCTGAGTGTATATAAGTGAAAAAATAAGCCCAAAAATTCATTTCAGCTGTTTGCTTTTCTAAAAAAAAACTAATCCTTGTTTTTTTTCTCTGCAGGTCCAGGGTCGGTACGATTTTCGGTAGCCGAACCGCCGTTCTCCGTTGTGGGCTCCGTCACCAACGCTGCCGTGCACGACGGTCGAACCCCCGAAAAGGTGAGTTTTTTATCCGCCTTTTTTATGCCTTTTTTTGTACGATATAGGATATATATGTGTGCTAAAAAGGAGAGGAAAAGAAAAAGAACTTCTGAACACGATGAGGGAAATATTACCTCCTTTCGGCTTCTGTATTTGATTTTTTAATGGTTTCTTTGCGTTTAACCGAAGTGTTCTTAGGCTTAATCTTGTGTTTTTATATTGATGATGAAAAAAAGGATCTTTTACAAAGAAATCCAATCGGCTTTTATAGCCTAAAATTCTTTACAACTTGTTTGCTTTCTGTCCTTTCTCATTTATTCTTTGCAGGTGCTAGTGGTGTGGGCGGTGGAGATGTGACGAGGCGGTGGCCGGTGGCTGCAGACGGTGTCAAAATGCCAGGGTCAGAAGTCAGATGCCCTAGGTGCGGCGCACCTAGGGTTTGCTGTTTGTGTGTTTTTTTGTTTAATTTTCTGAAATGGGCTAGGGTTTAGGTTATTGTAATTGGGCTGATTAGTTTTGGGTTTTGGTTGGGTTTAATATGTTGGGTCTTCATTTGGGGGTATTGGGTTGCTGTTTAGGACTTTGGGCCCGGGCAATTTGGGCTTTCTACAGCTGCTCCTCTTTGCTCATTGTCGTGCAACGGGAATAGAGCAAAGACATAAAGAAGGACCAAATTTGCCCGGTCTTGCTGAGTCTTGATTCTTCAGTGCTCCTATTCATTAGGTTTTTAGTCCACTGCATCTTGTCGCTTTGATCCACTCTACCGCTACTTCAGCGAAATAGGACCTGTAGCTTCAATTCGCTCCTGCTGCAACTTTGGAGGGATGAGATTTGTTTATTTTAAATTGCTCCACTGCATCTTCAGGGAGATAAGGTTTGTAATCTTCAGCCTATTCCAATGCGGGTTAGGGCACTAGGACAATCTTCAACCTATTCCACTACTGGTCAGTGGCAATAGGATGGTCTTCAACCTATTCCACTACTGGTTAGTGGCAATAGGACAATCTTCAACCTATTCCACTACTGGTCAGTGGCAATAGGACAATCTTCAACCTATTCCACTACTAGTCAGTGGCAATAGGACAATCTTCAACCTATTCCACTACTGGTTAGTGGCAATAGGACAATCTTCAACCTATTCCACGACTGGTCAGTGGCAATAGGATGGTCTTCAAACTATTCCACTACTGGTCAGTGGCAATAGGACAATCTTTAACCTATTCCACTACTGGGCAGTGGCAATAGGACAATCTTCAACCTATTCCACTACTGGTCAGTGGCAATAGGATGGTGGCTTCACCAATGTTGCTACACCGTCCTCTAGGGACATATCCTGTAGACTCGGTTTTATATGCTTGTGTTTATGTCAAATGATTAGGATGCTATGATCGGAATGAATCTAATGCTCCTAACTAAATGTATTATGGACGACATTTGCATGAATGCAGAATGTCATGATAATGATTCTTTATTAAAAATGTATAAGGATCCAGATGCGATGATCGAAACGCTCCTAATGATGATGTATGAATGTAAAATGAAATGATCCCCTTTTTTAATGCTTAGGGTTGTCACTGCTCGTTGTCCATCAGAGTTTTATCACTGATGCTATTTCTCGTCTTCTTATGTAACTGATATCTTTGACAGAGAATTTTGGAAAGATAGTCATGATTTTAAACTCCTCTTTTATCGAATGTTTCTAACCCCTAGGTGTGGTGGTCCTGAACAACAGTCCTGTTTCAGGTTCCTGCGCTGTTTAGAGACTTCCAGAGTAATAGGCAAAACTCATTTTATGGAAGCATTATGGGTCCATCAACCCTTATTTCAATTGCAAATGGCTTAAAAGATTTAAATGATGGATAACAATGGAATTTATGAAGAATGGAGTTGAATTAATCAATAAAAGCAAACATTATTGGAATACAGAAGTTGGCAAAAGAAAAAGTGGGTGCCCAGGATATCATGATCTCGAGCTTCACTACCCAATCTTTCTGAAGATCATTTTGAGCTGACTAGAAGTTGGGAGATCTTCAGTGGTTTGTAAATGTCCTGAGGTGTAACATTCCTCCCTTTCCGAGAGAATAAAATTGTCACACCCCCCCATTTTGTCAGAATTTGAGCCGCCCTTTTTGGGTTTTCGACTCAAAACCCCTTTGGCCTCAAAGCGCCCTTTGCGGGTTTTCACTTTGACCTCTCTGTTTTTGTTTTTTAAAAAAGCCTTAAAGTGCCCTTTGTGGGTACTCGCCTTGGCCTCTTCTTTTTAGGCAAAATATTTCTTGACCGAGTCTGAGTTGATGGGATTAGGTAAGCTTTTACCATCCATTTCGGCCAAAATCAATGCTCCTCCAAAGAATGCTTTCTTTACCATATAAGGTCCTTCCCAATTCGGCATCCATTTTCCTCTGAAATCTTTTTGTATGGGAATGATTTTCTTCAAAACTAAATCTCATTCATGGAATTCTCTTGGGCGCACCCTTTTTTCGTATGCTCGCATCATTCTCTTTTGGTACATCTGACCATGACGGATAGCTTTCGGCCTCTTTTCTTCAATCAAATTTAACTGATCATATCGATCCTGGATCCATTCTGCTTCGTCCATCTTCAATTCAGACAAGACTCGAAGGGATAGAATTTCAACTTCGATGGGTAAAACTACTTCCATTCCGTATACCAATGAGAAAGGAGTTGCCCCGGTGGAGGTTCTGGTCGACGTTCGATAGGCGAAAAGGGCAAATGGTAGCTTCTCGTGCCAATCTTTGTAAGTCTCAGTCATTTTCCCCACTATCCTTTTGATGTTCTTATTAGCTGCCTCTACTGCACCATTCATTTTTGGACGATACGGTGACGAATTGTGGTGTCTAATCTTGAATTGACTGCAGACCTCTGTGATCATGCTGTTGTTCAAGTTTAATGCATTATTGGATATGATCCTCTCAGGCATTCCATATCAACATATGATTTCCTTTTTCAAGAACTTGCTGACTGCTGATTTCGTCACATTAGCATATGAAGCGGCCTCTACCCATTTAGTGAAGTAATCAATTACCACGAAGATGAACCGATGTCCATTGGAAGCTTTTGGCGAGATTGGTCCAATGACGTCCATGCCCCACATAGAGAAAGGCCATGGAGAGGTCATAACATGTAGAAGTGAAGGTGGTACATGAATCTTATCGCCATAAATTTGGCACTTATGACATTTCTTGGCATAATCAATGCAGTCTCCTTCCATGGTAGACCAATAATACCCGAATCTCATGATTTGCCTAGCCATTGTGAAGCCATTGGCATGTGTTCCCTGAGACACCCTCATGGACTTCTTCTAGGATTTTCTTGGCCTCAAGGCGTCCACACACCTCAGTAGTACTTGATCCTTTCTTCTTTTGTATAGGATCTCTCCATCCAAGACATAGTCACAGGCTAGTCTTCTCAACGTCCTTTTGTCATTCTCAGTTGCTTGCTCAGGGTATTCATGATTTTTCACGTATCGCAGTATATCGTGATACCACGGGTGATCATTTTACTCTTCTTCTTCGACGTTGTAGCAATGTGCCGGGGCCTCATAAATACTCATTTGGATAGGTTTCATATCCTCATTTTTGTTTACTCGGACCATGGAAGCCAAGGTGGCCAGAGCATCAGCCATCTGATTTTCGTCTCTTGGCAGATAACTGAAGGTGATACCATCGAACTCCTTGATCAATTATTGGGCCAATCTTTTGTAGTCGACTAGCTTGGGATCTCTTGTCTCCCATTCCCCTCTGAGTTGATAAATTACCAGTGCAGAATCTCCATATACCTCTAGTACCCTAATGTTGCGTTCCATAGCGGTGCGAATACCCATGATACAAGCTTCATATTCTGCCATATTATTTGTGCAATCAAAATCCAATTTACAAGTGAATGGATAATGATCTCCATTTGGGGATACGTAAGCGCCCCAATTCCATTGCCCACGGCATTTGATGCCCCCGTCGAAATTCAATTTCCAAGGGCGATCCTCAGGGTACCTTCTTCGGTGGTTGCCACGCACATTAAATCTTCGTTAGGGAAATCAAAATCCAAAGGTTCGTAATCCTCCGAGCTCTCTTGGCTAGAAAATCGCTATTACACTCCCTTCACCGCCTTTTGGTTTACATAAACTATGTCAAATTCGTAAAGTAGAATTTGCCAGCGGCCATCCTTCCATTCAACGCAATCGACTCCATCATATATTTCAGAGGGTCTAGCTTCGAGATGAGCCAAGTCGTATGATACAACATATACTGCCTCAATCTCTGAGTTGTCCAGATCAAGGCACAGCACAGTTTCTCGATTGGTGAGTACCTGGTTTCACATTCGATGAACTTTTTACTAAGGTAGTATATTGGCTTCTCTTTCTTTCTGATCGATCGTGTTGGCCAAGCACACATCCCATTGAATTATCAAAGCATGTCAAATAGAGGATTAATGGCTTGTCGGGATTAGGCGGCGTCAATACTGGGGCATTGGACAGGTATTGCTTCACTTTGTCAAAGGTCTTCTGGCATTCCTCGTCCCATGCGCCTGGATTGTGTTTCTTAAGAAGACAGAAAATGGGGTCACATCTCTCAGTTAGTTGTGAAATGAACCGGGCGATATAATTTAATCTTCCTAAGAAACCTCAAACTTCTTTTTGGGTGCGCGGTGGAGGCAATTCTTGTATAGCTTTGACTTTGTCTTAGTCAACCTCAATCCCTTTTTCACTGACTATGAATCCTTGCAGTTTCCCTGTCTGGGCTCCGAAGGTACATTTTGCTGGATTAAGCTTTAGCCAAAATTTCCTCAACCTCAAGAATAATTTCCTCAAGGCTTGCACATGCTCCTTTTCGGTTCTGGATTTCGCGATCATATTGTCGACATAAACTTCAATTTCTTTGTGCATCATGTCATGGAATAGGGTTACCATGGCTCTCTGATATGTCGCTCCCATATTTTTTAGTCCAAACGGCATCACCTTATAGCAAAACGTTCCCCACATGGTTATAAATGTTATCTTATCCATGTCTTCAGGATGCATCTTTATCTGGTTGTATCCTGAGAAGCCATCCATGAAAGAGAACAGCAAATAACCCGCCGTATTGTCCACTAAGGTGTCGATATGAGGTAACGGAAAATTGTCTTTCGGGCTAGCCTTGTTTAGATCCCTGTAGTCTACACACATTCGCACTTTCCCATCTTTCTTAGGGACGGGGACGATATTGGCTACCCATTCCGAGTATTTAACCACTCGCAAGAAACCTGCGTCAAATTGCTTCTTGACCTCTTCTTTTATTTTCAGCAGAACATCTGGCCTCATTCTTCGAAGTTTCATTGGGTCGCTTGTACTCTCTCTTTTTGGGCAACCGGTGTACCACGATATCTGTCTTTGAGCCGGGCATGTCTTGATACGACCACACGAATACATCTTTAAATTCTTAGAGTAACTCAATGAGGTCTCGCCTTGTCTTTGCCGTAATACAAACTCCGATTTTCACTTCCTTCTTTTCTTGCTCATTTCCCAGGTTCACTATTTCCACTGACTCTGCGTGAGGTAGGATCTATTTCTCTTCTTGCTCCACCATCCTTAACAGTTCAGGAGACAGGTCACAACCTTGGTCATCTTTCAAATCCTGAAAATCTTCTATGCCCATGTTTTGCTCAAAAGGACGTTCTGAGTCATTGGTAGCGTTGCTCAGATCATTGATATTTGGGGACCTGTTATAAAGGTCCGTAGAACAAAAGAATCTAAGCATATTGATTAGCATGGTATGATTATGAATGAAAGAATGAATATTTTAAAAGAATATTTAAAGAATAAAAGAATAATCATGATGATGAATGCCATAGAAAGAATAAAAGAAGATTTGCTCAAAAGGCAGCGAAGATGTATTTCATTGAAAATAACGATTTTAGACATAAGTAATGCTTCACAAAAGGGAATCTTATTGCTTCTATACTTAGAGCAACAAGTGTGTTCCGAATATTACTCTGAACAAGTTCTAAAAGCTACAGGGATTTCCTCCGCGGTCCAGTTGTTTAGAACACTGCCAAGCTCATAGGGACGGATACCATTCTGATTTTCTTCTTCAGTTTTTTCTTCGGATATAGCATTGACGTGCATGTTTCCCCATGTTTCTTCTGTGGATTGTTTATTTCGGATTCCTCGTGCTGGATGGATAATCCCTCCTGATATAAAGGTTTTGCAAATGTGGGGAATTATCATCGGTTCCCATTTAATCTCGTCCCCACTCAAACGTGCTTTTCTTCTTTCTTGTTTCTTGTCTAACTCTTTTTTCCTTTGCTTTGTGTCCGGCTTGAATCCTGAGCCGAAGAGGTCTTGTTTTCCTTTCAATCTCGGGGCCTCGATCTCTCCTTGGAGATCCCATCCAAGTCCTTTCCCAGGTACAGCTCTTTTCCCGACCGTCAGTTGTAAACCCATTTTCGTAGTTTTGGATATTTGAGGCACTGGGATCTTGTTCCCCTCGATGATAAACGTTGCGTTGACAAATTCCAAAGAGCGGAAGGAACACTCAGTCGCTTCATCACTTGCCTCTAAATATGGCGCATTGTTGAATTCTGATTGCGATGATGTCCTCTCAAAGCATTTATCGTCACGGGCGCCCTTCTATAACTAACTTCAACTTTTGGTGCAACGGCGAGGCATCGCTTGCCACTGAGTGTATCCAAGGTCTCCCCAGCAAGCAATTATAGGATGGCTTGATATCCATTACTATAAAATCCACTTCATACGTACTCGGGCCAATTAATAGAGGCACTTCGATCCTCCCCATGACTTTTCTTTCAGTTCCATCGAATGCCCTCACTACGTTGTGGCAGATCTTCATGTGAGAGCTATCAATAGGTAATTGATTCAGCATTGATAGTGGCAAGACATTGAGTGCCAATCCATTATCGACTAGTACCCCTGGTAGTATGTATCCTTTACACCGTGTGGTAATGTGGAGAGCTTTGATGGAACCCGTACCTCCCAGCGGGATCTCATCATCATTAAAGAACATGAAGTTGTCGGCACTTATATTGCTAATCAGACGATCCAGCTTATTAACGGAGATATCATTAGCAACATACGTTTCATTCAGTACTTTCATCAGTGCATTGCGATGTGTCTCCGAGCTCAACAGCAAGTCTAGCACAGATATGCGAGCTGGTTGCTTATGCAGCTGCTCTACAAAAATGTACTCACTATGTTTTAAGAATTTTAAGAACTCCTTAGCCTCTTCCTCCTTCACTGGCTCGTTTATAGGCGATTCCTGTTTGGTCGCCTTTTCCTTCTTTTGTTCGCCTATCAAAGCTTTCTCTTTTGTGAGTTCTACTCGTGTGTTTGTCGTGTCGTAGCGCTTTCCGCTGCGCGTATAGAAGCCTACCTCCTGGTTTCCCTTTGCGATCTTTGGACGAGTCCCCCTTCCCAGGAATCGTCACATTGCAGTCATAGTTCCAGGGAACCTTTTTGTTGTCTTCATATGAAAAGATCGCAGGTTTCTGAATTACGACCTTCGGCATTATCTTTTCCCCCACTTCATTGTTCCTTGGCCGCGAGATGATGACTAAAGGATAGCTAATTTTTGAGGCCTTTCTTTGCTTGATTCATCTTCCAACGCTTGTGAGATGTTTTCTCCTCCTTGGCTTTCATAGAATTCTATTTCTTTATCGTCCATCAGCCTTTGCACCAGCATTCTGAACTCAATACAGTTCTGGATCACGTGCCCCTCCATGTTATGGAACTCACAGCCATTTCTTGTTTCTTCATACTCTTCCACCGGATCTGATACAACTAATCCCCTCCTCGTCATTTCCTTCCCAACCCGTCTCATCGGGGTTTTCACTTCAGCAACATCCATTTTAACTCTTTTCCCAATACTCTCACCTATCATATTAACCCCATGATTAGGTAATGGGTGTTCCGCGCTAGGGGTATCGTTTACTTTTACAACGCCCATCTGTATGAGTTTTTCCACCAATTTCTTGAAGGCGAGACAATGCTCTATTGAATGCCCCACAATTCCTGCATGGTATTCGCACTGTGCATTCGCGTCATACCATTTAGGGTATGAGGGCTACAAGGGCTTTAAGTAATGCGGGGCAACCACATGTGCATCGAACAAGTTCTGGTACACTTCTTTGTACGTGATTGGGATCAGCGTGAATTGCATTTTCTCCGTATTTTGCTTTGCATTGGATTCTGTCTAGATGGGCTCGATGATCGGCGATTACGGTCCCGGGTCAGTTCACGATAATAGGCTTTGAATAACTTTTGTTATGGGTGCTTATGTTGTTTACATCATTCTCTCTTTTCTTCGAAATCGTCTTTCTAGCACCTTCTCCTGCCTCTATCCTGCCACATCTGATTGCATTTTCTATCATTTCTCCTGACATCACAATATCTGAGAAACTTTTAGTGGCGCCTCCCAGCATGTGATTAATGAAAGGAGCCCTCAAAGTATTGATAAAGAGCATGGTTGTCTCCTTCTCTAGGAGCTGTGGCTAAACTTGTGTTGCTATTTCTCTCCATCGCTGGGCGTATTGTCTGAAGCTCTCGCCTGAATTTTTCTCCATATTTTGGAGTGTGATTCTGTCGAGAGCTATATCCGCTACATGGCCATAGTGTTTCATGAAGGCCTGTGCCAGGTCCTTCCATGTCTTAATCTGCAGGTGATCGAAGGTGATTGTACCATTTGGCCGCAGACCCAGCCAGACTATCCTGAAAATAGTGAATCAGTAATTGGTCATTATTAACGTGTCCCGCCATCCGTCGACAAAACATCATGATGTGCACTTCGGGACAACTAGTCCCATTGTACTTTTCAAAATCTGGGGTTTTAAACTTTGGCGGAAGTATCAAGTCAGGGACCAAACTTAAGTCCTTAGCGTCTACCCCATAACGGTAGTCAGCAGTCTCCATTGCTTTGAACTTCTCCTCTAACCACTTGCAACGGTCCTCAAATTATCTCGGCAAGTCCACTTTTGCCTGGTCCATTTCTGCCACTTCGTCGAAATCAGGGACCAAAGGGTTAGCTGGACTATCCCCACGGTTAGAACCCGAGCCTGTCGAAAAGTGCGCAGGTACCGCAGTGACAGTCATCTGATACCGAGGCCTGATGGTGACAGGCGTCCTTTGGGGGTACACATCTGGTTGCGCTTGGGTGTTTGTTAGGGTAAAACCCGGAGGGTGAGGAGGTCCTTCACTAATAGCGGGGCCTTTTCTTTTTTCATGTTCTTTAGCCAGCAACTGCGTCAGCTGGCTTATCATAATATTCTGAGATTCTTGCATCCACTCTATCATGTCCTGTTGTATCTTGGCTAATCGTTCTTGCATTTGATCCTGCATGTCTTTTTGCATCTGCTCTAACTTTTCTATTCTTTGATCCATCGCTTTTGTTTTGCGTCGTGTACCGTAACGATGCTCAGTTTCCAGATTTTCCTTTTTTTCTCTCTGTATTAATTTCAACTAATGAGGCTCTCTCTATGGACTTAAATGCATATGATATGATGTAATGCAAATGCATGAATGCAAAAAGAAGGCATCGATTCAGATTCAACTTCATTTTAGAGAACTTTATTAGAAAACAAAATCTTTTACATAAAGCAAACTACAAATATGCTTTTTCCCTAAGGCCTAAAGTTTTGATTTTCCCGAGCAAAGAGATTAGCTCTTGACTACGACCTGACTGCAGCTCATATTTCATGCTCAACATATCGGCTGTCTTTGCCAAAGTTTGTAGATGATCGGCTACCTCTCGAATCGAACTATCGCCGCCCATAAGGTAATCCCGATTTCTAACTTGATCATGAGAATGGTGAAGTTCTTCTTCCCAACGCCCTTCTCTTGTTTCCAGAAGCTCAATTCGAAGTTCACAACTGTGCAATGCTGATTCTAATTATTCAATCTTACCCTTCATTTCCTCGATCTTGTTTAGACTTGATTTGGTTCAATTCTGAATTATGACTTGATGGTGATGAAGAGACCTTAAGTTCAGACCACTCTAGCTTTCAATTCCTTTTTCTCTTTTTAGCTTTCTGCCAAATTCTTCTCTAAGGCCTCATTTTGCGCTTGTATTCCTTGAAACTTCTTCTCCCAACAGTTAGCTTTGGCCTTTTCCTCTCGAATCTCCCGTCGCCACTGTTCTGGAGTCTTTCCTAATCCAACGTTTTTCATTGTCAGACGCATCTTCTTATATTCTGTCTTCAAACTATCTCGATCTTCCTTTATCTTCTACTTTTCTTTTCTTAGTTTCTCAGCCTCTGATTTCTGAACATCTGCCTCTAATTTCAGGTGCATTTTCTCTTCTTCCAGTTTTTCTATCCTCTTTCCAAGCTCTGAACTCATCCTTTCGAAATCTTGCTTTACGATCTCAAATTCTGATGGGACCACTTGCAAGTATTCTTCTCTTGATCGGGCGCCTTCTAGATTCAACTCGGGGATGTTATCATTAATCCTTCTAGTCCTCCATCCACTGTATTCTAAGGTCATCATTGGGCCTGCGGATAATCTCTTCATTCTATGAATCTGATTCCAGGAACTAGAAATCTCCTTAACCCTCTTCTTATAGCTTTCTCCTTGGTATGAAAACTCATATTGAGCCAGTCCATACGTCGTTGGTACAAACTGTCTTGAACCATACTGCCTCAGTACAAGTAAAGGGGCATACCTAATAGCTCCCCAAATTCCAGGTAAAGGGACCCAGTCTAAATTCCCACATCGATAAAGAATTTCGTGAGAAACCATTCAAGGAGCCCTCCACTCGATGTCTTCTTCTTGAAGATTCTGAAAGATCGCCATCCAGTTTTCCTCGGACACGTCTTCTCTTCTTGGTGTAGCCACTATTTCTTTCAATGGAGAGTAATTTTCAGAGAAAACCCGATAAGACACTTGCTCCACCTTCCAGAAATGACTATGGAACTAAGCCAACAAAAATTGCGCGCATCTGATGAACCTGTCTTCACCTGTTCTTCGACATGCATTCAGAGATCTGAACGTCTCGGCTAAGATCGCAGGCACAGGCGTGACCCCTTTGTCTAATCGACCGAATAGATCAGTAACTACTTCATCTACATGTCTTAGAGCTTTAGGGAAGATTACCAAACCGTAAATACACAAGGCGAAGACGTCAATCTTTTTCTTTACATCGGGATGTGTTAGGATTAGGTCCCTCAAACTCACCCAAGGTATGCATTTACCACAGCCTTTCTTCTGAACTCTAGCTGAAACCCACTGCTCGCTCATCCCTGTGATATTCATTAATTTCTTCACAAAAGTTGGGCCATTAATGGCCTTTGAGTAAGCTTTATCGACTTGAACTTTTGGACAACGCGCAAGAAGGTCGTATATTCCTCCACCGTGGGTACTAAATCTACTTTCGAAAGAGAAAGCTTGACTATAAGCGGCATTCCAAAATTGAGTCATGGCTCGAGCGGATATTTGTCTACCTTGATGTCGAGCAAGTAAGGTAGATCGCCATAAGTATGATAGAACAGCTGCTTTTCCCCATCATCCCACTAGGTCCATATTTCTTTCAACTCCTGGAGTTCGTTCTGTGTGACACTGATACTAGTGAAATCTCGTAGTTCCGACACATACCCCTCGGTTAAGCTGTCCCATTTCTCTAATTGGCTTTGCTCTGACCATATGCGGACGGCTGCATTGTCTTCTACTTTATCAAGGAATTCGTTCTCCATAACCAGCTCTCTAACTTAGAAACTGACCATGAATCGATACCTCTTAAAATATGAAGTGACATGCAGAGAAAATAAAACATAATCAGTTAGTACCACAGAATGAAATATAAAGCAAGTAAAATATATAACCACCTATCTGGGTAACTACTAAGGTTTGGCATAGTTCGACTTAGGGTGGGTTCTTATGTTCTCTACGTGTGGTTTAGTTCTAAAGTTCAGGTACCAGAACCAGCAGATTCCTTGATCCTCACCCATTATAGGCTCATACGGACCGAGTTCGATTTAGGGGAATACATTTCCCTATGGCCATGCGGAAGTGAAAACTTCACGAAGACATAGGTACAGATGTATCCCGGAAGCAGTCCACTAGCCCATGCGGAGGTGAAAACCTCACGAAGGCATAGCTTCTCGCTCCCACTTAAAGGTGTGACCACAACGGTCATGCAATGCAATGCCAAAGTATTTTATGAGACTCGACATTATTACAAATATAGTATCGAAAGTGCATTTAAAGAAACATGAATTTTCAAGTCCATTTTCCAAATTTTTAATCAAAAGGAAAAAAATTAATCGATCTATGGCCTGACTCTCGATATGTCCCCAGTGGAGTCGCCAAGCTGTCGTAACCATTTTTTTGAAAACAGGGATCGATTTGGTTTTTAAAAATAAAAATAGGAGTCGCCACCGATCTTTACTAGGTGTGATCGGATCACCTTAGTTTTAATAAAACGTTTTGGTTTATTAAAACAGTGCTTTTGGTCTACGAATTTTGAGAAAACGGGTTCGGGAGTCGGTTACGCGCGAGGAAGGATTAGCACCCTCGTCACGCCCAAAATTGGTACCAAATTGATTAATTAATGTCCTAATGTTAAAAATTTGAAAAGATTCGAAAATACGATCCTCTTTTATTTTTTAAAACTTGAACGAATCGGGATGAATGATAAGACCCTCTCATTTCGAAGAGATAAAGTATCATACCCAGTAAGTTAGGATGCGACACTTTGGGCTCCCGAAACTGAGCTTGCCTTTTGATTTTAAAACTCGGCTTTAAATTTGAGGAGGATACTCCGTTGTTTGTTAAATGAGAAACCGGAACCCAGTAAGTTAGGGCTCGATTTCTCGAGATTCCAAATGCAGAATATTGCCTTCACCCTTTTTTTTAAAAAAACTTATCTCGGGGTATCTAGATGTCGTGTCCAGTAAGTTAGGGCGCAACATTTCAAATTTCTGAGAACAAGTATTTTATTCAAAACTTATATAACGATTTCAAAAAGGATATTCCATTATTTAGATTAAACGAGAAGAACCGGAACCCAGTAAGTTAGGGCTCGACCTCCTTGAATCTTTAATACGGAATATTGATTATTATAAAACTGGTGCATCGAGAAAAATTAGCGTGAAAATGTGAAAACACGATGTTATACGTGAAAAGAAAAAAACACACACACATATATACGTATAAGTAAGGATGATATATAATATATTGAAAATATTACGTATATTAACAGTAGTAGAAATAACGATAAAATAATAATAATAATAATAATAATAATAATAATAATAATAATAATATGATAATAATACAATTGATAAACAAAATGATAAAGAAAAGGTATATATACGTATACAGATAATAAATAATTAGAATAATAATGAGGTAGTAAAATAAAAAAAACAATAAAGTAAGAAATAATAATAATCGAAGTAAGAAAGATTATGTTTATAAAAAATAAATAAAATGATAATACTGATAATAATGCATAGTAGAAATAATAATAAGATGAAAATAATACAACATAATAAAACTTTAAATGTAATAATAAGGTTAAAATGATTAATGACATATAAAAAAAAATAATAATGACAATAGTAATAATAGAAAATAATAATAGTAATACTTAATAATGATAGTAGTATAGTAATAATAATGAAATAATAATATTAAATAATTAATAGCAATGAAAATAAAAATATAACAGTAATAATAATAAAAATGGCAAAATAATATATAAAGAAAAGGGGCAAATTGAATTTAAAACGGAAGCTTAGGGGGAAAATTATAAAATAAATAATAGGGAGACTAAACTGAAACGTACGTGAAATAAAGAGGATCGAATGGATAAATTTCCCAGGCCTTGCTGCGCTGCGTTTCACTATGGACTAAAGTGAAACCAGCATGAAATTATTGGGCCAAATTTTAAAAAAGGGAAGACCTGATTGCTGAATCATAAAAGGGCGGAGGGACCAAATGGTAATTAGACCCAAAAGCAAAAACACGCGGATCCTGAGGCGGGTCGGGTCCGTGCACGGGTTTGGCCAAAACGATGTCATTTTGGAGCTTGTGGACGCCAGCCAAAACGACATCGTTTTGCTGAGTGTATATAAGTGAAAAAATAAGCCCAAAAATTCATTTCAGCTGTTTGCTTTTCTAAAAAAAAACTAATCCTTTTTTTCTCTGCGCAGTCCGAAGTCGGTCGCGATTTTTGGCGACCCGGACCGCGTTCTCCGTTGTGGGCTCGATCGCTTGGCGCAGCGCACTACAATGGTCGGACCATCGAAAAGGTGAGTTTTTTATCCGCTTTTTTATGCCTTTTTTTTGTATGATATAGGATATATATGTGCGCTAAAAAGGAGAGGAAAAGAAAAAGAACTTTTGAAAACGATGAGGGAAATATTACCTCTTTTCGACTTCTGTATTTAATTTTTTTATGGTTTCTTTGCGTTTAACCGAAGTGTTCTTAGGCTTAATCTTGTGTTTTTATATTGATGATGAAAAAAAGGATCTTTTACAAATAAATCCAATCGGCTTTTATAGCCTAAAATTCTTTACAACTTGTTTGTTTTTTGTCCTTTCTCATTTATTCTTTGCAGGTGCTAATGGTGTGGGCGGTAGAGATGTGACGAGGCGGTGGCCGGTGGCTGCAGACGGCGTCAAAATGCCAGGGGTCAGAAGTCAGATGCCCTAGGTGCGGCACACCTAGGGTTTGCTGTTTGTGTGTTTTTTTGTTTAATTTTCTGAAATGGGCTAGGGTTTAGGTTATTGTAATTGGGCTGATTAGTTTTGGGTTTTGGTTGGGTTTAATCGGTTGGGTCTTCATTTGGGGGTATTGGGTTGCTATTTAGGACTTTGGGCCCGGGCAATTTGGGCTTTCTACACATGGTTGAAAGGGTGAAATTACATCTTAAGGACTCCACATTATAAAAACAATAGCAATGTAGCACTTTAACAAATAGCAAGTCACTTTTGCATTTTACGCGATTAAGTCCTTTTATCAATTTAAACAACCAATCGATAAAATTATTTCACGAAACTTTCACACACATCAATTCATATGCTGTAAACACATAAAACAATATATATAAAAATAATTTTACGACCTCAGATTTGTGGTTCCGAAACCACTATTCCGACTAGGGTTTAAACCGGGCTGTTACAGATGCTATTAAGGTAAACACTGCTTCAATTTATTTTACTAATGTTGCTCTCTTGTGGTGGCGTTGTAGGTCCACGGATTAGAAACAAAGAGGGAATGCAATTAGGACTTAGGAAGAGTTCCATAGAGAGTTGAAGATGCAGTTTTACCCACAGTATGCTTAGAAGGAGGCTCGGGCTAAGTTGCGTTGTCTTACGTAACAATGCAATGTTCGAGAGTATGTTCGGGCATTTAGTGAGTTGATGCTTTAAAAATTCTGACTTAAGTGAGAAAGAAGCATTCTATTGGTTAAAAGATAGGTTAAAATCATAGGCAAAGCATGAGTTGCGTAGGCAAGGAATCATCAAACTTACTATAGCCATGGTGAAGGCAGAGTTCTTTGTCGAACTTGGTCCAACAAAAGACAAGTTCGAGTCGTCTAAGCCCAATGGAAAGGGAAATGGTGAGGGAAACCATGAGAAAGATGAAGAGGAACATAACAATGATGAAAACAGTACCGATAACACCAGTGGCAATGAGAAACCACGAGATGCAAAGCGGAGATCCAACAACCCAAGGGACAAGGTGAAGAGGATAAAATGCTTCCTTTGTCAAGGACCACACATGACGTGAAATTGTCCAAAGAAGTTGATGCTATCAGTTATCAAAAAGAATGATGATGTAACACCCTGATTTAGGGGCTATGCAATTTGAGTATAATTCAGGTGTTGGAAGATTTTTGGGGTGTTTTTGGATGTGTTTTAAAGTTTTAAGAATGCTCGGATGAAAGGGGAAGGCTTTGGAAAATTTTGGATTTTTAGGGCAAAAAGGGGAAATAGGGCAGGAAGGCCTTAAAATAATTTTATGGAGTTTAAGACGCAAGAAAGGAGTTGGCAAAGTGGCATGGAGGCGCTGCTTGGAGCTTTGGAAGGGGACGCCGAAGGGGTCAAAGGTTCGAGCTGTAAAGGCAGCACTTTTGTTTTTATTTTGCGCTAATTAGGGGACTGGGCCAGGTACACCTTAAAAATAAATGGCCAGGTTGGTGGACATGAAAGTCCAACTGGCGAAGTGGCTCTCATGCGCCACTTAGGCGCTGAAGGAGAGCAAAGGCGCTGGTTCGAGTGGGGGCAACAGCATTTTGGCGTTTTATTTTTCATATGCGGTTATGGGCTGAGATAAGAAGGGTTTAAAGATAAATGTTGGGGCCTTATGTCATGAAATACAATGTGGCCGAGTGGCACAGGGCTTTGGAGGAGAGGTGTGCAGCGGTGGTTCCGAGTTGAACCAAGAGAGTAGCGTTTTGGAGTTTAATTTTATTCTATTCTTTTTGGTGACAAATTTGAAGGTGGGATGGCACATGGAGCTTCATTGGATAAGGATTAAACCAAGGTTGTTTAATCATTTTCTTTTATTTCGGCTGGTGGATAGCTTTGTTAGTTTATTATTTTAGATAAATATAGGATTATTTTAGTTGGTTTTAAATTAGAAGATGAATTGTTGTTATTTTTTTTAATAGATAAGGTTAGATGGGTGTTGTTTAGTTTTGAATTAATTTGGTGAGTAGGTTGGTTTTATTTATTTTATTTTTGTTAAACATAGGATTATTTTATTTAGTTTCTGATTAGTGATAATGGTTATATTTTTTTATTTTTTTTTGATTTGATAAAGTGATAAAATATGGATAGATAGTGGGGAGTTGGCTAATTCAAAATTAATTTGAATTAGTGGCACTGGAGCTTTTGAAGTGGCAATAAATTGGGAGTCTTCTAGGGAGGGGTGCCGAATGTGCTATTTAATGGGCAGCTTCCTTCTTGAATTTCTTTTGACCCTTTAGCCGAATGTTTAATCTCTTCTAGACCTTCATTTTCTTTTTCTTCTCATACTCTATTCTCACCAAAACCGTCCCTCCTTCTCACTGTTTAATTGGCCAGAAACTTGTGGTCGCTTAGCCAGAATATTCCATTTGTTTCTCTCCACTTCATTCAAGCCGAAATCACCCCTAAAAGCTTACCTTGGCCGAACATTCCAACTCCATTTAGGAGTCATTACCGAAACATTTAGCCTCTCATTCTCTCTGCTTTGTTTACAAGTCCCTGAAGCCGAATCTTATTCCTTGTGGTAGCCGATTATTGGTTGGGCAAAGGTTGGAGCGTTGGGTTTTTCTTTAGTCGTTGTGAAAGGTAAGGTCGTATGATATTAAAACTATCTCTTGTAGTATTCGGACAAGGGACCTTTTACATGGATTGTGGTTGATAGCCGATACTAATAGTCTTGTAATGAGATTTTCGGCAATTCCATTGGTGTTTGGGATTCAAGTAAAGGGGTAAGTGGTTTGATATTCGGCCTTAGGCCATTGGGTTGTGTTTTGGTGTTGGTGAATGGTGACTATGGTTTATAAGGCAATCGATGAAGCAAGGAAGCCTTTGGGATTTCAATTTATTTCGGTAAGGATGATTAGTAAGTGACTTAGGTTCGTTAATAGTAGATTATGATTTTGTTGATTAATCGTGTGGTTCTGATTAAGTATCGTCGATGGATGCGAGTGCCAGTCAAGAAGGGAAAGGGAAGGTCACCGTCCCAAAGTTTAAGAAAAGAGCTGTCTCGGCGGTTCGTGATTGGCCACCGGGGTGTGGGCCAGCAGCAGGAGAGAGCTATAGACAGATAGCGGTAGTCTCGCTAAGCGATAGTGTCGGGATCGAGGGTTTAGAGCTTGAGTTATAAGGTGTGTGGTTAGACCATTGTTTCCGGATTTGTATGATATCATTTGTGTTATATGTTTACTAATGAATGCGATTGCCATATGTGTAATGGATGGATACCTAAAGGGGTATGATGACGACTGTGTTAGTAGCAAATTGGCTAATATTTGATAATTGATTTTAAATATGTGAGCGTGCCTATATTTGTGAATATCATGCACATGCATCATCCTAACATCATATTATGTTACATGTGCATGGGTGGGTTATAAAAGAAGGACGGTGGTGTACTTGAGCACGTGGTTGATGTCGACTTTGTGCTACATCGTGGATTGGCGCCGATCGAGGTCGCGTTGTGGATCTTTGCGATTTAGTTCGCGTGGTTACCTTGATTGATATGGGCTTTATGCCATATCGTGGCTTGATGGATTGCTGTGTGCTCCATCGTGGTTTGATGTTAGCTATACGCTACATCGTGGATGGTATTGGTTGCCTTTGTGGAGTTAAAAGGAGAGGGTGATTTAATAATCCCCTGGTGTGTGGTAGGCTGGATAAGGGGGTGTGTAGCGGATGGACCTTAGGATTGGGTTGGGTATCATGATTGCATGGTTTCGTTATGAATTGATATGGAAATGGGCCAAGCCCAATATGACTTGTGGATTTGTATGTTTTGAGAACATACGTGGAAATGGGCCAAGCCCAGTAATCAGTGGATTGATGAGAAAAGGGCCTAGCCCAGTATTTGATATGATTTGATTGTGGGCCAAGCCCAGATTGTGGAAATGTTTAAATGATTATATTTACATGCTGCATTTTATAATTGGGTTGATTTGTGGCTAACATGTGGGTGGATATCAGTGGTTTAATTACACACTGAGTCTGTATGACTCACCCAATTATTTATCCAACCTCGCGAGGTGACTTGTTGATCGGACCAGGGTCGGAGAGGTCGCAAGGTGGCCCATGCGAGAACGCGTTTTAAATATTTTCTTTATGCATTTTAGTTTGAAGTACTTGGATTAATTATTTTGTAATAAGGGCCACTTTTGATTAAAGTACTCTATTTATAGTTGATAAAGGTTTCATAGTATTTAGTAATATTTTTACAAAGGATTTATATTATAATAAATTATAATAAAGTTTTAATTCAAACCAAGCTTATATTATTTAATAATTTTTAATGGACTTACTTCAGAAAGTTGACAAAATTTTCAAGTTTTACTCTAAAGACAAAGATTTTTAACCAGTCATTCGCGTTGACATAACCAGATCCGGGACGAGACTTGTGGGCGGGTTTGGGGATGTTCTGATTTGGTATCGAGCCAGTTCAAAACTTCGGCTTTGAGGGTTTTGGGCCCAAAAACATTTTCAAAATGGGCTTTTAAAAATATGGGCTTTTAAGAAATTTTTTGAGTTTTTCGGCATGGCACTTTGTACCTCCAACCCGAAGTCCACGGTAAGTACTTGGACTTTTGAAGTGATTTGTTATATGTGAATTGTTATGGGCTTATTTGGGCTCGTAGATTAGAATATTAGGGTTATTGAACCCTAGGATTAGTTTACTCAAACATTGAACACATAAGACTTAAGGACCATTAAAGCGAACACCGTGATTAAGTCGCCCGAGTTAAGGTGTGGCAACCATTGTGCGCATGTCTAGGAGTGGATCCGAAAGAGCACGGTACTTAGCATCCTCGTGACTCACCTCCTCTTATTTGGAATCCTACCAGTGCGTAGCTACGGTTCACCTTAACCAAGAGGACTTGTTCATAGGCTAAACCAATTATTAAAACCCGAAAGGGACTAGTGCCGCTTTATAAAATTCCTAGTTTTAAAACCCTTAGTTTTAAAATTTCCAAAATTTACCCCTTGGGTTTGTAAACTCTAAATCTAATTTTGAAAGATGTTTCCTCGATTTACAAAATTACCAAAAATACCCACTGTAGGAAAATGATGAAAATACCCACAGGGTAGAAAGCAGGCGAGAAATGTCCGAATAGTGAATGTGTGTGGTGGATACCACTGAGTGTGCCTTTATGGAAGGAATGGTTCTAGTCAGAGTCAGCCAAGGATGTGATATCGGGTAAGCTCCTTTGCTTTGGTACATGCTTTAATTGCTTTGCTTGCTTGTGAGTTAGCCCTTTTCTGTGTTGCTAAGAGAGGTGTTTTGAATTTTGAGTGGGAACTTAGAGGCTATGTTTGGGAAGTATGATAGTCTTAGTAAGATCGAGTGCTGACATAAGCGTAAGGTGGTAAGATAGGTTGTATGGACGTTTGTTAGTAAAGTAATTTCGAGGACGAAATTATTTTTAAGGAGGGTAGAATTGTAACACCCGATTTAGGGGCTATGCAATTTGAGTATTATTCAGTGTTGGAAGATTTTTGGGGTGTTTTTGGATGTGTTTTAGAGTTTTAAGAATGCTCGGATGAAAGGGAAGGCTTTGGAAAATTTTGGATTTTTAGGGCAAAAAGGGGAAATAGAGGCGGGAAGGCCTTAAAATAATTTTATGGAGTTTAAGACGCAAGAAAGGAGTTGGCAAAGTGGCATGGGTATTTGCTTGGAGCTTTGGAAGGGGCCAGAAGGGGTCAAAGGTTCGAGTGTAAAGGCGACACTTTTGTTTTTATTTTGCGCTAATTAGGGAGTGGGCAGTACACCTTTAAAATAAATGGCTGGTTGGTGGACATGAAAGTCCAAGCTGGCGAAGTGGCTCTCATGCGCCACTTAGGCGTGAAGGAGAGCAAGGGCGCTGGTTCGAGTGGGGGCAACGACATTTTGGCGTTTTATTTTTCATATGCGGTTATAAATTTGAGATAAGAAGGGTTTAAAGATAAATGTTGGGGCCTTATGTCATGAAATACAATGTGGTCGAGTGGCACAGGGCTTTGGAGGAGAGGTGTGCGGCGGTGGTTCGAGTTCGAACCAAGAGAGTTGCGTTTTGGAGTTTAATTTTATTCTATTCTTTTTGGCAAAGCAAATTTGAAGGTGGGATGGCACATGGAGCTTCATTGGATAAGGATTAAACCAAGGTTGTTTAATCATTTTCTTTTATTTCTAATTTGGTGGATAGCTTTGTTAGTTTATTATTTTAGATAAATATAGGATTATTTTAGTTGGTTTTAAATTAGAAGATGAATTGTTGTTATTTTTTTTAATAGATAAGGTTAGATGGGTGTTGTTTAGTTTTGAATTCGGCTGGTGAGTAGGTTGGTTTTATTTATTTTATTTTTGTTAAACATAGGATTATTTTATTTAGTTTACAATTAGTGATAATGGTTATATTTTTTTTTTTTTTTGATTTGATAAAGTGATAAAATATGGATAGATAGTGGGGGAGTTGGCTAATTCAAAATTAATTTGAATTAGTGGCCTGGAGCTTTTGAAGTGGCAGTCGAAATTGGGAGTCTTCTAGGGGAGGGGGTGCCGAATGTGCTATTTAATGGGCAGCTTCCTTCTTGAATTTCTTTTGACCCTTTAGCCGAATGTTTAATCTCTTCTAGACCTTCATTTTCTTTTTCTTCTCATACTCTATTCTCACCAAAACCGTCCCTCCTTCTCACCTGTTTAATTGGCCGAAACTTCAGGGTCGCTTAGCCGAATATTCCATTTGTTTCTCTCCACTTCATTCAAGCCGAAATCACCCCTAAAAGCTTACCTTGGCTGAACATTCCAACTCCATTTAGGAGTCATTACCGAAACATTTAGCCTCTCATTCTCTCTGCTTTGTTTACAAGTCCACGGCCGAATCTTATTCCTTGTGGTAGCCGATTATTTGTTGGGCAAAGGTTGGAGCGTTGGGTTTTTCTTTAGTCGTTGTGAAAGGTAAGGTCGTATGATATTAAAACTATCTCTTGTAGTATTCGGACAAGGGACCTTTTTACATGGATTGTGGTTGATAGCCGATACTAATAGTCTTGTAACAGGATTTTCGGCAATTCCATTGGTGTTTGGGATTCAAGTAAAGGGGTAAGTGGTTTGATATTCGGCCTTAGGCCATTGGTTGTGTTTTGGTGTTGACCGAATGGTGACTATGGTTTATAAGGCAATCGACTGAAGCAAGGAAGCCTTCGGGATTTCAATTTATTTCGGTAAGGATGATTAGTAAGTGACTTAGGTTCGTTAATAGTAGATTATGATTTTGTTGATTAATCGTGTGGTTCTGATTAAGTATCGTCGATGGATGCAAGTGCCAGTCAAGAGGGGAAAGGGAAGGTCACCGTCCCGAAGTTTAAGAAAAGAGCTGTCTCGGCGGTTCGTGATTGGCCACCGGGGTGTGGGCCAGCAGCAGGAGAGAGCTATAGACAGATAGCGGTAGTCTCGCTAAGCGATAGTGTCGGGATCGAGGGTTTAGAGCTTCAGGTTATAAGGTGTGTGGTTAGACCATTATTTCCGGGATTTGTATGATATCTGTTGTGTTATATGTTTACTAATGAATGCAGTGCCATATGTGTAATGGATACCCTAAAGGGGTATGATGACGACCAGGTTAGTAGTAAATTGGCTAATATTTGATAATTGATTTTAAATATGTGAGCGTGCCTATATTTGTGAATATCATGCACATGCATCATCCTAACATCATATTATGTTACATGTGCATGGGTGGGTTATAAAAGAAGGACAGGGTGTACTTCGAGTACGTGGTTGATGTCAGCTTTGTGCTACATCGTGGATTGGCGCTGACTGAGGTCGCGTTGTGGATCTTTGCGATTTAGTTCGCGTGGTTACCTTGATTGATATGGGCTTTATGCCATATCGTGGCTTGATGGATTGCTGTGTGCTCTATCGTGGTTTGATGTTAGCTATACGCTACATCGTGGATGGCATTGGTTGCCTTTGTGGAGTTAAAAGGAGAGGGTGATTTAATAATCCACGGTGTGTAGTAAATTTGGATAAGGGGTGTGTAGCGGATGGACCTTAGGATTGGGTTGGGTATCATGATTGCATGGTTTCGTTATGAATTGATATGGAAATGGGCCAAGCCCAATATGACTTGTGGATTTGTATGTTTTGAGAACATACGTGGAAATGGGCCAAGCCCGATGTCGATGGATTGATGAGAAAAGGCCTAGCCCAAGATTTGATATGATTTGATTGTGGGCCAAGCCTCCATTGTGGAAATGTTTAAATGATTATATTTACATGCTGCATTTTATAATTGGGTTGATTTGTGGCTAACATGTGGGTGGATATCAGTGGTTTAATTACACACTGAGTCTGTATGACTCACCCAATTATTTATCCAACCTCCCAGGTGACTTGTTGATCGGACCGGGTCGGAGAGGCTGCAAGGTGGCCCATGTAGAAGGAGACGTTTTAAATATTTTCTTTATGCATTTTAGTTTGAAGTACTTGGATTAATTATTTTATAATAAGGGCCACTTTTGATTAAAGTACTCTATTTATAGTTGATAAAGGTTTCATAGTATTTAGTAATATTTTTACAAAGGATTTATATTATAATAAATTATAATAAAGTTTTAATTCAAACCAAGCTTATATTATTTAATAATTTTTAATGGACTTACTTCCCGAAAGTTGACAAAATTTTCAAGTTTTACTCTAAAGACAAAGATTTTTAACCGTCATTCCGCAGTGACATAACCAGATCCGGACGAGACTTGTGGGCCGGGTTTGGGGATGTTACAGATGAGCCGGAGGAAGTGAAGCCTGGTGATCATGTCCAAACTAACTATGACAACGAATAAGGCAACCGCACCTATCGTTCGGTAGTATAGCTATGGCAAGATCGGAAATATCGTATCCTCAAGGACCAAGAGTACTAGTAGTTACTATCTTTTTATTATCTAGCCTAAGTATTAAGGGAATCGATGTTTAATTAACTAATTACTAAATTAAGGATGCTAAGACATAGAGAGTGAATTGGGAAAAATACTTTTGGGAAAACTAGTTGATTAAGACAATACCCGAGGAAGAATCCACCTAGACTTCACTTGTTATTTAACTCTGAACCAGACGATTTATTCACTTGACTTGATCCGTAGGATTCCCTAATTTATATTAATACCTCTTTCGAGGCTACTAACGTCTAACCCTAGGTTGATTAATTGAAATCTCTTTCTAATTAAAACCCGTAGTGTTGCATTAACTCGATCTATGGACTCCCATATTAGGTTTGACCCTAATTCGGTAGATTTTCGTCATCCTATCTCTAGGGTTGCGATCAACTCCGCTTAACTATGCTAGATCTACTCTTAAATAGGGACTTTTGCTCCACTGCCTAAGCACGTCAATACTTGAATCAATATCCTGAAATATTAAAACAAGAATTAAGAACACATAATTAAGAAAAAATCAAGTATTTATCATATAGTTCAGAAAACAATAACAAGATCCGTCTTAGGTTTCATCCCCCTCAGGTATTTGAGGGTTTTAGTTCATGTTAAATAAATAATACATCTCAGAAGAAAGTAAATAAAAAAACATAAGAAAAACCCTAAAACCCCCTGAAGGAAATTGAAGGGAATATCTTCCGTCTTGCGTGTGATTCTCGCTTCTGAGATGGATCAACTGGCTTTCTTGGAGTAATTCCCTGTGTTCAGCCCTCTCTGGCTTCACCTCCCCCTTTTAGGTCATACTTAAGGCGTTTATATAGACTTCGAAATGTCTTTCTTCACCCTTAAGTATCCTTTTCCGAGTAGAATTACAACGGGTCACGGCAGAGACACACCCGTGGAGCACGCCTGTGTGAATCGAGCCCAGGCCGTGTTCGGGCCTGCTAAGGTGGCACGGCCGTGTGATTTGAGCCCAGGCCGTGTTGATTTCTCACTTTGGCCTATTTTCTCTGTTTTTTGGCCCGTTTCTCTTTCTTTTCATCCTCCGATGCTCTCCTAAGTATAAAACACGAAATTAAAGGATTAGGAGCATCAAATCCCACAATTCAAGGGATTAATCATCCAAAAGTATGCTAAATGTGGGATTAAAATATGTATATATTACGTTTTATCAAATACCCCCACACTTAAGCATTTGCTTGTCCTCAGGAAAAATCCTCAACTCACAATTAAAATCGAATTTCCTCAATTCATAACCTTCATCAATAATGTTTCATCATAATTCATAGGTAATTCATACACTGATAATTTATCCAGAACGTTCCTAAAGATTCAAACAATCAAAGTCATAGTTTTTATAGTACGAAAAATAGGTGTTTCCCTTTACCTAAATAATCACCTTTTAATTCAAAATCAACAAGAATTGACATCCTCACTAAGGGTTCACTCAAATCACTCAAGGTGTTTAAGGTTCAAAAATAAGCACTCGAGAGTTAAACATGAAAAGTTAATCCCATAGGCTTGCATGAAAATCAAATCTCCACCACTGTAAAATGATATGATACACAAATCAAAAGGTCTTTAAAAGGGCTTGGGTTAAATGTGTGGATAAAGGCTGAATTAGAGGGTTAGTATCGAGATTGAATTGATAATTTACTTAACTAGAAAACTAACTAAAATTTAAATAATTACATCAATTAAGAATTCATTACTAATAATATGAGTCTCTTCTCAAAATGTACAATTAACTGCTAAAGCTCTAATAACAAAGAAGTAATAATGAATAGATTCCCAGAATTTATTTTTTTTAAGAACAAATCACATACAATAATAATAATATAGAATTTAATAACTGAAATAAAGAAAATAGTTAAGTAACCGATCAAATCAAATCTCGATATAGGGGTAGTCAAGAGAAATGGTGATCACAAATACAAAGTGGGTTTTGGGTTAATATTAATGGGTGAGTCAAGAAATGGTTTGTTAGGATTCAAAGGGGTTCACTAAGGGTTAATTAAATGGGTAGGTTTTTTTAGTGGAATAAGTGTATTAAAACCTAGGTGCCTTTATCATCTCTGTATATCAAATAAAAAATGTGGTCTTGACATGTATAATCGAAGCAAGTTCTAGAACAACAAATCAATGTTGACACACTCATAATCAATAAAGTGAGCAAGAAAAGAATGTATGCTCTAAAAGGCTCAAGATCTTACAAAAATTATGGGCTTTTGATGCCAACCTCATAGATTTCAACTTCAAGGTAATCATTAGATTCAGGTAGACAACCTATCAACTTTTTAATTCTGAAAATAAACTCATCATGCTTGATTCTCTAGTCTCCTAAAGTTTAAATCATCACTGCACAATTAACTATGACTTAATCCAAAACATATCAATGAAAATCATAAATCAAAGGAAATTTCATTCTAACAGTAATATGAGAACATTTACTTAAGAACAAGATATAATTCAGGGATTTGAGAATAATGCTAAAAGTTAGGAACTTTTCACGATAAAATTCACCTCCCACACTTAAGATGTATATTGCCCTCAATGTACAAAGATAGATAATGATTAGTAAGGAAGTAATAAGAGAAGGAGAGAGGTGAAACTTCCTAAATTATGGATGAAATCCTTGGGGGACGATCAATGATGAACAAGATGACTAGGTATAGGTGATGTGTTCATTCCTTGAGTGGCACATTGAACCTTTTTACACTGCGAAGTCATAAGTTAAATTTTAGGGAGTACTAGTTAATAAATGTTGTTATAGATACTCAGAGTTAGACAGCCAGCGATAAAGGAAATTCAACTATACTAATGAAAGTTTTAAAACAAGAAAGGTAAAAAGTTTAATTATAAAAGAAAATAAACTAAAATAAAAATGAAAATGAAAATGAAAATAAAAATAAAAATAACAATAACAATAAAAAAAAATAAAAGGACTCAAAGGTCCTCGTCATCTGCTGGGTCGCGAGGTGGGGGCGGCGAAGAAATGTGAAGGTGCTGACATATCTGGTGGAGGGTGGCGTCGATGTGATCGAAACGCTGAAAGCATTACTGCTCGAATCGTGTTAGGCGCTCAGATATGTCTGAACTTGAAGCAGCCGCATGAATTGGTCAGCGAGGGGGGTGTGGTGCCGAAGGTGGCTCCTCGTGCTGTGGAGGGACATCATCAGTAATGTCCTCTGGGTCACCGGTAGCTCGTGATAGCCTATACTGGGGAGGATCGAACCCACGGCGATGCTCAATCATCCTCATGTGGAGCATCATCCGGATGCCCTGTGGGGGCATCTGTCCTATCAGTGTGAGTGAGAAGGACTGAGCGGCGGTGTTAAGGAGTCCAAAATACCGAGCAAGACGTGTGATGTAGGGACCCATGGAGATGACCCCTCTCCTATGTTGCTCCGTCTGATGTTGAATGGCACGAGCTATGAAGTAGGCTAAGTCAAAGACGTACCTGTTCGCCATGCACCATAGGACGTAGGCGTCGTGAGTATTGACGATGCCGGTGCTCTCTCGCCTACCTGTCAATGTATGAGCTAAGATGGCGTGTAAGTACTTCAGGGATGGGGCGAGAGCTGTCGCCTTGGAGCGACTGGGGTCATAGGTGGCCGAGACGGGGGCTATGTTATTCTAACATCTAGAAAGGGAGTTATGGATGTGGCGATAGAGGTTCTCGAGATCATTGTCTGCCATGAATTCGTCGGTGTAGAGCCCCAAGGCGACCCCCAACTGTGGGACACTCAGTTCACGTACAATGCCTCCGAGACAAAATTGGACTGTGCCTGGGTCATCGTGGTTCGTCATCACCGTCTGGAGGTGGAATGTGGAGCAGAGCTCCAAAGTGAGCTCTAGATATGTGGGCTCGATGATCTCGAAGAATTGCCCCCATAGGTCGGTAGTCAGGAGGGCCCAGACGTCGTCGGCTAGTTGGACCTGCTCCAAAGCGGTCCAATCAATGCACCTCCCTACGCCGAGGGGTCGCGCGCGAAGTATCTAAAAAAGGTCCTTCTGTGATCCCGGAGGAAACCGTAGGAATGGATGGCACACTTCGGCGGAAGCGCTTGATGAAGTTGCACTGGTACCTTTTCATTTTTTGGATACGGGAACGACGATCTCTTTCCCTCGTGGTGGACTCATTACGTACCTAAATATAAAGGGTATTCAATGATTCAAGTATTATTGCCAGCCAAGAATGCAATTCCTAATAGTTCTAAATAGTTTCTTAAGTAAATCATCAAGGAATGCTAAAACAATGAAGAAATATCAGAATAGAATTAAACTAAGTAAAGCAAATACTAAGAAAATCATAAAAATCTAAATCATGAAATAAGAACAATGAAACAAATAATAAAATGAAATAAAATAATGAAATATTAAAGAAATAAGCAAACGATAGTGGAGAAGGGTGAACCGATGGAGTTGGGGGAAGTGGTGGCACGGATATGGCGATGGCGCACGGTCGTGGCGGTGTTGCATGGGCGTGGTCAGCGGGACATGAATTACACGGGCGTGGACTTGTGTGGAGAAGAAGAGAGGGGAAAAAGAAAAAAGGGAATGAGGAAAAAGAGAGAGGAAGAAGCTTGGGTGGGTGTTAACAGTGATGGTCGGACTGAGTAGGGGAGAGGGAGAAACGGCTAGGGTTTTGAGGTTAAGGAATTGGGGAGAAGATGAATAGTGGGTTGGTTTAAATAGGAAATAGGGAACACGGTTAGGGGCCACGCCCGTGTTTCCTTTATTTAGCCCGTGTGTTGCGAGAATTTTGAGTTTAAGTGCGTCTGAGTTGTGTTCCACACCCGTGTTACCTGGGCGTGTTGGATCACACGGCCGTATCACACGGTTGTGTACTATCTTGTTCGCTTCTCCCACACCCGTGTGACCGTTAGGACGCTCGTGTTGATTTAGTCAGTGTCGACCATGCCCTATAGGCACGGGCGTGTCTCACGCCCGTGTGGTTCTTTCAGTTTCAACCACGGCTTCTGGGCATAGGCATGTCTCACGCCCGTGTCGTTTACTCAGTATCGACCACGGCTGCATCGCACGATCGTGGCCCCTTTAATTACAGCCCGTGTCATTTACTCAATTTCGGCCACGGCCGTGGTGTTTTATCGTAGCCCGTGTTGGGAAAAAAATTTTCTTCCTTGGCCCACACGGTCTCCTCCACGCATTTGTCTCTCCCCGTTGTGTTTCGCACGGCCACGGCCACACCCGTGTTCTAAGCTGTATGGGAAAGAAATCCTGCGCTTATGAAATTAGTTAGTTCTTAGTTAGATGCTAAAATAAAAAATATGAATGTTAATAAGGTTAGTGCTCGGGTTGCCTCCCGAGAAGCACTCGTTTAAATTCTTAAGCTAGACTTACCCTGTTTTCATTTCTATATGAAGGTTCACGAAGCTGAAGCTCCTCTCTCATATCCCTAAAATCTTCACCAATATAACTTTTCAGTCGCTGACTGTTTACCTTGAAAGTGCCATAAGTCGGATGAGTTACCTCGATTGTACCGTAGGGGAAAATAGTTTTGATTACGAATGTACCTGACCATCTTGATTTCAGCTTTCCAGGGAATAATTTGAGTCTTGAATTATAAAGTAACACGAGATCTCCAACTTTGAATTGTTTAGGTCGCTTTAGACGAGCATCAAGGCGTCGCTTTGTTGCTTCTTTGTATAATTGTGAGCTCTCATAGGCGTTTGCTCGCCACTCATCAAGCTCATTCAACTGCATCAATCTTTTCTCGCCTGCAAGTTTAAGATCATAGTTTAAGAATTTTATAGCCCAAAATTCTTTATGTTCGAGTTCAAATGGTAAATGACAGCTCTTTCTGTAAACAATTTTGTATGGGGATGTTCCTATGGGAGTTTTAAAGGCGGTTCTATAGGCCCAAAAAACATCATCTACTTTTGATGCCCAGTCTTTCATGTTTGATTCTACAGTTCTCTCTAAGATACGTTTAAGTTCTCTATTGGATACTTCGACTTGTCCACTGGTTTAAGGGTGATAAGGGGTAGCTGTTCTGTGGTGTACTCCATATTTCTTTAAGATTTTCTCGAATTGGGCGTTACAAAAATGAGTACCCCTATCACTAATAATTGCTCTAGGTGTTCCAAATCGAGAGAAAAGTTTCTTAAGAAATCGTACTACCACTCTTGCATCATTGGTGGGTAAATCTTGAGCTTCCACCCATTTTGACATGTAATCAACCGCTACGAGGATGTATTTATTCCCAAATGAGCTAGGGAATGGACCCATAAAATCGATACCCCATACATCAAATATTTCACATGATAGCATATATGTTTGAGGCATTTCATCATGTTTAGAGATATTACCTGTTCTCTGACATTTATCACTTGAATTAACATACTTGTTAGCGTCCTTGAACAGAGTGGGCCAATAAAAACCTGATTCGAGTGTTTTATGTGCTATTTTTGTCCCACTGTAATGTCCTCCTGTTGGTCCTGAATGGCAATGTTCTAGGATTTTGCTTGCTTCTTCCCTCGTGACACATCTCCGAATTACTTGATCTGAACATATACGAAAAAGAAAAGGGTCCTCTCAAAAATAGTTTTTCACATCAGTAAAGAATCGCTTCTTTTCTTTGATGTGTCAACCCACAGTAAGACGTTAGCAGCTAAATAATTTACGATATCTACAAACCAAGGTACCTCGGTGTCGGATATAGCCAAGAGTTGTTCTTCAGGAAATGAGTCATTAATCTCACTCTCATCAAGTTCTTTAAGATGTGGATTTTCAAGTCTAGAAAGATGGTCAGCTACCAGGTTTTTAGCTCTTTTCTTATCTTGAATTTCCAAATCAAATTCCTGTAAAAGTAGAATCCATCTTATGAGTCTAGGTTTTGCATCAGATTTTGTAACACCCCAAACCCGGCCCAAACGCTACGACCAGATCTGGTATGCTACGGGGTTTATTGTTAAAAACTTTACTTAAATTGATTTTAGAAAATCTCAGTTTCTTTACTTAGGCATTTGGTAAAAATAAGATATTTGTTGGAAACCTTTGTTTTTACATTGAACATGTTTGGAAAACCCATTTTATTACTTTTTGAGACTTAAGTCCTTGAACATAAATTTTAAACTGTAAACATCAGCAAATAAAATAAAGAAAATGATAACCTAAGCCCTGGGCCTTATTACATAATTAATCCCAAAAATTATAACTTAAATAAAAAAAATAGTCTGTGAAATTAAATAACTTGATGGCCCCTCGAGTCCGTCTCGGCTCCCATGTCCACGATCTACTGCTCATCTGAAAGAGTAGGAAAAATAAAAGGGTGAGTCACCAAGACTCAGTGTATAAATCCCGAAACACACAACGACCTGAGGCCCAAAAACACATTATGAGCCCTGGCCCATACATAAAGGCAACAATCATATTTACATGATAAATAATAAATGATGAATAGCCCAACCCAACCTAGAATTCCATCCGCTACACACCACCCTTACCTGCCAATCACACCATTGGGGATTTCTACAATCAACCCACACCGCTACACACCATCGATGGCAGTCATGCTGCAGATAGCTGCTCATCGTCAGATCATGGCAATAGCCACTACAACAGATCATGGCATTAGCCACTACAACAGATCATGGTAAAAGCCACTACAACAGATCATGGCATTAGCCACTACAACAGATCATGGCAAAAGCCACTACAACAGAACACTTCCCCTTTCATCAATCACCCTAACCCCATGCAATCACAGAAACCGGCATACATGTTCATCATACCAAATCGACAGAAACATTCACTTTAGAATGACAGAGATCACTAACCTGGTGATTTGTCTTTACCCTCCTCGGGTTTTCAACAGCCATGTCGGTATTTTGGCATTTAGCAGAATATAACAGATTTATAAACATATACTAACAAGCAATCCAAATGGTGTGAGAATGTTACACACCTGATTAATACGTAGGACTACCCTCTATGTTAATACCTTTGCTAATCGAATCTACTGCCCTTTGCCTACAACTTTGCTCAAAAGTCGGAAGAACGGGAAGATAAGGCCTCTCCTATATTCGGCCAAGGGTTAGTGTTTTACCCAAATTATATGCTTAAATTAACAGATCTCCTTACCTAAAATGATTAGATCCTGGAAGTAGGATGATTCGAGTGCTACCGATTTAGAAACCTATGCGACTAGATCTTCTTCAAATCCCGGAATGCCGCCCATGAAAGAAAATACGAGATTAGTCAACCATCTAGCCATTCGGCTATGGTCTCCAAAAGCCAAAAAAGATTAAAAGAATAACATAATCGACACTTACCACTTCAGAAGATTTCGGCTACCCCATTGCAGGAAGATTCGGCAATCACAGAAGAAGATCGAAGCGTAGTAGATTAGAGATCTAGGAATTTCGACTTTTAAGAAAATCCCGAAAAAGATGAACAAAAAGGCTGATACGTTTTCGGCTTTTAGAAGAACTGAGTGAGGAGTTTCAATTTTGGCTTAGGAAAAGAAAACAAAAGAGCCTTAGAGATTTCGGCTAGGAAGTAATTTCAACAGAAGAAGAAAAAGAATAGAAAAGTTTCAGCAATAGAGAAAACTGGGAGAGAGAGAGCTTTAGAGAAAAGAAGAAGAAAGGGAAAAACTGACAGAATTCAGCTTTGCCTAACTCTATCTAGCCGTCCCCCCCTTTACACACACAGTTCCATATTCGGCCACCTCTATCCTCCTAGATAGCTCCTCATCCTTTCCCTTATCCTTATCAGAACACCTATCAAAAGAGACTTAATTAGCTCCAACTCCTCCCTCCTTTATCAGCACAATGTCCACATATTTTAAACATTAAAAATCCCTAAATTTTAGCCTTGTTGTCGTCCCCCCTCTAGCTCTCCTTGGGCTGCCAAAATTAGCCCCATTTCTTGGGCTCTAAGCGGCCACACTGAGGCCCCCTTCTTTTGCCTATTGGCGCCACTTATAGCTCCCTCCTACTGCGCCTCTTGTTCTTGGGCCACAAGCCCATTATGCCTATTTCACTCTCAATACTTCATTTCAACCCCATAGTCCCTAAACAAAATATTTAGCCAAGACCTCGGCCCATTCCCGAGCCCAATTTGCACCTCTAATACTTAAATTAACACATTAAACATATCCACCCATTAAACGCATAGGCCCAAAAATTTAGGATGTTACAGTTCTACCCCTCTTAAAGAAATTTCATCCTCGAAATTTCCAACTAACTATCAATCATACTACCCAAGTCTCACCACTATGTTTCCGCTGCGAACTCTAATTCTAAAGCCAAAAGAAACACTTAGGATAATATGATAGAGTACGTATCGGTATTCACATCTAGAGCGTCCTCGTCCCCTTGCACTCATTCTTCCGATTGACATTTATCTGGTTAGAAATTTTATGAATTAATAGTTTTCTTCCACTGATTAACCATGAACAGTCTTATGAACAGTAGTTTAAGAGTAGTTCTTTCGAATTTGAAATCACATCCACAAGTTTCAGTCTCAAGTTTGTCTCCTAGTTCTAGGAACCACATACATCAACCATCAACATTCAGACGACATCCATGAACCCACATTCAACACATAGGGTATTTTAGTCATTTCACTACCCAGGGGTATTTTCGTAATTTTATCCTACAGGGGTATTTTCGTAATTTTTCGAAATAGGGTTCCTTGGTGATTTCGTGAAAGAAGGGTATTTTGGTAATTTTGCAATCTGAGGGTATTTCGGTAATTTTTTTCTTTTTTTAAAAAACTAGGGACATCTCAGTAATTTTGTAAAAATCAGGTGGCTGGTCCCTTTCGGGTTTTAGTTATAGATTTTGGCCCGTCAACAAATAATCGTGGCTAGGGTGAACAGTCACTACGTACCAGGTAGGATTCCAGCGAAGAGGAGGTGAGTCACTAGGACTGCTTAAGTACCAGGCTCTTCTGGATCCAATCCTAGACATGCGCATGCCTATTGCCACACCCTAGTCTTGCGACTTGTCTACAGGTTTGTTCGGTTGGATTAAGTCTTATGCAATTGAGAGTTGTTTAACTAGGCCTAAGGTCCATCAAGCTCTAATTAAAATAATCTACGTCCCTTCAAGCCCATCAAGCCCACGTACATATATAACATACAGCGAGTTCAGAATACTTACCTGGCGGACTTGGGCCGGAGACGCAGGTGCCATGCCGGGAAAACCATCCTGTATTATGTATGAACATGCATGTTTTCAAAAACCCAACTTTAGAAAACGTTTTGAGCCCAAAACCCCAAAGCCGAGTTTTGAACTTGCCTCTGATACCAATTTGTAACACCCCAAACCCGGCCCAAACACCATGACCAGATCTGGCATGTCACTTAGGGAGATTTTAAAAGATGTCGCAATTTCAGAAAATATTTTTCTTGAGTTTAACACTTTATTCGAGAAAACTAAATGGTTGGATGATTTGTAAAAGATATACATTTTATATTTATGCCTTAGTGGATTAAAAACCAAAATTTGATACATGCCTTAACTTAATTAAGACGTAAAATGTAAATGTCTAATAATAATAAAAGCCCAAAACAAACGAAAATATGAAGCTAGTGGCCCATGGCCTTATTACAATGAAATTTAAACCCACTAATTAAAAATATTAAAAATAAATAAACTAGTAAAGTCTTTTCCTGAATCAAAATAATCCCTCGCATGCCACCTTGCGCTCTTCTCCAACCCGGTCCGATGCACTAGGTGCTACCTGAAAGATGTTAAATAATAGGGTGAGTCGCGAGACTCAGTGTGCAACCCTCGTGCACCATCAGATTGGGCCTTAGCCCCACAGAACAGATAACAGAGTATAGTATATCAAGAAATATGCAAAGCCCAACCCAATCCTAGGTTTCCATCCGCTACACACCACCCTTACCTGCCAATCACACCATTGGGGATTTCTACAATCAACCCACACCGCTACACACCATCGATGGCAGTCATGCTGCAGATAGCTGCTCATTGTCAAATCATGGCAATAGCCACTACAACAGATCATGGCATTAGCCACTACAACAGATCATGGCAAAAGCCACTACAACAGATCATTGCAGTAGCCACTACAACAGATCATGGCAAAAGCCACTACAACAGAACACTTCCCCTTTCATCAATCACCCCAACCCCATGGAATCACAGAAACCGGCATACATGTTCATCATACCAAATCGACAGAAACATTCACTTTAGAATGACAGAGATCACTAACCTGGTGATTCACCTTTACCCTCCTCGGGTTTTCAACAGCCATGCCGGTATTTTGGCATTTAGCAGAATATAATAGATTTATAAACATATACTAACAAGCAATCCAAATGGTGTGAGAATGTTACACACCTGATTAATACGTAGGACTACCCTCTATGTCGATACCTTCGCTAATCGGATCTACTGCCCTTTGTCTACAACTTTGCTCAAAAGCCGGAAGAACGCGAAGATAAGGCCTCTCCTATATTCGGCCAAGGGTTAGTGTTTTACCCGAATTATATGCTTAAATTAGAAGATCTCCTTACCTAAAACGATTAGATCCCGAAAGTAGGATGATTCGAGTGCTGCCGATTTAGAAACATATGCGACTAGATCTTCTTCAAATCTCGAAATACCGCCCATAAAAGAAAATACGAGATTAGTCAACCATCTAGCCATTCGGCTATGGTCTCCAAAAGCCAGAAAAGATTGAAAGAATAACATAATCGACACTTACCACTTCAGAAGATTTCGGCTACCCCCTTGCAGGAAGATTCGGTAATCACAGAAGAAGATCGAAGCGTAGTAGATTCGAGATCTAGGAATTTTGGCTTTTAAGAAAATCTCAAAAAAGATAAACAAAAAGGCTGATGCATTTTCGGCTTTTAAAAGAACTGAGTGAAGAGTTTCGGTTTTGGCTTAGGAAAAGAAAACAAAAGAGCCTTGGAGATTTCGGCTAGAAAGTAATTTCGACAGAAGAAGAAAAAGAATAGAAAAGTTTCGGCAATAGAGAAAACTGAGAGAGAGAGAGCTTCAGAGAAAAGAAGAAAGGGGAAAACTGACAGAATTTGGCTTTTCCTAACTCTATCTAGCCGTCCCCCCCTTTACACACACAGTCTCATATTCGGCCACCTCTATCCTCCTAGATTGCTCCTCATCCTTTCCCTTATCCTTATCAGAACACCTATCAAAAGAGACTTAATTAGCTCCAACTCCTCCCTCCTTTATCAGCACAATGTCCACATATTTTAAACATTAAAAATCCCTAAATTTTAGCCTTGTTGCCGTCCCCCCTCTAGCTCTCCTTGGGCTGCCGAAATTAGCCCCATTTCTTGGGCTCCAAGCGACGACACTGAGGCTTCCTTGTTTTGCCTATTAGCGCCACTTATAGCTCCCTCCTACTGCGCCTCTTGTTCCTGGGCCACAAGCCCATTATGCCTATTTCACTCTCAATACTTCATTTAAACCCCATAGTCCCTAAACAAAATATTTAGCCAAGACCTCAGCCCATTCTCGAGCCCAATTTGCACCTCTAATACTTAAATTAACACATTAAACGTATCCACCCATTAAACGTATAGGCCCAAAAATTCAGGATGTTACAGATTTAGTTAAAAGATAACGAAGGGCTGAATGGTCAGTGAAAATGATGACTTTCGATAATATTAAATATTGTCTAAATTTATCAAATGCAAAAACTACAGCTAGAAATTCTATTTCTGTAGTGGTGTAATTCTCTTGTGCGGCCGTCAGTGTCTTGCTAGCGTAATAGATCGATTGAAAATGCTTGTCTCTTCGCTGACCTAAAACTGCACCTACTGCAAAATCACTCGCATCACACATTAGTTCAAAGGGTAAATTCCAATCAGGTGCAATAATAATTGGGGCATTTGTTAATTTAGTTTTTAGAGTATTAAATGCACTAAACATTCCTGATCAAATTGAAAGGTACATCTTTTTCTAGAAATTTTGTCAAAGGCTTAGCTATTTTAGAAAAATCCTTAATAAATCTTCTATAGAAACCGGCATGACCTAAAAAACTTCTAATAGCCTTGACTGAACTGGGAGGAGGTAATTTTTCTATGGTTTCAATTTTTGCTTTATCGACCTCAATCCCTTTACTAGAAATTTTATGACCTAACACAATCCCTTCTCGAACCATGAAGTGACACTTTTCCCAATTAAGTACAAGGTTCTTTTCCTCACATCTCATTAAAACTCGTTTTAAATTTTTATGGAAAAGGTGGAACGAATTACCGAATACCGAAAAGTCGTCCATAAATACCTGCATGATATCTTCCACAAGTTCGTCAAAGATGGCTAGCATGCATCGCTAAAAAGTAGCAGGAGCATTACATAATCCAAAAGGCATCCTTCGATAAGCAAACGTACCGATGGACATGTGAATGTTGTCTTTTCTTGATCCTCAGGAGTTATGGGGATTTGGAAGTCGCCAGAGAGTCCGTCTAGGAAGCAGTAGTACATATGCCCAGATAATCTTTCTAGCATCTGATCAATGAAGGGTAAAGGAAAGTGGTCTTTTCTTGTGGCATCGTTCAGTTTCCTATAGTCGATGGAAACTCTCCAACTTGTGACTATTCTTGTTGGAATTAATTCATTCTTTTCATTAGCTATGACAGTCATGCCTCCTTTCTTTCGAACAACTTGCACAGGACTTACCCAAGAACTATCAGAAATAGGATAAATAATTCCAGCATCTAGAAGTTTAATTACCTCGGTTTTGACAACTTCCTTCATATTGGGATTTAATCATCTTTGAGGTTGCACACATGGTTTATATTCATCTTCCATTAAGATTTTGTGGGTGCAAAATGATGGGCTTATCCCTTTAATGTTAGAGATTTTCCAGGCTATGGCTCTTTTATGCTCCTTTAACACCTGTAGTAACTCTTCTTTCTCATTGGGTTCTAGGTCTGAAGAAATAATTACCGGTAGTGTAGAATTGCTCCCAGGGAATGCGTACTCTAAGTGTGTTGGTAACTGTTTTAATTCCAATTTTAGGGGTTCTTCAATAGAGGGCCTTTGTTTAGATTCGTCGTTTATTTCAATGCCCTCATAATCTTTTTGTCTTAGGGAGGAGCTATTAGGATTTATTTCGATTTTTGTCTCTCCCATCTCATTGGCATCATCATCTGCCTCATCGCCTTGAACAAGACACAGTTCCAATGTGTCTTTATGTATTATTTCCTGAAAAGAATCTTGAATAAAATGATCAATAGTGTCAATAAAATAACAGGAATCATCTTGCTCTTTAGAGTATTGCATAGCATCATAGATTTTAAAGATAATCTCCTCATCACCTACCCTAAGCGCAAGCTTACCATTACCTACATCAATATTAGCCCTATCAGTGGCTAAAAATGGGCGTCCTAAAATTAAAGGTACTTTAACATCCCCTTCCATGTCGAGCACAACAAAGTCAACAGGGAATATGAATTTATCAACTTTAACTAAAATGTCTTCAATAATTCCCCTAGGGTATTTAATAGATCTATCGACTAGTTGGATACTCATCCTAGTGGGTTTTGGTTCCCCAAGACCGAGGTGCTTGAACATTTTATAAGGCATTAAATTAATACTCGCACCTAAGTCAGCTAATGCTTTCTCAATATTTAAACTACCAATTAAACAAGGAAAAGTAAAACTTCCTGGATCTTTTAATTTGGTTGGCAACTTATTTTGGAGAATAGCTGAGCATTCCTCGTTAAGCTCCACGATTAACAGTTCTTCAAGCTTCCTTTTATTCGTTAAGAGATCCTTTAAAAATTTTGCGTATGTAGGCATCTACGAAATAGCTTCAACAAAAGGTAAGTTAATATGTAATTGTTTAAAGAGTTCAAGAAACTTAGCAAATTGTGCGTTCATGCGGTCTTTCTTCAACTGTGCTGGATATGGAATTGGTGGTTCTTTAAGTGCCAGTGTTACATTCTCATTCACTTCCTCTTCTTTTTCTTTAGTAATTTCTTTTGGCATCTTCCTTTCAGTTTCAACCAACTCCTTTCCACTCCTTAGTGCAACTGCTTTCACATGCTCTTTTGAATTAGGTGAATTACCTGGTTGCTTTTCGGAAACTAACTTGACTAGCTGTCCAAACTGATTCTCAATCCTTTGAAGTGATTCTTGTTGAGTTTTCAATGCCGTTTCGGTATTCTGGAAATGAGTCTCTAATGTCGAGATGAACTTTTCTAGCATCTTCTCAAGGTTCGGCTTCTTTTCCTGTGGGTAGGGCTATTGTGGAAAGCCTGGAGGGGGTTGTTGTCTCTGATTTCCTTGACCTTCCCATGAAAAATTGGGATGATTCCTCCAACCTGCATTATACGTGTTACTATAAGGATTATTTGAGGTCGAGGATTATTACCCATATAGTGAATTTGCTCGTTTTCAACGCTCGGGTTGTAAGGCTGGTATTCTGTATTGCTCATCCCTCCTCCATTTACATCGCACTACATCACTGGGTGTACCTGCGAAGAACCTTTTAAACTATAAATTTTCTTATTTAAAAGTTCTACCTGATTTGATAGCATGGTTACTGCGTCAAGGTTGAAAGCACTGGCAGTTTTTGTCGGCTTTGTCCTCATAACTTGCCACTGATAGTTATTCAGTGACATCTCTTCAATGAATTTGTAAGCCACTTCAAGGGTTTTGTTATTTAGGGTTCCACTAGCGGCTGCATCAATAAGCTACCTAGTTGAGGGGTTCACACCGTTATAGAAGGTTTGAACCTGTAGCCATATGGTAACCCATGATGAGGGCACCTTCTCAATAAATCCTTGTATCTCTCCCATGCTTCGTAAAGTGTCTCTAAATCCATCTGCACAAAAGAAGAGATATCATTCCTCAATTTAGTCATTTTAGCCGGCGAAAAATATTTTAACAAAAATTTTTCGGTCATTTGCTTCCATGTAGTGATTGATCCTCGTGAAAGAGAATTCAACCACTGTTTGGCTTTATTCCTTAAAGAAAAGGGAAATAACCGAAGGCGAATGGCATCATCAGAAACGCCATTAATTTTAAACGTATCGCATAATTCCAAAAAGTTTGCTAAGTGTGTGTTAGGATCCTCATCCTGTAAACCATCAAACCGAACAAATTGTTGAATTATCTCGTATAGTGTTAGGTTTTAGTTCAAAATTATTTGCAATGATGCAGTCTAATAATACTTGATTCAGGTTCTGTTAAATTAGGTTTAGCATAATCATACATAGTTCGAGGAATGTAATTTTGATTAACCGGGTTTATGGCGACTACAAGAGGTAGCGGATTATTATCACCATCTCTTCGGTAGTATTGGTATCATTCTCGTGCTCTTCTTGTATGTAATTGTGAGGCTTCCTAATTTCTCTTGAGTTTTTTGAACGGTTCCTTCTATATCACTATCGTAAAGTAGAGGTCCCTGACGGGTTTCTTCTAGTCATAAACTAGAATACCTGCCAGAAGCAAGGAAAAAGAAAAATTAGCAAAGTTAAAATAAAATAAAAAAATAAAAATAAATTGCAAATAAATAGAATGGCTAAAGTAATAAAAATCAAGTGTTCCTAATATCTTAGTCCCCGGCAACGACGCCAAAAACTTGATCATGTCCAAACTAACTATGACAACGAATAAGGCAAGCGCACCTACCGTTCGGTAGTATAGCTATGGCAAGACCGGAAATATCGTATCCTCAAGGACCAAGAGTACTAGTAGTTACTATCTTTTTATTATCTAGCCTAAGTATTAAGGGAATCGATGTTTAATTAACTAATTACTAAACTAAGGATGCTAAGACACAGAGAGTGAATTGGGAAAAATACTTTTGGGAAAACCAGTTGATTAAGACAATACCCGAGGAAGAATCCACCTAGATTTCACTTGTTATTTAACTCTGAACCAGACGATTTATTCACTTGACTTGATCCGTAGGATTCCCTAAATTATATTAATACCTCTTTCGAGGCTACTAACGTCTAACCCTAGGTTGATTAATTGAAATCTCTTTCTAATTAAAACCCCTAGTGTTGCATTAAATTGATCTATGGACTCCCATATTAGGTTTGACCCTAACTGTAGATTTTAAATCATCCTATCTCTAGGGTTGCGATCAACTCCGCTTAACTATGCTAGATCTACTCTTAAACAGGGACTTTTGTTCCACTGCCTAAGCACATCAATACTTGAATCAATATCCTGAAATATTAAAACAAGAATCAATAACACATAATTAAGAACAAATCAAGTATTTATCATATAGTTCAGAAAACAATAACAAGATCCGTCTTAGGTTTCATCCCCCTCAGGTATTTGAGGGTTTTAGTTCATGTTTAATAAAGAATACATATCAGAAAAAAGTAAATAAAAAAACATAAGAAAAACCCTAAAACCCCCTGAAGGAAATTGAAGGGAAGATATTCCGTCTTGAGTGTGATTCCAGCTTCTGAGATGGATCAACTGGCTTTCTTGGAGTAATTCCCTGTGTTCAGCCCTCTCTCGCTTCGCCTCCCCCTTTTAGGTCATACTTAGGGTGTTTATATAGATTTCAGAATGTCTTTCTTCGCCCCTAAGTATCCTTTTCTGAGTAGAAGTACAACGGGTCACGGTAGAGACACGGCCGTGGAGCACGCCCGTGTAAATCGAGCCCAGGCCGTGTTCGGGCCTGCTAAGGTGGCACGGCCATGTGATTCGAGCCCAGGCCGTGTTGATTTCTCACTTTGGCCCATTTTCTCCATTTTTGGCCCGTTTCTCGTTCTTTTCATCCTTTGATGCTCTCCTAAGTATAAAACATGAAATTAAAGGATTAAGAGCATCAAATTCCACAATTCAAGGGATTAATCATCCAAAAGTATGCTAAATGCGGGATTAAAATATGTATATATTACGGTTTATCACCTGGTGAGAAAAAGACATCGATGCTTAATTCGATGGTACTCACTCCTACAAAAGGAATGGCAGGGAAGGGTTGATGTTTCTGGACATCAACATTGCAGGTTAGAAGAGGAGTGCTCTTGTTGATACGAGAGCATCAGACTTACTCATATGGGAAAAAGCTGCGAGGAAGCTTGGTCTCTCGATTAGAAAATCAAATAAGAAGATCAAGATGATAAATTTTGAGGAGGCCCCAACTGTGGGAGTAGCTCGAGACATGGAGCTACACATCAGTGAATGGAAAGGCAAGGAAGAAATTGAGATAATCTAGTTAGATGATTACGATTCTGTGCTTGGCTAAAACTTCCTTGACAGGATTTAGGCGGTTCTGTTTCCATGGACCGATCAAATTCATATCATTACCGGTCTGTTATCATGAATCATTGTGCTGGTACATCGGCATATGAAGGTTGGGACAAAGGTGTTGTTGTCAATCCAACTAGTCGAGGATGTTTCATATGGGAGGAACTTTGACTCGATAGAACGGAGTGCTACGAAAGCCCCTTTAGATATGTTAGTGGTGCATGAGACCGATATGAGGCCTGGAAAGTCGATTGTGGAGCTGACACCTTTGGGTAATGTGGGTTGTCTATCCAACTTAGAGGGAAAAAGAGCGATGCACACACAGTCGGGACAAGTAAATGCTACAAGTAAGGTATATTTCTAACAGCTATTTTCAGTGAAATCAGAATAGTGGTTTTGGGACCACAAATTCGAGGTCAAAAAATTTATTTTATTATTATTTTATGGTCTACAGCATGATAGAAATACCATATAAAAATTTTGTTAAGAAATTTTACCATTTACATGTTCAATTTGATAAAAAGGACTAAATCGCGTAAAGTGCAAAAGTTGAGTTCTAATAGCTAAAGGTATTAAATAGCTATAGAACATTAATGTGGAGGTCCTTATATGGTAATTAGCCCATTAGTATGTTAGTGGATGTGTAACACCCCTCACCCGTATCCGTTGCCAGAATAGGGTTACAGAGCATTACCGGACTTATTACACAATCGAACATACATTTCTCATACAATTATCAAATTCAAATAGAAGTCATTCATAATCATTCATCAAGTCCCTAATACGAGCCTACGAGGCCCAAAACATGCATTAGGAGTGGTTCGGGACTAAATCGATAACTTAAGAAACTTTTAGAAAACTTAGAAAAAAATTTCAAAATACGGGGGGCCTTGCGCAGGTGTTACAGCAGTGTGTCTCACACGGCCAAAGACACGCCCGTGTCACAGGCCGTGTGGACATTCGAAATGGGATCACATGGCTGTGTCCCAGCCCGTGTCTGACCCCGTGTAACTCCCTGACTTGGGTCACACGGCTAACCACACGCCCGTGTGACCAGCCCGTGTGCCCTTCGAAATGGCCACACACGCTTGTGTGTCAGGCCGTGCCAAACCTATAGGGTATACTAACTTATGCCACACGGCCAAGTCACACGCCCGTGTGTTGGGCCGCGTGGAGCATACTGACTTGATTTCTAATTAAACACCAGGGGACACACGGTCGTGTCACTTGACCGTGTGTCACACACGGCTGAGATACACGCCCGTGTCTCTACCAGTGTGGACAAAAATAGACTATTTTCCAAGCCATCTTTCTCACCCAAATTTCATACACCTACACTAAACCAATTGGCAGATAACATGGCATAAATAGGCATTCAACCAATCTCAACCAAGCATAATTCATACCATTTCGATACCAACAACAACAAGGCACACATGTACCACAATATATGCTATTCCATTCCTGCCAATTTCACATTTTCAAATCACTTAAATGGTCACTTTCATTTAAGCAACACTTTACCTAAATCATAAGCATACCAATTCTCAATTATCAACTATATAATACTCAAATTACCAATTCACAAACAACCATTCACCACAAGCATTTACAAAGCAATTACACAATGCATATCAAAGCCATTTACACACGCATATATATATACACAACCAAATCAACCAAAACAAGCCAAACCACATGGCCAATTACATATCAAACCATTCATCATTTACAAGCCAACTTAAATGGCTAAATCCATTACTAACATATACTAAAATGACCATAATTCCTATACATGCTATATACCAAATACATAAGTTCAAAAGTACCAAAGTGATAGCTTGATAGTTTGATGAGATCTCTGACGACTCCCAAATCCAAGCTAGCTTCGATAATCACTATAAAACACGGAAAAGTAAAAAGAGTAAGCTATAAAGCTTAGTAAGCTCGTATAATTAATAAGTAAAACTCACCATTCTTTTACCATTCAAGTAATATGAACAAAATGTACTACAAATTCATTAAATCATAAGATTAACTTATATTCAATCACATAAGTAATCATGAACTCACAACTTTCATAAGTTTTAATGCTCAATTAGTTTTCGTACATACCTGTACGTATATATACCTCACTATTTCATATCTTTGATATACCCGTTGAACCATTTGGAATACTATCAGATACTCGGGAATCTCTTACCCTAAGTGCCAATACATAGCCGAAGCTATCTCAATCTCATATCTCATATAATGCTTACTCTCGAGCTATCAACGGGTCTGCTCACACAAGGTAGCGGTCATGGCGTAGCTACACGAGTCTTTGTTCACACAAGTGGCGAGAATCGCAACACATGCCGGATAACTTAGCCACCGGTAGGACGTACGGACCAGCACCCAAATCACATAACCCCTAATGACATGTCATTCGTATCCTAATCTATTCCTAAGGTTCAACCATGATTTCACATTTGCCGAATCATCGTCGAACATATTTGTAACATCATAATTCACAAATAATTCAATAATAAAGCATTTAAAACATAATTATATTAATACTTATTAACATACGAACTTACCTCAATTGCAAAAACTATGAAATAGATCGACTAATCCAGAACTTTATTTTTCCCTGATCTAAATCCAAATTTCACTTTTCTCGATCTATATAATATCATATTCAGCTTATTTAATTATCCTTCTATTCAATTTAGCCCAAAAAGCATATTATAGCAACTTTACACTTTTGCCCCTAATATTTCAACATCTTTACAATTTAGTCCTTATCTCATAAAAATACAAATTCATGCAATTAGATCCCTACCCATGCTAGTCGAATTTCTCTTATTACCATAGCAGCCCATATTTTTCATTTATTTCAAAATTTAACTACAAAATGTCAACATTTCTCAATTTAATCCCTAATTGACAATTTTACCAAAAATCACTTTACAAATGTTGTTTATCTAACAACAATCATACATTTTATATCATCAAACCCCAAAATACACATAGATTCATAAATGGCAAAACCCTAAACCTTTAACAGTTTTGCAAATTTGTCCCTGGGCTATCTAGATTAAGCTGCAATGATCTCAAAAACATAAAAATCATTAAAAACGGGACAAAATGAACTTACATGCAAGGATGAACTATGGTCGAATGTTTGGTGTTATTTAATGGCTTCCTTCTAGCTATATTCGGTTGAAGAATGAAGAAGAAAATATGATAGTCTTCTTTTCTTACTTTAATTTTAGTTTTTTTTTGTTATTTACTAAATTAACCTTATTATTAAACCATTAATAACATCCATTTTATGTCCATAAATGTCCACTTAATATAAAAATGGTCTAATTACCACTTAAGGACCTCCACTTTAAGGTTCCATAGCTATTAGACACCTTTAGCTAATAGAACTTAACTTTTACACATTATGCGATTTAGTCCATTTTATCAAATTGAGTATTCAAACGATAAAATTTCTTAATGAAATTTTCACACAATCTTACTATCAAGTCGTAGACATTAAAATAATAATAAAATAATTATTTTGACCTTGGATTTGTGGTCCCAAAACTACTGTTCTGATTTGACTAAAAATGGGCTGTTACAGGATGATAATGGCTTGGCAATTTTGTAATTTGAATTAATTTTAAAGGTTAATTAAGTAATTAATGAATAAATGATAAGTTAAAATAAAATTAAATTTGCTATCATCTTTCTCTATCTTCTTCCACCGATTTTCAAGAGGAATAGAAGCCATTTTCATCCTTAAAATTCGGCCATCTTTAATCCTTCAATTAGGTATGCATTTTTGTCCCGTTTTTAAATATTTCTATGTTTTCGGGATCGTTGTAGCTTATTCTAGCTAGCCTGGGGACTAATTTGTGAAACTATTAAAGTATTAGGGTTTTTCCATTAATGAGCATGCTTGAGTTTTGAAGTTTGATGAAAGAAAATGAATGGTTGTTGTTAGATAAACAACTTTTGTAAAGGAATTTTTAGTAAAATTATCAAATAGGGATTAAATTGGAAAATAGAGAATATTATGTGGTAAAATTTGTGAATTTATGAAATACATGGGCAGCCATTAATATGTATAAAAATCGGCTAGGCTTGGGTAATGATTAAATTGCATGAATTTTATTTTTCGAGCATAGGGACTAAATTGCAAATAAATTAAAAGTATAGGGGCAAAATGGTAATTTTTCCAAAATTACATGTTGGACTAAATTGAATGTGAATTATACTAAATTGGGTTAAATTCATTCGTATAGATCCTATCAGACCTCGTACGGAGTTAGATCGAGGCAAAGAGAAAATCTCGGATTAGTTGCCTCCATATCTACGTACACTCGTCGAGGTAAGTTCGTGTAATTAAATTGTACACTTATATGTTTTAAATTGAATGATATGTTTTTAAATTGTGTAATTTCCATGAATGAATATCAATCGCATATCCGACGACGTACAAAGACTACCGAGCCTCGTTTGAACCTTAGGAATTCGTAGGATACAAATGACATGTCATTAAGGTTACCGATTTCAGCTCATATGAGCTTACCGATACACAGCTCGCATGAGCTTACCGTTATTTAGCTCAAAGGAGCTTACCGTTATTGTAACACTCCAAACCCGGCCTACACGTTACGACCGAATCTGGTATGTCACATGGAAAGATTGGTTAAAGAAACTTGGAAATTTAAAAAAAAAACTTTTCGCGTTATGTCTTTGTTTTGAAAATCAGGTTCTGTTTTAAGGTTTTCTTACAAACTGTAAGTAATAATACTAACAGTCGAAGACTGGTTTTGTGTTACGAAAAACCAAAACTAGAAGATTTTAGAAACGTGACATCTAGAAAGCTTGATTTGTGTAATTCTAAGAAAATCCCAAGTTAATAAATTATTTGTTAGTTATCTGTTTCCTAATATTTTGGGAAAAGTTTGTTTATATGTTTAGGAAAACTCCATGTTTAACATTTCATAATATATATAATAACCGCATCAAAATCCAAAACCAAATTGAAGTTCCGGAGGCTTTATTACATAAATATTCCCAAATTAAAAGTAAGTTTAAATAAAGGAAACAAAATTTACGAATGTAGTAATGCATGGCCACGACAGAGTCCTCCTCGGGTCCATATCCTTGAACTAGGGATTACCTGCAAAATTAAGCGGAGGGGTGAGTTACAAAGACTCAGTGTGTAATTCCCCTTACAAACGCAATCGCCCACTAAGCCCACAGAAGCACATTGGGCCTTAGCACTCACAACATGGCATATTAACAGGTGTATGCAATGCAGCCTAGCCCAACCTAGTATTCCATCCTCTACATCACCTGAACCAGCCAAAACACCTGTGGCACCAAGCCACTGTGGTACCAAACCACTGTGGTACCAAACCACTGTGAACAGAGTCACTGATATATGTATATATATATGTGGTACAAAGCCACTTGAAATAATGTGACATAGTCACTGATATATGTGGTACCAAACCACTGAATTACACTTCCCCTTTCAATCAACATCATATCCCAAAGCCCATGCAATATATTATCATGTTATAATAAATGCAATCATATTTCCAATGTACACAGATAATCAAATCATACATATATTTAGGCTATGTTATTCGAAAGGCTGAATCATAGAGGTACTTACCTGGTGTCTCCAACCTTACCCACAAGGGTATCTCAACTGTCGATCTGATCGTTTTCGCTTTCACCAATACTGATTATTAATACAAAATAATAAAAGAAGGTGTGAGCATTACACACTTGATTACGCGAAGAACTAAACACTCTATATCGTTGGCACTCGCACTAGCGGGAACAACAGCAATTTGCCTATCCCAAACAGATGTCGGCTCTCTACCACAACCCGGCAGAAAATCACGAACCGTCGACACCGCACGACGTTTGAATGACGGATTAGAGACTACGAGTACACTCCCCTCAGGCTCCTTGACCGCACCCTTCTTGGATCGACTAGCACTCATATCCATGATAATAGTCTTGATCAGTACTTAGAGAAAAATGTTGGTTGCCTAACAAAGAAATTGAGTTAAGGCAACGAAAGGGAAAAGGGAATAGACCAATAGAAATCAGGAGAACCTCCTTACCTTGGTCAGAGAATGAACCGAACACAGATAGACTTGGCTATAGGTTCTAATCTGATGCGAACATGCCACGCTTGCACAAATAGACACTGATTGAAGAGGAGACTTTCGGTAACCAAAGGGATGCTTCCAGATGTTCGACTTATAACAAAAAGATGCAAGACACAGTTTTAGTTGGACACAAGGAGTGATTCGGTCTTGAAAAAAGAAGAGAATAGAGAAGAACGAAGTAGGATGAAATTCGGCTATGAGAGAAAAACTAGTCAAGAACCAAAAGGGGTAGGGGTTTCGGTTTAATGGAGAAAGTAGAGAAGCAAAGGGGAGGGATGGAGGTTCGGCTAGTGAAGAAGGAAATAGAGAAGCATGGAGAGAAAGGAAAAAGAAGTTGAAGAAGGGTGGAAGAAAGTGGTTCGGCCCAAAAAAAGAGAAAAATAGAAGTGCAAAGAAGAAAAGAAAAGAAATAGGAGAAGAGTTACAATTTGGCTATCACGCAAATGAAGAGAAGGGATGGAGAGAAAATTGAGAGATTCAGCACAAGCTCTAAGTGAGTAACAATCCAAAATGCCTTAAGAACCACCCCAAAACATTACAAAGAAAAACTAAAAAGAGCTATAAAATTTGGCACAACACTCTAATGGCTCGGTTTTGCTATCACCCACCACAAATGCCGAAATTCCTAGCCAACTACAACACATTGCCGAAATTCTCCCCCCAACTATCCAACATTCGGCCAACTCTCACTGCCCCTCTCAAATCCCTTGATTTGCTCCTTGTTTCACTCTCCATCCACCAATTTTAATTGATTGACCAATTCAAACTCCTTAAGCCCCTCTCCTCCACCCATTTCAAACTGGTTGACTCATTCAACAACCACCCCTCAGAGTCCAAGCTGAACACCACTTCTTCCCCTCCTTGAGCACAAAAATTAAAGCTCCACAATGCAGCGTGGGATTCAAACTCTTTCCCCCTTGCTCTGCTAGTGACGCCACAACCTCCTTGCCACACGCCCAACTTGTGTCATCAAACACAAATAAATATTCTTAAAGCCTGCTTCCCCTAGCTCTCCCCCTAAAGTACCCTAAAGAGAAAAAATTACCAAAGTTCTGGCTCGAACCCGAGCCTTCCCTAGACCCCAAAACACACCAAAACAGCAAGCATAACTAGCCAAACACATGAAGTAGCACAAAATGCAGAACCCCTAACTCTAGGATGTTACAATTATTCAGCTCGGAGGAGGTTACCGTTTACAGCTCGTAAGAGCATACCGATTCAGAGCTCGTATGAGCATACATGTACATGAATTGATGGATTACAGTTTAGTACACCTCGTGTGTACTACCTGCGTATCCAATGATATTCTAAATGGTGCAACGGGCACAGTTATGTTACGAGATTATATGAGTTCGATATGAATACATGAAATACATGAAAGTGATGTTACATGATACATTGCTATATGAAATGAATAATTCATGTATATGAAATGTGATTACTTGTTGAATTCATCCATGTGTATTGGATTTTATATATGATTTACATGGCTAATATGTTGATGAACATGTGTTTAGGTTTTTGGCCAAATTGGTTGGGATATGCTATGTTAGCTTACCTTAATTGTGATTTAAAATGGTAAGTTAAATTCTAAGTTATACGAACTTACTAAGCTTAAATGCTTACTCTGTGTTATTTTTTATGTTTTATAGTGATTCGGAAGCTCGTTTGGGTTGGAAGCTTGTCGGAGCTATATCACACTATCCATTGACTCTTTTGGTACTTTTAGTTGGTTACATTTTGGTTGTAATGGCATGTATAGGTTATTTTGGCTAATGTTGTCCTATGTGTGATGTTGTGGTTGTGGCCATATGCTTTGGCTTATGTTTTGGTATATTTTGCTATGTGCATATATAAATGGCCTTATCATATTTGGTGTGTGGCTTGATTTGTGATAGAATGATGAAAGGTAAATGTTAGATAAATCTGCATTTTGTACATGTGTTTGTGATGTGAATAATTGGTGATGAATTGGTACCTTGATATGTAAGGTATATATATGTCTAAATGTGTTAGTATTTGAAATGGATTTTGGTATCAAATGGTATGTTTTGGTAGATAAATGAATTGGTATGAAAGGATGCAAATTAGCTTGGTAAATTGATGGTTTATTTGGTTAAATTATATATATGAAAATACATGTTTGAATATTTTCATTTGAGGTGCCTAAGGGCATATTGGTTGTATGTGAAATATTACATGTTTAAGACTTGATTTTGGCTTATTTTGGATGTCTTGTTATGGCTTGTTGATGTGCATAATATTGAGTTTAGGTTGGTGCCAAATTGGGTGAGAAATGTTGCTTGGAAAATGGCCTATTTTCGTCCACACGGCAAGAGACACGGGCATGTGTCTTAGCCGTGTGTTACACATGGCCAGGTAACACAGTCGTTTGTCCCCTATAGCTTCTTAAGGGTACAAGTCAGTATGCTCACAAGGTTTAGAACACGGGCGTGTGGCTTGGTCATGTGACCCAAGTCAGTGAGTTACATGGGAGTAGACACGGGCTGGGACACGGCCGTGTGGGCCCTACAGCTTTGAAAATTTTAAATGTTTCTGAAATATTTTTTGAGTTTCCGATTTAGTCCCAATTTGTTTCTAATGCGTAATTTGAGCCATGAGGGCTCGTATAAGGGACAATATGTATGATTTCGATTTTTTTTTACATGAATATTTTATGATATGAAATGTTTGAAATTCTACCTGTTTGATCTGTAAACTCCTGTAATTTTCTGTAACCTTGTTCCGGAGATGGATATGGGTTAGGGGTGTTACAATATTACGAACACTTTGGTAGTGTTTTGGATTCTAACTTTTTGGCTTGGCAGGATTGTAGGGAACCTTTCAAAGTTCTTAAGCAAGGAAGTTGAGGGATTGTCGGCAATTCGAAGCCAAAATGTGAGAATCAATAGGATTACAATTGGAGAAAGTTAAAATTGGGGCATGTTAGAGCGGATACTTCTTGCCAACGAGATTTACCAACAAGTGCAAGGGTTCCAGTTAAGAGGTGATGGAAGCCGAGGTGAAGGTTCTAAAAGAAGGGACGACCCGATAACAAGACTAGTCAAGAAGGAGCCAAGGCGACGAGAGAGTTCAAAGTGCAAAGCCTGTGACCATGGTGCAAGATGGACCCTATGGAGGTCTATCGATTAGATTGGGATCGTTTAGCCCACGAGAACTGGCCTGATTCAAAGAACTATTGGAGAAGTCTATTAGACTGAAGCTTGGGTGGTCCAACGATGAAGATGTGGCAACATAGGCTACATTGGTAAATATGGGAACTAATCTTAGAAGATTGATAGGAATAATATCTTGTAAAGATTATATTAGATTTGATATTGTACATCTTGTAAATCCCATGATTTAAGGGATAGGCTAATCTCGTGTGTCGATATAACTTAATCTAGACCGTAGGTTTTTGGGGAGGTCAACTATAAATAGGGAGCCTCCCCCTCACTTTTAGATCATCTATTGTTTCATTATTCTTTATGAATAAGAGCATATTGAGAGCATTTACTCAAACACCTATCGTGCATTCTTTTCTGTGGCTTTCTGTTGTTCTTTTGTAGCTTCTTTTCACATAATTGCTTCCGCTATACAAATTGGTGCCTTGGAGGAATTCTAATGGAATCCTCACTTGTGGTGGTTAGGCTGACTTAGGCAAGTGTGGAACGAACAAATCGCTTAAGGCCGCATGAAATGCGATACAAAAGTTCTAGACCCGTGACACTAGGCTGTGCATACCATTTATACTTTCTACTTATACTTTCCAATGTCCCCCTTTTCCCTGAGCACTCAAAGATCCCTCTTTGGGCCCTCTCTCTTCTTTAAGTCCTTATTTCCTTAAGCATAATAAGAAGGATAGTTGAACTGCTTTTGAGTTCATTTGCTTCATCACGGGTTTTCTTTACTATTTGCTAGTTGACTCTCTCGCATAAAATAAAGTTCCATGTCTTGTTTGTCAATGTTGTAATGAAATATCCCAACCATATCTTGAAACGATTTTTCTTCTGATAAATACGTCACTTTGAAGATGCTTTTAGAACCCGACACAGGGTTTTTGAAGAAGAACACAACAACAAAGATAGCTTTAAGGTTGTTTCAGTTGCACAACATTTTCAAAGACCTTTTTGGATATGCTTCTCCTTCGAAGAAATATTTGTTGCCACCAATGCTTTTGTCTCAGGTTTATTGAACTGCTCTACTTTTTTTTTGGGAGGCATTCAAATTTTTTTAGTTATGTGGATAAACAAAGAATTTGGTAGGGAAAGGAGGATATGCAGAGGTATACAAAGGAGTATTAAAGGGTGGGGAAGAGATTACAGTGAAGAGGCTGACAAAAGCTCTGATTGATGAATGGAAAGAAAAGAATTTTTTGACAGAAATTGGAACTATTGGTCATGTCTTCCACCAAAATGTAATGGCACTTTTAGGTTGTTTCATTGACAATTGGCTTTATCTCATCTTTCAATTTTCTTCTAGAGGCTCTATTGCCTCTCTTCTCCATAGTACAAAATGTAAAATTTTGATTTCCTTTTCCCCCATCACAGTTGACTGTTTATTTATGGATTTTGTTTGTCTTTTGAATGTTTTGGAATGCCTTCTCTTCATAGAATTTTTGTGACTACAAATTTGAATTTGCATCCATTGGACTAGAAGATAAGGTATAAGATTGCAGTTGGGACTGCAAAAGGACTCCATTACTTGCATAAAGGGCGTAAAATAAGGATAATCCACCGTAACATTAAGTCTTCAAATATTCTATTGACTGCAGATTTTGAACATCAGGTATCCATATCAAATTTGCTCTGTTTTGACTTTCATTGATCATGCTAATATTGAGTTCTTGCAGTATTTTTAGTTTGATGATAACCTCTTCTCTTTCTCTTCAAATTTATATGTAGATTTCTAATTTTGGACTAGCAAAATTGATTCCTTCTCCGTGGACACACCATTCTATTGCTCCGATTGAAGGCACATTTGGGTACTAATAATATATATATATGTATGTTTTGCATAACATTTATTTTCTTCTCTTTTACTAAGAAAACAAAAATTAAGCCGCTACAAGGGTTTTAATGGCAGTGCTAGATGTGATGTAGGCATTTAGCTCCCAAATACTTTATACATGGAATTGTGGATGAGAAGATAGATGTGTTTGCATTTTTAGTTTTCTTGTTAGAGATTATATCAGGAAGGAAACCAGTTGATGCCTCTCACCAAAGCTTGCACTGCTGGGTAATGCTTTCCCTTGAAATACAAATATCATCTTTGTTACATGTTACTTATTTCATTGCTTTACATGTTACTTGTTACCTTCTCAACTCAATAGGCAAAACCAATCTTGAATGGTGAGGAGACTTACAAACTGGTAGATCCAAGGCTACGAGGTGCCTTCGACCTTTCACAGCTAAAAATACTTGCATTTGCAATATCTCTCTTCATTCGAGCATCTTCGGCGTGGCGTCCTACTATGAATGAGGTACCATTTCTGCTTTCTAGATCTCTGTTATGAATCAATAAGAATTCGTTACCTACACATATTCATTAATGAATCAGTATTTTCTATTTAGTGTTGGAAAATAGGCTACTGCAAAACAAATTCGTTAGCACTGACTGGAAAATAAATAAAGAATTAAGAAATCAAAAAATTATTGCGTTGTGGTAAACCCACTGCCATAGAAATGAATTCGCCCTGATTAGTGTAATTATGTAGTGGACGTCGTACCCCAAGGTTAACACAGTGCTTCAATATTCGTACACTCGAATAAGGAAGATGGAACTCGATTGGTGTTGCTCTCCTCAGGGAAATCATAGTAGGATCAATTCCAAGGAAAGTTTGGAAGGGTCATAGTTGGTCCCACTTAAAACACAAACACCTAGACAAAAATTTTCTCTAAAGTGATTTAGAGAAAAAAATGACAAAGTTTATAAGAAAATCGGAAAGGAAGGAAGAGGAGCAAAGTGCTTTCAGAGAGTGTTGTTTTCTTTTCTATGTTTGAAAATGAAGAAATCAATCCTCTATTTTTACTAGAAACGGAAGGGTAAAACGATAAATAGGTAGGTCAAAAGAATAAAAAACGTAGGGCAATTCTGAAACTAGCCCACCATTTTCGCGCCCAATAGCCAAATAATATTACTATTTCAAATTTTTCGTATAAAATTATGGAAAAATAATAAAACTTTTATCCAAAAAGATATAATGTTAACATAGAAACGAATCGGAAGAGTGGTGGCGACGCGCGTGTGTGATAGGCTTATAACCCAATTACGCAATGAGAGCAAGAAGTAAAGCTATATTAAAGCCCTTTCAATAGCTTGTACTTAACCAATGTGGGATATGCCCACTAACAACAATCTTTTTCATTACCAACAATCCCTCATTAATGCAAAGTAATTTGGAATATTTTTTTTTGTAAATACGAGGAAAAGTAGAGAGTTTTTTTATCTAGTTAAAAAGTGAGAAGAGCAACAATGAAATTAAATGCTTAAGCACTAGTATCTTGTGGGTTTGAATTAGTACATAGTGAAATAAGTAATTCTTCTCTTTAAAAAGTGAACGAATCTTGAACTTGTTAAGATAGGAGTTAGCTCATGAAACAAAAATAATCTCATATCCATTTGATGTTCTGCAATAACTCGACAAGTTTTAGCCAATGCACCTTAGGATGTTGGTAAGTGCTCTAGAAAAACTGCCCAAAATATTTTTCTTAGAAGGTGGCTAGTCTTTCACACTAACGTAGGTGATTTCGTCAAGTCTATCTCAATATAGACCACTCGAATCAGGGCTAAGAAATCATTAAGAGTTTTTATTAAGCTCATCATCTCAAAATTAAGTTCGGTGAATTCATCAAATCCATCTCAATAGGACCACCCAAACTCTGGGGTGTGAACTCATTAAGTGTAATAAACTCTATAACACCCCTCACCCGTACTCAATGCCGGAATAGGGTTACGGAGCATTACCAAACTTATAACACATATAATCGTACATTTCTCAAGTATTCAATCATTTCATACAATCATCATTCAATCTCAATCAATTAGTCCCTTATAGTAGCCTACGAGGCCTTAAACATGCTTTTAGAGCGGTTCGGGACTAAACTGGTAACTTATAAAACTTTCACGAAACTTTGAAAATTTTACTCAAAACAGAGGACACACGCCCGTGTGGCCAGGCCGTGTGTCTCACACGGCCATCAGACACGCCCGTGTCATCAGTCGTGTGAAAACAGGGGGTACATACTAACCTGGGTCACACGGCCAACCACACGCCCGTGTGTCTTGCCCGTGTGCCCTTCGAAATGGCCACACACGCCCGTGTGCCAGGCCGTGTGCTAGGCTGTGCCAAACTTGTAGGGTATACTGACTTATGCAACACGGCCAAATCACACGCCCGTGTGCTAGGCCGTGTGCAAATTAGAGGGTATACTGACTAATACCACACGGCCAGTCACACGCCCGTGTGTGAGACAATATGGAGCATACTGACTTCAATTTAATATCAACACCAGGGGACACACGGCCGTGTAACATGATCGTGTGTCACACACGACCGAGACACACGCCCATGTCTCTGCCCGTGTGGACAAAAATAAGCTATTTGTAAAGCTATTTTGCCACCCTATTTTTACATGCATACACAAGCATAATTTGCAACATTTTATAACCTAATAGGCAGCCATTCCATAACATTTCATACACATATTATACCAATTCAACATAGTAATCAAATACCTAATTAATAACATGCATTTTCCATTCATATGCCTACTACATATCAAAACAACATTTGCATATTTTCATTCCACCTACTACTTCCCAATACATACCATATTTAAATACTTATACACAACCAAAACATTATAACAATTTAAGCCAAATCACATGGCTTTATCTTAAACCAACATGTACCAAAATCACTATCTCAAATAGCCATAACTATCATCTTATAACTAGCCTATACATGCCATATTTACATATATCCATGAGTTCAAAGGTACCAATTGACAACTGGATAGTGTGATGCGTATCTCTGACTTTATCCGAATCGAGCGAGCTACCGAACCTCTATAAAACATGGAAAAGAAACAGAGTAAGCTTTATAGCTTAGTAAGCCTGAATAATTAAGAATTTAACTTACCATTTATACATAATCAAACAAATAAACAAAGTATATCAAATTCACTTGCCAAATGCCTATACACAAACATTCATCAATATGTTAGTCTCATAAATACATATAATCAACCTTTATCTCAATTTCATACATCAATGTATTATATCAAATTCATATATCATGTACATCATTTGTAACATTTCACTCTCAATCATATAAACAGTAATTCATTCGATAATAGTAACTCATCCGTCTAAACAGTACTTCATCCATATAACAGTAATTCCTTCGATAATAGTAACTCATTCGTCTAAATAGTACTTCATCCATATAACAGTAATTCATTCGTATAACACATAGCTTTTTCACATAACCGATAACAAAATTTATGCCCGTTGAACCTATTAGAATATCAAGGGATACTCAGGTGATATACATTACGTATATAAATAAGTAATCTGTCAATTCATTTTCATTTCCGCTCTTTTGAGCTATGATCAGTAAGCTCCTCCTCAGCTGATGGACAATAAGCTCTATTGTGCTGAAACTGTAACACCCCTAACCCGTATTCGTCGCCGGACGAGGGTTAAGAGGCATTACCAGACATATCGGAACATATCACAAAAATTTCACTATCATCAAACATTCACAACCATTCCATAGTGAAATATACACATAGAGTCTCTTTAGAAGGTCTACGAGACCTTAAACATGCTTTAGAGAGGGTTCGGGACTAAACCGATCTCATACAGAAACTTTGCGAAACTTAGAAAAAAAAATTTTCAAAACAGGGCACACGCCCGTGTGACTAAGCCGTGTGCCTCACACGGCCGTGCCTTAGACCATGTCTCATGTAACGCCCCAAAAATTTAAGTATTTATTTTTGCATGTTTGTAATTGTTCGCTTCAGTGGTTAAGTGATATGGGTGTGTTTGGGAGTGTCTGAGAAGTCCTAGGTTCAAGCCTGGGCTTATTCAAAATTTTGGTTTTTAGGGAATAAAACCCTTGCCTTTAGTTAGTAGGCTTTTAAATTATTGTGGGTAAAGCATGACATAAAGAGTCTACTGGTCTAGGCGTAAGTGGTGTGTTACCTATGCCAAAAGACTGGTGTTCGAATCTTGGTGGGAGCAGTGGAGTATTTATTTTGCTACTGTGCTGTGGGAGGTGTTGTGGTTTGACTAAAACACTGAAGTGGTTGAGAAGATTTCAAATTGAGCGGTTGAGGGGAGGTGTGATCAGATGGAGAGGTTTAAAGAGGGATTTTAGGAGAAAATCAAGGGATGAGGGGAGAGGGAGTGTTGTGCCGAATTGGGACTGTGGGCACTCAAGAATTCGACTAGAGGGGTGCTTCTCATTTTTTTTCGTTTTTGCTTTGTTTGTGTTGTTCCCTCTGCCGAAACCTCTTCTCTCAATTTTCGGGTTTTTCGTATTGGTGTTTTCCTCTCTTTTGCTTGAAGCCGAATGTGGTAAGGGTGTTTGCACATTCTTCTGTTTCAGTTTTTGACAACCTTTTCTTTTCTTTTCATCTCCTCTTCTCTTCTTTCTCTGTGTTGGCCGAATATTGCCTCTTCCCAATTGGCACTGTGTTGGCCGATTATACCTTATTTGCCTCCTTCGATTTCTTTCCTCTCTTTTCCCTTAAACCGATTCTCCTCTTCTCTCCCTCAAGTGTTGTGCTACCGATTTCCAGTTCTGATCACTGCCAAAACCATTCCTCTTTTTCTGCCGATTGACTTTTCTCCTTTCTTTTCAGTAAGTGAGTATGGCACTTGAAGTTTCGGCTTTTGAGTTACTAAAGTGGGGTTTTGTTTAACTGTTTTTTACAGCTATAAATCGAAGGTGAAAGGATGTGCTAGTGCCGAATCCTTCCACTATTCGGTTCTCTTGCTCTCTTTCGGTAAGTATTATAAGCGAATCATTATTCCCTTTCTTCTTCTGCTTTAAGTGATAACTGATAGCAATTGTATGGCAGTTAAGAAAAAATTCAGAGAACTCCTAATCAATCGCTAAGGACTAAGATTTGTGGGAATCACCGTGGTTCGATTGAAGGTAACGCTACTCTACTCTAAGAATGGATTGTTAGTTTCGGGTTTCTTTTTAACCGTAAAGTGGGACTGATGGTGGTGTTGATTGACCAATTGTAGGTTGGTGAGTACCTGAGCGACTGTTCGTGACGAATCGAAACAAGGTGTGTAAACACTGCCCAAATCATAAACCGGTAAAAACCGGAAAAATATGGCAATTGACGCTACACGAGCGTACGCTCGCTCGTGTGGTAAACCGAATGCATAAAACGTGGGCGTTAGACTGTTGAGGCCACCATGAGCGATCTCGTGGTCTTAGGCCATTTTGGGCCACGTTGGCCGAAATGGGCCGTGTGGGCCCAACAGGCTTATGGGCCCTACACGGGTAAACCACACGAACGTGTGGAGAATATTGGGCCAAGCTGTGTAAATTACATGGCTGAGAGCATTTCTGGGCTATGTGGGCCACACGAGCGTGTGGGCCTATTGGGCCCATTTTCACTATTTGATTGTTAAGGTTGCACATGTCGCCTGAGACGACTGTGGACCAACTGATGGGTCGGTAAGTATACCTAGACCCTAAACTGATAAAATAACCGTTATACCCCTATGGTAAAATGACTGTTATGCCCCTATGATATTAATTGATTGTATGTCTTATGATATGTATGACTGTGTATGAGCATGCCACGATATATATATGTTGCATCCATGTATGATATGTTGCATGGGGATGGGATTATTATGATTGGAGGAAGTGTACTGTATTGGCAGCCCTGCTGCAAATACTGCTTAGTGTCGCAACCAGTGCTAATTTTTGGAGTGTAGGGATGGGTGGGTGATTTTATCCCCACATTGAGTGTTGGGTTTGACGGAGTGGAGTGTAGAGGCTGGATGGGTAGGATTTCTGATTACATGCCTAAACTATTACTGTCACAGAAATGGGCTAAGGCCCACACTGATATTGATACTGATACTGATACTGTAATGGGCTAAGGCCCACACTGATACTGATGCTATAATGGGCTAAGGCCCAGCGGAACTGAACTGTTATTTAATGGGCTTAGGCCCAGACTATAATTGCATTGGCTATTTACCTACATAGGGTTACACACTGAGTTTTCGTAAACTCACCCCTCTGTTTTTCTATACAGGTAATCCCCAATCTTAGGCGGATCGGTGCTGCGAGGGATTCGGAGGTGGCCACACAACCGCACCTGCTTTTATGTTTGAGTTTTATTTTCAATAAATTTAATTTGTGTTTTTGTTATGTAATAAGGCCTCTTTAAATTTTAACTTTCAATTTGGGGATTTTACTTATATTAATTCACATCCGAGTAGTAGTAGGACGCGGGTTTTTCAAAAGGTAATTGTTTTTCAAAAGCTTCTGCATCAAACATGGTTTTAAAGTATAGAAACAAACTAATATGATCAATGTCTTACTTAAAACAACTTGAGTTTTAAATGAACAAAATACCCTAAAATGTTCGTTATGATCCTAAAGGAGAATTAATATAGAACGGGTTCTTCCAATGAAAGTGTGTTTTTGAAAAACACTTCAATGTGATATCGCCAAATTCGGCCATAACGTCTAGGCCGGGTTTGGGGTGTTACATCTCCGCCCGTGTGCAACACTGACTTGGGTCACACGGTCTAGTACACGCCCGTGCTTCTTGCCCGTGTGGTATTCTGGCTTGCTTTGGATTGCAACCTTGAGAGACACGGTCGAGACACACGCCCGTGTGTTCAACCGTGTGGGAAAATATAGGCCATTTGCAAGGCCAATTTGCCACCCAGAATTGGGTCATACCTATAAGCATCAAACAAGCATCAATTCATGCCCCAAAGGCGACCAAAAACATACCAAATCATGCACAATATGACCCGTAATAACATCATTCATTTCCATATACAATTCCATACCAAAAGCATATGATTCACATCTCATTTCAAACCATTTCAAACATGCATTGTATTCACCATCTCAACTACCAAATCAAGTATGAAACATACTACTTCTATTTCACTAAAGCATGCCATAATGGCCATTCACACAAGACCATTAATACCCATCACATACACCATTTTCACATAGCAAAACATATACCAAAATCAATCCAAAGACTCATCCATTATCAAGCCATATCACATGGCTACATTTACACATTTCAAAACATAATCAAAGTTCTCTAGCCTATACATTCCATACTTCAATATGTACTTTTTCAAAAGGTACCAAAATATAATTCGATAGTGTGGTGATGATCCTTGGCGATCCCCGAGCTTTCAATAGCTTCGATAATCTATAAAACAATGCAAACACACACAAAGTAAGCTTTCAAAAGCTTAGTAAGCCATATACAAATAAACTTATCACATAAACAATTACAAACTATTTCTTTCATATGAACTATGGCATAAAAAAATAGCAAATTCATATTTCTCATCTAGCTAAATTGTTCAACACCACTTGCTTATAAACATATCACATTTTCATGTAGCTCACATATCGAATGATCATATTCATACTTATCTTCCATTGCCAAATTTCATATATAGTTCATACGTACCTGAAACGGATAAATATTCACATATTCAATCATATCTCAAAATGCCCGTTGAACCGTTCGGAATCAATAAGGATACTCGGATAGCTCGTAAAGATCATACAACGCCAACATCCCAGACGTGGTCTTACATGTAATTAAACATCGATGCCTCTGTCCCAGACAGGGTCTTACACGAAATCATATACGATGCCGATGTCCCAGACATGGTCTTACACGTAAATCTCAAATCGATGCCAACGTCCCAAACGTGGTCTTACACGATAACTCATAACGGAATCCTATGTCATGACATATGTATCCTAACGATTCCTATGGTTCGTACGGGGCTTTTCGGACGTCATCACATTATCAGAATTTTCTCGGATTTCACATATTCATCTCTAATAGTAATTCATCACATTTCGTTAACATATAAGCAATAATAAATTCAATTCAAACAAATTTATATGTATATAGACTTACCTCGTACAGGAAAGAACGGAAACGAACAGCTATTCAACTACTTTCGATTTCCCCCGATCTAATTTCGTTTTCTTTGGTTCTTGATCTATACACATTCAAACTTAAACCTTTTATTCACCAAATCATTCAATTCTATCCATTTACACATATTTAGGGAATTTTACAAATTACCCTCATATTTTCACATTTTAACACTTTAGTCATCATTTCACAAAATCACAAAATACATAAAATTTCACATTTTTCATGCTTAGCTGAATTTTCATGGTGTTCATTTAAGCCCATATATTTCACTTATTTCACATTTTAGTCCTTCAATTTCTCATTTTCACAATTTATCCCATAATACTCAATTTCATCAAAAATCCCAATACAAAACATATTTATCTAACATCAAGCATTCATATTTCACCATTTAACATCACAAAGCTCACAAAATCAACAATGGCATAACTCAAAATCATCATCAATTTCATGAATTAGGGCATGGGCTTAAGAGAACACGAAGCAACGATCACAATAACATAGAAATTATAAAAAATCGAGCTAAAATCGTACCTTAATCAAGCTTGTAAATGCCGAACCCTAAAAACAACTTCCATGGCTTTCTTTTCTTTTGATTTTCGGCTAAGGATGATAAAATATGATAGAAAATTGATTTTGTTTTAATAATATTAATTTAATAACCAAATTACTATTTTATCCAATAATTAAAACATTATAAAATCATTCATTTAATGGCCATTTATGTCAAATTCCACTATCAATGGTTTAATATCAACATAAGGACCTTTCATTTAAAAAGCCATGGCAATTAAGCACTTTAATCAAGTAGAACACAACTTTTACATTTTCTGCAATTAAATCCTTTTATCAAATCGACACACAAACGATAAAATTTTCATACGAAACTTTCACACATATCAATTCACATGCTATAAATAAGGAAAATAATATTAAAATATTTTTATGACTCGGATTTGTGGTCTCGAAACCACTATTCAGACTAAGGTATAAACCGGGCTGTTACAACTCTCCCCCTTTAGGGATTTTCGTCCCCGAAAATCTTACCATTGAACAGATTCGGATATTGCTCTCCCATAACATCTTCAGGTTCCCACGTAGCCTCTTCAACACCATGTCGATGCCACATTACTTTTACTAACGAAATTTTCTTATTTCAGAATTCTTTAACCTCGCGAGTTAAGATACGGATCGATTCTTCTTCATAAGTCATATCAGACTGAATCTCTATCTCTGATGGAGAAATCACATGCGAGGGATCGGATCTGTATCATCAAAGCATCAATACATGAAACACATTATGGATCTTTTCTAACTCAAATGGTAACAACAGTCTATAAGCAACAGGTCCAATACTCGATAATCTTATACGTCCCGATGAATCTCAGACTCAATTTGCCTTTTCTGCCGAATCAGAGTATTTTCTTCCACGGAGACACTTTCAAAAATACTTTAACACCAATCTCAAATTCAATATCTTTTTGTTTCAAATCTGCCTATGATTTCTGTCGATCAGACTATTTCGTATCACTTTTACTTTCTGTTCAGTCTCTTTAATCAAATCAACCCCGTGAATTTTATTTTCACTAAGTTCGCACCATCTGAGGTGTTCGGCATTTCCTACCATACAAGGCTTCGTACGGTGCCATTTTAATGCTCGATTGAAAACTATTATTATACGCGAATTCAATCAATGGCAAATACTGTTCCCACGTACCTTCAAACTCAAGAAGGCAACATCTCAACATATCCTCGAGTATCTGAATAATCCGCTCGGATTGACTATCCGTCTACGGGTGAAAAGAAGTACTGAAGTGCTATTTCGTACCTAAAGCCTCTTGCAGTTTCTTCCAAAACCGCAAAGTAAACCTCGGATCTCCGTCAGACACAATAGATAGTGGCACCCCGTGCAATCTCACAATATCAGAAATGTATAACTCGGCTAATTTATCAAGCGAATAATTTGTTCTCACCGGAATAAAATGAGCTGATTTTTTCAATCTATCAACTATAACCCAGATTGCATCTTTCTTCCTTGGAGTTAAACGCAAATCGGAAATAAAATCCATCGTCACTCTATCCCATTTCCACTCAGGAATCATAATCGGTTGTAACAAACCGGATGGCACCTGATATTCATCTTTAACTTGCTGACAGATCATACATTTCGAAGCAAAATAAGAGATATCTCTTTTCATTCCAGGCCACCAGTAAAGTTGTTTCAAATCATTATACATCTTTGTACTTCCCGGATGAACCGATAAGCGGCTGCTATGAGCTTCTTTCAAAATCAACTGAATCAACTCTAGATTTCTCGGAACACAAATTTGATCTCGAAATCTCAGACAATCATCATCATCAACTTGAAATTCTGAATCAGAGTTCAAATCACACTGAGCTCCTTTCGCTAGCATTTCATTGTCAACTTTTTGGGCATCACAAATCTGCTATAAGAACAACGGTCTCACTTTCAATTTGGCTAAAACCGAACCATCATCAGACAGAACTAAATGAGCATTCATCGCAATGAAGGCAAATAATGATTTCCGACTCAAAGCATCAGCAACAACATTTGCTTTTCCCGGATGATAATCAATTACAAGCTAATATTCTTTTAACAGTTCTAACCATCTTCTTTATCGCAGATTCAAGTCTTTCTGAGTCATTAAATATTTCATCCTTTTATGATCTAAAAACACATGACATTTCTCACCGAAAAGATAGTGGCGCCAAATTTTTAGAGCAAATACGATTACAGCTAACTCAAGGTCGTGCGTCGGATAATTCTTTTCATGTGGTTTCAATTGTCTCGAGGCATAAGCTATAACTTTGCCTTCCTGCATCAAAACACATCCCAGACCTTTCAACGAAGCACCACTATATATCACAAATTCTTTATCGGATTCTGGCTGTACTAGCACTGGAGCTTCAGTCAATAAGGCTTTCAACTGACCAAAGCTTTTCTAACACTTTTCAGACCATTCGAATTTCACATCTTTCTGAAGAAATTTTTTCAACGGAGTTGCAATCATCGAAAAGCCTTTTACAAACCGTCGGTAATAACCAGCAAGTCCCAGAAAATTACGGACTTCAGACACATTTTTCGGAGGCTTCCACTCTAAAATAGCTGAAATCTTGATTGGATCAACTCGTATACCGGATGCTGACACAATATGCCCCAAAAAGCCAACTTCGCGCAACCAGAACTCACATTTACTAAATTTTGCATACAATTGCTTATCACGCAGAGTTTGTAGCACAATTCTCAAATGTTTGGCATGCTCAATTTCATCACGTGAATAAATCAAATGTCGTCAATGAATACAACAACAAATCGATCTAAATACGGTCTAAAAATTATGTTCATCAAGTCCATAAAGATAGCAGAAGCATTTGTTAGTCTGAAAGGCATAACTAAAAATTCATAATGGCCGTACCTCGTTCTGAAAGCAGTTTTGGGAATGTCTGAATCTTTTACTCGCAACTGATAGTATCCCGATCTCAGATCTATCTTTGAAAACACAGTAGCTCCTTTTAGCTGATCGAACAAATCATCAACTTTGGGCAGAGGATATTTGTTGTAACACCCCTAACCCGTATCCGTCACTGGACTAAGGTTAAGAGGAATTATCGGACATATCGGAAGACGTGGTCTTACATGTAATCAAATATCGATGCCACTGTCCCAGAAAAGGTCTTACACGAAATCATATACGATGCCAATGTCCCAGACATGGTCTTACACGTAATCTCTAATCGATGCCAGTGTCCCAGACACGGTCTTACACGATATCTCAAGTCGATACCAACGTCCCAGATGTGGTCTTACATGAAATCATATCTCATAATTCTACGTCATGACATATGTATCCTCTACTATTCCTATGGTTCGTACGGGACTTTCGGACGTCGTAATTCTATCGATTCAAGCTCGTAACTAGTTCTCCAACTCTCAATTCAATTCGGCATATACACATATATTTGTTATAAATCAATTCAGCACATATAACATATATACATTCAAATTTAACAGCATTTATTTACTTATGAACTTACCTCGTACGGACGCGAACGGACCGGAACGACTAATTGATAACTTCCGATTTTCCCGATCCAAATCCGATTTCCAATTTTCTTGATCTAATTCAATATAAATTTAACTTTTTTATTCACCAAATCATTCAATTATATCCATATAAACATATTTAGGGCATTTTACAAGTTAGCCCTCACATTTTCACATTTTGACACTTTAGTCCCTATTTCACAAAATCACAAAATATGCATAATTGAATTTAATCAATGCTTCACCGAATATTCCTACACTTCATATAAGCCCATTTATTTCATTTATTTCACATTTTAGTCTCTCAATTTCTCATTTTCACAATTTAGCCCAAGATAGTCAGATTCATCAAAAATTCAAAGACAAAACATATTAATCTATCACATATCTTTCATATTCCATCAACTATCATCACAAAGCATACAAAATGATCAATGGCATAACTCACAATCTTCATCAAATACAGAAATTGAGACTTGGGCTAGGTAGAAGACAAAGCAACGATCTCAAAAACATAAAAGTTATCAAAAACTGAGCAAAACACATACCTAAATCAAGCTTTCAAAGGTGCCGAATATTCAAAGCTCAACTATGGTTTCTTTCTTCTCACTTTCGGCCACAAAAAGATGAACAAAACATGTGTTTTTACTTTATGTTTTATTTTATTATCATATATTAACATAATTACCATATTAGCCTTTTTAAGTTCATTTAAAATCCACTAACCTTAGGTTTTTATGCCCATCCATAATTTCAATGGTATATTATCAACATAAGGACCCCACATTAAAAGAACACATCAATTCAGCACATAATCAATTAAACCATAGCTTTTACATTTTACGTGATTAAGTTATTTTATCAAATCGGACACTCAAATGATAAAATTAAATTACGAAAATATCACACAAATTAATTAACATGCTATAAGCACCAAAAATAATATTAAAATATTTTTCTGACTCGGATTTATTTTTCCAAAACCACTGTTCCGACTAGGGTCCAAATTAGGCTGTTACAACTCTCCCCCTTAGGGATTTTCGTCCCCGAAAATCATACCAGAAAGTAGATTAAGGATTTGCTTCCGCACAATACATTTCAAGTTCACACATAGCATCGGATATCAAATCTCTTTAATCTCACAACTGAAATTCTAATCTGATTTTCGTTGTACATCATCTCTAGCTGAGACTGTTTATAACTGTATTGAATTTCTTTCATTTTTTGCTCAATTTCTCTAATAATATTAATCCCGTGAATCATTTTCTCACAAAGCTCGGTCCCGAAACAACAAAGTTCGATAAATGCAACCATACGATGCCTCATACAATGTTGTTTTTGTAATTACATGATAGCTTATAAAACAACATTAATCTTTCTTAGTTGCTTTCAAACTCTAAAACACAGTGACAAATAAATATTTCAAGAATTTAAATCGTGTTTCCCGATTTAAATGCAATCTCATACTCACAGATTACTGTAATTTCCCTCAGAATCACAATATGAGTTTCAGATCTCAATCTGAAACAATGATGATTGGCACCATGTGTAGACTTATCATCTCAGGAACAGATAACTCTATCTTTTTCAATGATTAGGATAATCCCGATACAGAATTCATCAACACTCTACCCTATAATCAACAAAGTCAGAAATATAACAGTTCACACTCATTCATCAATACCATATCTTGGAATGTCGTGCATCATGTTACTCTCATACGAACAGACTAACTGACACTGTGAGCCACCTATAACAATGGTTATACAATCTCAGAGCTTCTCGGTATAGACACTTTATCTCGAAGCAAAAAATAATCATCGATTCCACATCTGAAGTTTTGAATCAAAAATCAGTTTATGCTGAACCCATTTTTAACTTATAATTTGATAACACATTTCTAAGTTTCACATCTTCGCTAAATAACATCTATTTAGCTTCTAACTCAGCTAACAACTATTCATCATCTGATAAGATCAATCACGTATTCATCGCTCATAAAGCACACAAGAGTTTCCCATTCGGAACATCTGAAACTATAATTGTTTTCCTCAGATAATAATTACTTACAGACTCAAAATTTTTTCGACGATTCGAGCTAACCTTGCTGTGCCAAGTTCAGATCTTTCTCTGACATTAAATATTTTAAACTCTTATAGTCGTCAAATATGTCACATAACTCTTTTCATGCAGCTTTAACTATATGGATTCACAAGATATCTCTGTACATTCTTTTATTAGAACACACTTCAAACCGTTCATTGACACATGACTGAGAATCGTAAACTTTTATTCAACTTAGGCTAAACCAGTACTGATGTTTCGGTTGACAATATCTTCGTGCAAAAAGGAAAAATTCAACAATCGAACTAACTTTAATTTACCACAACATTTCCCAGATAGAATCGTTCCGATAGATATAATTCTATATCAAATCTTCAAAAATACGAATTCTTCTTCCAGACTATCCCTCAATTCACACATGTACGTTCAAAGTTTATTTCCATTTCATAGATAGATTCAAACACATATAACCCAATTAAATTTTCAATCAAATAATTCAGATCATACTAAAAACTGAATCAGTCTTTTCGAAGAAATCTTTCTTCTCATTAAAAAGGATAGCCCAGACATATCATTTTACAGATTTGATCTTAATCTTCAATCATTTTCACTTTTTCTGATGTCGAACCTTTCATGAGAACTAGAAAAAAGTTTATAAATAAGCTGTCTCATATATTAATCATCGAAGTTCTGAATTATAATGAAGTCACCTTTATCAGATAGAAATCATTGGGCTTTAATGAGAACAATGTCTCAACCCTATAATAAATATTATCCCGGCTATTAATGAAGCATTTGAACCCAGAAAAGAATCAAATATGATTTTAATAGCAACCATTGCAGAAACACAACTTCTATAACTCTAAGGACGGTACCACTGTACTCTCACATTTCAAGCCAGAAATTATAATCATAATAGACAAAGTCATCTCTGTCAAATAGAGATCTCTTGCAGATAATTACATGGAATCATAAGAAAATCGGAATAGCGAAATTTCAACATATGGAGTAACACAGGATATCTGAAAATTACAACCCATCTAGAATGATATCAATTCCGATGATATCCCAGAAAATGTCCAGAAAGAACAATGTCACTCATAAATACTAAAATCCACAGTAACAAAAGCAATATAATCTTCACGTATATTCAATAGAACAATAACTAGTAGAAACATGATATTAGCCTCATACAGATTTTACCGTCAAGTTTCATATCCACACAATAGAATAAATTATCAGAGAAAGACATAACAATGTCGAACATAACCCAAACATTCAACCATGCTTTCGTCTATCAGTACGTTTAGCTAACGTTCTCATACGATAAGAATTTCATCTTAACATAATCAGCTACATATAGCTCTGAAAGTAAATGAACACATTGTATACTCAGAAGTGATCGTCGTAATTAACTTAACCACAACCACTGTACTCATCAATCAGTACAATTCAAACATTAATCCACTGTCTAATTCTGTCATAAAAAATTTTCACATTATCCCATCACTAATAGAAATCAATTCAGAAAAGCTTCTAGTTAATACTTTCTTTAGATAACATACCTGAATAGGTCATTTAATCGGAGTTAACTTCTTCTTTAACAGTGACTTTGCATAATCTGAATAGTCTTCAGAACTATCCAATATCTCTTTTAGTACTGTCTTCATTTGCCGATTCATTCTCTTTTCTGACCACATTACTAATCTTTCAAACTCGAACTTCTGTAACTCCACACTCGTGAGCTTATTCAATCCAAATCTTACAGATTACATTGTAACATTTTACTGATAAGGGGGTGAGGATAGTAACGCCTCAGATTTAACTCGCACATAATTGCACATAACACATACTATCACAAATAGCCAGTTCATTTCTAATTTTCACATTCTCAAAACATTTAATAATCATTTGCCTATAATCACTTTTGTACTTAACACATAGTTCATATACCATATACTCATATGGTTATAACATTTATCAATAGCAACATATCATATACTCTGATCCATACCTTTATGAGTTTCGACTCATCACCAATACATTTTCACTCAAACATTTCAGTACAACATTCCGTACTATCAAAGTTAGCTCGGTTGGAAAACATATCTGTCTAATCAAAACAATTTTCGTTAGAGTCGGGAGATATCACACTATCACAAGTTAAATATGGCATGTATAGCTAAACTCACATACGCTATGTTAGTCCTAGAACTGACTCAACTATAGCTCTAATACCAACCAAATGTAACACCCCTAACCCGTATCCGTTGTCGGACTTAGGTTAAGAGGCATTACCGGACATATCGGATCATATCACAAACATTTCATAGCGAAATATACACATAGAGTCCCTTAAGAAGGTCCACGAGACCTTAAACATGCATTGGGAAAAGGGTCGAGACTAAACCGAGCACATACAAATTTTTTCGAAACTTAAACATTTTTCAAAGTTACAGAGGTCACACGACCGTGTGGGCAAGTCATGTGCCTCATATAGCTTAGACACACCCATGTGTCAAGGCCGTGGCAAAACAGGGCATACATACTGACTTGTCCACACGGCCACAAGACACGTCCGTGTGCCAGACCGTGTGAAAATTAGGGAGGCTACTGACTTGGTCACAAGGCCAGTCACACGCCCGTGTGTCTAGCCCGTGTACCATACACGGCCAATAGTGTAACACCCCAAACCCGACCCATTCGTTACGACCGAATTTGAGATGCCACTGCAGAAAAACGTTTGAGAAGATTCGACCTAAAGATAAAATCATGACAACTTGTTGAGTTTGTAAAACGGTGACCATTTAAAATCTTAAGTAAAGTGTGGTGTTTATAAAAATGTCCTGGTTAAAACTTTATGATACATTTTAGGATATAGTTTTGCCGAAAATAAACCGGTTTCAAAATAATAATTCAATCGTCACTTTGCTTTAACATAATAAAAATACTCAAATAGAAATACTTAAATACTTTAACTGGGCCTTATTACAATAAATATTTAAACAAAAGTTCTTAGTAATAAACTGAATAAAATAAAGAAGATGTCTTCTGCATGGGCCACCTCGTATCCACTCCAACCCGGTCCAATCACCACGAATCATCTGCAATGTTTAATAAAAATTGGGTGAGTCATACAGACTTAGTGGGTAATTAGTCCACTGAATTCCACCCACATGTTAACCACATATTAACTCATATATCAGATATCAATTATCAAAATTCACATGTTATCACATTCTGGGCTTGGCCCATATTCATATCACATTCATCTAATAGGGTAGTTGACCACATAATTTCCACATACTGGGCTTAGCCCATTTCCACATTAATCCACATATCATATTGGGCTTGGCCCATTTCCACATATGTTCACATACAAAATCATGCAATTATGAAGCCCAACCCAAACCTAGGGTCCATCCGCTACACACCCCCTTATCCAAACCTACCACACACCGGGGATTATCAAATCACCTCTCCTTTTCACTCCAAATGCAATCACTGCCGCCCACGTGCAATTAGCACAATAATCCACAACGCGACCTCGATCAGCGCCAATCCTGATGTAGCCATAGCTAACACCAAAACCACGATGGGACACATAGTCACTCATCAACTACGATATGGCACATAGCCGATATCAACCACGATGAGGCACAGAGCTACTCATCAAACCACGTAAACTTAATCGCAAATAATCCACAACGTGACCTCAGTCAACGTCAATCCACGATGTAGCTCAAGGCTAACATCAAACCACGTACTCGAAGTACACCCTGTCCTTCTTTCATAACCCACCCATGCACATGCAACATAAAATAATGCCATGATAATGCATGTACATGTTATTTAGCATATTATCACATATTCACATCAATAATCACACTTCATCAGATTCGGTACTTACCGAATTATCGACATACCCCTTGAGGGTATCCATCTCATAACTTTTACTGCACTTGTTAGTACACAATCAACACATACAGATATAGCAAAAACCCGAAAAACGGTGGGTTAATCACACACCTGACTTTCTAGCGAAATTTCAAACTACTTGAATCTAACACGATCTAGAATTCCGATACTCTGCTTACTTTTGTCGATTAGCCCCTAAAAATCATAATACACAATCGGTCACACTTAAACTTATAAAATGGCCTATGGCCGAAACTATATACTACTTACCTTACTTACCGAAAATCCCGAATCACCACTTAACTATGAAACTGTCGAAATCCCTTGAGTACTCCAAATCCCAAAACTCCTTTAATGCTTCCACTATCGTTGCTTGCGAAGACTAAAAGAGAATGGATCCCGGCTTTTAGAAAAGGTCCGGCTAAGGCTTTAAATCACAAGAAATATTCGGCTACAAGAGAATTTGGGGTTGGAAGAAAAAAAATAAGAAGAAGAGGAAAAGAGTAGGGGATTTTCGGCACTAAGAAAATTAAAGAATAAAAAGAATATCAAAGATGATTACTCCCCCTTATAAAGAATTCAGCTACTAGCTTCCCCCTTATCAAATTCCAAAGTTTTCTCCCATTTAATCTTTTTAATCACTTTAATAACTACATAAAATAATCCAATACATTATCTCTTATCACTCTCCTACTTTATCTTAACAAATAACATAAAATAATCCTTCACATTATCTCCTATCAAACTCCTATTTTAACTCTTTATCCCTTTAACAAATAAAATAAATTAATCCCACTATCCTTTATCAAATTCCTATAATAATCTCCTATTATCACTTCATTTAACAACAATTATCCTTCACCAAGTTCCTATTTTATCTCCTAATCACTTATTAAAAATAAAATAAAACACTAATTTATCACCTCATTTATCTCTTATCTACCTATCTAAAATAAACAAATAACATTTATCCTACCTTAGCCGAAAATCAATAGGAGAATTAAGCCAAATCCTTATCCAATTGAAATTCCATGTGCCGTCCAATTTCTTCTCACCTTTCTTCCTTGATGCCAAAGCAAAAAAATAAAAACACTTCCCTTGCTGCCAATAGGACTCGAACATGAGACCTGGAGCCCTTTTGACGCAAGCTACAGGCAACGCCCAAGCCGCTTTGCCAAGGCGCTGTTTGTGATATAAACTCCCCAGAATTTCTTTTAAACCCTCATTCGCCAGGCGCCTTCTTAACGCAAAAATAAAAGCTCCTTTCCGCTTCTTTCGCAACTTGAACTGGGCTCTCTACCCATTGCTTGAGGCGTCACTTGCCCAAGCCTTAAGTAGCTCTGCTACCACTTTACCAAGCCAACCCTTGTGTCATAATTCCTCACGAATTTCCCTTAAGGGCTCCTTAGCCTAGTCCTCTTGTCTTAGCGCCAAAAGAAAAATAAAATTACTTACTTGCTGCGACGTGATTCGAACCAAGGCCCTTGTCATCGCACACTGGCGCTCCACCGCCACTTTACCACATGATTTCTTATGGCATTAATTCCTAAAAATTCCTTTAAGCCTCCTTAGCCCAGTTCCCCTTTTAGCGCAAAAATAAAAGTCTATTTGCTTCCCAAGTTGCTCGAACCTCTTCCCTCCTACACTCCCTTTTGACGCAAGCCTCCAAGCCCCTAAAGTAGAGTCCCATGCCAGTTTACTAAGCCCAAGTTCATGTCCATAACCTCCTACAATTTTCCTTTAAGGCCTCCTTCGCCTAGTTTCTTATTTTAGACTTAAAATCCAACATTTTCCCAAAGCTTTCCCTTTCATCCTTGGGTTCTAAAAACCCTTAAAACACCTCCAAACATACTTAAAACCTACTAACACTTGAGTTATGCTCCAAACGCATAACCCCTAATCTAGGATGTTACAGTATTACCCTCCTTAAAAATAATTTCGTCCTCGAAATTACTTACTAATGAATAATCGTACAGCCTAACTCACCACACTACGCTTATGCTGCGCACTCTGATCTTAACAAATCTATCACATCCCCTAGAACTCATTTCTAACATCGTGATTTAATCTTATTAAAAAGTTTTATGCATTAGTATTTGTTCCACTGTTTAACCGCGAACAATTTTATGAAAAGAATTTCTAGAAGTGGTTCTTTCGATTAATCAAAGTTTCCAGTTCAAATTCACTATTCTAATTCAGAGAATCACATTCACATTCATCCACAACATTCACTTCACTACTTTGGACATTTCTGATCATTCCCTACCTGTGGGTAATTTCGTCATTTTTCCTATAGGGGTATTTTGGTAATAAATCGAGGTCACAAAAATAATCTTTACAAATCAAGGCATTTTGAAATCTCCAAGTTTCGAGGGTATTTTTGAAAATATTTTTCAAATCAAAGGTATTGCAGAAATTTTGGAAATCGGGGTTAAACCGAAAATTTTAGAAGTCAGGGGTGTTTTAGTAATTTTCCCAAATCTGGGTATCTTAGTATTTTGAAAAATAGGGGTTTCGATATTTTTGTAAAGTGAGAATATTTTCATAAAAGTCGAGGGTAATATGGTAATTGTATAAACCAAGGGTATTTTCGTAATTTTTTCAACCTGTGGTATTTTAGTAATTTTGTAAATCAAAAATATTTTGAGAAATGTCTTCAAAATAGTTTGTACAAATCAAAAGGGTAGTTTAGTGATTTAAAAACTAGGGTTTTTTTTTAAAACAGCATGGCTAGTCCCTTTCGGGTTTTAATGATCGGTTTAGCCCGTGAATAAGTCCTCTTGGTTAGGGTGAACGGTTACTACGCACCAGGTAGGATTCGAGTAAAGAGGAGGTGAGTCGCTAGGACCGCTTAAGTACCAAGCTCTTCATGAATCCACTCCTAGACATGCGCACAACTTGGTGCCACACCTTAACTCGACGACTTATCACAGGTTTGTTTAATGGTTCTTAAGTCTTATGTTCTTGTGTTTGAGTAGACTAGTCCTAGGGTTCAACAGATCCTAGTTCACTACTCTCACGTTCCCATATTGCCCATCTGAGTTCACATATTCAAATCACTTTGAAGTTAGAAGTACTTACAGTGGACTTGGCCTGAGAGATCACAGTGCCATGCCGAATAAACTGAAATAAAAGTCCATATTTTGAAAAGCCAATTTTGAAAATCGTTTTTGGGCCCAAAACCTCAAAGCCGAGTTTTGAACCGGGCTCGATACCAATTTGTAACACCCCAAACCCGCCCATTCGTTCTACGGCGAATTTGAGATGCCACTGCGGAAAACGCGTTTGAGAAGATTCGACCTAAAGATAAAATCATGACAACTTGTTGAGTTTGTAAAACGGTGACCATTTAAAATCTTAAGTAAAGTGTGGTGTTTATAAAAATGTCCTGGTTAAAACTTTATGATACATTTTAGGATAGAGTTTTTTAGAAAATAAACCGGTTTCAAAATAATAATTCAATCGTCACTTTGCTTTAACATAATAAAAATACTCAAATAGAAATACTTAAATACTTTAACTGGGCCTTATTACAATAAATATTTAAACAAAAGTTCTTAGTAATAAACTGAATAAAATAAAGAAGATGTCTTCTGCATGGGCCACCTCGTATCCACTCCAACCCGGTCCAATCACCACGAATCATCCGCAATGTTTAATAAAAATTGGGTGAGTCATACTGGACTTAGTGTGTAATTAGTCCACTTTGAATTCCACCCACATGTTAACCACATATTAACTCATATATCAGATATCAATTATCAAAATTCACATGTTATCACATTCTAGGCTTGGCCCATATTCATATTACATTCATCTAATAGGGTAGTTGACCACATAATTTCCACATACTGGGCTTAGCCCATTTCCACATTAATCCACATATCATATTGGGCTTGGCCCATTTCCACATATGTTCACATACAAAATCATGCAATTATGAAGCCCAACCCAAACCTAGGGTCCATCCGCTACACACCCCCTTATCCGACCTACCACAAACTGGGATTATCAAATCACCCTCTCCTTTTCACTCCAAAGGCAATCATTGCTTTGTCCCACGTGCAATTAAGCACAATAATCCACAACGCGACCTCAGTCAGCGCCAATCCACGATGTAGCCGTAGCTAACACCAAAACCACGATAGGACACATAGTCACTCATCAACTACAATATGGCACATAGCCGATATCAACCACGATGAGGCACAGAGCTACTCATCAAACCACGCGAACTTAATCGCAAATAATCCACAACGTGACCTCGATCCAACGTCATTCCACGATGTAGCTCAAGGCTAACATCAAACCACGCACTCGAAGTACACACCGTCCTTCTTTCATAACCCACCCATGCACATGCAACATAAAATAATGCCATGATAATGCATGTACATGTTATTTAGCATATTATCACATATTCACATCAATAATCACACTTCATCGATTCGGTACTTACGGATTATCGACATACCCCTTGAGGGTATCCATCTCATAACTTTTACTGCACTTGTTAGTACACAATCAACACATACAGATATAGCAAAAACCCGGAAAACGGTGGGTTAATCACACACCTGACTTTCTAGCAAAATTTCGAACTACTTGAATCTAACACGATCTAGAATTCCGATACTCTGCTTACTTTTGTCGATTAGCCCCTAAAAATCATAATACACAATCGGTCACACTTAAACTTATAAAATGGCCTATGGCCGAAACTATATACCACTTACCTTGCTTACCGAAAATCCTGAATCACCACTTAACTATGAAACTGTCGAAATCCCTTGAGTACTCCAAATCCCAAAACTCCTTTAATGCTTCCACTATCGTTGCTTGCGAAGACTAAAAGAGAATGGATCCCGGCTTTTAGAAAAGGTTCGGCTAAGGCTTTAAATCACAAGAAATATTCGGCTACAAGAGAATTTGGGGTTGGAAGAAAAAAAATAAGAAGAAGAGGAAAAGAGTAGGGGATTTTCGGCACTAAGAAAATTAAAGAAGAAAAAGAATATCAAAGATGATTACTCCCCCTTATAAAGAATTCAGCTACTAGCTTCCCCCTTATCAAATTCCAAAGTTTTCTCCCATTTAATCTTTTTAATCACTTTAATAACTACATAAAATAATCCAATACATTATCTCTTATCACTCTCCTACTTTATCTTAACAAATAACATAAAATAATCCTTCACATTATCTCCTATCAAACTCCTATTTTAACTCTTTATCCCTTTAACAAATAAAATAAATTAATCCCACTATCCTTTATCAAATTCCTATAATAATCTCCTATTATCACTTCATTTAACAACAATTATCCTTCACCAAGTTCCTATTTTATCTCCTAATCACTTATTAAAAATAAAATAAAACACTAATTTATCACCTCATTTATCTCTTATCTACCTATCTAAAATAAATAAAATAAACAAATAACATTTATCCTACCTTTAGAAAATCAATAGGAGAATTAAGCCAAATCCTTATCCAATTGAAATTCCATGTGCCGTCCAATTTCTTCTCACCTTTCTTCCTTGACGCCAAAGCAAAAAAATAAAAACACTTCCCTTGCCGCCAATAGGACTCGAACATGAGACACGGAGCCCTTTTGACGCAAAGTGCGCAGCAACGCCCATGCCACTTTGCCAAGGCATTGTTTGTGATATAAACTCCCCAGAATTTCTTTTAAACCCTCATTCGCCAGGCGCCTTCTTAACGCAAAAATAAAAGCTCCTTCTTGCTTCCTTCGCAACTCGAACCTAGGCTCTCTACCCATTGCTTGAGGCGTCACTTGCCCAAGCCTTAAGTAGTGCTCTACTACCACTTTACCAGGCCAACCCTTGTGTCATAATTCCTCACGAATTTCCCTTAAGGCCTCCTTAGCCTAGTCCTCTTGTCTTAGCGCCAAAAGAAAAATATAATTACTTACTTGCTGCCGACATGATTCGAACCAAGGCCCTTGTCACTGCACCTGGCGCTCCACTGCCACTTTACCACATGATTTCTTATGGCATTAATTCCCTAAAAATTCCTTTAAAGCCTCCTTAGCCCAGTTCCCCTTTTGGCGCAAAAATAAAAGCCTATTTGCTTCCCAAGTTGCTCGAACCTCTTCCCTCCTGCACTCCCTTTTGACACAAGCCTCCAAGCCCCTAAAGTAGCGTCCCAAGCCACTTTACTAAGCCCAAGTTCATGTCCATAACCTCCTACAATTTTCCTTTAAGGCCTCCTTCGCCTAGTTTCTTATTTTAGACTTAAAATCCAACATTTTCCCAAAGCTTTCCCTTTCATCCTTGGGTTCTAAAAACCCTTAAAACACCTCCAAACATACTTAAAACCTACTAACACTTGAGTTATGCTCCAAACGCATAACCCCTAATCTAGGATGTTACAAATAGACATACCCGTGTGTCTATACCGTGTAACTGACTGTCTTATTTAATTAAGGTGCAGAGGTCACACGGTTGGGTCACATGCCCGTGTGCTTAGTCGTGTGGCACGAAAATAGGCTTGGTTTGAGCCACATTTTCCATCTAACTTTCCAACACCTACACAAGAGAAAATGGTACAATTTCTAAACCCAATTAGCAACCAAAACAATCTCAATTTATGCATAATTCAAGATATGTCAATACAATCATTTCATTTACCCAAACATGTATCAAAACAACTTGATCATGACTTTAACTCATACTCATTTCATGCCATTACAAACACTTCCAATTCATCATTCAAATTTACGCCATTTACTTAGTCATTTATCACAACAAGACATGACCATATTTCAACAAACTCATCACTATAAAACCAAGCTACAATCATACCATTTCTCAAGCTATAATCCATCATCTCAAATGACCAAAAACATTTCCAACCATAATATCAAATACCATAGCCTATACATGCCATATAACCAAGTCATAAAGGGTATAAATACCGAAATCATTAGCCAGATAGTGTGATGCAATCTCCGCCGACTTCCAACCCGAGCGAACATCCGAATCACTATAAAACATAGAAAAACAACACAAAGTAAGCTTTGAAAGCTTAGTAAGCCATAAGCAAATAAATCATCTCAATGATATTTATAATTCAATTTAACTAGGCCGAATTTAGTAAATCTCAACCACATATACATTCATCATATTCGTAAATTCTTATGACCACATTAAGTAACTTCAATAGACTTATTTATCAAAGAACATATAAACCATGCTTTCAAATTTAAATAACAACCATTAGCTCATTCATATAAATTAAGCTTGCACAATTTCATTACATAACCAACCGAAATATGGTCATTTATTACATTTCATGCATAAAAATATATCAATTTCTTTTTATGCACTTCCAAACCCGAATAACCATTATAAATCACACTTCAAAACCATGTTCCGTGTTTCATAATTCTCATGTCTGAAACATAGGACCACAATTTCATATAACGACCAGATATAACACATCATTCATTATCATATATTTCATATATCATCATTTGAAACATACTCACATTTCATATCAGAATTTCATATACAAATCACATATACCTGAATCATATATGGAAAAACATAATTACAATTCCACATTCTCATATAATTCATTTGATCGTAGTTCACTTGCTAATATCCACACCTCATTTTCACATAGATCATACATTAACTGATCATAATCATACTCACTTTCATTGCTCAATTTCATATACATCGCAACATACATGATTCGGATGCACATTCATATACTCATTTATTTCTCGGATTGCCGGTTGAACCGTTCAGAATCAATAAGGATACTCGGATAATTTTGGAAGCTCGTACAAAGCAAATGTCCCAGACGTGGTCTTACATGTAATCAAATATCGATGCCACTGTCCCAGACAGGGTCTTACATGAAATCATATACGATGCCAATATCCCAGACATGGTCTTACACGTAATCTCTAATCGATGCCAGTGTCCCAGAGACGGTCTTACACGATATCTCAAGTCGATACCAACGTCCCAGACGTGGTCTTACACGAAATCATATCTCATAATTCTACGTCATGACATATGTATCCTCTACTATTCCTATGGTTCGTACGGGACTTTCGGACGTCGTAATTCTATCGATTCAAGCTCGTAACTAGTTCTCTAACTCTCAATTCAATTCGGCATATACACATATATTTATTATAAATCAATTCAGCACATATAACATATATACATTCAAATTTAACAACATTTATTTACTTATGAACTTACCTCGTACAGACGCGAACGGACCGGAACGACTAATCGATAACTTCTGATTTTCTCGATCCAAATCTGATTTTCACTTTTCTTGATCTAATTCAATATAAATTTAACTCTTTTATTCACCAAATCATTCAATTAAATCCATATACACATATTTAGGGCATTTTACAAATTAGCCCTCACATTTTCACATTTTAACACTTTAGTCCCTATTTCACAAAATCACAAAATATGCATAATTGAATTCAATCAATGCTTCACCGAATATTCCTACACTTCATATAAGCCCATTTATTTCATTTATTTCACATTTTAGTCTCTCAATTTCTCATTTTCACAATTTAGCCGAAGATAGTCAGATTCATCAAAAATTCAAAGACAAAACATATTAATCTATCACATATCTTTCATATTCCATCAACTATCATCACAAAGCATACAAAATGATCAATGGCATAACTCACAATCTTCATCAAATACAGAAATTGAGACTTGGGCTAGGTAGAAGACAAAGCAACGATCTCAAAAACATAAAAGTTATCAAAAACTGAGCAAAACACATACCTAAATCAAGCTTTCAAAGGTGCCGAATATTCAAAGCTCAACTATGGTTTCTTTCTTCTCACTTTCGGCCACAAAAAGATGAACAAAACATGTGTTTTTACTTTATGTTTTATTTTATTATCATATATTAACATAATTACCATATTAGCCTTTTTAATTTCATTTAAAATCCACTAACCTTAGGTTTTTATGCCCATCCATAATTTCAATGGTATATTATCAACATAAGGACCCCACATTAAAAGAACACATCAATTCAGCACATAATCAATTAAACCATAGCTTTTACATTTTACCCGATTAAGTCCTTTTATCAAATCGGACACTCAAATGATAAAATTAAATTATGAAAATTTCACACATATTAATTAACATGCTGTAAGCACCAAAAATAATATTAAAATATTTTTCTGTCTCGAATTTGTTGTTCCAAAACCACTATTCCGACTAGGGTCCAAATCGGGTTATTACATGCCAGGCCGTGTGTCACACACGGTCAAGACACACACCCGTGTGTCTGCCCGTGTGTCTGCCCGTGTGGACAAAATAAAGCCATTTCCTAGCTTTATTTTCTCACCCAAACTTGTCATCAACCTACACCAAAACTTACAAGTATATGCCAACCAATTCAAGCATTATAAATCTAGTCTATTCTAACATCTAACATGGTATTTCATCACATGCAATCATGTTTATTTTCTTACCTTTGTTTAACCTATATATTAAACATACTTCTCACATAAATACTTATCATGATATAAACTTATAAATATGCGAAAATATAAAATTAGGCTAGCTACTGACTTAACCACACGGCTACTAGGCACGCCCGTGTGCCACGGCCGTATAAGCAAAACAGGCCATTTGCAAGGCCATAATGCCACCCACATTAGGGTCATACCTACAAGAAATATACCAATTCATATCATACACAATTGACAATAAAAGACATGCCAAATAACCAACAAGTCTCCACATTCAATTTCATTTCCATTCATGTCAATTTGCACAACTAAACACATACATATATTCAAGAATGATTCATCCACATTTACCTTTCTTATAACCATTTCTTTGATCAATCAAGCATACTCATAATGCATTCTTATGCTTACCATAGCCTTGTCAATTCATTTGCTAACAAGCCATACCAACACATACATCATATTTCATATTCACTCATACATATTACCAACATTTAACTAGCCACATCTCATGGCTATTAATACACATTTCAACCATAACCCAAAATAACTAGCCTATACATGCCATATTTAACTATATACACATTTTCAAAGTTCCAAAACAAGTTTAAGTAGTGTGATGATGATCCTCGACAGTCTTTGAGCCTTCAGTAGCTTTGAGAATCTGTTACAGAGTAAACACACACGGAGAGTAAGCTTTCCAAAAGCTTAGTAAGCCATATACAAATAAACTTAGCATATAACATTCAAAACATATAATCAATATGAATTAACTAATAGCTCAATTGCATAGCCATAATTCTTTTTTGGCACATTTACTTAGCCATTCATCTTTCAATCTTGCATATCACCATATACTTTGTTGGAACATAGCTTGTCCATTCATGTAACACATTTACAATCTCATATTCAAATACATTACTTATCTAGGTAAATTTATGAATATACTTACCTTCTTATACACACAATGTGTACATATCAAACGTACCTGAAACATATATACAAATCACATAGTCGTTCATTTCTCAGACTTGCCCGTTGAACCGTTCGGAACTAAATAGGATACTCAGAGTGCTCGAAATAATCGTACAATACCAACGTCCCAGACAAGGTCTTACATGTACTCAGATATCGATGCCACTGTCCCAGACAGTGTCTTACACGAATCAAATACGATGCCAATGTCCCAGACATGGTCTTACACGTAAATCTCATATCGATGCCAATGTCCCAGACATGGTCTTACACGTAAATCTCATATCGATGCCAACGTCCCAAACGTGGTCTTACATGATATCACGTATCGGACACCTATGTCATGACATAAGAAATTCCTAACTATTCCTAGGTTCACACGAGACTTCTCGGACTTTAACATCTCATCAACTTATTCGCAAACTCAGACTTCACATGCATTTCATCTCAATGGATAATCATAGTAACTTAAATATCATATATACTCAAATAATTCAATTCGAATACATTTATTTGTATATCGACTTACCTCAAGTTCGGTTTAACAGAAACGGATACGGCTACTCGATTACTTTTGATTTCCTACGATTTAAGTCTGTTTTCTTCGGTTCTTGATCTATACATATTCAAATTTAATCCTTTCAATAATCAACTTATTCAATTCAATCCAAAAACATACATTTAGGGCTATTTGCAACTTAGCCCTCACATTTGCACATTTTATCAATTTAGTCCATTTTTCTCAAAACATTAAATATACACAATTTGTTCACACACATGCATAGCCGAATCTCCCTAGGGACCATACAAGTCCATATTTTTCATCAAATTCACAATTTAGTCCTCCAAAATAATATTTTCATAATTTAGCCCTAATTAGCTAAATTCACCAAAAATTCAAGAACAAAACATGTTTATTAAACACATATCTTTAATTTAACACCAATACTCATCACAAAGCTCACCATTTCATCAATGGCACATCTCATAAACATCATCAATTCTTCAAATTACAAAATGGGCTTGATAGTAGACTAAGCAACAATCTCAAAAACATAAAAATCATCAAAAACCAAAGTCAAAACATACCTTAATTAAGCCAAATAGGTGCCGAATTTCACAAAGCTCAAACCCTCCTATTTCTTTCAAACTTTCGGTGGATGAACACTAAAATGAAAGGCTTATTTTGAGCTTTGTTTTATTATAATCATATTATTGTACCATTTACTAAAATATTCTTTCAAATAATAATTAAAACAAACATACATTAAGGGCATATTTGTCCAACTACTATCCATTATCTTAAAAGTAGTTTAATTGCCTTATAAGGCCACAACATTCAAAAGCCACCACACATATGTGCTTTAACAAATAGCATACAAATTTTGCATTTAATGCAATTTAACCCTTTTTGTCAAATTAAACACACAAATGATCAAATTTTCATAAGAGGCTTTGACACACACTTAGTCACATATTAAAAGCATAGAAAATAATATTAAAATATTTTACTGACTCAGATTTGTGGTCCCAAAACCACTGTTCCGACTTTAAAACTTTTTCAAAGCTGCCGAGGTCACACGCCCATGTGGGCCGGCCGTGTGCCTCCCACGGCTACCAGACACACCCATGTGTCCTGGCCGTGCCAAAACAGAGCATGAATACTGACTTATCCACACGACCACCAGACACACCCGTGTACCATGGCCGTGTAAAATTAGGCTAGTTACTGACTTATCCACACAGCTACTAAGCACGCCCGTGTACCTTAGCTGTGTACCCCTATCCCGTATCCGTCGCCAGATTAGGGTTAAAGGCGTTACTGGACAGATCAAAAACTTTTACAGATATTTCTTAATACAATTCATCAATCACAATCAAAGTGTCCTATTTATAGGTCAACGAGACCTTAATCATGCTTTAGAATAGGGTCAGGACTAAACTGTACACATATGAAAATTCTTAGAAATTTAAAACTTTTTTAAAGCTGCCGAGGTCACATGCCCATGTGGGCAAGCCGTGTGCCTCCCACGGCTACCAGACACACCAATGTGTCCTGGCCGTGCCAAAATAGAGCATGAATACTAACTTATCCACACGACCACCAGACACGCCCGTGTGCCATGGCCGTGTAAAATTAGGCTAGTTACTGACTTATCCACACGACTACTAGGCACGCCCGTTTACCTTAGCCATGTAAAATTAGGCTAGCTACTGACTTAACCATGCGGCTACTAGGCACGCCCGTGTGCCACGGCTGTATAAGCAAAACAGGCCATTTGCAAGGCCATAATGCCACCCACATTAGGGTCATACCTACAAGCAATATACCAATTCATATCATACACAATTGACAATCGAAGACATGCCAAATAATCAACAAGTCTCTGTGTGTGTGTTTACTCTGTAACAGATCGTCAAAGCTACTAAAGGCTCGGGGACCGTCGAGGATCATCATCACACTACTCAAACTTGTTTTGGTACTTTGAAAATGTGTATATAGTTAAATATGGCATGTATAGGCTAGTTATTTTGGATTATGGTTGAAATGTGTATTAATAGCCATGAGATGTGGCTAGTTAAATGTTGGTAATATGCATGAGTGAATATGAAATATGATGCATGTGTTGGTATGGCTTGTTAGCAAATGAAATGGTCAAGGCTATGGTAAGCATAAGAATGCATTATGAGTATGTTTTATTGATCAAAGAAATGGTTATAAGAAAGGTAAATGTGGATGAATCATGCTTGAATATATGTATGTGTTTAGTTGTGCAAATTGACATGAATGGAAATGAAATTGAATGTGGAGACTTGTTGATTATTTGGCATGTCTTTGATTGTCAATTGTGTATGATATGAATTGGTATATTGCTTGTAGGTATGACCCTAATGTGGGTGGCATTATGGCCTTGCAAATGGCCTATTTTGCTTATACGGCTGTGGCACACGGGCGTGCCTAGTAGCCGTGTTGTTAAGTCAGTAGCTAGCCTAATTTTACACGGCTAGGGTACACGGGCGTGCCTAGTACCCATGTGGATAAGTCAGTAACTAGCCTAATTTTACACGGCCATGGCACACGGGCGTGTCTGGTGGTCGTGTGGATAAGTCAGTATTCATGCTCTGTTTTGGCACGGCCAAGACACATGGGTGTGTCTTGTAGCCGTGGGGGGCACACGGCCTGCCCAGGTGGGCGTGTGACCTCGGCAGCTTTGAAAAAGTTTTAAATTTTTGAGAATTTTTGTATGTGTTCAATTTAGTCCCGACCCTTCTCTAAATCATGCTTAAGGTCTCGTTGACCTATCTAAGGGACACTGTGATTGCGATTGATGACTTGTATTACGAAATGTCTGTAAAAGTTTCTGATCTATCCAGTAACGCCTTTAACCCTAATTCGGCGACGGATACGGGTTAGGGGTGTTACAGTATAGCTTACGTTCTGACCCACAACTCATGTGAGTAGGCCCATTTCACAGCTCATGTGAGCAACGATGTAAAGGAAAGGTCACGGTTATATATAAAGGAACACCTTCTATTGTAACAGCCATTTTAGCTAAATCAGAATAGTGGTTTCAAAACCACAAATTCGATGTTAGAAAATTATTTTAATATTATTTTCGGTATTTACAGTATGTTATTTGATATGTGTGAAAATTTCGTGAGCTAATTTTATCGTTTAATTGCTCAATTTGAGAAAAAGGACTAAATCGCGTAAAATGCAAAAGTTGCATTCTACTTGTTAAAGGTGTCAAATAGCTTTGGCTTTTAAATATGATGGCCTTCAATGGTAATTAAACCATTTGAAAGGTTAGTGGACTTTTATGTCCATGGTTTAAGTGAAATAATAATGTTTTAATTAAGGTTAATGTTGTAATTCATTTAATAAAGGTTAATAAATAAAACAAAATCAATTTTAAGCTTCATTGTCATCTTCTTGGCCGAATATTGAGAGGAAGAAAACCATTCTTAGGTTTTAAAGCATTCAGCACACTCCTAGCTTAATTAAGGTACGGTTTTAGCTCGGTTTTTTTATGATTTATATGTTTTTGTAATCGTTGTAGCTCAATCTAGCTAGCCCGTACCTTTAATTTCAAAATTATTAAAGATTTTGAGAGTTGCCATTGTTGAATCTATGTGTTCTTAGATGTTTAATGTTGAAATATGAAAGCTTGATGACAGGTTTACATGTTTTGTTAAGTGATTTTTGATGAAAATGCATAATAGGGATTAAATTGTGAAATGTGCAAATTGTGTGGTTGAAATGTGAAATAAATGAAAGTTTTGGGCAAATGAGTAAAAATGTGAAATAGGGACTAAATTGATTAAATGTGAAAGTTTAGGGGCTAATGTGTAAAAATGCCCAAATGAGTATTTTTGGACTAAATTGAATGTGTAGATGAATAAATAAGTTAATTTTGAATTCATATAGATCAAGAAAGAAAGAATTTGGATTTTGATCGGGGGAAAAGCAAGGTTATCGAGCAGTCGATCCGATCCATCAATTCTCGAAATACGAGGTAAGTTCGTATGTAATTGCATAAATTGTATATACCAGACTATAGTTATCTTCGACAACGAATCGGTTATTTGTGGAACTTAGTGTGCGATTCGACATAGCTTCGGCTATATATGGCACTTAGTGTGCGAGAATGAGATAGCTTCGGCTATGTAGGGCACTTAGTGTGTGATTTGATATGGCTTCGGCTATGTACGGCACTTAGTGTGTGAAATATCGAGTATTCATCGGCATTCCATTTATGTATGAACTTATTATGGATTGGTACAGGTATGTACATGTATATTATGAGCTTAAAATTGAAGAAGTTACAAAGTTTGCATTTAAGCTTATGAATAAGCATGTGAAAGGTTTGTTAATAACTATGAATTTCATGTTATATGTTTAAATTGATGAATGGTAGATTTGTGATTAGTTAAGTTTATAACATACGAGCTTACTAAGCTTTGAAGCTTACTTCGTGTTATTTTTCTATGTTTTATAGTGAATCAAGGCTAGCTCAGATTTGAGAGTCGTCGAGAACATCATCGCACTATCAAACATCTAAGTTGGTACTTTTGAGTTATACATTTGTGGTATATGGCATGTATAGGCTAGATGTGGTATTTTGGTTGTGATTATAGCCATGAGATTTGGCTTGTAAATTGTATATGTTTTGGTTTATATATATATAGCCATGAGTGATGGCTTATTTTGGTATGTTTTGGTATGAATGTGGTTATGGTTTTATAGTTGCTCAAATGGTTAATTGATTGTGGAATATAAATGTTTGAGAAATGTAACATCTTGAAATTTAGAATTTTATGCTTTGCATTATATCATGCAATAGGCTAGTTGAGAATGTTAATTTTGTATGTTTAGGGGTCCTAAGAAGGCTTGGGGTTAAGTTGGGCCTTAGTAAATTTTTTGTGTTTAAGCCCTTAAGGGGAGAAGGCAAGTGGCATCAATATTTAAGGAAATAAGAGTGTGCTTTGCTAGCACAAGTGGAGCACATGGTGGAGTGGTGTGGCGTCAAGTGGAGAGCATGGAGGGAAGAGGTTCGAATCCCATATATTGCAAATTTTGGGATTTATTTTTGTGTTTCTCTTCCAAGTGTCGGCCATGGTGATAATTAAGGTAAGGAAGACTTTTTATTTATGGAAAGATGACTAAGGATTATGGCAAGGAGGAAAACAAGGGAAAATGAAGGAAAGAAATCAAATAAAAAGGCAAGGGAGGGAACATGTTGGCCGAATTTTAGGAGTTGCCAAGGGAAGGAATTTTTGGTCAACATGCATCTTTTTGGTTAAGGTGTAATCGGTTTTGGTAAGGGGGAGGGGTGTGCCGAATTTTGTTAGGCATTTTGAAGAGCTTTTGATTTCTTTTTGAAAGTCTTTTCTTTGTTCATTTGGTACCTTTTTTCCTTGACTAAAACCGAGACCATTTGGGAGCATTTTTCTTTTCTTCTTTTCATCTTTTCCTTATTCATCTTTTATTCTTTTATCATTTTGGTGCCTTTTTCTTCCAATCTTTTCCTTGGTTGCCAAAACACAAGTCTCTCTTTTTGTTCATCTCTTTCATAGTGTTAGCCGAAACTTTGACATTTCTCTTGTCCATCTTTTCTTTTTCTTTCCTCATTAATTCTTCAACCTTTCTCTCATTTTCTTTAATCGATTTTACATAGAGGCCGAATCATCCTTGTTCTTTTTCTCCAATAGCCGAACCACATAACATTATATCCCTTTTTCTTTTGGGTGTTGGGCACACTCTCTTCCTTGACCGAATCGGTGTTATTGAGGGGTTGGCCGAAACTTTCATTTTGTTTTTGTTGACTCATTCTTAGTCACAAGTCGAATAGATTGGAGTTGAGTTTATCATCGATTAAGGTAAGGTGTTTCTTCAAAGTTTATTTCGATATATTTCATTGTGTGGTGATTCCGCTAAAACGAATCGATGGATTTGACTAAACGGTTACTATAGGGATTAAATCGCTCGTTTCATCCGCTCGTTGTTTCTTCGAAATAAGTGGTAAGCCAAACCCTATTCCAAAACAAATACATTCTCTCATCATAGAACTTTCTAACCGAGATCTTTTCAATAGAGGCAAGTGATAACGATTTGAAAGGAAAAAGCGATAGTAGGAGAAAAAAGGAGTGAATTTGCAATTCCTACTCCTAAGTTCAAATGAAGGGCAGTATCGGCAGTTCGGGATTTTCCATCGGGTTGTGGACCATCATCCGGTGAAAATAGACAAATCGTGGTCGTTGACGATACTAAGGGTAAGCGTTTCAATAGATCGTTTGATTTAGATTTAGATTAATAAAATCCTGTTTGTTGGATTAATCGAGTGTAATGGTGATTTAGGTGCCGACGTTCAAGAAAGATTAATCCTTACCGTAATCAGGTGTGTAATCTCACACCGAAATCTCGTAGATTCATGATTAGATATCACGTTGGAAAATAGATCATTATTATTAATATAGCTAAAAATCGTAATATGGCACAAATCGAGAAATTTGCTTAAATTACATTATTTCTATAGATTTGTCAAAATCGGTATTAAAATTGTTAAATTTACGAAAATGCCTCTATGGGCCGAATTATGAAAATGCCCCTATGGGCTGATTTACAAAAATGCCCCTATGGGCCGAATTGCTAGAATGCCTTAGTGAGCCGAATTACAAAGTTCTATAATGTGCCGATTCACCATAATAAATTATTGGATTAATGATTGTTGTACATATATGTGAATTTATGCTTTATTATGTATGTTGCATGTTACATATCGCATGGGTTGGGAAAAATGTATGAAGAGCAGTGTAGCCTGGTGGCATTGCCACAAAATATTCATTATAATGTTTACTTATGATTTCGGTGGCTGGACCACGAAAATACTATATGAAAGTAGCTTGACTGCAACGATACTCTGGTGGCTCTGCCACAAATATTATGAAAAGCAGCTTGACTGCAGCGATTGGTGTGAGCGGCGGGGTGGGTTGACTTGATCCCCACAGGTGTGATTGGCTGGTCGGGGGTGTGATGGATGGATGGGTTGGGTTGCATACATTAACTTCATTTTGTTATTGATTATGTAAATTGGCTTAAGCCCAAGTTATTGCTAAATGAATTCAGGCCCAGTGGATGACGGTAAGGGGATTATACAATGAGTTCTAGTAACTCACCCCCTTTCCTTAACCCTTGCAGGTAATGCTCAGTGAGGTGGACTTGGGCCATGGATGACTCGATGGAGGCCATACTTCGGAAGTGGTGTTTTTTTTTTTGAACTTTAGATTTCTATTTACGTTTACTTTTATTACTTTTTTACTGTTTTGGGTTTAAAAGTTGTAATAAGGCCTCTAGGATAAACTTTAATTTGCTTTATGTTTGGACGTATTTATTATTTTACTTAAATTGTTTAAAACGGGGATTTTTCTAAAATCATAAATAACGGTTTTTTTCAAAGTTGATTAACAAAAGGATTTTATAACATATTTATAAATAATTTAACTTGGATTCCCTTTTGGATTATCGACATTATTTTCAAAAGTCACGATTTTAAAAATATCACGAATTTGAATATCAATTCTTCAATTAAACTCTTGAGATTAGTAGTATTTTATCGAATATTTTTTTAAAGCTGGTTTTTGTCAAATAATACTTATTTTAGTACGAATTACAAGTTCTTTAACACGTTTTATTCATGTGACATGTCAGATCCGGTCGTAATGCATGGGCCGGGTTTGGGGTGTTACAAGAAATGGCTTGATGAGATATGATTTTAGATGTTGTGTTGGTTATTTATATGCTAAGTTAGGTATGTGTGAAATATGGTAAATGAGCCATATTTTTTGATATTGTTTTGGCATGTATTTGGCGAAGTAAATGGTAGTGATTGGAGATTTGGAATAGATGAAATTATAATGGTATGAATTGTGCATTTGGTTGATGATTTTGGCTGCCTAATTGTATGATGAAATTGTACCATTTTGGTTGTTTAAATGAGCATGAGTTGGGGTGGCAATTTGACCTTGCAAATGGCTTATTTTTGTCCACACGGGCAGAGACACGGGCGTGTGTCTCAGTCGTGTGCGACACACGGTCATGTTACATGGCCGTGTGTCCCATGGTGTTGATATTAAAGTGAAGTTAGTATGCTCCACACGGTCTCACACACGGGCGTGTGACCGGGCTTGTAGTACAAGTAAGTATACTTCCTAATTGGCACACGGCCTAGCACACGGGAGCGTGACTTGGCCGTGTTGCATAAGTGAGTATACCCTATAGTTTTGGCACGGCCTAGCACACGGCCTGGCACAAGGGTGTATGTTGCCACTTCGAAGGGCACACGGGCTAGACACACGAGCGTGTGGTTGGCCGTGTGACCCAAGTCAATATGTATGCCCTGTTTCCACACGGCCTGAGACATGGGCGTGTCTACTAGCCGTGTGAGGCACACGGCCTGTTCACACGGGCGTGTGACCCTTGTTTACATGAAAAATTTCTAAGTTTTCAACAATTTTTGCATGATATCGGTTCAATCCCGAACCACTCCCAATGCATGTTTAAGGCCTCGTAGGCCCTTATAAGGGACAATGTGATTGTGTTGAATGATTTATGAGAATGAATTCTTATTGTTGCATAAATGTGTGCTATATGTTGTGAATTGATTGGTAATACCTCGTAACCCTATTCCGGCATTGAATACGGGTGAGGGGTGTTACATGTGTGAGCTTTCTCGAGTATCTGAGGTAATTCTAAATGGTTCAATGAGTAAGAAAAGGGAATGTAATGGTTAGTGTTCAAATGGAATGTATCATGAACTTACGAAAAGGATTGATGAACTAAATGATGTTGTATACATATGGAAAATTACATATTTTATTAATGATTTCATTTATGATATGGATGAATATACTAACTTATGAGTTGGTGATGTTGTATAGGCCTATACGAAGCTTATGGCATTGGTACTGGTTTGTACTAGTTCTATAAAGAGTATTATAGAAATGGTAAGTTACATTTTAAGTTTATATGAGCTTACTAAACATTCAATGCTTACGTAATTTCTTTCCTATGTTTTATAGATTACTGAAAGCTCAATTTGGTTAGAAGTTCATCAGAGATCTATCACACTATCCAGAAGTCTTTTTAGTAATTTTTGAATATTTTGGCCAAGTTTTATAATGGCATGTATAGGAAGAATTGTAATGGTATTTTGATGAATGTTTCATTTGTGTTTTGGCATGTATAAGTTCTGGGAAGTTATTTTGGTTGGTATCATTTGATGCCTTGTCAAATGGTGAATTTTGGTTACCTTATTATTCATGTTTGTATGGTCTTTTATGGTATGTTTGAAATGGTATGATAATGGGCAAGTTTGTGGCATGTTTTGGTAAGTATTGAACTAGGATTTTATGATTGTAATGTGGTAAAATTTACATGTTTAGGTAAGTGTTGTTGTGTGCATTTGAGGTGCCTTTGAATGGCATATTGCTTTGTTGAATTAGAATTCTTGAAATGGCAAACATATGTATGTTTAGATAAGGTTTTGGTGCTTTGAAAATATGCACAATTGGTCTAAATGTTTATGCATGTAATGGCCATGGAAATGGCTTGATTTTATGTAAATTTGGGTCCACACGGCCTAAGACACAAGCGTATGACTCAACCGTGTGAGACACACGGCCTGGCGACACGGCCATGTGTCAGATGATGATTTATTTAGGGTGCAAGCCAGTGAGTTACACGGCCTAACACACGACCTGGCATACGTGCGTATGATACGGCCATGTGACCTTACTCAGAGAGTTACATGGGTGAGGACACGGGCTAGGAAATAGCCGTGTGTCCCTAATTCGAAGGTTACAAGGCCTGAGACACAGGCGTTTGTCTCAGCCATGTGAGGCACACGACTTGGCCACACGACCGTGCGACCCCTATTTCAAAAATTTTGTGACTTTTGCCTAGACTTTTCAAATGGTTTCAAATTGATCCCGAATTATTTCTAAGATATTTTTAGGGCCTCGAAGGCTCGATTTAGGGACGGTATGTATGTATATGATTAGTTACAATGTAATTATATTATTGAATGATGTTAAGTTTAAATGTTTCTAATTGTACGGTAATACTCTATAACCTTAAATTGGCGACGGATACGGGTTAGGGGTATTACACACTAAGCCTCTTCTTCTTGGACAGAATGTCATTCTTGAACTTGACATAGTTAGGCATTTGTTCTAAGGCTTCTACCAATGGTATATTGATGTGAAGCTACTTTAGAACATCCAAAAACTTCTTGAATTGCACCTCTTATTTCTGTTTATGTTGCTGGAGTCTTTGAGGATATGGAGGTGAAGGAACTTTGGCTTGGACTGGAAAACTCTTCTAGGGTATTATATTTGCATCTAAAGAAGGTTTTAGTTTCTCGGAATTCACTAGTTTAGATTTTACCTCTTTAGACTTGGTAGAATCTGGCTTTTTTAGTGCAGGAATTTCAACTGTTAGTTGATTTTCCTCTTCATTGGCAGGCCTGTCTGCAACCTCAACTACCTTGGGTTCAAAAGTCTTTCCACTTCGTAAAGAAACTAATTTGCAATGTTCCTTACCCAAATTTCTTGGATTTTCTGTGTCACTCGTCAAGGTTCCTTGCGGTCTATTACGAAGCTCCGTAGCTAACTGACCCACTTGGTTCTCTAGATTTTTCAGTGTTGCTACTTGACTTTGGATTAAGGCGTCATTCTTTACCATGTACACCTTCAAAAAATTCTCCAAATCGTTGGATGGTTCATCTTGTGGTGGCTTCTGAATATGTTGATTAAACCTTTTAGTTTGATTTGATCTATACTGTATGTAGTTGTTGTTTGATCTTGCTCCTTGGTTACTCCAATAAATGTTTGGATGGTTTCGCCATGAAGGATTATAGAAGTTGGATTGTGGTTCTTGTCCACTTCTATTTTAGTGTTGATTCCCTATGTAGTAAACAGACTCAGGATAAGATGGACAATTCTTGAAAGAATGACCATCCCCACAGTATATGTAGGAAATAACATCAAAGTGACTCAGTGGCTAAACTGTAACATGATTTAAACCACTAGTAGTAAACTATTTCAATGTTGAAGAGATAGAAGATACCTGAGTTGAGAGTACAGTGAGGGCGTCTATTTTATGCACTCCAGCTACTCGTCTTTCTAAAGCTGCTCGATTTGTCGGTCACTAGTAATTGTTATTGGCTATTCTCTCAATGATCTCGTAAGCCTCATTATAAGACTTCGACAAGAAAGCACCATTCGCAAAAGCATCTACCATTAACCTTGCGTGTGCGTTAAGACCATTATAAAATGTCTCTAGTTGAATGCAATGTGGAATCTTGTGGTGAGGGAATCTAAGAAGTAACTCCTTGAATCTTTCCCATGCCTCGTATAAGGATTCATCATCCTTTGTTGAAAAGTGGTGATCTCATTCCGAAATTAGCATTTTTGCTAGGTGGGAAATACTTTACTAGAAAGTTTCAGCTAATTCTTGTCATGTTGAAATTGAATGTTGTGGCAACGAATTAAGCCATCCTCGTGCTCGATCTCACAATGAATTAAGCCATCCTCATTCCAAAATTAGCATTTTTTCTAGGAGGGAAATACTTTACTAGAAAGTGTTCAGCTAATTCTTGTCATGTTGAAATTAAATGTTGTGACAATGAATTAAGCCATCCTCATGCTCGATCTCATAATGAGTACGAAAACAACTTCAATCTCAATGCATCTTCAGTTACACCCGCTCTTTTAAAGGAATCGCTCACTTCTATAAATAGTCGAAGGTAAAGGTGTGGATCTTTTGTGGACATTCCACTTAATTGGCCCATTGTTTGAAGCATTTGAAACCTCACAGGCTTCAATGCAAACTGCGGTGTCTCGATCTTCAATCTCCTAATTCCCATATTTAACTCATTAAAAAGTGGCACAACATACTACCTTATAGTTCGATCCCTATCATCAACATTAAGGATTGGGTTACGAACACTAGCAGCTCCATTCCCTTGAACATCGTTTTGATTTTCATGGTCCATCTCTACGGCTTGTCTTTGGGCTAATCTTTCTCATCTACTTTTTCAAAATGTCCGTTAGATTTCATGGTCTACAAAAAGTAGATCGATGATTCGATCTATGCTCATAAACACCTGAAAATAAAATAGAAAAAATTAAAAAAGATAATTAAATAAAGAGTAAAAATAAATAAACCAAATTCAATAAATAATTTCACAAATAATGATTAAAGTAACAGTCCTCAGCAACGGTGCCAAAAACTTGTAACGTGTAGGTTTGTGCAAGTGTACACAATCGTTATCAAGTAATAAGTAAGTAAAAGAGTTATAGTCTCCACAGGGACTGTATCTATTAATCAAATAATTGCAAAATTATGAATTTACAAGTTGGTAAAGAAAACATAATAATTTTGGAGTGATAGATGTTAAAATTAAATTAATTAACTAGATGCAAATAAATCTAAATGAAAATGAGATGAAATAAAATGCAATGTGATGGTTTAGCAGCAATTTCACAAGTTCAACAACAATAACATGAATAAGCTAGAATAATTACAACACTTGACTCAATTCATTTTCATCATGTTAAACAATGTTTGGAAAATATTCCATGGCAACTCGATCATTCATTAATTGGGAATCTCATATAAGTTTAATCGAATCTTATACTTAGAAAAATATGCATAAACCAATTTCATAATTTAACTAAGGATTCCTTAGAATTTATGTGAAGTAACAGGGATGGATTAGGTTTGAAACAATTTAATCACATAAACCTAAAGTTATGCAGGGTAATACGTTCTCTTAATCTATTACGAGCCCCTATTTTATTCTAATTAGGATATAAATTAAGCATTCACCTTCCAATTATCGTGTTCATTAGTTATCATCTGATTAGGATTAACTAACTAATTCTAATGCATTCAAATATATTTTAATGCATGAAATACATAATGATTTTAATTGGAAGCATGAACAACTGAGGCACAAAACAATATAAACATGAATTAAATGAATTTTATCCAGTCATTGCAATTATTCTAGATAAACAAAATTAAGTCATCATTGACAATGGAAAAACATCACAACAATTTGCAAACATGTTGAATAACTAAGAACAAAATTAAAGAATAGGAAATAAGAAACTCTTGATGATTTTGGTGATTCTCTGAAGACCGATCGTGGTGGTCTCCTCCGATTCTCGTGATTTCTCCTTCACAAAATGCTCCTCAAGATGGCCGGCCAAGAGTGGTTTTCCTCAAGGAAAATGCTAGCTAATGGGCATGGAGAAATGGACGGCTAATGCATGGAAAATAGGGAAGAAAAGATTACAGAAAAATGTGAGGAATGTGATTTGAAAGATGAATGAGGGATGCTTGAAATGGGAAATGAGGGGTGGTATTTAAAATAGACGAATTGCTAGAGAGTTGGCTAAAAATAGCATGGAGAATCCTTGAAATGCTCCCTTTCTTGGTCGGCCATGAAATGTGGAGGAAGAGGTTGGTGGTTTCTTGATTCATGCTTGATTTCACGCATAAATCATGCAAGGAGTTGGACGGTTTCTTATGTATTAGTTGGGGGATAATTTATGATTTTTTTCACAAGTGCAGGGACTTCCAAATTAACTATCCCAAAGCTAATTTGGGCTGCTCTTGATGCCTTAGCCGAATTAGACTGCTTCCCCCTACTTGGACAGTTTTATGACCCAAATAACTATCACACTTGCTCTTCTCAACAAGACAACTTCAACAGGATCAAATTTACTTATCTTGACTCAATTTGTTGTCTTTGTCATCCAATTAAGGTGGAGTATAACTCATGTCCATGTATGATTTAAATAAGCTCCCACACTTATTAATCCAATGGTTCCACTGAAACAATTAAATCACAAAAATTACTATGTAACATAACATAGTTAAATTATGCAAAATTTAATACATAAATCCATAAAATTGCATACTTTACTAAAATTATGCCCATTGTCTCAATATGAACAAAAATCACCCAATTAAATTTCACAATACTTGAGATTAATATAAATTCTAAGTAGAAAGGTGATATAAACAGCTATAAAAAATCTATATAATTTAGTGTTTACAATTGCGACACAGATTGAGGATGTCGCGACACACCCCTAAAGATACCCTAAAGAATGAGCATATTGTCTTCGATGTTGCAACACAGGACCTAGTGTGTTGTGACATCGACTCTGTACGGGAAATAATTACGAGCCAGGGCATTTTGGTTTGCACAAGCAAACATTGTGCATGACAGAGGCAGTTGACCTAGGGTTAAAGACGACAGTCACTCTAAGTGTACAAATAGGCTCATTTAACACATGTTATAGATAGCTTTTTTTATTGTATAATTTTCTTTATAGTTTTAGTGTTCAATTTTCTCTTTTCTTAGGCTTTAGGATTATTTTAAGTTTTGTTATTTGTTTTTGTTGGGAGATCTGATCTATGGAACTCAATCAAGTCTGTGTGGATTCGACATTATTTTAAATAAGATTCAGGCTTCTTCTAAACATTATTTTCTTGATTCATTATTTATGTTTATTTTCTATATCAAGTTTAAGATATTTACGAGATCTATGATGAACTAATCCTTTTATGGGGGATTAATGAGTGGAGGTATGATTAAGTAAACTATTTTGTAGGGTTTCCCTAACGAATCTGCTTTTTGGGGGAGGAAAACATAAACCCTAGGCTTGACGACCGTACGAAGTAATTTAGGTAAGAGTTAACCCAAAATTGGTATGGCCTATCCATGAACACCTTAGCCTCAAAATGGTGTGGACTGTGAGATCGAGAGATTAGTAGTTCTTGCTGACTTGTTATTCTAGTGGAAGATCAGAAGATCCTGCTAGGGTAACGACTAGTTGATTAAACAACAAGCCCAAATCATCAGTTGGTTATGATTACTGAAGCGAGATAATCACCCATGCTCAGATTTGATATTGTTTACTTATTGATTTTCCAATGTTTTTTTATTTATATTAATGTTTTTATTATTATAAACACCCTAAAATTCACTATTTATGTTTATTCATAATATAATTTATTTAAAGTACTAATTATATCTGTTTGTGTTTAGATTATGATTAATTTAGTGCTCGTCTCCCTTGGGTACGATCCTCGAAGCACTCACCTACTTCATTGTAACTATATTACAATCAGACCCATATACTTGCAGACATTGCCTATTGAACATATTTTGTGCATGTTTTTTACTTTGGACATTGGTACTGCCAGTGGTGATCATCAGGCCAGTCGAAAAGCTACCCGCCAGACATTTCTGGCAATGGAGGTCGAATTGTGTGACTATTCCACTTCTGAAAAGGAAATGGAGAGATACTTGAGAGCCTGGGGTCTCCGAATCCCAAACTTTTCTTTGAATTTCTTGATTCCTTATCAGAGTCATCTTAGTGATAACACCTCAAGCTTTATTTTAGCGCTTTATTCGTTAGAGGTCGGGTCCATCTGCCTCTTCATCCCTTCTTCAGCATTGTATTGAACCCTTTCGAAATTGCTCCAGGCCCGGTATCAGTCATGTCTTGGTGGACCTTTGTGGCATTCTTTATTTATAACACCCCTAACCCGTATCCGTCACCGGACTAAGGTTAAGAGGCATTACCGGACATATCAGATCAAAACATAAATATTTCATTAACATCAAACATTCACAAACATTCCATAACGAAAAATACACATAGAGTCCCTTAGAAGGTCTACGAGACCTTAAACATACATTGGAAAGGGGTCGGGACTAAACCGAGCACATACAAAATTTTCTAAAATTTAAACATTTTTCAAAGTTACAGAGGTCACACGCCCATGTGGTCAAGCCGTGTGCCTCACACGGCCACAAGACATGCCCATGTCTAAGACCGTGTGAAACAGGGCATACATTATGACTTGCACCACAGGGCCGAAGACACGCCCGTGTGTCTGGCCCGTGTGCAACACTGACTTAATTAACATGGCCTGTCACATGCCCGTGTGTCTGGCTCGTGTACAACACTGAGTTGATTTGAATTACAAACTTAAGAGACACAGTCGAGACACACGCCCGTGTGCTCATCCATGTAGGCAAATGTAGGCCATTTGCAAGGCCAATTTACCACCCAAAATTGGATCATACCTACAAGTATCATACAAACTTCCATTCATGTTTCAAAGGCAACCAAAAATATACCAAAACATGCACAATTTGACTCTTAACAACATTATTCATTTCCATATACAAATCCAACTCAAACATACTAATTCAAAACACCAACTTCACAACATAAACATATGAATCATACATCATTTTAATCCAATTCAATTCATAGCATTTTTCATCATATCAATTTCCAAATCAACCATAAAACTTACCGAAATTGACCATTTCATTAGGCCATCCATGAGCACATCAAACCATACCAAATTATGCATCATATAGCATAGACTAATCATCCATAAACACATTCATTAACAAGCCATATCACATGGCTATATTTACACATTTCAAAACATAATCAAAGTTCTCTAGCCTATAATGCCATACTTCAATATATACACTTTCAAAAGGTACCAAAATATAGTTTGATAGTGTGGTGATGATCCTCAACGATCCCCGAGCTTCACGTAGCTTTGATAATCTATAAAACAATGAACAAAACACACACAAAGTAAGCTTTTATAGCTTAGTAAGTCATAAGCAAATAATAATCTAATGAACATTAGCATTACATCAACTAAGCTGAATCAAGCAATCTTTAATCAAATACACATTATTCATAATTGTAACTCATATACCATCCAATGAACAATATCAAATTATAATATCTTGGCCAAATATACATATATTCATAAGCATATATATATTTCTCACTTTCATAATGCATATTTCATATATTCATCTTAAGTATATACTTACCTTACTTTTCCAAGCATTTAACTTAACACATACCTGACTCTTTAGCTCGATTTCACATTCGATCTTAACTCGATATTTCCTGTTGAACCATTCGAAATTAATAAGGGTACTTGGATAGTCGGAAAGCTCGTACAATGCCAACGTCCCAGACGTGGTCTTACATGTAATCACATATCGATGTCGCTGTCCCAGACAGGGTCTTACACAAAATCAAATACGATGCTAATGTCCCAGACATGGTCTTACACGTAAACACAAGTCAATGCCAACATCCCAGACGTGGTCTTACACAAAATCACATATCAGAATCTTATGTCATGACATATGTATCCTAACTATTCCTAAGGTTCGTATGGGGCTTTCGGACGTCGTATCTCGATCGATTTAAGCTCGACACAAGTTATTCCAAGCTTATATCATTTCAGAAATACATGTATATAATTATACAATTCAATTTGATATTATAAAACATATTCACAAGAATTTTAAACACATTTATTTACTTATGAACTTACCTCGTACAGAAACGAACGGATGGAATCGACTACTCGACCACTTTTGACTTCCCTCGATCTAATTCCGTTTTCTTTTGTTCTTGATCTCAATCAAGCAAAACCATAGCCGAACCTAACTTATTCTTTTTCTTTCTTTATCTTTGGTATTTTCGATCATAAAGATGAAAATATGCATGGCTTTGTAATTTTTGTTTTCTTTTATTACATAATAATTGTAGCAGTCCAGTTTAGACCCTAGTCGGAATAGTGGTTTTGGGACTACAAATCCGAGTCAGTAAAATATTTTAATATTATTTTCTGTGCCTTTGATATGTGATTAAACATGTGTTAAAGTTTCGTAAGTTAATTTGTCCGTCTGTGTGCTTAATTTGAGAAAATGATTAAATTGCATAAAAGGTAAAAGTGGCTTTCTATTTGATTAATGATTAAATCGATGTGGCTTTTAAATGTGGAGGATTTATGTGGAAATTTGTCCACTATTAGAGTAAGTGGGCGGCAATGGTCACAAATGACCTTGTGTGCATATGTTTTATACATTAACATTAAAGGTTAGTTTTGTAAATTGATAATTAAGTTTAATAAGATAAAACATAAACATGAAATGTAGCCATTTTTACTCATCTATCAACCAAAAATAAGAAAGAAAAGAAAGGGTTTGAGCTTGTTATATTCGGGCATGGTTCAAGCATAAATCGGGTATGTGTTTTTGATCGGTTTTTGATAATTTCTACATTTTTGCAATCATTGCTTCGTATATTATAAAACCCATGTCTTAATTTTGAGAATTGATAATGTTTTTGAAATGAGCCTTTGATGAACTTATGTGTTTTATGATGATTGATGATAAATTATGAATGATATATGATAGATTCACAAGTTTTGTCTTTGGAGTTTTGATTATTTTGAGTAATTTGGGCTTAATTGAGAAAATAGCATTTTGAGGGACTAGATTGTGAAAGAAATGAAATGTATGGACTCATATGAGTATGAGTGAAATTCGACTAGGCATGGGTAATATTGAATTTGATGTATTTTGTGATTTTGTGAAATAAGGACTAAAATGTCCAAATGTGAAAATATGAGGGCTAATTTGCAAATTACCCTAAATGTGTGTTTTGAATTAAATTGAATGATCTAGTGAATAAATGGATTAAATTTTAATATGTATAGATCAAGAACCGAAGAAAACGGACTTAGATCGCAGGAAATCGGAAGTAATCGAGTAGCCGTATCCATTTCCGTTAAACCGAACTCAAGGTAAGTCGATATACAAATAAATGTATTTGAATTGAACTATTTGTGTATATATGAAAATTTGAATTGCTATGAATATTCATTGAGATGGAATGTATGTGAGATCCGAGTTTGCGAATAAGTCGACAAGTGGTTAAAGTCCGGGGAGTCCCGTATGAGCCTAGGAATAGATAGGATTGCATATGCCATGACATAGGTGTCTGATATGTGATATCATGTAAGACCACGTCTGGGACGTTGGCATTGATTCGAGATTTCGTGTAAGACCACGTCTGGGACGTCGGCATCGATACGAGATTTACGTGTAAGACCATGATTGGGACATTGGCATCGTATTTGATTCGTGTAAGACCCTGTCTGGGACAGTGGCATCGATATTTGAGTACATGTAAGACCTCGTCTGGGACGTTGGCATTGTACGACTATTCTGAGTACTCTGAGTATCCTATTAGATTCTAAACGGTTCAACGGGCAAGTCTGAGAAATGAACGACTATGCGAGTTGTATATCCATTTCAGGTAAGTTTGAAAAGTACACTGTGTGTATGATAGGTAAGTATCGATATGAACTTACTAAGGTGAATATGTGTATTGAAATTATGAGATAATATGTGAATATATGCTTGAATGAGCTATGTGTATGTGATATTTGAGTTGAAGAATGTGGCAAGTTACGGCTAAGCAAATGAGCCAAAGAATAAGTGATGAAGTTGCAATGAGAAACATTAATATCATTGTATCAATATGGTTATGTGCATTTTATGTTAAGTTTATTTGTATATGGCTTACTAAGCTTTTGGAAAGCTTATTCTGTGTGTGTGTTTACTCTGTTTTATAGGTCGTCAAAGCTACGAAAGGCTCAGGAATCGTCAAGGATCATCACCACACTATCAAACTCAACTTTGGTATCTTTGAATGTGTATATAACTAAATATGGCATGTATAGGCTAGTTATTTGGTATATGTTTGAGATGTAAATAGCCATGTGATTTGGCTAGATAAATGTTGGAATATGCATGAGTGAATATGGTATATGATGCATGTTTTGGTATGGCTTGATGGCAATGAAATCGTCTCTTGAATGGTAAGCTTATTGATGGATTGATGCCATAGTGATATAGTGAAGTTGTGGATGAATTATGCTTGGATTTTCAGGTGAATTGATTGTGCAAATTGGCATGTTTAGAAATAAGATTGAATGGGATAATATGATGACCATTTGGTGTGTATTTGGTTGCCAAAATGTGTGTGGAAATAGGCTTGTAAGTGCTTGTAGGTATGACCCAAGTGTGGGTGGCATTTTGGCCTTGCAAATGGCCTATTTTGCATACACGACCAAGGGACACGGGCGTGTGTCTCTGCCGTGTGGCTCAAGGGCCACTTCGAAGTGTACCTGGGTAGGATACACGGCCGTGGCACACGGGCGTGCCTGGTGGCCGTGTGACCAAGTCAGTAGCTAGCTTAATTTCACACGGCCATGGTAGACGGGCGTGTCTGGTGGCTGTGTGGACAAGTCAGTATGTATGCCCTATTTTGGCATGGCCTAGACACATGGGCGTGTCTGGTAGCCGTGTGAGGCACACGGCCTGACCGCACTGGTGTGTGACCTTTGCAGTTTGGAAAAATTTTTAAATTTCTGAGAATTTCTGTTTGTGTTCGGCTTAGTCCCAGCCCTACTCTAAAGCATGTTTGAGGTCTCGTGGACCTACTTAAGGGACATTTTGATGTGATTGACCTAGCTATGATATGAGATGTCTGTAAAAGTTTCTGATCGGTCCGGTAACACCTTTAACCCTGTTCCGACGATTGTTACAAGTTAGGGGTGTTACAATATTATACCATTTACTAATTTAACCTTTATAATTTAATTAGAAAACCATATATAATATGCCCTTTACCGTCCATCCCATGGTTTAATGGCCAAATTACAACATAAGGACTCCATAATTAATTCATCAAAGCAATTAAGCACTTTAACATATAGAAAGCCACTTTTACATTTTATGCAATTAAGTCCTTTTATCAAATTAATCACACAAATGATCAAATTTAATCATGGAATTTTCACACATGTCAATTCACATACTAAAAACATAGAAAATAACATTAAAATATTTTTCTAACTCAGATTTGTGGTCCTGAAACCACTATTCCGAATAGGGTCTAAACCGGACTGTTACATTTTTTTATTTTCAAATACACAATGAACATCCTTTGTTTAGGGTTCTTCAAAGATTCTTTCTTCTAAAGGTCCAAAGAATTGGATCCACCGTTGGTAATGTCTGTTTCAATTTGAGGACAGGTCTCGAACCTCTCGTCAAAAATGATATCCCAAATTTTCTTCTAGGAAAGGGATAAATTCATAAGGGTGGTGAGTAAACTTAGCGCGGGCTTTAGTTTTCGTCCTAAGTGGTCACTTCATGAAGCTTGTCAGTTAGAGGATATCTACAAAGCTGAAAGACAATACCAGAGGTTGAGGGGTAATTCACTCGACTTGGCGACGTTGGTTTCAGTCAAAAATGTATTCCAACATTGTCTCGAAAATTTAAGTCCTAATGGTTACAGCCTGTCTTTAACACCCTTAACCCGTATCTATTGTCGGATTAGTGTTACAGGGCATTACCATATAAACGGAACATTTAAACATTCATAATACATTTAAACATTCATAATATAAAACAACCATTCTTATACATGTCGTCCCTAAATTGAGCCTTCGAGGCCATATAAACACCTTAGAAACAATTCGGGACCAAATTGAAAACATTTAGAAAGTATAGGAAAAAGATGAAAAATTTTGACTACATGGGTCACACGGCTGTGTGCCTCACACGACTGAGACACATGCCCATGTCTTAGGCCGTGTAACACTTAAAATAGGGACACATGACTGTGTCCCAACCCGTGTCCTCACCCATTTAACTCTCGAAATAGCCCCAAATGTCCATGTACCAGGGCGTGTGCTAGGTTGTGTAACAGCCTGACTTGCATGCAAAAGAACCTATAGGGGACACACACACACGGTTGAGACACATGCCCGTGTCTCAGGCCGTGTGCACAAGAATTTTCTCAAAAATCAAGCCATTTCCAACTCTAAACCATACATACACCTAACGACATTTTTGTGCACATAATCAAGACATCAAACCTTACCAAAACTTGCATATAATGACCAAATTCAATAGTCCTAAACCAATCAACCAATATGCCATTCAAGGCACCTCAATTGCAAACATTTAAACTTACCTAAACATGTATACTTTACCACATTTCAACCATACACATCTAATTCAATACCATCTCAAAACAAACCATATCTTGACCATATTGAAACCAATTCATCACATATCATTTTAGTCATTCAAACATGAATCATAACTTAATCACATAACACATACTAATAAGGCATCAAAAGTTTCAAACCAAATAACTTATACAATCCAAATCATCAAACAACATTCAAGTAAACATCATTATAAGTCCACCTATACATACCATTATAACCCTTAGCCAAAAATGCTCAAAAACTATTGAATTAACTACTGGGTAGTGTGACAGGTCTCCAACGAGCTTCCAACCAAATCGAACCTTTTAATGATCTACAGGAAAAGAAAACAACTAACATAAGCAATAATGCTTAGTAAGTTCGTATAAAGACAACTTAAGTACTGACATAATAGAATAAACAACTAAGTATAATTTTTATTATATTTTAAACTAACTTTCATTTTCTTTTCACTACACCTCTCATGGATAATTGGTGTAGCCTTGCATATACATGTATATATTTTTCCTTATAAGAATTTCATATAACCATTTTACTTAAACGTTTCTTCTTACCATAACACTTACACCTTTAACATATAATCATTTAGTAATTCATCTTTCATTTCAAACTTTCCTATAAGTATATTATCCCGAAATCACTTACTTTCACTAAAAAAGATGAAAGCTAAATAAATTAATTAATCATACATGTTATTCATTTACGAAGCACTTATAGGATTAGTACTGAAAATGGTTCATCATATGCTTCCTGTACTATAATAATTCAATCCAAACTCTTACATATATGTGTATAAACATCTATCTTTGACCGAATAATCATCAATATAATGATACTCACATATGATCAATTAATTCATTAAACATTTAACATTTAACATTTAACATTTACTAATGTCTTGACTATACATTAGCCTTTATCATTTAAACAATTTTCTAAATTCCATTCACATTTAGCCCGATGAACTAGTAACTAGACTCGGATACTCAGGTAACCACACCACACCAGATACATCTTAGATGCATAACAAGAGCACCGAAGTGCAGACAAGGGCACAAATGTGCAAATAGTGGCACCGTAGTGAGAATAGAGACACCGAAGTGTATACAGGGGCATCGAAGTGCAAACAGGGGCATCGAAGTGCAAATTTCGTACAAGTGCACATTCTAACCCTATCAACATGTCAATCGTATCCTAATCGTTTACTATGTCCAAACAGGAATTTAAAAAAAATTATAATTTTCATGAATCAAAGGCACTTCCATATATCTCCATGCACATGCTATAACAATTCATAATCATTCCAAAATCACACATATCATATTTCATAATTATTCAATAGTTTTCAAATAAATCATTTCTCACCTTATATTCAGATATAATATTTCGATTTCCAATTCACATATTAAACATCATAAATATATACATTCATAAATCAACAGTAACATTATATGTATATATATATGTATGTACAATTCTATACCTACGACCTTACCTCGACAATTACAGTTGTAAAACGAGGCCGACGACTAATCCGTCACATTAGCTTTTCCTCTGTTTAGATCTGTTTGATTCGTTTCTGGATCTAAATAATAATTTTTCATTCAATTATTACAATTCTAGCACTTAAATAATATGTCTAATACAATTAAGTCCTTCCATAAACATTTTACAAATTTATCCTAATATTTTACCTTCTTTGTAATTTAGTCCTTAAACCCGAAACTTGCAAATTTACCAATTTTAGTTAAAAATTCATGCTATCTGATTTTCATAGGGTTCACAGTCAGCCCATTTTTATCATCATTTGACAATATTTACCTTGAATTTTACTATTTTCATAATTCAATCCCTAATCATTAAATTCATTAAAATAACTTAACAAAATACTTATAAATAACAACTAATACTTCAAATTCATCATTTAACATCTAAAATCATAAAGGTTCATCAATGGCAACATTCAAAATCTTTAGTAGTTTCAAAAACGAAGGCATGGGCTAGTTGGACCTAGTTGCAACAATCTCAAAAACATAAAAATTACAAGAAACCGATCAAAAACGACTTACCAATTGTTGCTTGAAGCTAGACGTGAGCTAGGTTTCTTCCCCCCCCCCCCTTCTGTTTCAACTAAAAGATGGAAAAGATGAATGAATCATCTTTTTTTTTTCTTTTCTTATTTATTTAACTACTATAACATATAATATAATATTTTACATTTTAATAAATATTACTTTTAACTAAATAACCCTACTAACCGTCCAACAATTTTTTAAAACTGGTATATTTACCATTCAAGTCCATTTACTTTCATTTCCATAGCCATTTGATCCCTTTAACTAAAAGAACTCAACTTTTACATATTTTACGATTTAGTCCTTTTCATTTAATTAACCATTTAAAGGTCAAAAATTCTTAACGAAACTTTAATATGACCTTAATAACAATCTTTAATATTTAATAAAATACTTATGGCTCGGTTTATAGAAATGACATCTCGTTACCTCATTTACTAAAACCACTTGAACCTAGTTTTCATTCAAATAACATAAATTGCCAATTCAAAATTTATTTTAATAACATATTTGACTCGTAAATATTTACGGGCTCACATGTCAGATTTGTGGCCCCGAAACCACTATTTCTGACACCACTAAAAAATGAGTTATTATACTATCTATTTCTACCCTTCGAGAGGTTGATCCATCTATACTCTTGGCTCTTCAAGCTTGGTCATATAATTCAGGCAACAAATTGGCACATATCCTTTTGGAGCACATCAAAGAGCCCTTTTTTCTACTTTTATTACATTTGTAGAATACGCCCGAGAAGTTGGATTTACGTATATTCACGCCAGGCTAATCCACTTGTTATTGATGTATGGTCTTTCCTATCTTCTCCCCAAGGCATGGATGTTTCTTCACTTCTAAACGGGTCTCAAGGTCAAGACAAGGCTATCGTTGCATTCCCAAGTAAGTCATCATCCAAGAAGAGGGTTAGGATCGCCAGTGGCATCTAGGATCCTAACAGTAAGCGCTTACCTTCAGTGGGACCTCAGCCAGGCAAGGGGTGCACCCACCTCACATTCTTCTGGACAATTAACCAATTCTTTTCTGCCAGAGAGTCCCTCAGGGGTAGCTCCTTCTTCTCAACCCTCTATGCTTCATTCCTCATCACAAAGTATCATTCCCTTAGGGTCAAGCACCAGCTTCCCTTGGCGTGGCTTCATAGACTCTACATCCTTATCTACCCCTTCGACTTGATCATCAAGCAACGGTTGAACCTGTTGCCGCCATAGTTAAGGGATGTCTTCTTCCTACCTTTATTCTCGTTCCAGTGAAGATTCGCTTCACCTTATGGCTCAAATCTAAAAAATATCATCTCTTGAGTTAAACCTCTAGGGCGGGGCTTTCAAGGAGGCTAGCCAGAGTTATAAACAGAGAATGGTTGATTTAGAAAAGTTCATAAAATTTAAAGAAGATGCCTTAGCTGATGTTTTTTAGAAGTATCATCGCTCAAGTGACTTGTTGGCAACTCACGACTCTAAGGAGTGGGTATAGGTTCGCTCAGGCTAAGATTAATCATAGTAAGGATAGGATTATCCACTTAGAGAGAGAAAGATCTACTTCTGAGGAGAGGTACAGGGCTTAGGAAGAGAGGCACAAGGTAGAGTTGGAACAGTTGCGCCAGCCTTAGAGAAAGGCTTTTAGCAAATACCAGGAGGATACTCGGAAAAATCTCAACGAAGCTCTCTCGAAGTGGAGGGCAAGCTTAATTCTGCATACCCAGGTGGTCGTCAGTCCTTTCAACTTAAGCAAGGTGGACTTAAAGTGTTTACAAGATGTCTCCACAGACTCACTTAACTTCATAGTTTACAATCTCAAATGTGAGTAATGGGAGACCTTTCAAGAGGAGTGGAAACAGTTAGTCGTCTCTGCTTCCCCCGTTACACCTGAAGTTGATGATGTAGAAAAGGTTTCTGCATTTGGGTGGCGCGACCTTGAAGATTCTCCCCAGCCAGTCAATGCTTCAATCGAGCCCGCCAGCCCGTCCATTGAGGGACGAAATTGAGATGTCATGTTCTACTTTATACTTATTGTAACAACCTTTATCCTAATGAAGTGATCCTTGTTCTTTCCTTTCTCCTCGATTATCTTACTCTTTTAATCTGAACATTAGTTCTACTTCAAGTAAGGAAATTTTTGGCATAACTGAGGGTTTCGCCAGGCTTGGTGCATTATGCATACAGGGCTTCTTTCTATTCATAGTTTGAGAACCGCCTAAACCTAGGCTCTAATACCAAACATGTAATGCTCTCGACTCGACCCGATTGACCAGATTCAGATCTCGGATGTTACTACTCAATTTTAGACTTATACAAACTTTATACACGCAATTATAGTTAACACTGAATAATACCTCTCCATTTCATTTAATACAAATTGACTTGCGTCTAACATAACTTACAAACGCACATTACGCCCTTATAGTCGGTGGAGTCTTACAAAAGAGTTACTTCCATACATATAAAATCATTCAACGTGACTCTTTTTTTTATATTGTTTGGGGCTAAGACATTGACTACTTTTACGTGGTTAACTCGTTCTATACAAAAAATGGGGGAATTTTCCTAATAGTTTCCTTGGATTAATTTCATGACTCCTAAAACTTGGTCATGCCCGTGCGGTTCCACTCTGTATGCATAAGTTCCCTACATCGACCCTTCCTTGACGCGGCCCTGGAGTCATCCCTTATGGCATCACTTACACCTGAAACATAAAACATTTAGGGGTAAGTTCGATAAAACTGAGTGATACTACCCTATTTTTACTTGTATTCGCATCCCAAACTTTTTTCCTTAGAGTTTTCCTAATTGGCGTTGTCTTCAAAACATTACCACGAAATCCATTCTACAGACTACGCAATAAAGGCAAACTTCACTAATGATAACTCCAGAGAACTGTCCCTTGACATAGATAACCACAACATCATCTATAAATACTATATAGCCATAAGGGCTTCCATAAACAAATATAGATGTAGAGGAGTCCTTTACAGATTTGCCATAGAGGCATCTTCTATAACGTTCGCCGCAAAGGCGTCCTTTAATAGAAATAGCCACGAAGGCTCCATATAACAGATTTCTAGCAAAAAGGTGCATTACTTCCTACCAGCAGGTTCAGACATTAGATCTGGGCTTCCATCGAGTAGATCGGTAGCCCCTTGACAAAGGGCATATCAGAGCTTTAATCCATTTCCTAGCCTCAGCTTAAGTGTCTCTTTTGGTTTTCATTTAGCCTAAGCTGAAATGTTCATCGAAGAAGGAAGAAGACCCCACTCTTTGTATATGATACTTTTAGATTTATACAACCCTTGTCCCTATGATAACTTGACACTTGTTATAATCCTAACCATTCAGCCGTATGGGTGGTTTATGATTGTAAGGAGACATGCATGGCAATGCATCCGCATGCCTATCTTTGTACACGTAAACTCAACTCATGGTTTGTTCTTGACTAATTGGTTGGAATGCAACTAGAACCATTAGTCAAACAAACCTGGCATATATAACCCTTTAAGGTTCTTGACTTCCTGAAGCATCATCTTTTATTACTTCCATGTATGTTGGCCTTATGGTTCCGCCATAAACCTCATTAGGTGGGTAGAACCACATCACTTCGTTTTTCTTCTGACATGCTCATGCTACGAAAGCTTAGCCAAAAGGGCGTGCTCACAGGCTAATTTCCTAGTCAATTACAACACTTTACTTAGTTGGAGTGTATTCTCTAGCTCTTTCCTCTTTGGACCCTATCTGGTCTCAAGGACTTCGACAGGCTGCGTGTTAGACTCTGACTGGTGGGAATGAGAGCACGAGCATTGTGAGCATTTTAGATGTGTACTTATGCGGCATGCACAAGCAATACCCGATTGATCTAGCTTATTTCGTGGCCCAATGCTGTCAGTATTAAAGTGGGCGACTAAGGAAAGGACCTATCTATCACCTTCAGCAGCACCAGTCAAAGCGGATCGATCGCATTTAGGCATATTTGCAAAGAATGTGCCAGCATTTCCATATTTCTTCACCCGATCTTGCGCCTCGTGATCCTGACACCTCGCAAGATGCCAATCATTGATTCTATTTAGGTTTCTTTTTTTTAGTCTTTTTTCTTTTTTACTTTTATTTTTATTATTAGTTGATTTTAATTTATTTTTTGGACTTATATGTTTTCTTTTCGTTTATTATGCACTTTATTTTTTTATTTTTTCGGTTGTTTTTCTGTTTTATTATATCTTTATCTTATTTATTTTTTTCTATCTTCTTATTAGTGTGTTCATAACATGTACATTTAGAATCTCCTACGATTCTGAATTTCACTATTCTAGTGAAATCATCCAAATTCAGGGTAGTTTCAGTTTTCTCCTTCCCTTATGATATTCTACTTATTCTGTGATTCTATTTGTTTGTACATTGAGCGCAATGTACATCTTAAGTGTAGGGAGGATGTTTATATGTTTATGCGATAAAGTCTCTGAATTATTGTTTGTGTTTAAGTAATTTTCTCAAGCCTATCATTAAAGTTAAATTTCTTAAATTTGGAGCTTTATTCTACTTTGGAATAATTTGTGGATTTTTGTGCATTATGTGATTTAAACTTTAAGACATGAGAGAGTAAAGCATGATAAGTTGTTTTGTAGATATTATTAATTTAGATTGTCACCCTGAATTAAAGCATTATCTTGAAATTTTAAATTTACAAGTTTGACATCAAATCCATAGTTTTTTGTGAGCTTTTGAGCCTATAGAGCATTTTTTTTCTGCTCATTTTATTTTTGGTTGTGAGTATGTCAAGTTTATTTGTTATTCTAGAACTTACTTCTGTTATACATGTCAACACCACATCATTGATTTGATATACTGAGATGATAAAGGCACTTAGGATTTAACCCACCTAACCTTTAACCAAATACCTGTTGAATTAACCCGGAGTAAACCCCGTTGATCCTAACACATTTTTTTTCTCTCACCCATTCATGTTAACCCATAAGCCACATTAATGTTGTAAAATTTCTTTTTATTGACTCCTTTTTTGTCAAGATTTGATTCGGTTAGTTGCCTAACTATGTTTCATCAATTGTATTATTGAATTTATTTTTCAAAAAAAAAATTATCAGTGAAAAAAATTAAAATGAGAAAAAAGTTGCTTAAATCGTTAATCTTGTATTTTGTGTAAAAGCTCGTTTCATCTCTCTATTTCTTGTTGATGTAAATTCCTGTAATTCAGCAACTAATTTTTTCTAGTTTGGTAACTTATCAACTTGATTCTCGATTGTAACCAACTCTTCTAACCTTTTCGATACCCTTAACCTAAGCCCCATAACAACCATGTAAAGACCTCTTGATCGGTGGGTCATCTCACTAATATAGTAGTGGAGATTTATTTTCAAGCTAGCCTATGTTAATAAGATTTCTTGTTTGATTGTTGAGTGCACATTACTTGAAACTTAAACACTTTGAGTGTTTTGAGTGAATCTTTAGTGAGGATGTTATTTTTTGGTGAGTTTGAATTTCAGGTAATTATTGAGATAGGGGAGATGCATAATATTTTTAAGCCTTAAAAATCTCTTCTTGGATTGTTTGTACTGTTTAGTGTCATTTTAGTATGAATTTCTGATCCATGATTATCTGTAAATTATCCTAGAACTTTGTCAGTGAAAATGATAAATTGAGGGAGGTCAACTTGAATGTGAGATGAGAATTTTGCTTGAGGATAAGCAAACACTAATGTGTGGGGATATTTGATAAGTGCTAAAAGTAATATGTTTTTACCTTATTCTTAATGCATTTTTGGGTAATTATTCGATGTTAATTGTGAATTTTATATTTCTAATCCTTCAAATTCATGTTTTGATGCTTAATAGAGCACTTTGGGAGCAAAAGGAGTGAAAAATGGGAAAAAAATGAAAAATTAGAGCAAGTAATAGGATCCACATGACCGTGTGGCCCACACAGGTGTGTGGTAGGCCATGTCGATTTCACAAGATATCACATCAAACTTCAAAAAATCATAATTTTTAGGTTTTTCAAACATTCTAAGTGGTATATATGACAAAAATAAGAAGAGATGAGTGAGCCTTCATAGAATATTCAATAAAACAACTCAAAAAACACCATTGAAGACTATTTTTGAAGCAGATTTTTGTCAAGATTGAAGATTTCATTTGATTTCTTGTAACAACCTGTTTTCAGTGAAATAGAAATAGTGGTTTCGGGACCACAAATCTGAAGTTGAAAAAATTATTTTATGATTATTTTATGGTCTACAGCATGATAGTATTACCGAATAAAAATTTTGTTAAGAAATTTTACCGTTTACATGCTTAATTTGATAAAAGGACTGAATCGTGTAAAGTGCAAAAGTTGAGTTTTATTAGCTAAAGGAATTAAATAGCTATGGAACTTTAAAGTAGAGGTCCTTATATGGTAAATAGCCCATTAATGAGTTAGTGTAAGATGTTGGTTTGGCACTATTGAAATTTGGTTAAATTGTAAAGGTTAATCTTGGAAATTTGTAATTAAATGATATAATAAATAAAACAAATTAAAAGTCATCATCTTTTAATGTTCTTCAACCAAATTTAGAAGGGGAGAAGCCATTGTTGAAGCTTAAACATTCGGCAATCCTAGTTCCTCCAATTAGGCATGTGATTTTGTCCCGTTTTAGATAATTTCTATGTTTTCAGGATCGTTGTAGCTTAATCTAGCTAGCCCGAGGACTAATTTGCAAAATTGTTAAACTATTAAGGTCTTTCCATTGATGTGCACGCTTGAGTTTTGATTTTTGATGATAGAAAATGAATGGTTGTTGTTAGATAACGACTTTTGTAAAGGAATTTTTGATGAAATTATCAATTCGGGATTCTATTGAAAAATAGAAAATTTTACATGGTGAAATAGTGAAATAAATGAAATATAGGGCTTGCTAGGGACTAGATTGATATTCGATTATGATGGGTGGTGGTGGAATTTCGTAAATTTCCATTTTTATGAGATAAGGACTAAATTGCAAAGAATTAAAAGTATAAGGGCAAAATGGTAATTTTGCCAAATTTATATGTTGGACTAAATTGAATGTGAATTATATTGAATTGAGTTAAATTCATTCGTATAGATCCGGATAGACCTCGTACGGAGTTAGATCGGGGCAAAGAGAAAATCTCGAAGAAGTCACCTTCGTATCTACGTACACTCGTCGAGGTAAGTTCGTGTAATTAAATTGTACATTTATATGTTTTAAATTGAATTATATGTTTGTGAATTGTGTAATTGTAACAGCTCGTTTTTGGGTCAAACCGGAACAGTGGTTTCGGGCCAATAAATCTGAGGCTAAAATATTTATTTTATTAATTTATTGAAGTTTACAGCATGATAGTATTATTAGGTGAAAGTTTCGTAAAGAAATTTTACTGTTTGAATGCTTAATTCGGTAAAAAGGACTAAATCGCGTAAAGCGTAAAACTTGTGTTCTATTAGCTAAAAGTGTCAAATAGCTGTAGAACATTAAAGTAAAGGTCCTTAAGAGGTAAATAGACCATTTATGGTTAGTGGATGATGATAGCATGGGAATTGGTGTAATTTTTAATATTTTTAAAGGTTATAAAGGTAAATTAGTAATTAATGTTAATTATAATAAAAAAAAAGTCATTTTTATTTCATCTTTCTTCCTTATCTTGCCAAAGTTAAGAAGGAAAGAATAGCAAACTTAGGTTTTCATTCGGCCAAGCTTCGAAGGCTAGATTGAGGTACGGTTTTAGCTCAGTTTTTAATAATTTTTACGTTTTTGAGATCGTTGCTTCGTATTCTAGCTAGCTCGTACCCTAGATTTTGAAATTGTTAAAGATTTATCATGTTGCCATTGTTGAATGCTTGAGTAATTGGATGTTGATGATGAATTTTGGTTAATTGTTAATAGTTAAACTAGTTTTATAAAGTGATTTTTGACAAAAATGCAAGATAGGGATTAAATTGTGAAATTGTAAAATGTGGCAGTTAAAAGTGTGAAATAATGAAAGATATGGGCTACTAGGAGCCTCTATGAAATTCGGCTAGGCATGGGCTGGTACCAAATTGCATGAATTTACAATTTTATGTGATAAGGACTAAATTGTAAATGAAATGAAAGTATAGGGGCAAATGTGTAAATTTTCCAAAAGATGAATTGTGGAATAAATTGAATAGATTGAGTGCTGAATGTATTGAATTTGATAATTTATAGATCAAGAAAAGCCGAGATCAAGTTTAGATCGGAGAAAAAAGAAGAATGACGAATAGCCGATAGTTTTTATCCGAGCAATACGAGGTAAGTTCATATAATTAGAATCGAACTTTAAATACTTGTGTTTATCTGAAATGTATGTATATGATTGAGTATTTGATATACTTGGAATACAAGTGCTTAATTGACAAAGATTGATTATTATCGAGCCCCGTTTGAACCGTATGAATTCGTAAGATACGAGTGACATGTCACTAGGGTTACCGTTTTGGTCGAGCTCATGCATTTGTTGTGGACTCACCACAGCTCGTATGAGCTTACCGATATATCAGCTCGTAGGAGCTTACTATTTTCAGCTTGTTAGAGCTTACTGTTTCAGCTCAATAGTGCTTAGTGTTCATAGCTCGAAAGAGCGGTAAATGATAAGGAATTGACGGAATACTATTGTATATCACCCGAGCATCCTTTGAAATTCTAATAAGTTCGATGGGCATAAATTCTGTTTATACAGATGAATACTGTTACTGAATGAAGTATTGATTATATGATTGAGAATGAAATGTTGAATACAAGATATATTGAGTATTGAATTGTGGTAATGGATGATTTCATGTATTAATATGACTAACCTATGGATGAATGTTTGTGTTAGGCATTTGGAAATTGTATGGACTTTACCTTAATTATTTGTATTGATTTGGAGTTTACCTTAATTATTTGTATTGATTTGGTATAAGTGGTAAGTTTAATTCTAAATTATACGTACTTACTAAGCTATAAAGCTTACTTTGTTTCTTTTCTATGTATTATAGAGGCTCGATAGCTCGATCGTTTCGGACAAGTCGGAGTTACACATCACACTATCCAGTTGTCGATTGGTACTTTTGAACTTGTGGATAATTGTAAATATGGCATGTATAGGCTAGTTTTAAATTTGATAAATATGGTTACTTGAGATTATGGTTTTGGTACATTTTGTGTAAGGTTAAGCCATGTGATTTGGCTAAACTTGATAGTATGTTTTGGTATGTTTTGTCAAATGTTGATGGAATGGAAATTATGCAAATGATGTCTTATTATTTGAAAGGTTTATGAATAGAAGATGTATGATAAGCTTTTGAATGGTAGGAAGAAATGGTATTATATGTGTATGAATTGTTATGGAATGCCTGCTAATTGGGTTGTAAAGTTGTTACCATTATGATTGTGTATGCTTATGATAATAGGGTGGCAAAATGACTTTGTAAATAGCCTATTTTTGTCCACACGGGTTGGGACATGGGCGTGTGTCTCAGCCGTGTGTGACACATGGCCATGTTACACGGTCATGTGTCCCCTGGAGTTGATTTGGAATTGAAGTCAGTATGCTCCACACGGCCTCACACATGAGCGTGTGACCGGTCGTGTGGTACAAGTCAGTATACCCCCTAAATGGCACACGGCCTAGCACACGGGCGTGTGACTTGGTCGTGTTGCATAAGTCAGTATACCCTACAGTTTTTGCATGGCCTAATACACGGTCTAACACACGGGCGTGTGTGGCCACTTCAAAGGGCACATGGGCTAAACACACGGGCGTGTGGTCGACCGTGTGACCCAAGTCAGTATGTATGCCCTGTTTTCACACAACCTGGGACACGGGTGTGTCTGGAGCTGTGCGAGGCACACGGCCTGTCCACACGGGCGTGTGACCCTTGAAATGTTGAAATTTTTCTAAGTTTCCAAAATTTTCGTATGTTATCGGTTTAGTCCCGAACCACTTCTAATGCATGTTTAATGCCTCGTCGGCCCTTATAAGGGACAATGTGTTTGTGATGGAATGGTGTTAGAATATGAATGCATAAATGTATGAGTTTTGTTTGTTAAGTGATGTGTATTGATCGGTAATACCTCGTAATCCTATTCTGGCGATGGATAAGGGTTAGGGGTGTTACATTTATTGGTATCAGAGCTACGGTTTAGTCGATTCTAGGACTAACGTACTGTATGTGAGTCTAGCTATACATGCCATATATAAAACTGCGATAGTGTGATGACTCCTGACATTTTCAAATGTGTTTTATATAGTAAATGGATCCTGATTGAGCCGTAGTTGATGAGGTTGAGAGTAACACGCCTGCTCCCGCGCAAGGGACAGCACCATCTAACTCTAGACCCGTAACGGGTAGCCAGGGAGGAGAGGCTAAAGAAGCCTTCTTCCAAATGATGAATGAATGGTTCACAAAATATATTAGTACGAACCCGGCTGCTCCACAACCTCCACCCCCACTTGTTCCCCAACCGATCCCTATAGTTCCTCAAGATATTGATCCTCTGCATTTGAATAAACCACTTGTTGACAAGATACGAAAACACGGGGCCGAAGACTTCAGAGCCACTGTTAACAATGACCCTGAAAGAGCTGAGTTTTGGCTCGAGAACACGATTCGGGTATTTGATGAATTGTTCTGCACACCTGAAGAATATTTAAAATGTGCTATATCACTGTTACGAGATATTGCATATCAGTGGTGGAATACCTTGATATCCGTAGTTCCACGAGAAAGGGTTAGTTGGGAGTTCTTTCAAGTTGAATTCAGAAAGAAATATATCAGCCAAAGGTTCATCGATCAGAAAAGAAAGGAGTTTCTTGAATTAAAACAGGGTCGTATGTCAGTCAGAGAATATGAAAGAGAGTTTGTACGACTCAGCAAATATGCTCGTGAATGCATTTTTTCTGAAGATATAATGTGTAAAAGATTTTAGGATGGATTGAATGAAGAAATCATACTTTTAGTTGGAATTCTTGAGCTGAAAGAGTTTGTCGTTTTGTTTGATAGAGCTTGTAAAGCCGAAGAGCTTTGCAAAGAGAAAAGAAAAGTCGATTCTGAGGCTAGGGATTCTGGAAAGAGATTTGCGGGTAAATCACATCAGTCAGCATCAAAGAAATATAGAGAATATCATCCTTGTTCTATGGCTTCTGCAGGAATTTCAATTAGAGACAGAGATACGAGACATTTCAGTTCTAAACCTCAGGCGACATCCGTTGCTAGTGTGGGAAGTGTTAGAAATGCTGGACCTGAATGTAAACACTACAATAAGAGACATTACGGTGAATGTAGATTAGTGAGCGGAGCTTGCTTTAAATGTGGATCTATTGAACATTATCTCCGGGATTATCCAGAAAAGTCTATAGCTGAAAGAGATCAACCAGCGAAAGTGAGTAATACGGCTACTAGAGGGAGACTACCCTGAAACACTGGAAATACGAGTGGTAACCGAGGTGCTACAAGAGATTCTACTGTGAGATCTGAGGCACGAGCACCTGCCCGAGCTTATGCTATCCGTGCACGAGAGGAAGCATCATCGCCAGACGTTATTACCTGTACTTTTTCTCTTTTTAATGCTGATATAGTTGAGTTGATAGATCCTGGATCAACCCATTCATATATCTGTATGAATTTAGTATTTAAAAAGAGTTTACATGTCGAGTCTACAGAGTTTGTAATTAAAGAATTGAACCCCTTAGGCAAGTCTGTTTTAGTTGATAAGATTTGTAACAATTATCCTTTGATGACTCAGGGTTACTATTTTTGGGCTGACTTGATGCTTCTACCGTTTGATGAGTTTGATGTGATTCTGGGTATGGATTGGCTGACCATGCATGATGAGGTTGTGAATTGTAGACGAAAGACTATCGAATTGAAATGTCAAAACGGTGAAATTCTTCGGACTGAGTCTGATGATTCGAGTGAATTACCTACTGTGACATCGTCTATGTTAGCTCAGAAATGTATGAAAAAGGGCTGTGATGCATATCTTGCATATGTATTAGATACTAAGGTATCTGAATCAAAGATTGAATCTGTAAATGTTGTTTGTGAGTTTTCGGATGTATTTTCAGAAGAATTACCGGGGTTGCCACCGATCAGAGAAGTCGAATTTGGTATTGAATTAGTACCGAGAACAACACCAATATCGATAGCTCCATACAGAATTGCTCCAACAGAATTAAAAGAGTTGAAAGCTCAGTTGCAAGTATTGACAGATAGAGGTTTTGCACAACTGAGTTATTCTCCCTGGGGTGCACCAGTATTGTTCGTTAAAAAGAAAGATGGCACGATGAGAATGTGTATCGATTACAGACAACCGAACAAAGTGACTATAAAGAACAAATACCCTCTAGCACGGATTGATGATTTATTTGATCAGTTGAAAGGGGCTACAGTATTTTCAAAGATTGATTTGAGATCGGGTTATTATCAGTTACGATTTAAAGAATCGGATGTGCTGAAAACCGCGTTCAGAATAAGGTATGGACATTACGAATTCCTTGTTATGCCTTTCGAATTAACTAATGCTCCAGCAGTTTTTATGGATTTGATGAACCGGATATTCAGACCGTATTTAGACAGATTTGTTGTTGTATTCATTGACGACATTTTGATCTATTCGCGAAATGAATCTGAACATACCGAGCACTTGAGAGTTGTGCTACAAACTCTACGTGACAAGCAATTATTTGCAAAGTTCAGCAAATGCGAGTTTTGGATCCGAGAGGTTGGATTTCTGGGGCATATTGTTTCCGCTGATGGTTTTAGAGTTGACCCAAGTAAAATTTCTACTATTGTTGATTGGAAACCTCCGAGGAATGTGTCTGAAGTCCGTAGTTTTTTGGGTTTAGCGGGCTATTACCGAAGATTCGTGAAAGGATTCTCGATGATTGCGACACCTACGACACGACCGCTTCAAAAAGTAGTGAACTTTGAATGGTCGGAAAAATGTCAGCAGAGTTTCGAACAGTTGAAAGTATTGTTAACTGAAGCACCAATTTTGGTACAATCGGAATCGGGGAAAGAATTTGTGATTTATAGCTACGCGTCATTAAATGGTCTGGGATGTGTTCTGATGTAAGAAGGAAAAGTTATAGCTTATGCTTCTCAACAATTGAAACCACATGAAAAGAACTATCCGACACATGACTTAGAGTTGGCTGCAATTGTATTTGCGTTGAAAATTTGGCGGCACTAGTTATACGGTGAGAAATGCCACATTTATACGGATCACAAAAGCTTAAAATATCTGATGTCACAGAAGGATTTGAATTTGCGACAACGAAGATGGCTTGAGTTATTGAAAGATTATGAATTTGTGATTGACTAACACCCGGGAAAAGCTAATGTTGTTGTTGATGCCCTGAGCCGAAAATCTTTGTTTGCATTACGAGCAATGAATACCCAGTTGATGATTTGTGGTGATGGGTCTATTTTAGCTGAATTAAAAGCTAAACCAGTATTTCTTCAACAAATCTGTAAAGCTCGGAAAGATGACTGTGAATTGCAAGTTAAACGGATTCAGAGTGAGAACATCCCTGATTCAGAGTTTCAGATTGGGACCGATGATTGTTTAAGGTTCCGGAATAGAATTTGCATACTGAAAAATTTAGAACTCGTACAAAATATTTTGCACGAAGCACACCATAGTTGTTTATCTGTTCATCCGAGAAGTACCAAAATGTATAACAATTTCAAACAGTTTTACTAGTGGCAAGGCATGAAACGAGATATCTCAGAATTTGTTTCTAAATGTTTGATCTGTCAGCAAGTCAAAGCTGAATATCAAGTACCATCCGGGTTACTACAGCCTATAATGATTCCTGAGCAGACGTGGGATAGAGTTACAATGGATTTTGTGTCGGGATTGCCCCTAACTCTGAAAAAGAAATATGCAATCTGGGTTGTCGTTGATCGACTAACGAAATCTGCTCATTTCATACCGGTACGTACAGATAACTCACTTGACAGATTAGCTGAATTATATATTTCTAAGATTATTCGATTGCATGGGTGCCATTATCTATTATTTCTGATAGAGATCCGAGATTTATGTCGCGATTCTGAAAGAAACTGCAAGAAGCTTTAGGTACGAAGTTGAATTTTAGTACAGCTTTTCATCCTTAGACTGACAGTCAAACCGAAAGAGTTATTTAGATTCTCGAAGACATGTTGAGATGTTGTATTTTAGAGTTTAAAGGCAGTTGGGAAAAATATTTACCGTTGATTGAGTTCGCGTATAATAACAGTTTTTAGACGAGCATTAAGATGGCACCGTACGAATCTTTATATGGTCGCAAATGTCAAACTCCACTATACTGGACTAAACTAAGTGAGAAAAAGATTCACGGGGTTGAAATGATCAGAGAAACTGAAGAAAAAGTGAAAACAATTCGTGATAGTTTAAAAGTAGCATCAGATCAACAAAAATCCTACGTGGATTTGAAACGTAGAGAGTTTGAGTTTCAAGTCAAAGATCGAGTGTTTCTAAAAGTGTCACCGTAGAAAAAGGTTCTTCGATTCGGTTGTAAAGGGAAGTTGAGTCCACGTTTCATCGGACCGTATGAGATTATTGAACGGATAGGGCCAGTGGCATATCGACTAGCTTTACCGTTAGAACCTGAAAAGATTCATAATGTCTTTCATGTTTCTATGTTACATCGATAGAGATTTGATCCGTCACATGTGATTTCCCCAGTGGATATTGAGATATAGGCTGATTTAACGTATAGCGAAGAACTGATAAGGATTTTAGCTCGTGAAATCAAAGAATTGAGAAATAAGCGCATAGCTCTAGTAAAGGTTCTCTGGCATAAACACGGGATCAAGGAAGCTACGTGGGAACTTGAGGAAGCTATGCGAAAATAGTACCCTAATCTATTTACTGGTAAGATTATCGCAGACGAAAATCCCTAAGGGGGAGAGTTGTAACAGCCCATTTTTGGGTCAAATTGGAACAATCGTTTTGGGAACATAAATACGAGGCCAAAATATTTATTTTATTATTTTATTAAAGTTTACAGCATGATAGTATTATTGGGTGAAAGTTTCATAAAGAAATTTAACTGTTTGAATGCTTAATTCAGTAAAAAGGACTAAATCGCGTAAAGCGTAAAACTTGTGTTCTATTAGCTAAAAGTGTCAAATAGCTATAGAACATTAAAGTAAAGGTCCTTAAGAGGTAAATAGACCATTTATGGTTAGTGGATGATGATAGCATGGCAATTGGTGTAATTTTTAATATTTTTAAAGGTTATAAAGGTAAATTAGTAATTAATGTTAATTATAATAAAACAAAGTCATTTTTATTTCATCTTTCTTCCTTATCTTGCCGAAATTAAGAAGGAAGGAATAGCAAACTTAGGTTTTCATTCGGCCAAGCTTTGAAGGCTAGATTGAGGTACAGTTTTAGCTCGGTTTTTAATGATTTTTACATTTTTGAGATCGTTGCTTCGTATTATAGCTAGCCCGTACCCTAGATTTTGAAATTGTTAAAGATTTATCATGTTTCCATTGTTGAATGCTTGAGTAATTGGATGTTGATGATGGATTTTGGTTAATTGTTAATAGTTAAACTAGTTTTATAAAGTGATTTTTGACAAAAATGCAAAATAGGGATTAAATTGTGAAATTGTAAAATGTGGTGGTTAAAAGTGTGAAATAATCAAAGATATGGGCTGCTAGGAGTCCCTAAGAAATTCGGCTACGCATGGGCTGGTACCAAATTGCATGAATTTGCAATTTTATGTGATAAAGACTAAATTGTAAATGATATGAAAGTATAGGGGCAAATGTGTAAATTTGCCAAAAGATGAATTGTGGACTAAATTGAATAGATTGAGTGCTGAATGTATTGAATTTGATAATTTAGAGACCAAGAAAAGCCGAGATCAAGTTTAGATCGAGGAAAAGGGAAGATTGACGAATAGCAGATAGTTTTTATCCGAGCAATACGAGGTAAGTTCGTATAATTATAATCGAACTTTAAATACTTGTGTTTATTTGAAATGTATGTATCTGATTGAGTATTTGATATACTTGGAATACAAATGCTTAATTGATAAAGATTGATTATTACCGAGCCCTATTTGAACCATATAAATTTATAAGATACGAGTGAAATGTCACTAGGGTTACCGTTTTGGTCGAGCTCATGCATTTGTTGCGGACTCACCACAGCTCGTATGAGCTTACCAATATATCAGCTCGTAAGAGCTTACTGTTTTCAGCTCGTTAGAGCTTACCGTTTCAGCTCAATAGAGCTTACTATCCATCAGCTAAGGAGGAGCTTACAGTTCATAGCTCGAAAGAGCTGTAAATGATAAGGAATTGACAGAATACTGATGTATATCACCCGAGTATCATTTGAAATTCTAATAGGTTCAACGGGCATAAATTCTGTTTATACGGATGAATATTGTTACTGAATGAAGTATTGATTATATGATTGAGAATGAAATGTTGAATACAAGATATATTGAGTATTGAATTGTCATAATGGATGATTTCATGTATTAATATGACTAACCTATGGATGAATATTTGTGTTAGGCATTTGGAAATTGTATGGAGTTTACCTTAATTATTTGTATTGATTTGGTATAAATGGTAAGTTTAATTCTAAATTATACGTACTTACTAAGCTATAAAGCTTACTCTGTTTCTTTTCTATGTATTATAGAGGCTCGATAGCTCGATCGTTTTGGACAAGTCGGAGTTACACATCACACTATCCAGTTGTCGATTGGTAATTTTGAACTTGTGGATAATTGTAAATATGGCATGTATAGGCTAGTTTTAAAGTTGATAAATATGGTTACTTGAGATTATGATTTTGGTACATTTTGTGTAAGATTAAGCCATGTGATTTGGCTAAACTTGATAGTATGTTTTGGTATGTTTTGTCAAATGTTGATGGAATGGAAATTATGCAAATGATGTCTTGTTATTTTAAAGGTTTATGAATGGAAGATGTATGATATTAGTTAAGCTTTTGAATGGTAGGAAGAAATGGTATTATATGTGTATGAATTGTTATGGAATGGCTGCTAATTGGGTTGTAAAATTGTTACCATTATGATTGTGTATGCTTATGATAATAGGGTGGCAAAATGGCTTTGCAAATAGCCTATTTTTATCCACACGGGTAGGGACACGGGCGTGTGTCTCAGCCGTGTGTGACACATAGCCATGTTACATGACAGTGTGTCCCCTGGTGTTGATTTGGAATTGAAGTCAGTATGCTCCACACGGCCTCACACACAGGCGTGTGACCGGTCGTGTGGTACAAGTCAGTATACCCCCTAAATGGCACACGGCCTAGCACAGGGGCGTGTGACTTGGCCGTGTTGCATAAGTCAGTATACCCTACAGTTTTGGCAAGGCCTAGTACACGATCTAACACACGGGCGTGTGTGGCCACTTCGAAGGGCACATGGGCTAGACACACAGGCGTGTGGTCGGCCGTCTGACCCAAGTCAGTATGTATAGCTTGTTTTCACACGGCCTGGGACAAGGGTGTGTCTGGAGCTGTAACATCCTGGAAAGGGCCTATGCATTTTCGGTTTAGTTCTACGAAGTGACATGTTTTATGTACTAAGAATAAATTTTGAATATTTTTGGAAACCCGGAAATGAATGAAAATGAGTTAGAAATGAACATTTTTTGAAACCTGAAAATGTATGAAAATGGATGGAAATGATTTGGAAATGATTCAAAATAGGAAAGTGAACATTTGGAAACTTGAAATGTAAGAAAATGTCAAATTTCTGAGAGCCGAATGAAAATTTTTGGAAACTTAGAAATGACCTAGAAATGACGAGTTTTAAGGTTTAAAAGGGAAATTAAGGCAAGGTGGCCTTAAAAGAAAAAGTTTGTGGAATTTGACACACAAGCAGGCTTGGAAAAGTGGTGAAGATGCCACTTAGGGCCTATGGAAATGGCGCCATATGCAAGAGGAATGGGCCGAGTTCGAGTCACTTGGGAAGCAAATAAAGGAGGTTTTATTTTTGCTTCAGTAAGAGTGAGTTGGACGGCACATGCTTCTAGAAATGAGGTGTTTTATTTTCATAAATATTCGATTAAAAAGGGTGATAAATAAAGGATTTTTAAAATTGGATTATTATGAAGAGATAAATGTTGGATTTAAACTCTTTTATTTATGATAATTAAAGGATAAAGTTATCAGATAGAGGAGTGGTGGCCAAGTAAGGGACTCCTTAGATGATAATTTCGGCTATAAAAGGAAGGAGGGCTACTCAACAATTTTTGCTTCCTCCTTTCTCTGCGAAATTCTTAGTGCTCTCTTCTCTTCTTTGCTTTCTTTTCTTTTGTCAAGCCGAAATTAAGTAATTGTTGGAACCTAGCCGAATATTTTCCTCTCCATTAGAAGCCATAGCCGAATCTCCCTGTGAATCTAAGCAAGGAAGCAGTCGACTAAAGTATTAAGGGGATCTCTCGGGTTTCTACAACTGTCGACTACAAGGAGGAATATTTCGGGATCTAAGGTAAGAAACTATAAGATCCAAAGGTCTTGTTTTAAGTTTTAATGTTAGATTAAACCTAACATGTGATTATAGGAATTTCGACATCCCTAGGAAAGCAAGGATACTTTTCGGGATTTGAGATCACAAAGGTATGTGTTTAAGACATTCGGCCAAAGCCTATTTTAAGTATTTGGATTTATTCCCAAAAGCCAAAACTAACCTATGATGTGTTTTAATGATTGGCCGAATGCAAGAAGGAATACAACAAAGTTTTGGGACTTGATTCTTAAGTCAATCGGCAACAAGGTAGGTTTTCAGTATACAAATCCTACTAGGATTTGGTTTTAAAGCCAAAAAGGTTTATTAATGTGTTTAAATGATTGGCCGAATATAGGAGTTAAGGATCTAAATCAGTAGATCGGTTCTTCGGGATTTCAAGGACTTCGTTAAACGAATCAGGTGTGTACCCCACACTAACTTTTAATAAGATTTATGGTAATACGTAATATATGCATGTTTATAAGAATGTGGCTAAGGTACCATAATATGGTACAAAGTACTCAGGTACGTTTCCTACTTCCACTAGGATTATGAAATATGTTATTTATAACATGTGAAAATTTATAAGAATGTGAATTTAAGTATGATATGCATGATATGAATAATATGGGTCATTCGGGATATATATGAAAAGGGGAAGTGAATGTGATGACTACGGTCTCATTATCTCGAATGTGGTGACTTTGGTCACATTATCCGAATGTGGTAACCGGTTACATTATCTCGAATGTGGTGTCTCATGACACAATTATCCAGTGGCTATGCCACAAATTTTATATGGGCGATGAGCACATCGATTGCAAATGCAGCGCCTTCGATGGTGTGTAGCGGATGGAGGGTTGACTTAGTAGTCCCCACAGTGTGCAGGTTGGTACGGGGATGTGTAGCGGATGGCACCTAGGTTTGGGTTTGGGTTGCATCATCATTTTTATCTGTTATATGAATAAGTATTGGATATGAAAAATGTATGCCGATCTATTGAATTTTAGTGTTGTGTACACATTGAGTCTGTTGACTCACCCCGTTGTGGGACTATTTTTCAGGTGACGATCAATAATGGACCGGGTTCGGCAGAAGCTTAGGGATGGCCATGCTCAGCTTGAAGTTTTATTCAATATGGATATTTAAATTTATTTAAGTATTTTAGAATTTTATTTTGGGATTCTACTTGATGTAATAAGGCCATAAGTTACATTTCTTTACTTTTATTTTTGATTACTATGTTACGAATTATTTTCAATTAAAGTTAAGTAAAATTTATTTCTTTAAAAATAAACCCTAATTGTTTTTTTCATCTTAATTAATTGGACTTTAAAATAAGATCAATGGGTTTTTAACTCAAGCCCAACCCAAAACAATAGTTTTTAAAAATCGCACAAGTTTTCCTCTGGTAATAAAGGAATTTTGTAACCAGATTACTTAAGGAACAGACCAGATCCGGTCCAGGCTCGTGGGCCGGGTGTGGGGTGTATCAGGAGCCATGTGAGGCACACAGCCTGTCCACACAGGCGTGTGACCCTTGAAATGTTGAAATTTTTCTATGTTTCCAAAATTTTCGTATGTTATCGGTTTAGTCCCGAACTACTTCTAATGCATGTTTAAGGCCTCGTAGGCCCTTATAAGGGACAATGTGTTTGTGATGGAATGGTGTTAGAATATGAATGTATAAATGTATGAGTTTTGTTTGTTAAGTGATGTGTATTGATCGGTAATACCTCGTAACCCTATTCCGGTGACGGATACGGGTTAAGGCTGTTATAGTAATTTCCATGAATGAATACCGATTGCATATCCGACGACGTACGATGACTACCGAGCCCCGTTTGAACCTTAGGAATTTGTAGGATACAAATGACATGTCATTAGGGTTACCGATTTCAGCTTGTATGAGCTTACCGGTACTCAGCTTGCATGAGCTTACAGTTCTGTACACCTCGTGTGTACTACCCGAGTATCCAACGGTATTCTAAATGGTTTATCGAGAACAGATATGTTATAAGATTATATGAGTTTGATATTAACTATTACAGGTATTTACATGAAATACATGAAAGTGATGTTACCTGATACATTGATATATGAAATGAATAATACATGTATATGAAATGTGATTACTTGTTGAATTCATCAATGTGTATTGGATTTTATATGTGATTTACATGGCTAATATGTTGGTGAACATGTTTTTGGGCTTTTGACCAAATTGGTTGGGATATACTATGTTTACTTACCTAAATTGTGGTTCAATGGTAAGTTAAATTCTGTGTTGTACGAACTTACTAAGCTTAAATGCTTACCATTGCGGGAGGTGAAGCAAAAGGAGAGGCAGTCCTCGCCCCGGGGGTATTTCTCTATCAAGGAATTCCCTATAAAAGACCACAGGTAGCGCATTAACTCAATGAAAAAAATAAGCACATTTAGTGGCATCATATAATGCCACTAAACCCATGACCCAGCCCTTGACAAAAGAACGCGATAAAGACCCTTCTATTGTCCAATTGTCGAGGATTCTCGATAACTTGGATCACGGAATGGCTCGATTGGTCAGATGTACCGTTACCCCTCCATACCTCCCTCGGGTAGGCTTACACTCATTAGTTCATAATACAGTTAATCCTACTATATTCATAATGTGAGTTTAGGTTGGTGCCAAATTGGGTGAGAAATGTGGCTTGGAAAATGGCCTATTTTCGTCCACACAGGCAGAGACACGGGCGTGTGTCTCAGCCGTGTGTGACACACGGCCAGGTGACACGGCCGTATGTCCCCTGTAGCTTTTTAAGGATGCAAGTCAGTATGCTCACACGACCTAGCACATGGGCGTGTGGCTTGGCCGTATGCCCCAAGTTAGTGAGTTACACGGGCACGGACACAGGCTAGGACACGGCCGTGTGTCCCTATTTCGATTGTCCACACGGCCTAAGACACGGCCGTGTCTCTTGGTTATGTGAGTCACACAGCCGTGTGACCCCTACAGCTTTGAAAAATTTCAATGTTTTCTAAAAAATTCGTTGAGTAGCGATTTAATCCCGATTTGTTTCTAACACGTATTTTGGGCCTCAAGGACTCATATAAGGGACAATATGTATGATTTCGATTGGTTTCTGACATGAATATTATATGATATGAATTTTTTGAAATTTTTGTCTGTTTGATCTGTAAACTTTGGTAATAAATCGTAACCCTGTTTCGGTGATGGATACGGGTTAGCGGTGTTACATTTCTTAGGAGATTATCATGAATTCCTTTTTTTCTTTCGATTATACTCACTCTTGGATTTTTTTATTTGCAAGCATTAACTAATTTCCTAAATACCTAGGGAGATGAACCCTATGATGGATTTCGTCGTTTGATTTTTATTTTACACAATAAATACTTAGTTTCTTACTCTCAATTATGTGTGCTTAATTATTTATTTAATATTTCTAGATTATCAATCCATGTTTGATGTGCTTAAATCGGAGGTTGAATAGACCCTATTTAAGAGTAGGTCTTGGTAATTGAGTGGAGTTGCAGGTTATCCTAGAAATATGACGACATAAAACTATCATATTAGAATCAAATCTAATAAGGGAATCCATAGCACGAGTTAATGCGATAATAGGGGTTTTAATTAGAAAGAAATTTTAATTAATCAACCTAAAGTCAGTTGCTCTTATGCTCGAAAGAAATATTTGCATAATTTAGGGATTTCTACAAATTAAGTTACTGAGTAAAGAAAATGCGTTATTTAGATTGATAGTAACAGATGAAATCTAGGTGAATTCTTTCCTGATTATTATTTTGATTCTTGGTTGCTAATCAGTTATTTTCCTGTTTTGTTCTTTGTCATGTTCGTTAGTTAATTAATTTAGTTAATTTTAGTTTTTAATCAATAACTCAAATTATTCATGTCAAAACCTTTTTTTTTTAATTGACTTTTTATTTTAAAAACGAAGATGGAGTTGCCACCAATCCTTTTTAATTAGGTGTGATTGGATCACCTCAAAACTTAGTCATTTTAATAAAATGTTAGATTTACTAAAAGGATGATTTTCAGTCTACAAAATCCAGGAAATGGGTTCGGGGCTCGATTACATATGAAGAAGGATTAGCACCCTCATAACGCCCAAAGTTGGTACCTCGTTGATTACTCGATGTCTTGGTGTCGAAATTGAGAATTTGAAGAGGATTTAAAATAAAATCCCTTCCACGCAATGTTATTTGATGGTATTGAAAATGCCCTTATCTAAATTGAATTTTTAATGAGGAGGTTTTCTCATTTTGGGTTGATCAAGACGAAAAGTCATGTCCTGTAAGTTGGGGTACAAAATCTCGAATTCTCAAAAATAAGAACGTTCACCGTTTAATTATTTCCCAAATCTTATACATTTTTAATTATTTTTTTTTAAAAAAAAAAAGAGAAAGGACGTTCGATTATTTTAGTTCAAGGAGAAAAATGTACCCCGTAAGTTAAGGGCAAAATTTCTCGAATCCTCAAAATAAAGAATATCGCCTTGGTTCAAATTTCTAAATATGCAATGTATGAAAATGAAGCTTCTAATATGACATACTATGGACTTATTCCAACATAAAACATTATATAAGATACACGAGTACGTTTAAATGTTTTATATGATGTCATAAGAACATAAATAATGCAATATATCATAACTAATAATAATATTAAAAAATATAAATTAGTGCTAATAATAATAATTAATGATAATAATTAAGGACTAAATAATAAATTATACAATTTGAAGGGGAAAAAATATAAATAATAAAGATTAAAAGTGCAGGGAATTAAAAATAAATAAGTGTGTTAAATACAATAAAAAGAGGACTAAATTGAAATTTAAATGAAATTTAAAGTGCAAATTAAAAAAACAAAGAAGTAAATAAAAGACTAAAGAAAATAATCCAAAAATTTTAGGGTACAATTGTAAATTTCTTAACTTAAAGGGCAAAAAATAATAGATAAAACTTTAAATATGTTGGAATTTAAATAACAGAAAGTAAAGGGGCCCAATCTAAAATAGGACTAAATTTAAACCCTAAAAAATTTTGAAGTCCGAATTGCAAGAAAAAAATTAAAAAAATAAAGGATTAAATTTAAAAAATAGAAATGTTTAGGGACCCATGATGATATTTTCGCCACCCCTGCACACGTGTCATTCCCTTAATGGGTCAATAGTAGGTTAGGGGACCAAAATGTAAGAAAATAAAATAAAAGGATAAAAATGAAAAAATAAAAAGGAGTATAGGATGAAATTTAAAAAGGGGAAAAAAGTGGAAGGGTCTAGGAAGCAAATAGCCCCTCCCTTCAAAAACACGCGGATCTTGGGAGGGGTTGGGTCAGACGTTCGGGTCTACCCCAAAAGACGCCATTTTGGGCATCTAAAAGCCAAGCCCAAAACGAAACTGTTTAAGGGCCTATATAAATTACAATTTTTCCAAAAAAAAGTTCATTTTAACCTTGTTTTAAAAAAAAAACTTCTTTTCCCCCCTTTTTTTTCTCTCAAATCATTCCCCTCTGTTCGACCATGGGGCGATGGGTCTCCGCCGTGGCCAACGGTCACTGGTGATGGAGACCGCCGTCTCCAGTGGTCGGAGATCCAAAAAAACTTTTTTAGAATCCTTTGAAAGTGTAAAATGCATATCTAGGGTTAGTAAACCCAAAAAAAAAAAAGAAAAAAAATGAAGAAACCTTTCGATTTCTCCCCTCTCCGACGGAACCCTAGAGGATTCTGAGGCTTCTTGATTCGGAGAAGGGTTTCTACGACGGCGCGAACGACGAAACAAGTAAAAAAAATTTGTTTGTCTCCCTTTTTTATGTTTGCTTCAAAAATAAAAAAGAACTACCATTTTTTTAACTTGGTTGTTTGTTTTTTTTATTTATTGTTTTTTTGAAATGTTCGAAAATTACAAGAGTTTGGCTTTTATAGCCATTTTAATTACAATATTTCTTTTTTCTTTTTTGTTTCTACTCTATTTTCTATCCTTCTTCTATTTCTCTGTCTCTGTTATTGTTTTTTTCTCTTTTTTGTAGGTACCCGTGGCGATGGTGGCAAAAGGGCATGCCTGCTGACGCGGCAAGAGCGGCAGCGGCGCTGAAGACTTAGGGCTTTCTTTTTCTATTTAGGTTTAGTATAGTGGCTATTGGGCTTTGGGTTATTGGGTATTAGGGTTTAGGTTAACGGATTGGGTTAGGGTAGTTTAGATAATTTGGGCTTTTGTAGTTGGGCCAATCTGTTTTTGTAAGTAGAGTTTGATATTAATAAACTTTTTTCTTTTTTTGGTTTTTGTTTTGTCTGGGCTGGACGAATTTGGGCCACTACAGCTGCCCCTCTTTACTCATTGTAGTGTAATGGCAAGGGAGCAAAGACTTCAAAAGAGGACCAATTCTGTCCGGTCCCGTTGAATCTCGACTTCTTTGGTGCTTCTCTTTTTCAGGTAACCCACTTTTTCAATTCCTTAGTTACTCTACTTTACTATATCAGCTTTGCTACAACTTTAGGAAGGCAGGATTTAGCATCACAACTTCATCTTGCCCCATTCCAACTTTAAGGAGATAAGATTTGTTGTTGTAGTCTCATTCCAACCCACTGCAACTTCAGGGGGACTGGAATCACTAATTTATCCCTTTCACTGTAACTCAAGAAGATGGGATTTGACTTTATCTAGCTCCAGTGTATCTTCAGAGAAATGAGTTTTGTCGCTGTAGTTTCTGTAACACCCTCTTACCCAGGTTCTACACCGGGAACCGGGCCCGAGGCGTTACCGAACTCAAACCGCTTAATCGCCACTTAGGCTCAACATCATTACTCGATATAACCTCATTCTCGACTTACGAGGCCTCACTCATGCACACAAGGGCTCTCGAGACTAATACGGAACTTTTACTATCCTTAAAATTTTTCTCTTTTATACAGGTCTCACACGCCCGTGCAAGATTAGACACGCCCGTGCATGAGTACACACGCCCATGTCCCCAGACCGTGCCTAACAACCTAAGCATTCTGCCAAATGCCCCACGGCCATGGCACGCCCGTGCTACCCAACCGTGGTGAACACTGAATTCCCTTGCACGGCCTAGAGTCTAGACACACGCCCGTGTGGCTAGCCCGTGGCCAACACTGATGAATCCCACACGCTTTAGGCACACGCCTGTGTGACGAGTCCGTGGTCTATTCTATTTTCAAATATTAACATGCAGAGGACGCACGGCCACAACACACGCCCGTGGGCTGACCGTGTGTCACACATGGTCTAGACACACGCCCGTGTGTCTACCCACATGGTCAAAAACAAGACTAAGTGTCAAGTTCTTTTCACCCTTCTAACATACACAACATATACTCATCTAACACCATCATAATCAACTCAAATTGAAGTACATTCTCACATAGAAAAACACATCTTTCTTTCATATAATGTAATAGCCAACAACCATGGCATTATACAAAATAAGCTATCCATCTATAGGCCAACACATCTTAGCCATTTACAACAAAATTTACTAACTTATCTAGCCCCTATACATGCCATATACAAAACATTAAGTTTCATGTACCAAAGTGTGCTGATATGTGGGCTATCTTCCGATGATCCTCGTATCTCGATTCAACGCTTTTAATCTATAAGACAAGGGAAAAGAAAGAGAGTAAGCTCTGAGCTTAGTAAGTTTACACATAAACACATAAGCAACATAGTATAAGCTAAGCAACTATTAGCATTATACCAACAAGTAATTCACAACTATGCTTACTCTTTCTATCCCTTACCACATTTCAAACACATCATGAGTCACATACTCACAACCATTGAAATGCACCCCTGCATTCAATATCACATTTACGTAATATACAACACAGCCAATCCACATAACTTATCCACATAGCACATCCACACAGCTAGTTCACATAATTAATCCACACTACTCATCCACACAGTTAATCCATACAGTCAATATCTCGGTGGTTTCGCACTTAGCACACCACATTTGATTAATAAGGTGGTATCGCACTTAGCCTACCACAATGGTATTCATAGTGATTCAGCACATAGCTCACTAGATGATATACCTCACGATAGCATCGCACATAGCTAGCTCATCGTCAATATGCATTAGGATGGTATCGCACTTAGCCTACCATCTAGCATTATCACAACACATGCACAAGTCTATTTACCCAATTATTCATCCATTCACATCTATATTACATTCATTCTACTCGAACCACATAGGTTCCCAATCATTCTCATTCGTTCTCATTCATGCTACACCCTAGCTAGCATTTACAAATTGTAAGTATGAAGGCATTGTTTATGCATAGACTTACCTCGATACTCAAAAGTATTGAAATGTGCAATTTAGTCCACCACCTTGCTTTTGCCTCGGTTTCGATCCGGGCTTCGTCTTTCTTGATCTATAATGAATAAATCAGCTTATTCAATACACACATTGACTAAATTGACCCATATCTCATACTTGAGCAAAATTACTATTTTGCCCCTAAACTTTCTCATATTTACACTTTAGTCCCAAAGGCTCGTAAAGTGATTTTTTTTCAACTTTCTACTCTTTCATGCTTAGCTGAACCACTTACTCAACTAAAGCATTCATCAAATCTCACTAAATCACCCATGTATGACCAAACTTGAGATTTTCACAACTAAGTCCCTACATGCATTTTCATGGAAAACCACTTAGCAAAAGATGTTTCTACTACATCAAGCCTTCATATTCTTCCATAAAACATCAAAATACATGCATGTCATACATATGTACATTTTTGAACATCCATGATAGCTCACCAAATAGCTATAAATAGCTTACTCATGCTATCGGGACTTCAAAAATATGAAGAATATCAAAAATCGGGCTTAAGAGCACTTACTAGCAAGCTTGAAAAATTGAAAGAGCCCTAACAATGGCTTCTCTAATTTTTAGTGACTTGGGGAGAAGATGAGTGAATTTCTATCATCTTTTCACCTATTTTAATCACTTCATTGATAAATGACCAAAATGCCCTCTTTGATAAACTTTCAATTTTAACTCATCCATGCCCATTTTTGTCCAAAAATTAGAATTTGGATAAACTGCTATTTAAGGACCTCTAATTAATAATCTAAAGCTATTTCACACATATAGCTTCTAGAAACACACATTTTGCAACTTTTGCAATTTAGTCCTTTTGGACAATTCAACCACAATTTCACAAAATTGCTTCATGAAACTTTCACACTAGCATGCATACATATTATAAGCCTCAAAAACTCATTCATGACCCTCGAATTTGTGGTCTCGAACCACTATTTCGACTAGGCCCTAAATCGGGATGTTATAACTACTAAATGTAACACCCTCTTACCCGAGTTCTATGCCGGGAACCGGGCCCGAGGCGTTACCGAACTCAAACCGCTTAATTGCCACTTAGGCTCAACGTCATTACTCGATATAACCTCATTCTTGACTTACGAGGCCTCACTCATACACACGAGGGCTCTCGAGACTAATCTGGAAATTTTACGATCCTTAAAATTTTTCTCTTTTATACAGGTCTCACACGCCCGTGCAAGATTAGACACGCCCGTGCATGAGTACACACGCCCATGTCCCCAGACCGTGCCTAAAAACCCAAGCATTCTGCCAAATGCCCCACGGCCATGGCACGCCCGCGTGCTCCCCAACCGTGGTGAACACGACTTTCAAGACGGCCTAGAGTCTAGACACACGCCCGTGTGGCTAGCCCGTGGCCAACACTGATGAATCCCACATGCTCTAGGCACACACCCATGTGACTAGTCCGTGGTCTATTATATTTTCAAATATTAACATGCAGAGGACGCACGGCCACAGCACACGCCCGTGGGCTGACCGTGTGTTACACATGGTCTAGACACACGCCCGTGTGTCTACCCACATGGTCAAAAACAAGACTAAGTGTCAAGTTCTTTTCACCCTTCTAACATACACAACATATACTCATCTAACACCATCATAATCAACTCAAATTGAAGTACATTCTCACATAGAAAAACACATCTTTCTTTCATATAATGTAATAGCCAACCATGGCATTATACAAAATAAGCTATCCATCTATAGGCCAACACATCTTAGCCATTTACAGCAAAATTTACTAACTTATCTAGCCCTATACATGCCATATACAAAACATTAAGTTTCATGTACCAAAGTGTGCTGATATGTGGGCTATCTTCCGATGATCCTCGTATCACGATTCAACGCTTTTAATCTATAAGATAAGGGAAAAGAAAGAGAGTAAGCTTTGAGCTTAGTAAGTTTAAACATAAACAAATAAGTAACATAGTATAAGCTAAGCAACTATTAGCATTATACCAACAAGTAATTCACAACTATGCTTACTCTTTCTATCCCTTACCACATTTCAAACACATCATGAGTCACATACTCACAACCATTAAAATGCACCCCTGCATTCAATATCACATTTACGTAATATACAACACAGTCAATCCACATAACTTATCCACACAGCTCATCCACACAGCTAGTTCACATAATTAATCCACACTACTCATCCACACAGTTAATACACACAGTCAATATCTCGATGGTTTCGCACTTAGCACACCACATTTGATTAATAAGGTGGTATCGCACTTAGCCTACCGCAATGGTATTCGTAGTGATTCAGCACATAGCTCACTAGATGATATACCTCACGATAGCATCGCACATAGCTATCTCATCGTCAATATGCATTAGGATGGTATCGCACTTAGCCTACCATCTAGCATTATCACAACACATGCACAAGTCTATTTACCCAATTGTTCATCCATTCACATCTATATTACATTCATTCTACTCAAACCACATAGGTTCCCAATCATTCTCATTCGTTCTCATTCATGCTACACCCTAGCTAGCATTTACAAATTGTAAGTATGAAGGCATTTTTTATGCATAGACTTACCTCGATACTCAAAAGTATTGAAATGTGCAATTTAGTCCACCACCTTGCTTTTGCCTCGTTTCGATCCAGGGCCGTCTTTCTTGATCTATAATGAATAAATTAGCTTATTCAATACACACATTGACTAAATTGACCCACATCTCATACTTTAGCAAAATTACTATTTTGCCCCTAAACTTTCTCATATTTACACTTTAGTCCCAAAGGCTCGTAAAGTGATTTTTATTCAACTTTCTACTCTTTCATGCTTAGCCAAACCACTTACTCAACTAAAGCATTCATCAAATCTCACTAAATCACCCATGTATGACCAAACTTGAGATTTTCACAACTAAGTCCATACATGCATTTTCATGGAAAACCACTTAGCAAAAGATGTTTCTACTACATCAAGCCTTCATATTCTTCCATAAAAATCAAAATACATGCATGTCATACATATGTACATTTTTTAACATCCATGACAGCTCACCAAATAGCTATAAATAGCTTACTCATGCTACCAGGACTTCAAAAATACGAAGAATATCAAAAACCGGGCTTAAGAGCACTTATTAGCAAGCTTGAAAAATTGAAAGAGCCCTAACAATGGCTTCTCTAATTTTCGGCAGCTTGGGGGAGAAGATGAGTGAATTTCTATCATATTTTCACCTATTTTAATCACTTAATTGATAAATGACCAAAATGCCCTTTTTGATAAACTTTCAATTTTAACTCATCCATGCCCATTTTTGTCCAAAAATTAGAATTTGGATAAATTGCTATTTAAGGACCTCTAATTAATAATCTAAAGCTATTTCACACATATAGCTTCTAGAAACACACATTTTGTAACTTTTGCAATTTAGTCCTTTTGGACAATTCAACCACAATTTCACAAAATTGCTTCATGAAACTTTTACACTAGCATGCATACATATTATAATCCTCAAAAACTCATTCATGACCCTCGAATTTGTGGTCTAGAACCATTATTCTAACTAGGCCCTAAACCGGGATGTTACAGTTTCGATATATTCCATTGCAACTTCACAGATATAGGATTTGTGGCTTCATCTTGCTCCATTGCAACTTCAGGGAGATAAGATTCGCTATTGTTTCGATCTATTTTACTGAAACTTCAAGGATATCAGATTTATAGCTTCATCTTGCTCCACTAGAACTTCAGGGAGATAAGATTCACTATTGTAGCTTCATTCCAACCCATTGCAACTTCAAGGGTATAGGATTTGTAGTTTCATCTTGCTCTACTACAACTTTAAGGAGATAAGATTCGCTATGGTAGCTTCAATCCGACCCACTACAACTTCAGGGGTATAGGATTTGTAGCTTTATCTTACTCTACTACAAGTTCAGGGAGATAAGATTCGCCATTGTAATTTCATTCCAACCTACTGCAACTTTAGGGGTATTGTAACACCCCAAACCCGGTCAATACGCCACGACCGAATCTGGTATGTCACTAAGGAAAATATTTTTGAAAGAATCGAATTAACAATTAAATTTTGTGAAAAACTCTTTGAAATTCTTTATTTGTCGAAAATAAGTTAAAACTGAAATTTACTTTGAATTACATAAAACTTTAAAATAAGTGAATAAATCATAGATAAGAAAACATTTATATCTTTTTAAGAAAATTTGAAATATCACTTTGAAAATCCATTTGCAATTGAGTATAGAAACTTGAATTTTGGAAATCACTTAATTTGTTGAAAACACTTAACTTGAAATTTTTTTCTATCGAACTATTCATATTACCCGATGGAAAGATTTTTAAAACCATTGCGAGTTTTTAGTTTAGAAAACTTTGAGCTCAATTATTAGATTAACCAAGTGACATGCTTAAACATGTTTAGAATAAATCTCAAAGCATATAAATAATCCAAAACCATAATTAAAGAGGCCTTATTACAAATCCATAACATATGAAAAACCCAAAATTAAAATATAGTACCCAAATGGAAGTTCATGTAAAACCGAACTTTATTGCATGGCCTCCTCGAGTTCATCCGGCTCCATATCCGCGATCTCACGAATCACCTGAAAAGATAGGGGAGAAGATGAGTCACCAAGACTCAGTGCATATTCCCTCTCCCGGGTAAATACCACATACTTACACAAATTATAACAAAGCAACATATATGTATAATGCACCCAACCTAGCCATCCATAACTCCTTTTCTACCCCGTGTGGTACCAAAACCTTTGGTGGTGCCAAACCACTGGTGACCGAAGTCACGATATAAATGTGATACCAAATCACTGGTGACCAAAGTCACAAATAATCCATCTATGGGGCCAACCCACGTGTGATACCAAATCACTGGCAGACGATCCCATATCTCAAAAGTGGGGCCAACCCACGGTGGAATTAACCACAGGGACAAGTCGCTATGAGGTGCCAAACCTCGGTGTCCGAAGACACGAATGTGATACCAAATCTTTGGTGGTGCCAAACCACCGGTGTCTCAAGACACGAATCATCAAGTTGTGGGGCCAACCCACGTGTGATACCAAATCAGCGCGACGATCCCATATCTCAAAAGTGGGGCCAACCCACGGTGGAATTAACCACAGGGACAAGTCGCTATGAGGTGCCAAACCTCTGGTGTCCGAAGACACGAATGTGATACCAAATCACTGGTGGTGCCAAACCACTGGTGGTGCCAAACCACTGGTGTCCGAAGACACGAATCATCAATCTTCCCCCTCCTCTCATATTGCCCATACCAATGCAATAGATAAACAAATCATGTCAATAAACTTTGATATGTATCTCATAACAAATATATCATAGATCGTAGATCATGATTTCAATCCACATGTATTAACAACATATTGAAACGGACTTACCCGAATCTTCATTCATACCATCATGGTATCATATCCAGATCTCATCGATTTACCCACTTTCATAATATGATTAGTTATAACACACAAATATACATATATAAACCAAGTTATAAAGTGTGTAAGATACACACCTTTCACCAAAGCAATAACTAACGTCCAAGAGATCGATCTACCACTAGATTACCTTGTCCTACAATCGCCAATATTAAGATTATGAACAAAGGCCATTCGCCATAACACTAAATCCGAGATAATTATCCTTCGAAAAACCAAGTCTTACCTAAACTTACCCAAAACGATTGTCAAAGAATCGAGACTTAGATTGATTGCTTCCAACGTCCGAAAAGCCTAGAAGAAATCGGTTTCTAAGAATGATTAGAACCTTGCAAACCAATGCCCATAGATTCGGCCTTAGTCCACAAGAAAATAAATATAGAGACGAGAAAAGAATTGAAGAAGAAACGGCCAAGAACACTTACCCTTTTCCAAAATCGATTGAAGAAAAATCAAAGAGAGTCTACCCTTGAATATTCGGCCAAAAATAATACTAAAAGGAAGTAGAAAAATTCGGCTATGGTGAAGTGAAAAAGAAAAGAGAAATAGAATGGTAATGGATGTTTAAACTTTGAGTGAAAGAAAAAGAAATGGAATTTGCGATGGGTAAAGATTCGACCAAGAGAGGATGAAAGAAAATGTGATTAAACAAAAGTCAAATGAAGAAAAGAGAGATGTGGGAGAGAGAGGTTCGGCCAAACACTATTTTGCCAAAGAAGAAAAGTGCACAAAAGTTCCAATGTTGTTTCGGTTTCAAGAGGACAATTGAAAGAAGAGAAATGGTATTTGGTTCACACAAAATAAGGCTAAAACCAAAAGCAAAAATTGCACCAAAATGCACAATAACATTCGGCCAAAGAGAGTGTTTTTCGAGAGGGAAAACAAAAATGCAAAAAGATGTTCAAATGGCAAAAATTGACCAACTATTCCCCCCCCCAAAGCTACTTACAAAATTCGGCCACCCCCCTAGACACCCATGCCGTCCACATTCATCCACTAAAGGCCTAAGATTACTTTCCAAAACATCCTCCATATTCCATGCCTTTTGTCCCCTCTTAATACCATAACTTCAAGATTCTTATCCCCAACATCATGCTTTCCTTAATCCAAAATTCAGCCTACCAAAAACTTAAGGTCCAACCTATCATAAACATAGGTTGACCGACCATCAATGCTAGAATAAAAATAAAGTCTTTAAAAAAATGTTTTCCATGATACTCGAACCTCTAACCTCAAGCCACCTTTCAAGCTCCTTAACCAACTTGCCACTTACTCCTCTTATGCTTTAATTTAACACTGAAATTAACTTAAGTGCTAAGCTCACTTAATCCACTTCATTAAATAAACCATACTAAAAATTATTCTAGCTTCCTAAATAAAATCAAGCCTTCACAAGACTATGCTAACACACAAAATTCATACCTGAGCCAACACAAATAATACTCAAATTTTCCTAAAGCTCAAGGCCCAATCCTACTAGGCCCAATTTCGGGTTGTTACAGTTCTACCCTCCTTAAAATAATTTCGTCCTCGAAATTACTTACTAACGATCAATCGTACAGTCTAACTCACCGCACTACGCTCTTGCTGCGCACTCTAATCTTAATAACACTACTAGACTACTAACGATATTTGAATACGTCAACCCATATCAATCAAATTATTATATGGAAATCCAATGATCAAGAACATACTGGTTATGACATCCGATGCATCGCCCTCCTCTCGACGTCTTGCTGCATACACCAAACCAGGCTGTCTTGTCTCAGTGTTGCCAATACCTCTGCCAGATGCTCTGCGGCCTCGACCAGAACCGTTACCTCCTCTACCATTACCACGACCTCTCTGTGGTGGCGGTCCCTCATTTCTGAATTGAGCACGACCTTGACCCTCAAACTGATTCTTGGCTAGCTTACGTGGACAGTCTCTCACACGATGATCCAGCGAGCCACACTCGAAACATCCTTTCCCTCCGGTCCAACATTCGCCCCAATGATATTTCCCACATCGGTTACACCGTGCTGGTCCCTGATTAGCAGTAACAGGCTTTCCAGATTGATTCGGCTCATTCTGTCTAACTCTTTTTTGAGAATCTTCGGCCGACCCAGATGATTCAAAACCTCTCTTATGCTTATTCCGGTCGTGACTCTGCCTTGCAGATTCCTTGATTCCTTCGGCTATCTTAGCCTTTTCAACCAAAGCAGCAAACTCTCGCTCCTGATGTGGAGCAATCAACAATCTCATCTCGTCCCTCAAACCATCTTCGAATCGAACACATCGCTCGTGCTCCGATGCCACAATACCTCCAAAGATATCTGGCTCGGTCTTAAAAATTCTCGCCTCATATTCTCGACACGGACTTACTACCTTGGATCAAACTCAGAAATGCCTGTTGCACATCAATGTAATTAGACCCAACGTATTTCGATATGTCGCGCTTGAAATAATTCCAAGTGAGATCCCCGCCGCAAGCACCATTCTGCAGATCGTGAGCCACCACCGATATGACTCATCCCGAAGAAGCGATACGATCCCTTTCGGCTTTTCCTCGGCGTGCTCAGATCCAAATCATCCATGATTCGCTCCGTCGCCTCTAGCCAATATTCAGCCGCACTAGGAGCCACGCTGAAACACCTCGAAATACCTCGGCTCCATTGGCTCAAGTCGCTCGAATCTGATTTCCGAATTCGCGCCTCCACCTATTCCGGCTACCCTCTCAAGAACTCGCGAAGATCGCTCGAGACATCGCTGCGTCATCCCCGTTTGATCCTGTTGCTCAACTCCAGCCGCTGGTGGTGGGGGTAGTGGTACCTCATTTTCGGATCCTTGACCGGACCTCACCGGCTCGCATACGACCATCCATCCTACCCGACCACGTCCACGAATCATACGACCTCGACCACGAGTACTCATGTCTAAAGTCTCGACTTATCTGATTTAAAAGCGTTATGCATTAGTCATTATTCCACTTTCTTTAAAGCACAATTTTATGAAAAGTTTTAATAGGAGGTTGTTTCGCGAGTACATTCAACCTATAGTTTTGGGTCTCTAGAGTAGTTCCTACTACTATACAGTCATGCCAACATCATCATATCATATCATCAAAATCAACGGTTTGATGTACTTACCAGGGCGGATCGATGTCGGAGACTCGAGGCTATGCCTTTCCAACCATAAAATTTTCAACAAAACATTTTAAAATCCATTCTTTAAAACATTTTGGGCCTCGGGCCCACAGCCGAGCTTTTGAACTTAGCTATGATACCAATTTGTAACACCCCAAACCCAGTCAATACGCCACGACCGAATCTGGTATGTCACTAAGGAAAATATTTTTGAAAGAATCGAATTAACAATTAAATTTTGTGAAAAACTCTTTGAAATTCTTTATTTGTCGAAAATAAGTTAAAACTGAAATTTACTTTGAATTACATAAAACTTTAAAATAAGTGAATAAATCATAGATAAGAAAACATTTATATCTTTTTAAGAAAATTTGAAATATCACTTTGAAAATACATTTGCAATTGAGTATAGAAACTTGAATTTTGGAAATCACTTAATTTGTTGAAAACACTTAACTTGAAATTTTTTTCTATCGAACTATTCATATTACCCGATGGTAAGATTTTTAAAACCATTGCGAGTTTTTAGTTTAGAAAACTTTGAGCTCAATTATTAGATTAACCAAGTGACATGCTTAAACATGTTTAGAATAAATCTCAAAGCATATAAATAATCCAAAACCATAATTAAAGAGGCCTTATTACAAATCCATAACATATGAAAAACCCAAAATTAAAATATAGTACCCAAATGGAAGTTCATGTAAAACCAAACTTTATTGCATGGCCTCCTCGAGTTCATCCGGCTCCATATCCGCGATCTCACGAATCACTGAAAAGATAGGGGAGAAGGTGAGTCACCAAGACTCGAGTGCATATTCCCTCTCAGGGGTAAATACCACATACTTACACAAATTATAACAAAGCAACATATATGTATAATGCACCCAACCTAGCCATCCATAACTCCTTTTCTACCCCGTGTGGTACCAAACCACTGGTGACCGAAGTCACGATATAAATGTGATACCAAATCACTGGTGACCAAAGTCACAAATAATCCATCTGTGGGGCCAACCCACGTGTGATACCAAATCACTGGCAGACGATCCCATATCTCAAAAGTGGGGCCAACCCACGGTGGAATTAACCACAAGGACAAGTCGCTATGACGTGCCAAACCTCTGGTGTCTGAAGACACGAATGTGATACCAAATCACCGGTGGTGCCAAACCACTGTATCCGAAGACACGAATCATCAAGTTGTGGGGCCAACCCACGTGTGATACCAAATCACTGGCAGACGATCCCATATCTCAAAAGTGGGGCCAACCCACGGTGGAATTAACCACAGGGACAAGTCGCTATGAGGTGCCAAACCTCTAGTGTCCGAAGACACGAATGTGATACCAAATCACTGGTGGTGCCAAACCACTGGTGTCCGAAGACACGAATCATCAGTCTTCCCCCTCCTCTCATATTGCCCATACCAATGCAATAGATAAACAAATCATGTCAATAAACTTTGATATGTATCTCATAACAAATATATCATAGATCGTAGATCATGATTTCAATCCACATGTATTAACAACATATTGAAACGGACTTACCCGAATCTTCATTCATACCATCATGGTATCATATCCAGATCTCATCGATTTACCCACTTTCATAATATGATTAGTTATAACACACAAATATACATATATAAACCAAGTTATAAAGTGTGTAAGATACACACCTTTCACCAAAGCAATAACTAACGTCTGAAGATCCAATCTACCACCAGATTACCTTGTCCTACAATCGGCCAATATTAAGATTATGAACAAAGGCCATTCGGCCATAACACTAAATCCCAGATAATTATCCTTCGAAAAACCAAGTCTTACCTAAACTTACCCAAAACGATTGTCAACGAATCGAGACTTAGATTGATTGCTTCCAACGTCCGAAAAGCCTAAAAGAAATCGGTTTCTAAGAATGATTAGAACCTTGCAAACCAATGCCCATAGATTCGGCCTTAGTCCACAAGAAAATAACATAGAGACGAGAAAAGAATTGAAGAAGAAACGGCCAAGAACACTTACCCTTTTCCAAAATCGATTGAAGAAAAATCAAAGAGAGTCTACCCTTGAATATTCGGCCAAAAATAATACTAAAAGGAAGTAGAAAAATTCGGCTATGGTGAAGTGAAAAAGAAAAGAGAAATAGAATGGTAATGGATGTTTAAACTTTGAGTGAAAGAAAAAGAAATGGAATTTGAGATGGGTAAAGATTCGGCCAAGAGAGGATGAAAGAAAATGTGATTAAACAAAAGTCAAATGAAGAAAAGAGAGATGTGGGAGAGAGAGGTTCGGCCAAACACTATTTTGCCAAAGACGAAAAGTGCACAAAAGTTCCAATGTTGTTTCGGTTTCAAGAGGACAATTGAAAGAAGAGAAATGGTATTTGGTTAACACAAAATAAGGCTAAAACCAAAAGCAAAAATTGCACCAAAATGCACAATAACATTCGGCCAAAGAGAGTGTTTTTGGAGAGGGAAAACAAAAATGCAAAAAGATGTTCAAAAGGCAAAAATTGACCAACTATTCCCCCCCCCCAAAGCTACTTTCGAAATTCGGCCACCCCCTAGACACCCATGCCGTCCACATTCATCCACTAAAGGCCTAAGATTACTTTCCAAAACATCCTCCATATTCCATGCCTTTTGTCCCCTCTTAATACCATAACTGCAAGATTCTTATCCCCAACATCATGCTTTCCTTAATCCAAAATTCAACCTACCAAAAACTTAAGGTCCAACCTATCATAAACATAGGTTGACCAACCATCAATGCTAGAACAAAAATAAAGTCTTTAAAAAAATGTTTTCCATGATACTAGAACCTCTAACCTCAAGCCACCTTTCAAGCTCCTTAACCAACTTGCCACTTACTCCTCTTATGCTTTAATTTAACACTTAAATTAACTTAAGTGCTAAGCTCACTTAATCCACTTCATTAAATAAACCATACTAAAAATTATTCTAGCTTCCTAAATAAAATCAAGCCTTCACAAGACTATGCTAACACAAAAAATTCATACCTGAGCCAACACAAATAATACTCAAATTTTCCTAAAGCTCAAGGCCCAATCCTACTAGGCCCAATTTCGGGTTGTTACAGGTATAGGATTTTGTAGCTTCATCTTGCTCCACTGCAACTTCAGGGGTATAGGATTTGTAGCTTCACTGATCCGTTACACTACCCTCTGGGGAACAGGACCTGTAGATCCATTTCATAGGCCTATATTTTATGCCAAGCGATTAGGATGTTATGATCGGAATGAATCAAATGTCCCTAACTAGATGTATATAAATGATATTTGTATGAATTTAAAAATGTCATTTTCGAGAATGGTCCTCTTTTTAGTGCTTAGGATGACATTGCTCGTTGTTCGTCAAGGTTCTATCACTAATGTGTTACCATGCCCTCTTGTTCAGGTCTGGTAGCTTTGACAGGAACCTAAAGAGGTAATCACAATCTAAACTATTCGTTCCAAAATCTTTCCAACTTTGAATTTTGGTTATTTCTAACTAGTGGCCCTATTGAAGTCTGGTATTATTGTTAGTCTATTAATCGTTATTTCAATACAAAAAATTCTTGAAAAATGTCGTAAAAATAGACCAGACTGAAATTTATTGAGGGCAATGCTCTTAATGAAAAGATTAATCAAAGTGGCAAACACTGGAAGAACACAAAGTGAGTAAAATGAAATTAGGTGCCCCAGATATCACAGTATGAGCTTCTCCAAGCAAACTTGTTGAAGACCATTCTGAGCCCGATATGTGTTTAAGAAATCTAGAGTACTTTGTTGATACCCCAAGATGCAAAGTTTTCCTCCTTATTACCTTTAAGGGGAAACGACTATTACACACACATTCTTCGATCGAAATTTGAGTCGCCCTTTTCGGGTTTTCAACTCAAAACTCCTTTGGTCTCAAGACGCCTTTTGCGATTTTTCTCCATGGCATCTCCATTTTTTCGGTGAAGTATTTTTTGACAGAATCCGAATTCACAGGATTTGTAACAGTCCAATTTCAGTGAAATCGGAACAGTGGTTTCGAGACCACAAATTCGAGCCGGAAGGAAAATTTATTTTTATATTTTTGCATGATTTGCATTTAGATAGGAATGTTATATGAAAATTCTGATAAGAAAATTTTATCGATTAAGTGCTTAATTACAGAAAGGACCAAATTGCATAAAATGAAAATTCTGATAAGAAAATTTTATCGATTAAGTTTCGATTTTTATGCTCCACATTAGTAGTTAAGTCTAGGTTGTGAAATTTCCAAAATACCCTTAGGTTGCGAAATTACCGAATTACCCTTAGTGGGTAAATTATCAAAATTATGAAAATGCCCCTATGGGTCGAAATTACGAAAATGCCCCTAAAGGGCCGAATTACGAAATTGTTTAATGGGCCGATCTGATATTTTGATAAATGGGCCGATCTGATATTTTGCTATATGGGCCAATCTGATATTTTGATAAATGGGCCAATCTGATATTTTAATAAATGGGCCAATCTGAAATTTTGATAAATGGGCCGATCTGATATTTTGCTATATGGGCCAATCTGATATTTTGCTAAATGGGCCAAATCTGATATTTTGCTTAATGGGTCGTTTGATTAATTATTGTAATGGGCCATAATTTTGTAATAAATATCTGAATAAATTAATGTTATTATATTGTGATTTGTTATGCATTATATACATGATTTGCATGGGAAGGGATAATGATGAAGAGAAGTCCTGGTAGCTCTGCTACATAAATCTAGTGGCTCTGCCACAAATCTGAAAAATGGCAATGCCATGTAAATTCTGTTAATCTGGTGGCTTGTCCACAAATCTGATATAAATGGCTTAATGCCTACGTTTGGTGTGTTGGCGGGGTGGGTGACTAAAGCTCCCCACAGGTGAGTTGGTTGGTACGAGTGGTGTGTAGCGGATGGAATACTAGGTTTGGTTTGGGAATTGCATATCATATGCATATTATATTTGATACATTATTGTTGTTGTAAATGGGCTTAGGCCCAAAATATTGCTAATTGGGTTCGGCCCAATGAATAACAAATAAGGGATTTCACACTGAGTTCTTGTAACTCACCCCTTTCTCTTAACCCTTGTAGGTAATGCTTGATGATATGGACTTGGGCTATGGATGACTCGAGGAGGCCATACTTGGAAATGGTTTATTTGGACTTTAGACTTCTTTCTCGTTTATTTTATTACTTTACTATTTTGGGTTAAATGTTGTAATAAGGCCTCTAGACTATTTTTATTTTTGCTTTTTGGTTGGGATGTTTTTATTATTTTTCTTAAATTGTTTAACAAGGGAAATTTTCTAAAAACCTAAACAATGGTTTCCAAAATCGATTAACAAATGGATTTCAAAATAAACTTTTACAAATATTTTTAACACGGATATTTTCTCTCGAACTATCAACGTCATTTTCAAAAGTCACGATTTTGTAAGATCATTAGTTTCGATTATCGATTTATCAAACAACCTCTCAAAATACTTGTATTTTATCTATGTTTCTGCAACGTTTTCAAAATGCTTCTGCAACTCTATTTATAAGCGTCACATTTTCGTAAATTGTTTATTTCAAATATGCTTTCGCAAACGAAACGGTTTTTAAAGATTATTATGTTTTCAAGTAGTTAACAATTGCTTAAGTGTTTTTGGTTTTAACAAAGAGGCTGTATTTCTCAAGCAAGTTTTTAATAATCGCAAAGATGGTTTTTACTTCCATGTGACACACTGCATTCGGGCCTAACTTCTAGGCCGGGTTTGGGGTGTTACATTTTATGGTATCGAGCCCGGTTGCAAAACTCGGTCGTGGTTTGGGTTCAAAAGCGTTTTCCAAAGTGTTTAGAATTTTGATTTATAAATATATGTTCTAAAGGAAGTATGGCACCACGAGTATCCGGCACCAAGTCAAGTAAGTATTTGTTTTCATTTTATGATTATTGTGTTATTACTGTGGTATGAAAATTCTACGAAATAGAATACTCTAGAAATGTTAGCTTTAGGAGTTGAAACTATAGAGATTGAGACTCTAGGATGCGGATTTGACACTCGAAAACAACTTTTCTACTCATACTCCATAAAACATCGTTTAATAAACATCAAATAGTATACTGATTCATAAAACTTGTAATCAAGATTAAATCGACTTAGTGAACATGAACGCTAGAAGATGTGGACGCGGTAGACATGGACGTGCTAGAGGCCGAGGTGCTAGGACTAGATCTTCGGCACCGAGGCATGTTTCTGAAAGGGAGGCGTTAGCATCGCCAGTGGCTGAGACGGGGTCTCATGACCGAGCTGGGGTTGTCGAGTTGACTCGGATAGTTAAGGAGGTATTGGAAGAGGTTAAAGGAATCGGTGAAGCGCTTCGAGTTGGGTCTGTGAGCTGTAAGAAGAAATTAGATCGCAGTTCTTTTGGGTCGCAGTCTCGTTCCGTGAAGCATGTTAAGGCACGACCAAACTTTCTGGCTTGCTATTATTGCAGAAGGCGTCATCCGGGAGAATACCGGAGGAGGTTAGGAGCATGCTTGAGATGCGGGTCTAAGGAGCATAAGGCTCGAAATTGTTTCGCCACCATTAAGTCGGGAATGTCTTGTTTGGACGTGATGATTGAATGTAGAAAATTCTAAGTATAAATGGTAGATAACGGTTTGCTTATGTGGTTAGACGTTTGGTTATGTGAAAGAGGATTCAAGATTATGTTAAAGGTACATTAGTGTTATTAAGATCAGAGTGCGCAGCGAAAGCATAGTGGTGTGATTTGAGCGATGCGTTTAGTAGTTGGTTGGAAATTTCGAGGACGAAATTTCTTTAAGGAGGGTAGAATTGTAACATCCCGAAATTGGGCCTAGTAGGATTGGGCCTAATGGGCCTTGAGCGTAGAAGCGTTTTAAATTTTTTAGAACAAGAGAACAACATCATTTCAAGTTGGACTTATTAAGAAGGTAATTTTGGAAAGTTACGAGGTTTCTATGAAGTTTCGGGTTCAAGTTGGGCCTTAGTAAAATTTTGTGTTTAAGCCTATTAAGGAGAGATAGTAAGTGGCATCAAGGCTCATGGAAAAAAAAGAGTAAATTGCTATCATAAATGAGCATTTGGTAAAGAGGCTATGGCGCCACATGTAGTACCTTGAGGGAAGAGGTTCGAATCACTTTTTGTGCAAATTTTGACTTATATTTTTGCACCCTTTCCTTAAGTGTCGGCCAAGAGGCATTCTTGGCAAGGTTGACTTCATTATTTTGGTAAGGTGGCTATATGAATAAGGCAAGGTTGAAGTTGGGGAAAGGAATCAAGGGAAATAGGAAAGAAAGGGGGACATGAGGCTTATTTCGTGGGTGATGTTTTGGAAAGCTTGGGTGGCCAAACTCTTATCCTAGGGGGGATGCATGTGGACGGTTTTGGGGAGAATAGGTAGCTGAATTTTTAGTTGGCATTTGGTAAAGACTTAGTAGTGTTTTGGAAAAAATTCCCTTTGGCAACTTTGTGTCATTTCTCCCAATTTGCAACCCTCCTTGCCGAAACATATTAGCACAATAGTGCATTGTTTCTCTCTTTTGTTTGGTCACGTACTCATTTTCTTTCCACCTTCCTTGATAGCCGAATTCTCCTTTGCCTTTTGATTGAATTTTTGGTGCTTGTTAGGCCAAAACCTTTCTCTTTGCACTATTTGGTATTCTCCAAATTTCTTTCTACCTTGTGCCGAAATTACAAGCCACTAAAGAACATATTCTCTTCTTTTCTTTCTTCTTTTTGCCGAATGTACCCAAACCATTGAGACCAAAATTTTTTCATTCATCTCTTCTTTATCATTTTCTCAAGTGGGTTGACATTCTTTCTTCGATTAAACTGGTAAGTGAATTCTTTTCTATGATCATATTCTTTTCTCTTTAGCCGAATAAGTATTTATCACTATTCGGTTGTAAATCGTGATCAGAATCTAGAAAATGGTGTTATCCTCCACTTCTTCATGTCTTAATCACTCTCTTTTCGTAGTGCTTTAAGTGGGAGACCATGTATTGTTCTAGCCGAAGTCAAACGGTGGAAATTGGATCCAATATCGATAAGGGATGAAATCACTCGATATATTTCTACCTTCGGATATAGTGGTAAGTGATTCAAGTGTAAGTGATACAAAATCTTTTGGAAATCCGAGGCTAACTTTTGGTTGGTATTGTTCTAGGTCATCGACGAGTGGTTCTTTAGGAAATCAAAATCAGGTTTGTAATCCCGTATCTTTCGTATACATATCTGAACTGGTGTGTAATCTCACACTTCTCTGAAATTTTGTATGAAATGTTCTGTGATTTGGTCAAAATACCGAAGAAAACCGAAAACCGGCATCCGTGATCACTCGGGCGTGCGTATGATCGTAATGGTAATTGTATTTCGTAATAAAGTAGTTTTGGTTAGAAACAGTGACATGTATTTCAAAAATCACGAAAAATAGGAGAAAAGGAATTACAAAGGGAATAAGATATAAAATTAAATCTTACTGTGTCTATTTTAATAAGGAAGAAACGGAAAAGGAAAAGGAATTCTATATTCTGAAATATCTTAATTTTAGTGAGACTGGTTCTGAATGACTTCGTGGTTCCCTGATCTATCTTGGAAAAATCGTATAAAATTGTAAAAATTGAATTATGAGTTATAGTTTATATTTACAGATTCCTTAGTGAGTCTATTTTCAATAGAAACAAGTGAGAGAAACATATGAAAACTTTACAATGAGATATTTGAATTTTGGGTAAGATAGGTCAGAATCGTTGGTCAGTGAAACAAGGGAATCTTTAAGGAATAAACTGTACTAAATGGCTGAGTCAAAAATTCTGTAAAAAATTTAGTAAGAAGATATATGAGTCTAGTCTCAAGGAAAATTTACGGAGTTAGATTTCGAGATTCCTAAATCAGGTTATAGTCAATTTAGTTAGTACGATGCAGATGGACAATTTCGATTTTTATGTTCCACATTAGTAGTTAAGTCTAGGTTGCGAAATTTCCAAAATACCCTTAGGTTGCAAAATTACCAAATTACCCTTAGTAGGTAAATTATCAAAATTACGAAAATGCCCCTATGGGTTGAAATTACGAAAATTCCCCAATGGATCGAAATTACGAAAATGCCCCTAAAGGGCCGAATTACGAAATTATTTAATGGGCCGATCTGATATTTTGATAAATGGGCCGATCTGATATTTTGCTATATGGGCCAATCTGATATTTTGATAAATGTGCCAATCTGATATTTTGATAAATGGGCCAATCTGATATTTTGATAAATGGGCCGATCTGATATTTTACTATATGGGCCAATCTGATATTTTGCTAAATGGGCCAAATCTGATATTTTGCTTAATGGGCCTTTTGATTAATTATTGTAATGGGCCATAATTTTGTAATGAATATCCGAATAAATTACTGTTATTATATTGTGATTTGTTATGCATTATAAACATGATTTGCATGGGATGGGATAATGATGAAGAGAAGTTCTGGTAGCTCGCTACATAAATCTGAGTGGCTCGCCACAAATCGAAAAATGGCAATGCCATGTAAATTCTGTTAATCTGGTGGCTTGTCCACAAATCGATATAAATGGCTTAATGCCTACGTTTGGTGTGTTGGCGGGGTGGGTGACTAAAGCTCCCCACAGGTGTGTGGGTTGGTACGGGTGGTGTGTAGCGGATGGAATACTAGGTTTGGTTTGGGAATTGCATATCATATGCATATTATATTTGATACATTATTGTTGTTGTAAATGGGCTTAGGCCCAAAATATTGCTAATTGGGTTCCGGCCCAATGAATAATGGTAAGGGGATTTCACACTGAGTTCTTGTAACTCACCCCCCTTTCTCTTAACCCTTGTAGGTAATGCTTAATGATATGGACTTGGGCTATGGATGACTCGAGGGAGGCCATACTTCGGAAATGGTTTATTTGGACTTTAGACTTCTTTCTCGTTTATTTTATTACTTTACTATTTTGGGTTAAATGTTGTAATAAGACCTCTGGACTATTTTTATTTTTGCTTTTTGGTTGGGATGTTTTTATTATTTTTCTTAAATTGTTTAAAAAGGGAAATTTTCTAAAAACTTAAACAATGGTTTCCAAAATCGATTAACAAATGGATTTCAAAATAAACTTTTACAAATATTTTTAACACGGATATTTTCTCTCGAACTATCAACGTCGTTTTCAAAAGTCACGGTTTTGTAAGATCATTAGTTTCAATTATCGATTTATCAAACAACCTCTCAAAATACATTTATTTTATCCATGTTTCCGCAACGTTTTCAAAATGCTTCTGCAACTTTATTTATAAACGTCACATTTTCGTAAATTATTTATTTTAAATATGCTTCCGCAAACGAAAAGGTTTTTAAAGATTATTATGTTTTCAAGTAGTTAACAATTGCTTAAGTGTTTTTGGTTTTAACAAAGAGGTTGTATTTCTCAAGCAAGTTTTTAATAATCGCAAAGATGGTTTTTACTTCTATGTGACACACCAGATTCGGGCCTAACTTCTAGGCCGGGTTTGGGGTGTTACATTTTATGGTATCGAGCCAGCCCAAAACTCTCGGTCGTGGTTTGGGTTCAAAAGCATTTTCCAAAGCTGTTTAGAATTTTGATTTATAAATATATGTTCTAAAGGAAGTATGGCACCACGAGTATCCGGCACCAAGTCAAGTAAGTATTTGTTTTTATTTTATGATTATTGTGTTATTACTGTGGTACAAAAATTGGGTGAACGGCAATTGTTGGGTCCAGAGTTGGTTGTGAAAACGGAAGATAAGGTTGTCGATTCGAGCTCGTCTCAAGAAAGCTTGGATGTGCGTAAGTCCTATGCCGATCTTAAGCGGAAAGATGTAGAATTTGCAGTGGGTGACAAGGTTTTTTTGAAGGTGTCGCCGTGGAAGAAGGTGCTGAGATTTGGTCGGAAGGGCAAACTGAGCCCTAGGTTTATCGAGCCTTATCGAGTGTTGAAGCGTGTGGGACCAGTAGCTTACCAGCTCGAGTTACCATCAGAATTGAGTCAGATCCATGACGTATTTCATGTTTCGATGCTTAGACGCTATCGTTCAGATCCGTCTCATGTTGTGCCGATAGAAGAAATTGAAGTAAGCCCAGACTTGTCTTTTGAGGAAGAACCAGTGCGAATTTTGGATCGGGATACCAAAATGTTGCGTAGGAAATCCATTCCTTTGGTGAAGGTGTTGTGGCGGAATCATGGAACAGAGGAGGCTACGTGGGAGCCAGAGGATGTGATGCGGCAGCAATACCCTCAACTCTTTTGACCAGGTAATTTCGAGGCCGAAATTATTTTTTAAAGGGGGTAGAACTGTAACATCCTAAATCGGGGCCTTTGCATTTTATCTGATTGCATGTAGATAGTATGGTTGTCATGCTAGTTTAGAGTATTTTGGGGACCAGGCATGAGCTAGGGGTAGGCTAGAGTCTTAGCGAAAATTTTCTTTTGGGCACTTTGAAGGGGGAGCTGAATGGGACAAGAGTTAAAGGTAATTGGTGGTATGTTTTGACACAGGGAATGCCTTGGTAAAGTGGCAAGGAGGCGCCACTTAGGGCACAAGGGAGTGACGCCTCAGGGAAGCTAAAGGGGACTTGGTTCGAGCTGCGGGAATCTCCTTTTGAGCATTTCTTTTTGACACCAAGACCAGGAAGTGTTGTACTCAGTTGGGACTCTGGTGGATGAGTATTGAAGGAGTCAACAGATTTGAATAAGTGGAGAAGAGAAATCTTAGGATTTTAAACATTCAAATTGGTTTGAATTAGTGAATAGGAGGAAATTTAGGAGGAAAAGAAGGGATTGAAGAGAGTGGAGGTTTAGCCGAATTTTAAAGGTAGTAGGTGGTGTTGGGCATTCGATTCTTGTGTGTTTAGGGGTGTGCCAAAATTTGGGTGTGGGTTTCTTCCATTTTCGATTTTTGTAAGTGCTAGTTGGGGGGTGGCCGAATGTTGGTAAAGGCCTTGTTGAAGTGTTGCATATTCGGCTAGATAGGGAGCCTTAGGGTTTTTTTTTTCCCTCTCATTCTTTTATGCCGAAACCACACTTCTTATATGGCATTCTTCTTTTCTCTCAAATACCAAAAGTGAGTGGCCTTCCAAGTTTCTTTTTCTTCTTCTCTTGGTGCATAGCCCAGAATCCTCCTAGCACCTTACCATCTCTTCTTTCTTTTTTTGGAGTGCAGCAAGAGCCAAACTTCATTTTCCATCTCTTCTCTTCACCTCTTTTCTTTGTTAGCCGAAACCTTCTGAAGCATTAACCTTTGTCGAAAACTTTGATACTCTCCTCTCTTCTCATTCAGCACTTTAGCCGAATATCTCTTGTTAAAGGGTACCTTTCTGTTTCATCTCTTTTCTTTTCATAGCAGAACGATCTCGGCATTTGGGGTAAGTTCTTAGTATTTTGGCCGAATCTCCCTAACTCTCTCTCATTCTCTTTTCTCTTTTCCTTATCGTTTTCTTTGGAAGGAAAAGCCGAAATCCCGGGGCACTCAAACCTTCTCTTTTGACTTTTGGTTGCAGTGGATCACCGTCTTTGAGCTGTCGTCATTCCCAATCAGTTTTGCTAGTGTTGTGGTAAGTGTTTTGTCGATTCAATCATCTCTTAGAGCGTTAAATGCCGAAGGTAGAGATCCAATTCTATTTGATGCTTGGCCGAATGTAGGTGGAAGTTGTGACGCATACTTTGGATCTTTCAGGATTCGTTGGTTAGTGAATCAAGTCTGAGCTTTGGGATTTGCCGATTTAGGTAAGGGTTTAACTTTGGGTCTTAGTTCTTTACGATTTGTTTCACTGCTTTAATCCGTTTAGTGATCAAGGTGTGTTCATGGACCCTAATGCCAGCTAAGCGGTAGGAGGGGTTGGATCTGTAAACCCAGCCCCTAAGTTTAAGAAACAGGCAGTCTCAACGGTTCGGGATTGGCCATAGGGTTGTGGGCCGGCATCTGAGTAAATAGCAGTAGTGTCGATTAACGAGAGTGTAGACGTAGAAAGTATCGTGTTACGAGTAATCAGGTGTGTAACTCTTACACACTTCATATGTTTAATGTGTTGTTATGTGTGATTTGTCAAAAGTCAAAATAACTGTAGAAATCGATAAGTTACCCTTGTGGGTAAAAGCGAGGACTCCGGGTAAGTCCATCTTGGTGGCTAACGTTAATTGCCTCTGTTAAATCTGCATATGCCATATTAGATTACTCCTAAATGTTAAGCATAATTATATTCTATTGAAAAGCATGTTTAGGGGAATGGGTATGATGAGAGGAGGTGGAAGGTATGATTATCAGACTGTCACCAGTGGTTAGGTACCACACGTGGGTTGGCCCCACATATTAATATTTTGTGACTAAGTCTCAGTGGTTTGGAACCACCAGTGGTTAGGTACCACATATGCTTATTCTGTGACTCGTCCCAGTGGTTTGGCACCACAGTGGGTTGGCCCCACATATTGATATATGGGATCGTCACCAGTGGTTAGGTACCACAAGTGGGTTGGCCCCACACATGATTATTTGTGACTTCGGTCACCAGTGGTTTGGAATCACCAGTGGTTAGGTACCACCGCTGGCTAGGTGCGACAAGGGGTAGAATTAGGAGTTCGGATGGATAGGTTGGATGGATTGCATGACATACATATTTGCATATGAAACTGTGTAAGAGCTTAGAATCTTTCGGATGGGGATTTATACACTGAGTCTCGGTGACTCACCCCTTCCATTACTTTTTGCAGGTAATTCCTAGTTCGCGGATATGGAGCCGGGATTAGACTCGAGGTGGCCATGCATAGTAATTTCAGTTTTTAGTTTAAAAGGTTAATTCGGGTTTATTTTACTTTAAGTTTGGATTTCCGCTATGTAATAAGGCCATTCAGATTTTATTTTGGGATTATTCATTTTGTTAAATTTCTTTAAACCGACGTTTAAACACTAAAGGCATGCCTAATAAACTCGTAAAATGGACGTTTTTAAAAATTTAACGAATTTTCGGAATTTCCAAAATTTTTACCGTCGGGTATTTATCAAACACGCAATAATAACAAGGCAACACTGTCTTCTTTAAAACTAAGTTTCAAAAGAATTTTAACAAATGGCTTAACACAATTCGGGGTTTATAAAATCAAAGGTTTTCTTTTCAACGTTGAGACGACAACTTGTTTTCCAAAAACGTTTTCTTCCCTGTGACATGCCAGATTCGGTCGTAGCGTTTTGACCGGGTTTGGGGTGTTACACTTCGTATTCCACCATGTTATTTGTGCAATCAAAATCAAGTTTACTGGTGGAAGGATAGTGATCTCCATTTAGAGATACCAGGACTGCCCCAATTCCGTTACCCATAGCATTTAAGGTGCCATCAAAATTCAGTTTCCAAGGATATTCTCTTGGAACACCTTCTTCAGGGGTCGCGACATACATCCGATCCTCATTTGGCAAATCAAAATTTAAAGGTTCGTAATCCTCTAGAGCTCTGCTAGCTAGGAAATCCGCTATTGCACTTGCCTTTACTACTTTCTGGTTTACGAAGATTATATCAAATTCAGAGAGCAAAATTTGCCATCGAGCCATTCTTCCATTCAACACGGTCGATTCCATCATATACTTTAAAGGTTTCATTTTCAAGATGAGCCAAGTCATATGGTACAACAAGTACTGTCTCAGCCTCCAGGTAGTCCAGACTAAGGCGCAACACAACTTCTCGATTGGTGAATATCTTGTCTCGCATTCATTGAACTTCTTGCTGAGATAATAGATTGCTCTTTCTTTCCTCCCCGACTGATCATGTTGGCTTAGTACACATCCCATAAATTTCCAAATACCGCGAAGTATAGTATCGGTAGTTTATTTGGGCTAGGTGGCATCAACACTGGGGCATTGGACAAGTAATGTTTAACCTTGTCGAAGGTCTTTTGGCATTTCTCATCCCAAACACCTAGATCATGTTTCTTACGGAGACGGAATATGGGGTCACATTTCTCGGTTAGTTGTGAAATGAACCGAGAAATGTAATTTAATTTCCCTAAGAAACCCCAAACCTCCTTTTGGGTACGTGGCGGTGGTAACTTCTGTATTGTAACACCCCTTACCCGGGTTCTACGCCGGAACCGGGCCCGAGGCATTACCAAACTCAAACCACTTGATCGCCACTTAGGCTCGTCGTAACTACTCTCTGAAGTCATCTCAACAACCTCATTCTCGACTTACGACGCCTTACTCATACACACGAGGGCTCTCGAGACTAAACCGGAACTTTTTCCAATCTTAAAATTTTTCTCTTTTATATGTGTTTCGTGACGCCGTGCAAGATTAGACACGCCGTGCATGGACACACACGCCCATGTCCCCAAACCGTGCCTAAAAACCCCAAAGATTCTCGCCAATGCCCCACGGCCAAGGCACACACCCGTGCTTACCACCCGTGGTGCACACCGACTACCTTAACACGGCCTAGAGTCTAGACACACGCCGTGTAGCTAGCCCGTGGCCAACATCGATTAATCCCACGCGCCTAGGCACACGCCGTGTGACTAGTCCCGTGCTCTATTCGACTTCAAATACTAACATGCGGGGACACACGGGTGAGTCACACGCCTGCGTGGGCTAGCAGTGTGTCACACATGGCCTAGACACACGCCGTGTGTCTATCCACATGGACAAGAACAAAGCTATTTGCCAAGTTCTTTTCACCCCTTCTAGCATACACAATCATGCACTCATTCAACACATCCATAATCAACTCACAATCTTACAATCTCACTTGGATAACTACATCTTTTCATATAATAAAGTAGCCAACAACTATGGCATAATACAAAATAGATTACCCATTCAAAGGCTAACTCATCATAGCCATATACAACAAAATTCACTAACTTGTCTAGCCCCTATACATGCCATATACAAAACATTGAGTCTAATGTGCAGTGTCTTGATAGTGTGGGCGATCTTCCAATTGATCCTCGTATCTCGATTCAACACTTTACTCTATAAGATAAGGGAAAAGAAGGGAGTAAGCTTTGAGCTTAGTAAGTTTACACATAAACAATTAAGCAACATGGTATAAGCTAAACAACAATTAGCATTATACTAACATAAAATGTACAACTATGCTTTCTCTTTCTATCCCTTACCACATTTATTCCAACACATTATGAGTCACTTACTCATATCCATTGACATGCACCCCTGTATTCAATATCACATTTACACAATATACAACACATCATTATTTCTCGATAATACATCCACACGCCTAATCCACACAAACTAATCCACTGACTAATGTCTCGGTGGTTTCGCACTTAGCCCACCACAATCAATTAATAAGGTAGTATCGCACTTAGCCTACCATAAAGGTAATCATAGTGGTTTCGCTTTATAGCCCACTAGATAATATACTTAACGATAGCATCGTACATAGCCACTCATCGTCCATATGCATTAGGATGGTATCGCACTTAGCCCACCATTTAGCATTATCACAACACATTCACATATCTACTACATTCATTCTACTTGAACCACATAGGTTCTCAATCAATCTCGAACAAGCTACACACTAGCTATCATCAACAAATTGTAAGTATGAATGCATTGTTTATGCATAGACTTACCTCGATACTCAAAAGTATTGAGACTTGCAATTTAGTCCACCACCTTGCTTTTGCCTCAGTTTCGATCCGGGCTTTGCCTTTCTTGATCTATAATGAATAAATCAGCTTATTCAATAAACACATTGACTAGATTGACCCTTATCTCATACTTTAGCAAAATTACTATTTTACCTCTAAACTTTCTCATATTTACACTTTAGTCCCAAAGGCTCGTAAAGTGATTTTAATTCAACTTTCTAGTCTTTCATGCTTAGTCGAACCACTTATTCAACTAAAGCTATCATCAATTCTCACTAAAACACACATGTATGACCAAACTTAAGATTTTCACAATCGAGTGCCTACATGCATTTTCATGGAAAATCACTTAACAAAAGATGTTTCTACTACATCAAGCTTTCATAATCTTCCATAAAATATCAACATACATGCATGTCATACATGACCACATTTTTGAACATCCATTTTAGCTCATCAAATAGCTAAAAATAGCTTACTCATGCTACTAGGACTTCAAAAATACAAAGAATATCAAAAACGAGGCTAGATGCACTTACTAGCAAGCTTGAAAAATTTGAAGAACCCTAACAATGGCTCTTGGAATTTTCGGCAGCCTTGGGGAAGAAGATGAATGAATTTTGTCATCTTTTCACCTATTTTAATCACTTATTTGTTAAATGACCAAAATGCCCTTTTTGATAAACTTTCTATTTTAACTCATCCATGCCCAATTTTGTCCAAATATTATAAATTGGAAAAATTGCTATTTAAGGACCTCTAATTAATAATCTAAAGCTATTTCACACAATTAGCTTCTAGAATCTCACATTTCGCAACTTTTTCAATTTAGTCCTTTTGGACAATTCAACCACAATTTCACAAAATTGCTTCATGAAACTTTCACACTAGCATGTATACATAGCATAAACCTCAAAAACTCATTCATAAACCTCGGATTTGTGGTCTCGCACCACTATTCCGACTAGGCCCTAAATTGAAATGTTACATGTATAGCCTTGACTTTATCCTGGGGTAATCTCGATCCTTTTCTCGCTGACTACAAATCCCAGCAATTTACTCGATATGGCCTCGAAAGTGCATTTTGCTGGATTCTGCTTTAGCTAGAATTTTCTCAACCTCAAAAATAGTTTCCTCAAGACTTTCACCTGCTCTTTCTCTGTTCGGGATTTTGCGATCATATTATCGACATAAACCTCAATTTATTTATGCATCATATCATGAAACATAGTTAACATGGCTCTTTGATATGTTGCTCCCGCATTTTTCAGTCTGAATGGCATCACTTTATAACAAAATGTTCCCCACATTGTTAAGAATGTGGTATTCTCCATATCTTCAGGATGCATCTTTATCTGGTTGTATCCGGAGAAACCATCCATAAAGGAAAATAGTGAACGACATGCCGTGTTGTCCACTAGGGTATCGATGTGAGGCAATGGGAAATTATCCTTCGGGTTGGCCTTGTTTAAATCCCTGTAGTCCATACACATTCACACTTTCCCATTTTTCTTAGGGACGGGGACTATATTGGCTACCCACTCCGAATTTGACCACTTGTAGGAAACTAGCGTCAAATTGTTTCATGACCTCTTCTTTTATTTTTAACAGGACGTCGAGCCTCATCCTTTAAAGTTTTTTGCTGAACTGGCTTACATTATTCCTTTATGGGAAGCCGGTGTACCATGATATCAGTACTTAAACCAGGCATGTCTTGATACGACCATGCGAAGACATCTTTGAATTCTTGGAGTAACTCAACGAGGTCTCACCTTGTCTCTACAGTGATGCAAGTTCCGATTTTCACTTCTCTCTTTTCTTGTTTATCCCCTAAACTCACAATTTCTATTGACTCTTTTTGAGGTAGGATCTGTTTCTTATCTTTCTCTACCATCCTTAACAAATCAGAAGACAAGTTACAATCTCGATCATCTTCAAAGTCCTAGGGTTCCTCTGGACACATATCCTACTCAAAAGGAGACTCCGAGTTAACAGCAGCGTCACTCATATCATTGATATCCGGAGACCTTTTATAGGAATAAAAAGAGACCCAAGGAAAAAATGAATTTAAGAATGATTATCTGTGTGGTATGAGTATGAATGAAGGAAATAGTGAAGTGTTTGCCAAATGGGACATAAAAATGCATTGTTTTCATTGAAATAAAGATAATGGACATGCGCCTATTTCACAAAAGGATCCTTATTGCTCCCAGGCTTAGAGCTATAGGTATGTTCTGAACATTACTCTTAAATAGTCCTAAAAACTACAGGGATCTCCACAGTCCAGTTGTTCAGAACACTTTCGGGGATATAGGGACGAATTCTTGATAGGTTCTCTTCCTCAATTTCCTCTTCAGAGGCACAAACATCTTTCCCCTCCAAACCCTCGATATCTTCAAAGAATTCCAACTCTTTTTTGTCCACCAGGCTTTGTACTAGAGTCCTAAACTCGATGCGCTTTTGGATTTCATGAAATTTAATGTATGTAATGAAATGTAACGCTAATGAATAGAAAAGATGCATGCAAAAAGGCATTGATTCTAGTTCAATTCCATTAGAAAAACTTTACTAGAAAACGAGTTTCTTTACATAAAACGGATACTTCCACTTTATCAAGAAGACCATTTTCCATGACAAACTCTCTATTTAACAATTGAACACGAATCAACACTTTTTCTCTAAGATGAAAATGCAATGCAACCACAGGCAAAACAAAATGAAACACGTCAGTACATTTTGTATAAAGCTTGATTACAAAGAAAAGAATACCAATTAAAACGTTTCTTCTGTGTAATCTATTTGGGTAACCACTAAAGGTTTGACATGGTTCTTCCTAGGGTTGGCTCTTAGAGTTTATTACATGCGGTTTGGTTCTAAAGTAAAGGTATCTGAACCGACCGATTCCTCGATCTTCACCCATTATAGGCTCATACGGCCTGAGTTCAGTTCAGGGGAATACATTTCCCTACGGCTGCACGGAGGTGAAGACCTCACGAAGACATAGGTACGGATGTATACCGAAAGCGATCCACTATCCTACACAGAGGTGAAGACCTCACGAAGGAATAGCTTCTCACTCCCACTTAAGAAGGGTGGAATAGAATGATTATGCCATGTAATATATGTGGAAATATACGAAGAGAAACTCTCAAAGTTATAAAACAGATGTATGTAACCTGAGATAATAATGACATTATTTATCACCAAAACATGAATGATGAAATGCAAGGAAGAGATCGCCAATTTAAACCCAAATTCTCAATTTTCGACAAAAAGACCAAAAAGTAATCAACTCTCGACTTAACTCTCTTATTAGTCCCCAGTGGAGTCGCCAAGTTGTTGAAACCATTTTTTTAAATCAACTTTTTATTTTAAAAACGAAGATGGAGTCGCCACCAATCTTTTTTAATTAGGTGTGATTGGATCACCTCAAAAATTGGTCATTTTAACAAAATGTTAGATTTACTAAAACGATGATTTTCAGTCTCCAAAATATAGGAAATGGGTTCATAAGTCACTTACGTATGAGGAAGGATTAGCACCCTCATAACGCCTAAAGTTGGCACCTAGTTAATTACCAGATGTCTTGGCGTCAAAGTTGGGAATTTGAAGAGGATTTAAAATATTATCTCTTTCACGCGATGTTATTTGATGGTATTGAAAATGTCCCTATCTAAATTGAATTTTTAATAAGGAGATTTTCTCATTTCGGGTCGATCAAGACGAAAAGTCATATCCCGTAAGTTGGGGCACAAAATCTCGAATTCTCGAAAATAAGAATGCTCACCGTTTAATTATTGCCCAAATCTTATATATTTTTAATTTTTAAAAAAATAGAGAAGGGACGTTCGATTATTTCGGTTTAAGGAGAAAATTGTACCTCGTAAGTTAGGGGCACAATTTCTCGAATCCTCAAAATAAAGAATATCGAATTGGTTCAAATTGCTAAATATACAATGTATGAAAATAAAGCTTCTAATATGACAGACTATGGACTTATTCGAACATAAAAAATTATATAAGATACACGAGTATGTTTAAATGTTTTATATGATGTCATAAGAACATAAATAATGCAATATATCATAACTAATAATAATGTTTAAAAAATATTAATTAGTGCTAATAATAATAATTAAGGACTAAAGAATAAATTATACAATTTGAAGCGACAGAAATATAAATAACAAAGATTAAAAGTTCAAGGAATTAAAAAGAAATAAGTATGCTAAATCCAATCAATAGAGGACTAAATTGAAATTTAAACGAAATTTAAAGTGCGAATTGAAAAAAATAAAGAAGTAAATAAAAGACTAAAAGAAATAATCAAGAAATTTGAGGGTAAAACTATAAATTCCTTAATTTAAAAGGGAAAAAATAATAAATAAAAATTTAAACATGCTGGAATTTAAATAACAGAAAGTAAAGGGACCGAATCTAAAAAAAAGGACTAAATTGAAACACTAAAAAATTTTGAAGTCCGAATTGCAAGAAAATAAAAAAAATAAAATAAGGGTTAAATTAAAACAAAATAGAAATGTTTAGGAACCCAGGATGTTATTTTCCCCACCCCTGCACACGTGTCATTCCCTTAATGGCTCAACAGTAGGTTAGGGGACCAAAATGTAAGAAAATAAAATAAAAGGGTAAAAATGAAATACATAAAAAGGAGTATAGGATGAAAATAAAAAGGGGAAAAAAGTGGAGGGGTCTAAGAAGCAAATAGCCCCTCCTTTTAAAAACACGCTGATCTTGGGAGGGGTCGGGTCGGCCCCAAAACAACGCCGTTTTGGGCGTCTGAAAGCCAAGCATAAAACCACACTGTTTTAAGGGCCTATATAAATTAAAAAAATTTCCAAAACATATTCATTTTAACCTTGTTTTAAAAAAATAGTTCCCTATCCCATTTTTTTTCTCTCAAATCATTCCCCTCTGTCCGGCCATAGAGCGGTGGGTCTCCGCCGTGGCCGCCGATCATCAACGACGGAGACCGCCACCTCCAATGGCCGGAGATCCAAAAAAAACTTTTTTAAAATCATTTGAAAGTGTAAAATGCAGATCTATGGTTAGAAAACCCAAAAAAAAAGGGAGAAACTGTAACGAGGCCCTCGACGGAACCCTAGGGGATTCCGAGGCTTCTCGAGTCGGAGAGGGGTTTCTACGATGGCATGAACGACGAAATAGGTAAAAAAAAATTGTTTGTCTCCCTTTTTTATGTTTGCTTCAAAAATAAAAAAAGAACTACCTTTTTTTTAACTTGGTTATTTTTTTTTTTTTTGTACTCAATTTCTTCTCTGTTCGAAAATTACAATAGTTTGGCTTTTATAGCCATTTTAATTAATAATTTTCTTTTTTCTTTTTTTGTTTTTACCGTGTTTTTTGTCCTTCTTCTGTTTCTCTATCTCTGTTCTTATTTTTTTCTCTTTTTAGCAGGTACTCGTGGCGATGGTGGCAAAGGGGCGTGCCTACTAACGCGGCAAGAGCGGCAGTGGCACTGAAGACTTAGGGTTTTCTTTTTTGTGTTTAGGTTTAGGATAGTGGCCTATTGGGCTTTGGGTTATTGGGTATTAGGGTTTAGGTTAGCAAATTGGGTTAGGGTAGTTTAGGTAATTTGGGCTTTTGTATTTGAGCCAATCTATTTTTGTAAGTGGACTTTGATATTGATAGACTTTTTATTTATTTATTTATTGGTTTTTGTTTTGTCTGGGCCAGACGAATTTGGGCCACTACAATTCGGTTAAATAATAGAAAGACAATAATTACTAGTACTTTTAGTCTTCGTGGGAACGATATATTTGTTTATTGTAGCTATACTATTAATTGGTAGGTGCACTTGCCTTAGTCAAAATTTTAGTCAGTTCTGAGACACATCACCGCCCATTGAAGAAGGTCATGTGTTCGACAATCGTTAAGACTCAGCCCTTCCAGGAAATACTGGAAATCATTTCAAACAGAAACAAGTTGCACCAACTCCACAACACGCCTCACTTTTAGTCATTTATACTGGTACCAAGGAACTCCACAACACGCCTCACTTTTAGTCATTTATACTGGTACCAAGGAACTACTAAATCGACCTATTGCTTTTGTTGGCAAACATCTACCCGAAGGAGGGACCATAGAGTGGGGAAGCCAAATCTGGTCTTAAGTTTGCAAGTAACCCTAACAAATTTACTCTTTCAGAGGTGAATATTCGAGGTCCAATTTTGGATGATTGGCTCAAAGCCTTGGCGAGCACTTAAATGGGCCATTCCAATCGAAGCGCCCTGCCTTTTTACTTTCAATAAGTATATCTTCTAGAATACACCAAGAATAAAAAGCTCGTTGTGCATGTAGCAATCGAGGAAGTAAGCCACTAGCGTCCACCAGGAAAGGGCAGAGAGTTGCCCTGGAGCTATGTCAAACTCGTTAAAGACCAAGCAAAAGGAGTGTAGAGGCAAATGAAACCCAGCCTCAAGCAAGAAGAGTGGAAGGATAAAGCCTTCGGTGTTATCGCTCAAATGACACCTCTCGAGCGATGTGGAAATCAAAAGCAAAATTGGGACATCGAATCCCCCTAGCTCCTAAGTATCGGGTTAGTTCTTCCTCAGTGGTTGCACAATCTTGATAGGGAGCGACCACACGTTGTGTACCATCGGGACCTCTGGGTCCAATCGGGAATGTATCTCTTGGGCTGTCATTTCGGTTGGTCGTGGCACAGCTGTTGCAACCTTTTCCATGAGTGGTGGTTCTAACCATTTTCGATATAACAGTAAGAGGAGAAAAGAGAAGGAAGTTACCTTTAATGAGAGGTGAGGTGAAAACAAAAAAAAATAAGCAAAGAGGTTGTGACGCAAAAAAGAAAATTAGGGTTCCGATGATTCAACAAGGTGTTTGAGAAGGGTGTTTAAGTTTCAGTTTTACAGGGAAAGAAATGTGTGTGAAAAATTTTAAAATTTTGCAAACTATTCAAATCCTCTAATATCAATGCTACATCTGTCAAAGTGTATGATAAGTGACGATCAAAATCATGGGAGTATCCACCAAGTTTAGAATCCACCAATTGGAACATGTTGTTGGTATTCTCGCCAACTAAGATCTCTAAAGTACACGTCTCTGAAGAGAAGTCGCTGTGAGTTTGTGGGGCATTTCGCCAATTGGTGCTATACGTCTGGCGCGGACAGTTAGTTATACAGATATAGTAATGGAATTTCTCAAGTTGGAAAATTTTTGAGGATGAAATTTTCGTTAAGGGGGGAAGAGTTGTCACATCCCAGATCTGGGGGATCCGAGAAGAGGCGTATAGTTTTGAAGTTATCTATTTGGCGTATTATAGTAGTGTAGTCTGCCAATTAATAGATTTTTGTCGAACTAATGTTTGGCGTATAGAGTATCTGCCCATAGAAGTATTTAAGGATTTATTCCTGTAGTATTCTTCAATAGAAGAAAGAGTACGCCTCAGAATTTTAGTTGAGCATGATGCACCTACTATGTACATGTTAAAGTTGTAAAGGACTAAAATGTCTCTAAGGCCACACCATATATGGTACGCATGGTTTGTTCAAACGATGTGTATGTGAGGTTCTATAACGTGATTGGTTGAGGGACAACTAAATGGTTTGACCGGTCAAATAGCATCGACATCGAATTTTCTTTTATATTTTCTCCAGTTTTTGTAGGCCATTAAGGGGACAACTTCTGTATGCATTTGACACTTGTCAAGGTCCATTAAGAGGTATTGGGTGTATATATATGGTAAGAAGGGATCGTCTGGATGGTTTTTATTCCTTCAATATTACTCTCTGGTTCTTCTTCTTAAATTTATATGTTCTATTCTCCTTTATTAAGTTGGAAGCTAAGGTTTTTGAATTTATCAGTGGATGTTTCACCTCCTAGTAAGTTTGATAACTTTACATGTTAAGTTTTTGAAAAAGTAAGGATGTTAAAAAGCATGTAAAGAGTAAGTTATGAATAAGAGGCCCTGTATGGGGTCGTCTGTAGTTGAGATGTTAGTAATATGTCTGTAAATGGGTTTTAATGGTAGTTCCATATTCTTTAAGCAGTTGTTGTAGCTGGTTCGATGAGAATATTCGGGTTTGGAACTTTGAGATGTAGTAAATGTGAGTATCAAGTGAATCTCTATCCTGGTTCCTACATATGAACTGCTCAACTAGAGATATATGATGATAACATCTCGAATAATTGGTAAGTGTGTAAAGCATAGTAATGTCGCTACATGTTCACATTTAAGGTAAATAAGTTACTGTATGAATAAAATGATGTGTGATGTAAATGCATGTCAAATCAGGTATGGAAAGGTGAATTTTGTTAAGAGAATATGAACAGGTCAAGTATGAAAATGAATCTGGGTAAGTGTAAAGTACGTTGGATAAGCTAACATCCATTTGTGATGCCTCCAATAGGGCAGGGACATTGCTAACTAGACAAGCAAATCACGGTGACAACGAAATACTCATAGTGATGCCTCTAGTGAGATTTAGACTAGACTGGCAGATCACGACATGAGAGTATGTATAAGATCATGTGGCTGAGACTCATGGCATTATGTGATGATGAAAACATTCATTGTAATGCCTCTAGTAAAATATGGGTTGGACTGGCAGATCATGACATGAAGTTAAGTATAAGACCATGTGGGAGAAAGCCCATGGCAACCTCTGAGATAGTTCGATGAGACAGTAAACACGTAATTCTCTGTGACGCCTCCGTGGCGTGTTCTATAAGGCCTTTATGGTGTATTTGATGAAGCCTATGTGGCTTATTTTGTGATGTTTATGTTCCATATTCTATAACACCCTAGTGGTGAAGTCTTGTCGAACGCTTCAGTGTTGTGATCTGGGTAAACTTCAAGACTTATCTGCTAACTAATCTGATGATAAAGAATTGGTAAGTATAATGATATATCTGCTTGGTTAGTCTTATGGCGGAATTTGAATATGATCTAAGTAACTTTTGAAAGAGTCTCCAGCGGTATTATTTGAAGGGTGTATCCACCATAGTAATCTATCCGTACAGGAAATTGGCGTATTAATTATTATGAAAGGTTTAAGTGTTTACAGGACCTGAGTTTGTCTACACTATTTAAGGAAGTAATCTAAGCAATCTAGTAACCGCCAAAGTTGAATGGTTTTTCATGTTTCGTTTAGATGTCAGCTAGAATATAAGTTGTTTGTCAAGTTAGCCATGCTCATGTTATATAACATAGTTATTTGGAATTCTACTAGATGATCTGGAACATTCCATTATTAGAATAAGTTACAATTTGGGAGTTGATTCAGAATATGATTTGATTGGAAATCAAACAGCTACCAGAATCAGAATAAGAATACGCTAGAATTAATATCAATATGGAGTTCAACTCAAAAGATCTACTAGTTTTATTATCCGCCAAGAATAGTATCTGTGAGCAACCATCTTGAGAGAAAAAGCATTTTATGTCTATTGAATGATGAATTTTGTCGAAGGTAGGTTCTGTATGGATATTCATTTGGAGAGGTACATATTAATTGTAAGTACTGAATAATAAAATCTGGGAATTAGCCCAAAGAATGATTCGTGAATAGATTAGTCAAGTAAGGAAGTGTATGAATATGTATATGCCAGTATAGGAAAGTATCCGCTAAGGACAAAAACGACATCCAATATCTTCATGATAGAAGTCAACTAGAAAGGTTTCAATGTATTCTGTATTAACACTTACTAAGTTTGCATGAACTTACAAAGTGGTTTTTCATGTTTCAGGTCCCGCTGTGTGAGTGGGTTTTCTAGGAGGGACCAAGTCAAGAATGCACCAGGGAAACAACGGGTTGGGATATTATGTATACAGAGGACAACTTAGAAGTATGGCGTATAGTTCTCTACACCAAGAAGAGTCTGCTTTAACAAACTTTTGCATTGTAATGTCTTATATTATTTTTAAGGGTTTGTTGTATTCTTGAAGGTTTTATTTATTTCTTTGTTCAAAAAACATTTATTAAAAATAATAAGTATGTTGAAAAAAGATTATACACAGACTTTTTAAAATTTATGCTAAGTGTTTGTATGTCGTAACATCCAATATCCAGACTCGGTGATTCGGGTTGGGTAAAGGGTGTTACACGATGTCGCGACATTCACTTTTGTGTCAATTCAAAGGCTATTTTCAACTCGATCTTTTATGTCGCAACTTCCATGCTTCGTTGTAGTGACTTTGGCAGCAATTTCTGCCTGAAGTTGCATCTTTAGTCCCGATTCAACCTACATCACCACATAACCTTATCAAAATGTCATAAAAAAAAACTATGAGAAAACATAAAAAGCTGCTTCAATTGTAAAATCATAAATAAATACTAAAATGACTTTATTTAACTATTAAACAAGCTAAAATTATGTGAAAATGGATGTAAATAACAATATAGTTCGTGGGAGATCATTACTCAACTATTCAATTTTGTCTTCTTTGGTCACCAGTTGGCCAATGGTGGCAATTTTTAAAATTGGTATAATAGCTAATTTAATCCTCAACATTTATAAATTATATCAATTTAGTCTTGATTCAAAAAAATTAACCCTCAACATTTACACATTATAAAATTTGGTCCTTTTTTACAGTTTTACTTTCTTTGTGATATTAAGGGTTAATTTTAAAAGATGATAAAAAAATAAAAATTGTTATCTTGGATTTTTTTGTTTTTCCATATTTTTGAATATTTTCAATCAAATTTAGCTAATAATATATATTGCTTTTTAGGTGAAAGGGTCACAAAGAAAAAACAAAGTTGAAAAAAAATAAATTACATAATGTGTAAATATTGAGGGTTAGATTTTTTAGAATAAAGATTAGATTAACACAATGTATAAATGTTGAGAGTTAAAGTTGTTACTATGTCAAATTTAAAAGTTATCACGGTTAGCTAACTAGTGAAAAAAAAAGATAAATTTAAATAATTGATATTTTATAATTTTTTGTAATTAATTAAAATAAAAATTAATAACTGACTAACTAATACATTACCCATAAAAAAGTTGAGCAATAATGAAACTGATACTTTTAACCTTGAATTTTAAATTATTTTGTCGAAATTTATAGTTGTTCAATTAAAATGATTTCATTAGCTTATAATTGAATACCTCCTCAATTAATTTTAGTTGGAGTTTGTATCATTAATATTTTTATTCGTTGCACAAGGACGGTGATTTCTTCATACTATTATATGCCAGATTAATTGAATATAGATGGATCATTGCCTTTGCCAACCTGCCGTTAGTTGAGATCCAATGCTTGAGAAATGACAACCTAAGAGCATTTTTAGGACCTTGAATTTGCCATGTTCTCACAAACTCAAATAACCAAATTTTGTACCAAGATTTTGTTTCCCAGGATGTTGTTTTCTTTCCTAACACTATCAGATTTCTTTTGTTCAAACCTCGTAGAATATTGGGAAGCATATAGCTGTCCTGTACAGATTTATTCAATTTTATAAGTACATACTATATTAGTACTCAAAGTTGTCTTCGTTTTTAGTTTTGGACCGACAATTTTGTTTTTCTTTTCTCTTGCCTTTTTGGCAAAACAATATCTTCAATTTCCAGGTAGAATCTCTAATTTTTAGTTATGTTTATACTACTTTCCGAAGAAAATATTTTACAGAAACTTATTTGTGTTATTTTTAGAAAATATAATTTTTTTATGTTTAGAGGATGTTACGTAAATAATATTTTTAAGATATTTGATAGAATTTTTAGAAAATCTAAATTTGTGATATTAAGCATTAAACATTAAAAATTACTCTGTTCAAATACATTTAAAAAAATCATTAAATTACTGATTTATTTTGGAATCACAAACCGTCGCCTTCTAGTTTTCCTATTTAAATAGAAAAAAACTAATCTATGCATTGTAATTACTGATTTTATATATAAAACTGAAAACTAGCCCGGCATAGAAAGTAAAGATTAAAATACTGAAACAGTAGTGGGCGGAAAAATATTCCATTCATCTTGAACCACATGTGTTTTGGCATTGATTAGCATTTGTGAAAGAGATGAGCTATCTGAGCATTCACATTCTAATCCACTTGAAGAAAAATGGCTGGGAAAGAGAAAAAAAAAACATTAATAAAAAACCAATGCCTTGGCGGCTGACCTATTTACAACAATGTGTACACCCAAAAAGATGGGTGACTCAATTATCCATTTATTAGGTTAAGGAGGATAAAGTAAAGATTAGGAATCTCTAGAGTCATGAACCAAGTAAAGATTAGGATACACACATACAAATTAAGTTAAAAATGATAAATAAAAAATAAATACTTTTCAACTGTTTCAAGTCCTGTTTATGTTCAAACCTTGGAAAAGCCAATGTGGTCGTTTCCTTTCCTGATCAAATGTTGCGCTAGAAGCGCTCATTGGAGTGTTGGGGCCACTGCAATCCTCTCCCCTCTCTGATTTAAATGAAGCTGATGAATCCAGCTCCTTATTTCCCATATGAATTGAATGAGAATTTGAGCTTCCTAATTCTTGAGTATGGGGTTTGGAATTCTCCGCCATCCTTTTGCTTGAGCTGCTGCCTCCAATGCTTAGTGTCAGTTCAACTTCACTATCATCAGAGCCTTGAATGCTCATGTGACTAATTCTGGAGTGCATGAGGGAGCTAGGCCCTGCTTGGTCTTCTACAACAGCACTGGCATCAGCCGAGATGTCTTCCCCAGCTGGCCTCTCCAGATCAAAGCCCCTTACAATTTTCATGGTGTCACCAGAACTGCCACTTCTCTCCCTTGTGCTCGGCTCAGCTTGAACGTGGGAATTGTTTACACAAGTAGTTTGTGCCCTCAAATGTTGCTGGTTAACATCAGAACTTGTCATATGAGTAGCCCAGAATCTGTTTTGCTTAATTTCCTTTTTCAGCTCATCCATTAGCATCTTTTGAACGCTATACAGGCGATGAAGTTCTCGTACCTGCAATTCACATTATTTCTTTTTTCTTGTTATTTTCTTAATTTTCAACTACACGTTCAAGTGATTGATTGTTTGTGGGATTACATTTGAAGGATTGGTTTGCAGAAAGCTGAAATATAAATGGTTCTTAAATCATGCATTAATGTGAAATCATGGAGGGAAACATATGCTTGATCATCAAAATCTTCAATTGTAACAAAAGCTAATTAATGTTTAACCATATATACCTGGTGTTTGAAGATGTTTTCATGCATCTGCATTGTCTTCCTGATAGATTCCATGTGCTGCTTTTCCAGCGCCCTCTCCATTTGACAATTCTCCTTCACCACTCTTGTTCGGAAATAGTCATCCACGAAATGCACTGTAAAGCTGAGTTTGCTGCTCTTTTGTGAAGTTGCTAATGGATTTATCGCACACTTAAGTTTGGTCCCCATGCCTGAAATATTGGTATAAGGGAACCATTAAACTTATGGAAGGCATGCAGGCAATAACAAACCTTCTGTCCCAATTACAAAGGAATCACACACGAACATACACAGTATTGGTGAAAGCTGCCACCAGAGTTGGCAAATATCATAACAAGACAATAATGTTCCTAGGAACTCTTTTACTTTCCTTTTCTTACAACTTTTTTCCGTGTCTGTTCTTTTTCCATACTCTTTTCTAAGTGAGGTGGTTGGGTGTAATTCATGAAAAGCCACTACAATTGGAGAAGGTGGAGGAGACAAGGTGTGGTTGACCCCAAGTAAGTATAAGAGTCCAAAGTGACATCTGACCACCAAACACTAAAGTAAAGATCTGATCAATCCTGAGTCATCTTCAACCTTGCCCAATTGGAAAGAAACTAACAAATCCTTGCATCCGGAAAGTGAGGTTAAATCCTTCTTCAAGATCACGCCTTAATTTTGTAATTGGATATATATGGACCCCAAAACTTTGGTGGTACCCTTTTTGGGGTACTAAATGCAGACCATATTTGGAAAGCCTGGCTCCGCACATGAAAAAAGTTGTTGCTTTGAAACACTAGAACAAGTGCTTTTTGCCAGCAGTGAGAGAAGCGGCCAGGAGGGGGGTACAAAGGAAGATTCAAAACGACTTTCATCGGGGGGGGAGCTCTTAGAGTGTTGCTCAACACCACTCAGACAATGAACAAGGAAAAAGGAAAAGGGATAAGGACAATAAAGCGACCAAAAATGGATTGTGGGTCTCTCTCTCTCTCTCTAGTGGTACCATCATCACTAACCTTAACAGTGGTCGTCATCTTCAAGAATCATTCTCAAAAAGTGTCCCTTTCTTTTTCTTTTGCTTTTTCATTTTCAATCACGATGAAATCTCAGTAGAGATGAGGTTAATATGTGATGAAACTTAGCATTTAGACCTAAAAGCAGCAAAAATTATTATATAATTCAACAGTGAATAGGGAAGAAAAAGAATTTCAGTTTATACAGTAATTTTCAGTTGAAAAACATTTAGGATACCAGCTTTTGGAGCCTTTCAACTGCAAATTAATATAAACAAAAAGACATTTTCTTTCACTTTCTAGCATCTCAGATTATCATTTTGCATCTATCTATCTATCTATCTGACAAACTCAAAAACTGCAAGAAAGAGTAAGACAGGCATAATTGGCATCAGCTAGCATCCATGAAACAAATAAAGATGTACTCAAGAACATAACAGCAAAAAATCTTTTTCAAGTACATATAGAAGGAGGTTTGGTGATCCTATCTGTTTTTACCTGTAATAAAAAGTTCCCGGAATATTGTGGTTCTCTAAAACGAATCTCATTGAACATATTCTTCACTCAAGCACCTCTTTTCATCCATAAGCAAAAGCCAACAATACCCAGAAACAAGTGAATCACCTCAACGGGCAAGAACCACGACCTTTTTTTTTATTCTTTTGGTGAAAAATGGACGGACCAATCTAAGCAGTGTAGCTCTGGCGATTATGGAAAAGCAACCTTTTTTGTTATTCCATAGAAATATAATAGAAAACAGGTCTTCACAGTTTTCTTAGAGAAACAACTAGGAGCCTCTCTTACTAAAAAAGAAATATAATTATGATGTTAATAATTAAAGCTTGACAGGCTGTGAAGAGGGGGAGGAAAAAAAAAAGAAGAAGCTGGACTAGCAATGTTTTTGTGCGAGTAATACTATTATTTTGAGAGAGAGAGAGAGAGAGCGGGGGTGAATTTTATATACATATACATGTATATGATCATTGTATTGAACATATGGTGTATTTTATTTGTATTTGTTTATATATTTGAGTTGCAAAGTGTATTGTGAAGGAAGATCAACGAATGGGGCCACAATGTTATTTTTAATAGAAATAAATAACAGTCCCCAATGTATGGCTATGAACAATATATTCCAGACATGTCTTTGCAGGAAATCAAGATATATGCATGAATGATATGGAAAGCTGGTGTTTCTTTTTTCCTGACTTCATTTTTATCTTTTTCATCACACTTTTTTCTCCTCCGTCTGTTTTATTAATTATTTATGGAAATTCAGTGTTTCCCATTTGATTATTCCTTCCCATATATCTCTGTGTACATGTATGTGTGTATGAATGCTGCTGTTTGTGCTGAACAACAATATCTTGTCCACTGTTGCGATTGGGATTTTAGCAGAGTACAAATTCAGATATAACTTGAGATTCCTTTTGCAATCTTTGTCAGTTGGAAGCATTGTTGTCTATGTTTAGATTACATATAAACTGACAGTGACGGTAATTTTAAATAGTTAAACAACATATTAATCACCATGTTATTTCTGAGTAAATTTAAAAATTAAAAGGTTTTATAAAAGTAAATATTCATCCATTTTAGCTTTTCTTTAATCAAACGAAACTAATTAATAAGATTATTCATCAATTATATTTTAGGGATTATTTAGTTTGCCAAATCTTATATACTCAAAAATAATATTAGATTTCGGAAATTTTTTTTATCATGTTTCGGTTTTTTCGGAAATTTTATTATCATGTCTGGGTTTTAAACATTCTCATCAGGGGATATATTACATTTCTAGCCGTGTTAAGATTCTGAAATTTAGGAATTAATCTCAACACTATCTCTTACTTGAGAATATTAAATTTTGAACAATTTAACCTTTTGCTTTTATTATTATGATCAATTTAATTTTTTTTATGTAAATAAAATATAAGTCTAAATGAGAACTTCGGGGAGATTTCACTTTTAAATATTGTTCTACCAGTCTTATTATTATCAATTAATATATTATTTAAAATTATTATTTTTAGTTTTCAACAATTCTAAAAGTCAATTTAATGGTGATGAGATCGTTTTTCATGAATTATTATAATTATAATTTATAAAATTAATTTAAAATTATATATTTAATTAATAATATATAAATTGTTATAAAAATAAGAATTGTCATAAGTTTATAAAAATTGAGACTAAAAATTATTGAAGGAATTTATCTTGTTAAGAAAAAAAATAAATTTAATAATAAAGAAATTTTGATTAACTAAACACCAAAATTTACATCCAAACAAAATGAATCAAATAAAATGATATAACATTCTCGATAATGTGCTAAGTGATTAACAATGAATAATGTATCCAATATAGTTCAAAAATAAATATTCAGTTGGGACTAGAGGTGTACATGGGCCGGGCGGCCCGGCCCGGCCCGAAGGCCCGCCCGAAATGTGGGAGGGTTTGGGCAAAAATATAGGCCCGAAAAATGGGCTTGGACAAAAAAATAAGGCCCGTTAAAAAAATGGGCCGGGCTCGGGTAAGGCATTTTTGGCCCGGGCCCGGGCCCGGCCCGGCCCGAATTCACTAAAGGAAAAAAAACTATTTTTTAAATATTATTTTCTTATTGTTTTTATCCTTATTTTGCTACCATTTTATTATTATGTTTCTATTACTTTGTTGTTATTGTTTAGATATTATATAAAACTTATTTTATTATTAATTTTGTTATTATTTTAAAGACATTTGTTAATTTTGTTATTATTTTAGAGGCATTTGCTTGTTAAGTTGCATCTATTTTAGTGTTATTTAAGTCTACATATTTTTTAAAATTTATTTTCAATTTGTTGAAAAATATTTATTTTGATTTTTTTAGTATTTTTGATGTATTATATATATTTTAAAATTATATAAAATAATATAAAAAATTAATATGGACGGGCCGGGCCGAGCTCGGGTTTTAGCATTTTTATATGGGCCGGGCTTGGGCAAAATTTTAGGCCCATTTTTTGGGCCCGGCCCGGCCCGAGCCCAATAAATGGGCCTAAATTTTTAGTTGGGCCCGGCCCAAACCCGACCCGGCCCGGCCCATGTACACCTCTAGTTGGGACTCAAAACACGTTAACTATTTACTTGATAATTTCAAACTGTATAGTATTATTTTCAACTAATAATTATAATGAAATAAATTCATTAAGAAGTATTCCTAATATACGACCTACAAAATAAATATATGAATTATTCCAACTGACAACTCGACTTATTGATTAACTATGTTACTATAAATTAAAAGACAATAAAATAGAAATCAATAAGTAACAAAATGAATGAACATACAATTTGCAAAATAATAAAATACGATGATTATTTAGCAACTTCTAGAAAAGGTTAACCCATCAATATATTAGCATAGTGACCTATCAAATCTTGGTAAGTGGTAGTCTTATTGACCTTATTTACCCGAGGCGAGGTTTATGTCAGAGAGATCCTTTATTACCATATTTGATTTTATTCTGTAAGAAAATCCTTTCATTAATGCTTTTAAAGGCGGAAGATGCATAATAAAACATACGGATCGTCAGAGATTGTTTGCAATCTTCTATTTTTTATTTGCAGATGATAGCATTCTCTTTTTAAATGCAACTGTGCAATCTGCAAGAGCCCTTAAATTATCAAAAGGAGATATAGAGTCTTATCTGGTCTTCAATCCATGCCAATAAGTATGAGTTGGTGCTGAGCCCTGCAGGGAAGCATACTGCAGAGTGTTGGATCTCAAATATTTTGGGAGTTAAACTAGTTTTAAACCTTGAAAAATACTTAGGAATTCAGCTGGGAAGTTTGCGGAATAAAAGCAGTTTTTCCCTACCAATGATTGACAAGATGCAGTTGAAGCTCACATCATGGAAATTTAAAGCCCTATCTCTTGGAAGCAGGTTCACACTGTCAAATCCGTTCTTGCTTCAGTTCCACTCTGTGTCTTATTGTTTCAAGGCCCCAAAATACTATCTTAAATAAGATCGATCAAAGTACTCAAATTTTCTAGTGGGGCCACAATCAAAATGTTAGGAAACTAGACATGTGCAACTAAGATAAGCTTTGCATGCCTAGGGATCAAGGTGGGTTGGGCTTCTGACGAGCGAATTTAATGAACGAGACTCTGTTATAAAATTTGTTTTAGAAAATAGTGTTTTTTTTAGGGCAATTGACCCATAAATACCAAAAAATAAAAAAATTTACGGAAAAGGGCCGGAATTGGGAAAAATTACGGAAAAGGGCCGAATCCCCCAAAAACGCGCCACGTAAAGCGCGTTTTGGGGGCGGGGACAAAAGCGCTCCTCTTTGAAGGCGTTTTTGTCCACGTCATCCAAAAACGCCCCACGTGGGCGCGCTTGGCGGCGTGGACCGCGCTTCAGCGGCGCGTTTTGGTCTTGAAGTTTTTGGCCCAATAGTCTCGGCAAAATAATTTTGAGGAGCGTTTACGAACAAACACCGGCCAAAAAGCAAGATGCGTTACGAAAAGCGCCGCGTGGGACGCGTTTTTGCTCTGATGAGTCTACGGAGAAATAATTTTGAGGGCGTTTACGAATAAGCGATGGCAAACGCGCTTCAAAGAGCGCGATCGTCAAGATGCGTAATGAAAAACGCTCCCACGTGGACGCGCCTTTGCTACAGTAGCCTCCGGCAAAATTAGGCTATAAATCAGTGAAAATTCATTCTCAGTTGGCAGAAAGGGAAATTGAGGCAAAGGGAAAAAATTGAAAATGAGTGAGCGTATAATCTTTGTTATTTACTACGACGGTGAAGTTCGTGACAAGAAAATGGCGTTGTTTTCTTATCGGAGAACACACAACACGATCGAGTTTTAATCGGAACATCGATTTGGTTGAACTTCGCAAAAGAATTAGGCGTAAAATATTTGGAACAACGCCAATGAAAGTTCAGTGTATTAAGTATAGGTTTTGCGCTTCGGTTGATCCGGTGAGATATGAGTCGTTCGACATCAAAGGTGCTCGGGGCTTTGAGGCAATGGTGGAGACTCATATTGCCGATGGATCACCCTATATGGAGGTATATGTAGAATTTTCATCTCTAAGTGATCTTGCTGCGACCTCGACATGTATCGCCGTTCGAGGGAATAATACGACCCCCAAGCCGACACTGTAAGTGGGAGGCCAAACACGTATGCCCGTGTGCGGTCGTAGTATGGAAAACATAACCCCGCACGACACTTTCGGTTGGTGGATGGGACATGCATATCCGTCGATCGACGTCCGATGATAGAAATACGTCTTGGGGGACGTCGTCAAGTTCTAGTGGTTGGCAATCCACATACGATTGGAATCATGCGAAAGATGTTTAAGGAGGGATGATGAACTCCGGCGACATCCACCGCGAGGGGCCCTCGTTTGTTGCAGAGTTATGGAGGGTCGGACGATGAATCCGATGTGGATCCACCTCGAGAGGCGAGGGCCCGACGGTGCGGTTGGATTATTTTCCAACCGGAGCCCGTTCCAATTGTACTGAAGGCGTTGAGGCGGTTCGGGCGAAGAAGAAGAAGATCCGCTATTCGGGCGTACTCGCCTCCAGCCCACATGCATAATGTCGATCTATCTCATGATGATGCATTGGAGTTTCTGAACTAACACACCGGACGCGTGACCGCATCTGATACATCGTTTGATTCCGGCGAATTAGAAGTTGGTAACCGGTTTGCGAACAAGAATAATTTTCTTATTGCATTGAAACGAGACAAAGATTAAGAACGGGTTAACTACACGGTGGTTAAATCGAAGCTCGATAAGTTCGAGGCGAAGTGTGCGATGCAAGATGGCACATGTCAATGGAAAATCATGGCGTCGTTGAAGAAAAAGACAGGGTTGTGGGAGATTAAAAGTACAAAGGTCGACATACATGTCTTGCCTTCTGATATCACTATGTGTTGGTGATTTGAATAATGATAATAATATGTAATATTGCATTGTTTAACGTACTTTGTTTACTCTAAGCAGCGTCGCTTCGCACATCTCTCGGTATAACCTCGATAGTACGGCGGACCCCAACTCAATTCACCATTTTGCGCTCAAGTCAACAAGTTTGAGGAGCCATCTCGGTGGACGAGGTTTCTAGAGAGGTCCGGCATCGATAGCCTCCAATTATTTGAAGAATGTATGCTCGAGCATACCGTATTCTTTCTACTTGATCGAATCCTCGTTCGGCTGCGGGAATGTGTCTCGTAACCACGCCATATCGATCCGAGCTCCTCGAATTCTATCAGGAATGGCACCCGTAAGCTCGTAGCATACGCCATCCAATCGAGAGATGTTACGGACCGGTGACTACCGCCCGGCCCACCGGTAATCCCAAGCAGAATCGCACATCTTCTAAGGTGATGGTACACTCTCCGCATGGCAAATGGAAAGTGTGCGTCTCGGTCTCCACCTCTCAATCAACGCTACCGATCAAAGCGGCTCCAACTTGAACCTCGGCCTATCGTGGCCACATGCCAAAAACCCGCTTCACGCAGTAATTCTCGATCAACGGCGATGGGGATCATGCATGTTGCGAATATAACATTCCAACACCCGATCTACTGATTGTTTAAAAATCATAAAATTCAAAATTAATTAAAATTACATAATTGGATAAAAATTAAATAATATTTCAAAATTAAAATTAAAACTTACCATTTTTATTTGCTCGACGGCAATGTGCTTCTCGCCTAGGCGAAGTAATTCCCGACCATTGTAATCGGCTTTAAAATTTTCCGATAAAAATATCTTAAAAAAAAAATTAAGGGCTTTTTAGTAAATAGTAAAGGACTATTTTGAAATTTGAGCGTTAATTTCAAGGACCTTGAGAGAAAATTGAGAGAAAATTGAGAGAAAATTGAGAGAATATTGAGAAAGGATTGAAATGTGAAGAATAAAGGGTGGGGTTTATAGTTTTTTTTCTCGACCGTTGGGGAGCCAGCGGTCAAAAAATTTGGCCGTTGGGACCAAAAACGCGCCTGGAAGGCGTTTTTGTCCACGTCGGCAAAGCGCGCCCACGTGGGGCGTTTTTGGATGGCGTGGACAAAAACGCTTCGGAGGCGCTTTTGTCTCCGTCCCAAAACGCGCTTACGTGGCGCGTTTTTGGGGATTCGCCCTTTCCGTAATTTTTCCCAATTCCGGCCCTTTTCCGTAAATTTTTTTATTTTTTGGTATTTATGGGTCAATTGCCCTTTTTTTTAAGTATAACAAAAGTTTAATTTTTTTTATTAAAATTTCAACTTTGTAGAAATAAATTTTTAATTAAAATTATATATGTAGTTTGTATGAGGTGATTTAAGTTATTTTCTAACTTTTTATCAGACAATCTTCTCCGTTGTCCTTGAATCTCGAATTACTTTAAGTGTGAGTTCAAAAAAAATGAACCAAGTGCATATAATAAAATTTTCTTTTAACTTCTAGTGGGATAGTAAATTCTCTTTATAGAACTGAAAAATATGAACTTTAAAAAAATAGAATTTATTCTAAAAATAAATTAATACTATTTTTTGATAGAATAATGACACTCTCAAAGTAGTGTAAATAGGTTAGTTCATAGTTCCTATTTATAGAGAAACAATACAAAAATTCTGCTTGAATAATGTATAATTAAATAATAATATTTTAATAAAAAATACGAAGTTTTACTCGAGTAGAACAAAAGGGGGGGCAGCGACATCCCGTCACAATAAAATCAGGCGTTTTGGGCATTCCGTGTATTGGGTACAATTATATGTGTTATCTGGACTTTTATCCAACACTTATAATTTGTACAACCTAATAATTATTTTCTATTTCCCAAAATATTATTTATTTAATTAATTAGTTCATTAAATAATTTTCTCAATTGAATTATTTTCTTAACCCAATTCTAATTTTCATTGAAGTCCTGACAACTTTATCGTATTAGAATTTACGAGGAAATATATTTAATTGTTGCATTCGATAAATTATGATGACTAATTAATTTAATTCATACTTCAAATTTTGATTATTTAATTTCAATCAATTAAATAATAATTTGAAGAAATTAAATTAATATATAAGTCATTTTTTGTACTTAGCAGGAAAGTACATTCAGTGCAGATAGTGATGCATGGGATCAGTTTCTCTTACTCATTGTTTTCGTTCATTCCATATTGTCGGTTCTACATATAATTTGTTCGGGTAATTTAGAGCTAGCAGAGGGATCTTTTGGACATATATAATTAGGGCTCAAATAATTTGTAATTAAGTTTCGGCTCTTCATCTATTAATTACAACATTATTTAATCAGGTAGCCATTTCACTATAGTACCATGATTGAACTCTCCCTTATTATATTACATTATGAAAGCTACTTATTAAGTGCTCGTCCAATGACATTGTCATAAGTGTGTTACCTTCATAGGATATCCTTAAATCTCTTTGGGATAAATCTATTATCTCAATATGATTCTATTTTATCTCATGATAACATTACATATTCATTCATGAAAAGTCAATTGCTAATAATGTAACATCCCATAAACCCCTTGGTTGTAAATAGTATGTGATAGATTCTTAGTGAAAAAGGTATAAAAATGTTAAAAGTGAAGGTCACTGGATACCCAAGGAAGTTGAATCAAGAAATATGACATGAGTGATTAATTTAGGGTGGGGACTAAATCATAAAAATGTGAAAAGTGTTGTAGCATTAGTGTAAATATTTAAAATTCATGGGGTTAAAATATAAATATGGAAATTTAGAAGGACCAAATGTGAAAAAAACCCAATAAGGGAAAGACTAAAGGGTAAAATAAATTAGTGAATGAAGACTAAATTGAATAAGTAGAAAAATAAGAGAGACTAAATTATAAATTTACCAAGAGTGAGAAATGACACAAAGTTAATATTGAGATATTACAATGGTATATGGTCATTTTTCGATCAAGATAATTATAATTAATTATCATGATAATAATTTATGATAATTGAGTCAAAATATGATTGGTTAAAGTATCTTATTTTTTTATTACTTATTATTTAATTAATAATGTAACAGGCCATTTTTCAGTGAAATCGGAACAGTGGTTTCGGGACCACAAATCCGATCCGAAAATAAAGTTTATTTTCATTTTATTATATGGTTTGTATTATGATAAACGTGTCGTGTGAAAATTTTGATACGAAAATTTTATCGATTAAGTGTTTAATTACGAGAAGGACTAAATCGCATAAAATGCGAAAGTTGAATTCTAGTAGCTATAAGGATTAAATAGCTATGGAATTCAAAATTAGAGGTCCTTATATGGTAATTAGACCATTAAAGAAAAGTATGTAGATTTTTGGCGACTATCCATGGAAAAAATAGAAAAGGGCAAGGACTAAATTGGAAATGGAAATAATTAATTAATTAAAAAGATGATAAAAGATATCATCTTATTATTTTCTCATCTTCAACCCCAAAATTATATGGAAACCCTAGGAGAGAGAGAAGAAACTTTCAAGGCTTAATTGGGTAAGTTTCTTTGTCCCGTTTTTAGTAATTTTGATATTTTTGAAACCGGGATAGTTTAATCTATCTATTTGGGGGATTAATTTGAAAAGTTATCAAGGTATGAAATTTGGGTCATGGATGAATATGCTGAAAATTAGAAATTTATGGGAGAGAATGAAAGGTTGTAGATAGATAAACAACTTTTATAAAGTGATTTTTGATGAAAACATGATTTAGGGACTAAAATGTAAAGTTGTGAAATTTGATGAAAAATTCTGAATTTTTATGAATGCATGTGCTGTAAATTTTGTAATGGGATTTTGGTTAGGCCTGGAATAGGGAGTAAATTGCACAAGTTTCATTTTCTGAGCCTAGGGACGAAATTGGAATTTATGGAAAAGTTAGGGGCAAAATGGTAATTTTTCCTAGAATGCAAATTAAGTCCGAATGAATATGAAATATGAGAAATTGATGATTTAAGCTATTTATATAGATTTGGACAACACAAATTCGAGGTTAGACTGAGGAAAAGAAAATGTTTCAGATTAGTAGATTATATACGCGAACAAGTGTCGAGGTAAGTTCGTGTAACTTAATCGAGCATGTAATTATGTTAATTGAATGTTGTGTTTGTATGTAATGTGACTTATATTGATATGCATTGCTTGAATGCTATAATGGAAAATTTAATATACGCTTGAGATGATGAAAAATGGGTTAAGTCCCGATTGGATATTGAATTCCGATGAATATATGTGCTTTCCCGAAATGGATGAGGTCCTGCATTTGTTGCGGACGGGATTTAGCTCAGACGAGTAATCCTATTGACCTTATTATAGAAAGGATTTAGCCCAGACGGGTAATCCTGATATAATACCTCTCGAGTATACGTTATGATTAGGGTTTTGTAACACCCCAAACCCGGACTAGACGTTACGACCGGATCTGGCATGTCACATGGAAGGGTTATTAAAGAAACTTCACGTTCGATAAAAACTTCGAGTTTTGTTGCTTATGAAAAATCCAACTTGTTTTATAGTTCTCTTGCAAAAACATCTTTGGTGCTGTGACTTTGTTTATAAATAATCAGATTCAATGAATTCCAGGAAAAAGGTTATTTTGAAAAGAGTTATCATTGTTAAGGAAATCCAGACTTTTATCAATCACAACTTGTAAACCGTTCGTTAACATTTTGGAAAAATAGTTGTTAATGTTTTAAGAAAATCCCGTATTGAACATTTATGAATAAGCAATAATCAAATTAAAAACTAAAACCAAATAAAATACCAAAGGCCTTATTACAAAACATAAACCCAGATTAAAATAAAATCCTTAGTAAAGTAAAACGAAATTTAATAAAGTAGTGATGTATGGCCACCATAGAGTCTGTCTCGGCTCCAAATCCTCAAAGCTAGGGATTACCTACAAAATTAAGCAGAGGGGTGAGTTACAAGAACTCAGTCTGTAATCCCCTGATCGGACATGAATTGGGCCTAAGCCCACAGAAGCAGATTGGGCCTTAGCCCTTACATAAGCAATCTGGACGAAGCCCATACGGAGACGAATTGGGCCTTGGCCCTATCAACATGGTATAACAAATAATGAATGCAATGAAATGTAACCCAGCCCAGCCTAGTAATCCATCCGCTACACACCACCCGTATCCAACCTAACACACCTGTGGGGATTTCTACAATCAACCCTCCATCCGCTACACACCTTGATGGCAGTCACACTGCTCATCGTCGAAATCGTGGCAGAGCCACCGAAATATATGGCAGAGCCACCGAAATATGTGGCAGAGCCACCGAAATATACTTCCCCGATCATCAATATTCCAATCCCATGTAACATGTCATGACATAATAATTCGTGCATGCAGTATATCATGTATGCAAAACATATATCAAATAACACGTATGATATAAAATATCAACATAATTAGATGAACAATATGCAACATAATCAAGCAAATCAACCCCAAGAGTATAACGAAGAACTTTGCAATCTAGGGTATGTTAGTAATTTACCCTCCAAGGGTATTTTGGTAATTTTACCCACTAAGGGTAATTCGGTAACTTAGCATGTAATGGCCTTTCTGAAAGCCTATGGTCTTCTCGAGCGACGTGGGACCCTTTTTGGGTCTCTACGGAGCTATTGGGCCTAAAATCCATTCTAGGCCCAAACGGGCCCACACGCTCGTGTGGCCCAAAACGTAAGGTTTCGGTCCCAGATTTGCAGAATTCCCGTTTCGATCTATCTATTGCTAGGTTCCCTACAAAATGGCCCCGTTGGACCGGATAGCCCATTGGGCCTATTTGGCCCGTTTTGGCCCGATTAGGCCCGTTATAGCCTCGGTATCGCGGGAGTGTTCGTCACACTCTCAATGACTCGACATCACGATTTGCTTCTCGATTTATCATTACGAGCGCTCGCACGCTCGAGTGGTTACCATTGCCGGCTTTTCGGCTTTTTCGCTGTTGCACAGGATATCACAAACATTTATCGAAAGTGCGTAAGGTTACACACCTGATTACGACGAGAACGAAACACTAACAGTCATCGTCACCTTCACTAGCGCGAGCAACTGCGATTTGCCTATCTATTCTAGATGTCGACTCCCTTCCACAACCCGACGGAAAGTCTCGAACTGCTGACACCCTCCGCTGCTTAAACTTGGGAGCAGGAACTCTGAGTCCACTTCCAAATGGCACCCTTCCTGATCCTCCCTCTGATCGGCTATTGCCTGCCTCCATGAAGAACTCTTGATTAATAAAGTAGCACAGAAACGACAGTTTACTCAGCAAGATTCTGGCTAAATACAAGTAGAGAATAAAAGGTGACGTGTTAGGGGAACAACAAGATTCGACCTTGCCCAGAAATAATCGAGTTTGAAAGTATTTCGGCTTGAGCAGAGCCAGGAGAAGAAAGAACGAGAGAAAGTCGAAGAAACAGAGCCATTACCTAAATACAAGGGGTGAGCCGAATGGGATGACAAGATTCGGCCACTGTCCAACAAGAGCTTCGGCCACCACGAATGAACACACACGATTCAAAATGAAGAGAAGTATTCCGATTCGGCCCTAATGTAAAGAGTTAGAAGATAACTGTTTCGATTCTTTAGAAGAGAGAAGAAAAGAAGAACATACAAAGAGAAGAACCTATTACCTTGCAACTAGCAAAACTGAATGAAGAGGGACCTTCAGCAGTTGTTCCTAGTTTCGACTTCCACACGCTCTTTCGAAAACTAAGACTATTCAAGCGATAAGGGGTTTGCTAGCACCCAACAGATTCGTCTTTGAATCAGAGATGAGTTGAAAGAGAAGCAGAGGTTCGGCCTTGCAAGAAGAATGGATTCGGTTTTAGAGTGAAGGGAAAAGAAAGAAACGATAAAAAGGAAAAAAATAAAAGAAAAGATATTACCTTGCTCAACACAGTGCCGAATAGCCAAGGCAGATTCGGCAAACCCAAGTCCCTCACTCTTTAGGCAACTCGGTTCTGACTAACAACGAGGAATAAAGAGGCCAACTTCAAATTGGAGAGGAGGGAAAGGTTCGGCCTAAGAAAAAGAGAGTGCAAACGAAGAAAGCAAACGGATGGATGAGAAAAGATGAGAGACGAATTAATCAACAAAAGAGAAAAGATGAGTAGATGAATTTGGCTATTGATACTTGTCAACTAAAAAGGAAAAGAAGGTGTCTAAAATGAGAAAGAAAATGGGGAAAAAGAAATAGGGGTTTCGGCTAGGAGAAAGGAAACAACCAGGTACCCGAAGTACTTAAGTAGCAAATGCCGAAAATGCAAAGGAAAGAAAAGAGGAAACACTAAGATGCACTAGAGAATTTCGGCACACAACCCCTCACTTGACCGAATATGCTACCTAACACCCCCCTAGCCGCATTTTCACCCCCTCCCAAGCTCCCCTTTTCGGCCAACTATCACCACACTCTCAAATCCCCTTGATTTTCTCCTTGATTTACTCTCCATCCCTCATTCAAACCCATTTGAAACATTTGACCAATTCAAATCTCCTCAATCTCCTCACCACCTTCCATTCAAACTTGATTGACCAATTCAACACCTGCTTGGTAGAGTCCCACACCAACTCCACCTCTTCTCACCTTGAGCACAAAATGAAGCTCCAAAATGCAACATGTGGGATTCGAACCTCACTCCCCTTACATGTTTGTTGACGCCATCACCACTAAGCCACACACTCCACTTGTGTCTTAAAACATACACAACTAAAGATAAGTCTCTAGCCAAAGTCTGATTCCATTTAAAAGAAAATAATCTAAAAGAAAATGTAAGTACCAGGACTAGAACCTTGGATCCCTTGCCTCCCTGTGGCATCACTCCCTTGCTACCTAAGTGGCGCCACTTTGCCACTTCACCACAACTCCTCTTGTGTTAGCAAAGCACCAACAATTTCCCTTAAGCCCTGCCTCCTACAGCTCTCTCCACTTAAGTGCCCAGCAAACAAAATTTTCCCATGGCCCAACTTGATCCCGGGACTTCATAGAACCCCGTAACCTTTCAGAATCACTTACCTAAAAGACCAACTTGCACTTATGAAATTCCCCTACTCACAAAAATTTTAAAATGCTCCCACGCTCAAGCCTATTCTACTAGGCCCAAATTCGGGTCGTTACAGGTTTAGCCTGGACTGATAATCCTAATCGAACTCCTCTGAGCATACGTTATATAAAGGATTTAGCCTGGACTAGTAATCCTGTTAACGATATGTGGCTTGAGAGTGTGTTCCTTGGTTAAGTGCCCTAATGGGTACCCTTGAATAAGAATTGGCGAATTATTGAACCGTACACCTCGAATGTACTACTTGAGCATCCATCAAAATTTCAATGATTCAACGGACACAACTCTTGACCTGGTATGAGAATTTTGAGATGAAATTGATAATGACTTGAAAGAATATTGCTTGATGAGCTCATCCATGTTTACTTGATTGATATGAAGATTTTGGTGACTAACATGTTTGATTGAATGCATGTGTTTAGGCAATTTTGCTAATGGATGGAAAACATGATATTGTATACTTAGATTTAATTAATGGTATTGGTAAGTTTAGTTTCCATTATACGAACCTACTAAGCATGTAATGCTTACTCCATTTTATTTTCCCCCGTTTTATAGTGCTCAAAAGCTCGTGAATGTTGTGATCATTGGAGCATCGTGACACTATCAACTCGTTATTTTTGGTATACTTAGTAAAATCATTTTGGTATAATGGCATGTATAGGACAACTTGACCAATATTGGCTTGAAATGATGTTTTGTAACCTAGCCATTGGAATGGCTAGTAATGGTTATTTTGGCATGATTATGTAACACCCCTTACCCGTATTCAACGCCGGAACAGGGTACGAGGCGTTACCAGACTTATACGCAAGCAATCATACAAAATCGAGTCATGAATTTCCACTCAAATTTAAAACTTTTCATAAACTTTCATATCGTCCCTTAAACAAGCCTACGAGCCTTAAAAACATACATTAGGGGTGGTTTGGGACTAAACCGAGAAATTTAGAAACTTCTGGGAAAACTTAGAAAATTTTCATCAAAAAGGTCCACACGCCCGTGTGGGTGAAGGGACACGCCCGTGTGGCATATCACACGCCCGTGCTTCAGGCTGTGTCCATCTTAGGGTGCATTCTGTTTATGACATCATCAACCAAATAAGGTCACACGGACAAGGCACACGCCCGTGTCCTTAGGCCGTGTGGCAAATTAAAATTCCAAAAATTAAGTGTAGACTTCACACGGTCTGGGCACATGCCCATGTCCTATGACCGTGTCTCTCACACGACCGAGACAAATGACTGTGTCTCGTGCCCGTGTGTTTACTACTGGGCATTCTATTTCTCAAAACTAAGGTGCAGGGGACACACGACTGGAACACATGCCCGTGGGGCAGACCGTGTGTCACACACGGCCTAGACACACGCCCGTGTGTCTACCTGTGTGGACAAATACAAGGCTATTTTCCAAGCAATTTGGTCACCCTTACTTGCACACATTCACACAACATCACATGGCACAAATCATGGCATATAAATGCCTTCAAAAACAACTATAATCAAGCAATAACGTATCATTTTTATACCATCATTTATCATGCATCATAACATTAAGCCTTGCCAAATCATTTCATGCTCAATTCACACTCAAAGGGCATAAACATATGAATAAACACCTAACCATCATATATCAAGCAAATATAAACCACATCACAAAACATTGACATATGCACATACATACTTATATGGGCTTACAACCATTTAGCCAATATAAGCTAATTTGTGTAACACCCCTTTACCCGTATTCGACGCCGGAATTGGGTACGAGGCATTACCAGACTTAACTTACTTCATCATGTAATATTGGGCTAAAAACTTTAACTCAAACTTAAATCCTTTCATTCGTATTCACAACATTCCTATTATGGGTCTACAAGACCCGAAATATATATATAGGATGGATCGGGATTGAACCAGAAACTTATGAACACTTAGAAAGTTTTTGCTTAAGACAGGGCCACACGCCCATGTGGAGAGGGACACGTCCGTGTGGGCAGGCCGTGTAGTCACACACGCCCATGTCCCTAGCCCGTGTGGATTTTATTTTTCATTTTGAACCTACAAGGGTTTTCATATGGCCTGGCACACGCCCGTGTCCCTCACACGGCCATGACATGCCCGTGTCTTAGCCCGTGTGTGAAAACCTTAGTATTCTATTTATGACGTCAGCAAACCTCTAGGATCACACGGCTTAGTCACACGCTCGTGTGCTAGCCCGTGTGACGAACTGAATTTTTCGCAAATTAGATACAGGGGACACACGACCTATCAACACGCCCTCAGGGCTTGCCGTGTGTCACACACGGCCTAGACACACGCCCGTGTGTCTACCCGTGTGGACAATTATAAAGCTATTTACCAAGCCAATTGCCACCCTGAAAAACACTCACACTTATACAATTTCAAGCAATACATACATAGCAATAATGCATTATTGATATTCACTAACTCATCATGCATCAACTTCACACACTAGTCATTCAATTGCACGAGCTTGTACTTCATGAATTTCATCATCATTGAATAGATATAACTTAACTTGTATTGGCCAATTCCAATGGCCATTTACAAAATGAATCAAGTAACATTAATAGCGAACACCTTGGCCAACCAATATGACATAACAAAATGACCAAGTACCTATACATGCCATACTCAAAATAATCGAACTTTACTATACCAAAAGAATATCTTGATAGTGTGAATCGAGCTCCGACGTCCTACGATCCCCGAGCTAGCTTGGCGATACAATCTCATAACACATAATGAACTCATTTCTCGTAAGGTTCTTATATACACCTTGATGTGAGATGGCCCGGGTTGATTCGAGTCGTTCACTTGTGTGCCTGATCGTCTACGAGGAGAGGATTGAAACTCGGAACGTAAGGGGATTGAAGAGTTGATTTGCGGAAGCTATATTAAATTTTCTAACTATATGGGTTTAAGTTAGGAATAGAGGTATAATGATAGGGATGGGTTTTGGTTTAGAAGTCGGATGAAGAAGGTTCGGATTTAGGTTAGATAAAGAAAGATAGATGTTTGGTGTTCGGTTTCGTCGGATCGAAGAAAGATGGATAATAGATGGATAATGGATATGTAAATGAAGTTCGGTGTAAAAACGAATGAAGGAAGATAGTGGGATGGAAATGGAAAGTAGGACTTAAATCGAGAATCGATTCAACACTATAAAGAGTGTCACCCCAGTTCTATTCGGTTTAAGGTGGATGATGGAATTATCGAGAATGGTTGAACACCACACCGAAAGGTGATAAGTTTAAAATGAAATTCAGAGACGCCACAAGTCCACTTGATAAGTCAACCGAAAACTCGTACGAAATTGAAGAGGAGTAATCTCACTCTTTGAACAACAGTTCATATAAAATTTGCCAAAAGTTTTTCTTACAAAATAAAATGAACACTTATTTATACTAGTAACCAAGGTAGCCGAATAGCCTAATTCTAAGACTTAATAAATAAGTAATTTCAGCAAGAATTAGCTAGAAAATTCTTGAAATAAACCATTAATTCTACTAGGCTAGATTCGGCTGAATAGGAGACAAAAGGGCAGCTTCTAGATGGCTGAATGTATTTGAAGCATGTAGCAAATTCATGGCAGCAACCAGGTTCTTCCCTTGCTTTGAATGAGCTCTTAAATTGATTCCTTTTGGCTGAAAAGTGACCAGCATTTAAGGGGAAATTGAGCAGCCTATTTGAGTGTGAACAGCCATGTGAAAAGGATAATGATTCTTTGGGGATAGGAACGGCCAACATTTGGGAGCTTAAAGGCTGGAAGCTCTTTCGCCGAATGGGTGCTTGGGGAAGCCAAAAGTGACCAGCAATTGAATGTAGAATCAGCTGAACATACATTGCACCATGCGTCCCATGTACCAGCCACATACATTGCATCTAGTGCATGTATCTCCTTAAATGCTCTTGGTAAATTCGGCTGCACCTTCATGAATAAGAAAAACACATTAATTCACTTAGATTCAGCTGAATTAAAATTAAAGACACAACTAAGACACATTAATAGACACTTAAATAACTTTTGTACAAATTAAAGACAACCTACTTAAGACACACTAAATATTCGGCTGTACCAAGACACATTAAAAACCTGTAGTAAACTTTGATAAATTTAATTAATCCTAAGACATCATTAATTCGGCACTCATTAAACACTTAGGACTCATTTACTTGCTGTAATAAAAATATATAAAATAAATTGTCCAATTTATTTAAGCATTAAAATTAAGCAAATTAATTAAACATCTCAATGAGCTGAAACGAGCTCAAATGAGCTGATTCAGGCTGAATTGAACTTGCTCCAATGAGCACGGCATCTTGAATCCTTTGTTCCGAGCTTGAGCCTTTGGTTCTTTAAACATCGCGAGCTCTTTGCAAAACGTAGGTTGCACCGGGTTGGGTCGCATCATCCCCCCTCTTCAAAGCGATTCGTCCTCGAATCGAGCCGTTGGTTCTCTAGAACAAAGTTCCTTTTACTCGGCTTTCCTCGATCGAACGGGGCGGATGGTAATCGAGTCACCTGAAAAGAATAGCCATGAGTTAACAAATAATGCTTCAAACAAAATTGCAATTCAAGCATATTCGTAACAAGACAAGTATGACACATAGAGATGGACAGAATCAAATTTTCATGCAAACGAAATAATGCCTTGTCAAATGTTCGAAACAAAATTGAATAGGTTTCAAGACATGCAAACAACTTAGATTATCTCCACAAATCATGATCGGGATGCGAATAATGAATCAAATGGTAGACATAATCGTCACAAGCAAATATTTGAAATGATTCACATGACTCACAAATTTGCACAATAATACCTTGCAATTGACCTTTGGTCATATGCTTGCTAACAAACTCTTCAACATCACAATGATAAAAAATGTGAATCTTTTTATCAATGACCAAAACAGATAGATCATAAACGGGCAAAATGGAACATTTAAGTATATCACAATCTAAGAGTTTTACAAAAATGAAATCATCAACGTGATGGTTGTCATCCTCCGAAGAGAACAAAGATGTTTTAAAGCTTTTAAGAATCTTACCTTGTTTGTCTTCAAGAGCAGGAAAACAAAGATCGAATTTACCTTGCTCGATCAACACAAACCTTCGCTCCTCGGGGGTATAGTGTAGTCGAAACTTCGTGGTCGAATTAACCTTGTCGGAATGAAATGAGAACTTCAAGTACAACCACAGAACTTGTTTAAGGAACAAATTAAAATTGAAAACAAAGTTATCAAATCTCATTACCTTATTCAAAAACCAAGTATCAAAATGATAAAAAATTGTTCGCACACAATCGATGTTGCTTGATTTTCCAACAAAATGAATCAAAACAAATTCCCGATTTAAAAACATGAGTTTGATTACTTATCGAGATAGGCATCTTGGGTTGCCCCGGGTATGCTCGCATCACCCCCCTCTTCAAAGCGATTCATCCTCGAATCGAGGCGTTGGTTCTCTAGAACATAGTTTCTTTTACTCGGCTTTCCTCGGTCGAACGGGGCAGACAGTAATCGAGTCACCTAAAAAGAATAATCATGAGTTAGCAAATAATGCTCCGAACAAATTTGCAACCCAAGCATAATCGTAACAAGACAAGTATGACGTATATGGATGGATAGAATCAAATTATCATGCAAACGAAAGAATGCCTTGTCAAATGTTTGAAACAAAATTGAATAGGTCTCAAGGCGTGCATACAACTTAAATGGATTCCACAAGTCATGATTGTCATGCGAGTAATGAATCAAATTGTAGACATAATCGTCACAAGCAGGTATTTGAAAAGTTTCACATGGTTCACGAAGTTCCACAATCATACCGTGCATTAGACGATTGACTATAGATTCTCTCACACATGTATTATAAAAATTATCAAAGACAAGAATCTTCTTATCTACCATCATAATAGATAGATCATCAATAAGCAAAATAGGACAACTGAGCACATCACGATCTAAATGTTTTTCAAAAACTAAGTCATCAACACGATTGTTAACACCATTCGAGAAGAACAAAGATATTTTATAGTTTTCAAGTGTCTTACCTTGTTTATCTTCAAGAATAGGAAAGCAATGATCAAATTTACCTTACTCGATCAACACAAACCTTCGCTCCTCGGGGGTATAGTGTAGTCGAAACTTCGTGGTTGAATTAACCTTTTCCAAGCGGATCATGAACTTCATGTACAACCACAGGAATTGTTTAAGGAACGCATTAAAAAGGAAAACAAATTTTTCATACCTCATTTCTTTATTCAAAAACCAAGTATAGAAATTATTCGCACAAACTTTAAGTTGCTGGTTTTTCCCGCAAGACAAATCAAAACATATTCCCAGTTTAAAAACACGTGTTTGATTATTTAGGCCAAAATGTAGCAACGGTGATGCGAGCACGCCCCGCAAACTTCATCGGACAAGTATCCTGAGTCGAGCATTGCATTGCTGGCAAGCTCATCCCAGCTCGTTTCGGCTCCACGAGCCGTCGATTCAAATTCACTCATTTGAGCTCGATCCACTCAATGAGTTCGTGTGCTCATTCAACGAGCTTGATTCGGCTTAAATAAGCTTGTTTGAGCTCGTCTTTAAATTTTAATTCTTGCATTTAAAATTTTGGAATAAGGACTTGATTTATTTATTTTTAGTTACTTTAGTCTTTAATTATGTCTTGTTTAATTAAATGCATCTTTAGTTAATGTCATGCATTATTGATCTACATATTTTAATTATGACATGAATTATGTGTTCTGCATTTAATTAAGTCATGCATTAAGTAACTCATTTGTTCATTTAGTTTGCATTTTAAACCATGCATTTAAGCATCTTAGTTTAATAAATGAGTTGCTGGACATTAATTCAACTCATCTTAGTTTAATTAATTGAGTTTTTTTTTGTTGAACTTTATTTAATAGTTGCTTCTTTAATTAATCTAGTTACTAGGATAATTTATTGATGCGTGAGATAAAGTTCATTTAATAATGCTTCTCTTAATTAAACCAGTGGCTGGAATAAATGAGGCATAAGTGTTAGTTCATTTATTTAAGTTAGTTGTTAATTTGTTTTAAGCTTAATAATTGAATAAATGTGTCGGTTACATGTGTTAATTGTAGGTGACTTTTCTGCTCACATCCATTACATTTAAAGGCTGTTATGCATTCAATAAGGTGACTTTTCAAGAGATTTCGGTTACAAAAGAGGGGCTGTTACAAAGAGGCTTTATACATCATTAAGAAGTTGTTTAATCAATTAAAAGAGAGCATTATTCTTCTTTAAATTCGGCTGTAACAACCCAAACCCGGCCCAAACATTACGACCGAATCTGAGTTATTACGAAGTAAAACCTTGTGAACACCATTAAAAAAACATTTAATTTCCAAAACTCCTTGTTTTTCGGTTGTCTTGTTAAAGCTACCCTTAGATCTAATTTGGAGTTTTATTTAAGTCCAATTGTTATACCAGTTTCAAGTGTGTCCGATGGCACGAATAAACCTTTTCGTGTTAATAAAAAAACATGTGATTTAATTCAATTTTAAAAGTATAGTCTTGAGTAAATATCCAACATAAAAAAAAATAACGCAACTATAGTTTATGGAGGCCTTATTACAACCCAAAATAAAATTAAACAAATTTAAAGTTACTCAAATTAAAATCCTTTGCATGGCCGCCTCGAGTCCCACCCGCTCCTCAACCGCCATCTACGAGTCACTGAAAAAATGTTAAAGGAGAAGGTGAGTCACCAAGACTCGAGATGTAACCCTTCCCGGTTAATACAACATTTCATACACAACATATAATGATTAATTAAGCAAAGTATCATGTACCCAACCTAGCCAACCAAACACCTTTGCCTACCCCACGTGGTACCAAACCACTTTGGTGACCGTAGTCACGATGTGTTACCAAAACACCGGTGGTGCCAAACCACTGGTGACATATAGTCACAATGTGCTACTAAAGCACGGTGTCCGTAGACACAAATCGGGTGATGGGGCCAACCCATCGTGTGATACCAAATCACCGCGACGATCCCATATCTCAAGTGGGGCCAACCCACGGTGGTGTTGTTAACCATGAGGACAAGTCGCTATTGAGGTGCCAAACCTCCGAGGTACCAAACCTCCGGTGACGTATAGTCACGAGTGTGCTACCAAAGCAACGGTGCTCGTCAAAGACGATATTATCGCCCTCCACTCAATCAACCCACATAGTCAATAATCACATATAGATTTATCATATGTATTATCACAAAGATGCTTCCCAAAAGCATAAAATAGCAATCATATGCATGGTACTTACCACGGGTTACCCCATATACCGTTATGGTATTCAAGCCATTGCTACATACATCAAGTTAGCAATCACATTACTTAGCATAATTTAATAAGTTAAATGGTGTGTATGTACACACTGTCACCCACTGTAATCTAAGTCCCAAAAGAGGAGTCGGCCACCTAGATCTATCGGCACCTATATTCGGCCAACTTTTAGGATTAGTATTATGGCCTATTCGCCAACCAAAACAAATCCAGAGGGTTAGTTATGGTCCCGAATCCTTACCTTTGCTTTTTGTTACGAACCACGGCACTCGAGGCACATGATCCGCTTTACCAAGTAATTGGTTAATCGACATCTGATTAATAGCCTTTGGCTTTTAATCACCACTTAATAACTTACTAAAATAGATCTTACTAACACTTACCAAACCGTTTACTAGAGAGGAAGAGTTTGAGTCAACTACTTCCGATCCCGAAGTCCTTAAGTGATATCGGCTTTTCCAAATCAACTGTCGATAATACCTTGATGGGATCTAACCACTTTGATATTCGGCCAAAGCTATTAAAGAAGTAATCAGGAGATCAGAGAAGAGGTTTCGGCACAAGGATATGAAGTGTATTCGGCTAGGGAGAGTTTAACAAGAAGAAAAGGGATTTTGGCAAAGGTTAAAGTATAGGTTCGGCTAGTGTGGAAGAAGAAGAAAAGATGGTGAAGGTGGAAGAGGGGTTCGGCTAGAGAGTTTGAGGGGATGGAAAAAAATAAAAGAGAATGAAGAATGAGGGCTAGGAATTTCGGCAAGCAGCAAGAATGACAAAAAAAAAGAAGCAAGGGGGCCAATCGATGCTTTTATAGGCATTCGGCCCCCTATCAAGCTTGCGAGTCCACTCCTCCTTCTCATGAGGAGTTCAAAATTCATCAAACTTCCCCAATTGCTCGACCACTCATTCATTTTAATTCAAATAATTTTGAATTAAATCATAATAATCTCTTATTAATCCATGCAATATCCTTAATATCCAAATAATATCCCTTTAAAATACTTGATTATCTCATGATAATAAATTACACCCTTATTATCCAAAATAAAAAGAATTTAAGGAGAGAAATTCTCTCCCTTGTGCCGTCCCATATATAGTGCAAAAGAGAACTTGCGCCTCGAACACAAGCTCTCCCTTGTGCATTGTGGCGTCAACTCCAAGCACTTAAGTGGCCTCCCTTTTCCACTTTTCCAAGGCTTATTTAGTGTCAACTTATCCCCACTTATTCTTTTAACACCCTTACGCTAAGGCTCCTTACCTTTTAAATTAAAAGCTGAATTTTCCATTAAACCGAGCCAACTCAAAACCTTAAATTGATCATTATTATTCCATAAATAATGACACAAAGATTCATACATAAGAAAAATAATTTATTTCCCAATAACCCCACATTTGGGATGTTACAGTTCTACCCCTTAAAATAAATTTCGCCTCTCGAATTTCTTGATCAAAAGAGATGGGGGTATTGCCGCCGCATCACCTCCTCGGGCTCCCACGTAGCTTCTTCCACTCCGTGGTTCCGCCATAACACTTTTACTAAAGGCACCGCCTTCCTTCGTAGAACTTTCACATCTCGGTCTATAATCCGAACCGGTTCTTCCTCAAAAGATAAATCCGTGTTCACCTCAATCTCGCGCTTGCGGCACAACGTGCGGAAGGATCCGACCGATACCGCGTCTCAAAGATTGATACATGGAATACGTCATGAATCGACTCGATTCTGCAAGCAACTCTAGCCGATAAGCCATCTGGTCCTATTCGCTTCAACAAAAGATATGGCCCAATGAACCTTGGGCTTAACTTCCTCTCCGTCCAAACCTCAACACCTTTTTCCAAGGCGACACTTTCGGAAAGACTTTGTCTCCCACAAAGATACTCCACTTCCTGCGTTTGAGATCGGCATAAGACTTACGCCTATCCGATGCTTCCTTGAGACGAGACCGAATCACCTTGACTTTGTCTTCCGTCTCGGTTACCAACTCTGGACCCGTAACTTGTCTTTCTCCCAACTCCGTCCAACATGTAGGAGTACGACACTTCGTCCATATAGGGCCTCATATGGAGCCATTTGGATACTCGCTTGATAACTATTGTTATAGGCGATTCCGCTAGTGGTAGGTACTCCTCCCAACTACCACTAAAATCCAAGACACATGACCTCTTAACATGTCTTCCAAAATCAGTATCACCCTTTCCGATTGTCCGTCGATGTGGGTGGAAAGCCGATCTTGAAATCTAACCGTGTACCCAAAGCTTGATGCAACGCTTTCCAAAACCTTGACGTGAATCGGGGTCCCTATCCGAGATAATCGACATCGCACGCCATGCAACCTCACTATTTCACCCACATATAGCTTCGCTAACTTACGGAGTGAGTAATCCATTCTCAGGCATGAAGTGAGCCGACTTAGTTAGGCGATCCACAATTACCTGCATCGCATCCTTCTTGGTGGGCGTAAGGGTAGCCCACTAACAAAATCCATGGTGATCCTCTCCCATTTCCATTGAGGAATCTTTATCGGTTGAAGTAGTCCCGATGGTGGTGATGTTCAGCCTTAACCCTGCCGACACGTCGGACACTTCCCTACGAACTCCGTTATCTCACGCTTCAACCTGTGCCACGTAACTGCATTTCGCAAATCTCCATACATCTTGCTTCCTCCGGGATGCATAGCGTATGGGTCGCTATGTGCATCTTGGAGAATTTTCGCGCTTAAATCAGTATCTTTTGGCATACATACTCGCCCTTGAAAACAAAGCACTCCATCAATAGACGCATGTACCCTTCCAATCCACCGTCTTGAACTTGTACCCTCTTAGAGCTCAAGCCTTCATCCACTAACTGCTTTTCTTTAATCTCCTCAATCCAAGTCGGCTTTACTTGAAGTTCTGCCAAAAGACTCCCATCATCATACAGACTTAACCGAGCGAACATTGCTCTTAAGTCCGTCACCACCACCTTCCGCTCAATGCGTCGCCTACCACATTAGCCTTACCCGGATGGTACTCGATTGAACAATCATAGTCCTTTAGTAGTTCAATCCATCGACGCTGTCTCAGATTCAGATCCTTTTGAGTCAGAAGATACCTCAAGCTTTTGTGATCCGTGTAGACCATCGACTTCTCTCCATACAGTAATGTCTCCATATCTTGAGCGAAGACGATCGCCGCTAACTCTAAATCGTGAGTTGGGTAGTTAACCTCATGCGATCTTAATTGACGGGATGCATAGGCTACTACCTTCCCATCCTGCATTAACACACATCCTAGGCCGGTGTGAGATGCATCACAATAGACTGTGAATAACTTTCCTACTTCAGGCTGCACCAAAACCGGAGCTTCCATCAAAATCTTCCTTAACTTATCAAAGCTTTCTTGCTTTGCTTTTCCGTCCATACAAGCGGGACACCTTTCCTTAGCAACTTAGTCAACTGGCGCTGCTATTAGAGAGAATCCTTCCACGAATCTCCGATAGTATCCTCGCTAAACCAGAGAAAACTTCGTATTTCACCCACCGTCCTAGGTGGTTTCCACTCCAATCTCGCCTCAATCTTGCGAGGGTCTACTCTAATTCCTTTGGTGATACTACATGCCCTAAGAAAGCCACTTCCCTAAGCCAAAATTCACACTTCTTGAATTTGGCATATAATCGCTTCTCCTCAATACTTGCGTAACTATCCAGTAAATGCTTGTCATGCTCTTCTTACGTCTTTGAGTAAACCAATATGTCGATCTATGAACACCACGATTTAACCTGGTCCAAAATCTGGCTGGAATACTCTATTCATCAAGTCCATGAATGCCGCCGTGCATTGGTCAACCGAATGGCATTACCAAGAACTCGAAATGCCCATACCGAGTTCGGAATGCCGTTTTGTGAACATCAACCTCTTTTACCTTAAGTTGATGATATCTCGACCTAAGGTCTATCTTCAAAACACCGAGGCACCCTTCAGTTGATCGAACAAGTCGTCAATCCGAGGCAGCGGATACTTGTTCTTGATCGTTAACTTATTTAAGCGACGGTAGTCGATGCACATCCGCATAGAACCGTCCTTCTTCTTGACAAAAAACAAAGCGCTCCCACGGAGATATACTTGGTCGTATAAACCCTCTATCCAAGAGCTCCTCGAATTTGAGCCTTTAGCTCCACCAATTCCTTTGGTGCCATTCGGTATGGTGCTATAGACACAGTGCCGTTCGGTGTAGCAAGTCTATACCGATTCGACTTCTCGATCCAGGAGGCAAACCCGGAAGTTCTTCCGGGAATACATCAAAAAATTCCCAACCGTTCGGACCTTTTCAATTACTAATTTCTTAGTTTCCAAAGCACGTGATTTGAACCAAATACGCCTCACAACCCTTCTTGACCATCCTTTCACCTTCAAGGCGGTCACTACGTTGGATAGGTAATTCCTCCTATCTCCTATCATAACCACTTCATCACCTTCCGCTGTCTTAAGAACCATGCGCTTGGTCGCGCGATCCAACCTTGCTTGGTACTTAACCAACCAATCCATACCGAGGATCAAATCGAACTCCCCAAACGGTAGTTCCATTAGATCAGCTACAAATACAACCCCTTGAAGTTCTAGGGGTACGCCTCTATAAAGTCTATCTACGACTACGGAGTGACCTAAGGGGCTAACTACGGTCATCTCCCTAGAAGCGGTTTGAGTTTAGGTCCATAGTTCCTACCACACTACTAGCAATGTACGAGTGCGGCCGAGCCCACATCAATCAATGCAACATAAGGGAAACCGAAAATTAGAAACGCACAGGGTTATGACATCCGGTGCGTCACCTTCTTCGCGACACTCTTGTGCGTAGACTAAGCCAGCCGCCTAGCCTCTGTGTTGCCCTGAACCTCGCGCCTTGAGTTCCACGGCCTCGGTTAGGACCGTTGTTTCCTCTACCATTACCACGACCCTCCGTGGTCCTACATTTCTATCTTGAGCACGGTTCGACCCTCCTGGTCGTTTCTTAGCTAGTTTTTGGGGACAATCTCGACGCGATGCTCCAAAGATCCACACTCAAAGCATCCTTTGTCACCAGTCCAACATCCTCCCCAATGGGTCTTTCCACACGATTGCACTTAGTCGGCCTCCGATTAGCGGTTGTGGGCCTTCTTCGCCTGATTGGGCCCACTTGGCCTAGCCTTTTCTCGAGCACTACCGCTTGACCCGGTGACCCAAAACTTCTCTTCCGATTGTTCTTACTATAGCTCGCCTCCACGACCTCCTTGATTCCTTCGGCTACCTTAGCCTTCTCCACTAGAGATGAGAACTCACGAACCTCTTTGTGGGGCAATCAAGAACCTTAAGTCATCTCGAGTCCGTCCTCAAAGCGGACACGCTGGCGCTCATGTTCGGAGAGCCACGATGCCTCTCGCATATCTACTCGGCCTTAGAAATTCGCCTCATATTCGACACGGACTTAGTTCCTTGAACTAATCCCTAAAAGCCTTTCTCTACGGCGTCGGTGTAGCTAGTGCCCACATACTTTTTTCGATAGGCGGTTCTCAAATACTCCCAAGTCAAATCATCTCTTTGTAGCCCCATCTCGAACCGTTAGCCACCATCGATACGCTTCATCCTTTAGAAGCGACATCGCCTTTTTCGGCTTCTCTTCCTCGATCGGTCAAGATCATCCATGATCCTTTCGATTGACTTCTAGCTGTGATTCTGCCGCACTAGGTGCCACTCGACACGCCTCGAATACCTCCGCTCGTTAGATCGGAGTCGCCAGAACAGATTTACGAGCTCCAACATTTCCACCCGCCCGACCACCATCTCCAAGACTCGCAACACGACTTGCGATACCGATTCGCCACCGATGCGCTCCGGCTCCTCGGCTCTAAAAGTAGGAGGTGGTGGTGGCGATGGTACCTCATTTTCCGAACCTTGTCCCGACTGACGGGTTGCATAACGTCATCCTACCCCTACCACGTCCACGGCGCCCACGCCCTCTAGAACTCATTCTATCTACGCGCTTTTAACTGATTAAGAAAAATTTTATGCGTTAGCATTTGTTTCACTTTATTACTCGCGAAGAAGTTTTATGGATGAGGTTTAATCAGAGATTCTTTCGAGCAAACAATGTTTCAGTTTCCTATCCTAGTTCACACAAAGAAGTCCATGCATCCATTCCTTAATACTTTCCATACCTATTCACTCATCGGACATTTACGCCATTTCTAACCTGGGTATTTTCGTCTTTTTCCCTACTGTGGTATTTTCGTAATTTTCCAGAACCAAAATATTTTACTGATGATTTCCAAAGCTAAGCTACTTGATATTTGATAAAATAGTTGAAATTTTTAAGCAAAACCGTCGAATTAATATTTTATGGGTCAGGGGCATTTTGGTAATTTTACTCCTAAGGGTATTTCTGTAATTTTCCACAAGTCAAGTTTTCCGAGAAAAACATTGTATACTAAGTGTTCTAGGGTTTGAGAGGGTTATTGGATAAGTTTTGAAAACGTTAGGGTTTGTTTATTCATTCCTTTCAAAAACAAGGCTAATTCCTTCTCGGGTTTTAATCATTGTTTTTAGCCTATGACCGAGCCTTCCCGGTCGTAGTGAACCAAAGCTACGCACTGTGCGTAATTCAAGTGAAGAGGAGGTGGGTCACACGGACCGCTTAAATACCAAGCTCTCACCGAACCTTTCTAGACATGCGCACAGAGGTTACCACACCACCGAACCCTGCGAGTTAGGGTGAAGCAGGCTACGCACTGGTAGGATACTGCGAAGAGGAGGTGAGTCACGAGGACCGCTTAAATACCAAGCTCTTCCCGGATCCAATCCTAGACATGCGTACAGGGGTTACCACACCCTAGCTCATTGACTAAGTCATAGGTTGGTTTAGTTCTTTAAGTCTTATGCTTCGTTGTGTTTGAGTAATCTAACCTTAGGGTCCAAGTCCTATAAGTCTATCTACGTTCCATGCTTCCTACCCTTCTACAGAATATAATTCACGTAAATGTTTAGATGTACTTACGGGCGGATCGGTCTGGGAGACTCGGGCCATCTTTGTTTTAAAACCAGAAATCATACCATAAGGCCTACCAAAAACATTTTTGGGCCTTGGGCCCCCACAGTAGGAGCTTTGAACTGGCTCTCGATACATTTCAGAACAACCCAAACCCCGCCCAAACATTACGACCGAACTGAGTTATTACGAAGTAAAACCTTGTGAACACCATTAAAAACATTTAATTTCCAAAACTCCTTGTTTTTGGTTGTCTTGTTAAAGCTACCCTTAGATCTAATTTGGAGTTTTATTTAAGTCCAATTGTTATACTAGATTTCAAGTGTGCCCGATGGCACGAATAAACCTTTTCGTGTTAATAAAAAAACATGTGATTTAATTCAATTTTAAAAGTATAGTCTTGAGTAAATATCCAACATAAAAAAATAACGCAACTATAGTTTATGGAGGCCTTATTACAACCCAAAATAAAATTAAACAAATTTAAAGTTACGTAAATTAAAATCCTTTGCATGGCGCCTCGAGTCCCACCCGCTCCTCAACCGCCATCTACGAGTCACACTGAAAAAATGTTAAAGGAGAAGGTGAGTCACCAAGACTCGATATGTAACCCTTCCCAAGTTAATACAACATTTCATACACAACATATAATGATTAATTAAGCAAAGTATCATGTACCCAACCTAGCCAACCAAACACCTTTGCCTACCCCACGTGGTACCAAACCATCGTGACCGTAGTCACGATGTGTTACCAAAACACTGGTGGTGCCAAACCACTTGGTGACATATAGTCACAATGTGCTACCAAAGCACCGTGTGTTAAAGTAGACACAAATCGGGTGATGGGGCCAACCCATCGTGTGATACCAAATCACCGCGACGATCCCATATCTCAAGTGGGGCCAACCCACGGTGGTGTTAACCACGTGGACAAGTCGCTATTGAGGTGCCAAACCTCCGGAGGTACCAAACCTCCGTGACGTATAGTCACGATGTGCTACCAAAGCAACGGTGCTCGTCAAGACGATATTATCGCCCTCCACTCAATCAACCCACATAGTCAGCAAATCACATATAGATTTATCATATGTATTATCACAAAGATGCTTCCCAAAAGCATAAAATAGCAATCATATGCATGTGTACTTACACGGTTACCCCATATACCGTTATGGTATTCAAGCCATTGCTACATACATCAAGTTAGCAATCACATTACTTAGCATAATTTAATAAGTTAAATGGTGTGTATGTACACACCTGTCACCCACGGTAATCTAAGTCCCAAAAGAGGAGTCGGCCACCTAGATCTATCAGCACCTATATTCGGCCAACTTTTAGGATTAGTATTATGGCCTATTCGGCCAACCAAAACAAATCCAGAGGGGTTAGTTATGGTCCTGAATCCTTACCTTTGCTTTTTGTTACGAACCACGGCACTCGAGGCACAGATCTGCTTTACCAAGTAATTGGTTAATCGACATGATTAATAGCCTTCTGATTTTAATCACCACTTAATAACTTACTAAAATAGATCTTACTAACACTTACCAAACCGTTTACTAGAGAGGAAGAGTTTGAGTCGACTACTTCCGATCCCGAAGTCCTTAAGTGATATCGGCTTTTCCAAATCAATGTCGATAATACCTTGATGGGATCTAACCACTTTGATATTCGGCCAAAGCTATTAAAGAAGTAATCAGGAGATCAGAGAAGAGGTTTCGGCACAAGGATATGAAGTGTATTCGGCTAGGGAGAGTTTAACAAGAAGAAAAGGGATTTTGGCAAAGGTTAAAGTATAGGTTCGGCTAGTGTGGAAGAAGAAGAAAAGATGGTGAAGGTGGAAGAGGGGTTCGGCTAGAGAGTTTGAGGGGATGGAAAAAAATAAAAGAGAATGAAGAATGAGGGCTAGGAATTTCGGCAAGCAGCAAGAATGACAAAAAAAAGAAGCAAGGGGGCCAACTGATGCTTTTATAGGCATTCGCCCCCCCTATCAAGCTTGCCGTCCACTCCTTCTCATGAGGAGTTCAAAATTCATCAAACTTCCCCAATTGCTCTCGACCACTCATTCATTTTAATTCAAATAATTTTGAATTAAATCATAATAATCTCTTATTAATCCATGCAATATCCTTAATATCCAAATAATATCCCTTTAAAATACTTGATTATCTCATGATAATAAATTACACCCTTATTATCCAAAATAAAAAGAATTTAAGGAGAGAAATTCTCTCCCCTTGTGCCGTCCCATATATAGTGCAAAAGAGAACTTCGCGCTCGAACACAAGCTCTCCCTTGTGCATTGTGGCGTCAACTCCAAGCACTTAAGTGGCCTCCCTTTTCCACTTTTCCAAGGCTTATTTAGTGTCAACTTATCCCCACTTATTCTTTTAACACCCTTCTGCTAAGGCTCCTTACCTTTTAAATTAAAAACTGAATTTTCCATTAAACCGAGCCAACTCAAAGCCTTAAATTGATCATTATTATTCCATAAATAATGACACAGCAGTTCATACATAAGAAAAATAATTTATTTCCCAATAACCCCACATTTGGGATGTTACATCGGCAGCATCTTTGTTTCATCTTCCATAACCGTTTGTTTCATGAGTAATCACTACATGCATTCAATTTTCCATCAAAGAAGCTGGTGTCTTTTCGGTTGGTCGTGGAAACTTCAAAAGACTTTGAAAGCAACTTAATTGAAGAAGTAAATCACATTGAAGGTTGGAGTTACTTGGGTTAGAAATTCAAAATTTGTGACTTTTCATTTGAGCTCATTATTAGCTTCATTAAAAGTGACTATTCAGCTAGCTTCTTTTGACACTATAAAAACATGTAATCAACCTATTGATGGGGACTTTTGGCTAAGTTGTTAATGAAACTATCTTATTTTGGTGAGATTCTTTTCTCTCTAATTTCGTTGAAGACTTTGTTGGCTTATCTAGTTTTAGTGGCGTCAACCTTGTTCTTCTTTCTGAACTTATCACTCCAACGAGTGTGGCGTTCATCCAATATACCGAGGTTCTTACTTTGCTAAGTAACGGGTCGAGGTTTAATCTATTTTCCATCTACCTCCTTAAGTGATATAAGTGCTGGGGCGATACTCTCTATAGTATCGAATCTTACTTGAAACTTAAGTACTATTATCCATCTCCACCATCTATTAATTTTCTTTCACCTTTCCTTTCCATTTCAACCGAGCCACTTCTTTCACTTTCTCATCTATCATTTGTTAACCTACTTCCAAACCAATCACCATCTTTATTTATGTTAACCGAACCCATACAAACCTCATATCCTTAAACTTATCCTTGAAGCCCTTTTAACAACATCCGTATCATTTCACCTAAAGACATCTTATTTAAAAGAGCCGAATGATACTTCTTCGTCGACGATTGGGCAAAATATCATATGACTCGACTCACCCCGAGGCGGATCGTATCATTTGGTATCAGAGCTAGAAAACGAGGAGCGCCGACGTTCGTATTCAATCCCGGAAATAGGTTCGTAGTGAAAAAAATTTGAAATTAAAAAATATCTCATACGACTCGACTCACCCCGAGGCGGATCGTATCAAATGGTTTCATTAAATCAATCGTACCGAACCAAAAGGATTTGGACATACAAGGAAACATACAATCAAACCTCTTCACAGTCATCGAAACAGATTTGCAAAAACTCAAGGATTTAGCATAATGCAATAAACGAGTCATGTAATTACCACAATCAAACAAATTGAGATTTTTACATGAAAATTCATTGCCACGAAAAATCGAGTTTCGCATTTGCCGATTAAACACGACTTCACCTTCAAACTTATCAACGCAAAATTTTTTAATAACAGAATTTTCCATACCATTATTTAAAACAGCAATTTTAATCAAGGAAGGAAAATTAAACATATCTTGGCTCGGAGATTTTACAAAGATGAAGTCATCGACAAGTTGTTTATCCACATTCAAGGAAGATAATTGAAGCGCAAGTGTTAAGGAATCCTTACCTAACTTACCTTCGGCCTCGTGTGGTTCAATGTCATCTTCAACCTTACCTTTTTCGGTCATACGAAAACGTCGCTCGTCAGGAAGGTATTGAAGTTGATATATTCCACTCGGCCTTTTGGAAACCTGGAAAGAAGAAACAGAACAAGAACAAAATCCAGATGAGTTAGTTGAATCAACACTCACTTTTTCTCGCTCATCTTGTTCTTTTGTTTCTTTTTCACACTCTTTCTCAATCTCAATTTCTTTTTCAACTCTCTTTTCTTCATTTTCTTTTTCTCTCACGTCTTCAATTTCTTTTTCTTCTTTTTCTTTTTCTTTTTTCTCTTTTACATTTATTTTCTTTTCTTTTTCCTTTAAGGGTCTTATAGACGCTTTCAACCTTGTTTGATCTTCATGGACTTGCGTCGGTGTCATTGGGGCTAAAGTGATTTGCCTTTCCAAGTACCGGAACGTGTACCTATTGGTGTAGCCGTCATGGATAACTTTTTGGTCGTATTGCCACAGCCTACCGAGTAACAGGTGTCCCGCGTGCATCGGCACGACATCACAAAGTATGTCATCCTCGTACTTTCCAATTGAAAAGGTCACTCGAACTTGCTGGGTTACCTTGATCTCGCCACCATTGTTGAGCCATTGAAGCTTATAGGGGCCCGGATGTAGGGTGGTTGACAGACCAAGTCGTTCGACCATCAGGGTACTTGCCACGTTGGTGTAACTACCACCATCGATGATTAAACTATAAACTTTTCCATTTACTTGGCATCGGGAATGAAAGATATTCTCCCGTTGTTGTTCGTCCTTCGAGCCTTGGATGCTAAGACTCTTTTTGACTACGAGCAACTTGTTTTCTCGTACGGCCAAAGACATCTCTTCCTCGTGGCAGAGTGCTTCGGCTTCGTTTCCGCTCGTACTTTGATCCATACTCGAAATATGAAAGAAATTTATTTCTACCTCACCACAAGTCTCACAAGTTCTCTCACAAAGAAAAATCGCTCACACTCGTGTTTCACTCGAATATGGCTTTTTCTCTAATGTAAGCACTCGTGCCTTTTACCACTCGACTCTCTCTCGCAAATTCATACTTCGTTTTTAGAAATCTTATCGCAGCTTGAGGGTTGGCTTTAAAGTGGTTACAAGGGTTAATGTTGGGGGAATCGGTAGGCTAAAACAAAGAAAAGGGAAAATGGAGTATGTGTGGCGTTGGGATGATTTGGGAAGTACCAAATGATGGTAAAGGGATTTTAAAGATCGGGGTAGAATGATGAGAATAGAATGATGGTTTTGGGATTCAGGAACAGGGGAGAGAATAGAGAACGAAACAAGAACTTGCAAACAAACACTATTATATATATATTTATATATTTTCGTATTTCTTTTTTTTTACTTCAGATACACGAAATTAAATACAAAAGAACACTTTGAATACAATTTGAATTTTTATTTTAATTTTGATTTTTTTAACTACGAACTTATTCCGGCTTCTTGATCATTGTCGGAGCTCCTCGTTTTCAAGCTCTGATACCAAATGATGTGAGACGGGCCGGGGTTAGTCGAGACGTTCACTTGTGTGCCCGATCGTCTACGAGGAGAGGATTGAAAACTCAGAAAGATAGGTGTTCAAAGAATTAAAGTGCGGAAGCTTTTGATAGAAATCTCTTTTAAATTAATTTAAGTTAGGAATGGAGGTTGGTTAATGATGGGAACAAAATAAAAGTTAAGTAAATAGGTACGGGTAAGAGGATAGGATGAAGAATGGAGGTTTAGAAATGGCTCGGTTAATAAAAGAGACAACGGATAAATAAATTAGGATAGTTGGTGTTGGGATAAAAGATGGTTGCGGAAAACGAACTTAAACGTTAGAAACGATTCAACACTAAAAAGTGTCACCTCGATTTCTATTTTGTTTAAGGTGAATGATGGAATATCGAAAAGGATGAACGCCACACCAAGGGTTTGGTGATAAGTTCGGAAAAGAAGAATTCGGAGACGCCACAAGCACACTTGATAAGTCAACCGAAAACTCGTACGAATTTGAAGAGGAGTAATCTCACTCTTTTGAACAAAGTTCATAAAAATTTAATCAAAGTTCATCAACCTTTACAAATGAAAAACATCAACTATTTATAGTGTTGCATGGGTAGCCGAATAGCCTAGTTAAAACCTTAATAGCTAAGTTAAATGAAACTAGATTAATCTAGAAAATTCCAGAATTAAAGTATTAAATTGGAGTGGCTGAATTCAGCTGATGGAAGCTCTTGGATGGCATTCTAGAAGGGGCTAATCAGCTTGTACGAATTTGGACACTTCAAGGATGCATTGCACTAGCTAGGTGCAGCCAATAAGCTTAAACAAGCTCATTAAAATGCTAACTTTAGCTGAAAAGTTACCAGCTATAAAGGAGAACGTGAACAGCCTTGAATGTGTGAAAAAGGAGCTGGAAAAGTCTTTGGAAGTGTGAACAATGATCAGCCAAATGGTTCTTGGTGTGAACGCCTAGGTGCTGTTTTGGGGAGTGGATCGGCCAGCTTTTTGGAAAGTGAATTTGGCAGCCCTCCTTGGCTGAATAATCATCTTGAATCATCAAAGAATGAGCCATATCCATGAATCCGGTCATTCATGAATCCAGCCATTCATGTATGCTCCCATACATTGCATTGAGCCATGCATGCACTTGGACTTTAATGCTCTTTCATGCATTCGACCATCCTACAAGAAAAACATGAACTAGATTAGGTTCAAATGTATGTTCGGCTGGACTAATTAGCATCAAGACAAATTAAAAACTAATTAACCAAATTAAGACAAATTAATTATAGTCTAGCCACCTAATTAAATTCGGCTAACAAAACATAATTAAAACATGTAATAAGCTGACATATAATTAAGAGCTGTAACTAAATTAACTAAATTAAATTAAATACTTAATTTATTCCAGTAATTAAAATTAAATGAGCTAAAAAGCTAATAACAAGCTCAATGAGCTGAATTGAGCTCGTGTGAGCTGACTTGAGCTCGAATGAGCTGAGCCGCATTGATTGAAATTTAATTGAGCTGGAATTCGGCTCAAAATTGATGGGCCTTCGGGGAACTCAAGAGGATCAAGATAGGCATCTTGGGTAATGATGTGAGACGGCCCAGGTTGATTCGAGTCGTTCACTTGTGTGCCCGATCGTCTACGAGGAGAGGATTGAAACTCGGAACGTAAGGTTATTGAAGAGTTGATTTGCGAAAGCTATGTTAAATTTTGTAACTATATGGGTTTAAGTTAGGAATGGAGGTATAATGATAGGGATGGGTTTTGGTTTAGAAGTCAGATGAAGAAGGTTCAGTTTTAGGTTAGTTAAAGAAAGATAGATGTTTGGTGTTCGGTTTCGTCGGATGGAAGAAAGATTGATAATAGATGGACAATGGATATGTAAATGAAGTTTGGTGTAAAAACGAATGAAGGAAGATAGTTGGATGGAAATGGAAAGTAGGACTTAAATCGAGAATCGATTCAACACTATAAAGAGTGTCACCCCGATTCTATTCGGTTTAAGGTGGATGATGGAATTATCGGGAAGGGTTGAACGCCACACCAAAAGGTGATAAGTTCAAAACGAAATTCGGAGACGCCACAAGTCCGCTTGATAAGTCAACCGAAAACTCGTACGAAATTGAAGAGGAGTAATCTCACTCTTTGAACAATAGTTCATATAAAATTTGCCAAAAGTTTTTCTTATAAAATAAAATGAACACCTATTTATACTAGTAACCAAGGTAGCCAAATAGCCTAATTCTAAGACTTAATAACTAAGTAATTTCAGCAAGAATTAGCTAGAAAATTCTGGAAATAAACCATTAATTCTACTAGGCTAGATTCGGCTGAATAAGAGACAAAGGGGCAGCTTTTAGATGGCTGAATGTATTTGAAGCATGTAGCAAATTCATGGCAGCAACCAGGTTCGTCCCTTGCTTTGAATGAGCTCTTAAATTGATTCCTTTTGGCTGAAAAGTGACCAGCATTTAAGGGGAAATTGAGCAACCTATTTGAGTGTGAATAGCCATGTGAAAAGGATAATGATTCTTTGGGGATAGGAACGGCCAACATTTGGGAGCTTAAAGGCTGGCAGCTCTTTAGCCGAATGGGTGCTTGGGGAAGCCAAAAGTGACCAGCAATTGAATGTAGAATCAGCTGAACATACATTGCACCATGCGTCCCATGTTCTAGCCACATACATTGCATCTAGTGCATGTATCTCCTTAAATGCTCTTATTAAATTCGGCTGCACCTTCATGAATAAGAAAAACACATTAATTCACTTAGATTCAGCTGAATTAAAATTAAAGACACAACTAAGACACATTAATAGACACTTAAATAATTTTTGGACAAATTAAAAACAACCTACTTAAGACACACTAAATATTCGGCTGTACCAAGACACATTAAAAACCTGTAGTAAACTTTGATAAATTTAATTAATCTAAGACATCTTTAATTCGGCACTCATTAAACACTTAGGAATCATTTACTTGCTGTAATAAAAATATATAAAATAATTTGTCCAATTTATTTAAGCATTAAAATTAAGCAAATTAATTATACAGCTCAATGAGCTGAAACGAGCTCAAATGATCTGATTCAGGCTGAATTGAACTTGCTCCAATGAGCACGGCATCTTGAATCCTTTGTTTCGAGCTCGAGCCTTTGGTTCTTCGAACATCGCGAGCTCTTCAAATTGCAAAACGTAGGTTGCACCGGGTTGGGTCGCATCACACCTGTATCACTTCATCACATAACTTTAGTACTTTTACATCTTGAACATAAACTTAGCTCTTTACCCCGTTGAACCACTTGGAATATCGAAGGATACTCAAACTCGCCATGCATGTAACATGATGCCAATGTCATATCCCAGATATGGTCTTACATGGGATCACATCTCGATGCCGATGCCATATCCCAGATATGGTCTTACACGGGATCTTATATCGATGTCGATTCCATGTCCCAGACATGGTCTTACACGAGATCTCTATTTGGTACCGAGGCCATGTCCCAGACATGGTCTTATACGGGACCTCCTTTCTTCGGTGTCGATGCCATGTCCCAGACATGGTCTTATATGGGACCTTTCTTTGGTGCCGATGCCATGTCCCAGACATGGTCTTATACGAGACCTCCTTTCTTCGATGCCGATGCCATGTCCCAGACATGGTCTTATACGGGACCTTCTTTTGTCTCATGTATTGACAATGGTATCCTTGCTATTCCTAAGGTTCAACCGGGACTTCAACTTAATATAATATCATCATACTTTCATCGAGACATCATTAGTCATTCTCATAGAGATAATATACATTTCTTATAATACCAAACAATTAAAAACATAATAGCATTATGTAGCTTTGATTTCACACAAACTTACCTCGGTACCAAAATATGTATAGTTGTTTGATTTAGTCTTCAACCTTGTTCTTTCCTCGGTTTCGGTCTGGACTTCGTGTTTCTTGATCTATAATGAAAAATTTCACTCTTTTAATGATCACGTTGACTAAATCAAACCATGAATCATACTTTGGAAAAACTACAATTTTGCCCCTAAACTTTCACATATTTACACTTTTGCCCCAAATCTCGTAAAAGGATTTTTATTCAATTTCCTTGTATTTTAAGTCTAGCCGAACCATTTTCATAACTACAATAGCCCACAATTTCCACTAATTCACCCTTTTATGACCAATTTCATAACTTTTACAAATTAGTCATTTTTATTAATTTTCCATGAAAATCATTTAGAAAACGATGTTTATCATACATCAAACTTTCATATTCCTCCATCAATCATCAAAATACATGCATGTCATACATGGGTAAATTTTTGAACATGAGCCCTAGCACAAAATATAGCTAGAAATAGCTAAATCGAGCTACGAGGATCTCAAAAATACGAAGAACATTAAAAACGGGGCTAGGAGGTACTTACTATCAAGCTTGAAAGTTGAAGAAACCCTAGCTATGGTGTCCTTGAAAATTTCGGCTAGCATGGAGAAGATGGACATGAATTTTGACTTCTTTTTCCCTTTTAATTAACTTATTAACCAAATGACAAAAATGCCCTTAAGGCCCCTTTCTTGAGATTTTTCCTTCCCATGTCCATTTTTGTCAATCATCAAATATAATGGTCTAATTGCTAAATAAGGACCTCTAATAATTTTTATAATGCTATTTCATACTTGAATCTTCTAGAATCTCTTATTTTTCAATCTTTGCAATTTAGTCCTAATGAATAAATTGATCACTAAATTATAAAATTTCTTCATGAAATTGTCACATGATCATGCAAACATGTCATAGACCTCATGAAAACCATAAACCACATATTTCTACTTCAGATTTGTGGTCTTGTAACTACTATTTCGACTAGGCCCTAAACCGGGCTGTTACAATTCTCCCCCCTTAGGGATTTTCGTCCCCGAAAATCTTACCGGTAAAAAGGTTAGGATATTGGTTTCTCATGGCCTCCTCGGGCTCCCATGTAGCCTCTTCTACCCCATGTCTTTGCCATAGTACTTTCACAAGGGCTATACTTTTATTTCTTAACTGTTTAACTTCTCGTGCTAAAATCTTAACCGACTTTTCGCCATAAATCACATGCGAAGGGTCTGATCAGTAGCGACGTAACATATACACGTGGAATACATCATGAATCTTTTCTAACTCAGATGGCAATTCCAACCGATAGGCTACCGGTCCTATCCTCTTAGTATTCTCATACGGTCCGATAAAATGCAGACTCAACTTGCCTTTCCGGCCAAATCTGAGAACTTTCTTCCATGGTGATACTTTCAAAAATACCTTATCACCAACTTGAAACTCAATCTCTCTTCGTTTCAAGTCTGCATAGGATTTTTGCCTATCAGAAGCATCTTTTAAACAATCACGAATCACTTTTACCTTCTCTTTAGTTTCTCTGACTAAATCGACCCCGTGAATCTAATTCTCTCTGAGTTTAGTCCAATACAGGGGCGTTCGGCACTTACGCCCATATAATGCCTCATAAGGCACCATTTTCAAGCTCGACTGAAAACTGTTATTGTAGGCAAATTCTACAAATGGTAAGTACTTTTCCCAATTTCCTTGAAATTCTAAAACACAACATCGAAGCATGTCTTCAAGTATCTAAATTATTCGTCGGTTTGCGGATGGAAAGCTGTACTAAAGCTCAATTTTGTGCCCAAGGCTTCTTGCAACTTTTTCCAAAATTGTGATGTAAATCTCGGATCTCTATCCGATATAATCGACAACGGTACAACGTGAAGTCTCACAATTTCTGACACATACAAATCCGTCAACTTATCAAGCGAATAGTCAATGCATACCGGTATAAAATGGGCCGACTTCATAAGTCTATCAACTACAACCCACACGGCATCTTTCTTTCTCGGTGTCAAAGGTAGACCCGTCACAAAATCCATGGTAACACGGTCCCACTTCCACTCGGGAACCATAATAGATTGGAGTAATCTCGAGGGTACTTGATGTTCAGCTTTCACTTGCTGACAAATCAAGCATCTCGATACAAACTCAGAAATATCTTTCTTCATATTCGGCCACCAATACCATTTCTTCAAGTCATTATACATTTTTGTGCTTCCTGGATGTACAGATAATCATCCACTATGGGCTTCGTGTAATATTTTTCGAATAAGCTCATCATCTCTAGGTACACAGACCCTGTCTCGGAACATCAAACATCTATCAAAGCTAATCCAAAAGTCTGACTCAACACCCGACTCACACTGAACTCTTTTGGCTTGCAAATCACTGTCGCTTTTTCGAGCTTCACAAATCTCTTGGAGAAACATTGGTCTAGCTCTCAAATCAGCTAGAATTGAGCCATCATCCGATAAGGCCAACCGTGTATTCATAGCTCTTAATGCAAACAAGGATTTTCTACTCAAAGCATCGGCAACCACATTCGCCTTTCCCGGGTGGTAGTCAATCAGTAGCTCATAATCCTTTATCAGCTCTAACCATCTTCGTTGCCTTAGGTTCAGTTCTTTTTGAGTCATCAAGTATTTTTAACTTTTGTGATCAGTGAACACCCGACATTTCTCGCCATACAAATAGTGTCTCCAAATCTTCAACGCAAACATAATGGTAGCTAACTCTAAATCATGTGTCGGGTAATTCTTCTCGTGCGACTTAAGTTGTCTAGAAGCATAGGCTATTACCTTGCCCTCTTGCATGAGTACACAACCAAATCCATTCAAGGATGCATCACTATAAACCATAAATTCTTTTCCCGGTTCAGGTTGCACCAATACTGGAGCCTCGGTCAACATTGCCTTTATTTTCTCAAAACTCTGTTGGCACTTTTCTGTCCATTCAAACTTTACATCTTTTTGTAATAACCACGTCATCAGAGTAGCTATCATAGAAAATCCCTTAACAAACCGTCTGTAATAACCAACTAGGCCCAGAAAACTTCTAACCTCTGATACGTTCCTTGGCAGTTTTCAATCAACAATTGCTAAAATCTTACTCGGGTCAACTCTAATTCCATCTCCCGAAACAATGTGCCCTAAAAATCTGACTTCTTTAAGGCAAAATTCACTTTTACTAAACTTGGCATATAACTGATTACCTTGTAAAATCTGTAAGACCGTTCTCAAGTGCTCAGCATGCTCGTCCTAATCACGAGAGTAAATCAGTATGTTGTCAATAAAAAAAAGACAAATTTATCCAAATATGGCCAGAAGATGCGATTCATTAAGTCCATAAACACAGCAGGGGCATTGGTTAAACCAAAAGGCATGACTAAAAATTCATAATGACCATACCTTGTCCGAAATGCGGTTTTCTGTACATCTGATCTTTGACTCTCAACTGGTAATATCCAGACCTCAAGTCTATCTTGAAAAACACCGTGGCTCCCTTTAATTGGTCAAACAAATCATCAATCCTTGGCAATGGGTACTTGTTCTTTCCGGTCACCTTATTCAATTGCTGGTAATCTATACATAACCTCATAGAACCATCTTTCTTCTTTACAAATAATACGGGAGCACCCCACGGAGAATAACTCGGTCTTGCAAAACCTTTATCCGTCAACTCTTGCAACTGTGCCTTCAATTCTTTAAATTCAGTTGGAGGCATCCTGTACGGAGTAATTGAAATAGGGGCAGTACCAAGGACTAACTCAATACCAAATTCAATCTCTCTCACTGGAGGTAACCCTGGCAATTCTTTCAAAAATACATCTGGATACTCACATACTATGGGCACTGATTTGATTCTTAACTCAGTCTCTTTGGCATTCATCACAAAGAAAAGATAAGGTTCATATCCCTTTCTTAAATATTTTTGGGCAGACATATGAGAAATCACTACAGACAATTTGTCTTGTTCATCTGATTCAACACGAAGAATGTCCCCATTTTCACATTTTAACTCAATAAATTTCATTCCATAATTTACTATCACATCATGAATAGTTAACCAATCCATACCGAGAATTACATCGAATTCATCAAATGGCAATAGCATGAGATTTGCCGAAAAATAATGACCTCTAATCATTAAAGGGCAATCTTTGCATACTTTATCAACTAACACACATTTGCCTAGGGGATTTGACACCTTTATCACGAATTCTGTAGACTCTACAGACATGTACATACTAGATACTAATTTCATGCAAACATATGAGTTGGTAGATACCGGGTCAATTAAAGCAACAACATGAGTATCATAGAGAGAAAATGTACCCGTGATCACATCAGAGGATGACTCCTCTTCGCGAGCGCGAATAGCATAAGTCCTTGCAGGCGCTCTACCCTCAGATCTTGCAGTCTGCTCTCTGGGTGTATTCTTACTACTCATTCTGTTTCCCGGATTTCTCTGTGGCCTCCCTCTAATAGTACTTCCCGATCTTGCACTCTGAGATTTCTCTTTTTCAACCATCTCGTGGCATTCTCTAATAAAATGATCTTTGGATCCACACTTGAAACAAGCTCTGTCGTGTGCTCGGCACTCACCGGGGTGACATCTGCCACACTGTGGACATTTCGATCTACTTGGTCGAGCGTTACCAACACTAGCTATTGAAGTAGCTTTCGAACTCACAGGTGGTCTGTCTCGATCTCGTCTAGAATAACCCGCAGTAGCTTTTGAACGGTTAAAATCATCTCAAAACTTCTTTGATGCTGACTGAAATGACTTATTCGATGATCTTTTTCGTGAATCTCTAGCTTCAAAGTCAGCTTTTCTTTTCTTTTTCCCGAGTTCTTCAGCTTTGCATGCTCGCTCAATGAGTACCACAAACTCTTTGATTTCTAGAATCCCGACTAATAACTTGATGTCTTCATTTAAACCATCCTCGAATCTCTTGCACATAATAGCTTCAATCGAAACACATTCTCGGGCATATCTACCGAGTCTTACAAATTCCCGCTCATATTTTGTCACAGTCATGCAACCCTGTTTCAACTCGGGGAATTCTTTGCGTTTCTGATCTATGAATCTCTGACTGATATATTTCTTTTAGAATTCAATCTGAAAGAACTCCCAGGTAACTCGTTCTTTTGGAACCACTGATACAAGTGTATTCCACCAGTGATACGCAATGTCTCGAAGCAAAGATATGGCACATTTAATACATTCATCAGGGGTACAGGATAGTTCATCAAACACCCAGATCATATTATCAAGCTGGAATTCAGCTCGCTCAGCATCATCATCAATAGTAGCTCTAAACTCTTCGGCCCCATATTTTCTGATTTTATCAACCGGAGGCTTATTCAATTGCATCAGATCATTAACTTAAGGTATCACAGGTATTTGAGGAGGATTAGGTAGGGGTGAAGGTTGTTGAACAACCGGATTTTTCTGGATATATTGTGTGAACCATTCGTTAATCATATGGAAGAAGGCTTGTTTAGCCTCTCCCTCGTGACTACTCGTAATTGGCCTAGAATCAACCGACGTTGCCCCTTGTGCGGGAGCGGGCACCTTACTTTCCACATCATTAGCTACGGCTCGATCGGGATCCATTTACTATACGAAAACACATTTTAATTGTCAGGAATCATCACACTATCGTAGTTTATAAATAGGGCATGTATAGCTAGACTCTCATGCGCTACGTTAGTCCTAGAATCAGCTAAACCGTAGCTCTGATACCACTAAATATAACACCCCTTACCCGTATTCGATGATGAAATCGGATACGAGGCATTATCGGACTTAACTTACTTTATCATGTAATATTGGGCTATAAACTTTAACTCAAACTCAAAACCTTTCATTCGTATTCACAACATCCCTATAATGGGTCTACGAGACCCGAAACATACATATAGGATGGATCGGGATTGAACCAGAAACTTACGAACACTTAGAAAGTTTTTGCTTAAGACAGGGCCACACGCCTGTGTGGAGAGGGACACGCCCGTGTAGGCAGGCCGTGTAGTCACACACGCCCATGTCCCTAGCCCGTATGGATTTTATTTTTCATTTGGAACCTACAGGGGTTTTCACACGGCCTGGCACACGCCCATGTCTATGGCCCGTGTCCCTCACACGGCCATGACACGCCCGTGTCTTAGCCCGTGTGTGAAAACCTTAGTATTCTGTTTATGACGTCAGCAAACCTCTAGGATCACACGGCCTAGTCATACGCCCATCTGCTAGCCCGTGTGACGAGATAATTTTTTTGCAAATTAGATACAGGGGACACACGGCCTATCAACACGCCCTCAGTGCTGGCTGTGTGTCACACACGGCCTAGACACACGCCCGTGTGGACAATTATAAGGCTATTTACCAAGCCAATTGCCACCCTGAAAAACACTCACACTTATTGTAACACCCCTTACCCGTATTCCATGCCGGAACTGGATACGAGGCATTACCGTACTTTACTTTCTTTAACATATGGCATTGGGCTGTGAAATTTCGTTTCAATTTAAAACTTTTCATTCGTGCAATATACTACCCTATCATTAGCCTACGAGGCCCTAAACATACAATCAAAATAGTTCGAAACCAATCCGAAAACTTTTACGCACTTAGAATTTTTTTGCTCAAAACAGGGCTACACGCACGTGTGAAATGGAACACGCCCATGTGGGCAGGCCGTGTGGTCACACACACCTATGTTCCCAGCCTCTGTGGAATTTATTTTTCATTTCGAACCTAAAGGGGTTTTCACACGGTCGGACACACGCCTGTGTCTGTGGCCCATGTCCTCCACACGGCCTAGACACGCCCGTGTCCTCACCCGTGTGAGAAAACCCTTGCATTTTGTTTACGATGTCAGCAATCCTTTAAATGCACACGGCCTAGGCACACGTCCGTGTGCTGGCCCGTGTGGCGAATCAAATTCTCGCAAATTTGATGCAGGGGACACACGGCCTGTCAACACACCTATGGGGTTGGCCGTGTGTCACACACGGCCTAGACACACGCCCGTGTGTCTACCCGTGTGGACAATTAGAAGGCTATTTACCGAGCTAATTGCCACCCTGAAACATAAACACATATATGCCAACTCAAGCAACATATAGCATGGCAATAATATACTAAGAAGAATCCCTATTCATCATTCATACATCTCACATTTTACCCCATCTATTGCATGAACATTTACTTCATGAAACTCATCATCATTAAAATAATAAACTTGACATTTATTGGCGAAATACTAATGGCCATTTACAAAATGGGTGTATAACATTAATAGCCAACACTTTGGCTTTCAAATATGACATAGCAAAAAATGACCAAGTTCCTATACATGCCATACTCAAAATGAATCAACTTTACTATACCAAAGATTAGTTGATAGTGTGATCTGAGCTCCGATGTCTTACGATCCCCGAGCTAGCTTGGCGATACTACAAGGAAAAAGGAAAAGAGAGGGGTAAGCATATAGCTTAGTAAGTTTGCATGAATTAAAATAGCAACATAAATGCTCATGGAAAAATTCATTCATCTCATAGAACAATAATAACATAAGTTCTCAAGTACTTTAACATACTTACTCATACTTAAGCTTACCCATTACATATCACATTAGGGTATCATAACTCGTATTATACTCATGGTACCTGTATCACTTCATCACAAAATTTAGCACGTATGCTTTCATAAATATAAACTTAAATCGCAATCATATTTCACTTAAATGTAACTTTTTGTCGTCTTTATATAGCTTAGCTCTTACCATCTTTGCCTACTTAGCTCTTTTAACCGTTGAATTACTCAGAATTTCGGAGGATACTCGATACCCGAGTAACATATCCCAATTCCATATCCCAAATATGGTCTTACTGTAACACCCCATACCCGAGTCCGAGGCTTAGACCGGATACGAGATATTACTATGCTTTAACTTGCTTAATCATGCACTTACGAGCTGTAAAATTTTGTTCTGAATTAAAAACTTTTCTTTCTCAGTCTAATCATACATTTCATGGGCCTACGAGGCCTTATACGCGTATATAAAAACTTTCGAAACTTAATCAGAAACTTTTCTTTAAAGCAGAGGTCACATGCCCATGTGGTTTGGGACACGCCCATGCACCCCTTTACACGCCCATGTCTTCTGACCGTGGTCGACACTGACTAATTACACACGGCCTGGACACGCTCATGGACTTAGACCGCGTACTAAACCTTGATATACTGACTTATTACACACGTCCGGGGCACACGCCCATGTTCTAACCGTGTGTCATGCACTGCTTCAACACACAGCCGTGGGATTAACCCGTGGCCTATTCTGACTTATGAGACTAAGGTGCATGTTACCCAGGGCCTAGACACACGCCCGTGTGTCTAACCGTGTGGGCACTTAGAAGCTATCTACCAAGCCTTTTCTTACTCTCAATTGCATACATTCATATTCTTCTTCAAAACATTCTCAAAACATAATTTGAAACACATAAATTAACACGTTTGGTTCATGAAAATAAAGTTTTCCTCTCATACACTTGGGAGAATTGTTCCCACAACATTTACAACAACTTAAACCATCATAAATGGATATACACAACCATACTATGAATACTCTTTGGCCAACAACATTTGGCTACCACAATTAGACTTCATCAACTTTAAACGAATCCCTATACATGCCATGACTCTTAAGGACTTGATACCTCATATCGTGTGTCTGCTCGATAGTGTGAAAACATCTTCGGCGGTCTCCAACCCGAGCTAAGTAATAAAACCTATAAGAGATGAGAAAAGTAAAGGAGTAAGCAATAATTCTTAGTAAGTTCATCTGTATAATTTGACAAATATTGATATTCAGTGAATATACATAACCCCAAGGCAATATGTTGAGTTTTTCTCATCAACTCATGGTTACGTACTCAACCATTCTTGAAACTTACTCATTCAATCTCTTACCACATTCTTACCATATCACAAGCCAATTCACTCGTTTAATTAGCATACGTTCCTGCACTGATCGTCACAAGATCATATATAATAACACATCAAGCATTTTCAATAAGCCGCTCATGCTACTAATATCTCGGTGGTTTCGCACTTAGCCCACCATTGAATCTCTAATAGGGAGGTATCGCATATAGCCCACCAATCCTTTATAAGTGATGGTATCACACATAGCCCATCGATCAATAATCAATAAGGTGATATCGCACATAGCTTACCGTTATTTACATTCATGAATAATAATTCACAAGTATATCTCTATTTCAAATGTTCATTCAAGAACATCCTCACATGTTCCCATTTTTACTTAACTTTCTACGATACTCGTTCTCATTCACACAGTGCATCAATTACACATACCCCACTAGGGGTTCATCATTTATTGAATTCATCTCAATTCAATTCTACACATACTTGTGCTACTCATGGTACAACCACATACATTCACATATACATTGAATCATTTGAATTGTTAAATAACTCTCTTAAGTCTCATGCACATAGTTCTCGTTGTCGCTCTACCCCAATTGGGTTTTACATACTCTAACATATTGATGCCATGTCCCTGACATGGTCTTATACGAATCCTTACATCGAGGCCATATCCCAATATGGTCTTACTCGAGCCTTTAACCATTGTCCTATCGTGCTATACACCTTTCCCATTACTCTAAATTCAATTCCATTGACATCTCATCAAGAGAAATTTCATACATTCATATAATAATATACATCCCATAAAACATTGGAATACTAAATAAGCTCATACGTAATTTCAGCGTTTGCACATGAACTTAGCTCAATGTCGAAAGAGCCGAAAAGGACTTTTTGCCTACATTTCTCTTTTCATCCATTCTAGGTCCGAAACTCATTTTATTTGATCTAGAACAATGAAATTTACTCATTTAATCACTTAATGATCGTATTACAACATAATCTCTACTTAGGTAAAAATGACCATTTTGCCCCTATACTTTGGCAAAATTACGATCTTGCCTCTAGGCTCGTAAATAAATTTTCATCACATTTTATTGTTAAACAAGCCTAGCTGAACATTTAATCCTCTTACAACTATTCTCAATTCCATCAATTTCATGCCTTAATGAACAAATTACAACTTTTGCATTTTAGTCCCAATTAGGTGTTTTCATGACAACATCTTTCATAAAAGTTGTTTCTCATCATCCTATCATTCATTTTCTTTCATAATAACTCATCAAACAACATAAACTCTCTCATGGCAAGTCCCTAGACTTTCAACCATATTGCAAACTAGTCCCCTCTTTAGAAAGCTTAAGCTTTACGGGTCTCAAAAGTACAAAAATTAACATCTAAAGCCATCAAAATCACTTACTTGAGTGAAGAGAAGCTTGCTGAAATTTTCAAGCTTTCAAAGCCCTCCCATGGCTGATATTTTAGGTTGAAAGAGAAGAAATAAAAAGATGATAGCTTTTTGGCTTATTTCATCTTATTTTATTTCTTTTTAAACACCTAACATGACCACATTTAATGTTCTTGTCCCCTTAGCTTACTATGGCCGGCCAACTCACTTAGACAAGGCCAAATTGCTCATTTGGGACCTCCAATTACTAAGCCATAGCTATTTGGTACCTTTAGCCTATAGAATGGAACTTCGCACTCTATGCGATTTAGTCCTTTTCACAATTTAGCTAGAAATCGCTAAAATTAAGGCACCAAAATTTTCATGCATCCTCATAAACATGTTATAACTCATAACATAACATGAAAATAATTTTCTCTAACCTCGAATTAGTGATTCCAAGATCATCACATTACGACTAGCCCCTAAATCGGTCATTACAATTCTCCCCCTTAGGGATTTTCATCCCTAGAAAATCTTATCGGGAGGGTTAGCTACCAACATTCTTAAAATGTTTCCATCTAATCTTCAAAATCGCAAATCCACTTATCCTCAAATTCCTCTTGCCGTTAACTCTTAAGTCTGTGATACATAAGATCGAAAACGTAACTTGAGACCTAGGTTATTCTTCCTCAGGGCTTATACTATATCCGTAAATCCACTAATTTGGAACTCCGTACATGCCCAAATGATCGTTCGGATCTTCACTGGTTGATTCATTACAATTTGAATGACATCTCCTTCTTAGGGAATCTTTTCGAACTGAATTTGAAATCTATAAGGTTTTACCTCACTTTCTCATTAAAGCATTCTCCGACTGTAATAGTCTTGACTTATACGCTTTGAAAACTCAGCTTTTAGTGGTCAACTATTTCTGACCATAATCTCAATCATATCATGAAATGTACTCTATTGTCAAAACATTTATGCACATAACTGTACTTTCTTTTTCTTGCATTAGTAGATATGCTACCACTGAATCCCATACCAAAACTTCTGTATAAGTTCTGGATTTATCATCATTCAAATCCTACCTCGAGGAATCATCGACAACAGAAAACTTATACGACTTGTATTTTATCATCTCAATAAACTCATTCAGAGCTTATTTAAGATACCACTTACTATCTCATTTTTGAACCCTTTTGTTCTGAAAAGAAAGCTCGCTCTTGTCATTAACTTTACTGAAACTGGGATATTACCAGCTAAGATCAACCGAGTAACTAGCTCACATTGCTTAATATGGATCTTTTGTAACATCTAACTTACAACAAGGACACAGAAGTGATCATCTCGGGATCACTAACCTATCAACTCTTTCTTTCGATTCAGACTGATTTCAGTACTAGAACTTTCGAATAAATAGTTCTTTTTATAGCTTTCGACTCAACTATAACGGTTTGAACATTCAGATGAGCATACCCTTGTATCATGCTCCCTACTCACGTACACACAATTTTATTCTCTTTATTAATTCATGCGTGAATATACACAAAACTTGAATCATATCTCAATATGTAACATCCTTAAATAGGGGCTATTGTGTTTGAACTGTTTGCATGTGTATGGCTTGGTTGTGATGTTAATTGGGATGTTTTAGGGTCTAGGTATGAGCCAAGGGTAGGCCCGAACTATAGGAAAAATTTTGTTTTAAGCTTTGCTTAAGGGGAGCTGAAGGAGCTAGGGGTTAAATATATTCCGTGGTAAAGTTAAGCACAATAATTGTCTTGGTAAAGTGGCAAGGAGGCGCCACTTAGGGCCTTGAGGAGTGACGCCACATGCAGGGAAGGGGGAGCTCAGGTTCGAGCAGCGGAGATCCCATTTTCTGCTTAGTATTTTGACGCCAAGCTGAGGAAGAGTTGTGCTCAGCTCAAACTCTGTCAGATAACTGTTGAACAAGTCAAATTGATTTGAACGGGTGGTAAAGAGAGAATTTAGGAGTTTAAATATTTCAAACTCGTTTGAACGAGTGGCTAGTAGAGGTTTGAGAGTTTGTCGAAATTTGAATTGTGTGAGGAGGTGTATTCGGCTGGAAGACTTAGGAGGAGTGCCGAAAATCCTTAGTGAACATTTTCGGCTAGCAAAGCTCTGGTGCATTCGGTTGAGAAACAAAACTGAAACCTTATTTGGGCACTTGTCGATTTTCCCTCTAGCAGAACAAGCCGAATCCTTTAGAACCATTTGAGATTTCTTTCTTTTTCTCCTTTGAAACCGAAAGCCGAAAGCACCCTAGACTCTTGCCGATTTCTTCTTTAGGCTGGTTCAGGAGAGTAAGTTCGTATCGGAGTACGAGGCTGAATTCTTAAGGTTAAGCCGGTATGCTTGAGGTATCATAGCTACGGAGCACGAGCGATATGTCAGGTTCGAGGACGGATTGAGGGATGAGTGAGACTCACCGATTGCTCCACAGCGCCAGGCGAGAGTTTACCGTGTTAGTAGAAAAGGCTAAGATAGCCGAAAGGTAAAAAGGAATCGTGAGGCGTAATCAGACGATAATAGACATAAGAGAGGTTTTGGATCATCCGGGTCGGTCGGTAATTCTCGTAAAAGGGCTAGGCATGGTGGGCCAAATCAATCCAGAGGCACATTCATCGCTAATCGTGGTCCAGTAGCAGATGTAATCGGTGTGGGAAATCTCATTGGGGAGAATGTTGGACTGGTGGAAAGGATGCTTTGAATGTGGCTCGTTGGATCATCGTGTGAGGGATTGTCCACGGAAGTTAGCGAGATTCGGGCCCGAGGACCGTGGTCGTGCTCGGTTTAGGAATGAGGACCGCAACCGCAGAGGGGTCGTGGTTTCGTAGAGAGGTAATGGTTCTGGTCGGGGCCGCGGAGCACCGGGCAGAGGTGCAGGCAACACCGAGGCGAGACAGCCTGGATTGGTATATGCAGCAAGGCGTCGAGAGGAAGGCGACGCACCGGACGTCATAACCGGTACGTTCTTAATCTTTGGATTACCATATACTGCTTTGATAGATGTAGGTTCGACGCATTCGTATGTTGCTTGTAGCATAGTGGAAACCATGAACCTAGACTTTGAGACTACTTCTAGGGAGATGACAGTAATTAGCCCTCTAGGTCACTCTGTAGAAGTAAGTAAGCTGTATAGGGATGTACCCCTAGAACTCCAAGGGGTAGTGTTTGTGGCTGATCTGATGGAACTGCCGTTTGGGGAGTTCGATCTGATTCTTGGGATGGACTGGTTGGTGAAGTACCAAGCAAGTCGGGATTGCGCGGCTAAGCGCATGGTTTTGAAAATGGTTGAGGGTGAAGAAGTGGTGATGATAGGTAATAGAAGAGATTACCTGTCCAACGTGGTGTCTGCTTTGAAAGCTGAGAAAATGGTCAGAAAGGGTTGTGAGGCGTTTATGGTTCATGTGTGTGCCTTGGAGGCCAAGGAGTCAGCTGTAGAGAATGTCCGAACGGTGAAGGAATTTGTCGACGTATTTCCAGAAGAACTTTCGGGTCTGCCTCAGGATCAGGAAGTTGAATTTGGTATAGATCTGTTACCCGGAACTGCGCCAGTGTCTATCGCCCCGTATAGGATGGCACCGAAGGAATTGGTAGAGCCAAGGCTCGGATTCGTGAGTTTTGGGACAGGGGTTTTATCCGGCCAAGTGTTTCACCTTGGGGAGTGCCAGTGCTCTTTGTTAAGAAGAAGGATGGTACAATGCGGATGTGTATAGACTACCGCCAATTGAATAAGCTGATGATCAAAAAAAAGTATCCGTTGCCCAGGATAGATGACTTGTTTGATCAGCTTAAGGGTGCATCGATTTTCTCAAAGATCGATCTAAGGTCAGGGTATCATCAGCTAAAGGTGAAAGAGGTTGATATTCACAAGACGGCATTTCGCACTCGGTATGGGCGCTACGAGTTTCTGGTAATGCCGTTTGGGTTGACTAACGCGCCGACAGCATTCATGGACATGATGAATCGGGTGTTCCAGCAGTTTTTTGACCAGTTTGTCGTGGTGTTTATAGACGACATTTTGGTGTACTCAAGGTCTGAGGAGGATCATGATGCGCATTTGCGGATAGTTTTGCAGATTCTGAGGGAGAAGCAGTTATTGCCAAGTTTAGTAAGTGCGAATTATGGCTTAAGGAGGTGACTTTCTTGGGTCACGTGGTGTCAGCAGAAGGGATTAGAGTGGATCCTCGCAAGATTGAGGCAGTGTTGGACTGGAAACCACCTAAGTCAGTTGCAGAGATTCAGAGTTTTCTAGGTCTGGCAGGGTATTACCGAAGGTTTGTAGAGGGATTTTCTTTGATCGTAGCACCGTTGACCAAGTTACTTAGGAAAGGAGTTCCATTTGTGTGGTCTGAGAAGCAACAGGAAAGTTTTGACAAGTTGAAGAAGATTCTGACCGAAGCTCCGATTTTGATTCAGCCTGAGGCAGGAAAAGAATTCACGGTATACTGTGATGCATCACATACTGGCTTGGGATGTGTCTTTGTCTGAGGAGGGAAGGTAGTAGCATATGCGTCTCGACAGCTGAGACCGCATGAGGTTAACTATCCAACGCATGACTTGGAATTAGCTGTAGTGGTTTTCGCTCTAAAAATATGGAGGCACTATTTGTACGGAGAGAAGTCGATAGTCTACACGGTCACAAGAGTCTGAAGTACATTTTGACTCAGAAGGATTTGAACTTGAGACAGCGCAGATGGATTGAGCTATTGAAGGACTACGACTGTTCAATTGAGTATCATCCGGGCAAGGCTAACGTGGTGGCAGACGCGTTGAGCCGTAAGGTAGTATCGGACTTGAGAGCGATGTTTGCTCATCTTAGCTTGTATGACGACGGGAGTCTATTGGCAGAATTACAGGTTAAGCCGACTTGGGTAGAGCAGATTAAGGAGAAACAGTTAGTGGATGAGGGTTTGAATGCTCGGAGGTTGCAAGTTCAGAATGGTGGGTTGGAAGGTTACTGACTTGTCAAAGTGGCGAGTAATCTTGTGTTTTCAAGGAAAGCTTGTATCTTTGAAGGACGTCGAGTTAAGGCGGAGAGGATTCTTCAGACGCACATAGCGATCCATATGCTATGCATCCCGAGGTAGCAAGATGTATCGGGATTTGCGAGAGAGCGATTTTGGTGGCAGTCTAAAATGGGAAGTAATTGAGTTTGTGGGTAAATGTCTGACGTGTCAGCAAGTCAAGGCTGAACATCAGTTACCGTCGGGTTTACTTCAGCCGGTGAAGAATCCATAGTGAAAGTGGGAAAGGATTAGCATGGACTTTGTCAGTGGGCTACCCCTTACGCCTAGTAAGAAGGACTCAGTCTGGGTAATTGTGGACCGTTTGATGAAATCAGCTTATTTCATACCGGTAAGGGTTGATTACTCACTTCAGAAGTTAGCTAAGCTGTATGTGGCAGAGATAGTGAGGTTGCACGGTGTGCCAGTGTCGATTATCTCGTATAGGGATCCCAGATTCACGTCAAGGTTCTGGAAAGCGTTGCATCAGGCGTTGAGTACGCGGTTGGATTTTAGTACGGCATTTCATCCGTAGACAGACGGACAGTCAGAAAGGGTTATACAGATTTTTGAAGATATGTTGAGAGGTTGTGTTTTGGATTTCAGAGGCAGCTGGGAAGAATTTCTACCATTAGCTGAATTTGCATACAATAATAGTTACCAGGCAAGCATTAAGATGGCACCATATGAGGCGTTGTATGGTAGGAAGTGTCGTACACCTACATGCTGGACAGAGTTGGGTGAGCGTCAGATGTTGGGTCCAGAGTTGGTTATGGAAACTGAGGATAAGGTCAAGTTGATTCAGGCTCGTCTAAAGGAAGCTTCGGACCGGCAGAAGTCCTACGCCAATCTTAAGCGGAGAGATATAGAGTTTGCCGTGGGAGACAAGGTCTTTTTGAAGGTCTCGCCGTGGAAGAAAGTGCTGAGATTTGGAAGAAAAGGCAAGCTAAGTCCAAGGTTCATTGGCCCGTATAAGGTGTTGAGACGAGTGGGACCAGTAGCTTATCAGCTCGAGTTGCCAGCAGAGCTGAGTCAGATACATGATGTGTTCCACGTCTCCATGCTTAGACGCTACCGTTCAGATCCATCGCATGTTGTATCGGTGGGGGAGATAGAGGTGAGCCTAGATTTGACTATGGAAGAGGAACCAGTACAGATTCTAGACCGGGATGTGAAAGTTTTGCGCACGAAGTCAGTTCCATTAGTGAAGGTGTTGTGGCGAAACCATAGCGTGGAAGAAGCTACGTGGGAACCAGAGGATGTGATGAGACAGCAATACCCTCAACTCTTTTCACCAGGTAATTTCGAGGCCGGAATTATTTTTAAGGGGGGTAGAACTGTAACATCCTTAAATAGGGGCTATTGTGTTTGAACTGTTTGCATGTGTATGGCTTGGTTGTGATGTTAATTGGGATGTTTTAGGGTCTAGGTATGAGCCAAGGGTAGGCCCGAACTATAGGAAAAATTTTGTTTTAAGCTTTGCTTAAGGGGAGCTGAAGGAGCTAGGGGTTAAGTATATTCTGTGGTAAAGTTAAGCACAAGAATTGCCTTGGTAAAGTGGCAAGGAGGCGCCACTTAGGGCCTTGAGGAGGGATGCCACATGCAGGGAAGGGGGAGCTCAGGTTCGAGCAGCGGAGATCCCATTTTCTGCTTAGTATTTTGATGCCAAGCTGAGGAAGAGTTGTGCTCAGCTCAAACTCTGTCAGATAACTGTTGAACAAGTCAAATTGATTTGAACGGGTGGCAAAGAGAGAATTTAGGAGTTTGAATATTTCAAACTCATTTGAACGAGTGGCAAGGAGAGGTTTGAGAGTTTGTCGAAATTTCAATTGTGTGAGGAGGTGTATTCGGCTGGAAGACTTAGGAGGAGTGCCGAAAATCCTTAGTGAACATTTTTGGCTAGCAAAGCTCTGGTGCATTCGGTTGAGAAGCAAAACCGAAACCTCATTTGGGCACTTGCCCTCTAGCAGAACAAGCCGAATCCTTTAGAACCATTTGAGATTTCTTTCTTTTTCTCCTTTGAAACTGAAAGCCGAAAGCACCCTAGACTCTTGCTAATTTCTTCCTTAGGCATTGAGCCGAATTTTCACTTGCATTCCTCTCTTATTTCATTTGAAGCCGAAACACTACTCTCCCTAAACCTCATCTCTTTTTGCTCTCCATTCTTATTGGTTGGCCGAACCTTCTTCTTCCTCAAGCCATTCTTTCAATTGTTTCTTTCATCTTCTTTTCACCATCACTCAAACCGAATACCCCTTCCATTCTCTCCTTCCATTTTGGCCGAATCTCATCTGCTTTTTCTTTTCTTAAGCCATAGCTGAATCTCCCTTGATCACTCAACCCCATTGCCGAAATTGCTCTCAACTCTCCCCTTCTTGTTTTAACTTTTGGCCGAATGCCAACTAAGCATAGATCTCTCTTGTGTGATTTTCTCTAATCGGGTTTGAAGAGGGTAAGTGTTCTTGGCCGAAACTCTATCATCTTCTTCTTTTCTATCTGTCGACATGTATAGAACAAAAGCCGAATTTCGGCATTTGTCTTGACTCTTAATCAACTATGCAATCGGTTTCTCCTAGGTTCTTCGGGTTTAGAAGCAGTGGATAATGGTCCTCTACTTTCTCCGCCAATCAGTTTCGTTAGGACTGTGGTAAGGTCTCATGCCGATTCATTCTTTCCCTTATTCTTTTGGAAAGCCGAAGGCTATTGCTTTATGTGGTTGAATGTTGGCCGATTGTAGGGGAAGGCTGAGATCTCGCATATCTCGGGTTGTGGCTAGTATTCGAAAAGCGTTAAGGTAAGGAGGATTGCTAGATGCGTTAACTTTTCGGGATTTACAAGTGAAGCCGAATGGCTTTTGCTAATGATCTTGGTTTTGCCGAATGTAGGTAAAGGGGATCTAGTGCGTTAGATCGGGATCTTTGGGATTCAGTGATCGTGTTAGTAACCAGGTGTGTAACTTACACACTTCATAATCGTTGTAAACTTGTTAATAACCTAAACTATGTTAAAGCCGAAACTGTGTAGATTTTGATATGATACCTTTTTGGGTATGAGCAAGGATTTCGGGTAAGTCCGTTTTGTTGAGATTACGGTACATGATTTCTGATGATAATATCTATGTATGTTTGATATATGTCTAATGATTAAGGATGATGGCAAGATTTGTATGTGCATTGCATTATTGTGGGTGATATGAGAGGAGGGGGAAGATTGATATCTGTGACTTTGGGTCACCAGTGGTTTGGCACCACCAGTGGTTTGGTACCACAGTTGATTTTGTGACTTTGGGTCACCAGAGGTTTGGCACCTCATAGCGACTCGTCCCAGTGGCTTAGCACTACAGTGGGTTGGCCCCACATTTGATAAAACGGGATTGTCGCCAGTGATTTGGTATCACAACGTGGGTTGGCCCCACAATTGGATTATTCGTGACTTTGGGTCACCAGTGGTTTGGCACCATATTATTATTGATATCAGTGACTTTGGGTCACCAGTGGTTTGGCACCACCAGTGGTTTGGTACCACACGGGGTAGAAAAAGGAGTTGTGGATGGCTAGGTTTGGGTGCATGATATGTTTGCTTGACTATGATTTGTGTAAGCACATTGCTATAATCGGGAGGGGGATTATGCACTGAGTCTTGGTGACTCACCTTCTCCCTTATCTTTTCAGGTGATTCGTAGATCGCGGATGAGGAGCTGGGTGGACTCGAGGTGACTATGTGATAATTGCTTCGGTTTTACATGGACATTTGATTTGGGTATTTTACTTTAAATTCTGGTTTTTATTTGGGTTTGTAACAAGGCCTTTAAATTATGTTTTGGATTATTTTATCTGCTTTGGATTTGGTTTTAAATATGACTAAGTAATTACTTGATTTGCTTTAATAACCTGATAATCAAAGTTTCAAACTAAGCTACGCAACGAGTTTTCTAAACTCTACCATCGAGTAATACAATTCACATGATTTCAAAGCAACTTAACATCTTTCACTATACATACATCGGTTTTCCCCAAACAAAAGCAATCGAAGAGTTTTCACCGAAAATAAACCGGTAACCTATTTTCTTCGAATCATTTTCACTCTGTGACATGCCAGAGTCGGTCGTGGTGTGTTGACCGGGTTTGGGGTGTTACACAATACATTAATCTACTCTTTTCTCCATACAGAGAACATATTTCTAGCACACTCTTATATGAGTTTCTCCTACTGTACTAATCTAAAACCTTTACTAACATTATATCTCATGATAGAAGGGGCATTTAGGTCGAATTCATTAACTCTATTCGGCTTACTCGAAACTCATCATACAACGTGAAACTTGTGATTTCACTTCTTATACTAGAATCATCACCAACTTCCTCCTCATAGTACCCAAATAGGGTTACAAAGAGATAAAGAAATGTCGATTTCAGTTAACTAAATCGACAACCGTTTTGTCTGATTTTCACTATCAGCTAACATTCTCACATAGTTAAAGTTTATGAAAAGAACAACCACAACCGCTCTGAAAGGCAACAGATAATAGTACACAATACTCAAGGGGATTATTATAATCCATCTATGGCATCAACTAACCATGCACAACCTACAGGCTTCAAGCCAACTTACTCAAAATTTCCATTTATTTAGCACATATCGTGCCACACATCGCACCTGCTTCTTCGTGATTCATTCACGAATATTTGTATTCACTCCTTCATATGACTTTAGTACTAGTCTCATTTCTATTTCTAACTCATCTACATGTCCCTTCGATCACTAGGGATAATCAAAGATGTATATTCATCGTCATACATATAGGTACGACACCAATGTCACATCTCCAAGGTGGTCTTATATGGAGTCACCTCTAAATGCCAATGCCATTTCCCGGATAAGGTCTTATATGGGCTTCCACATCAAGTAACGATGCCATATTCTGAATATGGTCTTATACGGAATCATAACTTGGTGCCGAGGCCATGCCTCGAACATGGTCTTATACGGGACCTTATCTATTTCATATCTCAATGATAGCCTTTTCATTATAGACTCCCAGGACTTCAACCTCATGTTCAACATAAATTATTCTATCTAGTAGAGTATCATGCATCAATGTGATACAAAGCATTCTCAAAATGCTAACATAAATACTGTATTAATCACATACAAACTTACTCAATTTGTCTCTCATAACATTTCATCATAATTCAACAGTGGTAAGGAGGGTGAGGTCACAGAGCCTATTAACTTGACCCTCGTAACTACATACATATGATTTAATATTCATCATTAATGAAATATCAGCATAGTCACATAACTCATCTCAAGTGAGTTTTCACATTTATCACGTTACAATTATCTTTATCACTCATACTTTCGAGCTGTGACTTTAATAACTCAAGTTTCACATTAATATCTACTTTTTTTTACTATTGCTTATTAATCTAGAGAATGTCTTACGGTTTGAGTACGTCGTTTACTTGATCGCCATAGTCTAACTATGGTCTTACTCGTATCACAACATCATAGTTCAGCTATTGCTTTACATGTCGTCATGATGCCATAGCCTCGCTATGGTCTTACACGAAATCTCATATCAATACCAATGCCATATCCTAGATACGGTCTTACATAGAAACTCATGTCGATGCCGATGCCATATCCCAGATATGGTCATACACAAAATCTTATACCGAAGCCAGGTCCCAGACGTGGTCTCACACGGGATTACTATTTGATGCCGATGCTATATCCCTGATATAGTCTTATACGAGATCTCACCACAACTATCGATGCCAATGCCATGCCCCAGACATGGTCTTATATGGAATCACATGTACCGCCATGGTCCTACCATGGTCTTATTCATCATTTTATCATTGAACGACCGTACTCATCTCTTGCATTCTACTTAGTCAACTTTTCAGTTTTAACCTCCACACCATAATATGTGTAGCTTCATAATGAGTCATAAAACAAAACATCATGCATTCTTTACTTTAATTGGTCACATGTGAGATTTAACCATGTGGACATATTTATCATAAACAATGGCATCACAAATCTCAAATGCTTACTTACTCTTATTGCTTCTCACATACATCATGGTACTTACTAGTCTCATGTTTATAAGGTAAACAAGGTACCTGTAACACTTGATCACATAGATCAAGTATACTTTACTATAACAAGCATAATCTCAACATCATCATTCATAACATGAATTATACTTGTTAGTCACCTTCACTAGCATGACATAATATCAACTTTACTACTAACTTTCTTGCTATCTCATTTAAACTTTACTTGTGTGCCCGATGAATTTCCATGAATAACCGAGGATATTGAATCTCATCTCACATGCTGGATGCCAAAGCCATATCCTAGATACGGTCTTACATGGAATCTCTCTTCTTGGTTTCGAGGCCATGTCTTGACATGGGCTTATCTTAAGTCTTTCGTTCTCACCAATGCCATGCCTTGGCTTGGACTTACATGATAGCTTGTTCAATGCCAAGCTTGCCTTGGACTTACATGAAAACTTGTTCAATGCCAAGCTTGCCTTGGACTTACATGATAACTTGTTCAATGCCAAGCTTGCCTTGGACTTACATGATAACTTGTTCAATGCCAAGCTTGCCTTGGACTTACATGATAACTTGCTTGATTGCCGATGCCATGCCTCGGCTTGGTCTTATACGGACTTTCTTATTTCATGTGGTAGATCGAGTATCTTGGGAAATTCCATCTTCAATCGGGACTTGCTCGTATTTAATCTCATTTATTTCTTTGTTTAGCAAAACATTAATCATTCCATGATAAGAATGTACATTATACTAAGCAATTTAATGATAGAAATCATAAAGCTTAGAAATCATACAAACTTACTGAAATTAGCTCGGTTGGGAATCATCACTGTCTTAACAAAACAATTTCGTTAGAGCCGGGAGACATCACACTATCACGATCCACATACGGCATGTATAGCTAGACTCTTACTCACGCTAGGTTAGTCCTAGAATTGACTAAACTATAGCTCTGATACCACTAAATGTAACACCCCATACCCGAGTCCGAGGCTTAGACCGGATACAAGATATTACTATGCTTTAACTTGCTTAATCATGCACTTACGGGCTATAAAATTTTGTTCCGAATTAAAAACTTTTCTTTCTCAGTCTAATCATACATTTCATGGGCCTACGAGGCCTTATACGCGTATATAAAAACTTTCGAAACTTAATCGAAAACTTTTCTTTAAAGTAGAGGTCACACGCCCATGCGGTTTGGGACACGCCCGTGCACCCCTTTACACGCCCATGTCTTTCGACCGTGGTCGACACTGACTAATTACACACGGCCTGGACACGCCCGTGGACTTAGACCGTGTACTAAACCTTGATATATTGACTTATTACACACGGCCAGGGCACATGCCCATGTTCTAACCGTGTGTCATGCACGGCTTCAACACACGGCCGTGGGATTAACCCGTAGCCTATTCTGACTTATGAGACTAAGGTGCAGGTTACCCACGGCCTAGACACACGCCCGTGTGTCTAACCGTGTGGGCACTTAGAAGCTATCTACCAAGCCTTTTCTTACTCTCAATTGCATACATTCATATTCTTCTTCAAAACATTCTCAAAACATAAATTGAAACACATAAATTAACACGTTTGGTTCATGAAAATAAAGTTTTCCTCTCATACACTTGGAAGAATTGTTCCCACAACATTTACAACAACTTAAACCATCATAAATGGCTATACACAACCATACTATGAATACTCTTTGGCCAACAACATTTGGCTACCACAATTAGACTTCATCAACTTTAAACGAATCCCTATACATGCCATGACTCTTAAGGACTTGATACCTCATACCCTGTGTCTGCTCGATAGTGTGAAAACATATCTGGCGGTCTCCAACCCGAGCTAAGTAATAAAACCTATGAGAGATGAGAAAAGTAAAGGAGTAAGCAATAATGCTTAGTAAGTTCATCTGTATAATTTGACAAATATTGATATTCAGTGAATATACATAACCCCAAGGCAATATGTTGAGTTTTTCTCATCAACTTATGGTTATTTACTCAACCATTCTTGAAACTTACTCATTCAATCTCTTACCACATTCTTACCATATCACAAGCCAATTCGCTCGTTTAATTAGCATACTTTCCTGCACTGATCATCACAAGATCATATATAAAAACACATCAAGCATTTTCAATAAGCCGCTCATGCTACTAATATCTCGGTGGTTTCGCACTTAGCCCACCATTGAATCTCTAATAGGGAGGTATCGTATATAGCCCACCAATCCTTTATAAGTGATGGTATCACACATAGCCCATCGATCAATAATCAATAAGGTGATATCGCACATAGCTTACCGTTATTTACATTCATGGATAATAATTCACAAGTATATCTCTATTTCAAATGTTCATTCAAGAACATCCTCACATGTTCCTATTTTTACTTAACTTTCTACGATACTCGTTCTCATTCACACAGTGCATCAAATACACATACCCCACTAGGGTTTCATCATTTATTGAATTCAGCTCAATTCAATTCTACACATACTTGTGCTACTCATGGTACAACCACATACATTCATATATACATTGAATCATTTGAATTGTTAAATAACTCTCTTGAGTCTCATGCACATAGTTCTCGTTGTCGCTCTACCCCAATTGGGTTTTACATACTCTAACATATCGATGGCATGTCCCTGACATGGTCTTGTACGAATTCTTACACCGAGGCCATATCCCAATATGGTCTTACTCGAGCCTTTAACCATCGTCCTTATGTGCTATACACCTTTCCCATTACTCTAAATTCAATTCCATTGACATCTCATCAAGAGACATTTCATACATTCATATAATAATATACATCCCATACAACATTGGAATACTAAATAAGCTCATACGTAATTTCAACATTTGCACATGAACTTACCTCGATGTCGAAAGAGCTGAAAAGGACTTTTTGCCCACATTTCTCTTTTCGTCCGTTCTAGGTCCGAAACTCATTTTCTATGATCTAGAACAATGAAATTTACTCATTTAATCACTTAATGATCGTATTACAACATAATCTCTACTTAGGCAAAAATGACCATTTTGCCCCTATACTTTGGCAAAATTACGATTTTGCCCCTAGGCTCGTAAATAAATTTTCATCACATTTTCTTGTTAAAAAAGCCTAGCTGAACATTTAATCATCTTACAACTATTCTCAATTCCATCAATTTCATGCCTTAATGAACAAATTACAACTTTTGCATTTTAGTCCCAATTAGGTGTTTTCGTGACAACACCTTTCACAAAAGTTGTTTCTCATCATCCTATCATTCATTTTCTTTCATAAGATCTCATCAAACAACATAAACTCTCTCATGGCAAGTCTCTAGACTTTCAACCATATTGCAAACTAGTCCCCTCTTTAGAAAGCTTAAGCTTTAGGGGTCTCAAAAGTACAAAAATTAACATCTAAAGCCATCAAAATCACTTACTTGAGTGAAGAGAAGCTTGCTGAAATTTTCAATCTTTCAAGGCCCTCCCATGGCTGATATTTTCGGTTGAAAGAGAAGAAATAAAAAGATGATAGCTTTTTGGCTTATTTCATCTTATTTTATTTCTTTTTAAACACCTAACATGACCACATTTAATGTTCTTGTCCCCTTAGATTACTTTGGCCGGCCAAATCACTTAGAAAAGGCCAAATTGCTCATTTGGGACCTCCAATTACTAAGCCATAGCTATTTGGTACCTTTAGCCTATAGAATGGAACTTTCACACTCTATGCGATTTAGTCTTTTTTCACAATTTAGCTAGAAATCGCTAAAATTAAGGCACCAAAATTTTCATGCATCCTCATAAACATGTTATAACTCATAACATAACATGAAAATAATTTTGTCTAACCTCGAATTAGTGATTCCGAGATCATTGTTCCGACTAGCCCCTAAATCAGGCTGTTACAATTCTCCCCCCTTAGGGATTTTCATCTCCGAAAATCTTATCAGGAGGGTTAGCTACCAATATTCTTAAAATGTTTCCATCTAATCTTCAAAATCGCAAATCCACTTATCCTCAAATTCCTCTTGCCGATAACTCTTAAGCTGTGATACATAAGATCAAAACGTAACTTGAGACCTAGGTTATTCTTCCTCTGGGGCTTATACTATATCCGTAAATCCACTAATTTGGAACTCAAATGCATTGCCCAAATGATCGTTCGGATCTTCACTGGTTGATTCACTACAATTTGAATGACATCCCCTTCTTAGGGAATCTTGTCAAACTGAATTTGAAATCTATAAGGTTTTACCTCACTTTCTCATTAAAGCATTCTCTGACTGTACTAGTCTTGACTTATACGCTTTGAAAACTCAGCTTTTAGTGGTCAACTATTTCTGACCATAATCTCAATCATATCGTGAAATGTACTCTATTGTCAAAACATTTATGCACATAACTGTACTTTCTTTTTCTTGCATTAGTAGATATGCTACCACTGAATCCCATACCAAAACTTCTGTATAAGTTCTGGATTTATCATCATTCAAATCCTACCTTGAGGAATCATCGACAACAGAAAACTTATACGACTTGTATTTTATCATCTCAATAAACTCATTCAGAGCTTATTTAAAATACCACTTACTATCTCATTTCTGAACCCTTTTGTTCTGAAAAGAAAGCTCGCTCTTGTCATTAACTTTGCTAAAACTGGGATATTACCAGCTAAGATCAACCGAGTAACTAGCTCACATTACTTAACATGGATCTTTCGTAACATCTAACTTACAACAAGGACACAGAAGTGATCGTCTCGGGATCACTAACCTATCAACTCTTTCTCTTGATTCAGACTGATTTCAGTACTATAACTTTTGAAGAAATAGTTCTTTTTATAGCTTTCGACTCAACTATCACGGTTTGAAAATTCAGATGAGCATACCCTTGTATCATGCTCCCTACTCACGTACACACAATTTTATTCTCTTTATTGATTCATGCATGAATATACACAAAACTTGAATCATATCTCAATACATTAATCTACTCTTTTCTCCACACAGATAACATATTTCTAGCACACTCTCATCTGAGTTTCTCCTACTGTACTAATCTAAAACCTTTACTAACATCATATCTCATGATAGCAGGGGCATTTAGGTCGAATTCATTAACTCTATTCGGCTTACTCGAAACTCATCATACAACGTTAAACTTGTGATTTCACTTCTTATACTAGAATCATCACCAACTTCCTCCTCATAGTACCCAAATAGGGTTACAAAGAGATAAAGAAATGTCGATTTCAGTTAACTAAATCGACAACCGTTTTATCTGATTTTCACTATCAGCTAACATTCTCACATAGTTAAAGTTTATGAAAAGAACAACCACAACAAGCTCTCGAAGGCAACAGATAATAGTACACAATACTCAAGGGATTATTATAATCCATCTATGGCATCAACTAACCATGCACAATCTACAGGCTTCAAGCCAACTTACTCAAAATTTCCATTTATTTAGCACATATCGTGCCACACATCGCACCTGCTTCTTCGTGATTCATTCATGAATATCTGTATTCACTCCTTCATATGACTTTAGTACTAGTCTCATTTCTATTTCTAACTCATCTACCTGTCCCTTCGATCACTAGGGATAATCAAAGATGTATATTCATCGTCATACATATAGGTATGACACCAATGTCACATCTCCAAGGTGGTCTTATATGGAGTCACCTCTAAATGCCAATGCCATTTCCCCTAAGGTCTTATATGGGCTTCCACATCAAATAACGATGCCATATTCGAATATGGTCTTATACGGAATCATAACTTAGTGCAGAGGCCATGCCTCGAACATGGTCTTATCTGGGACCTTATCTATTTCATATCTCAATGATAGCCTTTTCATTATAGTCTCCCAGGACTTCAACCTCATGTTCAATAGCAATTATTCTATCTAGTAGAGTATCATGCATCAATGTGATACAAAGCATTCTCAAAATGCTAACATAAATACTGTATTAATCACATATAAACTTACTCAATTTGTCTCTTATAACATTTCATCGTAATTCAACAGTGGTAAGGAGGGTGAGGTCACAGAGCCTCTTAACTTGACCCTCGTAACTACATACATATGATTTAATATTTATCATCAATGAAATATCATCATAGTCACATAACTCATCTCAAGTGTGATTGCATGCTTAAATGCGAAAAAGGACTAAATCGCATAAAATGTGAAAATTCTATTTTATAGGCTAAAGGTCTCTACTAGCTGTAGAAAATTAAATTGGAGGTCCTAAAAGTGCAATTAGACCCTTAGAAAATAAGTGGCCGGCCATAGGGGACAAGAAATGTCAAAGTTTGGTCAAAGTGGGTGAATTAGGTGACTAAATTGAACGAAATAAATAAAATAAAGAAAAAGATTATATCCTCCTTTTTAATTTTATCCCTCCACCAAAATTACCAGAAAAATAGGGGTTTGAGAACTCAAAAAATTTTAGCCAAGCTTCTCTCCTTACAAGTAAGTGATTTTGGTGTTCTTTCTTAATAATTTTTGTACTTTTGGGACCCTTGTAGCATGATCTAGCTAATGAGGGGACTATTTTGCAAAATGGTTGAAAGTTTAGGGATTTTCCATGAGAGTGCATATGTTGTTTGCTGAGTTTTTATGGAAGATAATGAATGTTAGTGGGTTAAAGAACAACTTTTGTGAAAGGTGTTTCTATGAAAACACCTAAAAAGGGCCTATTTGTAAAGGTTGTAAATTGAGTAGTAATGCATGAAATAATTGGAATTGTGAATTGATATAAGAGAAATAAATGTTCAGCTAGGCTTGTTTAATGAGGAAATTTGATGAAAAATGATTTACGAGCCTAGGGGCAAAATCATAATTTTGCCAAAGTATAAGGGCAAAACAGTCATTTTTGCCGAAATAGAAATTTGAAGTATCATGATTTATCTAGTGATTAAATGAGTAAATTTTATTATTTTAGATCAAGAAGAACGCGGAATAAACCTTGACCGGGGAAAAGGCAAGGTTTCGGAATAAACCGCAAATTAACATATTTTGCACCGAGGTAAGTTTATGTGTAAACGATACATCCTTAATACATATATTTTTACCTATTGATGCATTGTATGGATGTAAATGCTTATTGGTGAAATTGATTGAAAATGATAGAAAATGGGTAAATCTCGATTGAACCTCAATAGAAATGTGGGTACAGACAAATATCCGTAAATATGTAATTGTTGGTGGGCTGTGTGCGATACCACCTTGTTATCTATTCACGATGGGCTGTGTGTGATACCATCGTTTATATTATCATTTGGTGGGCTATGTGTGATACCACCGTAATTATCATTGTTGGTGGGCTGTGTGCGATACCACCCTATTATTGCTTAATGGTAGACTGTGTGCGAAACCACCGGGTATCTTGTATTATTCCGAAGGGTTCATTGTAACAGCCTGATTTAGGGCCTAGTCGGGATAGTGGTTGCGGGACCACAAATTCGAAGTAAAAAAATATGTGTTTTATGATTTTTTTGAAGCTTATGATGTGGTTGCATGATTGTGTGAAAATTTCATGAGGAAATTTTTATTAATTAGTGATCAATTGGTCCATTAGGACTAAATTGCAAAAAATAGAAAATATGAGATTCTAGAAGATTCAAGTATGAAATAGAATTATAAAAATTACTAGAGGTCCTTATTTAGCAATTAGACCATTATATGTTTAGATGGACAAAAATAGACATAGGAAGGAAAAATCTCAAGAAAGGACCATTAAGGGCATTTTTGTCATTTGGTAAATAAAAGATTAAAAAGGGAAAAAGAAGTCAAAATTGTGTCCATCTTCTTCTCCCATGGCCGAAAATCACAAAGGAGCCATAGCTAGGGTTTCTTCAACTTCCAAGCTTGATAGTAAGTGCATCCTAGCCCCGTTTTTAATGTTCTTCGTATTTTTGAGATCCTTGTAGCTCGGTTTAGCTATTTCTAGCTATATTTTGAGCTAGGGTTTATATTAAAAAATTTACCCATGTATGACATGCATGTATTTTGATGTTTTATGGAAGAATATGAAAGTTTGATGCATGATAAACATCTTTTTCTAAGTGATTTTCATGAGAAATGCATAAAAGGACCAAATTGCAAAAGTTATGAAAGTGGTCATACATGGGTGAAATAGTGGAAATTAGGGGCTGTTGTAGTTAAGAAAATGATTCGGCTAGGCTTAAAATGCAAGAAAGTTGAATAAAAATCATTTTACGAGCCTAGGGGCAAAAGTGTAATTATGTGAAAGTTTAGGGGCAAAATCATAATTTTGTCAAAATATGATTCATGAGTCAATTTAGTCAATGTGAGTATTAAACAAGTGAAATTGTTATTATAGATCAAGAAACACGAAGCCCGAACCGAAACTGAGGCAAGAACAAGGTGTTGGACTAAATTGAACATCTACGCACATTTTGAGTACCGAGGTAAGTTTGTATGAAATTAAAACTATACCATGTTATTTTACTTGTAATTACCTTATTTTATGAGAAACATATATAAATTCCATGAAGTTAATTTATGATGCTTTGATGAGATTGAAATGAGGATGTATTAAGTTTACGTCCCGGTTGAAGATTCGGTTTAACGAGGATACCGATGTCACGACATGAGATAAGAAAGGTCCCATATAAGACCATGTCTGGGACATGGCATCGGCATCGAATGTAGGTCCCGTATAAGACCATATTTGGGATATGGCATCGGCACTGAACGTAGATTCTGTATAAGGCCTTGTCTGGGACATGGCATCGGCATCGAATAAGGAAGGTCCCGTATAAGACCATTTCTGGGATATGGCATCGGCACCAAATAAGGAAGGTCCCGTATAGGACCATGTCTGGGACATGGCCTCGCCACCAAAGGAAGATCTCGTGTAAGACCATATCTGGGATATGGCATCGACATCTATGTATGAACTCGTATAAGACCATGTCTGGGACATGACATCGACATCGAGCTAAGAGATCCCGTGTAAGACCATATCTGGGATATGGCATCGTCATCAAGAGGTGATCCCATGTAAGACCATATCTGGAATATGGCATTAGCATCGTAATATATGTGTGATGAGATCGAGTATCCTCCGATATTCTGAGTAATTCAACGGGCAAAAGAGCTAAGTAGGCAAATATGGTAAGAGCTAAGCTATATAAAGACGACAAAGAGTTACATTTAAGTGAAATATGATTACGATTTAAGTTTATATTTATGAAAGCATAAGTGCTAAATTATGTGATGAAGTGATACAGGTACCATGAGTAAAATACGAGTTATGATACCCTAATGTAATATATAATGGGTAAGCTTAAGTATGAGTAAGTATGTCAAAGTAATTGAGAACTTATGTTATTATTGTTCTATGATATGAATGAATTTTTCCATGAGCATTTATATTGCTATTTTAATTCATGCAAAATTACTAAGCTATATGCTTACCCCTCTCTTTTCGTTTTTCCTTATAGTATCGCCAAGCTAGCTCGGGGATCGTAAAACGTCGGAGCTCGGATCACACTATCAACTAATCTTTAGTATAGTAAAGTTGATTCATTTTGAGTATGGCATGTATAGGAACTTGGTAATTTTTTGCTATGTCATATTTGAAAGCCAAAGTGTTGGCTATTAATGTTATACACCCATTTTGTAAATGGCCATTAGTATTTGGCCAATAAATGTCAAGTTTATTATATTAATGATGATGAGCTTCATGAAGTAAATGTTCATACAATAGATGGAGTAAAATGTGAGATGTATGAATGATAAATAGGGACTCTTCCTAGTATATTATTGCCATGCTATATGTTTCTTGAGTTGGCATATATGTGTTTATGTTTCAGGGTGGCAATTGGCTTGGTAAATAGCCTTCTAATTGTCCATACGGGTAGACACACGGCCAACCCCATGGGTGCGTTGATAGGCCGTGTGTCCCCTGCATCAAATTTGTGAAAATTTGATTCGCCACACGGGCCAGCACACGGGCGTGGGCCTAGGCCGTGAGCACTTAAAGGATTGCTGACATCATAAACAGAATGCAAAGGTTTTCTCACACGGGCGTGTCTAGGCCGTGTGGAGGACACAGGCCACAAACACTAGCGTGTGTCTGGTCGTGTGAAAACCCCTGTAGGTTCGAAATGAAAAATAAATTCCACACGGGCTGGGAACATGGGCGTTTGTGACCACACGGCCTGCCCTTACGGGCGTGTTCCATTTCACACGGGCGTGTAGCCCTGTTTTGAGCAAAATTTTCTAAGTGCGTAAAAGTTTCCGGATTGGTTCTGAATTATTTCGATTGTATGTTTAGGGCCTCGTAGGCTCATGATAGGGTAGTATTGTGCACGAATGAAAAGTTTTAAATTGAAACGAAATTTTACAGTCCAATGTCGTATGTTAAAGAAAGTAAAGTATGGTAATGCCTCGTATCCGGTTCCGGCATGGAATACGGGTAAGGAGTGTTACATTTAGTGGTATCAGAGCTACGGTTTAGTTAATTCTCAGACTAACATAGCGTATGCATGAGTCTAGCTATACATGCCATACGTATGAGTAATTGTATTATGATAGTGTGACAAATCCTGACGATTTAAATTGTGTTTTTATATAGTAAATGGATCCCGAAAGAGCTGTGGTAGATGATGTAGAAAGTAACGCGCCAGCTCCGGCAGAAGGGACGGCGCCGATTGAAAATGAAAATAAACCGGCTACTATAAGCCAGAGAGGAGGAGAAGAGGCTAGGGAAGCCTTTCTCCACATGATAAACGCATGGGATACGGAGTTCGTTCGTACGAACTCGAATGCACAACCCCGTCCTCCCCCACCTATTCCTCAGCCTACCCCTGTAGCTCCCTGATCGTATGTCAGAGTTTTAAAAATTTAAATAACGAGAATGATCGAACCTGGAAACTAACTATGACAACGATTGAGGCAAGTGCACCATCAAATAGTAGTATAGCTTAGGCAAGACCGGATTGTCGAACCCAAAGGAACTAAAAGTACTAATACTAACTTTCTTTTTATTATTTAGCCTAAAATAAAGGGAATTTGTTGTTTTAAATCTAAATTAATTAACTACTAAATTAAAGACTCTAAGACAAAGAAGAATGAATTTGGGAAAATAACTTGAGGAAAAACCAATTGATTAAGACGACACCCAAGGAAGAGTCCACCTAGACTTCACTTGTTATCTAACTCGAACGTAAGATTTATTCACTTGACTTGATCCGTAAGATTCCCTAATGTATATTAAACTCTCTCTCGAGGCGAATAACGTCTAACCCTAGGTTGATTAATTAAAATCTCTTTCTAATTAAAACCCCTAGAATCGCATTAACTCGATCTATGGAATCCCATATTAGGTTTCACCCTAATCCGGCAAAACCTCGTCACCCTATCTCTAGAAGCGCGCGATTAACTCCGCTTAACTATGCTAGATCTACTCTTAGGCGGGGACTTTGCTCCTCACCTAAGCACATCAAACTTGAATTAATATCCGCGAAATATCAACACAAGAATTAAGAACACATAATTAAGAACAAGTCAAATATTTATCATATAGTTCAGTAAATGATAACAAGATTCATCTAAGTTTCATCCCCTCAGGTATCTGAGGGTTTAATTCATAACAATAAAAGAAAACATCTCAGAAGATAAGATAAAACAAAACATAAGAAATCCCTAAAACCCCTTGAAGGAATTGAAGGAGAGATCCCCCGTCTTGAGTATAATTTCGGCTTCTAGAGATGAATCAACTGGCTATCCCCGAGTAAATCCCCACAAATCGCCTTCTACGCCTAGCAAGACGCCCCCCTGTCAAAGGTACTGGGCTCCCCCCTTTTAGGTCATACTTAGGGTGTATATATAGGCTTTTGGAATGTGTTTCTTTGCCCATAAGTATCCCAATCCGAATGAAACTTCTCTTTGCCACGGCAGGGGCACGGCCATGGCACACGCCCGTGTGAATCGTGGCCAGGCCGTGTTGGGTCGACTAATGAGGCACGACCGTGTGGTCTTGGGCTCAGGCCGTGTCAATTTCGTGATGTGGCCCATTTGGCTCGTTTTAAGCCCGTTTCTTGTTCTTTTCATCCTCCGGTGCTTTCCTGAGTATAAAACATGAAAATAAAGGATTAAGAGCACCAAATTACATAAAATAAGGGATAATTCAACCAAAAGCATGCTAAATGTGGGATTAAAATATGTTACTTTTACGGTTTATCAAATACCCCCATACTTAAGCTTTTGCTTGTCCTCAAGCAAAATTCTCAACTCATAATTAAAATAAACTTCCCTCAATTCATAATAGTCATTGATAGTGTTTCATCATAATTCAAGGTTAATTTATACATGGATAATTCAACTCAAAGGGTCCTAAAGATTCAAACAATCTAAGTCATACATTTGTAGCATAAAACATAGGTGTTTCCCCTCATCTAAATAATTGCCTCTGATTCAAAATCGACAAGAATTGACATCCTCACTAAATATTCACTCAAATCACTCGAAGTGTTTAAGGTTCAGAATTAAGCACTCAAAAGTCAAACATGAAGAGTTAATCCCATAGGCTTGCATGAAAATCAAATCTCCATCACTATAATATGAGATGATACACAAATCAAAAGGTCTTTAATAGGGTTGTGCTTGGGGCTTGGGCTAAAGGTGTGGATAAAGGCTGAATTAGAGGGTTAGAATCGAGATTGAATTGACAAATTACCTAACTAGAAAAAATGAACTGATAAATAATTACATCAATTGAAAACTTGTACTAATAATACTCTAATACGAGCTTCTTCTTGATGAATTGGAATTTAAACGTATAAGCTCACTTAATCACAAAACTAATAATGAATACACTTGATTTTTTTAAGAACAAGTCACAAATAATAATAAAGAACTTTAACAACTGAAATATAGAACATAGTTAGGTAATGCTCAAAATCAAATCTCGACAAAAAGGGTAGTCAAGATGAATGGTGATAACAAATACAGATCGGTTTTGGGTTAATATTAGTGGGTGAGTCAATAAATAGGGTTGTTAGGATTAAAAGGGGTTCACTAAGGGTTAATTATGGAGGTAGGATTTTTAGTGGAGTGAGTGGGTTAAATCCTAGGTGCCTTCATCATCTCTGTATATCAAATCAAAGGTGTGGTCTCGACATGTATAATCGATGCAAGTTCTAGAATAACTAATCAATGTTGACACACTCATAATCAAAAAGTGAGCAAGAAAAAGAATATATGCTCTATAAGGCTCAAAATCTCACAAAAATTATGGGTATTTTGATGTCATCCTCGTAAATTTCAAACTTCAAAGTAATATTTAAATTCAGGTAGACAACCTAGAAAAAATTTTAATTTCTAAAAAATAGACTTATCATGCTTGATTCTCTAGTATCTTAGAATTTAATTATCAATGTACAATTATCAATGACTTAATCCAAGACACATCAATAAAAATCATGAATCAAAGGAATTTCATTCTAATTATAATATGAGAAACTTACTTAAGAAACAAGACATAATTCAAGATTTGAGAATAATGCAAAAAGCTTGGCACCTAATTTCAGGAATTTGAGAATAATGAAAAAAATTAGGCACCTTTTTAGGTTGTTCACCCCCCCACACTTAAGATGTACATTGCCCTTAATGTACAAAGATATATATATAGACAATTAAGTATAAATTCAAAAGATATGGAGAGAGGTGAAACTCCCTGAATTATGGATGAAATCCTTTCGTTGGAGTTGAAAGATAAGATGGAGGGGTCGTTCTTTATGACGATCCTGCGCTAGATGAAGAAATTGGGTGGCTCATGGAGGATTAGCCAGGATATAATAATTAAAACTATACTAATTAAATAATTAAAGAAAAGCAAGCTAAAGTGAAGAAAAATAAAAATAAAAAATAGAATAAAATTAAAGGAAAAGATAAATGGACCGTAGAGTCCTTATTGTTGGATGGTTCGTGAGGTGTGCATGATTTCTAAGGCTACGGTGAATTGGTGGTCGTGGTTTCGGTGTGATTCCCTAGCAGCCTGCAGAACCTAAAATTAAGAAACTAAGATAAAATAAACTAAGTTAAGCAGAAGAGAAGTAAAGATAAGGAAATTGAAGCAAAAGAGAAAAAACGAAGTAAAAACTAAATGGCCTCAAATATCCTTGGCTCGTCGAATGATTAAAGCGGCCGTCATGAACTTATATAGATCGGTCTCCCTCTGGGAGACTATGCTTGATTCCTTCCGCTTCTTCAGCATTTGGTGTAGCTCAAGGGTTTTGGGAATGTATTGGAGAAGAAAAGTAGGGGGAGGCCTGAATAATAGGATAGAATAAAGGGGATGGGGATTAGGAAAGTGAGTAAGGGAAGAGAGAAAGGAGGGGGTTTAAATATATTTTTAGGCCTGGTATAGTCCCACGCTCGTGTACCGTGGGTGTGCTATGTCACACGGCTGCCTCGCACGGCCGTGTTGAGCATCGTATCGTTTCTCCCACACCCATGTTTAGGGTGCCACACCCGTGTGTAAACTACCAGTGTCGACCACAGCCGCATCGGACGGCCTTGGGGTTTTGTCGGTGCCCGTGGTGTGGTGGTTGGAGTCCGTGATTTGAAAATTGATTTGCTCTGACTCGTACCATCTCTGCCATGTCAGTATAGAGATTCGATACATCCACACGGCCATGGCCACGGCCGTGTGCAAGGCCGTGTGGCACGGAATTTCAGATACTTTTGGTTAGTTTATAGTTAGGTACTATAAAGAAAGGATAAAATAGAATAAATAGGACAAAATAAAAATGTAAAAGTTAATGGGGTTAGTGCTCTGGGTTGCCTCCCGAGAAGGGCTCGCGTTATAGTCTTAAGCTAGACCCTCCTCTCATTTGTATATTCATGGTGCTTTGAGGAGTTGAAAGTCCTTCCTCATCTTTGGCGGCTCCATTATCATGATAGAATTTAAGTCGAGATGCGCTTATATTGAAAGTGCCAAAGATAGGATTACTTACCTCATTCGTTCGTATGGAAAAACACCGATTACCCTAAAAGGGATTTCTTTGTTAGTGTTAGGGTCGGGAGGAGATATTCGAGGGTCCGCTTTATCAATCAATACTTGATCTCTGATTTTGAACTTGTTTGCCGCGTGGAGTGGCTCTGGTTCTGCTTTGTGTATACCTAATTTTTCCTTAAAATGTGTCTTCCACTCGTCTAGATCATCGATCCAATCCCTCGTTCCTCATGAGTTATTTCTTTGTTGGCACATGGTATAGGATCGGGTTGGTTGTATTCTTTTGTGGTGCTTCACTGAAAGAAGGGTTAACCGAATGGTTATCATTTGAATTTATTTTCTCACCTTGATTATTCGATGTTCTAGTTGAATCGAGGGCTTGAAGAGTGACTATCTCGTCACCTACATAGAATATAAGTTCGCCTGCTTCAACATCGATTTTAGTTCTGGCAGTTGCTAAGAATGGTCTTCCTAAAATTAGGGGGATCGTGTTGTCCTCATCCATGTCTAAAACGACAAAGTCTACTGGGAATACAAATTTGTCAATTTTTACGTGTACATCTTCAATTATGCCCCTAGGGATTCTAACAGTTTTATCAGCTAATTGAATGCTCATCCTAGTTTGTTTGGGTTTCCCTAGACCTAGTTGTTTAAATAATTTATAAGGCATGACATTTATGCTTGCCCCTAAATCAGCTAACGCATTATCAATAGATAAACTACCAATTAAGCATGGAATTGTAAAACTCCCTGGATCTTTTAATTTCCCTGGTAGTTTATTTTGCAAGACTACTGAGCACATTGCGTTTAGTTCCACGTGTGATGCCTCGTCTATCCTTCGTTTGTTCATCAAAAGCTCTTTTAAAAATTTTCTAGAATCTGGCATCTGTGAAAGAGCTTCAAGTAACGGTAAGTTAATATGTAATTTCTTTAAAAGTTTAAGAAACTTACCGAACTGTTCCTCTGTGTCGTCTCTCCTTAATGCTTATATGGTATACGAGGTTGGTACTCTTTGATTACCGATTTTGGCTTATTATTACTTACCTCAACCTTACCTTCTTTGATCACATTCTCTTGCCTTGAATTGGGATCGTCTAACCCTTCACTTTCTTGAGCTGTTATGGCTTAAATTTGCTCATTTGGGTTAATCTCAGTATTGCTTGGTAGACGCCCTTGCGGTCGTTCAGAAAGTAACTTTGCAAGTTGTCCAACTGACTTAGTAAGTTCCCCAACTTGATTCTCGATCCCTTTGATCGATGCTTGTTGATCATTAAGCGTTGTCTCAATTTTTTTGAGACGGGTATCTGTGGCTGCCATGAATTTTGTCAGCATCTCTTCAAGGTTCGGCTTCTTCTCCTGTGGATAGGGCTGGTTTTGGAAATTTTGAGGAGGTTGTTGTCTTTGATTTCCTTGATTTCCTTGACCTCCCCATGAAAAGTTTGGGTGGTTCCTCCAACCTGGATTATAATTATTACTTTAAGGATTATTATTAGGTCTGAAATTTTTACTTATATAGTTCATCTGTTCGCTCTCTGTGCCCGGTTGGTAGGGTGGGTATTCAGAATTCACCACACTTCCACTTGCGTCGCACTGCATCACTGGATGTACCTGCAAAGAACACAAACTATCAAGTTTTTTATTCATCATCTGTACTTGGTTTGATAGCATGGTTACTGCATCGAGGTTGAAAACTCTGGCTGTTTTTATTGGCCTTGTCCTTGTAACTTGCCACTGATAGTTATTCAGTGACATCTCCTCTATGAATTCGTAGGCTGCTTCAGGAGTTTTGTTGTTTAGGGTTCCACCGGCGGCTGAATCAACTAGTTGCCTCGTTGAGGGGTTCACACCATTGTAGAAAGTTTTGACTTGAAGGCACAAAGGTAATCCGTGGTGTGGGCACCTCCTCAAGAGATCATTGTATCTCTCCCATGCGTCGTATAAAGTTTCTAAATCCATCTGCACAAAAGAAGAGATATCATTCCTTAATTTGGCCGTTTTGACCGGTGGAAAATATTTTAACAAAAATTTTTCGGTCATTTGATCCCATGTGGTGATTGACCCTCGTTGTAACGAGTTTAACCACTGTTTAGCTTTATTCCTTAATGAAAAGGGAAATAACCGAAGCCGTATGGCATCATTAGAAACGCCATTTATTTTGAAAGTATCACAGAACTCTAGAAAATTAGCTATATGAGTATTTGGGTCTTCGTCCTGCAAACCATCAAATTGAACAAATTGTTGAATCATTTGTATAATGTTAGGCTTTAATTCAAAATTATTAGCAGCTATAGCAGGCATAACAATACTCGATTCGGCTCCTGTTAAATGTGGTTTAACATAATCAAACATAGTACGAGGAGCATTATTTTCTCCCACATCTTGTGGTGGTGGATTATTCTCATCCATCCCTTCAGTAGGATTGGATTCGTCTTGTTGCTCTTCTTCTCGGTAATTTAGGACTCGCCTAATTTCTCTGCGATTTCTGCGAACGGTAGCTTCAATATCACTATCGTATACTAAAGGTCCTCTCGGGTTCCTTCTAGTCATAAACTATAGGTACCTGCTAGGAAACAGAAAGAAAGGAAATTAGGAGAGTTAAAACTAAGGTAAAAAAAAAAGTAAATTGCAAAAAAAGGCTAAAGTAATAAAAATAGAGCTTTCTTAATATTTTAGTTCCCCGGCAACGGCGCCAAAAACTTGATCGTGTATCAGAGTTTTAAAAATTTAAATAACTAGAATGATCGAACCTGGAAACTAACTATGACAATGATTAAGGCAAGTGCACCTATCGAATAATAGTATAGCTTAGGCAAGACTGGATTGTCGAACCCAAAGGAACTAAAAGTACTAATACTAACTTTCTTTTTATTATTTAGCCTAAAATAAAGGGAATTTGTTGTTTTAAATCTAAATTAATTAACTACTAAATTAAAGACTCTAAGACAAAGAAGAATGAATTTGGGAAAATAACTTGAGGAAAAACCAATTGATTAAGACGACACCCAAGGAAGAATCCACCTAGACTTCACTTGTTATCTAACTCTGTACCAGACGATTTATTCACTTGACTTGATCCGTAAGATTCCCTAATGTATATTAAACCCTCTCTCGAGGCGAATAACGTCTAACCCTAGGTTGATTAATTGAAATCTCTTTCTAATTAAAACCCCTAGAATCGCATTAACTCGATCTATAGAATCCCATATTAGGTTTCACCCTAATCTGGCAAAATCTCGTCACCCTATCTCTAGGCGCGCGATCAATTCCGCTTAACTATGCTAGATCTACTCTTAGGCAGGGACTTTTGCTCCTCCACCTAAGCACATCAAACTTGAATTAATATCTGCGAAATATCAACACAAGAATTAAGAACACATAATTAAGAACAAGTCAAATATTTATCATATAGTTTAGTAAACTATAACAAGATTCATCTAAGTTTCATCCCCCTCAGGTATTTGAGGGTTTAGTTCATAACAATAAAAGAAAACATCTCAAAAGATAAGATAAAACAAAACATAAGAAATCCCTAAAACCCCCTGAAAGAATTAAAGGAGAGATCCCCCGTCTTGAGTATAATTCCGGCTTCTAGAGATGAATCAACTGGCTATCCCCGAGTAAATCCCTACAAATCTTCCTTCTCTGGCCTAGCAAGACGCCCCCTGTCAAAGGTACTGGGCTCCCCCTTTTAGGTCATACTTAGGGTGTATATATAGGCTTTTGGAATGTGTTTCTTTGCCCCTAAGTATCCCAATCCGAATGAAACTTCTCTTTGCCACGCCAGGGGCACGGCCATGGCACACGCCCGTGTGAATCGTGGCCAGGCCGTGTTGGGTATAATAATGAGGCACGGCCGTGTGGTCTTGGGCTCAGGCCGTGTCGATTTCGTGATGTGGCCCATTTGGCCCGTTTTAAGCCTGTTTCTTGTTCTTTTCATCCTCCGGTGCTTTCCTGAGTATAAAACATGAAAATAAAGGGTTAAGAGCACCAAATTACATAAAATAAGGGATAATTCATCCAAAAGCATGCTAAATGTGGGATTAAAATATGTTACTTTTACAGTTTATCACTCCCCAAGTGGTAGAAGTAGTAATGAGAGAAAATCCTCTAGTTGACAGGATCCAGAAACAAGGCGCCGAGGAATTTTGAGCCAGTAAGGACGACGATCCAGAAAGAGCAGAATTTTGGCTTGAAAATACCATCCGGGTATTTGATGAGTTATCTTGCACCCCTGAAGAGTGCATGAAGTGTGTGGTGTCTCTTTTGAGAGATTCCTCTTATCAGTGGTGGAACATCCTTGTGTCGGTTGTACCAAGGGAAAGGATATCCAAGAAGAATTCCGGAAGAAGTATATCAACCAAAGGTTTATCGACTAGAAAAGAAAAGGATTCCTTGAACTGAAACAAGGAAAAATGACGGTAACTGAAAATGAGCGTGAATTTGTAAGGCTCAGCAAGTACGCTCGGGAATATGTGTCCTCCGAAGCCATTATGTGTAAGAGGTTCGAGGACAGATTAAATGAAGATATCAGATTATTCATTGGTGTCCTTGAATTGAAAGAATTTGTTGTGCTAGTGGATCAGGCTTGTAAAGCCGAGGAATCGGTGAAAGAGAAAAGAAAAACTGAGATGGAGTCTCGTGACTCAAGAAAAATAGAATTGAATAAGTCATTTCAGTCATTGTCCAAGAAGTTGAGAGACTTTCCAACCCGATCAGCTACTTCAGCCGGGTTGTCAACTAGAAGTAAGAGTAAACAGTACTCGGAGATTAAAGCTCATACTACTTCAGTTGTTAGTGTTGGGAACACATGACCTAATAGGCCGAAATTTTCATAGTGTGGCAGACGACATCCCGGTGAGTGTCGAACCCATGAGAGAGCCTGTTTTAAGTGTGGTTCCCAAGATCATTTTATTAGAGAGTGCCCTGAGATGGTTGAAAAAGAGAAAATTCAGAGTACAAGGTCGGGAAGTACCAATAGAGGGAAACCACAAAGAAACCCGGGAAGTGGAACGAGTAGCAAGAGTACTCCCAGAGAGCAGGCTGCAAGATCTGAGGGTAGAGCGCGTGCGAGGACCTATGCCATTTGCGCTCGCGAAGAGGCGTCATCCCCTGATGTAATTACGGGTACATTTTCTCTCCATGATACTAATGTTGTTGCTTTAATTGATTCGGGATCTACCCACTCATATATTTGCATGAAATTAGTATCTAGTATGAGCATGCCCTTAGAGTCCACAGAGTTTGTGATAAAAGTGTCCAATCCTTTAGGCAAAAGTGTGTTAGTTGATAAGGTGTGCAAAGATTGTCCATTGATGATTAGAGGTAATTATTTTAAGGCAAATCTCATGCTATTGCCATTTGAAGAATTTGATATAATTCTTGGTATGGACTGGTTAACCACTCATGATGTGACAGTAAATTGTGGAAAGAAATACATTGAATTGAGATGTTAAAATGGGGACACCCTTCGTGTTGAATCAGATGAACAAGACAGACTGCTTGTAGTGATCTCTCATATGTCTGCCCAGAAATATGTAAGAAAGGGATATGAGGCATATCTTGCCTTTGTGATGAATGCCAAAGAAAGTAAGTTAAGAATTGAATCAGTACCGATAGTATGCGAGTACCTAGATGTATTCCCAGAAGAGTTACCAGGGTTGCCTCCGGTGAGAGAAATTGAATTTGGCATTGAGTTAGCCCCTGGTACTGCACCTATATCGATTGCTCCGTATAGAATGGCTCCAACCGAGTTGAAAGAGTTAAAATCACAGTTGCAAGAGTTAACGGACAAAGGCTTTGCAAGACCAAGTTATTCTCCATGGGGTGCTCCAGTGCTATTTATGAAAAAGAAAGATGGTTCCATGAGGTTATGTATAGATTACCGGCAGCTTAATAAGGTAACCGTGAAGAACAAGTAGCCATTGCCAAGGATCGACGATTTGTTTGATCAATTGAAGGGAGCCACTGTGTTTTCCAAGATTGATTTGAGGTTCGGTTATTACCAATTGAGGGTCAAAGACTCAGATGTGCCGAAAACTGCATTTTAGAAAAGGTATGGGCACTATGAATTTTTGGTCATGCCTTTCGGTTTAACAAACGCCCCTACCGTGTTTATGGATTTAATGAACTGCATCTTTCGGCCATACTTAGATAAGTTTGTTGTGGTTTTTATTAATGACATACTGATATATTCTCGTGATGAGAATGAGCATGCAGAGCACTTGAGGAAGGTATTACAGATTTTACGAGATAATCATTTGTATGCCATGTTTAGCAAGAGTGAGTTTTGGCTCAAAGAGGTTGGGTTTTTGGGACACATTGTCTCGGGAGATGGAATCCGGGTAGACCCAAGCAAAATTTTGGCCAATGTTAATTAGAAACCGCCAAGAAATGTATCAGAGGTCAGAAGTTTTCTAGGCCTAGCTGGCTATTATCGACAATTTTTCAAGGGATTTTCCATGATAGCGACTCCGATGACGAGACTATTACAGAAAGATGTAAAGTTTGAATGGACAGATAAATGCCAACAGAGTTTCAAAAAATTAAAGGCATTATTGACTGAGGCTCTAATTCTAGTGTAACCCAAACCGGGAAAGGAATTTGTGATCTACAGCGATGCATCCTTGAATGGATTGGGTTGTGTACTTATGCAGGAAGGCAAGGTGATAATGTATGCCTCTAGACAGTTAAAGCCACATGAGAAGAACTACCCGACACATGATTTAGAGTTGGCTGCCATCATGTTTGCATTAAAAATATAGAGACACCATTTGTATGGTGAAAAATGTCGGATATTGACTGATCATAAAAGCTTAAAGTACTTGATGACTCAGAAGGAATTGAACTTAAGGCAGCAGAGATGGTTAGAGTTGATCAAGGATTATGAGCTAGTTATTGATTACCACCCGGGAAAGGCGAATGTAGTCACCGATGCTTTGAGTAGAAAGTCCTTATTCGCATTAAGAGCTATGAATACAGGAATGACTTTGTCAGATGATGGTATCATTCTAGCTGAGTTGAGGGCTAGACTGATGTTTCTTCAAGAGATTTACAAGGCTCAGAAAGATGACAGTGACTTGCAAGCCAAAAGAGTTCAGTGTGAGTCGGGAGTTGAGTCTGAATTCCAGATTAATTCTGATGGATGCTTGATGTTCAGAGACAGAGTCTGTGTACCGAGGAATGATGAGCTTATTCGGAAGATCTTATACGAGGCACATAGCGGATGTCTATCTGTAAATCTGGGCAGTACAAAAATGTATAACGATTTAAAGTAATGGTATTGGTGGTCGAGTATGACGAAAGATATTTCTGAGTTCGTATCAAGATGTTTAATTTGTCAACAAGTGAAAGCTGAACACCAAGTACCTTCAGGTTTGCTTCAGCCTATCATGGATCCCGAGTGGAAATGGGACCGTGTTACCATGGACTTTGTGATGGGTTTGCCGTTGACACCGAGCAAGAAATATGCTGTATGGGTCGTAGTCGATAGACTTACGAAGTTGGCCCACTTTATACCAGGACGTGTTGACTATTCACTTGATAAGTTAGCAAAATTGTATGTTTCTGAGATTGTAAGGCTTCATGGAGTGCCTTTATCGATTATATCGGATAGAGATCCAAGATTCACATCCTACTTTTGGAAAAATTTACAAGATGCTTTGGTCACAAAGTTGAGTTTTAGTACGGATTTTCACCCCCAAACCGATGAACAGTCAGAGAGATTAATACAGATACTTGAGGATATGCTCCGGTGTTGTGTTCTTAAGTTTCAGGGCAGCTGGGAAAAGTATTTACCATTGGTAGAGTTTGCATACAATAATAGTTTTCAGTCGAGTTTGAAAATGGCACCTTATGAGGCTTTGTATGGGCGTAAATGTCGAGCGCTTTGTGTATGGGTGAACTCAAGGAAAATCAGATTCACGGGGTCGATCTAGTTAGAGAAACCGAGAAGAAGGTAAAAATAATCTGTGACTGTTTAAAAGCTGCCTCTAATAGACAGAAATCCTACTCGGACTTAAAATGAAAAGAGATTGAATTTCAAGTTGGTGATAAGGTATTCTTGAAGGTGTCACCATGGAAGAAAAATATCAGATTTGGCCGGAAAGGAAAATTGAGTCTGTGTTTTTTTGGACCATATGAGATTACCAAGAGGATAGGACCGGTAGCTTATCGATTGGCGTTGCCGTCTGAGTTAGAAAAGATACATGATATATTCCACGTGTCCATGTTGCGACGTTACCAATCAGATCCTTCGCATGTGGTTACACCGACAGAGGTTGAAATTCAACCCGACATGACATATAGCGGAGAACCGGTTAAGATTCTAGCACAGGAAGTTAAACAGCTAAGGAATAAAAGTATAACTCTCGTGAAAGTATTATGGCAAAGACATGGGGTAAAAGAGGCTACATAGGAGCCCGAGGAGGCTATGAGAAACCAGTACCCAAACCTTTTTACCGGTAAGATTTTTGGGGAAGAAAATCCCTAAGGGGGGGAGAATTGTAACAGCCTAATTTAGGGCCTAGTCAAAATAGTGGTTGCGAGACCACAAATCCGAAGTAGAAATAGGTGTTTTATGATTTTTATGAAGCTTATGATATGGTTGCATGATTGTGTGAACATTTCATGAGGAAATTTTATTAATTAGTGATCAATTGGTCCATTAGGACTAAATTGCAAAGAATAGAAAATATGAGATTCTAGAAGATTCAAGTATGAAATAGAATTATAAAAATTACTAGAGGTCCTTATTTAGCAATTAGACCATTATATGTTTAGATGGACAAAAATAGACATAGGAAGGAAAAATCTCAAGAAAGGACAATTAAGGGCATTTTTGTCATTTGGTAAATAAAAGATTAAAAAGGGAAAAAGAAGTCAAAATTGTGTCTATCTTCTTCTTCCATGTCCGAAAGTCACTAAGGAGCCATAGCTAGGGTTTCTTCAACTTCCAAGCTTGATAGTAAGTGCATCCTAGCCCCGTTTTTAATGTTCTTCGTATTTTTGAGATCCTTGTAGCCTGGTTTAGCTATTTCTAGCTATATTTTGAGCTAGGGTTTATATTCAAAAATTTACCCATGTATGACATGCATGTATTTTGATGTTTTATGGAAGAATATGAAAGTTTGATGCATGATAAAGATCTTTTTCTAAGTGATTTTCATGAGAAATGCATAAAAGGACCAAATTGTAAAAGTTATGAAAGTGGTCATACATGGGTGAAATAGTATAAATTAGGGGCTATTATAGTTAAGAAAATGATTCGGCTAGGCTTAAAATGCAAGAAAGTTGAATAAAAATTATTTTACGAGCCTAGGGGCAAAAGTGTAATTATGTGAAAGTTTAGGGGAAAAATTATAATTTTGTCAAAGTATGATTCATGAGTCAATTTGGTCAATGTGAGTATTAAACAAGTGAAATTGTTATTATAGATCAAGAAACACGAAGCCCAGACCAAAACCGAGGCAAGAACAAGGTGTTGGACTAAATTGAACATCTACGCACATTTTGAGTACCGAGGTAAGTTTGTATGAAATTAAAGCTATACAATGTTATTTTACTTGTAATTACCTTAATTTATGAGAAGCATATATAAATTCCATGAAGTTAATTTATGATGCTTTGATGAGATTGAAATGAGGATGTATTAAGTTTACATCTCGGTTGAAGATTCGGTTTAACGAGGATACCTATGTCACGACATGAGATAAGGAAGGTCCCGTATAAGACCATGTCTGGGACATGACATCGGCACCGAATGTAGGTCCCGTATAAGTCCATATCTGGGATATGGCATCGGCACCAAACGTAGATTCCGTATAAGACCTTGTCTGGGACATGGCATCGACATCGAATAAGGAAGGTCCCGTATAAGACCATATCTGGGATATGGCATCGGCACCAGATAAGGAAGGTCCTGTATAAGACCATGTCTGGGACATGGCCTCGGCACCAAAGGAAAATATCGTGTAAGACCATATCTGGGATATGGCATCGACATCTATGTACGATCTCATATAAGACCATGTGTGGGACATGGAATCGACATCGAGCTAAGAGATCCCGTGTAAGACTATATCTGGGATATGGCATCAACATCATGAGGTGATCCCATGTAAGACCATATCTGGGATATGGCATTGGCATCGTAATATATGTGTGATAAGATCGAGTATCCTCCAATATTCCGAGTAATTCAACGGGAAAAAGAATAAAGTAGGCAAAGATGGTAAGAGCTAAGCTATATAAAGACGACAAAGAGTTACATTTAAGTGAAATATGATTACGATTTAAGTTTATATTTATGAAAGCATAAGTGCTAAATTATGTGATGAAGTGATACAGGTACCATGAGTAAAATACAAGTTATGATACCCTAATGTGATATGTAATGGGTAAGCTTAAGTATGAGTAAGTATGTCAAAGTACTTGAGAACTTATGTTATTATTGTTCTATGAGATGAATGAATTTTTCCATGAGCATTTATGTTGCTATTTTAATTCATGCAAACTTATTAAGCTATATGCTTACCCCTCTCTTTTCCTTTTTCCTTGTAGTATCGCCAAGCTAGCTTGGGGATCGTAAGACGTCGGAGCCCGGATCACACTATCAACTAATCTTTGGTATAGTAAAGTTGATTCATTTTGAGTATGGCATGTATAGGAACTTGGTCATTTTTTGCTATGTCATATTTGAAAGCCAAAGTGTTGGCTATTAATGTTATACACCCATTTTGTAAATGGCCATTAGTATTTGGCCAATAAATGTCAAGTTTATTATTTTAATGATGATGAGTTTCATGAAGTAAACGTTCATGCAATAGATGGAGTAAAATGTAAAATGTATGAATGATGAATAGGGATTCTTCCTAGTATATTATTGCCATGCTATATATTGCTTGAGTTGGCATATATGTGTTTATGTTTCAGGGTGGCAATTGGCTTGGTAAATAGCCTTCTAATTGTCCACACGGGTAGACACACGGGCGTGTGTCTAGGATGTGTGTGACACATGGCCAACCCCATGGGTGTGTTGACAGGCCATGTGTCCCCTGCATCAAATTTGCGAGAATTTGATTCGCCACACGGGCCAGCACACGGGCGTGTGCCTAGGCCGTGTGCACTTAAAGGATTGCTGACGTCATAAACAGAATGCAAGGGTTTTCTCACACGGGTAAGGACACGGGCGTGTCTAGGCCTTGTAGAGGACACGGGCCACAGACACGGGCGTGTGTCCAGCCGTGTGAAAACCCCTGTAGGTTTGAAATGAAAAATAAATTCCACACGGGCTGGGAACATGGGCGTGTGTGACCACACGGCCTGCCCACACGGGCGTGTAGCCCTGTTTTGACCAAAAAAATTCTAAGTGTGTAAAAGTTTCCGGATTGGTTCCGAACTATTTCGATTGTATGTTTAGGGCCTCGTAGGCTCATGATAGGGTAGTATTGTGCACGAATGAAAAGTTTTAAATTGAAACGAAATTTTACAGCCCAATGCCGTATGTTAAAGAAAGTAAAGTACGGTAATGCCTCGTATCCGGTTCCGGCATGGAATACGGGTAAGGGGTGTTACATTCATCGAGAAACTTGTTTAAGTAAACATTTCATGTGGCTTTATGGTTATAAGTGCAAGGCATAAGTACAAATAAATGTGAGCAATGTGTATGATTTATGGTTGGGATGTGGTAAGAGTTGAGATGAGTAAGCATGATTATGAAAATGTGAATTGTTCTTACATAGTATGTTATGCTTTTGGTTAATTAGCATATGGTATGATGCTTATTGTTTACATATAAACTTACTAAGCTTAAAGCTTACTCCCTTCTCTTTTCCCTTGTTTTATAGTGTCGAAGAGCTAGCTCGGGATACAGAGATAAGCAAAGGATCACCCACACTATCAACACATCTTGGTATAGTTAGATTTATCATTTTAAGTATGGCATGTATAGGGACTAGACTTAGTTAAATGTCTTATTATTTTGGCCAATTGTGTTGGCTCATTGAAAGATGAACTCTTTTGTATAAGGCCATAGGTGATGGCTCTTCCTTATTAATCGATGAAAAGATGAGGTTATTCATGAATGTGCAAGATGCATGATTGGTTTACTTAGTTTAAGTATGCATGAATGGGTTAAAGGTTTGATGTAAATGATGTTTAAATGAGTTGGGGTGATAGAAAGAACTTGGCAAATAGCCTTGTTCCTGTCCACACGGGCAGACACACGGCCAACCACATGGGCGTGTGCCCAGGCCGTGTGAAGTCTGCACCTGATATTAGGAATTTAATTTGCCACACGGCCGAAGGACACGGGCATGTGCCTAGGCTGTGTGACATTTATGGGGTGATGATGTCAGAAACAGAATGCCAAGGTTTTGGCACACGGGCTATGACACGGGCGTGTCGAGGCCGTGTGAGGATCACGGGCCAGGGACACGGGCGTGTGTCTGGCCGTGTGAAAATCCCTGTAGGTTCGAATTGAGAAATAATTCCACACGAGTGTGGAACACGGGCATGTGAGATGCCACACGGGCGTATCCCCTCTTCCACATGGGCGTGTAGACTGTTTAATGAAAATTTTTCTAAGACTTTAGGGATCTCTTAAAGAGTTTGATTTGATCCCGAACTATTCTTAAAGCATGATTTAAGCCTCGTAGGCTAGTTTAAGAGGTGTAATAAAAGTTTTAAATTGGAGAGGAAAGTCAAGTCTCGAAATTGCATGATTGATTGCGTATAAGTCTAGTAATGCCTCGTATCCTATTCTGGCGTTGAATACGGGTAAGGGGTGTTACACTTACCCCCTTCAATTTATAAGCATAATTTAATATATCTTAACATTTGTCAAACATTCGTAATATCTCCAATATAACATACCATAATAATCATTAACAAATCATTTCAAGCCTCAAAGTAACATGCACATTAATTAAGCGTATTCATATTTTCGAGCCCAGAGCTTAACATATTTCAATGATTTAAACTCTTAACTTCTCATACTTTTATAACCATTTTAATAGGAAATTATGCAAATCTTTCCTTTTTCACACGTGTCCATTGAATCACAAATCAAGTTTAATAAACATCTTATCTCTCAATTTGATATGGCTCAAAAGCCTAACCCATGACTCTCAACTGAATTTACCATGAATTTACACATCATAAACATAAACACTTAATCACAAGATTTCATAAAAATTTTTAATAGACATTAATATCAATCTTTCCTTCATTTCATATTCATTGAGTCACAATCAAGGAAATAAAACATTTCATATCTCAATTCCATTTGGCCTAAAACCTTTTTTCATAAGTATCAATCAACTTTACCATGTATTTATTCATCATACACATACCAATAATCACATGGTCAACTTAAAGTCACTTTTATAGTGATCATGAATTCATAATATCCTGAAGCCAATGCTTATAAACTTTACGTACATACCTGTACCATCTCGTAACATAATCATTTACTTTCTCATCGTTGGCATAATCTTTGAATTTCCCGTTGAACCACTTGGAATACTAAAAGATACTCGGGAATCTCAGACACATAGAATCATACCAATGCCATATCCCAGATATGGTCTTACATGGGATCACATATCGATGCCTATAGCCCAGCTATGGTCTTACACGATTCTCATATCGATGCCATATCCCAAATATGGTCTTATACGAAGTCTCATTTCGAAGCCATGTCCCAGACGTGGTCTTACACGAAATCACATGCCAATGCCATATCCTAGATATGGTCTTATACGAGATCTCAATAACCCGAATATCATGACATTTGTATCCTAACTATTCTTAAGGTTCAACCGGGATTTCGAGGTATCAAATATTCGTCAAATCATCATTGAGTGATGGGCTCAAAACTAACTAATAAATCGACAAAGGCAAGCGCACCTATCGAACAGTAGTATAACTATGGTGAGTCCAGAATATCGTATCCACAAGGACTAAAATACTAGTAATAACTATCTTTCTATTATTTAGCCTAATAATTAAGGGGATTTATTTTAACCTAAATTTTAACTAACTAATTAACTATGAACGCGACAGAGAGTGAAGAAAGTAATCGAAATAAACCAATGAATAAAGACAATACCCAAGGAAGAATCCACCTAGACTTCACTTACTACTTTGACTCTAAATTAAACGATTTGTAGCAGCCCGATTTAGACCCTAGTCAGAAAAATGGTTTCGAGACCATAAATTCGAGGTCAGAAAAATATTTTAATATTATTTCTTGTGATTATAATATGTGATTGAGCATGTGTGAAAGTTTTGTGTGAAAATTTTATCGATTGTGTGCTTAATTAGCAAAAAAGACTTAATCGCATAAAATGTAAAAGCTATGTGTTGATTGTTAAAGTGCTAATTTGACATGTCTTATTAAAGTGTGATTCCTTATGTTTTTATTAAACCATTGATAAATTTAATGGACATAAAAGCCTATGGTTAGTGGAATTTGAATAAAAATAAAAAGGTTAAAAAGGTAAATATGATAACATATGTCATAAAATAAAACATTAAGTAAAATATACATGTTTGGTTCATCTTTCTTCCACCAAAACTAGAAAAGAAAGAAAGGTTTAAGAGCTTTGAAGGTTTCGACAAGATCAAGCTTAAATTGGTATGTGTTTTTAGCTCGATTTTTTATAATTTCTACGTTTTTGTAATCGTTGCTTTGTGTTCTTTCAAACCCATGCTTTAATTTTTTAATTTGATGGTGATTTTGAGATATGCCATTGATGAATATGTGAGCTTTGTGTTATTAGTTGGTGGAATATGAAAGCTTAGTGTTGGGTTAACATAGTTTGTATTTGGATTTTTAGTGAAATTGAGTAATTTGGGCTAAATTGTGAAAATGAAAAATTAGAGGACTAAAATGTGAAATAAATGAAATATATGTGCTTCTATAAGTATAGGGAAAATTCGGCCTAAACATGGTATAATGAAATTATGTGTATTTTGTGAATTTATGAAATAGGGACTAAAGTGTCGAAATGTGAAAATGTGAGGGCTATTTTGTAAAATGCGACTAAATTGAATGAATTGGTGATTAAATGAGCTAAATTTGAATATGTATAGACCAAGAAATGAGAGATACAAATCGAGATCGAGGCAAAGACAAAGTACTCGATTGATCAACTAGTTTCGGTATGTCGACGTCCGAGGTAAGTTCGGATATAATACGTGTTCCTAAATTATGTTTAAATGCTATGAAATGAATAGTTATGTTATTTTGGATTAGTAATGCTATGTGTGGAATCGAGTTAGGTGGCACTAAGTGTGCGTATTTGGAAATGAGACTGAGGTGATTAGCACTATGTGTGCGAAATAATAGAAGCTTCGGCTTTTTAATTGGCACTGTATGTGCGATACCGAATTAAGTTTGGTTTTACATTATGGCACTAAGTGTGCGATGTTAATTATGCTTCGGCTATGAATTGGGGCACTAAGTGTGCGATTGAGTTGAAGAGATAGCGAATATTGAATGAATTATGATATCGAGCATTGAATAGCAAGAACATTTGTTAACTAAGTGTTGGCAAAGGTATGTTTTGAACCTATGTGGTTGATGATAATGTTTATGGTTAAATAGATGGATGTATGAGTATTTGGTTGAGTATGATATTGTGTTTAGTTGTGAATCTATCTAAGTGATGATTTATTTATGTATTGATATGGTATTTTTGAGTAATATGTATTATATTACGAACTTACTAAGCTCTTAAGCTTACTGTGTGATGTGTTCTTTGTTGCATTTTGATTGTCGGTAAAGCTAGCTCGGATCGAGGATTGTCGTGACTTAATCACACTATCGGCCATCTATTTTGGTATTTTGAAAGATGTATATATATATGGTATATGGCATGTATAGGCTATTGAATGTGGCATGTTTTGAGTTGTATAAATCTAGTCATGAGATATGTCTTAAAAGTTGAATGATGTTAGTATATATATGTGGTTAAGTGAGTGATGAATATGGTATGTTTCATGCTTAAATGAGTGATGAAAATCGTGGTTTAAATGTGAATTGTGGTAAGGTTTGTATAATGCTTGATCTATATGTTTTTGGGATGTGAAATTAAGTGTCTTGGATAGACTTATTTGAGTAGAAATTGAGTATATGAATAGATGGTATAGTTGATGATTATTTGGTGCTTGAAATGGTATGTTTTTGTTGCATTTGAGGCATGAATTGGTATTGGTTTGTGGCATATAGGTGATTCCAAAGTGTGGATGGTAATTTGGCCTTGAAAATGGCCTACAATTGCCCACAGGGTTGAGCACACGGGCGTGTGGCTCGACCGTGTCTTTTGAGTTTGTAATTTGATTCAAGTCAGGCTCAACCACGGGTGAGGCACACGGGCGTGTCTCAGGCCGTGTGGATAAGCCAGTAGGTATGCCCTGTTTTCCACGGCTTGGACACATGGGCGTGTCCGAGGCCGTGTGAGGCACACGGCCTACCCACACGGGCATGTGACCTCTATAACTTAGAAAAATGCTTGAATTTTAAAAATTTTCGTATGTGTTTGGTTTAGTCCCGACTTCTTTCTAACACATGTTTAAGGTCTCATTGACCTATTTAAGGGACTATATGAATGTGAATTGTTATGTTTGGTTGTGATTTGTTATGAAATGTTCGGAAAAGATTAGTAATGCCTCTTAACCCTAATTCGGCGACGGTCACGGGTTAGGGGTGTTACATTTTATTGGGATCAGAGCTACGGTTTAGTCGATTCTAGGACTAACGTAGCGCGTGTGATTCTAGCTATACATGCCATATATATAATTGTGATAGTGTGATGAATCCTGACAGTTAAAAATGTGTTTTTATATAGCAAATGGATCCCGATCGAGCAGTTTCTGATGATGTAGAGAGTAACGCACCTGCTATCGCTCAAGGGACGGTGCCGACCACATCTAGGCCGAATGATAGTAGCCAAGAGGGAGAGGCTAAGCAAGCCTTTTTTCGAATGATGAGTGAGTGGTTTTCGGAGTTCATTCGAACAAATCCGGCTACTCCACAACCTCCACCCCCATAAGTACCCGTTGTGCCACAAGTTGTAGATCCGATCCGATTGAATAAGCCTCCTGTAGACAAAATCCTAAAGTATGGGGTCGAAGAGTTTAGGGCCACAGCTGATGATAATACCGAGCGAGCTGAGTTCTCTCTCGAGAATACCATTCGAGTGTTTGATGAGATGTCTTTGACTCCTGATGAATGCATTAAATGTACTGTTTCCTTGTTGAGAGATACGTTATATAATTGGTGGAAAACGTTGATATACGTGGTTTTGAGAGAGAGAATCACTTGGGATTTCTTTCAAGTTGAATTTCGGAAGAAGTATATCAGTCAACGATTCATAGATCAGAAACGCAAAGAGTTTCTAGAGCTGGAACAGGGCCGTATGTCAGTTACAGAATATGAACAGGAGTTTGTGAAACTGACCCAATACGCGCGGGAATATGTTTCAACCGGAGCTACTATGTGTAAATGTTTCATTGAAGGGTTGAATGAAGACATTAAATTGTTGGTTGGAATACTTGGCTTGAATGAATTTGTTGTGTTAGTTGAAAGAGCCTGCAAAGCCGAGGAGCTTAATAAAGAAAAGAAGAAAGTAGATTCTAAGGCTAGAGATGAAAGAAAAAGATCGATGAGTAAGATGTCTCAACCTTCGACGAAGAGATTTAGAGATGCAAGTAATCATTCAAATGCTTCGTTTGGACATTCGGGTAGAGATCGTGTGAGACAAAGTGTTGGTCCAAGAACTCAAACTCCAACCGAATCAAGTGCTGGAAGTGTCAAAAGCAATAAGCCTGAGTGTAGACAATGTGGAAGACGAGACGTTGGAGAGTGCTGGGGCAAGTACAATAATAGAACTTGTTATAAGTGTGGATCCTGAGATCATTTCATTCGAGATTGCCTAGAGTTAGCTGAGAAAGACAATGTTCAGAGTGCGAGATCGAGTAATACGACGACTAGGGGCAGACCACCCAGAAACATCAAAAATGTGGGTGGAAGCCAAAGAGGGACTGCGGATACAGCTGTGAGATCCGAGGCGAGAGCACCTGCCCGAGCCTATGCTATTCGCGCACGAGAAGAAGTGTCATCTCCAGACGTCATTACTGGTACTTTTACTCTATTTGATACTAATGTGATTGCATTGATAGATCCAGGTTCTACTCATTCCTATGTGTCTGTGAATTTAGTTTCAAGTAAGACTTTACCTGTTGAGTCTACTGAATTCGTGATTAGAGTATCGAACCCCTTAGGCAAATGTGTCTTGGTTGATAAAGTGTACAAGAACTGCCCATTGATGTTTCGAGATATTTGTTTTTCGGCTAAATTGATGTTGCTACCTTTCAATGAATTTGATATCATTCTGGGTATGGATTGGCTTACTTTGCATAGTGCTATTGTGAATTGTAAACGGAAGAGTATTGATTTGAGAAGTCAGAATGGTGAAATAGTTCGAATTGAATCTAGTGATTTGAATGGGTTGCCGGCTGTTATATCTTCGATGAAAGCTTTGAACTATGTGAAGAAGGGTTGCAAAGTTTATCTCGCATATGTGAATGATACAAAAGTGACAGAAAAGAAAGTTGAATCTGTGCATGTGGTTTGTGAATTCCCTGACGTGTTTCCTGAAGAACTACTGAGATTACCTCCAATCCGAGAAGTTGAATTTGGTATTGAATTAGTGTCGGGACGACTCCTATCTCAATAGCTCCGTATAGAATGGCACCAACAGAACTGAAAGAGTTAAAGTCTCTGTTGCAAGAGTTGACAGATAGAAGATTTGCACGACCGAGTTTCTCGCCCTGGGGTGCTCCTGTGTTGTTTGTGAAAAAGAAAGACGACACTATGAGGATGTGTATTGATTACCGACAGTTAAATAAAGTAACGATAAAGAATAAGTATCCCTTGCCATGTATTGATGATTTGTTTGATCAGCTGAAAGGAGCTACAGTGTTTTCTAAGATATATTTGAGATCAGGCTACTATCATTTGAGAGTTAAAGAATCAGATGTACCGAAGACTGCTTTCAGAATGAGGTACGGACATTATGAATTCTTAGTTATGCCTTTTGGACTAACGAATGCTCCTACAGTGTTTATGGATTTGATAAATTAGATATTTAGACCGTATTTGGATCGTTTTGTGGTGGTGTTCATTGATGATATTCTGATTTATTCATGTGATGAGATGCAACATGCCGAGCATTTGAGAATTGTGTTACAGACTCTACGTGAGAAGCAATTGTATGAAAAGTTTAGCAAATGTGAGTTTTGGCTGCGTGAGGTTGGTTTTCTGGGACATATTGTATCAGTTGCGAGAATACGAGTTGATCCTAGTAAGATTTCAGCTATTTTAGAATGGAAGTCTCCGAGAAATGTGTCTGAAGTCCGTAGTTTTCTGGGACAAGCAGGATATTATAGAAGGTTTGTGAAAGGCTTCTCGATGATTGCGACTCCGTTGACGAAATTGCTTCAGAAAGATGTTAAATTCGAGTGGTCAGAAAAGTGCCAGCAAAGTTTTGAACAGTTGAAAGCATTGTTGACAGAGGCACCTATGTTAGTTCAACCTGAGTCTGGTAAAGAATTCATAGTTTACAGTGATGCATCGTTGAATGGTTTGGGCTGTGTGCTGATGCACGAAGGCAAAGTCATCGCTTACGCTTCGAGGCAGTTAAAGCCGCATGAAAAGAACTATCTGATGCGTGATCTTGAATTAGCCGCGATTGTATTTGCATTGAAGATTTGGCGTCACTACCTATTTGGTGAGAAATGTCATATATATACTGCTCACAAGGGCTTGAAATACTTGATGACTCAGAAAGATTTGAATCTGCGACAAAGAAGATGGTTAGAGCTTTTGAAAGACTATGAGCTTGAGATAGATTATCATCCGGGTAAAGCTAATGTTGTTGTTGATGCTTTGAGTCGAAAGTTTATATGTGTTTTGCGAGCAACAAGTACTCAGATAGATCTATGTGATGATGGTTCGGTTTTGGATGAGTTGAAAGTTAGACTGATGTTTATACGTCAGATTTGTGATGCCCAGAAAAGTGATGATGATATGATAGCAAAATGAACTCAATGTGATTTGAATTCTGATTCAGAATTTCGAGTAGATAACGATAATTGTTTGAGATTCAGAGATCAGATTTGTGTTCCGAGGAATTTAGAGTTGATTCAGTTGATTTTGAACGAACTCACAATAGTCGTTTGTGATTCATCCAGGCAAGTACAAAAATGTATAACAATCTAAAAGCAGTTTTATTGGTGGCATGGTATGAAAGCAGGATATCTCGAGAATTTGTTTGAGATGTTTGGTTTGTTAGTAAGTTAAAAAGTGAACATCAGGTTCCATCCGATTTATTACAACCGATTATGATTCCTGAGTGGAAATGGGAGAGAATCACGATGGACTTTGTGTCGGGATTGGCTTTATCTCCAAGAAAGAAAGATGCAATCTGGGTGATAGTTGACAGATTGACGAAATTAGCTCATTTTGTTCTGGTGAGAACAGATTATTCACTTGATAAATTAGCTGAATTGTATGTTGCTGAGATTGTGAGATTGTACGTGGTACCACTATCTATTGTGTCTGACAGAGATCCGAGATTTACCTCGCGGTTTTGGAAGAAATTGCAAGAAGCTTTAGGCACAAAGTTGCATTTCAGTACTGCATTTCATCCGCAAATGGATAGACAATCCGAGCGGATCATTCAAATTCTTGAAGATATGTTGAGATGCTGCATTCTTGAATTTGAAAGTACTTGGGAAAAGTATTTGCCGTTGATTGAATTCGCATACAATAATAGCTTTCAATCTAGCATTAAAATGGCACCGTATGAGGATCTTTATGGTCAAAAATGCCGAACTCCATTGTATTAGACTGAGCTGAGTGAGAATAAGATTCACGGGGTTGATTTGGTAAAAGAGACTGAGCAGAAAGTAAAAGTGATTCGTGACAGTTTGAAAGCGGCATCAGATCGTCAAAAGTCTTATGCAGACTTAAAACGGAAAGATATTGAATTTGAAATCGGCAATAAAGAAATTTTGAAAGTATCTCCATGGAAGAAAATAATTCGTTTTGGTCGAAAGGGCAAGTTGAGCCCGAGATTCATTGGACCGTATGAGATCATGAACGAATAGGGCCAGTTGCTTATAGATTGATGTTGCCACCTGACTTAGAAAAGATTCGTAATGTATTTCACGTATCGATGCTTCGACGATGCAGATCTGATCCATCACATATGATTACTCCTACTGAGGTTGAGATTCAATCAGATTTGTCGTATAGTGAAGAACCGATTCAAATCCTGGCACGTGATATTAAAGAGTTGAGAAATAAGAGAATTTCCTTAGTGAAAGTGTTATCCTTAGTAAAAGTGTTATGTCACAAACAAGGAGTTGAAGAGGCTACGTGGGAGCATGAAGATATTATGAGAGAGCAATATCCAAACCTATTCACTGGTAAGATTTTCGGGGACGAAAATCCCTCTGGGGGGAGAATTGTAACAGCCCAATTTAGACCCTAGTCAAAATAGTGGTTTCGGGACCACAAATCTGAGGTTGGAAAAATATTTTAATATTATTTCTGGTGATTATAATATGTGATTGAGCATGTGTGAAAGTTCTGTGTGAAAATTTTATCAATTGTGTGCTTAATTAGCAAAAAGGACTTAATCGCAAAAAATGTAAAAGCTATGTACTGATTGTTAAAGTGCTAATTTGACATGGCTTATTGAAGTGTGAGTCCTTATGTTGTTATTAAACCATTGATAAATTGAATAGACATAAAAGCCTATGGTTAGTGGAATTTGAATAAAAATAAAGAGGTTAAAAAGGTAAATATGATAATATATGTCATAAAATAAAACATTAAGTAAAATATACATGTTTGGTTCATATTTCTTCCACCGAAACTAGAAAAGAAAGAAAGGTTTAATAGCTTTGAAGGTTTCGGCAAGCTCAAGCTTAAATTGGTATGTGTTTTTAGCTCAGTTTTTGATAATTTCTACGTTTTTGTAATCGTTGCTTTGTGTTCTTTTAAACCCATGCTTTAATTTTTGAATTTGATGGTGATTTTGAGATATGCCATTGATGAATATGTGAGGTTTGTGTTATTAGTTGGTGGAATATGAAAGCTTAGTGTTGGGTTAACATAGTTTGTATTTGGATTTTTAGTGAAATTGAGTAATTTGGGCTAAATTGTGAAAATGAAAAATTAGAGGACTAAAATGTGAAATAAATGAATTATATGGGCTTGTATATATATAGGGAAAATTTGGCCTAAGCATGGTATAATGAAATTATGTGTATTTTGTGAATTTATGAAATAGGGACTAAAGTGTCGAAATGTGAAAATGTGAGGGTTGTTTTGTAAAATGCCTTAAATATGTGTGTTTGGACTAAATTTAATGAATTGGTGTTTAAATGAGCTAAATTTGAATATGTATAGACCACAAAAGGAGAGATTCGAATCGAGATTGATGCAAAGACAAAGTACTCGATGGATCGGCTAGTTTTGGTATTTCGACGTCCGAAGTAAGTTTGGATATAATACGTGTTCTTAAATTATGTTTAAATTCTATGAAATGAATAGTTATGTGATTTTGGATTAGTAATGCTATGTGTGGAATCGAGTTAGGTGGCACTAAGTGTGCGTATTTGGAAATGAGACCGAGATGATTAGCACTATGTGTGCAAAATAATAGAAGCTTCTGCTTTTTGATTGGCATTGTGTGTGCGATACCGAATTAAGTTTGGTTTTACATTATGGCACTAAGTGTGCGATGTTAATTATGCTTCGGCTATGAATTGGGGCACTAAGTGTGCGATTGAGTTGAAGAGATAGCGAATATTGAATGAATTATGATATCGAGCATTGAATAGCAAGAACATTTGTTAACTAAGTGTTGGCAAAGGTATGTTTTGAACCTATGTGGTTGATGATAATGTTTATGGTTAAATAGATGGATGTATGAGTATTTGGTTGAGTATGATAATGTGTTTAGTTGTGAATCTATCTAAGTGATGATTTATTTATGTATTGATATGGTATTTTTTGAGTAATATGTATTATATTACGAACTTACTAAACTCTTAAGCTACTTGTGTGATGTGTTCTTTACATTTCTGATTGTCGATAAAGCTAGCTCGGATCAGGGATTGTCGTGACTTAATCACACTATCGGCCATCTATTTTGGTATTTTGAAAGATGTATATATATGTGGTATATGGCATGTATAGGCTATTGAATGTGGCATGTTTTGAGTTGTATAAATCTAGTCATGAGATATGTCTTAAAAGTTGAATGATGTTAGTATATATATGTGGTTAAGTGAGTGATGAATATGGTATGTTTCATGCTTAAATGAGTGATGAAAATCGTGGTTTAAATGTGAATTGTGGTAAGGTTTGTATAATGCTTGATCTATATGTTTTTGGGATGTGAAATTAAGTGTCTTGGATAGACTTATTTGAGTAGAAATTGAGTATATGAATAGATGGTATAGTTGATGATTATTTGGTGCTTGAAATGGTATGTTTTTGTTGCATTTGAGGCATGAATTGGTATTGGTTTGTGGCATATAGGTGATTCCAAAGTGTGGATGGTAATTTGGCCTTGAAAATGGCCTACAATTGCCCACAGGGTTGAGCACACGGGCGTGTGGCTCGACCGTGTCTTTTGAGTTTGTAATTTGATTCAAGTCAGGCTCAACCACGGGTGAGGCACACGGGCGTGTCTCAGGCCGTGTGGATAAGCCAGTAGGTATGCCCTGTTTTCCACGGCTTGGACACAGCCCGTGTGGTGCGGGCTTGGCCGTGTGGATCCTTAAGATGGCTTATTTTATCTGATTTTGGCCCGTTTTCCGTTCCTTTCGCTTCCCTATGCTCTCCTAAGTATAGAAACATGAATTTAAAGGATTAGGAGCATCGAATTCATAAAATTGTATAATAAAACATCCAAAAACACGATAAGCGTGGGATTAAAATGTGTTACTTTTATGGTTTATCAAATATCCCCACACTTAAGCGTTTGCTTGTCCTCAAGCAAAATCCTCAACTCACAATTAAAATTAAACTTCCTCAATTCATAATTCTCATCAATAATGTCTTATCATAATTCAAAAATAATCACACATTGATAATTTAACTAAAAGAGCACTAAAGATTCAAACAATCCAAGTCACACATTTTTATAGCATGAAAACATAGGTGTTTCCCCTTATCTAAATAATTACCTTTAATTCAAAATCGACAAGATTCAACATCCTCACTAAAGATTTGCTCAAATCACTCAAAGTGTTTAAGGATCAAAAATTAAGCACTCAAAAGTCAAACACGAAAAGTTATTACCATAGGCTTACATGAAAATCAAATCTCCACCACTATAAAATGAGATGATACACAAATCAAAAGGTCTTTAAATGGTTGCAATGGGGTTTGGGGTTAAAGGTGTGGATAAAGGTTGAAATAGAGGGTTAGAATCGAGATCGATTATACAATTTACCTAACTAGAAAAATAAACTAATACTGAATAATTACATCAATTGAAAACTCTTCAACACGAGCTTCTTCTCAACAAACTTCAAGGACTAATAAATGAATAAATATTTCCACTTTTTTTTTTTTTGAATAATAAGAAAGAATTTAACAACTGAAACAAAAGAACATAGTTAGGCAACTAACCAAATCAACTCTCGACAAAAAGAGAGTCAATAAAATAAGAATAACGAATCAAAAACAAGTTTTGGGTTAATATTAATGGGTGAGTCAAGAAACGATTTATTAGGCTCAAAGGGGTTCACTAGGGGTTAATTATGAAGGTAGGCTTTTAATGGAATAAGTGGGTTAAAACCTAGGTGCCTTTATCATCTCAGTATATTAAATCAAGGGTGTGGTCTCGACATGCATAATCAAAGCAAGTTCTAGAATAACAAATCAATATTGACACACTCATAACCAATAAAAAAGTGAGCAAGAAAAGTGTATCCTCTAAAAGGCTCAAAATCTCACAAAAATTATGGTTTTTGATGTCAATCTTGTAAATCTCAAACTTCAAGGTAATATTTAAATTTAGGTAAACAACCTAGCAATTTTAATTCTAAAAATAAACTTATCATGCTTGATTCTCTACTGTCTTAAAGTTTAAACAATCAATGCACAATTACCTATGACTTAATCCAAAACATATCAATAAAAATCACAAGTCAATAGAAATTTCATTCTAATAGAAATATGAGAAAATTACTGTAACATCCTGAATTTGGGCCTAGTAGGATTGGGCCCAATGGGCCTTGGGCATGGTAGCGTTTAAAGTTTTTGGGAATATGAGAACGGCTTTAATGCAAGTTGGATCTATTAGGTGAGTGATTTTGGAAGGTTAGAGGGCTTCTATGAAGTCCCGGGATCAAACTTGGGCTTAGGAAAATTTTGGTTTTAGGTGAATAAAACCCTGGAAGTTAGTAGGTAGGCTTTAAGAATAAAATGTGGGAAAAGATGACACAAAAGTGGTTGTGGTCTAGTGGCAAGTGATGCCACATAGGAGACAAGGAGGTGACGCCACAAGGAAGGAAGGGGGTCCAAGGTTCAAGTCTTGGTGCTTGCATTTTGATTTTCTTTTTAAATGGACTTTAGAATTTAGCCATAGGTTTATATTTAGTTGCGCATGGTTTTAGACACAAGAGGAGCTTGTGACTTAGTGGCTAGCGACGTGGATTATCTCACAAGTTGAGCACATGGTGGAGTGGTGTGGCGTCAAGTGGAGAGCATGCAGGGAAGGGGTTCGAATCCCACAGGTTATAATTATGGTATCAGAGCCCGGGTTGCAAAACTCGGCTTGTGGAATGGGTTTGAAAATGTTTTTCAAAATTCATTTGAAATTTGTTTAGGGAAAATATGTCTTTTTGGATGTATGGCACCTGAGTCTCTGGCACCGAATTCGTAAGCTTCTTTTTACACTATAATCTATTATATGCTGAAATGTCTGTATTGCTGGTATTTATTCTGTGTGTTTGGTTTGGATGTGATATTGAATATAGAAACTGTGTGCATATGTGGTAAGATCTGTTTGCTTCTGTGTTACATATTTAGTCGTGTAAAGTTGTTCCACGATTAAGATAGAAAGCGAATTTGTGTTATTAGAATTAGAGTGCGCAGCGTGAGCGTAGTGTGGTAGGTTAGGATGTGTGACTGTTCCTATAGTTAGAAATTTTGAGGACGAAATTTCTTTAAGGGGGTAGATTTGTAACATCCTGAATTTGGGCCTAGTAGGATTGGGCCCAATGGGCCTTGGGTGTGGTAGCGTTTAAAGTTTTTGGGAATATGAGAACGGCTTTAATGCAAGTTGGACCTATTAGGTGAGTGATTTTTGAAGGTTAAAGGGCTTCTATGAAGTCCCGGGATCAAACTTGGGCTTAGGAAAATTTTGGTTTTAGGTGAATAAAACCCTAGAAGTTAGTAGGTAGGCTTTAAGACTAAAATGTGGGAAAAGAGACACAAAAGTGGTTGTGGTCTAGTGGCAAGTGACGCCATATAGGAGACAAGGAGGTGACGCCACAAGGAAGGAAGGGGGTCCAAGGTTCAAGTCTTGGTGCTTGCATTTTGATTTTCTTTTTAAATGGACTTTAGAATTTAGCTATAGGTTTATATTTAGTTGCGCATGGTTTTAGACACAAGAGGAGCTTGTGACTTAGTGGCTAGCGGCGTGGATTATGTTACAAGGGAGCTTGAGTTTGAATCTCATGACAAGCAAGGGAATATTTATTTTGCTAAGTTGGGGCGGCAAGAGTTTGAGTTGGATTTAAACTCTGCTGATGGAAGGATCCCACATCGAAAAGATAGCAAGAGGGGAGGTGAGAAGCTGGCTATATATAAGAGCTATCTATGAGGAGAGGAAGGATACCTTGGTGGGCGTTTGGGCACAGGAGTGGTCGGAGCGCATATTAGCACCAGATTCCTATCAGGTGTGTATTTCTCTCTACTCTAGTTGTAGAGCGGCAAATGTCAAAGTGCCGGTTACACGGCAATGGTAGCCACACGAGCGTGCGAGCACACGTGTGGGGGCTTCGACGTGATAGTTGAGGCCATCAGTAGTGTTCTTGTGGTTTAGGCTGCTTGGGCCACAATGGGCCAAAGTGGGCCCAATGGGCCCGTGGGCCCATATGAATAAATTGTATGATTATATAGTAGTTATTGGACTGATCAAAGTGGAACTCATATTTGTGGCTAGATTTGGGCTGAATGGGCCACACGAGCGTGTGGGCCCATTTGGGCCGAAAATTGGGCTTTGGTCCAATTGCACTGTTTCGATCAAAAAGGTAACTTGTGTCACTCGAGACGACAGTGGGCCTCCGAAAAGGCCGTTAGATGACCGAAATTACCAAAATACCCCCGATTTACAAAATTTCCAAAATACCCCCAGTTTGTGAAATTACCAAAATACCCTCGATTTGCAAAATTTCCAAAATACCCCCGATTTGTGAAATTACCAAAATACCCCTGGTTTGTAAAATTACCAAAATACCCCTGGGTTGTGAAATTACCAAAATACCACTGGAGGGTAAATTACGAAAATACCCTCAGTGGGTAAAATTACTGTTATACCCTTAGGGGTTGATTAGCTTGATTATGTTGCCTTTTGTTTATCAGATTATGATGGTAATTCATTTCATACGTTATATTTGATATATGTTTTGCATACATGACATTCAGCATACACGAATTATTATGTCATGACATGTTGCATGGGATTGGAATATTGATGAAAGGGGCAGTGTATTTCAGTGACTCTGTCACATTATTTCGGTGGCTCTGCCACATATTTCGGTGATTCTATCACATTATTTCGGTGGCTCTGCCACAATTTTGGCGATGAGCAGCGTGGCTCGACATAATAATCGCATCGATGGTGTGTAGCGGATGAGGGTTGATTGTAGAAATCCCATTTGGTGTGTTTTGCATTTGGAATGGGTGGTGTGTAGCGGATGGATATTTAGGTTGGGTTGGGTTGCATTGCATTGCATTGCATTCATTATCTGCTATACCATGCTAATAGGGCCAAGGCCCAGTTCATTTCTGAATGGGCTTCGCCCAATGTGATTTTGTAAGGGCTAAGGCCCAGATGGTATTTGAATGGGCTCGGGCCCAGTTATGGTTCATGTGGGGAATTACACACTGAGTCTTCGTGACTCACCCCTCTGCTTAATTTTTGTAGGTAATTCCTAGTTCTGCGGATATGGGGCCGAGGTGGACTCTGTGGTGGCCATGCACTGCTTATTTAGTAAACTCTATTTTACTTTTCTTTAAAATTAGGATTCTGTTCTGTAATAAGGCCACTGATATTTTTAATTAGGTTTTATTTTTAACGCATTAATTATATTTTATGAATTAATCAATACGGGGCTTTTCCTAAAAACGTAAATAACTGCTTTCCAAAACGTAACGAACGATTTATAAATAATAATGGATAAAATTCTGGTTTCGCTTAAAACGACATCAAGTATTTTCAAAATATCACATACCCACAACAGATTAAATTCGATTTTCACAGTAAAGGAAATTTCCAAGTTAATTACAAGTTTTCAAAAAAATGAACACTAAGTTTTCAAACGACCAACCTAACTTGGAATTTTTAAGAGAGAGATTCAAACATTTTCAAACGATTGCGAAGTGGCATGAAAAACCTTTTATGTGACACACCAGATCCGGTTGTAATGTCTAGGCTGGGTTTGGGTGTTACAATTACTTAAGAACAAGACATAATTCAAGGATTTTCTAATAATGATATAATTAACCTCCCCACACTTAAGATGTACATTGTCCTCAATGTACCAAAATAAATAATAACAATATAATGAGAATATCATAAGAGAGGGAGAGAAGTGAAACTTCCTAGAATTTGGATGAAACCCATGGAATAATGAACGCAGAATTGTGTATATAGCAAATTGAAGTGCATGATTCTGAGCAACTATTAAGAAAAAAATGCAATTGTGGAAGAAGATTAAGGGATTACTCGATTAGGAAAAATCACAAAAACTAAAATATAGTTCAAAATATAAAAGATAAGCCTTTGAAAATATGATAAAAAAAAACATAAAGGAAAATAGACTAAAAAATAAAAATAAAAATAAAACTAAAAATAAAGATAAAGAAAAAAATAAAATAAATGGACTCAAAGGTCCTCATCGTCAGACGCGTCGCGAGGTGGTGGTGCCGAAGATAAAATATGGAGATGGTTGCAGATCTGCTGTAATGTGGCCTCGAGACTGTCGAACCGCTGAAAGCACTGCTGCTCGAAGCGTGTGAGACGCTCGGATATGTCTGTCAAAGTAGGAGCAGAAGAAGGAGGTCGGTGACTCAGAGATGGAGGGTGAGGGGGATCCTCGTGAGGGAGAGGAACATCCTCAGTGATGTCCTCGGGATCATCCTGATCATCAGAACGAGACAATCGGTACTGGGGAGGATCAAATCCATGACACCGCTCAATCATCCTCATGTGTAGCATGCTCGAGATGCCCTGAGGGGACATCTGGCCAACAAGCGTGAGTGTGGAGGACTGTTCCGGTGTGGCTAGGAGACTGAAGTGTCGAGCGAGGCGAGTCACGTAAGGGCCTAAGCAAATGGGGCCCTTCCTGTGGCGGTCAGTCTGATGGCGGAAGGATAAAGCAATGAAGTACGCCAAGTCAATAATATGGCTGTGAGCCATGCTCCATAAGTAGTAGGCATCGTGTGTGCTCCCGACTCCGGTTCTCTCTCTCCGTCCTGTCAAAGTGTGAGCTAAAAGGGCGTGAATATACCTTAGAGCTGGAGAGAGAGAAGTCGCCTTCGAGTGACTAGCGTCATAGGTCGTCAGGCCACCCGCGAGGTAATTCCAACAATGCGAGGGCGAGTAATGAATATGGCGATGTAGCTGAAGAAAGTCCTCGGCGCTCATGAAATCCTCTGTATAAAGTCCCAAAGCAGCACCAAATTCTGGGACGCTCATGTGGCGCACCAAACCGCCAAGGTGAAAGATGATGGTGTCGGGCTCGTCATGGACGAACATGACGCTCTGAAGATGAAACGTCGAGCAAAACTCCAAGGTAAGCTCCATATACATGGGTTCGACGATACTAAAGAAATGGTCCCATGGGGCTGTGAGGATGAAGGCGCGAACATCATCAGCGAGGTGGACTTGCTCCAACGCGGCCCAATCAATGTAGCAGCCCAAACCTAGGGGTCGTACTCGAAGGAGCTGAAATAGGTCCTCTGGTGGGTCCGTAGAAAATCTACGGTAGGGATGGCGAACTACAGCGGAGTCACTGGAGGAGGTCGCTCCAGGACCCTTTCGCTTTTTCGAAGCAGGGACGGCGACCTTAGTCTTACCTCGAGTATTTGTCATGGTGTACCTGAAAAAGTAAAACAATGTATCAATAAGATATCACCAAATAAAATCCAAGTAGTTCTAAGAAAGTTTACTCCTAAACTAGTGTAGTCGAATATCAAATTATCAAGAATCACAGTGGTGAAAACACTAGTAGAATAAAATCAAAGAATAAAGTCAGAACTAAAAGTTAGATTCTAAAAGTAAGAATAAAGAAATAAGTAATACTAGGACTAAATCAACAAATAAAACCAAGAGCAAAGTAGTCAATATAAGAACTAGTATCAAATTATCATAATATCAGTAAATAAATATGATTAACATAAAAGAATGGAACTAAGGACATAATATATAATAAACAAGAAATAAAGAAAATAAAAGAACTAATAATAATAATGAATAAATAAATAAATAAATAAATAAAGAAATAACTAAATAATAATAAAGAAAATAAGATAATGGGCAATAAGGGAAGAAGAAGGACCGACGGTGGCGAGGGTGGTGGCCGGAATGAGGCACGACTGGCGGTCGACAAGGCTGGGGACGGCGCAAGGGTGGGACAGACGGTGGTTTCGGAGGAGCTAGGGGGCGTGGAGTGGCTGCGAAAGAGAATAGAAGGAGGGAAAGGAGAAGAGGTGGGGGAATTTGGAGAGGGGAGAGGGACGGGGTGTGATGTGTGCGCAAGGGAGGGGGTGGCCGGATTTGGGTATTGGGGGTTTGGGGTGAAGGGAAAGAAAAGGAAAAGAGAGGGAGGGGATGGGTGGTCGGCCGACGGGTTTGTGGCAAGGGGTAAGGTTACGGCGGTGAGGGTTTAAAGAATGAGGGAAGAATGAGGGAAGAATGAGGGGAGGAGGACGGTGCCCGGAAATGAGGAGCGGCGGCTAGGGTTTGAGGGTAGTTTTGGAGGAGGAAAGAAAAAAAAAGAAAAAACAAAAATGGTGTTAAATAGGTGACACGGTCGTGTAACGGCTCGTGTTGGGCCACACGGCCGTGTCACACGCCCGTGTGGTATATCCCCAGCCCGTGTTCGTCGCGAAATTTAAAAACCCAGGCTCCACACGGCCAAGGACACGCCCGTGTGTCCAGGCCGTGTGGTCCACACGGCCGCGTCGCACGGTCGTGTGCGAAGTTCTTCGCTCCTCCCATGCCCGTGTGGAATATGACACGCCCGTGTGACCTAACACACGACCATGTGTATTGCCCGTGGAGCCCCCTGACCTGTTTTAAATTTTGAAATTTGAAAAATTAGGCTCTAGGTTTCACACGGCCTTGGACACGCCCGTGTGTCCAGGCCGTGTGGTCCACACAGCCGTGTCACACGCCCGTGTGGACTATATTTAGGCCGTGTCTCTATCGATTTTTAGGAATTTTAAGCTCCAGGATCAACACGGCCAAGGACACGCTCGTGTGTCCAGGCCGTGTGGGTTTTAAAACACCATTTTTTTATTTTATTTTAATTAATTTCGAAAATATCATAAAATATAATTAGTAAATTAGGCATGTTAATGCTCGGGTTACCTCCCGAGAAGCACTTGTTTAGAGTCTAAGCTCGACTTACTTTGATTTCGCTCGGTTACGGTGGTTCGCGGAGTTGAGACTCCTCTTTCTCGCTATCAGTTCTATTGTCAACATATGGTTTGAGTCGAGTAATATTTACCTTAAAAGTGCCAAAATTTGAATGAGTTACCTCGACTGTTCCGTACGGAAAGACATTGAGTACCGTAAAAGGAGTCGCTTTGTTTGTATTAAGCTCTGAAGTGGTTATTCGAGGGTCAGTTTCATCTAACAGTACCTGGTCCCCGACCTCAAAGTATTTCGTTCCACCTTTTAGCTCGTCATGAAGTTGCTTCGGTTTTGCTTCATGTATTCTCGATTTCTCCTTACCATGTGTCCTCCATTCATCTAGTTCATCGATCTAAAGTCTTCTCTCCTCATGAGTCGTTCTGTGTTTGTCACATAGGATAGAATGTGGCTCCTTCACTTTCTTTCTAGGGATTTCCTGCAAAGAAGTTTGAGCCACAACGTTACTCACATTAACAAAACTCGTAAAATCATCTCTATCACTAGATGTCCTAACAGAATCACGAGCTTGGAGTTTAATCGTGTCATCACCTACACGAAGTATCAATTCACCTGTGCCAACATCAATCATAGTCCTAGCAGTTGCTAAAAAGGGTCGTCCTAAGATTAAAGGTGTGTCACTGTCCTCATCCATGTCTAGAACAACAAAGTCGACTGAGAATACTAATTTATCGATTTTTACAAGCACATCCTCAACAATTCCCCTAGGAAATCTAATAGTTTTATCTGCTAGTTGAATGCTCATCCTAGTTTGTTTAGGTTTCCCAAGACCTAGTTGCTTAAACATTTTATTGGCATGACATTAATACATGCCCCTAAATCAGCCAAGGCGTTATTAACATCTAAACTACCAATTAAACAAGGAAGAGTAAAACTCCCTGGATCCTTTAATTTGTTGGGTAGTTTATTCTATAAAATGGCTGAGCAGACTGCATTTAGCTCCACGTGCGGCGCATCATCTAACTTCTGTTTGTTTGCTAGAAGGTCCTTTAAGAATTTAACTGAGTTGGGCATCTGCAAAAGAGCTTCAATAAACGGTAAGTTAATATGTAATTTTTTAAGAGTTTAAGAAATTTACCAATTTGCTCATTGGTATGGTCTTTCTTTGTCGCGTTAGATATGGCACACGAGGTATATGCTCTTTACTCATCGATTTTTGTGCACTGTGGCTTACCTCAACCTTACCTTCACTTACGACAAGTTCTTGCCTCGGTTCAGATTCAGATTCTACTAACCCTTTTTCATCGCGCACGGTAATGGCGTTGAGTTGCTCTCTTGGGTTAGGCTCGATGTTACTCAACAAGCTACCTTGTGGTCGTTCTGAGATCAGCTTAGCAAGCTGACCTATTTGGTTCTCGAGCCCTTAAATCAAAGCTTGCTGATTTTTTAGTGTTATTTTCGTGTTTTGAAAACGGGTTTCTGACACCAAGATGAATTTTGTTAGCATCTCCTCAAGGTTCGTCTTCTTCTCCAGTTGGTAGGGTTGTTGGAAACCTGAAGGAGGTTGTGGTCTTTGATTCCCTTGACCATCCGATGCAAAATTTGGGTGGTTCCTCCATCCTGGATTATATGTGCTACTGTAAGGATTATTTGGAGGTTTACAGTTATTACCCATATAATTCAGTTGCTCATTCTCCATTCTAGGATTATAGGGTAGATATTCTGAGTTATTCACCCCTCATCCATTTGCGTCACATTGCATCACCAGATGTACCTGCATAGAAACACATAAACCATCAATCTTTTTATTTAAGCGCTCTACCTGGTTTGATAACATGGTGACCGCGTTGAGGTTGAAGACACCAGTGGCTTTTATCAGCTTTGCTCTCATGACTTGCCACTGATACTTATTTAGTGACATCTCCTCTATAAACTCAAAAGCTGCTTCAGGCGTTTTATTATTCAGGGTACTGCCGGCGACTGCATCAATCAGTTGTCTAGTTGAGGGGTTCAAACCGTTGTAAAAAGTTTGAACCTGTAGCCATAAAGGTAACCCATGGTGAGGGTACCTTCTCAATAAGTCCTTATACCTCTCTCATGCATCGTAAAGAGTTTCTAAATCCATCTGCACAAAAGAAGAGATATCATTCCTCAACTCTGCCGTTTTAGCGGCGGAAAATATTTTAATAAAAATTTCTAGTGATAGAACCTCGTGGTAACGAGTTCAACCACTGTTTAGCTTTATTTCTTAAGGAAAAAGGAAACAACCGAAGGTGAATGGCATCATCAGAAATGCCATTAATCTTAAAAGTGTCACAAAACTCTAGAAAGTTGGCCAAATGAGTATTTGGGTCCTCATCCTGCAAACCGTCAAACTGAACAAACTGTTGAATCATCTGAATAGTGTTAGGTTTCAGTTCAAAATTATTTGCAGCAATAGCAGGTCTAACAATACTCGATTCAGCCCCAGTTAAATTGGGCTTACCATAATCGTACATAGTACGAGGAGCAGGATTTGCGGCAACCACTGGGGGTAGCAGATTGTTATCAGCCATCTCATCGGTAATATTGGTATCATCCTCTTGCTCTTCCTCTATATACTGTAAACTTTGCCTTATTTCTCTACGATTTCTGCAAGCTGTGCTTTCAATCTCACTGTCAAAAAGCAATGGTCTTGACGGGTTCCTTCTAGTCATAAACTAAAAATACCTGCCAGAAGCAATTAAAAGAAAAGTCAGTAAATTAAAATAAAAACAAAAATAAATTGCAATAGAAATAAAAATGGCTAAAGTAATAAAAATTAAGTGTTCCTAATATCTTAGTCCCCGGCAACGGCGCCAAAAACTTGATGGGCTCGAAACTAACTAATAATTTGACAAAGGCAAGCGCACCTATCGAACAGTAGTATAGCTATGGTGAGTCCGGAATATCGTAACCACAAGGACTAAAATTAATAGTAATAACTATCTTTCTATTATTTAGCCTCATAATTTAGGGGATTTATTTTAACCTAAATTTTAACTAACTAATTAACTATGAACGCGACAGAGAGTGAAGAAAGTAATCGGAATAAACCAATGAATAAAGACAATACCCAAGGAAGAATCCACCTAGACTTCACTTATTATTCTGACTCTAAATTAAACGATTTATTCACTTGGCTTGATCTGTAGAAATCCCTAAATTATGTTGATATCTCTTTCGAGACTAAGAACAACTGACTCTAGGTTGATTAATTGAAATCTCTTTCTAATTAAAACCCCTATCGTCGCATTAACTCAATTTATGGATTCCCTTATTAGATTTGACTCTAATCCGGCAGATTTATGTCATCCTATTTCTAGGGTTGCAATCAACTTCGCTTAATTATGTTAGATCTACTCTTAAACAGGGACTTTTGCTCCACTGAATAAGCACATCCAACTTGAATTAATATCCTGAAAATATTAAAGCAAGAATTAAGAACACATAATTAAGAACAAGAACAAGTATTTATCGTGTAATTCAGATAATTAAATAATAAGATTCATCATAGGTTTTATCCTCCCTAGGTATTTAGGGAGTTTAGTTCATAACGTAAAAGGAAAACATCTTAGAATCAAGAAAACAACAAGACATAAAGAACCCAAAAACTTCTAAAGAACTTGATGGAGATCTTCAATCTTGGAGTGGATCTGCTTCCGAGATGATTCTGACGGCTTCCTTCGAGTAATTTCTTCGTTCTACTCTGCGTGCTCTCTTTAGGTCTTCTTCTGGTGTGTATTTATAGACTTTAGAATGCTCAGAAACCCTAAAAATTGGCTTTTTTCGCGTGAAAACGAAGCAGGGTGAGGAGGCCCAGGCTGTGTGAAAATTTGCATGGCTCTCGATCAACACGGGCTGGCACACGAGCGTGTGTCTAGCCCGTGTGTTTCACATGGGCATGTGCTCAGCCTGTGTGGTGCGGGCTTGGCCGCGTGGATCCTTAAGATGGCCCGTTTTATCTGATTTTGGCTTGTTTTCTGTTCCTTTCGCTTCCCTATGCTCTTCTAAGTATAGAAACATGAATTTAAAGGATTAGGAGCATCGAATTCATAAAATTGTATAATAAAACATCCAAAAACACGCTAAGTGTGGGATTAAAATGTGTTACTTTTATGGTTTATCATCGAGTCAACATTAATCAAGTCTACAAGAAAAATTACACAATTCATGCAATATTAAAGCATTAAATACTTAAAAATGTAATGTTGCATTATTTACACACGAACTTACCTCGAATGTGACAACGGCGAAAAGGACCTATTTGTCCAATATTTGTTTTTCCCCTGGTCTAGGCTCGAACTTCATTTTTCTTGATCTATAATATCAAATTCAGCTCACTTATTAGTCACATTATTCAATTTGACCCAAAAATCACATTATGGCAAAATTATGTTTTTGCCCCTAAAGTTTGACATATTTACATTTTTGCCCCTAGGCTCGGAAAATGAATTTCATTCAATTTCTTTAACATACAATCCTCGCCGAATCATTTTCATAGCTATAGCAGCCCACAATTTCCATTAAAACACACTATTACTACATATTTTATAACTTTTACAAATTAATCCTTTGAGGCATTTTCACCGAAAATCACTTAGCAAAAGTAGTTTAACAAACAACTAACATGCATATTCTACCATTAAACATCCAAATACACACATATTCATCATGGGTCAAAACCCTATACTTTAACCATACTTCAAATTAATGGATACACACATATTCATCATGGGTCAAAACCCTATACTTTAACCATACTTCAAATTAATGGTAGAAATAGATAGATCTTGTTACGAGGATTTCAAAAACGTAAAAATCATTAAAAACAGGGATAGAATGGACTTACTATAGAGCTTGGAAGTTGGCCAAACCCTAGCCATGGCTTCCCCTTGCAAGTTTTGGTCAAGACATGAAGAAGATGAACAAATTTTTTGGCTAACTTGGCTTTTTAATTCTTTTAATCATTAAATGACCAAAATGCCCCTAACTTAAAAATATTCTATTTCACCTATTTCATGTCCATTTTTGTCCAAAAAATTATCCAATGGTCTATTTACCATTTAAGGACCTCCAATTTAAAAAATCATAACAATTGGACACTTCTAACTTCTAGAACTCAAGTTTAGCACTTTTTACAATTTAGTCCTTTTGACAAAATTGAGTGCCCAAACGTCAAAATTTTTGAACGGGATTGAAACACCCCAAACCCGGCCCACGAGCCCAGACCGGATCTGGTATGTTCCTCGAGTAAAACGTTTCAATTTCATGTTTATTACCTTGGAAAATTTGGGGTGGTTTTAGTAAAAATACCGAGTTGTTTTGGGGTTAATCTTTAATTCGAAAATCGTTTGTGTTTAGGTGTCTAAACATTTAAAATTTATTTTTAAGAAAAGTTTCTTAAACTTTAAATTGATAAAATTCGTATCATACTAAATAATTAAAATGCATGCATAAACAGTTTCATACTAGTGGCCTTATTACATCAAAGAAAACCCGAAATAAATCCAAAATACTTGAAAATAGAAAGTCCAAGATAAAATAAATTTTGAGCTGAGCATGGCCACCACTGAGCTCCTGCCAACCCGGTCCATCACTGAGTGTCACCTAAAAAGATATCCCACAACGGGGTGAGTCAAAGCAGACTCGGTGTGTGCGACCAACACTAAGTCCCAACGATTTAGGCATGTCAATTCATACATATACAAATAGCAATTAGGTATAATGATGCAATCCCAAACCCAAACCTAGATGCCATTTGCTACACATCACCCGTACCAACCATCACACCGTGGGGACTACTAAGTCGACCCTCCATCCGCTACACATCATTGAAGGCAGTCACTGCAGACGACGTGCTCATCGCCCTTATAAATTCGTGGCATGACCACCGGATCATATATTTTGTGACATAAGTCACCACATTCGATTATGTGGTGAAGTCACCACATTCAGATATTGTGGTATAAACCACCAGATCACTTCCCCTTTCCATATAACCCATATGCCCCATGTCATACAGATATGCATAAACCATGTCATATTCCTCATTCACATTCTTATAGTTTCACATATGTGCCATAACAGATCATATTATACTCATGGTAGGAGTGGGTAAACGTACCTGAGCACTTTGTACCATTGCATGGTACCTTAGCCATATCTTTCACATTCTTATTAACACATGCATTAAAACAATACCATAAATCTATTAAGAGATAGTGTGGGGTACACACCTGGTATACTTAGCGAGTTCACTGAAATCCCGAAGAATCCCGATCTAATGCTCTAGATCTTAGTTCCTACATTCAGCCAACACTTAATATTTTAGCAAAAGCCTATTCGGCTATATAGTCAATTCCCGAAGGATTATCGCAACCAAAATCTTACCTTGTTGCCGATTTGACTACTAATCAAATACCGAAATTCTGTGATATCCCTACCTTTCAATCGGCCAATGCTAAATCACTTAACTTGGTTAGTTCGGCTTTTAAACAAATAAGAAACATATCTAAATCACTATTTATGGCCTTGGCCGAATATCAGATTCACTTACCTTGTGGATCTAAAACCCGAAATTGATCATTGCTCTTGGTGATGTCGAGATTTCTATAGGCATATGTTAGATCTAATCTAACGTTTAAACACATTAAAATGGCCTTCGGCCTAAAACCATACTTGCTTACCAAATCCCGAATGATTTCCTCCTTGTAGTCGACAACTCCAAAAATCCCGATAGATCCTTCCAAGTTTCGGTAGACAAGAATATTAATGAAATTAATACCTTGATTTCGACGATTAGTGAAAGAAAGTGAATAGTGTTCGGAGACATAGAAGAGATTCCTTACCACTTAATCAATTGTCCTTCCCTGAAGCAGAGAGATTCGGCTCTTGCTTAAATGATCAAATCGACACCAAAAAGGGTAGAGGAGCATTCGGCTATGGCCACCAAATAAAGAATTCGATTGAGGCAATAGGTGGACAATCGGTTATGGCTAAGAACACTCACTTCCGGCTTTTGAGAAACTATGAGAAGAAGAGAAAGTTGATGATGGAGATTCGGCTAGAACACAGGTTATTTCGGCTTGGCAAAATAAAAGAGAAAAGAGAAGGTTTCCTAGAGAATTCGACAGAGACACAGAAGAAGAGAAAAGAATGAATAATGGCCTTGCTCTCCCTCCTTGGCCGAAAATACCACCATAAGAGCCCCACATTCGGCCACTACATCCTTCCCTATCAAATCCCTTATTCTTCTCTTTATCACCTTATTCAAATTAATAAAAATTAATCCAACATTTATCTCTTACCCCAGCCGAATTTTAAAAAGATAATCCCCTTCTAAAACAAGTCCCCATGCCGTCCACCTCTCTCCCTTTTTGCCGAAAATAAAAGCCCCCTTTTTGCTTCCCTTGTGATTCGAACCTAGGCCCTTTTAACTGCTTGTAGCGTCACTTATAGAGGCTTTAAGTGGCGCCTCCAAGCCACTTTACCAAGCCCATTTTTATGTCCAATTTCCCCTATAAGTTTTCTTAAGGCCTATCAAGTTAGCTCCACTTCAAGACTTAAAATCTGATAATTTCTAAGACATTCACCTACACTCTAAAGTTCACAAAATTCATAAAAACACATTCAAAACACTCATAGGCATACTAGCACATGCAAAAATGCACAAGCCCTAAATCCCGGATATTACAGTTCTACCCCCTTAAAAATAATTTCGACCTCGAAATTACCTGGCTAAAATAGGTGAGGGTATTACTATCGCATTGTTTCTTCTGGCTCCCACGAAGCTTCTTCCGATCCATGATTGCGCCATAACACTTTGACTAAAGGAACTGACTTCCTCCGTAACACTTTCACATCTCGTTCTAAGATCTGAATCGGCTCTTCCTCGTAGGACAGATCTGGCCTTAGTTGCACCTCTTCAACTGGCACTATATGAGATGGGTCTGATCGATAATGACGTAGCATGGAAACATGGAATACGTCATGCATCTGTTTCAACTCCGGTGGCAACTCTAACTGGTATGCCACTGGTCCAACTCGCTTCAATACCCGATAAGGTCCTACAAACCTGGGACTTAACTTCCCTTTGCGACCAAATCTCATCACCTTCTTCCAAAGCGAGACTTTAAGAAACAGTTGATCTCCCACATCAAATTCTATCTCCCTCCGTTTGAGATCTGCGTACGACTTCTGCCTGTCGGATGCCTCCTTTAACCGTGTCCGAATTACCTTGACTTTTTCCTCAGATTCTGCCACAATCTCTGGACCCAAAACTTAGCGTTCCCTAATTCCGTCCAACACGTAGGTGTGCGACACTTCCGATCCATACAACGCTTCATGCACGGTGCCATCCGAATACGGCTTGATAGTTTGTTGTTGTATGCAAATTCCGCTAACGGCAAAAATATTCTTCCCAACTTCCTCTCAAGTCTATCACACTGACCCCTTAACATATCCTCTAACACTTGGATCACTCGCCGGATCGCCATCCGATTGCGGATGAAATGCGTAGTGAAATCCAACTGGTGCCTAAAGCTTGATGTAGTGCTTTCCAAAACCGAGACGTAAACCTTGGATTCCTATCTGAAATAATTGACACCGGCACTCCATGCAACCTCACAATTTCTGCCACATACAACCTTGCTAACCTCTACAAAGAATAGTCAACCCGCACTGGAATGAAATGCACGGACTTTGTCAAACGATCCACTATCACCCATACCGAGTCCTTCTTAGTAGGCGTAAGGGGAAGCCCACTAACGAAGTCCATGGGGATTCTCTCCCACTTCCACTGCGGAATCTTTATCGGCTGAAGCAATCCTGACGGAACCTAGTGTTCAGCCTTAACTTGCTGACACATCAAGCACCTCCCTACAAATTTGGTAACTTCCCTTTTAAGACCAAGCCACCAAAACTGTTCTCTTAGATCCCTGTACAACTTGGTACCTCCAGGATGCATAGCATAGGGGCTACTATGCGATTCCCGAAGAATCCTCTGCCTTAACTCCTTGTTCTTCTGCATACAAACCTTACCCTTGAAACACAATACTCCATCGCTGTTAACACCATAATCCTCTAACTCCCCACTCTGCACTTGTCGCAACTTAGCACTTAGATCATCATCTGCCAACTGACTCTCTTTCACCTCATTCAACCATTACGACTTAACTTGCAATTCAGCCAGCAAACTTTCGTCGACATACAAGCTCAGATGTCCAAACATCGCCCTCAGATCTGACACTACTTTTCGACTTAGAGCATCTGCCACTACATTCGCCTTGCCCGAATGATACTCTATAGAGCAATCGTAGTCTTTCAATAATTGCACCCACCTTTGCTGTCTCAGATTCAACTCCTTCTGAGTCAACAGATACTTAAGGCTCTTGTGGTCTATGTAGATCACTGACTTTTCTCCATATAAATAATGCCTCCATACCTTAAGAGCAAAGACCACTGCCGCCAATTCCAAATCATGCGTCGGGTAGTTAACCTCATGTGGCCTTAATTGTCGAGACGCATAAGCGACTACCTTCCCGTCTTGCATCAGGACACATCCTAATCCTGTGTGAGAAGCATCACAGTACACCATAAAGTCCTTCCCTGCCTCAGGCTGAATTAAAACTGGAGCTTCAGTCAAAACCCTCTTAAGCTTCTCAAAACTCTTCTGTTGCCTATCTGTCCATACGAAGGGTACCTCCTTTCTCAACAATTTTGTCAAAGGTGCGGCTATTGATGAGAACCCTTCCACGAATCTTCTGTAGTAGCCTGCCAATCCCAAGAAACTACGTACCTCGGCCACAGACTTAGGTGGTTTCCAATCCAGCACTGCTTCGATCTTCCTAGGATCCACCCTTATTCCTTCTGCAGACACTACATGCCCTAAGAATGCAATCTCCTTAAGCCAAAACTCACACTTGCTGAATTTGGCGTAGAGCTTCTTTTCTCTTAACACTTACAACACTGTCCGGAGATGCTCGTCATGTTCTTCCTCCGACTTAGAATACACTAGGATGTCGTCTATGAACATAACGACGAATCGATCCAGGTAGGGTTGAAAAACCCGGTTCATCATATCCATGAACACGGCTGGGGCGTTCGTCAATCCGAACGGCATTACTACGAACTCATATTGCCCGTATCTTGTTCGGAAGGCTGTCTTATGGATATCTGCTTCCTTCACCTTAAGTTGATGATATCCAGACCTTAGATCTATCTTCGAGAATACTACTGCCCCCTTCAGTTGATCAAACAAGTCGTCTATCCTCGGCAAAAGGTACTTGTTCTTGATGGTTAGCTTATTCAACTGACGATAATCTATGCACATACGCATAGTTCCATCCTTCTTCTTCACAAACAAGATCGGTGCTCTCCATGGAGACACACTGGGTCGGATAAACCCACGATCAAGCAACTCTTGGATTTGAGCCTTGAGCTCAACCAATTCCTTTGGTGCCATTCATGACGGGCGATTGACACGGGAGCTGTTCCTGTAGCAAGTCAATTCCAAACTCCACCTCCCTATCCGGGGTATTCCAGGTAATTCCACCGGAAAGACATCCACAAATTCCCTTACCGTTCTAACCCCTTCCACACTTGTTTCCTTAGTGTCCAAGGCATTGACCCACATTAGAAAATCGGACATCCTTTCCTTACCATCTTCTCTGCCTTAAGGGCGGATACTACATTTGACAAATAGTTCCGTCTTTCGCCCATCACCATAACTTCCTTATCGTCGGGAGTTCTCAACGACATGCGTTTAGCGGCGCAATCCACATTCGCACGGTACTTCACTAACCAATCCATGCCTAAGATTAGATCAAATTCCCCGAATGGTAGTTCCACTAAGTTAGCTGGGAACTGCATCCCCTGAACTTCTAAAGGCACTTCCTTAAAGAGTTTATCTACTATCACAGTCTGCCCTAAAGGACTATGTACAGTCATCTTCCTAAGTACAGTCTCAAAGTTCACATGCAAAGTTTCAGATACTTCACTAGCAACATAGGAATGAGTTGACCCTATGTCTATCAAAGCAATAAAGGGTAACTCCGAAATAAGGAACATACCCGTTATAACCTCAGGTGCATCGCTGTCTTCCTCTCGACGACGAACAGTATATACCGATCTGGTTTGTCTAGCCTCAAAGATTACCAACACCTCGCTGGTGTTCCACGTCCTCTTCTCGCACCGTTTCCTCCGCCAATCGGACCATGACTGCTGCTGGGCTGCTTTGTCCCCCTCTTCCACTGATTAGAACCCCGACCTATTGGTCGACTCCCATCTATCTTAATAGGACAGTCCTTAATCATGTGTTCCTTAGACCCACACTTAAAGCATCCTCCCGTCTTCTTCCAACACTCTCCTAGGTGCCTCTTCCCACACTGATCACAAGTACGATACTGCCCTCCTGTCACAACTTGCTGACCTCGCGGCCCATCAACTCTAGGCCTCTTCTGCGCATTCCCAGATGACCCTGACGATCCAAACCCTCTCTTATGCCTGTTCCGATCTGTATTCTGCCTTACAGATTCTTTAACCCCTTCGGCTACCTTAGCCTTTTCCACCAACACTGTAAATTCCCGCTCCTGCTGCGGAGCTACCAACAACCTTAGATCATCCCTAAGTCCATCCTCAAACTAGACACATCGTTCATGCTCCATAGCCACGATACCTCAAGCATACCGGCTCAACCTTAAGAATTCAGCCTCGTACTCCGCTACGGACTTGTTCCCTTGAACCAGCCCCAGAAATGCCTTCCTCTGTGCATCAGTATAACTTGTTCCAACATACTTCTTCTGGTACGCCACCTTAACATACTCCCAAGTGAGAACCTCAGCTGTGGCACCATCCCGAACTGTGAGCCACCATTGATATGCCTCATCGTGAAGTAGCGACACCATTCCTTTCAGTTTCTCCTCAGCGGTCAGATCTAGCTCATCCATAATTCGTTCCGTCGCCTCCAGCCAATACTCAGCTGTGCTGGGTGCCACACCAAATACGCCATGAAATACTTCAGCTCCATTTGCTCGGAGTCGCTCGGGTACAGATTTTTGAGCTCCCCATCTCCACCGCTCCCACCCACCATCTCAAGAACCCGCAAAGATCGCTCGCGATTTACGCATCATCCCCGTCTAATCTTGCTCAACACCAACGGTGGTGGTGGTGGGGTGGTGGTACCTCATTTTCAGACCCTTGTCCAGACCTAACAGGTTCCGATACGGTCATTCTGCCTCTACCACATCCTCGCACATTACGACCGCGCCCCCTAGAACTCATTTCTACTATCGCGCTTTAATCTGTTTTAAGGAATTTTATGCATTAGTCTTTGTTCCAATGATTATCCATGAAGAAATTTTATGAAAAGAAGTTTAATAGTAGTTCTTTCGATCATTTCAAAGTTTTCGTTCCAAGTTTTCTATCCTAATTTAGAGAAACACAATCATTCAAGAGTACCATCGCACACATTCACTATTCAAACATTTTCGTATGTTCCTATCCGAGGGTATTTTCGTCATTTCTCCTCACTGAGGTATTTTGGTAATAAATCGGGGTCAATTTGAAAATTTTGTAAATCGGAGGTAATTTCGTAAATTTTCCAATTGAGGTATCTTAATGTTTTGCAAAATAGGGGTTTCGGTATTTTGGAAAAATATCTTAGTAAAAGTCAAAGGTAGTATGGTAGTTTAAAATTTTCAAACCAATGGCATTTTAGTAATTTTACAACCAGGGGTACTTAGGTAATTTTGTAAGTCAGAAATATTTTGGAGAATTTTTTTTTTCAAAATAGTTTTTCCACAATTCAAAGGGGTAATTTGGTGATTTTTAAAACTAGGGTTTTTATAAAAATACGGCTAGTCCCTTTCGGGTTTTATTTATTGAGTTTATCCCGTGAATAAGTCCTCTTGGTTAGGGTGAACCGTAGCTACGCACCAGGTAGGATTCGAGCGAAGAGGAGGTGAGTCACGAGGACTGCTTAAATACCAGGCTCTACCTGAATCCAATCCTAGACATGCGCACAATGGTTACCACACCCTAACTCGGCGACTTAGTCACAGGGTTGTTCAATTAGGCCTTAAAGTTTTATGTAATTGTTGGGGTATACTGGTCCTAGGGTTCAAGAACTTACAATATACTAGTCTCACGCTCCCGTTATACCCGCATATATATCATATAGTAAATCACACAATAGTTAGGTACTTACCGGTGGACTTTTGCCGGAGACTTAGGTGCCATGCCGTAAACCCCGCTCATTTCACAAAAACTTTTACAAAACTTATTTGGGCTTAATTTTGAAATCGTTATGGGCTTTAAACCCAAGGTAGAGAGTTTAAAACACAGCTCGATATTCAAACTGAAACACCCCAAACCCAGCCACGAGCCTGCACTAGGATCCGGTATGTTCCTCGAGTAAAACGTTTCAATTTCATGTTTATTACCTTGGAAAATTTGGGGTGGTTTTAGTAAAAATACCGAGTTGTTTTGGGGTTAATCTTTAATTCGAAAATCGTTTGTGTTTAGGTGTCTAAACATTTAAAATTTATTTTTAAGAAAAGTTGCTTAAACTTTAAATTGATAAAATTCGTATCATACTAAATAATTAAAATGCATGCATAAACAGTTTCATACTAGTGGCCTTATTACATCAAAGAAAACCCGAAATAAATCCAAAATACTTGAAAATAGAAAGTCCAAGAAAAAATAAATTTTGAGCTGAGCATGGCCACCACTGAGCTCCTGCCGACCCGGTCCATCACTGAGTGTCACCTGAAAAGATATCCCACAACGGGGTGAGTCAAACAGACTCAGTGTGTACAGCTAACACTAAGTCCCAACGATTTAGGCATGTCAATTCATACATATACAAATAGTAATTAGGTATAATGATGCAATCTCGAACCCAAACCTAGATGCCATCTGCTACACATCACCCGTACCAACCATCACACCGTGGGGACTACTAAGTCGACCCTCCATCCGCTACACATCATCAAAGGCAGTCACTGCAGACGACGTGCTCATCGCCCTTATAAATTCGTGGCACAGCCACCAGATCATATATTTTGTGACATAAGTCACCACATTCAGATTATGTGACCGAAGTCACCACATTCAGATATTGTGGTATAAACCACCAGATCACTTCCCCTTTCCATATAACCCATATGCCCCATGTCATACAGATATGCATAAACCATGTCATATTCCTCATTCACATTCTTATAGTTTCACATATGTGCCATAACAGATCATATTATACTCATGGTAGGAGTGGGTAAACGTACCTGAGCACTTTGTACCATTGCATGGTACCTTAGCCATATCTTTCACATTCTTATTAACACATGCATTAAAACAATACCATAAATCTATTAAGAGATAGTGTGGGGTACACCCTGGTATACTTAGCGAGTTCACTGAAATCCCGAAGAATCCTGATCTAATGCTCTAGATCTTAGTTCCTACATTCGGCCAACACTTAATATTTTAGCAAAAGCCTATTCAGCTATATAGTCAATTCTCGAAGGATTATCGCAACCAAAATCTTACCTTGTTGCCGATTTGATTACTAATCAAATCCCGAAATTCTGTGATATCCCTACCTTTCAATCGGCCAATGCTAAATCACTTAACTTGGTTAGTTCGGCTTTTAAACGAATAAGAAACATATCTAAATCACTATTTATAGCCTTGGCCGAATATCAGATTCACTTACCTTGTGGATCTAAAACTCGAAATTGATCCTTGCTCTTGGTGATGTCGAGATTCCTATAGGCATATGTTAGATCTAATCTAACGTTTAAACACAATAAAATGGCCTTCGGCCTAAAACCATACTTGCTTACCAAATCCCGAATGATTTCCTCCTTGTAGTCGACAACTCTAAAAATCCCGATAGATCCTTCCAAGTTTCGGCAGACAAGAATATTAATGAAATTAATACCTTGATTTCGACAGTTAGTGAAAGAAAGTGAATAGTGTTCCGACATAGAAGAGATTCCTTACCACTTAATCAATTGTCCTTCCCTGAAGTAGAGAGATTCGGCTCTTGCTTAAATGATCAAATCGACACCAAAAGGGTAGAGGAGCATTCGGCTATGGCCACCAAATAAAGAATTCGATTGAGGCAATAGGTGGACAATCGGTTATGGCTAAGAACACTCGCTTCTGGCTTTTGAGAAACTATGAGAAGAAGAGAAAGTTGATGATGGAGATTCGGCTAGAACACAGGTTATTTCGGCTTGGAAAAATAAAAGAGAAAAGAGAAGGTTTCCTAGAGAATTTAGTAGAGACACAGAAGAAGGGAAAAGAATGAATAATGGCCTTGCTCTCCCTCCTTGGCCGAAAATACCACCACAAGAGCCCCACATTCGGCCACTACATCCTTCCCTATCAAATCCCTTATTCTTCTCTTTATCACCTTATTCAAATTAATAAAAATTAATCCAACATTTATCTCTTACCCAAGTCGAATTTTAAAAAGATAATCCCCTTCTAAAAGAAGTCCCCATACCGTCCACCTCTCTCCCTTTTCGCCGAAAATAAAAGCCCCCTTTTTGCTTCCCTTGTGATTAGAACCTAGGCCCTTTTAACTGCTTGTGGCGTCACTTATAGAGGCTTTAAGTGGCGCCTCCAAGCCACTTTACCAAGCCCATTTTTATGTCCAATTTCCCCTATAAGTTTTCTTAAGGCCTATCAAGTTAGATCCACTTCAAGACTTAAAATCTGATAATTTCTAAGACATTCACCTACACTCTAAAGTTCCCAAAATTCATAAAAACACATTCAAAACACTCATAGGCATACTAGCACATGCAAAAATGCACAAGCCCTATATCCCAGATATTACAGGGATTTTCACTAAATCATTCTTTGAAATTATAGACCATAAAAATATAATAAAAACACATTTTTATATGTCAAATTTGTGGTCCCGAAACCACTGTTTTGACTAGACCCAAAATCGAGCTGTTATAGATTGAGTAGGCTAGTATGATATATTCATATGTGTTATGTTAAGTATATGTGATCAAATGATGTTAAAGCCTAATTTAATCCAAGGTAAGTTTATAAACACATATGCATCTAATGGTATGCCATGATGAATGATGGAATTTGCTTAAATTGAATGCTTGGAATGGTTGGATTGTACTTGGTAAGTTTTAATGTAGGTAAATGGTAAATTTGGGTGACAAATAAGGCAAGGAAATGGCTTTATTTTTCCACACGGGCGTGTGTCTAGGCCGTGTGTGAAACACGGCCTGGTACACGGGTGTGTGGTCAGGCCGTGTGCCCCCTGCACCTTAATTTCGAGAAATAGAATGCTCAGAATTAAGCACACGGGCAGAGACACGGGCTTGTGTCACTGCCGTGTGTGCCACACGACCTAGAACACGGGCGTGTGTCTTGGCCGTGTGAAACCTGCACCTAATTTCGAAATAAATTAATTAACCACACGGCCTAGCACACGAGTGTGTGGCATGGCCGTGTGCACAAGTCAGAGAGTTACACGGGGTCAAACACGGCCTATGGCACGGGCGTGTCCCAGGGTCACACGGGCGTGTCCCTTGGACCTTACGGGCGTGTGAGCCCTGCATCTTGGAAAATTTTTGAAATTTCACGAAAAATTCTTAGATTTTCCGATTAAGTCCTGACTCGATTCTAATGTTCGTATTGGGGCTCGAGGGTCCAATCAAGAGATGTTTTGAACAATCTTGGTGAATGAATAGTGATTAACATGAAATGTCTGTAAATGTTCTGAAAATTTTTAGTAACGCTCTATAACCCTATTTCGGCAACGAATATGGGTTAGGGGTGTTACATTTAGTGGTATCAGAGCTATGGTTTAGCCGATTCTCAGATTTAACGTAACAAACACGAGTTTAGCTATACATGCCATTATATAAATTGTGATAGTGTGATGCCTCCTGATCATTTTAAATATGTTTTTCATATAGTAATGTCATCCAACTGAGCTAAATCTAAATCCGAGGAAGCTGAGAGCAATGCTTCAACTTCAGTTCAAAGAGTTGTGTCTACATCTGGTAGTGAAAGACCCGTGTCTGAGGGCCGAGGTGAGGAGGCAAAATAAGCCTTCTTTCAATTAATGAATGAGTGGTTTACCGAGTACTTAAGAACAAGCCACGATGTACAATGACCTCCCCCACCTGCTCTTTAACCGGTTCCTAAGGTACCACAGGGTGCTAAACCCGCTAGAATTTGTAAGTCTTTGATAGATAAAATCCGCAAGCATGGGGCAGAAGAATTTAGAGCTACCGTAGATGATGATCCGGAAAGGGCTGAATTTTGGTTGGAAAATACCATCCAGGTTTTTGATGAATTATCTTGTACACCTGCCGAATGTCTGAAATGTGCAGTGTCTCTACTAAAAGATACAGCTTACCATTGGTGGAATACCTTAACTTCAGTCGTACCGAGAGAGAATGTTACATGTGAATTCTTTCAAGCTGAATTTAGGAAGAAATATGTTAGTCAGAGATTCATTGATCAGAAGAAGAAAGAAATTTTAGAACTCAAGTAGGGAAACATTACTGTATCTGAATATGAACGGGAATTTGTTCGGTTGAGCAAATATGCCAATGAATGGGTTCTAATCGAGGCTGAGATGTGTAAATGCTTTGAAGAGGGTTTAAATGAAGATATCAAGTTATTGATTGGAATTCTCAAAATAAGGGAATTTGCGGTGTTAGCCGATCGAGCACACAAAGCTGAGGAATTGAGTAAAGAAAAGAAACAAGTTGAAAGAGAGGCTCGTGTTTCTAGAAAATGAACTATGAGTAAGTCACAATCATTTGCTTCTAAGAAATGAAGTATTATGATCGTGTGATCACCTCTACGGGATATTCTGGAAGAGAGCGGGACTCTCAACGTTCTAACCCGAAGTCTTCATCTCCATCTATGACCAGTGTGGGTAGTGTTGGTAATCCCAAACCGAAATGTAAACATTGTAACAAATTTCATCATGGGGAATGTCGGTCTAGAAGTGGAGCTTGTTTTAGATGTGGTTCACTAGACCATTTTCTCAGGGATTGTCCCGAAATAGTTGAAAAAGAGATAGAACCAGCTCCAAAGCCTAGTAATCCTACCTCAAGAGGTGGACCACCCCGTCATCCCGAAAATGTTGGTGGTAGTCGAGGTACTACCAATGATACAACAGTTAGATCTGAGGCACGAGCACCTACAAGGACATATGCTATTCGTGCTAGAGAAGATGCCTCTGCACCAGACGTCATTACTAGTACATTTTCTCTACTTGATACTGATATTACTGTTTTGATTGATCCTGGTTCCACACATTCATACATATGCACAAACTTAGTGACTGTTAAAAATTTACCTGTTGAATTCACTGAAATTGTGGTTAAAGTTTCAAACCCCTAGGGCCAGTGTGTTATGGTGGATAAAGTTTGTAAGAACTAACATTGATGGTAAAATGTTATTACTTTCTGGATGATTTGATGTTATTGCCATTTGATGAATTTGATGAGATCTTGGGAATGGATTGGTTAACCCAATATGATGCAGTGGTAAATTGTAAACAAAAATATATTGTATTGAAATGTCAGAGTGGTGAATTACTTCATGTTGAATCTGATAAACTAGATGTATTACCTAATGTGATTTCAGCAATATAAACACAGAAATATGTTCAGAAGGGTTATGATGCTTACCTTGCATATGTGCTGGATACTAAAGTATCTGAGTCAAAGATTCAATCAGTGCCGGTTGTATGTGAATTCCCTGATATATTCCCAGAAGAATTACCTGATTTATCGCCAGAAAGAGAAGTAGAATTCTCTATAGATCTTGTTCCGGAAACAACACCTATATCCATAGCACCTTATAGAATGGCTCCTACTGAATTGAAGGAGCTGAAAGTACAGTTGCAATAGTTGATTGATAGAGGTTTTGGTCGACCTAGTTTCTCACCTTGGGGTGCGCCGGTTCTGTTTGTAAAGAAGAAAGATGGATCATTGAGGGTGTGTCTTGATTACAAATAGCTAAACAAGGTTACAATAAAGAACAAGTATCATTTGCCTCGTATTGATGACTTGTTTGACCAGTTAAAATGTGCCACTACATTTTCAAAGATTGATCTCCGTTCTGGTTACTATCAACTACGGGTAAAAGATTTAGATGTACCAAAGACAGCTTTTAAAACTAGGTATGGACACTATGAGTTTCTTGTGATGCCATTCGATTTGAAAAATGCGCCAGCAGTGTTTATGGATATGATGAACTGAATTTTTAGCCTATATTTGGACAGGTTTGTAGTGGTATTTATAGATGATATTATGGTTTACTCCCGAGATGAAAATGAACATGCTGAGCATTTGAGAATAGTGTTGCAAACTTTGCGAGAGAAACAATTGTATGCCAAATTTAGTAAATGTGAATTTTGGCTACGGGAAGTTAGTTTTCTTGGGCATATAGTATCTGCTGAAGGTGTCAGGGTGGACCCGAATAAAATCTCGACCATTGTAAATTGGAGGCCACCGAAGAATGTGTCTGAAGTCCAAAGTTTCCTAGGACTAGCTGGTTATTATCGGAGGTTTGTAAAAGGTTTTCCAATGATAGCTTCTCCGATGACTCGTTTGCTACAAAAAGATGTGAAATTTGAGTGGACTGAGAAATGCCAGCAGAGTTTTGACAGATTAAAAGCTTTATTGCAGAAGCTCCTGTGTTAGTTCAGCCAAAATCGGGTAAGAAATTTATAGTTTATAGTGATGCATCATTGAATGGTTTAGGCTGTATTTTGATGCAAGAAGGTAAAGTAGTAGCCTATGCTTCAAGACAACTAAAGCCACATGAAAGGAACTACCCGACACATGACCTTGAATTGGCAGCCATAGTGTTTGCATTGAAAATCTGGCGGCATTTTTTATTTGGTGAAAAATGTCACATATTTACTTATCATAAAAGTCTGAAATATTTGATGTCACAGAAAGATTTTAATTTGAGACAGCGCAGATGGCTTGAGTTATTGAAAGATTATGACCTTGTTATTGACTATCATCCGGGAAAAGCCAATGTGGTTGTTGATAGTCTGAACAGAAAATCCTTGTTTTCCTTACGAGCTATGAATACTCGGCTGTCATTATCTGATGATGGTTAAATTATAGCTGAGTTAAAAGCTAGACCAACGTTTTTGCAGCAAATCTTTGAAGCTCAGAAAAATGATAGTACGATGCAAGCAAAACAGATACAGAGTGAATCGACACCTGACTCAAAATTTCAGATCGGGCCTGATGATTGTTTGTTATTTAGAGGCAGAGTATGTGTACCGAAAGGTTCTGAACTCATATAGAAGATTTTGAAGGAAGCTCATAATGGTAACATGTCTATTCATCCTGGTAGCAATAAAATGTATAATGATTTGAAAAAGATGTACTGGTGGTCAGGAATGAAACGGGATATTTCTGAGTTTGTATATAAATGTTTGATATGTCAGCAAGTAAAAGCTGAACATCAATTGCCTTCTGGACTATTACAGCCGGTTACGATACCGGAATGGAAATGGGAAAGAATTACTATGGACTTTGTATCGGGGTTACCCTTGTCTCCAAGGAAGAAAGATGCCATTTGGGTGATTATTGATAGATTAACAAAGTCTGCACACTTTATTCCGATACGTATGGATTATTCCTTGGATAGATTGGCTGAATTATATGTTTATGAGATTGTCAGACTGCATGGAGTGCCTGTCTCCATTATTCCAGATAGAGACCCTCGGTTTACATCTCAATTTTGGAGCAAATTGCAAGAAGCTCTGGGTACTTAGTTGCACTTTAGTACTGCATTTCATCCCCAGAAAGATGGTCAATTTGAACGGGTAATACAAATCTTGGAAGATATGCTTCGATGCTGCATACTTGAGTTTGAAGGTAACTGGTAAAACTATTTGCCTTTAGTTGAATTTGCTTATAATAATAGTTATCAGTCTAGTATTAAAATGGCACCGCATGAAGCCTTGTATGGTCGCAAATGTAAAACTCCCTTGTATTGGACAGAACTCAGTGAGAAAAAGTTACACGGAGTCGACTTAGTCCGTGAAACCGAGGAGAAAGTGAAAGTAATTCGGGACAGTTTGAAGGTAGCCTCTGATCGTCAAAAGTCCTATGCTGATCTTAAACGAAAAGAAATAGAATTTCAAGTCGGCAACAAGGTATTCTTGGAAGTATCGCCTTTGAAGAAAGTTCTCCAGTTTGGTCGCAAAGGAAAATTTAGTCCACTGTTCATTAGACCATATGAGATTACAAAAAGAATTGGACCGGTTGCATATCGGTTAGCTTTACCACCAGAAATTGATCGGATTCATAATGTTTTTCATGTATCTATGCCACGGTGGTATCGATCCAATCCTTCGCATGTTATTTCTCTGACAGAGGTAGAGATTCAGCATGATATAACATATAGTGAAAAACCGATCAAAATCTTAGCTCGGGAAACAAAAGAGTTAAGAAATAAGAAGGTAGCGTTAGTAAAAGTTCTTTGGCAACGACATGGTATAGAGGAGGCTACCTGGGAACCGGAGGATACTATGAGGATGCAATATCTGAATCTCTTTACTGGTAAGATTTTTGAGGACAAAAATCCTTAAGGGGGAGAGTTGTAACAACCCATTTTTTAGTGAAATCGGAACAGTGGTTTCGGGACCACAAATTCGATCCGAAAATAAAGTTTATATTTATTTTATTATATGATCCATATTATGATAGACGTGTCGTGTGAAAATTTTGATACGAAAATTTTATCGATTAAGTGTTTAATTACGAGAAGGACTAAATCGCATAAAATGTGAAAGTTGAATTCTAGTAGCTATAAGGATTAAATAGCTATGGAATTCAAAACTAGAGGTCTTTATATGGTAATTAGACCATTAAAGAAAAGTATGTAGATTTTTGGTGACTCATCCATGGAAAAATTAGAAAAGGGCAAGGGCTAAATTGGAAATGGAAATAATTAATTAATTAAAAAGATGATAAAAGATATCATCTTATTATTTTCTCATCTTCAACCCCAAAATTATATGAAAACCCTAGGAGAGAGAGAAGAAACTTTCAAGGCTTAATTGGGTAAGTTTCCTTGTCCTATTTTTAGTAATTTTGATATTTTTGAAGCCGAGATAGTCTAATCTATCTATTTGGGGGATTAATTTGAAAAGTTATCAAGGTATGAAATTTGGGTCATGGATGAATATGCTGAAAATTAGAAATTTATGGTAGAAAATGAAAGGTTGTAGATAGATAAACAACTTTTACAAAGTGATTTTTGATGAAAACATGATTTAGGGACTAAAATGTAAAGTTGTGAAATTTGATGAAAAATTCTCTATTTTTATGAATGCATGTGCTGTAAATTTTGTAATGGGATTTTGGTTAGGCTTGCAATAGGGAGTAAATTGCACAAGTTTCAGTTTCCGAGCCTAGGGACGAAATTGGAATTTATGGAAAAGTTAGGGGCAAAATGGTAATTTTGCCTAGAACGTAAATTAAGTCTGAATGAATATGAGATATGAGAAATTGATGATTTAAGCTATTTATATAGATCTGGACAACACAAATTCGAGGTTAGACCTAGGAAAAGAAAAGGTTTCGGATTAGTAGATTATATACGCGAACAAGTGTCGAGGTAAGTTCGTGTAACTTAATCGAGCATGTAATTATGTTAATTGAATGTTGTGTTTGTATGTAATGTGACTTATATTGATATGCATTGCTTAAATGCTATAATGGAAAATTTAATATAAGCTTGATATGATGAAAAATGGGTTAAGTCCCAATTGAATATTGAATTCCGATGAATATATGTGCTTTCCCGAAATGGATGAGGTCCTGCATTTCTTGCGGACGGGATTTAGCTCGGACGAGAAATCCTATCGACCTCATTATAGAAAGGATTTAGCCCGGACAGGTAATCCTGATATAATACCTCTTGAGTATACGTTATAATTAGGGTTTAGCCTAGACTGGTAATCCTAATCGAGCTCCTCTGAGCATATGTTATTTAAAGGATTTAGCCTGGACTAGTAATCCTGTTAACGATATGTGGCTCGAGAGTGTGTTCCTTGGTTATGTGGCCTAATGGGTACCCTTGAATAAGAATTGACGGATTATTGAATCGTACACTTTGAGTGTACTACTTGAGCATCCATCGGAATTTCAATGATTCAACGGACACAACTCTTGACCTGGTATGAGAATTTTGAGATGAAATTGATAATGACTTGAAAGAATATTGCTTGATGAGCTCATCCATGTTTACTTGATTGATATGAAGATTTTGGTGACTAACATGTTTGATTGAATACATGTGTTTAGGCAATTTTGCTAATGGATGGAAGACATGATATTGTATACTTAGATTTAATAAACGGTATTGGTAAGTTTAGTTTCCGTTATACGAACTTACTAAGCATGTAATGCTTACTCCGTTTTACTTTCCCCCGTTTTATAGTGCTCAGAAGCTCGTGAAGGTTGAAGATCATTGGAGCATCGTTACACTATCAACTCGTTATTTTGGGTATACTTAGTAAAATCATTTTGGTATAATGGCATGTATAGGACAACTTGGCCAATAGTGGCTTGAAAATGATGTTTTGTAACCTAGTCATTGGAATGGCTAGTAATGGCCTATTTTGGCATGATTAACTAGGCTATTATGATATATTCATATGTGTTATGTTAATTAAATGTGATCAAATGATGTTAAAGCCTAAGTTAATCCAAGGTAAGTTTATAAACACATATTGTAACACCCCAAACCCGGCCCATGCGTTATGACCAGATCTGACATGTCACATGAGAAAAACGTGTAAAATCCTTTTGATTCGTACTAAAATAGGTATTATTTTGTTATAATCAAGAAAAGAAAGTTTGATTTGAAATATTTGATAAAATACAACTAATCTCGAAGGTTGATTGATAAATCGATAATTTGAACTAGTAATCTTATAAAATCGTGACTTTTGAAAATATCGTTGATAATTCGAAAGAAAATTTCCGAGTTAAAATATTTGTAAAAGTTTGTTATGAAATCCATTTGTTAATCTATTTTGGAAAACCTTTACTTAAATTTTTAGAAAAATCCCCATTTAAAACAATTCAAGCAATATAATAAGTACGTCAAAACATAAAGCAATAATAAAAATATTCCAGAGGCCTTATTACAACATAAAAACCCAAAAATAGTAAAAGTAATAAAATAAACAGAAATAGAAATCTAAAGTTTAAAAACACCGTTTCTGAAGTATGGCCTCCACCGAGTTATCCATGGCCCAAGTCCACCTCACTGAGCATTACCTGCAAGGGTTAAGGAAAAAGGGGTGAGTTACTAGAACTCAGTGTATAATCCCCTTACCGTTGTCCACTGGGCCTGAACCCGTTTAGCATCATCTTGGGCCTAAGCCCATTTATATAACAGAATATATATATGCAATGTATGCAACCCAACCCATCCATCCATCACACCCCCGACCAGCCAATGACACCTGTGGGAATCAAGTCAACCCACCCTGCCGTTCACACCAATTCGCAGGCAAGTTGCCATTTATAATATTTTATTTGTGGCCAAGCCATCGAAATCATAATGAAACATAATAATAAACATTTTTGTGGCAATGCCACCAGGCTACACTTCTCTTCATCATTTTTCCCAACCCATGCAATATGTAACATGCATCACACATAATTAAACATAATATCCACATATATGTACAACAATCATTAATCCAACAATTTATTACGGTAAATCGGCCAACTATAGTTCTTTGTAATTCAATCCACTAAAGCATTCTAGCAATTCGGCTGATAGGGGCATTTTCTTAATTCGGCCCATAGGGGCATTTTCGTAATTCTACAATTTAACTCCGCTTTTGTCAAATCTTAGTATTAACGATGTTTAAGCAAATCACTCGATTTATACCATAATACCGTTATTAAGTTCTTAAGCAACATCGATTGATTTTCTAACATGATGATAAATCACAGATTTACAGGATTTCGATGTGAGATTACACACCTGGTCACGGTAAGGATTAATCCTTCTTGATCGTCGGCACCTAAATCACCATTACACTCGATTAATCCAACAAACGAGATTTATTAATCTAAATCTAAATCAAATGATCTATTGAATCGCTTACCCTTAGTATCGTCAACGACCACGATTTGTCTATTTTCACCGGATGATGGTCCACAACCCGGTGGGAAATCTCGAACCGCCGAAACCGCTCTACGCTTGAACTTAGGAGTAGGAATAGCAAATCCACTCCTTTTGTCTCCTACTAACGCCTTTCCTTTCAAATCGATTCCACTTGCCTCCATAGGAAAAATCTCGATTAGAAAACTACTATGAGAAAAAGTAGTTGTTTTAGTGATAGGAGTAGGCTTACCACTATTTTCGAAGGATCCACGAGTGAATAAGAACGAACGATTTAGACCCTATAATAACCGTTTAGTCCAAACTATTATTCCGTTTAGCAACTAATCGAATAATGAGTGATATCAAATAATCCATAAAGAAACTCCTTACCTTAACGATATTGAATCCGATTTCCTCCGATTGACTTAAGGCTAGAATTGAATCAGCTAGGATGATATTCGGCCACCCACTTAGCACACTATGAAAAAGAGGATGATTAAGATGTGAAGGAGTAGGAGGAAACACCATTTCGGTTTAGAAACAAGATACACAACCGAATAGTGATAGACACTTATTCGGCTAGAAAGAAAAGAAAATGAAAGTGAAAAGAGGAGAATAAGGTCACTTACCGATTCGGTCAAGAAGAGAGTGCCCAAAATGAAAGAAAAGAAAGAAAAGAAATAGTGAAATGGTTGAAGAAGTGTCAAAAAGAAAAGAAAGGATGGAGAGAAAAGAATGCTAAAAAGTTTCGGTTAACAATCAAAAGAAGATGAACCAAATGAATCGAGGGTTACGGCAAAACAAGGGAGAATGATGAACAAATGGACTAGGAGGTTTCGGCCAAAACAAGGGGAAAAGAAATTGGAAAAGAAATTACCAAAATGACTTTAGTGTTTCGACAAGACAAAAGAAAAAGATTAGAAAAGAAACACAAAATGTTCAAACCAAAGAAAATGCCTCTCATGCACCAAACTTCTAAAATGACTTTAAGAAAATTTGGCTCTCCCAATCCCCCTCTCCAAAACCGTGTATCATCTTTACCAAAAGATGAATGTTGACCAAAAATTCCTCCCCAAGGCAACTCCTAACATTCGGCCAACATGTTCCCTTCCTTATCCCTTTTCTTTGATTTCTTTCCTTCATTTTCCCTTGTTTTCCTCCTTACCATAATCCTTAGTCATCTTTCCATAAATAAAAAGTCTTCCTTACCTTATTTAAGACCATGGTCGACACTTGGGATAGGAGTACAAAAATAAATCCAAAATTTGCAAAAGATGGGATTTGAACCCCTTCCCTCCAAGCTCTCCACTTGACGCCATAACCTCCTTGCCATATGCTCACTTATGCTAGCAAAATATACACTTATTTCCTTAAGCCTTGATGCCACTTACCTTCTCTCCTTAAAGTACTTAAACACAAAAATTTAGCTAAGGCCCAACTCAACCCCGAGCCTTCTTAGGACCCTTAAACAAACACAATTAATATTTTTAACTAGCCTAAAGCATGATATACTTCAAAACGTAAAATTCCGAATTTTAGGATGTTACACCATAAACTTCCAAATTGACTTTCCCACTAAGTCCAACTCGCAATTATGCTATTCCTTATTCTCAAAAATTAGAAAAGGCTTCTACGCTCGGGCCCAATAGGCCAAATTCTACTAGGCCCAATTTCGGGATGTTACACATATGCATGTAATGGTATGCTATGATGAATGATGGAATTTGCTTAAATTGAATTCTTGTAATGGTTGGATTGTACTTGGTATGTTTTAGTGCAGGTAAATGGTAAATTTGGGTGACAAATGAGGCTAGGAAATGACTTTATTTTGTCCACACGGGCAAACACACGGCCGTGTGTCTAGACCGTGTGTGACACACGGCCTGATACACTGGCGTGTGGTTAGGCCATGTGTCCCCTGCACCTTAATTTTGAGAAACAGAATGCTCAAAATTGAGCACACGGGCAGAGACACGGGCGTGTGTCACAGCCATGTGTGCCACACGGCCTAGAACACGGGCGTGTGTCTTGGCCGTGTGAAACCTGCACCTAATTTCAAAATAAATTAATTAATCACAGGGCCTAGCACAAGGGTGTGTGGCATGGCTGTGTGCACAAGTCAGAGAGTTACACGGGGTCGAACACGGCCTATAGCACGGGCGTGTCCCAGGGTCACACGGGCGTGTGACCCCTACACCTTGGAAAATTTTTGACATTTCGCGAAAAATTCTTAGAGTTCCCGATTAAGTCCCGACTCGATTATAAAGCTCGTATTGGGCCACGAGGGTCCAATCAAGGGAAGTTTTGAACAATCTCGGTGAATGAATAATGATTAACATGAAATGTCTGTAAATGTTCTAAAAATTTCTGGTAACGCTCCGTAACCCTATTCCGGCGACGGATACGGGTTAAGGGTGTTACAAATAAAGATATTTTTATAGAGACATGAAGAACTTTCTTCATCCTAATGCCACAACCATTATAAATAGAAAGGAAACTTTACCTTTCTTACAATTTAGTCCATTGTTTTGTAAGTCATTATTTCTCCCAAATTTCTTAGAAATTTTCTTAGGCACCAAAGAGGAAAAATGAAGTAGAGACTCTAGAGAGTATCTTCATCAATTTAAAAATAAGAAATTGGTAGATGGAAGTAAAGAATATTAGAAGAGAAGAGAAGAATAGTGATGAAGTTGATGAAGAAAAAGGAATAGAAGGAAAGGGGAGGAAATTAGTAATAAAAGAGGTAAGTTTTCATATTAACTTTATTTGTATTTCAAAGAATTAAGTTAGATATGTTGTGATTGGAATGAATGATATATGAATTTAATCAAAATAGTAGAGATAGAAAGTTGATAAAAAATAGTGGGATCGTATTCAAGTTGTTCGACTCGAGAAAGAAAGATTCAAATATGACTTGTATAAAAGAAATAAACAAAATTAGAAATAAAGAAAATGAAAACACTAAAATAAGAAATTTGAGAACAAAGAATAAATAAAAATAATAAATAACTAAAGAAATGAAATTTAAAAAAACAAAGTAGAAGACAAAACGAGTAAACCTTTATGTAGGCTATCTACGTACATTCAAATAAAGATCTCAACTATATTGAAATTGTAATTAATCTAAACAAGAAATAGTTTTAAACTATACTTTCTTATTTGACTAAGAAATATAAAACTTCTAAATAACATAAAATACTTAAAAAATATTCAAAAATCAAAAGAAATAAATAATAAAATAATAATTCCTAATAAATACAATTTTGAGCTTATATGTAATACAAATTAAGCCTAAAAATAGAACCAATATGATTAAACTCGAATTAAAAGCTCGAAACTAGTAATTTTTGTAATAATCTCATCCAGAAAATTTTGCTCGCGTACTCTTCAGTAAAACGATCATAACTTGAGTTCTTGAACTCAAAATTGAGTTATTCAAAGAGGGTTTCGAAGTTAAAAGACAGATTTTTGAATGCAGTGAAAACATCTCAACCTATTAATGCCTGGATCCTATTCAAAATGTCATCACAAGTCGGTTGATTTTCTGAAATTGGAAATTGGTAGCTTAAGTGAATGAAATTTAATAAATTTCTCCCCATCCATGCATGTACATTCCCCCTTTCGTCGAAAAGATTCGTCCTCAATTCTTGTCTTTGGTTGAATAAGAAAGAATCTTTATCATAGGTGAAATGGGTTAATTAACCTCCTCTTAAAGGATCAACAAATTCCTAAAATAATGAAACAAGTCCACTAGTCAGATTCAAGTTAATGTTAGTGAAAACATAATAATTCCTCTCTTTTAGATATGTTCTCTCTTTCTTTGCATTCTTTTTTTCATTGCAAATTGAACTCTACAATTTTAGCTAGTTGGAATTTTCACACACTAAAGTTGGACCATCAAATCGACTTTTACCGCTCAAGGTCTCATGTCCCTAAGTCATTTTACATGAATCATCCTCACTTCCCTTCGACCCCTTACAAAAATTTTGAACATTGAATTCATAAGAATACAATTCTTTAGGAGGACAACAAAGGTCTAACTCGCCCAAATTCATAGACTCTAAGAAACAATTCTTACTATCAACTTTTTCTTGTTCACAAAGTTCACTATCACTATAATCATAGTTCGTACTATTACTATCAAATTCTTTGACATCAACTTTGGAACAAGGTGCAATGCTAGATCTAGACTCACTAATAGACACAAAATCACACTTATTGTCTTCACAAATGGTGTCACTCAAAGTTTCTTGCTCATTCATATCATCATTGTCAATGATAACAATATAGAAAGACTCCTTAATAGGCTTTGTGTCATACATATATATTCTTTTTCGCAACTTTCATCATCGGGTGGATAGTGAATCGAACATTGGGAACTATAATGATCTTTTGAACCACACCAATGACATTTCACAATAGGCGAGAGATAAATCATACTTTCAATTTCTTGTTGGCATTTAGTGTAACACCTCGTACCCAACCTGATCGTTGAACTGGTACTCCATAACTGAATTTAACAAACATATTAATTAATACATTCCAAAAACATATTCAAGTAATAAAAAAATTATTTAACACATTTAACTAATTGACTTCGCCATAAACATGAATTTATTACAATTATATACCTTTAATTTGAGATACAAAAATTTAACCAAAGTAACTTTACTATATTGTCACACTTATTCTTGGAAAAATAATATAATATAATTATACTAATTACAGATTTTACTCTAACCTGGACCTTAACCTATGGATCCCTACTATTCGATTCTGCTTGATCACTCATTACTACCTCAAATTCCCATATTTCTGATGACAAACTATTCTGAACAACCAACCTTTTCTATCTCTTCTTCGTACAAATTTTTAGCGTACCTTCCATCATCCTAAGACTCAAGACGTTAGGATAATAGAGTTTGTCCCGTGTCTGCTTAACCTCATAAGATTCATCATTTTTTTGGTGGACTCAATTAACATGCTGTTGGTCCATTTTGTAACATTCTTAGCTAACATTTTCGCATTTACCGTCCTGACGGGCTGTCCATAATATCGTAATGCCATGCCACCATGGTCTAACTCAGCATAATCCCCATGTTTAACATCCTAACAGACTATCAGCGCTCGTTTACCGTTGGAATCCTTTGGTTGCCTTAGCCAAGCTAAGGTATTACACCCTTCTCACCATGTATTTTCTTAGTCTTAAAGGACCACCATATGTTTACTATCCTGACAGACTATCTGTTTTGTGTTTACTGTCCCAGCGGACTATTTGTTCTATGTTTACTATCCCAGCGAACTATTTGTTCTGTGGATGCCATGGAGTCTTTCATCTATGGTTTTACTCTGATCCGCCATCCTGGCGTATTATCATGTGATGCCATGTAGTCTTTCATTCATGGTCTTACTCATTATACCTAGCTGCCATATCATCTTTCAGCTATGGTCTTACACCATATACCTTATACATAGTACCATGTTGCCATGGCGTCTTTCATTCGTGGTCTTACGTTACGTACCGCATACTAGACTACCATAGCATCTTTCATCTATGGTCTTACGCCATATACCATTGTCACGGTGTCACCCTGAAAGACTAGTCAATACCGCCATTGGGGTAAATATCTTTCCATGATTTCATTTCTCGAATCCTCCTTTAATTACCTTATTTACGCCAGCTACCCTTTATACTCGAACACCACAGTGTTCCCCCCGCAAGGCTCAAAGCTTCACCCGTTGCAATAGCTAACATGCTAACTCCCTATTTCCCATCATAACTTCATCCATCCCATTAAGGTTTATTCTATCATGAAATACATGCATCTAATCATCATCTATCTTAAAGCAACAATAAGTAGCTTGTCATGACTCAATAACATTATTCATGCACAGATTACTCAAGCATTCTTTAGTTCATGCAAGCAGCATATCATCGTTCATCACTTAGAAGTAAGGTGCAGAAACTCACCATATTTCCTTATCCTAGTTACCGTAGCTTGACCAAATGCTAGTTTCTCGTTATACCTAGTAGTATGTAACACCCAGCTTTGGCGGGTCTTGAGTTTGACAAGTAAATCGAAAGAAATTTAAGTGGTGCAGTCCTATTCGCCCAATTGATGCTCTTGGCGAATACATCAGGCGCATAGTTGATGTTAGAGTATTAGGTAAGGATTTTTCTTTGAATGTGTGGAGATGTATAGAAGAAGAGATTGGTATGAGTATTGAGGGTTTTTAGGTAATATGGGTATCGCCAAAGGTATAGTATGCCAAATTTGTTTAGTTACTATGCTAGTTAAGTTCTAACAAGATGGTCAGGATTGAACAAAGGGATGAATCAAATGCACATAAAGATATTGGATGCTTGTATAAGTCTCTCTATAGCTGTAAACCATTAATAAGGGCAGTCTTGAAAGTTTGTGACACGTGTCAAGTTTCACTCTAAGAACATGGATTATATATATTATGATGTGAGCTTGAGAACAAAGAGAGTTATCTTATTTCTTCCATTTAAAACACCATTTTTTATTTGCCATGGAGATGAGCATAGATTTTTTTGATTAAGATGAAACAAAGGATTTGAGTGCATGTAGAGAGTTGTTTAACATCCTGGGTAAGTATTATGGTCTTGCATGTTAACTTCTAAAAGAGTAAGTTTGTTTTATTTGTGTGAACAATAAGATGAAAAAGTAAGGCTTTGCATGAGGGTTCTCTAGGCTTGAGATGATGGTAAAGATTATACGAATGAAATTTAATGGTGTTCCTATGTCTTATAAGCAGAGGTTGCTGAAGTTTCTGCATGGATGTTTGGATCTGGAGATAAAGCTGTTGTTCGTGAGAACCAGGTGAGTCTTTAAGCTGACTATTGCATGAATATCGTTTATATGAGATATCTCTTTAGAAACTAATGAATGATGAAACCGAAGATAGAAAAGTATAGTATAACGGTCATGCAACTATATGAATGATTGTTGAGGATAGAATGCATGTTATGGTATGGAATCTAAAAATTTTAGGGTTAATTGGTCGTACATGTGTGTCTTAAATGTATGCTATGGGTATGCTCTATGAAGAGTAAGTTGTGGTTTTAAAGATGAATGTGGATTGTGTCAGTACATTAAAGGTCAGTGAGTCTGTGTCTGTTTACTGGGATGGAGTCTAAAGGGGTCCTTCGGGACTAAAAGCACGATCTCTGATATGAATATTGAAGAAAACACCCATGGTCATGACACTTTCCGAAAGAAACTAAAGGAAAATGATTACCTAATTGGGTTCTCTGCGTGTCCTAGGACGATGATGGGCAAACCTTACATAACGTGAGTTTAGGAAAATCCATATCGTAAACAAGTCAGAAAAGAAAAGCCATTATGGCGTAATATGAAAGAAAATCCTTTGTGGCATAATATGAAAAGAATGCCTTTATGGCAAACTCTAAATGGATCACCTTAATGGCGTGTTCTACCTGATTTCCTGTATGGTGTATTTTGCTAAGTCAAAGTGGCATAAATTGTTAAAAATATCTAGTAAGTTACGTATCTAAATGTTCGTCTTTATGGTAAGATATGAGTAAGTTCTAATAGATCTATAATAAGTATAACTGAGAAAAGGAATTGATATACTCTGGAATAAAAGTTGAATAAAGTCTTAAAGGCTCTCCATGAAAAGGAGATTTTTATCTGTACAACAAGAAGGGTTTCTATTATGATGATATGTAAGTATGATAAGTAAGGGGTATTGTATCTTCTTTAAAATTTATCCCGAATATAGGTTAACGCTAAATTGAGCTATGAGATTCTTGTATAGCATGATATGGAGTCCATCTAGATGCTATTCGAAGTGAATCAGTATGAGTTTGTGAACAGAATTGAACCACGGTATGTCTGAGTGGGAACTAATAGTATGAAGAACTGTATAAGTATCCACCCAAGACAATGTCAATAAGAGAATGTTTGAAGCAAGAGCATAAGTTAAGTTATGGATTGTTGGAAGTGGTTTCCAAAGGTACATTTTGTTGTGAAAGTATTATGTGGCAAAAAATTATGTAATAATGAGAAGAGTCGTCCAGTTAATTATGTATGAAAAATTAAGTATAACAGGGTACGATAATTGGCGTATACGAGAGTGATAAGATCATATGGTATCAGTTGTAGTAAATGATACAGAGTAGAAGTTGACTCTTGAAAAGTCCTAAAATACCGAAGACTCCATCAAGGTATGGTTAATGAGCTCACTAAGTACTTCTGTAGTTACGAGGTTTCTATTTTTTCTCAATTTTGTTGAGTAGAGGCTTCTCTTGGAAGGACAACGCTAGGAGTACGCCAAGCTAGTGGCGGATTGGGTTATTCTACATACAGAGGATTGTGGCATAGTCTTGAAATTTTCTTTTGAGTGTGTCCTGATTCAATTTCAAACTTGTAAAGATCCGGATCAAATGTGTTGTAATAAGTTGATAAATACATATCTTACTTTAAGTTTTCAAATGTCAAGTTTTCTTTTGGACTTCAAGTAACATATTTATAATAATTAAGGTATTGTAAATTATTTTTATGAAAAGTTTTGTATCGTATAGTAACACTTGAGATCTGGACCCAGTGAATCGGATCGGGTTGAAGGCATTATAGGTTTGGTATCAGAGCCTGGTTTAGCCGGTTCTTGGATCATGAAGATGAAGAAGCCTTGTATGCATAGTACGCTGAACCTGGCTTAGTCGTTCAGGCATGTGAAGGCAAAAATGTTTATGTGTAAAGTAAATGACGATGTAATGAAATAATAAATAAGACAAAATATAAGGTAAATGAATGATATTGATAAGAGGAGAAGACATTATAGGATCCAAAGATTGGCAAAATGAAAGATAAAATGAAGCAAAGTACATGACAAAAGAAGTTAGATCTCAGTTCTTCCTCTCACCAGGCTGATTAGTAGGCTCAGTAGGGACCTCTTCATTAGGAGGGGTGTCCTCTAGAACCTGATCATCTGATGCTGAGCCTTTTCTATCATCTTCAACATTAGGCATGTTGGGAATGAACAAGTTACCAAATTGCTTCCACTCTCTGTGGAAACTTTCCCACTCTTCACCCTCTAGATGGTAAACATCAAAGTTAAGTGAACCAATGGAAATGTCTTTAAGACAGTCGAAGTCTACCTTTCTAAGATCAAGAGGACATGCAGCCACCTGGGCGTGCAGAATCAAATTTGACCTCAATTCTGGCAAGCCCCCGATAATATTCTTTTGAGTGTCCTCCTGATACTTTTTGAAGGTTTTATCATGAGAATGACATCGGTTATCTAGTTATGTTTGGTGACTCTCTTCTAGAGCTCTGAATTTCTCTTCGATGGCAAGTTTCTAATCTTTCAACGAATTGACTTCCCATTTTAGCTACTTATTTTTGATTTGAACAACTCTTTGTTTACCCGTTAAATTTGTGAGTCGTGTATCCATTCCTCGAATTAAATTGGCAGATTCTTGATATTTCTACCATAGTTCAACAATTAAGTCTTTGATAGATTTTACAGTCTTCTCTTAATTGGATATTTTACTTCTATAATGTTGACTAGCATCTCTAAGGGCCCCACTCCAAAGACCATGCTTGATAGACATGATTTCTGAAACTCGGGACATAAGAGTTAGAGGGCACTTAGTGGAAGCTGATGCGAGGTAGGAGGAGAAAGCCTCTCTTAACTGAAGCGGATGCGAGGTAGGAGGAGAAAGCCTCTCTTAATTGACGATGGAAATGTGACCAAATATACATGTTTAGGTAAGTTTTGATGTTTGTGTTTGAGGTGCCTTGAATGGCATATTGGTTAGCTGATTTTAGGACTCTTTAATTGGTCATTATAAGTATGTTTTGACAGGATATTGATGCCTTGGTTATGTCCTAAAAAGACCTATGGGTTTATGCATGATTTGGTGTTGGGAATGGCTTGATTTTGGGTAAGTTTATGTCCATATGGCCTAAGACACGGGAGTGTGACTCAGCCGTGTGTGACACACGGCCTGTAAACATGGCCGTGTGTCCCCTTTAGGTTCTTTTTGCATGCAAGTAAGTTAGTTACATGACTTGGCACACAGGCGTGTGACACGGCCATGTGACCTTACTCAGAGAGTTACATGGGTGAGGACACGGGCTGGGACATGACCGTGTGTCCTTAGTTTAAGGGTTACACGGCCGTCTGTCTCAGCCGTGTGAGGCACACGGTCGTGTGACCCCTGTTTTCCAAAATTTATAACTTTTTCTTAAACTTTCCAAATGTTTCCGATTTAGTTCCAAATCGTTTCTAAGGTATTTTGAGGGCCTCGAGGGCTCAGTTTAGAGACAATATGCATGTGAATAAATGTTTTATAATGTGTTTATGATAATGCATGAAATGTATGTTTAAATGTTTTATTTGTTTTGTAATGCCTTGTAACCTTGATCTGACGACGGATACGGGTTAAGGGTGTTACATTTAGTGGTATCAGAGCTATGGTTTAGTCGATTCTCAGACTGAACGTAGCATGTATGGGCTCTAGAAATACATGTCATTATATAACCTGTGATAGTCGATGCTTTATAATTTGTTTTACATATAGATAAATATGTCTTCCAACCGAGCTAATTCGATGAAGTAGAAAGTAACGCACAAGCCTCCATTCACAAAGTAGCGTCTAGCGGTAGTAGGCCCGTATCAGAGGGCTAGGAAGGAGAGGCTAAAGAAGCCTTCTTTCAAATGATGTCAAAGTGGTTTTTAGAGTTTATGCGAACGAACCCAATGACTCAACGACCGCCACCCCCACCTGTACCCCAATTGGTCCCCGTAGTTCTTCACTGTTTGGAACCAGTGAAAGTAAGCAAGCCTCCAGTTGATAAAATCCAAAACTATGGGGCTAAAGAGTTTTGAGGTACAACTAAAGATGATCTAGAGAGAGCCAAGTTCTGGTTAGAAAATCCAATGAAAGTATTTGATGATTTATATTGTGCTCCACTGGAATGTTTAAAATGTGTTTTTTCTTTGTTGAAAGGCTCGGCTTATCAGTGGTGGAACACTTTGGTTGCGGTAGTACCGAGTTATCGAGTAAATTGGGAATTCTTCCAGACAGAGTTCAGAAAGAAATATGTGAGTCAGAGGTTTCTAGATAAGAAACATAAAGAGTTCCTTAAATTGAAGCAAGGCCGTATGTCAGAATCAGAGTATGAGAGTGGATTTATGCGACTCAATAAGTATGCCTAGGAATGTTGATAAACCGTAATATATACATATTTTAATCCCACATTTAGCATACTTTTGGATGATTTAATCCCTTGAATTGTGGAATTTGATGCTCCTAATCCTTTAATTTCATGTTTTATACTTAGGAGAGCATTAGAGGATGAAAAGAACGAGAAACAGGCCGAAAACGGAGAAAATGGACCGAAGTGAGAAATCAACACGGCCTGGAAGTTCACCACACGACTGTGCCACCTTAGTAGGCCCGAACACGGCCTGGACTCAATACACACGAGCGTGTTCCACGGGCGTGTCTCTACCGTGACCCGTTGTAATTCTACTCGAAAAAGGATACTTAGGGGCGAAGAAAGACATTCCGAAGTCTATATAAACACTCTAAGAATGACCTAAAAGAGAGGGCGAAGCCAGAGAGGGCTGAACACAGGGAATTACTCAAAGACAGCCAATTGATTCATCCCAGAAGCCGGAATCACACTCAAGACGGAAGATCTTCCCTTCAATTTCCTTCAGGGGGTTTTAGGGTTTTTCTTATGTTTTGTTATTTACTTTCTTCTGAGATGTATTCTTTATTAAACATGAACTAAACCCCTCAAATACCTGAGGGGGATGAAACCTAAGACGGATCTTGTTATTGTTTTCTGAACTATATGATAAATACTTGATTTGTTCTTAATTATGTGTTCTTAATTCTTGTTTTAATATTTCAGGATATTGATTCAAGTATTGATGTGCTTAGGCAGTGGAGCAAAAGTCCCTGTTTAAGAGTAGATCTAGCATAGTTAAGCGGAGTTGATCGCAACCCTAGAGATAGGATGACGAAAATCTGCCGGATTAGGGTCAAACCTAATATGGGAGTCCATAGATCAAGTTAATGCAACACTAGGGGTTTTAATTAGAAAGAGATTTTAGTTAATCAACCTAGGGTTAGACGTTAGTAGCCTCGAAAGAGGTATTAATATAAATTAGGGAATCCTACGGATCAAGTCAAGTGAATAAATAAATGCTCAGAGTTAATTAACAAGTGAAGTCTAGGTGGATTCTTCCTCGGGTATTGTCTTAATCAACTGTTTTTCCCCAAAAGTATTTTCCCAATTCACTCTCTATGTCTTAGCATCCTTAGTTTAGTAATTAGTTAATTAAACAACAATTCCCTTAATACTTAGGCTAGATAATAAAAAGATAGTAACTACTAGTACTCTTGGTCCTTGAGGATACGATATTTCAGGTCTTGCCATAGCTATACTACCGAACGATAGGTGCGCTTGCCTTATTCGTTGTCATAGTTAGTTTGGACACGATCAAGTTTTTGGCGCCGTTGCCGGGGACTAAGATATTAGGAAAACTAAATTTTTATTACTTTAGCCATATTATTTATTTATTTGCAATTTATATTTATTTTATTTTTAAACTTTGCTAATTCTTCTTTTATTTGCTTCTGGCAGGAATTCTAGTCTGTGACTAGAAGAAACCCGTCAGGACCTCTACTTTACGATAGTGATATAGAAGGAACCGTTCGTAAAAACTGAAGAGAAATTAGGCGAAGCCTACAGTACATACAAGAAGAGCAAGAGAACGATACCAACACTACCGAAGAGATGGCTGATAATAATCCGCTACCTCCTGTAGTTGGCGCAAACCCGGTTAATCAAAATCCTATTCCTCGAACTATGTATGATTATGCTAAACCTAATTTAACAGGAACTGAATCAAGTATTGTTAGACCTGCTGTCGCTGCAAATAATTTTGAACTGAAACCTAACACTATACAGATGATTCAACAATTTGTTCAGTTTGATGGTTTGCAGGATGAGGATCCTAACACACACTTAGCGAACTTTTTGGAATTATGCTATACGTTTAAAATTAATGGCGTTTCTGATGATGCCATTCGCCTTCGGTTATTTTCCTTTTCTTTAAGGAATAAAGCCAAATAGTGGTTGAATTCTCTTCCACGAGGATCAATCACTATATGGGAGCAAATGATCGAAAAATTTTTGTTAAAATATTTTTCGCCGGCTAAAACAGATAAATTGAGGAATGATATCTCTTCTTTTGTGCAAATGGATTTAGAGACACTTTACGATGCATGGGAGAGATACAAGGATTTATTTAGAAGGTGCCCTCATCATGGGTTACCATTATGGCTACAGGTTCAAACCTTCTATAACGGTGTGAACCCCTCAACTAGGTAGCTTATTGATGCAGCCGCCGGTGGAACCCTAAATAACAAAACCCCTGAAGCGGCTTATGAATTCATTGAAGAGATGTCACTAAATAATTATCAGTGGCAAGTTATGAGAACAAAGCCAACAAAAGCCTCCAGTGTTTTCAACCTCGACGCAGTAACCATGCTATCAAATCAGGTAAAACTCTTAAGTAAGAAAATTGATGGTTTGTGTGGTTCCTCGCAAGTACATCCAGTGATGCAGTGCGATACAAATGGAGGAGGGTCGAACAATACAGAATACCCACCCTACAACCATGGCATAGAAAACGAACAGATGAACTATATGGGTAACAATTCTAGACCTCAAAATAACCCTTATAGTAACACTTATAATCCAGGGTGGAGGAACCATCCAAATTTCTCATGGGGAGGTCAAGGAAATCAAAGGCAACAACCCCCTCCAGGCTTTCAACAGCAACCCTACCCACAAGAGAAGAAACCGAACCTTGAGGAGATGCTGACAAAATTCATTGCGGTGTCAGAAACCCGTTTTCAAAACAACGAGACAATGCTCAAAAATTAGCAGGCATCGATTCAAGGGATCGAGAACCAGTTAGGTCAGCTAGCTAAGCTAATCTCAGAATGACCGCAAGGTTGCTTGCCAAGCAACACTGAAACTAACCCAAAGGAGCAAATTCATGCAATTACTGCTCACAATAGTGAAGGGTTAGTAGAATCTGAATCTGAGTGAAGGCAAGAACCCGTGGTAAATAAAGGTAAGGTTGAGGTAAGCCACGAAGCACAGAAACTAGTCATTAAAGAGTATACACCTCGAGTGCCATATCCCAATGCGATGAAGAAAGATCACACAGAGGAACAATTTGGTAAATTTCTTAAACTTTTAAAGAAATTATATATTAACTTACCATTTCTTGAAGCTCTCTCGTAGATGCCAGATTCAAAGAAATTTTTAAAAGAGCTTCTGACAAACAAACGGAGGTTAGACGAGGCGTCGCATGTGGAGCTAAACGCAATGTGCTCAGCAATTCTACAAAACAAACTACCATGGAAATTAAAAGATCCAGGGAGTTTTACAATTCCTTGTTTAAATGGTAGTTTATCTATTGATAATGCTTTAGTAGATCTAGGGTCAAGCATCAACATTATGCCTTACAAACTGTTTAAACAACTAGGTCTAGGGAAACCCAAACAAACTAGGATGAGCATTCAATTAGCTGATAAAACCATTAGAGTTCCTAGGAGTATAATCGAAGATGTGCTAGTGCATATTCCCAGTAGACTTTGTCGTTTTAGACATGAATGAGGACAACAATGTTCCTTTAATTTTAGGAAGACCCTTTTTAGCAACTACTAGAACACACTTCGTGACGATCACTCTTCAGGCTCTTGACTCGGCTAGGACGTCAAGTGAAAAAGGTGAGAACATAAATTCTATTACTGACCATTCGGTTTAACCTCCTTTTTAGGAAGCACCTCAGAAGTACACATCTGAGCCATATCCTAGACCTTGTGCCAACAAAGAAATAACTCATGAGGAGCGAAGGCTTTAGATCGATGAACTCGATGAGTGGAAGCCACATGACAAAGAGAAACCAAGAACACTAGTAGAGAAACCGAGGCAACCCCCCGACGACCTTAAGGGAGACATAAATCAATTCCAAATCGGGGATCAGGTATTGTTGGAAAGGACAGACCCTCAAATCACCGTTCCAGACCTTAATGAAGAGACCCCATTTACTGTACTGAATGTCTTCCCATACGGAACAGTCGAGATAACTAATCTTAAGTTCGGCACTTTTAAGGTAAACACTACTCGACTCGAACCATATATTGTTAGAATTGATAGCAGGAAAGAGGAGTTTCAACTCCTCAAACCACCATGAATACGCGAATGAGAGGTAAGTCTAGCTTACACTACACCAAAGCAGACTTTTAGCGGCGTTTATAAGTGCCACTAATAGTCAAAGCGCCACAAAAAATGCCGCTAAAGAAAGCGCCGCAAACTTTAGCGGTGTTTATGAGAAAAAAAGCCACTAAAAGTCACAACTTTTAGCGGCGCTTTTCCCACAAACGCCGCTAAAAGTCGCGACTTTTAGCGGCCCTTCTCCCAAAAACGCCGCTAAAAGTCGTGACTTTTAGCGGCATTTTTTCCACAAACGCCGCTAATTTGCACAGATTTGCAATGTTCAGTTTCTCCAATATACTACCCTTCCTGCATTAAAACCAACCAAAAACAGCAACTGTTGCATATAATTTCAACCCAAAACAGCAAATGCAGCATTTAAATCTCACCAAAAGCATTAAATCTAAAAGATACTTCAAATTCAATAATAGATATATGATGTAAATTAATAAATGAAGTATAACTGAAACTAGTCTTACAATAATGTTAAATGTAACAATGTTAAAAATAATATTACAACATGGAACTAAAAGTCTAAGATGGCGGCTTCTGCGACTACTGAAACATCTGCATCATCTGCTGAAGTTGTAGCTGGAGCTCATCGTATTTTTTGCTTTGCTCTGCTGCCGCTGCCTCCCTCGCTGCTGCATTCGCTCTAAGCTGTTGGTGAAGTTCTTCAAATTTTCTTTCAACCTCAGCAATTTGCTGAACTGTGCTCGCTTGCATCTGAGATATCTGGTCTTTTAACCTCTGAACTTCAGCTTGAGCATGACTACCGGAAGGCATGTATTGGTGGGAGCCGAATCCAAAATATTGGGTCGGGGTAACACCAGATCCTTGAAATCGAACCCGACCATACCTTTCAGGACCCAAAACATCAGTAATAATTATGTTATCGATATCCTCAAGATTAACAGAACTATCACTCGAAACAGCTGCTTCATACTGTGCCTTCTTCTCCTTTAGTTTCTCCTAATAAATCAATCAAAGAGTTAGAAACGAAATATACAATAAGAAGGAATGCAACATAACTTAACATTATTAATTTAAAACTACTAACGAAGAATTAAACTATTATAAGTAAACATTATAAATATTTATAATAAATCAAATTTTATTAAGTAAATATACCATAATCTCTCCAGCTTCGGATGTCATTGGAGACCCATCCTTCTTCCTATGCGTAATGTCAAAAAGCTGAACGCGTCCAACTTTTTGACTAGTGGATACTTCCTACAGTGTAGTAGTAAAAATATAATTTAATAGTATAAAGTCATTAATATTTGTGAATTAATAAATTATAATACCTTGGCCTCAGCTCTGAAGCAAAACTTACGGACCTCGCGTGTGCGTGAATTTTTGTTTTACGCTCTTTGCTCATTCCAACACGCTCACGGTCCTACATAATGAAATTATTATTACGTATATATTAAATACTATAAACTGAAAAATTTATAAGAGTTTAGAACTAGGTAATACCTCTCCTTTCTTTGAGTTCCAAAATCTAACCGCATCTTCCCATTGATACCTCAACATTCCCGGTGGGACATTTCGCAATTTATCCTCGAGGCTTATTTCTTTCTTAAAATATTCTTTTTTCAATGTGCTTTTATAGTCTCTCCATTTTTTCCCAATGTCTTCTTTATATAGTCATCGGAGACCTCCAAAGCAAATCTCTCCTAAAAAAACATAAGTTTAGAATGTAAATATAAATGAAACTTCAACCAAAGTATTATAAATTAAATTCACGTTTTGTTACCTTAATGTTATCGAGAGCTTGATTTCTGTTTCCATCAGGCATGTGATGCCATGACTCGTAATTGATGGGCAACATATTTGCATTTCATGCAATAATGCCCAAATAGCCTGCTAGAAGTTGAGCTTCAGGGCCAACAGGCTAGCCATGACTGTTTCTCCTTACTTTCACACGCTCGACAGGATTTAATTCGTATAAATCTCTAAGCAGCGTACGTCCACGACCTCTGCGCGTCCCACCACTCTCAGCTGTACAATGATATATTATTGTTATATTAAAATTAAAAAATGAATCAATAATAAAAGTCAACATGCATGTAAAATAAACTTAACATTACTTTGTAATTCTACAGGCTCATCATCTATGTCAGGCACATTCGAGGATCCAACAACTGTTTGCTGTTCACTATTGCCCTCTTCCAAATTTACAATATTCTGTACAATATTTAAATCGCGTATTCTTCTTCTACTCATTTTTCCTGCAATACACATAAAATAGTTGAAAATTTAGTAAAAAATAACAACAATAATGGTACATATAAAATAGTTAAATTATATAAAATGACCAAGATTAAAATTATAATATTACATATAAATAAAAATCGTAAAATCTTACTACATCATAATTCGTAAATATCTTCGTCCACGTCCCCTGCGAACCCATTGAAATTGTGTACTAGTATCTGGGATATTTTCATTTAAGTTTTGTTCGGAAAAGGCAAAGTTTCGATCTTTCGACGATGTCATCTTTACTTCCATTGCCCATGTCGAACAAGTCTCTAGGGGTGTTTGAAGTACAACGTACCAACCCTCATCGATTGGATCTTTCGATTAAAAACTTGTTTCACTTGAGAAGAAAATACATACGGCTGCGTCTATCGGTTGTTCTCGGTGTGAATCAATCGAGAGAAATTCACCATTGTAAAACCATATTGATCATTTTTAATTCCGCGAGCCGTATTCACATCAGCCCAATCACCTCGAAATAAGACAACTTTCCATTTGCCGTAATAATCCAACTCAATTATGTCAGTAAGAAGTCCGTAATACTCCAGATTCCCCTCGATAGAATTACTGTCCCTAGCACTAGCATAACTTGTAATTGAAGAATTAACAACAATTCCACAATTTTGGGTTCCCCTCAATCTCTCGCGATACCTTGTATGAAATCTATATCCATTGATGAGGAAGGCACTATATCTTTTCACTATTCTATTTGGACCTTGTGAAAGCCATTTAACTTCGTCATTTACTTCATTCTGACTCCAAACCTATTGAATCGAAAGTAAATTGAGTAATTATAAATGTTATGATAAAACATTATTACTTGTCAATGAAAACTTTAATTGCATACCGTTTGGCTTAACCATTCATAAAATGATTCTGTGAACAACTTATTAATTTCTCGTTGATGTAATCTTCGGGACCGTGAACGAGCTCTCAATATTTGTTTGTACTCACTATGTTAAAAGACAAACAAATTATAATTGATGAATATTTATCAAATTCTAGAACTTACTTGCGTAATGGTTCCATTGAATCGTGATGAAAAAGAACGTATCGATGTGCTTGGACCCACGATCTATCGTCTAATTCTACAATTTCGACTTTGCCGATCGGTTCTATGAAACTTTGAAATAAATAAGTTTCGGCCAAGTTATGATCTGTGAGCCCAGCATTTCTACTTGGTCTGTTCATTCTTGTTTCAACATCTTCCAAATACCTTGAACAGAAAGTCATACATTCCTCTGCCAAATAGCCTTCGGCAATTGATCCTTCCGGATAACGCTTATTGCGGCAGTAAGACTTCAATTTGGATAGGAACCTAAACACGATATACAACATTATCAAAAGTTGCAACTAAAGGCATTGAGGTGAATGAAGGAATAATTTGCAAATAAAATAAGACCTTTCTATGGGATACATCCATCGATAGAAAATGGGTCCACCAAGTATTGCTTCACGAGGGGGATGAATTAACAAGTGCACCATAATAGTGAAGAAGGAAGGCGGGAAGATCTTCTCCAGATTGCATAAAGTCAATGCGGCTCGATCTTGTAGTGTCTCAAGTTCTTGAACATCCAAAACTTTGCCACAAATGCCATTCATTATATTGGATAGTTCAATTACACAAGACGTCACCTTTTTCGACATACAACACCGCATAGCAACTGGCAGTAAGTCTTGCATCAATATGTGATAGTCATGCGATTTTAAGCCATATAGTCTTCGATCTTTAAGACTCACACATCGAGATATATTTGATGCATACGCATCCGGGACCTTTATATCCTTCAACACCATACAGAACACTTCTTCCTCCGTCTTCGACATTGAGAAAATAGCAGGCGGCAATCGATATTTCATATTCGGAAGTGCTTGGGGATGAAGCTCACGCCAAATTCCCATGTGGACTAAATCAAGTCGACTCTGAAGATTGTCTTTTGATCTTCCATCGACATTCAAAATAGTCCCAATGATGTTCTCGCAGACTTTTTTCTCAATGTGCATGACATCAAGATTATGTCGTAAAATCTGATGCTCCCAATAAGGCAACTAAAAAAAAATACTTCTTTTTTTCCACAAGTCTGCCTCATTAGGATCATCCTCTTCATCAGATTCATCATCAGATTCATCCCTTGATCTTCTATTTCTTTCCGTGTTGGGCGGTTGATTCATCTTCCCATAAATGAAATTCATATCTTTCAACATGAACAATATTTCAGATTCCTCTGGGTCGTGAAGGAGCTTCTCTCGAACTCTTCAAAGACCAGTCAACCGAGTACTCTGAAATCTAAATCTATGATTTTTCAGTAACCACCGACGATGCCCCATGTAAGAGAACTTCTTCCCATTATATAACCATTGCGAACATATTTGCGCAGCACAATAAGGACAAGCATAACGTCCCTTGGTACTCCAACCAGATAAATTGGTATAGGCCGGGAAGTCATTAATAGTCCACATCAAAGCTGCACGTAAATTGAAGTTCTCCTTTCTTAGTATATCGTATGTCTCAGCACCAGCCTATAATTGTTTTAACTCTTCAATAAGTGGCTGCAAATATATGTCAATATCATTTCCGGGCCCTTTCTCTCCAGGGATAATCATAGATAAGATAAACGATGATTGTTTCATGCAAAACCATGGAGGTAAATTGTAAGGAACAAGCACCACAGGCCAAGTACTGTACGCAGTGCTCATGATTTTATAAGGGTTAAATCCATCAGATGCTAGCCCAAGCCTCACACTCCGAGGATCACTTGCAAAGCTTGGAAATTTGGAGTCAAATGATTTCCAAGCTAAAGAATCTGCAGGATGCCGTAACAATCCATTATCGGTTCGTCCATCATGGTGCCACGTTATTGACTCGGCTGTCTTTGACGACATGAAAGGCCTTTGAAGCCTTGGTATTAGCGGAAAATACCGCAAAATCTTAACTCGCTACTTCTTTGACTGTGTATCGTTTTCATCCTCGTTACCATCCTCTGTATTTCTATTCATCCAACGGGATTGACCGCATACATGACAGCACTGTTGGTTTTTTCGGTCGCCCCAATACAACATGCAGTCATTTGGGCAACTATGAATTTTGTTGTAGCCAAGGCCCAAATCTTTGATCAGTTTCTTCATGTCTTTGGAAGATTGATGGATTTTCGCAAACGGGAACATTTCTCTCAAAAACTCTAACAACATTGTCAAAGAGTTTCCGGTCCACCCTCCCAAACATTTTAAGTGAAAAAGACGAATACAGAAAGACAGTTTGGAAAATTTTGATCCCTCATACAGTTCTTCGTTCATTTCACCAAGTAACATGTAGAACTTCGCCGCTTCTTCATTTGGCTGATCATCAGGTACACTTCTTCCCCTTTCGGTGAAAGTATTTCCACCAAAATTATAATCATCGGTTGCACCCAAGTCAGGTGGAAATGATTGCAAACCATCACCGCGCATATTAAATGCATCTCGCAACATGCCATCCATGTCATCTTCTCTAACATTCTGATTGTAAGCACTATGAGGATAACCCAGATTCATCGATGAAGAGGCTCCACTAGATGTACACTCTCCATGGAAAATCCATTTTTATACCCCCGAACAAAGCCATCGACAACTAGATGTTCCGTAGACAACTTCACGATAATGCCAATTGATATTGCAACACTTCTTACACGGGCAAAGAATCATATTCTCTTGGCTTGCATTTTGAAATGCAAAATTTAGAAAAGTTTCTACTCCATTTCGATAGTCGTTGCTTACCCTTGACAAATTCATCCAAGTCCTATCCATTTCATAGTTGTTGAAGTCTAAAGTTGACAATAAATTACACGGGTAAGTTGTTTATCTATACAGGTATTATGTAAGTTATGTAAATTATGTAAGTTATGAAGTTTGATCTAGCCCAATTATGTAAGTTAAATAATTTGATGAAAGCTATGAAATTTGATCTTTAACCTATGTATTATGTATTATGTAAGTTATCTGAGTTATGTAAGTTATGTATGTTAGGTGAGTTATGGAAGTTATGTATATTATGTGAGTTATGTGAATTATGTAATAAACTATATAATAAACAGCAATTTGGACAGAAATTTTTTAAGATTCATCATACATGGCATTGTTACACCTGGGGAGGATCCGTTATATCTTACAATGAGATATAAGGCAACCCGTTAGGTTTCCAGCCTATATACTTTGAATCTTTTTTTTTTGGACAGCAATATAATAAACAACATATATACCAACCAAGCAGGATAATAAACAGCAATTTGGACAAATTCATCATGATATAACTCTTACTGATCAGAATTTTGAACTAAAACGTACCTTAATAATTTCAAGAAGCTGGTCTACTCCACTCTCACCAAGAAACAAAGGCTGCAGTCAGAAATACAAACAACATTAACTCACTAATACTTAAAAAAAAACAGAAAATAAAAATAATATAAAACAACATTAATTTAAGTTAAATTTTTACCAATGGAAGTGTAAGTGTTGATATCTGCTGGAATTTTATATACAAATATCAAATAAGAGCTTTTTGAACCTCAAGACCGGAAGCGTGGAACCTACAAATGGTGGGGCACACTTTACTACAATAAAACAAAGCCAAAACAATAAAACAAATTGTAAAAGCTAAATATATATCGAAAAAACAACATCTTAAATTGATATACAAATATCAAATAAATTTAAAATTTAATATATACAATGAATACAACTTTATTATTAAATCTAACATCAATTCATTAAAACATTAATAGTAGATCTTAATTAAAATATACTAAAATAATATAAAGTTACAGTTTAAAATATAATTTAATGTGACATAGTTTAATAGTTGTCATTTGTCACACTAATAATTTGTCACATATGCGTATTATTCAAAATTACAAATTGAATAATAATTTAATTTTGCATTTAAATGCTTAAAATTAACTTAATCAAGCACTAAATTTCAGTTTGAATAAGTATGATTATGCTTTGTAGTGAAAGAAAATTCATAATAATTAAATAAATATGCTCAAAAATGAATATTTGCCTAATTGGGTAATACCTTTTTCACAAGTAAATGTTAAATATTTTTTTTAAACACTTGCTTACTGTTTGCAGCAAGAATTATAGCAATGGAAGCCTGCAACCACGAGAAAGATAAACACTCATTTTTTACCAAGCTAAACATGAACCTAAGCCCGATCTAAACCCACCCACATACACCATCACAATTTATCAGTAAAAATAAAGAATAAAGTAAAAGAAAAACACTTTTTATCTGTCAATATGTTAAAAAAAAAAGAGACCAACTAAGAATCAAATATTTATTTGCATATAAATCTAATTAATATCTAATCAGTGATTGATTACTTGAACTCATTACTTGAAATGTTCAAAACATTTAACAGATACAAAACAACAACAATGGTCTCAAAATTAAAAGGTAAAGAAACGTATTCTTACATCTAACATGATGACGCCTCGAAAATGCTTTTCCTCTTGCTTTTTAGTGTAGCCAAGCTGAGAAATAAAGAACAGTTCAGAATCAATTCAAAAATAAAGAGAATTACATAGGTGGAGTCAGATTATTCTGCATAAATAGAAATTAGAACACCATTCCAAGTAGTGCATTCAACTGTTTAAGAAAAACCAAAATTTTAAATCTAGAATGTGATATGAACAGATTCAATTCCATACTACCTCAAAAAGATTTTTTACCTATCGTAAGCATACATAATATGCACAGTAGGACAAACATGGAGGCAGATAGGTTCTAAAGGGTTTTTTTTGTTTCCATTTCAGATTTAAGTTAAAGATCATGACGATGCTTTTACAGTGAATCGGGTGTAGTTGTAATGCAATGAGGAAGCAGAGTGAAGAGGAAAAACATATATTAACCAACTCAGATTGTAACTTCATTTACCCAAACAAAAATAAAAATTTATATAACAGTGTGAACAGAAACCATATTCAAATCTCAAACATGAAATATCTGAATAACCAAGTATCGAGACATGTAAAAAAAGTATAATACCGACTACATAAATATATATATTTATATAAAACAATCACTTCATGCAAATGAAAGTAACATGATTAGGAGTGTTAATACAACTTCAGAAACCAAATAACCTTTTGGATTGAACAAACCTTGGTGTTTGGTTGAACAAGGTCAACAATGTCATATTTTAATTATTGAAACATTAAGATCCCATTCAATCCACCCGTACCCACCCCAAAAAACAAATAAATAAATGAAACTATCAAGACATCTTTAATTAGGTCAACAAAGCGCATCGAGAAGATTTCTTTGCTATCCAGTGATCTAGAACCAAAGATTCATTAACACATTTCTACTCCCTAATAACTAGCTTATCTCCGATTGCAAAATCTCATATTAGTTTGTTGAGCTCAACTCTCATTCCTAGAAAAACAGCATGTAATCAAAGTTTCATCTTCAACTTGAGTATTTAATAAGTGAAAACTTAGGTTGAAGGCAAATTCCATCTTTTAACTTAGAAAAGAAAAAAAGTATAAAGCCTGCATTAGCACCTTGTTCGACCTTTGAACCATCAAATACTAAGGTACACCAAAGATTATATAACAAACTTATAAATAAACAAATAAGTAGACAAGTAGAGAGTGAAATAGATTGTACCTACAGAAGAAAGATGGCGTGTGGAAGCCCCAGGAAAAGTGATTTCACCTTTTCTTACAAACTAGGAAAAAAGCAATTATGTCAAACGACAACAAAAATAGTTTAAGGTACAGAAATGCAATTAAATCAATGAGAAAGAAGGAAGGGAAAAAACTTGTATTGAGCAAAAATTAGAACATGAAAAAGAAAATGTTGAATGGAAGAAGGGGGAAATCAAGAGCATCACTACACCAAAAATGAGTATATGAAGCAAGCATGTCACTATATTCTTTAAACCCAATTATCTGAAGCCCCTTCATAAATACCTACAAGTCTCTAACCACCAAACCTTCTAAATAAATTTCTATTCTACGTGTGGGTCATTTGAAAGTCTTAACCTTAATAAAAAGTCACAGTACTACTTATTACAAAACAAAATAAAGAACATTAAAAACAATTATACAACTGCTCTACATCAAAGGTGTTACATGTTTTAAAACACATATTTTATCCATTGCACAACAAGAGAAATCTAATATCCAGTCAATATACATGTCAAAATCTATATACTATTTTAAAACACATATCTGACACGAAAAAGAAAATAATAATATGGGTCGAACATACAAATGGTTTAAAAATGGTTTCATGCAAATGGTTTAAAAATACCTCCACGACCCGAATATCCAACGGCAGCGGCAGAGAGAAGATGCACCGACGGAGAGCAGAGGCGAAGAACTTCCTTTTGAAGCTGCAGAGAGATGAGTCGAACAATTTTCAGACACACGAGCGCAATTGGGGATTTAGGAAGTTTAATAGTTTTGATAATTTGTAGAGATTGAGGAAGAAGGTACTCAAATTTGGGAGATTAGGGAAGAAATTGGGGATTTTGAAATTGGGGATTTAGGAAGTTAGGAAATTAGGGGAAAGAAATCGAGATTTCTGAACTAGAGGAAAGAGGGTAAATGAAATGTAAAAACAAAGAATAAAAACGACACCGTATTGCGAACAGTTATCAATATTTGCGGCGTTTAAGATAAAAACGCCGGAAACGTATTGCGGCGTTTAGGATAAAACGCCACGAATAACCAAGATAAAACGGCAATGTTTACGATATTAGTTTAAAAATTTGCGGCGTTTTTCGAAAAACGCCGGTAATTCATAACATTTTGCAGCGTTTTCTCAAAAACGCCACTAACTCCGCACAAGTGAAAACGACACCGTCTCACTGTTCACCATATTTTGCGGCATTTTGTTTGAAAGCGCCACTAAAAACAAGCTGAAAACGTCATCATTTTTATACCCCGAAGCTTATTTGCGGCGTTTATAATAAAAAACGCCACTAAAAGTACACATAAAATGGTAACGTTTTGCTGACTCTTTTGCGGCGTTTTCATTATAAAATGCCACTAAAATTGCTAAACTTTTATAAATTTTTAATATAAACTAAATATATATTTTATATACTTATATATTAAATAATATGGGTATAGTACAAATTAAATGGCATGAATCTTAGTAAATTTAAATATTGCTTCAGTTATCAATAGTATATATACCTTAAAGCTCAAACCATAAAAACTTCAATTTTTAATAGTATACTTTAAACCTCAAACCATAAACACACTCTCAACCCTGAGTATAGTTGAAACTTTAATTTTGATTTTATCATACACATTTTAAAAAATAAATACATCAATATATTTTTATATTGAATAAATATTAATATTTATGCATGCATATATAAATAATAATAAAATGGTGTTAATTAATTATATCAATATAATTGCATGTGTTAATATTTTACAATATCTAGATCAAATTAAAGTATACAATTGCACACTAAACTATTGTTCATGTATGCCTTTGGGATTTAACCCATTAATTTTGATATATATATATATATGTTTTTTTAAATAATAATTTTTATATATTTATCTTATTTAGATTTATATTCTAAAAAATCCAAAATTAAACCCTTTATCGTATACCTAAACATATTAACCCTAAACCACAAACACGAATCACCAACACTAAACACCAAACTTTAAAACCCTAAACCATAACCCTAAATTAAGTACCATAATTAATCCTAGACCATATATAAAACCCATAACTGGCCAAAACTCTAAACCGTATGTAAACCCTAAACCATAATCCTAGACCATATTTTTTGGAAATTCGTATCGCCAATGTTACTATAGTACAAAACATATATATATTTTAAATATATAAATTAAAAAACAATCATCACATTTAAAAAAACTTTAAAATTGTTATAAATAATATTATTTTAAATTATTCTATTAAATAATATCAATGTAGTACAAAATGACATGAATCTCAGAAAAATCCAACTGTTGTACATCCAATTCTCCAACAGTATCATTTCCTTGAACCATAAATTAAACGTAGCTAGCTAAACCCTAAATATAAATTTTATAAGGGACAAAAGTAATTAAAATAGAATGTTAATGCTTACCTAGACCCTAAAATAAATTAGTTTTTTATTAATTTCTCTAACCCCTAAAGCGTAATAGCCAAACCCCTAAAATCACAACCCCTAAATTTATTTCTTTTGCGGCATTTTACAAAAAAACACCGCTAATGAAGACTTTTTGCGGCGTTTAACAACAAACGCCACTAGTTCTCGATCTAGCCACTATAGCTCAACAAGAAAACGTCGTCGTATTGCTTAACATTTTGGCGGCGTTTTTTGAGAAGCGCCACTAATGCTCTTCATATGGCGGCGTTTTTAGTAAAGCGCTACTAATGATCAGACATATAGCGGCGTTTCTATGAAAGCGCCGCTAATGCTCAGACCTATAGCGGCGTTTTATGGAAAAATGCCGCTATTGCTCATTTTTAGCGGCATTTTGGCCAAAAACGCCGCTATTGCCCAAATTTTTTGCGGCGTTTTCTTTCAAACGCCACTAATGTATAATATTTGCAGTGTTTTTTTTTAAAATGCCACTAAAAACGCCGCTAAAAGTTTATTTTGGTGTAGTGTTAAGACTTTAAACGAGCGCTTCTCTGGAGGCAACCCGAGCACTAACCCCCTTTATTTTCATATCTTTGATTTTTAGCACCTAGCTAAAGACTAACCAAGTTAAATAAAGCGTAGGTTTCCGTACCACACGGCCTTGCACACGGGCTTGGCTGTGGCCGTGTGGACATCACAGATTTGCACCCAGGCATGGCAGAGGTCGTACGAACCAAGGACAAAAAATCCCCAAATCACGGACGGCTATAAAATGCCATGGCCGTGCGATACGGCCGTGGTTGACACTGAGAAAGTCACACGGGTATAAGCCACGCCCGTGCTTTGAGGCCGTGGCCGACACTGAGAAAGATACATGGGCATGGAAACCTCTACACAGGCGTGGGAGAAACGAACGAGCCACCACACGGCCGTGCGATGCGTCGGTAGTGTGACCGAACACGCCACGATGCGGGCGTGGGCAGCAACCAGGTCCTTGATCCTTATTTAAGACCCCCTCTTCTTCTCACTTTCTCCCTAAATTCTTCTTCTCCCAACCCCCAGCCACCACACCCCTTTCTCTTCTCACTATCCTCTCCCTTCATTTTTCGTTCCCCTTTCCCCCATTCCTTTTCTTTCACCATCCTCACCACCATCGACATGTCGAAGAAGCGAAAGGACCCTAGCATAGTCTCCCCATGCGAGATCGATCTACATAAGTTCATGCCGGCCGCTTCATCGACCCGACAAGCCAAGGACATTTGAGTCCATTTATTTTTTCTTCTTCTTTTCTCTTTTCTTTTATTTTCCTTCTCTTTATTTTTATTATCTTTAAATACATATTTAGTATATTTTGAATTTTTCTTATTATTTTCTGGCTATTTCTTCACAAGTTGCCCAATTTCTTCATCTAGTGCAGTGATTGTTGGCGGCCACCATACCACCACCAGAAACGCCTCCTCCAACTTATCTTTCACCTCCGAATCAAGTTTCCACACTCCCAACTCAAGAAATCCATCCGAAATCCAGGAAGTTTCACCTCTCTCCCTCTCTTATGATCTATTACTACATGGTTATTATCTTTTTTTGTACATTGAGGGCAATGTACATCTTAAGTGTGGGGGGTGAATTTTATCGTGAAAAGTGCCTAACTTTTTGCATTATTCTCAAATCCATGAATTATATCTTGTTCTTAAATAATCTTCTCATATTACTGTTAGAATGAAATTTCCTTTGATTTATGATTTTCATTGATATATTTTGGATTAAGTCATATTTAATTGTGCAGTGATGATTTAAACTTTAGGAGACTAGAGAATCAAGCATGATAAGTTTATTTTCAGAGTTAAAAATTTGTTAGGTTGTCTACCTGAATCTAATTATTACCTTGAAGTTTGAAATTTACAAGGTTGACATCAAAAGCCAATAATTTTTGTGAGATCTTGAGCCTTTTAGAGCATACATTCCTTTTCGTGCTCACTTTATTGATTATGAGTATGTCAACATTGATTTGTTATTCTAGAACTTGCTTCGATTATACATGTTGAGACTACACCTTTGATTTGATATACTAAGATGATAAAGGCACCTAGGTTTTAACCCACTTACTCCATAAAAAGCCTACCTTCATAATTAACCCCTAGTGAACCCCCTTGAGACTAACAAACCATTTCTTGACTCACCCATTAATATTAACCCAAAACCCACTTTGTATTTGTTATCACCATTTCTCTTGACTACCCTTATATCAAGATTTGAGTTGATCGGTTGCTTAAACTATTTTCTTTATTTCAGTTGTTAAATTCTATCTTATTATTATTGTATGATTTGTTCTTAAAAAAAAAGAGGCTCAACTATTCATTATTACTTCTTTGTTATTGGAGCTTAAGCAGTTAATTTTATATTTTGAGAAGAAGCTCGTGTTATTAATTCTTAATTGATGTAATTATTTAAGTTTTAGTTATTTTTCTTGTTAGGTAATTTACCAATTTAGTCTCGATACTAACCCTCTAATTCAGCATTTATCCACACCTTTAACCCAAGCCCCGTTACAACCCATAAAAGACCTTTTGATTTATGTATCATATCATTTTATAGTGGTGGAGATTTGATTTTCATGCAAGCTTATGGGATTAACTTTTCATGTTTGACTCTTGAGTGCTTATTTTTGAACCTTAAACACTTTGAGTGATTTGAGTGAACCTTTAGTGAGGATGTCAATTTTTGTCGATTTTGAATTAAAAGTAATTATGTAGGTAAGGAGAAACACCTATTTTTCGTACTATAAAAACTATGACTTTGATTGTTTGAATCTTTAGGAATCTTCTGGTTAAATTATCAATGTATGAATTACCCATGAATTATGATGAAACGTTATTGATGAAGGTTATGAATTGAGGAAATTCGATTTTAATTGTGAGTTGAGAATTTTGCTTGAGGACAAGCAAATGCTTAAGTGTGAGGGTATTTGATAAACCGTAATATATACATATTTTAATCCCACATTTAGCATACTTTTGGATGATTTAATCCCTTGAATTGTGGAATTTAATGCTCCTAATCCTTTAATTTCATGTTTTATACTTAGGAGAGCATCGGAGGATGAAAAGAACGAGAAACGGGCTGAAAAAGGAGAAAATGGGCCAAAGTGAGAAATCAACACGGCCTGAAAGTTCACCACACAGTCGTGCCACCTTAGCAGGCCCGAACACGGCCTACACTCGATTCACACGGGCGTGCTCCACGGGCGTGTCTCCGTCGTGACCCGTTGTAATTCTACTCAGAAAAGGATACTTAGGGGCGAAGAAAGACATTCCGAAGTCTATATAAACACCCTAAGTATAACCTAAAAGAGATGGCAAAGCCAGAGAGGGCTGAACACAGGGAATTACTTGAAGACAGCCAGTTGATTCATCCTAGAAGCCGAAATCACACTCAAGACAGAAGATCTTCCCTTCAATTTCCTTCAGGGGGTTTTAGGGTTTTTCTTATGTTTTTGTTATTTACTTTCTTCTAAGATGTATTCTTCATTAAACATGAACTAAACCCCTCAAATACCTGAGGGGGATGAAACCTAAGACGGATCTTGTTATTGTTTTCTGAACTATATGATAAATACTTGATTTGTTCTTAATTATGTGTTCTTAATTCTTGTTTTAATATTTCAGGATATTGATTCAAGTATTGATGTGCTTAGGCGATGGAGCAAAAGTCCTGTTAAGAGTAGATCTAGCATAGTTAAGCGGAGTTGATCGCAAACCTAGAGATAGGATGACGAATCTCACGGATTAGGGTCAAACCTAATATGGGAGTCCATAGATCGAGTTAATGCAACACTAGGGATTTTAATTAGAAAGATATTTCAATTAATCAACCTAGGGTTAGACGTTAGTAGCCTCGAAAGAGGTATTAATATCAATTAGGGAATCCTACGGATCAAGTCAAGTGAATAAATCGTCTGGTTCAGAGTTAAATAACAAGTGAAGTCTAGGTGGATTCTTCCTCGGGTATTGTCTTAATCAACTGGTTTTTCCCCAAAAGTATTTTCCCAATTCACTCTCTGTGTCTTAGCATCCTTAGTTTACTAATTAGTTAATTAAACAACAATTCCCTTAATACTTAGGCTAGATAATAAAAAGATAGTAACTACTAGTACTCTTGCTCCTTGAGGATACGATATTTCTGGTCTTGCCATAGCTATACTACCGAACGATAGGTGCGCTTGCCTTATTCGTTGTCATAGTTATTTTGGACACGATCAAATGTATACCGACAGAGGTTGCTATGTGCACTCGGTTTGAAGATGGCTTAAATGAAGATATCAAGCTGTTACTCAGGATTCTTGAGTTGAAATAATTTGTAGTTCTTGTTGAAAGAGTGCACAAGGCCGAGGATCTTAGCAAAGCAAAAAGAAAAGCCTATTCTGAGGCTCGTGATTTAGGAAAGTGACCTATGGGAAAATCATACTCATTGTCTGTAACAACCCGATTTTGGGCCTAGTCGGAACAGTGGTTTTGGGGCCACAAATCCGACGAGAAAAAATCTAATTTTTATTATATTTTTATGGTCTACGATTTCACGAAAAAGTTCTGTGAAAATTTCGTTCGAAAATTTCAACGTTTGGGCACTCAATTTAGTCAAAAGGACTAAATTGTAAAAAAGTACAAAAGTTGAGTTCCACATGTTAGAAGTGTCCAATTTCTATGAAATTTTAAATTGGAGGTCCTTAAATGGCAATTATACCATTGGTTAAATTGTTGGACAAAAATGGACATTAGATAAGTGAAATAGGATATTTTTAAGTTAGAGGCATTTTGGTAATTTGGTAATTAAATGGACTAAAAGACAAAATAAAAGCCAAAAACCTTTTTCCATCTTCTTCCTTGGCCGAATTTAGCATGGGGGAAGCCATGGCTAGGGTTTTCAAGCTTTCAAGCTCAATACTAAGTGCATCCAAGCCCCGTTTTTAATGTTCTTTACTTTTTTGAGATCCCCGTAACTCAATTTAGCTATTTCTACCATTATTTTGATCTAGGGTTTGTGTCTAAAAATTTACCCATGGATGACATGCATGTGCTTTGGTGTCTAATGGTAGAATATGAATGCTCGGTGTGTAGTAAACGACTTTTACTAAGTGATTTTCGATGAAATAGCATAAAAGGACTCATTTGTAAAAAGTTGAAAATGTATGAAAAATGTATGAATGAATGCAAATTGTGGACTGCTATAGTTATGAAAATGGTTTTGGATAGGCCTAAAATACAAGGAAATCGAATAAAAATCATTTTACGAGCCTAGGGGCAAAAGTGTAAATATGATAAAGTTTAGGGGCAAAAACATAATTTTGCCATAGTATGATTTTTGGGTCACAATGAATAATGTGACTAATAAGTAAGCTAAATGTGATGTTATAGATGAAAGAAAATGAGGTTCGGACTTAGTATGGGGGGAAAAAACGAGTAACTGACGGTTAGGTCCCTTCTTGCCATTTTGGTATCGAGGTAAGTTTATGTGTAATAAATCAACATTATGTTATTATATATTTAAATGCTTGATATTACATTAAATGAATATTATTTTATGAAATTGGCTAATGATGCCTCAACGAGAATATGATGAGAATATGTCAAGTTGAAGTCCCGGTTGAACATTCGAAATAACAAGGATACTTATGTCACAACATGAGATAAGGAAGGTCCCGTATAAGACCATGTCTAGGACATGGCATCGGCACCGAACATAGGTCCCGTATAAGACCATGTCTGGGACATGGCATCGACACCGAATGTAGGTTCCGTATAAGACCATGTCTGGGACATGGCATCAACACCGAATGGAGGAGGTCCCGTATAAGACCATGTCTGGGACATGGCCTCGGCACCAAAGGAAGATCTCGTGTAAGACCATGTCTGGGACATGGCATCGACATCTATATACGATCTCGTATAAGACCATGTCTGGGACATGGGATTGACATCGAGATATGAGATCCCGTGTAAGACCATATCTGGGATATGGCATCAGCATCGAGATGAGATCCCATGTAAGACCATATCTGGGATATGGCATTGGCACCGTGATACATGTATGATGAGATTGAGTATCCTTCGATATTCAGAGTAGTTCGACGGGAAAAGAGCTAAGTTTATGCATCAATGACAAAGAGCTAAGTTTATGCATCAATGACAAAGAGCTAAGTTTATGCATCAATGACAAAGAGCTAAGTCCATGCTTATGATGTAAGATATGTGGGAAATGTGGATTGTGATCATATGTGAGGCTTTTAAGCCAAATTAAATTGAGAAATGAAATGTTCAAGTTTTTGTTGTTGATGTATAAGTTAAATTGGCCAAAGAATGGCTTGTAAATATTTGATGATGAGCAGCTATTGGCATGGCTAACTATGGATATGCTTTAGTGTTATAAGTGCGTAAATGAGAATTAATACAAAAAAACATGATAGAGTAAAATTAGCAATAAAACAGTTTGGACAGCAGCAGTTGAATCACTTTGAAAAATCACCAAAAATTGTGGAAATTGATTTAGAAGTTGAATAAGATATGAAATTAAAGCTTATTGAGTCTATTTTCGCATAAAAGAGACGGTGTAAGAAAAAGAATTTCAGTATTTGAATTTTTATAAGACAGGGTCAGAATTATTTCGGAATCCCCTGTTCTGACTTTGGAAATTCATTAAAAATTTTACAAAAATAATCAACGAATAAAATTTATATGCTTGAATTTATTAGTCAGTCTATTTTCAAGAGAAACAAACGGGAACGTCTTTTAAGTTCTTTTCAATAAGAAAATATTTTTTTAGTGAAGAGGGTTCAGAACTGTCGTACAGGAAAACAGGAGAAACTTTAAAGAATAAACTGTACTGATTGGCTAAACCAAAATTTCTGGAAATCTTATGGTAAGAATATGTGTGAGTCTAGTTTCAAGTAAAATTATTTGATCTTAATTTGGAGTTCCGTAGCTCTGGATAAAAATAATTTAGTGACTGTAACTCGAGTAGACAGCTCAAGTTGAACATAAGTGAATTGAGAAATTTTATGCAATAATGATGGCATTATCTTGAGAACTCAAATTAAGGATTGTTAAAAGCATGATAATAAATTGTTTATTATTTACATACATACTTACTAAGCTTTATATCTTACTCCCCTTCCTTTCTCATATCATGTAGGGTTTTATACTGGCTCGAGTTGGAGATCGCCGGAGATGTTATCACACTATCAAGCTATCATGTTGGGTATAAGTAAATGCAAAACCTTTTGAGTCTATGGCATGTATAGGGACTTAGTCAATTGTGTATGTTTCATTTGATTTGGACAAATGTGTTGGTTCATATTTGTTAATGAGTTGTAATGCCTATTTATACATGTGTGCTTATACTAAAGGTTTTATGTGATATGGTTATGTGTGTTTGGGATGGATGGACTGAAGTTGTGTTTAAGTATGTGCAAATGAGGGTGCTAAATGGTCTGGAAAATAGCTATTTTCTTGGCCACACGGTTAGAGACACGACCGTGTGTCTCAGCTGTGTGGAGAACACGACCCCAGGACATGGGCGTGTGCCCAGGGCGTGTGAAGTCTACAATTACTTTTCAGAATTTAATTCCCCACACGGCCTAAGCACACGGGCGTGTGACTTGGTCGTGTGACCCAATTTTGTTGATGACTTCATAAACAGAGAGTCACACGGGCTAAGGACATGGGCATGTGTGACCACACGGCCTACCCACATGGGCGTGTCCCAAGCCACACGGACGTGTGACCCCTATTTTGATGAAAAAAATTCTAAGTCTTCTTAAAGTTTCCTAAGTTCTCGATTAGTCCTGAATAATTCCCAATGTATGTTTTGGGCCTTGTGGGCCCATATAAGGGGCGATTTGCATGTGAATGAGGAATGTTAAATTGAATTAAATTTTATAGCCGGTTTTGTATAAAGGTTTTTGTTTAAGTTCGGTAATACCTCGTATCCTATTCCGGCATCGGACATGGGTATGGGGTGTTACATTTAGTGGTATCAGAGCTATGGTTTAGTCGATTCTCGGACTAACCTAGCGCATGTGAGTCTAGCTATACATGCCATATTACTACTTGTGATAGTGTGATATTTGTAACATCCTAAAAAAATTAGAGTATCATCTTGTTATTTGTGTTGGCTCGGGTATGAATTTTGTGTGTTAGCATAGTCTTGAGAAGGCTTGATTTTATTTATGAAGCTAGAATAATTCTTAGTATTAAAATTTAGTGAAGTGGATTAGGTGAACTTGACACTTAAGTTAATTTAAGTGTTAAATTTAGCACATGAGGAGTTGTGGCAAGGTGGTTATGGCGCATGGATGGTTGATCGAGGGAAATGGTTCGAATAGCATGGATTGCATTTGGAAGACTTTATTTTTATGCATCCTAACATTAAGTGTCGGCCAAGCTCTAATTATGGAAGGTTGGACTTTCAATTTTTATGACAAGTTGAATATTAGTTTAGGAAAGCTTGTATTTTGGGATAAGAATCTTAAAATTTATGGAAGGATGGGGGGACAAAGGGCTTGGATGATGGAGAATGTTTTGGAAACTAATCTAAGGCCATTAGTCCATGAATGTAGACGGCATGTGTGGCTAGGGGGGTGGCCGAATGTTGATAGGAAGTTGGGGGGGAATTGGTTGGTCAATTTTAGCATTTTGTGCACCATTTGGCATTTCTTCTTTTCCTCTCCAAAATTTTCTTCCTTAGCCGAATGTACCTTAGGCATTAGGTGCAATTTTGCTTTTGGTTTAGCTCTCATTTTTTGTTTGAACCAAATTCTATTTTCTTTCTTTCATTTTTCCTTTTGAAACCGAAACCACACTTAGCACTTTGTGCACTTTTCTTTTTCGGCAAACAATGTGTTTGGCCGAACCTCTTTCTCCCATCTCTCTCTTTTCTTTCTTTTGATATTTGCTCAAAACCACATTTCCTTTTTACTTTCTCTTGGCCGAATCTTCCTCCTTCCCAAATCTCATTTCTTTCACTTTTGCTCAAAATTAAAAACATCCATCCTCATTCTATTTTCTCATTCCATGTTCTTCTTTCTTTTATTTTGAATCCTCCTTCTCCTATTTCATTTTCACTTTTATTTTCCTTTCTTTTTCTCCACCATAGCCGAATCTTCTTTTTCTCTTTTGGTGTTATCTTGGTGAAAATCATCAAGGGTAGATTTTCTTTGGGTTCTTCTATAATCGTTTTGGAAGATAGGTAAGTGTCTTGGCCGATTTTCCTTTTCTTTTCTCTATCGTTACTTATGAGGCAAAGGTCGAATTTTTGGGCATTTGTTAGCAAGGTTCTAACTATTCATAGGAACCGATTTTCTTTTAGGCTCTTGAGATTTTGGAAGCAATCGATCTAAGCCCTATTTCTTTAGCAATCGAAGTTGGTAAGTCAAGTGGTAAGGATTCATGTTGGTTCAATATTCTTTAAGTTGTTGAGAAAAACCAAAGGTTAATGAGACTAAGATTTATTGGTATGGCCGAATGGCCTTGTTAATGGTTTTGTGGTTTGGCCGAATGTAGGACAAGGAGATCTAGTGTGGTAGATCGGGTCTTCGGATTTAAAACTTTTCGTTAGTGATGTGTGTGTATCTTACACACTTTATAATTCGGTATTATATATTTATTTATATACTAATCATGTTATTAAAGTTGGAAGCTGTGAGATCTTGATATGATACCGTAAGGGTATGAGCAATGAATCGGGTAAGTCCGTTTCGATATGACTTTTGCAATATGATGCATGATGATATGAATTATGATATATTTGCTAAGTGAATTCTAATAAAGTATAATGGCATGATTTGTTTAAATGTTACATTAGTTTGGGTGATATGAGAGGAGGGGAAGGATTTGATATCCGTGTCTTTGGGACACCAGAGGTTTGGCACCTCCGGTGGTTTGGTACCACAGTTATTTCGTGTCTTTGGGACACCGTGAGGTTTGGCACCTCATAGCGACTCATCCTAGTGGCTTAGTACCACGAGTGGGTTGACCCCACATTCGATATTATGGGATCGTCGCCGGTGATTGGGTATCACACGTGGGTTGGCCCACTAACTTTATTATTCGTGACTTTGGGTCACAAAGTGGTTTGGCACCACAATATTTGATATCGTGACTTTGGGTCAAAGTGGTTTGGTACACACGGGGTAGAAAAGGGAGTTATGGATGGCTAGGTTTGGGTGCATTATATTTATATCTTGCTTGGTTATAAATTGTGTAAGTATGATGTATTAATCGGGAAAGGATATATGCATCGAGTCTTGGTGACTCACCTTCTCCCTTATCTTTTCGGGTGATTCATAGATCGCGGATGAGGAGCCAGTAGACTCGAGGTGGCCATGCATTAAATAAATTCGGTTCTATATGAACTTTGGTTTGGATACTTTACTTTATTTAAATTTGGTTCTATTTTTATTTTGGGTTTGTAATAAGGCCATTTAAATTACGTTTTTGGATTATTTATATGCTTTGGATTTATTCTAAACATGATTAAGTATATCACTTGATTAATTTAATAATATGAGCGCAAGGTTTTCTAAACTACAAGTCGTAATGGTTTTCAATCCCTACCATCGGGTAATACAAATCTCTTGTTAGTAAATGGAAACTTAAGTGTTTTCGATAACTCATACTATTTTTCAAAAGTTAAGTTTCCAAATTTCAATTAGAAGCGGTTTTTAAAATAATCGCTTAGGTTTCTTTAAAAATTATAAAAGGTTTTCTAATCTATGGATCTGCAACATAGTTTTAAAGATTTATTTACGGAATTTCAAAGTAAATTATTAGTTTTAAATGTATGATACACCTGATTTCTACAAACATAGAACAACAAAGAGTTTTTCACTAAAATTTAATCGTTAACTCAATTTTTTTCAAAATGTTTTCCTTCGTGGCATGCCAGATTCGGTTGTGTCGTATTGACCGGGTCTGGGGTGTTACAAATTGGTATCAGAGCCAAGTTCAAAAGCTCGGCTGTGGCCCGAGGCCCAAAATGATTTAAACTATGGTCTTAAAATGTTTTGTTTAAATTTATATGGTTGGAAAGGCATGGCACCGAGTCTTCGGCACCGATCCGCCCAGGTAAGTATCTCAAACTGTTGCTTTTGATGATATGATTATAATGATGATGGCATGATCGTATAGTAGTAGAAACTACTCTAGAGACCCAAAACTATAGGTTGAATGTACTCGCGAAACAACCTCTTATTAAAAATTTTTCATAAAACTGTGCTTTAAAGAAAGTGGAATAATGACTAATGCATAACACTTTTAAATCAGATAAGTCAAGACTTTAGACATGAGTACTCGAGGCCGGGGTTGTATTACTCGTGGATGCGGTCGAGGTAGGATGGCTGTGTCTGAGCTAATGAGGTCTGGTCAAGGATCCAAAAATGAGGTACCACCACCCCCACCACCAGCGGTTGGAATTGAGCATCAGGATCAAACGGGGGATGATGCAGTATCTCAGGCGATGTTGCGAGTTATTGAGAGGGTAGCTGGAATAGGTGGAGGCGCGGGAGTTCGAAAATCCGATATCGGCGACTCAGAGCCAATGGAGTCGAGGTATTTCGAGGTGTTTCGGTGTGTGGCTCCCAAGACGGCTGCAGTATTGGTTAGAGGCGATGGAGCGAATCATGGATGACTTGGATCCGAATGCCGAGGAAAAGTGAAAGGGATAGTGTCGCTTCTTTGGGATGAGTCATATCGGTGGTGGCTCATGGTGCGGAATAGTCTTTGCAGCGGAGGATCTCACTTGGGATTATTTTAAGGCGCGTATCGTAAGAAATATGTTGGGTCTAGTTACATTGATGCGTTAGCGTAAGGCATTTTCGAGTTTGGTCCAGGGGAGTAAGTCCGTATCGTAATATGAGGTAGAATTTTTAAGATTGAGCCGGTATCTTTGGAGGTATCGTGGCTTTGAGCACGAGCGATGTGTCGATTCAAGATGGATTGAGGGACGAGTGAGATTGCTGATTGCTCCACATCGAGAGCGAGAGTTTGCTTGCACTAATTGAAAAGACTAAGATAGTGAAGGGATAAAGGAATCTGTAAGGCGAGTCACGGCAGAATAAACATAAGAGAGTTTTGGATCATCCGGTCACCTGTAATTCTCGTAAGAGGGTTAGGCGAGTGGGCCAAATCAACTGGGAGGCTGTGCATCGCTAATCGGGGACCGATGCATGTTGTAACCGATGTGGAAAATTTCATTGGGGCGAATGTTGGACCGGAGGAAAGGATGTTTTAAGTGTGGCTCATTTGGATCATCGTGTGAGGGACCGCCCACGTAAGCTAGCCAGAATCATCCCGATGGTCAAGGTCGTGCTCGATTCGAAATGAGGGACCATCACCACAGAGAGGTCGTGGTAATGGTAGAGGAGGTAATGGATTACAGTCGAGGCCGCGGAGCATCGGGCAGAGGTGCAGCAACAACGAGGCAAGCAAAACGACTGGTTTGGTGTATGCGCTGAGGCGTCGAGAGGAGGGCGCGACACCCGGACGTCATAAGCTGGTCCGTTCTTAATCTTTGGTGTACCATATACGGCTTTGATAGATGTGGGTTTGACACATTCGTATGTTGCTAGTAGCATAGTAGAGACTATGAATCTAGACTCGAGACTACTTCTAGGAAGATGACAAAGATTTAGCCCTCTATGTCACTCTGTAGAAGTAAATAAAGTCATATAGAGATGTACCCCTAGAAATCTAAGGGGTAATGTTTGTAGCTGATCTGATGGAACTGCCGTTTGAGGCGTTCGATCTGATTCTTGGGATGGACTGGTTGGTCAAGTATCAAGCAAGTTTGGATTGCGCTGCTAAGCGCATGGTTTTGAAGTCAGCTGAGAGCGAAGAGGTGGTTATGATAGGTAATAGAAGAGATTATCTATCCAACGTAGTATCTGGGTTGAAAGCTGTGAAGTTGGTCAGGAAGGGCTGTGAGGCATATGTGGTTCATGTGTGTGCGTTGGAAGCTAAGGAGTCTACTGTGGGGAATGTTCGAGCGGTAAAGGAATATGTTGACGTATTTCGGAAGAACTTAGGGGATCGCCTCCGGATAGTGAAGTTGAATTTGGTATAGATCTGTTACCCGGAGCTGCGCCAGTGTCTATTGCTCCGTATAGGATGGCGCCGAAGGAATTAGTGGAATTGAAGGCTCAGATTCAGGAGTTGTTGGATCGAGGTTTTATCCGACCAAGTGTTTCGCCTTGGGGAGCGCCGGTACTTTTTGTCAAGAAGAAAGATGGTTCGATGCGGATGTGTATAGACTATCGCCGATTGAATAAGTCGACGATCAAAAACAAAGTCCTTTGCCGAGGATAGATGACTTGTTTGATCAGCTTAAGGGGGAAGTGGTTTTCTCCAAGATTGATTTAAGGTCTGGGTATCATCAGTTAAAGGTGAAAGAGGCTGATATCCATAAGACGACATTTTGCACTCGGTATGGGCACTATGAATTTCTGGTAATGCCGTTTGGGTTGACTAACGCGCCGGCAGCATTCATGGACATGATGAATTGGGTATTCCAAATAGTTTCGGATCAGTTTGTCGTAGTATTTATAGACGATATTTTGGTATACTCAAAGTCAGAGGAGGAGCATGATGCGCATTTGCGAGTAGTGTTGCAAATTTCGAGGAAAAGCGACTTTATGCCAAATTTAGTAAGTGCGAGTCCCGGCTTAGGAGGTGACTTTCTTGGGTCACGAGTATCGGTGAGGGGATTAGAGTGGATCCTCGGAAGATTGAGGCGATGTTGGATTGGAAGCCGCCTAAGTCGATGGCTGAAATTCGAGTTTTCTAGGTGCAGCGGTATTATTACAGAAGATTTGTAGAGGGATTTTCTTTAATCGCAGCACCTATGACCAAGTTATTGAGGAAAGGAGTTCCATTTGTGTGGATTGAGAAGCATCAAGGAAGTTTTGACAAGTTGAAGAAGATTCTAATTGAAGCTCTGGTTTTGATTCAACCTGAGTCAGGCAAAGAATTCACGGTTTTCTGTGATGCATCACATACTGGTTTGGGATGTGTGTTGATGCAGGAAGGGAAGGTAGTGGCTTATGCATCTCGACAGTTGAGACCACATGAAGTTAACTATCCGACGCATGACTTGGAATTAGCTGCATTGGTTTTTGCTTTGAAGATATGGAGACACTATTTGTATAGAGAGAAATCGATAGTCTACACGGATCACAAGAGTCTTAAGTATCTTTTGACTCAGAAGGATTTGAACTTGAGGCAGCGTAGATGGATTGAGTTGTTGAAGGACTACGACCGTTCGATTGAGTATCATCCGGGCAAGGCTAACGTGGTGGCAGACGCGTTGAGCCGTAAGGTTGTATCAGACTTAAGATCGATGTTTGCTCGTCTTAGCTTATATGACGATGGGAGTCCTTTGGCAGAATTGCGAGTCAAGCCGACTTGGTTAGAGCAGATCAAGGAGAAACAGTTAGAGGATGAGGGTTTGAATGATCAGAGGTTGCAGGTTCAGAATGGTGGTTTAGAGGATTATAGTTTGTCCAGTGATGGAGTATTGTGTTTTCAAGGGAGAGCTTGTATGCCGAAGGATGTTGAGTTGAGGCAAAGGATTCTTCAGGACGCACATAGCAGCCCATACGCTATGCATCCTGGAGGTAGCAAGATGTATCGGGATTTAAGAGAGCGATTTTGGTGGCAGTGCAAGCGGAGGTAAATGGCGAGTTTGTGGGTAAATGTCCGACGTGTCGTGAGTCAAGGCGGAACATCGGATTTGCCGTCTGGGTTACTTCACCGATGAAGATTCCACGATGGAAGTGGGAAAGGATCACTATGGACTTTGTCGATGGATTACCCTTACGCCAAGTAAGAAGGACTCGATTTGGGTGATTGTGGATCGTCTCGACTAAGTCACTCATTTCATTCCGGTAAGGGTAGATTACTCACTTGAAGTTAGCTAAGTTGTATGTGGCGGAGATAGTAAGGTTGCATGGTGTACAGTGTCGATCATCTCGCATGAGAGATCCTAGATTTACGTCGAGGTTTTGGAGAGCGTTACATCAAGCTTTGGGTACGCGGTTTGATTTTAGTACGGCATTTCATCCACGATCGAGGCGGCGGTAAAGAGTTATCTGATTTTAGAGGATATGTTGAGAGGTTGTGTTTTGGATTTCAGAGAGGCGGTGGGAAGAGTTTTTGCCATTAGTGAATTCGCATACAACAATAGTTATCGAGCAAGCATTAAGATGGCGCCATATGAGGCGTTGTATGGTAGGAGGTGTCGCACACCTACATCTTTGGACAGAGTTGGGTGAGCGTCGGATGTTAGGACCAGAGTTGGTTGCGAGGACCGAGGATAAGGTTAAGATGATACTGAGCTCGTCTCGAAGGATGCCGGGATAGGCGAAGTCATATGCCGATCTCAAGCGGAGGGATATAGAGTTTGCCGTGGGTGACAAGGTTTTTACGAAGGTCTCACCATGGAAGAAAGTCTTAAGATTTGGGAGAAAAGGCAAGTTAAGTCCAAGGTTTATTGGGTCGTATAAGGTGTTGAGACGAGTGGGACCAGAGCCTATCACTCGAGTTGCCATTAGAGTGAGTCGGATACATGATGTGTTCCATGTCTCCATGCTTAGACGCTATCGTTCGATCCATCGCATGTCGTGGCGAAGAGAGAAATAGAGGTGAGTCCAAATCTGACGGTGGAAGAGGAACCAGTGCAGATTCTAGATCGAGATGTGAAAGTGTTGCGCAGGAAGTCAGTTCCATTAGTGAAAGTATTATGGCAGAACCATGGCGTAGAAGAAGCTACGTGGGAATCAGAGGATGTGATGAGACAGCAGTTTCCTCAACTCTTTTGATCAGGTAATTTTGAGGACAAAATTTTCTTAAGGGGGTAGAATTGTAACATCCTAAAAAAATTAGAGTATCATCTTGTTATTTGTGTTGGCTCGGGTATGAATTTTGTGTGTTAGCATAGTCTTGAGAAGGCTTGATTTTATTTATGAAGCTAGAATAATTCTTACTATTAAAATTTAGTGAAGTGGATTAGGTGAACTTGACACTTAAGTTAATTTAAGTGTTAAATTTAGCACATGAGGAGTTGTGGCAAGGTGGTTATGGCGCATGGATGGTTGCTCGAGGGAAATGGTTCGAATAGCATGGATTGCATTTGGAAGACTTTATTTTTATGCATCCTAACATTAAGTGTCGGCCAAGCTCTAATTATGGAAGGTTGGACTTTCAATTTTTATGACAAGTTGAATATTAGTTTAGGAAAGCTTGTATTTTGGGATAAGAATCTTAAGATTTATGGAAGGGTGGGGGGACAAAGGGCTTAGATGATGGAGAATGTTTTGGAAACTAATCTAAGGCCATTAGTCCATGAATGTGGACAGCATGTGTGGCTAGGGGGGTGGCCGAATGTTGATAGGAAGTTGGGGGGGAATTGGTTGGTCAATTTTAGCATTTTGTTCACCATTTGGCATTTCTTCTTTTCCTTTCCAAAATTTTCTTCCATAGCCGAATGTACCTTAGGCATTAGGTGCAATTTTGCTTTTGGTTTAGCTCTCATTTTTTGTTTGAACCAAATTCTATTTTCTTTCTTTCATTTTTCCTTTTGAAATCGAAACCACACTTAGCACTTTGTGCACTTTTCTTTTTCGGCAAACAAGGTGTTTGGCCGAACCTCTTTCTCCCATCTCTCTCTTTTCTTTCTTTTGATATTTGCTCAAAACCACATTTCCTTTTTACTTTCTCTTGGCCGAATCTTCCTCCTTCCCAAATCTCATTTCTTTCACTTTTGCTCAAAATTAAAAACATCCATCCTCATTCTATTTTCTCCTTCCATGTTCTTCTTTCTTTTATTTTGAATCCTCCTTCTCCTATTTCATTTTCACTTTTATTTTCCTTTCTTTTTCTCCACCATAGCCGAATCTTCTTTTTCTCTTTTGGTGTTATCTTGGCCGAAAATCATCAAGGGTAGATTTTCTTTGGGTTCTTCTATAATCGGTTTTGGAAGATAGGTAAGTGTCTTGGCCGATTTTCCTTTTCTTTTCTCTATCGTTTCTTATGAGGGCAAAGGTCGAATTTTTGGGCATTTGTTAGCAAGGTTCTAACTATTCATAGGAACCGATTTTCTTTTAGGCTCTTCGGGATTTTGGAAGCAATCGATCTAAGCCCTATTTCTTTAGCAATCGAAGTTGGTAAGTCAAGTGGTAAGGATTCATGTTGGTTCAATATTCTTTAAGTTGTTGAAAAACCAAAGGTTAATGAGACTAAGATTTATTGGTATGGCCGAATGGCCTTGTTAATGGTTTTGTGGTTTGGCCGAATGTAGGACAAGGAGATCTAGTGCGGTAGATCGGGTCTTCTGGATTTAGAACTTTCGTTAGTGACAGGTGTGTATCTTACACACTTTATAATTCGATAATATATATTTATTTATATACTAATCATGTTATTAAAGTTGGAAACTGTGAGATCTTGATATGATACCGTAAGGGTATGAGCAATGAATCGGGTAAGTCCATTTCGATATGACTTTTGCAATATGATGCATGGTGATATGAATTATGATATATTTGCTAAGTGAATTTTAATAAAGTATAATGGCATGATTTGTTTAAATGTTACATTGGTTTGGGTTATATGAGAGGAGGGGGAAGGATTTGATATCTGTGTCTTTGGGACACGGAGGTTTGACACCTCCAAAGTGGTTTGGTACTACAGTTATTTCGTGTCTTTGGGACACAGAGGTTTGGCACCTCATAGCGACTCATCCTAGTGGCTTAGTACCACACAAGTGGGTTGGCCCCACATTCGATATTATGGGATCGTCGCGGTGATTTGGTATCACACGTGGGTTGGCCCCACAACTTTATTATTCGTGACTTTGGGTCACCGGTGGTTTGGCACCACCGGTGGTTTGGTACCACACGGGTAGAAAAGGGAGTTATGGATGGCTAGGTTTGGGTGCATTATATTTATATCTTTGCTTGGTTATAAATTGTGTAAGTATGATGTATTAATCGGGAAAGGATATATGCACTGAGTCTTGGTGACTCACCTTCTCCTTATCTTTTCAGGTGATTCATAGATCGCGGATGAGGAGCCGAGTAGACTCGAGGTGGCCATGCATTAAATAAATTCGGTTCTATATGAACTTTGGTTTGGATACTTTACTTTATTTAAATTTGGTTCTATTTTTATTTTGGGTTTGTAATAAGGCCATTTAAATTACGTTTTTTGGATTATTTATATGCTTTGGATTTATTCTAAACATGATTAAGTATATCACTTGATTAATTTAATAATATGAGCGCAAGGTTTTCTAAACTACAAGTCGTAATGGTTTTCAATCCCTACCATCGGGTAATACAAATCTCTTGTTAATAAATGGCAACTTAAGTGTTTTTGATAACTCATACTATTTTTCAAAAGTTAAGTTTCCAAATTTCAATTAGAAACGGTTTTTAAAATAATCGCTTGGGTTTCTTTAAAAATTATAAAAGGTTTTCTAATCTATGGATCTGCAACATGGTTTTAAAGATTTATTTACGAAATTTCAAAGTAAATTATTAGTTTTAAATGTATGATACACCTGATTTCTACAAACATAGAACAACAAAGAGTTTTTCACTAAAATTTAATCGTTAACTCAATTTTTTTCAAAACGTTTTCCTTCGTGGCATGCCAGATTCGGTTGTGTCGTATTGACCGGGTCTGGGGTGTTACAATATCTCCCGGCTCTAACGAAATTGTTTTTTTAAGACAGAGATTACTTCCAACCGAGCTATTTTTGATAATGCTGAAAAATGATATTGAGGTGATTGAAATGTGTTTGTGATGAGACGAAACTTAGAAAGGTATGAATAGAAGTTCATGATATGTATGTGTTAATGTACGAAGTGAGATAACCATGAGTTGAGAAATGTGGAAACATGGAATAAAATGAAAGTTTATATGGTGATAAGCCCATTCATGTTAGCTTGGCTTGCATATGATGATATATCCCCAACCTATTAGAATAAGTGAAAATGATAAGTAAACTTACCCAATGGATGGAATATGTGTGTATGTACACTTGTTTGAATAATGTATAATCAGTATGTCCACATAGTTGAATCTCATGTTTAATTGTTAAATTAGAGAATATATAATGTTTTGTTTTATGACTTTGTTATGAAACCACAAATATTATAATAGTATGGGGGTTGAATTAGAAGATCAAATTAAGTAGAATGCAGGAGATGAGTACGATCGTTCAATGATGAATTAACGGATAAGACCATGGTTGAACCATGGCAAAGTATGGAATGTAAGACCATAGCTGGGCTGTGGCATTTCAGTGAAAAGACCATAACTGGGTTATGGCATTGTGGACGTAAGACCATGGTTGGACCATGGCAGTACATGTGTGTATGTGTAAGACCATAGTTGGACTATGGCATCAAGTAAACAACGTACTCTAACCCGTAAGGCGTTCTCTAATTTAACAAATGTTAGTAAGTAAATTCATTGTTTGACATGGTGAATGGCAGAAAACATTCGTAAAATGAATAAGTATATTAAATTGTCTGAAGTGAATTATGTGATTATGATGATATTACGTTAATGATGAATGCTAAGTCATATGTGTGTATTAATGAGAGTCAAGTTAGAGGCTTTACGACCTCACCCCATTACTAGTGATACTTTATGACGAAATTTTACCAGAACCATGTTGAATAAGTTCATAAGTGTGAAACTAAAGAGTTCAGTGATGAAATAATTAGTAATGTATACAGAGATGAGAATAGTTGGAAAGTGAAAATAGCTTTAGAAGAAATACCAGAATGTTTTAAAGAATACATAGATTATACAATGTCACAGATAAAGAAGAAGTTATTTTCGGCTATTCGATTTAATTGAGTTATGTGTATTTAAAGTATCCTCAAGTATAGTAATGAATTTTGTACATTCACGAGTATATAGACGGATAGTCTGAATGAAGAAATTATATTCGAAAAGTATGATCTGAGAGATATGCCTATTGGATTGTTCTAATCGAATGATGTTATTATGAGTTAAAGCTGTACCGATTGATAAAGTCATCACATTTATGAAAATTCGAATGATCTATGCATGTTAGCGAAGTTCTAAATAGTTGAAAGTATTTGAAACACCCCAAACCCGGCCCACGAGATTTGCCCAGATTTGGTATGTTCCTCAAGTAAATCGGTTTCAAAATTCTTTCGTTACCTAGAGAAAACTTGTGCGATTTTAAAAAAAAATTGTTTTGGGTTGGGCTTGTGTTGAAAACGAATTCAATTCTTTATATTAAAAATTTTACTTAAACTTTAATAGGTAAAACTCATAATCATAATAAATAGAAATAAATGGAAAACAATCCAACTATGGCCTTATGGCCTTATTACATCAAATAATTTCCAAGTAATTCAAGTACTTAAATAGAAATAGTAGTTCATAAAATAAAAACTTCATGTTGAGCATGGCCACCACAAGTTCTACCGTCCCGGTCCATCACTGATCATCACCTGAAAAATATTCCCCAACGGGGTGAGTTAAACAGACTCAATGTGTACACAAACACTAAATCAAAATAGAATCAGGCATACAAATGTTACGCATACAAATTATGATGCATTCCCAAACCCAAACCTAATAAGCCATCCGCTACACTCCCCCGTACCAACCTGTACACCGTGGGGACTACTAAGTCGACCCTCCTTCCGCTACACTCCATATCGTGGTCTTAGGTCACCGCATTTGTGGTCTTAGGTCACCACATTCAGGTATCGCGGTCTTAGGTCACCGCATTCAGATTACTGTGGTCTTAGGTCACCATATTCAGATACCACGGTCTTAGGTCACCGTGTTCGTGGTCTTAAGTCACCACATTCACTTCCCCTTTCAAACAAACCCATATGCCCCATATAATGATGATATGCATAAATATGCCAGAGTTCACATTCTTATCATATTCTCATGTCACTAATGACCTTTTTCATATTCTTTGTAGAAGTAGGAAACGTACATGAGTACTTACTACCATAACATGGTACCTTAGCCACTTTCATATTCTTAATATCACATATTTTAATAAAACAGGCCATGAAACATATTAAGAAGTAGTGTGGGGTACACACGATTTGCTTAACCACTTCACTTTGAAATCCCGAAATCTGATCTCACGCCTTAGATCTCAAGTTCCTACAATTGATTAATCACTTACTATTTAGCACAAAGCCTATTCGGCTAGAAAACCAAATCCTAGTAGGATTTGTATTCTTAAAGCTTACCTTGGTGTCGATTTGATGATTTAATCAAATCCCGAAACTCATATTTTCCCCTTTGAAATCGGCTAGTCACTAAATCCCTTGAATTGGTTAGTTTTGGCTTAAAACACATAATAATAGATCTACTACTAAAATAGGCCTTGGCGAATTTACCTTTGTTCTTACCTTCCAAATCTTAAATCCCGAATTGGATCCTTGCTTCTTTATTGCTATCGAAATCCCTATGTACCCATGTTAGATCCAATATAACATTAAATCATAATAATATAGCTTATGGCGAATGGTATTCATAACTTACCTTAGATCTTAGAAGTTAGAAAGATACCTTCTTGTAGTTGACAATTTCTTAAATCCCGAAAACACCCTTCCATAACTCGGCCAAAATCCATAATAGAGATTAGTTCCTAAATTTTAGATAGGTTTAAAATATAAAAGAATTGAAACCAAACTTTGGATCTTACCCTTTTTAAGAAATCGGTAGCACCCATGTTAAAAGCCCCTTAAAGAATCGGCCTTGATGACTAGATGATAAAGTTTCGGCTTTTGGGATTTAATGGAGAAGTCGACTAGAGGTTCTCTTGGGGTATTTGGTTTCCATGAAAATAAGGAAAAGAAACTTGAGAATTTTGGCAATGGTGGACTATAGATTCGGCTTGACAAAATAAAAAGAGAAGAGAAGAGAGGAGAGCACTCAGAAATTCGACAGAGAGAGGAGGAGGAAGAAAAATTGATGAGTAGCCCTATTTCCTTCCTTTTATAGACGAAACTACTCCTCAGAATCCCTTACTTGGCCACCACTCTTCTTTATTTGATAGCTTTATCTCTTAATTTAAAATAATTAGAGAATAATCCTTTATTATCTCTTCAAAAATAATCCAAATTAAATCCCTTATACATCACCTTATTAATCGAATATTAAAGAGAATAAAACTCCTCCTTTCTAGAAGGCTTGTGCTGTCCACCTCAGAGCTTCTGGAAGCAAAAATAAAACTTCTTTTATTTGCTTCCCAAGTGACTCGAACCCAGGCCCAACACCTTGCATGTGGCGCCATTTCCGGAGCCCCTTAAATGCATCTTCAGGCCACTTTTCCATGCCTGTTTGTGTGTCAAATTTCACAAAATTTTTCTTTTAAGGCCACCTTGCCTTAATTTCCTCTTTTAAACTTTAAAACTCGAAATTTCTAAGTCATTTCTAAGTTTCCAAAAATTTTCATTCGGCTCTGTAAACTTGACATTTTCTTACATTTCCAAGTTTCCAGAAATGTGCACTTTCCTATTTTGAATCATTTCCAAATCATTTCCATCCATTTCCAAGTTTCCAAAAATATGTTCACTTTCCATTTTTTTTTTAACTTAACATTTCCATACATTTTCAGGTTTCCAAAATTGTTCAAAATTTATTCTTAGTACATAAAACATGTTACTTCCTACAATTAAACCGAAAACGCATAGGCCCTTTCCAGGATGTTACAATTCTACCCCCCTTAAAATAACTTCGTCCTCAAAATTTTCTAACTAAAATAATTGAGGGTATTGTTGTCGCATTGCCTCTTCTGGTTCCCACAAAGCTTCTTCCGATCCATGATTGCGCCATAACACCTTGACTAGAGGAACTGACTTCCTCCGTAGCACTTTCACATCACGTTCCAATATCCGAATCGGCTCTTCCTCGTAGGATAAGTCTGGCCTTAGCTCTACTTCTTCGACAGGTACCACATGAGACGGATCCGATCAATAACGACGTAGCATGGATACATGGAATACGTCGTGCATCTGCCGCAACTCTGGTGGCAACTCCAATTGGTATGCCACTGCTCCAACTCGTTTCAGTACTCGATAGGGCCCTATAAACCTTGGGCTTAACTTCCCCTTGCGACCGAACCTTATTACCTTTTTCCAAGGCGAGACTTTCAGAAACACTTAGTCTCCCACTTCAAACTCTATTTCCTTCCACTTAAGGTCTGCGTACGACTTCTGCCTATCAGAGGCTTCCTTTAACCGTGCTCGAATCATCTCAACCTTCTCTTCAGTTTCGGCCACTAACTCTGGACCCAAAACTTGACGTTCTCCTAACTCAGTCCAACAAGTAGGAGTTCTACACTTCCGACCATACAATGCTTCATATGGTGCCATCCGAATGCTAGCTTGATAGCTGTTGTTGTAGGCAAACTCAGCTAAAGGCAAATAGTCTTCCCAACTTCCTTGGAAATCCATCACACAGCCTCTCAACATATCCTCCAACACTTGTATAACTCGTTCGGACTGCCCATCTGATTGTGGATGAAAAGCCGTAGTGAAGTCCAACTTAGTGCCTAAAGCTTGATGAAGTGCCCTCCAGAACCGAGACGTAAACCTTGGGTCTCTGTCGGAGATGATCAATACCGGTACACCATGTAACCTCACAATTTCCGCCACATATAACTTAGCCGCCACCAAGAGAATAGTCAACTCTTACAGGGATGAAATGCGCGGACTTAGTCAAACGGTCCACTATCACCCATACCGAGTCCTTCTTAGTAGGCGTAAGGGGAAGCCCACTAACGAAATCCATGGTAATTCTCTCCCACTTCCATTGCGGAATCTCGATTGGTTGAAGCAATCTCGATGGAACTTGGTGTTCGGCCTTAACTTGTCGACACGTCAAACATTTCCCCACAAATTCAGTCACTTCTTGCTTAAGATCGGACCACCAAAATTGTTCCCTTAGATCTCTCATGACGCTTAATGCCTCGGGATGCATAGCATAAGGGCTACTATGTACGCTGAAGAATCCTTTGTCTTAACTCCTTGTCCTTAGGCATACATGCCTTTCCTTGAAGCACAATACTCCCTCATCATTAACACTATAATCCTCTAACTCACCGCTCGCACTTGTCGTAACTTATCACTTAGATCCTTATCAACCAAGCTGTCCCTCTTTCACCTCCTTCACCATGTGGGCTTGACTTGCAACTCGCTTAACAGGCTTCCATCATCGTACAAACTTAAGTGAGCGAACATAGCCCTTAGATCCGACACAACCTTCCAACTTAGGGCATCGGCTACCACATTCGCCTTGCCGGATGATATTCTATCGAGCGATCGTAGTCCTTCAACAACTCCACCCACCTTCGTTGCCTCAAGTTCAACTCCTTACGAGTCAACAGATACTTAAGGCTCTTGTGGTTTGTGTAGATCACTGACCTTTCTCTATAGAGGTAGTGCCTTCAAACCTTAAGGGCGAAAACCACTGCTGCTAGTTCCAAGTCATGAGTTGGGTAGTTAACCTCATGAGGCCTTAGTTGCCGAGACACATAAGCGACTACTTTTCCTCCTTGCATTAGCACACATCCTAATCCCGTATGCGAGCGTCACGAAGACACCACAATATCCTTCCCGACCCTCATTTGAATTAACACTGGAGCCTCCGTCAACACCTTCTTAAGGTTGTCAAAGCTCTTCTGTTGCTTATCAGACCATTCAAAGGGTACTTCCTTCCTTAGTAACTTTGTCAAAGGCGCGGCTATTGACGAGAATCCTTCTACGAACCTTCTATAATAGCCTGCCAAACCTAATAAACTTCGAATCTTAGCCACGGACCTAGGTGGTTTCCAATCCAACACTGCTTTGATCTTCCTAGGATCCACTCTTATTCCTTCTGCGGATACCACATGCCCTAAGAATGCCACCTCCTTAAGCCAAAATCCACACTTGCTGAATTTGGCATAGAGCTTCTTCTCCCTTAACACTTGTAGCACCACTCGGAGATGTTCATCATGCTCCTCTTCAGACTTAGAATACACCAAAATATCGTCGATGAACACAACGACGAACCTATCCAAGTAGGGTTGAAAAACTCGGTTCATCATATCCATGAACGCGATTGGAGCGTTTGTCAATCCAAACGGCATCACTACAAACTCAAAATGGCCGTATCTTGTCCTAAAAGCGGTCTTATGGATATCTGCCTCCTTCACCTTCAACTGGTGATATCCCGACCTTAAGTCTATCTTTGAGAATATCTGCGGCTTTCACCGATCGAACAAGTCATCGATCCTTGGCAAAGGATACTTGTTCTTGATGGTCACTTATTCAATCGACGGTAATCTATGCACATACGCATAGTTCCGTCCTTCTTCTTTACAAACAGAACTGGTGCTCCCCATGGAGACACACTGGGTCTATGAACCCACGATCCAACAACTCTTGGATTTGAGCCTTGAGCTCAACTAACTCCTTTGGCGCCATTCGGTATGGAGCGATTGACACAGGAGTTGTTCCCGGTAGTAAGTCTATTCCAAACTCCACCTCCCTATATCTGGGGTATTCACAGTAATTCCTCCGAAAATACATCTTCAAAGTCTTTCACCGTTCTAACTCCACCGACACCTTCTTCCTTTCCACCTAACGCACTTACGAAGGCTAAGAACGCCTTGCACCCTTTCTTAACCATTTTCTCAGCCTTTAACGCCGAAACTACGTTGGACAAGTAGTTTCTTCTCTCTCCGATCATTACTACTACTTCATCCTCCGGGGTCCTTAGTTCTATTCGTTTAGCCGCACAATCCAACACGGCTCGGTGCTCTACTAGCTTGATCCATTCCAAGTATAAGTTCAAACTCCCGAAAGGTAGTTCCATTAAGTCACAGAAAGTTCACTCCCTGAATCTCTAGGGGTACATTCCAAAAGATCTTATCCACCACAACAGTTAGGCCTAATGGGCTTACTACAGTCATCTGCCTATCAGAAGGTTTAGAGTCTAGGCCTAGTGTTTCCACTACACTACATGCAACATAGGAATGGGTCGAGCCCACATCAATTAGAGAAACATAGGGCTTGTCAAAAATAAAGAACGCACTCGGTTATAACGTCCGTGGCGTCTCCATCTTCCTCCGCGAACCACATAATCCAAACCTGGTTGCCTTGCCTCAAGATTAGCGAGCACCTCCGCCTTGTGTTCCACGGCCTCTGCCCGGCACCATTACCTCTCGTTACTCGAACCACGACCTCGTTGAGGCTGCGGTCCTCCTCTACCGGTCGACTAACATTCCGAAGAGTTGTTGGTCGGCTTTCATCCGATTGCTTAGGACAATCCTTGATCACATGGTCCTTGGACCCACATCTAAAACATCCTCCTTTTTCTTCCAAAGACTCTCCTAAGTGCTTCTTTCCCACACACATCACAAGGTCGATGCATCGCCATACGAACCAAACTGTCGACCTCGCGGCCCATCAACTCTAGGCCTCTTATGAACCTTTCCGGACATTCCAAAACCTCTTTTGGGCCTATTCCTATCCATAGCCCGCTTTGTAGAATCCTTAATTCCCTCGGCCACCTTGGCCTTTTCTACCAAAGCGAAAACTCCCCGCTCGATGCGGTGCTATCAATGATCTCGAGATCATCCCTTAGGCCGCCCTCAAAATGCATACCACTGCGTTCATGCTCGATTGCCACTACTCGTCGAGCATATCGGCTCAACCTCGTGAATTCACCTCATACTACGCCACGGACTTGTTCCTTGAACCAGCCCGAAATGCCTTCCTTTGCTCATCGGTATACGGTTCCCACATACTTCTCTCCAAATGCTTCCTTAACATATTCCCGTGTCGATCCTCACCGTGGCACCATCTCGAGCAGTCAACCACCACGATACGCTTCATCGCGTGCGGTGCCACCATTCCTTTTAACTTCTCCTCGGGGTCAAGTCAAGCTCATCCATGATGCGCTCTGTTGCTTCCAACCAAGATTCACCGGTGAACGGGTGCCACACCCGATACCCCACGAAACATTTTGGCTCCATTAGCTCGAAGCCGCTCAGTACGCGGACTTACGGGTTCCCGAATTTCCTCATGCACTAGCCACCAACTCCAAAACTCGCAGCACAGCCTGCGACACAGCATCATCCCCCGTCTGAGCTTGCTGCTCAACACCAACAACTCGGGGTGGTGGTGGCGGTGGTATCTCATTGTCGGACCCTTGACCCGATCTAACGGGTTCGACGATAATCATCCTTCCTCTACCTCGTCCACGACGACCACGCCCTCTAGAGCTCATTTCTAACATCGTGATCTGATTAAGAAGTTTTATGAATTAGTCTTTGTTTCACTTGATTACCCGCGAAGAAATTTTATGAAAAGAGTTTTAGGAGTGGTTCTTTCGTGATGCACACAGTCTTTCCATTTATTCATCCATACATCCATCAAACAATCATGAACTCGTTCATTCCGAGAAAGGTTGTAGTTTTCATTGTTATTATTTTTTTTCCTTCCACTACCAGTGGGTATTTTCGTAATTCGTCCTCTGTGGGTATTTTCGTAATTTTTCAAAAGGAAAAAGTTCCTTGGTGATTTTGTCACAAAGTATTTTGGTATTTTTAAATTCCGGGGTATTTTGAAAAATTTTGAAATCCAGGGGTATTTCGGTGATTTTGGACCTTGGGGGTATTTTGGTGATTTTTTTTTCCAAGCCGGGGTAAATTTGTAAAATCTTATAAATTAGGGATATTTTAAAGGTTGCAAAACTTTGAGGGTTCTTTTTGAGAATTGTACTTTTCAAAACGGTGATGTTGCAAAAATTTTGGAAATCAGGGTCATTTTGGTAATTTTATAAGTTAGGGGCAATTTTGAAATTTCCAAAATTCAAGGTATTTTTGATTATTTGCAAATTAGGGTTTTTGAAAATTGATAAAATAATGAAATTTTGGCAAAACTGTTGGGTAGTTGGTCATTTTATAAACCAAGGGTATTTTGGTAATTTTACCACTAGGGGCATTTTTGTATAAATCGGAAATCTTTCGGAAAATTTTGTAAAGATGGTTTTCATGAATTTAGAAGAAAGTTTTAAGAGTTCTAAAACTAGGGTTTTGTTGTTTTTATAAAAACACGGCTAATTCCCTTTCGGGTTTTAGTTATTGTGTTTAGCCTATGACCGAGTCCTCTTGGTCAGGGTGAACCAAAGCTATGCACTAGGCAGGATTCGAGTGGAGAAGAGTGAGTCACGCGGACTGCTTAAATACCAAGCTCCCACCGAAACCATCCCTAGACATGCGCATGCAGGTTGCCACACCCCTCCGAGCCCTGCAGGTTAGGGTGAAGAAGCTATGCACGGTAGGATTTCCTGCGAAGAAGAGGTGAGTCACTAGGATCTGCTTAAATACCGTGCTCTTAGGATCCAATCCTGAGACATGCGCACGTGGGTTACCACACCCTAACTTAGTGACTTAGCCATGGGTTTGTTTAACGTTCCTTAAGTCTTATGTGTTTGTGTTTGAGTAGACTAGTCCTAGGGTTCAAGTTCCTATCATGCTATTCTACGTTCTATTCCTTTTCTACCCTTCTAATATTCATTACACATAATCACACAAATAGTTAGGGGTACTTACCTGGTGGACTGCGGGTCAGAGACTTTAAGTGCCATGCCAGAAAACCTGCTTGTTTCATAAAATATTTTCAAAAAAAACTCATTTGGGCTCGCTTTGAAAATGCTTTGGGCCTTGGCCCACAGGCCGAGAGTTTTAAAACCTGGCTCTGATACCAAACTGAAACACCCCAAACCCGGCCCACGAGATTTGCCCAGATTTGGTATGTTCCTCAAGTAAACCGGTTTCAAAATTCTTTCGTTACCTAGAGAAAACTTGTGCGATTTTAAAAAAAATTGTTTTGGGTTGGGCTTGTGTTGAAAACGAATTCAATTCTTTATATTAAAAATTTTACTTAAACTTTAATAGGTAAAACTCATAATCATAATAAATAGAAATAAATGGAAAACAATCCAACTATGGCCTTATGGCCTTATTACATCAAATAATTTCCAAGTAATTCAAGTACTTAAATAGAAATAGTAGTTCATAAAATAAAAACTTCATGTTGAGCATGGCCACCACAAGTTCTGTAGTCCGGTCCATCACCGATCATCACACTGAAAAATATTCCCCAACGGGGTGAGTTAAACAGACTCAATGTGTACACAAACACTAAATCAAAATAGAATCGGGCATACAAATGTTACGCATTCATATCATAGCATACAAATTATGATGCATTCCCAAACCCAAACCTAATAAGCCATCCGCTACACTCCCCGCACTCAACCTTTGTACACCATGGGGACTACTAAGTCGACCCTCCTTCCGCTACACTCCATATCGCGGTCTTAGGTCACCGCATTTGTGGTCTTAGGTCACCACATTCGAGATATCGCGGTCTTAGGTCACCGCATTCAGATTCATCGTGGTCTTAGGTCACCACATTCGGATACCACGGTCTTAGGTCACCGTGTTCATGGTCTTAAGTCACCACATTCACTTCCCCTTTCAAACAAACCCATATGCCCCATATAATGATGATATGCATAAATATGCCAGAGTTCACATTCTTATCATATTCTCATGTTACTAATGACCTTTTTCATATTCTTTGTAGAAGTAGGAAACGTAGCTGAGTACTTAGTACCATAACATGGTACCCTAGCCACTTTCATATTCTTAATATCACATATTTTAATAAAATAGGCCATGAAACATATTAAGAAGTAGTGTGGGGTACACACCTGATTTGCTTAACCACTTCACTGAAATCCGAAATCGATCTATCTGCCTTAGATCTCAAGTTCCTACAATTGATTAATCACTTACTATTTAGCACAAAGCCTATTCGGCTAGAAAACCAAATCCTAGTAGGATTTGTATTCTTAAAGCTTACCTTGGTGTCGATTTGATGATTTAATCAAATCCCAGAAACTCGTATTTTTCCCCTTTGAAATTGGCTAGTCACTAAATCCCTTGAATTGGTTAGTTTTCGTGTTAAAACACATAATAATAGATCTACTACTAAAATAGGCCTTGGCCGAATTTACCTTTGTTCTTACCTTCCAAATCTTAAATCTCGAATTGGATCCTTGCTTCTTTATTCTTTGTCGAAATCCCTATGTACCCATGTTAGATCAATCTAACATTAAATCATAATAATATAGCTTATGGCCGAATGGTATTCATAACTTACCTTAGATCTTATAAGTTCTGAAAGATACCTTCTTGTAGTTGACAATTTCTTAAATCCCGAAAACACCCTTCCATAACTCTGCCAAAATCCATAATAGAGATTAGTCCCTAAATTTTAGATAGGTTTAAAATATAAAAGAATTGAAACCAAACTTTGGATCTTACCCTTTTTAAGAAATCGGTAGCACCCTTGTTAAAAGCCCCTTAAAGAATCGGCCTTGATGACTAGATGATAAAGTTTCGGCTTTTGGGATTTAATGGAGAAGTCAACTAGAGGTTCTTTTGGGGTATTTGGTTTCCACGAAAATAAGGAAAAGAAACTTGAGAATTTCAGCAATGGTGGACTATAGATTCGGCTTGACAAAAGAAAAAGAGAAGAGAAGAGAAGAGAGGAGAGCACTCAGAAATTCGGCAGAGAGAGAAGGAGGAAGAAAAATTGATGAGTAGCCCTATTTCCTTCCTTTTATAGCCGAAACTACTCCTCAGAATCCCTTAATTGGCCACCACTCTTCTTTATTTGATAGCTTTATCTCTTAATTTAAAATAATTAGAGAATAATCCTTTATTATCTCTTCAAAAATAATCCAAATTAAATCCCTTATTTATCACCTTATTAATCGAATATTAAAGAGAATAAAACTCCTCCTTTCTAGAAGGCTTGTGCCGTCCACCTCAGAGCTTCTGGAAGCAAAAATAAAACTTCTTTTATTTGCTTCCCAAGTGACTCGAACCCAGGCCCAACACCTTGCATGTGGCGCCATTTCCAGAGGCCCTAAGTGTCATCTTCAGGCCACTTTTCCAAGCCTGTTTGTGTGTCAAATTTCACAAACTTTTTCTTTTAAGGCCACCTTGCCTTAATTTCCTCTTTTAAACTTTAAAACTCGATATTTCTAAGTCATTTCTAAGTTTTCAAAAATTTTCGTTTGGCTCTGTAAACTTGACATTTTCTTACATTTCCAAGTTTCCAGAAATGTGCACTTTCCTATTTTGAATCATTTCCAAATCATTTCCATCCATTTCCAAGTTTCCAAAAATATGTTCACTTTCCATTTTTTTAACTTAACATTTCCATATATTTTCAGGTTTCCAAAATTGTTCAAAATTTATTCTTAGTACATAAAACATGTTACTTCGTTCAATTAAACCGAAAACGCATAGGCCCTTTCCAGGATGTTACAGTATTATTAACCAAAGCTCTAGTTCCGAGTTCAATTTGAATTGAGTAAAGAACTTACGATTTTTCAATGATGTACTATTGAACAGATCGAAATATGTTTTAATACAAGAATGTAAAGAAGCAGTTTGCACTTTCAGACGGTTAAAGTCACATGAAAAAAAGAACAGTTTGACTAATGATTTAGAGACGGCCACTTTTATATCTGTGTTGTGAACTGGATGATTTCGTATGTTCGACAAAAAGTGTCATATGCTTCTTAATCCTAATGGATTAAAGTATCTAATGTCGCAAAAAAATCTGGAACTAAGACAACGTGAATGTTTTGAGATGTTAAAAGACCGTGAGTAATTATCGACTTACCTTTTGGAAAGCAAGTATGGTTACAGATGCTTGAATGGAAAAAAAAAAATTTTTTATTTTTGTGAGTACTGGTTACTTGATTGATCTTATTTGATGATGGACTAGTTCTAGCTAAGTTAAAAGGTTAAGCGATTCTTTCTTTGTGAATTGAGAAGCTCAGAGATGTGATAGAGAGTGGTGAATTAAACGAGTACAGTGTGAAACGACTTTCTATTCCGAATTTCAGGTTGGACCTGATTCCTGTTATTATTATTGTTCTGAGATAGAATTCACGTATTGGGTGACCTAGAGTTTTTACAGAAGTTTTGTATGATATTCAGTAGTAGCTCGTCGATTCATCCAAGAATAATAAAATGTGCCGAAATCAAGTAAGTGACTTTATGTTCAGATGTCTATTTGCTAGCAAGTAAGCCGAAATCAAGTATATGCAGGACTAATTTAGTCAGTGATGGTAAGGGAGTGATGATGAGATAGAGTTACCATAGATTTCATACCGGGATTGTCATTATCCCAGAAAAGTAAGATGTCAATTGGTTTATGGTTGATCATTTGACAAAGAAAGATCTATATGATCATTTCATTATGTAAAGATTTCTTATTTGACAGATTAGCCGAGTAATATGTTTCTGAGGTTATTCAATTATGCAGAGTGTCAGTTCCATTATGTCGGATAGAGATCCGGAAGTTACATCGCAATTATGGGATGAGCCATAGGGAACTCTGAGTATGCAGTTGCATTTTGGCACAGTAATTCGTTTTTATATCAATGATAAGTCTAAGAGGATAGTTCATATTTTGACGGTGTACTCCGGCACTGTGTGATAAAGTTTAAAGGATATTGGAAAGAGATATATGAGATTAAATTGATTTGTAATTCTGAGAAGATTAGTGAAAGTGTTTCAGGAGAGTTGAAAGAAACTTCTTCTGGTAAGATTTTCGGGGACGAAAATCCCTAAAGAGGGGGAGAATTGTAACAGCCTGATTTTGGGCCTAGTCGGAACAGTGGTTTTGGGGCCACAAATTTGACGAGAAAAAATCTTATTTTTATTATATTTTTAAGGTCTACGACTTCACGGAAAGATTCTGTGAAAATTTCATTCGAAAATTTCGACGTTTGGGCACTCAATTTATTCAAAAGGACTAAATTGTAAAAAGTGCAAAAGTTGAGTTTCACATGTTAGAAGTGTCCAATTTCTATGAAATTTTAAATTGGAGGTCCTTAAATGGAAATTAGACCATTGGTTAAATTTTTGGACAAAAATGGACATTAGATAAGTGAAATAGGATATTTTTAAGTTAGGGGCATTTTGGTAATTTGATAATTAAATGGACTAAAAGACAAAATAAAAGCCAAAAACCTTTGTCCATCTTCTTCCTTGGACGAATTTAGCATGGGGGAAGCCATGGCTAGGGTTTTCAAGCTTTCAAGCTCAATAGTAAGTGCATCCAAGCCCCGTTTGTAATGTTCTTTATATTTTTGAGATCCCCGTAACTCGGTTTAGCTATTTCTACCATCATTTTGAGCTAGGGTTTGTGTTTAAAAATTTACCCATGGATGACATGCATGTGCTTTGATGTCCAATGGTAGAATATGAATGCTCGGCGTGTAGTAAACGACTTTTACTAAGTGATTTTCGATGAAATCGCATAAAAGGACTAATTTGTAAAAAGTTGAAAATGTATGAAAAATGTGTGAATGAATGCAAATTGTGGACTGCTATAGTTATGAAAATGGTTCGGCTAGGCCTAAAATACAAGGAAATCGAATAAAAATCATTTTTACAAGCCTAGGGGCAAAAGTGTAAATATGACAAAGTTTAGCGGCAAAAACGTATTTTTGCCATAGTATGATTTTTGGGTCACAATGAATAAAGTAAATAATAAGTAAGCTAAATGTGATGTTATAGATCAAAGAAAACAAGGTTCAGACTTAGTACGGAGGGAAAAAACGAGTAACTTACGGTTAGGTCCCTTCTTGCCATTTTGGTATCGAGGTAAGTTTGTGTGTAATAAATCAACATTATGTTATTATATATTTAAATGCTTGATATTACATTAAATGAATATTATTTATGAAATTGGCTAATGATGCCTCAACGAGAATATGATGAGAATATGTCAAGTTGAAGTCCCGGTTGAATATTCGGAATAACAAGGATACCTATGTCACAACATGAGATAAGGAAGGTCCCGTATAAGACCATGTCTGGGACATGGCATTGGCACCGAACGTAGGTCTCGTATAAAACCATGTCTGGGACATGGCATCGGCACCGAATGTAGGTCCCGTATAAGACCATGTCTGGCACATGGCATCAGGACCGAATAACGGAGGTCCCGTATAAGACCATGTCTGGGACATAGCATCGGCACCGAATAAAGGCGGTCCCGTTTAAGACCATGTCTGGGACATGGCCTCGGCACCAAAGGAAGATCATGTGTAAGACCATGTCTGGGACATGGCATCGACATCTATATACGATCTCGTATAAGACCATGTCTGGGACATGGCATCGACATTGAGATATGAGATCCAGTGTAAGACCATATCTGGGATATGGCGTCGGCATCAAGATGAGATCCCATGTAAGACCATATCTGGGATATGGCATTGGCATCGTGATACATGTATGATGAGATTGAGTATCCTTTGATATTCTGAGTAGTTCGACGGGCAAAGAGCTAAGTTTATGCATCAATGACAAAGAGCTAAGTTTGTGCATCAATGACAAAGAGCTAAGTCCATGCTTATGATGTAAGATATGTGGGAAATGTGGATTGTGATCATGTGTGAGGCTTTTAAGCCAAATTAAATTGAGAAATGAAATGTTCAAGTTTTTGTTGTTGATGTATAAGTTAAATTGGCCAAAGAATGGCTCGTAAATATTTGATGATGAGTAGCTATTGGCATGGCTAACTATGGATATGCTTTAGCGTTATAAGTGCGTAAATGAGAATTAATACAAAGAAAACATGATAGAGTAAAATTAGCAACAAAACAGTTTGGACAGCAGCAGTTGAATCACTTTGAAAATTCACCAAAAATGGTGAAAATTGAATTAGAAGTTTAATAAGATATGAAATTAAAGCTTATTGAGTCTATTTTCACATAAAAGAGATGGTGTAAGCAAAAGAATTTCAGATAATGAGATATTTGAATTTTTATAAGACAGGGTCAGAATGATTTCGGAATCCCCTGTTCTGACTTTTGAAATTCATTAATGTAATAAGCCCATTTTGCTCGGGCCCATTTTATTCAGAAAAGAAAAATATATAAAAAAAATAAATGTCCTTTTACAAAGCCCAATTTTGATGGCCCAAAATTAAACCCAAACCTAACTACCCTTTACCCATTACACCCGAGCCCAACACCTAAACAGACCCGAGCTAAGCCAAGTGACCCAAAACAGTACTGCCCAAATACACACGGCCCAAATGGCATAGTAACTAAGCAGAACCAAATCAGAAACCTAGGGTTTCTGGAAAACCCTAGGCGCCGCAAGCCTCGACACCAGAGCTGTGTTCGCGCCGCAATCCTCGCCGCAGCATCCTAATCGTCGTGCCACCAATTCACGCCGCAGTGAGCGCGCTTCATCTCCGTCGCGAGATCTCCATTCATCTGCACATAAAAGGAAAACGCAGTAAAGAAGGGAAAGAAATGAATATGGGAAAAATTTATTTCCTTTTCTTTTGTTTTTTTTTTTGGGTTATAAAAACCCCTTGTAAAAACCTGTAAACACACACAGATACACGAAAAAAAACAAAATACACAAAAAATAGATTCGAATACAGAGAAATAAAAAGCCATTTCAGAGGTGATTTTTTTATTCTATTCTTATTTTTATATATATATATATATACATTTTTACATATAGATACTGTTTTAAAAATAAATAAATAAAAAGAGAGCAGATTTACCTCTCGACGGCACTAAGAACTTGAGGTTCGGCCTCCGGCCACCGTTCACAGTGGCGCGTGGAGCGCGTGGCCTAAGCTCCGTGACCAGAACCCAGAACAGAGGAATGAAAATTTCCTCTGTTACATATATAATAGTGATGAAACGGCGTCATTTTTGTTTAATTAATAAACATCAAAACGGCGTCGTTTTAAAACCAGATCCGCGCGTTGACCCGAAAACCCGGGGAAAGATCCGCGCATTTTATTAAAAGGGGAAAATTAATATTTCAGTCCCTCCTCTATTTTATTAAATTCAATTTCGTCCAATTTAGTGTTTTTATTTTTTAAATTAACCCTAAAAATCTATTTTCGTTTCAGTTTAACCCTTTTTTTTTCTCTTTTAAATTTTTTATATATATTTTAAAGTAGTATTAAAATATTGTTATATTAAAACTCTATATTTTCTTTAGTAGTTATATATATTAATTTATTAATATTATAAAATTCATACATAATAATTATTATTTATTATTTATTTAAATATTCTTTTTTTACATATTATTTTAATATTTATACATATTAATTATTATATTTTTTTTGTACATTATATTATATCATATTTTTTTTGAAAATAAAAAAACTAAATTTATTTTATATTGTATACTATATTCTACTTACATTATTTACATTATATATATGTAATTTTTTATTTTTTTTATTTATTTATTTTTAATCTTACATGAAAAGTTCATATTTATTTAGTATTTTTTTATTGTTTTATATATATTGCTTTATATATTTTATTTGTCCATGCAATGCCCTTTTATTTATTTATTATTTTATGATTACTTTAGTGTAGTTATTTTAGATGTATTTTATATTGTCTATATGAAATGTTAGTGAATTATAATTGCTTTTAATATTTATATTCAATAGTTTATAAATGCAATATTTTCACATGGATTATTGCTTAAAATATAAATTCATTTTTTGCAAAATTACTATATTTTATCTAAAGGTTTTTAAAATAAGGCAATGTTTTGTATTTAGAAATTCGGGAAATAGTGCCCTATCGTGCTGGGTTGCGATTTTTCGTTTGGCTAAATAACTAAATATCCTTTTAACAAGTTTTGTAAATCATGAGATGATTTTGATTACAAAGGTTTTAAAATATCGTGTCCTATCGTGCTGGATGTGGTGTTTATATTCCTTCGGAACAAAGAAATCTCAAATTTTAACTCAAATTGCTCGAAGTTTTTAAGAAATCATATTTTTAAATACTTTTAAATTTCAAACATTTGGACATTATTCTATCGATTAGGTACCAATTTTTCGGCGTTATGAGGGTGCTAACCCTTCCTCATACGTAATCGACTCCTGAATCTGTTTTCTCATTTTTCGTAGACCAAAATCAAATGTTTTAAAATAAAACGTTTTATAAGGTGATCCAATCACACCTAAGTTAAAAGGAATTGGTGGCGACTCCCATTTTTGTTTTCAAAAGTCAACCCTATTTTCTAAAGCTTTTTAAAATGGTTTCGACAGCTTGGCGACTCCACTGGGGACAATAAGAGAGTCAAGCCGTAAAATTGATAATTTCATGTCCTTTTGTCTGAATTTAAAATTCTGGTTTTTAAAAAAAATATGATCCTTTTATTGCATGTGGTTCTAAATATATTTCTCTGCATTGCACTGCATGACCGTCGTGGTCACACCCTTAAGTGGGAGCGAGAAGCTATGCCTTCGTGAGGTTTTCACCTCCGCATGGGCTAGTGGATTGCTTCCGAAATACATCTGTACCTATGTCTTCGTGAAGTTTTCACTTCCGCATGGCCATAGGGAAATGTATTCCCCGGACCTGAACTCGGTCCATATGAGCCTATAATGGGTGAGGATTGAGGAATCTGCTGGTTCAGGTACCTCAACTTTAGAACTAAATCACATATAGTAAACCCTAAGAACTCACCTTAGGTAAAGCTATGCCAAACATTTAGTAGGTACCCAGATAGGTGTGCGTTTATTTCACTTGCTTTATATTTTATTCGGTGGTACTAACTTGTTATGTTTCATTTTTGTGCATGTCATTTCATAGTTTTAGAGGTATCGATTCACGGTCAGTTTCTAAGTTAGAAAGCTGGTTATGGAGAACGAGTTCCTTGATAAAGTGGGAGACAATGCAGCTGTTCGCACATGGTCAGAACAAACGCAACCGGAGAAAGGGAACAGCTTAGTTGACGGGTATGTATCTGAACTATGGGATTTTACTCGTATTAGTATTACACAGAATGAGTTCCAAAATTTGAAAGATATATGGACTCAGTGGGACGATGAGTCAAAGTAGATGTTCTGTCGTAGTTACGGTGATCTACCTTACTTGCTCGATATCAAGGTAGATAAACACCTATTCCGGGCTATGACTCAATTTTGGAATTCTGCTTATAGCTGTTTTACTTTCGGGGAGGTAGATTTAGTGCCCACACTGGAGGAATATACGACCTTGCTTCGCTGTTCGAGATTCCAAGCAGATAAAGTTTATTTTAGGGCTGCCAATGTTCCAACTTTTGTGAAGAAGTTAATGAGTATCACAGGGATGAGTGAGCAATGGGTTACAACTAGAATCCAAGAGAAAGGTGAAGGCAGATGCATACCTTGGGTGAGTTTGAGAGATCTGATCCTAGCACATCCGGATAAAAAGAAGAAAATCGATGCCTTTGCCTTATGTATTTATGGTTTGGTGATCTTCCCCAGAGCCTTAAGACATATAGATGAAGCAGTTACTGATTTGTTTGACCGACTAAGCAAAGGGGTTACACCTGTACCTACAATATTAGTCGAGACATTCAGATCTTTGAATGCATGTCGAAAAGCTGGTGAAGGTAGATTCGTCGGATGCGCACAGTTATTAATGGTTTGGTTTCACAGTCATTTTTGAAAGGTTGACAGGGTTCCTAGCCGAGTGTTATCTGAAGGTTATTCTCCCTTAAAGGAGGCCACAGCTACGACAAGTAGAGACGATCTATCAGAGGAAAAGTGGATGGAAATTCTTCGAAACCTCCGAGAAGAAGATGTTGAGTGGAAAGCCCCTTGGTTGGTTCCCGACAGAGTCTTTTATCGATGTGGAAGTTTTGATTGGGTACCTCTGCCTAGAATTTGGGGAGCTATTGGATATGCACCGTTGCTCGTACTAAGGCAATACAAAGCAAGACAGTTCATACCAGCAACACATGGGTTAGCTTAAAGCAAATTCTCATATAAGGGGGATAATTACAAGAAGAGGATTCGAGAGATCTTTGAAGCTTGGAAGCGGGCTGGCAGTATGAAGATATTGACTGGAGGGCCAATGACAACCCCAGAATATAAGGAGTGGTTGAGTAAAAGGATCAGTGATAACGTCCCTGGGCCAAGTTCGGAGGGTGCTCGATCGATGAAGGAATATTTACAAGTGGTCCTATCGTAGTTAGAAATTATAAAGCAAGACTTCGAAAGGCAAAGTTCAGAGCTCGGAAAGAAGATCGAGAAGCTAGAAGAAGAAAAGATGTACTTGAGGCTAGATGTGGATATTCAGAAATCAGAAGCCGAGAAAGTAAGAAAGGAGAAAAGGAAGATTGAGGAAGATCGAGATAGCTTGAAGACAGAGTATAAAAAGATGCGACTGACGATGAAGAACGCCGGGTTGGGGAAGACTACTGAACAATGGCAACGAGAGGTTCATGAGGAAAAGGCCAAAGCTGACTATTGGGAGAGGAAGTTTCGAGAAATGCAAGCGCAAAATGAGGCCCTAGAGAAGAGTTTATCAGAAAGTCGAAGTGAAAAGGAAGAACTAAAAGTTAGAGTGGCTGAACTTGGACGATCTCTTCATCACCATCGAAGCCGTAATTCCGCGATCGAGTTAAAGGCAAGCCTGAACAAGATCAAGGAAATGAAGGGTAAGATCGAAGAGTTAGAATCGGCGTTGCATAGCTGTGAACTTCGGATTGAGCTGCTTGAAACGAGAGAAGGGCATTGGAAGGAAGAGCTTCACCAATCTAATGATCAGGTTAGAAGTCGGGATTACCTCATGGGTGAAGCGATAGTCCAGATTCGAGAGGTAGCTGATCATCTACAGACTTTGGCATCACAGGCAGATACATTGAGCATGAAGTATGAGCTCCAGTCCGATCGTAGTCAGGAGCTAGCTTCACTGCTTGGGAAAATCAAAACCTTAGAACTTAGGGCGAAAGCATACTTGTAGTCAGTTTTATGTAAAGGATTTTGTTTTCTAATAAAGTTTTCTAAAATGAAGTTGAATCAGAATCGATGCCTCTTTGCATTCATGCATTTGCATTAGATTGCATCATTTGCATTAGATTTTTACAAAAGGACCCTAATTAGGTAAAAATATTTCAGTTAACTTGGAAAACATGGAACAAAGGTTGGAGAGAATAGAACAAATGCAAATACAGATGCATGGGCAATTGACCAAGATCCAACAAGAGATGCGGGAACAAATGCTGGAATTCCAAAGGAATGTGATAGGCCAGTTAACCCAGTTATTAGCCGAAGGACTTGAAAAAAGGAGTGGCCCGGTAGTTAACAATGTTGATGATGATGAAGACATTGTTTATTCCCCAATAGGTATCTTGACTCCACCAGACGCGCATTCGCATGGGGTACCCATCATTATTGGACCCCAATGTCAGAATGATGCTTTGTCCCTATTGAACTTCCCGATAAGTTCAGGTTTTAACCCGAGTGATGGTCAAGCCAAACCGGTTGTTCTGGCAGAAACAAAGGAAAGGGGAGAATGGACCTCAAAGGCCTTGAAGAAGAAGGAAAAGAAAGCAAATAGTACCGGTGGGTATAACAAGAGCCATTTGAGTCGATTTGATGAAAGAAATCGAAGGGCGGTAACTAAAGAATCGAGTCTCCCAAGGCAAAACTCTGAAAAGCTCTAATTTACGCCAATCTCGATGACGTATAAGGAGCTACATCAAAGTTTATTTGACGCACATATGGTGTCTCCATTTTATCTGAAGCCGATACAGCCCCCATATCCTAAATGGTATGACTCGAACGCTCAATACGACTATCATGCAGGAATAACGGGTCATTCCATCGAAAACTGTTCTACGTTTAAAAATTTGGTCGAAAGGTTCATTAAAATTGGAATTGTTAAGTTCGGCGATTCATCAAAACCTGATCACTTTGACGAGGCAGTAAATACGATAATTGAAGGAGGACACAAGAAAGTTGCGATCCCTTGAAGAAATTGAAAACGAAGAGGGAATTGGGGAGCACTGTTTCTGAACCCTTGGATTCTTGGGAGTGTCTTGAATAATGGGATTGTGGAAGAGACCTCTATATTTTAGAGCTGATCTATAGTAATGTGCAAAACATGCTTGTTGCCTTAAGCCTAGGGGCAATAAGAACTCTTTTGTGAAATAGGCTTATGTCCAGAATTTTTATTTTAATAAAATGCATTTTTAAGCAAATATTCTTTTATTCTTTCCATTTCATATTGTACATTCTTTTGTTTTAAAATATTCTTTCATTATTTATTCATAACCATACCATACAAATAATCATTCTTAGAATAATTTATTCTCTGGATTTTTTTCTCCTTCGTACCTAGGTACCCAGATATCAACGTCATGAGCGACGCTGTTACTGACTCCCTTTTTTGAATGAGATATGGGTCTAGGGGATTTAAGGACTTTGAAGATGACGGAGATTGTAACATATCTTCTGATTTGTTAAGAATGGTCCAACAAGATGAACAACAGACCTTATTCAACAAAGGGTTAGTGGATATTATGAGCCTAGAAAACGGGTGAAGATCGAAGCCCAGCTCACCATAGAAATAATGCTAGACATCATTGAGTTATTTTCAATAACTCAAAGATGTTTTGTACGATCATATCAGGACAGGCCTGGGCTACTAAGATGCGGGCTAAACATGAGGATCGAGCACTGTCGATCTACATAGAAAGGGATGGTATCAGCTATGCCGTATTTAAAGAGACAAGATTCATGTGCCTACTCCAGTTCTCCACAAATTTTCCATATGCGGGGCATGGATGTGATGGGGACAATCTTGTCAAACGCTTCTAGTTAACATCGATTCACTGTCATGGTCGTCGTTTACTTCACTAAGAGGGTGGAAGTAGCTTCATATGCTAATGTTACAAGGTCGAAGTCATTAGATCAAAAAAGAAAAAAAGAAAAATAAAGATGAAAGGTGACCAAGACTTGTAAAGATTGGTATAAGAAGCTATCATTTACTCTCTATGATTATCAAATGTTGGCCAGGACCATTGCCGGGGCAACATCTTACCCATTGGTTTATAGATTGGAAGTGTTTTCATCAACTGAACCTAATTCAAGAAAAGGTTAAAAGATATTTGTCACGGCCAGATGATGCAAGCTTACAGAATTCCATGAAGAAACCTGATGTTGAAAAAGATTTTTTTCTACAAGACGATTTTAGAGGAAAGTATATGCCAAACTGGGAAAGACTTATGTAGGGCTTATTCTAGAGGAGCATTGATATTGACCGAGACGGATGGGAAAACTTGCCCAATCCGGTGAATTCAGGTTTAGTCAAGAGGTATTTTACCTGAAAGAGGAAAGACCAAGGTGAAAACACGTAAAGGGCGCCTCGTAATCAAAAAAAAAAGAAAAGAAAAGAAAGAAAGAAAGAGGAGAGGCCAAGGTGAAAACCTGCAAAGGGCGCTTTGAGACCAAAGGGGATTTGAGTTGAAAACCTGAAAAGGGCGGCTCAAATTTTGACCAAAAATTGGGGTATACAGTAGTCTTGCTACGTCTGAATAAACAATGAGGAAATATGTTACGTCTTAGGGCATCGACAAAGTACTCTGGATCCCCTAAACACATATTGAGCTTAAAATGGTCCTCAAGAAGTTTGAACAGAGAAGCTCAAGCTGCGATATCTGGGGCACCTAGCTTCTATCTTACTCATTTTTGAATTTGTTATCTTTGATTGCTTTATTCTTTTCAAGATACACCCAGATCAATTTTCTTTTATTGCCTTGGTGATCTTTGATTAACTTATTTGTTTCGAACCATGCTCCCAACTAATTTATTTCTAATCCATTTTTGTGACCTTTTCAAGCATTTTATATTGAAATAACGATTAATGGACTAATAACACTTTCATAAAAGGAGTTTCGCATATTACTCTGAAAACTTCTAAATAATATGAGAAATCTGAAACGTGACTATTATTCAGAAATCACCAAGCCTAAGGGTTGGAAACATTGAAAAATGATTATCTCTTTGGATTTTTATTGGATAAGACAATTTCGTTGGTGATACCATATCGGCAAATGAAAAACAAGGTCAATCCAAGTGTAAAAGGGGATCATTGTCGGGAGACCCTGCAATCATGTAAATTCCAGACTCATACATCCAGGGAATGGTGTAACAGGTTAAATTGATGGAAAATGATACAAGTTCTATACCTCTGAGTGGTAACAGATTGGATGGAAGAAACCAAATGTTATTCCCCTGAAGTTGCAGTGGGAGGTACCAACTTCATGTCCCAAGGTTCAAGTGGAGAGGACTCAGAATTATCATGGGGCAAATTATTTGAGCAGAATATGATTGATACTTCATAAGGAATGAAGAGGAAACTTTAACGGATAAATGAGTGATGACACACCTGAAATAGGAATCATTTTCATCACATTTTCGCATTCATATATCATAGCATGTCTAGTTTGGAGCGTTTAATGCATTTCGATCAAAACATCCTAATTATTAGACATAAGCATATACCTATTCTACAGGTTATGTCCTCTAGAGGACAGCAAGGTAGAAAACATTAGATCTGGCATTCCTGAAGTTGCAGGAGCAGATCAAAGACAACAGATCTGGCATTCCTGAAGTTGCAGGAGCAGATCGAAGACAACAGATCTGGCATTCCTGAAGTTGCAGGAGCAGATCGAAGATAGCAGATCTGGCATTCATGAAGTTGCAGGAGCAGATCAAAGATAGTAGATCTGGCATTCCTGAAGTTGCAGGAGCAGATCGAGGATAACATATCTGGCATTCCTGAAGTTGCAGGAGCAGATCGAAGATAACAGATCTGGCATTCCTGAAGTTGCAGGAGCAGATTGAAGACAGCAGATCTGGCATTCCTGAAGTTGCAGGAGCAGATCGAAGATAGCAGATTCTGCTGGCATTCCTGAAGTTGCAGGAGCAGATAGTAGATAGCAGATCTGGCATTCTTAAAGTTGCAAGAGCAGATCAAAGACAACAGATCTGGCATTCCTGAAGTTACAGGAGCAGATCGAAGATAGCAGATCTGGCATTCCTGAAGTCGCAGGAGCAGATCAAAGATAACAGACCTGGCATTCCTGAAGTTACAGGAGCAGATCGAAGATAGCAGATTTAGCATTCCTTGTAACACCCCAAACCCGATCTATGCATTAAGACCAAATTCGACATGTCACATGGAAAGGAATATACATCTAGTCTTTTAAAGATTTTAAGAAATCGGAATTTAAAAATATCTTGACTTGAAGTTTATTGAAAACTAAGGTTGATTGATAAATAAAACAATTTGAGACGTAAGAATTTATAAATTGAAACTTAAAAGAAATTAGAATAATATTTCGAGAAAAATTAATAGAGTTCGAAAATAATTTTGAAAACAAAATTTTGGAAAAACGTTGTTGACAGACAATTTTGCGAGTTAAAATATTTACGAATGAAAACCCTTTATGCATGTTTATTTTAAGAAAACATTTATTTCTATTTTTTTTTTGAAAAGAAACCCCACTTAAGTATTTAAAGCGTATTATAAAATCCATCCACAAGTAAAACATCCATAAAAATTTAACCAGAGGCCTTATTACATAATAGCAATAATAATAATAAGTACTTAAAAAAATCCGAAATTTAAATAACCCATAATTCGTAGTACGGCCTCCACTGAGTCGTCCCCGGCCCAAGCCTCCATCACTGATCATTACCTGAGGAGGGTAAAGAAAACAGGGGTGAGTTACTTAGAACTCAGTGTGTAATTCACTTACCATTTTCACAGGGCCAAAATTCAATTAAACATTTATTGGGCCAAAGCCCATTTCAAATATAACAATTTAACATGTGTAGAATGCATGTAATATGCAATTCCCAAACCAAACCTAAATTTCCATCCGCTACCCACCACCACAGTCAACCAAAGCACACTTTGTGGGGAGCTTTAGTCACCCACCCCGCCAACACACCAAACTGGGCATTTAGCCATATATTAAACCGGGCACGAAGCCATATATTAAACTGGGCATGAAGCCATATATTAAACTGGGCACGAAGCCATATAGCAAACTGGGCAATTAAGCCATATATTAAACTGGGCACGAAGCCATCAGAATTTTGTAGCAAAGCTACCAGAACTTCTCTTCGTCAAATATCCCAACCCATGCAATCATGTATACAACATGCATAATAATTCATTCATATAATTATTCCAACATAAGACCCATTATAAAAAAATTATTTCAATCTGGCCTATATCACATTTTGGCCAATTTCACAATTTGGCCCATTTCATCTTATATCACACTTGGCCAATTTATCAAATAACACATGCGGCCCATTTATCACATATGGCCCAAATTATCACATTTTATCGTTTTAGCCCCTTTAAGGGCAATTTCGTAATTTACCACATTCTTAATACCGATTTCATGATCTTAACACTAAAGTGTTAATTATACCATATTTTCCCGATTTCACCAACTTTGCGATTTTTAATCCAATGTTTACTACGGTATAATCATTTAACCCATGAGATACAGTGTGAGATTACACACCTGATTACGGTGAGGACTACACTTTCCTGATCGTCGATACCTAAATATGTTATAACGCTCGATTAGAACACTAACACTTAAAATAAATCTATGCTAAAGTAAGCGGTCTAGATTTTTACCCTCAGAATCTCCAACAACTACTATTTATCGGTTCTCCCCGGTTGACGGTTCACAACCCATTGGAAAATCCCGAACAGCTAATGGCTCAGAACTACGAATAACCTCAAATAACTGATTTTCACTGGATGAGGGTCCACAACCCGGTGGAAAATCTCGGATTGCCGAAACAGCCCTTCGCTTGAAACTAGAGGGAATAGTGAATCCGCCCCTCTTCCGAACACTATTCACCACCCTTTTTGACCCTATCTTGTTTGCCTCCATTGACAAAAGAATATTAGTCCAACTAATATTTTGGAAATTAAGACTATTGGTTTTAAGGGCGAAATCGGCTTACCACAAAATCTTTATGTTCAAGGGATGAAAATCGAGCGATAGCGTCCCTAAGAAAAAATCGATTAGTAAACCCCATCTTTAACGAAATAACGAATAATATGAAAGTCCTTGATAGAAACCCTTACCTTAACACTTTGGACCGAATCCTAGCGATTCACAATGATTACGAACACTCCGAGTTTCGGCCTTTCTCTATTTCACTATAAAGACGAAAAAGATTGTCTAAGAGAGAAAGATAGAGGATGATATTTTTGGTCAAAAGACCCTCCCAAACCAATATGTATATTCGTCAAAAGAAAAAGAAGAAAATAGAGAATCGAAGAGGGTTCTTACCGATTGATCAAAACGAGAGTAGAAAGAATGATTGATAAGAAAATATATGTGAAGAGGAAGATTCGGCTATGAAGAAAAATTGAAGAAAATGGTGTTAGCAACATTCGGCCATGGAGGAAAAGAGAAGGGAGAAAAATATGTTTGTAAGAATGAGCAATATGAAGAAAAGAGAAAGAAAGAAATAGAGGATGAGAGGTTTGTGTTTCGGTTTTCAAAGATGAAGTAGGAGCAAAGAGAGAGGTTTGATGCTAGAGAGCATTCGACAATGGAGAAGAAAAGAAAAAGAGAAAAATGGCCTTCAAGTTTTGGTGTTTTCGGCACTAGGGAAAATGACTTGAGAGGTTAGGCAAAATAAGACCAAATGGTCAAAATGAAATGACCAAAAGAAGAAAAACAAAAGATGCTCACAAATGTTCAATGTGCATTCGGCTAGGGAGAGAAAAGATGGAGAGAAAATGCTTTGAGAGAAGACAAAAATGACCAAAAAGAAATGTGCCCAACAAGCACCTATCCTTACCCAAAGTTCTTCAAAAATTCGGCCACCCCCTAGCCTCTAAAACCGTCCAAATACATGGATACCAAGGTCAAAGTTTGGCCATTCCAAACTTTGCAAAACACACTCCTTATAAAGTGCCTTGTGTTCCCTCTACATACCTTATTCGTATGATTCCCTTCCTTAAGTTTACACTTGCTTTTTCTGTAACATCCCAAAAACGGGGTTATTTGAAATTTCATTATTTTCTTATGTATGAACTACTGAAATATTATTTATGGAATAAGAGAGTTTAAATTAAGACCTTGAGTTGTCTCATTTTGGTAGAAAATTCTAGTTCTTAACTTTAAAGGCAGGGAGCCTTAGCAGGAGTGTGTTATAAGAATATATGAAGGGAGTTGGGCATTAATGAGGCCTTGGTAAAGTGGCAAAGTAAGCCCACTTAAAGAGCTACATGTGACGCCACAAGGAGAGCAAGGGGAGCTGGGTTCGAGTCGCGAATTCCCCTCTTATTTTGCATTATTGTTGGACGGCACATAGGGAGAGTTTTGCTCCCTTTAAATTCTTTTTTGTTAGAGATAATTAAGGATTTTGTTAAAAAGGGATATTATTAGGTTAAGTGGATTATTTGATTATTAATTGATTAATGGAGATTAATTCAAATTAATTTTGAATTAATGCAAATGTGTGGCCAAGAGAAGTTTTAGGTATTAAGCCGAATTTTGAACTCCTTGAACAAGGAGGTGTGGACGGCAAGGCTATTAGGTGATGGCCGAATGTGGGACTCCTTGGTGAAAAGGAGTTGGCTAGGAGTTGGACTCCTTGTTGCCAAGGTTGGACGGCAAGCTTGATAGGGGGGGGGGCCGAATCCTATATAAAGCACATACCTAGCACCCTATTTTCTTTTTACTCAACTTTGCACAAAGCCGAATGCCTTGGTGACTTACTTCATAAAAATTTCGGCAAGCCTACATCCCATCTTTTATTATTCTCTTTCAAGTTTTCTCAAGCCGAAAATCCTATTAACATTCACCTTTCCATTCTTTTGATCTTTAGCCGAAACTCTACCTCCTCTTCCCTACTTCCTCTTTGGCATTGAAGCTTTTGGATTCCTCTCGATTGTGAAGGTGAGTTTGGCCTAATATTTATGGTTTTCTCTTCTCTATATCCTGTCGATTTCTATAAAGGGAAGTGCCGATTTCGGCAATGGTTATGAGGCCTCTAAATAAGTGGTAACCGATTTCCTCTAGGTGCTCAGGAACGTAAAGCAGTCGACTCAAAGCCGATCTCTAGAATTCGATTTTTGGGTAAGTAATGGTAAGACCTGTTTTAGTTAGTTATTTGGTATTCGTTTTAGCCGAAGGCTACTAACTCTTTGAGTGCCGATTCATGAAATCAGAAGCAGATTTGGGGGAGTTAGGTGTTGCGGTTGGTGTCCAAAAGTGTGAAGGTGAGACTTTGGGTTCACAAGGAACCCCTCCCCAATAAGTTAATTAGGCCGAATAGGCCATAAGACTAATCTATAGATTTGGCCGAATATAGGGCAAGTGGATCTGTGGTGACCAACGCTTCTTTCGGGATTTAGGACTACCATCGATATCAGGTGTGTACATACACACCATTTAACTTGTTAATTATGCTAAGTAATGTGATTGCTAGCTTGATGGATGTAGCAATGGCTTGAATACCATAACGGTATATGGGGTAATCTGGTAAGTACCTGTGCATATGATTGCTATTTTATGCTTTTGGGAAGCATGCTGTGATAATACATATGATAAATCTATATGTGACTGATGACTATGTGGGTTGATTGAGTGGAGGGGGCAGTGTATTCGTGCTGACGAGCACCAGTGCTTTTGTAGCACACTGTGACTATACGTCACCAGAGGTTTGGTACCTCCAGAGGTTTGGTACCTCATAGCGACTTGTCCTCGTGGTTAACACCACCGTGGGTTGGCCCCACTTGAGATATGGGATAAATGCGCGGTGATTTGGTATCACACGATGGGTTGGCCCCATCACCCGATTTGTGTCTCACGGACACGGTGCTTTGGTAGCACATAGTGACTATATGTCACCGGTGGTTTGGCACCACCGGTGTTTTGGTAACACATCGTGGATGCGGTCACACGGTGGTTTGGTACCACGTGGGGTAGACAAAGGTGTTTGGTTGGCTAGGTTGGGTACTCGATACTTTGCTTAATTGGTATTATATGTGGTGTATGAAATGTTGTATTAACCGGGGAAGGGTTACATATGAGTCTTGGTGACTCACCTTCTCCTTTAATATTTTTCAGGTGACTCGTAGATGGCGGTTGAGGAGACGGTGGGACTCGAGGCGGCCATGCAAAGGATTTTAATTCTGAGAACTTTAAAGTTGTTTAATTTTTATTTTGGGTTGTAATAAGGCCTCCATAAACTATAGTTGCGGTTTTTTTATATGTTGGATGTCGACTTAAACTATATCATTAAATTAAATTAAATCACATGTTTTCTTTTGGGTAAACACGAAAAAGTTTAATCGTGCCATCGGGTACACTTGAAATCGATAAAATAATTGGGCTTAACTAAAATCCCAAATTGGATCTAAGGTTAGCTTAACAAGACAAACCAAAGCAGGAGGTTTCAATAGAAAATTAAATGTTTTTCGAATATAGCGATCACAAGGTTTTACCTCGTAATAACTCAAATTTGGTCGTAGTGTTTGGGCCGGGTTTGGGTTATTCTGAACTGGTATCAGAGCCCAGTTCAAAGCTCGGCTGTGGGGGCCCAAGGCCCAAAAATGTTTTTGGTAGGCCTTATGGTATGATTTCTGGGTTTTTAAGCAGCATGGCCCGAGTCTCCGGCACCGATCCGCCCAGGTAAGTACATCTAAACCTTTGTGTGAAATATATTCTGTAGAAGGGTAGGAAGCATGGAACGTAGATAGACTTATAGGACTTGGACCCTAGGGTTAGATTACTCAAACACAACGAAGCATAAGACTTAAAGAACTAAACCAACCTATGACTTAGTCAATGAGGTAGGGTGTGGTAACCCCTGTACGCATGTCTAGGATTGGATCCGGAAGAGCTTGGTATTTAAGCGGTCCTCGTGACTCACCTCCTCTTCGCAGTATCCTACAGTGCGTAGCCGGTTCACCCTAACTCGAGAAGGCTCGGTGGTGTGGTAACCTCTGTGCGCATGTCTAGAAAGGTTCGGTGAGAGCTTGGTATTTAAGCGGTCCGCGTGACCCACCTCCTCTTCACTTGAATTACGCACAGTGCGTAGCTTTGGTTCACCACGACCGGGAGGGCTCGGTCATAGGCTAAACACAATGATTAAAACCCGAAAAAAAAAAGGGAATCGACCATATTTTGAAAAAGAAGGAATAATAAGCCCTAATGTTTTAAAAACGTATCCAATAACCCTCTTAAAACCCTAGAACACTAGGTATACCATGTTTTCTCGGAAAACTTGACTTGTGAAAAATTAGAAATACCCCTAGGAGTAAAATTACCAAAATGCCCACGACCCTAAAATATTGATTCAATGATTTTGCCTAAAAATTTCAACTATTTTATAAAACATTCAATAATTAGCTTTGGAAATCATCAGTAAAATACCTTGGCCTCGGAAAAGTACGAAAATACCCCTGTAGGAAAAAGACGAAAATACCCCTGGGTTAGAAATGGGCAGAAATGTCCGATGAGTGAATAGGTATGGAAAGTATTAAGGAATGGATGCATGGACTTCTTTGTGTGAACTAGGATAGGAAACTGAAACATTGGTTGCTCGAAAGAATCTCTGATTAAACCTCATCCATAAAACTTCTTCGCGAGTAATAAAGTGAAACAAATGCTAACGCATAAAATTTTTCTTAATCAGATTAAAAGCGCGGTAGATAGAATGAGTTCTAGAGGACGTGGACGCCGTGGACGTGGTAGGGGTAGGATGACGGTGTCTGAACCCGTCAGGTCAGGACAAGGCTCAGAAAATGAGGTACCACCGCCACCACCACCTCCTACTTTTAGAGAGCGAGGCCGAGCGCACCGGTGGCGAATCGGTATCGCAAGGCGTGTTGCGAGTCTTGGAGATGGTGGTGGGGCTGGTGGAAATGTTGGAGCTCGGAAATTGTCCCCGAGCGACTCGATCTAACGGAGCGGAGGTATTCCGAGGTGTGTCGGGAGTGGCACCAGTCAGACGGAACATGGCTAGAGTCAAGCGAGAGGATCATGGATGACCTTGACCGATCAAGAAGAGAAGCTGAAAGGGGCAGTGTCGCTTCTAAAGGATGAAGCGTATCGGTGGTGGCTTACGGTTCGAGATGGGGCTACAGTAGATGATTTGACTTGGGAGTATTTCAGAACCGCCTATCAGAAAAAGTATGTGGGCACTAGCTACACTGACGCGCAGAGAAAGGCTTTTCTGGGATTAGTTCAAGGAACTAAGTCCGTGTCGGAATATGAGGCGGAATTTTTAAGGCTAAGTAGGTATGCGAGAGGCATAGTAGCTCTACTGAACATGAGCGCTGTGTCCGCTTTGAGGATGGACTCGAGATGATTTAAGGTTCTTTGATTGCCCCACAGAGAGTTCGTGAGTTCTCATCCCTAGTGGAGAAGGCTAAGGTAGCCGAGGGAATCAAGGAGGGTGAGGAGGCGAATTATAGTAAGAACAATCGTAAGAGAAGTTTTGGGTCAATTTGGATCAAGCGGTAGTACTCGAGGAAAAGGCTAGGCCAAGTGGGCCCAATCAGGCGACAAGGCCCTGGCGCTAATCAGAGGCCGACTCGGTGCAATCAATCGTGGGAAGACCCATTGGGGAGGTTGTTGGGCGGTGATAAAGGATGCTTTGAGTGTGGGTCTTTGGAGCATCGCTACGAGAGATTGTCCCCAAAAGCTAGCTAAGAAGCGACGGAAGGGCGTAAGGTGCACAAGATAGAAATGTAGGACCACGGAGGGTCGTGGTAATGGTAGAGAAACAACGGTCCCAACCGAGGTCGTGGAACTCAAGGCAGAGGTTCAGGCAACACAGAGGCTAGGCAGCCTGGCTTAGTCTATGCAGCAAGGTGTCGCGAAGAAGGTGACGCACCGGATGTCATAACCGGTACGTTTTTAATTTTTGGTTTTCCTTATGTTGCATTGATTGATGTGGGCTCGACACACTCGTACATTGCTAGTAATGTGGTAGGAACTATGGACCTAGACTCAAAGCGCTTCTAGGAGATGACTGTAGTTAGCCCCTTAGGTCACTCCGTAGTCGTAGATAAACTCTATAGAGGCGCCCCTAGAACTTCAAGGGGTAGTGTTTGTAGCCGATCTAATGGAACTACCATTTGGAGAGTTCGATTTGATCCTTGGCATGGATTGGTTGGTTAAGTACCAAGCAAGGTTGGATGCTGTGACCAAGCGCATGGTTCTTAAGACAGTGAAGGTGATGAAGTGGTTATGATAGGAGATAGGAGGAATTATCTATCCAATGTAGTGAGTGCCTTAAAGGTGAAAAGATGGTCAAGAAGGGTTGTGAGGCGTATTTGGTTCAAATCTATGCTTTGGAAGCTAAGGAGTTGGAAGTTGAAAAGGTCCGAACGGTTGGGGAATTTGTTGATGTGTTCCCGGAAGAACTTCCGGGTTTGCCTCGGATCGGAAGTCGAAGTCGGTATAGACTTGCTACCGAACGGCACTTTGTGTCCATAGCACCATACCGAATGGCACCAAAGGAATTGGTGGAGCTAAAGGCTCAAATTCAGGAGCTCTTGGATAGGGGTTTATACGACCAAGTATATCTCCGTGGGAGCGCTGTGTTGTTTGTCAAGAAGAAGGACGGTTCTATGCGGATGTGCATCGACTCACCGTCGATTAAATAAGTTGACGATCAAGAACAAGTATCCGTTGCCTCGGATTGACGACTTGTTCGATCAAGCTGAAGGGTGCCTCGGTGTTCTCGAAGATAGACCTTAGGTCGAGTTATCATCAACTTAAGGTAAAGGAGGTCGATGTTCACAAAGCGGCATTTCGAACTCGGTATGGGCATTTTGAGTTCTTGGTAATGCCATTTGGGTTGACTAATGCGCGGCGGCATTCATGGACTTGATGAACAGAGTATTCCAAAGATTTGGACCGGTTCGTCGTGGTATTCATAGACGACATATTGGTTTATTCAAGGGACGTAAGAGGAGCATGACAAGCATCTACAGATAGTTACGCAAGTATTGAGGAGAAGCGGTTGTATGCCAAATTCGGTAAGTGTGAATTTTGGCTGAAGGAGGTGGCTTTCTTAGGTCATGTAGTGTCATTTGAAGGAATTAGGGTAGACCCCGCAAGATTGAGGCAAGATATTGGAGTGGAAACCACCTAGGACGGTGGTGAAAATACGAAGTTTTTCAGGTTTAGCAGGATACTATCGGAGATTCGTGGAAGGATTCTCTCTAATAGCGGCGCCGATTGACTAAGTTGTTAAGGAAGGGTGTCCCGCTTGTATGGACGGAAAAAAGCAAGAAAGCTTTGATAAGCTAAGGAAGATTTTTGTGGAAGCTCGGTTTTGGTACACTGAAGCGGGAAGTTATTCACGGTTTATTGTGATGCATCTCACACCGGCTTGGGATGTGTGTTGATGCGAGGATGGGAAGGTAGTAGCCTATGCATCCCGTCAATTAAGATCGCATGAGGTTAACTACCCAACTCACGACTTAGAGTTAGCGTGGTCGTCTTCGCTCTGAAGATATGGAGACATTACCGTATGGAGAGAAGTCGATGGTCTCTACACGGATCACAAAAGCTTGAGGTATCTTCGACTCGAAGGATCGAATCGAGGCAGCGTCGATGGATTGAACTACTAAAGGACTACGATCGTTCAATTGAATACCATCAGGGTAAGGCTAATGTAGTAGCCGACGCATTGAGCCGGAAGGTGGTGACGGACTTAAGAGCGATGTTCGCTCGGTTAAGTCTATATGACGATGGGAGTCTTTTGGCGTAACTTCAAGTTAAGCCGACATGGATTGAGGAGATTAGGGAAAGCGGTTAGTGGATGAAGGCTTGAGTTGAAGAGGGTACAAGTTCAAGACGGTGGTTTGGAAGGGTGCATCGACTAGTGAAGGAGCGCTTTGTTTTCAAGGACGCAGTATGTATGCCAAAAGATACGGATTTAAGGCGAGAAAATTCTCCAAGATGCACATAGCAGCCCATACGCTATGCACCTGGAGGAAGCAAAATGTATGGAGATTTGCGAAAATAGATTTTGGTGGCGGGGTTGAAGCGTGAGATAACGGAGTTCAGTAGGAAAGTGTCCGACGTGTCGCCAGGTTAAGGCTGAACATCGGTCACCATCGGGACTACTTCAACCGATAAAGATCCTCAATGGAAATGGGAGAGGATCACCATGGATTTTGTTAGTGGGCTACCCCTTACGCCCACTAAGAAGGATGCGATTTGGGTAATTGTGGATCGCCTAACTAAGTCACTCACTTCATGCCGGTGAGAATGGATTACTCTCTCCGAAGCTAGCAAAGGCGTATGTGGGTGAAATAGTAAGGTTGCATGGCGTGCGATGTCGATTATCTCGGATAGGGATCCCGATTCACGTCAAGGTTTTGGAAAGCGTTGCATCAAGCTTTGGGTACACGGTTAGATTTGAAGACGGCTTTCCATCCACGATCGACGGACGATCGGAAAGGGTGATCTGATTTTAGAAGACATGTTAAAGGGTCGTGGTCTTGGATTTTAGTGGTAGTTGGGAGGAGTACCTACCATTAGCGGAATTCGCTTATAACAATAGTTATCAAGCGAGTATTCAAATGGCTCCATACGAGGCCCTATATGGACGAAAGTGCCGTACTCCTACGTGTTGGGCGGAGTTGGGAGAAAGACAAGTTCGGGTCCAGAATCGTAGCAAGACGGAAGACAAAGTCAAGGTGATTCGGTCTCGTCTCAAGGAAGCATCGGATAGGCAGAAGTCTTATGCCGATCTCAAACGCAAGGAAGTGGAGTATCTTTGTGGGAGACAAGGTCTTTACGAAAGTGTCGCCTTGGAAAAAGGTGTTGAGATTTGGACGGAAAGGAAGTTAAGCCCAAGGTTTATTGGGCCATATATCGTTGTGAAGCGAATAGGACCAGTGGCTTATCGGCTAGAGTTGCCGGCGGAACCGAGTCGATTCATGACGTCTTTCACGTGTCAATCCGAGGCAGATCGGTCGATCGGTCGAGATCGCGCGACGTTGTGCGATGCGAGAAATCGAAGTGAATCCAGATTTATCTTTTGAAGAGGAGCCGTTCGGATCTTAGACCGAGATGAGAAAGTTCTACGTAGGAAGTCGTGCCCTTGGTGAAGGTGCTTTGTGGCGGAACCATGGTATAGAGGAAGCTACGTGGGAACCCGAGGATATAATGAGGCGACAATACCCCCACCTTTTCTAGTTAAGGAATTTCGAGGAATGAAATTTATTTTAAGGGGTAGAACTGTAACATCCCAAAAGCGGGGTTATTTGAAATTTCATTATTTTCTTATGTATGAACTACTGAAATATTATTTATGGAATAAGAGAGTTTAAATTAAGACCTTGAGTTGTCTCATTTTGGTAGAAAATTCTAGTTCTTAACTTTAAAAGCGTGGAGCCTTAGCAGAGAGTGTGTTATAAGAATATATGAAGGAGTTGGGCATTAATGAGGCCTTGGTAAAGTGGCAAAGTAAGCCCACTTAAAGAGCTACATGTGACGCCACAAGGAGAGCAAGGGAGCTGGGTTGAGTCGCGAATTCCCCTCTTATTTTGCATTATTGTTGGACGACACATAGGGAGAGTTTTGCTCCTTTAAATTCTTTTTTTGTTAGAGATAATTAAGGATTTTGTTAAAAGGGATATTATTAGGTTAAGTGGATTATTTGATTATTAATTGATTAATGGAGATTAATTCAAATTAATTTTGAATTAATGCAAATGTGTGGCCAAGAGAAGTTTTAGGTATTAAGCGAATTTTGAACTCCTTGAACAAGGAGGTGTGGACGGCAAGGCTATTAGGTGATGGCCGAATGTGGGACTCCTTGGTGAAAAGGAGTTGGCTAGAGTTGGACTCCTTGTTGCCAAGGTTGGATGGCAAGCTTGATAGGGGCCGAATCCTATATAAAGCACATACCTAGCACCCTATTTTCTTTTTACTCAACTTTGCACAAAGCCGAATGCCTTGGTGAATTACTTCATAAAAATTCTACAAGCCTACATCCCATCTTTTATTATTCTCTTTCAAGTTTTCTCAAGCCAGAAAATCCTATTAACATTCACCTTTCCATTCTTTTGATCTTTAGTCGAAACTCTACCTCCTCTTCCCTACTTCCTCTTTGGCATTGAAGCTTTTGGATTCCTCTCGATTGTGAAGGTGAGTTTGGCCTAATATTTATGGTTTTCTCTTCTCTATATCCCGTCGATTTCTATAAAGGAAGTGCCGATTTGGCAATGGTTATGAGGCCTCTAAATAAGTGGTAACCGATTTCCTCTAGGTGCTCAGAACGTAAAGCGATCGACTCAAAGCCGATCTCTAGAATTCGATTTTTGGGTAAGTAATGGTAAGACTGTTTTTTAGTTAGTTATTTGGTATTCGCTTTTTAGCCGAAGGCTACTAACTCTTTGAGTGCCGATTCATGAAATCGAGGCGATTTGGGGGAGTTAGGTGTTGCGGTTGGTGTCCAAAAGTGTGAAGGTGAGACTTTGGGTTCACAAGGAACCCCTCCCAATAAGTTAATTAGGCCGAATAGGCCATAAGACTAATCTATAGATTTGGCGAATATAGGGCAAGTGGATCTGTGGTGACCAACGCTTCTTTCGGGATTTAGGACTACCATCGATATCAGGTGTGTACATACACACCATTTAACTTGTTAATTATGCTAAGTAATGTGATTGCTAGCTTGATGGATGTAGCAATGGCTTGAATACCATAACGGTATATGGGGTAATCTGGTAAGTACTGTGCATATGATTGCTATTTTATGCTTTTGGGAAGCATCTTTGTGATAATACATATGATAAATCTATATGTGACTGATGACTATGTGGGTTGATTGAGTGGAGGCGGTGTATTCGTGCTGACGAGCACCAGTGCTTTTGTAGCACACTGTGACTATACGTCACCAGAGGTTTGGTACCTCCAGAGGTTTGGTACCTCATAGCGACTTGTCCCTGTGGTTAACACCACCGTGGGTTGGCCCCACTTGAGATATGGGATCGTCGCGGTGATTTGGTATCACACGATGGGTTGGCCCCATCACCCGATTTGTGTCTACGGACACGGTGCTTTGGTAGCACATAGTGACTATATGTCACGGTGGTTTGGCACCACCCGGTGTTTTGGTAACACATCGTGATGCGGTCACAAAGTGGTTTGGTACCACGTGGGGTAGACAAAGGTGTTTGGTTGGCTAGGTTGGGTACTCGATACTTTGCTTAATTGATCATTATATGTGGTGTATGAAATGTTGTATTAACAGGGGAAGGGTTACATACTGAGTCTTGGTGACTCACCTTCTCCTTTAATATTTTTCAGGTGACTCGTAGATGGCGGTTGAGGAGCCGGTGGGACTCGAGGCGGCCATGCAAAGGATTTTAATTTACAGAACTTTAAAGTTGTTTAATTTTTATTTTGGGTTGTAATAAGGCCTCCATAAACTATAGTTGCGGTTTTTTTTATATGTTGGATGTCGACTTAAACTATATCATTAAATTAAATTAAATCACATGTTTTCTTTTGGGTAAACACGAAAAAGTTTAATCGTGCCATCGGGTACACTTGAAACTGATAAAATAATTGGGCTTAACTAAAATCCCAAATTGGATCTAAGGTTAGCTTAACAAGACAACCGAAACGAGGAGGTTTCAATAGAAAATTAAATGTTTTTCGAATAAGCGATCACAAGGTTTTACCTCGTAATAACTCAGATTTGGTCGTAGTGTTTGGGCCGGGTTTGGGTTGTTACATTTTCTCTTAGCCACCTTACCATAAAAAAATTAAAAGTCCAACATACCAAAAATAAAGCTTGGCCGACACTTAATAGGAGAGTGCAAAAATTTTAAGTTACAAAAAAATGCATACCAAGGATTGAACCTTTCCTCTCAAGACAATACATGTGGCGCATATCCTCTTTACTACTAACTCAATTATGCTATCTTTTTACCACTTAATTACCTTAGGCTTTAAGGTCACTTGTTCCATTTCATTAAAGTACTAATTTCCAAAAATTATACCAACTCCAAATAAATCCTGAACCTTCTCAGGACTATTTTAACATACACATAGGATAAATAAACTAGCTGAGCACCAAAATAATGCAACATATAAAAATTCAAATTTTAGGATGTTACAATTCTACCCCACTTAAAGAAAATTTCGTCCTTGAAATTTACCTGGTTAAAAGAGGTGAGGGTATTGCTGTCGAATCATGTCCTCAGGCTCCCATGTAGCTTCCTCCACTCTGTGATTTCGCCATAGAACTTTAACCAACGGTACTGACTTCTTTCTTAGCACCTTAACATCTCGATCTAAAATTTTCACTGGCTCTTCCTCGAACGATAAGTCAGGCCTTAACTCAACTTCCTCTACCGATACTCTGTGAGACGGATCTGATCGAGAACGCCTCAACATAGAGACATGGAAAACATTATGAATCTGACTCTACTCCGGAGGTAATTCAAGCTGATAAGCCACTGGTCCTACACGCTTCGACACGCGATACGGCCCAATGAACCTAGGGCTCAACTTGCCTTTCTTTCCAAATCGAAGATCTTCTTCCACGGTGAGACCTTAAAAAACCACGATCTCCCATCTTAAACTAAATATCCTTACGCTTGGTCGCATCGACTTTTGTCTATTGAAGCTTCCTTTAACCGTGCTCGAATCACCTTTACTTTTTCTTCCGTCTCTCGATATCAATTCGGGACCCAATAAGCTGCTCGTTCCCCAATTCGGTCCAACAAGTAGGGAAGTCACGGCACCTACAACCATATAATGCTTCATAAGGTGCCATTTGGATACTAGATTGATAAGCGTTATTATTATACGCAAACTCGCCAATGGTAGAAAATCTTCCCAACTACCTCTCAAGTCAATCACACACCCCTTAACATGTCTTCCAAAAAATCGAATTACTCTTTCCGAGTGACCATCCGATCGAGGATGAAAAGTCGTACTAAAGTTTAACTTTGTTCCCAAAGCCTCATGCAAAGCTTTCCAAAACCGCGATGTAAACCTAGGGTCCCTGTCCGATATAATAGACACGGTACCCCATGCAACCTCACGATCTCCGATACATACAACTTAGCCAACTCGCGCAGTGAGTAATCCGCATTTAACCGGTAGAAAATGGGCGATCTTTGTCGATCGATCCACTATTACCTGCACGAAATCTTTCTTAGTAGGTGTTAAGGGTAACCCATTAACAAAGTCCATCGTTATCCGCTCCCATTTCCATAATGAAATCTTCACTGGTTGAAGCAATCCTGACGGCAATTGATGTTCTGCCTTCACTTGTTGACAAGTCAAACACTTACCCACAAATTCAGTAACCTCCCGCTTTAACCATGGCCACCAATACTGTTCACGGAGGTCTCGATACATCTTACTTCCTCCGGGGTGCATAGCATAAGGGCTACTATGCGCCTCACGCTGAATCACTTGTCTCAAATCCGAATCTATGGGCATACACACTCTTCCGCGAAAACACAAAACTCCATCCTTATTCATTCCAAAATCCCCTATTACACCACTTTCAACTTTTTGAATTAAGGAACCCAACTTTTCATCTGATATCTGCTTCTCCTTGATCTGTTCTAACCACAAAGGCTTCATCTGAAGTTCCGCTAGTAGATTGCCATCCTCATACAAACTGAGATGAGCAAACATTGCTCTTAACTCCGATATTACCTTACGACTCAACGCCTCTGCCACCACGTTAGCCTTTCCAGGATGATACTCGATTGAGAAGTCATAATCCTTTAACAGCTCCACCCACCTCCATTGTCTTAAGTTCAACTCCTTTTGGGTAAGGAGGTACTTAAGACTCTTATAGTCCGTATAAATGATCAACTTCTCACCATAGAGATAATGCCTCCAAATTTTTAAAGCAAAAACCATAGCAGCCAACTCCAAGTCATGAGTAGGATAGTTGACTTCGTCATGCCTTAATCGACGCGGAATGCATAAGCCACCACCTTTCCACCTTGCATCAACACACATCCTAAACCCGTGTGTGACGATCACAATAAACAATAAACTCTTTTCCGACCTCTCAGTGAATAAGTCTTAGTGCTTAGTCAAAATCTTCTTCAATTTCTCGAAACTCTCTTGTTGTTTATCTGTCCACACAAACGGTACTCCCTTTCGCAACAGCTTAGTTAAGGGTGCAGCAATCAACGAAAACCCCTCAACAAAGCGTCTATAATAGCCAGCCAAACCTAAGAAACACCGAATCTCAACCACTGACTTCGGTGGTTTCCAATCCAACACAACCTCTACCTTCCGAGGATCAACTCTGATTCCTTCGGCTGACACAACATGTCCCAAGAAGGTCACTTCCTTCAGCTAAAATTCACACTTACTGAATTTGGCATAAAGTTGCTTTTCTCGCAGTATTTGCAGTATTATGCGCAGATGAGAGTCATGCTCTTCTTCATTCCTCGAGTATACTAAAATATCATCTATGAACACCACCACGAACCGGTCTAAGTAGGGTTGGAAGACCCGGTTCATCATGTCCATAAATGTAGCTGGTGCATTGGTCAACCCAAACGGCATCACCAAAAACTCATAATGTCCATAACGAGTTCGGAATGTCGTCTTATGAATATCTGCCTCATTAACCTTGAGTTGATGATAACCCGATCTCAAATCAATCTTGGAGAAAACTGAAGCTCCTCTCAACAGATCAAACAGGTCATCGATTCTCGGCAATAGATACCTATTCTTGATTGTCAACTTATTCAACTACCTATAATCGATGCACATACGCATCGACCCATCCTTCTTCTTGACGAACAAGACTGGTGCTCCCCATGGTGACACACTCGGTCGAATGAATCCCCGATCCAACAACTCCTGAATTTGAGCCTTAAGCTCCGCTAACTCCTTTGGCGCCATCCTATAAGGAGCAATGGACACCGGAGCCGTTCCGGGCAAAAGCTCAATGCCAAACTCTACTTTCTGGTCTGGAGGTAAACCCGAAAGTTCCTCGAGAAAGACATCTAGAAATTCTTTCACCATTCTAACACCTTCCACCGATAATTCCTTGGCATCCAAAGCACTAGTGAAGGCTAGGAATGCTCCATACCCTTTTCGCACAAACTTTTCTACCTTTAAAGCAGATACCACATTTGCTAAATAATTTCTCCGCTCGCCTATCATCACAACTTCCTTATCTCCTAAAGTCCTGATCGACATCCACTTTGCAGCACAATCTAAGTGCGCCCGGTGCTTCACCAACCAATCCATGCCCAAAATAAGATCGAACTCGCCGAAAGGCAGTTCCATCAAATCCGCCAAAAATATTTCTCTTTGAATTTCTAAAGGCACGTCTCTATACAATTTATTCACGACCACAGACTATCCTAAAGGACTAATTACCGTCATCACTCTATCAGTCATCTCAGATCTAATATTTAGATTTCCAGATATGGCACTAGCAACATACGAGTGGGTAGACCCGATATCTATCAAAGCTGTAACAGGTACCTCAAAGATGAAGAATGTACCAGTTATCACATCAGGTGCATCGCCATCCTCCCAACGCCTGACCGCATAGACTAACCCCGGCTGTCTTGCCTCCGCGTTACCTCTGAAGCCATTACCTCGACCCGGTGCACCTTGACCTCGTCCAGCGCCATTACCAACACGACCTGGTCCACGACCCCTCGGTGGTTGCTGAGCGCCTCTAGTTGGCTGTGCATCAGGGTTACGAGCTTCTTGAGTCGGAGCAATCCGTCGAGGGTAATTCTTAAATTGGTGGTCCTTAGAACCATATTTAAAACAACCACCAATTTCTCTTCCAACATTCCCCGGGGTGTCTTCTTCCACAGGAAGCACATTATTGGATCTGGTTGGTAGCCACAGGTGCTCTAGCTTGAGCTGGCTCATCATTCCGAGGCCTATTTTGGAACCTTTTAGCAGAACTCGAGTACTTAAAGTCCCTCTTGCCTCTGACTCTTTCTGGGTTCTAACGTTCTGAGTTCTTAGCCTCTTCGGCTATCTTAGCTTTCTCCACAAGCGTGGCAAAAGTCCTTTCTTGTTGCGGGGCTATCAGAACCTGCAACATCATTCAGCCCATCCTCAAAGCGTACACAGCGCTCATGATCAGTTGGCACTATTGTCGTAGAAATTCTGCCTCGTAAGCTGCCACCGTCTTATTTCCTTGAACCAGATTCAGGAATTCCTTCCTCTGGGCATCCACATAACTTACCCCGACATACTTTCCTTGGAATGAAGTTTTGAAGAAATCCCAAGTAACATGTTCAGCCTGAGTGCCTTCTCGAACAGTAAGCCACCATTAATACGCCTCGTCCCTCAACAAGGACACAGCTCCTCTCAGTTTTTGCTCGGTGGTGCACTCCAAATCATCCATGATCCGCTCCACAGCCTCGAGCCAATACTCCGCTACATTTGGGGCTACTCCCGAGATACCCCTAAAAACCTCGGCACCACTCGATCTAAGTCGTTCCGATATTGATCCATGAGCTGCTGGCCCAGTTCTAGCTCCAGCAACCCTTTCCAAGACTCGCAACATTGCTTAGGTTAAGGCAATGTCCTCTCTCGTATGGTCATGTGATCCAGTCTCAGTCCCGGGTGATGCAGGTGCGTCCATTTCTGGTACATGTCCCGACGCTTCAGACGCAACCCTAGCACCTCGGCCTCTACCACAGCCACGTCTACCACGTCCACGTCCTTTAGCACTCATTTTGACTATTTCGGCTTAATCTGATTACAAGTTTTATGAATCAAAATACTATTTCAGTGTTTATTAACGATATTTTATGAGAAGAGATAGAGTTGTTTTCGCAATCACATCCTATAGTCTCAATCTCTACAGTTTCAACACCTAAAACTAGAAGTTCTAGAGTGTTCTTATATCACAATAATAAACATTCAGTATACGAATACTTACTTGACTTGGTGTCGGATGCTCGTGGTGCCATACTACCTTTAAAAACATGTATTCTATAAATTCAAAACAGTTTTAAACGAAAATCGTTGTTAAACCCAAACCACAGCCGAGTTTTGAAACTGGCTCTAATACCATAAAATGTAACACCCCAAACCCGGTCTATGCATTAAGACCAAATTCAGCATGTCACACGGAAAGGAATATACATCTAGTCTTTTTAAAGATTTTAAAAATCGAATTTTCAAAATATCTTGACTTGAAGTTTATTGAAAACTACGGTTGATTGATAAATCAAACAATTTGAGACGTAAGAATTTATAAATTGAAACTTAAAAGAAATTAGAATAATATTTCGAGAAAAATTAATAGAGTTAGAAAATAATTTTGAAAACAAAATTTTGGAAAAATGTTGTTAACAGACAATTTTGCGAGTTAAAATATTTAAGAATGAAAACCCTTTATGCAAGTTTATTTTAAGAAAACATTTATTTCTATTTTTTTAAAAGAAACCCCACTTAAGTATTTAAAGCGTATTATAAAATCCATCCACAAGTAAAACATCCATAAAAATTTAACCAGAGGCCTTATTACATAATAGCAATAATAATAAAAAGTATTTAAAAAGAAATTTGAAATTTAAATAACCCATAATTCGTAGTATGGCCTCCACTGAGTCGTCCCCGGCCCAAGCCTCCATCACTGATCATTACCTGAGGAGGGTAAAGAAAACAGGGGTGAGTTACTTAGAACTCAGTGTGTAATTCACTTACCATTTTCACTGGGCCAAAATTCAATTAAACATTTATTGGACCAAAGCCCATTTCAAATATAATAATTTAACATGTGTAGAATGCATGTAATATGCAATTCCCAAACCAAACCTAAATTTCCATCCGCTACACACCACCGTATTCAACCAAAGACACACTGTGGGGAGCTTTAGTCACCCATCCCGCCAACACACCAAACTGGGCATTTAGCCATATATTAAACTGGGCACGAAGCCATATATTAAACTGGGCACGAAGCCATATAGCAAACTGGGCAATTAAGCCATATATTAAACTGGGCACGAAGCCATATATTAAACTGGGCACGAAGCCATATAGCAAACTGGGCAATTAAGCCATATATTAAACTGGGCACGAAGCCATCAGAATTTTGTAGCAAAGCTACCAGAACTTCTCTTCGTCAAATATCCCAACCCATGCAATCATATATACAACATGAATAATAATTCATTCATATAATTATTCCAACATAAGGCCCATTATAAAAAAATTATTGCAATCTGGCCTATATCACATTTTGGCCTATTTTACAATTTGGCCCATTTCATCTTATATCACACTTGGCCAATTTATCAAATAATACATATGGCCCATTTATCACATATGGCCCAAAATATCACATATGGCCCAAATAATCACATTTTATCGTTTTAGCCCCTTTAAGGGCAATTTTGTAATTTACCACATTCTTAATACCGATTTCACGATCTTAACACTAAAGTGTTAATTATACCATATTTTCCCGATTTCGCCAACTTTGCGATTTTTAATCCAATGTTTACTACGGTATAATCATCTAACCCATGAGATACAGTGTGAGATTACACATCTGATTACGGTGAGGACTACACTTTCCTGATCGTCGATACCTAAATACGTTATAACGCTCGATTAGAACACTAACACTTAAAATAAATCTATGCTAAAGTAAGCGGTCTAGATTTTTACCCTCGGAATCTCGAACAACTACTATTTGTCGGTTCTCCCCGGTTGACGATTCACAACCCGTTGGAAAATCTGAGCGACTAATGGCTCAGAACTACGAACAACCTCAAATAAGCGATTTTCACCGGATGAGGGACCACAACCCGGTGGAAAATCTCGGATTGCCGAAACAGCCCTTCGCTTGAAACTAGAGGGAATAGCGAATCCGCCCCTCTTTCGAACACTATTCACCACCCTTTTTGACCCTATCTTGTTTGCCTACATTGACAAAAGAATATTAGTCCAACTAATATTTGAAATTAAGACTATTGGTTTTAAAAGCGAAATCGACTTACCACAAAATATTTATGTTCAAGGGATGAAAATCGAGCGATAGCGTCCCTAAGATAAAATCGATTAGTAAACCCCATCTTTAACGAAATAACGAGTAATATGAAAGTCCTTGATAGAAACCCTTACCTTAACACTTTGGACCGAGTCCTAGCGATTCACAATGATTACGAACACTCCAAGTTTCGGCCTTTCTCTATTTCACTATAAAGACGAAAAAGATTGTCTAAGAGAGAAAGATAGAGGATGATATTTTTGGTCAAAAGACCCTCCCAAACCAATATGTAGATTCGTCAAAAGAAAAAGAAGAAAATGGAGATTTGAAGAGGGTTCTTACCGATTGATCAAAACAAGAGTAGAAAGAATGATTGATAAGAAAATATATGTGAAGAGGAAGATTCGGCTATGAAGAAAAATTGAAGAAAATGGTGTTAGCAACATTCGGCCATGGAGGAAAAGAGAAGGGAGAAAAATATGTTTGTAAGAATGAGCAATATGAAGAAAAGAGAAAGAAAGAAATAGAGGATGAGAGGTTTGTGTTTCAGTTTTCAAAGATGAAGTAGGAGCAAAGAGAGAGGTTTGATGCTAGAGAGCATTCGACAATGGAGAAGAAAAGAAAAAGAGAAAAATGGCCTTCAAGTTTTGGTGTTTTCGGCACTAGGGAAAATGACTTGAGAGGTTAGGAAAAATAAGACCAAATGGTCAGAATGAAATGACCAAAAGAAGAAAAACAAAAGATGCTCACAAATGTTCAATGTGCATTCGGCTAGGGAGAGAAAAGATGGAGAGAAAATGCTTTGACAGAAGACAAAAATGACCAAAAAGAAATGTGCCCAACAAGCACCTATCCTTACCCAAAGTTCTTCAAAAATTTGGCCACCCCCCTAGCCCCTAAAACCGTCCAAATACATGGATACCAAGGTCAAAGTTTGACCATTCCAAACTTTCCAAAACACACTCCTTATAAAGTGCCTTGTGTTCCCCCTACATACCTTATCCGCATGATTCCCTTCCTTATGTTTACACTTGCCTTTTCTCTTAGCCACCTTACCATAAAAAAATTAAAAGTCCAACATACCAAAAATAAAGCTTGGCCGACACTTAATAGGAGAGTGTAAAAATTTTAAGTTACAAAAAAATGCATACCAAGGGATTCGAACCTTTCCTCTCAAGACAATACATGTGGTGCATATCCTCTTTACTACTAACTTAATTATGCTATCTTTTTACCACTTAATTACCTTAGGCTTTAAGGTCACTTGTTCCATTTCATTAAAGTACTAATTTCCAAAAATTATACCAACTCCAAATGTAACATCCCAAAATAGGGGTTATTTGTGATTGAATTATTTTTCTTGTATTTGAATTTCTGTGATATTATTCGTGATGATATAAGGCTTAATTAGGGGTCTTGAGTAAGCTCGGTTTAGTAGAATAATTCTTAGTAAGGCTTATTTAAAGAAGAGGATTAAATGAGCTTAGCACTTAAGTTAATTTAAGTAGCAATAAGTGACACAAGATGAGTGCATGGCAAGTTGGTAATGGCGCATGGAGTTTAGCTTGAGGGGAGAGGTTCGAATCCCTTAAATAGCATTGGGACAACTTTTATTTTTGCTTTGGTATGGTAAGTGTCGGCCAAGGATGATTAAGATAAGGGTTGACCATGTTAATTTTTGGTTAGTAGACTATAGGTTTAAGGCAAGTGTTAACATATGGAAGGGAATCAAGTAATTAAGGAAAATATGGAGACATGGGGCTAGTATCAAGGATTATGTTTTGGAAACAAAATAATGGCCTTTATGCCATGAACTTGGACGGCATTGTGGCTAAGAGGGGGGTTTGGCCGAATATGCTAGTGTTGGTAAGGCTTGGGAAGAATTTTTGGTCATTCTTTCATTTGGTGCAAAAGTGCAAAACAAATTTTTCTCTCAAACTCTTTTCTTGTTAGCGAATTTCACCTATTGCTAAGCCTAATACTTTTGACCATTTGGTCATTTTATGCTCAATTTCTATTTTCTTCATCTCAATCTCTCAAAACCGAAACTTGAGTATTTTCTTCAACCATTGCGAAACACTTATCTCTTTTGTCCATTTTCTTCTTTCTTTCTTAGCCAGAATCTCCTATACCATAATATTCTTTCTTTTCTCTTCTCAAAAGCACTTAGCCGAAACTACTAGTTCACTTTCTTACTTCATCTTCTTCCATACAAGTTGAACCTTGGTTGATTGTGTTGAACAAATCATGGCGAATCCACTCTCTTGGGTATACAGAAAATATTCTTCTCCCATCTTGATCAATTTTGGCCGAATATTGAAGGTAAGATAGTTATCATCGGGACTTCTCTAGAAATTGGTTTTGGTAAGGTGGTAAGGTTTATTTGAAGGATTTTTATTTTAAGTTTCGTTTAAGCAGAGAAGGCTAATAAACCTTATTGATGATGGTTGATTGTAGGGAAGTGAGGCCGATTTTTTTTAGGAGTGTGTTGGTTAAGTGTTCGAAGGCTTTGGGTAAGATTTTAGGTTCACAAGGAACCTTTCTCAATTATTTTGGTTTGGCCGAATAGGCCATGGTTCTAATATTCATTTTTGGCCGAATATAGGGGCAAGAATACTTGTGTGGCCGATTTGTCTATTCGGGTTTTAGAACTCTTTTTGGTGCAGTGTGTATACATACACATCTTATAACTTTTAATATGCTAAGTGTTATTTTATGCCTAATCGTTTTGTGTAGACATGGATGAAATACCTTCATGGTATTAACAAGGATTTGGGTAAGTTCTTATTACTATGTGATTATTATTTGATGCTTTTGGGAAGCATGACACATTTAGTATGTGTATTATTTGATATATGGCTTATGATAAATCGATTGGATGTTGTTAAATAAATCTATCAACATGATTTGTGGTACATGCATATAAATGATTGTTATGGGTTGATGAGAGGAGGGGCGGTGATATTCGTGTGTCAGCGGACACCGGTGTTTTGGTAACACATCGTGACTACGGTCACCGAGAGGTTTGGTACCTCCAGAGGTTTGGCACCTCATAGCGACTTGTCCCCGTGGTTAATACCACAGTGGGTTGGCCCCACTTTGAGATATGGGATTGTGCGCCGGTGATTTGGTATCACACGATGGGTTGGCCCCATCATCTATTTGTGACCGGTCACCGAGTGTTTTAGTAACACAATTGTGTCTTCGGACACGAGATTTGGTATCTCCGGTGATTTGGTATCACATTTGTGACTATACGTCACCGGTGGTTTGGCACCACCGGTGGTTTGGTACCACAAGGGGTAGAAAAAGGCGTATGGATGGTTAGGTTGGGTGCATTTGAACTTATGCATGTTAATTGGTTATAATTTGTGTATGTTATTGCATTAATTCGGGAAAAGGGTTACACATTGAGTCTTGGTGACTCACCTTCTCCTTTAATTTTTCAGGTGATTCGTAGACCGCGGGTGAGGAGCCGGATGGACTCGAGGTGGCCATGCAGTGGAGACTTTTAATAAATGAATTTTGGATTTTATTTATCTTTCTTTTGGGTTTATGTTGCTTATTTGTAATAAGGCCTCCTAGTATGATTTCATTATTGATGCGTGTTTGAATGTTTGGTTTAAACTACTTGATGATGTTAAAACGGATGCACATGTTTTCTCAAATTAAACGCAAAATGTTTTTTTAAAGTACCATCGGGTACATTTGAAACTGTAACAACCTAACTTAGTATAATTTTAAACGACTTAATAAGGGATTTTCAAAGGTTTTTCCTCCGTAGCATACCAAATTCGGTCGTAATGTTTGGGCGGGTTTGGGGTGTTACAAAATTGGTATCGAGCCAAGTTCAAAGCTCATTTGTGGGGCCCAAGGCCCAAAAATGTTTTGATAGGTCTATTTGAAATATTATGGTTTTGAATAAGCATGGCCTTTGAGTCTCGACACCGATCCGCCGAGTAAGTACCACTAACTTTTTGTATGAATTATTTCTTGTAGAATGGTAGGAAGCATGGGACGTAGATAGTGATAGTATTTTAAACTTTAGGACTAGTTTACTCCAAACAAAGACATAAGACTTTAAGAGCCTAATTAAACCAACCTACGACCAAGTCGCCCAGAGTTAGGGTGTGGTAACCTTGGTGCGCATGTCTAGGATTGGATCCGGAAGAGCTTGGTACTTAGCGGTCCTCGTGACTCACCTCCTCTTCGCGGGATTCCTACCAGTGCGTAGCTTCGGTTCACTCTAACCAAGAGGACTCGATCATAGGCAAAATCCTAAATAAAACCCGAAAGGGATTAGCCATGTTTTAAGGAAAACTTGGTTTTAAAATCATTAAATTATTTTTTAGATGGTAGGACAAATTTATCTTGAAAATTTTCAAAATATTCTTGATAGACAAAATTACAAAAATACCCTTTAGGAAAAATGGCGAAAATACCCACAGGTTAGAAAGCGGATGATAATGCAGAAGAGTGCATAGGTATGAAAGGTATAGGGAATGGATGTATTATTCTTTGTAAACCATGATAGAAGACTTAAAACCTTGTTTGATCGAAAGAATCTCTATTAAACTCTTTTCATAAAATTTCTTCGCGGATAATCAAGTGAAACATGTACTAATTCATAAAAATTTCCTAATCGATTAAAGCGCGATAGTTAGAATGAGCTTTAGAGGACGTGGCCGTCGTGGGCGCGCGAAGGGGTAGGATGGCCGTGATCAGAACCTGTCGGGTCGGGTCAAGGATCTCGAGAATGAGATACCGCCACCACCACCCCCAACCTTTGGAGTCAAGAGCGAGGATCGGGACGGGTGACGACATTTGTGTCACAAGCGATGCTACGGGTTTCGGAAAGGGTAGGCTGGAATTGGTGGAAGTGGAGGAGCTCGGAAGTCGGTTCTGAGAGACTTGAGCTAACGGAGCTGAATTTTTCCGAGGTGTGTGCGGTGTAGCGCCCAATACGGTGAGTATTGGTGGAATCGACAAGAAAGAATCATGGATGAGATAGATTTGACAAATGAGGAGAAACCGAAAGGAGCGGTGTCGCTTCTCAAGGATGAGTCATATCGATGGTGGCTCACGGTCCGAGATGGTGCTACGGCGAGATGATCTCACTTGGGAGTACTTCAAAGCCGCATACCGGAAGAAGTATGTTGGCTCAAGCTACATTGACGCTCAAAGGAAAGCTTTTCCGGGATTAGTGCAAGGGAATAAGTGCGTCTCGGAGTATGAAGCGAATTCCTAAAAATTTGAGTCGTTATGCTCGGGGAATAGTGGCATCGGAACATGATCGTTGTGTTCGCGTTTTGAAGACGGACTTAGAGACGAGTTAAGGTGTTTGATTGCTCCACACAAGAAGAACGTGAGTTTCTTTGTCTTGGTGGAGAAGGCCAAGGTAGCCGAAGGAATCAAGGAGTCCGCGAGGCAAAGTTATGATAGGAGCAAGTGAAGAGAGGCTTTGGATCGTGCGGGTCAGTGGTAATGTTGAGTAAAAGATTTAGGCGAGTGGGTCAAATCAGCGGGGAGGTCCACAGTGCTAATCAAAGATCGACCCGATGTAACCGTTGTGGAAAGTTTCATTGGGGTGAATGTTGGACAGGAGGAAAGGATGTTTCGAGTGTGGTTCGCTAGAACATCGTGTGAGGGATTTGTCGCGTAAGCAAGCTAGGAATCGATCTCCGAAGGTCAAGGTCGTGCCCGATTCGAGAAAGGAGGGACCCGGACCGCAGAGAGGTCGTGGTAATGGTAGAGGTGGTTATGGCTCTAGTGGAGGTCGCGGAGCGGTGGCGAGAGGTATTGGCAACACGGAGGCTAGGCACTGGTTTGGTGTATCTTTGCGAGGCGTCGTGAGGAAGGAGGCGCACCGGACGTCATAACCGATGACGTTTTTAATTTTTGGTGTTCCATATCGCCTTGATAGATGTGGGTTCGACGCACTCTTACGTTGCTAGTAGTATAGTTGAGACCATGAGTTTAGTTCGAGGCCGCTTCTAAGAGGATGACTGTACTTAGTCCTTTAGGTCACTCTGTAGAAGTAGATAAGTGTATAGAGATATACCCTAGAACTCCAAGGGGTAGTGTTTGTAGCCGATCCGATGGAACCGCCGTTTGAGGAGTTCGATCGATTCTTGGGATAATTTGGTTGGTCAAGTACCAAGCAAGTTTGGATTGTGCCGCTAAGCGCATGGTTTTGAAGACGGTTGAAGGTGAAGAAGTGGTCATGATAGGTAATAGGAGAGATTATCTATCCAACGTGGTATCTCGCGTTGAAAGCGATAAAGATGGTCGGGGAAGAGTGTGAGGCGTTCGTAATTCATGTGTGCTTTGGAAGCTAAGGAGTCTTACGTGGGGAATGTTCAAAGCGTAAAGGAATTTGCCGACGATTTCTGAAGAACTTAGGGATTGCCTCCGGATCGTGAAGTCGAATTTGGTATAGATCATTTACAGAACGGCGCCGGTGTCTATAGCTCAGTATAGGATGGCAAGAAGGAATTGTTGGAATTGAAGGCTCGGATACAAGAGTTGTTGGATCGAGGTTTCATTCGATCAAGTGTTTCACCTTGGGGAGCGCCGGTACTTTTGTCAAGAAGAAGGATGGTACGATGCGGATGTGTATAGACTACGCTTGATTGAATAAGTCGACGATTAAAAACAAGTATCCTTTGCCGAGGATAGATGACTTGTTTGATCATTTGAAAAGAAACTGCGGTTTTCTCTAAGATTGATTTAAGGTCCGGATATCATCAACTCGAAGGTGAAAGAGGTGATATCCATAAGGCGGCATTTCGTGACTACTCGGTATGGACACTACGAGTTTCGGTGATGCCGTTTGGTTTGACTAATGCACCAGTGACTTTCATGGACATGATGAATAGGGTATTTCAACAGTTTTTGGATCAGTTTGTTGTGGTCTTTATAGATGATATTTTGGTGTATTCAAGTCGGAAGAGGAGCATGATGCGCATTTTGCAGTGGTGTTGCAGATTCCGAGGAAAAGCGGTGTATGCGAAATTTAGTAAGTGCAGTCGGCTTAAGGAGGTGACTTTCTTGGGTCACGTTGTTTCACCGAGGGGATTAGAGTGGATCCTCGAAAGATTGAGGCGATGTTAGATTGGAAGCCGCCTAAATCGTGGTTGAAATTCGGAGTTTTCTAGGTCAGCGGGGGTATTACAGAAGATTTGTGGAAGGATTTTCTTTGATTGCCGCACCGATGACCAAATTGTTGAGGAAAGGAGTTCCATTTGTGTGGACCGAGGAGCAGCAAGAAAGTTTCGACAAATTGAAGAAGATTTCGTGAAGCTCGGTTTTGATTCAACCTGAGGCGAGCAAAGAATTCACGGTTTATTGCGATGCATCACATATTGGTTTGGGATGCGTCTTTGATGCAAGAAGGGAAGGTAGTGGCTTATGCATCTCGGTGATTGAGACCACATGAGGCTAATTATCCGACTCATGACTTGGAGTTAGCGGCTGTAGTCTTCGCTTTGAAGATATGGAGGCACTATTTGTACGGAGAGAAGTCGATAGTTTATACGGATCACAAGAGTCTTAAGTATCTTTTGACTCAGAAGGATTTGAATTTGAGGCAGCGTAGATGGATTGAGCTGTTGAAGGACTACGACTGTTCGATCGAGTATCATCCTGGTAAGGCTAACGTGGTGGCGAGGCAGCGTTGAGTCGTAAGGTTGTATCGGATTTAAGATCGATGTTTGCTCGACTTAGTCTGTTCGATGATGGGAGTCTTTTGGCAGAATTGCAAGTCAAGCCGACTTGGTTAGATCAGATTAAGGAGAAGCAGTTAGAGGATGATGGTTTGAATGATCGGAGGTTGCAAGTCCGAATGGTGGATTAGAGGATTTTAGTCCTGTCCAGTGATGGAGTTTTGTGCTTTAAAGGAAGAGCTTGTATGCCGAAGGATGTGGAGTTGAGACAAAGGATTCTTCGGGACGCACATAGCAGCCCATATGCTATGCATCCCGGAGGTAGCAAGATGTATCGGGATTTGAGAGAGCAATTTTGGTGGCAGTGCAAAGCGGGAAATGGCGAGTTCGTGGGTAAGTGTCGACGTGTCAACAAGTCAAGGGTGAACATCGGTTGCCATCCGGTTTACTTCACCCGGTCGCATTCCTCGGTGGAAGTGGGAGAGGATCACCATGGACTTTGTCGGTGGATTACCTCTTACGCCTAGCAAGAAGAATTCGGTTTGGGTGATTGTGGATCGTCGACTAAATCGGCGCATTTCATACTGTAAGGGTAGATTATTAAACCGAGAGGTTAGCTAAGTTATATGTAGCCGAGATAGTGAGATTGCATGGTGTGCGATGATCGATTATCTCGGATAGGGATCCGAGGTTTACATCGAGGTTTTGGAGAGCGTTGCATCAAGCTTTGGGTGCGAGATTGGACTTCAAAGATGACTTTTCATCCGCAATCCGAGCGGACAATCGGAGAGAGTGATTCAGATCTTAGAAGATATGCTCAGAGGTTGTGTTCGGACTTGATGGCGGTTGGGAGGAGTATCTACCGTTGGCGGAATTCGCTTATAACAATAGTTATCAAGCGAGTATCCAAATGGCTCCATATGAAGCCTTTGTATGGGCGAAAATGCCGTACTCCTACGTGTTGGGCGGAACTAGGTGAGCGACATGTCTTGGGTCGAGGTGGTGACGGAGGCGAGGACAAAGTTAAGGTAATTCGGGCTCGTCTCAAGGAAGCATCGGATAGGCAAAAGTCTTACGCCGATCTCAAGCGCAAGGAGATGGAATACGAGGTAGGAGATAAAGTTTTTTCGAAGGTGTCGCCTTGGAAAAAGGTGTTGCGCTTTGGGCAAAAAAGGAAATTAAGTCCAAGGTTCATCGGCCCGTATAACGTGTTGAAGCGAGTAGGACCGGTAGCTTATCATTTCGAATCGCCAGCAGAGTTGAGTCGATTCACAATGTCTTCCATGTGTCGATGCTTAGACGGTATAGGTCGAGATCCATCGCACATCGTGCGATGCAGAGATTGAGGTTAACTCCGACTTATCATTCGAGGAGGAACCGATTCGATTTTAGATCGAGATGTCAAGGTGTTGCGTAGAAAGTCGGTACCCTTAGTGAAAGTGCTATGGCGAAACCATGGTACGGAGGAAGCGGCGTGGGAACCCGAGGATGTAATCTGGCGGCAATACCCTCACCTTTTCGATCGGGTAATTTCGAGGTCGAAATTATTTTTTAAGGGGTAGAAGCGTAACATCCCAAAATAGGGGTTATTTGTGATTGAATTATTTTTCTTGTATTTGAATTTACGTGATATTATTCGTGATGATATAAGGCTTAATTAGGGGTCTTGAGTAAGCTCGGTTTAGTAGAATAATTCTTAGTAAGGCTTATTTAAAGAAGAGGATTAAATGAGCTTAGCACTTAAGTTAATTTAAGTAGCAATAAGTGACACAAGATGAGTGCATGGCAAGTTGGTAATGGCGCATGGAGTTTAGCTTGAGGGGAGAGGTTCGAATCCCTTAAATAGCATTGGGACAACTTTTATTTTTGCTTTGGTATGGTAAGTGTCGGCCAAGGATGATTAAGATAAGGGTTGACCATGTTAATTTTTGGTTAGTAGACTATAGGTTTAAGGCAAGTGTTAACATATGGAAGGGAATCAAGTAATTAAGGAAAATATGGAGACATGGGGCTAGTATCAAGGATTATGTTTTGGAAACAAAATAATGGCCTTTATGCCATGAACTTGGACGGCATTGTGGCTAAGAGGGGGGTTTGGCCGAATATGCTAGTGTTGGTAAGGCTTGGGAAGAATTTTTGGTCATTCTTTCATTTGGTGCAAAAGTGCAAAACAAATTTTTCTCTCAAACTCTTTTCTTGTTAGCCGAATTTCACCTATTGCTAAGCCTAATACTTTTTGACCATTTGGTCATTTTATGCTCAATTTCTATTTTCTTCATCTCAATCTCTCAAAACCGAAACTTGAGTATTTTCTTCAACCATTCTTGAAACACTTATCTCTTTTGTCCATTTTCTTCTTTCTTTCTTAGCCGAATCTCCTATACCATAATATTCTTTCTTTTCTCTTCTCAAAAGCACTTGGCCGAAACTACTAGTTCACTTTCTTACTTCATCTTCTTCCATACAAGTTGAACCTTGGTTGATTGTGTTGAACAAATCATAGCCGAATCCACTCTCTTGGGTATACAGAAAATATTCTTCTCCCATCTTGATCAATTTTGGCGAATATTGAAGGTAAGATAGTTATCATCGGGACTTCTCTAGAAATTGGTTTTGGTAAGGTGGTAAGGTTTATTTGAAGGATTTTTATTTTAAGTTTCGTTTAAGCGAAGGCTAATAAACCTTATTGATGATGGTTGATTGTAGGAAGTGAGGCCGATTTTTTTAGGAGTGTGTTGGTTAAGTGTTGAAGGCTTTGGGTAAGATTTTAGGTTCACAAGGAACCTTTCTCAATTATTTTGGTTTGGCCGAATAGGCCATGGTTCTAATATTCATTTTTGGCCGAATATAGGGGCAAGAATACTTGTGTGGCCGATTTGTCTATTCGGGTTTTAGAACTCTTTTTGGTGCAGTGTGTATACATACACATCTTATAACTTTTAATATGCTAAGTGTTATTTTATGCCTAATCATTTTGTGTAGACATGGATGAAATACCTTCATGGTATTAACAAGGATTTGGGTAAGTTCTTATTACTATGTGATTATTATTTGATGCTTTTGGGAAGCATGACACATTTGGTATGTGTATTATTTGATATATGGCTTATGATAAATCGATTGGATGTTGTTAAATAAATCTATCAACATGATTTGTGGTACATGCATATAAATGATTGTTATGGGTTGATGAGAGGAGGGGCAGTGATATTCGTGTCGAGCGGACACCGGTGTTTTGGTAACACATCGTGACTACGGTCACCGAGGTTTGGTACCTCGGAGGTTTGGCACCTCATAGCGACTTGTCCCCGTGGTTAATACCACCGTGGGTTGGCCCCACTTTGAGATATGGGATTGTGCGCGGTGATTTGGTATCACACGATGGGTTGGCCCCATCATCTATTTGTGACTTCGGTCACGATGTTTTGGTAACACAATTGTGTCTTGGACACGGAGATTTGGTATCTCCGGTGATTTGGTATCACATTTGTGACTATACGTCACGGTGGTTTGGCACCACCGGTGGTTTGGTACCACAAGGGGTAGAAAAAGGCGTATGGATGGTTAGGTTGCGTGCATTTGAACTTATGCATGTTAATTGGTTATAATTTGTGTATGTTATTGCATTAATTCGGGAAAAGGGTTACACATTGAGTCTTGGTGACTCACCTTCTCCTTTAATTTTTCAGGTGATTCGTAGACCGCGGGTGAGGAGCCGGATGGACTCGAGGTGGCCATGCAGTGGAGACTTTTAATAAATGAATTTTGGATTTTATTTATCTTTCTTTTGGGTTTATGTTGCTTATTTGTAATAAGGCCTCCTAGTATGATTTCATTATTGATGCGTGTTTGAATGTTTGGTTTAAACTACTTGATGATGTTAAAACGGATGCACATGTTTTCTCAAATTAAACGCAAAATGTTTTTTTTAAAGTACCATCGGGTACATTTGAAACTGTAACAACCTAACTTAGTATAATTTTAAACGACTTAATAAGGGATTTTCAAAGGTTTTTCCTCCGTAGCATACCAAATTCGGTCGTAATGTTTGGGCCGGGTTTGGGGTGTTACACCAAATAAATCCCGAACCTTCTCAGGACTATTTTAACACACACATAGGATAAATAAACTAGCTGAGCACCAAAATAATGCAACATATAAAAATTCAAATTTTAGGATGTTACATTCCTGAAGTTGAAGGAGTAGATCAAAGATAGCAGATTTGGCATTCCTGAGGTTGCAGGAAGCAGATCGAAGACAGTAGTCTGGCAATCCCTGAAGTTGCAGGGAGTAGATTAAAATAGCAGATTTGGCATTCCTGAGGTTGCAAGAAGCAGATTGAAGACATTAGTCTGATCTCCCTAAAGTTGCAGTGGAGCAATTAAAAGATAGTGGATATTGCCTTTCTGAGATAGCAGTGAAGTAGATTGAAGCTATCAAACTTACTGAAAAAAAGATGAAGTTCCAATACCGTTGAAGTTGCAGTGGAGTTGGAAGCCATTTAAAGAGGACGAGGACCAAGAAGTCGAGCCTTGGCTAAGACCGGGCAAAATTGGTCCTGTTATTGTCTTTGCTCTATTCTCGTTACACGACAATGAGCAAAGAGGGGCAGCTGTAATAAACCCATTTTTCCCGGGCCCATTTTATTCAGAAAAGAAAAATATAAAAAAATCATAAATGTCCTTTTACAAAGCCCAATTTTGATGGCCCAAAATTAAACCCAAACAGATCACCCAAACCTAACTACCCTTTACCCATTACACCCGAGCCCAACACCTAAATAGACCCGAGCTAAGCCAAGTGACCCAAAACAGTACTGCCCAAATACGCATGGCCCAAATGGCCTAGTAACTACGCAGAACCAAATCAGAAACCTAGGGTTTCTGGAAAACCCTAGGCGCTGCAAGCCTCGACACCAGAGCTGTGTTCGCGCCGCAATCCTTGCCGCAGCATCCCAATCGTCACGCCACCAATTCACGCCGCAGTGAGCGCGCTTCATCTCTGTCACGAGATCTCCGTTCATCTGCACATAAAAGGAAAATGCAGTAAAGAAGGGAAAGAAACGAATATGGGAAAATTTTATTTCCTTTTCTTTCGGTTTTTTTTTTGGGTTATAAAACCCCCTTGTAAAAACCTGTAAACACACAGATACACGGAGAAAAAATAGAATACACAAAAAATAGATTCGAATACAGAGAAATAAAAAAGCCATTTCAGAGGTGATATTTTTTATTCTGTTCTTATTTATATATATATATACTTTTTTACATATAGATACTGTTTTAAAAATAAATAAATAAAAAGAGAGCAGATTTACCTCTCGACGGCACTAAGAACTTGAGGTTCGGCCTCCAGCCACCGTTCGCAGCGGCGCGTGGAGCGCGTGGCCTAAGCTCGGCGACCAGAACCTAGAATAGAGGAAAGAAAATTTCAGAGGTTTTTTTTAAGTTTTTTTTTAAAACAGTTTTGAAAATGATTTTTGGCCAAATTTGTTACATATATAATAGTGATGAAACGGCGTCGTTTTTGTTTAATTAATAAACATCAAAACGGCGTCATTTTAAAACCAGATCCGCGCGTTGACCCGAAAACCCGGGGAAAGACCCGCGAGTTTTATTAAAAGGGGAAAATTACTATTTCAGTCCCTCCGCTATTTTATTAAACTCAATTTCGTCCAATTTAGTGTTTTTATTTTTTAAATTAACCCTAAAAATATGTTTTCGTTTCAATTTAACCTTTTTTTTTCTCTTTTAAATTTTTTATATATTTTTTAAATTAGTATTAAAATATTGTTATATTAAAACTCTATATTTTCTTTAGTAGTTATATATATTAATTTATTAATATTATAAAACTCATACATAATTATTATTATTTATTATTTATTTAAATATTCTTTTTTTACATATTATTTTAATATTTATACATATTAATTATTATATTTTTGTACATTATATTATATCATATTTTTTAAAAAGAAAAAAACTAAATTTATTTTATATTGTTTACTAAATTCTACTTACATTATTTACATTATATATATGTAATTTTTTTATTTTTTTATTTTTTATTTTTTAATATTGCATGAAAAGTTCATATTTATTTAGTATTTTTTTTATTGTTTTATATATATTGCTTTATATATTTTATTTGTCCATGCAATACCCTTTTATTTATTTATTATTTTATGATTACTTTAGTGTAGTTATTTTAGATGTATTTTATATTGTCTATATGAAATGTTAGTGAATTATAATTGCTTTTAATATTTATGTTCAATAGTTTATAAATGCAATATTGTCACATGGATTATTGTTTAAAATAGAAATTCATTTTTTGCAAAATTACTATATTTTATCTAAAGGTTTTTAAAATAAGGCAATGTTTTGTATTTAGAAATTCGGGAAATAGTGCCCTATCGTGCTGGGTTGCGATTTTCCGTTTGGCTAAATAACTAAATATCCTTTTAACAAGTTTTGTAAATCATGAGATGATTTTGATTACGAAGGTTTTAAAATATAGTGTCCTATCGTGCTGGATGTGGTGTTTATATTCCTTCAGAACAAAGAAATCTTAAATTTTAACTCAAATTGCTCGAAGTTTTTAAGAAATCATATCTTTAAATACTTTTAAATTTCAAACATTTGGACATGATTCTATCGATTAGGTACCAATTTTTGGGCGTTATGAGGGTGCTAACCCTTCCTCATACGTAATCGACTCCCGAATCCGTTTTCTCATTTTTCGTAGACCAAAATCAAATGTTTTAAAATAAAACGTTTTATAAGGTGATCCAATCACACCTAAGTAAAAAGGAATTGGTGGCGACTCCTATTTTTGTTTTTAAAAGTCGACCCCGTTTTCTAAAGCTTTTTAAAATGGTTTCGACAATTAAAAATTGTAAACAAATAATCAAGGGATAAAATTTATATTTCTGAATTTCTTAATGAGTCTATTTTCAGGAGAAACAAATGGAAACGTCTTTTGAGTTCTTTGCAATGAGAAAATATTTTTTTAGTGAAGAGGGTTCAAAACTGTCGGACAGCGAAACAGGAGAAACTTTAAATAAAAAACTGTACTGATTGGCTGAACCAAAAATTATGGAAATCTTATGGTAAGAAGATATGTGAGTCTAGTTTCATATAAAATTAGCGGATCTTAATTTGGAGTTCCGTAGCTCCGGATAAAAATAATTTAGTGACTGTAACTCGAGTAGACAGCTCAAGTTGAACATAAGTGAATTGCGAAATTTTATGCAATAATGATCGCATTATCTTGAGAACTCAAATTAAGGATTGTTAAAAGCATGATAATAAATTGTTTATTATTTACATACATACTTACTAAGCTTTATAGCTTACTCCCCTTCCTTTCTCATATCATGTAGGGTTTTATACTATCTCGAGTTGGAGATCACCGGAGATGCTATCAGACTATCAAGCTATCATGTTGGGTATAAGTAAATGCAAAACCTTTTGAGTCTATGGCATGTATAGGGACTTAGTCAATTTTGTATGTGTCATTTGATTTGGCCAAATGTGTTGGTTCATATTGGTTAATGAGTTTTAATGCCTATTTATACATGTGTGCTTATACTAAAGGTTTTATGTGATGTGGTTATGTGTGTTTGGGATGGATGGACTGAAGTTGTGTTTAAGATGTGCAAATAAGGGTGCCAAATGGTCTGGAAAATAGCTATTTTCTTGGTCACACGGGTAGAGACACAGCCGTGTGTCTCAGTTGTGTGGAGAACACGACCCCGGGACATGGGCGTGCGCCCAGGGTGTGTGAAGTCTCCAATTACTTTTTGAAATTTAATTCGCCACACGGCCTAAGCACACGGGTGTGTGACTTGGTCGTGTGACCCAATTTTGTTGATGACATCATAAATAGAGAGTCACACGGGCTAAGGACATGGGCGTGTGGGACCACACGGCCTACCCACATGGGCGTGTCCCAAGCCACACGGACGTGTGACCCCTGTTTTGATGAAAAATTTTCTAAGTCTTCTTAAAGTTTCCTAAGTTCTCGATTTAGTCCCAAACAATTCCCAATGTATGTTTTGGGCATTGTGGGCCCATATAAGGGGCGATTTGCATGTGAATGAGGAATGTTAAATTGAATGAAATTTTATAGTCAGTTTTGTATAAAGGTTTTTGTTTAAGTTTGGTAATGCCTCGTATCCTGTCCCGGCGTCGGACACGGGTAAGGGGTGTTACGTTGCCATCGAAGAAGTCGAAAGAATTTCACAGTCGTTCATCAGTTTCGGTGGGCTATTCTATAAAGGATAGAGAAAAACACATTCGGGTTTGAACCTCAGGCTACATCTGTAGCGAGTGTGAGCAGTGTCAAAAATAACAAGTCAGAATGTTAACAATGTAATAGACGGCACTTTGGTGACTGCATACTAAAAGACGGGTCATGTTTTAAATGTGGTTCTTATGAGCATTATCTCAGGGATTTCCTTGAAAGGTCCGATAAAGAAAAGGTTCAGACTACTCGACTGAGTAATACAACTACGAGAGGTAGACCACCTCGAAACACTGGAAATACGGGTAACAGTTGTAGTGGGACGAAAGATTATGCGGTGAGATATGAAGCACGGGCACTAGCAAGAGCTTAGGCAATTCGTGCTCGAGAGGAAGCTTCAGCACTTGATGTGATCATCGGTACATTTTCTATCTTTGAAACTAATGTTAATGTTTTGGTTGACCCGGGGTCAGCACACTCTTACACATGCACAACTTTAGTGTCAGGTAAGAAAATACCTTTTGAGTCTACTGAGTTTGTGGTTAAAGTAATGAACCCTTTAGGTCAATATATTTTAGTTGATAAAGTCTGTAAGAACTGTCTTTTGATGATTCGGGGTTGCAACTTTCTGACTGATTTGATGTTATTACCCTTTGATGAATTTGATGTGATTCTAGGTATGGACTAGTTAACTCTGCATGATGCTGCTAAAAACTTTAGATGAAAGCATATTGTGTTAAAGTGTCAGAATGGTGAAAAGATTTTAATTGAATTTGTAACACCCCAAACCCGGCCTAAACGTTACGACCGAATCTGGCATGTCACATGAAAGGAATGTCTAAAAACTGTGCATTCGTTAAAAAGCTCATATTTTTTATAGTTGTGGTGAGAAATCGAGTTTAAGTAATTTTGAATAAGAAATGGTTTATTATCATTTTAGGAAAATCCCATATTGATCATTTAATAATAAGCAATAAACAAATTGAAAGCTGAAACCAAATAAAATACCCAAGGCCTTATTACATAACAAAAACTCAAATAAAAATAAGTCCAAATAAAAGAAACGAATTTACGAGTAAACATATGTATGGCCTCCACGAGTCCACCTCAGCTCCCAAATCCGCGATCTAGTGATTACCTGCAAAATTTAACTAAGGGGTGAGTCATCGAGACTCAGTGTGTAAATCCCCATCCAACAGGCCCTTACACAATTTCATATGAAAATACGCATATCATGCACCCAAACCTAGCCATCCAATGCTCCTTCTCTACCCGTGTGGTACCAAACCTTTGGTGGTGCCAAACCACGGTGTCCAAAGACACGATATCCATCAATATTGTGGTGCCAAACCACTGATGGTGCCAAACCACTGGTGACTCGAAGTCACGAATAGTAGTGATGGGGCCAACCCATCGTGTGATACCAAATCACTGGCGTCAATCCCGTTATATTATCTGTGGGGCCAACCCACTGTGGTACCAAACCACTGGGACGAGACGCTATGAGGTGCCAAACCTCTGGTGACCGTAGTCACAAAATCAACTGTGGTACCAAACCACTGGAGGTGCCAAACCTCTGGAGGTGCCAAACCTCTGGTGACCCAAAGTCACGAGATATCAATCTTCCCCTCCTCTCATCATACCCATGCAATATGACATAATAATTCGTGTATGCGTGTATGTCATGTATGCTAGACATATATCAAATATAAGTATAACATGAATTACCATCATAATCGAGATAGACATAAAACAACATAATCACCCTAATCAACCTCTAAGGGTATAAGCAGTAATTTTACCTACCAAGGGCATTTTCAGTAATTTACCCACCAAGGGTATATCGATAATTTACCCACCAAGGGCATTTTCAGTAATTTACCCTTGGTGGTATTTCAAAGAATTTACCCACTAAGGGTATTTTCGTAATATACCCCTTGTGGGTATTTTGGTAATTTACCCACCAAGGGTATTTTCAGTAATTTACCCACCAAGGGTATTTTTGTAATTTGCACCTACAATGGCCTTCCCAAAGGCCCAAATGTCGCCCAGCGACTCGGCTACCATTTCCGGTCGTGCTGGGACGATTGGGCCTAAAACTCGATTAGGCCCATTCGGCCCACACGCTCGTGTGGCCCACCTAGCACAAATCTAGCCATGTATATAAGTTCCACCTAGTCTAGTTCACTATATACTACACAATCGCACAATTTACTCATAAGGGCCCACGGGCCCATTGGGCCCACCGGCCCATCGCGCCCAAGCGACCCCAACCCACAAGAATACTACTTATGGCCTCAACTATCGCGTCGAAGCCCCACACGTGCACTCGCGCGCTCGTGTGGCTACTATTACTATTGCCGTGACCGCACGCCGGCATTTGTCGCTCTACAACTATAGTAGAGAGAGTTACACACACGATAGGACACTAGTGTTAATCGCGCTCCGACCACTCCTCGTGCCCAAACGCCTTCCAAGGTGTGTCAACCCTCCTCTGGAATGCTCTTTATATAGCTAGCTCTTCACCTTCCTTCTTTGTATCTTTCCGATGTGGGATCCCTTCGTCGATGAGAGTTTAAATTCAACTGAAACTCTTCCCGCCTGCATCGCAAAATAAATACTCCCTTGCTTCTCATGAGATTCGAACCTGTGCTCCCTTGCAACATAATCCACGCCGCTAGCCACTTGGCCACAAGCTCCTCTTGTGTCTTAAACCATGCGCAACTAAATATAAATCTATAGCCAAATTCCGAGGTCCAAGTAAAAAGAAAACCAAAATGCAAAAGCCAAGACTTGAACCTTGGACCTCCTTCCTTCCTTGTGGCATCACTCCCTTGCCTCTTAAGTGGCGTCACTTTGCCACTACACCACACACTCCACTTGTGTCATTTTCCTCTACATTTTATTCTTAAGGCCTACCTGCCAACTTCTAGGGTTTTTTTTCACCTAAAACCAAAATTTCCCCAAAGCTAATATTTTATCCCGGGACTTCATAGAAGCCCTCTAACCTTCCAAAATAACTTACCTAATAAGTCTAACTTGCATTAATTCCGTTCTCAAAAATTTTAAATCAAGGCCCATTGGGCCCAATCCTACTAGGCCCAATTTCGGGATGTTACAGAATTAGATAGATTGGATAGTTCATCTAATGTTATTTTAGCTATGACGACACAAAAATATGTTAGAAAAGGTTGCGAAGCATATCTCGCTTATATATTTTATTCAAGAGTTTCAGAATCGAAGTTAGAATCGGTTCTGATTGTGTGTGAGTTCACAGATGTATTTCCAGAGGGATTACTAGGGTTACCGTCGATCAGAGAAGTTGAGTTTGCAATTGAATTGATCCTAGCCTTTTCAGAATTGAAAATACATCTAAGAACACGGCACACAATTAACTATGTTTAGAGCTTGCATGCATGTATTTAAAATAAGCTTAAATTGAATGAAACAATGATATAGACAATCTCAAATCACATGCATTAAAGATGATAAAACATTCACCCTAATAACTCCAACCTAGAAAAGATTTAGTTCATGGTTGGAAAAGTTAACATCAAATTAAAATCATTCATCAACATTAAAACAAGTTTGAATCACATAAATCTGGAAAACAAAGGTAGAAATTGTAGGTTTTCTCGCCACACTTCAGCTTCTCTTTTATCTTCTGATTGTACCTGAACCCAGGTTAGATATCTCTTTCCCTTCTTCACATCTGTATTCTGCTCTTTGTAGCTGCTACCCTTTCTTTCTCTGGAATTCTCCAACAATGTTCTTCTTTGTGCAGAGAGATGATTCCTGTCACCAGTCTTTTTCTTACGCTGATTTTTTCCTCCCTTTTTCTTCTTCTCTTTCCTTCTTTTATTGGGTAGTTCCGTGGAACGACAGAAATGTGCAAGTGTACAGAATCGCAATAAGTAATAAAGTGACAAGTAAATGTCGAGTTATCGTACCCACAGGGACTGTGAAAAGAATTATTTATGAATGCTATTTAAAACACTTTGGTGAAGAAAAATATTTTGTTTGAAGAGGGTGATTAAAAACTAAGATTTTAAACTAAGTAAACTAAATAAATAAATCCCAAATGCACGATTTCAAAATACGATTTTAATTAAGATGACATAATTGTGTTAGATTAATTACATTTCTTAACTTAGAATTATTAAACTCATCTTTATATTGTTACGAATAAATTCACGGAAACTCGATAATTTGCTAACTTATGAACATACTCACCTATAAAAATCCATTCATCTCTTGACTATATCCCCATGTCAATTCAACCGATTAAAAAAATCTTAATTGGCAAATATGTTATTGCACATACATACTTATTAAATCAAAATAATCTCTTGTACATATCCCTATGTCAATTCAAACGATTAATTAAATCTAATAAGAACATAAAACACTACGTGAGGTAACAAAGTATCCCTACCTTGAGACAGTTTAATCACAATAATCTTTCAAGTTATGCAAGGCAAATGTATCGTCAGATAACGTTGCTAATTTAACCCTCAGCTACCTTAGATGATTAAACATACACTGATTAAGTACTGTTTCCATTAATTACAATTTCAATCCGTTTAAATAATTAATTCATTAGCTACCTCACAATTGTAATGCAAGAATAACTTAGTCATGATTTTACTTAATCAAGCATCTTACTGAAGCCTTTAACAACATAAACACAATTTTAACAATTTTAGCAAATGAAATGCAATTAACCTAACACGAATTAAATTCAAGCTAAATTGATTAAATTAACCATTCAAACAACATAAATATTCATAGATATGTTCATCATAACAACAACAAAAATTAAAGAGACAAGGAATAAGAATCAAATACGGTGTTTTTCCGTGGCCTGACTAGTTTGCTCCGTTCTTCCTTCTCCGTTGTCCTCGTCGACCAAGGCTACTATGAACACTTAATTGCTACTCCAAATGGCTGATGAATTCCCCTTTTCCAAGAGGAGAAATCAGCAAGAGAGTAAGGGAATTTGGAATGGAAAAGAAGAGAGAAAGTGGAGAGAAGAGAGAAAAGATGTGAATGCTTGAGATGTGTTTCAAATGACCAGCCTAAGGGGGTTTTTATAGCTGAAGAGGGCTGCTAAAAATAGCTAAAATTATCAGCCAAAGAGCCCTACCTTGGCCGGCCACACATGTGGCAAGGTTGATAGTTTCAACTTTGCTAATTTAGGCTTGGGGCAAATCTATAAAGCCACCAATTGTGGAGGGGTTTGTTTGCAACTTGAACAAGTCTTCAAGGGCCTCTTTCCAAGCTAAATAATCAGCCAATAAGCTGATTTGGGTCAGCATATGGATGGTTTTGGGCTGTCCACTTCTTGGTCGGTTCGGTTCACTCGGTTCGGCTCAACTGGACCACTTTTTCATAATTAATTAATAATAATTTATTTAATCAAAATTTAATTGGATATAAATTAAAATTAATTATATCATGAATTAATACACATAATTGGACCGACTTAGGCTGAAAATTAATTCGCCTTGATACTTCAAATTGCTTCTCAATTTTAAACTTCTAGTAGTGTAACACCCCTTACCCGTATTCGACGACGGAACCGGATACGAGGCATTACCGGACTTAACATACTTAATCATGCAAAATTGGGCCATAAACTTCATTCCAACTTAAAACTTTTCATTCGTGTTCATAACGTCCCTGTTATGGGCCTACGAGACCCGAAACATACATATAAAGTTGTTCGGGAGTGAACCGAAAGCTTACGAGCACTTAGAAATTTTTTGCTCAAAATAGGGCCACATGCCCGTGTCCCTCACACGGCCATGACACGCCCGTGTGTTAACCTGTGTGTGAAAACCTTGACATTCTGTTTATGACGTCAGTAGACATTTAGGGTCACACGGCCAAGTCACACTCCCATCTACTAGGCCGTGTGGCGAATTTAATTCTCGCAATTAATGTGCAGACTTCACATGGCCTGGGCACACGCCCATGTCCTGAGGCCGTGTCCTTCACACGGCTAAGACACACGGCCGTGTCTTTGCCCGTGTGTTTACTACTGGGCATTCTGTTTTATGAAATTTGAATGAAGGGGACACATGACCTATAGACACGCCTACAGGGCTGACCGTGTGTCACACACGGTTTAGAAACACGCCCGTGTGTCTACCCGTGTGGACAAATATAAGGCTATTTACTAAGCCATTTGCCACCCTGAAAAACAACCACACTCATACCATTTCCAGCAACACATAGCATAGCAATAATGCACCTCTAATATCCACAATCAAGACATCCACACCTTATTTTTACACATTACTCATTCAATTGCGCAAGCTTGCACTTCATGAATTTCATCATCATTAAATAGATATAACTTAACTAGTATTGGCCAATTCTAATGGCCATTTACAAAATGAAATAAGTAACATTAAAAGCCAACACATTGGCTAACCAATATGACATATCAAAAAATGACCAAGTTCCTATACATGCCACCCAAAATAATCAAACTTTACTATACCCAAAAGAATAGCTTGATAGTGTGAATCGAGCTCCGACGTCCTTCGATCCCCGAGCTAGCTTGGCAATACTACAAGAAAAGGGAAAAGAGAGGGAGTAAGCAATAAGCTTAGTAAGTTTGCATGAAATAGATAACAACATAAAATCTTGTAATAACATCCACAAATACGTCATGAATTAACACAAAATTTTCAAGCAACATTGACATGGCTTACTCATGATCACTCTTACCAACCACATATTACATACCGAAATCATTTCTTGTGAGTTTTGCATAAGTACCTGTATCACTCCATCACACAACTTTAGCCCTTTTTCCATCTTTAACATAAATCTTAATTCTTTACCCCGTTGAACCACTTGGAATATCGAAGAATACTCAGAAATTGTCATACACGTAGTAAGATGCCAATGCCATATCCCAGATATGGTCTTACATGGGATCACAAGTCGATGCCGATGCCATATCCCAAATATTGTCTTATACGGGATCTCATATCAATGTCGACGCCATATCCCAGATATGGTCTTACACGAGATCGCATGTCGATGCCATGTCCCAAACATGGTCTTACATGATTTCATACCGAAGCCAAGTCCCATACGTGGTCTTACACGGAATCACTATTCGATGCCGATGCCATATCCCAAATATGGTCTTACACAGGATCTCAATTCGGTACCGAGGCCATATCCCAGGTATGGTCTTATACGGGACCTTATTAATCTAATGTTGTGACAAGGGTATCTTTTTTATTCCTAAGGTTCAACCGGGACTTCGATATAGTAAATCTTCATTATTTTATTCATCGAGACCTCATTAACCAATTTCATAAAAAGAATATAAATTTCATGTAATATCAAGCATTTAAATACAGAATAACATAATGTTGATTTATTACACACAAACTTACCTCGGTACCAAAATATAGGTAGTTGTTCAATTTAGTCCACCACCTTGTTCTTTCCTCAGTTTAGGTCCGGACTTCGTGTTTCTTGATCTATAATGACAAATTTCACTTATTTAATTATCACATTAACTAAAACAGCCCATGATTCAAACTTTGGCAAAAATTATAATTTTCCCTAAACTTTCACATATTTGCAAAATGGTCCCTAGGCTCGTATGATGAAATGTACTCATTTTCTTGGTTACCCAAGCCTAGCCGAACCTATCTTAGGCTTATAATAGCTCACATTTTCCTTCAAAACTGATTTTTACTACACATTTTATCACTTTTACAAATAGGTCCTTTTTAGGTGTTTCCATGAAAATCACTTAGAGAAAGATGTTCATCACACATCAAGCTTCCATATTCCTCCATTAAACATCAAAGTACATGCATGTCATACATGGTTAAGTTTTTGAACATGAACTCTAGCTTAAAATATAGCTAGAAATAGATAAATCGAGCTACGAGGATCTCAAAAATGTAAAAAATAATAAAAAACGAGGCTAGGATGCACTTACTTTGAGCTTGAAAATGAACAAAACCCTAGCTATGTCTTCTCTTCAATTTTTGGCTCTTAGGGAAGAAGATGGACACAAATTTTGACTTCTTTTCCCCTTTTTATTAATTTATTAACTAAATGACCAAAATGCCCTTAAGGCCCTTCCTTGAGATTTTTCCCTTCTATGTCCATTTTTGTCCATCATGAGATATAATGGTATAATTACTAAAAAGGACCTCTAATAAATTTTCTAATGCTATCTCATACTTAAAACTTCTAGAATCTCATATTTTTCAATTTTTGCAATTTAGTCCTAAAAGATAAATTGATAACTAAATCATAAAATTTCTTCATGAAATTTTCACACAACCATGCAAACATGTCATAGACCTCATAAAAACCATAAAACATATGTTTCTACTTCGGATTTGTGGTCTCGCAACCACTATTCTGACTAGGCCCTAAATCGGGCTGTTACAAGCAGTGTTTGCCGAGTCGTTTTCTTGCCCTTTGTGCAAATCTGTCAAAAAATGATCAAAATTGATCAAAATTAATTATAAATTTATTTAAAATTCAACATGTTCATAATTTAAGTGCAATTTAATTATTTTATAAAAATTAATTATTTTTTGATAAGAATTTTATCAAAACTGCATGAATTTAAGTTAAAAAAGACATGAAAAAGTGTGTATATTTTTGTGTTTCCACACCCCCAAACTTTTATTGCTCGTCCCAAGTAATGCACAAATTTGAATAGAATTTCTCGGAAACACCTTTGAAAAACTCCTTCAGATCAACATTTTTCCCAGAATTATGAATTTAATATACTTATGCTCAAAAACTAGAAATTTGATAGTTATGCTACTTAAGTATACATATCGTTCAAATTAATCTCAACAACTATTATGAGAGAAAAATTGACTAAATGCTTCCTTAACAAAGACATGTTAACCCTTAATAATTTGATTTTATTTCCTTATTCAATATTAAGCTGCAATCATTAAGTTTAACTTATGCCTTCATATGTTGAACATATAAATTTCTCTCCACTAATGTAGGTAGCATAGAAAACTTGAATCAATAGGTCTTTAAAAAGGTTGTAACGTGGCTAGGCTAGGAGTAGGTAAAAGATAGATAAATTTAGGCTTAAAACCTGAGACTCAGCTTCAATCAGACCTTTTGAATAATTTCCCTCCAACTTACTTTGCTTTCACATGCTCTTTTGTACATCTATTTTTTTTCAAGTACATGTGCTCTCTTTTTTTTCAATACGAGCATTTTACTGTATGTACTACAATTTTTTGAACATTTGGTATTTCTTTCAACTCCCCCAAACTTATTTTCAAAGAATATTCTAAATAATACTGAGTCTAGTGTTTGTGACAATTTAAAGATAATTAAGAGAGAAGTGATTGCTAAATATTGCAAAGGTTCAAATAAAATTAGGCCATATAGTCTCAATCAAAGGATAAAATTTCATCAAGGTTGGCTTGAAAGGCTCAAACGGTCCAAACAAAAGTTGTCTAAATCATTTTCAACATTCCATGCGTCCTAGGATTTCGCCTCAAGAAACTACTAAGTCAATTCTAGAGACTTAAACTTTCATGCATGCCTAACTTTCTTAAGGAACTAAAAATTTTATGGTATGATTTGCATGCTTTATTAAAAATACATTTATATCATTATTAAGCTAACATAACAATTTATTGAAATAATAGAACTTTATTTAAACTGAATTTTAGCATACTTAACAAACTTTCAAATTATTGAACAAAATATATCCTAATCATAATTAAAAGAACTATTTATTCTGAGTGGAAATAATTTCAATTTTTCTGTCCCCCTACTTAAAATGAACAATGTCCTCATTGTTTAAAGTGAATAGATACTATACACCAGGTAGGATTCTAGAAAAGAGGAGGTGAGTCAATTTGACTGCTTAAGTACCAAGCTCTTTCTAAATCCAATCCTAGACATGTATATATCTATTGCCACACTTAATACTTCACGACTTGTTCGATTTTATTAATGATTTCCATCTCTTGTTTTATTATGCGAGAATAAAAATTCCTAATTAACTTAATCCTAAAATAACCTAAGAACATAAATAAAATAAAGTCGAGATCCCCCCTTTATTTATTTGCAGATCCTTTTGAATTCGACTCATCTTTTGCTCCATCATTACTGTCTTTGCATGAATCGCTTCACTCCTTCTTCGATAATGGTCTCCATGGTTCAAATATGTAATCTGGAAACTTAGGCACAAAAATAAATGGGTCATTGTAAATTTTTGTAAGAGGACTTCTCATCGAGTCATCCCTTATTTTTTAGTATCTCCAGTAAGCTTGTTGTTGGCACTGCATATGTTGCATTATGTCCATCAACTTTGACAGCTTATCTCGAAGATCTGGGTGAGGCGGTTGAGCTCTGATGTAACATCCTAAAATTATGGGCTCGGCATTTTGCACTATTCTATGTGTTTGGCTAGATAAGCTTGTTATTTGGGTGTGTTCGGGGGTCCTCAGAAGGCTCGGGGTCGAGCCTAGGCCCTGGTAAAAGTTTTGTTTTTGAGCACTTTAGTGGGGTGAGCTAGTGGAAGCAGGACTTAATGTTAATTTAGTGTATTTTCTATCACAAGTGACCACATGGTGGAATGGTGGTGGCGTCAACATGCATACAAGGGGAGTGAGGTTCGAATCTCACAAATAGCACTTGGGTGTTTTATTTTTGTACTCAGGAAAGGGAGGTGGCTGAATGGAGATCAAACGCTGCAGGAGAGAGGGGAGACTTGGTCAAATAATTTGAATGGGTGATGGGGAGTGAAAGGGGGAGTAAATCAAGGAGTAAATCAAGGGGATTTGGGAGTGTGGTGTTAGTTAGCTAAAAATGAGAACTTGGGAGGGGGTGAAAATTCGGCTAGGGGGTGTTAGGTAGGATATTCGGTCAAGTGAGGAGATTGTGTGCTGAAATTCCTTTAGGTTATTTTGGGTATTCTTTTCTTTCTTTTCTCTAATTTGGTGCATCGTTATTTTGAGCATTTCAGGTATTTGCTTTGCCAAAACCTCAACCTCTCAAGGGGACTCCTTTTCTTTTCTGTTTCAAACACTTTTCTTCCATTGTTGGTTGCCAAACACTTGTTGCCAAATTCTGCTCTAACCTTTCTTCTTCTTTTCTTCCTCACCATTTCTTTCTACTAGCTGAAACTCACTTCCATCATTCCCCATTTGCATTTTTTTCTACACCATCAACACTATAGCCGAATCTCTCTTTTTCCATCTCCTACTATTTGTTTTTCTTCACCATAGCTGAACCTTATTTCTCCTTCTTTGCTTCTCTATTTTTATTTCTCCACTAACCGAACCTCTACTTTTCCCCAATCTGAATTGGTGCTTCTACCGAACCTACCTTGGCTATTCGGCACCGTTGTGAGCTCAAGGTAATGTTTTTTCTTATTTTCTTTGCCATCGGTTCTTGTTTTTTCTCTTCTCTCTAAAAGCCAAAATTCTCACTTTGTTCCTTCTCTCTAAGGCCGAACCTATTGTGGTGCTAGCACACTCTCTCGGCCTCTTCTTAGCTTCGGGCTCTCGTAAGTGGGTGGTAAGTTAGTCTTGGCCGAATATAGGTGATGGATGGACGTTCTTATTCTAAGTTTATTTGGGCCGAAAGGCCGTTCCTTCGTTATTTTGTGATAACATCGCTAACTTGTACCCCTTTCTTAGGAACTCGATTTGTGAACGGAGGAAGTGAACCGAACTCTCAAACGTAGCAATGAGTTGTTGACGTTCTTGGTGCGTAAACTCGAGGATTCAATCCACGCTCGTAACAGGTGTGTAATCTCACACCTTGTTTGTTTTGCTATGTATTAATCTGTGTGTCGGTTTAAAGCCGAAATACCCTTAATGGGTAAGCTAATGAGATACCCCTAGTGGGTGAGTTGGAAATAGCCCAGGTGAGTAATTTACGATTATACCCTTACGAGTAGATTTGGCATGACTGTGTATTCTGTTTATCTGCTATATTGGTACGTTCATGCATGTACTATATTATTATGTCATGGTATGTTGCATGGGATCGGGATATTGATGATCGGGGAAGTATAATCCGGTGGCTCTGCCACATATTCTGGTGACTCTGTCACATTTTGTCTGGTGGCTATGCCACGTATGTTCTATTACTCTGGTGGCTTTGCCACTATTTCGACGATGAGCAGCGTGACTGCCATCGAGGTGTGTAGCGGATAGAGGGTTGATTGTGGAAATCCCCACAGGTGTGTTGGGCTGGTACGGGAGGTGTGTAGCGGATGGGTTACTAGGCTGGGCTGGGTTGCATTGCATACATTATCTGTATAACTATGCTAATAGGGCTAAAGCCCAGTTTGCTTCTGTTTGGGCTTCAGTCCCGTTTGTTTCCGTAAGGGCTAAGGCCTAGTTTGTATCTGAATGGGCTCCGGCCCAGTTAATGACCGACTGGGGGAATTACACACTGAGTTCTCGTAACTCACCCCCTCTGCTTAATCTTGCAGGTGATCCCCAGCGTTGAGGATTTGGAGCCGAGGCGGACTCTTTGGTGGCCATACATCATAACATTAGTAAAATTCCATTTTACTTTATTTTAAGATTATTTAATTTGGGTTTATGTTTTGTAATAAGGCCTTTGGGATTTTATTTTGGTTTTAGCTTTTAATTCGGTTGCTATTGATTATTAAATGTTAAATACGGGATTTTTCTAAAACATTAATAACTGTTTTCCAAATTGTAAACGAACGGATTACAAACTATAATTGATAAAAGACTGGGTTCTCTTAAAACGTCGAAAACAGTTTCAAAACATCATATTTTCGCAAATCACTGAATCTGATTTTTGTTATAAACAAAGTATTTAGAAAAAAATGAAGTAACAACGTTTTTACAACAACACCATAAAAGCATATTGGAATTTTTTTTTTACAAACAACAAAACTCGAAGTTTTCAAAAAGAATACGAAGTTTGTAACGAACACTTAGTTTTCAAAAAACTTATCCTTGTGACATGCCAGATCCGGTCATAACGTCTAGGCCGGGTTTGGGTGTTACATCTGAACATTGAAGTCTCGACATCAGGTTCAGCTTCTAGTTCCATTGGTTCCATCTTATCAGGGACTTCAACCGATTGCACTGGCTCGATCTCTGTGGGATCTTCTTCTTCTTCTTCTTCTTCTTCGAGATCCTCACATTCTTCAACTCTTTACTGTAGAATAGAGTCTCCAGCTATTCGATAGAGGTCCCAATCTATGATTGTGCCTTGGCTATATCCTGTCTTCTTTACGTTTGCAAGAATTTCAGCTTTCAAGCACATAATTGTTATTGTAAAAGGAAAGTAAGCTGGGCCAGAACGTCTAACGACACAATTCCACATTTCTGTCAAGATGATTTTTCCCACATCAATGGTATTTCAAGTTAAAATCAAGTATAATAAGACCATTTGCTCCAATGAGATTGTAGTCCTATGTGAACTAGGCATAAGGCTGAAACGGATAAAATAGAACCATACCTTTGCGAGTGGTGTCAAATATTCTCTTCTGCAAATATGGATTCCTTGCTTTGACACAGTCCACTTAGAACCTGGAACTGTAAGTTCCTCAAGTATTTCTTGTAAATTTTCAGGCTCGATATTGCTCATTAAGGAAGAATATTCATCGTTTTCAAAATCAGGTAATTCAAAGAACTCATTAATAGCACTTGAAGTTATTGGTACCTTGATTCCGCGAACTGGAACTTCCGTCAACTCACTTGAGGTTAAATTCGCATAGAATTCACGCACTAACTCTTCATCCACACTTGGTCTCTTCTCACAAAACTACTCCCAATTGAGAGTTTCAGCAACCTGACGAATACGCGCCATAAAATCAATATAGTTGCTTTCTTTCAATGTGAAGCCTTTCTCTGGATGCATCTGTTGATTCTTGAAAACACTTTTGTATCTCGCTTTGGCTTCTTCACAGTGGAATTTACTTTGTGATTCATCAATTTGGGCAGAGGCACGAGTTCTTTTGCGAGGCATGATTAACTTGAACATAAGATGGAAAACAATTTCTCAAAAATTTAATTAATATAAAATATTAATAATTCAATAAATTGAAAAATTAAATGATTAAATAAAATTCAAAATTTAAGAGAAAAATTTATCTTACCACCTTTTTATAAAAAAAATAAGAACGCCTAAAAAAATAATTAGAAAACAAAAGAGGTCGATTTAGGGTAGGTTGGAGGGTTATTGGCTAAGGATGGGATGTTGGTGTGAGTAATAGGGCTGATGTGCCGCACAGGTGCTGGGCAGCAAGCGGACGGGTCGAGCAGGTTCAATGAGTGGCACAACTTGGCGAGGAGCAGCTGCTCGGTAGCCAGCAGTAATGGGGCGCGCGAGGGTTGGGGCGAGGAGTAGGTGCAGCGCCAAGGAGAAGGCCAGGCGAGCTGCTGGTGCGTCTATGTGCGAGGGCTGCTGGGCGTGTGCTGGCCGACTGGACTATAGGTAGTGCTGCAGCTAGGGAGTTGAAGGCTACGGCACTTGGTGTTTTGGTGGGATGGAAGTTTGAATGAAGAAAGATGGAGAAGGTTGGTGATATTTATAGTGAGGGAAATAGGAGTTAAAGTAGAATTCTTAGAGAAATTTAATAATTAAAAATTCTAAGTTCTAATTCTACTCAAAGTAAATAATAATTAATAATTAATATAATGCATATTAAATTATTATTTTCTATTAATTTATTAAGATAAAAACTTATCAAAATAAAATATGATTAAATTAAAACTAATCCTAACTCTATGTAAAGTTGATAATAATTAATATATATTATAATAGATATAATTATATATTAATAATTATCATCTTTTTTATTAAACTAAAAACATTTATTCTATAGGCCTTTTGAATATATTTACAAAAAGAGGCATCTAATTTTTAATATTTACAAGAAAAACAACCACATTTTGAAATTTTTTTAATTAAGAACCTAGACTTAGAGAAAATCTGAAATTAAGTTGCAATTTAAAACTTGGATCAAAATTTGGCCTTTTTTTTAAACTAAAATTTGTTTTGCCATTTAGGGGTTAATTTCTTGGAAGATTATGTTAAAATCAATTCCCAAGAAAGATTAGAGGGGTCAGAAACGGTCCTGCTTAAGTTCCAATCTCCTAGATAGAATTTATTTAAACATACAAATCCCGAAAATACATCCTAAATCATTTATTTAAAAAGAAAACAAGAAAATTTAATCATTTGATAAAATGAACGAGATTTGATCCCATTCAATTTTATCTCCCCAGTAATGTTTCAAGCGTTGAGTATTAACTCGAAAATTACCTCCCTTACCTTGAAGTTCAACAACTCTGTATGGAGAGACTCGATGAATCATAAATGGACCGGACCAATGCGATTTTAACTTACCTGGAAAGAACCTTGATCTGGAATTGAATAACAAGACTTGCTGACCTGCTTCAAATTCTCGAACTCGAATGTGCTTGTCATGCCATTTCTTGAATCTCTCCTTAAGTAATTTGGTATTCTCGTATGAAGACATTCGAAATTCTTCTAACTCATTAAGTTGAAGCATCCATTTCTCTTTAGAAATTTTAAGATCCAAGTTGAGTTGTTGGAGAGCCCAATAAGCTTTGTGCTCTAACTCCAAAGGCAGATGACAGGCTTTCCCAAAGACCAACATATAGGGTGACATCCCTAAAGGTGTCTTGTATGCTGTCCTGTAAGCCCATAAAGCATTATCCAGTCTTTTGGACCCATCTCGTCGATTTGGGCAAACTACCTTCTCAAGTATGCCTTTGATTTCTTTGTTTGCCGATTCGACTTGCCCATTTCTCATGCGGATGGTAAGCTGTGGCAACCTTGTGCTTCACTCCATGTTTGTCAAGTAACCATTTCAACCACTTGTTCACAAAATTGGACCCTTCATCACTAATGATGGCTCGTGGGGTTCCAAACCTTGTGAACACATGCTTCTGCAAAAACTTCATCACAACCTTAGCATCATTTTTCGGATATGCTTCAGCCTCAATCCACTCAGACACGTAGTCTACAACTACTACTTGTGACCAAAAGACGGAAGGAAAGGACTGAGAAAGTCAATAGCCCAAACATCGAACAATTCTACCTCAATGATGTTTGTTCGAGGCATCTCGTTTCTGTTGGTGACATTTCTGACCCTTTGACATCGATCACAACTCTTTACGTAAGCATATGCATCTTTAAATAGTGTTGGCCAAAAGAATCTGGCTTGCAATACTTAGGCCGCGAGACGTGTTCCTCGAAGTGTCCCCACTGAGTGAGTGATGATGGTATAAAATCTTATGTACTTCATCTTCTGCCACGCATCTCCTGATCATTTGATCTGCATACTTTTTAAACAAATATGGTTCTTCCTAGAAATAGTACTTCACATCGTGAATAAACTTTTTATTTTGATGATATGTCTTATCAAACAGCATCAAAGCACAAGCTAAATAGTTAGCAATATAAGCAAACCAAGGGGTATTATGGACATGATTTACCTTCAGTATGTGTTCAACTGGAAATGTCTCCTGAATTGGTATAAGTGGAGAATTCCCTTCTTGCGGCTCCAATCTGGACAAGTGATCTGCTACTTGATTTTCTACTCCCTTTCGATCTTGAATTTCTACATCGAACTCTTGAAGTAGAAGTACCCACCGGATCAGTCTCGACTTAGCGTCTTTCTTGGCAAGTAAATACTTAATTGCCGAGTGGTCCGTATAGATGGTCACTTTGGTACCTACAAGATAAGATCAAAACTTGTCAAAAGCAAACACAATAGACAGTAGCTCTTTTTCTATTATCGTGTAATTCAGTTGAGCTCCTGTCAGAGTCTGACTCGCATAGTAGATGGGATGAAAAACTTTGTTCCTTCGCTGACCCATGACAGCTCCGATCGCGAAGTCACTTGCATCACACATCAATTCAAATGGCAAATCCCAGTCTGGTGTGACTATTATAGGTGCCGAGACTAACCGACTCTTCAAATCATTGAAAGCTCTTAAGTACTCCTCATCAAATTTAAACGTCGTGTCCTTCTCCAATAATTTGCATAAGGGTTTAGCAATTTTGGAGAAGTCTTTGATAAATCTTCAATAGAAACCGGCGTGGCCCAAAAAGCTCCTAACACCCTTTACAGATGTCGGAGGTGGGATTTTTTCAATAACATCTACCTTTGCTTTATCTACCTCGATTCCATGTCTTGTTATCTGATGCCCTAGAACAATACCTTCTCGTACCATGAAATGACATTTTTCCCAGTTAAGTACAATGTTTGTTTCTTTGCATCGCCTTAGTACCTTGGCTAGATTGGCTAGGCAATCACCATATGTATCTACGAACACTGAAAAATCATCCATAAAAACTTCCAAATATTTCTCAACCATGTCAGTAAAAATAGACATCATACATATTTGAAATGTAGTAGGTGCATTACATAAACCAAATGGCATGCGCCTAAAAGCAAATGTACCATACGGGCAGGTGAATGTTGTCTAGTGTTGATCTTCTGGTGCTACTGTAATCTGATTATACCCCGAGTATCCATCGAGAAAATAGTAATAGTCTCCCCACGAGTCTATCCAGCATCTGATCCAAAAACGGCAAAGGAAAGTGATCTTTCCTATTCGCTTTGTTCAGCTTCCGGTAATCGATGCAAATTCTCCATCCCATAATCGTTCTAGTAGGTATCAACTCATTATTCTTGTTTTCAATGACCGTGATACCTCCCTTCTTCGGTACGCACTGGATCGGACTTACCCATGAACTGTCTGAGATGGGGTAAATTATACCCGCATCAAACCACTTGATGATTTCTTTCTTTACTACGTCCTTCATGATGGGGTTCAGTCTTCGTTGTCCATCAATCATCCCTTTTTTTCCATCTTCTAGTATGATCTTGTGCATGCATATAGATGGACTAATACCGCGAATATCGGCTATGGTCCATCTGACAGCCTTCTTGAATTGTTTTAATACAAGGATGAGTTTCTCTTCTTACTCATTGGTTAATTATGCTGGAACAATCACAGGAAAAGTACAAGCGTTACCTAAATAAACATATTTTAAATGTGAAGGAAGTACCTTGAGTTATAATTTAGGTGTCTCCTCGATTAACGCTTTTGGTTGGGCATAATCCCTATTCTCTAACTCCAAAGATTCAAACCAAGATTACGGATTAAATCCCCTTTGATTAGCTTATAGCAAAGCTAAGTATTCATCTTCCTTTTCATCATTTTGAGGGTCTGATGTCAAATTTTTTTCTAATGGATCCTCAACATAGTTGAGTTCCTTCTCCATGATTAAATCCTTTAAATCAGACACTGCAGAACAATCATCAATTGTGTCAGGAAATCGCATAGACTTAAAAATGTTAAATGTTACCTGATCATCCAGAACACGCATAGTAAGCTCGCCCTTCTGCACATCAATAAGGGTCCTTCCGGTTGCTAAGAACGGTCTTCCTAGGATGATTGACACCTCTTTATCTACTTCAAAGTCTAGAATTACAAAGTCAGCAGGAAAGATAAATTTTTCTACACATACCAATACGTCCTCAATTTTTCCTTCTGGATGTACTATGGATCGATCTGCTAATTGAAGTGTAACCATAGTCGGTCTAACTTCACCTATCACTAACTTCCTAAATATTGACATAGGCATCAAGTTGATACTCGCACCCAAGTCACATAGTGCCTTACCACAATATGTTGCTCCAATGTTGCAAGGTATGGTAAAACATCCAGGATCCTTCAACTTTGGGGGTAGTTTGTTTTGAATATATGCACTGCATTCCTTTGTCAAGGCTACCGTCTCAAATTCTCCAGGTCTTCATTTTTTAGAAAGGATATCCTTCATGAATTTGACGTAGTTCGGTATTTGTTCAAGTGCTTGAACCAACGGGATGTTGATATGAAGTTGCTTGAGTACGTCTAGGAGCTTCTTGAATTGAATTTCCTGCTTCTGCTTCTGAAGTCTTTGAGGGTAGGGTGGTGGAGGTTTCTTTACTAGAACTGGTTGATTCATCTTCTGTGGTAACTCTGCATCTAACAGAGTTTTTAGTTTATCAGAATTAGCTGGTTCTGAAGTTACCTTGTCAGATTTTGCAGATTCTGGTTCTTGTGAAACTTGAATTTCAACACTCGATTGAACTTCCTCTGAGTCTTAAGAGTCAGCTGGCTCCTTCTCAACTTCGATGGAATTGGGCTCTAGAGTCTTTCCGCTCCTCAATGTCAACGCTTTACAATGCTCCTTCTCTAGATTCCTCAGATTCTCCGTATCACTAGGTAAAGCATCTTGTGGTCGATTCCTGAGTTCAGTAGCAAGCTGGCCCATTTGGTTTTCCAGATTTTTCAATATAGCTGCTTGGATTTGAATTAAGGCATCTTTCTTCTCCATGTATGTGTAACATCCCGAAATCAGGCCTAGCAGAATTTGGCCTATTGGGCCCGAGCGTAGAAGCCTTTTAGAATTTTTGAGAATAAAGAATAGCATAATTACGAGTTGGACTTAGTGGGAAAGTCAATTTGGAATTTTATGGTGTAACATCCTGAAATTTGGAATTTTACGTTTTGAAGTATATCATGCTTTAGGCTAGTTAAAAATATTAATTGTGTATGTTTAAGGGTCCTAAGAAGGCTCGGGGTTGAGTTGGGCCTTAGCTAAATTTTTGTGTTTAAGTACTTTAAGGAGAGAAGGTAAGTGGCATCAAGGCTTAAGGAAATAAGTGTGTATTTTGCTAGCATATGTGAGCATATGGCAAGGAGGTTATGGCATCAAGTGGAGAGCTTGGAGGGAAGGGGTTCAAATCCCATCTTTTGCAAATTTTGGATTTATTTTTGTACTCCTATCCCAAGTGTTGGCCATGGTCTTAAATAAGGTAGGGAAGAGTTTTTATTTATGGAAAGATGACTAAGGATTATGGTAAGGAGGAAAACAAGGGAAAATAAAGGAAAGAAATCAAAGAAAAGGGATAAGGAAGGAAACATGTTGGCCGAATGCTAGGAGTTGCCTTGGGGAGGAATTGTTGGTCAACATTCATCTTTTGGTAAAGATGATACACGGTTTTAGAGAGGGGGATTGGGAGAGCCAAATTTTCTTAGAGTCATTTTAGAAGTTTTGTGCAAGAGAGAGGCATTTTTTTGGTTTGAACATTTTGTGTTTCTTTTCTAATCTTTTTCTTTTGTCTTGCCGAAACACTAAAGTCATTTTGGTACTTTCTTTTCCAATTTCTTTTCCCCTTGTTTTGGTCGAAACCTCCTAGTCCATTTGTTCATCATTCTCGCTTGTTTTACCGTAACCCTCGATTCATTTGGTTCATCTTCTTTTGATTGTTAACCGAAACTATTTAGCATTCTTTTTTCTCCATCCTTTTTTTTCTTTTTGACACTTCTTCAACCATTTCACTATTTCTTTTCTTTCGTTTTGGGCACTCTCTTCTTGACCGAATCGGTAAGTGACCTTATTCTCCTCTTTTCACTTTCATTTTCTTTTCTTTCTAGCCGAATAAGTGTCTATCACTATTCGGTTGTGTATCTTGTTTCTAAACCGAAATGGTGTTTCCTTCTACTCCTTCACATCTTAATCATCCTCTTTTTTGTAGTGTGCTAAGTGGGTGGCCGAATATCATCCTAGCCGATTCAATTCTAGCCTTAAGTCAATCGGAGGAAATCGGATTCAATATCGTTAAGGTAAGGAGTTTCTTTATGGATTATTTGATATCACTCATTACTCGATTAATTGCTAAACAGAATAATAGTTTGGACTAAACAGTTATTATAGGGTCTAAATCGTTCGTTCTTATTCACTCGTGGATCCTTCGGAAATAGTGGTAAGCCTAGTCCTATCACTAAAACAACTACTTTTTCTCATAGTAGTTTTCTAATCGAGATTTTTCCTATAGAGGCAAGTGGAACCGATTTGAAAGGAAAGGCGTTAGTAGGAGACAAAAGGAGTGGATTTGCTATTCCTACTCCTAAGTTCAAGCGTAGAGCGATTTCGGCGGTTCGAGATTTCCCACCGGGTTGTGGACCATCACCCGGTGAAAATAGATAAATCGTGGTCGTTCACAATACTAAGGGTAAGCGATTCAATAGATCGTTTGATTTAGATTTAGATTAATAAATCTCGTTTGTTGGATTAATCGAGTGTAATGGTGATTTAGGTGCCGACGATCAAGAAGGATTAATCGTTACCGTAATCAGGGGTGTAATCTCACACCGAAATCCCGTAAATTTGTGATTTATCATCATGTTAGAAAATCAATCGATGTTGCTTAAGAACTTAATAACAGTATTATGGTATAAATCGAATGATTTGCTTAAACATCATTAATACTAAGATTTGACAAAATCGGAGTTAAATTGTAGAATTACGAAAATACCCTCAATGGGCCATTTTAAATAAAATGCCTTAATGGGCCGAATTGCTAAAATACCCCTATGGGCCGATTTACGAAAATGCCCCTATAGGCCGATTTACGAAAATGCCCCTGTGGGTCGAATTGCTAGAATGCTTTAGTGGATCGAATTACAAAGAACTATAGTTGGCCGATTTATCGTAATAAATTATTGGATTAATGATTGTTATACATATATGTGGATATCATGTTTAATTATGTATGATGCATGTTACATATTGCATGGGTTGGGAAAAATGATGAAGAGAAGTGTAGCCCTGGTGGCATTGCCACAAAAATGTTTATTATTATGTTTCATTATGATTTGGTGGCATGGCCACAAATAAAATATTATAAATGGCAACTTGCCTGCGAATTGGTGTGAACGGCGGGGTGGGTTGACTTGATCCCCACAAGTGTGATTAGCTGGTCGGGGGTGTGATGGATGGATGGGTTGGGTTGCATACATTGTATATATATATTATGTTATGTAAATGGGCTTAGACAAGATGATGCTAAATGGGTCCAGGCCCAGTGGACAACGGTAAGGGGATTATACACTGAGTTCTAGTAACTCACCCCTTTTTCCTTAACCCTTGCAGGTAATGCTCAGTGAGGTGGACTTGGGCCATGGATAACTTGGTGGAGGCCATACTTCAGAAACGGTGTTTTTGAACTTTAGATTTTTATTTTCGTTTATTTTATTACTTTTACTATTTTTGGGTTTTTATGTTGTAATAAGGCCTCTGGAATATTTTTATTATTGCTTTATGTTTTGACGTACTTATTATATTGCTTGAATTGTTTTAAATGGGGATTTTTCTAAAAATTTAAGTAAAGGTTTTCCAAAATAGATTAACAAATGGATTTCATAACAAACTTTTACAAATATTTTAACTCGGAAATTTTCTTTCGAATTATCAACGATATTTTCAAAAGTCACGGTTTTATAAGACTACTAGTTCAAATTATCAATTTATCAATCAACCTTTGAGATTAGTTGTATTTTATCAAATATTTCAAATCAAACTTGTTTTTCTTGATTATAAGAAAATAATACCTATTTTAGTACGAATCAAAAGGATTTTAAATGTTTTTCTCATGTGACATGTCAGATCTGGTCATAACGCATGGGCCGGGTTTGGGTTGTTACAGTATGCCTTTGACAAATTTTCTAAGCCATTGGATGGTTCAGCTTGGGTTGGTTTCTGAACTTGTTGGTGAAAACTAGGTGGTTGGGTCGATCGAAGTTAGGGGTAAGTGTTACTGGTTCCAGCCCCATGGTTACTCCAGGAAAAATTCGGGTGGTTTCGCCATGATGGGTTATAGAAATTGGATTGCAGTCCTTGCCTTCCTCGATTTTGGTTCTGATTACCCATGTAATATACGGATTATGGGTTCGATGGACATTCTTCAAACAAATGTCCTTCCCCACAATAGACACATGCTACATTTTCAAATTGATTCTGTGGTTGGGCTGCAAAACTATTAGACCCATTAGCAGTAAGATTTTTTAACATTGAGGATATTGATGATACCTGAGATGCGAGTGAAGTAAGAGCGTCTACTTCATGTATTCCAAAGAACTTCGTCTTCCGTATTTGCTCGATTGGTTGGCCATTGATAATTGTTGTTGGAAATCCTCTCAATGATTTCATAAGCTTCATTATAAGACTTAAAAAAGATAGCACTATTAGTAGAAGCGTTCACTACCATCCTCGTGTGAGCATTGAGACCATTATAGAACATCTCAAGTTGGATGCAATGTGGGATTCCATAATGAGGGCACTTCCGTAATAATTCTTTGTACCTTTCCCATGCCTCATACAAGGACTCATCATCTATTTGTTGGAAGGTAGTGATCTCATTCCTCAACTTAGCATTCATGCTAAGTGGGAAATACTTCATGAGAAATATTTCTGCTAACTCTTGCCATGTGGAAATTAAATTTGGTGGCAATGAGTTAATCCAGGCTCGAGCTCTGTCCCTTAGCGAATACAGGAATAGCTTCAATCGTAATGCATCTTTGGGTACTCCGGCTAACTTGAAAGAATCGGTCACCTCCATAAACAGTCTTAAGTGTAGGTGAGGATCTTCTGTAGGCATTCCACTGAATTGGCCCACCGCTCAAGCATCGGAATATGGTAGCCAGCTCGAAGCTGTTGTGCCTCGATTTCGGGTCTTCTAATACCCGGATTAAGATCATTAAACACTGGCACTGCATACTGTCTTAAAGCTCTATCCCTATCATCAGGAATAAGGATAGGATTTTGAGCAGGGTCTGTTCCGTTTCATTGATTCGAATTTTCAAGGTTCATCTTTTCGGTCCTTCTCTGACTTGCTTGTCTTCTTCACTGTCGAAAAGTTCGTTCAATCTCAAGGTCTACAGGGAGTAAATCGATAATTCGGTCAATACTCATAAACACCTGAAATAATCACAGAAAAATTAATTAAGTTAAAATTTAAACAGAAAATTAAACCAAAATGCAAAAATAACAAATTCACAAATAATGACTTTTTAAAACAGTCCCCGGCAACGGCGCCAAAAACTTGGAACGACGGAAATGTGCAAGTGTACAAAATCGCAACAAGTAATAAAGTGACAAGTAAATGTCGAGTTATCGTACCCACAGGGACTGTGAAAAGAATTATTTATGAATGCTATTTAAAACACTTTGGTGAAGAAAAATATTTTGTTTGAAGAGGGTGATTAAAAACTAAGATTTTAAACTAAGTAAACTAAATATAGAAATCTCAAATGCACGATTTCAAAATACGATTTTAATCAAGATGACATAATTGTGATAGATTAATTACATTTCTTAACTTAGAATTATTAAACTCATCTTTATATTGTTACGAATAAATTCACGGCAACTCGGTAATTTGCTAACTTATGAACATACTCACCTATCAAAATCCATTCATCTCTTGTCTATATCCCTATGTCAATTCAACCGATTAAACAAATCTTAATAGGCAAATATGTTATTGCACATACATACTTATTAAATCGAAATAATCTCTTGTACATATCCCTATGTCAATTCAAACGATTAATTAAATCTAATAAGCACATAAAAGACTACGTGAGGTAACAAAGTATCCCTACCTTGAAACAATTTAATCACAATAATCTTACAAGTTATGCAAGCCAAATGTATCGTTAGATACCGTTGCTAATTTAACCCTCAGCCACCTTAGATGATTAAACATGCACCGATTAATTACTATGTCCATTAATTACAATTTCAATCCGTTTAAATATTTAATTCATTAGCTACCTCACAATTGTAATGCAAGAATAACTTAGTCATGATTTTACTTAATCAAGCATCTTACCGAGGCCTATAACAACATAAACACAATTTTAACAATTTTAGCAAACGAAATGCAATCAACCTAACACAAATTAAATTCAAGCTAAATTGATTAAATTAACCATTCCAACAACATAAATATTCATAGATATGTTCATCATAACAACAACAAAAATTAAAGAGATAGGGAACAAGAATCAAATCCGGTGTTTTTCCGTGGCCTGACTAGTTTGCTCCGCTCTTCCTTCTCCGTTGTCCTCGTCGACCAAGGCTGCTATGAACACTTAATTGCTGCTCCAAATGGCTGATGAATGCCCCTTTTCCAAGAGGAGAAATCGGCAAGAGAGCAAGGGAATTTGGAATGGAAAAGAAGAGAGAAAGTGGAGAGAAGAGAGAAAAGATGTGAATGCTTGAGATGTGTTTCAAATGAACAGCCTAAGGGGGTTTTTATAGCTGAAGAGGGCTGCTAAAAATAGCTAAAATTATCAGCCAAAGAGCCCTACCTTGGCCGGCCACACATGTGGCAAGGTTGATAGTTTCAACTTTGCTAATTTAGGCTTGAGGCAAATCTATAAAGCCACCAATTGTGGAGGGGTTTGTTTGCAACTTGAACAAGTCTTCAAGGGCCTCTTTGCAAACTAAATAATCAGCCAATAAGCTGATTTGGGTCAGCATATGGACGGTTTTGGGCTGTCCACTTCTTGGTTGGTTCGGTTCACTCGGTTCGACTCAACTGGACCACTTTTTCATAATTAATTAATAATAATTTATTTAATCCAAATTAAATTGGATACAAATTAAAATTAATTATATCATGAATTAATACACATAATTGGACCGACTTAGGCTGAAAATTAATTCGCCTTGATAGTTCAAATTACTTCTCGGTTTTGAACTTCTAGCAGTGTCTGCCGAGTCATTTTTTTGCCTTTTGTGCAAATCTGCCGAAAAATGATCAAAATTAATCAAAATTAATTATAAAATTAATTAAAATTCAACATGTTCATAATTTAAGTGCAATTTAATTATTTTATAAAAATTAATTATTTTTCGATAAGAATTTTATCAAAACTGCATGAATTTAAGTTAAAAAGGGCATGAAAAAGTGTGTATATTTTTGTGTTTCCAATCCGTCCCACCTTAGTACACATTTTTCATTCCTCTTTTCAGGTTGGTTTTTCTGGTACACGAACAACTGGCTGAGAATGACGTGGATAAAGTGCTGACTCATCTTCCTGGAATTGCTATGGCAATGTTTCACTTCCCTTATTTTCCCTCTTCCTACACCTGTGTTCACACAAAACCACACCTTTCCTCCCCAAGTGATAAAAGTAAAAAAATAATGACCATTATATTGCAATCCCAGATTTGTTATGCAATGTTCTAAAAATATACTAAAAGTGCAAATGTATTCACTTATTTACAACCAATTAATACTATTTAAAGGCCTTAAATATAACTCTTTTCAAGAGTTATCGCACCCCCAAACCTAAATTATTGCTTGTCCTCAAGCAAATGATGTTTGAATATGCATGAATGCATGGAATTGCCAAAACAATCAGTCACCAATTGTACTGCCAAATTGTAATAAGCATACTGTGTACCTCTATTCTCAGCAATCTTCTACTGAAACAAAGAAAAATTGCTTACAGTTGCTGTAAACCTGTTTAGCAAATGCAGTGCAGAAAATGGTTCCTAAAGGTAAAATTTTCTAAATATTTCAGCAGTTAAAACTATAGTAGATTTTTCTAAATATAATTAGGTTATCTCTCTCCTAAACTCAGTTTTGTTTAAATACTTATTCAATTTCCAACACAAAATTTTCCTGGGGAATTCATATTATCATATGATTGTATACTTGACAACCTCAATGGAGCACACACTAGATTTCCATGTATTATATCATGTCACAATTTTAATATAAATCACTCATGAAACAAAAGCTTTTAACTAAAAAAATGGATGGAGCAAACAACTACCTTCTTAGCAATTTAGCCTCAATATCCAGTGGAGTGTCCCTAAAATATGTACACTTTTTTTTTAGACAAACACTCATATTTGAACTCATTTTTCTGGTCAACAATATAATGGAGTAAACAAAATATTACTAACCTACTCAACAGGTTCAAACATCGGAGTATTCATATTATTTTACCATGACAAAAGTTATACCCTATTACAATACTGAAATTAAGTCAAGAAGTCCAAAATTTATTCAAAGAATGTTACTATAGCCTAATTGCATTTATATTTCAATTATTCTACTTTTAGAAATTCATTTTCAACAACTGTCCTATGTAAACATGCCTAAAACACTATCACCATATTTTTTAAGTTTATAAAAAAGAGTTATTATCCTCATTGAACACCATTGATAACCATATACTCACATAATCAGGAAGTTGAATGGAAATTGAACGTTATGGTAAAAGGACTATATGAACAATTAACAATGCAATATATATGCACAACACACCCCCAAACCTAAGGGATGCATTGTCCTCAATGCATGAAAATGACAAAGTAAAATGAATAAAAGCTACATGAATGCATGAAATAGATAAAAAAATTAATGATCATGAAAATATAAAAAATCAAAGCTTGGAGGGGAAAGAAATGAATTTACTTGGGTTGTGTGGATTTCCTTGCAGCTCTCTTGTAATGTTTCGGCATGTCCTAGTCATCACTATCAATGTGAACAGTTTTACCGGTAGCCTTCTTGAATCTTTTTCACTTAAGATTGTTGATGGGCACCTCTTCCTCATCATCGTCGGTATCAAACTTTGTGATTTTATCAATCAGTTGATGAATTGGCACCACTTCCTCATCATCGTCGTTATTGAACTTTGTGATTTTATCAATCAGTTGATGAACTACACGGTCCTGGGTAGTCATAAAGGCCTTGGATTGAGGTGCAGGTGCAGTAGTCTGAGTGGTATCCCTTCCATCATCATTAGATTCAATGTGGACAGATTTTGTCCTAGCTTCATCTTTGTAACAGCCCATTTTCAGTGAAATCGGAATAGTGGTTTCAGGACCACAAATTCGAGTCAAAAAGAAAATATATTTTAATATTATTGCATGAATTGCTTTATGATAGAAATGACGTATGAAAATTTCATTAAGAAAATTTTACCGATTTCATGATTTATTGTGGAAAGGACCAAATTGCATAAAATGCAAAAGTTGAGTTCTAGTAGCTATAAGTATCAAATAACTATGGAATTCAAAACTTGAGGTCCTTATATGGTAATTAGACCAATAAGAAAAGTTAGTAGATATTTTTAGTGAATCATCCATGGAAAATTTGAAAAAGAAAAGGTCTAAATTGGAATGTTAAAAATTAATGGATGATAATTAAATTAAATAGAAATAACATAATATTATTATCATCTTCTTCCCCAAAATACATGGAAACCCTAGGAAAGAGAAAAACATTCAAGCAAACTTTCTTGGCTTGATTAGGTAAGTTTTCTTATCTCGTTTTTAGTATTTTTTATATTTTTGAGATCGGATTAGTTTAATCTATTTGGGGATTAATTTGTAAAGATATCAAAGTATAGAAATTTTTCCATGGATTTAAATGCTGAAATTATGAAATTCATGGTGGAAAATGAAAGGTTGTTGATAGATAAATAACTTTTACAAAGAAAATTTTGATGAAATTGTGATTTAGGGACTAAATTGTAAAGATGTAAAACCCATGGAAAAATTCTGATTGTTGTGAAATTCATGGGCTGTTATTGTAACATGTAAAATTTGGTTAGGCTTGAAATAACGATTAAATTGCATGAATTTCATTTTCTGGGCTTAGGGACGAAATTGTCATTTATGAAAAGTAAAGGGGCAAAATGGTAATTTTGCCTAAGATGTGAATTAAATTCAATTGAGTATAAAGTAAATTAAATTGATACTAAATTCATTTATATAGATCCAAAAAACTCAAATACGAAGTTAGATCGAGGAAAAGAAAAAGTGACGGATTAGTAGATTTCTATATACGAACAAGTATTGAGTTAAGTTCGTGTAACTAAATTGTGTTTATTTTTATGATAGAATTGAGTGTGGTATGTATTTATGTGAATTATATAAATGTTATAAATGTATGAAATATTCACATGTCCAATAATGTCCGGAAAATGTTAAGTTCCATTTGAATAATGAAATTCGATGGATACATGATTTCCCATATTGAATGTGGTCCTGCAAATGTTTTGGACAGAATATAGCTCAGACGAGCATCCTGTTATAAGTCCTCTCGAGCGTCCTATTATATAGTTCCTACGAGCATCCTGATCGGTAGTGATTTTGCATGTGTTGCGTACTACCGCAGCTCTTTGTGAGCATCCTACTACACGATTCGATCGGTTTTGATCCAGCATTTATTGCAGACACAAACACAGCTCTTGGTGAGCATCCTCATATAGGCTCTTATTAGCTTCCTGACATGGCTCGCTTGAACTCCCTGTTTTGTTATCCGGAGCTCCCTAATAATAACTCTTCGGAGTTACCTGGTAAGCTCAATGAACTTCCTGTTCTAAACTCTTATGAGTTTCCTGTTTAGCCCAGATAAGCGTCCTGTTACATGGCTCATCTGAGCATCCTGATATATGGCTTGAGAGTGTGCTTCCTGATTATGTGCCCTTATGGGTACCCCTGTACATGATTTGATGGATCATTGAATTTTATACCTCGAGTATACTACCTGGGTATCCATCGACATTTCAATAATTCAACGGACAAAATTTTTGATGTGAGAAAATATAAGAATTAAATGGATTATATCTTAAAAATTCCTAAAATACTTGTAAATCTATGTTTAATTAGCTCATCTCTGTTTTCTTGAAATTCATGTGAATTGCGTGACTAACTGTTTTGATGAGTATATGTGATTAGGCAATTGGCCAAAATGATTGGATGCATGTTTTGTATGATAATCTTAAATGTAAATACATGGTAAGTTAAATTACTGTTATACGAACTTACTAAGCATTAAATGCTTACTCTGTTTTGTTTTCCTCTGTTTTATAGTACTAGAAATGTAACACCCCAAACCCGGCCTAGAAGTTAGGCCCGAATCTGGAATGTCACATTAAAGGTTCACTTCAAAACAATTTACTAGTTAACCATTTAAGGCCCAAAAGCCCAAAACAAAAGATTATTTCGAAAACCATATTAACACTTTAATAATTTTATGAAATTTCTTAAGTGGGCAGTTGAAACAATAATAATAATAAACCCAAAATTCAAAGTCAAATAGGAGTTACATGGCCTTATTACAATCCAATGGAAAAAAACAAAGTATTTAAACAGATTCATTTGAATAAATTAAAAAATTTGAACAACTTGTAGTGTGGCCATCTCCGAGTCCTCTCCCTCGTCGAGCCGCCTATTCAGGATTACCTGAAACATTTAAAATTAAGGGTGTGAGTTTCGAAACTCAGTGTGTACATCCCTTGGCAATCAAATCACATACAAATATTCACATTGGGCTTAAGCCCTAACAAAATTGGTGGTCTTGGGCCTTAGCCCAGAATGACCTCATATCATATCATATCGTATCATTTATAAACAGATAATGCAAAACCCAGCCCAAAAATCCATCCTCTACACACACCATTTCCCTTCCAACCTTATGGCTCCTGTGGGGAATTCTAACTCAACCCACCCCTCCGCTACACACCATGGGTAGCCCGGTTGCAGTATTACAGAACATTGCAGCAAAGCTGCTAATCGTATATTGGGCTTAAAGCCACCGGTGGATCCATACCATACGGCTATGTGATCCTGGATCCATACCATACAGCCATGCGATCCTCAAATATTGACACAGAGTCATCAATATATATATGTTAGGCACATAGCCACGGTAAATATGATTGGCACAAAGCCTTCGGTATTGGTACAAAGCCCATAATTACGGCACAAAGCCTTCGGTATTGGCACAAAGCCCATAATTACGGCACGAAGCCCATATTAATGGCACACAGCCCTCGGTAACATTATCAGTGCAGCATGGTTGCTCGGTGGCTAAAAAGCCTGTGGTGGATCCATACCATACGGCCATGCGATCCTCAAATCTTCCTCCGTACCATAATTCCCACCCATATGCATCCTAAGCAGAATATCATATGAATTCATCAAACACAAAAGTAACATCCACAAACCCATATTCATCACATAGGGTATTTTCGTCATTTACTACCCGGGGTATTTTTCGTAATTCTACCCTACGAGGTATTTTGGTAATTTGGAAAATTAGGGGTATCTTGGTAATTTTAAAAATAGGGGTATTTTAGTAATTTTACAATATAACGGTATTTTAGTAATTTTCCAACATAAGGGTATTTTAGTAATTTTCCAATATAAGGGTATTTTAGTAATTTTCCAATATAAGGTATTTTAGTCCCTCTCGGGTTTTAGTTATAAACTTTGGCCCATAAACAAGTCCTCACGGTTAAAGTGAACAAACACTATATGCACCGGTAGGATCTCGAGAAAAGAGGAGGTGGGTCACTCTGACCGCTTAAATACCAAGCTCTCACTAGATCCAATCCTAGACATGCATATGTCGGTTACCACACTCTAACTAATCGACTTGTTCACAGACATGTTTAATTAGATTAAGTCTTATGAAATTAAAGAGTTGTTCAAACTAGGCCTAAGTCCATAAACCCTAGCATATTTGTCTACGTTCCCATAAAGCCCATCAAACCCAAATTCCAACCTTACGACCCATTAGGCCCAAAGCTTATCATATGGCCTATTAGGCCCAAAACAAGTCCAAATTGTGTATCATGCGTGACTAACTCAATATGTTTAACAAGCCAAACCATTTAATCAAACTTAGCCTCGGGGCCCACCGGGCCCATTTAGCCACTTCCGGCTTTTCGGCATTGCTGATATCGTGTGTGTAGTGTTTGTACACACCTGGTAACCTTTCGTGCTGCGAAATCCTTAGTCACGAACCGTGTGCCTCACGTGCTAGTAGCCCTTCCTTTGCTACTATTGGCGATTAACCTCTAGATCACCTTGTTAGCAACCCTTACCTACCACGCTTGCGATCCTTGATTCTTTCCCTTGTTAAAACATAGTTAACGATGAGGATTGGGTTAGATAGCCCTTCAGCTTTTAACAAAACACACTAAAAAGTTTAACTAAGCACTTACCGAAATTCTCCTTTGATCCTGCAGCTTAGATATCTACTTGAACAAGATTCGGCTTCCAAACGTGACTAAGAGTAGATACTAATCGATTGAGGTGGAAGAACAAACAACAAAGAATCAGCATAAACAGGGTTCTAGCAAACATGGATTTCGAAAAATAGGGATTTCGGCAAACAGGGATTTCGGCAAAAAGGGATTTTGGCAAACTGGGGTGGTGGTATCCGGCAAATGAAAGAAAATAAGGATGAGGGAAAAAATTAAAAAGAAAGATGGAAACTCCAAGAACCCCTTCTAAGGATTTTGGCACCCCCCTTTTATAGCCAAAGTCGAACTACCTTCCCCCCACAGTCCTATTTGGCCCCAACACTTCACCCTTCTCATCTCCTATCTTTTCTCTCTGATAATACCTTAATCTTATCCGAAATATCCTCCACATCCATCAGTCCTACTTCCTTCAAACTCTCCACGGCAAGAGTTCAAAATCCACACAACTCTTGCCGTCCACCTATGCAAAATAAAACACTCCAAAATACACTCCTCCTGCTCGAACCTTGGACCTCCTCAGCTTTCACACACGCCACCTCATAGCTCCCAAGTGACGCCACTTTCCACTGGACCACAAGCCCATTTGTGTCCCATTTTCTCTTAATCTACTTAAGAGGCCTACTGACTGAAGTCACAGTTCCCTTGGGGCTAAAACCAAAATTTTTCCTGTACCTTTACTTGATCTCAGGACTTCTCCAACACCCCTAGACAATCTAAATTCATTAACCCTCAGAGCCCACATACCAATTTTCATTTTCTCGCTCACTAAAAAAAAATTTTGAGATCCAAAGCCCAAAGCCCAATTCTTCTAGGCCCAAATTTGTAGCGTTACATGAAATCTCGTAAAGGTTGGAGATCGGTCGGAGCATCATCACACTATCTTCCAGCTTGTTTTGGTACAAATAGCAAACTTATTTTAGTATAATGGCATGTATAAGCTAAGTTAGGTAAAATGACGAAATGTTTGGTTGTAACTAGCCATTGGAATGGCTAGTGGAAAGTATATTTTGATGTAATTATATAAGGCCATATCATGTTTGATGTGTGTTGGAATGGCTAAATGGTAAAAGATACATATATAAAGCAAATGATGAATGGATTTGAGTTAGTATAATTGAATAACTTGCAAACAAACATAAATGTAATTGTGGAAATTTAAACATTTGATCATATGTGTTAATATAACATATATAATACTTGTTTTTGGCTTGGTTTATATGTACCAAATTGGTTTGAAAATATATTGAAGTGTTCATGTAGGTGCAAGGTAAAAAGGGTGAAAAATAAGACTTGGAAAAATGGTCTTATTTTGTCCACACAGGCAGATACATGGGCGTGTGTCTCAACCGTGTGTGACACACGGCCATGTGCATGGGCGTGTGGTTTGGGCGTGTGTCCCCTGTGTAACATCCTGGATTTTGGGTTTATGCATTTGTGCTTAAATAAATGTGAAATTATGTCTATGTGTATGATAAATGTGTTTTATGAATTTTTGAGAACCTTAGAATGTAGGAAAATGCCTTAGAAATTATTCAATTTTAAGTCTTGAAGTGGAGCTAAGCTTGATAGGCCTTAAGAAAATTTATAGGGGAAATTGGACATAAAAATTGGCTTGGTAAAGTGGCTTGGAGGCGCCACTTAAAGCCTCTGTAAGTGATGCCACAAGCTTGTACAAGTGGGCCAAGGTTCGAGTCACAAGGGGAGCAAAATAGGAGCTTTAATTTTGCGACAAAAGGAAGTAGTAGTGGACGGCAATGGGGCACTGAGTGGATGAGTGTAGATCAAGTTAAATCCTTTTAAAATTTCGGCTAAGCAAGGGATAATTATTGGTTTATTTCAATTATTTTTTTGAATAGGTGATAAAGAGAAAAATAAGGAGAAAAATAAGGGATTTGATAGGGAAGGATGTAGTGGCCGAATGTGGGGCTCTTTTGGTGGTATTTTCGGCCAAGGAAGGAGAGCAAGGCCATTATTCATTCTTTTCTCTTCTTCTGTGTCTCTGCCGAATTCTCTAGGAAACCTTCTCTTTTCTCTTTTATTTTGCCAAGCCGAGATAACCTTCTCTTCTTCTCATCATCCCTTCTTCTCATAGTTTCTCAAAAGCCGAAATACACTTGAGATAGTCGAATATTCTATCTCCATTAGGAGCCATAGCCGAATCTCAAGGAGGCCTTATTCTTCTCTCTTTGTCGCAAGTTTCACAAGCCGAAAGCAAGTTCGTTCTAGCCATAGCCGAATTTCTCTATGGATTTAAGCAAGGGAGCAGTCGACTACAGCAATAAGGGATCTTTTTGGATTTTGGTGTAGCCGACTTCTAGGGAGATCATTCGGGATTTGATTCTTCAAGGTAAGTAAAGTGCAATTGTAACACCCCAAACCCGGTCAGTACACCACGACCGAATCTGGTATGTTACGGGGAAAATCGTATTTGAGAGGTTAGGTTTCCGGTGAAAGGTTTAACGAAAACTCTTTGATGTATCCGTACTTGTAAAAAAAACAAAACCTTGGGCATGATTGTTTTAAAACCGGTAGTGCATTTTGAAGACCCGGGAATTTGAAAGCTTAGTTGAAAAGTAAGTTTTTATCATTTAGAAGGCCGAGAAATTCCTTTTAGTTACTTAAAAACATTTTGAACTTAGTGTGGAAGATCACAAGTTTAGAAAATATTTGAGTTGCGTTCATTTAAAGATTTTAATGTGATACCCGTTGGTAAAGTTTAAAACATATCGCTTTGTAGTCTTGAAAATCGTTTCATTCCAAGTTTTATCCATTATTAACCCAGTAATTTATTAAGGCTAAATCGAAATCAAATTTTAAGCATATAAATAATCAAAGCATAATTTTAAAAGGCCATTTACAATCCCAACAAAACCAAATGGAAATAAATGAAATAAAGTACCAAGTGCTTAAATTAGTGCAAAACCGACTTTATTCATGGCATGGTCACCTCGAGTCCACCCGGCTCCATGTCCGCGATCTAAGTGTCACCTAAAATGATAAGGGAGAAGGTGAGTCGCAAGACTCAGTGCATAACTCCCCCTCCCGATTAATACAACATACTAACACACACAATACAGAGCAATGTCATTAATGCACCCAATCCTAGCCATCCACAACACCTTTTCTACCCCGTGTGGTACCAAACCACTGGTGGTGCCAAACCACTGGTGACCCAAAGTCACGATATCCATAAGTGTGGTGCCAAACCACTGGTGACCCAAAGTCACGAAGAATCCAATGATGGGGCCAACCCATCGTGTGATACCAAATCACTAGCGACGATCCCATATCTCAAAAGTGGGGCCAACCCACGGTGGTGTTAACCACAGGGACGAGTCGCTATGAGGTGCCAAACCTCTGGTGTCCCAAAGACACGAATGTGATACCAAATCTTTGGTGACCAGAAGTCACGAATCAAGTGATGGGGCCAACCCATCGTGTGATACCAAATCACCTGGCGTCAATCCCGTATTATCAATCTGTGGGGCCAACCCATCGTGGTGCTAAGCCACCGACGAGACGCTATGAGGTGCCAAACCTCCGTGACCCAAAGTCACAAAATAATGCGTGGTACCAAACCACCGGAGGTGCCAAACCTCTGGTGTCCCAAAGACACGGATATCATATTCCCCCTCCTCTCATATCACCCATTATCATACCGACTCATGTAAAGTATGCAAATCATACAAATCATGCTACATGTTTAATGTTGCATCTCATAACACATACATCATAGGTCATGATCTCAAGTATATCAACAATAGAACGGTAATGAAACGGACTTACACGAATCGTGCACATACCCAATCGGGTATCATATCAATCAACCATCTGCTTTTGGCTTTATTAAACAATCGATTATTAAGCATATTACTAAGCAAGGAGTGTGTTAGTTTACACACCTGTTAAAACGCAAGCCTTAATCCCAAGGAACCGATCTAAGACCCTCGATTATCTTGCTCCTATAATCGGCCACATATGAGATTAGCACCTAGGCCATTCGGCCAAAACCATTAAACCAAAGGGGTTATCGTTTGAACCCTTACCTTACACTTGATTTGGTTTCCTACCAAATCCTGAACCAAACGATGGTTCTTCTTTATGCACATGGCACACCCTATTAAGAGGAAAGATTAATCCTTTGAAACTTTGACTTAACGAAACTAAAAGAGTGGACTAAAAGAACCAACCCTTACCACCACTTACCAATCGATTAACAGAGGAAGACGGCTCCTCTTGCTTGCTTCCAAAATCCTGGATGCCCTATGATAAAATCGATTCCAACACAAAAGATTAACTCCTACCAACTCCGTCCAACATGTAGGTGAGTGACACTTCCTACCATACAACGCCTCATATGGTGCCATCTTGATACTTGCTTGATAACTATTATTGTAGGCGAACTCAGCTAATGGCAAAAACTCCTCCCAACTACCTCTGAAGTCCAAAACACAGCCTCTCAGCATATCCTCTAAGATCTGTATAACCCTCTCCGATCGCCGTCGATTTGTGGGTGAAATGCCGTGCTGAAATCCAACCGCGTACCCAGAGCCTGATGCAACGCTTTCCAGAACCTTGATGTAAATCTGGGATCCCTATCCGAGATGATCGATACTGGCACACCGTGCAGCCTCACTATCTCTGACACATACAGCTTCGCCAACCTCTGAAGGGAGTAATCGACCCTCACTGGAATAAAATGAGCTGATTTAGTCAGACGATCCACAATTACCCAAACTGAGTCCTTCTTGCTCGGCGTAAGAGGTAATCCACTGACAAAATCCATAGTTATCCTTTCCCACTTCCACTGGGGAATCTTCACTGGCTGAAGCAACCCTGACGGCAACTGATGTTCAGCCTTGACCTGCTGACATGTCAGACACTTTCCAACAAACTCTGTCACCTCTCTCTTCAGACCTGGCCACCAAAACTGCTCTCTTAGATCCCTATACATCTTGCTACCTCCAGGATGCATAGCGTACGGGCTGCTATGGGCGTCCTGAAGAATCCTCTGCCTTAACTCGATATCCTTCGGCATACAAGCTCTCCCTTGAAAACACAGCACCCCATCACTAGACATACTGTAACCCTCCAAACCACCATCCTGCACTTGCAACCTCCGCGCATTCAGAACCTCATCCACTAACTGTTTCCCCCTGATCTGCGCAACCCAAGTAGGCTTAACCTGCAGCTCTGCCAGAATACTTCCGTCGTCATACAAACTCAAATGGGCAAACATCGCTCTTAAGTCCGATACAACCTTACGGCTCAACGCGTCGCCACGAGTTAGCCTTGCCGGATGATATTCAATCGAGCAGTCATAGTCCTTGAGCAACTCAATCCATCTCGCGCGCTCAAATTCAAATCTTTACGAGTCAAAAGGTACTTGAGACTCTTATGATCTGTGTAGACTATCGATCTCTCCGTACAAGTAGTGCCTCCAAATTTTAAAGGCGAAGACTACTGCTGCTAACTCCAAGTCGTGCGTCGGATAATTGACCTCATGTGGCCTCATTTGGTGCCTAGATGCATACGCCACAACCTTTCCTTCCCGCATCAAGACACAACCCAATCCCGTATGTGATGCATCGCAATACTGCTGCAATTCCTTTTCCGCCTCAAAGTTGAATCGAGCAGAGCCTCGGTCAAAATCTTCTTTAACTTGTCGAAACTCTCCTTTGTTTCTCGGTCCAAACAAAGCGGAACTCCTTTCCTTAATGACTTAGTCATCGGTCTGCAATCAACGAAAATCCTTCTAGAAATCTTGGTAGTATCACGCCAAACCCGAAAAACTCGAATCTCGACCACCGACTTAGCGGCTTCAATCCAAAAGCGCCTCAATCTTCCGAGGATCCACCCTAATCCCTCGGCCGACACTACATGACCCAAGAAAGTCACCTCCTAAGCGTAACTCGCACTTACTAAACTTAGCATAAAGTCGCTTCTCCTCAAAATCTGCGGCACCACTCGCAAATGCGCATCATGCTCCTCTTCCGACCTTGAGTACACCGGGATGTCGTCGATAAAAACCACAACGAACCGATCCAAATCTGCTGGAACACCCTATTCATCATATCCATGAATGCTGTAGGTGCGTTAGTCAACCCAAAGCGGCATTACCAAAAATTCGTAGTGCCCATACCAGAAGTGCGGCTTATTTGTCTTGTGGATATCCGCCTCCTTTACCTTTAATTGGTGATACCTGGACCTTAAATCAATCTTCGAGAATACCGAAGCACCCTTGGTGATCAAATAAGTCATCTATTAGTGGCAGCGGATACTTGTTTTTGATCGTCACTTATTCAATTGGCGGTAATCTATGCACATTCGCATCGCATCGTCTTTCTTCTTGACAAAGAGTATCTTGGCGCCCCCAAGGTGAAACACTTGGTTCGATAAAGCCTCGATCCAACAACTCCCGGATCGAGCCTTTAATTCCACTAATTCCTTTGGCGCCATCCTATACGGAGCAATAGACATCAGTGCGATTCGGGCAGCAGATCTATCCCGAACTCCACCTCGCGATCCGGTGGCAAACCCGGAAGCTCCTCTGGAAACACATCAACAAATTCCTTAACCGTTCGGACCTCCTCTACAGCAGAGACTCCTTAGCCTCCAAGGCATACACATGAACCACATATGCTTCACGACCCTTCCCGACCATCTTTCGGCCTTGAGAGCAGATACCACGTTGGATAAGTAAACTCTTCTATTACCTATCATGACCACCTCATCACCCTCAGCCATCTTTAGAACCATGCGCTTAGTCGCGCAGTCCAACCTCCCCTGGTGCTTAACCAACCGGTCCATCCCAGAATCGGATCGAACTCCCCAAGCGGCGGTTCCATCAGATCGACCACAAACACTACCCCTTGGAGTTCTAGGGGTACGTCTCTATATAGCTTATCTACAACTACTGAGTGACCTAGAGGGCTAATCATCACACCGCCTAGAAGTAGTCTCGAGTCTAAATCCATGGTCTCTACTATGCTATCGGTAGCGTATGAATGCGCGTTGAACCCACATCAATCAAAGCAGATAAGGAGAACCAAAGATCAAAAACGCACGGTTATGACGTCCGGTGCGTCGCCGCTCTCTCGCCTCATTGCATACACCAACCCAGCCGTCTTGCCTCGTAACTACCGCACCTGCGCCCGGTGCTCCGCGGCCCACTGCAGAACCATTGCCTCCTCTACCATTACCACGACCCTTTGCGGTGGCGGTCCATTATTCTGAACCGAGTACGGCCACGACCCTCGGATTGAATCCTAGCCAACTTACGCGGACGGTCTCTCACACGGTGATCCAATGAGCCACACTCAAAACATCCTTTTCCATCGGTCCAAAGATCCTCCCAATGAGATTTCCCACAACGGTTGCGCAATGCGGGTCCACGACACGCAACATGACCTACTGCATCGATTTGGCCCACTCTGTCTAGCCCTTTTCTCGAGGATTACCCGATGACCCGAGAAGATCCAAAACTCCTCTTATGTCCATTCCTATCCACGTTTTGCCTCACGAGACTCCTTCACTCCTTCGGCTACCATAGCCTTCTCAACTAGGACGAAAAACTCACGCTCTGCTTTGTGGAGCAATCAGCGATCTTAATTCATCTCTCGGACCATCCTCAAATCGAACACACCTCTCGTGTTCGGTAGCCACAATGCCCCTAGCATCTTGGCTCGATCTCAAGAATTACGCCTCGTACTCGAACACACGGACTTGCTTGCACTGAACCACCTCGAAATGCTTTTCGTTGCTCATCAATGTAGCTAGATCCAATGTACTTTTTACGATATGCGACCTTGAAATAATCCCAAGTAAGATCCTCTACTCCAAAGATTGTCTCGACGGTGAGCCACCACCGGTATGACTCATCCCGAAGAAGCGATACTACCCCTTTCGCTTCTTCTCTCCGATCAAGTCGGATCATCCATGATCCGCTCCGTCGCCTCCGGCCAATACTCAACCCGTCTTTGGGAGCAACACGAAACACCTCGAAATACTTCGCCCCATCCGCCGGAGTCGCCGACCACGATTTCCGAACACCTGCGCCTCCACCTACTCCGGCTACCCTTTCCAAAGATTTTCGCGGCATCGCTGCGACGACACTGCGTCATCCGGTCGATCACGAAACTCACCACCTCCCGGTGGTGGTGGTGCAGTATCTCATTCTTCGACTTCGACTGGACCCTACGGAGTTGAAACCGTCATCCTACCCCGACCCGCGTCCACGTGTATTGCGACCCCCGACCTCGAGTGCTCATGACTAAAATCTCGACTTATCGATTTAGAAGTTTTATGCATCGAGTACCTTTTCCACTTTGTCTTTTAAAGCAAAGTCTTATGAATATTTCTTATTAAAGAAGTTTTGTTTTCGCAAGTCCACAGAGTCCTATCAGTTTGATTTCTAAAGTAATCCACTATTGCTAGTCTTTCAATCATATCACACCCATCAATCACAAGAAATAGTAAGAGGTACCTACACAGGCAGATTGGTGCAGGAGACTCGGTGCCATGCCTTTCAAACCATATACTTTAAAACAAAACACTTAAAAACCAATATTTAACACATTTTGGGCCTCGAGCCCACAAATGTGAGCTTTTGAACTTAGCTCGATACCACAAATGTAACACCCCAAACCCGGTCAAGACACCACGACCAAATCACGGTATGTTACGGGGAAAATCGTATTTGAGAGGTTAGGTTTCCGGTGAAAGGTTTAATGAAAACTCTTTGATGTATCCGTACTTGTTAAAAAAACCTTGGGCATGATTATTTTAAAATCGGTAGTGCATTTTGAAGACCAGGGAATTTGAAAGCTTAGTTGAAAAGTAAGTTTTTATCATTTAGAAGGCCGAGAAATTCCTTTTAGTTACTTAAAAACATTTTGAACTTAGTGTGGAAGATCACAAGTTTAGAAAATATTTGAGTTTGCGTTCATTTAAAGATTTTAATGTGATACTGTTGGTAAAGTTTAAAACATATCGCTTTGTAGTCTTGAAAACCGTTTCATTCCAAGTTTTATCCATTATTAACCCAGTAATTTATTAAGGCTAAATTGAAATCAAATTTTAAGCATATAAATAATCAAAGCATAATTTTAAAAGGCCATTTACAATCCCAACAAAACCAAATGAAAATAAATGAAATAAAGTACCAAGTGCTTAAATCGAGTGCAAAACCGACTTTATTCATGCCATGGTCACCTCGAGTCCACCCGGCTCCATGTCCGCGATCTAAGTGTCACTGAAATGATAAAGGAGAAGGTGAGTCGCAAGACTCAAGTGCATAAATCCCCCTCCGATTAATACAACATACTAACACACACAATACTGAGCAATGTCATTAATGCACCCAATCCTAGCCATCCACAACACCTTTTCTACCCCGTGTGGTACCAAACCACCGGTGGTGCCAAACCTTTGGTGACCCAAAGTCACGATATCCATAAGTGTGGTGCCAAACCACTGGTGACCCAAAGTCACGAAGAATCCAATGATGGGGCCAACCCATCGTGTGATACCAAATCACCGGCGGCGATCCCATATCTCAAAAGTGGGGCCAACCCACGGTGGTGTTAACCACCACGGGGACGAGTCGCTATGAGGTGCCAAACCTCGGTGTCCCAAAGACACGAATGTGATACCAAATCACTGGTGACCGAAGTCACGAATCAAGTGATGGGGCCAACCCATCATGTGATACCAAATCACTGGCGTCAATCCCGTATTATCAACTGTGGGGCCAACCCACTATGGTGCTAAGCCACTGGGACAAGACGCTATGAGGTGCCAAACCTCTGGTGACCCAAAGTCACAAAATAATCTGTGGTACCAAACCACTGGAGGTGCCAAACCTCTGGTGTCCCAAAGACACGGATATCATATTCCCCCTCTTCTCATATCACCCATTATCATACCGACTCATGTAAAGTATGCAAGTCATACAAATCAGGCTACATGTTTAATGTTGCATCTCATAACACATACATCATAGGTCATGATCTCAAGTATATCAACAATAGAACTCATAATGAAACGGACTTACCCGAATCCGTGGACATACCCAATCGGGTATCATATCAATCAACCATACTATTTCGACTTTATTAAACAATCAGATTATTAAGCATATTACTAAGCAAAGAGTGTGTTAGTTTACACACCTATTAAAACGCAAGCCTTAATCCCAAGGAACCGATCTAAGACCCTCGATTATCTTACTCCTATAATCGGCCACATATGAGATTAGCACCTAGGCCATTCGGCCAAAACCATTAAACCAAAGGGGTTAACGTTTGAACCCTTACCTTACACTTGATTTGGTTTCCTACCAAATCCCGAACCAAACGATGGTTCTTCTTTATGCACACGGCACACCCTATTAAGAGGAAAGATTAATCCTTTGAAACTTTGACTTAACGAAACTAAAAGAGTGGACTAAAAGAACCAACCCTTACCACCACTTACCAATCGATTAATGAGAGGAAGGCGGTTCTCTTGCTTGCTTCCAAAATCACGGATGCCCTATGATAAAATCGATTCCAACACAAAAGATTAACTCCTATCAACAAAGGCCAAAATCGGCTCTTAACCAAACCAAAATCGACAAAGAACAAGGGAGAAGAGAAATGAACATTCGGCCAACCACTTACCTTGCTCTAAACCCGATTGGACACCACACACAAGAGAGATCACACCACACCAATATTGGCCAAGACTTAAACAAAAAGGAGAAAAGATTCGGCCTTACACAAAGAAGGAGAACACAGGAGAAAGATGAAAAGAAAGGGGTTGATATTCTACTAATAAATGAAATGGGAAAAAGAAGAAGAAGAAGGAAAGTACTTTCGGTTTTGAAAAGAAGAAGGAATGGAGAAAATGTTTTGGGGAATAACTTTCGGCTATCAAGGTTTCAAGAGAAGAAAGGAAGAAAGTATGAGAAGAATAGGGTACTAATTTCGGTTTACACAAATGAAAAAGAAAGAAAGATGAAAGAGAACATTCGGCTATCAAAGAATATCAAGAGAAACAAGCAATTTTAGGCAAGTATGTGCTTGGACTTTCGGTTTCAAGAAGAAAATACAGAAACTCACTTGAAATTTGGCTTGCTTTTGACAAAAGAAGGATTTTGGCTTACACAAATTTTTGTGAAAATGCTCCAAAATGCCAAAAGAATTTGACCCTCTCCACTTACCCACTTACCAAAACCGCCACTCCCCCATGAAGCACCCAACATTCGGCCACTACCTCCAAACACTCCCAACCACTAATTCAAACTAGTTTGAACTAGTCAACCTCCACAATTTACTCTCCACCCAAACATTTGAACAATTTGACTTGGTCTATGGCGAGTTTGAAGCGCCCACAACTTCTTCTTCTCCCTGTAGTCAAAATAGAAGCAAAAATATGAGACTTCTGCAGCTTGAACACAGGACCTCCTTCCCGCAAGTGACGCCAAACCCAAGCTCCAAGTAGCGCCTAACTTGCCACTCTACTAGCTCAATTCTTGTGCTAACATTCTCCTAAAAATATTTATAAACCCCAGCTCATTCAGCTCCCCTCACCTAAAGCTTAAAACTAAAGTTTCCCCAACCACTCAGGCTTACACCAAGCTTACAACTAAGCCCCAAAACAATTGAAACACAACATTGCAGGCCAAATACATGCAAACAATGCAATAATCAAAATAGCCCCTAACCCGGGATATTACAGCAATATTGGGCCGAAGGCCATGTATGGTGTCCATTAAGTATTAGAAGTCAGATCTAACATGAGCTTATAGGTATTTTGACAGTTACCAACCAATGGACACTTTTCGGGATTTAGATCCACAAGGTAAGTGAATCTGACATTCGGCTAAGGCCATATTTGGTGATTCAAATCTATTTCTTATTTATTCAAAAGCCGAAATTAACCAAATCAAGTGATCTAGCATTGGCCAATTGGAAGGAAGAAGTACCACGGAGTTTCAGGATTTGATTAGTGATCAAATCGGCAGCAAGGTAAGAATTTAAGTTGTGATAATCCTTCGGGATTTGATTGTATAAGCCGATTGGGTTTTGCTAAGAAACTTAGTGTTGGCTGAATGTAGGAACTAAGGATCTAAAACATTAAATCGGGATTCTTCAGGATCTCAGTGGAAGCGATAAGTATATCAGGTGTGTACCCCACACTAAACCTTATTAGATTACGGCTTAAATTAGTTATGTGTGTTTATAATAATATGAATGTGGCCAAAGTTACCATGCAATGGTAAAAAGTACTCAGGTACGTTTACCCACTCCTACTATGAGTATAATATGATCTGTTATGGCACACGTGTGAAACTATAAGAATGTGAATAAAGAATACGACATGATATTGCATGTTTTGTATGGCATGGGCATATGGGTTATATGGAAAGGGGAAGTGATTGGTGGTTATATACCCCAATATATGAATGTGGTGGCTTCGGTCACAATATCTGAATGTGGTGACTTCGGTCACGTTATCTGAATGTGGTGTCTCATGACACGAAATAATTATCTGGTGGCTATGCCACGAATATTATAAGGGCGATGAGCACGTCGACTGCAGCGACTACCTTCGATGATGTGTAGCGGATGGAGGGTTGACTTAGTAGTCCCCACGGTGTGTAGGTTGGTACGGGTGATGTGTAGCAGATGGTAACTAGGTTTGGGTTCGGGTTTGCATCATTTTATTATTTAATTATATGCATATGTATGAACCGATATGCCTAAACTATTGGGATTTAGTGTTGGTTACACATTGAGTCTGTTTGACTCACTCCCGTTGGGAATATTTTTCAGGTGATACTCGGTGATGGACCGGGTGGCAGGAGCTCGATGTGGTGGCCATGCTCAAGCATGTAAATTATTTTATTTTGGACTTTCTATTTTCAAGTATTTTGGATTTATTTGGGGTTTCTTTGATGTAATAAGGCCACTAGTATGAAGCTGTTTATGCATGCATTTTAATTATTTAGTATGATACGAATTTTATCAATTTAAAGTTTAAGCAACTTTTCTTAAAAACAAATTTTAAATGTTTAGACACCTAAACGCAAACGATTTTCGAATTAAAGATTAACCCCAAAACAACTCGATATTTTTATAAAACCACCCCGAATTTTCCAAAGTAATAAACATGAAATTGAAACATTTTACTCGAGGAACATACCAGATCCGGTCTGGGCTCGTGGGCCGGGTTTGGGGGTGTTTCAAATTGGTATCAGAGCCCGGTTCAAAACTCGGCTCTGGGGTTTTTGGGCTCCAAAAAATTTTCTAAAAATGGGCTTTTTAAAGGATAACAGGTCTGTTATCTCAGCATGCACCTGCGTCTCCGACCCAAGTCCGCCAGGTAAGTACCCTAAACCATTGTGTGATATACATGTGGGCTTTATGGGCTTTATGGGACGTAGACTAGTTTAAATAGACTCTGATGGACTATAGGCTTAGTTTAAACCACTTCTTAAACTTTCATAAGACTTAATTTCACTAAACAAACCCGTTAACGAGCCACAAGACTAGGGTGTGGTAACCGTCGTGCACGCATGTCTAGGATTGGATCAGGAAGAGCTTGGTATTTAAGCGGTCCTAGTGACTCACCTCCTCTGTTTGGAATCCTACAGTGCGTAGTGACTGTTCACCTTAGTCGAGTTAGGGTGTGGCAATAGGCGACGCATGCCTAGGAGTGGATTCAGGGAGAGCTTGGTATTTAAGCGATCCTAGCGACTCACCTCCTCTTCACTGAATCCTACCGGTGCATGGTGACTATTCACCCTAGTTATGAGGACTCGTTGATGGGCTAAACCCTATAATTAAAACTCAAAAGGGACCAGCCACCCTAGTTTGAAAAAAAATTACCGAAATACCCTTATTTCGTAAATCACCAAGGAACCCTGAATGGGAAAATTTACAAAATTACCCCTAATTTACAAATTTTTAAATTAACCCCGATTTATTACCAAAATACCCCTGTAGGTGAAATGACGAAAATACCCATGGGATAGGAATAGGACGAAAATGTTTGAATGATGAATGTGTGTTGAATGAATGTGCTCCTTTAAATTAGGATAGAAGACTTGAAACTTTGATCGATCGAAAGAACTACTTCTAAACTTCTTTCATAAAATTTCTTCGCGGATAATTAGTGGAACAATGCATAAAAATTTCTTAATCAGATTAAAGCGCGATCGTAGACATGAGTTCTAGGGGACGTGGTCGTAATGTGCGAGGACGTGGTAGAGGCAGAATGACCGTATCGGAACCCGTTAGATCTGGACAAGGGTCCGAAAATGAGGTACCACCACCCCCACCACCAGCTGTTGGTGTTGAGCAGCAAGATCAGACGGGGGAGGATGCAGTATCGCAGGCAATGCTGCGAGTTCTTGAGATGGTGGCTGGAGTAGGTGGAGGTATGGGAGCTCGGAAATTTGTACCCGAGCGACTCCGAGCCAATGGGGCTGAGGTGTTTCGTGGTGTATCTGGTGTGGCACCCAATACGGCGAGGCAACCGAGCGAATTATGGACGAGCTCGATTTAACTGCTGAGGAGAAACTGAAAGGGATGGTGGCACTACTTCGCGATGAAGCATATCAATGGTGGCTCACAGTCCGAGATGGTGCCACAGCTGAAGATCTTACTTGGGAATATGTTAAGGCGGCGTATCAGAAGAACTATGTTGGTACCAGTTATATTGATGCGTAGAGGAAAGCATTTCTGGGGCTGGTTCAAGGGAACAAATCCGTGGCGGAGTACGAGGCTGAATTCTTAAGGCTGAGTCGGTATGCTCGAGGTATCGTGGCTACGAAGCATGAACGGTGTGTCCGGTTTGAGGACGGACTTAGGGATGACCTAAGGTTGTTGATAGCTTCGCTTGGCGGGAGCGGAATTTATCGTATTAGTGGAGAAGGCTAAAGTGGCCGAAGGAGTTAAGGACTCTGTAGCGCGTAACTCGATCGGAATAGGCAAAAGAGAGGATTCGGATCGTGCTGGGTCATCCGGGAATGCGCAGAAGAGGCCTAGAGTTGATGGGCCGCAAGGTCGCAAGTTGTGACAGGAGGCGTGATCGCACTTGTGATCAGTGTGGGAAGAGGCACCTAGGAGAGTGTTGGAAGAAGACAGGGGGATGTTTCAAGTGTGGGTCCAAGGACCACATGATTAAGGACTGTCCTGTAAAAATAGACGGGGGCCGACCAACAGTCAAGGTTCTAATCGAGGCTAGAAGAGGGGACAACGGCCTCGGCGGGGGTCGTGGTCCGAATAATAGAGGTAATGGTGCTGGAAGAGGACGTGGGACCCCGGGCTGAGGTGTTGGTAATGCCGAGGCAAGACAGCCGGGTCTAGTGTATGCGGTTCACCGGAGGGAGGACGAAGACGCACCGGACGTCATAACCGGTACGTTCCTTATAGCGAACAAGCCTTATTTTGCTTTGATTGATGTGGGCTCGAGCCATTCCTATGTTGCATGTAGTGTAGTTGAAACACTAGGCATAGACTCTGAACTATCTGATAGGGAGATGACTGTAGTAAGCCCATTAGGCCAAACTGTAGTGGTGAATAAGATCTTTCGGAGCGTACCCTTAGAAATTCAGGGAGTGATATTTTCTGCCGACTTAATGGAACTTCCCTTCGGAGAATTCGATCTCATACTTGGCATGGACAGGCTAGTAGAACACCGAGCTATATTGGATTGTGCAGCTAAACGAATAGAGTTAAAGACGTCCGAGAGGATAAGGCGATAATTATGATAGGAGAAAGAAGAAACTACTTGTCTAACGTAGTCTCGCCTTTAAAGGTCGATAAAATGGTTCGAGAAAGGGTGCAAGGTATTTCGACGTTTGTTAGGCGTTGGATGCCAAAAAAAGGGGAGTTAGTGGAGTTAGAACAGTAAAGGAGTTTGTGGATGTCTTTCGGAGGAGTTACAGAATACCCCCGCATGTGGAGGTGCGGTTTGGAATTGACTTGTTGCTCGAACGGCGCCGGTATCTATCGCTCCGTATAGAATGGCACCGAAGGAGTTGGTTGAGCTCAAGGCTCAAATCCAAGAGTTGCTTGATCGTAGGTTCATTCGACCCAAGTGTGTCTCCATGGGGAGAGCACCGGTCTTGTTTGTGAAGAAGAAAGATGGGACTATGCGTATGTGCATAGATTATCGTCGATTGAATAAGTGACCATCAAGAACAAATACCTTTGCCAAGGATAGATGACTTGTTCGATCGGCTTAAAGGGGCATGTATTCTCAAAGATAGACCTAAGATGCGGATATCATCGACTTAAGGTGAAGGAAGCGGATATCCATAAGACGACTTTTTCCGGACAAGATACGGGCATTATGAGTTCGTAGTGATGCCATTTGGTTTGATTTAACGCGCCCCACCGCGTTCATGGATATGATGAACCGGTTTTTCAACCCTACTTGGATCGGTTCGTCGTTGTGTTCATCGACGATATCCTAGTATACTCCAAGTCTGAGGAAGAACATGACGAGCATCTCTGAAAAGTGTTGCAAGTGTTAAGGGAGAAGAAGCTATATGCCAAATTCAGCAAGTGCGAGTTTTGGCTTAAGGAGGTTGCATTCTTAGGGCATGTGGTGTCTGCAGAAGGAATAAGGGTGGACCCTAAGAAGATTGAGGCAGTACTAGATTGGAAACCACCTAAGTCTGTGGCTGAGATTCGAAGTTTCTTGGGATTGGTAGGCTACTACAGAAGGTTTGTGGAAGGATTTTCTTCAATAGCTGCACCGTTGACAAAGTTGTTGAGAAAGGAGGTACCTTTCGTTTGGACAGATAGGCAACAGGAGAGCTTTGAGAAGCTTAAGAGAGTTTTGACTGAAACTCCGGTTTTGATTCAGCCGGAGGCAGGGAAGGACTTTGTGGTGTACTGTAATGCTTCTCACACAGGATTAGGATGTGTTCTAATGCAAGATGGGAAGGTTGTAGCTTATGCATCTCGACAACTGAGGCCACATGAGGTTAACTACCCGACGCATGACTTGGGGGCGCGCGCAGTGGCCTTTGCTCTTAAGGTGTGGAGGCACTACCTTTATGGAGAAAAGTCAGTGATCTACACGGACCACAAGAGTCTTAAGTATCTGTTGACTCAAGAAGGAGCGGAACTTGAGACAGCGAAGGTGGGTGGAATTATGAAGGATTATGATTGTTCCATAGAGTATCATCCGGGCAAGGCGAATGTAGTGGCGGATGCCTTAAGTCGAAAGTGGTGTCGGATCGAGGCAATGTTTGCACATCCGAGCTTGTATGACGATGGAAGTCACGCGCAGAGTTGCAAGTTAAGCCGTCATGGGTGAATGAGGTAAAGGAAAGTCGGTTAGTGGATGAGGACTTAGTGCTAAGTTGCAGCAAGTGCAGAGTGGAGAGTTGGAAGATTATGGTATTAATAACGAAGGAGTGTTGTGTTTTAAGGGTAAGGTCTCGTATGCCGAGGAACAAGGAGTTAAGGCAGAGGATTCTTCAGAATCGCATGGTAGCCCTTATACTATGCATCCTGGAGGTACTAAATTGTACAGGGATCTAAGGGAACAGTTTTGGTGGCACTGGTGCGAAGAAGGAAGTTATAGAATTTGTCGGCAAGTGCTTAACGTGTCGCAAGTTATTTGAACACCAAGTTCGTCGAGATTGCTTCAACCGATAATGATTCCGCAGTGGAAGTGGGAGAGAATTACCATGGACTTCGTTAGTGGGTTTCCCCTTACGCCTACTAAGAAGGACTCGATATGGGTGATAGTGGACCGGTTGACCAAGTCCGCGCACTTTATTCTGGTAAGAGTTGATTATTCTTTGCAGAAGTTAGCAAAGTTATATGTGGCGAGAAATTGTGAGGTTGCATGGAGTGCCACTATCAATTATTTGAGATAGGGATCCAAGGTTTACGTCTCGGTTTTGGAAGGCTCTACATCAAAGCTTTGGGCGATAAATTGGATTTCACTACGGCTTTTCATCCACAATCGGACAGGCGATGCGAGCAGGTAATCCAAGTGTTGGAAGATATGTTGAGGGTTGTGTAATAGACTTTAGAGGAAGTTGGGAAGAATACTTGCCTTTAGCGGAATTTGCATACAATAATAGCTATCAAGCCGATGATTCGGATGGCACCATATGATGTGTTGTATGGGACGAAAGTGTCGCACTCCTACGTGTTGGACGGAATTGGGGAACAGCGAGTGTTGGGTCCAGATTGTGGCGAAATCAAGAGAAAGTTGAGATAATTCGCGACGGTTGAAGGAAGCATCTGACAGGCAGAAGTCTTACGCAGATCTTAAGAGGAAAGAAATAGAATTTGATGTGGGAGATCAAGTGTTTCTTAAGGTATCGCCTTGGAAGAAGGTGATGAGATTTGGTCACAAAAGGAAGTTAAGTCCAAGGTTTATAGGACCATATCAGGTATTGAAGCGAGTTGGACCAGTGGCATACCGATTAGAGTTGCCTTGAGTGAAGCGAGATATACACGTATTCCATGTGTCCATGCTACGTCGTTATCGTTCGGATCCATCTCATGTAGTTCCGATTGAAGAGGTGGAATTAAGGCCAGATTTGTCCTACGAGGAAGAGCCGGTTCAGATTTTGGAACGAGATGTGAAGGTGCTACGAAGGAAGTCAGTTCCTTTAGTCAAAGTGTTATGGCGTAATCATGGATCGGAGGAAGCTTCGTGGGAGCCAGAAGAAGCAATGCGACAGCAATACCCTCACTTATTTCAGCCAGGTAATTTCGAGGACGAAATTATTTTAAGGGGGGTAGAACTGTAACATCCTGGATTTTGGGTTTATGCATTTGTGCTTAAATAAATGTGAAATTATGTCTATGTGTGTGATAAATGTGTTTTATGAATTTTTGAGAACCTTAGAATGTAGGAAAATGCCTTAGAAATTATTCGATTTTAAGTCTTGAAGTGAAGCTAAGCTTGATAGGCCTTAAGAAAATTTATAGGGGAAATTGGACATAAAAATGGGCTTGGTAAAGTGGCTTGGAGGCGCCACTTAAAGCCTCTGTAAGTGACGCCACAAGCTTGTACAAGTGGGCCAAGGTTCGAGTCACAGGGGGAGCAAAATAAGAGCTTTAATTTTGCGGCAAAAGGAAGTAGTAGTGGACGGCTGAAACACCCCAAACCCGGCCCACGAGTCCTGACCGGATCTGGTATGTTCCTCAAAACAACATTTGAAACTCCGATTGTTTGTTAAGAACGATTTCGTTACTTTGGGCTCGACTCGAGTTGAAAACAAGTTTATCTTACATTGGAAACCATTTGTTTTAGGGTGTCCAAAACATTTAGAGTTCATTTTTAAATAAAAACTTATTTAGTCTTCAATTTGATAAAAATTCGTAACATAGTAAATTTGAATAAAAGCAAATATAAAACAGTTCATACTAGTGGCCTTATTACATCGAAGAAAAACCCGGAATAAATCCAAGATATTGATAAGAAAATGAAGAGTCCAAATTGAAAATAATCTTTGTACTGAGCTTGGCCACCACTAAGCTCCCGTCGACCCGGTCCATCACTGAGTGTCACCTGAAAAATATTCCCCAACGGGGTGAGTCAAACAGACTCAATGTGTAACCAACACTAAATCCCAATAGTTTAGGCATATCAGTTCATACATATGCATATAATTAAATAATAAAATGATGCAAACCCGAACCCAAACCTAGTTACCATCCGCTACACATCACCCGTACCAACCTGCACACCGTGGGGACTACTAAGTCAACCCTCCATCCGCTACACATCATCGAAGGTAGTCGCTGCAGTCGACGTGCTCATCGCCCTTATAAATTCGTGGCAGAGCCACCACATAATAATTTGTGACATAAGTCACCACATTCAAATTATGTGATCGAAGTCACCTCATTCATATATTGTGACCGAAGTCACCACATTCACATATTGGGGTATAAAACCGCCAATCACTTCCCCTTTCATAATCACCCATATGCCCATGTCATACATTTCATGCAATATCATGCCTTATTTCACATTCTTATCACAGTTCACATAGGTGCCATATCACATATCCATAATAAGATAACTCTGATGAGTAGTAAATTAACATACCTGAGTACTTTGTACCATTGCATGGTACCTTTGGCCACATTCATATTATTGTAAACACACATAACTAATTTAAGCTGTAATCTAATAAGGTTTAGTGTGGGGTACACACCTGGTATCAATGCTTTCCTGAAAACCCGAAAACCTGATCTAACGCTTTAGATCCTTAGTCCCTACATTCGGCCAACATCTTAATATTTAAACAAAAGCCTATTCGGCTATAGAATCAAATCCCGAAGGATTAACGAAACCAATTCCTCACCTTGCTGCCAATTTGAATATTAATCAAATCTCGAAACTTGTAGTCTTTCCTCCTTGCATTCAATCACTTGACTAGGTTAGTTTTTGGCATTTTAATAAAATAAGGAATAGATCTAGGTTGCTAAATAGGCCTTGGTCGAATACATGCCTTACCTTAGATAATCGAATTCTGAATGCTCTCCCCTAGAAGTCGGCTATTCCAAAACAAATCCTGAAATTCCTAAAAGAACCGATTTCATGGTTGATTAAAAGTCAAATCAAATGCCGTATTTCGGCTTTTGTTCTACACATGTCGACAGAGAGGAGATAAGAGAGAATAGTAAAGATTCGGCCATAGCAGACTTACCTATCCAAACCGCATTGTGAAGGGATCACAAAAGATCTCTAACTTGGTTGCTATTTGGCCAAGACTAAGAAGAGATGAGGTGGGAGAATTTCGGCAATGGCTTGGGGAATCAATAAAGATTCGGCTTCAATGGAAAAAGGAAAATAATATTGTGGTTCGGCCTTTTAAGAATGTGGAGAGGGAGAGTGTGAAGCCTAGGAGTTTCGGCTATGGTGAATATAGGAAGAAGAAGATTTCGGCTAGAGAAAGAGATGAGAAAGAAAGGAAAGCAAAGTAAAAAGATGGACACTCTTGCTAAGAATTTTGGCTAACACTCAAGCACTAGCCTTTCCTTGCTTTTCTCCAATTTTACCTCTTCTTCCTCTATTCGAAATAATTAAGATAAATCTACATTTATCTCCTTAGCTTTAGCCGAATTTTAAAAGAATTCAAACCCATCTAAAGCTCCTAAAATTTAGCCTTAGTGCCGTCCCTACTGCTCACTCCTGCAGCAAAATAAAACCTTTATTTTGCTTCCCTTGTAACTCGGTCCTTGGCCCTGCACTCATGCTTGTGGCGTCACTCACTGGGCTTTAAGTGGTGCCTCCTTGCCACTTTTCCAAGCCCATTTTTGTGATATATTTCGCTTACAAATTTCCTTAAGGCCTTATCAAGCTTTGCTCCCCTTTTAAACTTAAAAATCCAATAATTTCTAAGGCATTTAACTATACACTAAGGTTCACAAAAATTCATAGAACACATTCAGAATATTCATAAGCATGCTACATCATCTAATTTAGTATTAATGCATAAGCCATAATCCAGGATATTACAGTTCTACCCCCCTTAAAAATAATTTCGACCTCGAAATTACCTGGCTAAAATAAGTGAGGGTATTGTTGTCGCATTGCTTCTTCTGGCTCCCACGAAGCTTCTTCCGATCCGTGATTACGCCATAACACTTTGACCAAAGGAACTGACTTCCTTCGCAACACTTTCACATCTCGTTCCAAGATCTGAATCGGCTCTTCCTCATAGGACAAATCTGGCCTTAATTCCACCTCTTCAATCGGAACTACATGAGATGGATCCGAACGATAACGACGTAGCATGGACACATGGAATACGTCGTGTATCTGCTTCAATTCTGAAGGCAACTCTAACTGGTTTGCCACTGGTCCAACTCGCTTCAATACCTGATATGGTCCTATAAACCTTGGACTTAACTTCCCCTTGCGACCAAATCTCATCACCTTCTTCCAAGGCGATACCTTAAGAAACACTTGATCTCCCACATCAAATTCTATTTCTTTCCTCTTAAGATCTGCGTAAGACTTCTGCCTGTCAGATGCTTCCTTCAACCGTGCGCGAATTATCTCAACTTTCTCTTGATTCTGCCCCAATCTTTCGACCCAAAACTCGTCCTCCCCCCAATTCCGTCCAACACGTAGGAGTGCGACACTTTCATCCATACAGCGCTTCATACGGTGCCATCCGAATACTGGCTTGATAGCTGTTGTTGTATGCAAATTTCGCTAACGGCAAATATTCTTCCCAACTTCCTCTGAAGTCTATCACTGACCTCTCAAAGATATCTTTCAACACTTGGATTACTCGTTCGCATCGCCCGTCCGATTGTGGATGAAAAGCCGTAGTGAAATCCAATTTATTGCCCAAAGCCCGATGTAGAGCCTTCCAAAAGCGAGACGTAAACCTTGGATCCCTATCTCGAAATAATTGATAGTGGCACTCCATGCAACCTCACAATTTCGCCACATATAACTTTGCTAACTACGCAAAGAATAATCAACTCTTCATCGAATGAAGTACGCGGACTTGGCCAACCGGTCCACTATCACCCATACCGAGTCCTTCTTAGTAGGCGTAAGGGGAAACCCACTAACGAAGTCCATGGTAATTCTCTCCCACTTCCATCGTGGAATCATTATCGGTTGAAGCAATCCTCGACGGAACTTGGTGTTCACCTTAACTTGTCGCGACACGTTCAAAGACTTGCCGACAAATTCTCAGAACTTCCTTCTTGGACTGTGCCACCAAAATTGTTCCCTTAGATCCTTGTACAATTTAGTACTTCCAGGATGCATAGCATAGGGGCTACCATGCGATTCCTGAAGAATCCTCTGCCTTAACTCCTTGTTCCTCGGTATACAGACCTTACCCTTAAAACACAACACTCCTTCGTTATTAATACCATAATCTTCCAACTCTCCACTCTGCACTTGTCGCAACTTAGCACTTAGATCATCATCCGCCAGCTGTCCTTCTTTCACCTCATTCAACCATGACGGCTTAACTTGCAATTCTGCCAGCAAACTTCCATCGTCATACAAGCTAAGATGTGCAAACATCACCCTCAGATCCGACGCTACTTTCCGACTTAGGGCATCTGCCACTACATTTGCCTTGCCCGAGTGATACTATATAGAACAATCGTAGTCTTTCAATAACTCTACCCACCTTTGCTGTCTCAAGTTCAGCTCCTTCTGAGTCAACAGATACTTAAGATTCTTGTGGTCCGTGTAGATCACTGACTTTTCTCCATAAAGATAATGCCTCCATACCTTAAGAGCAAAGACTACCGCCGCCAATTCCAAGTCGTGCGTCGGATAGTTAACCTCATGTGGCCTCAGTTGTCAAGATGCATAAGCTACAACCTTCCTGTCTTGCATTAGAACACATCCTAATCCTGTGTGAGAAGCATCACAGTACACCACAAAGTCCTTCCCTGCCTCCGACTGTATCAAACCGGAGCTTTAGTCAAAACTCTTTTAAGCTTCTCAAAGCTCTCCTGTTGCCTATCTGCCCAAACGAAAGGTACCTCCTTTCTCAACAACTTTGTCAACGGTGCAGCTATTGAAGAAAATCCTTCCACAAACCTTCTGTAGTAGCCTGCCAATCCCAAGAAACTTCAAATTTCAGCCACAGAGTTAGGTGGTTTCCAATCTAGTACTGCCTCAATCTTCTTAGGGTCCACCCTTATTCCTTCTGTAGACACCACATGCCCTAAGAATGCAACCTCCTTAAGCCAAAACTCGCACTTGCTAAATTTGGCATATAGCTTCTTCTCCCTTAACACTTGCAACACTTTCCGGAGATGCTCGTCATGTTCTTCCTCAGACTTGGAGTATACTAGGATATCGTCGATGAACACAACGACGAACCGATCCAAGTAGGGCTGAAAAACCCGGTTCATCATATCCATGAACGCGACTGGGGCGTTCGTCAACTCAAACGGCATTACTACAAACTCATAATGCCCGTACCTTGTCCAGAAAGCTGTCTTATGGATATCTGCTTCCTTCACCTTAAGCTGATGATATCCAGACCTTAGGTCTATCTTTGAGAATACCGCCCCTTTAAGGTCGATCGAACAAGTCGTCTATCCTTGTCAAAGCGCACTTGTTCTTGATGGTCAGCTTATTCAACTGACGATAATCTATGCACATAAGCATAGTTCCGTCCTTCTTCTTCACAAACAAGACCGGTGCTCCCCATGGAGACACACTGGGTCGAATAAACCCACGATCAAGCAACTCTTGAATTTGAGCCTTGAGCTCAACCAACTCCTTCGGTGCCATTCTATATGTAGCGATAGATACGGCGCTGCCTGTGCAAAGACAAGTCAATTCCAAACTCCACCTCCCCGTCCGGGGTATTCTGTAACTCCTCCGGAAAGACATCCACAAACTCCTTTTTACCGCCCTAACTCCACTAACTCCCCTTCTTTGGCATCCAACGCCTAACAAAAGTCGAAATGCCTTGCACCCTTTCCGAACCATTTTATCAGCCTTTAAGGCAGACACTACGTTAGACAAGTAGTTTCTTCTTTCTCCTATCATAATTATCGCCTCATCCTCCGGCGTCTTTAACTCCATTTGTTTAGCTGCACAATCCAATATAGCTCGGTGTTCTACTAGCCAGTCCATGCCAAGTATGAGATCGAATTCTCCGAAGGGAAGTTCCATTAAGTCGCAGAAAATATCACTCCCCGAATTTCTAAGGGCACGCTTGAAAGATCTTATTCACCACTACGTTTGGCCTAATGGGCTTACTACAGTCATCTCCCTATCAGATAGTTCAGAGTCTATGCCTAGTGTTTCCACTACACTACATTCAACATAGGAATGGGTCGAGCCCACATCAATCAAAGTAAAATAAGGCTTGTTCGCTATAAGGAACTTACCGGTTATGACGTTCGGCGCGTCTTCGTCCTCCCTCTGGCGAATCGCATACACTAGACCCGGTTGTCTTGCCTCGGCATTGCCAACACCTTGGCCCGGGGTCCCACGTACTCTTCCAGCACCATTACCTCTATTATTCAGACCACGACCCCGCTGAGGCTGCTGTCCACCTCTACCAGCCTGATTACCATTATGCCCTGTTGGTCGACCCCCGTCTATCTTTATCGGACAGTCCTTAATCATGTGGTCCTTGGACCCACACTTGAAACATCCCCCTGTCTTCTTCCAACACTCTCCTAGGTGCCTCTTCCCACACTGATCACAAGTACGATACTGCCCTCCTGTCACAACTTGCTGACCTCGCGGCCCATCAACTCTAGGCCTCTTCTGCGCATTCCCAGATGACCCAGACGATCCGAATCCTCTCTTTTGCCTATTCCGATCAGAGTTCTGCCTTACAGAATCCTTAACTCCTTCGGCCACTTTAGCCTTCTCCACTAATACGGCAAATTCCCGCTCCTGCTGCGGAGCTATCAACAACCTTAGGTCATCCCTAAGTCCGTCCTCAAACCAGACACACCGTTCATGCTCCGTAGCCACGATACCTCGAGCATACCGACTCAGCCTTAAGAATTTAGCCTCGTACTCCACCACGGATTTGTTCCCTTGAACCAGCCCCAGAAATGCTTTCCTCTGCGCATCAATATAACTGGTACCAACATACTTCTTTTGATACGCCACCTTAACATATTCCCAAGTGAGATCCTCAGCTGTGGCACCATCCCAAACTATGAGCCACCATTGATATGCTTCGTCGCGAAGTAGTGCCACCATCCCTTTCAGTTTCTCCTTAGTAGTTAAATCGAGCTCGTCCATAATTCGCTCGGTTGCCTCCAACCAATACTCAGTCGTACTGGGTGCCACACCAGATACACCACGAAACACCTCAGCCCCATTGGCTCGGAGTCGCTCGGGTTCAGATTTCTGAGCTCCCATACCTCCACCTGCTCCAGCCACCATCTCAAGCACTCGTAGCGTTGCCTGCGATACTGCATCCTCCCCCGTCTGATCTTGCATCTCAACACCAACAGCTGGTGGTGGGGGTGGTGGTACCTCATTTTTGGACCCTTGTCCAGACCTAACGGATTTCGATACGGTCATTCTGCCTCTACCACGTCCTCGCACATTACGACCACGTCCCCTAGAACTCATGTCTAGGATCGCGCTTTAATCTGATTAAGAAATTTTTATGCATTAGTATTCTGTTCCACTAATTATCCGCGAAGAAATTTTATGAAAAGAAGTTTAGAAGTAGTTCTTTCGATCGATTAAAGTTTCTAGTCTTCTATCCTAATTTAAAGGAGCACATTCATTCAACACACATTCATCATTCAAACATTTTCGTCCTATTCCTATCCCAGGGGTATTTTCGTCATTTCACCTATAGGGGTATTTTGGTAATAAATCAGGGTTAATTTAAAAATTTGTAAATCAGGGGTAATTTCGTAAATTTTCCAATTCAGGGTTCCTTGGTGATTTTATGAAATAAGGGTATTTCGATAATTTTGAAATCCGGGGGTATTTCGGTAATTTTTTTTTCAAACTAGGGTGGCTGGTCCCTTTCGGGTTTTAATTATAGGGTTTAGCCCATCAACGAGTCCTCATAACTAGGGTGAATAGTCACCACGCACCAGGTAGGATTCCAGCGAAGAGGAGGTGAGTCGCTAGGATCGCTTAAATACCAAGCTCTCCTCGAATCCCTCCTCAGGCATGCGCGTCGCCTATTGCCACACCCTAACTCGACTAAGGTGAATAGTCACTACGCACCAGGTAGGATTCCAGCAAAGAGGAGGTGAGTCACTAGGACTGCTTAAATACCAAGCTCTTCCGGATCCAATCCTAGACATGCGTATGACGGTTGCCACACCCTAGTCTTGCGGCTCGTTAACGGGTTTGTTTAGTGAAATTAAGTCTTATGAAAATTTAAGAAGTGGTTTAAACTAAGCCTATAGTCCATCAGATTCTATTTAAACTAGTCTACGTCCCATAAAGCCCATAAAGCCCACATGTATATCACACAATGGTTTAGGGTACTTACCTAGCGGACTTGGGTCGGAGACGCAGGTGCCAAGCTGAGCTAGCAGACCTGTTATCCTTTAAAAAGCCCATTTTTAAAAAATGTTTTGAGCCCAAAAACCCCAGAGTCGAGTTTTGAACCGGGCTCTGATACCAATTTGAAACACCCCAAACCCGGCCCACGAGTCCTGACCGGATCTGGTATGTTCCTCAAAACAACATTTGAAACTCCGATTGTTTGTTAAGATTATTTTCAATTTGGACTCTTCATTTTCTTATCAATATCTTGGATTTATTCCGGGTTTTGCTTCGATGTAATAAGGCCACTAGTATGAACTGTTTTATATTTGCTTTTATTCAAATTTACTATGTTACGAATTTTTATCAAATTGAAGACTAAATAAGTTTTTATTTAAAAATGAACTCTAAATGTTTTGGACACCCTAAAACAAATGGTTTCCAATGTAAGATAAACTTGTTTTCAACTCGAGTCGAGCCCAAACCTAGTTACCATCCGCTACACATCACCCGTACCAACCTGCACACCGTGGGGACTACTAAGTCAACCCTCCATCCGCTACATGCAGTCAACGTGCTCATCGCCCTTATAAATTCGTGGCAGAGCCACCACATAATAATTTGTGACATAAGTCACCACATTCAAATTATGTGACCGAAGTCACCTCATTCATATATTGTGACCGAAGTCACCACATTCACATATTGGGGTATAAAATCGCCAATCACTTCCCCTTTCATAATCACCCATATGCCCATGTCATACATTTCATGCAATATCATGCCTTATTTCACATTCTTATCACAGTTCACATAGGTGCCATATCACATATCCATAATAAGATAACTACAGTTAGTAGTAAATTAGCGTACTGAGTACTTTGTACCATTGCATGGTACCTTTGGCCACATTCATATTATTGTAAACACACATAACTAATTTAAGCCGTAATCTAATAAGGTTTAGTGGGGTACACACACAGTATCAACGCTTTCCCGAAAACCCGAAAACCTGATCTAACGCTTTAGATCCTTAGTCCCTACATTCAGCCAACATCTTAATATTTAAACAAAAGCCTATTCGGCTATAGAATCAAATCCCGAAGGATAAACGAAACCAATTCCTCACCTTGCTACCGATTTGAATATTAATCAAATCCCTAAACTTGTAGTCTTTCCTCCTTGCATTCAATCACTCGACTAGGTTAGTTTTCGACTTTTTAATAAAATAGGGAATAGATCTAGGTTGCTAAATAGGCCTTGGCCGAATACATGCCTTACCTTAGATAACCGAATTCTGAATGCTCTCCCCTAGAAGTCGGCTATTCCAAAACAAATCCCAAAATTCCTAAAAGAACCGATTTCATGGTTGATTAAAAGTCAAATCAAATGCCGTATTTCGGCTTTTGTTCTACACATGTCGACAGAGAGGAGATAAGAGAAAATAGTAAAGATTCGGCCATAGCAGACTTACCTATCTAAACCGCTTTGCGAAGGGATCACAAAAGATCTCTAACTTGGTTGCTATTCGGCCAAGACTGAGAAGAGATGAGGTGGGAGAATTTCGGCAATGGCTTGGGGAATCAATGAAGATTCGGCTTCAATGGAAAAAGGAAAATAATATTGTGGTTTGGCCTTTTAAGAATGTGGAGAGGGAGAGTGTGAAGCCTAGGAGTTTCGGCTATGGTGAATATAGGAAGAAGAAGATTTCGGCTAGAGAAAGAGATGAGAAAGAAAGGAAAGCAAAGTAAAAAGATGGACACTCTTGCTAAGAATTTTGGCTAACACTCAAGCACTAGCCTTTCCTTGCTTTTCTCCAATTTTATCTCTTCTTCCTCTATTCGAAATAATTAAGATAAATCTACATTTATCTCCTTAGCTTTAGCCAAATTTTAAAAGAATTCAAACCCATCTAAAGCTCCTAAAATTTAGCCTTAGTGCCGTCCCTACTGCTCACTCCTGCAGCAAAATAAAACCTTTATTTTGCTTCCCTTGTAACTCGATCCTTGGCCCTGCACTCATGCTTGTGGCGTCACTCACTGGGCTTTAAGTGGCGCCTCCTTGCCATTTTTCCAAGCCCATTTTTGTGATATATTTCCCTTACAAATTTCCTTAAGGCCTTATCAAGCTTAGCTCCCCTTTTGAACTTAAAAATCCAATAATTTCTAAGGCATTTAACTATACACTAAGGTTCACAAAAATTCATAGAACACATTCAGAATATTCATAAGCATGCTACATCATCTAATTTAGTATTAATGCATAAGCCATAATCCAGGATATTACAACGGCAATGGGGCACTGAGTGGATGAGTGTAGATCAAGTTAAATCCTTTTAAAATTTCGGCTAAGCAAGGGATAATTATTAGTTTATTTCAATTATTTTTTTGAATAGGTGATAAAGAGAAAAATAAGGAGAAAAATAAGGGATTTGATAGGGAAGGATGTAGTGGCCGAATGTGGGGCTCTTTTGGTGGTATTTTCGGCCAAGGAAGGAGAGCAAGGCCATTATTCATTCTTTTCTCTTCTTCTGTGTCTCTGCCGAATTCTCTAGGAAACCTTCTCTTTTCTCTTTTATTTTGCCAAGCCGAGATAACCTTCTCTTCTTCTCATCATCCCTTCTTCTCATAGTTTCTCAAAAGCTGAAATACACTTGAGATAGTCGAATATTCTATCTCCATTAGGAGCCATAGCCGAATCTCAAGGAGGCCTTATTCTTCTCTCTTTGTCGCAAGTTTCAAAAGCTGAAAGCAAGTTCATTCTAGCCATAGCCGAATTTCTCTGTGGATTTAAGCAAGGGAGCAGTCGACTACAGCATTAAGGGATCTTTTCAGATTTTTGTGTAGCCGACTTCTAGGGAGATCATTCGGGATTTGATTCTTCAAGGTAAGTAAAGTGCAATATTAGGCCGAAGGCCATGTATGGTGTCCATTAAGTATTGGAAGTCAGATCTAACATGAGCTTATAGGTATTTCGACAGTTACCAACCAAGGGACACTTTTCAGGATTTAGATCCACAAGGTAAGTGAATCTGACATTCGGCTAAGACCATATTTGGTGATTCAAATCTATTTCTTATTTATTCAAAAGCTGAAATTAACCAAATCAAGTGATCTAGCATTGGCCGATTGGAAGGAAGAAGTACCACGGAGTTTCGGGATTTGATTAGTGATCAAATCGGCAGCAAGGTAAGAATTTAAGTTGTGATAATCCTTCGGGATTTGATTGTATAAGCCGATTGGGTTTTGTTAAGAAACTTAGTGTTGGCCGAATGTAGGAACTAAGGATCTAAAACATTAAATCGGGATTCTTCGGGATCTCAGTGGAAGCGATAAGTATATCAGGTGTGTACCCCACACTAAACCTTATTAGATTACGGATTAAATTAGTTATGTGTGTTTATAATAATATGAATGTGGCCAAAGGTACCATGCAATGGTACAAAGTACTTAGGTACGTTTACCCACTCCTACTATGAGTATAATATGATCTGTCATGGCACACGTGTGAGACTATAAGAATGTGAATAAAGAATATGGCATGATATTGCATGTTTTGTATGGCATGGGCATATGGGTTATATGGAAAGGGAAGTGATTGGTGGTTATATACCCCAATATATGAATGTGGTGGCTTCGGTCACAATATTCGAATGTGGTGACTTTGGTCCACGTTATTCGAATGTGGTGTCTCATGACACGAAATAATTATCCGTGGCTATTCCACGAATATTATAAGAGGCGATGAGCACGTCGATCGCAATGATCGCTTCGATGATGTGTAGCGGATGGAGGGTTGACTTAGTAGTCCCCACGGTGTGCGAGGTTGAGTACGGGTAATGTGTAGCGGATGGTAACTAGGTTTGGATTGGGTTTGCATCATTTTATTATTTAATTATATGCATATGTATGAACTGATATGCCTAAACTATTGGGATTTAGTGTTGGTTACACATTGAGTCTGTTTGACTCACCCCGTTGGGGAATATTTTTTTAGGTGATACTCAGTGATGGACCGGGTCGGCAGGAGCTCAGTGGTGGCCATGCTCAGCACAGAAATTATTTTATTTTGGACTTTCTATTTTCAAGTATTTTGGATTTATTTCGGGTTTTCTTTGATGTAATAAGGCCACTAGTATGAAACTATTTATGCATGCATTTTAATTATTTAGTATGATACGAATTTTATCAATTTAAAGTTTAAGCAACTTTTCTTAAAAACAAATTTTAAATGTTTAGACACCTAAACACAAACGATTTTCGAATTAAAGATTAACCCCAAAACAACTCGGTATTTTTATAAAACCACCCCGAATTTTCCAAAGTAATAAACATGAAATTGAAACATTTTACTCGAGGAACATACCAGATCTGGTCTGGGCTCGTGGGCCGGGTTTGGGGGTTTTTCACCCTGCATCTTAAAATTAGAGAAACAGAATGCTCAGAATTGAGCACACGGGCAGAGACACGGGCGTGTGTCTCAGCCGTGTGACATGGGCGTGTGTCCTGGCTGTGTAACCCTTGCACCTAATTTTTGAAAATTAAATTGTCCACACGGTCTAGCACACGGGCGTGTGGCTGGCCGTGTGACCCAAGTCAAAGAGTTACACGGGTAAGGACACGGGTTGCAACACGGCTGTGTGCCTCACATCCAATGCCCACACGGCCTTAGACACGGGTGTGTAATTGGCTATGTGAGCCACATGGCCTAGACACACGGGCGTGTGTCCCCTGTACCTAAGAAATATTTTGAGATTTCGCAAAAAAAAATTTGTGATCTCGGTTTAGTCCCGACTTGATTCTATTATGTATTTCGGGCCTCGAGGACCCATATGAGGGACATTATGATTGATTGTGATTGATTTTCGAAAATGAATAGTAAATGACATGAATTAACTGTAATTGATCTGTAAACTCTGGTAATGCTTCATAACCCTGTTTAGACGATGAATACGGGTTAGGGGTGTTACATTATTGGTATTAGAGCTATAGTTTAATCGATTCTCAGACTAACGTAGCGAGTACAAGTTTAGCTATACATGCCATTATATAATTTGTGATAGTGTGATATCTCTTGACCATTTTAAACATGTTTTTCATATAGTAATGTCTTCCAACCAAGCTAGAGCTAAATTCGAGGAAGTTGAGAGCAAAGCTCAAGCTTCTGTACAAAGAGCTGCATCTACTAGTAGTAGAAGGCCTGTATCTAAGGGCCGAGGTGAAGAGGCAAAAGAAGCCTTCTTTCAAATGATGAATGAGTGGTTCACAAAATTTTTGAGAACAAATCCTGCTGTATAACAACCTCCCCCTCCTGCTCCTCAACTGGTTCCTGACATGCCACAAGGTGCTGAACCTGTTAGAACTGGTAAGCCTCTGGTAGATAAAATTCGTATGTATGGGGAAGAAGAATTTAGGGATACTACTGAAATGATCCGGAGAGGGCTGAATTTTGGTTGGAAAAATACTATCAGGGTTTTAGATGAATTATCATGCGCACCAGCTAAGTGCCTAAAATGTGTTGTATCATTGTTAAAAGATTCAGCTTATCAGAGGTGGAATAGTCTGATTTCCGTTGTGCCAAGAGAAAATGTTACATGGGAGTTTTTCCAAACGGAATTCAGAAAGAAGTATATTAGCCAGAGATTTCTAGATCAGAAAAAGAAAGAATTTTTAGAGCTCAAACAGGGAAATATGACGGTATCTGAGTATGAACGAGAATTTGTTAGATTTAGCAAGTATGCCAGGGTATGTGTTTCGACTGAGGTTGCTATGTGTAATCATTTTGAAGAAGGATTAAATGAAGACATCAAGCTATTGATTCGAATTCTTGAATTAAGGGAATTTGTAGTACTAGCCGATCGAGCACACAAAGCCGAGGAATTAAGTAAAGAAAAGAAACAAGCAGAGAGAGAAGCTCAGATTTCTGGTAAAAGATTTATGGAAAAATCACAATCATCTGCTTCAATGAAATCAAAGAAATACCCTGATCGTTTTACCGCATCTATGGGATATTCCAAAAAAGAACGAGGCTCTCAACGCTCTAACCCGAGATCTTTGTCTCCATCTGTAACAAGTGTTGGAAGTGTTGGTAACCCCAACCTGAGGTGTAAAAATTGTAATAAATTTCATTTTGGGGAGTGTCGTATGAGAAGTGGAGCTTGTTATAGATGTGGTTCTCCTGACCACTATCTTAAAGATTGTCCAGAAAGGATTGAAAAAGATACTGATCAGACTTCGAAGCCGAGTAACCCCGCCTCGAGAGGTAGACTACCTCGACACCTTGGCAATGTTAGTGGTAGCCGAAGTGCTATGAAAGATTCAACAGTTAAATCTAAAGCACGAGCACTAGCAAGGACATATGCTATACATACAAGAGAGGATGCCTCAGCACCAGACGTCATTACTGGTACATTGTCTCTTCTTGATACTGATATAACTGCTTTGATTGATCCTAGTTCAACACATTCATACATATGCACAAATTTAGTGTCTGTTAAAAATTTACCTGTTGAGTTCACAGAATTTGTGGTTAAAGTTTCAAACCCCCTGGGCTAGTATGTTATGGTGGATAAAGTTTGTAAAAACTGTCCGTTGATGGTAAAGGGTTATTGTTTTTTGGCTAATTTGATGCTACTGCCTTTTGATGAATTTGATTTAATTTTGGGAATGGACTGGCTAACTCAACATGATGCGGTGGTGAATTGTAAATAAAAATACATTGTGTTAAAATGTCAGAATGGTGAATTACTCCATGTTGAATTTGATAAACTGGATGGGTTATCTAATGTAATCTCAGCTATATCAGCACAGAAATATGTCAGAAAAGGGTATGATGCCTATCTTACATATGTATTAGACACTAAGGTATCTAAATCAAACATTAAGTCAGTGCCTATTGTTTGTGAGTTTCCTAAGGTGTTTCTAAAAGAGTTACCCGGATTACCACCGGTTAGAGAAGTGAAATTTTCTATAGATCTTATTCCGGGAACAACCCCAATATCAATAGAACATTATAGAATGGCCCTAACAGAGTTAAAAGAGTTGAAAGCACAGTTGCAAGATTTGACAGATAGGGGCTTTACTCAACCTAGTCATTCACCTTAGGGTGCACCAGTTTTGTTTGTAAAAAAAAAAAGATGGATCATTGAGGCTGTGTATTGATTATAGGTAGCTCAGTAAGGTTACAATCAAGAACAAGTATCCATTTCCTCGAATTGATGACCTGTTTGATCAGCTGAAAGGTGCCACTATGTTCTCTAAAATAGATCTCCGTTCTGGATACTATCAGTTGCGAGTGAAAGACTCAGATGTATCGAAGACAGCTTTCAGAACCAGGTATGGACACTATGAGTTCCTTGTGATGCCGTTTGGTTTGACGAATTCACCTGCGGTATTTATGGATTTGATGAATATAATTTTCAGACAGAATTTTGACAGATTTGTGGTGGTGTTTATTGATGATATTCTGGTATACTTCCGAAATGAAAATGAACATGCTGATCATCTGAGAATTGTGCTGCAAACTCTGCATGAGAAACAATTATATGCCAAATTTAGTAAATGTGAATTTTGGCTACGGGAAGTCGATTTTCTTGGACATATAGTATCTGTTGAAGGCATCAGAGTGGATCAGAATAAAATTTCAGCAATTGTTAATTGGAAACCACCTAAAAATGTGTCTGAATTTAGAAGTTTTTTGGGACTAGCTGGTTATTATCGGAGGTTTGTAAAAGGGTTCTCAATGATAGCTTCTCCGATGACTCGTCTGTTGCAAAAAGATGTGAAACTAGAGTGGTCTAATAAATGTCAGTAGAGTTTTGATAGATTGAAAACTTTGTTGACTGAAGAACCTGTGTTAGTTCATCCTGAATAGGGTGAAGAATTTTTAATTTGCAGTGATGCATCGTTGAATGGTTTAGGTTGTGTTTTGATACAAGAAGGTAAAGTAATTGCTTATGCTTCTAGACAACTAAAACCACATGAGAGAAATTACCCGATACATGATTTGGAGTTAGCAGCTATTGTATTTGCATTGAAAATCTGGCGGCATTACTTTTTTGGTAAAAAATGTCACATATTTACGGATCACAAGAGCTTGAAGTATTTGATGTCTCAAAAAGACTTGAATCTGAGACAACGCAGGTGGCTTGATTTATTAAAAGATTATGATCTGGTTATTGACTATCATCCGGGAAAAGCTAATGTGGTTGCTGATGCTCTAAGTAGAAAGTCTTTGTTTGCTTTGCGGGCAATGAATACCCGTTTGTTATTGTTAAATGATGGTTCAATCATAGCTGAATTAAAAGCTAAACCAATAGTCTTGCAACAAATCTGTGAAGCTTAGAAGAGTGACGATGAATTACAAGTTAGATGGGTACAGTGGGAGTTAGATTCTGATTCAGAATTTCAGATTAGGTCTGATGGTTGTCTGTTATTCAAAGATAGGATATGTGTACCGAAGAATTCAGGACTTGTACAGAAGATTTTGTATGAAGCTCACAATGGTACAATGTCTATTCATCCTGTAGTAACAAAATGTACAATGATTTGAAAAAGATATATTGGTGGCCAGGAATGAAACGAGATATTTCTAAATTTGTATCTAAATGGTTGATATGTCAACAAGTCAAAGCTGAACATCAGGTGCCTTCGGGATTACTACAACCAGTTACGATACAGGAGTGGAAATGGGAAAGAGTTACTATGGATTTTGTATCGGGATTACCCTTATCCCCGAAAAAGAAAGATGCCATTTGGGTAATAGTCGATCGTTTAACAAAGTCTTCTTTGGGTAATAGTCGACCGTTTAACGAAGTCTGCACATTTTATTCCGGTACGTATGAATTTCTCCCTGGATAGATTGGCTGAATTATATGTTTCCGAAATTGTCAGACTACATGGAGTGCCAATTTCCATTATTTCAGATAGAGATCCCCGGTTTACATCTCGATTCTGGAGCAAATTGCAAGAAGCTCTGGGTACACAATTACATTTTAGTACTGCATTTCATCCTCAGACTGATGGTCAATCTGAACGTGTAATACATATTTTAGAATATATGCTCCGGTGTTGTGTTTTGGAATTTGAAGGTAACTAGGAAAAATACCTACCTTTGGTTGAATTTTCATATAATAATAGTTATCAATCGACCATTAAAATGGCACCGTATGAGGCTCTGTATGGTCATAAATGTAGAACTCCATTGTATTGGATAGAGCTTAGTGAGAAAAAGATACACGGAGTTGACTTAGTCCGTGAAATTGAAGAAAAGGTAATGGTAATTCAGGATAGTTTGAAAGCAGCTTCTGATCCTCAAAAGTCTTATGCCGATCTTAAACAAAAAGAGATAGAATTTCAGGTCAGTGACAAGATATTCTTGAAAGTATCACCTTGGAAGAAAGTTCTCCGGTTAGGTCGTCCACGGTTCATTGGGCCACATGAAATTATTGAAAGAATCAGACCTATTGCATATCGACTGGCATTACCACCAGAGCTTGACAGAATTCATAATGTTTTTCATGTGTCCATGTTACGATAGTATCGGTCAGATCCTTCACATGTTATATCTCCGACAGAAGTAGAAATTCACCCTGACATGACTTACAGTGAAAACCCGATTAAAATCCTGGCTCGAGAGACAAAAGAATTAAGAAATAAAAAGGTAGGTTTAGTAAAAGTTCTTTGGCAACGACGAAGAAGCTACCTGGGAACCAGAGAATACCATGAGAAAGCAATACCCGAACCTTTTTACTCGTAAGATTTTCGAGGACAAAAATTTTTAAGGGGGGAGTTGTAACAGGCCATTTTCAGTGAAATCGGAACAGTGGTTTCGGGACCACAAATCTGAGTCAGGAAGAAAATTTATTTTAATATTATTGCATTAATTTCATTATGATAGAAATAACGTATGAAAATTTCATTAAGAAAATTTTACCGATTTCAAGATTAATTGTGGAAAGGACCAAATTGCATAAAATGCAAAAGTTGAGTTCTAGTAGCTATAAATATCAAATAGCTATGGAATTCAAAACTTGAGGTCCTTATATGATAATTTGACCATTAATAAAAGTTAGTAGATATTTTTGGTGAATCATCTACGGAAAATTAAAAAAAAAAAGAAAAGGACTAAATTGGAATCTTAAAAATTAATGGATGATAATTAAATTAAATAGAAATAACATACTATTATTATCATCTTCTTCTCCAAAATACATGGAAACCCTAGAAAAGAGAAAAATATTCAAGCAAACTTTCTTGGCTTGATTAGGTAAGTTTTATTGTCCCGTTTTTTGTATTTTTTATATTTTCGAGATCGGAATAGTTTAATCTATCTATTTTGGGGATTAATTTGCAAAGATATCAAAGTATAGAAATTTTTCCATGGATGTAAATGCTGAAATTTTGAAATTCATGGTAGAAAATTAAAGGTTGTTGATAGATAAACAACTTTTACAAAGGGAATTTTGATGAAATTGTGATTTTGGGACTAAATTGTAAAGATGTAAAACCCATGGAAAAATTTTGATTTTGTGAAATTCATAGGCTGTTATTGTTACATGTAAAATTTGGTTAGGCTTGAAATAACGATTAAATTGCATGAATTTCATTTTCCGAGCTTAGGGATGAAATTATCATTTATGATAGTATAGGGGCAAAATGGTAATTTTACCTAAGATGTGAATTGAATTCAGTTGAGTATAAAGTATAACTGCAGCTCTTTGTGAGCGTTCTGTTACACAATTCGATCGGTTGTGATCTAGCATTTATTGCGGACACAAACGCAGCTCTTCGTAAGCGTCCTAATATAGGCTCTTATGAGCTTCCTGACATGGCTCGCTTGAACTCCCTGTTATGTTATCCGGAGCTTCCTGATAATAACTCTTCGGAGCTACCTGTTAAGCTCCATGAGCTTCTTGTTCTAAACTCTTATGAGTTTCCTGTTTAGTCCGGATAAGCGTCCTCTTACATGGCTCATCTGAGCATCCTGATATATGGCTCGAGAGTCTGCTTCCTGATTATGTGCCCTTATGGGTACCCTTGAACATGAGTTGACAGATCATTGATTTGTATACCTCGAGTATACTACCTGGGTATCCATCAACATTTCAATAATTCAACGGACAAAATTTCTGATGTGAGAAAATATAAGAATTAAATGGATTAGATCTCGAAAATTCCTGAAATACTTGTAAATCTATATTTAATGAGCTCATCTCTGTTTTCTTGAAATTCATGTGAATTACATGACTAACTGTTTTGATGAGTATATGTGATTAGGCAATTGGCCAAAATGATTGGATGCATGTTTTGTATGATAATCTTAAATGTAAATACATGGTAAGTTAAATTACTGTTATACGAACTTACTAAGCATTAAATGCTTACTTTGTTTTATTTTCCTCTGTTTTATAGAACTCGAAAGCTCGTAAAGGTTGGAGATCAGTCGGAGCATCATCACACTATCCTCCAACTCGTTTTGGTACAAATAGTGAACTTATTTTAGTATAATGGCATGTATAAGCTAAGTTAGGTAAATTGATGAAATGTTTGGTTGTAACTAGCCATTGGAATGGTTAGTGGAAAGTATATTTTGATGTAATTATATAAGGCCATATCATGTTTGATGTGTGTTGGAATGGCTAAATGGTAAAAGATACATATATAAAGCAAATGATGAATGGATTTGAGGTAGCATAATTGAATAACTTGCAAACAAACATAAATGTAATTGTGGAAATTTAAACATTTGATCATATGTGTTAATATAACATGTATAGTACTTGTTTTTGGCTTGGTTTATATGTAACAAATTGGTTTGAAAATATGTTGAAGTGTTCATGTAGGTGCAAGGTAAAAAGGGAGAAAAATAAGACTTGGAAAAATGGTCTTATTTTGTCCACACGACCATGCGCACGGGCTTGTGGTTTGGCCATGTGTCCCCTGCATCTTAAAATTTTAAAAAATAGAATGCTCAGAATTGAGCACACGGGCAGAGACACGGGCGTGTGACTCAGCCGTGTGAGTCACACAGCCCAACACATGGGCGTGCGACCTGGCCGTGTAACCCCTGCACCTAATTTTTGAAAATTGAATTGTCCACACGGTCTATTACACGGACGTGTGGCTGGCCGTGTGACCCAAGTCAGAGAGTTACACGGGTAAGGACATGGGCTGGAACACGGCCATGTGCCTCAAATCAAATGCCCACACGGCCTGACCGTGTGAGCCACATGGCCTGGCCACACGGGCGTGTGTCCCCTATACCTAAGAAAAATTGAGATTTCGCGAAAAATTTTTTGTGATCCCGGTTTAGTCCCGACTTGATTTTATTATGTATTTTAGGCCTCGAGGACCTATATAAGGGATGTAACACCCCAAACCCGGCCCAAGCGGTATGACCAGATCTGGCATGTCACATGAAGAAAATGAGTAAAGAACTTGTGATTCTTACTAAAGATGTTGTTATCAGGTTAAAATTTAAGAAAACAAATTTGATTAGAAATATTTGATAAAAATACTACTAATTTTGAAAGGTTGATTGAAGAATCGATAATCGAACTAGTGATCTTTTAAAACCGTGACTTTTGAAAATATTTTTGATAACTTGCAGGAAAAATCCAAGTTAAATTATTTGTACATATTTATTATGAAATCCGTTTGTTGATAAATTTTAAGAAAAACCGTCGTTTATGATTTTAGAAAATCCGCGTGTAAGTCAATTCATGGAAGATAATAAATACGTCAAACATAAAACAAAATAAAAATCCCAGAGGCCTTATTACAACTTTAAACCCAAAACAGTAAGAGTAACGAAATAAAACAGAAAAGAAGTTTACTAATGTTCGAAAACATTATTTCCAAAGTATGGCCTCCACCGAGTCATCCATGGGCCCAAGTCCTCATTACTGAGCATTACCTGCAAAGATTAAGAAACAAAAGAGGGGGGTGAGTTACAAGAACTCAGTGTATAATCCCCTTACCGTCATCCACTGGGTCTGAACCCGCATAGGATAATCTTGGGCCTAAGCCCATTTTACATAGCAGTATATAAATGAAAAATATGCAACCCAACCCATCCATCCATCACACCCCCGACCAGCCAAACACACCTGTGAGGATCAAGTTAGCCCACCCCCCCGCTCACACCAATTTGCAGTCGAGCTGCTATAATATATTATTATTGTGGCCATGCTACCGAAATCATAATTAAGCATAATAATGAACAAGTTGTGGCTATGCCACCAGGCTACACTGCTCTCTATACAATTTTTCCCATCCCATGCAAAATGTAAAAAGAATGCAACATACATAATAAAATAAAATATCCACATATATATATAACCACCATTAATCTAGTGAATTATTACAGTGAATCGACCCATTGAAGCACTTTGATAGTTCGGCCCACTAAGGCATTCTAGCAATTCGGCCCATAGAGGCATTTTGGTAAATCGGCCCATAGGGGCATTTTGGTAAATCGACCCATAGGGGCATTTTCGTAATTTAGTAAATTAATACCGATTTTGACAGATCTTTAGAAATAGTGTTGAATAAGCAAGTCACTCGATTCATGCCATATCACGGTTATTAGATTTGTAATCGACAACGATCTATTTTCTAACATAATAGTGAATCACGAATTTACGGGATTTCGGTGTGAGATTACACACCTGATTACGGTAAGAACTAAACCTTTTTGATCGTTGGCACCCTTAGTATCGTGGACGATCACGATTTACCCATTCTCACCGGATGATGGTCCACAACCCGGTGGGAAATCCCGAACTGCCGATACCGCCCTACGTTTGAATTTGGGAGTAGAGATTGCAAGTCCACTCCCTATTTGCCCTCCTATCGATTTTCTTTTAATAATGCTACCACTTGCCTCCATTGAAAGAGTCTCGGTTAGAATAATACTATGATGAGAGAATGTAATTGTTTAGGGAGAGGATTTCGGCTTACCACCACTTTCGAAGTAACAATGAGTGGATAAGAACGAGCGATCTAGTCCCTATAATAATTGATTAGTCAAATCCATCGATCCGTTTAGCAAACTAATCGAGCAATGAAATAGATCAAAATGAACCATGACAAAACTCCTTACCTTAACGATGATGAATCCGATTCCCACCGATTGGACTTATGGCTATGGATGAGTCAAAGGTATAAGATTCGACTTTCCCACTATAACACTACAAAAAGAAAATGATTAAGATATGAGGGAGTAGGAGGAAACGCCATTTCGGTTTAGAAACAAGGTGAAACACCGAATGGTAAGGGACACACATTCAGCTAGGGAGAAAAGAAAATGAAAAGAGGAGAATGAAACCACTTACCGATTCGATCAAAGAAGAGAGTGCCAACACGAAAGAGAAAGAAATAATGAAGAAGAGATTAAGGGTTAAAAGGTTCAGCTATTGGAGAGAAATGAACAAACAAGATTCGGCCACAAGGTAATGTCGATTTAAGAAAAGAGAGAAGGGTTGAAGAAATGGTCAAAAAGAAAAGAAGAGATGGAAGAGAAGTGTTAGAGGGTTTCAGCTAACACCAAGGAAGAATGAACAAAATGGATTGAGTAATACGGAAAAACAAGGGAAAAAGGTAAACAAATTGCTTGAGTGTTTCGGCAAAACAAAGAGAAAGGATCGAAAAAGAGAGCACCAAAATGTTACAAAGAAAACAAGCCTTTCATGCACAAACTTGCAAAAATGACCAAAAGAATTTCGGCTCCCCTTTTCTCCCTACTAAAACCGTGTACCACCTTTACCAAAAATATGGGTGTTGACCAAAATTCTTTCCCCAAACTCCTTCCAAAAATTCAGCCAACATGTTCCCCCTTTTTCCACAATTCCTTTACTTCTTTCCTTCTTTTTCCCTTAATCTCCTCCTTACCTTCCTCCATAGTGTTCTTTCCATTAATAAAAAGTCTTCCTTTCCTTCTTTAAAGCTTGGCTGACACTTACCATCAATTACTTGAATAGCACAAAAAAATTAATCCCAAAAATTTGCATTAGGTGGGATTCGAACTCCACCCCTTAAGGCCCTTCATGTGACGCCACACCCCTCTGCTACTAGCTCCACTTGTGCTAGCAAAATACACACTTATTTCCTTAAGTCTTGATGCCACTTGCCTTCTCCCCCTTAAGTGCTTAAACACAAAAATTTTGCTAAGGCCCAACTCAACCCCAAGCCTTCTTAGGACCCCCTAAACATACACAATTAACACTCTTAACTAGCCTATCGCATGGTATAATGTAAAACATAAAATCCCCAAATTTCAGGATGTTACAAGGGACGTTATAATTGATTGCGATTGATTTTCGGAAATGAATAGTAAATGACTTGCATTAACTGCAATTGAACTGTAAACTCCGGTAATACTCCATAACCCTGTTCCAACGACGTATACGGGTTAGGGGTGTTTTAATCTTTCTCTGAGTCTTGGTTGTGCATGGGGGCAGTAGTAGGTTCTTCATCTTCTGCTTCAGGATTCAATAACAGTTCCTTAGGAAAAACAGGAAATGGTGGCATTGGGTGCGAGAAATTCTTTTGCAGGGATTTACAAATGGCAATATCATATTGGCAGACATATCCCTAAAAGATGACCATTTCTTCTTGAGCTTTGCCAAAGTCAGTGACAAGCATTTTTTGATGTTTTTCCAACACACAAAACTGATGTTTCAAACTTTCTACAGCTTCAATCATTCACTGATCAAACTCAGTATAAGAAGTCGAGGGGGGAACAGAAGCAGTCCTAGGAGGAGAAGATGGAGGTGTGCCAGTTTGCCTTGGCATTTCCTCGCTAACCAGTTTATGTGCAATGTGCGTAGTAACAACCCCTTTGTTAGGAAGGTGGTCTTCATTTTGTGACAACGGAACCTTGACTCTTTAGCAGAGTGCGGTGATCAATGGGGGAAATTTAATGTGCCAGCATTCTTTTGGGCACAACGATGAATCTCATGAAAGATGATTTTTCAAACATTAATCTTTCGGCCCACCATTATGGAGTGGAGAAGTAATAATCGGTCTTTAGAGATTGTAGGATTATGTGTAGAAGGAATGAAACAAGTTTTCAAGAAACGGTACCAAATCTTGCATTGAGGCTTGAATGAGACTCTGTCGATGGTGTAACAGTCATTTCTTGAGATTGACCATTTTGTACCTTCCACACAAACATCAAGAAGAACCTGTGTAACACCCCTAACCCGAAACCGTTGCCGGAATAGGGTTAAGAGGCATTACTGAATAATCGAAACATTTCACATCCATTTCACGACACAAAGTCAAACATCAATCAAACATATTCAAACACGAGTATATAGTCCCTTATCGAGGTCTTCGAGACCTTAAACACGTGTTAGAAAGAGGTCGGGACTAAACCGGACACTTATGAAAGTTTCCAGAAACTCAAAGATTTTTCCAAACTACAGAGGTCACACGCCTGTGCAGTCAGGCCGTGTGCCTCACACGGCTACCAGACACACCCATGTGTCCAGGCCGTGCCAAAACAGAGCATACATACTGACTTATCCCCACGGCCACTAGACACGCCCGTGTGCCATGGCCGTGTGAAATTAGGCTAGCTACTGACTTGGTCACACGGCTACCAGGCATGCCCGTGTACCACGGCCATGTAACCTACCCAGGCACACCTCGAAGTGGTCCTTGAGCCACACGGCAGAGACACATGCCCGTGTCCCTTGACCATGTATGCAAAATAGGCCATTTGCAAGGCCAATTTGCCACCCACACTTGGGCCATACCTACAAACTTCAAAGTAATACCAATTCATACTTCTAAATGCTTTCAAAACATACCATTTCATGCACCAATTAATCATCAACAATACCATCTATTTCCATTCCTAATATCATCACAAATGAGTCCATTCAAGTAACAATTGTACATCTCAAAACATATATATATATAGCCTTATGTAATCCATGCCATAATTCATATTCAAACCACATCTTTCATCAACCACATATTCATGAAATATACCATACTCATAGCTCATTCATAAGTTTAACATCATTCAACTTCCAAGCCAAATCACATGGCAAGGATTAAGCATTTCAAAACAGGCCATAACTTCTAGCCTGTACATGCCATATTTCAACTATATACATCTTTCCATAAGTACCAAAATGGTTAGCCGATAGTGTGATTTAGTCGCTGACGATCCCCTGATCTGAGCAAGCTTTACTGACACTATAAAACAGAGAAACAAATCACACAGTAAGCTTTCATAGCTTAGCAAGTTCATAATATAATACATATTACTCAATAACGCCACATCAATACATAATTAAACCATCACATAGATAAATGCACAACTAGGCTCATCATCAATCTCAACCATATGCTCAAGTATCTATTCATTCAACTTTTAAGGCTATCATCAACCACATAGGTTCAAACGTACCTTGATCAACACATAGTTACTCACCATTCATGCTACTCTCTTGCTTGATATTAACTCTCGTTTAACCTTTGCTATTACTTTGATTCATTCGCACACTTAGTGCCCCTTTCATAACCGAAACATGATCATCATCGCACACTTAGTGCCAATATGATAAACTGTACTTTTATCGGTATCGCACACACAGTGCCAATTTGATAAGCCGAAGCTTCTATCTTTTCGCACACATAGTGCTAATCATCTCTGTCTCGATTCTAATATCACACACTTAGTGCCCTCCAATTCAATTCCGCACATAGCATTTCTAATCTCATAGTTGTATACATTTATTCATTCAAATTCACATCACAAAGATATAGTTTACAACTAGTATTATATCCGAACTTACCTCGGACGTCGAAATACCAAAACGGTTGATTAATCGAGCACTTTGTCTTTGCCTCGATCTCGATCCAAAACTTTCCTCTCTTGGTCTATACACATTCAAATTCAATCCATTCAATAACCAATTCATTCAATTTAGTCCACACACACAAATTTAGGGCATTTTACAAAATAGCCCTCACAGTTTCACATTTCGACACTTTAGTCCCTAATTCATAAAATCATCAAATACACATAATTTGCTTGTACCCATGCCTAGCCGAATTCTTACTATACTCATACAAGCCCAAATATTTCATTTATTTCACAATTTAGTCCCTCAATTATTTATTTTCTCAATTTAGCCCAAATTAGCTAAATTCACCAAAAATTCAAGAACAAAACATGTTCATTAAACACATATCTTTCATTTAACACCAATACTCATCACAAAGCTCCCCATTTCATCAATGGCATATCTCATAAACATCATCAATTCTTCAAATTACAACATGGGCTTGATTGTAGACTCAGCAACAATCTCAAAAACATAAAAATCATCAAAAACCAAAGTCAAAACATACCTTAATTAAACCAAAAGCTAACCGAACCCTAGTTGTTCTTCTTTTCTTTCTTATTTTCTTTGAATTTTGGCAAGATGGATGAATAAAACACCAAATCTCATGTTTTGTTTTATTTACTATCTTATTATTAATCTATTTACTATATTAACCTTTTACTTTATATTAGAAACAAATATACATTAAGGGCATAACCGTCCATAGCCACCCACTAACTTTAATAATGGCTTATTTGCCACATAAATCCTCCACATTATAGAGACAACCACAATTAAGCACTTAACAATCAGCACACAGCATTTTACACTTTACGCGATTAAGTCCTTTCTCAAAATTTGACACAGTCGATAAAATTTTCACACGAAACTTTCACACAGGCTCAATCACACATTATAAACATCAAAAATATTTTTAAAATATTTTTTTGACCTCAAATTTTTGGTCTCGAAACCACTGTTCCGACTAGGGTCTAAACCGAGCTGTTACAACCTGGGCTAAACGCTCTGGGGACATTGTCTTCACAGAGTCAACATGCTCGTCAGGACCTTCAGACAATCCATATTGAGCATTGATGGAGTCTTCATCAAATAGAACTGATGCGCCACGCACGTATATAAATGCATTGTCAGGAGAAGTAATGTGGGCATAAAACTCTTTCACTACCTTTGGGAGGACATCATCAGATGGAGACAGAAGATTCCCCACCCATGCTTTTTGACAACTGATGATATAGCCTCTGTATACCCCATGAAGGGAGCATCCTAAAAAAGAAATCCTTTTTCCATGTAGAATGATCATTTGAAAATATTTTTATGGTGTTTCTGTAACAGCCCATTTTTCAGTGAAGTCGAAACAGTGGATTCGGGACCACAAATCCGATCCAAAATATAATTTATTTTTATTTTATTATATGGTTCGTAATATGATAGATATGTTGTGTGAAAAATTTGACACGAAAATTTTATCGATTTAGTGCCTAATTACGAGAATGACTAAATAACATAAAATGTGAAAGTTGAATTCTAGTAGCTATAAGGATCAAATAGCTATGGAATTCAACACTAGAGGTCCTTATATGGTAGTTAGACCATTAAGAAAAGTATGTAGATTTTTCATGGTCATTCATCCATGGAATTATAGAAAAAGGTCAAGGACTAAATCAGAAATAGCAAAAAACTTAACTAATTAAAAAGATGATAAAAGATATCATCTTATTTTATTTCATCTTCAACCTAAAAACACATGGAAACCCTAAAAGAGAGAAAAGAAGCTTTCAAGGCCTAATTGGGTAAGTTCCTTTGTCATGTTTTTAGTAATTTTGATATTTTTGAAACCGGGATAGCTTAATCTCTCTATTTAGGGGATTAATTTGAAAAGTTATCACGATTCAAAAAATGGGTCATGGATGTATATGCTGCAAAATTAGAAATTTATAGTAGAAAATGAAAGGTTATTGATAGATAAACAACTTTTACAAAGTGATTTTTGATGGAAACTTGATTTAGGGACTAAAATGTAAACTTGTAAAATTGAAGGAAAAATTCTAAAATTTTATGTATACATGTGCTGTAAATTTTGTAATGGAGCTTTGGTTAGGCTTGGAATAGGGAGTAATTTGCACAAGTTTCATTTTCCAGGCCTAGGGACGAAATCGAAATTTATGTAAAAGTTAGGGCAAAATGGTAAATTTGCCTAGGATGTAAATTGAGTCCCTATGAGTATGGAAAATGAAAAATTGATGATTAGAGTTATTTATATAGATCCGAAAAACACAAACTCGAGGCTAGATCGAGGAAAAGGAAAGATTTCGGATTAGTAGATTACTAACGCGAACAAGTGTCGAGGTAAGTTCGTGTAACTTAATCGGACATGTAATTATGTTATTTGAATGTTGTTTTTATATGTAATGTGAATTATGTTAATGTGCTTTACTTGTATGCTATGATGGAAAATTTGCTACATGCTTGAAATGGTAATAAAGGTGTTAGTCCCGATTGAATGTTGAATTTCGATAATTATATGTGCTTTCTCGAAACTAATAAAGTTCTGCATTTGTTGCAGATGGGACTTAGCTCGGACGAGTAATCCCATTGACCTTGTTATATAAAGGATTTAGCCCAGACGGGTAATCCTAATATAATACCTCTTGAGTATGCATTAAGATTAGGGTTTAGCCTGGACTGGTAATCCCAATCGAGCTACTCCGAGCTTACGTTATATAAAAGATTTAGCCTGGACTGGTAATCCTGTTACACGATTTGTGGATCGAGAGTGTGTTCCTTGGTTGAGTGCCCTAAGGGGGTACCCTTGAATAAGTAGTTGACGGATTACGGAACTTTACACTTCGAGTGTACTACTTAAGCAACCATCAGAATTCAATGGTTCAATGGACATGTATCCTTTGACTTGGCATGAAAATCTTGAGATGTAATGATAATGACTTGAAAGAACATTGCATGATGAGCTCATCTATTATTACTTGACTTGTTTGTAAGTGTTGTGACTAACACGTTTGATTGAAGGCATGTGCTTAGGAAATTTTGCTAATGGATTGAAAACATGATGTTGTGTGCTTAAATTTAATAACAAGATTGGTAAGTTTAGTTTCCATTATACGAACTTACTAAGCATGTAATGCCTTATCTGTTTATTTTTCCCTTGTTTTATAGTGCTCAAAAGCTCGTGAAGGTTGGAAGATCATTGGAGCATCATCACACTATCAACTACCATTTTGGGTATATTTAATGAATTCATTTCGGGTATAATGGCATGTATAGAACAACTTGGCCAATAGTGGCTTGAAAATGATGTTTTGTAATCTAGCCATTGGAATGGCTAGTAATGGTTCATTTTGGTATGACTAAGTAGATTATTTTGATACATAAATACACATGTGTTATATTGAGTATATGTGGTTTAATGTTGTTATTGCATAAGTTAAACCAAGGTAAGTTTATAGACACTTGTGTTTGAAATCATATGCCATGTTGAATGATGGAATTGCTTATTTCGAATGCTTGAATTGGTTGGTATTGGGTGTGTGTTTCAAGTGCATGTTTTGGGTGAAATTTTGGGTGAGAAATGAAGCTAGAAATGGCTTCATTTTGTCCACACGGGCAGACACACGGGCGTGTGTATAGACCGTGTGTGACACACAGCCTGGTAACACGGGCATGTAGTTAGGCCGTGTGCCCCCTGCACCTAAATTTTGAGAAACAGAATGCTCAGAATTGAGAACATGGGCAGAGACACGGGCGTGTGTCTCAGCTATGTGTGTCTCACGGCCTAGAACACAGGCGTGTGTCTTGGCCGTGTGAAACCTGCACCTAATTCGAATTAATTTAATTAACCACATAGCCTAGCACACGGGCGTGTGGAATGGCCGTGTGGCATAAGTCAGATAGCACTCTAAATCGAACACGTCCTGTAGCACGGGCATGTCCATTGGATCACACGGGCGTGTGTTTCCTGCACCTTAGAATTTTTTTTTGTAATTTTACGAAAAATTCTTAGAGGTTCCGATTAAGTCCCGATTCGATTCTAATGCTCGTATTAGGCCTCGAGGGCCTGATCAAGGGACGATAGGAATGATCTCAATAAATGAATAGTAATTGTATGAATTATCTAAAAAATGTTTTGAATGTTCTGGTAATGCTTCAAAACCCTGTTTCGGCGACGGGTACGGGTTAGGGGTGTTACAATTTCTCTTTAGCAAGTTTACTGAAGAAGGTGCGTGGAGTGGAAGAGGTTGAAGCAGAAGCCATTTGGGAAGCCATTGAAGAGAATATAGACAGCTGAAAAATGAAAAAAAAAAAAAGAGATTTTGTTGCGGTTATGAGTGAAACAGAGAGTAAAAGCAGAGAATAGAACAGGATGAAAATGTGAGAGAAATCTGAATCGGCTAGGTTAAACTGTGGGAGAGAAGAAATTGTAACTTGTGCGATAAGACTTGCCTCAATCATACGCTGACAATGGAAAAAAATAAACATTTAGGCTCCGTTTGTTTGCTTGTAAAAGCTTTTCTGGAAAATATTTTCAACCTTTTCCACCGTTTGTTTGGTGGAAAATAAATTCCCACCGTAAAAGCTTTTCCAAAACACGGGAAAATGATGCCTTCTTCTGGGAAAATGTCTTACACTTTTTTTTTCAGTAAGACACTTTCCAATCGATTTTCCCTTCACATCCCAACACTCTGTTAAATCTTCTCCCCTTTCCTCTTCCCCTTCCCCTTCCCTTTGGGTTGCAAATTAGTGCCATTTCCAAGTACCCTCCTTTATATTCTCTCTAGTCTACCCATTTTTATCTCTTCGATGATTCTGATATTTGTTATCTATGTATCTTTTTTTTTCAATCTCTTAGCAAATTTGCATGATTGATCCAAGAATTATTTTTTCCTGTTTAAGCAGTACAACTAGTGTAGTAGGAATTTGCAGATTGCCCCTATTATCACCTCCATTGATATGCACTTCTTTTGAGTTGATCTTCGTTCTTGTTTTTGTTTTAATCTTTTAATTCTTTTTCTCGTTGTTCTCGTTTTACTGTAGTTGATTTGGGTGAATATTATGGTTAGGCTTGAGTGGTGTAATCCCTACCCAGAAATCAACATTTCCTGTAGTTCTTATATAATCGAGGAGCAGAAAGGAACGAGCAGAGCATCCTTGGTTTTAGTCTTGTATATTCTTGTCAAATTCCCATTGACATGCTGCCATTCATAACCCAAAGTATGAGAGCATGTAGGTCTTCCTTTAGCTCTAGCAATGGGTATCAATGCCTTTAATAATTGGACCCTCTAATGGTTCAAGAACTCAATGCTGGTTCAAGTTTGGTAAGAACGATGTTGATCTTTGAAGGTGCTTTGGCTTTTATGGCGGCCTGCAAGCGGTAGATTATTTTGACAGAGATGATGTTGAGCAGGTTGTTCTTTAAGCTTTATACTTTTGCAGCTTTGCTTTTCTTTGTCGAACAACTTGTTTTTGTTCAATTTGTTCAGGTTATAGAAAGTCTGAGATTGTTTGCTTAATGGGTGTTTTTAGATTTTTAATGCTATTTTTTTCTTGTTTTTACTTATTGGTTGTTTGGTAATAAAGAAAAAGAGCTAGGGAATTCAAGCATTTTCCCTGCCTGGAAAAGGAACCTAATTCTTCACCAAAGCTCTTAAAAGCTTAAATAGAGGATGCTAGATTGAAGGGTAGAAAACATTTTTCTTTCTAAATTCTTTGAGATGATTTCATGATGATATATCATTATGACAAACATATAAAGAGGATTGAAAATTAATCAACTTATTGAATGGTTGTTAATAATTATGTCATCACCAGAGAATGGAAATGTGTGGATGTTAATAGATGAATCTCTTGTGAATATGTTGAAGTATCGTACCCTAGATTCATGCCCGAGTATGTGTTTGTTCGAACATAAATACTCTTTTTAAGGAACTATTTGATACACATATGTATACTAAAGCTCTCTTTGTTTCTTCCATTAATGGAGCTAATTTGTTTTGCAGTACTTCAACTACATGGGGATGCTTGCTGTCGAAGGTTCCTACAATAAGATAGAAGCTCTTTTGAAGATGTTGGCTGCCTCGGAAGGTGACAAGCCAAAAATTGAAGAGCTGTTGAGAGCTAGAGCTAAGTATGATGTCAAAGATCCAGATGGGCGTACTGCCTTTGAGAGGGCTGTCAATGAAGAAATAAAAGACTTCATTCTTGGCTCCTCTGTGCAGAAAGCTTGACATGGTCAAATCGATCTATTTCAATCACTGATATGGAATATTTTACTGTGTGTTTTTAGAATGAAGAACAAGAAGAGCCATCACCAAAGAAGCATAGGAGATACTAAGGCCATTGAAGTTTGGATTTGAAGTATGCCATCTTTCATTGGTCACTTACAGTAAGATGATGATGCTAATATGGGAATGCTCCTTTGCTTTTGGACACAACCTGTGTATTAATGGATTTTTGTAATTGTTTTTCCCTTTTCCTTGTGCAAGTGCCTTGTGTAACATGGTAATATTTATGTATGCATATGTACATGTAAAAAAATTGTGAATTCAGTCATAATGTTGTAGTTTGGTTTACACATTTTGTTTAGTGAATTTAGCTAAATAATTAAATGAAATGAAAAAGTCAAATATATGTTTGTTTCATTTAAAATAGTTTTTTTCAAATATTTTCAAGAAAGTGAATTTAGCTAAACAATTAAAAGACAAGAAAAATTCAAATGTATGTTTGTTTCGTTTAAAATAGCTTTTTTGAAATAATTTTAGGAAATTTAACAAACAACAGAAAATATTTTACACAGATTCAACCAAACAGCAGAAAATATTAGCTTTTCCAGAAAACTAAATCATTTACCAGAAATCATTTCCCGGAAGTAATTTTCAATCAAATAAACGGAGCCTTGGTGAAAAAAGAAAATGGAATTAGCGTAAATTTGGGAGAGTTAAAATATTTTTGGCTAGTGGCTCCAACTTGTACTTATTCTGGCCCAAAAGAACCTGTAACAAGAAAAAAAAACAGTTAAATAAATTTATTGGATAACAAATAAGAAAAGTAAAGAAAAAGTAAACAAAGAAAATTTTCTGCAAAAGAACAATTATTAAGTATTGCGAAGAGAAATGAATTTTTTGTCACGCATTATAGGAGCTCCAAAATAATGTTTCAGGCGTTGACCATTGACTTTGAAAGCGGATCCTATTTTTCTATCTTTAACGTCAACAGCTTCATGAGGACATATTTGCTCGACTTCGAATGGTCCAGATCATCTCGACTTTAGGTTGCTAGGAAATAGTTTACGTCTTGAATTGAAGAGCAAGACTAGTTGTCTAGGTACAAATTCCCATGGCAAAATTTTCTTGTCATGCTAGCGCTTTGTCTTTTCTTTGTACAGTCATGCATTCTCATAAGCTTGAGCTCAAAATTCATCCATCTCATTAAGCTCCAATAGGCGATGAGTGGCAGCAACACCCCAGTCCATGTTTAGTTTTTTTCATTACCCAAAAGGCTGTGTTCTAGCTCAATTAGCAAATGACATGGTTTACCATATACAAACTTGAAAGGTGACATTCTCAACGGTGTCTTGAAAGTTGTGCGATAAGACCACAATGCTTCATCCAACCTTACTGACCAATCCTTGCGGTTGGGATTGACAACTTTCTCCATAATCTGTTTGATTTCTCTGTTGGAAATTTCAGCTTATCCATTTGTTTGAGGGTGATATGTCGTGGCAATTTTATGTTTAACATCATATCTGTTCAAAGCATTGGCAACTAATCTATAATCAAAATGTGAGCCTTCATCACTAATTAAGGAACGAGGGGTACCAAACCAGGTAAAAATATTTGTATGCAAGAACCGCAGAACTGATTTTGCATCATTTGTAGGTAAAGCCACAGCTTCAACCCATTTGGAGACATAAACCACCACGAGAAGAATGTAGATTTTTCCTAAGATGGTGAGAATGGACCCGTGAAATCAATTCCCCAAACATCAAATACTTCAACCTCTAAAATATTTGCAGTGGCATTTCCTGTCTTCTTGGTAAGTTACCAGTTCTTTGACAGCGATCACAGTTTTGACTGAACTCATTGGCATCTTTAAACATGGTAGGCCAATAAAAATCATATTGGAGAACCTTTGTAGTAGTTCTCATGCTGCCAAAATGTCTACCATAAGGTGCATTGTAACACCCCTTACCCGTGTTCGACGCCGGAACAGGGTACAAGGCATTACCGAAACAAAACATATACAATCGTACTAAACCGAGACATAAAATTTACATCCAAATTTAAAACTTTTCAATTTTCATCACACACTCATTCAACCTAGTCATGCATCTCATAAATTGCATCATCATAAACATATAACTAGATCAATAATAGCCAACATCAATGGCCTTATACAAAATGAACTATCAAATAACATAGGCCAGCATTTCAGGCCAAATCAATTATGACACATAACAAAATAACCAAGTCCTCTATACATGCCATAATTCAAAATATTGATTTTAAAATACCAAAAGAGTGTTGATAGTGTGGATGGATCTCCGACGATCTCCGAATCCCGAGCTAGCTTGGTGACACTATAAAACAAGGGAAAAGAGAAGGGAGTAAGCATATAGCTTAGTAAGTAAGTATTTAAATAATAAAAATTTTATTAACATGCCTTTAATAATCCTCATAATATGTTATCAAGATAATGCAATCATAATTACACATAGTTCCACCATTTACTCATGTTTATCTTAAGCTGTCTACTCGAGTCATAGTCACTAAATTATTTATATCTAGAGATACAAAAATTAAAATTAAGATCCGTTAATTTTCCCTGAAACTAGACTCAAATGTATTCTTACCAAAAAAATTTCAGAATTTTTGGTTTAGCCCATAAGTACAGTTTATTCTTTAAAGTCTCCCCTATTTCACTGTCCAACAGTTCCAACCCCTCTACACTAAATATTAATTATCTCATCATACAGAATTTAGATAATGTTCTTGTTTATTTCTATTAAAAGTAGACTCATTAAGAAATTTAAGCATATAAATTATAAACCATAATTATTTTTATAAAATTTTTAATGATTCTCCAAAATCAGAATAGGGGATTTTGAAATCACTCTGACCCTATCTCACAAAATTTCAAATATCAAAGAATATGAAATTCTTTTGTTTACACCGTTTCTTTGATGTGAAAATAGACTCATTCAGATTTAATTTCATATCATATTAAACCACTAATTTGATTTCCACCATTTTTGGTGATTTTTCAAAGTCACACAACTGTTGTTGTCCAAAACTGTTTTGTTGTTAAATTTACTCTTTCATAATTTCACTTACTCCATTTCATCTTACCGAAGGTTCGCTCAAATATCGAGCACATTGTTCATAAATTTTCACACTTGTACCTGCACTTATCCATCACATATTCATATTCAATTACACTTATTCGTTACATGATCACATGTATTTTCACTTAGTTAATTTCCCGTTGAACTCATCGGAATAATAATGATACACTACGTGGCTTGCGCACATAGTACCACCCTTGTAATCGAGCTATCTTGTGCACATAGTAGCCTACACTTAGTACTACACATGTGACAAAAACCATCACTTACACATAGTGGCCTGCACTTAGTACCACACATGTGATCGAAACTATCGGGTATGCATAGTAGCCTGCACTTAGTACTACACATGTGACCTATCCGTCTGGTACACGTAGTAGCCTGCACTTAGTACTACACACGTGACCTAAAACCATCTCGTAGCTCTCTTGTACACATAGTGGCTTACACTTAGTACCACACATGTGACTAGCTACCTCATTCGTATCTTTTCTATTCCGAAGGTTCAACCGGGTATTCTCACTTTTCAACATTTTACCAATTCATCCATAATCAATCACAATTCATAATTTACATCAAATAATTACTCCATAATCAACCATATCTCATATAATATAATAAAATATTAAAACATAAATAAAAATGATGTATTATTTACATACAAACTTACCTTGGTACAAAATATAGTAATTTTGCAATTTAGTCCACAATCTTTTCCTTTCCCCGATCAAGGTCGATTCCACGTCTTTCTTGATCTATAATAACACATTTGACTTATTCAATGCTCACATTATTCAAATCAGCCCAAAAACATCCTATGACAAAAATTACAATTTTACCCCTAAAGTTTCACAAAATTACGATTTTGCCCCTAGGCTCGTAAAATATTTTTTATTCAATTTCCTTGCATTTTAGGCCTAGCCAAACCATTTTCATAACTATAACAATCCATAATTTGCACTTATTCACACACTTACGCACATTTTACAACTTTTTACAAACTAGTCCTTTTATGCAATTTCATCAAAAATCACTTAGTAAAAGTTGTTTATCACACCCCAAACTTTCATATTCTTCCATAAAACATCAAAACACATGCATGTCATCCATGGGTAAAATTTTAAACATAAACCCTAGCTCAAAATAATGGTAGAAATAGGTAAACCGAGCTACGAGGATTTCAAAAATGTAAAAAAACATTAAAAACGGGGCTAAAACGGACTTACAATCGAGCTTGGAAGCTTGTAAAACCCTAGCTATGTCTTCCTCATGTGAATTTCGACCAACGGGTTGAAGATGAGCAAAAATTGGCTTTTAATTTGGCTTTTTAATTCATTTAATCACCAAATTACTAAAATGTCCTTAACTTAAAAATATTCTATTTCAACTATTTCACGTCCATTTTTGTCCAAAAAATTAACCAATGGTCTAATTACCTTTTAAGGACCTCCAATTTAAAATTTCATAGCAATTAGACACCTCTAGCTTCTAGAACTCAAGTTTTACACTTTTTACAATTTAGTCCTTTTGACTAAATTAAGTGCCCAAACATCAAAATTTTCGAACGAAATTTTCACAAAATCATTCCGTAAAATTGTAGATCATAAAAATATAAGAATATTAAATTTTTCCTCGTCGAATTTGTGGCCCCGAAACCACTATTCTGACTAGGCCCAAAATTGGGCTGTTACAACTCTCCCCCCTTTTAGGGATTTTCGTCCCCGAAAATCTTACCGGAAAAGAGGTTTGGGTACTATTTTCTCATGGCTTCCTCCGGTTTCCACGTAGCCTCTTCTACTCCATGTCTTTGCCACAACACTTTCACTATTGCTATACTTTTATTTCTCAACGGTTTAACTTCCCGAGCCAAAATCTTAATCGGTTCCTCATCATAGGTCATATCTGATCGAATCTCAATCTCTGTTGGAGAAATAACATGTGAAGGATCAGAACAATAGCATCGCAACATCGACACATGAAACACATTATGAATTCTTTCTAACTCTACCATAAAGCTAACTGATATGCTACTGGTCCAATCCTTTCAATAACCTCATACGGCCTAATGAAACGTAGACTCAACTTGCCCTTTCGGCCAAATCTCAAAATCTTCTTCCACGGAGATACTTTCAGAAACACTTTATCACCCACCTGAAACTCAATTTCTTTTCTTTTCAAATTCGTGTATGACTTTTGTCGATCTGAAGCAGCATTCAGACAATCACGGATTACTTTCACTTTCTCCTCAGTTTCTCTAACTAAATCAACCCCGTGAATCTGTTTCTCACTGAGCTCAGTCCAATACAAAGGAGGTCGATACTTGCGACCATATAATGCTCCGTACGGTGCCATCCGTATACTCGACTGATAACTGTTGTTGTAGGCAAATTCAACAAAAGGTAGATATTTCTCCCAACTACCTTCGAATTCTAAAACACAACATCGGAGCATGTCTTCAAGAACTTGAATTACTCTTTCGGATTGACCGTCAGTTTGCGGATGAAACGTAGTACTAAAATTCAATTTTGTACCCAAGGCTTCTTGTAACTTTTTCCAAAACCTTGAAGTAAATCTCGGATCTCTATCCGAAATAATAGACATAGGTACTCCGTGCAATCTCACAATTTCATCAATATACAACTCAGCCAACTTATCAAGTGAGTAGTCGGTACGTACTGGTATAAAGTGAGCCGATTTCGTCAATCTATCAACTACAACCCAAACGGCATCTTTCTTTTTCGGAGTCAGAGGCAAACCTGTCACAAAATCCATCGTGATTCTGCCCCATTTCCACTCGGGAACCATCACTGGCTGAAGTAAACCCGAAGGCACCTGATGCTCGACTTTCACTTGTTGGCAAATCAAACACTTTCATACAAACTCAGAAATGTCTCTTTTCATACCCGGCCACCAATACAATTTCTTCAAATCACTATACAGTTTTGTAAAATTTTCTGAATCAACACATCATCTTTCGGTACACATACCCTATCACGGAACATCAAGCAATCATCTGGTCCAATTCAAAAATCTGAATCACTACCCGATTCACACTGAACTCTTTTAACTTGCAATTCCCTATCTTTTTTTTGAGCTTCACAAATTTGTGGATGAAATAACGGTCTAGCCCTCAACTCAGCCAAAATTGAACCGTCATCAGACAAAGCCAAACTCGTACTCATAGCTCTCAAAGCATACAAGGATTTTCTACTCAAGGCATCTGCGACTACATTCGCTTTCCCCGGATGATAATCAATCACTAGCTTATAATCTTTCAATAATTTGTGCCACCTCCGTTGTCACAAATCCAAGCCCTTTTGATTCATCAGATACTTCAAACTTTTGTGATAGGTAAAGTTTTGGCATTTGTCACCATACCAATAATGACGCCAAATCTTCAAAGCAAAGACGATGGCGGCCAATTCCAAATCGTGCGTCGGATAGTTCTTCTCATGCGGTTTTAGCTGTCTCGAGGCATAAGCTACTACTTTGCCCTCTTGCATCAACACACAACCAAGACCATTCAATGATGCATCACTATAAATCACAAACTCTTTTCCCGACTCAGGTTATACCAAAATCGGTGCTTCAGTCAATTGTGCTTTCAACTTCTCGGAACTTTGCTGACATTTATCGGTCCATTCAAACTTAACATTCTTTTGCAACAACTTAGTCATAGGAGAGGCAATCATCGAGAATCCCTTGACAAAATGTCTATAATACCCGGCTAAGCCTAAAAAGCTTCTAACCTCGGATACATTCTTTGGCGGTTTCCAATCAACTATTGCCAAAATTTTGCTCGGATCAACCCGAATACCATTACCCGAAACTATATGTGCCAAAAATTTGACTTCACGAAGCCAAAACTCACTTTTACTGAATTTAGCAAACAATTTCTTCTCTCTCAAAATCTGCAACACCATTCTCAAGTGTTCGGCATGCTCGGACTCATCTCGAGAATAAATCAGAATATCATCTATAAACACAACCACAAACTTATCCAAGTATGGTCGAAAAATGCGATTCATCAAGTCCATAAAGATGGCAGGAGCATTAGTCAAACCGAAAGGCATCACAAGAAACTCATAATGTCCATACCTCGTTCTAAAAGCGGTTTTTGGCACATCTGACTCTTTAACTCTCAGCTGATAGTAACCAGACCTCAAGTCGATCTTTGAAAACACTGTCGCCCCTTTCAACTGGTCGAATAAATCATCAATTCTCGACAACAGATACTTGTTCTTTATAGTCACCTTGTTGAGCTGTCGATAGTCAATCCAAAGTCTCATAGATCCGTCCTTTTTCTTCACAAACAATATGGGAGCACCCCAAGGAGAAAAACTCGGTCTCACAAATCCCTTATCTGTCAACTCTTGCAACTGAGCTTTTAATTCTTTCAATTCATTCGGATCCATTCTATACGGAGCAATCGAGATCGGTGCAATCCCAGGCAATAGATCAATGGAAAATTCAATCTCTCTAATCGGAGGTAACCTGTGCAATTCTTCCGAAACACATCGGAAATTCACGATCATCGCACCGATTCAAGCTTCGACCTGGACATCTTAGTATTCAACACATAAGCAAGATAAGCTTCACACCCTTTTCTCATGTATTTCTGAGCAGACATGTGCGAAATCACCATAGGCAATTTATTTGATTCATCTGTTTCAACCCAAAGAATCTCACCATTTTCACATTTCAACTCAAGGGTTTTCTTTCTACAATTTACCTTGGCATCATGCAATGTCAACCAATCCATACCCAGAATAACATCAAACTCATCAAATGGCAACAACATCAGATTAGCCGGAAAACAGTGATTTTGAATCATCAAAGGACAATTCTTGCAAACCTTATCAACTAACACATATTTGCCTAAATGGTTTGACACTTTAATCACAAATTCAGTAAGTTCAACAGGCAAACTCTTACTAGATACTAAATTCACACAAACATAGGAATGAGTAGACCCGGGATTAATCAATGCAATAACATTAGTATCATAAAGAGAGAATGTACCAGTAATCACATTGGGAGATGACGCATCCTCACGGGCACGTATGGCATAAGCTCTAGCAGGTGTTCTAGCTTCTGATCTCCCAGCTGAATCCTTCATCACACTTTTATTGCTAGCTCCACTTCCAGTATTTCTCAGAAGTCTACCTCTATTAGCAGTGCTAGTCTGTCTGACACTCTAAAATTTTTCTTCTTCATCTCTTTTAGGATAGTCCTTAATATAATGTTCTCGAGAACCACACCTGTAACAAGCTCAACTAATCGCCCAACACTCACCGTGATGTTGCTTACCACAATGCTGAAACTCGGGTCTATTAGACCTCACATTACCCACACTTGCCATTGAAGTAGCTTGAGCTTTAGAACCCGAATATGATCTCCCACGATCTCGGTGTGAATATCCAGCTGAAACAGTCAATCGAGGATTCATCTCTTTGGACTTCTTTGACTGAGATTGAAACGACTTGCTCATTGGCATTTTTCTTACATCACGGGCTTCAATCACTGCTTTTCTCTTTTCTTTGTTCAGCTCTTCGGCTTTACAAGCTCGATCGACCAATACCACAAATTCTTTCAGTTCTAAAATCCCAACTAACATTTTGATGTCTTCGTTTAACCCATCCTCAAACCTATTACACATAATAGCCTCGATAGACGCACATTCCTGGGCATACTTACTGAGTCTAACAAATTCACGTTCATATTCTGCCACAGACATTTTACCTTGTTTCAGCTCGAGAAACACTTTCCGTTTCTGATCAATGAACCGCTGGCTTATGTACTTCTTTCTGAATTCCTCTTGGAAGAAATCCCATGTAACCCTTTCTTTCGGAACCACGGATACCAGTGTCTTCCACCAATGATATGCTGAATCCTTCAGTAAAGATATAGCACATTTTAAACATTCTTCGGGAGTGCAAGAAAGTTCATCAAATACCCGAATAGAATTCTCAAGCCAAAAATCTACTTTCTCGGGATCATCATCTATGTTAGCCCTGAACTCTTCAACCCCTTGCTTTCAAATTTTATCAACCGGAGGCTTATTCAATCTTACCATTTCGGTACCTTGAGGAACTACGAGAACCGGTTGGGGAATAGGAGGGGTGGAGGAGGTTGAGCATTTTGATTCGCCCGAATAAATTCTGTATACCAATTATTCAACATATAGAGGAAGGCTTCCTGAGCCCCATCTCCCTGACTATGTGTTTTAGGTCTACTATCCACTGGCGCGTTCCCTTGCACGGGAACTAGCGCATTACTCTCTACGTCATTAGCTACAGCTCGGTCAGGATCCATTTACAATATAAAAGCACAATTTAAAATGTCAGGAGTCATCACACTATCACAGTATATTTATGGCATGTATAGCTAGACTTTCACACACGCTATGTTAGTCCGAGAACTGACTAAACCATAGCTCTGATACCACTAAAATGTAACACCCCTTACTCGTGTTCGACGTCGAAATAAGGTACGAGGCATTACCGAAACAAAACATATGTAGTCGTACTAAACCGAGACATAAAATTTACATCCAATTTTAAAACTTTTCAATTTTCACACACACATATTCAACCTAGGCATGCATCTCATAAACTGCATCATCATAAACATATAACTTGATCAATAATAGCCAACATCAATGGCTTTATACAAAATGAACTATCAAATAACAAAGGCCAACATTTTAGGCCAAATCAATTATGACACATAACAAAATAACCAAGTCCTCTATACATGCCATAATTCAAAATATTGATTTCAAAATACCAAACAATATTGATAGTGTGGATGGATCTCCGATGATCTCCGAATCCCGAGCTAGCTTGGTGACACTATAAAACAAGGGAAAAGAGAAGGGAGTAAGTATATAGCTTAGTAAGTAAGTATGTAAATAATAAACAATTTATTAAGTATGTAAATAATAAACAATTTATTAACATGCCTTTAACAATCCCCATAATATGTTCTCAAGATAATGCAATCATAATTACACATAGTTCCACCATTTACTCATGTTCATCTTAAGCTGCCTACTCGAGTCACAGTAACTAAATTATTTATATCTAGAGATACAAAACTCCAAATTAAGATCTGTTAATTTTACCAGAAACTAGACTCAAATATATTCTTACCAAAAAAAATTTCAGAATCTTTGGTTTAGCCAATAAGTACAGTTTATTCTTTAAAGTCTCCCTTGTTTCACTGCCTGACAGTTCCGACCCCTCTGCACTAAAAATTAATTATCTCATCGTACAAAATTTAGATAATGTTCTCGTTCGTCTCTATTTAAATTAGACTCATTAAGAAATTTAATAATATAAATTATAAACCATAATTATTTTTTTAAAAGTTTGAATGATTTTCCAAAGTCAGAACAGGGGATTTTGAAATCATTCTGACCCTGTCTCAAAAAATTTCAAATATCACAGAATATGAAATTCTTTTGTTTATACCGTTTCTTTTATGTGAAAATAGACTCATTCAGCTTTAATTTCATATCGTATTAAACCTCTAATATTATTTCCACCATTTTTGGTGATTTTTCAAAGTCACACAACTGCTGCTGTCCAAAACTGTTTTGTTGCTAAATTTACTCTTTCATAATTTCACTTACTCCATTTCATCTTACCGAAGGTTCGCTCAAATATCGAGCACATTGTTCATAAATTTTCACACTTATACCTGCACTTATCCATCACATAGTCATATTCAACTACACTTAGTCGTTACATGATCACATGTATTTTCACTTAGTCAATTTCCCGTTGAACTCATCAAAATAATAACAGATACACGGTGGCCTGTACATAGTACCACCCTTGTAACCGAAGCTATCTTGTGCACATAGTAGCCTACACTTAGTACTACACATGTGACCAAAACCATCACTTACACATAGTGGCCTGCACTTAGTACCACACATGTGATCGAAACTATCGGGTATGCATAGTAGCCTGCACTTAGTACTACACATGCGACCTATCCGTCTGGTACACGTAGTAGCCTGCACTTAGTACTACACACGTGACCTAAAACCATCTCGTAGCTCTCTTGTACACATAGTGGCCTACACTTAGTACCACACATGTGACCTAGCTACCTCATTCGGTATCTTTTCTATTTCAAGGTTCAACCGGGAATTCTCACTTTTCAACAATTTACCAATTCATCCATAATCAATCACAATTCATAATTTACATCAAATAATTACTCCATAATCAACCATATCTCATATAATATAATAAAATATTAAAACATAAATAAAAATGATGTATTATTTACATACGAACTTACCTCGGTGCAAAATATAGTAATTTTGCAATTTAGTCCATAATCTTTTCCTTTCCCCGATCAAGGTCGATTCCACGTCTTTCTTGATCTATAATAACACATTTGACTTATTCAATGCTAACATTATTCAAATCAGCCCAGAAACATCCTATGAAAAAAATTACAATTTTTCCCCTAAAGTTTCACAAAATACGATTTTGCCCCTAGGCTCATAAAATAATTTTTATTCAATTTCCTTGCATTTTATGCCTAAAAGAACCATTTTCATAACTATAACAGTCCACAATTTGCACTTATTCACACACTTACACATATTTTACAACTTTTTACAAACTAGTCCTTTTATGCAATTTCATCAAAAATCACTTAGGAAAAGTTGTTTATCACACCCCAAACTTTCATATTCTTCCATAAAACATCAAAACACATGCTTTTCATCCATGGGTAAAATTTTAAACATAAACCCTAGCTCAAAATAATGGTAGAAATAGGTAAACCGAGCTATGAGGATTTCAAAAATATAAAGAACATTAAAACGGGGCTAAAACGGACTTACAATCGAGCTTGGAAGCTTGAAAAACCCTAGCTATGTCTTCCTCATGTGAATTTTGGCCAAGGGGTTGAAGATGAACAAAAATTGGCTTTTAATTTGGCTTTTTAATTCATTTAATCACCAAATTACTAAAATGCCCTTAACTTTAAAATATTCTATTTCACCTATTTCATGGCCATTTTTGTCCAAAAATTTAACCAATGGTCTAATTACCTTTTAAGGACCTCCAATTTAAAATTTCATAGCAATTAGACACCTCTAGCTTTTAGAATTCAAGTTTTGCACTTTTTACAATTTAGCCCTTTTGACTAAATTGAGTGCCCAAACATCAAAATTTTCGAACGAAATTTTCACGAAATCATTCCGTAAAACTGTAGATCATAAAAATATATGAATATTAAAATTTTTCTCGTTAGATTTGTGGCCCCGAAACTACTATTTTGACTAGGCCCAAAATCGGGTTGTTACATGCATAATGACAGTGATACAGGATACTTTGAAATTCTTCATATGGAATACATCTCAAATTTACTTGATCTGCACACTGCTTGAATAGAAATGGCTCGTCCTAGTAATATTACATGACATCGTGAAGGAATTTCCTTTTTCCCTGATGATTGAGCGCATGTGGCAGTAACCCATTGACTAAAAAGTTAACAATATCAGCATACCATGACAATGCCATAGCCAACAATATGTACTCATCAGGGAATTCATCTTTAATCATTTGACCATCACCATACTTATTCCTTGCTTCCAGTCGTGGCAAGTGCTCAGCCACTTGATTTTTTAGTGCCTTTCCTATCTTTTATTTCCAAATCAAATTCCTGCAGCAACAATACCCATCTAATGAGTCTAGGTTTGGCCTTTTTTTATCACCAAGTATTTGATGGCAGAATGGTCTTCATAAGATGTGACTTTAGTGCCCACTAAATAAGCTTTTAATTTTTCAAAGGCAAACACCATTACTAATAATTCTTTCTCTGTGGTGGTGTAATTGAGTTGTGAATTTCTCAGCGTGCGACTGGCATAATACATAGCATGAAACATCTTGGCTTTTCTTTGCCCCAGCAATGCTTCGACAGCAAAGTCACTTGCATCACACATTTATTTAAATGGTAGAGTCCAGTCTGGTGCAGTGACTATAGGTGCTGTAATTAATCGCTCCTTTAACTCTTCTAACGCCTTTGAACATAACTCATCAAAATGAAATGGTCTGTTTTGCTCCAATAATTGACATAGAGGCTTTGATATCTTAGAAAAATCCTTGATAAAGCGACGATAAAATCCAGCATGACCAAGGAAGCTTCTGATTCCTTTCACTGAAGTGGGTGGTGGCAACTTTTCAATGAATTTTATTTTTGCTTTGTCGATGGCAATTCCTTGCTATGAAATCTTGTGGCCCAAAACAACGCCTTCACAAACCATGAAGTGACATTTTTCCCAATTCAGCACCAGATTTGTTTCTTGACATCGGCAAAGTACTAACTCCAAATTTTTTAGGCAATCTTCAAAAGTGTCGCCAAACACCGAGAAATCATCCATGAATACTTCAAGGAACTTCTCCACCATGTCAGAAAATATTGCCATCATGCAACGCTGGAAGGTTGCTGGGGCATTACATAACCCAAATGGCATTCTTCTGAAAGCAAATGTTCCGTAAGGACAGGTGAATGTTGTAACACCCCAAACCCGGCCCATACACCACGACCGAATTTAGAATGCCACTGCGGAAAACGTTTGAAAAGATTTTGACTTAAAGATAAAAACTTTAAAATTTATTGTCGTTTGTAGAATATTGTATGTTTAAAATTCTGAGTAAAACTTTGATGTTACCAATTATCCGGAATTAAAACTTTAATATAAATATTTTTAAGATATAAGTTGCTAAAAATGAAATCATTTCCAAATAGTAAATTAATCATCCATCCAACTAAAACATAACAATAAACTTCAAATACTTTAAGTGGCCCTTATTACATCAAATAATTATTCAAAAATACTTAATATTAAACTGCATAAAATAAAGAAAATATCTTCTGCATGGCCACCTCGTATCCTCTCCAACCCGGTCCAAGCATCACGTATCACCGCGATGTTTGATAAAAATTTGGGTGAGTCTAATGGACTCAGTGTGCAATTAGTCCACTGAATTCCACCCACATATCAAACCACATATCAACCCCCATAACAGATAACAAGGCAATTTATTCACATAATATCACAATTCGGGCTTGGCCCATATCCATACCACATATCGGATCATAATGTAATTAACCACATGATTCCACATATTGGGCTTGGCCCATTTCCACACTGCTCCACATTCACATATTGGGCTTGGCCCGTAATCCCATTAGATACACATATCCGATGTAATTATGCAAATGCACCCAACCCAAACCTAGGGTCCATCCTCTACACACCCCCAGATCCGGCCACCACACACCGTGGGATTACTAAATCACCCTCCAACCGCTACACACCAATTTCGACAATTAATACCGCCCACGATGTAGCTCGTAGCTAACATCAAACCACGATGAGGCACATAGCTACTCATCAACCACGATATGGCACTAAGTCGATATCAACCACGATGAGGCACAGAGCCACTCATCAATCCACGTGAACTTAATCACAAGTAATCCACAACGCGACCTCGATCGGCGCCAATCCACGATGTAGCTCATGGCTAACAAAGAACCACGCACTCGAAGTACACCGTCCTTCTTTCACATTCATATCCCATCCCATGCACATGCAACGCATAATAGTGACATAATAAAATAGTGCATGTACATGTTACTCATGCATTCAATCATATTCACATTCATAACCACATTTCATCGTTTGGTAATCGACTGATTATCGACATACCCCTTAAGGGCATCCATTTCATAATTTCCATCGCACTTATTAGCACATATATAACACATATACAACACATGCAAGTATCACATAAATCCCGGAAAACGGTAGGCTAACTACACACCTTATCACTTGAAGCACTACGCCTCGATCCCGATGCTATCGCTTAAACGAAACTACGACTATCCGCCTATTTTCCTACTTCATCTGGCTGGCCCACACCCTGGTGGCCAATCCCAAACGGCAAAAACCGATCTCTTCTTAAACTTCGGGATAGGGACTACCTCTTTCTCTCCTTGACTGGTATTCGCCTCCATCAACAATACTTAATCAGAATCAAAACGGTTAATCACCACTATACGAGATCTTAACCGAATAAACCACAACTTAACATCCTTACCCAAATGAATCAAAATCCCGAAAAGCTTCTGCTTACTCTTGTCGTCGATTTGCCCCTAAATAACCATAGTCAAAATCGGCTAACACTTAAATATCCATAACATGGCCTATGGCCGAATATTATCAACCACTTACCTTGCTTGCCTAAATCCCGAAATCACCAACGCTCATGAAGTTGTCGAAATCCCTGAGTCAAACCACATTAGAATCGGCTTTAAGCATATATCTTAGGAAAATGGCCCTTGGCCGAATACTACATTGCTTACCTTGATCACTTCAAATCCCGAGAGACTCCTTTAATGCTCCTTAATGTCGGCTACATACAAAAGACACATATTATGGCACTAAAGAATATTCGGCCATCCAAGAAATCAAGGCCTACCCTTGATTTCTCACACACCAACAGAGAAAGAACTCAAACCGATTGCTAAGGGAGAACACACTTACCACCCACGTTGCTTGTGAAGACTAAAAGACAGAAGGTTTCGGCTTCCAAAACTTGTGGCCAAAAATAAAGAATAAGGCCACCCTAAGATTCGGCTATGGCTCCTAATGGAGATAGGATATTTCGCTATCTCAAGAGTATTTCGGCTTTTGGGAAACAAGAGAACAAAAGAAACGGTAGGGAGGTTCAAATAGAGGTTCGGCTCTTGAGAGTTATGGAGAGAAAAGTAATGAAGAGTTGGGGTTGAAGTAGTTTCGGCAATAGGGGAAAATATAAGAGAGGTTTCGGCTAATGGTGACAAAGGAGAATTTGACTTCAAATGACAAAGAAGAAAAAGAGAAAGTAAAAGATGGACACTCCAAAATTCAGCACAATGAGAGAGTGAGATGAGAGGAACAATTTTCGGCAAAAAAGAAAATAAATGAAGAAAAGAATTGCCAAAAGATGATCACCCCTATTTATACTACACAGTTTCGGTACACACATATCCCACTTCAACCAAAACCAAAATTAGTCACCAAGAGAGTCCCTTGGCCGGCCACCACATCTCCTCTAATCAAATCCCAAATTTCTCTCCTATTTTCTCTCTATGCTACTCATTCAAAATAAATTGAATAAGTCAACATTTATCCTTCCCTTTTTGCCGAATTTTAAAAGAAAAACCAAAGCTTATCCTCATCTATTTGAAAGTCCACATGCCGTCCAACTGCCCCTCCTCTTTGACGCAAAAAGAAACCCCCAATTGCCTCCTCTGCAACTCGAACCTCCTACCTCCTGAAGCCTCCTTTGACGCAAACCTCACAACACCCTAGGTGGCGTCCCTTGCCACTTTACTACTAGGTTGCTCGTGTCATAAACTCCACCACTTATTCCTTTAAGGCCTCACTCCCTTAGCTCCCCTTACTAAACTCAAAATCTACTATTTTTCCAAGGCACTCTCCTACATCCTAGGGTTCTCCAAACCCTTAAAACACAACCAAACACACACTAGGCCCACTATCACTTGAATTATGCACTAACCACACAACCCCTAAATCCCGGATGTTACAAATGTAGTCTTTTCTTGATTAGTAGGAGATATGGAAATTTGGTTGTACCCTGAGTAGCCATCTAAAAAATAGTAGAAGGCTTTCTCTACTAGTCTATCCAACATCTGATCTATAAAAAGTAGAGGAACGTGGTGCTTCTTCGTTACTTTGTTGAGCTTTCTATAATCCATACAAACTTTCCAACCTGTGAAGATACGTGTGGGAAGAGTTCATTGTTATCATTGCTGACTACTATGACTCCTCCTTTCTTGGGTACACACTGAATAAGGCTCACCCAAGATGTAACAACTTATTTTCAGTGAAACCGGAATAGTGGTTTTGGGACCACAAATCTGAGGTCAAAAAAATTATTTTATTATTATTTTATGGTCTACAGCATGATAGAAATACCGTATAAAAATTTCGTTAAGAAATTTTACTATTTACATGTTCAATTTGATAAAAAGTACTAAACCACGTAAAGTGCAAAAGTTGAGTTCTAATAGCTAAAGGCATTAAATAGCTATAGAAAATTAATGTGGAGGTCCTTATATGGTAATTAGCCCATTAGTATGTTAGTGGATGATAATGGCTTGGCAATTTTATAATTTGAATTAATTTTAAAGGTTAATTAAGTAATTAATTAATAAATGATAAGTTAAAATTAAATTAAATTTGCTATCATCTTTATCCATCTTCTTCCATCGATTTTCAAGAGGAAAGGAAGCCATTTTCATCCTTAACATTCAACCATCTTTAATCCTTCAATTAGGTATGCATTTTTGTCCCGTTTTTAAAGATTTCTGTGTTTTCGGGATCGTTGTAGCTTAATCTAGCTAGCCTGGGGACTAATATGTGAAAATACTAAAGTATTAGGGTTTTTCCATTAATGAGCATGCTTTATTTTTGAAGTTTTATGAAAGAAAATGAATGGTTGTTGTTAGATAAACAACTTTTGGAAAGAAATTTTTAGTAAAATTGTCAAATAGGGATTAAATTGGAAAATAGAGAATATTATGTGGTAAAATTGTAAATTTATGAAATACATGGGCTGCTATTAATATGTATAAAAATTGGCTAGGCTTGGGTAAGGATTAAATTGCATGAATTTTATTTTTCGAGCCTAGGGACTAAATTGCAAAGGAATTAAAAGTATAGGGGCAAAATGGTAATTTTTCCAAAATTACATGTTGGACTAAATTGAATGTGAATTATATTGAATTGGGTTAAATTCGTTAGTATAGTTCCTGTCATACCTCGTACGGAGTTAGATTGAGGCAAAGAGAAAATCTCGGATTAGTCGCCTTTGTATCTACGTGCACTCGTCGAGGTAAGTTCGTGTAATTAAATTGTACACTTATATGTTTTAAATTGAATGATATGTTTGTAAATTGTGTAATTGCCATGAATGAATACCGATCACATATCTGACGACGTACAAAGACTACCGAGCCCCGTTTGAACCTTATGAATTCATAGGATTCAAATGACATGCCATTAGGGTTACCGATTTTAGCTCATATGAGCTTATCGATACTTAGCTCGCATGAGCTTACTGTTATTCAGCTCAGAGGAGTTGACTGTTATTCAGCTCGGAGGAGCTTACCGTTTGTACCTCGTAAGAGCATACCGATTCAGAGCTTGTATGAGCATACATGTACAGGAATTGACGGATGACAGTTCAGTACACCTCGTGTGTACTACCCGCATATCCAATGATATTCTAAATGGTTCAACGGGCACAGTTATGTTACAAGATTATATGAGTTCGATATGAACTATTACAAGTATTTACATGAAATACATGAAAGTGATGTTACATGATACTTTGATATATGAAAAGAATAATTCATGTATATGAAATGTGATTACTTGTTGAATTCATCCATGTTTATTGGATTTTATATATGATTTACATGGCTAATATGTTGATGAACATGTGTTTAGGCTTTTGGCCAAATTGGTTGGGATATGCTATGTTAGCTTACCTTAATTGTGATTTAAAATGGTAAGTTAAATTCTAAGTTATACTAACTTACTAAGCTTAAAAGCTTAGTCTATGTTATTTTCTGTGTTTTATAGTAATTCGGAAGCTTGTTCAAGTTAGAAGCTTGTCGGAGCTATATCACACTATCCATCAGCTCTTTTGGTACTTTTAGTTGGTTACATTTTTGTTATAATGGCATGTATAGGTTATTTTGGCTAATGTTGGCCTATGTGTGATGTTCTGGTTGTGGCCATATGTTTTGGCTTGTGTTTTGGTATATTTTGCTATGTGTATATATAAATAGCCTTATCATATTTTTTTTGTGGCTTGATTTGTGATAGAATGATGAAAGGTAAATGTTAGCTAAATGTGCATTTTGTACATTTGTTTGTGATGTGAAGATTTGATGGTGAATTGGTACCTTGATATGTAAGGTATATATATATATGTCTAAATATGGTAGTATTTGAAATGCATTTTGGTATCAAATGGTATGTTTTGGTAGATAAATGAATTGGTATGAAATGATGCAAATTAGCTTGGTAATTTGATGGTTTATTTGGTTAAATTATATATATGAAAATACATGTTTGAATATTGTCATTTGAGGTGCCTAAGGGCATATTGGTTGTAAGTGAAATATTAAATGTTTAAGACTTGATTTTGGCTTGTTGTGGATGTCTTGTTATGGCTTGTTGATGTGCATAATATTGAGTTTAGGTTGGTGCCAAATTGGGTGAGAAATGTGGCTTGGAAAATGACCTATTTTTGTCCACACGGGCAGAGACACGGTCGTGTGTCTCAACCGTGTGTGACACACAGCCAGGTGACATGACCGTGTCTCCCTTGTAGCTTATTAAGGGTACAAGTGAGTATGCTCACACGGCTTAGAACACAAGTGTGTGGCTTGGCCATGTGACCCAAGTCAGTGAGTTACACGAGCACGGACACGGGCTGGGACACGACCGTGTGTCCCTATTTCAAATGTCCATACGGCCTAAGACACGGGCGTGTCTCTTGGTCGTGTGAGTCACACGGCCGTGTGACCCCTGCAGCTTTGAAAATTTTAAATGTTTCTAAAATATTTTTTAAGTTTCTAATTTAGTCCCGATTTGTTTCTAATGCGTATTTTGAGCCTTGAGGGCTCGTATAAGGGACAGTATGTATGATTTCGATTGGTTTCTAACATGAATACTTTATGATATGAAATGTTTGAAATTCTGTCTGTTTGATCTGTAAACTCCGGTAATGCTCTGTAACCCTGTTTTGGCGATGGATACGGGTTAGGGGTGTTACATTTATTGGTATCAAAGCTACGGTTTAGTCGATTCTCGAACTGAATGTAGCATGTACAAGTCTAGCTATACATGCCATTAAATAACCTGTGATAGAGTGATATCTCCTGACCGTTTTAAAACATGTTTTCATATAGCAATGACATCCAACCGAGCTGATTCCGATGAAGTAGAGAGTAACGCTCAAGCCTCCGTTCACGGAGTAGCTTCGAGCGGTGTGAGGCTCGTATCTGAGGGATGGGGAGGAGAGGCTAAGGAAGCCTTCATACAAATGATGAATGAATGGTTCATCGAGATTGTATGAATGAACCCAGATGCTCAACAACCTTCACCCCCTCCTGTTCCCCAACCGATTCCCATTATTCCTCAAGGTACGAAACCTATTCGAGTTAGTAAGCCTCCTGTTGATAAGATCCGTAAGTACGGGGTTGAAGAATTCTGAGCTACTGCCGAGGATTATCCTGAGAGAGCTAAATTCTGGTTAGAGAATACCATCAGGGTTTTTGACGAGTTATCCTGTTCACCGACAAAATGTGTGAAGTGTGCAGTATCTCTACTAAAAGATTCGGCTTACCAGTGGTGGAATACATTGACTTCTGTTGTGCCGAGAGAGCGTATCAATTGGGAGTTCTTTCAAATCGATTTTTGTAAGAAATACATCAGTCAGAGGTTTTTGGGTCAGAAACGTAAAGAATTCCTAGAGCTCAAATAGGGTCGCATGACCGTATCAGAATACGAGCAAGAATTTGTTTGTTTGAGTAAATATGCTCGAGAGTGCATTCTGACTGAGACTGCAATGTGTAAATGGTTTGAAGATGGATTAAACGAAGATATAAAGCTATTAGTCGGGATCCTTGAGTTGAAAGAATTTGTTGTACTGGTTGATCGGGCACATAAAGCTGAAGAGCTGAGTAAAGAGAAAAGACAGCTGAGATTGAAGCCAGAGATTCGAGAAAGAGATTGACGAGAAAATCATACCAGTTAGCATCGAAGAAATCTAAAGAACATCACTACCATTCTACTGCTTCTGTGGGACATTCTATTAGAGACAGAGATACTAGACGCTCCAGTCCTAAACCTCAGACTACATCTGTAGCGAGTATGGGTAGTGTTAGAAACACCAGACTCGAGTGCAAGCACTATAACAAGCCAAATTATGGTTAGTGTCAAATGAAAAGAGAAGCATGTTTCAAATGTGGTTCTTTTTTATCACTATCTTAGAGATTGTCCTGAGAAATCTAAGAAAGAGAAAGTTCAGACATCGAGGCTGAGCAACACAACTGCGAGAGGTAGACCACCTCGTATTCCCAGAAATGTGAGTGGTAGCTGTGGTGTGACGAAAGACTCTACTGTGAGATCCGAGGCCCGAGCACCAGCTAGGGCTTATGCTATTCACCCACGCAAGGATGCTTCTGCACCAAATGTTATTACCTGTGCTAGTTTATAAAGTCTGCAAGAATTGTCCTTTGATGACCCGGGGTTACAGTTTTTTGGTTGATTTGATGCTATTACTGTTTGATGAATTCGATGTGATTTTGAACATGGATTGGCTAACTCTGCATGATGCTGTGGTAAATTATAGACGAAAGCTTATCGTATTAAAATGTGAGAACGATGAGACGCCTCGTATTGAATCAGATAATTCGAGTGGGTTGCCCATTGTGATATCAGCTATGTCAGCGCAGAAATATGTGAGAAAAGGTTGCAATGCTTACCTTGCATATGTGCTAGATACTAAAGTGTAAGAATCGAAGTTTGAATCAGTACCGGTGGTTTGCGAGTATCTCGATATGTTTCCAGATGAGTTACCTGGATTACCATACAACTTGCACCGGGAACATCACTGATATCGATAGCACCTTACAGAATGACTTCTATAGAGTTAAAAGAGTTGAAAGCACAGTTTCAAGAGTTAATAGATAGGGGTTTTGCTCGACCCAGTTTTTCACCTTGGGGTGCACGGGTTCTATTCGTTAAGAAAAAGGACGGATCAATGAGATTGTGTATTGATTATCGTCAGCTCAACAAGGTTACAATCAAGAACAAATATCCACTACCAATATTCTTGAAGACTGATCTCCGTTCCGATTACTATCATCTACAAGTGAAAGATTCGGATGTGCCGAAAACTGCATTCAGAACCAAGTATGGACACTATAAATTTCTTGGGATGCTGTTTGGTTTAACTAATGCACCTGCATTATTTATGGATTTGATGAACAGAATCTTCAGATCGTATTTAGTCAGATTTGTTGTGGTATTTATTGATGATATTCTGATTTATTCTCGAGACGAGTCTGAACATGCCAAGCACTTGAGAATGATTCTGTAAACTCTGCAAGATAAACAATTGTTTGCTAAATTTAGCAAATGCGAGTTTTGGCTCCGAGAAGTCAGTTTTATGGGACATATAGTATTGGCTGAAGGCATCAGAGTTGATCTGAGTAAGATTTTCGCAGTTGTTGACTGGAAATCACCAAGAAACGTATCCGAAGTCAGAAGTTTTTTGGGATTAGCTGGCTACTATCGGAGATTGGTAAAAGGGTTCTAAATGATAGCTACACCGATGACATGATTATTACAGAAAGATGTGAAGTTTGAATGACCTGATAAATGTCAGCAAAGTTTTAACCAGTTGAAAGCACTATTGACCGAAGCACCAGTTCTGGTTTAGCCAGAACCGGGTAAAGAATTCATGATTTTCAGTGATGCATCTGTAAATGTTTTAGGCTATGTTTTGATGCAGGAAGGTAAAGTGATAGCTTATGCTTCTAGACAGTTATAGCCGCACGAAAAGAACTATCTGACTCATGATTTAGAGTTAGCAGCTATCGTGTTTGCATTGAAAATTTGGCGACACCATTTATTTGGTGAAAAATGTCACATATTTACTGATCACAAGAGTTTAAAGTATTTAATGTCGCAGAAAGATCTAAATTGAGATAGCACAGATGGCTCGAACTGTTGAAAGATTATGAGTTCGTCATTGATTATCACCCGGGTAAAGCAAATGTAGTTGCTGATGCTTAGAGTAGAAAGTCCTTGTTTTCTCTACGAGTGATGAATAACCGAATATAATTATCTGAAGATGGCTCGATCTTAGCCGAGTTAAAAGCTAAACCGATGTTTTACAGCAGATCTACGAAGCTCAGAAATGTGATAGTGAGTTGTTAGCTAAACGGGTACAGTGTGAGTTGACTTCTGATTCAGAATTTCAGATAGGACTTGATGATTGTTTACTATTCAGAGGTAGATTTTGTGCACCGAAGAATCCATAACTCATACAGAAAATCTTACACGAAGCTCATAGCGGTAGCTTGTCTGTTCATCCGAGAAGCAATAAAATGTACAACAATTTGAGACAGATGTATTGGTGGCCGGGAATAAAATGTGAGACTTCTGACTTTGTATCTAGATGTTTGATATGTTAGCAAGTTAAAGCTGAACATCAGGTACCTTCATGATTATTACAACCGGTGAGGATACCAGAGTGGAAATGGGATAGAGTTACTATGGACTTTGTATCGGGGTTACCCCTATCTCCGAAAAAGAAAGATGCCATTTGGGTTATTGTCGACCATTTGACAAAGTTCGCACATTTTACTCCGGTACGTACATATTTTGCACTTGACAGATTAGCTGAGTTATATGTTTCTGAGGTTGTTAAGTTACACGGAGTGCTAGTCTCCATTGTTTCAGATAGAGATCCCCAATTTACATCACGATTCTGGAGAAAGTTACAGGAAGCTCTTGGTATGCGGTTGCATTTTAGCATTGCATTGTACCCTCAGAACGATGGTCAGTTTGAGAGAGTGATTCAAATTCTCGAAGATATGCTTCGTTGCTGTGTTTTAGAGTTCGAAGGCAATTGGGAGAAATATTTTCCATTAGTCGAATTCACGTACAATAACAATTTTTAGTCGAGCATAAAAATGGCTGTAACAGCCCAATTTTGGGTTTAGTCGGAACAGTGGTTTCAGGACCACAAATCCGACGCAGAAAAATTTATTTTTATTATATTTTTATGGTCAACAGTTTTATGGAACGATTTCATGAAAATTTCGTTCAAAAATTTTGACGTTAAAGGTGTCCAATTGCTATGAGATTTTAAATTAGAGGTCATTATATGGTAATTAGACCATTAAGAAAAGTATGTAGATTTTTCTTGATGATTCATCCATGAAAAATGAGAAAAAGGCTAGGGACTAAATTGGAAAGTGAAAATTTAATTAATTAAAAGATGATAAAATAGATATCATCTTATTTTCTCATCTTCTTCCCCAAAAATAAAACATGGAAACCCTAAGAGAGAGAAGAGACTTTCATGGCCAAATTAGGTAAGTTTTCTTGTACCGTTTTTAGTAATTTTGATGTTTTTGGAATCGGGATAGCTTAATCTCTCTATTTGGGGGATTAATTTGAAAAGTTATCAAGGTATGAAATATGGCTCATGGATGTATATGCTGGAAATTAGAAATTTATGGTAGAAAATGAAAGATTGTTGATAGATAAACAACTTTTACAAAGTAATTTTTGATGAAAACATGATTTAGGGACTAAAATGAAAAGTTGAAAAATTTGATGAAAAATTCTAAAATTTTATGAATACATGTGCTGTAAAATTTGTAATGGGGCTTTGGTTAGGCTTGGAATAGGGAGTAATTTGCACAAGTTTCATTTTTTGAGCCTAAGGACGAAAATGGAATTTATGGAAAAGTTAGGGGCAAAATGGTAATTTTACCTAGGATAAAAATTGAGTCCACTTGAATGTGAAATGTGGTAAATTAATGTTAAATTTACTCGTATAGATCTGGATAGACCAAATTCGAAGTTAGAACGAGGAATGTGGAAAATATCGGATTATTAGATTTTACGTACATGAACCTTTGTCGAGGTAAGTTCGTGTAACAAAATTGTATATGTTTTTATGCTTCATTTAAATGTTGTGTTTGTGAATTTTATCAATGTCATAAAAATGTGAAATGATCACCTACTCGATATAGCCCGATAAATGAAAATGCCCAATAAAATGGTAAATGAATAAAATGTTACTCGTATGCTTGACATGAACGTGGAATGTGTTTTACTTGAATTACATATATTTTACGGAGGTATGAAATAATCAAATGCCCGATAATGCTTGAAAAGTGTTTAAATCCCTGTTGAATAAATGGAAAATCGATGGATATGTGATTTTTCGAAACGAAAGAGGTCCTGCATTTGTTGCGGATAGGATTTAGCTCGGATGAGTAATCCTTCAACCTCAATTCTGATAGGATTTAGCCCGGACGGGTAATCCTGATATAAGTCCTCTCGAGCATATGTTATGGATTGGATTTAGCCTAGACGGGTAATCCAAATCAAGCTCTTTAGAGCATATGATGTAAAAAAGATTTAGCCTGGACTGGTAATCCTGTTGTTTATATATACGTGGCTCGAGATTGTACTCTCTGAAATTGTACCTTATGGGTACCATTGGAAATGAATTGACGGATTTTGATTCGTACACCTCGAGTGTACTACCTGTGTATCCATCAATATTTCGAATAAATTCAACGGGCAAAGCTCTGATAAGGGCAAATATGAGTTTAAGACAAATTGACATGGAATGATATATATATATATATGATATGAAATATGACATGAAAAAGGATATTACATGAAATACAAGGAAATGATGATTTATGACTAGTGATGTATGAAAATATGAAAAAAATGATAATTGTACATGTAAATTATTTGATGAGAGTGTTCATCCTTGATTATATAATTGTACACCTTGAGTGTACTACTACTTGGTGACCTTAATACTCGAATAAAATGAGTAAAGTCCTGACATGAAATGATCTGAACTCGAAACGAACTACTATGAAACTATACTTGTAATAATAAAAGATAATATATACATGCTTAATGAATACATGTTGTGGAAAGTATATATGAATGGAAACTTGATTGTTGATTAAGCTTATACATATCTTGATGTTATCATGGATTGCATGACCAACAAGGGCAATGAGAATGTCTGTAGGGCTTGAGGTCAAATTAAGTTAATATGCCTTACATAGTTACCTCAAAATAGGATGAATGGTAAGTTAAGTACCATGTTATACGAACTTACTAAGCATTTTATGCTTACCCCATTTTATTTTCCCTTATTTTAGAGTAAATCAGAAGCTCGTTGGATTGGAAGCTCAGCGGAGATCACTCACACTATCCATCAGCCCATGTCAGTACAATATGGTAAATCAATTACGGTTGTAATGGCATGTATAGGATATGATGGCCATATTGGCATATAAACATAAACGATGCTTGTAATCTAGCCATTGGAATGGCTAGTAATGATTGTTTTGATAGGTAATGTCATATTATGTTAGCCATATATATGTTAAGTAGTTGATCAAATTATGTCTAACATGAGGACATAACCAAGGTAAGATTGTAAACAAGTATGCATAAAATGATATGCCATGATGATGGATGGATTATGCTTGATTAGAATGCTTGAAATGGTTAGTAATTGTATGTGATGATATATCATGTTAAATGATTGAATTAACTTGAATAAAATGCTTGGATTTTTTGGGCTATGAATGCAAGATGTGGTGTAGGATTATGGCAAATATTGGGGTGAGAAATGAAGATAGGAATGTCTTTATTTTCTCCACACGGGCATGTATCTAGACCGTGTCACGGCCTACCCCATGGGCGTGTGGCCTGGACGTGTGGCCCCTGCACCTTAATTTTGAGAAACAGAATACTCAGAATTGAGCACACAGGTAGAGACACGGGTGTGTGTCTCAGCCGTGTGTGCCACACGGCCTAGAACACGGGCGTGTGTCTTGGCCGTGTGAAACTTGCACCTAATTCGAATTGAATTAATTAACCACACAGCCTTGTACACGGGGTGTGGCATGGCCGTGTGGCACAAGTCAGAGAGCTACCTAGTTTTGGACACGGCCTATAGCACGGGCGTGTCCCAGGGTCACACGAGCGTGTCCCTTGGACCACTTGGGTGTGTGAGCCCTGGATCTTGGGAAATTTTTGAAATGTCACGAAAAATTCTTAGAGTTTCCGATTAAGTCCCGAGTCGATTATAATGCTAGTATTGGACCTCGAGGGTCCATCTAAGGAATGTTACGAATGATCTCGGTTAATGAATAGTGATTGACATGATTTATTTGAGAATGTTCTGCAAAAGTTCTGGTAACGCTCCGTAACCCTATTCCAGCGACGGATACGGGTTAGGAGTGTTACATTTAGTGGTATCAGAGCTATGGTTTAGTCGGTTCTCGAACTGAACGTAGCATATGTGGAGTCTAGAAATTCATGCCATTATATAACCTGTGATAGTGTGATATCTCCCGACTCTAATGAAAATTGTCTTACAAATAGAACAGAGATGCTTTCCAACTGAGCTAATTCCGATACTGCTGGAAGTAATACTTACGTGCTTGAGTAAAAATGTTACATGTGATAAAGGAGACTTATAAAGGTACGGATAAATGTTTCATAGTGAACGTTGTTATTGATAAATGTTAAGTGATATGCGTGTATTTATGAAAGATAAATTTTGAGGCTTATGATCTCTACCCCCTTACTAGTATAGTGTTATACAATGAAATTCACAAGATTTATATGGATTAAGCTCATGAATGTGGAACTAAAGAGTTCAAAGGCTGAATGACTAATGACATAGTCAGAATGAGAATGGGTTAGTAAGTAAAGACGGTATTAAAGAGATATCAAATTTTCTGAAGATTATTCTGAATATGTGATGTCATTGTTAAGGAAGAATTCATATTCTAGAAAGTATGATACGGAGATATACTTATTAAATTTGTTCTAATCGAATGATGTTATTATGAGTTAAAGCTGTTTTGATTGATAAAGTTATCACATTTGTGAAAGTTTAAATGGTCTGTTGAGTATTAGCAAAGTTGAAAATAGTTGAAGGTATTGTTAACCGAAGCACTGATTCTGAGTTCAGTTTAAATTGAGTAAAGAATTTGTTATTTTTCAGCGATGCACTATCGAACGGATTGGAATTTGTTTTAATACAAGAATGTAAAGTGATAGTTTATGCTTTCAGACGGTTAAAGTCACATGAAAGGAACTGTCCGATGGGTGATTTAGAGTCGGCCACTTTTTATGTCTGTGTTGAGAATTTGATGACATCGGTTGTCCGACGAAAAATGTCATATGTTTCCTGATCCCGAGAGTTTAAAGTATCTAATGTCACAGAAGGATCTGAATTTAAAACAGCAAAGATGGCTTGAACTATTGAAAGATTGTGAGCAGTTATCGGTTAACCTTTGGGAAAGCAGATGTAGTTTCAAATGCTTAAATGGAAAACCTTTGATTATTTTGTGAGTATTGGATACATGATTAATCTTATTTGATGACGGTCTGAATCTAGCTAAATTAGAAACTAAAGCGATGTTTTCTTTGCAAGATTGAGAACCTCAAAAATGTGATAGTGAGTGGTAAACTAAACGAGTACAGTGTGAGACGACTTTTGATTCTGAATTTTAGATCGGACCTGATGACTATTATCATTATTCCGAGATAGAATTTGCGCACTGAGCAATTCAGAGCTTATGTAGAAAATTTTGTACGAAGCTCAGTAGTAGCTCGTTTGTTCATTCAGGGAGTAATAAAATGTACAGTTATTTGAAATAAATGTTCTGGTGATCAGGTATTTAACATGATAGATTAGTTGAGTTATATGTTTCAGAGACTATCCGATCAGAAATCGTACAGAAAGTAAAAATGATTTGTGGCAGTTTAGAATCCACTTCAGATTGTCAGAAAACGTATGTGAATTTGAAACGTGAGTATATGAAATTCCCGTTCAGGGATAGCATGCTTCCGAAAGTATTTCCTTGAAAAAAGATTCAAAATGTGTTTTGTGTATCTATGTTGCGATGGTATCGATTTGGACTCTTCAAGTATGAATTCTCCGATAGGGACTAAGAATCAGCCGATGTGTTGTATAACGAAGAATCAATCGAAATTTTGACACGAGAGATTAAAAAGTTGGGAAATAAAAGCATAACCCTAGTGAGGGTTCTTTGGCAGTGTCACAAGATAGAGGAGTCTACGTGGAAATTGAATTTATATTCCGGTAAGATTTTCGGGGGCGAAAATCCATTAAAGGGGGAGAGTTGTAACAACCCGATTTTGGGTCTAGTCGGAACAGTGGTTTCGGGACCACAAATTCGACGCAAAAAAATTCATTTTTACCATATTTTTATGGTCAACAGTTTTATGGAACGATTTCGTGAAAATTTCGTTCGAAAATTTTGACTTTTGGGCACTCAATTTAGTTAAAAGGACTAAATTGCAAAAAGTGCAAAACTTGAATTCTATATGTTAAAGGTGTCCAATTGCTATGAGATTTTAAATTAGAGGTCCTTAGATGGTAATTAGACCATTAAGAAAAGTATGTAGATTTTTCTTGATGATTCATCCATGAAAAATGAGAAAAAGGCTAGGGACTAAATTGGAAAGTGAAAATTTTAATTAATTAAAAGATGATAAAATAGATATCATCTTATTTTCTCATCTTCTTCCCCAAAAATAAAACATGGAAACCCTAGGAGAGAGAGAAGAGACTTTCATGGCCAAATTGGGTAAGTTTCCTTGTCCCGTTTTTAGTAATTTTGATATTTTTGGAATCCGGATAGCTTAATCTCTCTTTTTGTGGGATTAATTTGAAAAGTTATCAAGGTATAAAAAATGGGTCATGGATGTATATGCTGGAAATTAGAAATTTATAGTAGAAAATGAAAGATTATTGATAGATAAACAACTTTTACAAAGTGATTTTTGATGAAAACATGATTTAGGGACTAAAATGAAAAGTTGTAAAATTTGATGAAAAATTCTAAAATTTTATGAATAAATGTGCTGTAAAATTTGGAATGGGGCTTTGGTTAGGCTTGGAATAGGGTTTAATTTGCACAAGTTTCATTTTCCGAGCCTAAGGACGAAAATGAAATTTATGGAAAAGTTAGGGGCAAAATGGTAATTTTGCCTAGGATGAAAATTGAGTCCACTTGAATGTGAAATGTGGTAAATTAATGTTAAATTTACTCGTATAGATCTAGATAGACCAAATTCGGAGTTAAAACGAGGAATAAGGAAAATATCGAATTAGTAGATTTTACGTACACGAACCTTTGTCAAGGTAAGTTCGTGTAACTAAATTATACACTTATATGTTTTAAATTGAATGGTATGTTTGTAAATTGTGTAATTGCCATGAATGAATACCGATTGCATATCCGACGACGTACAAAGACCACCAAGCCCCGTTTGAACCTTAAGAATTCATAGGATACAAATGACATGTCATTAGGGTTACCAATTTTAGCTCACCGTTATTTAACTCGAAGGAGCTTACCGTTTACAGCTCGTAAAAGCATACTGATTCAGAGCTCGTATGAGGATACATGTAAAGGAATTGACGGATTACAGTTCAGCACACGTCGTGTGTACTACCCACGTATCCAACGATATTCTAAATGGTTCAACGGGCGCAAATATGTTACGAGATTATATGAGTTCGATATGAACTATCACAGGTATTTACATGAAATACATGAAAGTGATGTTACATGATACATTGATATATGTAATGAATGATTTATGGATATGAAATGTGATTACTTGTTGAATTCATCCATGTGTATTGGATTTTATATCTAATTTTCATGGGTAATATGTTGATGAACATGTGTTTGGGCTTTTGGCCAAATTGGTTGGGATATGCAATGTTAGCTTACCTTAATTGTGATTTAAAATGGTAAGTTAAATTCTAAGTTATACGAACTTACTAAGCTTAAATGCTTACTCTGTGTTATTTTCTGTATTTTATAGTAATTCGAAAGCTCGTTTGGGTTGGAAGTTTTTCGAAGCTATATCACACTATCCGTCGACTCTTTTGGTACTTTTAGTTGGTTACATTTTGGTTGTAATGGCATGTATAGGTTATTTTGGCTAATGTTGGCCTATGTGTGATGTTATGATTGTGGCCATATGCTTTGGCTTGTGTTTTGGTATATTTTGCCATATGTATATATAAATGGCCTTATCATATTTAGTGTGTAGCTTGATTTGTGATAGAATGATGAAAGGTAAATGTTAGCTAAATGTGCATTTTGTATATGTGTTTGTGATGTGAAGATTTGGTGATGAATTGGTACCTTGATATGTAAGGTATATATATATATGTCTAAATAAGTTAGTATTTGAAATGCATTTTGGTATCAAATGATATGTTTTGATAGATAAATGAATTGGTATGAAAGGATGCAAATCAGCTTGGTAAATTGATGGTTTATTTGCTTAAATTATATATATGAAATTACATGTTTGAATATTGTCATTTGAGGTGCCTAAGAGCATATTGGTTGTAAGTGAAGTATTACATGTTTAAGACTTGATTCACCGCAGCAAAACAGACTTTTAGCGGCGTTTTTTAGACCTTTAACGGCGCTTACGCTAAAACTATTTGCGGCGTTTTTACAAGCGCCGCAAGAAACGCCGCTATAGACTATGCCGCTAAATTTTACGGCGTTTATGTAAAAAAATGCCGCTAAAGAACATGACCTTTAGCGTCGCTTTTCCTAAAAACGCCACTATAGAACATGACCTTTAGCAGTGCTTTTCCAAAAAACGCCGCTAAATGTCATAAAAAATAAAAAAAAATTAAAATATTATAAAAATGCCACAAATTCATTCCCATCCCTTTACTAATTATTTTGAATTTCTAAATTATTTTTCAATACTTTAGAAGGCGCAGACTGAAAATTGCTCATTTCTGATATACCATAACAAATTTCTTATTCACATCTCAAAAAGATGGAAAACTTTAATTGAAGGACTTTGTTTATCACATAGAGGTTTTGTTTATTCGAAGTAGAACACCCAGCAGAAATTTCATTGCCACGACTTCAAAATTAATGTTGAAAAATATGACGTATTATTAATACCATAAATTGGAAAAATATCAAATTAATAATTATGTGCCATATACCATTATGGTATTCAGAAATTCAGTAAAGTTCTGGTGGCCAAGTATTAATACAAATTAAGACAGCTGACCGAACAGAAACAAAATAATAATGAAGACTATAATCATCTGAACCACAACATTACTTTCCCATCATAAGATGAAGACTATAATCATCTGAACCAAACTAAATTGGTTATTTCAATTTAATTTCAATTTATTAGTTATTTCAATTTATTGGTTATTTCAATTTAATTTCAATTTATTCAAATAAATTGATTTCAATTTGATTCACTGTTTGTAAGCTAGAAAACTATAATTATCTGGACCAAACTAAATTATATTTTTATTTATTTTATAACTAATTTATTTTACAAATATAAAAATAAAAAAATTATTTAAATTAGTAAAAAAATTAAAATACTTTATACAAATATATTTTAAAAACTAATTAATGAAATGTATACAACGTTTACTAGTTCTAAGAAGTGGTATTTACCTCACATATCAAAGATCTTTCAGTCTGCACCATATCATTAAAAATAAGTTCAAATCACAAATGGTCAACATAAGCAGCATACTTCTTGATGGCATTTCTATCTACCTAATCCTCATTAATATATTTTATATATTTCTTATGCATCATGGTATTTCTTTGTTTTTTTCCATTACTTTATATTGTGTTCTATTACAGTCTATGCTAATACGATATGCATGAGACTTAGTTTGCAACAAGAGGACTTAGTTTCCATTACTTTATATTGTGTTGGAACAACCTGCAATGTATTCAAAGTAATGTTTAAAAGGAAAACCAACTCCATAACTCACATTTTGCATATAAGCAGTCCATCATTCCCTTCTCCAGATCCAGCTTGAACAATGGACCTGGGTCGCATTGAAGCCAACCAGTTGATAAATCCTGTAATCAGTACCCCCACACCATAAGTTTAATGAAAAAGAAACTGGTGCCTCTTGAATAATCAAAGAAAAAGTTCGATCCAATAATTACCTTCCTTGGACAGGTTAGCCATTGGAAACGACCCAAGATATTTGCAAGCTGCGTATGCAAAATCTTACGTCATGTTTATGAACATGTACTAATATGAAAATATATACCATAATACAAAATGCGCATAACATAACTTCCCAAGGTTTTTTTAAAAAATTATGGTGAAAATTGGAAAGAAAATGAAAACAAAAAATGAATGTTTATACTTGTCATTCAGCAGCATTAATCAAGGCATCAGCATTAGATATTACAAGGTGTTCAATAATCCTTCACAAATGAAGGGTGAGAAGGATGCTTGTCAGTGCATAAATCTATTAAAATCATCCACAAATGTAAAATATCAACTATGACTCCTACCATTGATACCACAGAGAAAAAGAAAAACAAATAAAGAATATTACAAGCCCCTTAAAGCATCAGTAAGGACAGTCGTATTGCCTGCATTGAAAATGCTACTACTGCATTAACCTTTTCATAAATAACCAGTTTAAACTATTGCATTCTATTTGACTTTTGTAGTTTAGTGAATTTCCCTATCCTATTGATGTAAAACATGCAAAAGATAAATGAAATCCTGACTACAAACAAGATGGAGTCAAGTTCAAGATAGAAAAAAAAATTAAGCTCACCACAAAGGCAGAGATCATAGTTGTAACAGAAGCTCCAATAAATCCCTCCCACGTTTTCTTCGGAGATAATTTGATTAATGGTGTTCTTCCAAAGAAACCTGGGAAAAAACATTCTTTAGTTAAGCAAGAAGAACAGGATGATGAATAGGGAAAGGGAGAATACAATCAAGGTACCAACATTCAATTGATTAAAATTACAAAACAGAGACCCTTTCAAATTTCTCTTCATGACGGGATGAAGTCGATGATCAGGCATTAAGAAGCCAAATGTTGGGTTGTCTCCTTGTTTGACCCTCAAAACAATCTCTGATTTCCCACCATGTTTGCTTACAAATATAGCTATCCTTGCCATAATCTGATCTACTTTCTCCGTAGGAGGCTAAAGAAAAGACAGAAAAAGAACAAAAAAGGGTGTTCAAGTCAATAATGAGAAATTTAACAATTGCAAAGTTCCGAGAGTGACTGAAAACTTACGAATAATCCCAAAGAATTAAAAATGAAAAAAGAAAACCACAGAATCTCACATATATTTAGATAAGCACAAAGATCAAGAAATAGAGAACTCCTAGGAAGATATGTATCATCCCATTTGCTCAAGTGAATAGGGTTCCTGTAAGGTAACAAATTTCTATCATTCTAATCTCACCTGCATGCACCCTTGTCATGACATCAAAAGGAAACAAGAACTACATCTGCGCTCCGAGCATCTGAAACTTAGACATCGTAAGCCTTAGAATAACACACGCACCTTACTCAACTATCAGACAGCCACATTGGATAAGTATCAACAAACAATTATATCTAGATTATACAAAAAGTAAGCAAAGATATATCCTAAGAAGATGAGCATGTACTTACTAGGTTTTGAAGTAAGGTTTCAGGAACAGGAAAGGGTGGCCGAAAACTAGATTCCACATCAGTATCCTTTTGCTCGTTTGATTCACCAGTGTTTCCATATGAAAAGGAAACAGCATTATAGAGAACACCAGCAGCCGCAGGTTCCTCATTATTATCTCCATCTGGAAGCAAAATAAACCAGAATCAAAATCATTTCTAAATAAAGCTATTAATGCCATTATTGTTTTAGAAGTGCAAAGCAAACACCACCAACGAAAAACATAAAAAGAAACTAGCCAGGATATGCTTAGAGTAAGGTAATAACATTCTTATTTGTCTCTTGGAAACACGTAACTGTTGCAAACTAGGTTCCTTCCTGCAATCTTGGAAAAGCAGTGCAACATATATAATGTTCATGCAAACTAGAAAACGCATCACCAATTGCTTACCCAACACCATTATCCCAAAAACGAAGCATAAAAGTATATTTTGTTTCAATAGGCCAAAACCCAAACAACAGTACAGGAAAACGGCATAGCCTAACAATTCATACACCCAGGAAACTTCCATTAAACATCTTTTGAAGCTCAAAACCCTAATAGCCATTTCATCTTTCCATATATTAATATCTACAAGGAAGATACATTAATTACTGTAAGTCTCTAACATTTCTAACAGTAACATAAAGCATATGTTTTTAAGTTGTAATTATTTTTTTAAAACAAGCTTACAATCAAATACAATATTTGAATCCATCTATTTCTTTGTAGACATTTTCCCACAAATCAGTGCTGAAGCTCAAAACCTCAACAGTGACATGAACCAAGGAATTAAACAATTAAAGATACTACTTAGCTCATATTTTACCAAAAAAACAGCAATAGAAAGCACTCGTTTCCTTTCAATTAATATCTTTAGGTAACTAAAGTTGAATAAAAAATAATCTAACAGAAGCTAAGGTACTGTTTGGACGTCACTCTTTCAAGCAAAAAAAGCAACAAACCAACATTACAGTTCTGTCCTAGAGAAAATAATGTCTTTTTGTTATCCATAAAGGTTAAATTTTTAACTTCTTTATCCAAATGAACCCTAAAGATTAAAATGATAACAATAATATTTTTCTTTTTTACTTCAAAAATTGGAACTTAATTTTTCATAAAATAGCAGGAAAAAACTCATAATTAATAATTACAGAAGCAATAATATAATACTTAAATTTTAAAAAAAATTAAAAAAAAGGAAATAACTGTTTATCGTTTCTCACCTTGCTGATCGGGCAGCGACGGAGAAGGAGGAGGCAAATCGAGATAATGCTCACGATCGAGATCGGACTCCAACGTATCATCAGCGGTTACCGAAGGAGAGGAAAGGTGGCGCCGTCTCTTTCGAGGTGGAGGAGGTCCAGAGAGAAGGTGGTGCACATCTTAGCGATCGATGGCGAGGGAGTTCCAGTCAACGAGAGCCTCCGGAGAGTTAACGAAGGCGGCCATGGCGTCATCGTCGAAGAGTAGCGCGTGGCGGCCAACCACTTCTAGATCCATCGCTAATACTATTAGGATTTGTTTTGAAATTTGGGATTTTTTTTTGGAAGAATGAAAGGAGAGAGATTTTTTGTGATGGGGTTTTGCTTTTCTTTTTCTATATTGAAAAAAAAACAGCTAAGGCCAAAGAAGACCCGTGTTAATTAAAGAAAATGTTTGCCCTTGTAATAATTAGGGATAATAATAAATTTAGTCCTTAATATTTATATTTCTTTTTGATTTGTCTCTTATTTATTTTTTAGTTAATTTTAACAGTTTTTAGAGTGAAATTTAACCATTAATCTTTTAAAAAATACTGATTAAAATGTTAAAATGTTAAAATTTTAAACCAAAGTTGATTGCTCGATTGATAAAATGATTTGGTTTTGATATAATCTTTTTTATGTGGTTCTAATTTAGTCCTTCAACTAAAATGTTGTTTCAATTAGACTCTTCTACTAATTTAAAATTTGAAATTATTTAATATATAAATTAAAAACAATATAAATTAAAAAACAATCAGTCATATACTCAACAAATTTTAAAAATATTTTAAATAATTATAGTATTTTAATTTTTTCATTTAAATAAATAATTTTTTAAAATTTAACTAATATTTAAAATAATTAGATAAAATTTGAAATCTTTAAAATTTAAAATTATTTGATATATAAATTAAAAAAAATCAGTCATATACCCAAAAAACTTTAAAATTATTTTAAATAATAGTATTTTAAATTTTTAACATATATTTTTCACACTAATTAATCTAAACCCTAAACCCCTAACCCCTATCCCCTAAACCATAAAACATAACCTTTAACCCCTAAACTCTTAACTCTTAATCCCTAAACACCTAAGCACTAACCCCTAAACCTTAAACTCCAACCCTTAAACCATAAATCATAAACCATAATCCATAAACCTTAAAATAGTAACTCCTAAACTTTAAACCCTAAACCATATACCCTAAACCCTAAACCCTAAACTATAATGATAATTAATTCAATATTTTAAAATTAATATTATCTCTTTTACGATTATATAAGAATTTATTTAATATATAAATTAACAAACAATCAGTCATATACCCAAAAAACTTTAAAATTATTTTAAATTATTATTTTAATTTTTCATTTTTAACATATGTTTTTCTATATTTATTTAATATAAATAAACCATTTAAATAATAAATAGACAGATAAAATGTTTTTTGCGGCGTTTTTGACAAAGCGCCGCTAAAGCTCAATCTATAGCGGCGTTTTTCAAAAAGCGCTGCTAATGCTCGATCTATAGCGGCATTTTTCAAAAAGCGCCGCTAATGACACTAAAGATGGCGTTGTGCTTAATTTTTTTACGGCGTCTTTTAAAAAGCGCCGCTAATGGTCGACCTATAGCGGCGTTTTTAAAAAAGTGCCGCTAATGCTCGATCTATAGCGGCGTTTTTCAGAAAGCGCCGCTAATGCTCGATTTATAGTGGCGTTTTTCAAAAAGCGCCGCTAATGACACTAAAGCTCAACATAAAACGATGGTGTTGTGGTTAATTTTTTTGCGGCGTTTTTCATAAAGCGCCGCTAATGGTCGACCTATAGCGGCGTTTTTAAAGAAGAGCCGCTAATGCTTGATCTATAGCGGTATTTTTCAAAGAGCGTCGCTAATGCTCGATCTATAGCGGCGTTTTTTGTTCAAGCGCCGCTAAAAATGCCGCTAAAAACCTGTTTTGCTGTAGTGAACTAATAAATGGATACGGTTGAGGTGTTATAAGGTCGAGGTGTGTCTTAAGAGATCGTTAGCCGGAGAGTCACTTAGGTGGCTAATGTAACGCTTTGAATTCGGGCCGGCCTGTCTTGGTCGAGTTTGGGATGTCACTTTTGGTGGTATTAGAGCTAGGTTAGGATTAAAACATTAGGTTAGCCTAGGATTGTTGAATATTAAAATTGCGATCTTGGATTTATCATGTTTGCTTGCTTATGTTGTTTGAAACCGCATGTTTTGCATATGCATGTTTTTTGCGATATAAATTGTTACTGGGGTAGGATTTGGAAACACAATGCCCTATAGGAACTGTACTTAGTTAATCTTGGACCTCTTGCTGCTACTCACTCCTGGTACTTTTTTTTACTTTTATCTTTAGTATACGATAATCGTTATGACTCCTCTTTGCAATCGGGGTAGTATAGAGGACGATGCGCCGCCACGAGATGATGCATAGATGGGCTGCATTGAGCACTTCATGTTAGAGATGGTCAGGTCACTACAGCGTATCGTTGGTGCCAACCTTGCTCTGGCTCGTCAAGGTTTTCCACTGGAGCGCTTAGGAGCTCTGGGTGGTAAAGAGTTACGTGGTGTTAGGGGAGGTGATCCGACACATGCCGAGTACTGGTTAGAGGGTGTCGTTCGTATTCTTGGTTAAATGGGTTGTTGTGACGAGGATAAGTTAGGTTGTGATATGTCACTGCTGACGGACGAGGCTCATAGATGGTGGTTGACTATCGAGTGGGGTACTTGATCGTGTGTCAGAGTTTTAAAAATTTAAATAACGAGAATGATCGAACCTGGAAACTAACTATGACAACGATTGAGGCAAGTGCACCTATCGAATAGTAGTATAGCTTAGGCAAGACCGGATTGTCGAACCCAAAGGAACTAAAAGTACTAATACTAACTTTCTTTTTATTATTTAGCCTAAGAATTAAGCGAATGGTTGTTTAGTCTAAATTACTAAACTTAAAGACTCTAAGACAAAGAAAAATGAATTTGGGAGAATAACTTTAGGAAAAAACCAATTAATTAAGACGACACCCAAGGAAGAATCCACCTAGACTTCACTTGTTATCTAACTCTGAACCAGACGATTTATTCACTTGACTTGATCCGTAGGATTCCCTAATTTATATTAAACCCTCTCTCGAGGCGAATAACGTCTAACCCTAGGTTGATTAATTGAAATCTCTTTCTAATTAAAGCCTCTAGAATTGTATTAACTCGATCTATGGACTCCCATATTAGGTTTCACCCTAATCCGGCAATGCCTCGTCACCCTATCTCTAGGCGCGCGATCAACTCCGCTTAACTATGCTAGATCTACTCTTAGGCAGGGACTTTTGCTCCTCCACCTAAGCACATCAAACTTGAATCGATATCCGCAAAATATCAACACAAGAATTAAGAACACATAATTAAGAACAAATCAAATATTTATCATATAGTTCAGCAAACGATAACAAGATTCATCTGAGTTTCATCCCTCTCAGGTATCTGAGGGTTTAGTTCATAACAATAAAAGAAAACATCTCAAAAGAAAAGATAAAACAAAACATAAGAAATCCTTAAAACCCCCTGAAGGAATTGAAGAGGAGATCATCCGTCTTGAGTATAATTCCGGCTTCTTGAGATGGATCAACTAGCTATCCCTGAGCGAATCCCCACAAATTTGCCCTCTCTGGCCGAGCAAAACGCCCCTAAACGATAGCTTTGGGCTCCCTCTTTCAGGTCATACTTAGGGTGTATTTATAGGCTTTTGGAATGTGTTTCTTTGCCCCTAAGTATCCAAATCCGATTGAAATTACTCTTTTCCGCGGCAGGGATACGGCCATGGCACACGCCCGTGTGAATCATCTTTAGGCCGTGTTCGAACTTTTAATGAGGTGACACGCCCGTGTATCTCGTGGCTAGACCGTGTTCGAGATTATTGAGGAGGCACGGCCGTGTGGTCTTGGGCCCATGCCGTGTCGATTTCGTGCTTTGGCCTATTTGGCCCATTTTAAGCCCGTTACTTGTTCTTTTCATCCTCCGGTGCTTTCCTGAGAATATAACATGAAAAGAAAGGATTAAGAGCACCTTTTTACGTAAAATAAGGGATAATTCATCCAAAATCATGCTAAATGTGGGATTAAAATATGTTACTTTTATGGTTTATCAAATACCCTCACACTTAAGCTTTTGCTTGTCCTCAAGCAAAATTCTCAACTTAGAATTAAAACGAACTTCCCTCAATTCATGATAGTCATTGATAATGTTTCATCATAATTTAAAGAGAATTTATTCATGGATAATTCAACTCAAAGAGTCCTAAAGATTCAAACAGTCTAAGTCATACATTTGTAGCATGAAAACATAGGTGTTTCCCTTAATCTAAATAATTACCTTTGGTTCAAAACCGAAAAGGATTAACATCCTCACAAAAGATTCATTCAAATCACTCGAAGTGTTTAAGGTTCAGAATTAAGCACTCAAATGTCAAACCTGAAAAGTTAATCCCATAGGCTTGCATGAAAATCAAATCTCCACCACTGTAATATGAAATGATGCACAAATCAAAAGGTCTTTATCAGGGTTGTAACGTGGCTTGGGTTAAGGTGTGGATAAAGGCTGAATTAGAGGGTTAGAATCGAGATCATCCTGAAAAATTACCTAACTAGAAACAACAAACTGAAAAATAAATAACTACATGAATTGAAACTTTGAAACTAATAATACGAGCTTCTTTTTCAATAATTAGACGTTAAATGTACAAGCTCGCTTTTCATCATAGTAATACTAAATATACTTCGATTGTTTTTTTAAGAAAAAATAATCAAATATTTACAATAATAAGAAAGTACTTTAACAACTAAAATATAGAACATAGTTAGGCAACTGCTCAAAATCAAATCTCGACAAAAAGGGTAGTCAAGAAGAATGGTGATAACAAATACAAAGGGTTTTGGATTAATATTAGTGGGTGAGTCAATAAAAAGGGTTGTTAGGATTAAAAGGGGTTCACTAGGGGTTAATTATGAAGGTAGGCTTTTAGTGGAGTAAGTGGGTTAAATCCTAGGTGCCTTTATCATTTCTGTATATCAAATCAAAGGTGTGGTCTCAACATGTATAATCGATGCAAGTTCTAGAATAACAAATCAATGTTGACACACTCATAATCAATGAAGTGAGCAAGAAAAAGGATATATGCTCTTATAAGGCTAAAAATCTCACAAAAATTTATGGGTATTTTGATATCAACCTCGTAAATTTCAAATTTCAAAGTAATATTCAAATTCAGGTTAACAACCTAGAATTTTTTTTTAATTTTCTGAAAAACAGACTTATCATGCTTGATTCTCTAGTATTCTTAAAGTATAAATCATCAATGCATAATTATCAATGACTTAATCTAAAACATATCAATAAAAATCATAAATCATGGAAATTTCATCCTAATCAGTAATACGAGAAAATTACTTAAAAACAAGACTAAATTCAGGGATTTGAGAATAATGCAAAAAGTTTGGCACCTAATTTTGAGAATAATGAAAAAAATTAGGCACCTTTTTAGGTTGTTCACCCCCCCACACTTAAGATGTACATTGCCCTCAATGTACAAAGATATATATATAGACAATTAAGTATAAATTCAAAAGATATGGAGAGAAGTGAAACCCCCTGAATGATGGATGAAATCCTTGCGTTGGAGGTAAAAGATAAGTTGGAGGGTTCGTTCTTTATGACGATCCTGCGCTAGATGAAGAAATTGGGTAGCTCATGGAGGTTTAGCCAGGATATAATAATCATAATTAAAACTATACTAATTAAATAATTAAAGAAAAATAAGCTAAAGTGAAGAAAAATAAAAAGTGAACTAAAATTAAAAGAAAAGTTAAATGGACCGTAGAGTCCTTATTGTTGGGTGTGATTTCTCAGGCTGTGGATATGGTGGTGGTCGTGGTGTAATTCCCAAGCAGCCTGAAGAACTAAAAACCAAGAAACTAAAATAAAATGAGTTAAATTAAGCAGAAGAGAAGTAAAGATACGGAAATTGAAGCAAAAGGGAAAAACAAAATAAGAACTAAATGGCCTCAAATATCCTTGGCTCGTCAAATGATTGAAGCGGCCAACATGAACTTATATAGATTGGTCTCTATAAGGGAGACTGTGCTGGGATCATTCCGTTTCTTCGACATGGCCAAAAGATTGAGAAGAATGCTATAAGGATGAAGAATGCTAAGAATGTATGGTGTAAGGGTGTAAAGGAGGAAGAAGGGTGAAGGTTAGGTGAGAAGAGGGAGGGGTGGGTGGTTTAAATAGAATTCTCAAATCAGGTACGACCCCACGCCCGTGTCTCATGGGCGTGGCATCTCACACGGCTGCCTCGCACGGCCATGTTATGCATCGTATCATTTCTCCCACGCCCGTTTCTCGTAAGTCAGTGTCGTCCATGGCCGCGTCGCACGGCCGTGGCATTTTGTCAGTGCCCGTGGGGGTGGTTGGAGTCCGTGACTCGAAGATTTGATTCTTTCTGACTTGTACCTCTTCTTCCATTGTCAATACGGAGATTCTGTGCTTCCACACGGCCACGGCCATGGCCGTGTGTAAGGCCATGTGGCCTAGAAATCTGCACTTTTGGTTAGTTTAAAGCTAGGTGGTTAAGACTAAGAGAAGACAAGAAAATGAAAACAAAAGCAAAAGTAACTAGGGTTAGTGCTCGGGTTGCCTCCCGAGAAGCGCTCGTTTAAAGTCTTAAGCTAGACTTTCCTCGTATTCGCAACAAATCACGGTGGTTTAAAATTTTGAATATCTCCCCTCATGCTATCAGTTTTATTATCATGATAGAGTTTAAGTCGAGAAGCGTTTATATTGAAAGTACCGAAAATAGGATTACTTACCTCGACTATTCCGTATGGAAGAACACTGATTACCCTAAACGGTATTTCTTTATTTGTGTTGGGGTCAGAAGGAGATGTTCGAGGGTCTGTTTTTTCTATTAATACCTGATCTCCGATTTTGAACTTGTTTACTTTATGGAGTAGCTCTGGTATTGCTTCATGTATTCCTAATTTGTCCTTGAAATGCGTCTTCCACTCGTTTAGATCATTGATCTGAATCCCTTGTTTTTCGTGTGTTATTTCTTTGTTGGCACATGGTATAGAATCGGGTTCAGTTGTATTCTTTCCTAGTGTTTCCTAAAAAGAAGGGTTAACCGAATGGTTATCAATAGAATTTGTTTTCTCACCTGTATTACTCGATGTTCTAGCCGAGTCGAGAGCTTGGAGAGTGACTGTCTCATTACCTACACGAAGTATTAGTTCTCCTACATCAATGTCGATTTTAGTTCTAGCAGTTGCTAAGAATGGTCTTCCTAAAATTAAAGGAATTGAATTATCCTCATCCATGTCTAAGACAACAAAATCTACTGGGAAAACAAATTTATCAATTTTTACAAGAACATCTTCGATAATAGCCCTAGGAATTCTAACAGTTTTATCAGCTAGTTGAATGCTCATCCTAGTTTGTTTGGGTTTCCCTAGACCTAGTTGTTTAAACAATTTATAAGGCATGACATTTATGCTTGCCCCTAAATTAGCTAATGCATTATCAACAGTTAGCCTACCAATTAAACATGGAATTGTAAAACTCCCTGGATCTTTTAATTTTCGCGGTAGTCTATTCTGTAACATTGCTGAGCATACTGCGTTTAATTCCACATGTGGTTCCTCGTCTAACTTATGCTTGTTCGTCAAGAGATGTTTTAAAAATTTCCTTGAATCTGGCATCTGTGAAAGAGCTTCAAGTAACGGTAAGTTAATATGTAATTTCTTTAAAAGTTTAAGAAACTTACCAAACTGTTACTCTGTGTCGTCTCTCCTTAATGCTTCGGGATATGGTATGCGAGGTTGGTACTCTTTGATTACCGGTTTTGGCTTATTATTACTTACCTCAACCTTACCTTCTTTGACCACATTCTCTTGATTTGAATTGGGCTCGTCTAACCCTTCACTTTCTTGAGCTGATATGGCTTGGACTTGCTCCTTTGGGTTAATCTCAGTGTTGCTTGGTAGACGCCCTTGTGGTCGTTTGGAAATTATATTTGCAAGCTGTCCATCTGTGTTAGTAAGTTGTCCAACTGTCTTAGTGAGTTCCCCAACTTTGCTCTCGATCCCTTTAATTGATGCATGTTGATTCTTAAGGGTGGTCTCAGTGTCTTGGAGACGGTTATATCTCAGAGTTGCCATGAATTTTGTCGACATCTCTTCAAGGTTTGGCTTCTTCTCCTGTGGATAGGGTGATTTTGGAAATTTTGAGGAGGTTGTTGTCTTTGATTTCCTTGATTTCCTTGTCCTCCCCATGAAAAATTTGGGTGGTTCCTCCAACTGGATTATAATTATTACTATAAGGGTTATTATTAGATCCAAATTATTACCTATATAGTTCATCCATTCGCTTTACGTGTCCGGTTGGTAAGGTGGGTACTCGAGGATTCGCCACAGTTCCACTTGCGTCGCCTTTGCATTCTTGGATGTACTGCGAAGAACACAAACTATCAAGCTTTTTATTCATCATCTCTACCAGTGTTGATAGCATGGCTACTGCATCGATGTTGAAAACTCCGGCTAATTTTGTTGGTTTTGTCCTTGTAACACCGCCGATTGATAGTTATTTAGTGACATCTCCTCTATGAATTCGTAAGGTCGCTTGAGAGTTCTATTGTTCAGGGTTCAGTGGGTGAATCAATTAGTTGCCTCGTTGAGGGGTTTACACCGTTATAGAAAGTTTGGACTTGAAGCGACAAAGGTAATCCGTGGTGTGGGCACCTCCTCAAGAGATCCTTATAAATCTCCCATGCGTCATATAATGTCTCTAAATCCATCTACACAAAAGAAGAGATATCATTCCGTAATTTAGCCGTTTTGGCCGGTGGGAAATATTTTAATAAAAATTTTTCGGTCATTTGATCCCATGTAGTGATTGACCCTCGTGGTAACGAGTTTAACCACTGTTTGGATTTATTCCTTAATGAAAAGGGAAATAACCGAAGCCGTATGACATCATCAGAAACACCATTTATTTTGAAGGTATCATAGAACTCTAAAAAATTAGCTATATGAGTGTTTGGGTCTTCGTCCTGCAAACCATCAAATTGAACAAATTGTTGAATCATTTGTATAGTGTTAGGCTTTAATTCAAAATTATTAGCAGCTATAGCAGGCCTAACAATACTTGATTCTGCTCCTGTTAAATGAGGTTTAGCATAATCATACATAGTACATTGAGCATTATTTTCTGCCACATCTTGGGGTGGTGGATTATTCTCGTCCATCCCTTCAGTAGGATTGGATTCGCCTTCTCGCTCTTTTTCTGTGTAATTTAGGGCTCGCCTAATTTCTCTGCGATTCCAGCGAGAGGTAGCTTCAATATCACTGTCGTATACTAAAGGTCCTCTCGGGTTCCTTCTAGTCATAAACTAGAGGTACCTGGAAGGAAGAAGTAATAAAAGAAGAAAAATTAGCAAATAAAATAAGAAATAAAATTAAATTGTAAAAAATAAAAATGGCTTAAGTAATAAAAATAGAGTGTTTTTAATATTTTAGTTCCCCGGCAACGGCGCCAAAAACTTGATCGTGTGTCAGAGTTTTAAAAATTTAAATAACGAGAATGATCGAACCTAGAAACTAACTATGACAACGATTGAGGCAAGTGCACCTATCGAATAGTAGTATAGCTTAGGCAAGACCGAATTGTCGAACCCAAAGGAACTAAAAGTAATAATACTAACTTTCTTTTTATTATTTAGCCTAAGAATTAAGCGAATGGTTGTTTACTCTAAATTACTAAACTTAAAGACTCTAAGACAAAGAAGAATGAATTTGGGAGAATAACTTGAGGAAAAACAAATTAATTAAGACGACACCCAAGGAAGAATCCACCTAGACTTCACTTGTTATCTAACTCTGAACCAGACGATTTATTCACTTGACTTTATCCGTAGGATTCCCTAATTTATATTAAACCCTCTCTCGAGGCGAATAACGTCTAACCCTAGGTTGATTAATTGAAATCTCCTTCTAATTAAAACCCCTAGAATTGCATTAACTCGATCTATGGACTCCCATATTAGGTTTCACCCTAATCCGGCAATGCCTCGTCACCCTATCTCTAGATGCACGATCAACTCCGCTTAACTATGCTAGATCTACTCTTAGGAAGGGACTTTTGCTCCTCCACCTAAGCACATCAAACTTGAATCGATATCCGCGAAATATCAACACAAGAATTAAGAACACATAATTAAGAACAAATTAAATATTTATCATATAGTTCAAACAAACGATAACAAGATTCATCTGAGTTTCATCCCCTCGTAGTATCGAGGGTTTAGTTCATAACAATAAAAGAAAACATCTCGGAAGAAAAGATAAAACAAAACATAAGAAATCCTAAAACCCCTAAAGGAATTGAAGAGGAGATCCTCCGTCTTGAGTATAATTCCGACTTCTTGAGATGGATTAAGCGGCTATCCACGAGCGAATCCCCACAAATTTGCCCTATCGGCCGAGCAAGGCGCCCTAAGCGATAGCTTTGGGCTCCTCTTTTCAGTCATACTTAGGGTGTATTTATAGGCTTTTGGAATGTGTTTCTTTGCCCCTAAGTATCCAAATCCGATTGAAATTGCTCTTTTCCGCGGCAGGGACACGGCCATGGCACACGCCCGTGTGAATCATCTTTAGGCCGTGTTCAGACTTTTAATGAGGTGACATGCCCGTGTATCTCGTGGCTAGACTGTGTTCGAGATTATTGAGGAGGCACGGCCGTGTGGTCTTGGGCTCAGGCCGTGTCGATTTCGTGCTTTGGCCCATTTGGCCTGTTTTAAGCCCGTTTCTTGTTCTTTTCATCCTCCAGTGCTTTCCTGATAATATAACATGAAAAGAAAGGATTAAGAGCACCTTTTTACATAAAATAAGGGATAATTCATCCAAAAGCATGCTAAATGTGGGATTAAAATATGTTACTTTTACGGTTTATCAGTACTGTACCGGATCGTTTGTCTTGAGACTTCTTCTTATCGTCATTCTGAAGGAAGTTCATGGGTGAGCAGTATCTCGAGGCTAGGAGACAATAGTTTGTGGATCTTGTCTGGGGTATTCTGTCAGTAGACGAGTACGAGTAGGGGTGTTCAATTAGTTAACCAACCCGAACTACCATTAACCGAATTAACCGACCCTTTTAATCCCTTAACCATTAACCGAACCGAAATATTTTCAAAAAAAATTAACCGAACCGAACTTTTTTGGTTAATTCGATCGGTTAACCGAATTAACCAAAATTTATATATTTTTTATTTTTGGTTAAAACAAGTATAAAACATATAAAAAAATTAACCGACTTAACTGACTGATTAATTTATATTTCCAAAAAATTAACCGAATCGACCGAATACTTATATATTATAATATTATTTATTAAATTCAGTTAATACGGTTAACTAATCGATTTCTAACAAAATTAACCGTTAACCAAACTTCCAAAGAATTATTAACCGACCGATTAATCGAATTCGGTCAGTTAACCAAATTAATTCAATTTTACCCGAAATTTGTACACCCCTAAGTACGAGGCTGAGTTTGTTTGGTTAAGCCAGTACGCTACCAAGTTTGTGGCTCATAAGGTGAGGCGTTATAAAAGGTTCAGGTTTGGACAGAATTGTGTGATTAAGCTCTATTTGGTTACTCAGAGTACCAAGGTCTTTGACAAGTTGGTTGAGAAGGCTTGTCCGCTTGAGGAGACTTTGGGGGAGGAGCCCAAAGCTGTTTTGTCTGGAGCTGTTAAGAGGATGACCAATGCTGCTAGTGATTCTAGTTGTAAGGGGAAGAGAGGTCGTTTCAGTAGATCTGATCGACGTGTTGCTGGTGGTCGTGGTCAAGATAGACAGGCTGCGAAAGTTATGGCTGGTCCTGCTAATCAGGGTCGTACTGTGTGGACTTTATGTGAGTACTGTAATCATCAACATCCGGGAGAGTGTTGGAGGTTGATGGGTGCTTGTCTGGCCTGTGGTTTGATGGAGCATCGAGAGCGCTTGTTGTTCACGATCAGCCTATTATTGTTGCTACTGCACCTGTTCCGGCTTGAGGCAGAGGCCGTGGTAGAGGTGATGGTGGTAGAGGTGCAGGCCAGCGTGGTGCTGTTCAAGATGGTGATGGTGGTCCAGCCAGAGTTTATGCAGTGAGGGAGCCATGGACTAGAGAGGCGACTGATGTTATCGTAGGTACTTTCACGTTACAGTCTTTTCCACTTCTAGCTTTAGTTGATTATGGTACGACGAGATCATTTATTTTGAGAGACGTAGCTAGAGAGTTCAGGATTGTTGTAGAGACTTCTAGTTCGAGTGTTGCGGTTAAGAGCCTTCTAGGTGATAGTGTAGTGGTGGATCAGGTATATCGCCGCTGTCCTCTGATAGTTTAGGGACATGTGTTTTCGGTTGATCTGCTTGAGTTACCATTTTAGGGTTTCGATGTCATTCTTGGCATAGATTGGTTGTCCGAGCATCAGGCGAAGGTGGATTGTAAGGCAAAGTTGGTGACCTTGTGTGGTGCTTGTGGTTCTGAAGTGGTTGTTGTGGGAGAGAAGTTTGAGTTGTTGATATCTTCGCTCCCTACTGAGAAGTTGGTCTGGAAAGGTTGTGAAGCTTATCTAGCCTATGTCCTGAGATTTGGGCTATTTGTGATTTTCTAGATGTGTTGCCTGAGGAGTTGCCTGGTTTACCGCCAGATAGAGAAGTCGAGTTCGGTATTGAGCTCTATCCCGCTACTGCTCCGATGTCTGTTTCTCCCTATCGCATGACATCCATTTTATGTGTTGTTCATTAAGAAGAAGGATGGGACTTTGAGGCTGTGCATCGACTATCGCCAGCTGAATAAGTTCACCATCAAGAATAAGTATCCGTTGTCCAGGATTGATATTCTTTTTTATCAGTTTCGGGGAGCTTCAGTTTTCTCGAAGATTGATCTGCAGTCTGGGTACTACCAATTGAAGGTTAAGAATTTAGATGTGATGGATATTACTTTCAGGACTCGGTATGGTCACTCTCCAGTTGATGGCGTAGGTTCTTCTTCAAGTTCTCATACCACTACGTTCGTCCCAACACATAAAATGGATTTCTTGGCCATTTTAGATCAGGCTCGTGCGAATGAGGGTGCCACTGCTACTCCACCTAGGAAGACAATGGTCAAGAAAATGCAAAAAAGACCTAAGGTGGAGTGGAGCACCAAAGATACTAAGGATAGTGAACACCCGCAACTGGCATGATGCACACTCAAAAAATGACATGTATAACACCCCGAGAACAGGTTGGAAGATTTGGCCTTGCAAGTAAGTATTCGTCAGTACTTTGGTAAACTAAGGAGTTCAGAAAAGGGGGTTCACCAAAAGAGTATCAATAAGGAGTTCACCAAGGGTTTCAACATTACTATATACACTAAAAGACATGATAAGAGGGTTCGCCAGTGTGATTGGCGAGCTAAGGTTTGCCAGGTAAGTTACAAACTGGTGTCCACAAATTGAGTTGTGAACTGGTAGTTCGCCAGTCAAAGATTGAGTCAGACTCGAATTAGAAAATAAAGGTTTGGTGTATCTAGGGATACTTTATGTACAAGTAATACTTTCCTTAAGTCAGGTAGGGTATCCTTAGATTTCCAGGACACTTAGTTCTATAAATACGACCCTTAATTCATGAGAATTCTATCCTTGAATATTCTTCCGTCAAGTCCATGTTCTGAGTCAATTTCATAGCACCCAAGGTAAGTCACTATCCTATTAGGTTTGATTGTCCAGAAAGCTAGGTTCTCTTGCATGTATGAATTTTTTAAATTTTATCTTTTTAAGTAATCTGTGTGTTTAGTGCGAACCAGCCGAGCCATCTACCAGTAAGGATAAAGGCAAAGCTAAGCTTGTTTAATTTTTTTTCATTTTTCTGTGAGTAATCGGGGAATCATAAAAAGTATGCTAAGCTATTATCTTTTTCAGTGTGAGTGGTTAAGAATTGCCATAAATATGCTAACTAATATGTTTTTCAGTATGAATGTTAAGGGTTCGTATATTGTGTACGAACTATGATGGTTTTCAAGAACATTGCTTTCAAAATTATGTTCTAAGAGTAAGTTTTCTACAAATTTCTATTTTCAAATTTTGAGACTCTATTTTCAAGACCTGTTTTACGCGTGCTCTTAAGCGAGCCTATGTTTTAAGACATGTTTTTAAAGTACAATTTTATAAAATATTGTTTTACGGACTTTGGTGCAAGCTCTATGAGCAAGTTTTTTCTAATGTCATTTTGAGACGTTATAAAGATATCCACATACCCAACGAGACCAGATTCTAGTAAACGAACCAATCTTGTGACCTAAGGCAGACCTTGTTCGTGTTTTTCTAAAAAGTATGTATGAGCTAGCTTCGCAACCTAAGGCAAACCCAGACTCGAGTTTTTAAATGTTTTATTTAAGCGAAACAGTCCTCACGACCTAAGGTGTGCTCTATTCGCAAACTTTGAGATTCGACTATTAAGTTTTTGAAATTGTGTTACAAAACTTATGTTTTCTAATAGGATCTGCGAACTGGGTCTCGTAATCTCACCCGCGAACCCAGCACACAAAATGATTTTAAGACTAAGTTTTCTTTCAATTTTGAGCTCTATTTTTAAAACATACCATGTGGGTTTTTGGTTATTCACGAAGTTCAAAATGAACTCACCCACTCCTCTCTTACTTCGCAAGTAAGTATGTCGTGGATAGCAGTGGTGAGGTAGATGACTTGGCGAGGCTCACTACTGATTCGATATTGGCGAATCTGAGAAAATAGTCAATGGGGTTTATATTATTATTAGGGTTTAGAATTACTATAAGCTGACTCTGTTTGAAATAATCTCTTTTATGCTAAGTTTACCTATTGTTGCGAACCATATATAGAATAACTTATTATTAAGTATTATGAATAAAGATCAAAGTCTATTCATGTATGAGAGTTCTATATATTTCTTTAGTTATAATCTGTAAGTTTGATTTATGGAAAGTACAACTTTTCTATTACCTCAAAAATTATATGTGTACACCTATAGATTGTGAACCAAGGTAATTGTACGGGCGATGTATTTATGCGAACCCTACTATATTATGATAAACTTTACATGAGTGTTTTCTAGTTGTTAAGTTTGTTCATTTGCGAAACTATATTGTATATTGAAAACTTAAAATGTATGTGAGCCTATGACTTTGGTGCAAATTCGTACTTTGTGTGAAATTAACTCGTGCTAGATATCGGTATGCAAACTTATGTTATTTAATGTTTACGAATTCTTAAGCCTTTCTGTTGTGAAGACATGTGACCCTTTCTTTGTGGTTTGTAAGCTCCCATGTTTATATTCATTGTATAAACAATTTCGTTGTGGTGTTTAATTTAACACAATAATTTCTATCTTTAAGTGGTGTGTTGGAAGTTAGGTTGGGAGTAAACGGAGAGTCACTTTGGTGCCTAATGTGGCACACCAGATTTGGGTCAGACCTTCTCGGCTGGGTTTAGAGTGTTACATCAGTTGGTATCAGAGCTATGTTCATTGGACTGACCATCCGACCGGTAAGCTCGCCAAGGTGACGAGGTGTGAATTAGCGAAGCAAGTCCGTTAGAATTGATAAAGTAAGTTCACTAAGATTTTGAAGTGTTATATGTGTGAAATTTCTTATTTAGGGTAGGATTTGGAGCAACATCGCCTTTGGTTCAGGCATATCTTTTGCAGGATGACACCTCAGTTCATCCCTCTGCTACTTGCCAATCTAGTAAGTTGTGTTTTGTGAACTGTGTTTGCATATAAGTTGTGTTTGGTGAACTGTGTTCGCAAGTCTGTCTGTTAAGTTTTGGATACCCAGTTACATGTGTTTGAAGTCTTGCCTAAGTTAGTAAGTCATGTACATTTAGAGTAAGAAAGAATTCCTCCCCACAGAGTGAATACGAACTGTGTGAATGTAGCTGCTAACCCTTTAGAAGGTAACCAGACTTTAGCTATGTAGGAGCAACCCCACAAGGCAAACATCTTGGAAGAAGGCATGGAGCCTTTGGTTCAAGAAATGATTAGAGATTTTCAGCAAGTTACTGATGCCAACCCTACACCTGTAAATCGTGGTTTACCACAACTCTAAGGTTTTTCAGAATGTCTATGAGCTCTTGGTGGAAAGGGATTTAGTGGTGTTCGTGAAACTGACCCCACTAAGGTTGAATATTAGCTTGAGGGTGTTGAGAAAGTCCTTAAGCAAATGGCATGTATTGATCAAGAGAAGCTAGAGTGAATTATGGCCCTACTTACCAATAAAGCTCATCGTTGGTGGAATACCATGAAGCAAGAAACTGTTGAGGATAGATTGATGTGGGAGTTCTTGTTAGTGACTTTGAAAAGGAAGTTCATGGGTGAGCAATATATGGAGGCTCGTAAGCATGAGTTCATCAAACTTGTGCAAAGAGAACTATTAGTGGCCGAGTATGAGGCAGAATTTGTGCGACTGAGCTAGTACGTATTAGAGATGGTTTTGCAGGAGAAAGATGATTGTCAGCAATTTCATTTTGGACTGCATCGTGATATCTATCTTTACCTGGTGACTAATGATACTGCAAACTTCAATGAACTGGTGGAAAAAGCCAAATCCATTCAAGATATTAAGGCTTTGTGAATCGAAATGGAAATTGGAAAGTAATTGGCTGGGCGAGTGTCCAAAATGGACCGCGACTCATGAAAATCTGGAAGAAACATTGAGCAAAGCTTCAGGTTATACTGTTTGCGTCAGAAGAACGAAAACTAGGATGGAAAGAAAGGTTTGCACAGGTGTGCGAAATAGCCCTATTGCGAGCACTATGAAAAAAGGCATCCTGGTGAATGTTGAAAGATGACTGGAGGTTATTTCAAATGAGGTTCTAAGGACCACTTGATAAAAGACTTTCCAGAACGTCGGGAGAGTTTGCAAGTTTAGACTGCAATCCCCACTCAAGTACAAACTGGTAGTCAAAGAGGCAGAGATGAAAAAAACAAGGCTAGTTGAGCAATGGACTTTAGCTCACACTATTGTGACCTAAGAAGAAGAGTCAAAAGGCCTCGTGAGAGTTTATGCTGTGAGGGAACCCCATGAGCAAGGTGCCACTAATGTTATTACAGGTACCTTCACTTTGCGAACTACTCTAATATTTTCTCTGATTGACTCTGGTTCCACACATTCCTATGTTTTAAGCGAACTAGTTTGTGAATTGGGGATTCCCGTGGGAACCATAAATCAGGGAGTAACTGTCACTAGTTCATTTGGGGATAGTGTGTTGGTCAATAAAGTATATCATCACTGTCCACTAATGATTCAAGATCAAGTTTTCAATGCGAACTTGATGGAATTACCATTCTATGGGTTCAGCATGATTTTGGGAATATCCTGGCTGGCTGAGCACAAAGCCAAATTTGACTTCTAGCTGTAAAGAGTTACCTTGCAAAGTAGTGAAGGCTAGGAAGTTGTGGTGTTTGGTGAGCGAGCTCAGCTTATGACTAATGTAGTCTCAGCAATGAAGGTAGAAAAGATGTTGGGCAAAAGGCTGCGAAGCCTATCTCTCTTTTGTGAAGGGTTCACAGGATGTGACAAAAGGTGTTAGCAAGATGCGAACTGTACCAGACTTTCCTGATGTGTTTCCTGACGAGTTACCTGGGTTACCTCCAAACCGCGAAGTGGAGTTTTCCATTGAGTTGTACCCTGGTAGTATGCCAGTTTCACTTATGACGTACCGCATGGCACCCAAGGAGCTTAAGATACAACTTCAGAAGCTACTTGATAAGGGTTTCATTCAACCTAGTATATCACCTTCGGGTTCACCGGTGTTGGTTGTGAAGAAAAAGGATGGTAGCATGAGGATGTTCATCGACTAGAGACAGTTAAATTAGCTAACTGTTAAAAACAAGTACCTATTGCCAAGAATAAATGACTTGTTTGATCAGTTGCGAGGTGCCATTGTGTTTTCAAAGATCGATTTGCAATCTGGATAGTACCAACTCATAATGAATAAGTCTGATATATAGAAGATAGCTTTCAGAACGAGATATGGGCACTACGAGTTCTTGGTGATGCCTTTTAGTTTGACAAATGCACCTGCTTATTTTATGGACCTAATGAATTAAGTGTTCCATGAATACCTGGATCACTATGTGCTATAATTTATTGATGACATTCTGGTATGTTAGCAAACTAAGGAAGAGCACGATACCCATCTACGAATTGTGTTGCAGATTCTGCGAGAGAAGCAGGTTTTCATGAAGTACAACAAGTGTGAGTTTTGGCTAAAAGAAGTGGCATTTTTTGGGCACTTCATTTACACTAAAGGGGTTGGCGTATACCCAAAGAAGATCAAAGCCATTGTAGAATTGAGATCGCCAAGAAGTGTAACTGAAGTGCGAAGCTTTTTGGGGCTCGCAAGGTACTATCGCAAGTTTGTTGAGGGATTCGCCACTATTGCAGCACCCTTAAAAAAGTTGCTACAAAAAGAAGAGGAGTTCATATGGATAGAAGAAAGATAGCAGATGTAACACCCCAAACCCGGCCTAGACGTTATGGCCGAATCTGGCGTGTCACATTGAAGTGTTTTCGAAAACCATGTTTCCATTGAAAACCCTTCTTATTAAAATCTTGAGTAAAATCCCAGTTACGTTAGTTTATTATTATTTTATTTTAAACGTGGTATATAAAAAGATTGTTAAGTTTATTCCCAAAATTTATTTTCAATTGCGGAAGCTAAGTTTAAAAGTAACCGATTTACGAAAACGTGATGTTTAAAGATTAAATTGTGAAAGTGTAGTGTTTTGAAAACTGTTATTGTTTTGGAAAACCACGATCTACTTTTAACAGATAGGAAGCGTAATAACAAAAAAAATCCCAAATTAAAAACTAGAAATTAAAAGAGGCCTTATTACAACCCAATAAGAAAGCGGTTTAAGTAAGGTAAACTAGACTACTAAAATTTAAAGCTGTTCGTAGTGTGGCCACCTCCGAGTCCACTAGTACGTCGAACCGCCTACTGAGGATCACCTGAAAAATTTAAAAAAAAGAGGGGTGAGTTTACGAAAACTCAGTGCGTACAACCCTCATCGATCATAAAGCATGCATCACATCAATCCGGGACTACACCCATTACAGTAATCATTGTGGGCCTAAGCCCGGCACAGTAACGGTGGCAATTGGGCCTTAGCCCATAATAGCCTCAGTTGGGCCTTAACCCATATCAAATGTCACATATCACATCTATCTGGGCCTAAGCCCATCTCAATATCAGAATCAATATGTGCAATGCATGAATACCTAAACCAACCCTACACTCCGTCTCCTGTCCAACCCTGCACTCCTGTGGGGATTTAATCGACCCATCCATCCCTACACTCCTTATGTAGCACCGGTTGCGGCATTAACCAATATTGCAGCAGAGTTGCCAACCACATAATTAGCTTAAAGCCATCGGTGGATCCACAGTCGTCAAGCAACCATGTGACCCTAACAAATCATATACTTCCTCCAAATTAATGATCCCATCCCCCATGCAGCATAATATCACATGAATGCAACCATACCATAAATGGCATACCATAACAATCACATAACATGTAGGGGCATTTTAGTCATTTTGCCATTCAGGGGCATAACGGTCATTTAGCAACCTTCCCAAAGGTCTACAGATACCTCGAGCGACACAGATAGCATATATGGTCAAAACGGTGTAATTGGGCCCAAAGCCCAATATTCAGCCCAAGTGGGCCCACACGCTTCCGTGTGGCCCATTTAGCCCAAATTCAGTAACGGCTATGTGAACGTTATAGCCCAGTTCAGTTTCTGCCACTTATCGTAAATTTTATCCATGTAGGGCCCACGAGCCTATTGGGCCCACTTAGCCCATTTCGACCCCAACGCAGCCCAAAACGACCTAAGCCCATGAGAACGCTCATGGTGGCCTCAACCATCTTACGCCCATATTCGTGGGCTCGGTTTACCACACGTGCAATCACACGCTCGTGTGGCATCATTCGTCGGTATTTCGGCTTTTCGGCATTTTGTTGATCTACGATCAGAAGGAGTGTGGCTACACACACTCTATCGGCTTTCTCGCCAACTAACGAATACAGGGTACTGTTACACACCTACCATATTCAAAACTAACAGTTAATCACTCAACCAATACAGTTATTCTTTCTTTTTTTTCGAAACACATGCCGAAATCACATTGATACTCGCCTTAGTCGATTGAGATTTGATAAGTCCCCACTAATTGTTAGCAAGAATTGATCCCCTTGCTGTAATTATAGTTAAAACTAAGAGTAGGCCTCGACTGCTTTTGGAACACGCGCCCCTCTTTACTCATCGAGAACGCCTAGGTATCAACCAACGTTAGTCTAAGGGGAGAGAGAGAGGATTCGGTAGAAGGGAAAAAGAATCATACTAGTAACAAAAATCCATTTAAGGGATCACCATAACTTACACTTAACCTCGGTAAACAGAGGAAAGGAACCCGCAGCCTTATGATAAGAGAACAGAAATGAGAGTAAATTCGGCAATAGATGAAAGAGAGATAGCAGGGTATTCAGCTTTTACACACTTATGAACAAATGATAACAGTGTTAAACAAATGGGAAATTCGGCTCAAGAGAAGTAAATGGGGAAAAAGAAAAAAGAAAAGATGTAGAAGAAGAGAAGAGATGCAACCGGCCAAGGGAAAAAATAGGCAGAAAAGGTACAAAAAGATGCCTAAATGGTAACACAGAAACGGCTAAGAAGAAAGCAGAGTGAAACAGAGAAAAAAGAATGCACGAGAGGTCACTTTTAGTGCAATTTCGGCAGCATCCAGAAAAAGAGAAAAGTCGTTTCAGTTTGGTAACTAAACTGATCAAAAGAAAAGAAAAGAAAACTCAACAAAGCTGAAATATGCACCAAAATCCCTCTTTGGCCGAATTTCTTGAGTGCTACACTCAAATTTCGGCTTCAACCTCCTCCATTTCCAATTCCTCATTTTTCTCTTCCATTTTCTCCTCCAAATCTTTACCAACTTCTATCCCTATCCCATGAATCACTCCCCCAAGACCGATTCTACAACCACCTTAGCAAAACTCCACTCCAACTCAAACACTAGGTGTCCTGTCAGCAAAATAATTACTCTAATGCTTGTCCCAGGACTTGAACCCCAATCCTCCTATACCACCCTTGGCGTCCCTTACCACTAGAGCCCAAGCTCCTTTCGTGTCTCTTTTTATTCACAATTATTTAAAAGGCTTAAAACCAAGAGTCATGGTTCCCTTAATGCTAAAAAAATAAAAATTCTCCATATGACATGGCTTGAACCCAGGACTTCATAGAAGCCCCATAACCTTCCAAAAGCACTCACCTAATAGATCTAACATGCAATTGTGCCGTTCTCTTGTTCTCAAAAATTTTAAACGCTCCCATGCCCAAGGCCCAATTCTCCTAGGCCCAAAATTCGGGGTGTTACAGCTCTACCCCCTTAAAGAAATTTCATCCCTGAAATTTCCAACTATCTAATAGCCGCACAACATAGGTTACACCACTACGCTTTTGCTGTGACACTCTGATCCTAATTGCAAATTAGGTAGATAGTACACTATGGGTAAAGTATGTACTAGTATTCACATCTGGAGCGTCTCCGACTTCTCGGCGACGTGCTGCATAAACCAAAGCTGGCTACCTCGCCTCCGCATGACCAGCACCTCTACCTGGAGCTCCACGACCCAAACCGTTTCCACCCCTGGCCTGTCCACGGCCTCTAGGCGGCTGCTGCCCACCCCTAGGTGGCTGTACATCACCCCTACCAAAAACTTGTATCTGATCCAGTCTTCTGGGACACTCTCTGAGACGGTGTTCCATGGAACCACAACTCAGACAAGCTCCTGTCCTTCTCCAGCACTCGCCCACATGACCTTTCCCACAAATAGCACAAGGTGGTAACTTGAGAGCGAACAGGGGCCCGGCTCGGACCGCCCATCCACTCGCCCGTCTCTTAGGTCTCTCGATCGAGTGGAAAGCTTAGAATCCCTCTTGTGTCTGCCCCTTTCTGTTTCTCGGTTTAGGAGCTCCGAGCGCTTCACATCTTTAGCGATCTTTGCTTTCTCCACCAATGCTGCAAAATCCCACTCCCTTTGGGGAGCAATTAGTACCCGAAGACTATCTCTGAGGCCATCTTCGAACCGAACACAACGTTCATAATCTGTTGCCACTATTCCTTTAGCATACCGACTGAGTCGTAGGAACTTCGCCTCGTATTCTACCACAGATCTGTCTCACTAAGTCAAGTTCAATAATTTCCTCCTCTGGGCATCCACATAGCTTGCGCCCACGTACTTCCCTTGGAATGTGGACTTGAAGAACTCCCAAGTGACCCGGTCAGGCTGAGTGCCGTCTTTCACGGTAAGCCACCACTGGTAGGCTTCCTCTCGCAGCAACGACACCGCACCTTTTAATTTTTGTTCAGAAGTGCAGTCAAGATCATCCATTATTCTTTCTGTGGCCTCCAACCAATATTTGGCCACATTAGGGGCCACTCCCGCGATACCTTTGAAAATCTTTGCTCTATTTGATCGAAGTCGCTCCGAAATTGACCCACAGCTTCCAATGCCATTGTTGGGCCCAGCGACCCTTTCCAGAATTCTTAGCATTGCTTGGGACAATGCGTCATCCCCAGCTGCCCGATCATACGACCCTGTCTCGGGTACCAGTGAAGCCGGAGCCTCTCTCGCTTCAACGTTAGGCATATGGCCTGATGCCGAAGATCTAGCCCTAGCACTTCCACGGCCTCTGCCGCAGCCTCTTGCACTTCTTCTAGTGCTTATTATCGCTTTGCGTATTATCTGAATTAGAAATTTTATGAATTTAGCTCATAGTTTCAATAATTAAATAGATGTTTTATGGAATTAGTAATTAAGAGTTGTTTTCGCAATTGCAAGCTCACTACAGTTTTAGTTTCCTATAGTTTCTCAGTTTACTCTAGCTATAGAGTCTCAGTATAGTCTATCATCTAAAGTAAGCCCAGTAACTATTTACAGTATAACAGTTTAAAACAGATTTCAGTATCAGGAGAACTTACTTGGTTCAACGTCGGAGACTTGGTGTGCCACACTTTTCAGAGGAAATATTTCAAACCCTTCACATATTGAAAAAAAACAATTTATTGAAATCCAAGATTTAAAAACCCATTCCACAGCCGAGTTTTGTAACTTGGCTCTGATACCACTAAATGTAACATCCCAAACCCGGCCTAGACGTTATGGCTGAATCTGGTGTGTCACATTGAAGTGTTTTCAAAAACCATGTTTTCATTGAAAACCCTTCTTAATTAAAAGCTTGAGTAAAATCCCAGTTACGTTAGTTTATAATTATTTTATTTTAATCGTGGTATATAGAAAAATTGTTAAGTTTATTCCCAAAATTTATTTTCAATTGTGGAAGCTAAGTTTAAAAGTAATCGATTTATGAAAACGTGATGTTTAAATATTAAATTGTGAAAGCGTAGTGTTTTGAAAACAGTTATTATTTTGGAAAACCGCGATCTACTTTTAACAGATTGGAAACGTAATAACAAAAAAAATCCCAAATTAAAAACCAGAAATTAAAATAAGCCTTATTACAACCCAATAAGAAAGCGGTTTAAGTAAGGTAAACTAGACTACTAAAATTTAAAGTCATTCAGTAGTGTGGCCACTCTCAAGAGTCCTCGAAGACGTCGAACCGCTTCTATCGAGGATTACCTGAAAAATTTTAAAAAAAGAGAGGGTGAGTTTACGAAAACTCAGTGTGTACAACCCTCATCGATCATAAAGCATGTATCACATCAATCCGGGACTACGCCCATTACAGTAATCATTGTGGGCCTAAGCCCAACACAGTAACGGTGGAAATTGGGCCTTAGCCCATAATAGCCTCAGTGGGCCTTAACCCATATCAAATGTCACATATCACATCTATCTGGGCCTAAGCCCATCTCAATATCAGAATCAATATGTGCAATGCATGAATACCCAAACCAACCCTACACTCCGTCTCCTGTCCAACCCTGCACTCCTGTGGGGATTTAATCGACCCACCCATCCCTACACTCTTTATGTAGCACCGGTTGCGGCACTAACCAATATTGCAGCAGAGCTGCCAATCACATAATCAGCTTAAAGCCATCGGGGGATCCACAGTCGTCAAGCGACCATGCAACCCTAAAAAATCATATACTTCCTCCAAATTAATGATCCCATCCCCCATGCAGCATAATATCACATGAATGCAACCATACCATAAATGGCATACCATAACAATCACATAACATGTAGGGGCATTTTAGTCATTTTGCCCTTCAAGGGCATAACGGTCATTTAGCAACCTTCCCACAGGTCTATAGTTGCCTCAAGCGACACAGATATGATATATGGTCAAAACGGTGCAATTGGGCCCAAAGCCCAATATTCGGCCCAAGTGGGCCCACACGCTTCCATGTGGCCCATTTAGCCCAAATTTAGTAACGGCTATGTGAACGTTATAGTCCAGTTCAGTTTCTGCCACTTATCGTAAATTTTATCCGTGTGGGGCCCACGAGCCCATTGGGCCCACTCGGCCCATTTCGACCCCAACGCGGCCCAAAATGACCTAAGCCCATGAGAATGCTCATGGTGGCCTCAACCATCTTACGCCCATGTTCGTGGGCTCGGTCCACCACACGTGCGATCGTACGCTCGTGTGGCATCATTCGTCGGTATTTCGGCTTTTTGGCATTTTGTCGATCTACGATCAGAAAGAGTGTGGCTACACACACTCTATCGACTTTCTCGCCAACTAACGAATACGAGTAATTTATTACACACACGACGCGCGAAGCGCGCACCACGAATCCCTAGCACTTGAACCTACCATATTCAAAACTAACGGTTAATCACTCGATCAATACAGTTATTCTTTCTTTTTTTCGAAACACATGCCGAAATCACATTGATACTTACCTTAGTCGATCGAGATTTGAAAAGTCCGCACTAATTGTTAGCAAGAATTGATCCCCTTGCTGCACTTATAGTCAAAACTGAGAGTAGGCCTTCGACCACTTTTGGGGTGAACAACCTAAAAAGGTGCCTAACTTTTTTCATTATTTTGAAATTCCTGAAATTAAGTGCCAAACTTTTTGCATTATTCTCAAATCCTGAATTATGTCTTGTTTCTTAAGTAAGTTTCTCATATTACAATTAGAATGAAATTCCTTTGATTTATGATTTTTATTGATGTGTCTTAGATTAAGTCATTGATAATTGTGCATTGATAACTAAATTCTAAGATACTAGAGAATCAAGCATGATAAGTCTATTTTTCAGAAATTAAAAATTTTTCTAGGTTGTCTACCTGAATTTGAATATTGATTTGAAATTTGAAATTTACGAGGTTGACATCAAAATACCCATAATTTTTGTGAGATTTTGAGCCTTATAGAGCATCAATTCTTTTTCTTGCTCACTTTATTGATTATGAGTGTGTCAACATTGATTTGTTATTCTAGAACTTGCATTGATTATACATGTCGAGACCACACTTTTTGATTTGATATACAGAGATGATAAAGGCACTTAGGTTTTAACCCACTTACTCCACTAAAAACCTACCTTCATAATTAACCCCTAGTGAACCCCGTTGAATCCTAACAAACCTTTTTATTGACTTACCCGCTAATATTAACCCAAAACCCTTTTTATTTGTTATCACTATCCTTTTGAACTACCCTTATGTCGAGATTTGATTTGATCAGTTGCCTAACTATGATCTTTATTTCAGTAATTTATTCCTTATTATGACTTGTTCTTAAAAAAAAATCGAAGTATATTCATTGTTAGATTTGTAATGAGCTTATACGTTTGAATTCCAAATATTGAAGAAGAAGCTCGTAGTATTAGTATTATTAATTTTCAATTGATTACTTTTATTTAGTTCATTGCTTCGGGTTAGGTAATTTGTCAGTCCAATCTTGATTCTAACCCTCTAATTCAGCCTTTATCCACACCTTTAACCCAAGCCCCATTACAACCCTGTTAAAGACCTTGTGATTTGTGTATCATTTCATATCATAGTGGTGGAGATTTGATTTTCATGCAAGCCTATCGGATTAACTTTTCATGTTTGACTTTTGAGTGCTTAATTCTGAACCTTAAGCACTTTGAGTGATTTTAGTGAATCTTTAGTGAGGATGTCAATCCCTGTCGATTTTGAATCAGAGGTAATTATTTAGATGAGGGGAAACACCTATGTTTTGTGCTACAATTGTATGACTTAGACTGTTTGAATCTTTAGAACCCTTTGAGTTGAATTATCCATGTATGAATTATCCTTGAATTATGACAAAACATTATTAATGACTATTATGATTTAAGGGAAGTTTATTTTAATTATGAGTTGAGAATTTTGCTTGAGGACAAGCAAAAGCTTAAGTGTGGGGGTTTTTGATAAACCGTAAAAGTAACATATTTTAATCTCACATTTAGCATGCTTTTGGATGAATTATCCCTTATTTTATGTAATTTGGTGCTCTTAATCCTTTATTTTCATGTTTTATACTCAGGGAAGCACCGGAGGATGAAAAGAACGGAAAACGAGCTTAAAACGGGCCAATTGGGCCAGATCACGAACTCGGCACGGCCTGGACCCAAGACCACACGGCCGTGCCTCATTAATAGAGTCCAACACGGCCTGGCCACGATTCACACGGGCGTGTGCCATGGCCGTGCCCTTGCCGTGGCAAAGAAAAGTTTTGTTCGGATTGGGATACTTAGGGGCAAAGAAACACATTCTAAAAGCCTATATATACACCCTAAGTATGACCTAAAAGGGGGAGCCCAAGGCTATCGTCTAGGGGCATCTTGCTAGGCCAGAGAAGGCAGATTTGTGGGGATTCACTCGAGGATAGCCAGTTGATTCATCTCTAGAAGCCAGAATTATACTCAAGACGGAGGATCTCTCCTTCAATTCTTTCAGGGGGTTTTAGGGATTTCTTATGTTTTGTTTTTCTTTTCTTACGAGATGTTTTCTTTTATTGTTATGAACTAAACCCTCGGATACGAGGGGATGAAACTTAGATGAATCTTTTATCGTTTCTTGAACTATATGATAAATATTTGACTTGTTCTTAATTATGTGTGCTTAATTCTTGTGTTGATATTTCTGGGATATTGATTCAAGTTTGATGTGCTTAGGTGGAGGAGCAAAAGTCCCTGTCTAAGAGTAGATCTAGAATAGTTAAGCGGAGTTGATTGCACGCCTAGAGATAGGGTGACGAGATTTTGCCGGATTAGGGTGAAACCTAATATGGGATTCCATAGATCGAGTTAATACAATTCTAGGGGTTTTAATTAGAAAGAGATTTCAATTAATTAACCTAAGGTTAGACGTTATTCGCTTCGAGAGAGGGTTTAATATACATTAGGGAATCTTACGGATCAAGCCAAATGAATAAATAAATGCAGTTCAAAGTTAGATAACAAGTGAAGTCTAGGTGGATTCTTCCTTGGGTGTCGTCTTAATCAATTGGTTTTTCCTCAAGTTATTTTCCCCAAATTCATTCTTCTTTGTCTTAGAGTCTTTAGTTTAGTAGTTAATTAATTTAGATTAAACAACAAATTCCCTTTATTTTAGGCTAGATAATAAAAAGAGAGTTAGTATTAGTACTTTTAGTTCCTTTGGGTTCGACATTTCGGTCTTGCCACTAAACTATACTATTGTTCAATAGGTGCGCTTGCCTCAAATCGTTGTCATAGTTAGTTTCCAGGTTTGATCATTCTTTTTATAAATTTTAAGACTTTGACATCACGAAAACAACGATCAACTTCGATCAGATCGAGGAGGAGAATACTTAAGCTTAGAGTTTGATGAGCTTTTGAAGGAGATTGTCTCACAACTTACATCTCCTGGTACTCCACAATGGAATGGAGTTTCTGAGAGAAGAAATCAAATATTGTTAGATATTGTTCAATTAAAGATGAGCATTGTGTTTACAAGAAAGTTAGTTTAAGCACTGTAGAATTATTGGTACTGTATGTAGATGACATATTTATCATTGGAAATGACATACCTACCTTATAGTCTATTAAAACTTGGTTAGGAAGTTGTATTTCTATGAAGGACTTGGGCGAGGCTACTTACGTATTCAATATGAAAGAGATCATTCAATAATCAATTCAATTCCATAATTAAAAGTAATATTCAAAATGAAAGAGTGATGTGTCTCTAACTAACTATGACCACAATAAAGGCAAGCGCACCTATCGTTTAATAATATAGCTATGGTAAGACCGGAAATATCGTATCCACAAGGACCAAGAGTACTAGTAATTACTATCTTTCTATTATCTAGCCTAAGAATTGGAGTGAATTCTTTTTAAACTAAAATTAACACGACAGAGAATGAATTGGGAAAATTCTTTTTAGACAACTTATGTGATGGAGGCAATACCTAAGGAAGAATTCACCTAAACTTCACTTATTACTTTTGATTCATATGATTTATTCACTTGAATTAATCCGTAGAAATCCCTGATTTATGTTAATATCTCTCTCGAGACTAAAAACAACTGACTCTAGGTTGATTAATTGAAATCTCTTTCTAATTAAAACCCCTATTGTCACATTAACTCGATCTATGGATTCCCTTATTAGATTTGACTCTAATCCGGTAGATTTTCGTCGCCCTATTTCTAGGGTTGCAATCAACTCCGCTTAATTGTGTTGATCTACTCTTAAAAAGGGACTTTTTCTCCTCTAAATAAGCACATTCGACTTGAATCAATAACCTGAATTATCAAGACAAGAATAAGAACTCACAATTAAGAATAAGAACAAGTATTTATCTTATAAATCAAATAATAATAAGATCTTTCATAGGTTTCATCCCCTTAGGTATTTAAGGGATTTAGTTCATACTGATAGAGGGAAACATCATACAATAGGAAAAACAACAAAAAATAAGAAAACCCAAAAAATTCTAAAGAACTTGATGGGAGATCTTCAGTCTTGATGGAGATCCTTCTTCCGAGCTGCTCCCGATGGCTGTCTTTGAGTATTTTCTACCTTCTACTCTGCGCCCCCTTTTAGGTCACCCCTAGGGTGTTTATATAGGCTTTGGAACGTCTTTCTTTTCCCACAAGTAACCTTTTCCGGATAGAATTAATCTTTGATACGGCAGGGACACGCCCGTGTGACACGGCCGTGTTCGATAGTCTTGGGCCGTGCTCGCTTCTGCTCACCACGCACGATCGTGTTTGATAGCCCAGGTCGTGTTGGTTTTTAAGGTAGGCCCATTTTGTCCCTTTTTGGCCCGTTTCTTGTTCTTTTCGACTCCCTAAGCTCTCCTGGATGTAAAACATGAAATTAAGAGATTAGGAGCATCGAATTCATCAAATCTAATGACAATTCATCCAAAAATAAGCCAAGCATGGGGTTAAAATATGTATAAATTAAGGTTTATCAAATATCCCCACACTTAAGCGTTTGCTTGTCCTCAAGCAAAATCCTCAACTCACAATAAGAATTAACTTCCTTAATTCATAACTCTCATCAATAATGTCTCATCATAATTCACAGATAAATCATACATTTATAATTTAACTAGAAGAGTCCTAGAGATTCAAACAATCCAAGTCAAAAAAAATTTTTTATCGCACGAAAACATAGGTGTTTCCCCTTACCTAAATAATCACCTTTAATTCAAAATCGACAAGAATTGACATCCTCACTAAATATTCACTCAAATCACTCAAAGTGTTTACGGTTCAAAAATTAAGCACTCAAAAGTTAAACATGAAAAGTTAATCCCATAGGCTTGCATGAAAATCAAATCTCCACCACTATAAAATGAGATGATACACAAATCAAAAGATCTTTAAAAAGGGTTGTAACAGGGCTTGGGTTAAAGGTGTGGATCAAGGCTGAAAAGGAGGGTTAAAATCGAGATCGAATTGACAATTCACCTAACTAGGAAAATGGACTAACACTGAATAATTACATCAATTGAAAACTTAATACTAATAACACGAGCTTCTTCTCAAAATGTGAAATTAAGTGATTAAGCTTAAATAATAAAGAACTCATAATGAATAAATTTCCAACTTTTTTTTTTAGGAATAAGAACAAGTACATGATATAAGATTAATTTAACCACTGAAATAAAGAATGTAGTTAGGCAGTTGATCAAATCAAATCTCGATAAAAGGGGAGTCAAGAAAAAATGGGGATAACAAATCAAATAACTGTGTTTCGGGTTAAAATTTGTGGTATCTCAAGAAACGGTTGATTAGGCTTCAAAGGGGTTCACTAGGGGTTAATTATGAAGGTAGGCTTTTAATGGAATAAGTGGGTTAAAACCTAGGTGCCTTTATCATCTCAATATATCAAATCAAAAGTGTGGTCTCGATATGCATAATCGAAGCAAGTTCTAGAATAACAAATCAATATTGACACACTCATAATTAATAAAGTGAGCAAGAAAAGAATATGCTCTAAACGACTCAATATTTTACAAAAATTATGGTTTTTGATGTCAACCTTGCAAATTTCAAACTTCAAGGTAATATTTAAATTTAGGTAAACAATCTAGAAATTTTTTTTAATTTTATTCTGAAAATAGACTTATCATGCTTGATTCTATAATGTCTTAAAGTTTAAACCATCAATGCACAATTATCTATGACTTAATCCGAAACATATCAATGAAAATCATAAATCAATAGAAGTTTCATTCTAATAGTAATATGAGAAAATTACTTAAGAACAAGGCATAATTTAGTATTGTTGACACCTCCCCACACTTAAGATGTACATTGTCCTCAATGTACAAAGATAAATAGTGACAATATAGTAAGAAAATCATAAGAGAGGGAGAGAAGTGAAACTTCCTGAAATTTGGATGGAGTCAAAGGAAAGAAACGGTGTAAAGTTGGGCAGGGGTGGTGGATACTCCGGTGGTGGTGGGGTTATTCCGTAATAGCCCCTTGAACCTAAATTAAAGAAATCAAGATATAATAATATAAATTAAAGACGAGAAAGATAAAAGGAAAGAATTTAGAAATGAAAATAAGAGAAAAAGAAAAAATAAATGGACTCAAAAATCCTTGTATTATCGAATTAATGAAGCGATCGGCATGAACTTATGTGGAGTGGTCGTGCACGGGGAGACCGTGCTAGGAGCCTTTCGCTTTTTCGACACGGAGATGGTGACTTTGGTCTTGTCGCTAGTATTGGTCATGGTGTAAGGGAAATGGGTGGTGAAAAGGGAGAAAAGCTGTGGTGGCTAGGTTTGGGGAGGAAGGGATATGAGGAAGAAAGTGAGTAGAAAAAGAGGGTTTAAATAGAATTTGAGGCATCTGGTTGCTTCCCACGTCCATGTGCCCTGGGCGTGGTAGGTCACACGGCCGTATCGCATGGTCGTGTGGTGCCTCGTTCATTTCTCCCACGCCCGTGTAGATGTTTCACTACAGCAAAATAGACTTTTAGCGGTATTTTTTTAGGCCTTTAGCAACATTTTTAAGCGCCACTAATAGTATTTGCGGCGCTTTTAGAAGCACCGCAAAAAATGCCGCTAAAACAAACGCCGCAAACTTTAGCGGCGTTTATGAGGAAAAAAATGCCGCTAAATTCATGACTTTTAGCGGCGCTTTCCCCACAAACGCCGCTAAAGGTCATGATTTTTTGCGGCGCTTTCCCCACAAACACCGCTAAATGTCATGACTTTTAGCGGCGCTTTCCCCACAAACGCCGCTAAATGTCATGACTTTTAGCGGCGCTTTATAACAGCCCGATTTAGGGGCTAGTCAGAACAGTGATATCGGAATCACTAAACCGAGGATAGAGGAAATTATTTTCATGTTATTTTATGTGTTATAACATGTTTATAAGGGTGCATGAAAATTTTGGTGCCTTAATTTTAGCAATTTCTAGCTAAATCGTGAAAAAGGACTAAATCGCATAAAGTGCGAAAATTCTATTTTAGTTGCTAGAGGTGCCAAATAGCTATGGATTATTAATTGGAGGTTCCAAATGTGCAATTTGGCCTTGTTTTAAGTGATTTGGCCGGCCATGTGACAAGGGGGACAAAGACATTAAATTTTGGTCAAAAGTTGGTGGTATTAGTTGGTCAAGTGAATAAAATAAGATGATATAAGCAAAAGTTATCATATTTTCCTTATTTCTTCTTCCCCAACCAAAAATATCAGCCATGGGAGGGCTTTGAAGGCTTGAAAATTTCAGCAACTCAATTCCTCTTCAAGTAAGTGATTTTGATGGCTTTAGTTGATAATTTTTGTACTTTTGGAGTCCCCAAAGCTTAAGCTAGCTAATCAGGGGACTATTTTGCAAAATGGTTGAGATTATAGGGATTTACCATGATAGGTATCATGTTGGTTGATGATTTTTATGGAAGAAAATGAATGATAGGATGATGATAAACAACTTTTGTGAAAGGTGTTGTTATGAAAACACCTAATTTGGGCTAAAATGCAAAAGTTATAAATTGTTCATTAGGGCATGAAATAGTTGGAATTGTGGATAGTTTGTAAGAGGATTAAATGTTCAGCTAGGCTTGCTTATCGAGAAAATGTGATGAAAATTTATTTATGAGCCTTGGGGCAAAATTGTAATTTTTGCCAAAGTGTAGGGGCAAAATAGTCATTTTTGCCTAGAGTGTAGATTATGATATATTATGATTTATAAGTGATTAAATTGGTAAATTCCATTGTTCTAGATTAAAGAAATCGAGTTTTGGACCTAGAACGGGTGAAAAGAGAAAGGTGGGCAAAAGTCCATTTTCGGACCTTTCGGCATCGAGGTAAGTTCATGTGCTAAATTATGCAATTCTAAATGAAGTATTTAATGTTCTAATGTCGTGTGGAATGCATAATCACACTATGAGTGTATTGAATGTATTTTAACGAGATATCAAGAGAATTTTTCTTAGGAATAGAGGGGAAGCAAATAGTAAGATATGTTGATAATTAAGGTCCCGTATAAGACCATATTTGGAATATGGCCTCGATATGAGATATTGAATAAGACCATGTTATGGACATGGCACCGATATGATGTTTCATGTGAGGCCCTATCAGGGGCATGATGTCGAGGTGAGATTGTATGTATGAGATTCAAAAGTGTTATTTAATAATTTGAGTGATTCCACAGATATGTTGAAAACGAGAATGTATGTGGTTGTATCATGAGAGGTACAGGTACGCGTTAGAACTAAATTAAGGTGAATTGGGTATGTGATTAACCCATAGTGGGTCATGTGTGTATGATGCATCTTAATTGTATGTGTTGTTTTTATAATTGCATTGCGTAAAAGTAAATGATTATTGTAGAAATCTATGTAAGGATGTCAGCGTGTGAGGATGTTCTCAGATGAACATTTGAAATAGAGAAATGCAGGTGATTATATATATATGTATATCCGTAAATGTATAATAATGGTGGGCTGTGTGCGATACCACCTTCCTAATTATTAGTGATGGGCTGTGTGCGATACCATCAACAATGTTATTAATGGTGGGTTGAGTGCATTACCACCTTATTATTTATTACCGATGGGCTGTGTGCGATACCATCGAGTTTAGTTTCAATTGGTGGGCTAAGTGCGATACCACCCTATTAAAGAACGATGGTGGGCTAAGTGCGATACCACCCTATAAGAGATTCGATGGTGGCTAAGTGCGTACCCATCGAGATATTGGTAGCATGAGTGGTTTATTGAGAATGCATGACGTGTTGTTTTATATGATCTTGTGATGATCAGTGCAGGATGTATGCTAATTAAATGAGCAAATTGGCTTGTGGCATGGTAAGTTAATGAATGCAAGCATTAAGCCGAGATGTGGTTAGAATGTGGTAAGAGACGAAATGAGTAAGCATTATGAACGATTGAATAGGTAACTGTGAGTTCAAGAGTAAAACTCATTCTAATACCTTGTGATTGAGTATAAGCATATGAATGTTGATAGTTAATTCTAAATTGCATATGAACTTACTAAGCATTATTGCTTACCCTTCTTTCTTTCTCATCTCTTATAAGTTAATTTAGCTAGCTCGGGTTGGAGAGCGCCAGAGATATTTTCACACTATTGAGGAGACACTTGGTGTGAGGTATCAAGTCATTATGAGTCATGGCATGTATAGGGCTAGTACATGAGGTTGTTTAAGTCATTGTTATTGTGCCAAATGTGTTGGCCTAAATGAGTCATGGGATAATTGTATAATGCCATAATTGTTGGCTATTATGTTACATGAAAAGATGTATTCATCTATGTGGGATGGCAATTCAATTTGAGTGATTATGAATGTGATGGATGAGTATAAGTTGTGTAAGCTATAGGGATGAAAAGAGCTTGGCAAATAGCCTTGTTCTGGTTCACATGGGTAGGCACACGGGCGTGTGTCTAGGCCGTGTGAAGTCTGCACTTTAAAATTAGAATTGGAATGGTCACTCGGTTAAAGTACACAGGCGTGCCGAGGCCGTGTTGAATAAGTCAGAATACTAAGGCATGGCACACAGTTTAGGCCTATGGGCGTGTCAAAACCGTGTGTGATTAGTCAGTGTCGACCACGGGTGAAAGGCACAGACGTGTGATAGGGTACACGGGCGTGCTCCCGAAATGCATGGGCGTGTGCCTTAACCGTGGGCAAATTGGCGAATCACTCGGGTTTTTAGGCGCGGTGCGGGGACATGGGCGTGTGTGCCTATGCGGGTGTGTCTCGTTCTACGGGCGTGTGAGCCCTGTAATTGAAGAGAAAGATTTTAAGAATCATAAAAGATTCGGATTAGTCTCGAGAGCCCTCGTGTATATGAGTGAGGCCTCGTAAGTCGAGAATAAGGTGATTGAGGTGAATGAAGAGAGTAGTCACGATTAGCCTAAGTAGCGATCGTGAGGCTTAAGTCAGGTAACGCCTCGTACCCCGTTCCGGTATTGGATACGGGTAAGGGGTGTTACACGCTTTCTCCACAAACGTCGCTAAATGTCATGACTTTTAGCGGCGCTTTTCACACAAACGCCACTAATTTGTACAGATTTGCAATGTACAATTTGTTCAATATCATACCCCTCCTGCACTAAAACCAACCAATAACAGCAAATGTAGCATATAATTCCAACCCAAAAAAACAAATGTAGCATAAAAATCATACCAAATGCATTAATTCTAATTGATACTTCAAATTCAATAAAAGATATGTAATATAAATGAATTATAACCTAAAATATTCTTACAATAATGTTAAATGTAATAATGTTAAAAATAATCTTACAACGAGAAACTAAATGTCTAAGATGGCGGCTTCTGCGACTGTTGAAACATCTGCATCATTTGTTGAAGCTGTAGCTGGAGCTCATCGTACTTTCATTTCTCGCTCGCTAGCATCATTTGTTGCCTCTGCCTCCTCGCCGCTTGCCTTTGCCTCCTCACTTCTTTGCCGCTTCGCATCCGCTTTAAGTACATTCTTTGGAGTTCTTCATATTTTCTTTGAACATCAGCAATTTGCTCAACCATGCTCGCTTGCATCTGAGCCATCTGGTCTTTTAGCCTCTGAACTTCAGCTCGAGATTGACTCCCGGAAGGCATGTATTGCTGGGAGTCGGATCCAAAATATTGGGTCAGGGTAACACCAGATCCTTGAAATCGAACCCGACCATACCTGAAAGGACCCAAAAACATCAGTAATAAAAAACAGTAAATGTAGCATATAATTCCAGCAAAAAAATAGCAAATGTAGCATAAAAATTCCGACCATACCTTTCAGGACCCAAAACATCGGTAATAATTCTGTTATCAATATCCTCAAGATTAACAGAGCTATCACTCGAAGCAGCCGCTTCATACTGTGCCTTCTTCTCCTTTAGTTTCTCCTAATAAATCAATTAAAAAGTTAGAAACGAAATATACAATAAGAAAGAATGGAACATAACTTAACATTATTAATTTATAACTACTAACGAATAATTAAACTATTATAAAAAAACATTATAAATATTTATAATAAATCAAATTTTATTAAGTAAATATACCATAATCTCTCCAGCTTCGGATGTCATCGGAGACCCATCCTTCTTCCTATGCGTAATGTCAAAAAGCTGAACGCGTCCAACTTTTTGACCGGTGGAGGCTTCTTACAGTGTAGAAGTAAAAATATAATTTAATAGTATAAAGTCATTAATATTTGACAGAATTAATAAATTATCATACCTCGGCATCAGCTACAGAAGCAAAACTTCTGGACCCTGCCGTGTGCATGAATTTCTACATTTACTGCTCTTTGCTCATTCCAACACACTCACGGTCCTACATAATGAAATTATTATTACGTATATAGTAAATACTATAAACCGAAAAATTTATAAGAGTTTACAACTAGGTAATACCTCTCCTTTCTTTGAGTTCCGAAATCTAACCGCATCTTCCCATTGATACCTCAACATTCCCGGCGGGACATTTCACAATTTATCCTCGAGGCTTATTTCTTTCTTAAAATAATCTTTTTTCAATGTGCTTTTATGGTCTCTCCATTTTTTTCCCAGTGTCTTCTTTATATAGTCATCGGAGACCTCCAAAGCAAATCTCTCCTAAAAAAACATAAGTTTAGAAAGTAAATATAAATGAAACTTCAACCAAAGTATTATAAATTACATTCACATTTTGTTACCTTAATGTTCTCGAGAGCTTGGTTTTTGTTTGCATCAGGCATGTGATGCCATGACTCATAATTGATGGCAACATATTTGCATTCCGTGCAATAATGCCCAAATAGCCTACTAGAAGTCGAGCTTCAGGGCCAACAGGCTGGCCATGACTGTTTCTCCTTACTTTCACACGCTCGACGGGATTTAGTTCGTATAAATCTCTAAGCAGCGTACGTCCCCGACCTCTTCGCGTCCCACCACTCTCAGCTGAACAATGATATATTATTGTTATATTAAAATTAAAAAATGAATCAATAATAAAATTCAACATGCATGTAAAATAAACTTAACATTACTTTGTAATTCTGCAGGCTCATCATCTATGTCAGGCACACTCGAGGATCCAACCATTGTTTGCTGTTCACTATTGCCCTCTTCGAAATTTATAGTATTCTGTACAATATTTAAATCTCGCAATCTTTTTCTACTCATTTTTCTTGCAATGCACATAAAATATAGAAATTTTAGTAACAAATAACAACAATAATTGTACATATAAAATAGTTAAATTATATAAAATGACCACGATTAAAATTATAATATTACATATAAATAAAAAATCGTAAAATCTTACTACATCATAATTTGTAAATATCTTCGTCCACGTCCTAATATATATAACAGTTCAAACAATATAATAAACATCAATTTGGATAGAAATTTTTTAAGATTCATCATACGTGGCATTGTTACACCTGGGGAGGATCCGTTATATCTTACAATGAGATATAAGGCAACCCGTTAGGTTTCCAGCCTATATACTTTGAATCTTTTTTTTTGTATAGCAGTATAATAAATAGCATATATACCAACCAAGCAGGATAATAAACAGCAATTTGGAAAAATTCATCATGATATAACTGTTACTGATCTGAATTTTGAACTTAAACGTACCTTAATATTTTCAAGAAGATGGTATACCCAACTCTCACCAAGAAACAGGGGCTGCAGTAAAAAATACAAAAGATTAATAATCTTGACTAACAATTGGATATCTAATGTTTTTCTATCAAATGAATATAAATCAGAAAAAATGAATATAAATAAGAATAATAATGATTTTATACCTGTTAAGTTATTACCACCAAATCCAATCCAACAGTTGCAGGAGCAGTAGGAAGCAGTAACTGAAATACAAACAACATATGAATTAACAAATGCGATTGATTAATTACAAAATGCTATTTACTAAAAACTAATACTCACATTCTTTGACTGAAAGAAAAATAGTCAATTCAGTAGTCGATCTAAGTCCTCTTCAATTCTACTCACTTTCAAAGTACAGATACCTTTCTCAATACAAATATGTAACAAATACATATGAAATTTATTAAAACAAAAAGTCTATTCACATACATTATTAAACACTAATATGAAATTTTATACAAATATATGTATATGTATTACACATATATTCAAATTAGTATTCTTATTCTATATCACTTTTTTTAAAATACCTATTACTTTTATTATACATACACATATGTATATTGTGTTCATGTCCTTTACAATAAGAGATATATAGTCCAACTATTAATAAACACATAAATCCGGTAGCTAAAAATCATATTTACATTGATTCATGCTGACCCTAAAATAATTCACCCAAAAAATAAAAGAAAACAGTGAACTTTCATATATTAACAAAAGAAAACTATCACCCCAAAACATGCTTATCTCAAGAAACAAATGTCTCCAACGCTGGCTTTTAAATCCAACCATTGCCCTTCACTTGCCCATAAAAGTTGTAACATCCTGAAATTCAAAATTTATGTTTGTGCATTATATCTTGTGATAGATTAGTTAAAAAAATATTAATTGTGTATGTTAAAGGGTCCTAAGAAGGCTCGAGGTTGAATTGGGTCTTAGCAAAATTTTTGTGTTTAAGCACTTTAAGGAGAGAGGGTAAATGGCATCAAGGCTTAAGGAAATAAGTGAGTAAATTGCTAGCATAAATGAGTATATGGTAAAGAGGATGTGGCGTCACTGAAGGGCTTTAGGGAAGAGGTTGAATCCCATCTAGTGCAATTATTTTGAATAATTTTTGTGCTTTTTCCAAAGTGTCGGCCAAGGCTTTATTTAAGGCAAGGAAGACTTTTTAATTATGGAAAGGTGGCTAAGGATTATGGTAAGGAGGAAGATAAGGGTTAATGAAGGAAAGAATCAAAAGAAAAAGGCAAGATAAGGGAACATGTTGGCCTTTTTCGTGGGTGATGTTTTGGAAAGATTTTTGTTGGTCAACATCCATCCTTTTGGCAAGAGTACACACGATTTTGGCTAGGGAATAGGGATAGCCGAAATTTTCATTAGTCTTTTGGCAAAATTTTGGTGCTTGTTAGGCCTAATTTCTTTTAACATTCCTTTGTGTTATTTTCTCCAAATCCTTCTCTTATTGCCAAACTCCAAAGCCAATAGTGAGTATTCTTTTTCTTCTTTTCTTTCTTTGTTTTGCTGAAACCATCTAGCCATTGTGACCAAATTATTTTCAATTATTTTCCCTTTGAAAACCAAATCAAGTCAAACACTCTTTCTCCATCTTTCTTTTCTTTTTCACAAAAATTCTCCAACTCTTCTTTCTTCTTCTCTAATCCATATTCTCATAGCCGAATTTTTTTTCTTGTTCATTTGTCCTCAATAGCCGAACCTTTCAACCCATAATCTCTCCTTCACAATTTCTTTCTCATTTGTGTGGACATCCTCTTCTTTGAACAAATCATGATCTAAGTGAATGGCCGAATATCATTCTAGCCTTAAGTCAATCGGTGGAGATCGGATCCAATATCGTTAAGGGTCTAAAACGCTCATTCTATTTCACTCGTGGATTCTTCGGATATAGTGGTAAGCCTACTCCTATCACTAAAATAACTACTTTCTCTCATAGTAGTTTTCTAACCGGGATTTTTCCTATGGAGGCAAGTGGTATCGAATCGAAAGGAAAAATGATTGGAGAACTCAAAAGGAGTGGATTTGCGGTTCCTACTCCTAAGTTCAAATGAAGGGCGGTATCGGCGATTCGAGATTTTTCACCGGGTTGTGGACCATCATCCGGTGAGAATTGACAAACCGTGGTCGTTCATGATTTTGAGAGTAAGTAATTTAGATCACTCGATTTAGTTTTGGATTAATAAAAATCTCGTTCATTAGATTAACCGAGTGTTATGATGTCTTAGGTGCCGACGATGAAGACGTTTAATACTTACCGTAATCAGGTGTGTAATCTCACACCGTAATTCTGTAGATTAAGATTCGGTAACATGTTTGATGGTTGATTGTTATTATTATACGACTAAAGATCGTAAAATTGGAATTAAACGATAAATTGGCATAAAGTACATTATTTTAATAGATTTGACAAAATCGGCATTAAAGTTGTTAGAATTACAAAAATGTCCCTATTGACCAATTTACCGAAATGTCCCTATTGACCGATTTACCGAATTGCCCCTATGGGCTGAATTACCAAAATGCCCCTATGGGCCGAATTGTTAAAATGCCTTAGTGGGTCGAATTATTACAAAATGCTATAATGGGCTGATTCATTAAAAATATTCTATAGATTAATGGTTGTATTTATATGTGGATATTATATGTTACTATGCATATTGCATCTTTATATATTGCATGGGATGGGAAACTTGAATGAAGAGAAGTGTAGACCGGTGGCATTGCCACAAATTCTGATAATGGCTATGTGCCAATTTAAATGTGGCTTTGTGCCATCGTGATTAAGGTCTGTGTGTCGAGATTATATTACCGTATATGATACTCTGGTGGCTTAGCCACAAAAATATTATAAATGGCGGCTTGTCCGCAAATTTGAGAGACCAGCGGGGTGGGTTGACTTGATCCCCACGGGAGAGATTGGTTGGTCGGGGAGAGATTGGATGGATGGGTTGGGTTGCATACTTTGCATTTATATATATATACTGTTTTGTAATTGGGCTTCGGCCCAAGATTATGTTATATGGGCTCAGGCCCAAGATGTTATTATGGGCTTAGGCCCAAGTTGATGCTAAATGGGTTTAGGCCCAATGGACAACGGTAAGGAGATTATACACTGAGTTCTAGTAACTCACCCCGTTTCCTTAATCCTTGCAGGTAATGCTCAGTAACGTGGGACTTGGGTCATGGATGACTTGGTGGAGGCCATACTTCAGAAATGGTTTTTATTGAACTTTAGATTTCTATTTCCATTCATTTTACTACTTTTACTATTTTGAGTTTTCATGTTGTAATAAGGCCTCTGGAATATTTTATTTTTGCTTTCTGTTTGACGTACTTTTATATTTTGCTTAAATTGTTTTAAATGGGATTTTTTTTTCTAAAAACTTAAATATAGATTTTCTAAAATGGATTTCATAATAAACTTTTACGAATATTTTAAACTTGAAATTTTTTCTAGAATTATCATCAATACTTTCAAAAGTCACGATTTTTATAAAATCACTAGTTCAAAATTATCGATTTATCAACCAACTTTCGAGGTTAGTAATATTCTAATAAATATTTCAAATCAAACTTGTTTTCTTAAGTATAACAAAAATAATACCAATTTCAGTCTGAATCAAAAAGATGTAACACGTTTTCTCATGTGACATGTCAGATCTTGTCGTAACGCATGGCCCGGGCTTAGGGTGTTACATTTTATGGTATCAGAGCCCGGTTGCAAAACTCGGCTGTGGTTTGGGTTCAAAAGCGTTTTCCAAAGCTGTTTAAAATTTTAATTTATAGATGCATGTTTTAAAGGAAGTATGGCACCACGAGTATCCGGCACCAAGTCAAGTAAGTATATGTTATCATTTTATGATTATGATTATTGTGAAATGACCGTAGAAATACTCTATAACTTTTAGTTTTAGGAGCTGAAACTATAGAGATTGAGACTATAGGATGCGTTTTGCAAAAATGACTTTACTTCCTATACTTCATAAAATATTATTTAATAAACACTGAAATAGCATACTGATTCATAAGACTCTTAATCAGATTAAATTGAATTAGTAAATATAAGCGCTAGAGGACGTGGACGCGGTAGACGTGGCCGTGGTAGAGGCCGAGGTGCTAGAGTTGTGTCTGAGGCGTCGGGACATATGCCTGAAATGGATGCACCTGCGTCACACCGCGGCCGAAGTCGGGTCACACGATCAAATGAGAGAGACGCGACGCCTTTGTCCCAAGCGATGTTGCGAGTTCGGAAAGGGTCATTGGGCAAGAACCGGGTCGACACTCGTGGGCAGATATCGAGCGACTCGGATCGAATAAATTTGAATTCTTTAGGGGTATTTCGGGTGTAGCCCCAAGTGCAGCGGAATATTGGCTTGAGGCAGTGGAGCGGAATATGGACGACCTAGATTGCACAGATGAGCAGAAACTGAAAGGAACTGTGGCATTACTGAGAGACAAGGCATATCAGTGGTGGCTCACTTTTCGGGAAGGCACTCAGGCTGATCGCATTACCTGGGAATTCTTTAAAATTGCATTTCAAGGAAAATATGTCGGGGCTAGCTATGTGGATGCCCAAAGGAAGGAGTTCCTGAATTTGGTCCAAGGAGGTACATCTGTGGCAACATACGAGGCAAAATTTCTGCGTCTGAGTCGGTATACCCGGGGAATAGTGCCGACTGATTATGAACGCTGTGTGCATTTTGAGAACGGGTTGCGTGATGAGTTGCGGGTATTGATAACCCCACAGAAGGAGAGGAATTTTGCCACACTGGTGGAGAAAGCCAAGATAGCTGAGGAGGTTTAACACTCGGAGAGGCAAAATCGAGACAATGATAGGGGCAGGAACAAGAGAGACTCTAGGTACTCAGGTCCTTCTAGAGGTTTTCAGAAAAGGGCCGGAAATGAGGGACCAGTTTGAGCGGGTGCTTCAGCTGCTACTAATCAGTTACAGCCTTGTGCAGATTGTGGGAGACTTCACTCGGGTGAATGTTGGAAGAGAACCGGTGGTTGTTTCAGATATGGTTCCAAGGATCATCGGTTTAAGGATTGTCCTCGACAGCCTGCTCATACTCAGGGTGTTCGTAAAGATTTTGCGCAGCCAACTAGAGGCGCTCAACAGCCGCCGAGAGGCCATGGGCCAGGTCGAGGTGGTAATGGCGTAGGACGAGGTCAGGGTGCACCGGGTAGAGGTACTGGTAATAGGGGTAACGCGTTGGCGAGACAGCCAGGGTTGGTTTACGTGGTCAGATGTCGAGAGGATGGCGATGCACCTGATGTCATAACCGGTACATTTTTCATAGCTGATGTACATGTTACTACTTTGATAGATATTTGATCCACCCATTCGTATGTTGCTTGTGCTGTGTCTGGAACTCTGAACATTAGATCTGAGATTATTGCTAGAGAAACAACTATAATTAGCCCTTTAGGACGGTCGGTGTGTAACATCCCGATTTAGGGCCTAGTTAGAATAGTGGTTCGAGACCACAAATCTGAGGGTCATGAATGAGTTTTTGAGGCTTATATCATGTATGCATGCTAGTGTGAAAGTTTCATGAAGCAATTTTGTGAAATTGTGGTTGAATTGTCCAAAAGGACTAAAATGCAAAAGTTGTAAAATGTGTGTTTCTAGAAGCTATTTGTGTGAAATAGCTTTAGATTATTAATTAGGGGTCCTTAAATAGCAATTTACCCAAATTCTAATTTTTTGACAAAAATAGGCATGGATGAGTTAAAATTGAAAGTTTATCAAAAAGGGATTTTGGTCATTTATCAATTAAGTGATTAAAATAGGTGAAAAGATGATAGAAATTCATTCATCTTCTTCCCATAGCTGCCGAAAATTAGAGAAGCCATTATTAGGGCTCCTTCAATTTTTCAAGCTTACTAATCAAGAAAGACGAAGCCCGGATCAAAACCGAGGCAAAACCAAGGTGGTGGACTAAATTGCATATTTCTGTACTTTTGAGTATCGAGGTAAGTCTATGCATAAACAATGCATTCATACTTACAATTTGTTGATGATAGCTAGTGTGTAGCTAATTCGAGATTAATTTAGAACCTATGTGGTTCAAGTAGAATGAATGTAGTAGAAATGGTGAATGAATGTATGATCGAGAATGATTGGGAATCTATGTGGTTTAAGTAGACTTGTTCATGTGTTGTGATAATGCTAGATGGTAGGCTAAGTGCGATACCATCCTAATGCATATTGACGATGAGCTAGCTATGTGCGATGCTATCGTGAGGTATATCATCTAGTGAGCTATGTGCTGAATCACTACGAATACCATTGTGGTAGGCTAAGTGCGATACCACCTTATTAATCAAATGTGGTGTGCTAAGTGCGAAACCACCGAGATATTGGCTGTGTGGATTAACTGTGTGTATTAACTGTGTGGATTAGTTATGTAAACTAGCTGTGTGGATGAGCTGTGTGGATAAGTTATGTGGATTGACTATGTGGATGTATTACGATAAATAATGATGTGTTGTATATTAAGTAAATGTGATATTGAATGCAGGGGTGCATTTCAATGGTTATGAGTATGTGACTCATGATGTGTTGGAAATGTGGTAAGGGATAGAAAGAGTAAGCATAGTTGTGAATTACTTGTTGGTATAATGCTAATAGTTGCTTAGCTTATACTATGTTGCTTATTTGTTTATGTGTAAACTTACTAAGCTCAAAGCTTACTCTCTTTCTTTTCCCTTGTCTTATAGATTAAAAGTATGTTGAATCGAGATATGAGGATCATCGGAAGGTAGCCCACATATCAAAGCACACTTTGGTACATGAAACTTAATGTTTTGTATATGGCATGTATAGGGGCTAGATAAGTTAGTAAATTTTGTTGTAAATGGCTAAGATGTGTTGGCCTTTAGATGGATAGCTTATTTTGTATAATGCCATGGTTGTTGGCTATTACATTATATAAAAGAAAGATGTAGTTTTCTATGTGAGAATGCACTTCAATTTGAGTTGATTATGATGGTGTTAGATGAGTATATGTTGTGTATGTTAGAAGGGTGAAAAGAACTTGACACTTAGTCTTGTTCTTGATCATATGGATAGACACACGGGCGTGTGTCTAGACCATGTGTGACACACGATCAGCCCACGGGCGTGTGCTGTGGCCGTGCGTCCCCTGCATGTTAATATTTGAAAACATAATAGACCACGGACTAGCCACACGGGTGTGTGCCTAGGGCATGTGGGATTAATCAGTGTTGGCCACAGGCTAGCCACACGGGCGTGTGTCTAGACTCTAGGCCATGCGAGGGAAGTCAGTGTTCACCACGGTTGGGGAGCACGGGCGTGCCATGGCCGTGGGGCATTTGACAGAATGCTTGGGTTTTGAGGCACGGTCTGGGGACATGGGCGTGTGTGCTCATGCACGGGCGTGGCTAATCTTGCACGGGCGTGTGAGACCTGTATAAAAGAGAAAAATTTTAAGGATCGTAAAAGTTCCAGATTAGTCTCGAGAGCCCTCGTGTGTATGAGTGAGGCCTCGTATGTCGAGAATGAGGTTATAGCGAGTAATGACGTTGAGCTTAAGTGGCGATTGAGCGGTTTGAGTTCAGTAACGGCTCGAGCCCGATTCTCGGCGTAGAACCCGGGTAAGGGGTGTTACATTTAGTGGTATCAAAGCTATGGTTTAGTCGGTTCTAGGACTACTGTAGCGGGTGTAAGAGTCTAGCTATACATGCCATAAGTGTACGATGATAGTGTGGTGATTTCTGATGATTTTAAATCTTGTTTTATATACAATATGGATTCCGATCCATTGACTGCTAATGAAGTAGCTAGTAATGTACCGGCTCCTGCGCAAGGAACTGTGCTGGTATAAAGTGGACCCGAGGCGAGGGGTCAAGGGGAAGGGGCACGAGAAGCCTTTCTCCATATGATGAGTGTTTGGTACTCAGACTACGTTCGAGCGAACCCTAATGCTCAACCTCCTCCACCTCCTCCTATACCTCAGCTAAATCCAATGGCTCCTCAAGGTATGGATGTAGTGAGGATATCGAAACCCCCGGTGGATAAGATTAGGAAACACGGGGCTGAGGAGTTTAGAGCTAAAGTAGATGACGACCCTGAGAGGGCGGAGTTCTGGTTAGAGAACTCGATGAGAGTGTTTGATGAGCTCTCATGTACACCTGAGGAGAGTTTGAAGTGTGCCGTATCTTTCCTGAGAGATTCGGCATACCATTGGTGGAAGACGCTGACGTTAGTGGTCCCGAGAGAGCGGGTAACGTGGGACTTCTTTCTGGAAGAGTTCCGGAAGAAGTATATAAGCCAAAGATTTACTGATCGGAAGAGGAAAGAATTCATAGAGTTGAAGCAAGAAAGAATGTCAGTAGCAGAATATGAGCGTGAGTTTGTTAGGCTTAGAAAATACTCTCAAGAATGTGTGTCAATAGAGACCATCTTGTGCAAAAGGTTCGAAGATGGGCTGAATGAGGATGTCAAACTCCTAGTTGGCATTTTGGAGTTGAAAGAATTCGTGGTATTAGTTGAGAGGGCAAGTAAGGTCGAAGAGTTGAGTTCAGATAAGAGGAGGGCTGTGAGTGAAGCCCGAGATGCGAGAAAGAGACCGATAGGCAAGTCGTATCAAGCCCAGTCGAAAAGATCCAAGGAAGTGAATCCTCGGACGTCAGCCTCAGTGGGATATTTGCATTGAGACATGGACAATGCTCGTCAGGGTTCGAGAGTCTGAGCCCCCTCGATGGAAAGTGTGGGCAATACAAAGAGTAAATCGGAGTGTCCAAGTTGTGGTAGGTATCACACCGGAGAGTGTTGGGAAACAATGAAATGTTACAAATGTGGTTCCCCCGACCACTTTATCCAGAATCGTGTCCCGAGAGGGATGATAAGGAAGAAAGGCAAGAAGTGAGACCTAGTGATGTGTCTACAAGGGGTAGACCACCAAGGAACCCAAGAGGTGGGGCTAGTGGTAGAGGTGCGCCTAGAGATTCTGCTGTGAGACCGGAGGGTCTGCACTGCGAGGACGCACGCCATTCGCACTCGCGAAGAGGCATCCTCCCCGATGTGATAACGGTACTTTTTCTCTCTTTGACACCTCTGTTATTGCTTTAATAGATCCGTGGTCTACTCACTCTTATATTTGCATGAGATTAGCATCTAGTTTGAGTATGACCCGTTGAGTCTCTGAGACATTGTGATTAAGGTGTCAAACCCGTTAGGAAAGTATGTGTTAGTGGACAAAGTGTGTAAAAATTGTCCTTTGTTGTTTGAGAATCAGTGTTTTCCGGCAAACCTTATGTTGTTGCCGTTTGATGAGTTCGATTTAATCCTAGGCATGGATTGGTTGACTACCCATAGTGTTTTAGTGAACTGTGGTAGTAAGTACATTGAATTGAAATGTGAGAGTGGAGATGTAGTTCGGGTTGAATCAGGTGGATCGGACAGTCTACCCGTGATGATTTCTTCCTTAGTGACTGAGAAATGTTTAAGAAAAGGGTATGAGTCCTATCTTGCGTTTGTGTTGAATACTCAAGAGGTTGGAGTAGAGTTTAAAACAGTGCCAGTGGTATGTGAGTACCCAGATGTGTTTCTGGAAGAGTTACCCGGATTACCTCCAGTGAGAGAGGTCGAGTTTGGAATTGAGTTGGTTCCGAGAACGACACCTATTTTGATTGCTCCGTACAGAATGGCACCTATAGAGTTGAAAGAACTGAAAGTTCAGTTGTAAGAGTTGACAGATAAGGGTTTTGGAAGACCGAGCTACTCGCCGTGGGGTGCTCCGGTATTGTTTGTGAAGAAGAAAGATGGGTCTATGAGATTGTGTATAGACTATAGACAGCTTAACAAAGTGACGGTTAAGAATAAGTATCCTTTACCAAGGATTGGTGATATTTTTGATCAACTGAAGGGAGCTACAGTGTTCTCCAAGATAGATTTGAGGTCTGGGTATTATCAGCTCAGAGTGAAAGAGCAAGATGTGTTGAAAACTGCATTTCGGACAAGGTATAGCCATTATGAGTTTTCGGTTATGCCGTTTGGGTTGACGAATGCACCTGCGATTTTTATGGATATGATGAACCATGTTTTCAGACCATATGTGGACAAGTTTGTGGTTGTCTTTATTGACGACATATTGATCTATTCTCGGGATGAGAACGATCGTGAAGAGCACTTGAGAATTGTCTTACAAACTTTGAGAGATAAGCAATTGTATGCTAAGTTTAGCAAGAGTGAGTTTTGGCTCCGAGAGATCGGATTCCTAGGACACATGGTGTCAGGTGATGGTGTCAGAGTTGACCGGAGTAAGATATCGGCTGTTATGGATTGGAAACCGCCGAGGAACGTGTCAAAAATTAGAAGTTTCTTGGGATTAGCGGGATATTACAGATGTTTCATAAAGGGGTTCTCTGTGATTGCTACCCCGATGACGAAGCTATTGCATAAGGATGTCAAGTTTGAATGGACTGAGACATGTCAACAGAGCTTTGAGAGACTGAAAACAATGTTGACTGAAAACATGTCAACCAGAATCGAGGAAGGAGTTCATGGTATATAGTGATGTGTCATTTAATGGTCTCGGTTGCGTGTTGATGCAAGAGGGTAAGGTAGTCGCTTACGCCTCGAGGCAGTTAAAACCACACGAGAAGAATTATCCGACTCACGATTTGGAGTTGGCTGCGATTGTGTTTGCGTTAAAGATTTGGCGACATTATTTGTATGGCGAAAAGTGCTGACTCTTTACGGATCACAAGAGTTTAAAGTATTTGATGGATCAGAAGGATCTGAATCTGAGATAGAGGCGGTGGCTTGAGTTGTTGAAAGACTATGAGTTAGTCATTGATTACCACCCGGGAAAAGCGAATGTGGTTGTGGATGCCTTAAGTAGGAAATCCATGTATGCTCTAAGAGTTATGAGAGCAGTTTAGCATTGTCTAATGATGGTGCTATTTTGGCAGAGTTGAGAGCTAGGCCACTATTTGTTCAACAAATATGTGAAGCTCAGAGAAATGATAGCGAGATGCAAGCTAAGATAGCTAAGTGCAGGTCGGAATGTGATTCTGATTTTCGAATGGATTTGAATGGTTGTCTGATGTATCGTGACAGAATTTGTGTTCCTAAAAAGGAGGAGTTGATTCGAAAGGTTTTGTACGAGGCCCACAGTGGATGCTTGTCAGTACATCCAGGCAGTATGAAAATGTACAACGATTTGAGGAAGTTGTATTGGTGGCCGGGTATGAAAAGAGATATTTCAGAGTTTGTGGCAAAGTGTCTGATTTGCCAACAAGTGAAAGCTGAGCATCAAGTGCCTTCGGGATTGCTTCAGCCAGTGATGGTTCCCGAATGGAAGTGGGATCGGGTTACCATGGATTTTGTAACGGGGTTGCTGACGACTCCGAAAAAGAGAGATACTGTGTGGGTTGTTGTGGATAGATTGACGAAGTCGGCTCACTTTATTCCGAAGCGTGTTGATTATTCACTTTGGATAAGTTAAATGAGGAGTTATACGTGGCGAGAGATAGTGAGATTGCATGGTATAATTGTGTCTATTATATCGGATAGAGATCCGAGGTTTACTTTGAGATTTTGGAAGAAGTTGCAAGAGGCCATGGGTACGAGATTGAATTTTAGTACTGCGTTCCATCCACAATCTGATGGTCAGTCTGAAAGAGTGATTCAAGTTCTTGAAGATATGCTTCGATGCTGTATGCTAGAATTCGAAGGTAGTTGGGAGAGATATCTACCTTTGGTCGAATTTGCCTATAACAATAGTTATCAGTCGAGTATACAGATCGCACTGTATGATGCTTTGTATGGCCATAAGTGTCAGACTCCTTTATATTGGACCGAGCTTAGTGAGAAGCGGATCCATGGGGTCGATCTAGTAAAAGAGACCGAAGAGAAAGTGAAAGTAATCCGTAATAGTCCGAAAAGTCGCCGGATCGGCTGTAAGTCGCATGCGCGGATTTGAAAAGAAAAGAGATTGAGTTTGATGTGGGTGACAAAGTGTTTTTAAAAGTGTCCCCATGGAAGAAAATCATGAGATTTGGACGAAAAGGGAAATTGAGTCCAAGGTTCATAGGGCCATATGAGATTACAGATAGAATTGGGCCTGTAGCTTACCGGTTGGCTTTGCCGGTAGAGTTAGAAAAGATTCATAACGTATTCCATGTGTCAATGTTGCGACGGTATCGCTCCGATCCTTCACATGTAATTCTTTCAACGGAAATTGAGATAAGACCGAATATGTCTTTTGAAGGGGAGCCGATTAAGATCTTGGCTCGAGAAGTGAAACAGTTGAGAAATAAGAGCATAGCACTAGTGAAAGTGTTATGGCAGAAACATGTCGTGGAAGAGGCTACGTGGGAAACGGAAGAAGCTATGAGAGAGCAACATCCAAACCTCTTTTTTGGTAAGATTTTCGGGGGCAAAAATCTCTAAAGGGGGGAGAGTTGTAACATCCCAGTTTAGGGCCTAGTCAGAATAGTAGTTCGAGACCATAAATCCAAGGGTCATGAATAAGTTTTTGAGGCTTATATTATGTATGCATGCTAGTGTGAAAGTTTCATGAAGCAATTTTGTGAAATTGTGGTTGAATTGTCCAAAAGGACTAAATTGCAAAAGTTGCAAAATGTGTGTTTCTAGAAGCTATTTGTGTGAAATAGCTTTAGATTATTAATTAGGGGTCCTTAAATAGCAATTTACCCAAATTCTAATTTTTGGACAAAAATGGGCATGGATGAGTTAAAATTGAAAGTTTATCAAAAAGGGCATTTTGGTCATTTATCAGTTAAGTGATTAAAATAGGTGAAAAGATGATAGAAATTCATTCATCTTCTTCCCATAGCTGCCGAAAATTAGAGAAGCCATTGTTAGGGCTTCTTCAATTTTTTAAGCTTGCTAATCAAGAAAGACGAAGCCCGGATCGAAACCGAGGCAAAACCAAGGTGGTGGACTAAATTGCATATTTCTGTACTTTTGAGTATCGAGGTAAGTCTATGCATAAACAATGCATTCATACTTACAATTTGTTGATGATAGCTAGTGTGTAGCTAATTCGAGATTAATTTAAAACCTATGTGGTTCAAGTAGAATGAATGTAGTAGAAATGGTGAATGAATGTATGATCGAGAATGATTGGGAATCTATGTGGTTTAAGTAGCCTTGTGCATGTGTTGTGATAATGCTAGATGGTAGGCTAAGTGCGATACCATCCTAATGCATATTGACAATGAGCTAGCTATGTGCGATGCTATCGTGAGGTATATCATCTAGTGAGCTATGTGCTGAATCACTACGAATACCATTGTGGTAGGCTAAGTGCGATACCACCTTATTAATCAAATGTGGTGTGCTAAGTGCAAAACCACCGAGATATTAGCTGTGTGGATTAACTGTGTGTATTAACTCTGTGTATTAACTGTGTGGATTAGTTATGTAAACTAGCTGTGTGGATGAGCTGTGTGGATAAGTTATGTGGATTGACTGTGTGGATGTATTACGATAAATAATGATGTGTTGTATATTGCGTAAATGTGATATTGAATGCAAGGGTGCATTTCAATGGTTATGAGTATGTGACTCATGATGTGTTGGAAATATGGTAAGGGATAGAAAGAGTAAGCATAGTTGTGAATTACTTGTTGGTATATTGCTAATAGTTGCTTAGCTTATACTATGTTGCTTATTTGTTTATGTGTAAACTTACTAAGCTCAAAGCTTACTCTCTTTCTTTTCCCTTGTCTTATAGATTAAAAAAGCTATTCTAATCGAGATACGAGGATCATCGAAGATAGCCCACATATCAGCACACTTTGGTACATGAAACTTAATGTTTTGTATATGGCATGTATAGGGGCTAGATAAGTTAGTAAATTTTGTTGTAAATGGCTAAGATGTGTTGGCCTTTAGATGGATAGCTTATTTTGAATAATGCCATGGTTGTTGGCTATTACATTATATGAAAGAAAGATGTAGTTTTCTATGAGAGAATGCACTTCAATTTTAGTTGATTATGATGGTGTTAGATGAGTATATGTTGTGTATGTTAGAAGGGTGAAAAGAACTTGACACTTAGTCTTGTTCTTGATCATATGGATAGACACACGGGCGTGTGTCTAGACCATGTGTGACACACGGTTAGCCAATGGGTGTGTGCTGTGGCCGTGCGTCCCCTGCATGTTAATATTTGAAAACAGAATAGACCACGGACTAGCCACACGGGCGTGTGCCTAGGGCGTGTGGGATTAATCAGTGTTGGCCACGGGCTAGCCACACAGGCGTGTGTCTAGACTCTAGGCTGTTCGAGGGAAGTCAGTGTTCACCACGGTTGGGGAGCACGGGCGTGCCATGGCCGTGGGGCATTTGACAGAATGCTTGGGTTTTTAGGCACGGTCAGGGGTCATGGGCGTGTGTGCTCATGCACGGGCGTGCCTAATCTTGTACGGGCGTGTGAGACCTGTATAATAGAGAAAAATTTTAAGGACCGTAAAAGTTTCGGATTAGTCTCGAGAGCCCTCGTTTGTATGAGTGAGGCCTCGTAAGTCTAGAATGAGGTTATAACGAGCAATGATGTTGAGCCTAAGTGGCGATTAAGCGATTTGAGTTCGGTAACGCCTCAGGCCCGGTCTCCGACGTAGAACCCGGGTAAGGGGTGTTACACGGTGATAGTAAATAAGTTGTTTAGGGAGGTGCCCTTAGAAATTCAGGGGGAAGTTTTTCTGGCGGATTTGATGGAACTACCATTCGGCGAGTTCGATATTATTTTGGGCATGGACTGGTTGGTTAAGCATCATGCGAACTTGGACTGTGCTACAAAGCAGATGGTGCTAAGAACTTTAGAGGATAAGGAGGTGATGATGATATGTGAAAGAAGAAACTATCTGTCTAATGTGGTATCTGCTTTAAAGGCAGAAAAGTTGGTGCGAAAGGGGTGTGGAGCGTTCTTAGCCTTTATCAGTGATTTGGATGCCAAAGAGTTGATGATAGAAAGTGTCAGAACGGTGAAAGAGTTTTCGGATGTCTTTCCCGAGGAGCTCCCAGGATTGCCTCCGGATCGGGAGGTGGAGTTTGGCATTGAGCTGTTGCCAGGAACGGCTCCGGTGTCCATTGCTCCTTATAGAATGGCGCCGAAGGAGTTAGCAGAGCTGAAAGCTCAAATTCAGGAGTTGTTGGATCGCGGATTCATTCGACCGAGTGTGTCACCGTGGGGAGCGCCGGTCTTGTTCGTATGTGCATCGGTTATAGGCAATTGAATAAATTAACGATCAAGAACAAGTATCCGTTACCGAGGATCGATGATCTGTTCGATCACCTACGAGGAGCTTCGGTTTTCTCGAAGATAGACTTGAGATCGGGATATCACCAGCTTAAAGTCAAGGAGGCGGATATTCATAAGACTGCGTTTCGAACTCGTTATGGGCATTACGAGTTCTTGGTGATGCCGTTTGGGTTGACAAATGCACCAGCTGCATTTATGGACATGATGAACCGAGTTTTCCAGCCCTATCTAGACCGGTTTGTGGTAGTGTTCATAGATGACATCTTGGTGTACTCGAAGAACGAAGAAGAGCACGATTCGCATCTACGGATAGTATTGCAGATATTAAGGGAGAAGCAACTGTATGCCAAATTCAATAAGTGTGAATTTTGGCTGAAGGAAGTGACCTTTTTGGGGCATGTTGTGTCTGCCGAAGTAATTAGAGTTGATCCCCGGAAAGTCGAGGCTGTATTGGATTGGAAGCCACTGAAGACAGTGGCCGAAATTTGGAGTTTTCTAGGCTTGGCTGGATATTACAGGCGGTTCATTGAAGGGTTTTCGTTGATTGCTGCACCCCTAACTAAGCTGTTGCGTAAGGAAGTACTGTTTGTGTGGTCAGATAAGCAGCAAGAGAGCTTTGAGAAATTGAAGAAGATTCTGATAGAAGCACCGATGTTGATTCAACTTGAGGCTGGTAAGGAGTTTATTGTTTATTGTGATGCGTCACACACGGGCTTGGGATGTGTGTTGATGCAAGGGGGAAAGGTGGTGGCCTATGCATCTCGTCAATTAAGGCCGCATGAGGTGAACTATCCCACACATGACTTGGAGTTAGCTGCAGTGGTGTTTGCTCTGAAGATTTGGAGACACTATCTGTACGGGGAGAAGTCGATTATCTATACAGATCATAAGAGTCTAAAGTACCTCCTTACCCAGAAGGAGTTGAACTTAAGACAACAGAGGTGGATAGAACTATTGAAGGATTATGACTTCTCAATCGAGTATCATGCCGGAAAGGCTAACGTTGTGGCAGATGCGTTAAGTCATAAGGTGATATCAGATTTGAGAGCGATGTTCGCTCATCTCAGTCTTTATGAAGATTGTAGCCTGTTAGCCGAACTTCAGGTGAAGCCAGTTTGGGTAAGTCAGATTAAGGAAAAGCAGTTGATAGATGAAAACTTAGGTTCTCGACTTCAACAAGTGGAAGGTGGTGAGATAGGGGATTTTGAAGTGAATAGTGATGGAATATTGTGTTTTTGCGGAAGAGTTTGTATGCCCAAAGATTTGGAATTGAGGCAAATGATTATGCGTGAGGCGCATAGTAGTCCATACGCTATGCACCCCGGGGGAAACAAAATGTATCGAGACCTCCGTGAGCAGTATTGGTGGCCAGGGTTGAAACGGGAGGTTACTGATTTCGTGAGTAAGTGCTTAACGTGTCAGCAAGTGAAGGCGAAACATCAATTACCGTCAGGGTTGCTTCAACCGGTGAAAATTACATTATGGAAATGGGAAAGAATAACGATGGACTTTGTTAGTGGGTTACCCTTAACGCCTACTAAGAAAGATTTAGTATGGGTTATAGTGGATCGGTTAACGAAGACTGCTCATTTCCTACCTGTTCGTACGGATTATTCATTACAAAAGTTGGCCAAGTTTTATGTAGCAGAGATCGTGAGGTTACATGGGGTACCAGTGTCTATTATATCGGACAGGGACCCTAGGTTTACATCACGGTTTTGGAAGGCTTTACATGAAGCTTTGGGTACAAGGTTAAATTTCAGCACGGCGTTTCATCCGCAATCAGATGGTCAGTCGGAGAGAGTGATCCAGATTCTAGAAGATACGTTAAGAGGTTGTGTGATCGATTTCAGGGGTAGTTGGGAAGATTTCCTACCGTTAAGCGAGTTTGCTTACAACAACAACTACCAATCCAAAGATCCAGATGGCACCTACGAGGCGTTGTATGGTCGAAGGTGTCGTACTCCTACTTGTTGGACTGAGCTGGGGGAGCGACAGTTGGTGGGTCCTGATTTGATCTCGGAGACGGAGGAAAAAGTTAAGGTAATTCGGGCACGGTTAAAAGAAGCTTTGAGACGTAAATCGACGCGGACAAGCGTAAGGATATAGAATTCGCGGTGGGTGATCAGTCTTTACGAAGGTCTCACCTTGGAAAAGATCTTTAGATTTGGGACGTAAGGGCAAGTTGAGCCCCAGGTCCATCTGACCTCACCGGTATTGAAGCGTGTTGGACCGATGGCTTATCAACTTGAGTTACCTCTGGAGTTAAGTCAGATACATAGTGTATTCCATGTATCGATGTTAAGGCGTTATCGTTCGGATCCATCTCATGTAGTGCCGGAGAAAGTTGAGTTAAAACCTGACCTGTCTTTTGAAGAGGAGCCAGTACAGATTTTAGATCGGGACGTTAAGGTGCTGAGAAGGAATTCAGTACCGTTAGTCAAAGTATTATGGCGTAATCACGGATCGGAGGAAGCTACATGGGAGTCTGAGGACGCGATTCGCGACAATATCCTCATCTCTTTAATCAGTAAATTTTGAGGCCAAATTTTCTTTAAGGGGTAGAATTGTAACATCCCGAAATTCGGAATTTATGTTTGTGCATTATATCTTGTGATAGATTAGTTAAAAAAATATTAATTGTGTATGTTAAGGGGTCCTAAGAAGGCTCGGGGATGAATTGGGTCTTAGCAAAATTTTTATGTTTAAGCACTTTAAGGAGAGAGGGTAAATGGCATCAAGGCTTAAGGAAATAAGTGAGTAAATTGCTAGCATAAATGAGTATATGGTAAAGAGGATGTGGCGCACACCAAGGGCTTTAGGGAAGAGGTTCGAATCCCATCTAGTGCAATTATTTTGAATAATTTTTGTGCTTTTTTCCAAAGTTTCGGCCAAGGCTTTATTTAAGGCAAGGAAGACTTTTTAATTATGGAAAGGTGGCTAAGGATTATGGTAAGGAGGAAGATAAGGGTTAATGAAGGAAAGAATCAAAAGAAAAAGGCAAGATAAGGGAACATGTTGGCCTTTTTCGTGGGTGATGTTTTGGAAAGATTTTTGTTGGTCAACATCCATCCTTTTGGCAAGAGTACACACGGTTTTGGTTAGGGAATAGGGATAGCCGAAATTTTCATTAGTCTTTTGGCAAAATTTTGGTGCTTGTTAGCCTAATTTCTTTTAATATTCCTTTGTGTTCTTTTCTCCAATTCCTTCTCTCATTCTTAGAAACTCCAAAGCCAATAGTGAGTATTCTTTTCTTCTTTTCTTTCTTTGTTTTGCTTAGAAACCATCTAGCCATTATGACCAAATTATTTTCGATTATTTTCCTTTGAAAACCAAATCAAGTCAAACACTCTTTCTCCATCTTTCTTTTCTTTTCACAAAAATTCTCCAACTCTTCTTTCTTCTTCTCTAATCCATATTCTCATAGCCGAATTTTTTTTCTTGTTCATTTGTCCTCAATAGCCGAACCTTTCAACCCATAATCTCTCCTTCACAATTTCTTTCTCATTTGTGTGGACATCCTCTTCTTCGAACAAATCATGATCTAAGTGAATGGCCGAATATCATTCTAGCCTTAAGTCAATCGGTGGAGATCGGATCCAATATCGTTAAGGGTCTAAAACGCTCGTTCTATTTCACTCGTGGATTCTTCGGATATAGTGGTAAGCCTACTCCTATCACTAAAATAACTACTTTCTCTCATAGTAGTTTTCTAATCGAGATTTTTCCTATAGAGGCAAGTGGTACCGAATCGAAAGGAAAAATGATTGGAGAACTCAAAAGGAGTGGATTTGCGGTTCCTACTCCTAAGTTCAAATGAAGGGCGGTATCGGCGATTCGAGATTTTCCACCGGGTTGTGGACCATCATCCGGTGAGAATCGACAAACCGTGGTCGTTCACGATTTTGAGAGTAAGTAATTTAGATCACTCGGTTTAGTTTTGGATTAATAAAAATCTCGTTCATTAGATTAACCGAGTGTTATGATGTCTTAGGTGCCGACGATGAAGACGTTTAATACTTACCGTAATCAGGTGTGTAATCTCACACCGTAATTCTGTAGATTATGATTCGGTAACATGTTTGATGGTTGATTGTTATTATTATACGACTAAAGATCATAAAATTGGAATTAAACGATAAATTGGCATAAAGTACATTATTTTTATAGATTTGACAAAATTGGCATTAAAGTTGTTAGAATTACGAAAATGTCCCTATTGACCGATTTACCGAAATGTCCCTATTGACCGATTTACCGAATTGCCCCTATGGGCCGAATTACCGAAATGCCCCTATGGGCCGAATTGTTAAAATGCCTTAGTGGGCCGAATTATTACAAAATGCTATAATGGGCTGATTCATTAAAAATATTCTATAGATTAATGGTTGTATTTATATGTGGATATTATATGTTACTATGCATATTGCATCTTTATATATTGCATGGGATGGGAAACTTGAATGAAGAGAAGTGTAGACCGGTGGCATTGCCACAAATTCTGATAATGGCTATGTGCCAATTTAAATATGGCTTTGTGCCATCGTGATTAAGGCCGTGTGCCTATTATATTCTCAGATATGATACCGTGGCTTAGCCACAAAAATATTATAAATGGCACTTGTCCGCAAATTGGAGAGACTGGCGGGGTGGGTTGACTTGATCCCCACAGGAGAGATTGGTTGTGTAACACCCCAAACCCGGCCCAAACACCATGACCGGATCTGGCATGTCACTTAGGGAGATTTTAAAAGATGTCGCAATTTTGGAAAATATTTTTCTTGAGTTTAACACTTTATTCGAGAAAACTAAATGGTTGGATGATTTGTAAAGATATACATTTTATATTTATGCCTTAGTGGATTAAAAACCGAAATTTGATACACGCCTTAACTTAATTAAAACGTAAAATGTAAATGTCTAATAATAATAAAAGCCCAAAACAAACGAAAATATGAAGCTAGTGGCCCATGGCCTTATTACAATGAAATTTAAACCCACTAATTAAAAATATTAAAAATAAATAAACTAGTAAAGTCTTTTCTTTGAATCAAAATTATCCTCGCATGGCCACCTTGCGCTCTTCTCCAACCCAGTCAGATGCACTAGGTGCTACCGAAAGATGTTAAATAATGGGGTGAGTCGCGAGACTCAGTGTGCAACCTCGTGCACCATCGATTGGGCCTTAGCCCCACAGAATGTATAATAGAGTATAATATATCAGAAACTATGCAAAGCCCAATCCAATCCTAGGTTTCCATCCGCTACACACCACCCTTACCTGCCAATCACACCATTGGGGATTTCTACAATCAACCCACACTGCTACACACCATCTATGGCAGTCATGCTGTAGATAGCTGCTCATCGTCAGATCATGGCAATAGCCACTACAACAGATCATGGAATTAGCCACTACAACAGATCATGGCAAAAGCCACTACAGCAGATCATGGCAAAAGCCACTACAACAGATCATGGCAAAAGCCACTACAACAGATCATGGCAAAAGCCACTACAACAAAACACTTCCCCTTTCATCAATCACCCAACCCCATGCATACATAGAAATTGGCACACATATAAAACAAACCATCTCAACAGAAACATTCACTTTAGAATGACGGAGATCACTAACCTGGTGATTTGTCTTTACCCCTTTTTGGGTTTTCAACAGCCATGCCGGTATTTCGGCATTTAACAGAATATATAGAATGTAACAGGTTTGTATGCATACTAATCAAGCAATCTAAATGGTGTGAGAGTGTTACACACCTGATAACACGTAGTACTATTCTCTATGTTGATACCCTCACTAATCAGATCTACTGCCCTTTGTCTACAACTTTGCTCAAAAGCCAGAAGAACGCGAAGATAAGGCCTCTCCTATATTCGGCCAAGGGTTAGTGTTTTACCCAAATTATATGCTTAAATTAACAGATCTCCTTACCTTGAAATCCCGAAAGTGATACGATCCAAGGGCTACTGAACTCTGGCTTAGAAATCTAAGCAATTGAATCCCCTTCAAATCTCGAAATGCCGCAAACGATAGAAAACACCCGATTAGTTAATCATATAGCCATTCGACTAAGATCTCTAAAAGCCAGAAAAGAATACACAAATCGACATTTACCTCTACAGATGATTTCGGCTACCCCTTGCAGAGAGATTTGGCAATCACAGAAGAAGATCAAAGCGTAGAAGGTTAGAGATCTAGGAAATTTTGGCTTTTAAGAAAATCTCGAAAAAGTATGAACAAAAGAAGGCTGATGCGTTTTCAGCTTTTAGAAGAACTGAGTGAAGAGTTTCAGTTTCTAGAAAAAGAAAAGAAGAAAAGAAATCAAGAGAGAAGGTTGGAGATTTCGGCTAGGAAGAAAAAGAATGGAAAGGATTTCGTCAACTGATAAGGCTTCAAAGGGTTTCGGTTCTTAATGAATGGAAGAAGAGATGAACAAATGGGTAGGGAGAATTCGGCTTTTTAGAGAAATCAGCACAAGAGGAAAAGAATGGAAAAGAGAGTGAAGGGAGAGGTTTCGGCTTTTGAAGAAATTAAAGAAAAGAAATTGTAGAGGAAGATTGAGGATTTCGACACAAGAATAGAAGAAAAGGGTAGGGTTCAAATGCTGGAATTGATGAGCTATCCCCCCTATTTATAGAAATTTCAGCACACCTTTAGCCTATACTCAACCATTTTTTCCCCCTCTCCTGTGTTTGATTTTCGACCAACACTAGCCTTCCTGATAGATCCTCATCCTATCCCTTATCCCTATCAAAACACCCATCCAAAAGAGGCTTAATTATCTCTAACTCTTTCCTCCTTTATCAACTTTAATTATCCACATATTAAAACAATAAAATCCCCTAAATAATATCCTTGTTGCCGTCCAACCTACTCCTCCTTATAAGTGTCGAATTTAGCCCAAAAACATGGGCTCCAAACGGCCACAAATTGGGCCTCTTCCCTTGCCTATTGACGCCAACTCCCTTCCCTCTTAGTGGCACCATTTTGCCACTGGGCTACAAGCCCATTTTACCATTTAAGCTACCAAAACTTTATTTTAAGCCCTAGAGTATCTAAACAGAATATTTAATCAAGGCCTCAGCCCAAGCCTGAGCCCAATTTGCACCTCTAATACTTAAATTAACATATTAAACGATCCACCCATTAAACGTGATAGGCCCAAAAATTCGAGGATGTTACGCTTCTTCCCCTTAAAGAAATTAACTAACTATTAATCATACCACCCAAGTCTCACCACTATGCTTCCGCTGCGAACTCTAATTCTAAAGCCAAAAGTAACACTTAGGATAATATGATAGAGTACGCACTCTAGTATTCGTGATCCGGAGTGTCCTCATCCCCTTGCACTCATTCTTTTGATTGACGTTTATCTGGTTAGAAATTTTATGAATTAATAGTTTTCTTCCACTGATTAACCACGAACAGTCTTATGAACAGTAGTTTAAGAGTAGTTCTTTCGAATTCGGAATTACATCTACAAGTTTCAGTCTCAAGTTCACATCTTCTAGTCCTAAGAAGCACATACATTTAAGCATCAACCATCCACATACAAGTAGCATCCACGAACTTACATTCATCATGTAGGGGTGTCTTCATCGTTTCACTACCCAGGGGTATTTTCGTAATTTATCCTATAGGGGTATTTTCATAATTTTCCAAAATAGGGTTCCTTTGTGAAATAAGGTAATTTTGCATTTCGGGGGTATTTTGGTAATTTGAAAATCCGGGGGTATTTTGGTAATTTTACCAACCGGGGTGTTTCGAATTTTTTTTAAAAACTAGGGACATCTCAGTAATTTTGTGAAAATCAGGTGGCTGGTCCCTTTCGGGTTTTAGTTATAGATTTTGGCCCGTCAACAAATCCTCGTGGTTAGGGTGAACAGTCACTACGCACCAGGTAGGATTCCGGCGAAGAGGAGGTGAGTCACTAGGACTGCTTAAGTACCAGGCTCTTCCGGATCCAATCCTAGACATGCGCATGCCTGTTGCCACACCCTAGTCTTGCGACTTGTCTACAGGTTTGTTCGGTTGGATTAAGTCTTATGCAATTGAGAGTTGTTTAACTAGGCCTAAGGTCCATCAAGCTCTAATTAAAATAATCTACGTCCCTTAAAGCCCATCAAGCCCACATATATATATATATATAATACACAGTGATTTCTGAATACTTACCTGGCGGACTTGGGCTGGAGACGCAGGTGCCATGCCGAGAAAACCATCCTGTATTATTAATAAACATGCATGTTTTCAAAACCCATCTTTAGAAAACGTTTTGAGCCCAAAATCCCCAAAGTCGAGTTTTGAACCGGGCTCTGATACCAATTTGTAACACCCCAAACTCGGCCCAAATACCGAAATTTGATACATGCCTTAACTTAATTAAAACGTAAAAAGTAAATGTCTAATAATAATAAAAGCCCAAAATAAAGGAAAATATGAAGCTAGTGGCCCATGGCCTTATTACAATGAAATTTAAACCCACTAATTAAAAATATTAAAAATAAATAAACTAGTAAAGTCTTTTGCTGAATCAAAATAATCCCTCGCATGGCCACCTTGCGCTCTTCTCCAACATTGGGCCTCTTCCCTTGCCTATTGACGCCAACTCCCTTCCCTCTTAGTGGCACCATTTTGCCACTGGGCTACAAGCCCATTTTACCATTTAAGCTACCAAAACTTTATTTTAAGCCCTAGAGTATCTAAACAGAATATTTAATCAAGGCCTCAGCCCAAGCCTGAGCCCAATTTGCACCTCTAATACTTAAATTAACATATTAAACGTATCCACCCATTAAACGCATAGGCCCAAAAATTCAGGATGTTACAGTTCTTCCCCCTTAAAGAAATTAACTAACTATTAATCATACCACCCAAGTCTCACCACTATGCTTCCATTTGCGAACTCTAATTCTAAAGCCAAAAGTAACACTTAGGATAATATGATAGAGCACGCACCAGATTCGTGATCTGGAGTGTCCTCATCCCTTGCACTCATTCTTTTGATTGACGTTTATCTGGTTAGAAATTTTATGAATTAATAGTTTTCTTCCACTGATTAACCACGAACAGTCTTATGAACAGTAGTTTAAGAGTAGTTCTTTCGAATTCGGAATTACATCCACAAGTTTCAGTCTCAAGTTCACATCTTCTAGTCCTAAGAAGCACATACATTTAAGCATCAACCATCCACATACAAGTAGCATCCACGAACTTACATTCATCATGTAGGGGTGTCTTCATCGTTTCACTACCCAGGGGTATTTTCGTAATTTATCCTATAGGGGTATTTTCATAATTTTCCAAAATAGGGTTCCTTTGTGAAATAAGGTAATTTTGCATTTCGGGGGTATTTTGGTAATTTGAAAATCCGGGGGTATTTTGGTAATTTTACCAACCGGGGTGTTTCGAATTTTTTTTAAAAACTAGGGACATCTCAGTAATTTTGTGAAAATCAGGTGGCTGGTCCCTTTCGGGTTTTAGTTATAGATTTTGGCCCATCAACAAATCCTCGTGGTTAGGGTGAAGCAAATCACTACGCACTGTAGGATTCCGGCAAGAGGAGGTGAGTCACTAGACCGCTTAAGTACTGTGCTCTTAGGATCCAATCCTAGACATGCGCATGCTGTTGCCACACCCTAGTCTTGCGACTTGTCTACTGTGTTTGTTCGGTTGGATTAAGTCTTATGCAATTGAGAGTTGTTTAACTAGGCCTAAGGTCCATCAAGCTCTAATTAAAATAATCTACGTCCCTTAAAGCCCATCAAGCCCACATATATATATATATAATACAAAGTGATTTCGAATACTTACTCGCGGACTTGGGCCGAGACGCAGTGCCATGCCGAGAAAACCATCCTGTATTATTAATAAACATGCATGTTTTCAAAACCCATCTTTAGAAAACGTTTTGAGCCCAAAATCCCCAAAGTCGAAGTTTTGAACCAGGGCTCGATACCAATTTGTAACACCCCAAACTCGCCCAAATACCGAAATTTGATACATGCCTTAACTTAATTAAAACGTAAAAAGTAAATGTCTAATAATAATAAAAGCCCAAAATAAACTAAAAATATGAAGCTAGTGGCCCATGGCCTTATTACAATGAAATTTAAACCCACTAATTAAAAATATTAAAAATAAATAAACTAGTAAAGTCTTTTGTTGAATCAAAATAATCCTCGCATGGCCACCTTGCGCTCTTCTCCAACATTGGGCCTCTTCCTTGCCTATTGACGCTAACTCCTTCCCTCTTAGTGGCACCATTTTGCCACTGGGCTACAAGCCCATTTTACCATTTAAGCTACCAAAACTTTATTTTAAGCCCTAGAGTATCTAAACAGAATATTTAATCAAGGCCTCAGCCCAAGCCTGAGCCCAATTTGCACCTCTAATACTTAAATTAACATATTAAACGTATCCACCCATTAAACGCATAGGCCCAAAAATTCAGGATGTTACAGTTCTTCCCCCTTAAAGAAATTAACTAACTATTAATCATACCACCCAAGTCTCACCACTATGCTTCCGCTGCGAACTCTAATTCTAAAGCCAAAAGTAACACTTAGGATAATATGATAGAGTACGCACCGGTATTCGCATCTGGAGTGTCCTCATCCCCTTGCACTCATTCTTTTGATTGACGTTTATCCGGTTAGAAATTTTATGAATTAATAGTTTTCTTCCATCGATTAACCACGAACAGTCTTATGAGCAGAGTTTAAGAGTAGTTCTTTCGAATTCTAATTACATCCACAAGTTTTCAGTCTCAAGTTCACATCTTCTAGTCCTAAGAAGCACATACATTTAAGCATCAACCATCCACATACAAGTAGCATCCACGAACTTACATTCATCATGTAGGGGTGTCTTCATCGTTTCACTACCCAGGGGTATTTTCGTAATTTATCCTATAGGGGTATTTTCATAATTTTCCAAAATAGGGTTCCTTTGTGAAATAAGGTAATTTTGCATTTCGGGGGTATTTTGGTAATTTGAAAATCCGGGGGTATTTTGGTAATTTTACCAACCGGGGTGTTTCGAATTTTTTTTAAAAACTAGGGACATCTCAGTAATTTTGTGAAAATCAGTGTTTGGTCCCTTTCGGGTTTTAGTTATAGATTTTGGCCCGTCAACAAATCCTCGTGGTTAGGGTGAACAGTCACTACGCACCAGGTAGGATTCCGGCGAAGAGGAGGTGAGTCACTAGGACTGCTTAAGTACCAGGCTCTTCCGGATCCAATCCTAGACATGCGCATGCCTGTTGCCACACCCTAGTCTTGCGACTTGTCTACAGGTTTGTTCGGTTGGATTAAGTCTTATGCAATTGAGAGTTGTTTAACTAGGCCTAAGGTCCATCAAGCTCTAATTAAAATAATCTACGCCCCTTAAAGCCCATCAAGCCCACATATATATATATATAATACAAAGTGATTTCGAATACTTACCGTGACTTGGGCCGAGACGCAGTGGCATGCCGAGAAAACCATCCTGTATTATTAATAAACATGCATGTTTTCAAAACCCATCTTTAGAAAACGTTTTGAGCCCAAAATCCCCAAAGTCGAGTTTTGAACCGGGCTCTGATACCAATTTGTAACACCCCAAACTCGGCTACCAAATACCGAAATTTGATACATGCCTTAACTTAATTAAAACGTAAAAAGTAAATGTCTAATAATAATAAAAGCCCAAAATAAAGGAAAATATGAAGCTAGTGGCCCATGGCCTTATTACAATGAAATTTAAACCCACTAATTAAAAATATTAAAAATAAATAAACTAGTAAAGTCTTTTGCTGAATCAAAATAATCCCTCGCATGGCCACCTTGCGCTCTTCTCCAACATTGGGCCTCTTCCCTTGCCTATTGACGCCAACTCCCTTCCCTCTTAGTGGCACCATTTTGCCACTGGGCTACAAGCCCATTTTACCATTTAAGCTACCAAAACTTTATTTTAAGCCCTAGAGTATCTAAACAGAATATTTAATCAAGGCCTCAGCCCAAGCCTGAGCCCAATTTGCACCTCTAATACTTAAATTAACATATTAAACGTATCCACCCATTAAACGCATAGGCCCAAAAATTCAGGATGTTACAGTTCTTCCCCCTTAAAGAAATTAACTAACTATTAATCATACCACCCAAGTCTCACCACTATGCTTCCGCTGCGAACTCTAATTCTAAAGCCAAAAGTAACACTTAGGATAATATGATAGAGTACGCACACCAGATTCGTGATCTGGAGTGTCCTCATCCCCTTGCACTCATTCTTTTGATTGACGTTTATCCGTTAGAAATTTTATGAATTAATAGTTTTCTTCCATCGATTAACCACGACAGTCTTATGAGCATGTGAGTTTAAGAGTAGTTCTTTCGAATTCTAATTACATCCACAAGTTTGAGTCTCAAGTTCACATCTTCTAGTCCTAAGAAGCACATACATTTAAGCATCAACCATCCACATACAAGTAGCATCCACGAACTTACATTTATCATGTGGGGTGTCTTCATCGTTTCACTACCTGTGGGTATTTTCAGTAATTTATCCTATAGGGTATTTTCATAATTTTCCAAAATAGGGTTCCTTTGTGAAATAAGGTAATTTTGCATTTCGAGGGTATTTTGGTAATTTGAAAATCCGGGGTATTTTGGTAATTTTACCAACCGGGTGTGTTTAATTTTTTTAAAAACTAGGGACATCTCAAGTAATTTTGTGAAAATCAGTGCATTTGGTCCCTTTCGGGTTTTAGTTATAGATTTTGGCCCACAACAAATCCTCGTGGTTAGGGTGAACAGTACTACGCACTGTAGGATTCCGCGAAGAGGAGGTGAGTCACTAGGACCGCTTAAGTACTGTGCTCTTAGGATCCAATCCTAGACATGCGCATGCTGTTGCCACACCTAGTCTTGCGACTTGTCTACAGTTTGTTCGGTTGGATTAAGTCTTATGCAATTGAGAGTTGTTTAACTAGGCCTAAGGTCCATCAAGCTCTAATTAAAATAATCTACGTCCCTTAAAGCCCATCAAGCCCACATATATATATATATAATACACAGTGATTTCTCGAATACTTACCAGCGGACTTGGGCCGAGACGCAGTGCCATGCCGAGAAAACCATCTGTATTATTAATAAACATGCATGTTTTCAAAACCCATCTTTAGAAAACGTTTTGAGCCCAAAATCCCCAAAGTCGAGTTTTGAACCGGCTCGATACCAATTTGTAACACCCCAAACTCCTACCAAATACCGAAATTTGATACATGCCTTAACTTAATTAAAACGTAAAAAGTAAATGTCTAATAATAATAAAAGCCCAAAATAAACGAAAATATGAAGCTAGTGGCCCATGGCCTTATTACAATGAAATTTAAACCCACTAATTAAAAATATTAAAAATAAATAAACTAGTAAAGTCTTTTCTTTGAATCAAAATAATCCCTCGCATGGCCACCTTGCGCTCTTCTCCAACATTGGGCCTCTTCCCTTGCCTATTGACGCCAACTCCCTTCCCTCTTAGTGGTACCATTTTGCCACTGGGCTACAAGCCCATTTTACCATTTAAGCTACCAAAACTTTATTTTAAGCCCTAGAGTATCTAAACAGAATATTTAATCAAGGCCTCATTCAAGCTTCGAGCCCAATTTGCACCTCTAATACTTAAATTAACATATTAAACGTATCCACCCATTAAACGCATAGGCCCAAAAATTCAGGATGTTACAGTTCTTCCCCCTTAAAGAAATTAACTAACTATTAATCATACCACCCAAGTCTCACCACTATGCTTCCGCTGCGAACTCTAATTCTAAAGCCAAAAGTAACACTTAGGATAATATGATAGAGTACGCACCGGTATTCGCATCTGGAGTGTCCTCATCCCCTTGCACTCATTCTTTTGATTGACGTTTATCTGGTTAGAAATTTTATGAATTAATAGTTTTCTTCCACTGATTAACCACGAACAGTCTTATGAACAGTAGTTTAAGAGTAGTTCTTTCGAATTCGGAATTACATCCACAAGTTTCAGTCTCAAGTTCACATCTTCTAGTCCTAAGAAGCACATACATTTAAGCATCAACCATCCACATACAAGTAGCATCCACGAACTTACATTCATCATGTAGGGGTGTCTTCATCGTTTCACTACCCAGGGGTATTTTCGTAATTTATCCTATAGGGGTATTTTCATAATTTTCCAAAATAGGGTTCCTTTGTGAAATAAGGTAATTTTGCATTTCGGGGGTATTTTGGTAATTTGAAAATCCGGGGGTATTTTGGTAATTTTACCAACCGGGGTGTTTAATTTTTTTAAAAACTAGGGACATCTCAGTAATTTTGTGAAAATCAGTAATTTGGTCCCTTACGGGTTTTAGTTATAGATTTTGGCCCGTCAACAAATCCTCGTGGTTAGGGTGAGCAAATACTACGCACTGTAGGATTCCCGCGAAGAGGAGGTGAGTCACTAGGACTACTTAAGTACCAGGCTCTTCCGGATCCAATCCTAGACATGCGCATGCCTCTGTTGCCACACCCTAGTCTTGCGACTTGTCTCTGTGTTTGTTCGGTTGGATTAAGTCTTATGCAATTGAGAGTTGTTTAACTAGGCCTAAGGTCCATCAAGCTCTAATTAAAATAATCTACGTCCCTTAAAGCCCATCAAGCCCACATATATATATATATATATATAATACATGATGATTTCTCGAATACTTACTCAGCGGACTTAATGAGACGCAGTGCCATGCCGAGAAAACCATCCTGTATTATTAATAAACATGCATGTTTTCAAAACCCATCTTTAGAAAACGTTTTGAGCCCCAAATCCCCAAAGTCGAGTTTTGAACCGGCTCGATACCAATTTGTAACACCCCAAACTCTCGGCCCAAATACCGAAATTTGATACATGCCTTAACTTAATTAAAACGTAAAAAGTAAATGTCTAATAATAATAAAAGCCCAAAATAAACGAAAATATGAAGCTAGTGGCCCATGGCCTTATTACAATGAAATTTAAACCCACTAATTAAAAATATTAAAAATAAATAAACTAGTAAAGTCTTTTTTGAATCAAAATAATCCTCGCATGGCCACCTTGCGCTCTTTCTCCAACCCACTCGATGCACTAGGTGCTACCAAAGATGTTAAATAATGGGGTGAGTCGCGAGACTCGATGTGCAACCTCGTGCACCATCAGATTGGGCCTTAGCCCCACGCAATGCACGATAATGCAGTATAATATATCATAAAATATGTAAAGCCCAACCCAATCCTAGGTTTCCATCCGCTACACACCACCTTTACCTGCCAATCACACCATTGGGGATTTCTACAATCAACCCACACCGCTACACACCATCGATGGCAGTCATGCTGCAGATAGCTGCTCATCGTCAGATCATGGCAATAGCCACTACAAAAGATCATGGAATTAGCCACTACAACAGATCATGGTAAAAGCCACTACAGCAGATTATGGCAAAAGCCACTACAACAGATCATGGCAAAAGCCACTACAACAGATCATGGCAAAAGCCACTACAACAAAACACTTCCCCTTTCATCAATCACCCAACCCCATGCATACATATAAATTGGCACACATATAAAACAAACCATCTCAACAGAAACATTCACTTTAGAATGACAGAGATCACTAACCTGGTGATTTGCCTTTACCCCTTTTCGGGTTTTCAACAGCCATGCCATGCGGTATTTGGCATTTAACGTAATATCTGAGAATATAACAGGTTTGTATGCATACTAATCAAGCAATCTAAATGGTGTGAGAGTGTTACACACTTGATAACACGTAGTACTATTCTCTATGTCGATACCCTCACTAATCAGATCTACTACCCTTTGTCTACAACTTTGCTCAAAAGCCGGAAGAACGCGAAGATAAGGCCTCTCTTATATTCGGCCAAGGGTTAGTGTTTTACCCAAATTATATGCTTAAATTAACAGATCTCCTTACCTTGAAATCCCGAAAGTGATACGATCCAAGGGCTACTGAACTCTGGCTTAGAAATCTAAGCGATTGAATCCCCTTCAAATCCCGGAATGCCGCAAACGATAGAAAACACCCGATTAGTTAACCATATAGCCATTCGGCTAAGATCTCTAAAAGTCGAAAAAGAATACACAAATTGACATTTACCTCTACAGATGATTTCGGGTACCCCTTGCAAAAAGATTCGGCAATCACAGAAGAAGATCAAAGCGTAGAAGGTTAGAGATCTAGGAAATTTTAGCTTTTTAAAAAATCCCGAAAAAGTATGAACAAAAGAAGGCTGATGCGTTTTCGGCTTTTAGAAGAATGAGTGAAGAGTTTCAATTTCTAGAAAAGAAAAGAAGAAAAGAAATCAAGAGAGAAGCTTGGAGATTTGGCTAGGAAGAAAAAGAATGGAAAGGATTTAGATCACCGATAAGGCTTCAAAGGGTTTTGGTTCTTAATGAATGGAAGAAGAGATGAACAAATGGGTAGGGAGAATTTGGCTTTTTAGAGAAATCAGCACAAGAGGAAAAGAATGGAAAAGAGAGTGAAGGGAGAGGTTTTGGCTTTTGAAAAAATTAAAGAAAAGAAATTGTAGAGGAAGACCGAGGATTTGTACACAGAAGAGAAGAAAAGGGTAGGGTTCAAATGCCTAGGAATGGATGAGCTATCCCCCCCTATTTATAGAAATTTCGGCACACCTTTAGCCTATACTCAACCGATTTTTCCCCCCTCTCCTGTGTTTGATTTTAAGCCAACACTAGCCTTCCTGATAGATCCTCATCCTATCCCTTATCCCTATCAAAACACCCATCCAAAAGAGGCTTAATTATCTCCAACTCTTCCCTCCTTTATCAGCTTTAATTATCCACATATTAAAACAATAAAATCCCCTAAATAATAGCCTTGTTGCCGTCCAACCTACTCCTCCTTATAAGTGTCGAATTTGGCCCAAAAACATGGGCTCCAAATGGCCACAAATTGGGCCCCTCCCATTGCCTATTGACGCCAACTCCCTTCCCTCTTAGTGGCGCCATTTTGCCACTAGGCTACAAGCCCATTTTGCCATTTAAGCTACCAAAACTTTATTTTAAGCCCTAGAGTATCTAAACAGAATATTTAATCAAGGCCTCAGCCCAAGCCTGAGCCCGATTTGCACCTCTAATACTTAAATTAACACATTAAATGTATCCACCCATTAAACGCATAGGCCCAAAAATTCAGGATGTTACCAGTTGGTCGGGGAGAGATTGGATGGATCGGTTGGGTTGCATACTTTGCATTTATATATATATACTGTTTTGTAATTGGGCTTCGGCCCAAGATTATGTTATATGGGCTTAGGCCCAAGATGTTATTATGGGCTTAGGCCCAAGTTGATGCTAAATGGGTTTAGGCCCAGTGGGCAACGGTAAGGGGATTATACACTAAGTTCTAGTAACTCACCCCGTTTCCTTAACCCTTGCAGGTAATGCTCAGTAACGTGGGACTTGGGCCATGGATGACTTGGTGGAGGCCATACTTCAGAAATGGTTTTTATTGAACTTTAGATTTCTATTTCCGTTCATTTTACTACTTTTACTAGTTTGAGTTTTCATGTTGTAATAAGGCCTCTGGAATATTTTATTTTTGCTTTCTGTTTGACGTACTTTTATATTTTGCTTAAATTGTTTTAAATGGGATTTTTTTTCTAAAAACTTAAATATAGATTTTCTAAAATGGATTTCATAATAAACTTTTACGAATATTTTAAACTTGAAATTTTCTCTCGAATTATCATCAATACTTTCAAAAGTCACGGTTTTTATAAAATTACTAGTTCAAAATTATCGATTTATCAACCAACCTTCGATGTTAGTAATATTCTAATAAATATTTCAAATCAAACTTGTTTTCTTAAGTATAACAAAAATATTACCAATTTTAGTCCGAATCAAAAAGATGTAACACGTTTTCTCATGTGACATGTCAGATCCTGTCGTAACGCATGGGCCGGGTTTAGGGTGTTACATTTTATGGTATCAGAGCCCGATTGTAAAACTCGGCTGTGGTTTGGGTTCAAAAGCGTTTTCTAAAGCTGTTTAAAATTTTAATTTATAGATGCATGTTCTAAAGGAAGTATGGCACCACGGGTATCCGGCACCAAGTCAAGTAAGTATATGTTATCATTTTATGATTATGATTATTGTGATATGACCATAGAAATACTCTAGAACTTTTAGTTTTAGGAGCTGAAACTATAGAGATTGAGACTATAGGATGCGTTTTGCGAAAACGACTTTACTTCCTATACTTCATAAAATATTGTTTAATAAACACTGAAATAGCATACTAATTCATAAGACTCTTAATCAGATTAAATCGAATTAGCAAATATGAGCGCTAGAGGTCGTGGACGTGGTAGACGTGGCCGTGGTAGAGGCTGAGGTGCTAGAGTTGTGTCTGAGGCGTTGGGACATATGCCTGAAATGGACGCACCTGTGTCACCTGCGACTGAAGCTGGGTCACACGATCGAATGAGAGAGGACGACGCACTGTCCCAAGCGATGTTGTGAGTTCTGGAAAGGGTCGCTGCGGCGAGAACTGGGTCAGAGCTCGTGGGTCGGTATCCGAGCGAATCAGATCGAATGGGCTGAATTCTTTAGGGGTATTTCGGGTGTAGCCCCAAGTGTAGCGGAATACTAGCTTGAGGCAGTGGAGCGGATTATGGACGACCTGGATTGCACAGATGAGCAGAAATTGAAAGGAGCTGTGGCATTACTGAGAGACGAGGCATATCAGTGGTGGCTCACTTTTTCGGAAGGCACTCAGGCTGATCGCATTACCTGGGAATTCTTTAAAACCGCATTTCAAGGAAAATATGTCGGGGCTAGCTATGTGGATGCCCAAAGGAAGGAGTTCCTGAATTTGGTCCAAGGAGGTAAATCTGTGGCAACATACGAGGCAGAATTTCTGCGTCTGAGTCAGTATGCCCGGGGAATAGTGCCGACTGATTATGAACGCTGTGTGCGTTTTGAGGACGAGTTGCGTGATGAGTTGCGGGTATTGATAGCCCCACAGAAGGAGAGGAATTTTTCCACACTGGTGGAGAAAGCCAAGATAGCTGAGGAGGTTAAACACTCGGAGAGGCAAAATCGAGACAATGATAGGGGCAGGAACAAGAGAGACTCTGGGTACTCATGTCCTGCTAGAGGTTTTCAGAAAAGGGCCAGAAATGAGGGACCAGTTCGAGCGGGTGCTCTAGCTGCTACTAATCAGTTACAGCCTTGTGCGGATTGTGGGAGACTTCACTCGGGTGAATGTTGAAAGAGAACCAGTGGTTGTTTCATATATGGTTCCAAGGATCATCGGTTTAAGGATTGTCCTCGACAGCCTGCTCATACTCAGGGTGTTCGTAATGATTTTGCGCAGCCAGCTAGAGGCGCTCAATAGCCGCCGAGAGGCCGTGGGCCAGGTCGATGTGGTAATGGCGTAGGACAAGGTCAGGGTGCACCGGGTAGAGGTACTGGTAATAGGGGTAACGCGGAGGCGAGACAGCCAGGGTTGGTTTACGCGGTTAGACATCGAGAGGATGTCGATGCACCTGATGTCATAACCGGTACGTTTTTCAGAGATGATGTACATGTTACTGCTTTGATAGATATTTGATCCACCCATTCGTATGTTGCTTGTGCTGTGTCTGGAACTCTGAACATTAGATCTAAGATTACTGCTAGAGAAACAATTGTAATTAGCCCTTTAGGACAGTCAGTGTGTAACATCCCGGTTTAGGGCCTATTCGGAATAGTGGTTCGAGACCACAAATCCGAGGGTCATGAATGAGTTTTTGAGACTTATATTATGTATGCATGCTAGTGTGAAAGTTTCATGAAGCAATTTTGTGAAATTGTGGTTGAATTGTCCAAAAGGACTAAATTGCAAAAGTTGCAAAATCTGTGTTTCTAGAAGCTATTTGTGTGAAATAGCTTTAGATTATTAATTAGGGGTCCTTAAATAGCAATTTACCCAAATTCTAATTTTTTGACAAAAATGGGCATGGATGAGTTAAAATTAAAAGTTTATCAAAAAGGGCATTTTGGTCATTTATCAATTAAGTGATTAAAATAGGTAAAAAGATGATAGAAATTCATTCATCTTCTTCCCATAAATTGTTTTAAATGGGAATTTTTTTTTCTAAAAACTTAAATATAGATTTTCTAAAATGGATTTCATAATAAACTTTTACGAATATTTTAAACTTGAAATTTTCTCTCGAATTATCATCAATACTTTCAAAAGTCACGGTTTTTATAAAATCACTAGTTCAAAATTATCGATTTATCAACCAACCTTCGAGGATAGTAATATTCTAATAAATATTTCAAATCAAACTTGTTTTCTTGAGTATAACAAAAATAATACCAATTTTAGTCCGAATAAAAAATATTTAACACGTTTTCTCATGTGACATGTCAGATCCGGTCGTAACGCATGGGCCGGGTTTGGGGTGTTACAAAAGTTTAAGAAAAATGAACACCTAACACCTAAAATTTATTATGCTTCCATTAACTAGTGTTCGAAAGGAGAAATGCTGCAACAAACAGGTCATCAATGCGCTGAATTATTAAAATAAACAAGCATAATTACATACCCAATCAATTTAATGTGACATAGTTTAACAGTTCTCATTTGTCACACTAAAAATTTGTCACATATGTGTATTATTAAAAATTACAAATTGAATACATTTCTTAATTTTGCATTTAAATGCTTAAAATTAACTTAATCAAGCACTAAATTTCAGTTTGAATAAGTATGAATGGGCACTGATCTATTCTATGCCAAGCATGGAATTAATGCTATCCTCAACACAGACGGGGAACAAACAAAACTAATCTCCTTTTACATGGTAATATATATTTTAATGCATCATATCTCTTAGAAATTTATCAAATTAAATATACATACCTTTTAGAAATTTAGCAAATTAAATATACATACTTACAAATTGTAAATTGGATGGTAGAGTCGATTCCAAAGAACTCATCATTGTCTTTGAGCAAAGGACGCCCAAAACTTTTGAGAAGCTACAAGAAGAATAAAAAAGAAACTCCATAAAATCGAAAATAATAAAATAAATGAAAAATAAAACGGTATAAATAGCAAAAGTACAAGTGAATTAACTTACATGACGAGTAAGAATGGTGCAAACAAATCAAACTACAGTAAATACTAAGTATTTTTCCCTTTTATGAGTCAATAACAGAACTTTGTCTATAACATTGTTAGGGATAAAATTACACCTGCAAGCAATGATGATAAGGTAATTAACACCCAAACCAAAATATTAAAATAAAATTTATAAAACACATAAAATGCCAATAATCAACCAAAAAAAAAACTAATGTAATTAAATGAAGTAATAGAGGGAATAACAAGGTTGCCAAGTTTTGAAGCATACATCGATCATGAATGTGGAAATCGTTCTTAAATGTTTAAGGATTAAGGAATTACTAACCAATAAGAAGAAGAACTATATGTGTAGTATATTGCTATTAGTGTAATAATAATTAAGTGGCATGTATGAGGTTGTTTGAGGCGGTGACATCGTAAGCGAGAAAGGTCAAGTACATTCAGTCAAAATATTATATATAGGGAATCCTATAAGCAAACCACATGGTCAAGAAAGAGGCTTCTATCTTTGTTGCTCAAAACCAAAACCCCATGAAATACAAAAGGAACAAGAAAACAAAGAGCAATTGGACTACTAGTCATATATCAATTAATAAGACCCTAAAACAAGAATTACATAAACAAAGAAACAAGATAATTGAATCGACATCCAATACACCAAATGGCATTGGTAATACAATTATACATACAAGAGAAAGTGAAAATGGACAAGCCTATTATTGAACAACAAATCTCAAGTAAAACTTTTTTTCCCTTCCCATACTTACATGGGAGGGGAGAAAACAATGAAACAATGATTCCTTAATTAAAATATTCAATCAAAAGAGATGATAAGATAATCAAAAAATGGAATCCTATAAGCAAACCACATGGTCAAGAAAGAGGCTTCTATCTTTGTTGCTCAAACGAAAACCCCATGAAATAAACAAAAGGAACAAGAAAGCAAGAGAGAAAAACAAATGAAAAGGTGAGCAATGGCATACACCAAATCAAGCAGATTCCATTTAGCTATTAAGGTTTGGAACTAAAGAGGGAACAACAAAAGGAGGGAAACGCGGCATAAGTCAAAGAACTACTAAAAACCCCAAAACAAGAATTGATATTCTCAAACTAGTTGAAGAAATCCCAACACTTCAAGATTCAAATGCCCTTCCAAATTCACGCATTCATATAACAAGCTCAACCGTAATAAAGACAAAACCAAGTTACAAATCAATATTTGAGGAATAATTTCAAGTTTTCAGGTCTCCGGTTATAGTAAAAAGGGGGAAAATTCAATCAAATGAAATCAAGTTCAAGATTAAAAAAAAAAAGTAAAAAGGGCACTTTAAGAAGAGAGAATTTTACCGGGAAAATAAAAGAATCAAGCCTTGGTTCACCTGGAAAGTCGCTCCAAAGAAAATTCCCGCAATTTATAGAGACATTAAAAAATTGACTCTAAAAATAAAAGCTTTACCAGCATAGAAGGGCGGCGGCGACGAGCAGAGAGGACACAGCAATGGCGGTCCATTTGGGTTTTCAATGGCGATCTGGTCGGGTTTTCAAAGACGAGAGGGCTAGGGGATTTTGGGGAGAAATTAGGGATTAGGTCTGCTATTTTTTGGGGGAGGAGGGGATGGCTCGTTTTGTTAAAACGGTGAAAGAAAATTGGGAAAGAAAAACGACGCCGTTTTATTAAAAAAATATTGGCCTTTTGTGGCGTTTTCAAAAAGTGCCACTAAAATCCCCTAAAAAACGACGTCATTTCAATATAATGGTTCTTTTATTTGCGGCGTTTAATAGAAAGCGTTACTAACAGTCTATAGAAAACGACGCCGTTCAAATTAAAATTAATATTTTTTGCGGTGTTTTGGGAAAAAAACGCCACTAATACTACTCCTTTGCGGAGTTTTTATGGCTAGCGCTGCTAAAGCCCCAAGTAAACGGCGTCGTTTTGTTTAGTAATGTGCTTTTTGCAGCGTTTTTGCTCAAAAACGCCGCTAATACCTTCAATATTAATAATTTTTTTTAGTTTAATTATTAATTAGATTCCTTTAAATTAATTTTGTTTTTTTTCTAACAATATGTTTAATTTGTACAGTTTTATAATTTAATTTCTCATACCTAAATCCTAAAACCCTAAATTATACACCTTAACTCATATATATATTACATTGCAGAAGTAATTAAAGAAATAATCTAATTGCTTACCTAAACCCTAAAATAATTTGATTTTTATCTATTTTATCAAAATCCCTAATACTTAAATCCATAATTAAACACTAAGACTCTAACTTTATTATTCGATATGGTTTAAGCACTAAACCCAAAACCCCATAACTCTAAAATAATAAAAACTAAACTATTTTAATCAATATAATTTATATTTTAATTAAGATAAAATATTTATATTTTATATATTCAATTAAAAATAAATTGTATTTTAATTAACATTACTATAGTTAGGGTTTAAGGGTTTCGATAAAGCAAAACTTTTTAATGGTTTAGTTATCAATTTGTAACGTACTTTTCATAATTAAGTCAGTTAATTTCAAATAGCAAAATAAAATAAAATTCAAAAAAAAAAAGAAAATTGAAAATTAAATCGAATAAAATCGAAATGAGTGTCGATTATCCTAAATGAAAATAGAATTGTTGCTCAACATTTAGCGACATTTAAGGTTAGTGTTTAATGTTTAATGGTTTAGTGTTTGTAGTTTAGGGGTTTATGGTCGAGTGTTTAGAGTTATGATTTAGGGTTTAGACTCTAGATCTATGGTTTATAGTTCAGGGTTTAGACTGTTTAAGGTTTAGAGTTTAGGGTTTAGGGATAAACAGATGCACAATCAGATTTTGTTAGGGGCTGAAATTAATTTGTAAGTAAAAAATGCAATCTCACCATTTTATAGCATATATTTTTATAATTTTTAATGATTAAATCAAATTTGATATTCTGTCTTCATTCGATAAACCCTAAACCCTAAACCCGTGAACCTTAAACCATACACCCACAAACCCATAAACTCATAAACTCTAGCCATAACCATAATCCTAAGACTAGCCGTAAACCATAAACTCTAAAGTACACTAAATCTTGAAATGCTGAACTCAAAACCCTAGTCAGCCCATACAAACCACTAAACCCTTAATTATTTAGATAAATTTTGAATAATATATATTCTTTCAATATTTCAGGAAATTTAAATAACATTTTCAATTTACTAAATAATTTTGTTTCTCTACAGATGCATGGGTTACAAATTCTTTTAATTTTAATATATATAAAGCTTATCTATTATCTCTAAAATATTTTAAACTATAATTATAATTTTAATATATATATAAGAAATTAAATAATTTAAACTATAATATATATATAAAGTCTGTTTTCCTGTAGTGACTAAACCCTAAATATAAATTTTATAAGGGACAAAAGTAATTAAAATAGAATGTTAATGCTTACATAGACCCTAAAAAAATTAATTTTTTATTAATAACACTAATCCCTAATGCCTAATAGCCAACCCCTAAAACTATAACCTTTAAATTATTTATTTTTGCGGCGTTTTTTAAAAAAACGCAGCTAATGACATGCTTTTTGCGGCGTTTACAAAGAAAACGCCACTAATTCTCAATCTAGCAACTATAGCTCAACCACAAAACGTCGTCGTATTGATTAACATCTTTGCGGCGTTTTAGTCTAAGCGCCACTAACACTCTTCATTTAGCGGTGTTTTTTCAAAAGCGCCGCTAATGCTCAGATCTTTAGCGGCGTTTTTTAAAAAGCGTCGCTAATGCTCAGACCTTTAGCGGCGTTTCTTTAAAAGCGCCGCTAATGCTCAGACCTTTAGCGGCATTTTTTCAAGAGCGCCGCTAATGCTCAGACCAGTAGCGGCGTTTTCTCAAAAGCGCCGCTAATGCTCTGATCTTTAGCGGCGTTTTTTCGCAAGCGCCACTAATTCTCTGATCTTTAGCGGCGTTTTTGAAAAGCGCGCGAATGCTCAGATCTTTAGCGGCGTTTTTCTAAATGCGCCGCTAATGCTCTTATTTATAGCGGCGTTTGAGGAATAAACACCGCTATTTATCATTTTTAGCGGTGTTTTGGAAATAAACGCCGCTATTGCTCATTTTTTTGCGGCGTTTACCTTCAAACGCCGCTAATGTATAATATTTGCGGCGTTTTTCTTTAAAACGCCACTAAAAAAACCGCTAAAAGTCTATTTTGGTGTAGTGTTTCCACGCCCATGTTGATTAATCAGTGTCGACCACGGCCTACGGACACGGGCGTGTCGCACACCCGTGTTACTTTTTCAGTGTCGACCACGGCCGTATCGCACGGCCGTGGCATTTTATCGCAGCCCGTGTTTTGGGAAAATTGTCGTCCTTGGTTCGTACGGTCTCTGCCATGCCGATGTGCGTATTCATGGTGTCCACACGGCCATGGCCACGTCCGTGTGCAAGGCCGTGTGGTAGGGAAACCTGCACTTTATTAATTTGGTTAGTTTTTAGTTAGGTGCTAAAAATAAAAAATGTGTAAATTAAAGGGGTTAGTGCTCGGGTTGCCTCCCGAGAAGCGCTCGTTTAAAGTCTTAAGCTAGACTTACCTTTCATGTAACGCCCCGAATTTGGGCCTAGTAGAATTGGTCCTATTGGGCTTTGGGCTTTGGGTCTTAGAAAATTTTTAAGTGAGCGAGAAAATGACAATTGGCATGTGGGCTTTGAGGGTTAATGAATTTGGAGTGTCTAGGGTTGTTGGAGATGTCCTGGGATCAAGTAAGGGTATAGGAAAAATTTTTGTTTTAGCCCCAAGGGAACTGTGACTTCAGTTAGTAGGCCTTTTAAAAAAATGAAGAAAAAAGATGACAGAAAGGAGCTTGTGGTGTAGTAGAAAAGTGGCGCCACTTAGGGAGCAGGGAGGTGGCGTCATTAGCAGGCAAGGGAGTCCAAGGTTCAAGTAGTGGCATGGTATTTTGTTGGGGATTTAATTTTTTCCTTCTATATGGTTAGTAGTGGCGTTGGATGTGAACTCTGAAGGAAGTGTTCATAAGAGAAAATTAAGGAAGGGATAAAGGAGCTTATCTTAGAGAAAATTTAGGATGAGATTGAGGAGTTATCAGGGAGAAATGTTAGGAGATGAGAAGTGTGAAGAGTTGGTGCCGTTTTGGGAAGTGGAGAGTGTATAAATTCGGCTTAGGAGGGTAAATGAATGCCATTTTTGGGTCTTTTAGGGGGTATTACGAATTTTCATTGTGGCTTTCGGCATTTGGAGAGTTTTGCAAATAAGTCAATTTTTCTTTACCGAATATACTGTAGTTACCCTCACGCAAGCACATTTGATCATTTCTTTTCCCCCCCATTCTGTTCTTCTATTGCCGAATTCTTCCATTGTCGAAAAACCATCATTCATTTTTGCCGAAATCCCTATTGGTGTTGCGTTCTTCTTCTTTCTCTGAAAGTCGAATACTCCCTTATAATCGAAATAGCCCTATCTTTTTGTCGATTCCTTTTTGTTTTTCCTCCATCACAAATTGGTTGCTGTTATCTACTCTTAATCAAGTTTTAAAAGCCGGATCTCGTTCAGTAACTATCTAGGCTGCAGGATCAAAGGTTGGATTCAGTAAGTACTCAGTCAACTTCCTTAGTGCATTTTGTTAAAAGCCGAAGGGCTATCTAACTACTCATTGTCGTTAACCTTGTATTAACAAGGGTAGGGTTCAAAGATCGCAAGCGTGGTAAGGATCGTTAGCAAAGTGGTAAGCGTTCTCGTCTCAGTTTTGGATTAGTGGATGGCCGAATGTAAGTATGGCTTATAGAGGTGACTTATGTGGAATATGAGTCACTTGATTTTGATGATATATGTTTGGGTGCAGATCTAGGGGATATTCGCAAATAGTAGCTAAAGAAGGGCTACTAGAACTGGTGGCACACGGTAAGGTTACGGTGAGGTTTTTATAACACCCCAAACCCGACCTAGAAGTTAGGCCCGAATCTGGCGTGTCACATGGAAAAACTTGTTTGAGAATTACAGCCTCTTTGTTAAAACCCAAAACACTTAAGCAATTGTTAACTACTTGAAAACGTAATTATCTTTAAAAAACCTTTTTGGTGGCGAAAGAATATTTGAAATAAATAATTTACAAAAATGTGATGTTTAGAAATAGAGCTGCAGAAGTATTTTGAAATCGTTGCAGAAACGTAGAAATAGAAATTTAAACCGAAATAGAAATTTAAAGTTCAATAACACCATTTCTGAAGTATGGCCTCCACCGAGTCATCCATGGGCCCAAGTCCTCATTACGGAGCATTACCTACAAGGGTTAAGAAAAAAGGGGGGTGAGTTACAAGAACTCAGTATGAAATCCCTTACCGTCATCCACTGGGCCTGAACCCATATAGCAACATCTCGGGCCGGAGCCCACTATCATAACAGAACATATATATATGAAGCAAATGTATGCAACCCAACCCATCCAACCAATCTCTCCCCCGTACCAACCAGTCTCTCCTGTGGGGATCAAGTCAACCCACCCCGCCAGTCTCTCCAATTTGCGGACAAGCTTCCATTTATAATAATTTTGTGGCTTAACCACCGAGTATCATATACGGTAATATAATCGGGCACACAGCCTTAATCACGATGGCACAAAGCCATATTTAAATTGGCACATAGCCCATATCAGAATTTGTGGCAAAGCCACCAGAATCATATACGGTAATATAACCGGCACACAGCCTTAATCACGATGGCACAAAGCCATATTTAAATTGGCACATAGCCCATATCAAAATTTGTGGCAATGCCACCGGTCTATACTTCTCTTCATTCAAGTTTCCCATCCCATGCAATATGTGATGATGCAATACACATAACAACATAAAATATCCACATGTATAACAACCATTAGTCTAGTAATTTATTACGATGAATCGGCCCATTATTGAGCTTTGTAATTCAGCCCACTAAGGCATTTTAACAATTCGGCCCATAGGGGCATTTTGGTAAATCGGTAATATTACCTACTAAGGGTAATTCGGTAATCTCGCAACCCAGGGGTATTTCGGTAATTTACCCTCCAAGGGTATTTTGGTAATTCGGCAACCTAGACTTAACTACCAATGTGAGGCATAAAAATTGAAACTGTCCATCTGCGTCATACTGACTAAACTGACTATAACTCGAGTTAGGAAACTCGAAATTTAAATACGTAAATTTTCCTTGAAACTAGACTCATATATATTATTACTAAAATTTTTCCAGAATTTTTGGCTTAACCATTTAGTACAGTTTATTCCTTAAAGTTTCCCTTATTTCATTGACCAATGGTTCTTACCTCTCTTACCCGAAATTCAAATATTTAACTGTACAGTTTTCATATGTTGCTCCCACTTGTTTCTATTGAAAATAGGCTCATTAAGGAATCTATACATATAAATTATAACTCATAATTCACTTTGTACAATTTTAAATGATTTTTTCTAAGACAGATCAGGGAACCACGAAGTCAATCAGAACCAGTCTCACCAAAATTAAGATAGCACAGAATATAAAATTCCTTTTCCTCCTCTGTTTCTTTCATATAAAAATAGACACAGTAAGCTTTATTTTGATATCTTTTTCACTTTCTAACTCCCTTTATCCTATTTTTCTTGATTTTTCAAAATCACGTCACTGCTGCTGACCAAACTGTTTCATTGCAAAAATATGGTTACCGCTACGAATATACGCACGCCCGAGTGGTCACGGATGCCGGTTTCCGATTTTCCTTCGGTATTTCAACCGAATCGCAAAACATTTGTAACATCCCAAAATTTGAGTATTATTTGTGTTGGCTCGGGTATGAATTTTGTGTGTTAGCATAGTCTTGTGAAGGCTAGATTTTATTTAGGAAGCTAGAATAATTTTTAGTATGGTTTATTTAATGAAGTGGATTAAGTGAGCTTAGCACTTAAGTTAATTTAAGTGTTAAATTAAAGCATAAGAGGAGTAAGTGGCAAGTTGGTTAAGGAGCTTGAAAGGTGGCTTGAGGTTAGAGGTTCGAGTATCATGGAAAACATTTTTTTGAAGACTTTATTTTTGTTCTAGCATTGATGGTCGGTCAACCTATGTTTATGATAGGTTGGACTATTTCTTTTGGTAAGTTGAATTTTGTTTAAGGAAAGCATGATGTTGGGGATAAGAATCTTGAAGTTATGGTATTAAGAGGGTACAAAAGGCTTGGAATATGGAGGATGTTTTGGAAAGTAATCCTAGGCCTTTAGTGGATGAATGTGGACGGCATGGGTGTCTAGGGGTGGCGAATTTTGTAAGTAGCTTTGGGGGGAATAGTTGGTCAATTTTTGCCTTTTGAACATCTTTTGCATTTTTGTTTTCCCTCTCCAAAAACACTCTCTTTGGCCGAATGTTATTGTGCATTTTGGTGCAATTTTTGCTTTTGGTTTTAGCCTTATTTTGTGTGAACCAAATACCATTTCTCTTCTTTCAATTGTCCTCTTGAAACCGAAACAACATTGGAACTTTTGTGCACTTTTCTTCTTTGGCAAAATAGTGTTTGGCCGAACCTCTCTCTCTCACATCTCTCTTTTCTTCATTTGACTTTTGTTTAATCACATTTTCTTTCATCCTCTCTTGGCCGAATCTTTACCCATCTCAAATTCCATTTCTTTTTCTTTCACTCAAAGTTTAAACATCCATTACCATTCTATTTCTCTTTTCTTTTTCACTTCACCATAGCCGAATTTTTCTACTTCCTTTTAGTATTATTTTTGGTCGAATATTCAAGGGTAGACTCTCTTTGATTTTTCTTCAATCGATTTTGGAAAAGGGTAAGTGTTCTTGGCCGTTTCTTCTTCAATTCTTTTCTCGTCTCTATGTTATTTTCTTGTGGGCTAAGGCCGAATCTATGGGCATTGGTTTGCAAGGTTCTAATCATTCTTAGAAACCGATTTCTTTTAGGCTTTTCAGACGTTGGAAGCAATCAATCTAAGTCTCGATTCGTTGACAATTGTTTTGGGTAAGTTTAGGTAAGACTTGGTTTTTCGAAGGATAATTATCTGGGATTTAGTGTTATGGCTGAATGGCCTTTGTTCATAATCTTAATATTGGCCGATTGTAGGACAAGGTGATCTAGTGGTAGATCGGATCTTCGGACGTTAGTTATTGCTTTGGTGAAAGGTGTGTATCTTACACACTTTATAACTTGGTTTATATATGTATATTTGTGTGTTATAACTAATCATATTATGAAAAGTGGGTAAATCGATGAGATCTGGATATGATACCATGATGGTATGAATGAGGATTCGGGTAAGTCCGTTTCAATATGTTGTTAATACATGTGGATTGAAATCATGATCTACGATTTATGATATATTCATTATGAGATACATATCAAAGTTTATTGACATGATTTGTCTATCTATTGCATTAGTATGGGCAATATGAGTGGGGGAAGATTGATGATTCATGTCTTGGACACCGGTGGTTTGGCACCACCCGGTGGTTTGGCACCACCGGTGATTTGGTATCACATTCGTGTCTTTGGACACCGTGAGGTTTGGCACCTCATAGCGACTTGTCCTCGTGGTTAATTCCACCGTGGGTTGGCCCCACTTTTGAGATATGGGATCGCCCGCGCGGTGATTTGGTATCACGCGTGGGTTGGCCCCACAACTTGATGATTCGTGTCTTGGACACCGTGGTTTGGCACCACCCGGTGATTTGGTATCACATTCGTGTCTTTGGACACCGAGAGGTTTGGCACCTCATAGCGACTTGTCCCTCGTGGTTAATTCCACCGTGGGTTGGCCCCACTTTTGAGATATGGGATCGTCTCGCGGTGATTTGGTATCACACGTGGGTTGGCCCCACAGATGGATTATTCGTGACTCACGTTCACGCTGATTTGGTATCACATTTGTGTCTTTGGACACCAGTGGTTTGGCACCACCAGTGGTTTGGTACCACACGGGGTAGAAAAGGAGTTATGGATGGCTAGGTTGGGTGCATTATACATATATGTTTCTTTGCTATAATTTTTGTAAGTATGTGGTATTTACTCGGGAGAGGGAATATGCACTGAGTCTTGGTGACTCACCTTCTCCCTTATCTTTTCAAGTGATTCGTGAGATCGCGGATATGGAGCCGGATGAACTCGAGGAGGCCATGCAATAAAGTTGGTTTTACATGAACTTCCATTTGGGTACTTTATTTTAATTTGGTTTTCATTTTTTATGGATTTGTAATAAGGCCTCTTTAATTATGGTTTTGAATTATTTATATGCTTTGGGATTTATTCTAGACATGTTTAAGTATATCACTTGATTAATTTAATAATTGAGCTCAAAGTTTTCTAAACTATAAACTCACAATGGTTTTAAAAATCTTACCATCGGGTAATATGAATAGTTCGATAGAAAAATTACAAGTTAAGTGTTTTCAACAAATTAAGTGATTTCCAAAAATTCAACTTTCTATACTCAGTTTTAAAGTGATATTTCAAATTTTCTTAAAAAGATATAAATGTTTTCTATCCTATGATTTATTAACTAAGTTTTAAAGTTTTATGTAATTCAAAGTAAATCTCAGTTTTAACTTATTTTCGACAAATAAAGAATTTCAAAGAGTTTTTCACAAAATTTAATTGTTAATTCGATTCTTCAAAAATATTTTCCTTAGTGACATACCAGATTTGGTCGTGGCGTATTGACCGGGTTTGGGGTGTTACAACATTTCATGCAAACTTTCAGAGAGGTATGAGATTACACACCATTTCAAACAGGTATTCGGAAGGGTACGGGATTACACACCTTATTCGAAATCCGTAACACGATACTCTCCGCGGCACCTAAAAGTACAATCGGTTAACAATTAGTCCACAACCCAAATTTTCAACTTCAACCAAGTATTGCGATTGATTAACAATCTATATCACTTACCAACAATCCGAGTCTCTTATTACGAGGGATAGGTGATCGGGCGATTTGGTTCCTATAGTGACCGATTAGTCCAAACTATTAATCCATTTAGCAGCCAATCGAATAATGAACGATATCAAATTATCCATAAAGAACTCCTTACCTTGTTGCGATTTCCACCACTTGACTTATGGCTAGAATGATATTCGGCCACCCACTAAGATCACTACGAAAGAGTATTGATCACAACATGAGAATGATGGAGAGAGTGACGTTTTGATAAGAAACAAAGTTGACTAACCGAATAACGATGAACATTCATATTCGATTAGGAAGAAAAAGAACATAAAAATAGAAAGAGGGATATAAGATCACTTACCGATTCGATTAAGAAGAGATTTCCCTACACGATGGGAAAGGAAATGATGAAGAAATAGGATGATAAGGGGTTCGGCTATAGAGAAAATCGAACAGGAAATGTGATCACAAAGTGATGTCGATTAAAGAAGAAGAAAAGGTTGATGAAATGGTCAAAAGAGAAAATGAATGGAGAAAAGTGCTTTGGTAATTTCGGCTATCAAAGGGAGATGAGCAAGGTGAGTGTTTCGGCCAAATAAAAGAAAAGAATGCACAAATGTGTTGGGAGATTTCGGCCAAAGCTAAGAGGAAGATGGATTTGAAAAGAAGACACAAATGTTCAAAGAGAAAAGTGTACCTCTCATGCACCCAAAAACTAACAAAATGATCTAAAGAGAAAAGAGAAATTCGGCTCTTCCTTTCCCCCTAACAATACCGTGTGAACTCTAGCTAAAAAGGGTGGATGTTGACCAACAAAAATCTTTCCAAAACATCACCCTTGAAAAAGGCCAACATGCTCCCTTATCTTCCCTTTTTCTTTTGATTCCTTTCCTTACCTTCATCCATTCCTAATATCCTTAGCCACCTTGCCAAAATTAAAAAGTCCAACTTGCCTTATTTACTAGCTTGGCCGACACTTAGGGAAAGAATACAAAAATAATAGTCAAAATTTGCACATTATGGGATTTGAACCTCTTCCCTCCATACTCTTCACTTAATGCCATAACCTCTTTCCCATATGCTCAATTATGCTAGCACATTACTCATTTAATTCCATAAACATTGAGGTCACTTACTATATCTCCTTAAAGTGCTAAAACATAAAATTTACCTATAGCCTAACTTGAACCCGGAACTTCCTAGAAGCCTCGTAACTTTCCAAAATCACCCTCCTAATAAGTCCAACTTGAAATAATGCCGTTCTCAAATTCCCATAAATTTTAAAACGCTTCTACGCTCAAGGTCTAATGGGCCCAATAGGTCCAATTCTACTAGGCCCAATTTTGGGTTGTTACAATTCTACCCCCTTAAAGAAATTTCGTCCTCGAAATTTCCAACCAACTACTAAACGCATCGCTCAAATCACACCACTATGCTTTTATCACAGACTGATCTTAATAACACCAATGTACTTTTAACATAATCTTGAATCCTCTTTCACACAACCAAACACCTAACCACGTAAGCAAAGCGATTATCTACCACTTATACCTAAAATTTTCTACATTCAATCATCACGTCCAACCAAAACATACCTGACTTGATGGTGATGAAACAATCCCGAGGCTTATGCTCCTTAGACCCGCATCTCAAGCAAGCTCCTGACCTCCTCCAGCATTCTCCCGGATGGCGCCTTCTGCAATAATCGCAAGCCGAAAAGTTTGGACGTGCCTTAACACACTTTACGGAATGAGACTGCGACCCAAAAGAACCACGATCTCTTTCCTTCTTACAGTCCACACACTCAACTCAAAGTGCTTCACTGATTCCTTTAACCTCCTCCAATACTTTCTTAACTATCTGAGTTAGCTCATCAACCCCAGCTCGATCATGAGATCCCGTCTCAACCACTGGCGATGCCAGCGCCTCCCTTTCGGAAACATGCCCCGATGCTGAAGATCTAGCCTTAGCACCTCGGCCTCTACCACGTCCACATCTATCGCGTCTACGTCCTTTAACGCTCATATTTGCTAAATCGATTTAATCTGATTACGAGTCTTATGAATCAGTATAATTATTCAATGTTTATTAAAAAATGTTTTATGGAGTATAGGAAGTAAAGTTGTTTTCGCAATATGCATCCTAAAGTCTCAATCTCTATAGTTTCAGCTCCTAAAACTAAAAGTTCTAGAGTATTCTATTTTGTGGAATTTTCTTACCACAGTTATAACACAATAATAATAAAATAAAAACACATACTTACTTGACTTGGTGTCGGATACCCGTGGTGCCATACTTCCTTTAGAACGTGTATTTATAAATCAAAATTTTAAACGGCTTTGAAAACACTTTTGAACCCAAACCACAGCCGAGTTTTGTAACCGGGCTCTGATACCATAAAATGTAACACCCCAAACCCGACCTAGAAGATAGACCCGAATTTGGTGTGTCACATGGAAAAACTTATTTGAGAATTACAGCCTCTTTGTTAAAACCCAAAACACTTAAGTAATTGTTAACTACTTGAAAACGTAATTATCTTTAAAAAACCTTTTTGGTGGCGAAAGCATATTTGAAATAAATAATTTACAAAAATGTGATGTTTAGAAATAGAGCTGTAGAAGTATTTTAAAATCGTTGCGAAAACGTAGATAAAATACAAGTATTTTTGAGATATCGTTTGATGAGTCGAAAATCGAAGTAGTGAGCTTTAAAATTGTAGCTTTTGAAAATATTGTTGATAGTCCGAGAGAAATTTTCTGAGTTAAAATATTTGTAAAAGTTTGTTATAAAATCCATTTATTAATCAATTTTGGAAAACCATTATTTATGATTTTAGAAAATCCCCGTTAAAACAATTCAAGCAATATAATAAGTACGACTAAACATAAAGCAATTTAAAACATATCCCAGAGGCCTTATTACAATTTAAACCAAAATAGCAAAATAATAAAATAAACCGAAATAGAAATTTAAAGTTCAATAAAACCATTTCTGAAGTATGGCCTCCACCGAGTCATCCATGGGCCTAAGTCCTCATTACGGAGCATTTCCTACAAGGGTTAAGAAAAAAAGGGGGGTAAGTTACAAGAACTCAGTGTGAAATCCCTTACCGTCATCCACTGGGCCTGAACCCATATCGCATCATCTTGGGCCGGAGCCCACTATCATAACAGAACACATATATATATATATATATATATATGAAGCAAATGTATGCAACCCAACCCATCCAACCAATCTCTCCCCGTACCAAATCAGCCTCCCGTGGGGATCAAGTCAACCCACCCCGCTTGATCTCCAATTTGCGAGACAAGATGCCATTTATAATAATTTTGTGGCTTAACCACCAGGGTATCATATACGGTAATATAATCGCACACTGACCTTAATCACGATGGCACAAAGCCATATTTAAATTGGCACATAGCCCATATCGAATTTGTGGCAAAGCCACCGTAATCATATACGGTAATATAAATCGCAGGACCTGACCTTAATCACGATGGCACAAAGCCATATTTAAATTGGCACATAGCCCATATCGTAATTTGTGGCAATGCCACGGTCTATACTTCTCTTCATTCAAGTTTCCCATCCCATGCAATATGTGATGATGCAATACACATAACAACATAAAATATCCACATGTATAACAACCATTAGTCTAGTAATTTAATACGATGAATCGACCCATTATTGAGCTTTGTAATTCAAGCCCCACTAAGGTATTTTAACAATTCGGCCCATAGGGGCATTTTTCGTAAATCAGTAATATTACCCACTAAGGGTAATTCGGTAATCTCGCAACCCAGAGTATTTCGGTAATTTACCCTCCAAGGGTATTTTGGTAATTCGGCAACCTAGACTTAACTACTAATGTGAGCTATAAAAATTGAAATCGTCCATCTGCGTCATAACTCGACTAAATCGACTATAACTTGAGTTAGGAAACTCAAAATTTAAATCCGTAAATTTTCCTTGAAACTAGACTCATATATATTCTTACTAATTTTTCCAGAATTTTTGGCTTAACTATTTAGTACAGTTTATTCCTTAAAGTTTCCCTTGTTTCACTCACCAACGGTTCTGACCTCTCTTACCCGAAATTCAAATATTTAACTGTACAGTTTTCATATGTTGCTCCCACTTATTTCTATTTAAAATAGGCTCACTAAGGAATCTATACATATAAATTATAACTCATAATTCACTTTGTACAATTTTAAATGATTTTTCTAAGACAGATCAGGAAACCACAAAGTCAATCAGAACCAGTCTCACCAAAATTAAGATATCACAGAATATAAAATTCCTCTTCCTCCTCTGTTTCTTTCATATAAAAATAGACACAGTAAGCTTTATTTCGATATGTTTTTTACTTTCTAACTCTCTTTATCCTATTTTTCGTGATTTTTCAAAATCACGTCACTGCTGCTGACCAAACTGTTTCATTGCAAAAATATGGTTACCACTACGAATATACGCACGCCCGAGTGGTCACGGTTGCCGGTTTCCAGTTTTCCTTCGGTATTTCAACCTAATCACAGAACATTTCATGCAAACTTTCAGAGAGGTATGAGATTACACACCATTTCAAATAGGTATTCGGAAGGGTACGGGATTACACACCTTATTCGGAATCCGTAACACGATACTCTCCGCGGCACCTAAAGGTACAATCGGTTAACAATTAGTCCACAGCCCAAATTTTCAACTTCAACCAAGTATTACGATCGATTAGTCTAATCTATTAATCCATTTAGCAACCAATCGAATAATGAACGATATCAAATAATCCATAAAGAACTCCTTACCTTGTTGCAATTTCCACCACTTGACTTATGGCTAGAATGATATTCGGCCACCCACTAAGATCACTACGAAAGAGTATTGATCACAACATGAGAATGATGGAGAGAGTGACGTTTTGATAAGAAACAAAGTTGACTAACCGAATAACGATGAACATTCATATTCGATTAGGAAGAAAAAGAACATAAAAATAGAAAGAGGGATATAAGATCACTTACCGATTCGATTAAGAAGAGATTTCCCTACACGATGGGAAAGGAAATGATGAAGAAATAGGATGATAAGGGGTTCGGCTATAGAGAAAATCGAACAGGAAATGTGATCACAAAGTGATATCGATTAAAGAAGAAGAAAAGGTTGATGAAATGGTCAAAAGAGAGAAATGAATGGAGAAAAGTGCTTTGGTAATTTTGGCTATCAAAGGGGAGATGAGCAAGGTGAGTGTTTCGGCCAAACAAAAGAAAAGAATGCACAAATATGTTGGGAGATTTCGGCCAAAGCTAAGAGGAAGATGGATTTGAAAAGAAGACACAAATGTTCAAAGAGAAAAGTGTACCTCTCATGCACCCAAAAACTAACAAAATGATCTAAAGAGAAAAGAGAAATTCGGCTCTTCCTTTCCCCCTAACAAAACCGTGTGAACTCTAGCCAAAAAGGGTGGATGTTGACCAACAAAAATCTTTCCAAAACATCACCCATGAAAAAGGCCAACATGCTCCCTTATCTTGCCTTTTTCTTTTGATTCCTTTCCTTACCTTCATCCTTTCCTAATATCCTTAGCCACCTTGCCAAAATTAAAAAGTCCAACTTGCCTTATTTACTAGCTTGGCCGACACTTAGGGAAAGAATACAAAAATAATAGTCAAAATTTGCACATTATGGGATTTGAACCTCTTCCCTCCATGCTCTTCACTTAATCCCATAACCTCTTTGCCATATGCTCAATTATGCTAGCACATTACTCATTTAATTCCATAAACATTAAGGTCACTTACTATATCTCCTTAAAGTGCTAAAACATAAAATTTACCTATAGCCTAACTTAAACCCGGAACTTCCTAGAAGCCTCGTAACTTTCCAAAATCACCCTTCTAATAAGTCCAACTTGAAATAATTCCGTTCTCAAATTCCCATAAATTTTAAAACACTTCTACGCTCAAGGTCCAATGGGCCCAATAGGTCCAATTCTACTAGGCCCAATTTTGGGATGTTACAGTTTTGGTTTTTGATAAAGAATGTATTAAGCTTTGAGTTAATCGTTAAGTGATGTCTATTGTAGGTTTGTGATTAAGGGGTTTGCAGCACACGCTATTACCAGGTGTGTACAAACACTACACACACACGATGGTGGCAACGCCGAAAAGCCGAAAGTGGCTAAATAGGCCTGCCGAGTTTGGGGGCCCAAATCGGTGAAGATTGATATGTGTATTTGAATATTGAATTGACATGAAAGGGGTGTATGATTTAATTATGATTGGGCCTAATGGGCTATATAAACATGAATGGGCTTAGTGGGCCTTATGGGATTTTAGAAGTGTATGCTAGGGTTTAATGGACTCTAGGCCTAGTTCTGATAAATTCTTAAAATTGCATAAGACTTAATTTATTAATCAAACATGTCTGTGGACAAGTCGATTAGTTAGAGTGTGGTAACCGACATATGCATGTCTAGGATTGGATCTAGGGAGAGCTTGGTACTTAAGCGGTCCTAGTGACCCACCTCCTCTTTTCTAAGATCCTACCTGGTGCATAGTATTTGTTCACTTTAACCGCGAGGACTTGTTGATGGGCCAAAGTTCATAACTAAAACCCGAGATGAAAGAAATTATGAAAATACCCCTATAGGGTAGAAATTATGGAAATACCCCTGTAGGGTAGAAATTACGGAAATACCTCTGTAAGGTAGAATTACGAAAATACCCCTGGGTAGTGAAATGACTAAAATACCCCTAGGTGCTTAATGTGTGAAAATGTGTATGTTGCATTCATGAAATATATGTTGCACTTGGGTGGGTTTGATGATACGGAGGAAGATATGTGAGGATCGCATAGTCGCTTGACGACCGTGGATCCACCGGTGGCTTTAAGCCTATTATATGCTTAGCAGCTTTGCTGTAACGTTTGAGTAGTGCTGTTTTTGGTGCTACCTTTGGAGTGTAGGGATGGGTGGGTTGATATTTATATCCCCACAGGAGTGTAGGGTTGGAAGGGAAATGGAGTGCATGGTTGGATTTGGGATGGGAGCATTACATTCATGTGATACTGATGTGATATGAGGTCATTGTGGGCTAAGGCCCAAGACCACCGATTTTGATAGGGCTTAGGCCCAATGTGATAATTGCATGTATGATATTATTATGTCAACAATATGATATGTATGCTATTTGTTTGAAGAGGGTCGTACACACTGAGTTTTCGAAAACTCACGCCCTTTTATTTAATGTTTCAGGTGCTCTCAGTAAGTGGCTTGACGCGGAAGAGGACTCGGAGGTGGCCACACTACAAACTACTTAGAAGTTTTTAATTAGTTTCAGATGACTTTACTTTAATTACTTTATTTTCATTGGGATGTAATAAGGCCTTGTATCTCCAATTTGACTTTACATTTGGGTTTTATTATTGTTTCCGCTGCCTAATTATTAAACTTAAATAAATTTCTAAAGTTTAACATGGTCTTCGAAATAACTATAACATATGGACGTTTTCTTAAAACATGGGCTTTCTTCATAACTTAACAAGTTGCAAGGATTTTGGGTTTCTAAATCTTAAACTTAAGTTTTTAACTAAATAAAGTCGTTTTGGAATTATCCCTTTGATGTGACATCACCGGATTCGGCCATAACGTCTGGGCCGGGTCTGGGGCTGTTACATTTCATTCGCATAATCATGGTGGTTTGAGGAGTTGAAACTCCTCATTCTTACTATCAATTGTATTAAAATACGGTTTTAGACGAGTACGATTTACCTTGAAGGTGCCAAATTGAGAATGAATTACCTCGACTGTACCGTATGGGAAAGTATTAAGTACCGTGAAAGGAGTTATTCCATTAGGTTCAGAAGCGGCAACACGAGGATTTGTATTATCCATTAGAACTCGGTCTCCAACTTTGAAGTAGTTTGCTTCGTCTTTAGGCTCGTTATGGGGTTGCCTCGGTTTTTCTTCGTGTGTTCTTGGTTTCTCCTTAACATCTGTCTTCCACTTGTCTAGTTCATCGATCTGAAGCCTTCGCTTCTCATAAGTTATTTCTTTGTTGGCACGAGGTCTAGGATATGGCTGAGTTGTGCAATTTCGTGGTGCTTCCTGAAAAGAATGTTGAACAAAATGGTCGTTAATAGAATTTATGTTCTCACCTTTATTACTCGATGTCCTAGCCGAGTCAAGAGCCCGAAGAGTGATCGTTTCGTCACCTACACAAAGTGTGAGTGCACTTGTACCAACATCAATTCTGGTTTTAGCAATTTCTAAAAAGGGTCGCCCTAAAATTAAAGGTGTGTTACTGTCCTCATCCATGTCTAGAACAACAAAGTCAACTGGGAATATAAATTTATCGACTTTTACAAGCACATCTTCGATTATACCCCTAGGAACTCTAATAGTTTTATCAGCCAATTGGATGCTCATCCTAGTCTGTTTGGGTTTCCCAAGACCTAGCTGTTTAAACATTTTATAAGGCATAACATTTATGCTTGCCCCTAAATCCGCTAAAGCAGTATTAACAGCTAAACCACCAATTAAGCAAGGAATTGTAAAACTCCCTGGATCTTTTAACTTTTGTGGTAGTCTATTTTGTAAAATTGCTGAGCACACTGCATTTAGCTCCACATGCGATGCCTCGTCTAACTTTCGTTTGTTTGTCAAAAGCTCTTTTAATTTTTTTTTGAATTGGGCATCTGCGAAAGAGCTTTAATAAACGGTAAGTTAATATGTAAGTTTTTAAGAGTTTAAGAAATTTACCGAATTGTTCATCTGCGCGGTCTTTCTTTGTCGCATTGGAATATGGCACACGAGGTTGGTATTCTGTACTTACCAGTTTTTGTTTTTCATGGCTTATCTCAACCTTACCTTCTTCTACAACATTCTCTTGCCTCAATTTTGGTTCATCTAACCCTTCACTATCGTGAGCAGTAATGGCATGAATTTGCTCCTTTAGGTTAGTTTCAGTGTTGTTTGGCAAGCTGCCTTGTGGTCATTCAGATATGAGCTTAGCAAGTTGTCCTAATTGGTTCTCGAGCCCTTGAGTCGATGCTTGCTGATTTTTGAGTGTTGTTTCGGTGTTTTGGAAACAGGTTTCTGACACTGCGATAAATTTTGTTAGCATCTCCTCAAGGTTCAGTTTTTTCTCCTGTGGGTAGGGTTGCTATTGAAAGCCTGGAGGGGGTTGTTGTCTCTAATTTCCTTGGCCACCCCATGAGAAGTTTGGGTGGTTCCTCCAACCTGGATTGTAAGTGTTACTATAAGGGTTATTTTGAGGTATAGAATTGTTACCCTATAGTTCATCTGTTCGTTTTCTATGCCAGGGTTGTAGGGTGGGTATTCTATATTGTTCGACCCTCCTCCATTTGTATCGCACTGCATCACTGGATGTACCTACGAAGAACCACACAAACCATCAATCTTTTTATTTAATTGTTCTACCTGGTTTGATAGCATGGTCACTGCGTCGAGGTTGAAAACACTGGTGGCTTTTGTTGGCTTTGTCCTCATAACTTGCCACTGATAGTTATTCAGTGCCATCTCCTCTATAAACTCATAAGCCGCTTCAGGGGTCTTTTTATTTAGGGTTCCACCGGTCATTTGAATCAATCAATCGCTTAGTTGAGGGTTCACACCATTGTAAAAGGTTTGAACTCAGTAGCCACAAAGGTAACCCATGGTGAGGGCACCTTCTTAGTAAATCCTTGTATCTCTCCCATGCATCGTAAAGTGTCTCTAAATCCATCAGCACAAAAGAAGAGATATCATTCCTCAACTTAGCCGTTTTAGCTGGCGGAAAATATTTAAGTAAAATTTTTTCGGTCATTTGGTCCCATGTAGTGATTGATCCTCGTGGTAACGAGTTAAACCACTGTTTAGCTTTGTTCCTCAATGAGAAGGAAAAAACCGAAGGCGAATGGCATCATCAGAAACTCCATTAATTTTGAAAGTGTCGCAGAATTCCAGAAAATTTGCCAAGTGATTGTTTGGATCGTCATCCTGCAAACCATCAAACTGCACAAACTACTGAATCATTTGAATAGTGTTAGGTTTCAGTCCAAATTATTTTCAGCAATAGCAGGTCTAACAATACTTGATTCAGTTCCTGTTAAATTAGGTTTAGCATAATCATACATAGTACGAGGAGCAGGATTTTGATTCACCGGGTTTGCGGCAACCACAGGAGGTAGTGGATTATTATCAGCCATCACTTCTGTAGTGTTAGTTTCGTCTTCTTGCTCTTCTTCTATGTATTGTAGACTTTGCCTTATTTCTCTTTGGTTTCTGCAAGCTGTACTTTCAATCTCACTGTCAAAAAGTAATGGTCCTGACGGGTTCCTTCTAGTCATAAACTAAAAGTTCCTGCCAGAAGCAAAGAAAAAATTAGTGAATAGGAATAAAAAAAATAAATTGCAAATAAAAGTAAATAAAATGGCTAAAGTAATAAAAATTTAGCGTGCCTAATATCTTAGTCCCTGGCAACGGCGCCAAAAACTTGATGTGTCTCTAACTAACTATGACCACAATAAAGGCAAGCGCACCTATCGTTTAATAGTATAGCTATGGTAAAACCAAAAATATCGTATCCACAAGGACCAAGAGTACTAGTAATTACTATCTTTCTATTATCTAGCCTAAGAATTGGAGTGATTTCTTTTTAAACTAAAATTAACACGACAGAGAATGAATTGGGAAAATACTTTTCAGACAACTTATGTGATGGAGGCAATACCTAAGGAAGAATCCACCTAGAATTCACTTATTACTTTTGATTCATATGATTTATTCACTTGACTTAATTCGTAGAAATCTTTGATTTATGTTAATATCTCTCTCGAGACTAAAAACAACTGACTCTAGGTTAACTAATTGAAATCTCTTTCTAATTAAAACCCCTATTGTCGCATTTACTTGATCTATGGATTCCGTTATTAGATTTGACTCTAATCCGGCAGATTTTCATCACCCTATTTCTAGGGTTGCAATCAACTCCGCTTAATTGTGTTGATCTACTCTTAAACAGGGACTTTTGCTCATCTGAATAAGCACATTCGACTTGAATCAATAACCTGAATTATCAAGACAAGAATAAGAACTCACAATTAAGAATAAGAACAAGTATTTATCTTATAAATCAAATAATAATAAGATCTGTCATAGGTTTCATTCCCTTAGGTATTTAAGGGATTTAGTTCATACTGATAGAGGGAAACATCATAGAATAGGAAAAACAACAAAACATAAGAAAACCCAAAAACTTCTAAAGAACTTGATGGGAGATCCTCAGTCTTGATGGAGATCCTTCTTCCGAGCTGCTCCCAATGGCTGTCTTCGAGTATTTTCTACCTTCTACTCTGCGTCCCCTTTTAGGTCACCCCCTAAGGTGTTTATATAGGCTTTGGAACATCTTTCTTGAAACACCCCACACCCGGCCCACGAGCCTGGACCGGATCTGGTATGTTCCTTAAGTAAACTGGTTACAAAATTCTTTTATTACCAGAGGAAAACTTGTGCGATTTTTAAAAACTATTGTTTTGGGTTGGGCTTGAGTTAAAAACCCATTGATCTTATTTTAAAGTCCAATTAACTAAGATGAAAACAAACAATTAGGGTTTATTTTTAAAGAAATAAATTTTACTTAACTTTAATTGAAAATAATTCGTAACATAGTAATTAAAAATAAAAGTAAAGAAATGTAACTTATGGCCTTATTACAACAAGAAAAATCCCAAAATAAAATTCTAAAATACTTAAATAAATTTAAATATCCATATTGAATAAAACTTCAAGCTGAGCATGGCCATCCCTAAGCTTCCGCTAGAACCCGGTCCATTATTGATCGTCACCTGAAAAATAGTCCCTAACGGGTGAGTCAATAGACTCAATGTGTACACAACACTAAAATTCAATAGATCAGGCATACATTTTTCATATCCAATACTTATTCATATAACAGATAAAAAATGATGATGCAACCCAAACCCAAACCTAGGTGCCATCCGCTACACATCCCCGTACCAACCTGCACACCGTGGGGACTACTAAGTCAACCCTCCATCCGCTACACACCATCGAAGGCAGTCGCTGCAGTCGACGTGCTCATCACCCATATAAAATTTGTGGCATAGCCACCAGATAATTGTGTCATGAGACACCACATTCAGATAATGTAACCGAAGTTACCACATTCAGATAATGTGACCGAAGTCACCACATTCAGATAGTGAGACCGTAGTCATCACATTCACTTCCCCTTTTTCATATATCCTGAATGACCCATATTATTCATATCATGCATATCCTACTTAAATTCACATTCTTATAAATTTTCACATGTTATAAATAACATATTTCATAATTCTAATAGGAGTAGGAAACGTACCTGAGTACTTTGTACCATATTATGGTACCTTATCCACATTCTTATAAACATGCATATTTTACATATTACCATCAATCTTATTAAAAGTTAGTGTGGGGTACACACCTGATTCGCTTAACAAAGTCCTTGAAATCCCGAAAAACCGATCTACCGATCTAGATCCTTGACTCCTATATTCGGCCAATCATTTAAACACATTAATAAATCTTTTTGGCTTTAAAACCAAATCCTAGTAGGATTTGTATACTGAAAACCTACCTTGTTGCCGATTGACTTAAGAATCAAGTCCCAAAACTTTGTTGTATTCCTTCTTGCATTCGACCAACATTAAAACACGTCATAGGTTAGTTTCGGCTTTTGGGAATAAATCCAAATACTTAAAATAGGCTTTGGCCGAATGTCTTAAACACACACCTTTGTGATCTCAAATCTCGAAAAGTATCCTTGCTTTCCTAGGGATGTCGAAATTCCTATAATCACATGTTAGGTTTAATCTAACATTAAAACTTAAAACAAGACCTTTGGATCTTATAGTTTCTTGCCTTAGATCCCGAAATATTCCTCCTTGTAGTCGACAGTTGTAGAAACCCGAGAGATCCCCTTAATACTTCAGTCGACTACTTCCTTGCTTAGATTCACAGGGAGATTCGGCTTTAATAAGGAAAAGAAAAGAGAGGGTGTTGAGGCTCAAAGATTCAGCAATGGTGGATTAAAGAAAAAGTAGATTTCGGCTTGTCAAAATAAAAAGAGAAAAGAAGAGAGGAGAGCACTAAGAATTCGGCAGAGAAAGGAGGAAGCAAAAATTAATGAGTAGCCCTCCTTCTTTTTATAGCCGAAATTATCATCTAAGGAGTCCCTTACTTGGCCACCACTCCTCTATCTGATAACTTTATCCTTTAATTATCATAAATAAAAGAGTTTAAATCCAACATTTATCTCTTCATAATAATCCAATTTAAAAATCCTTTATTTATCACCCTTTTTAATCGAATATTTATGAAAATAAAACACCTCCTTTCTAGAAGCATGTGCCGTCCACCTCAGTCTTCTGGAAGCAAAAATAAAACTTCTTTTATTTGCTTCCCTTGTGACTCGAACTCAGGCCCAACACATTGCATGTGGCGCCATTTCCATAGGCCCTAAGTGGCATCTTCAGACCACTTTTCCAAGCCTGTTTGTGTGTCAAATTTCACAAACTTTTTCTTTTAAGGCCACCTTGCCTTAATTTCCCCTTTTAAACCTTAAAACTCGTCATTTCTAGGTCATTTTTAAGTTTCCAAAAATTTTCGTTCGGCTCTGTAAACTTGACATTTTCTTACATTTCCAAGTTTCCAGAAATGTTCACTTTCCATTTTCCTTACATTTCCTAGTTTCCAAAAATGTTCACCTTCCATTTTTAAACTTAACATTTCCATACATTTTCAGGTTTCCAAAAATGTTCATTTCTAACTCATTTTCATTCATTTCTGGGTTTCCAAAAATATTCAAAATTTATTCTTAGTACATAAAACATGTCACTTCGTAGAACTAAACCGAAAATGCATAGGCCCTTTCCAGGATGTTACAGTTCTACTCCCCTTAAAAAAATTTCGTCCTCGAAATTTCCTAACTAAAATAATTGAGGGTATTGTTGTCGCATCATCTCTTCTGGTTCCCACGAAGCTTCCTCCGATCCATGGTTGCGCCATAACACTTTGACTAGAGGAACTGACTTCCTCCGTAGCACTTTCACATCACGTTCCAATATCCGAATCGGCTCTTCCTCATAGGATAAGTCTGGCCTTAGCTCTACTTCTTCGACAGGTACCACATGAGACGGATCCGATCGGTAACGACGTAGCATGGATACATGGAATACGTCGTGCATCTGCCGCAACTCTGGTGGCAACTCCAATTGGTATGCCACTGCTCCAACTCGCTTCAGTACTCGATAGGGCCCTATAAACCTTGGGCTTAACTTCCCTTTGCGACCAAACCTCATCACCTTTTTCCAAGGCGAGACCTTCAGAAACACTTGGTCTCCCACTTCAAACTCTATTTCCTTTCGCTTAAGGTCTACGTACGACTCCTGCCTATCGAGGCTTCCTTTAACCGTGCTCGAATCATCTCAACCTTCTCTTGCCGCCACTAATTACGGACCCAAAACTCGACGTTCTCCTAACTCACCCAATAAGTAGGAGTTCGACACTTCCGACCATACAATGCTTCATATGGTTCCATCCGAATGCTAGCTTTGATAGTTTGTTGTTATAGGCGAACTCGGCTAAAGGCAAATAGTCTTCCCAACTTCCTCGGAAATCCATCATCACGACCTCTCAACATATCCTCCAACACTTGTATAACTGCGTTGATCGCCTGTCTCGATTGTGGATGAAAAGCCGTAGTGAAGTCCAACTTAGTGCCTAAAGCTTGATGAAGTGCCCTCCAGAATCGATACGTGAACCTTGGGTCTCTATCGGAGATGATCGATACTAGGTACTCCATGTAACCTCACAATTTCCGCCACATATAACTTAGCGACACAAGAGAATAGTCAACTCTACCGGGATGAAGTGCGCGGACTTAGTCAAACGGTCCACTATCACCCATACCGAGTCCTTCTTAGTAGGCGTAAGGGAAGCCCACTAACGAAATCCATGGTAATTCTCTCCCACTTCCATTGCGGAATCTCGATTGGTTGAAGCAATCCGATGGAACTTGGTGTTCAGCCTTAACTTGTCGACACGTCAAACATTTCCCCACAAATTCAATCACTTATTGCTTAAGATCGGACCACCAAAATTGTTCCCTTAGATCTGCATGACGACTTAATACCTCCGGGATGCATAGCATAAGGGCTACTATGCGCCTCCCGAAGAATCCTTTGTCTTAACTCCTTGTCTTCTTGGCATACGAGACTTTTCCTTTGTAACACAATACTCCTTCATCATTGACGCCATAGTCCTTTAATTCTCCGCTCTGTACTTGCCGACGACACTTAGCACTTAGGTCCTTATCACCAACCTGTCCCCTTTTCACCTCATTCACCATGTGGGCTTGATTTGTAATTCGCCAACAGCTTCCATTATCATATAAACTCAAGTGAGCGAACATAGCCCTTAGATCCGACACAACCTTTCGACTTAGGGCATCGCCTACCACATTCGCCTGCCCGGATGATATTCTATCGAACGATCGTAGTCCTTCAACAACTCCACCCACCTTCGTTGCCTCAAGTTCAACTCCTTCCGAGTCAACAGACACGTAAGGCTCTTGTGGTCGTGTAGATCACCGACCTTTGTCCGTAGAGGTAGTGCCTCCAAACCTTAAGGGCGAAAACCACCGCGCCAACTCTAAGTCATGAGTTGGGTAGTTAACCTCATGAGGCCTTAGTTGCGAGAGACGCATAAGCGACTACTTTTCCTTCTTGCATTAGCACACATCCTAATCCCGTATGCATAAGCGTCACAAGACACCACAAAATCCTTCCCACCTCTGGTTGAATTAACACCACCGAGCCTCCGTCAACACCTTCTTAAGGTTATCAAAGCTCTTCTATTGCTTATCAGACCATTCAAAGGGTACTTCCTTCCTTAGTAACTTTGTCAAAGGCGCGGCTATTAACGAGAACCCTTCCACAAACCTTCTGTAATAGCCTGCCAAACCTAAGAAACTTCGGATCTCAGCCACGGACCTAGGTGGTTTCCAATCCAACACTGCCTCGATCTTCCTAGGGTCCACTCTTATTCCTTCTGCGGATACCACATGTCCTAGGAATGCCACCTCCTTAAGCCAAAATTCACACTTGCTGAATTTGGCATAGAGCTTCTTCTCCCTTAATACTTGCAGCACAATTCGGAGGTGTTCATCATGCTCTTCTTTAGACTTGGAGTACACCAAAATATCGTTGATGAACACAACGACGAACCTATCCAAGTATGGTTGGAAAACCTAGTTCATCATATCCATGAACGCGGCTGGAGCATTCGTCAATCCAAACGGCATCACCACAAACTCAAAATGGCCGTATCTTGTCCTAAAAGCGGTCTTATGGATATCTGCCTCCTTCACCTTCAATCGGTGATATCCCGACCTTAAGTCTATCTTTGAGAATATCTGCGGCTCCCTTGGTGATCGAACAAGTCATCGATCCTTGGCAAAGGATACTTGTTCTTGATGGTCAGCTTATTCAACTGACGGTAATCTATGCACATACACATAGTTCCGTCCTTCTTCTTTACAAATGTAACTGGTGCTCCCCTATGGAGACACACTGGGTCGTATGAACCCACGATCCAACAACTATTGGATTTGAGCCTTGAGCTCAACTAACTCCTTTGGCGCCATTCGGTATGGAGCGATTGACACAGGAGCTGTTCCCGGTAGTAAGTCTATTCCAAACTCCACCTCCCTATCTGGGGGTATTCCTGGTAATTCCTCTGGAAATACATCTTCAAAGTCTTTCACCATTCTAACTCCACTGACACCTTCTTCCTTTCCACCTAACGCACTTACGAAGGCTAAGAACGCCTTGCACCCTTTCTTAACCATTTTCTCAGCCTTCAACGCCGAAACTATGTTGGACAGGTAGTTTCTTCTCTCTCCGATCATTACTACTACTTCATCCTCTGGGGTCCTTAGTTCCATTCGTTTAGTCGCACAATCCAACACGGCTCGGTGCTCTACTAGCCAGTCCATTCCAAGTATAAGTTCAAACTCCCGAAAGGTAGTTCCATTAAGTCACCCGAAAGTTCACTCCCCGAATCTCTGGGGTACATTCGAAAGATCTTATCCACCATTACGTTTGGCCTAATGGGCTTACTCTGATTATCTCCCTATCGAAAGTTCGAGTCTAGGCCTAGTGTTTCCACTACACTACATGCAACATATGAATGGGTCGAGCCCACATCAATTAAGGCATAATAAGGCTTGCCATAAATAAGGAACGCACCGATTATAACATCCGGTGCGTCTCCGTCCTCCCTACGGCGAACCTCATAAACCAACCCCGGTTGCCTTGCTCAAAGATTAGCGGCACCTCGCGCCCGTGCTCCACGTCCTCTACCAAAGATCGTTACCTCGACACTCGAACCACGACCTCGTTGAGGTCGCTGTCCTCCTCTACCAACCTCGACTAACATTCTCGAGCGGTGGTCGACTTTATATCTGGTTTCTTAGGACAATCCTTGAGCATATGGTCCTTGGACCCATACGAAAACATCCTTCCGTCTTTTTCCAAAGACTCCCTAAGTGCTTCTTCCCACAATGTTCACAAGGACGACATCGCCATCTTGCACCGACTTTTGTCGATTTGCGGCCCATCAACTCTAGTCCTCTTTTGAGCCTTCCCAGACGATCTAAAACCTCTTTTGGGCCTATTCCGATCCACAGTCTGCTTTGTAGAATCTTTGATTCCCTCAGCCACTTTAGCCTTCTCCACTAAAGTAGGAAACTCCCGCTCCTGATGCGGTGCTATCAACAATCTCAGATCATCTCTTAGTCCGTCCTCAAAGTGGACACAGTGCTCATGCTCAGTTGCCACTACTCCTCGAGCATAGCGGCTCAACCTCAGGAATTCAGCTTCATATTCTGCAACGGACTTGTTCCCTTGAACCAGCCCCAGAAAAGCCTTCCTTTGCTCATCTGTATACCTGGTTCCCACATACTTCTTCTAAAATGCTTCCTTAACATATTCCCAGGTCAGATCCTCAGCCGTGGCACCATCCCGAACAGTCAACCACCACTGATACGCTTCATCGAAGCGGTGCCACCATTCCTTTTAACTTCTCCTCAGAGGTCAAGTCAAGCTCATCCATGATGCGCTCTGTTGCTTCCAACCAGTACTCAGCTGAACTGGGTGCCACACCCGATACTCCACGAAACATTTCGGCTCCATTAGCTCGAAGCCGCTCAGGCACAGACTTACGAGTTCCCGAATTTCCTCCTGCACCAGCCACCAACTCCAAAACTCGTAGCACAGGCTGCGACACAGCATCTTCTCCCGTCTGAGCTTGCTGCTCAACACCCACAGCTGGGGGTGGTGGTGGCGTTGGTATCTCGTTGTCAGACCCTTGACCCGATCTAACGGGTTCTGACACCGTCATCCTTCCTCTACCTCGTCCACGATGACCACGTCCTCTAGAGCTCATTCCTAACATCGTAATCTGATTAAGAAGTTTTATGAATTAGTCTTTCTTTCACTTGTTTACCCGCGAAGAAGTTTTATGAAAAAGAATTTAGGAGTGGTTCTTTCGTATTCATACATGCACACAGTCTTTCCATTCATTCGTACATCCATCAAACAATTATGAACTTTCGTTCATTCAGAGAAACGTTGTAGTTTTCATTGTTATTGTTTCTCCACTACCTAGGGGTATTTTCGTAATTTTGTCCTACAGGGGTATTTTCGTAATTTTTTAAAAGGAAAAATTTCCTTGGTGATTTTGTCATAAATTATTTTGGTATTTTTAAATTCCGGGGTATTTTGAAAAATTTTGAAATCCAGGGGCATTTCGGTGATTTTGGACCTCGGGGGTATTTTGGTGATTTTTTCCAAGTAGGGGTAAATTTGTAAAATCTTATAAATCGGGGATATTTCAAAGGTTGCAAAACTTTGAGGGTTCTTTTTGAGAATTGTACTTTTGAAAACGGTAATGTTGCAAAAATTTTGGAAATCAGGGTCATTTTGGTAATTTTATAAGTTAGGGGCAATTTTGAAATTTCCAAAATTCAAGGTATTTTTGATAATTTGCAAATTAGGGTTTTTGAACATTGATAAAATAATGAAATTTTGGCAAAACTGTTGGGTAGTTGGTCATTTTATAAACCAAGGGTATTTTGGTAATTTTACCACTAGGGGCATTTTTGTATAAATCGGAAATCTTTTGGAAAATTTTGTAAAGATGGTTTTCATGAATTTAGAAGAAAGTTTTAAGAGTTCTAAAACTAGGGTTTTGTTGTTTTTATAAAAACACGGCTAATTCCCTTTCGGGTTTTAGTTATTGTGTTTAGCCTATGACCGAGTCCTCTTGGTCGGGTGAACTAAAGCTACGCACTGTGCAGGATTCGAGTGGAGAGGAGGTGAGTCACGCGGTGCTTAAATACCAAGCTCCCACCGAAACCATTCCTAGACATGCGCACAGAAGTTGCCACACCTACTGAGCCCTCTGGGTTAGGGTGAACCGAAGCTACGCACCAGGTAGGATTCCTGCGAAGAGGAGGTGAGTCACTAGGACCGCTTAAATACAGTGCTCTTAGGATCCAATCCTAGACATGTGCACTGGGGTTACCACACCCTAACTTAGTGACTTAGCCATGGGTTTGTTTAACGTTCCTTAAGTCTTATGTGTTTGTGTTTTAGTAGACTAGTCCTAGGGTTCAAGTTCCTATCATACTATTCTACGTTCCATTCCTTTTCTACCCTTCTAATATTCATTACACATAATCACACAAATGGTTGGGGTACTTACCAGTGGATCATGGATCGGAGACTTAGGAGCCATGTCGAAAACTGTTTATTTCGTAAAATCCTTTCAAAAAAGCTTACTTGGCTCGATTTGAAAACGTTTTGGGCCTTAGCCCACAGCCGAGAGTTTAAAGCGGGCTCGATGCAAATGAAACACCCACACTGCCCACGAGCTGGACCGGATCTCGTATGTTCCTTAAGTAAACTGGTTACAAAATTCTTTTATTACTAGAGGAAAACTTGTGCGATTTTTAAAAACTATTGTTTTGGGTTGGGCTTGAGTTAAAAACCCATTGATCTTATTTTAAAGTCCAATTAACTAAGATGAAAACAAACAATTAGGGTTTATTTTTAAAGAAATAAATTTTACTTAACTTTAATTGAAAATAATTCGTAACATAGTAAATAAAAATAAAAGTAAAGAAATGTAACTTATGGCCTTATTACAACAAGAAAAATCCCAAAATAAAATTCTAAAATACTTAAATAAATTTAAATATCCATATTGAATAAAACTTCAAGCTGAGCATGGCCATCCCTAAGCTTCCGCCGAACCCGGTCCATTATTGATCGTCACCTGAAAAATAGTCCCACAACGGGGTGAGTCAACAGACTCAATGTGTACACAACACTAAAATTCAATAGATCAAGCATACATTTTTCATATCCAATACTTATTCATATAACAGATAAAAAAATGATGATGCAACCCAAACCCAAACCTAGGTGCCATCCGCTACACATCCCCGTACCAACCTGCACACCGTGGGGACTACTAAGTCAACCCTCCATCCACTACACACCATCGAAGGCAGTCGCTGCAGTCGACGTGCTCATCGCCCATATAAAATTTGTGGCATAGCCACCAGATAATTGTGTCATGAGACACCACATTCGAGATAATGTAACCGGTTACCACATTCAGATAATGTGACCGAAGTCACCACATTCAGATAGTGAGACCGTAGTCATCACATTCACTTCCCCTTTTTCATATATCCCGAATGACCCATATTATTCATATCATGCATATCCTACTTAAATTCACATTCTTATAAATTTTCACATGTTATAAATAACATATTTCATAATCCTAATAGGAGTAGGAAACGTACCTGAGTACTTTGTACCATATTATGGTACCTTATCCACATTCTTATAAACATGCATATTTTACATATTACCATCAATCTTATTAAAAGTTAGTGTGGGGTACACACCTGATTCGCTTAACAAAGTCCTTGAAATCCTGAAAAACCGATCTACCGATCTAGATCCTTGACTCCTATATTCGGCCAATCATTTAAACACATTAATAAACCTTTTTGGCTTTAAAACCAAATCCTAGTAGGATTTGTATACTGAAAACCTACCTTGTTGCCGATTGACTTAAGAATCAAGTCCCAAAACTTTGTTGTATTCCTTCTTGCATTCGGCCAACATTAAAACACGTCATAGGTTAGTTTCGGCTTTTGGGAATAAATCCAAATACTTAAAATAGGCTTTGGCCGAATGTCTTAAACACACACCTTTGTGATCTCAAATCCCGAAAAGTATCATTGCTTTGCTAGGGATGTCGAAATTCCTATAATCACATGTTAGGTTTAATCTAACATTAAAACTTAAAACAAGACCTTTGGATCTTATAGTTTCTTACCTTAGATCCCGAAATATTCCTCCTTGTAGTCGACAGTTGTAGAAACCCGAGAGATCCCCTTAATACTTCAGTCGACTACTTCCTTGCTTAGATTCACAGGGAGATTCGGCTTTAATAAGGAAAAGAAAAGAGAGGGTGTTGAGGCTCAAAGATTCGGCAATGGTGGATTAAAGAAAAAGTAGATTTCAGCTTGTCAAAATAAAAAGAGAAAAGAAGAGAGGAGAGCACTAAGAATTCGGCAGAGAAAGGAGGAAGCAAAAATTAATGAGTAGCCCTCCTTCCTTTTATAGCCGAAATTATCATCTAAGGAGTCCCTTACTTGGCCACCACTCCTCTATCTGATAACTTTATCCTTTAATTATCATAAATAAAAGATTTTAAATCCAACATTTATCTCTTCATAATAATCCAATTTAAAAATCCTTTATTTATCACCCTTTTTAATCGAATATTTATGAAAATAAAACACCTCCTTTCTAGAAGCATGTGCCGTCCACCTCAGTCTTCTGGAAGCAAAAATAAAACTTCTTTTATTTGCTTCCCTTGTGACTCGAACTCAGGCCCAACACCTTGCATGTGGCGCCATTTCCATAGGCCCTAAGTGGCATCTTCAGACCATTTTTCCAAGCCTGTTTGTGTGTCAAATTTCACAAACTTTTTCTTTTAAGGCCACCTTGCCTTAATTTCCCCTTTTAAACCTTAAAACTCGTCATTTCTAGGTTATTTCTAAGTTTCCAAAAATTTTCGTTCGGCTCTGTAAACTTGACATTTTCTTACATTTCCAAGTTTCCAGAAATGTTCACTTTCCATTTTCCTTACATTTCCTAGTTTCCAAAAATGTTCACCTTCCATTTTTAAACTTAACATTTCCATACATTTTCAGGTTTCCAAAAATGTTCATTTCTAACTCATTTTCATTCATTTTCGGGTTTCCAAAAATATTCAAAATTTATTCTTAGTACATAAAACATGTCACTTCGTAGAACTAAACCGAAAATGCATAGGCCCTTTCCAGGATGTTACATTTCTTTTCCCACAAGTAACCTTTTCCGGATAGAATTAATCTTTGATATGGCAGGGACATTCCCGTGTTCGATAGTCTTAGGCCGTGCTCGCTTCTACTCGCCACGCACGGCCATGTTTGATAGCCCAGGCCGTGTTGGTTTCTAAGGTAGGCCCATTTTGTCCCTTTTTGGCCCGTTTCTTGTTCTTTTCGACTCCCTAAGCTCTTATGAATGTAAAACATGAAATTAAGAGACTAGGAGCATCGAATTCATCAAATCTAATGAGAATTCATCCAAAAATAAGCCAAGCATGGGGTTAAAATATGTATAAATTAAGGTTTATCAAAGAGATCATTCAGTTTCGGGTATTAAATTGAACTTTTGAAGCTCTACAAAAAAAAAGTTACAAACATTTAGGGACCACATTGGAACAAATCAGAACTTTCAAGAAAAAATTAAAAATTTTCAAGTCAGGGGTCAAACGGCCGTGTGTCCAGGCCGTGTGATAGAGTCTAGCCCGTGTGGCTCCAAACATGGTCGTGTGGTTAACCTACACGCCCGTGTGCGACTTCACACGCCCGTGTGCATGGACCATGTAGCTCTCTAATTTGGATCACATGGTTGTGTCATAGGTCGTGTACCAGGCCGTGTAAAATTTTAAATACCCTCACACGACCGTGTCGCAGGCCGTGTGCCTGCCCATGTGTGAACTACACCTATACTGTTTTTGAACACGTTCTAGGCATACGCCCATGTGGGCTGCCCGTGTGCTTCACACGATCGTGTAACTGCCCGTTTCCCAGGCCGTGTGAGCCCAAATATGACCAATTTCAAGCTAAATTTTCACCTATTTGCTTAGGAGCTTAAACACATTCAAATACACACTTTCATAGGCTAAAAACCATCTTCAAACACTTTCAAAACATGTCAATGGATTCAACTTGTATATCAAACCAATGTACCCTCACTGACACCACAAATCATTTCATAACATTTCATCTTCAAGGTTCCATATATCAAAACACCAATTCATTTCAAACCATAATCTCACATTTTGTCAATGTTTTCTACCATCATGATTAACACTTAAACTTAGATGAAACATGCATAATTTCATTTGTCACAACACATAACACAAACTTAAGTAAACTTGCTCAAACTAGGATTCAACATCATACATACAAAGAGGTCCTAGTACATGCCATATATACCAAACTAAAACAAATTCTACCAAAGATCTCCAGGATAGTGTGATTTCTTGTGTTGATCCAATCTTCTAAGCCTTCAAAACGTAATCTACAAAATGAGACAAATACAGTTAAGCTTGAATAAAGCTTAGTAAGTTCGTTTTTATATAATGATAAATCTTTCCAATTAAACATAATAATTAATTAAAATTAAATGTTGAAATTTCATAAAAACACAACCTTTATCAATAATTAACAATCAGTACAGTAGTTCAGTAAATTCAGTGGATAACGCTCGTTTGAACTTTACTCGGTAAATTAGTAGATTTCGCTTGACTGAGCTTCTTCAATAGATTCATTAGGTATGGCTCGAAAGCGCATACATTTCAATAGATTCAATAGGTATGGCTTGAAAGCGCATACATTTCAGTAGATTCAGTAGGTATCGCTCGTTTGAGCACCAATCAGTATATCAATGGGTAACGCTCACTGATCTCATTCGGTATATAATATAACATTCAACAACAGTATATTAACAAAGAGTATAAGGATAATTAAAAGCATAAATAAATGCATCAACTTACAGGATTGATTCACAGTAATGACTCATAATATCTCACTCAGTGATCAATGTCATTTCAATTCATTATTTCCATTTCCAATTACGCACATCAATATAATCCAATATTATGCAATTAAGTTCCTATAATACATTCAAAAATGTTCTAAACTTAAATTGTACGAACTTACCTGACTAAATTGCAAGTACATGGGCTATTTGGTAATTTCCTCTTTTCCTCGATTTTCCACTCGTTTAGGATCTAAAATAATAATTCCATTCAATTCAATAATTCTAACAGCAAAAATCAATTCATTTATGCAATTAATTCTTTTTTGAAATTTTTACAAAAATGCCACCAATATTTTACTTTTATTCAATTTAGTCCCTAATCCCCAAACATGCAATTTAACCATTTTTTTTCTTAAAACCCAATTCAACTGAATCATCTATGACCACCCAACAGTCCATATTTTCAATTATCTCTCCTCAAGTATATTTTATTTTACGACTTTAACAATTTAGTCCTTAAACGTTGAAATCATTAATAATCACTTTACAAAATAGTCTTATCTAACAACCAAGCTTAATAATCTAACATAAAACTTCATAAACATTTCAATTTCATCAATGGCATAATCCTCAACATTTGAGAATTTTACAAATTAATCTTTGGGTTAGCTAGATTAAGCTAATACGAGCTCAGAGACATAAAAATGACTGAAAACAAACAAAATTTCACTCACCTATTGAGGATTCAATGTAACAACCCGTTTTTAATGAAATCAGAACAATGGTATCGGGACCACAATTCAAACGTGAAAATATTTATTTTATTATTATTTTGATGTCTACAGTATGTTAGTAGTGTCGTACAAAATTTTTTTAATAAATTTTGACATTTGCATGTTTAATTTGGTGAAAAGGACCCAATCGTAAAATTTGCAAAATTAGAGTTCTAAAGGTAAAAGTATCAAATGGCTATGAAATTAAATGGTTAAGGGATTTAAATGGTAATTAGACCATTTTGATTGTTAGTGGACTTATATGGACATTAAATAGGTGATTTCAAAGGTTAATAATAAGGTTAATTATGTAATTTAATAAATAAATGTTAGTAAATTAAAGAAAACAAAAATACCATCTTGTTGTTCATCTTTTTCCACAGAAAAAAGAAGAAGAGAAAAACCTCTGTGGAAGCTTGTTAATTTCGGCTAGACATTCTCCTTGCATGTAAGTGTTGTTTTGTCCCGTTTTTAATGATTTTTATGTTTTCAAGATCGTTGTAGCTTAATCTAGCTAGCCCATGGACTAATTTGCAAATCTGTTAAAAATTTAGGGTTTTTCCATGAGTGTATTCATGTGATTTTTTATGTTTTATGGAAGAAAATGAATCTTTGTTGATAAATAAACAAGTTTTGTAAAGTGATTTTTGTTGAAAATGTCAATTAAGAACTTATTTGTAAAATGTGTAAAAATACATGGTGAAATTGTGAAATAATGATTTTTATGAGTTGCTATGGGTTCATAGTGAATTTGGCTAGCATAGTATGTGGATTAAATTGCATGAATTTCAATTTTGGGGCTTAAGGACTAAATTGTAAATAAGTTAAAATAATTGGGGCGAAAGTGTAATTTTTTCAAAAGTATGAATTTTGGACTGAATTGAATGGAATTAATATTAAATATATTTAATTTGCTTGTTTAGATTAAGTTAAGCCTCGTACAGATCTAGATCAAGGAAAAGATAAAGTCTCGGATTAGTGATCATATTTCTATGTTTTTGTAATCGGGGTAAGTTCGTATGTTTAATTAGTGTTTTAATGTTATTTGATATAATTGCTATTATGCTATTCATTATATCATGTCACAACAAAAACCCAACGACGTTACGATGAATATCAAGCCCTCTTTGAACCCTAAGAATATATAGGATACAAATGACATGTCATTAGGGTTACCATGTTTCAGGAGCTGGTCCTGAATGTCCTACCGATGGCTGAGTTCTGGCATTTGTTGTGAATACTAGTCAGCTTGTGTGAGCGGCATCATGTAACTACATTTTGACCGTTAGCTTGTGTGAGTAGACCCATTTATGGCTCGAGTGAGCATCTATCTAAAGGAAAAGGAAAGGAATGGTTTCGACCATGTGTTTAACATAGTTTGTGTGAGTTTCCTGCATATCTGATATTATTCTAAGTGGTTCAACGGACATGAAAAGGGAAAGAACGATAAATGTACCGAAAGCTAAGTTAAGAACTTATGAAAAGGTATGAATTGTTGATGATCAAAGTATGAACACTCATGATTATGACGAGTATGATTTAAGTGATGCTATGCTCATGTACTATATCTTACCATGTGATAATATTGCTAAGTTATGTGTTTAATCACTAACTTTTGTTGTTGGTGATGCTTAGGCTTGTGCCAAGGTATGTTGGATTGATTTATGTCTATTTTATGAGATTTTGCATTGAAATGGTAAGCTATGTTCATGATTTACGAACTTACTAAGCTTTATGTGCTTACGTCGTTTTTCTTTCCTATGTTTTATAGATTATTGGAAGCTCGATCGGTTTGGAAGCTTGTCAGAGACATATCACACTATCCAGTGACTATATCAGTAGATTTTGATGTTTTGGTCATGGTTATAATGGCATGTATAGGTGAATTGTGTTTGATGAAATAGTTGTTATGTTTGGCTTGTAAATATGGTATTATGGTTGGTGTGCTTTTGGCACTTTGATGCTTTAATGGTTGGTGTTGATGTGGCTAAATGAATGTATGTTTTAAATGACCATTTTGGAATGTTTTGATGAAGTTTCAATGTGGTCAATTATGGTAAGTTTTGGTATTGAAATAGGTTAGATATGAATGCTAGATGAATGGTCAATTATGCATATGTTTGGATAGATTTGATGATTTGTGAATGAGGTGTCTTAATGGCATATTGGTTGTATGGATTTATGGCTTATTGAATTGGTCTTATTATGCATGTTATAGGTATGTTTGTAACACCCCTAAGCTGTATCCGTCACTGGAATAAGGTTTCGGAGTATTACCGTAAAATCGTAACTTAAAACATTCATTTCCAAACATTAGATAAACCATAGCATAATTCATTTAAACACATGCATATCGTTCTTTATTCAAACCCTCGAGGCCTTAAAAACACTTTAAAAATAATTCGAGACTAAATCGGGAACATATGAAACCTTAAGGAAAAATTTGGAAAAATTCACACTGCAGGGGTCACACAGCAGTGTCCCAGCCCGTGTCCATGCCCGTGTAACTCACTGACTTGGGTCACATGGCCAAGGCACATGCCTGTGTGCCAGGCTGTGTGCTAGGCAATGTAACAGCCTGATTTGCAACCCTTTGAAAGATATAGAGGAAACACGGCCATGTCACCTGGCTGTGTGTCACACACGGCTGAGACACACCCTCGTGTCTTTGCCCGTGTGGATGAAAATAGGCCATTTTCTCACCCAACTTGGCATGTACCTACAACCAAAATTTCACATATTTTCAAGCCATACCTTGGCATCAAAATCATGCACACTCTAGCTATTCAAACACAGCCTGCTAGACACATAGCCCGAATAATCACCGGCACACAGCCTGCTAAGCACATGGCCCGAATAATCACTGGCACACAGCTTGCTAAGCATGTAGCTTGAATAATTACTGGGACATAGCCTGCTAGGCACATGGCATGAATAATCATCGGCACACAGCCTGCTATGCACATAGCCCGAATAATCACCGGCACAGAGCCTGCTAGGCACATAGCCCGAATAATCACCAGATTTCTATTACAATAAACATAATTCAATAAGATCCATAATTCAACCAATAATGAAATAGTATGGAATATTCAATAAGAATAATAGTAACCATATAACAAAGTTACTTGGACTAAATCGTAGAAATTGTAGAAGTTCAGGGACTATTCTGCTAATTTGCTTTTTCCTCAAATATCTACGGATTATTGATCTATAATGTAAAATTCTTCAGTTATTAGCATATATTTCATTTCAAATCCATTTTACAATTAATACCCTTTTATTTTTTGAATTTACACAATTACCCTAAACTTTTACAATTTTTACAATTTAGTCCCTTAACTCGAAATACATCAAATTAACTAATTTTCTCAAATCAGTAATTTATCCAAATATTATAAGCCTTCAAAAAGCCCCTAATAAACCTCAAATTCACTATCAAACCCTAATATTTTTGACATTTTCACAATTTAATCCTAAAATCAAGATTTAACAAAAATCTCTTTATAACTTCATCAATTAGAATAATAAAGGCTCCAAATACATAGTATTCATAAAAAAACAATCAATATTCATCAATGGAAACTTTCATAATTTTTAACAAAATAAAAAACGAAGGTACAGGCTAGCTGGACCTAGTTGCAACAATCTCAAAAACATAAAAATTACAAGAAATAACATCAAAAATCACTTACATGCATTGAAAATAAGAAACCAAAGCTCCTTCACCTTAGCCATGGCTATTCGGCATGAGCTTGAAGAAAAATGAAATTCATTTTGATTTTTCTTTCATTAATTTTGTTTAATTTTAGTTAAACTTTACTAAATTTACAATTTTGCCATCCATTTCATGTTATTTTATTATTTCCTATTAACATGCCGTCCAACACTAATCAATAGGAACTAATTATTATATTGATCCCTCCTCATGTAATTAATAAGCTATTTAGTCATTATTAAACTAGTTACTAACATTTGCACCTTTTTCAGTTTAGTCCTTTATCCTGAATTAACTATCTATACGTTAAAATTCCCGCACCAAATTTTAATACGACTTTAGTGACTCTATAAATATTTTAAAAATAATATTTATGATTCGACACAATGAAAATTTATGGTCTCGAAACCACTGTTCCGTCACCACTAAAAATTGAGCTGTTACAATGTTTTAAGGCTTGATTGTATGTGCAAATGGCTTGTAGGTGTTTGCTTGTATTGGGCGAAAGAAATGGCTTGAATTTGGCCTATTTCTTGTCCACACGGCCTAAGACACGGGCGTGTGTCTCAGCCGTGTGTGACACACGGCCATGCAAAACGGCTCTGTGTCCCCTATAGGTTTCAAAGGGTTGCAAGTCAGACAGTTACGCGACTTGGCACACAGATGTGTGGCTTGGTCGTATGACCCAAGTCAGAGAGTTACACATGCACGGACACGGCCATGTGTCCCTATTTCAAATGTTACACAGCCTGAGAGATGGGCGTGTGTCTCAGCTGTGTGAGGCACATGGCAGTGTGGTCCCTGCAGTGTGGATTTTTCCAACTTTTTCCTTAAGGTTTCATATGTTCCCGATTTAGTTCCGAATCATTTCTAAATTGTTTCTATGGCCCCGAGGGCTCGAATAAGGGATGATATGCATGTTTTTGAATGAATTATGCTATGATTTATCTAACTTTTAGAAATGATTGTTTTAAGTTACTTTTTTACGGTAATGCTCTGTAACCCTATTTCGGCGACGGATACGGATTAGGGGTGTTACATTCAAAGTTGGTCGAATGCAATACTCTTCTAACTCTAGGGTTTCGGCTTCCATTTGTGAAGAACAAGATGAAATTTAATTGATTTTTAACTTATTTATCTATTACATTTAACTTAATTCCTAATTTACCAAATTGTCCTTTTAATTACTCATTAATTTCAACATTTTAAAGCCCAATACCGTCCACTATCTCTTCTAATGGTCTATTTACCATTTAGGGGCCTTGCATTTCCTTCCCATTATCATTTGATGCCTTTAATCTATAGAATTCAACTTTTGTAGTTTTTACTACTCAGTCCTTTTCACTTAATTAACTATCTAAATAATAAAATTTCATAACCAAATTTTAACAGAACATTAATAACCCTGTAAATATTGAATAATTAATATTTATGGTCTGACACATCAAAATTGTGGCTCCGAAATCACCATTTTCGATCATACAAGAAAACGGATTAATTACAAAATCCTCAATTAATTAGGAATTAAATGCAATTTAGAGAATTCATATCATTTCTATTATTAGGTCATTTAAGGAGGGTCCAATTACACAATTAGTCCTTCAATTATATTAAATTCCAAATAAACAAACTTATTTACAATTTGGCCTCAAACTAATTAGGACTAAATAAATATATAACCCAAAAGTTATTGGAATGATTAACATGCACCACTGCTTGGACTTTTTGACGATGGTTTAATTACCATTTTGATCCTTTTACTATTTTAAATCTATAGCAATTAACTTTTACCTCTTTTACAATTTAATCTTTTTATCTCAATTAAGCAATAAATCATCAAAATTTCCAGACCCAACTTCAATTCACATATAATATGACTCTGTAAATATTTAATAAAAATATTTACGGCTTTATATTATGGAAACGAGGTCCTAATACCTTCTTTTCAATAACCACTTGACTTTTGAACCAAATCACTTATACTAACTTTAATTCAATTGTTTAAACTCATCAAATCAAAATTTAATATAAAAATTACTATTGACTCGTATAATTTAAATACTAATTATACGAATTTACTTGTCAAATCTGTGGTCCCAAAATTATTATTTCTGACACCACTGAAAAACGAGCTGTTATAAGAAATGTGTCATTGACCACCTCCGGATGTACCAACATTCAAAGTAGAAATCCTGCACAAAATATATGAAAAGCGGTATCCACAAGTATATGGGTCAGGTTGTAATATAGTTACAACGGAGCAGATGAGTACTCCGAGGATCGTAGGGAGGCGAGCACTAAGTTAATTCTAACCTAAGCACACATAGATCTAATTAGTACTTTATATTAATTATATTGCGATCAACTAAAAAGAAAGGTTTTTTTAGGATTCTTAATAATAATAAAATTAAAAAGAAAATAAATAAATAAATAATGAGAAATCAAATAGTAAATGTATCAAATTTGAGCATGGGTGATTAGCTTGCTTCGGTAATCATAATCAACTATCGCTTTAGGTTTTCTTGTTCAATCAACTAGTCGTTATCCCAACAGGATCTTCCAGTCTTCTACTAGAATAATGATTCAGTAAGAATGTAACAGTCTGGTTTAGACCCTAGTCAAAATAGTGGTTTTGGGACCACAAATTTGAGTCAGAAAAATATTTTAATATTATTTTCTGTGTTTGTAGTATGTGATTAAGCATGTGTGAAAGTTTTGTGAATTAATTTTGTTGTTTGTGTGCTTAATTTGAGAAAAGGATTAAATCGCATAAAATGTAAAAGAAGCCTTCTATTTGAATAATGGCTGAATTGATGTGTCTTTATAAAGGGGAAGTCCTTAAGATGAAATTTAGTCATTATACTAGTTAGTGGACGGTAAAGGTCATTGAATATACATATTTTATATGTTAATTAAAAGGGTAAATTTGTAAAAGGATTAATAATGTTAATATAATAAAAACAAAGCTTAAAATAAGCCATTTATTTTGTGTTCATCCACCGAAAATAAGAAAAGAGAAAGGGTTTTAAGCTTCCATGATATTCGGCCATTGAAGATCTTGATTAAGGTATGGATTTTGATCGATTTTTGATAATTTCTACGTTTTTGTAATCGTTGCTTCGAGTACTACAAAACCCATGCCTTAATTTTGGAATTTGATGATGATTTTGAAAAGTGCCATTGATGAATGCTTGAGCTTTGTGATGTTAGTTGATGAAATATGAAATATATGTGTTAGATTAACAAGTTTTGTCTTTGGATTTTTGGTGAATTTGAGTAATTTCGATTAAATTGTGAAAATAATATTTTGAGGGACTAAAATGTGAAATAAATGAAATATATGGGCTTATATGAATTACATGAATATTCGGCCAAGCATGGGTAATAAGAAATTTTGTGTATTTTGTGATTTTGTGAAATAGGGACTTAAATGTAAAAAATGTGAAAATATAAGGGCTAATTTGTAAATTGCCCTAAATGTGAGTTTTTGGATTGAATTGAATGATTTGGTGAATAAATGAGTTAAATTTGAATATGTATAGATCAAGAACCACAGAAAATGAATTGAGATCGAGGAAAATCGAAAGTGATCGAGTAGTCGAATTCGTTCGTTTATTCCAAATACGAGGTAAGTCTATATACAAATAAAAGTATTTAAGTCGATTTATTCATGTTCATATGTTATTGAACTGCGGTGTATGGTTTTGGAAGATATACATGTGAAAAACGAGAAAGTATCGACAATGTATCAATGTCCAAAAAGTCCCGTAAGAACCTTAGGAATAGATAGGGTTCATATGTCATGACATAGGTTTCTAATATGTGATATCGTGTAAGACCATGTCTGGGACGTTGGCGTCGATTTGAGATTTCATGTAAGACCATGTCTGTAACATCCCAAATATGGGGTTATTTGGAATTTGACTATTTTTCTTGTTATGAACTGCAGCGATGTTATTAATGGAATAATAGAGCTTAATTTAAGGCTTTGAGTGTGCCAGTTTGTTTGGGAAATTTCGTTTTTTTTAATTTTAAAGGAAGGGAGCCTTGGTAAGTGGTGTTATAAGAATAAATGTGGGTATTATTAACACTAATTAGGCCTTGGTAAAGTGGCAAAAAGAAGCCCACTTAAGAGCTACATGTGACGCCACAATGAGCAAGGGAGAGCCTGTGTTCGAGTCGCGAAAGTCCCTCTTTTTGCTCTTTGAATGGGACGGCATAGGGGGGAGAGATTTTCTCTCTTTAAACTCTTTTTTTTTTAGGATTTAACTAGATATTATGTGAATAATCTAAAAAGGGTGGCAAGAGAAAAAGTAGGCATGTGTTAATTCAAATTCTTTTGAATTATTTCAAATTAGTGGCCTAGAGAAAAACTAGGTGATGGCCGAATGTGGGACTCCTTGGTGAAGAGGAGTGGACGGCTAGGAGTTGAACTCCTTGTTGCCTAGGTTGACGGCAAGCTTGAAGGGGGCCGAATGCTTATAAAAACCCCACCCTAGCTCATTGTTTTGGTTTTTTCCATTCTTGCTAAGTTGCTTGAAAAACCCTAACCCCTCTCCCTTGTGTTCTTTTATTTTCTTTGTTCTCTCAAACCCTTGGCAGAAACACTCTCTACTTCTCTTAGCCGAATTCCCTAGCCCTCTTTTGCTCTTGTGTTTTCACCATTCCCTCAAGCTCTCAAGCTGAATCTTCTACCACCTTTCTCCCCTATTATTTTCTTTCCCCTTGGCCGATTATGCTCTAGTGGTGTACCGAAAACTCTCTTCCTCTACTCTATGGTCTTGGCCGAATACTAAGGGTGACCCAAGTCTCTCTGGGATTCTTCTTCCAATCGGTTTAAGAAGGTAGGGGACACTAGCCGAAATTCCAGAGTCCTCTTTTAGTCTCTTGCCGATTCCCATTAAGGGGGTAGGTGCCGATTTCTATAATGGATAATAGGGTTTCTAAACGGTGGTGATAAGCGATTCTTTCTATAGGTACTTCGGATTCGGGAAGCAATCAACCCAAGCTATAACCTTTGGTGACCGGTTTGTTAAGGGTGGTGAAGTAAAGAGCTAGTACTCAAGATATTCAGGTAAGATTTCGGGTTCATAAGGAACCCCTCCTAATATTTTGGTTGGCCGAATGGCCTAGGATACTAACCCTTATGAATGGCCGAATATAGGGGCAAAGACATTAAGTGTGGTCGACATCTCTTTTCGGGATTTAGACGATTCAGTGGTGACAGGTGTGTACATACACACGTATAATAGTTAATAAAGTGTATTAAGTGTATGTTATGTGTAAATCTGCTTTATGTAGATACGGCTTTAGTGCCTTAATGGTACAAGCGAGGATACCGGTAAGTCTCTATTTGTATGAGATTGATGATAATGCTTTTGGGAAGCATGGATTATTTGATACATGTGATATATGTATGTCACCGTTGTTAATCGCTTGGTATGGGTTGATGAGAGGAGGGGCGGTGATATCGTCTTCGACGAGCACCGGTGCTTTGGTAGCACATCTTGTGACTATATGTCACCGGAGGTTTGGTACCTCCAGAGGTTTGGTACCTCATAGCGACTTGTCCCCGTGGTTAACACCACCGTGGGTTGGCCCCACTTGAGATATGGGATCGTCTCGCGGTGATTTGGTATCACACGATGGGTTGGCCCCATCACCCGATTTGTGTCTCACGGACACCCGTGCTTTGGTAGCACATTGTGACTATATGTCACCAGTGGTTTGGCACCACCAGTGTTTTGGTAACACATCGTGACTACGGTCACCGAGTGGTTTGGTACCACATGGGGTAGGCAAAGGTGTTTGGTTGGCTAGGTTGGGTACACGACACTATGCATAATTAAGCTGTTATATGTTGTGTATGAAACGTTGTATTAACAGGGGAAGGGTTACATACTGAGTCTTGGTGACTCACCTTCTCCTTTAACATTTTTCAGGTGACCCGTAGATGGCGGTGGAGGAGCCGGTTGGACTCGAGGTGGCCATGCAGTGGATTTAAATTTATAGAACTTTAAATTTGTTTAATTTTATTTTGGGTTGTAATAAGGCCTCCATAATCTTTATTTGTTTTTTTATATGTTGGATATTTACTCAAGACTATGCTATTAAATTGATTTAAATCACATGTTTTTTTTTGTTAACACGAAAAGGTTTATTCGTGCCATCGGGCACACTTGAAACTGGTTTAACAATTGGACTTAATTAAAATTTCAAATTAAATCTAAGGGTAGCTTAAACAAGACAACCGAAAACGAGGGGTTTTCAATGGAAATTAAATGTTTTTCAAAATGGTGTTCACAAGGTTTTACTCGGTAACAAATCAAATTCGGTCGTAGTGTTTGGGCGGGTTTGGGTTGTTCTGAGACTGGTATCGAGCCCAGTTCAAAGCTCGGCTGTGGGGGCCCAAGGCCCAAAAATGTTTTAATAGGCCTTTCGAATTGTTTGTGGGTTTTAAGCAACATGGCCCGAGTCTCTGCAGACCGATCCGCCTGTAAGTACATCTAAACCTTTCGTGAATTATATTGTAGTAGAAGGGTAGGAAGCATGGAACGTAGATAGACTTATAGGACTTGGACCCTAAGGTTAGACTACTCAAACACAAACAGAGCATAAGACTTAAAGAACTAAACCAACCTATGACTTAGTCAATGAGCTAGAGTGTGGTAACCCCCACACGCATGTCTAGGATTGGATCCAGGAAGAGCTTGGTATTTAGCGAGTCCTCGTGACTCACCTCCTCTTCGCAGTATCCTACCCAGTGCGTAGCTTCGGTTCACCCTAACTCGAAGGCTCAAGTGGTGTGGTAACCTCGTGCGCATGTCTAGAAAGGTTCGGTGAGAGCTTGGTATTTAAGCGGTCCGCGTGACCCACCTCCTCTTCACTTGAATTTCACTGCAGTGCGTAGCTTTGGTTCACCCCGACACCAGAAGGCTCGGTCATAGGCTAAAAACAATGATTAAAATCCAAAAGAGGAATTAGCCTTGTTTTTCAAAATAGAACGAGACAACAAGCCCTAATGTTTTCAAAACTTATCCAATAACCCTCTTAAACCCTAGAACACTAGGTATACAATGTTTTCTCGGAAAACTTGACTTGTGAAAAGAATTACGTAAATACCCTTAGGAGTAAAATTACCAAAATGCCCCGACCCATAAAATATTGATTCAATGATTTTTGCCCAAAAATTTCAGCCATTTTACAAATATTCAAAACTTAGCTTTGGGAATCGTCAAGCAACATATTTTGGTTCTCGAAAATTACGAAAATACCCCAGCAGGGAAAAAGACGCAAAATACCACGGGTTAGAAATGGGCGAAATGTCCGATGAGTGAATAGGTATGGAAAGTATTAAGGAATGGATGCATGGACTTCTTTGTGTGAACTAGGATAGGAAGCTGAAACATTGTTTGCTCGAAAGAATCTACGATTAAACCTCATCCATAAAACTTCTTCGCGAGTAATAAAGTGAAACAAATGCTAACGCATAAAATTTTTCTTAATCGATTAAAAGCGCGGTAGATAGAATGAGTTCTAGAGGACGTGGACGCCGTGGACGTGGTAGGGGTAGGATGACGGTGTGCGAACCCGTCAGTCGGGACAAGGTTCGGAAAATGAGGTACCACTACCACCACCACCTCCTACTTTTAGAGCCGAGGAGCGGGAGCGGGCGGTGGCATGAGTCGGTATCGCAAGTCGTGTTGCGAGTCTTGGAGATGGTGGTGGGGCTGGTGGAAGTGTTGGAGCTCGGAAATCGTCCCGAGCGACTCCGATCTAACGGAGCGGAGGTATTTCGAGGTGTGTCGAGTGGCACCCAGTCTGCGCGGAATATTGGCTAGAGTCAAGCCCGAAAGAATCATGGATGACCTTGACTGGACCGAGGAGGAGAAGTCGAAAGGCGGCAGTGTCACGAAGGATGAAGCATATCAGTGGTGGCTTACGATCCGTGATGGGGCTACTGTACCGATGATTTGACTTGGGAGTATTTGAACCGCCATCGAGAAAAAGTATGTGGGCATTAGCTACACCGACGCCACAGAGAAAGGCTTTTTCGGGATTAGTGCAAGGAACTAAGTCCGTGTCGAATATGAGGCGGAATTTCTAAGGTGAGTAGATATGCGAGAGGCATCGTGGCTCTATTGAACATGAGCGCTGTGTCCGCTTTGAGGATGGACTCGAGATGATTTGAGGTTACTAATTGCCCCATGCAGAGTTCGTGAGTTCTCATCTCTAGTGGAGAAGGCTAAGGTAGCCGAGGGAATCAAGGAGGCTGTGAGGCAGAACTATAGTAAGAACAATCAGAAGAGAAGTTTTGGGTCAGCTGGGTCAAGCGGAAGTGCTCAGAAAAAGGCTAGGCCAAGTGGGCCCAATCAGGCAGCAAGGCCCACGACTGCTAATCAGAGGCCGACTCAGTGCAATCGCTGTGGAAAGACCCATTGGGGAGGATGTTGGACCGGTGATAAAGGATGTTTCGAGTGTGGGTCTTTGGAGCATCGCGTCAGAGATTGTCCCCCGAAACTAGCTAAGAAGCGACGAAGGAAGGCGTAACCGTGCTCGGGATAGAAATGTAGGACCACGAGAGGGTCGTGGTAATGGTAGAGGAAACAACGGCCCTATAACCGAGGTCGTGGAACTCAAAAGCGAGGTTCAGCAACACAGAGGCTAGGCACTGGCTTAGTTTACGCAGCGAGGTGTCGCGAAGAAGGTGACGCACCGGATGTAATAATAGCAGACGTTTCTAATTTTCGGTTTTCCTTATGTTGCATTGATTGATGTGGGCTCGACGCACTCGTACATTGCTAGTAGTGTGGTAGGAACAATGGACCTAAACTCAAACCGCTTCTAGGGAGATGACCGTAGTTAGCCCCTTAGGTCACTCCGTAGTCGTAGATAAACTTTATAGAGGCGTACCCCTAGAACTCCAAGGCGTAGTATTTGTAGCTGATCTAATGGAACTACCGTTTGGGGAGTTCGATTTGATCCTTGGTATGGATTGGTTGGTTAAGTACCAAGCGAGGTTGGACTGCGCGGCCAAGCGCATGGTTCTTAAGACGGCGGAAGGTGATGAAGTGGTTATGATAGGAGATAGAAGGAATTATCTGTCCAACGTAGTGACCGCCTTGAAGGCTGAAAAGATGGTTAAGAAGGGTTGTGAGGCGTATTTGGTTCAAATCTGTGCTTTGGAAGCTACGGGGTTAGTAATTGAAAAGGTCCGAACGGTTGGGGAATTTGCTGATGTGTTCCCAGAAGAACTTCCGGGTTTGCCTCCGGATCGAGAAGTCGAATTCGGTATAGACTTGCTACCTGGAACGGCACCTGTGTCCATAGCACCATACCGAATGGCACCAAAGGAATTGGTGGAGCTAAAGGCTCAAATTCAGGAGCTCTTGGATAGAAGGTTTATACGACCAAGTATATCTCCGTGGGGAGCACCTGTGTTGTTTGTCAAGAAGAAGGACGGTTCTATGCGGATGTGCATCGACTACCGTCGATTGAACAAGTTAACGATCAAGAACAAGTATCCGTTGCCTCGGATTGACGACTTGTTTGATCAACTGAAGGGTGCCTCGGTGTTTTGAAGATAGACCTTAGGTCGAGTTATCATCAATTAAAGGTGAAGGAGGTCGATGTTCACAAAAGCGGCATTCGAACTCGGTATGGGCATTTTGAGTTCTTGGTGATGCCATTTGGGTTGACTAATGCGCCGGCGGCATTCATGGACCTGATGAATAGAGTATTCCAAAGAAGTACTTGGACCATTCGTCGTGGTGTTTATAGGCGACATCTTGGTTTATTCAAAGACGTAAGAGGAGCATGACAAGCATCTACGGATAGTTACGCAAGTATTGAGGGGAAGCAGATTATATGCCAAATTCGGTAAGTGTGAATTTTGGCTTAGGAGGTGGCTTTCTTAGGTCATGTAGTCTCGGTGAAGGAATTAGAGTAGACCCCGCAAGATTGAAGCAAGATTGGAGTGGAAACCACCTAGGACGGTGGGTGAAATACGAAGTTTTACGGGTTTAGCAGGTGGTACTATCGGAGATTCGTGGAAGGATTCTCTCTAATAGCAAATACGTTGACTAAGGTGCTAAGGAAAGGTGTCTCATTTGTATGGACGGAGAAGCGCAAGAAGAAAGCTTTGATAAGTTAAGGAAGATTTTGTGGAAGCTCGGTTTTGGTCTGACTGAAGCAGAAAGTTATTCACAGTTTATTGTGATGCATCTCACACCGGTTTGGGATGTGTGTTGATGCAGATGGGAAGGTAGTAGCCTATGCATCCCGTCAATTAAGATCGCATGAGGTTAACTACCCAACTCACGACTTAGAGTTAGCGTGATGGTCGTTTTCGCTCACGAAGATATGGAGACATTACGTATGGAGAGAAGTCGATGGTCTACACGGATCACAAAAGCTTGAGGTATCTTCGACTCGAAGGATCCGACCGAGACAGCGTCGGTGGATTGAACTACTAAAGGACTATGATTGTTCAATCGAGTACCATCCGGGTAAGGCTAATGTGGTAGCTGACGCATTGAGCCGGAAGGTGGTGACGGACTTAAGAGCAATGTTCGCTCGGTTAAGTCTGTATGATGATGGGAGTCTTTTGGCGGAACTTCAAGTAAAGCCGACTTGGATTGAGGAGATTAAAGAAAAGCAGTTAGTGGATGAAGGCTTGAGCTCTAAGAGGGTACAAGTTCAGGACGGTGGTTTGGAGGGATACAGCCTGTCTAGTGGAGGAGCGCTTTGTTTTCAAGGACGAGTATGTATGCCAAAAGATACAGAATTAAGACAGAAAATTCTCCAAGATGCACATAGCAGCCCATACGCTATGCATCCTGGGGGAAGCAAGATGTATGGAGATTTGCGGAAACAGTTCTGGTGGCCGGGGTTGAAGCGTGAGATAACGGAGTTCAGTAGGGAAGTGTCCGACGTGTCGTGGTTAAGGCTGAACATCAGTCACCATCGGGACTACTTCAACCGATAAAGATCCTCAATGGAAATGGGAGAGGATCACCATGGATTTTGTTAGTGGGCTACCCTCACGCCCACCAAGAAGGATGCGATTTGGGTAATTGTGGATCGCCTAACTAAATCACTCACTTCATGCCGGTGAGAGTGGATTACTCACTCCGAAGCTAGCAAAGTCGTATGTGGGTGAAATAGTGAGGTTGCATGGCGTGCCGATGTCGATTATCTCGGATAGGGATCCCAGATTCACGTCAAGGTTTTGGAAAGCGTTGCATCAAGCTTTGGGTACACGGTTAGATTTCGATGACGGCTTTCCATCCACAATCTGACGGACGATCGGAAGGGTGATCTGATTTTGGAAGACATGTTAAGAGGTCGTGTCTTGGATTTTAGTGGTAGTTGGGAGGAGTACCTACCATTGGCGGAATTCGCCTATAACAATAGTTATCAAGCGAGTATTCAAATGGCTCCATACGAGGCCCCTATATGGACGAAAGTGTCGTACTCCTACATGTTGGACGGAGTTGGGAGAAAGACAAGTTCAGGTCCAGATTGGTAACCGAGACGGAAGACAAAGTCAAGGTGATTCGGTCTCGTCTCAAGGAAGCATCGGATAGGCGAAGTCTTATGCCGATCTCAAACGCAAGGAAGTGGAGTATCTTTGTGGGAGACAAAGTCTTTACGAAAGTGTCGCCTTGGAAAAAGGTGTTGAGGTTTGACGGAAAGGAAGTTAAGCCCAAGGTTCATCGGGCCATATCATTGTTGTGAAGCGAGTAGGACCGGTGGCTTATCGGCTAGAGCCGCCGACGAACCGAGTCGATTCATGACGTATTCCATGTGTCAATGCCGACGGTGATCGGTCAGATCCTTCGCGACGTTGTGCCGATGAGCGAGATCGAGGTGAAACAGATTTATCTTTTGAGGAAGAACCAGGTTGAGATAGTAGATCGAGATGTGAAAGTTCTACGAAGGAAGGCGGTGCCTTTAGTGAAAGTATTATGGCGGAACCACGGAGTGGAAGAAGCTACGTGGGAGCCCGAGGAGGTGATGCGGCAAACAATACCCTCATCTCTTTCGATCAAGGAATTTCGAGGACGAAATTTATTTTAAGGGGGTAGAATCGTAACATCCCAAATATGGGGTTATTTGGAATTTGACTATTTTTCTTGTTATGAACTGCAATGATGTTATTAATGGAATAATAGAGCTTAATTTAAGGCTTTGAGTGTGCGATTTGTTTGGGAAATTTCGTTTTTTTATTTTTAAAGGAAGGAGCCTTGGTAAGTGGTGTTATAAGAATAAATGTGGGTATTATTAACACTAATTAGGCCTTGGTAAAGTGGCAAAAGAAGCCCACTTAAGAGCTACATGTGACGCCACAATGAGCAAGGGAGAGCACGTGTTCGAGTCGCGAAAGTCCCTTTTTGCTCTTTGAATGGGGACGGCATGGGGGGAGAGATTTTCTCTCTTTAAACTCTTTTTTTTTTAGGATTTAACTAGATATTATGTGAATAATCTAAAAAGGGTGGCAAGAGAAAAAGTAGGCATGTGTTAATTCAAATTCTTTTGAATTATTTCAAATTAGTGGCCTAGAGAAAAACTAGGTGATGGCCGAATGTGGGACTCCTTGGTGAAGAGGAGTGGACGGCTAGGAGTTGAACTCCTTGTTGCCTAGGTTGGACGGCAAGCTTGAAGGGGGGGGGCCGAATGCTTATAAAAACCCCACCCTAGCTCATTGTTTTGGTTTTTTCCATTCTTGCTAAGTTGCCGAAAAACCCTAACCCCTCTCCCTTGTGTTCTTTTATTTTCTTTGTTCTCTCAAACCCTTGGCCGAAACACTCTCTACTTCTCTTAGCCGAATTCCCTAGCCCTCTTTTGCTCTTGCGTTTTCACCATTCCCTCAAGCTCTCAAGCCGAATCTTCTACCACCTTTCTCCCCTATTATTTTCTTTCCCTTGGCCGATTATGCTCTAGTGGTGTACCGAAAACTCTCTTCCTCTACTCTATGGTCTTGGCCGAATACTAAGGGTGACCCAAGTCTCTCTGGGATTCTTCTTCCAATCGGTTTTAAGAAGGTAGGGGACACTAGCCGAAATTCCGAGTCCTCTTTTAGTCTCTTGCCGATTCCCATTAAGGGGGTAGGTGCCGATTTCTATAATGGATAATAGGGTTTCTAAACGGTGGTGATAAGCGATTCTTTCTATAGGTACTTCGGATTCGGGAAGCAATCAACCCAAGCTATAACCTTTGGTGACCGGTTTGTTAAGGGTGGTGAAGTAAAGAGCTAGTACTCAAGATATTCAGGTAAGATTTCGGGTTCATAAGGAACCCCTCCTAATATTTTGGTTGGCCGAATGGCCTAGGATACTAACCCTTATGAATGGCCGAATATAGGGGCAAAGACATTAAGTGTGGTCGACATCTCTTTTCGGGATTTAGACGATTCGGTGGTGGCAGACAGTGTGTACATACACACGTATAATAGTTAATAAAGTGTATTAAGTGTATGTTATGTGTAAATCTGCTTTATGTAGATACGGCTTTAGTGCCTTAATGGTACAAGCGAGGATACCGGTAAGTCTCTATTTGTATGAGATTGATGATAATGCTTTTGGGAAGCATGGATTATTTGATACATGTGATATATGTATATGTCTTGTTGTTAACCGCTTGGTATGGGTTGATGAGAGGAGGGGGCGTGATATCGTCTTGACGAGCACCGGTGCTTTGGTAGCACATCGTGACTATATGTCACCAGAGGTTTGGTACCTCAGAGGTTTGGTACCTCATAGCGACTTGTCCCCGTGGTTAACACCACCGTGGGTTGGCCCCACTTGAGATATGGGATCGCTCGCGGTGATTTGGTATCACACGATGGGTTGGCCCCATCACCCGATTTGTGTCTACGGACACCGGTGCTTTGGTAGCACATTGTGACTATATGTCACCAAAGTGGTTTGGCACCACCGGTGTTTTGGTAACACATCGTGACTACGGTCACCAGTGGTTTGGTACCACATGGGGTAGGCAAAGGTGTTTGGTTGGCTAGGTTGGGTACACGACACTATGCATAATTAACTGTTGTATGTTGTGTATGAAACGTTGTATTAACCGGGGGAAGGGTTACATACTGAGTCTTGGTGACTCACCTTCTCCTTTAACATTTTTCAGGTGACCCGTAGATGGCGGTGGAGGAGCCGGTTGGACTCGAGGTGGCCATGCAGTGGATTTAAATTTATAGAACTTTAAATTTGTTTAATTTTATTTTGGGTTGTAATAAGGCCTCCATAATCTTTATTTGTTTTTTTATATGTTGGATATTTACTCAAGACTATGCTATTAAATTGATTTAAATCACATGTTTTTTTTTGTTAACACGAAAAGGTTTATTCGTGCCATCGGGCACACTTGAAACTGGTTTAACAATTGGACTTAATTAAAATTTCAAATTAAATCTAAGGGTAGCTTAAACAAGACAACCGAAAACGAGGGGTTTTCAATGGAAATTAAATGTTTTTCAAAATGGTGTTCACAAGGTTTTACTCGGTAACAAATCAAATTCGGTCGTAGTGTTTGGGCCGGGTTTGGGTTGTTACAATGTCTGGGACATTGGCATCGTATTTGATTCGTGTAAGACCCTGTCTGAGATAGTGGCATCGATATTTGATTACATGTAAGACCACGTCTGGGACGTTGGCATTGTACGAGTATTCCGAGTATCCTATTTGATTCCGAATGGTTCAACGGGAAAATTCTGAGATATGAAAGACCATGTGAAATGTATGATCGTTTCAGGTACGTTTGAAGTGTATGTTATGATTGAGTATAAAAGGTAAGTATACGTGAATGTGCATAAGTGAGATATGTACATAGACTTGTTGAGACAAAATGTGATATATGTATGAATGTGTTTTGATCAAAAGGGATAGTTGGAGATATGATTTGCTGGTAAGCAATGACTAAACAAATGGGCCAAAGAAGAATTATGAATTTACAATTAAGTTATGTTAATGATCTTGTATTTCATATGATTATGAATGTTTATATGATAAGTTTATTTGTATATGGCTTACTAAGCTTTTGGACTCTTACTTTGTGTGTGTTTGCATTTTTTTATAGATCTTTAAAGCTACGGAAGGATCGGGGATCATCGAGGATCATCACCACACTATCAAACTCTATTTTGGTACCTTTTGAAAGTGTAAATATTTTAGTATGGCATGTATTGTCTAGTTGAAATGGTTGATGTTTTAAGTTGTATATAAATAGCCATGTGAAATGGCTAGATAATGATTATGATATGAATGAGTAGTTCATGCTAAATGATGCATAGTTTAGTATGGTTTGATGGCTAATGTTTGAGCTAATAAGGTGGTCAAATCTATGATAAGTTCTATGATGCAAAAATTAGCATATTGTTGATGATGGATTGAGACATTGAGTTGGTAAGTTCTTGAATGGTTATACTTGAAAATGCTTGTGATTAGATTGAGCTAAATGATACATAAGTTGGTGTGTTTAATATGCTATTGAATAGCTATAAATGATAATCATTTTGGTATGTTTTGGTCATTTGTGGTATGTGTTGTTTACATTGGAGAGATGATTTGAATTGGTATAATGCTTGTAGGTAAAATCCAAAGTGTGGGTGGAAAATTGGCCTAGTAAATGGCCTATATTTTCCCACACGGTAGAGCACACAGGTGTGTGGCTCGATCGTGTTCTTCATGGTTGTATTTCAAAACAAGTCAGACTCAACCACGGGCTGGACACACGGGCATGTGACTGGCCGTGTGGTGCAAGTCAGTGTCGACCACCGGTGAGGCACACGGGTGTGTCTCAGGCCATGTGGACAAGTCAGTATGTATGCCCTGTTTTGCCACGGCTTAGACACACGGGCGTGTTTGAGGCCGTGTGAGGCACATGGCCTACTACACGAGCGTGTGACCTCTGTAACTTTGAAAAATGTTTGATTTTCAAAAAATATTGTATGATCTCGGTTTAGTCCCAACCCCTTTCTAATGCATGTTTAAGGTCTCGTAGACCTCATTAAGGGGCTATATGCTTGTATTCTGCTATAATTTGACGATGTTATACTTTATGATGCGAAATGTTTGTAAAAGTTTCTGATTGTCTTGTAATGCCTCTTAACCCTAGACCGACGACGGTTACGAGTTAGGGGTGTTACATTTGATTGGTATCAGAGCTACGATTATTCGATTCTAGGACTAACATAGCGTGTGAGAGTCTAGCTATACATGCCATATAAACAAACTGTGATAGTGTGATGAATCCTGACGTATAAAATGTGTTTTTCGTATAGCAAATGGATTCGAAAGAGCTGCAGCTGACGATGTTGAAAGCAATGTGCCTGCTCCCGCTCAAGGGAAAGCGCCATCTAATTCGAGACCGACTACTAGCGGTCAGGAAGGAGAGGCTAAACAAGCCTTCTTCCAAATGATGAATGAGTGGTTCACTCAATATATTAGAACAAATCTGGCTGCTTCACAACCTCTGCCCCCACCTAATCCTCCTCAGACTTCTGTTGTACCTCCGGCTGTGAATCTGAATCTGTTGAATAAGCCTCCAGTCGATAAAATCTGTAAATATGGAGCTGAAGAGTTCAGGGCCACTAGTGATGATGATACCGAGAGAGCTGAGTTTTGGATCGAGAATACAATCCGAGTGTTTGATGAAATGTCATTGACTCCTGATGAATGCATAAAATGTGACGTTTCCTTGTTACGAGATGCAGCTTATCAATGGTGGAAGACTTTGATTTCTATTGTTCCAAAAGAACGGGTTACTTGGGATTTCTTTCAGTCTGAATTCCGGAAGAAATATATTAGTCATAGATTAATAGATCAAAAATGAAAAAAATTTCTGGAATTAAAATAGGGCCGCATGTCTGTCACTGAATATGAATGAGAATTTATGAGACTAAGTCAATATGCTTGGGAATGTGTTTCGACTGAAGCTATAACGTGTAAGAGGTTTGAAGATGGCCTGAATGAAGCTATCCGATTGCTAGTTGTAATTTTGGAAATAAAAGAGTTTGTTGTGCTTGTTCGTCGAGCATGTAAAGCTGAAGCACTCGGGAAAGATAAAAGAAAAGCTGAGTATGAAGCCAAAGATGTGAGAAAGAGATTTTCGAATAAATCATTTCAGTCTGCTACAAAAAAATTAAGAGATAAATATAGTCGTTCAAATACTAATGTGGGACATTCGAACAGAGATCGAGTTAGATCACAGTCGAACTCCAAAGCTCTAGTAACTTCGATGGCTAGTGTGGGAAATATCCGATCTAAGCGACCTGAATGTAAGCACTATGGAAAAAGACATCCGGGTAGTTGTAGATTGAATGATCGAGCCTGTTTCAGATTTGGATCACTAGATTATTTCATCCGAGATTGTCCTGAGTCTGTTGAACAAGAGATTGTATAGGATCCAAAGTCAGATAATACTTCAGCTAGAGGTAGACCTTCTAGAAACACAAGAAATGTCAGTTGTAGCCAGAGAGCTATGAAAGATACAGTTACGAGATCTAAAGCTAGAGCACGTGCTAGAGCGTACGCCATTTGAGCTCGTGAGGAAGCTTCGTCTCCAGATGTCATTACAGGTAAATTTACTCTTTATGGTACTTCTGTGGTTGCATTGATAGATCCAGGGTCTACTCATTCATATATATGCATGAACTTAGTATCCAGAAAGACTTTGCCCGTAGAGTCTACTAAATTTGTTATTAGAGTATCGAACCCCTTAGGTAAATGTGTTTTGGTTGACAAAGTATGCCAGAATTGTCCGTTGATGTTTCGAGATGTTTCTTTTCTGGCTGATTTGATGCTATTACCTTTTGATGAGTTTGATATAATTTTGGGTATGGATTGGCTAACATTGCATGATGCTGTTGTGAACTGCAAAAGAAAGACTATTGATTTGAGATGTCAGAATGATGAAATAGTTTGGATTGAATACAATGATTTGAATTGTTTACCGGCTATGATATAAGTGATGAAAGCTCAGAGTTATGTGAAAAAGGGTTGCGAAGCCTATTTTGCCTAGGTAGTTGATTCGAGAGTGACTGAAAAGAAAGTTGAATCTGTGCCAGTTGTTTACGAATTTCCTGTCATGTTTCCTGAAGAATTACTGGGATTGCCTCCGGTACGAGAAGTGGATTTTGGTATTGATTTAGTTCCAGGTACAACTCCTATTTCGATAGCTCCGTATAGAATGGAACCAACAGAATTGAAAGAGTTGAAGTCTCAATTGCAAGAGTTGACCGACAGAGGGTTTGCACGACCGAGTTTCTCACCTTGGGGTGCTCTCGTTCTATTTGTGAAAAAGAAAGATGGCACGATGAGAATGTGCATTGACTACCGTCATTTGAACAAAATGACTATTAAGAATAGATATCCTCTGCCCAGAATTGATGATTTGTTTGATCAGTTGAAAGGAGCCATCGTGTTTTCAAAGATAGATCTGAGATCGGGGTATTATCAGTTGCGAGTAAAAGATTCAGACATTCCAAAAACTTCTTTCAGAACGAGGTATGGGCATTATGAGTTTTTAGTTATGCCTTTCGAACTAACAAATGCTCCTGCTGTTTTTATAGATCTGATGAACAGAATTTTTAGATCGTACTTAGATCGATTTGTTGTTGTATTCATTGACAACATTTTGATTTATTCGCGTGATGAAATTGCGCATGCTGAACATCTGAGAATTGTGCTACAAACTCTGCGAGATAAGCAATTGTATGCTAAGTTCAGAAAATGTGAGTTCTGGTTGTGTGAAGTTGGTTTTTTGGGACATATTGTGTCAGCATCTGGTATACGAATTTATCCGAGCAAGATTTCAGCTATTGTGGAGTGGAAGCCTCCGAAAAATGTGTCTGAAGTTCGTAGTTTTTTTGGACTTACTGGTTATCACCGACGGTTCATCAAAGGCTTTTCGATGATTGCAACTCCTATGACAAGATTTCGTCAGAAAGATGTGAAGTTTGAATGGTCCGATAAATGTAAGAAAAGTTTCGATCAGTTGAAAGCCCTTTTGACTTCCAATTTTGGTACAGCCATAATCGGGTAAAGAGTTTGTGATTTTTAGCGATGCTTTGTTGAATGGTTTGGGTTGTGTTTTGATGCAGGAAGGCAAAGTTATAGCTTATGCCTCGAGGCAATTGAAACCGCATGAAAAGAATTATTCGACACACGATTTTGAGTTAGCTGCGATTGTGTTTGCTTTAAAGATATGGCGTCATTATCTTTTCGATGAAAAATGCCATGTGTTTTCGGATCATAAAAGTCTAAAATATTTGATGACTTAGAAAGATCTGAATCTGCGACAAAGAAGATGGTTAGAACTGTTGAAAGACTACGAGCTTGTGATAGATTATCATCCGGGTAAGGCAAATGTTGTTGCTGATGCATTGAGTCGAAAATCGCTGTTTGCATTATGTACGATGAATGCTCATGTAGACTTGTCTGATGATGGTTCAGTTTTGGCTGAGTTGAAAGCGAAACTGTTGTTCTTACAGCAAATATGTGATGCTCAGCAAGTTCATAATGAAATGCTAGCGAAACGAGCTCAGTGTAATTTGAACTCTGATTCTGAATTTCGAGTTGATAAAGATGATTGTTTAAGATTTCTAGATTGGATTTGTGTTCCGAGGAATCAAGAGCTGATTCAGTTGATATTGAAAGAAGCACATAATAGTTGCCTATTTGTTCATCCGACAAGTACAAAGATGTACCATGATTTAAAGCCATTTTATTGGTGGCCTGGTACGAAATGAGATATCTCTAACTTTGTTTCGAAATGTTTAGTATGTCAGCAAGTTAAAGCTGAACATCAAGTGCCATCTGGTTTGTTACAACTGATTATGATTCCTGAGTGGAAATGGGATAGAATAACGGTGGATTTCGTTTCAGGGTTGCCTTTGACTCCGAGAAAAAAAGATGTAATTTGGGTCGTAGTTGATAGATTGATGAAATCAGCTCATTTTATTCCAGTGAGAACGGATTATTCGCTTGATAAGTTAGCTAAGTTATATATTTCCGATATTGTGAGATTGCACAGGGTGCCACTATCTATTGTGTCTGACAGAGATTCGAGGTTTACTTCGCGATTTTGGATGAAACTGCAAGAGGCTTTAGGTACGAAATTGCACTTTAGTACTACTTTTCACCCACAGACGAATGGTCAATCCGAGTGAATTATTCAGATTCTCGAGGATATGTTGAGATGTTGTATTCTTGAGTTTGATGGTACATGGGAACAATATTTGCCATTGATTGAGTTTGCGTATAATAATAGTTTTCAGTCGAGCATCAAAATGGTACCTTATGAGTCTTTGTACGGATGCAAATTTCAAACACCTTTGTATTGGACCGAGCTCAGTGAAAATAAGATACACGGGGTTGATTTGATCAAAGAAACTGAATAGAAGGTGAAAGTGATTCGTAATAGTCTGAAAGCCGTATCAGATCGACAGAAATCCTATGCAGACTTGAAACGAAAAGATATCGAATTTGAGATCGGTGATGAAGTGTTCTTGAAAGTGTCTCCGTGGAAGAAAACACTTTGTTTTGGCAGAAAAGGCAGATTGAGTCCGAGGTTCATCGGGCCGTATGAAATTAAATGCGAGCGCATCGGACTGCTATGCGTGCTGATTATTGCTACCACCTGAGCTAGAAAAGATTCATAATGTGTTTCACGTATCAATGCTTCGTCGGTATAGATCAGACCCATTACATGTGATTTCTTCGTCTGAGATTGAGATCCGATCTGATATGACTTACGAGGAAGAACCGATCCGAATTTTAGCTCGCAAGGTAAAAGAATTGAGAAATAAGAAAATCTCGTTAGTAAAAGTATTGTGGCATCGACACGGAGTGGAAGAGGCTACGTGGGAGCCTGAAGATACTATGAGACAATAATATCCGAACCTGTTTAACGGTAAGATTTTTGGGGACGAAAATCCCTAAGGAGGGAGAATTGTAACAGTCCGGTTTAGACCCTAGTCGGAATAGTGGTTTCGGGACCACAAATCTGAGTCAGAAAAATATTTTAATATTATTTTCTGTGTTTGCAGTATGTGATTAAGCATGTGTGAAAGTTTTGTGAATTAATTTTGTTGTTTGCGTGCTTAATTTGAAAAAAAGGATTAAATCTCATAAAATGTAAAAGTAGCCTTCTATTTGAATAATGGCCGAATTGAAGTGTCTTTATAAAGAGGAAGTCCTCAAGATGAAATTTAGCCATTATACTAGTTAGTGGACGGTAAAGGTCATTGAATATACATATTTTATATGTTAATTAAAAGGGTAAATTTGTAAAGGGATTAATAATGTTAATATAATAAAAACAAAGCTTAAAATAAGCCATTTATTTTGTGTTCATCCACCGAAAATAAGAAAATAGAAAGGGTTTTAAGCTTCCATGATATTCTGCCATTGAAGATCATAATTAAGGTATGGATTTTGATCGGTTTTTGATAATTTCTATGTTTTTGTAATCGTTGCTTCGAGTACTACAAAACCCATGCCTTAATTTTGGAATTTGATGATGATTTTGAAAAGTTCCATTGATGAATGCTTGAGCTTTGTGATGTTAGTTGATGAAATATGAAATATATGTGTTAGATTAACATGTTTTGTCTTTGGATTTTTGGTGAATTTGTGTAATTTGGATTAAATTTTGAAAATAATATTTTGAGGGACTAAAATGTGAAATAAATGAAATATATGGGCTTATATAAATTACATGAATATTCGGCCAAGCATGGGTAATATGAAATTTTGTGTATTTTGTGATTTTGTGAAATAAGGACTTAAATGTAAAAATGTGAAAATATAAGGGCTAATTTATAAATTGCACTAAATGAGTGTTTTTGGATTGAATTGAATGATTTGGTGAATAAATGAGTTAAATTTGAATATGTATAGATTAAGAACCAAAGAAAATGAATTTAGATCGAGGAAAATCGAAAGTGATCGAGTAGTCGAATACGTTCGTTTATTCCGAATACGAGGTAAGTCTATATACAAGTAAATGTATTTAAGTCGATTTATTCATGTTCATATGTTATTGAACTGTAACAGTCCGAATTTGACCCTAATCGGAACGGTGGTTTCGGGACCACGAATCCAAGTCTAAAATATATTTAAATGATATATTCTATGTTTATTATATGTGATTTAATGTGTGTGAAAGTTTCGTAGAAAAAATTAATCGTTTGTGTGTTCAATTTAACAAAAAGGACTAAATCGCGTAAAGTGTAAAAGTTGCATACTATAGTGAAAAGTGCTAGAATGATAATGGCTTTTTAATATGAGGCATTAAAAGGGTAATTAACCCCTTTTTAAGAGTAGTGGGTGGCATATGTCAAGAATAACCTTGTGATATATGTTATGAATATTATTATTAAAAGGTTAGTATAGTAATTTGAATAAATCAATAATATATGTCATAATTTACTAAAACAAAAGCATTATCATCTTCACTTCTCTCATGGCCAAATGTTAGCTATAGAAGGGGGGTTAGAGAAGCTTTGAATTTTCGGCAAGTATTTGGCTTAATTAGGTATGAATTCTAGCTCGATTTTTGTTAATTTTGACGTTTTTGATATCGTTGCTTCGAACGGTAGCTTACCCATGTTGAAATTTTTGAATCTAAGCATGCTTGATATTCGGCCATTGATGTGTTCATGTAGTTTTTGATGTTTGATGATTTTATTTTAAAGATATGTTAAAGATTAGTATATTTTGTATTGGAAATTTTGGTGAATTTGAGTATTTTTGGGCTAAATTGCAAAAATGAATTTTTGAGGGGGCTAAAATGCAAAATAAATGAAATAAATAGACTAGTGAGGTCCCTGTGAACATTCGGCCCTTGTATATTTTAGTGAAATTTTGTGTATTTTGTGTTTTATGCAAATAGGACTAAATTATAAAAATGTGAAACATTAGGGGTAAAATGGTAATTGGCCCATTTATGTGTTTTGGGACTAAATTGAGATGAAATGTTCTTGAATGAGCTAAATTTTAATGTGTTTAGATCAAGAACAAAGAAAAACGGATTTGGATTGGGGAAAGGCGATGGTTACTGAATAGCCGGCCTACGTTGTCCGTCGACAGTCGAGGTAAGTCCTTAAGCAAATATATATTAAAGAGTTAATTATGAACATGTTAAATGATAATTTTTGATAATTTTGAGTATGAATTTATGTGTTAGCCGAATGTAAAAGTGTTAAATTGGATTGAATATATATTTTGTTAATATGATATGAATAAGTATATTCGATATGATATGTGGATAGAATATGATGTATATGATTTGTTTGTGATGTTAGCACTAAGAAATGTGTATTGAAGGATTATTTCAGGCTTCAAGCCTAGCAGGCCTTGTGCCGGTGGATTATTTCGGGCTTTGAGCCTAGCAGGCCTTGTGACGGTGAATATATCGGGCTTAATGCCTAGCAGGCTAAATGCCGGTGTTAAAAATCTTGGACTTTGAGTCTAGAAGGCCAAGTGACGGTGTATGCGATTCGGACCAAAGAATTGCTTGTTGTATGCTGGTGAGTTTTCGAATCCCGAATTTCGATATTGAAATAGTAAAGTTACATAACAAATCAAGAAAGCTTAAGTTATGAAAGTGAGTTTGTGGGTTCGGTTACAAGGTATGTATTAGTCATACTTAAATGTTATACTTATATGCTATGTTAATGAGTAAATGAAACATTAAAGGAAGTGATATACATATGATAGATGGAACTTGTATATATGTTTTATACCATGAGGAAATTGGTTATAGGAAAGCATGAAAGAACTAAGGTATTGGTACATGTATGAAATTAAACATGTGTGGGATTATTTATTTGGTAAATGATGTACGGTGACAAGGTAATGAAAGTTTATGTATTACATGAGATGAGATATTCGACTATAGTAAATTATGTGTCAATTCATGAATGCTTAATGTTAGAAATTGATTATTTAAATGTTTGTGTAACCGAATGTTATATTGAGTTGCTTATGACTTACTAAGCTAGTGAGCTTACTTTGTGTATGGACATTGTTTGTTTTATAGATTTCGTTCAAGCTACGGGCTCCGAGGATTGTCAGAGGAATCAACCACACTATCAAACCCTTTTTGGTACTTATACACTTGGTTTTTTTTTTTTTGAGTCAAAGGCATGTATAGGCTAGACTAAGTTGTGGTTTAATGAACTTTGGTCTTGTAAATAAGTATAGCCTAGCCTTGCGAAAAAGGCTTATTTCCTTTGGTTAACTTAAGTTTTAATGCTCTTTGACATAATGGTTGGATTTTAAAGTTAAGCTTGAATATGTGTGTAAATGGTTGAACGCTTAAAGTGCTTAATTCTTAGTAAATTATCCTTGGCCTGTTACATGCATATCTAGGTCAATGTATGTTATAGAAACTTGGTTTGCAGTCAAGATGATTCTATGTGCTTTAGGTTTAATGTGTCTTTCAAATGATTATTAAATTGATCACATGTGTCGATAATAAAGTAGATAATAATAATATATGTGTTTGTGCGGTAGTAAATAGATGGATTAAGATTCAATATATTATTTTGATATGAATGTTGGAAGCATAAGTTAACTTTGTAAACATTGTTATTGGTAACATGGGATATTGATAGACATATTTTTGAATGGCATATTCGGGTATGAAAAATCGTGGGTACACGTATATCCAATTCGTTTTTATGTGAATTAGTAGTGAGATAGTTGAATGTTGGAAATATGGACTTGATGACATTCGGCCATATGCATGAATAATTATACATTTCCAATTTGTATTATATGTATACATGTGATGTTAGTTTGATTGAGTTGGAGTTTAATATGTCATGCATGGTATCTACTAGATTGTCTCATTTTAGAAAGTTAATCTTACTATACATATTGAGACAAAAGAGGTTACATTTGAGATATTAAAATATACTTGAATGATGTACATATTAAGTGCGATTGGTGTATGCAATAGAAATGAATAAGTTGCATAATTAATTGTAGCTCGATTATGTGCATATCAATAGATTAAAGTGTGCATTGGATTGACTGAGTGTTGGTTCTATTTGATTTTGGTATAATAAATGTACATGTAATCTCATATAGATTTATTTGAATGCCATGATTTATCATATAGTTAAGTTTTAACTCACATGTTTAATTATATATGTGTATTAGGTTAAGGTGACTTGATCGATTAAATGAAATGAACCAATTTGTAAATTGTTGCAAGGTACCATCTGAAGAATGTTTTAAGAAATTGAATGTAATACCTATAATAGACAGGATGAATACTTTTGATCATTTGTATTTTTCTATATATGATGGTTTATCTATGACTTATGTGATTAGTTAAAAGTTGTATCTCAGCTAGTAATGCCCTGTAACCCTAATTCGGCGACGAATACGGGTTAGGGTGTTACATGAACTATGGTGTATGGTTTTGGAAGATATACATGTGAAAAACAAGAAAGTATCGATAATGTATCAATGTCCAAAAAGTCCCGTAAGAACCTTAGGAATAGATAGGATTCATATGTCATGACATAGGTTTCTGATATGTGATATCGTGTAAGACCACGTCTGAAACGTTGGCGTCGATTTGAGATTTACGTGTAAGACCATGTCTGGAACATTGGCATTGTATTTCATTCGTGTAAAACCCTGTCTGGGACAGTGGCATCAATATTTGATTACATGTAAGACCACGTCTGGCACATTGGCATTGTACGAGTATTCCGAGTATCCTATTTGATTCCGAATGGTTCAACGGGCAAATTCTGAGATATGAAAGACCATGTGAAATGTATGATCGTTTCAGGTACGTTTGAAGTGTATGCTATGATTGAGTATAAAAGGTAAGTATACGTGAATGTGCATAAGTGAGATATATACATAGACTTGTTGAAACAAAATGTGGTATATGTATGAATGTGTTTTGATCAAAAGAGATAGTTGGAGATATGATTTGTTGGTAAGCAATGACTAAACAAATGGGCCAAAGAAGAATTATGAATTTGCAATTAAGTTATGTTAACGATCTTGTATTTGATATGATTATGAATGTTTATAAGATAAGTTTATTTGTATATGGCTTACTAAGCTTTTGGAAGCTTACTTTGTGTGTGTTTGCATTGTTTTATAGATTGTTAAAGCTACGGAAGGCTCGGGGATCGTCGAGGATCATTACCACACTATCAAACTCTATTTTGGTACCTTTTGAAAGTGTAAATATTTTAGTATGGCATGTATAGTCTAGTTGAAATGGTTGATGTTTTAAGTTGTATATAAATATAGCCATGTGAAATGGCTAGATAATGATTATGTTATGAATGAGTAGTTCATGCTAAATGATGCATAGTTTGGTATGGTTTGATGGCTAATGTTTGAGCTAATGAGATGGTCAAATCTATGATAAGTTCTATGATGCAAAAATTAGCATATTGTTGATGATGGATTGACACATTGAGTTGGTAAGTTCTTGACTGGTTATACTTGAAAATGCTTGTAATTAGATTAAGCTAAATGATACATAAGTTGGTGTGTTTAATATGCTTTTGAATAGCTATAAATGATGATCATTTTGGTATGTTTTTGTCATTTGTGGTATGTGTTGTTTACATTGAAGAGATGATTTGAATTGGTATAATTCTTGTAGGTAAAATCCAAAGTGTGGGCGGCAGATTGGCCTTGTAAATGGCCTATATTTTCCCACACGGTAGAGCACACGGGCGTGTGGCTCGACCGTGTTCTTCGTGGTTGTATTTCAAAACAAGTCAGACTCGACCACGGGCTGGACACACGGGCATGTGATTGGCCGTGTGGTGCAAGTTAGTGTCGACCACGGGTGAGGCACACGGGCGTGTCTCAGCCTGTGTGGACAAGTTAGTATGTATGCCCTGTTTTACCATGGCTTAGACACACGGGCGTGTCTGAGGCCGTGTGAGGCACACGGCCTACCCACATGGGCGTGTGACCTCTGTAACTTTGAAAAATGTTTGATTTTCAAAAAAAAATTGTATGATCTCGGTTTAGTCCCGACCCCTTTCTAATGCATGTTTAAGGTCTCGTAGACCTGATTAAGGGACTATATGCTTGTATTCTGCTATAATTTGACGATGTTATACTTTATGATGCGAAATGTTCATAAAAGTTTCTGAGTGTCTGGTAATGCCTCTTAACTATAGACCGGCGACGGTTACGGGTTAGGGGTCTTACATTTGATTGGTATCAGAGCTACGATTTAGTCAATTCTAGGACTAACGTAGCGTGTGAGAGTCTAGCTATTCATGCCATATAAACAAATTGTGATAGTGTGATGAATCCTGACGTATAAAATGTTTTTTTCGTATAGCAAATGGATCCGAAAGAGCTGTAACTGACGATGTTGAAAGCAATGCGCCTGCTCCCGCTCAAGGGACAGCGCCATCTGATTCGAGACCGGCTACTAGCGGTTAGGAAGGAGAGGCTAAACAAGCCTTCTTCCAAATGATGAATGAGTGGTTCATTCAATATATTAGAACAAATCCGGCTGTTTCACAACCTCCGTCCCGACCTAATCCTCCTCAGACTTCTATTGTACCTCCGGCTGTGAATCTGAATCTGTTGAATAAGCCTCAAGTCGGTAAAATCCGTAAATATGGAGCTGAAGAGTTCAAGGCCACTAGTGATGATGATACCGAAAGAGCTGAGTTTTGGCTCGAGAATACAATTCGAGTGTTTGATGAAATGTCATTGACTCTTGATGAATGCATAAAATGTGACGTTTCCTTGTTACGAGATGCAGCTTATCAATGGTGGAAGACTTTGATTTCTGTTGTTCCAAAAGAACGGGTTACTTGGGATTTCTTTCAGTCCGAATTCCGAAAGAAATATATTAGTCAGAGATTCATAGATCAAAAATGAAAAGAATTTCTGGAATTGAAATAGGGTCGCATGTCTGTCACTGAATATGAACGAGAATTTATGAGACTAAGTCAATATGCTCGGGAATGTGTTTCGGCTGAAGCTATAATGTGTAAGAGGTTTGAAGATGGCCTGAATGGAGATATCCGATTGCTAGTTGGAATTTTGGAAATAAAAGAGTTTGTTGTGCTTGATGATCGGGCATGTAAAGCTGAAGCACTCGGGAAAGATAAAAGAAAAGTTGAGTCTGAAGCCAAAGATGTGAGAAAGAGATTTTTGAATAAATTATTTCAGTCTGCTACAAAGAAATACAGAGATGAATATAGTCGTTCAAATACTAATATGGGACATTCAAACAGAGATCGAGTTAGATCACAGTCGAACTCCAAAGCTCCAGTAACTTCGATGGCTAGTGTGGGAAATGTCCGATCTGAGCGATCTGAATGTAAGTACTGTGGAAAAAGACATCCGGGTAGTTGTAGATTGAATGATCGAGCCTGTTTCAGATGTGGATCACTAGATTATTTCACCCGAGATTGTCCTGAGTCTGTTGAACAAGAGATTGTACAGAATCCAAAGTCAGATAATGCTTCAGCTAGAGGTAGACCTTCTAGAAACACAAGAAATGTCAGTTGTATCCAGAGAGCTATGAAAGATACAGTTACAAGATCTGAAGCTAGAGCACCTGCCAGAGCGTACGCCATTCGAGCTCGTGAGGAAGCTTCGTCTCCAGATGTCATTACGGGTATATTTACTGTTTATGGTACTTCTGTGATTGCATTGATAGATCCAGGGTCTGCTCATTCATATATATGCATGAACTTAGTATCTAGTAAGACTTTGCCCGTAGAGTCTACTGAATTTGTTATTAGAGTATCGAACCCCTTAGGTAAATGTGTTTGGTTGACAAAGTATGCAAGAATTGTCTGTTGATGTTTCGAGATGTTTTCTTTTCGGCTGATCTGATGTTATTACCTTTTGATGAGTTTGATATAATTTTGGGTATGGATTGGCTAACATTGCATGATGCTATTGTGAACTGCAAAAGAAAGACTATTGATTTGAGATGTCAGAATGATGAAATAGTTTGGATTGAATCTAATGATTTGAATTGCTTACCGGCTATGATATCAGTGATGAAAGCTCAGAGTTATGTGAAAAAGGGTTGCGAAGCCTATTTTGCCTATGTAATTGATTCGAGAGTGACTGAAAAGAAAGTTGAATCTGTGCCAGTTGTTTGCGAGTTTCCTGACGTGTTTTCTGAAGAATTACCGGGATTGCCTCCTGTACGAGAAGTGGAGTTTGGTATTGATTTAGTGCCAGGTACAACTCCTATTTCGATAGCTCCGTATAGAATGGCACCAACAGAATTGAAAAGTTGAAGTCTCAGTTGCAAGAGTTGACCGACAGAGGGTTTACACGACCGAGTTTCTCACCTTGGGGTGCTCTCGTTCTATTTGTGAAAAAGAAAGATGGCACGATGAGAATGTGCATTGACTACCGTCAGTTGAACAAAGTGACTATTAAGAATAAATATCCTCTGCCCAGAATTGATGATTTGTTTGATCAGTTGAAAGGATCCACTGTGTTTTCAAAGATAGATCTGAGATCGGGGTATTATCAGTTGCGAGTAAAAGATTCAGACATTCCGAAAACTTCTTTCAGAACGAGGTATGGGCATTATGAGTTTTTAGTTATGCCTTTCGGACTAAATAATGCTCCTGCTATTTTTATAGATCTGATTAACAGAATTTTCAGACCGTACTTAGATTGATTTGTTGTTGTATTCATTGACGACATTTTGATTTATTCGCGTAATGAAATTGAGCATGCCGAACATCTGAGAATTGTGCTACAAACTTTGCGAGATAAGCAATTGTATGCTAAGTTCAGTAAATGTGAGTTCTGGTTGCGTGAAGTTGGTTTTCTGGGACATATTGTGTCAGCATCTGGTATACAAATTTATCCGAGCAAGATTTCAGCTATTGTGGAGTGGAAGCCTCCGAAAAATGTGTCTGAAGTTCGTAGTTTTTTTGGACTTGCTGGTTATTATCGACGGTTCGTCAAAGGCTTTTCGATGATTGGAACTCTTATGACGAGATTTTTTCAGAAAGATGTGAAGTTTGAATGGTCCGATAAATGTCAGAAAAGTTTTGATCAGTTGAAAGCCCTTTTGACTAAAGCTCCAGTTTTGGTACAGCCAGAATCGGGTAAAGAGTTCGTGATTTTTAGCGATGCTTTGTTGAATGGTTTGGGTTGTGTTTTGATGCAGGAAGGCAAAGTTATAGCTTATGCCTCGAGGCAATTGAAACCGCATGAAAAGAATTATCCGACACACGATCTTGAGTTAGCTGCGATTGTGTTTGCTTTAAAGATCTGGCGTCATTATCTTTTCGGTGAAAAATGCCGTGTGTTTTCGGATCATAAAAGTCTAAAATATTTGATGACTTAGAAAGATCTAAATCTGCGACAGAGAAGATGGTTAGAACTGTTGAAAGACTACGAGCTTGTGATAGATTATCATCTGGGAAAGGCAAATGTTGTTGCTGATGCATTGAGTCAAAAATTGTTGTTTGCATTATGTGCGATGAATGCTCATGTAGGCTTGTCTGATGATGGTTCAGTTTTGGCTGAGTTGAAAGCGAAATCGTTGTTCTTACAGCAAATATGTGATGCTGAGAAAGTTCATAATGAAATGCTAGCGAAACGAGCTCAGTGTAATTTGAACTCTGATTCTGAATTTCAAGTTGATAAAGTTGATTGTTTGAGATTTCTAGATCGGATTTGTGTTCCGAGGAATCCAGAGCTGATTCAGTTGATATTGAAAGAAGCACATAACAGTTGCCTATTTGTTCATCCAGGAAGTACAAAGATGTACCATGATTTAAAGCCATTTTATTGGTGGCCTGGTATGAAATGAGATATCTCTGACTTTGTTTCGAAATGTTTAGTCTGTCTGCAAGTTGAAGCTGAACATCAAGTGCCATCTGGTTTGTTATAACTGATTATGATTCCTGAGTGGAAATGGGATAGAATAACGGTGGATTTCGTTTCAGGGTTGCCATTGACTCCGAGAAAGAAAGATGCAATTTGGGTCGTAGTTGACAGATTGACGAAATCAGCTCATTTTATTCCAGTGAGAACGGATTATTTGCTTGATAAGTTAGCTGAGTTATATATTTCCGATATTGTGAGATTGCACGGGGTGCCACTATCTATTGTGTCTGACAGAGATCCGAGGTTTACTTCGCGATTTTGGATGAAATTGCAAGAGGCTTTAGGTACGAAATTGCACTTCAGTACTACTTTTCACCCATAGACGGATGGTCAATCCGAGCGAATTATTCAGATTCTCGAGGATATGTTGAGATGTTGTATTCTTGAGTTTGATGGTACGTGGGAACAATATTTGCCATTGATTGAGTTTGCGTATAATAATAGTTTTCAGTCGAGCATCAAAATGGCACCTTATAAGGCTTTGTACGAATGCAAATGTCGAACACTTTTGTATTGGACCGAGCTCAGTGAAAATAAGATACACGGGGTTGATTTGATCAAAAAAACTAAACAGAAGGTGAAAGTGATTCGTAATAGTCTGAAAGCCGTATCAGATCGACAGAAATCCTATGCAGACTTGAAACGAAAAGATATCGAATTTAAGATCGGTGATGAAGTGTTCTTGAAAGTGTCTCCGTGGAAGAAAATACTTCGTTTTGGCAGAAAAGGGAAATTGAGTCCGAGATTCATTGGGCCGTATGAAATTACTGAGCGCATCGGACCTGTTGCGTACAGATTATTGCTACCACCTGAGCTAGAAAAGATTCATAATGTGTTTCACGTATCAATGCTTCGTCGGTACAGATCAGACCCATTACATGTGATTTCTTCGTCTGAGATTGAGATCCGATCCGATATGACTTACGAGGAAGAACCAATCCGAATTTTAGCTTGCGAGGTGAAAGAATTGAGAAATAAGAAAATCCCGTTAGTAAAAGTACTGTGGCATCGACATGGTGTGGAAGAGGCTACGTGGGAGCCTGAAGATACTATGAGAAAATAATATCCGAACCTGTTTAACGGTAAGATTTTCGGGGACGAAAATCACTAATGAGGGAGAATTGTAACAGTCTGATTTAGACCCTAGTCAGAATAGTGGTTTTGGGATCACAAATCTGAGTCAGAAAAATATTTTAATATTATTTTCTGTGTTTGCAATATGTGATTAAGCATGTGTGAAAGTTTTGTGAATTAATTTTGTTGTTTGTGTGCTTAATTTGAAAAAAGGATTAAATCGCATAAAATGTAAAAGTAGCCTTCTATTTGAATAATGGCCGAATTGATGTGTCTTTATAAAGAGGAAGTCCTTAAGATGAAATTTAGCCATTATACTAGTTAGTGGACGGTAAAGGTCGTTGAATATACATATTTTATATGTTAATTAAAAGGGTAAATTTGTAAAAGGATTAATAATGTTAATATAATAAAAACAAAGCTTAAAATAAGCCATTTATTTTGTGTTCATCCACCGAAAATAAGAAAAGAGAAAGGGTTTTAAGCTTCCATGATATTCAGCCATTGAAGATCTTGATTAAGGTATGGATTTTGATCGGTTTTGATAATTTCTACGTTTTTGTAATCGTTGCTTCGAGTACTACAAAACCCATGCCTTAATTTTGGAATTTGATGATGATTTTGAAAAGTGCCATTGATGAATGCTTGAGCTTTGTGATGTTAGTTGATGAAATATGAAATATATGTGTTAGATTAACATTTTCTGTCTTTGGATTTTTGGTGAATTTGAGTAATTTGGATTAAATTGTGAAAATAATATTTTGCGGGACTAAAATGTGAAATAAATGAAATATATGGGCTTATATGAATTACATGAATATTCGGCCAAGCATGCATAATATGAAATTTTGTGTATTTTGTGATTTTGTGAAATAAGGACTTAAATGTAAAAATGTGAAAATATAAGAGCTAATTTGTAAATTTCCATAAATACGTGTTTGTGGATTGAATTGAATGATTTGGTGAATAAATGAGTTAAATTTGAATATGTATAGATCAAGAACCAAAGAAAACAGATTTTGATTGAGGAAAATCGAAAGTGATCGAGTAGTCGAATACGTTCGTTTATTCCGAATACGAGGTAAGTCTATATACAAGTAAATGTATTTAAGTCGATTTATTCATGTTCATATGTTATTGAACTGTGGTGTACGGTTTTGGAAGATATACATGTATCAATGTCTAAAAAGTCCCGTAAGAACCTTAGGAAAAGATAGGATTCATATGACATGACATAGGTTTCTGATATGCGATGTTGTGTAAGACCACGTCTGGTACGTTGGCGTCGATTTGAGATTTACGTGTAAGACCATGTCTGGGACATTGGCCTCGTATTTGATTCGTGTAAGACCCTGTCTGGGACAGTGGCATCGATATTTGATTACATGTAAGACCGCGTCTGGGACATTGGCATTGCACAAGTATTCTGAGTATCCTATTTGGTTCCGAATGGTTCAACGGGCAAATTCTGAGATATGAAAGACCATGTGAAATGTAGATCATTTCAGGTACGTTTGAAGTGTATGCTATGATTGAGTTTAAAAGGTAAGAATACGTGAATGTGCATAAGTGAGATATGTACATAGACTTGTTGAGACAAAATGTGATATATGTATGAATGTGTTTTGATCAAAAGAGATAGTTGGAGATATGATTTGTTGGTAAGAATGACTAAACAAATGGGCCAAAGAAGAATCATGAATTTGCAATTAAGTTATGTTAATGATCTTGTATTTGATATGATTATGAATGTTTATATGACAAGTTTATTTGTATATGGCTTACTAAGCTTTTGGAAGCTTACTTTGTGTGTGTTTGCATTGTTTTATAGATTGTTAAAGCTACGGAAGGCTAGGGGATCATCGAGGATCATCACCACACAATCAAACTCTATTTTGGTACCTTTTGAAAGTGTAAATATTTAAGTATGGCATGTATAGTCTAGTTGAAATGGTTGATGTTTTAAGTTGTATATAAATAGCCATGTGAAATGGCTAGATATTGATTATGTTATGAATGAGTAGTTCATGCTAAATGATGCATAGTTTGGTATGGTTTGATGGCTAATGTTTGAGCTAATGAGATGGTCAAATCTATGATAAGTTCTATGATTCAAAAATTAGCATATTGTTGATGATGGATTGACATATTGAGTTGGTAAGTTCTTGAATGGTTATACTTGAAAATGCTTGTGATTAGATTGAGCTAAATGATACATAAGTTGGTGTGTTTAATATGCTCTTGAATAGCTATAAATGATGATCATTTTGGTATGTTTTGGTCATTTGTGGTATGTGTTGTTTACATTGGAGAGATGATTTGAATTGGTATAATGCTTGTAGGTAAAATCCAAAGTGTGGGTGGAAAATTGGCCTAGTAAATGGCCTATATTTTCCCACACGGTAGAGCACACGGGCGTGCGGCTCGACCGTGTTCTTCATGGTTGTATTTCAAAACAAGTCAGACTCGACCACGGGCTGGACACAGGGCATGTGACTGGCCGTATGGTGCAAGTCAGTGTCGACCACGAGTGAGGCACACGGGCGTGTCTCAGGCCGTGTGGACAAGTCAGTATGTATGCCCTATTTTGCCACAGCTTAGACACACGAGCGTGTCTGAGGCCGTGTGAGGCACACGGCCTACCCATACGGGCGTGTCTGAGGCCGTGTGAGGTACACGGCCTACCCACACGAGCGTGTGACCTCTGTAACTTTGAAAAATGTTTGATTTTCAAAAAAAATTTGTATGATCTCAGTTTAGTCCTGACCCCTTTCTAATGCTTGTTTAAGGTCTCGTAGACCTCATTAAGGGACTATATGCTTGTATTCTTGATAAACCATAATTTATACATATTTTGACCCCATGCTTAGCTTATTTTTGGATGAATTTTCATTAGAATTGATGAATTCGATGCTCCTAATTCTTGAATTTCATGTTTTACACTCAAGAGAGCTTAGGGAGTCGAAAAGAACGAGAAACGGGCCAAAAAGGGACAAAATAGGCCTACCTCGGAAATCAACACGGCCTGGACTACCTTACACGGGCAGACCACACGGCCGTGTGTGACGAGCAGAATCGAGCACGGCCTATGTTGTAGACCACACAGCCATGTGAGGCGAGCAGAATCATGCACATTCTAAGCTATCGAACACGGGCGTATCACACGGGCGTGTCCCTACAGAACCTAAGTTTAATTCTATTCGGAATAGGCTACTTGGTTGCCAAGAAAGGCGTTCCAAAGCCTATATAAACACTCTAGGGGGTGACCTAAAGGAGACACAGAGTAGAAGGCAGAAAAAACTCGAAGACAGCCATCGGGAACAGCTCGGAAGAAGGATCTCCATCAAGACTGAAGATCTCCTATCAATTTCTCTTGAAGTTTTTGGGTTTTCTTATGTTTTGTTGTTTTCCTTATTTTAAGATGTTTTCCTCTATCAGTATGAACTAAATCCCTTAAATACCTAAGGGGATGAAACCTAAGACGGATCTTATTACTATTTGATTTATAAGATAAATACTTGTTCTTATTCTTAATTGTGAGTTCTTATTCTTGTTTTGATAATTCAGGTTATTAAGCCAAGTCGAATGTGCTTTATTCAGAGGAGCAAAAGTCCCTGTTTAAGAGTAGATCAACATAATTAAGCGGAGTTGATTGCAACCCTAGAAATAGAGGCGATTTAAATCTCTTTGGATTAGAGTCAAATCTAATAAGGGAATCCATAGATCGAGTTAATGCGACAATAGGGGTTCTAATTAGAAAGAGATTTCAATTAATCAACCTAGAGTCAGTTGTTTTTAGTCTTGAAAGAGATATTAACATAAATCATGGATTTCTATGGATTAAGTCAAGTGAATAAATCGTATGAATCAAAAGTAATAAGTGAAGTCTAGGTGGATTCTTCCTTGGGTATTGCCTATCTCATAAAGTTGTCTAAAAAGTATTTTCCCAATTCATTCTCTGTCGTGCTTTTAATTAATTCTAGTTTAAAAAGAAATCACTCCAATTCTTAGGCTAGATAATATAAATATAGTAATTACTAGTACTCTTGGTCCTTGTGGATACGATATTTCCGGTCTTACCATAACTATACTAATGTTCGATAGGTGCGCTTGCCTTTATTGTGATAGTAGTTAGTTAGAGACACATCAAGTTTTTGGCGCCATTTCTGGGGACTAAGATATTAGGAACACTAAATTTTTATTACTTTAGCCATTTTTTTATTTTATTGCAAATTATTTTTTGTTTTTATTTTGCTAACTTTTCTTTTATTTGTTCCTGGCAGGTATTTTTAGTTTATGACTAGAAGGAACTCGTCAGGACCATTACTCTTTGACAGTGAGATTGAGAGTACATCTCGCAGAAATCGAAGAGAGATAAGGCAAAGCCTACAATACATAGAGGACGATACTAATACTACTGAGGAGATGGCTGATAATAATCCGCTCCCTCCTGTGGTTGCCGCAGACCCAGTAAATCAGAATCCTGCTCCTCGAACTATGTATGATTATGCTAAGCCTACTTTAACAGGAACTGAATCAAGAATTGTTAGACCTGCTGTTGCCGCAAATAATTTTGAACTGAAACCTAACACTATTCAGATGATTTAGCAATTTGTTCAGTTTGATGGTTTGCAGGATGAGGATCCAAACAATCACTTGGCAAATTTTCTGGAATTCTGCGACACGTTCAAGATTAATGGCGTTTCTGATGACGCCATTCGCCTTCGGTTGTTTCCCTTCTCGTTGAGGAATAAAGATAAATAGTGGTTGAACTCGTTACCACGAGGATCAATCACTACATGGGAACAAATGACCGAGAAATTTTTACTGAAATATTTTTCGCTGGCTAAAACGGCTAAGTTGAGGAATGATATTTCTTCTTTTGTGCAGATGGATTTAGAAACACTTTACGATGCATGGGAGAGATACAAGGATCTACTGAGAAAATGCCCTCACCATGGGTTACCATTATGGCTACCGGTTCAAACCTTTTACAATGGTGTGAACCCCTCAACTTGGCAATTGATTGATGCAGCTGCCGGTGGTACACTAAACAACAAAACACCTGAGGCTGCCTACGAATTCATTGAAGAGATTTCATTGAATAACTATCAGTGACAAGTTATGAGGACAAAGCCAACAAAGGCAGTCGGTGTTTTCAACCTCGACGCAGTCACCATGCTATCAAACCAGGTAGAGCTTTTAAATAAAAAGATTGATGGTTTGTGTGGTTCTTCGCAGGTACATCCAGTGATGCAGTGCGATACGAATGGAGGAGGAATGAGCAATATAGATTATCCATCCTACAACCCTGGCATAGAAAGCGAACAGATGAACTATATGGGTAATAATTCTAGACCTAAGAATAACCCTTATAGTAACACTTACAATCCAGGTTGGAGGAACCACCCAAACTTCTCATGGGGTGGTCAAGGAAATCAGAGACAACAACCCCCTCCAGGCTTTCAATAATAGCCCTACCCACATGAGATGAAGCCGAGCCTTGAGGAGATGCTTACTAAATTCATCTCGGTGTCAGAAACGCGCTTTCAGAACACTGAAACAACACTCAAAATTCAGCAAGCATCGATTCAAGGACTCGAAAACCAAATAGGTCAGCTTGCTAAGCTGATCTCAGAACGACCACAAGGTAGCTTGCCAAGTAATACTGAACCTAATCCAAGGGAGCAACTCAATGCCATCACGGTGTGCGACAACGAAGGGTTAGTAGAATCTGAATCTGAACCGAGGCAAAAACCTGTGGTAAGTAAAGGTAAGGGTGGGGAAAGCCACAATATACAAAAACCGATAAGTAAAGAGTATGTACCTCGTGTGCCATACCCCGATGCGACGAAGAAAGACCGCACAGATTAACAATTCAGTAAATTTCTTAAACTTTTAAAAAAATTACATAATAACTTACCGTTTATTGAAGCTCTTTCGCAGATGCCCAACTCAGTCAAATTTTTGAAGGAGCTTCTAGCAAACAAGCGGAAGTTAGATGATGCGTCACACGTGGAGTTAAACGCGATTTGCTCGACCATTTCTGAGAATAAACTACCCGATAAATTAAAGGATCCAGGGAGTTTTACTATTCCTTGTTTAATTGGTAGTTTAAATGTTAAACATGCTCTAGCTGATTTAGGGGCAAGTATTAACGTTATGCCCTATAAAATGTTTAAGCAACTAGGTCTTGGGAAACCTAAACAAACTAGGATGAGTATTCAACTCGCAGATAAAACTATTAGATTTCCTAGGGGAATTCTTGAGGATGTGCTTGTAAAAGTTGATAAATTTATATTCCTAGTTGACTTTGTTGTTCTAGATATGGATGAGGACAGTGACGCACCGTTAATCTTAGGGCGACCCTTTTTAGCAACTGCTAATACTAGAATTGATGTTGGCACAGGTGAGCTCACACTTCGTGTAGGTGACGAAACGATCACTCTTCAGGCTCGTGACTCGGTTAGGACATCAAGTAATAAAGGTGAGTACATAAATTCTATTAATAACCATTCGGTTCAACCCTCTTTTTAGGAAGCACCTCGAAAATACACAAATGAGCAACTTCCTAATTCTCGTGCCAACAATGAAATAACTCATGAGGAACAAAGGCTTTAGATCGATGAACTAGACGAATGGAGGACACATGCCAAGGAGAAACCAAGAACACACAAAGTAAAACCGAGGCAACTCCATGACAAGCTTAAAGGAGAAGTAAATCACTTCAAGGTTGGAGACCAAGTTATAATGGATAATACAGATCCCCGTGTTACCACTTCTGAACCTAATGGAACAACCCTTTTCACGGTACTTAATATCTTCCCATACGGTACAGTCGAGGTAACTAATTCCAAATTTGGCACCTTCAAGGTAAATAGTACTCATCTAAAACCATATTTTCAGAAAATTGATAGCAGGAATGAGGAGTCTCAACTCCTCAAACCACCATGATCATGCGGATGAAAGGTAAGTCTAGCTTAGGATTTAAACAAGCCCTTCTTGGGAGGCAACCCGAGCACTAACCCTATTAATATTCATATTGTCGATTTTTAGCACCTAACTAAAAACTAACCAGATTAATGAGTGGAGGTTTCTCTACCACACAGCCTTGCACACGGGCGTGGTCGTGGCTGTGTGGCGACCACGAGTAGGCACAAGGGCGTGGCAGAGGCCGTACGGGCCAAGGACAAATTTCTTTTCCCAAACACGGGCTACGATAAAATGCCACGGCCGTGCGATGCGGTCGTGGTCAAACCTGCCTAAAGAACATGGGCTGCGATAAACCCACACGGGCGTGCCTTAAAACCGTGGGCAATACTGAGCAAGTGACACGGGCGTGAGACACGCCCGTGTCCAGAAGCCATGGTTGAAACTGAATGAGTCGCACGGACGTGCGACACGCCCGTGCCTATGGACCGTGGTCGACACTGACTAACTAACACGGGCATATGAACCTCTACACAGGCGTAGGAGAAATGAAAGAAACATCACACAGCCGTGCGATTCGGCCGTGTGACCCAACACGCCCAGGGAACACAGGCGTGGGCCACGACTGAGACGCGCCCTAAATCAAATTTTGAAACACACGGGCTAATTAAAGGGTACACGAGCGTGGCCCCTGACCGTGTGCCCCAATTTCTATTTAAACCACACCACTGTTTATCTTCTCCCCAAATTTCCCCTCCTAAAAACCTTAGCCGCTCTCTACCCTCTCAACTCAGTTTCCCTACTCCGGCCACCACCGTCGACTTCTCCTCCTTCCTTCGCGCCTCCTTTCTCCTCTTCCCCTCATTTTTCCTTTCCCTTTCTTCTTCCCCCTTTTTCTTCTCCATGCGCACAGCCCCGCAGTCCACGTCCGTGTAAGACCACCACGCCCGTGTGCCACCGCCACGTCCGTGCCACCGCTTCAACACCCCCATCAGTTCACCTTTCTCCACCATTGTTGCTTATTTCTTTCATTTCTATTCATTTATCTGATCTTATTCTTTGTTCTTATTTTCATCATGATTTAGATATCTATTTCTAATTCCTTAGTTTATTTTGATTGTTTATTTAGTTTGATTTTATTACTAAGTTTAGTCATTATATTACTTCTTAGTGATTTTAGCATTACATGATAATCTAATTAACTATTATAGGATTATACTATGTAGGACTACTAGGATAAAACAATTTTTTTTTGGCTGGCAATGATATTTGATTTCTTTTTAGGTACGTAATGACTTCCCCACGTGGGAAAAAGACCGCCGTCCCCGCTTTGAAAAAGCGGAAGGGACCCAGAGCCACCTCCGCGAGTGCCTCTGCTAAAGTGCGCCACCCTTTCTTACAGTTTCCCCTGGGACCCCAGGAGGAACTTTTCCAGATTCTTCGTACACGACCCCTCGGTGTAGGGAGATGTATCGATTGGGCCGCCTTAGATCAGGTCCAACTAGCTGACGCCGTTCGAGCCCTCTTGACGATTGACCCATGGGGGCGATTTTTCGAGATTGTCGAGCCGACATACATAGAGCTCACTTTGGAGCTATGTTCCACATTCCACCGATGACCAACTTTGACGACCCAGGCACAGTCCAATTCCACCTTGGAGGCCTCGTTCATGAGCTGAGTATCCCATAGTTTGGGGCCGCTTTGGGACTTTACACCAATGAATTCATGGAGGATGACGACTTTGAGGACCTCCATCGCCACATCCACTACTCCCCTTTTTCTTTTTGAAGAGACTTAGTCCCTGCCTCGGCCACCTATGACCCCAGTCACTCCAAGGCGTCAGCTCTCGCCCCATCATTGAGGTATTTAGACGCTATCCTAGCTCAAACTTTGACGGGTAGGTGAGAGAGCACCGGCGTCGTCAACACTCAAGATGCCTACATTTTGTGGTGCATGGCGTACGGGCACGTCTTTGACTTAGCTTACTTTATCGCCCTCGCCATTCGGTGTCAGACGGAGCGACATAAGAGAGGAGTCATCTCCATGGGCCCATACATCATGCACTTGGCTCGATATTTTGGGCTCCTCAACACCGCAGCTCAGTCCTCCTCGCTCACCCTTATCGGGTAGATGCTCCCATAGGGCATCTAGACGATGCTTCACATGAGGATGATTGAGCACTACCGTGGGTTTGATCCTCTTCAGTACCAGCTATTGTAACCCACCGAGCAGGACGACCTAGAGGACATTACTGATGATGTCCCTCTACATCATGAGGCGCCACCTTCTGAGCCACCACCGCCACACCGACCAGTTCAGCGGCTGTGTAACACCCGAATTTTGGCCTAGAAGAATTGGGCCTATTGGGCTTTGGGCTTTGGGTCTCAGAAAATTTTTAAGTGAATGAGAAAATGACAATTGGCATTTGGGCTTTGAGGGTTAGTGAATTTGGAATGTCTAGGGGTGTTGGAGATGTCCTGGGATCAATTAAGGGTATAGGAAAAATTTTGGTTTTAGCCCCAAGGGAACTGTGACTTCAGTTGGTAGGCCTTTTAAATAAATGAAGAAAAAAAATGACACAAAAGAGCTTGTGGTGCAGTGGCAAAGTGGCGCCACTTAGGGAGCAGGGAGGTGGCGTCATTGGCAGGCAAGGGAGTCCAAGGTTCGAGTAGTGGCATGGTATTTCATTAGGGTATTTATTTTACTATCAGAACGGCTAGAGTTTGTGTTGTAGTGAAAGTCTGATGGATGAGAGGTTTGAAATGGTCATGGAGAGATTGTAGGAAGAGATCATGGAGAAAAATTAGGAGATGAGATATGTGGAAGAGGTGGAGCCGAATTGGGAATATGGAGGGTAGGAAATTCGGCTATAGGCTATATATATGTGCCGATTTAGGAATTCTAGGGAATGCAAAAATTATTTTTTTTCCTTTAGCCGAATTCCTCATTTTTTGAGTTGCCGAAACACTTTTTTCTCTCCAAGTACTCAGAAGCCGAATCTTTCATACTTTTTCTTCTCAAATTCTCTTTTGATTCACCTTTGGTTTTAGCCGATTCCTTCTCCTCTTCTTCTTCTTATTTGTGCCGAATAACCCCTTCCACTATACTAATCTCAAAAACCGAATACCTCTTGGGCCTATTACTTTTTGGATTTTGGAGATACGCGTGAGTAGTGATCAACGAAGAGCTATTAAGGCTTGGTGTTTCAGGATCATGGCTAAAGAGATCGCAGCGCGTTTTGTTATCAGGTGTGTACATACACTATACACACACAATGGATTGGGAAATCCCGAAATCCCGAAAGTTTGGCTTCGGTAGTCTTACGAGCGTGTGAACATTCGTATGAGGGAAATGGAATCGATACGTTATTAGAGGCCCCATGAGCGATCTCATGGTCTTGGGCTGTGTTTTGACCAATCGGGCCAGAATGGGCAAAAAGGGCCCGATGGGCCGTAGGCTCAAAATAGGCAAATTTGATGATTTGGTAATAAGTGATGAACTAGTCATGCTGGTTACATGGCTTGAATGTGATTGGGCCAGGTGGGCTATATGAATGTGATTTAGGCATAATGGGCCATACGAATGAGATTGGGCCTGGTGGGCCATATAAACGTATATGAATTTGTTTGGGCTTTGTAAGGGGTCTTAGGCTTAGTATTTGGTGAATTGCTTAACCTGCATAAAACTTAAACTATTAACTAGTTATGACCGTGGACAAGTCATAAGGTTAAGGTGTGGCAATGGGTATATGCATGTCTAGGATTGGATCTAGGGAGAGCTTGGTACTTAAGCGGTCTTAATGACCCACCTCCTCTTCTCTGGAATCCTACCTGGTGCATAGTATCTGTTCACTTTAGCCAACGAGGACTTGATAACAGGCCAAGGTAAGTAATAGACCCATAACAATGAGAAAAGACCGAAATGCCCCTAGGGGCGAAAATGATTAAAATGCCTTACATGTTGAAGGTAAGATTTATGGATGTTACATGTACACTTGCTGCATTCATATGATATACTGTTTAGGTTTCATATGGGTTGGGAATTATGGAACGAAGGAAGTATATGAGGATCGTATGGTTGCTTGACAACTGTGGATCCACCGGTGGCTTTTTAAGCCCATTATATGATAAGCAACTTTGCTGCAATGTTAGGTAGTACCACAATCGAGCTACCCTTGAAGTGTATCGGATGGGTGGGTCGATTTAGAAATCCCCACAGAAGTGTTTTGGTTGGACGGAGACGAAGTGTACCGGATGGATTATTTGGGGAGGGTTGCACAGCATTGCATGTATGATATTGTTATGTTATTAATATGATATGTATGCGATTTGTTTGACGAGGGTCGTACACAATGAGATTTTGAAAACTCACTCCCTCTTATATTTTTCTCAGGTGATCCTCAGTAGGCGGTTCGACGGATGGAGGGACTCAGAGGTGGCCAACTAGCAAGATGATTAGACTTGTTTTTCTTACTATCTAAATTATGGATTTTAAGTTATTTATTTTAAGTTAATTTATTTTGAATTGTATAAGGTTTTCCCTCTAGTTATTATTCCATTACGTCCACTATGCATTGAAATTTGAAACGGAACCTGGATTTATTTCTTTTAAACGAATTTCAAGGTTATTTTTTAAAATAATTGTGCTTTAAGAATGAGCTTCCGCTGTCAAAGGAAATTTTTACATAGTAACAAGGAAATGGTTTTTGGCTACACCTCGTTTTGAAAGCAAACTGGATTTTACTTAACTTTTCTCTAGAAGGGTTTTCAATGAAAATAAGGTTTTTGCAAAAACACTTCAATGTGACACGCCGGATTCGGGCCTAATTTCTAGGCTGGGTTTGGGGTGTTACAGGCTGCTTCACTGACTGACATCTCTAAGCTCCTCATTGGATTCGAGCAGTACTGTACTCAGTAATTTAACAACAATGCTCGACGATTCGACGACATTGAGGCGACCCTTCAACAGATTTGACAGCATTTTCACATCTCGCCGCCATCCCCACCTCACGATCCATCTGTTGATGAGGACCTTTGAGTCCATTTATTTTTTTCATTTTATTTTATTTTAATTTTTAAAGTCTTTCTCTTTATCTTTCTTGTCTTTAATTCATATTAGTATATTTTAATCTCTTTTTATCTCTGCCTGTTTATTATCGAGTAACCATAACAAAATCCATTAATAAAACCCCCTAAAAATTTACTGATGACTCCGTAGTTTCAAAAGGTTCAAGGTGCTATTTAGGAACGAACAAATTACCGGAGTATTCTCCCCCACCTTCACATCTGCCTAGTTCATCATGCTTATCATTGGCTCTATTTTTACAATTTTCACTCCCTAAGGATTTCATCCATAATTCAGGAAGTTTCACTTCTCTCCCTATCTTATAATTTTCTAACTATATTGCTATTATCTATCTTTGTACATTGAGGACAATGTACATCTTATGTGTGGGGAGGTTAATTTTATCATTATCAGAAAATCCCTGAATTATGTCTTGTTCTTAAGTAATCTTCTCATATTACTATTAGAATGAAATTTCTATTGACTTATGATTTTTATTGAGATGTTTTGGATTAATTCATAGGTAATTGTGCAGTGATGGTTTAAACTTTAAGACATTAGAGAATCAAGCATGATAAGTCTATTTTCAGAATTAAAATTTTTTGCTAGGTTGTTTCAGAAAGATGTGAAGTTTGAATAGTCCGATAAATGTCAGAAAAGCTTTGATCAGTTGAAAGCCCTTTTGACTGAAGCTCCAGTTTTGATACAGCCAGAGTCGGGTAAAGAGTTCGTGATTTATAGTGATGCTTCATTGAATGGTCTGGGATGCGTTCTGATGCAGGAAGGCAAAGTTATAGCTTATGCCTCGAGACAATTAAAGCCGCATGAAAAGAATTATCCGACACATGACCTTGAACTAGCTGCGATTGTGTTTGCCTTAAAGATTTGGCGTCATTACCTCTTTGGTGAAAAATGCCATGTGTTTTTGGATCATAAAAGTCTAAAATATTTAATGACTCAGAAAGACTTGAATTTGCGACAGAGAAGATGGTTAGAACTATTGAAAGATTATGAGTTGGTGATAGACTATCATCCGGGTAAGGCAAATGTTGTTGCTGATGCACTGAGTCAGAAATCACTGTTTGTATTGCGTGCTATGAATGCTTATTTAGACTTGTTTGATGATGGTTCAGTTTTAGCTGAGTTGAAAGCAAAACTGTTGTTTTTACAGCAAATATGTGATGCTCAGAAAGTTGATATTGAAATGTTAGCGAAACGAGCTCAGTGTGATTCGAACTCTGATTCTGAATTTCGAGTTGATGTTGATGATTGCTTGAGATTTCGAGATCGGATTTGTGTTCCGGGAAACCCAGAGTTGATTTAGTTGATCTTGAATGAAGCACATAATATTCACTTATCTGTTCATCCGGGAAGTACAAAGATGTATAATGATTTGAAGCAACATTATTGGTGGTCTGGTATGAAACGAGACATTACTTACTTTGTTTCGAAATGTTTAGTCTGTCAGCAAGTTAAAGCTGAACATCAAGTGTCATCTGGTTTATTACAACCGATAATGATTCCTGAGTGGAAATGGGATAGAGTTACGATGGATTTTGTTTCAGGGTTGCCTTTGACTCCGAAAAAGAAAGATGCAATTTGGGTCGTAGTTGACAGATTGACGAAATGAACTCATTTCATTCCGGTACGATCTGATTACTCACTTGATAAATTAGCTGAGCTATATATTTCTGATATTGTGAGATTGCACGGGGTGCCACTATCTATTGTATCTGACAGAGATTCGAGATTTACTTCACGATTCTGGAAGAAACTGCAAGAGGCCATAGGTACTAAATTGCATTTCAGTACAGCTTTTCACCCGCAGACAGATTGTAACGACCCAAAATTGGGCCTAGTAGGATTGGGCCCATTGGGCCTCGAGCGCAAGAATGTTTAAAATTATTGAGAATAAGAGAACGACATTATTTCAAGTTGGACTTATTAGGAAGGTGATTTTGGAAAGTTACGGAGTTTCTAGGAAGTTCCGGGTTCAAATTAGGCTATAGGAAAATTTTTATGTTTAGGCACTTTAAGGAGAGAAGGCAAGTGGCATTATGACTTAAGGAAATAAGTGTGCATTTTGCTAGCACAAGGAGTCTATTGGTAAAGGTGGAAAGTGGCGTGTGGAGTGTACTAATGGTCTGAGGTTCGAATCCCATCTATTGCAAAATTTTCAATTTTTTTTTTTGTGCTTCTCTTCCATGTGTCGGCCAAGGTGGTATTTAAGGCAAGGAAGACTTTTTAATTATGGTATGGTGGCTAAGGAAAAAGGAAAGGATGAAGGTAAGGAAAGGAATCAAAAGAAAAAGGTAAGATAAGGGAGCATGTTGGCCTTTTTCATGGGTGATGTTTTGGAAAGATTTTTGTTGGTCAACATCCACCCTTTTTGGCTAGAGTTCACACAGTTTTGTTAGGGGGAAAGGAAGAGCCGAATTTCTCTTTTCTCTTTAGATCATTTTGTTAGTTTTTGGGTGCATGAGAGGTACACTTTTCTCTTTGAACATTTGTGTCTTCTTTTCAAATCCATCTTCCTCTTAGCTTTGGCCGAAATCTCCCAACACATTTGTGCATTCTTTTCTTTTGTTTGGCCGAAACACTCACCTTGCTCATCTCCCCTTTGATAGCCGAAATTACCAAAGCACTTTTCTCCATTCATTTTTCCCTTTTGACCATTTCATCAACCTTTTCTTCTTCTTTAATCGACATCACTTTGTGATCACATTTCCTGTTCGATTTTCTCTATAGCCGAACCCCTTATCATCATATTTCTTCAACATTTCGTTTCCCATCGTGTAGGGAAATCTCTTCTTAATCGAATTGGTAAGTGATCTTATATCCCTCTTTCTATTTTTATGTTCTTTTTCTTCCTAATCGAATATGAATGTTCATCGTTATTCGGTTAGTCAACTTTGTTTCTTATCAAAACGTCACTCTCTCCATCATTCTCATGTTGTGATCAATACTCTTTCATAGCGATCTTAGTGGGTGGCCGAATATCATTCTACCCATAAGTCAAGTGGTGGAAATCGCAACAAGGTAAGGAATTCTTTATGGATTATTTGATATCGTTCATTATTCGATTGGTTGCTAAATGGATTAATAGTTTGGACTAATCGGTCACTATAGGAACCAAATCGCTCGATCACCTATCCCTCGTAATAAGAGACTCGGATTGTTGGTAAGTGATATAGATTGTTAATCAATCGCAATACTTGGTTGAAGTTGTAAATTGGGTTTTGGACTAATTGTTAACTGGTTGTACCTTTAGGTGCCGTGGAGAGTATCGTGTTACGAATTCCAAATAAGGTGTGTAATCCCGTACCCTACCGAATACATGTTTGAAATGGTGGTAATCTCATATCTCTCTAAAAGTTTGCATGAAATGTTCTGTGATTTGGTCAAAATACTGAAGGAAATCAGAAACCGGCATCCGTGACCCCTTGGGCGTACGTATTTTAGTAGTGGTAACCATATTTTGCAATGAAACAGTTTGGTCAGCAGCAGTGACGTGAATTTGAAAAATCACGAAAAATAGGATAAAGGGAATTAGAAAGTGAAAAAGATATCGGATTAAATATTACTGTGTCTATTTTTATATGAAAGAAACAAAGGTGGAAGAGGAATTTTATATTCTGTGATATTTTAAATTTAGTGGGACTGGCTCTGATTGACTTTGTGGTTCCCTGTTCTGTCTTGGAAAAATTGGTTAAAATTGTACAAAGTGAATTATAAGTTATAATTTATATGTATAGATTCCTTAGTGAACCTATTTTCAATAGAAACAAGTTGGAGCAACATATGAAAACCGTACAGTGAGATATTTGAATTTTGGGTAAGAGAGGTCAGAACCTTTGGTCAGTGAAACAAGGGAATCTTTAAAGAATAAACTGTATTAAACGGCTAAGCCAAAAATTCTGGAATAATTGTAGTAAGAAGATATATGAGTCTAGTTTCAAGGAAAATTTACGGATCTAAATTTCAAGTTTTTTAACTCGAGTTATAGTCAATTTAGTCAGTATGACGTAAATGGACAGTTTCGATTTTTATGCCCCACATTAGTAGTTAAGTCTAGGTTGCGGAATTACCAAAATACCCTTGGAGGGTAAATTACCGAAATACCCCTGGGTTGCGAGATTACCGAATTACCCTTACTGGGTAAAATTACCGATTTACCGAAATGTCCTTATGGACCGATTTACCGAAATGCCCCTATGGGCCGAATTGATAGAATGCCTTAGTGAGCTGAATTACAAAGCTCCATAATGGGCCGATTCATCGTATAAATTACTAGACTAATGGTTGTTATACATGTGGATATTTTATGTTGTTATGTGTATTGCATCATCACATATTGCATGGGATGGGAAACTTGAATGAAGAGAAGTATAGACCGGTGGCATTGCCACAAATTCTGATATGGGCTATGTGCCAATTTAAATATGGCTTTGTGCCATCGTGATTAAGGAGTGTGTGCGGTTATGTTACCGTATATGATACTACGGTGGCTAAGCCACAAAATTATTATAAATGGCAGCTTGTGCGCAAATTGGAGAGAGACCGGCGGGGTGGGTTGACTTGATCCCCACAGGAGAGGCGGTTGAGTACAGGGAGAGACTGGTTAGATGGGTTGGGTTGCATACATTTGCTTCATATATATATATATTTTCTGTTATGATAGTGGGCTCCGGCCCAAGATGTTGCTATATGGGTTCAGGCCCCGTGGATGACGGTAAGGGATTTCACACTAAGTTCTTGTAACTCACCCCCCCTTTTTCTTAACCCTTGTAGGTAATGCTCCGTAATGAGGACTTGGGCCCATGGATGACTCGGTGGAGGCCATACTTCAGAATTGGTGTTATTGAACTTTAAATTTCTATTTCAGTTTATTTTATTGTTTTGCTATTTTGGTTTAAGTTGTAATAAGGCTTCTGGGATATGTTTTAAATTGCTTTATGTTTAGTCGTACTTATAATATTGCTTGAATTGTTTTAACGGGGATTTTCTAAAATCATAAATAGTGGTTTTCCAAAATTGATTAATAAATGGATTTTATAACAAACTTTTACAAATATTTTAACTCGAAAATTTCTCTCGAATTATCAACAATATTTTCAAAAGCCACGGTTTTAAAGCTCACTACCTCGATTTTCAACTCATCAAACGATCTCTCAAAAATACTTGTATTTTATCTATGTTTCCGCAACGATTTCAAAATGCTTCTGCAACTCTATTTCTAAACATCACATTTTTGTAAAATGTTTATTTCAAATATGCTTTCGCCACTAAAAAGGTTTTTTTTAAAGATAATTACGTTTTCAAGTAGTTAACAATTGCTTAAGTGTTTTGGGTTTTAACAAAGAGGCTGTAATTCTCAAACAAGTTTTTTTTCCATGTGACACGCCAGATTCGGGCCTAACTTCTAGGCCGGGTTTGGGGTGTTACACGGATGGTCAATCCGAGCATATTATTCAGATTCTCGAGGATATGTTGAGATGTTGCATTCTTGAGTTTGATGGTACGTGGGAACAATATTTACCATTGGTTGAGTTTGCATATCAAAATGGCACCATATGAGGCTTTGTACGGACGCAAATGTCGAACACCTCTGTACTGGTCAAAACTCAGCGAGAATAAGATACACGGGGTTGATTTGATAAAAGAAATAGAACAGAAAGTGAAAGTGATTCGTGATAGTTTAAAAGCTACCTCTGATCATCAGAAATCCTATGCAGACTTAAAACGAAAAGATATCGAGTTTGAGATTGGTGATAAAGTATTCTTGAAAGTGTCTCCGTGGAAGAAAGTACTCCGATTTGGACGTAAAGGCAAATTGAGTCCGAGGTTCATCGGGCCATATGAGATCATCGAACGAATTGGACCTGTTGCATACAGATTGTTGTTGCCACCAGAACTAGAAAAGATTCATAATGTGTTTCACATGTCAATGCTTCGACGATACAGATCCGATCCCTCGCATGTGATTTCTCCATTTGAAATTGAGATACGATCCGATATGACTTATGAAGAAGAATCGATTCGTATCTTGGCTCGTGAGATTAAAGAGTTGAGAAATAAGAAGATTCTGTTAGTAAAAGTGCTATGGAATCGACACAGAGTGGAAGAGGCTATGTGGGAGTCTGAAGATACTATGAAACAATAATATCCGAATCTGTTTAATGGTAAGATTTTCGGGACGAAAATCCCTAAGGGGGGAGAATTGTAACAGTCCAGTTTAGACCCTAGCCAGAATAGTGGTTTTGGGACCATAGATCCGAGTCAAAAAAATATTTTAATATTCTTTTTCGTGCCTACAGTTTGTGATTAAGCATGTGTGAAATTTTCGTGAGTTATTTTTGTTGTCTGTGTGCTTAATTTGAGAAAATGATTTAATTGCATAGAATGCAAAATTAGCATGCCATGTGTTAAAAGTACTTATGTGTTATGTCTTTATTAATATGAGGTCCTTATAATGCAATTGGACCATTTGAATTATGGATGGACATTAATGTACATAGATAGTGGAATTTTAATGTTGATATTAAAAGGTTAATTTAGTAAATAATCTATTATTAAGAAATAAATAAAACAAATGAAAATGCTAGTGGAGTGTTCATCCATTCTAGCCGAATTTGAAAGAAAAAAAGGAGAGAAAAGAAGCAAAATAGGGTTCGGCCATTACTAAGTAATTAAGGTATGTTTTGGTTTCAATTTTTGATAATTTCTATCGCTTCTGTAATCGTTGCTTCGAGTACTACAAAACCCATGCCTTAATTTTGGAATTTGATGATGATTTTGAAAAGTGCCATTGGTGAATGCTTGAGTTTTGTGATGTTAGTAGATGAAATATGAAATATATGTGTTAGATTAACATGTTTTGTCTTTGGATTTTTAGTGAATTTGAGTAATTTGGACTAAATTGTGAAAATAATATTTTGAGGGACTAAAATGTGAAATAAATGAAAAATATGGGCTACTAGGGGCCTATAAAGAATTCGGCTAAGCATGGGTTGAATTGAATTAGGTGTATTTTGTGACTTCGTGAAATAAGGACTAAAATGTCAAAATGTGAAAATATGAGGGCTAGTTTGTAAATTGCCCAAAATGTGTGTTCTTGGATTAAATTGAATGAATTGGTGAATAAAAGAGTTAAATTTGAATATGTATAGATCAAGAACCGAAGAAAATGGATTTAGACCGCGAAAAGTCAAAAGTGATCGAATAGTCGAATCTGTCTGTTTATCCGAATCCGAGGTAAGTTCATATATGAATAAACATATTTAAGTTGAATTATTTATGTTCATTTGATATTGAATTGTGATGAATGGCTTTGGATGAAATACGTGAGAAATCCGAGAAAGTATCGATAATGTATCAATATCTGAAAAGTCCCGTACGAACCTTAGAAATAGGTAGGATTCATATGTCATGACATAGGTTTCTGATATGTGATATCGTGTAAGACCACGTCTGGTACGTTGGCGTCGATTCGAGATTTACGTGTAAGACCATGTCTGGGACATTGCCATTGTATTTGATACGTGTAAGACCCTGTCCGAAACAGTGGCATCGATATTTGGTTACATGTAAGACCACGTCTGGGACGTTGGCATTGTACGATTATTTCGAGTATCTCATTTGATTCCAAATGGTTCAACAGGCAATTCCGATAAATGAAATACTATGTGAAATGCGTAATCGTCTCAGGTACGTTTGAGATGTACTCTATGTTTAAGTATGAAAGGTAAGTATATGTGAATTTGCTAATGAGAAATATGTGCATAGAAATGTTGAGATATAATGTGAAATATGTATAAATGTGTTATGATCCAAAGAAATGTATAGAGATGAGAATTGTTGATAAGAAAATGGTTAGATACCATTGAGCTAGAAAGGAGAAATATGAATAAGCTATTGAGATATGTTAAGTTCTTGTATTTGAAATGGTTATAAATGCTTATTATGTTAAGTTTATTTGTATATGGCTTACTAAGCTTTTGAAAGCTTACTCTGTGTGTGTTTGCATTGTTTTATAGATCGTTAAAGCTACGAAAGGCTCGGGGATCATCGAGGATCGTCACCATACTATCAAACTTCATTTTGGTACCTTTTGAAAGTGTAAATGTTTAAATATGGCATGTATAGTCTAGTTGAAATGGTTGATGTTTTGAGTTGTATAAATAGCCATGTGATATGGGTAGGTAAGGAATATGATATGAATGAGTAATTCATGCTAAATGATGCATAGTTTGATATGGTTTGTTGGCTAATGTTTGAGCTAATGAGATGGTCAAATTTTATGATAAGTTTTGTGATGAAAAGTTGGTATATTATTGATGAGAGGATGTCCTATTGTAATGGTAAGTTGATGGATGAATCATGCTTAGAAATGCTTGTGAATTAGTTGAACTAAATAGCACATAAGATGTTGTGTTTGAAATGTTCTTGAATGGGTAGAAAAGATGGTCAATTTGGTATGTTTTTGGTTGCCATAAGTGTTTGGATTGATGCTTGTATGTGCTTGTAGGGTTAGACAAAAGTGTGGGTGGCATTTTGGCCTTGCAAATGGCCTATATTTGCCCACACGGTTGAGCACACGGGCGTGTGGCTCGACCGTGTCCTTCGTGGTTGTAATTCAAAACAAGTCAGGCTCGACCACGGGCTAGACACACGGGCGTGTCTCAGGCCGTGTGGTCAAGTCAGTATGTATGCCCTGTTTTACCACGACTTAGAGACACAGGAGTGTCTGAGGCCGTGTGAGGCACACGGCCTGCCCACACGGGCATGTGACCTCTGTAACTTTGAAAAATGTTAAATTTTTGAAAAAATTTTGTATGATTTCGGTTTAGTCCCGACCCATTTCTAATGCATGTTTAAGGTCTCGTAGGCCTCATTAATGGACTATTTACTTGTATTCTGCTTCGATATGACAATGATATATGTATTGATGTGTAATGTTCGTAAAAGTTTCTGATTGTCCGGTAATGCCTTTTAACCCTAGACCGGTGATGGTTACGGGTTAGGAGTGTTACAATATTGTTGATGATGGATTGACACATTGAGTTGGTAAGTTTTTGAATGGTTATACTTGAAAATGCTTGTGATTCGATTGAGCTAAATGATACATAAGTTGGTGTGTTTAATATGCTCCTGAATAGCTATAAATGATGATCATTTTGGTATGTTTTGGTCATTTGTGGTATTTGTTGTTTACATTGGAGAGATGATTTGAATTGGTATAATGCTTGTAGGTAAAATCCAAAGTGTGGGTGGCAAATTGGCCTAGTAAATGGCCTATATTTGCCCACACGGTTGAGAACACGGGCGTGTGGCTTAACCGTGTCCTTCGTGGTTGTATTTCAAAACAAGTTAGACTCGACCACGGGCTGGACACACAGGCGTGTGACTGGCCGTGTGGTGCAAGTCAGTGTCGACCACGGGTGAGGCACACGGGTGTGTCTAAGGCCGTGTGGACAAGTCAGTATGTATGCCATGTTTTGCCACGGCTTAGACACACGGGCGTGTCTGAGGCCGTGTAAGGCACACAGCCTACGCACACGGGCGTGTGACCTCTGTAACTTTGAAAAAATGTTTGATTTTCGAAAAAAATTTGTATGATCTCAGTTTAGTCCCGACCCCTATCTAATGCATGTTTAAATTCTCGTAGACCTCATTAAGGGACTAAATGCTTGTATTCTGCTATAATTTGATGATGTTATACTTTATGATGCGAAATGTTCGTAAAAGTTTCTGATTGTCTGGTAATGCCTCTTAACCCTAGACCGGTGACGGTTACGGGTTAGGGGTGTTACAAAGAACTACTTATCTCTCGACCTCACAATCTAGATCGGTTCAGGGTAAAGATGTTCATGGATAGGCCATACCAATTTTGGGTTAATTCCCACCTCAATGACTTCCTAGGGTTGTTAGGCCTAGGGTTTAAGTTCTTCCTTTACTGGACAGTTGATCTTCTATGATTACCCTACAAAATAGTCAATTGATTATACCTCTACTCGCTAATCCCCCACAGGAAGATTAGTTCCTCATGGATCTCATAAACAATATAAACTTGATAGAAGAGTAACCATGAATAATATTTCAAGAGTATAAAGTTTAGAAGAAGCTTGATTTGTATTAAAATAAAATGTTGAATCCTCATAAAGTTTGATCACGTTTCACAAATCTTATTTCTTCCACAAAAGCAACGAACAATAACTAAAATAAACCTAAAGCCTAAAAATAGAAAAGTTAAAGACTAAATCTTGGAAGAAAATTATACAATATGAAAGTTTTCCATAACATGTGTTAATTAAGCCTATTTATAGACTTTAGAGTGGTCGTCGTCCTTAACCCTAGGTCAACTATCGTCCTCATGCTTAATGATTGATTGTGTGGACCAAAACGCCCCTTGCTCATAATTATTTCATGTATAGTGGTGATGTTGCGAAACACCAAGTACTGCATCGCGACATCGAGGGCAATATGTTTCATCTTCAGGGGGTTTTCAAGGGTGTGTCGCGAAATCCTTAGGTTGTGTTGCGACACCGAAGGCAATCTTGAAATTCTTCTATTCTACTCCCTATGTTACGAAATCCAATTCTCCATGTTGCAACATAGTGACCAATATTGAGTTAGCACAGCTTTTAATGGTCTCCTGCACGCTCACAAAGTATATTAACTCACCCTTAGGCCTCATTCGGCCCCTAAGGTCAATAAAAGATTCAAATTACACATTTTATTAAATGTAAATAAAATTACGAAAACTTAACTAAAACTTAACCAAACTGCTTATATTCAAGCTCTTAAAGTGCGAAAACTAGTTTAATCCGCTACAGCGAATTACGGCAGATCAAACTCCCCTACACTTGAGTCATTACTTGTCCTCAAGAAAAGAAAACAAAAACAATACAATAAAAGGATGACCTTTGAGTCGGTACGATACAAATGTTGGTTTTGGAGCACATGAATAAGCATTTTATATTTACATATAACCTTGGCATGATATATAGTTGACTTACCAATTTTCTTATGAAACACCTAAGTTCAGTATATTACAAAGGATCCAAGCATTTAAGGGTCTCAAATATAGGAATCCATCAATAAATTGTACGAGTAATTTGATTATCCTAGCATAATACAAACTTTCGTAAATGAGATTATTCAGTATGATTTCAAATTGTGAATAAGTCTACTTAGATCACATAGGGTTTTTCAGCTTATAATATTCTAAGGCTTGGGACAGGTATGAAATTCAAGAATAGTAAGCATCAATTAGTTTCAAGCACGAACATAGTTTGGCACATCTTATTGTCCCTTATTCTCCCCCTTAGTGACCCTTTCTCGCTCACCGCCTTATTTCTCCTTCTCTCACCTTCCTTATTTCTCCTTATAGGAGATCTCAGCATCATATAGTAACTACGGCTAGCTCATGAGTTTTGTGCACTTAATGAACAAGTTTTTCTATTTTTGTGACTTTTTCACTTTTCTTTCTTCTTTTCACAGTACCTCACTCACAAGTGCTTTTATTTTTCGCGTACTTTTTCTACTCGTTTAATTTCCTTTTTGAATTTTTCTTTTTGCACTTTTAAGCTAACCTAAATCACTATAGTACATTGATCTTTCCTATCACTCTATTTTTACAAAACCATCATAATGTATCTACCTAACCTTCAATATGTATGGCCAGACGTCTATAATCATACAATTCATGACCAAATAAAAGGGTAAGCACAAATTATCATTTTTAGCTCAGGTTTTGTATAGAGGTTCATCAAGAAGTGTTTTTTTGGCTCAAAATAGGTACTAAGGATGAATAAATAGGGTTAGTTTTTTGGCTCTGTATGTATACCAAACAATCCCTTAGGTCATCCCTGAGTATCTCAATATTCACAAATCTCATCAATCAAACAATCACAAATTCAACAATTTATCATTCATACTAGCACGCTCGTTTCCTTGAAATCTCTATATAATTTGGTACATTTGATTGCTTAATGCCTATTTATAGTGTAATATATATAATTTAATAATCTAATCATGAAAATTTTAAAATCACCTATCATCATGCCAAATTTACCATAAATACAATTAACCTATGTACATGCTCTTAACCAATCACTTGTATTTCAACAAGCTCAAGCACATAATTGATAATAAAAATCAAATAAAAACATAAAATTTTAAAACAAATTTTCTATGTTACCCCCCCACACTTTAGATAACACATTGTCGTCAATGTATATCCCTGAAAAGATAAAGAACGAAGTTACTCGATTGATCGTGATAGTTCCGTAGGCAATTGGTGGGCGCTTCCTCCCCTGATTGTTGAAAGTTCACATTGTTTGTGTTTCTGCTATGTAGGAATTTTGTACAAAAATTCATAAATATAACAATTGAATTCTAGTAATTTATTAAACATGACTAATTACAAAATCCTAAGAATTAACTTAATTGTCCTAATAGAGTTTAAACCTAAATAAAATCTTACTAAATGTATATATTATAATGTATTATTCATCTTCCTCATGGAATACTCTTTTTCTCCTCTCCTCCTTTTGTTTCCTATATAGAATTATGTACTGCTTATAGACATCATCTCCTAACAGTTTCTTCGGGGGATTCATCTATTTTTCCAGCTGTTCCATAGGCTTTCCTACTCTTTTACATAATTTTATGATCAGATGTGGAAAGAATGTTACTTTTTTCTAATTTCGTGCACATTCGATCATATTTCGATATATCCATGTACCAATGCATACTTTCTTCTTTTGCAGGATGGCATAAACTAGAATAGCTTAGATCAGGCTAATATCAGAAAGATTAGTTGTAGGCCAAATCCTTGAACACACAAATTTTATCCATATTTTTGCTTTTGGAGTCATCAGTGCTTGGTTGAACGTCTCAGGTATTATTGTTCGTGGCTGATATGTCCAAACTTATTTTCCTTCTGTTAAAAATCTCAAAAATCTCCTCCATGTCTACGTTCTTGAATTCTTTGTGCTCTTTTTTATACAAGTAATCACGATAATAATATGGAGCATGTAACAGCCCGTTTTTAAGTCAAATCAGAATAGTAGTTTTGGGACCACAAATCTGAGGCCAAAATATTTATTTTATTATTTATTGAAGTTTACAACATGATAGAATTATTATTTGAAAGTTTCGTAAAGAAATTTTTTTGTTTGATTACTTAATTTGAGAAAAAGGACTTAATCACATAAAATGCAAAAGTTGCATTCTATTTGTTAAAGGTGTTTAATTGCTATGATTTATTAAACCAAAGGTCCTTATGATGATATTAGACCATTGGTAGTGTAAGTGGACAATTATGGCCATCCATTATGTGTTTATATATGTTTATTACTAAGGTTAATTTAGTAAAAAATGTTAATAAATATATGTTAAATAAAATAAAAAAATTAAGGCTTTATACTCATCTTCTTTAGATGAAAATTCAAGGGAGAAGAAACCGTAGAAATTGTTCTAAGGTTCGATCATTTGAAAGCAAAATTGGTAAGTCATTTTGACTAGGTTTTTAATGATTTTTACGTTCTTGAGATCGTTGCTTCGTATACTAGCTAGCCCGTACCTTTAATTTCGAAATTGTTAAAGATTTTGAGAGTTGCCATTGTTGAATCTATGAGTTCTTTGATGTTTAATGATGAAATATGAATATTTGTTGATAGTTAAACTAGTTTTGTAAAGTGATTTTTGACAAAAATGTCAAAAAGGGGTTAATTTGTGAAATTGTAAAATTATGTGGGTAAAAGTTTGAATAATGAAAGATATGGGTTACCATGAGTCCCTATGAAATTCGGCTAGCATGTAATTTTACTAAATTGCTTGAATTTCAAATTTTATGTGAAAAGGACTGAATTATAAAAATGTGAAAGTTTAGGGGCAAATGTGTAAAATAGCCCTAATGTGTGTTTTGGACTAAATTGCATAAATAGTTGATTAAATAAGCTGATTTTGATAATATATAGATCAAGATAAACCGTGATCGGGTTTAGATCGGGGAAAAGAGAAAGTGGATGAATAGTCGATAGTTTCCATCCGAGCAACTCAAGGTAAGTTCGTATAATTAGAATCGAACTTTTAAATACTTGTAATTATTTGAAATGTATGTATAAAATTGAGAAATTGATATACATGGAATATTTATGCCTATTTGATATATACTAATGGTTACCGAGCCCCGTTTGAACAATATGAATTCGTAGGATACGAGTGACATGTCACTAAGGTTACCGTTTTGGTCGAGCTCCTGCATTTGTTGCGGACTCACCACAGCTCGTATGAACTTACTGATATATCAGCTCATGAGAGCTTACTATTTTTAGCTTGTTAGAACTTACCGTTTCTGCTCAATAGAGCTTACTGTCCATCAGCTCAGGAGGAGCTTACTGATCATAGCTCGAAAGAGCGGAAATGATAATGAATTGATGGATTACTGATGTATATCACCCGAGTATCCTTTGAAGTTCTAATGGGTTCGACGGGCATAAATATTGTTTATACAGATTAGTACTGTTATTGAATGAATTATTGATTATATGATTGAGAGTGAAATGTTGAATATGATTTATATGATATATGAATATGGTATGATACAATGTATTGATTATTGAGATTGAGATAATGGATGATTACATGTATTTATGTGACTAATTTGTTGATAAATACTTTTGATAGGAATTTGGAAATTGAGTTGAGATTACCTTATTTATTGTCTTGATTATATTACAATTGGTAAGTTCAATTCTAAATTATACGGGCTTACTAAGCTATAAAGCTTACTTTGTTTCTTTTTCGTGTATTATAGAGGTTCGATAGCTCGCTCGATTCGGATAAAGTCAGAGTTACGCATCACACTATCCAGTTACCGATTGGTACTTTTGAATTTGTGAATATTTGTAAATATGGCATGTATAGGCTAGTTATAAGATGATATTTATTGTTACTTGAACTAGTAATTTTGGTACATGTTATGGTATAAGTTTAAGCCATGTGATTCGGCTTAATTCGGTATAATGTTTTGATTATGTATGAGTTTATAAATATGGTATGTTTTGGCAAGTAGTAGATGGAATGGAAATATGGAATTGATGACTTGATTTGAATTAGTCACGTGAATGGAAAATGCATGATATTATTTAGGTATTTGAATGCTATGTTGAAATGGTATAAAATGTGTTTGAAATGTCATGGATTGGTTGCCAATTGAGTTGTGAAATGTTGCAATTTATGCTTGTATATGCAAGTAAAAATAGGGTGGCAAAATGGCTATACAAATGGCCTATTTTTTTCCGCCAGTGTCTCTGCCGTGTGCGACACACGGTTATGTTACACGGTCGTGTATCCCCTGGTGCTGGAATTAAATTGAAGTTAGTATGCTCCACACGGCCTCACACACGGGCGTGTGATTGGCCATGTGTCACAAGTCAGTATACCCCCTAAATGGCACACGGCTTAGCACACGGGCGTGTGACTTGGCCGTGTTGCATAAGTCAGTATACCCTACAGGTTTGGCACGGCCTAGTACACAGCCTGGCACACGGGCGTGTGTGGCCATTTTGAAGGGCACACGGGCTAGACACACGGGCGTGTGGTCTATCGTGTGACCCAAGTCATTTTGTATGCCCTGTTTTCACACGGTCTGAGACACGGGCGTGTCTGGAGCCGTGTAAGGCACACGGTCTGTTCACACAAGCGTGTGACCACTGTATGTTTGAAATTTTTTCTAAGTTTCCAAAATTTTTATAAGTTATCGGTTAAGTCCCGAACCGCTCCTAAAGCATGTTTAAGGCCTCGTAGGCTCTTATAAGGGACAATATGATTTTGTTGAATGGTATTTGAGTATGAATGCATAGATGTATGAGCATTGTATGTTAAATGATGTGCAATGATTGGTAATACCTCGTAACCCTACTCCGGCGACGGATATGGGTTAGGGGTGTTACATTTATTGGTATCAGAGCTAATGTTTTGTCGATTCTAGGATTGACGTAGCATATGTGAGTCTAGCTATACGTGCCATATATATAAACTGTGATAGTGTAATGACTTTTGACATTTTTAAATGTGTTTTTATATAGTAAATGGATCCTGATCGAGCTGTAGTTGATGAGGTCGAGAGTAATGTGCCTGCTCTTGCGCAAGGGACAGCGCAATCTGACTCTAGACCTGTAATGGGTAGCCAAGGAGGAGAGGCTAAAGAAGCCTTCTTCCAAATGATGAACGAATGGTTCATACAATACATTCGTACGAACCCGGCTGCTCAACAACCTCCACCCCCACCTATTCCCCAACCAATCCCTGTAGTTCCTCAAGGTATGGATCATTTGCGATTGAATAAGCCACCTATTGATAAGATACGGAAACACAGGGCTGAAGATTTCAGAGCTACTGTTAGCGATGATCCTGAGAGAGCCGAGTTTTGGCTTGAGAACACAATTCGGGTATTTGACGAACTGCCTTGCACACCTGTAGAATGTTTAAAATATGTTGTATCACTGTTGAGAGACACCGTGTATCAGTGGTGGAATACTTTGATATCTGTAGTTCCTCGAGAAAGAGTTACATGGGAATTCTTCCAAGTTGAATTCAGAAAGAAATACACCAACCAAAGGTTCATTGATCAGAAAAGAAAGGAATTTCTTGAATTAAAACAGGGTCGTATATCAGTAATGGAATACGTTTCCTCTGAGGCTATAATGGCTCCTCTTGAATTGACTCAACAAATATGCTCGTGAATATGTTTCCTCTGAGGCTATAATGTGTAAAAGGTTTGAAGATGGGTTAAATGAAGAAATCAGACTATTGGTGGGGATTCTTGAGTTGAAAGAGTTCGTTGTTTTATTTGACAAAGCCTGCAAAGCCGAAGAGCTTAGCAAAGAGAAAAAGAAAGCTGATTCTGAGGCTAGAGACTTTAGAAAAAGATTTGCGGGAAAATCACATTAGTTAGCATCAAAGAAATCTAAATAATATCATCCTCGTTCTACTACTTCTGCGGGGATTTCAATCAGATAAAGAGATGCAAGAAATTTCAGCTCTAAACCTCAGACGACATCTATTGCCAGTGTGGGTAGTGTTAGAAATGTTGTACCTGAATGTAAGCATTACAACAAGCGACATTATGGTGAATGCAGAATAGTGAGCGAAGCTTGTTTTAGATGTGGATCTCTTGATCATTATCTCCGGGACTGTCCAGAAAAGTATATAGCTGAAAGAGATCAACCAGCGAAAGTGAGTAATACAGCTACTAGAGGGAGACCACCCAGAAACACTTGAAATACGAGTGGTAACCGAGGTGCTGCGAGAGATTCTACTGTGAGATCTAAGGCACGAGCGCCTGCCCGAGCTTATGCTATTCGTGCACGGGAGGAGGCATCATCGCCAGACGTTATTATGGGTACTTTTTCTCTTTTTAATACTTATATAGTTGCGTTGATAGATCCTGGATCAACCCATTCATATATCTGTATGAAGTTAGTAGTTAAAAAGAGTTTATATGTCGAGTCTACAAGAGTTTGTAATTAAAGTATCGAACCCCTTAGGCAAATCTGTGTTAGTTGATAAAATTTGTAAGAATTTTCCTTTGATGACTCGGGGTTACTGTTTTCGGGCTGACTTGATGCTTCTACCATTCGATAAGTTTGATGTGATTTTGGGTATGGACTGGCTGACTATGCATGATGCAGTTGTGAATTATAGACGAAAGACTATCGAATTGAAATGTCAAAACGGTGAAATTCATTAGATTGAGTCTGATGATTCGAGTGAATTACCTACTGTGATATCGTCTATGTTAGCTCAAAAATGTATGAAAAAGGGTTGTGATGCATATCTTGCATATGTATTAGATACTAAGGTATCTGAATCAAAGATTGAATCTGTACCTGTTGTTTGTGAGTTTTTGGATGTATTTCCAGAAGAATTACCGGGTTTGCCACCGGTCAAAGAGGTTGAATTTGGTATTGAATTAGTACCGGGAACAACACTAATATCAATATCTCCATACAGAATGGCTCCAACAGAATTAAAAGAGTTAAAAGCTCAGTTGCAAGAATTGACAGACAGAGGTTTTGTACGACCGAGTTATTCACCTTGGGGTGTACCGGTATTGTTCGTGAAAAAGAAAGACGGCACGATAAGAATGTGTGTCGATTACAGACAGCTGAATAAAGTGACTACAAAGAACAAATACCCTCTACCACAGATTGATGATTTATTTGCTCAGTTGAAAGGGGCTACAGTATTTTTAAAGATTGATTCGAGATCGGGTTATTATCAATTGTGAGTTAAAGAGTCAAATGTGCCAAAAACCACGTTCAGAATGAGGTATGGACATTATGAATTCCTTGTTATGCCTTTCGAATTAACTAATGCTCCAACAGTTTTTATGGACTTGATGAACCGGATATTCAGACCGTATTTAGACAGATTTGTTGTTGTATTTATTGACGACATTTTGATCTATTGGCGAGATGAATCTGAACATACCGAGCACTTGAGAGTTGTGTTACAAACTCTACGTGATAAGCAATTATTTACAAATTTCAGCAAATGTGAGTTTTCGCTTCGAGAGGTTGGATTTCTGGGGCATATTGTTTCAGCTGACGGTATTAGAGTTGGCCCGAGTAAGATTTCTGCTATTGTTGATTGGAAACCTCCAAGAAATGTGTCTGAAGTCCGTAGTTTTCTGGGTTTAGTGGGTTATTTCCGAAGATTCGTGAAAGGATTTTCGATGATTGCAACACCGATGACACGATTGCTTCAAAAAGATGTGAAATTCGAATGGTCAGAAAAATGTTAGCAGAGTTTTGAACAGTTGAAAGTACTGTTAACTGAAGCACCAGTTTTGGTTCAACCTGAATCGGGGAAAGAATTTGTGATTTATAGTGACGCGTCATTAAATGGTCTGGGATGTGTTCTGATGCAAGAAGGAAAAGTTATAGCTTATGCATCTCGACAATTGAAACCGCATGAAAAGAATTATCCGACGCACGACCTTGAGTTGGCTACAATTGTGTTTGCGTTGAAAATTTGGCGACACTACTTATACGGTGAAAAATGCCACATTTATACGGATCACAAGAGCTTAAAGTACCTGATGTCACAGAAAGATTTGAATCTGTGACAACGAAGATGGCTCGAGTTATTAAAAGACTATAAATTTGTGATTGATTATCACCTGGGAAAAGCTAATGTTGTTGCTGATACCGTAAGCCGAAAATCTTTGTTTGCGTTACGAGCAATGAATACCCAGTTGATGATTTGTGATGATGGGTCTATTTTAGCTGAATTAAAAGCTAATTTGGTATTTCTTCAACAAATCTGTGAATCTCAGAAAAAGGATCGTGAATTGCAAGTTAAACGGATTCAATGTGAGAATATCCCTGATTCATAGTTTAAGATTGGAACAGATGATTGTTTAAGGTTCCGGAATAGAATTTGCATACCGAGAAATTCAAAACTCATTTAGAAGATTTTGTACCAAGCACATCATAGTTGCTTATCTATTTATCCAGGAAGTACCAAAATGTATAACGATTTGAAATAGTTTTACTGGTGGCAATGCATGAAACGAGATATCTCAGAGTTTGTTTCTAAATGTTTGATTTGTCAGCAAGTCAAAGCTGAACATCAAGTACCATCTGGTTTACTGCAGCCTGTGATGATTCCCGAGTGGAAGTGGGATAGAGCTAAAATGGATTTTGTGTCGGGATTGCCCCTAACTCCGAAAAAGAAAGATGTTATTTGGGTTGTCATTGTTCAACTAACGAAATCTACTCATTCTATACTGGTACGTACAGATTACTCACTTGACAGATTAGCTGAATTGTACATTTTTGAGATTGTTCGATTGCACGGGGTGCCACTATCTGTAACACCCCAAACCCAGCCTAGACGTTACGACCGTATCTGACGTTTCACATCAAAGTATCGTTTGAAAACCGGCTTGTCGATAATAGCTCCTTACTGAATTTTAAATCCTTTTTGAAAATGTTGGGGTCATAAAATCAAACACTTGTTATGCACTCAATGGTCATATAATTTGTTAATCAGGTTTAAATATCGCGGAAACTTGTTCTAGTTATTAACTTCAAGGTTTGAAAATCATAGTTTTCTTTAGAAACCGTTATTGTTTTAAAAAAACCCTTGTTTCCTAGTCTAGCAGGTAGAAATTAAAAGAGAACGCCAAATAAAAGTTAACCCCAAACGACCTTATTAGAAAAATACCAAACCCGAAATAATTTATTAAAAATAAAACAGCTAAGTCTAAGATTAAAACATATCGAACGTGTGGCCACCTCCGAGTCCCTAGCAGCTCCAAATCATCTAAGGCTGGGGATTACCTGCACAGTTAAAGAAAAGGGTGAGTTATGAGAACTCAGTGTGTAATCCCTTAGCACAGTAACAGTCTGGGCCCAAGCCCTATTCAGTAAAAGATCAGTCTGGGCTTTAACCCTATACAGTAACAGAGTGGGCCTAAGCCCAAAATCATAACAATGCAGAACAAAGATGCAACCCAACCCAGTCCAGCCAGCACACCGCCCGTACCAACCAACACACCATGTGGGGACCAAGTCGACCCACCCAGCTAGCACACCAATAACACAGCCTAGCTGCTAAAAAAATAACGCAGCAGAGCTGCTAATAATAGTAGACGTGGCTGGGCCATTAAAATCAGAATACGTGGCGAAGCCACTATAACAGTGAAAATGTGGCAGAGCCACTAGTACAGTACTTCCTCCAAATCAGAAACCCGACCCCAATGCAGAATGTCGTGTCATAAATAATTTGTGTATGCAGTATGTCACAATCATAATCACTCATATAAATATCATACACACATCACTTAAACTACCACTAAGAGTATAATGGTCATTTTGGGGTTAGGGGTAAAACGGTAATTTTTACCCTCTGAGGGTATTTCGGTAATTTTACCCATCGAGGGAATTACGGTAATTTTACCCATGAAGGGTATTTTGGCAATTTTACCCATCGAAGGTATTTTGTTAATTTTACCAATCGAGGGTATTTCGGTAATTCTACGACCTAAGCCCACAAAACGTCCGTGACGGCCTCTACGGTCTAACGCCAGCAATGGTGGCTCAATTTATCCCTACGAGCGTTTGCACGCTCGAGGGCCCACAGTTGCCGAAAGTTCGACCTTTCAGCTTTTACCGATTCACAGTAGCACACGAGCATGAGAACACCTTTATCCAGCGTTTAAACAGTACGGTGTTGAGTGTGCGATTACACACCTGTTATGGGTTGTAGTTTGAAGTGCTTCCACGACACCTATTATAACAACCGTCCTAATAGTTAGTCACAACACTTGTTAATCCATAATATTGAAACGCTAATCAAACCAACTCCACTTACCACGAACGAAAGATCTCTTGTAGTGGAAGAGTATTCGGCCTACCCTCCTTGGCTAAGGAAAACGAATCCCTAGCAACCTTCGACGAGAAAGAAAATGTTAGAAAAACACATCTTCACGGCAAATAGGGGAAAACCCTTCAGCCTAAGAGAAACAAAGTCGAATAAAGAGAATAAAGCCACCCTAGATTCGACTAAAATCACCACTTACCAACCAATCGAAGAGGTTCAGAACCGGTGAGGAACGAAGAGGAGAAGATCCCTAGGCCTTAATAATTTCGGCCAACACAAGAGGAACCAAAGGTTTAAGAGAGAAAGGATTCAGCTAACTTGCAACGAAAAGAAAAGAATATCAAGAGGGAAAGAAGAGTTGTGTTCGGCCAAGGAAGAACCCGAAAAGAGAAGAAGTGATTCGACAGCACGTTGGCAGCATAGAGAAATAACAATGAAAAAGAGAAGAAAGAATAAGACCCGAAAGGTAAAAGATGGCACGAGATGTCACAAAAAGAAATGATTCCCGACATGAAACAAAAGAAAACTTGAAAACCAAAGAGAAAATTCGGCTTCCTCACTCACCCAAATTGCCAAAAATGCATAACTGACCACCCCTAGCCGAAAATCCCCTACTCATCCTTACCCACATTCGGCCAAGACTCCTACACACCCCCAACTCCCTCAAACTCTCCACCAAAACCTCCCTGAATTACTCCCAGCCTCCCATTCGAAATTCTTGACCAAGTCTTCAACCTCTTCTGCAGAGTTTGATCCAAACTCTACCTCTTGCACCATCCACTCATAAAATAAAAACTCCCTATTTGCTTGCCATGGGATTTGAACCCCAACTCCCATTGCCTTCTTAGTGACGCCACCACCATCAAGCCACATGACCTTTTTGTGTCACATAAACACACATAATTATACATAAGTCCTACTGCTAACTGCCAATTCCACTTATGAGCAAAAATTAAAATTTTCCCCAGGTTCAGACTTAAACCGAGGCTTCCTAAAAACCCCAAAATACACTCAAATAACTAGTTGTTCAAGCACATCATGGAATTTAAGCAAATTCAGCAAAATTACAAACCTCACATTTTTGAGGCGTTACAACTCTACCCCCTTAAAGAAATTTCAGCCTCGAAATTTACCTGGTCAGAAGAGGTTAGGGTATTATTGTCGCATCGCCTCCTCAGGCTCCCACGTGGCTTCCTCTGAACCGTGATTACGCCAAAGCACCTTGACTAACGGAACAGATTTCCTTATTAACACTTTAACGTCACGATCCAGTATCTGCACCAGTTCTTCCTCAAAAGTCAGATCAGGTCTAACCTCGATCTCCTCCACCGGCACTATATGCGAGGGATCAGAGCGGTATCGCCTCAGCATAGAGACGTGGAACACATCATGTATTCGGTTCAACTCAGGAGGTAACTCAAGTCGATAGGCGACCGGTCCCACAAGCTTTAATATCTGGTCAGGTCCGATGAATCTAGGGCTCAGTTTACCTCTCTGTCCAAATCTCAAAATCTTCTTCCATGGTGAGACCTTTAAGAAGACATAATCCCCCATAGAGTACTCTATCTCCTTACGCTTTAAGTTAGCATACGACTTTTGCCTATCAGATGCTTCCTTTAACCGATCCCGGATCAACTTTACTTTTTCTTCGGTTTCAGAAACTAGCTCTGGCCCCAACACTCGCCGCTCACCCAGTTCTGTCCAACAAGTAGGGGTACGACACCTACGACCATATAATACCTCGTACGGTGCCATCTGAGTACTGGATTGGTAGTTGTTGTTATATGCGAACTCTGCTAACGGCAAGTAGTCTTCCCAACTGCCCTTGAAATCAATTACACAGCTTCTTAGCATGTCCTCCAGTATCTGGATCACCCTCTCTAAGTGACCATCAGTCTTAGGATGGAATGCCGTGCTGAAATCCAACCTTATACCCAAAGCTTCTTGTAAAACTTTCTAGAATCGTGACGTGAATCTAGGGTCTCTGTCCGAAATGATAGACACTGGTACCCCATGCAGTCTCATAATCTCAGCCACGTATAACTTAGCCAACTTCTGTAACGAATAATCAGTGCGGACCGGTATGAAGTGGGCAGATTTAGTCAGTCGATCAACAATAACCCATACCAAATCTTTCTTAGTAGGCGTCAGGGGTAGCCCACTAACAAAGTCCATGGTTACCCTTTCCCACTTCCAGAGTGGAATTTTAACAGGTTGCAGTAATCCAGAAGGCAATTGATGCTCAGCCTTAACTTGTTGGCATGTCAGACACTTACCCACGAAATCAGTAACCTCGCGCTTAAGCCCTGGCCACCAGTACAGTTCACGCAGATCTCGGTACAACTTGTTTCCGCCAGGATGCATAGCGTATGGACTACTATGCGCCTCTCGCAGTATAGACTGCCTTAACTCAGGATCCCTCGGTACATAGACTCTTCCATGGAAGCATAGTACTCCCTCACTATTCAGCCCAAAATCCGCAGTCTCCCTCTTCTCAACCAGTCGGAAACGAGGAACCAAGGATTCATCCAGCAACTGCTTCTCCCTAATTTGATCAATCAAGGTCGGTCTCACTTGGAGTTCAGCCAACAGACTACCATCCTCAAACAGGCTGAGACGAGCAAACATTGCTCTCAGATCTGATACAACCTTACGGCTCAGTGCATCCACTATTACGTTAGCTTTACCCGGATGGTCCTCAATCGAGCAATCGTAATACTTAAGCAACTCTATCCATCTTCGTTGCCTAAGATTCAACTCCTTCTGAGTAAGGAGGTACTTGAGGCTTTTATGGTCGGTGTAGATAGTAGACTTCTCACCGTATAGATAATGCCTCCAAATCTTCAATGCGAATACCACTGCAGCTAACTCCAAGTCGTGCGTGGGGTAATTCACCTCATGAGGCTTAAGCTGGAAAGACGCGTAAGCAACCACCTTACCCTCTTGCATCAACACACATCCCAATCCAGTGTGTGACGCATCACAATAGATAATGAATTCCTTCCCAAGCTCTAGCTGAATTAACACCAGGGCTTCAGTCAGGACTTTCTTCTATTTCTCAAAACTCTCCTGCTGCTTATTAGTTTAGTTGAAAAGTACCCCTTTACACAGTAACTTAGTCAGAGGTGTAGCAATCAGTGAAAACCCCTCCACAAATCGTCTGTAATACCCAGCCAGGCCCAGAAAACTTCGAATCTCAGATACAGTCTCCGGTGGTTTCCAATCCAATACGGCCTCAATCTTCTGAGGATCAACCCTAATCCCCTCGGCAGACACCACCTGACCCAGAAATGTAACTTCCCGCAACCAGAACTCACACTTGCTGAACTTTGCATAAAGCTTCTTTTCCCTCAGTATTTGCAATACAATTCAGAGATACTAATCATGATCCTCCTCGATTCTTGAATACACCAGAATGTCATATATAAACACCACCACAAACCGGTCCAAATAGGGTTGGTATACCCTGTTCATCATATCCATGAAAGCAGCTGGTGCATTCGTCAACCCAAACGGCATGACCAGAAACTCGTAATGCCCATACCGAGTCCTGAACGCAGTCTTATACACATCCGCCTCCATAACCCTTAGCTGATGGTACCCAGATTGAATATCTATCTTGGAGAAAATCGAGGCTCCTTACAGCTGGTCGAATAGATCATCTATTCTTGGTAAAGGGTACTTGTTCTTGATCGTCAGTTTGTTCAATTGACGATAATCGATGCACATGCACATGGACCCATCCTTCTTCTTCACGAACAACACTGGTGCTCCCCATGGAGACACACTCGGCTGAATGAATCCTCGGTCCAGTAGCTCTTGAATTTGAGCCTTCAACTCCACCAGCTCTTTCGGTGCCATCCTATTAGGGGCGATGGACACCAGAGCTGTTCCAGGTAAGAGCTCAATACCGAATTCGACCTTACGGTTTGGAGGCAACCCATGAAGCTCTTCGGGAAATACATCCGAAAACTCCTTCACCGTTCTGACATCCCCAACAGAAGGACCTTTAGAATCAAACATGCTGACATAAGCTAAGAATGCCTCGCAACCCTTGCGAACCAGTTTCTCGGCCCTTAATGCTGAGATTACCCTAGACAGATAATCCCTTCGCTCCCCTATCACAACCACCTCCTCATCCTCAGCAGACCTCAATACCATACACTTGGCAGCGCAATCCAAATTTGCACGATGTTTCACTAGCCAATCCATGCCCAAAATAAGATCGAATTCGCCAAATGGCAGTTCCATCAAATCCGCCGAAAAGACAACCCCTTGGACCTCTAGGAGCACGTCTCTAAACAGCTTATTCACTCTAATCGACTGTCCCAGTGGACTTTCACCGTCATTTCACTATCAGTGACTTCGAACTGAAAACCCAACGTCCCAGACACAGTACATGCAACATACGAGTGTGTAGACCTAATATAAATTAAAGCGGTATATGGTACATTATAAATAAGGAACGTACCAGTTATGACGTCCGGAGCGTTGCCATCCTCTCGATGCCGAGCAGCATAGACCAAAGCTGACTGCCTTGCCTCAGTGTTACCAGCACCTCTGCCCATTGCTCCACGTCCTCTACCCAAACCATTTCCCCCTCTGGCCTGACCACGGCCTCTTGGTGGCTGCTGACCACCTCTCCCTGGCTGAACATAGCCCTGACCTACAGCTTGTATCTGAATAGGCCTCTGTGTACAATTCTTGACCTGATGATCCATGGACCCGCATCTGAAGCATGCCCCAGTTCTTTTCCAGCACTCACCCTGGTGAGATCTCTCACAGTCAGTGCAAGGCTGCAGTCTAACAGCATCGACAGGAACCCTAGTTCGATCTGGCCCATCAAATTTAGGCTTCTTCTTAGGCCCACCAAAAGAACTTTAGGGCCCCAAACTGCTCTTATTTCTGCCTCTATCCTTCTCACGGTTCTGGCGCTCTGAGCGCTTCACATCCTCGGCAATTTTTGCCTTCTCAACAAGGGCAGCAAAATCTCTTTCCCTCTACGGAGCTATCAGTACCCGCAACTCATCTCGGAGGCCATCCTCGAACTGCACACAACGTTCATACTCAGTCGCGAATATGCCCCGAGCATACCGGCTCAACCGTAGGAACTCTGCCTCATACTCCGCTACCGACCTATTTCCCTAGATCAGACTTAAAAATTCCTTCCTCCGGGCATCCACATAACTCGCCCCAACATATTTTCCTTGGAAGGTCGCCTTAAACAAGTCCCATGTCAAGCGGTCGACCTGCGTGCCTTCCCTCACAGTAAGCCACCATTGGTATGCCTCGTCCCGCAGTAAGGACACTACTCCCTTTAATTTATGTTCCACAGTACAGTCGAGGTCATCCATTATCCGCTCGATAGCCTCTAACCAATATTCTGCCACATTCGGGGCTACACCAGAAACGCCCCTGAAGATTTCCGCTCCATTAGACCGGAGTCGCTCAGAAATTGACCCTCGGCCCACTGACCCAGTACTTGCTCCAGCAACCCTTTCCAAAACCCGCAGCATTGCTTGAGATAGAGCATCATCTCCAACAGCTCAGTCATGAAACCCTATCTCAGTTACTGGTGAGGTTAGCGCCTCCCTAGCCTGCATGTGTCCCAATGCTGAAGACCCAACCCTAGCACCTCGGCCTCTACCGCGGCTACGTGTACCCTTTTCGCGACCTATTGTGCTCATGTCGATGTAGCATATTTATTTGATTTAAGAGTTTTATGCATCGGCTTATAATTCACGTAATTAATAATGGATATTTTATGATAAACAATAATTAGGGTTATTTTCGCAGATTGAAACCTCACTACAGTTTTCAGTCTCCTACAGTCTCAGTTTACTCTAGCTAAAGAGTTTCAGTGCCTTACTACTATCCATAGTAGTTTCGCCGTATAATCATTTCAGTATATAACAAAAAACTGTGTCAGAGAACTTACAGATTTGGTGCTGGAGACTCGGTGCGCCACACTGTCAGTAACAACATTTCTTTCTAAACCAAAATTTAGATAGATTTAGAAGATTTTCAAAAACTCATTCCACAGCCGAGTTTTGCAACCTGGCTCTGATACCACTCAATGTAACACCCCAAACCCGACCTAGACGTTACGATCGGATCTAACGTGTCACATCAAAGTGTCATTTGAAAACTGGCTTTTCGATAACAGCTCCTTACTGAAGTTTAAATCCTTTTTGAAAACGTTGGAATCGTAAAATCAAAAACTTGTTATGCACTCAATGGTCATATCATTTGTTAATCAGGTTTAAATATCGTGGAAGATTGTTCTATTTATTAACTTCAAGGTTTGAAAATCATAGTTTTCTTTAGAAACTATTATTGTTTTAAAAAAACTCGTGTTTCCTAGTTTAGCAGGTAGAAATTAAAAGAGAACGCCAAATAAAAGTTAACCCCAAATGGCCTTATAACAAAAATACCAAACCCAAAATAAATTATTAAAAATAAAATAGCTAAGTCTAAGATTAAAACATATCGAGCGTGTGGCCACCTCCGATTCCCTCGCAGCTCCAAATCATCTAAGGCTAGGGATTACTTGCACAGTTAAAGAAAAGGGTGAGTTACGAGAACTCAGTGTATAATCCCTTAGCACGATATGATACCTGGGCCCAAGCCCTATTCGATAATGTGATCGATGCGGGCTTTAACCTATTCAAGAATGTGAGTGGGCCTAAGCCCAAAAACATAACAATGCAGAACAAAGATGCAACCCAACCCAGTCCAGCCAGCACACCACCCGTACCAACCAACACACCATGTGGGGACCAAGTCGACCCACCCCCAACAAAGACACCAATAATGCGGCCTTTTATAAAAAATAATAATGCAGAGTATTTTGCTAATAGCGATGAGACGTGGCTGGGCCACTAAAATTAGAATACGTGGCGAAGCCACTATAACAGTGAAAACGTGGCAGAGCCACTAGTACAGTGCTTCCTCCAAATCAGAAACCCGACCCCAATGCAAAATGTCGTGTCATAAATAATTCGTGTATGCAGTATGTCACAATCATAATCACTCATATAAATATCATACACACATCACTTAAACTACCACTAAGGGTATAATGGTTATTTTGGGGTTAGGGGTAAAACGATAATTTTTACCCTCTGAGGGTATTTCGGTAATTTTACCCATCGAGGGTATTTCAGTAATTTTACCCATCAAGGGTATTACGGTAATTTTACCCATCGAGGGTATTTTGGCAATTTTACCAATCGAGGGTATTTCGGTAATTCTTCGACCTAAGCCCACGAAACGTCCGTGACAGCCTCTACGGTCTAACGCCAATAATGGTGGCTTGATTTATCCCTACGAGCGTTCGCACGCTCGAAGGCCCACAGCAGTTGAAAGTTTGGCCTTTCAGCTTTTGCCGATTCATAGTAGCACAGGAGCATGAGAACACCTTTATCTAGCGTTTAAACAGTACGGTGTTGAGTGTGCGATTACACACCTGTTATGGGTTGTAGTTTGAAGCGCTTCCAAGACACCTATGATAACAACCGTCCCAATAGTTAGTCACAACACTTGTTAATCCATAATATTGAAACGCTAATCAAACCAACTCCACTTACCACGAACGAAAGATCTCTTGTAGTGGAAGAGTATTCGGCCTACCCTCCTTGGCTAAGGAAAATGAATCCCTAGCAACCTTCAACGAGAAAGAAAATGTTAGCAAAACACATCTCCACAGCAACTAGGGGAAAACCTTTCGGCCTAAAAGAAACAAAGTCGAATAAAGAGAATAAAGCCACCATAGATTCGACTAAAATCACCACTTACCAACCAATCAAAGAGGTTCGGAACCGGTGAGGAACGAAGAGGAGAAGATCCCTAGGCCTTAATAATTTTGGCCAACACAAAAGGAACCAAAGGTTTAAGAGAGAAAGGATTCAGCTAACTTGCAACGAAAAGAAAAGAATATCAAGAGGGAAAGAAGAGTTATGTTCGGCTAAGGAAGAACCCGAAAAGAGAAGAAGTGATTCGACAGCACGTCGGCAGCACAGAGAAATAACAATGAAAAAGAGAAGAAATAATAAGACCCAAAATGTAAAAGATGGCACGAGATGTCACAAAAAGAAATTATTCCCGAAACGAAACAAAAGAAAACTTGAAAACCAAAGAGAAAATTCGACTTCCTCACTCACCCAAACTGCCGAAAATGCACAACTAACCACCCCCTAGTCGAAAATCCCTACTCATCCTTACCCACATTCGGCCAAGACTCCTACACACCCCCAACTCCCTCAAACTCTCCACCAAAACCTCCTCTAAAATACTCCCAGCCTCCCATTCAAAATTCTTGACCAAGTCTTCAACCTCCTCTGCAAAGTTTGATCAAAACTCTACCTCTTGCACCATCCATTCATAAAATAAAAACTCCCTATTTGCTTGCCATGGGATTCGAACCCCAACTCCCCTTGCCTTCTTAGTGACCCCACTACCATCAAGCCACATGCCCTTTTTGTGTCACATAAACACACATAATTATACATAAGTCCTACTGCTAACTGCCAGTTCCACTTATGAGTAAAAATTAAAATTTTCCCAAGGTTCAGACTTAAACCCGGGCTTCCTAAAAGCCCCCAAATACACTCAAATAACTAGTCGTTCAAGCACATCATGGAATTTAAGCAAATTTAGAAAAATTATAAACCCCACATTTTTGGGGCATTACACTATCTATTATTTCTGATAGAGATCTGAGATTTACATCGCTATTTTGGAAGAAACTGCAAGAAACTTTAGGTACGAAGTTGAATTTCAGTACAGCTTTTCATCCTCAGACAGACGATCAGACTGAAAGGGTTATTCAGATTCTCGAAGACATGTTAAGATGTTGTATTTTGGAGTTTGAGGGCAGTTGGGAAAGATACTTATCGTTGATTGAATTCGTGTATAGCAACAGTTTCCAAACGAGTATTGAGATGGCACCGTACGAAGCTTTATATGGTCGTAAATGTCGAACTCCACTATACTGGACTGAACTAAGTGAGAAAAAGATTCACGTGGTTGAATTTATCAGAGAAACTGAAGAAAAAGTGAAAATGATTCGTGACAGTTTAAAAGCAGCTTCAGATCGACAGAAATCATACGCGGATTTAAAACGTAAAGAAATTGAATTTCAGGTTGGGGACCGAGTATTTTTAAAGGTGTCATCGTGGAAAATGGTTCTTCGTTTCGACGATAAAGGGAAGTTAAGTCTGCAATTTATCGGACCTTACGAGATCATTGAAAGAATAAGGTCTGTAGCATATCGACTAGCTTTACCGTTAGAACTTGAAAAGATTCATAATGTCTTCCATATTTCTATGTTATGTTGATATAGATCCGATCAGTCACATGTGATTTCTCCAGTAGATGTTGAGATACAGACTGATTTGATGTATAGCGAAGAAACGATCAGAATTCTAGCTCGTGAAATCAAAGAATTGATAAATAGGCGCATAACTCTAGTAAAGGTTCTCTGGTATAAACACGGGATTGAGGAAGCTACGTAGGAACCCGAGGAAGCTATACGAAAACAGTATACTAACCTATTTACTGGTAAGATTTTCGGGGACGAAAATCCCTAAAGGGGGAGAGTTGTAACAGCCCGTTTTTAGGTCAAATCAGAACAGTGGTTTCAGGACCATAAATCTGAGGCCAAAATATTTATTTTATTATTTTATTGAAGTTTACAGCATGATAGAATTATTATGTGAAAGTTTTGTAAAGAAATTTTACTGTTTGATTACTTAATTTGAGAAAAAAGACTTAATCGCGTAAAATGCAAAAGTTGCATTCTATTTGTTAAAGGTGTTTAATTGCTATGATTTATTAAACCAAAGGTCCTTATGATGATATTAGACCATTGGTAGTGTAAGTGGACAATTATGGCCATCCATTATGTCTTTATATATGTTTATTACTAAGGTTAATTTTGTAAAAATGTTAATAAATATATGTTAAATAAAATAAAAACAAATTAAGGCTTTATACTCATCTTCTTTAGCCAAAAATTCATGGGAGAAGAAACCATAGAAATTGATCTAGGGTTCGGTCATTTGAAAGTAAAATTGGTAAGTCATTTTGACTCAGTTTTTAATTATTTTTACGTTTTTGAGATCGTTGCTTCGTATACTAGCTAGCCCGTACCTTTAATTTTGAAATTGTTAAAGATTTTGAGAGTTGCCATTGTTGAATTTATGAGTTCTTTGATGTTTAATGATGAAATATGAATATTTGTTGATAGTTAAACTAGTTTTGTAAAGTGATTTTTGACAAAAATGTCAAAAAGGGGTTAATTTGGGAAATTGTAAAATTATGTGGGTAAAAGTGTGAATAATGAAAGATATGGGTTGCTAGGAGTCCCTATGAAATTTGGCTAGCATGTAATTGTACTAAATTGCATGAATTTGCAATTTTATGTGAAAAGAACTAAATTATAAAAATGTGAAAGTTTAGGGGCAAATGTGTAAAATAGCCCTAATGTGTGTTTTGGACTAAATTGCATAAATAGTTGATTAAATAAGCTGATTTTGATAATATATAAATCAAGATAAACTGAGATCGGGCTTAGATCGGGGAAAAGGAAAAGTGGACAAATAGTCGATAGTTTTCATCCGAGCAACTCGAGGTAAGTTCGTATAATTAGAATCGAACTTTTAAATACTTGTAATTGTTTGAAATGTATGTATATAATTGAGAAATTGATATACTTGGAATATTTATGCCTAATTGATATAGACTGATGGTTATCGAGCCCTGTTTGAACCGTATGAATTCATAAGATACGAGTGACATTTCACTAGGGTTACCATTTTGGTCGAGCTCCTGCATTTGTTGCGGACTCACCACAGCTTGTATGAGCTTATCGATATATCAGCTCGTAAGAGCTTACTGTTTTCAGATCGTTAGAGCTTATCGTTTCAGCTCATTAGAGGTTACTGTCCATCAGCTTAGGAGTAGCTTACTGATCATAGATCGAAAGAGCGAAAATGATAATGAATTGACGAATTACTGATGTATATCACTCGAGTATCCTTTGTAGTTCTAACTGGTTCAACGGGCATAAATACTATTTATACAGATGAGTACTGTTATTGAATGAATTATTGATTATATGATTGAGAGTGAAACGTTGAATATGATTTATATGATATATGAATATGGTATGATACAATGTATTGATTATTGAGATTGAGATAATGGATGATTACATGTATTTATGTGACTATTTTGTTGATAAATGCTTTTGTTAGCCATTTGGAAATTGAGTTGAGATTACATTATTTATTGTCTTGATTAAATTACAATTGGTAAGTTTAATTCTAAATTATACGGGTTACTAAGCTATAAAGCTTACTCTATTTCTTTTTCATGTATTATAGAGGTTTGATAGCTCGCTCGATTCAGATAAAGTCGGAGATACGCATCACACTATCCAGTTGCCAATTGGTACTTTTGAATTTGTGGATATTTGTAAATATGGCATGTATAGGCTTGTTATAATATGATAGTTATGGTTACTTGAACTAGTAATTTTGGTACATGTTATGGTATAAGTTTAAGCCATGTGATTTGGCTTAATTTGGTATAATATTTTGGTTATGTATGAGTTTATAAATATGGTATGTTTTGGCAAGTAGTAGATGGAATGGAAATATGCAATTGATGACTTGATTTGAATTAGTCACATAAATGGAAAACGCATGATATTATTTAGGTATTTGAATGTTATGTTGAAATGGTATAAAATGTGTTTGAAATGTCATGGATTGGCTGCCAATTGAGTTGTGAAATGTTACAATTTATGCTTCTATATGCAAGTAAAAATATGGTGGCAAAATGGCTATACAAATGGCCTATTTTTGTCCGCCCGTGTCTCTGCCGTGTGCGACACACGGTTATGTTGCACGGCTGTTTGTCCTGTGGTGTTGGAATTAAATTGAAGTCAGTATGCTCCACACAGCCTCACACACAGGCGTCTGATTGGTCGTGTGTCACAAGTCAGTATACCCCCTAAATGGCACACGGCCTAGAAAACGGGCGTGTGACTTGGCCGTGTTGCATAAGTTAGTATACCCTACAGGTTTGGCACGGCCTAGTACACGGCCTGGCGCACGGGCGTGTGTGGCCATTTCGAAGGGCACACGGGCTAGACACACGGGCGTGTGGTCGGCCGTGTGACCCAAGTCAGTATGTGATAAACCATAATTTACACATATTTTAACCCCATGCTTGGCTTAATTTTGGATGAATATTCATTAGATTTGATGAATTCGATGCTCCTAATCTCTTGATTTCATGTTTTGTACTCAGGAGAGCTTAGGAAATCGAAAAGAACGAGAAATGGGCCAAAAAGGGACAAAATAGGCCTACCTTAGAGACTTACACGGCCTGGGCTATCACCCACGGCAGTGTGTTTTGAGCAACAACCTAGACACGGCCTGGACTATCGACCACGGACAGATCACACGACCGTGTGTGGCGAAAAGGACCGACCACGGCCAAGGGAGTCCACCACAGGCATGCTACACGGGCGTGTCCCTGCCGAAATCAAGATGAGTTTCATTCGGAATAGGATACTTGTAGGCTAAGAAAGGCATCTCGATGCCTATATAAACACCCTAGGGGGCAACCTAAAAAGTGAGCTCGACAGGACATCGAATAGACGTCGAGTAGAAGGAGAAAATACTCCAAGATAGCCATCGGGAACAGCTTAGGAGAAGGATCTCCATCAAGACTGAGGATCTCCCATAAAGTTCTTTAGAAGTTTTTGGGTTTTCTTATGTTTTGTTGTTTTTCCTCTTTTATGATGTTTCCCTCTTTTAGTATGAACTAAACTCCCTAAATACCGAGGGAGGATGAAACCTAGATGAATCTTATTATTATTTGATTTATGAGATAAATACTTGTGCTTATTCTTAATTGTGAGTTCTTATTCTTCTTTTGATAATTCAGGTTATTGATTCAAGTCGAATGTGCTTATCGGTGGAGCAAAAGTCCTCTGTCTAAGAGTAGATCAACACAATTAAGCGGAGTTGATCGCAACCCCAAAGATAGGGCGACAAAATCGCCGATTAGGGTCAAACCTAATAAGGGAATCCATAGATTGAGTTAATACGACAATAGGGGTTTTAATTAGAAAGAGATTTCAATTAATCAACCTAGAGTCAGTTGTTAGTAGCCTCGAGAGAGGTATTAATATAATTTAGGGATTTCTACGGATTAAGCCAAGTGAATAAATCGCATGAATCAAAAGTAATAAGTGAAGTCTAGGTGAATTCTTACTTAGGTATTGTCCATCTCATATAAGTTGTTTAAAAGTATTTTCCCCAATTTACTCTCTGTCGCGTTCATCGTTAGTTAAATTAGTTAATAGATTTTAGATTAAAAATAAATCCCCTTAATTATTAGGCTAGATAATAAAAAGATAGTTAATACTAGTACTCTTGGTCTTTGAGGATACGATATTCCGGACTCACCACAGCTATACTATTGTTCGATAGGTGCGCTTGCCTTTGTCGAAATAATAGTTAGTTTTGAGCTCCATCAAGTTTTTGGTGCCGTTGCCGGGGACTAAGATATTAGGAGAACTAAATTTTTATTACTTTAGCCATTCTATTTATTTGCAATTTATATTTATTTTATTTCTAACTTTGCTAATTTTTCTTTTATTTGCTTCTGGCAGGTAATTCTAGTTTATGACTAGGAGGAACCCGTCAAGACCCTTGATTTTTTACAGTGATATAGAATGTACCGTTCACAAAAATCGTAGGGAAATAAGGCGAAGCCTACAGTACATAGAAGAAGAGCAAGAGGACGATACCAACACTACCGAAGAGATGGCTGAAAATAATCCGCTACCTCCTGTGGTTGCCGCAAACCCGGTGAATCAAAATCCTGTTCCTCGAACTATGTATGATTATGCTAAACCTAGTTTAACAGGAACCGAATCAAGTATTGTTAGACCTAATATTGCTGTAAATAATTTTGAACTGAAACCTAACACTATATAGATGATCCAGCAATTTGTTCAGTTTGATGGTTTGCAGGATGAGGATCCAAACAATCACTTGGCAATTTTTTTTGAGTTTTGCGACACTTTCAAGATTAATGGCGTTTCTAATGATGTCATTCGCCTTCAGTTTTTTCCCTTTTCGCTGAGAAACAAAGCTAAACAGTGGTTAAACTCGTTACCACGAGGATCAATCACTACATGGGAACAAGTGACCAAAAATTTTTTGTTAAAATATTTTTCCCCAGCTAAAACGGCTAAGTTGAGGAATGATATTTCTTCTTTTGTGTAGATGGATCTAGAAACACTCTACAATGCATGGGAGAGATAAAAGGATCTACTAAGGAGGTGCCCTCACCATGGGTTACCACTATCGTTAGAAGTTCAAACCTTTTACAACGGTTTGAACCCCTCAACTAGGCAGTTGATTGATTCAGCCGCCAATGGAACCCTGAATAACATGACTCCTGAGGCGGCTTATGAGTTTATAGAGGAGATGTCACTAAATAACTATCAGTGGCAAGTTACAAGGACAAGGCCAACAAAAGCAGCCAGTGTTTTCAACCTTGACGCAGTAACAATGCTATCAAACCAGGTAGAATGTCTTAGTAAGAAAATTGATGGTTTGTATGGTTCTTCGCAGGTAAATCCAGTGATGTAGTGCGATACAAATGGAGGAGGGATAAACAATACAGAATACCCACCCTACAACCCTGGCATAGAAAGCGAGCAGATGAACTATATAGGTAATAATTTTAGATCTCAAAATAACCCATATAGTAACAATTATAATCCAGGTTGGAGGAACCACCCAAACTTCTCATGGGGTGGTCAAGGAAATCAGAAACAACAGCCCTCTCCAGGCTTTCAATAGCAACCCTACCCGCAAGAGAAGAAGCCGAACCTAGAAGAGATGCTAACAAATTTCATCGCGGTGTCAGAGACACGTTTCCAAAACACCGAAACAGCACTCAAAAATCAACAAGCATCGATTCAAGGGATCGAGAACCAATTAGGACAACTTGCTAAGATCATATCTGAACGACCACAAGGCAGCTTGCCAAGCAACACTGAAACTAACCCAAAGGAGCAAATTCATGCCGTCTCTGTTCACGACAGTGAGGGGTTAGACGAACCAAAACTGAGGCAAGAGAATATGGTAGGGGAAGGTAAGGTTGAGGTAAGCCATGATAAACCAAAACCGATAATTACAGAGTACCAACCTCGAGTGCCATACCCCAATGCGGTGAAGAAAGACAACACAAATGAACAATTCGGTAAGTTTCTTAAACTTCTAAAGAAATTACATATTAACTTACCGTTCCTTGAAGCTCTTTCACAAATGCCAAATTCAAGGAAATTTTTAAAAGAGCTGTTGACGAACAAACAGAGATTAGACGAGGTGTCACATATGGAACTAAACGCAGTGTGCTCAGCAATTTTGCAAAATAAACTACCACGAAAATTAAAAGATCCAGTGAGTTTTACAATTCCATGTTTAATTGGTAATTTATCTATTAATAATGCCTTAGCTGATTAAGGGGCAAGCATCAATGTTATGCCTTATAAAATGTTTGAACAGCTAGGTCTAGGGAAACCCAAACAAACTAGGATGAGGAGCATTCAATTAGCTGATAAAACTATTAGAATTCCTAGGGGTATAATCGAAGATGTACTAGTAAAAATTGATAAATTCATATTCCCAGTAGACTTTGTCGTTTTAGACATGGATGAGGACAATAATATTCCTCTAATTTTAGGCAGACCCTTTTTAGCAACTGCTAGAACTAAAATTGATGTTGGTACAGGTGAACTCATACTTCGTGTAGGTGATGAAACAATCACTCTTCAGGCTCTTGACTCGGCTAGGACATCGCGTAATCAAGGTGAAAACATAAACTTTACTAATGACCATTTGGTTCAACTTTCTTTACAGGAAACACCACGAAACTACACAACTGAGCCAGATCCTATACCTCGTGCCAACAAGGAAATAACTCATGAAGAACGAAGGCTTCAGATCGATGAACTAGACGAGTGGAAGACACATTTCAAAGAGAAACTAGGAACACACGAAGCAAAACTGAGGCAACACCATGTCAAACTTAAATATGAGACATACCAATTGCAGATCGGGGATCAGGTATTGTTGGATAAGACAGACCCTTGAATCGCCACTTCAGACCTTAACACTAATGAAGAGATCCCTTTCACGGTGCTGAATGTCTTCCCATACGGAACAGTCGAGGTAACTAACCCTAAGTTCGACACTTTTAAGGTAAACACTACTCGACTAGAACTATATAATAATTATAGAACTGATAGCAGGGGAGAGGAGTTTCAACTCTTCAAACCACCATGATTATATGAATGAGAGGTAAGTCTAGCTTAAGACTTTAAACGAGCGCTTCTCGGGAGGCAACCCGAGCACTAACCCCTTTAATTTTCATATCTTTGATTTTTAGCACCTAACTAAAAACTAACCAAGTTAATAAAGTGTAGGTTTCCGTACCACACAGCCTTGCACACGGGCGTGGCCGTGGCCGTGTGGACATCACGGATTTGCACACTGGCATGGCAGAGATAGTACGACCCAAGGACGAAAAATCCTCAAATCACGGATGGCGATAAAATGCCACGATCGTGCGATACGGCCATGGTCGACACTGAGAAAGTCACACGGGTATGAGACATGCCCGTGCTTCGAGGCCGTGGCCGACACTGAGAAAGATACACGGGCGTGGACACCTCTACACAAGCGTGGGAGAAATGAACAAGCCACCACACGGCCGTGTGATATGGCCATGTGACTTAACACGCCCACAACACACAGGCGTGGGCAGCAACCAGGTCCCTGATTCTTATTTAAACCCCCCCTCTTCTCACTTTCTCCCAAAATTCTTCTTCTTCCAACCCACAGCCACCACACCCCTTTCTCTTCTCACTATCTTCTCCCTTCATTTTCATTTCCCCTTCTTATTTTTTTTTTCTTTTCTTTTACCATCCTCACCACCATCTCCATGTCGAAGAAGCGAAAGGACCCGAGCACAGCCTCCCCATGCGAGACCAATCTACATAAGTTCATGACGGCTGCTTCATCGACTCGACAAGCCAAGGACATTTGAGTCCATTTATTTTTCCTATTTCTTTTCTCTTCTCCTTTGTTTTCCTTCTCTTTATCTTTCTTGTGCTAAATCTATATTATTATATTTTGATTTCTTTTATTTAGGTTCTAAAGGCTACTAGGGAATTACCACACCACGACCCTAGTATCCACCACCACCGGCGCGTCCTCCTCCAACTCGGTCCAAATTTCCCTCGTTTCTTTTCTTTGACTCCATCTAAACTTCAGAAAGTTTCACTTCTCTCCCTACCTTATGATCTTCTTACTATATTATGAATATCTATTTTTGTACATTGAGGACAATGTACATCTTAAGTGTGGGGGGTGAATTTTAAAAGTTCCTAACTTTTTCCATTATTCTCAAATCCCTGAATTTTGTATTTCTCTCAAGCCACTTTTTCATATCACTGTTAGAATGAAATTTCTTTTGATTTATGATCTCCATTGATATGTTTTGGATTAAGTCATAGTTAATTGTGCATTGATGATTTAAACTTTAAGATATTAGAGAATCAAGCATGATAAGTCTATTTTCCGTAATTAAAATTTCTAGGTTGTTTTCCTAAATTTAAATATTACTTTGAAGTTTGAAATTTACAAGGTTGACATCAAAAACCATAATTTTTGTGAGATTTTGAGCCTTTTAGAGCATATTATTTTCTTGCTCACTTTATTAATTATGAGTGTGTCAACATTGATTTGTTATTCTAGAACTTGCTTCGATCATACATGTCAAGACGACACCTCTTATTTGATATACTGAGATGATAAAGGCACCTTGGTTTTAACCCACTTACTCCATAAAAAGCCTACCTTCATAATTAACCCCTAGTGAACCCCTTTAAGACCAATAAACCATTTCTTGACTCACCCATTAATATTAACCCAAAACCCACTTTATATTTGCTATCATCATTTCTCTTGACTATCCTTATATCGAGATTTGATTTGATCAGTTGCTTAACTATTTTCTTTATTTCAGTTGTTAAATTCTATCTTATTATTATTGTATGTTCTTAAAAAAACGAAGTATATTCATTATTAGTTCTATGTTATTTGAGCTTACATTTAATTTTACATTTTGAGAAGAAGCTCGTGTTATTAGTGATGAATTCTTAATTGATGTAATTATTCAAGTTTAAGTTTATTTTTCTAGTTAGGTAATTTGTCAATTCAAACTCATCAAACGGAAACAACATAAGATTTGCCAGAAAACAATGATTCTCAATCAATAAAGGACAATTCTTACACACTGGCCCACTAACACATGCTTCCCTAACGGGTTTGACACCTTAACCACTATGTCCGTAGACTCAACGGTCATACTCAAACTAGATGCTAACCTCATGCAAATATAAGAATGAGTAGACCCTGGATCTATTAAAGCAATAACGAAGGTGTCATAGAGAGAAAAAGTACCCGTTATCACATCAAGGGAGGATGCTTCTTCGCGAGCGCGAATAGCATACATCCTCGCAGGTGCCCGACCCTCTGGTCTCGCAGCAGAATCTCTGGGCGCACCTCTACCACTATTCCCGCCTCTCGGGTTCCTTGGTGGTCTACCCCTCGTAGACACATCACTAGGTCTCAGCTCTTGCCTCTCTTCCTTTTCATCTGTCTCAGGACAGTTACGGATGAAGTGGTCAGGGGAACCACACTTATAACATTTTTGAATATTTCCCCAACACTCTCCGGTGTGATACCTACCACAACTTGTACACTCTGGTTTACTCTTTGTATTGCCCACACTTTCCATCGAGGGAGCTTGGACTCTCGAACCCGAGCGAGTATTGCCCAAGTCTCGATGTGAATAACCCACTGGTGCTGTCGTCCGAGGATTCACTTTCTTGGATCTTTTCGACTGGGCTTGGTATGACCTGCCCATCGACCTCTTTCTAGCATCTCGGGCTTCACTCACAGCCCTCCTCTTTTCTGAACTCAGCTCTTCAGCCTTACTTGCCCTCTCAACTAATACCACAAATTTTTTCAACTCCAAAATGCCCACTAGGAGTTTGATGTCCTCATTCAGCTCATCTTCGAACCTCTTACACAAGATGGTCTCAGTCGATACACATTCTTGAGCATATTTGCTAAGCCTATCAAACTCATGCTCATATTCCGCCACTGTCATTCTTCCTTGTTTCAACTCAAGGAATTCCTTCCTTCTTCGATTAGTAAACCTCTGGCTTATATACTTCTTCCGGAACTCTTCCAGAAAGAAGTCCCACGTCACCCACTCTCTCAGGACCACTAGCGTCAACGTTTTCCACCAATGGTATGCCGAATCTCTCAGCAAGGATACGACACACTTCAAACTCTCTTCAAGCGTACATGAGAGTTCATCAAACACCCTCATAGAGTTCTCTAACCAGAACTCCGCCCTCTCTGGGTCATCATCTACCTTAGCTCTAAACTTCTCAGCCCCGTGTTTCCTAATCTTATCCACCGGGGGTTTCGATATCCTCACTACATCCATACCTTGATGAGCCACTGGATTTGGTTGAGGTATAGGAGGAGGAGGTGGAGGAGGTTGAGCATTAGGGTTCGCTCGAACATAATCCGAGTACCAATTACTCATCATCTGGAGAAAGGCTTCTCGTGCCTCTTCCCCTTGACCCCTAACCTCGGGTCCACTTTGAACAGGCATGGTTCCTTGCGCAGGAGCCGGTGCATTACTAGCTGCTTCATCAGCAGTCGATGGATCGGAATCCATATACTATATAAAAAAAGATTTAAAATCATCAGAAACCACCACACTATCATTGTACACTTATGGCATGTATAGCTAGACTCTTATACCTGCTACGGTAGTCCTAGAACCGACTAAACCATAGCTCTAATACCATTAAATGTAACACCCCTTACCTGGGTTCTACGCCAGAACTGGGCCCGAGGCGTTACTGAACTCAAACCACTTGATCGCCACTTAGGCTCATCGTAACTACTCTTTGAAGTCATCTCAACAACCTCATTCTCGACTTACGAGGCCTCACTCATACACACGAGGGCTCTCGAGACTAAACTGAAACTTTTTCCAATTTTAAAATTTTCCTCTTTTATACAGGTCTCACACGCCCGTGCAAGATTAGACACGCCCGTGCATGGACACACACGCCCATATCCCCCAATCGTGCCTAAAACCCCAGTATTCTGCCAATGCCCCACGGCCAATGCACACGCCCGTGTTTACCACCCGTGGTGCACACTGACTACCTTAACACGACCTAGAGTCTAGATACACGCCCGTGTGGCTAGCCCGTGGCCAACACTGGTTAATCCCACACGCCCTAGACACACGCCCGTGCGGCTAGTCCGTGGTCTATTCTGATTTAAAATACTAACATGCAAGGGACGCACGGCCAAAGCACACGCCCGTGGGTTGACCGTGTGTCACACATGGTTTAGACACACGCCCGTGTGTCTATCCACATGGCCAAGAACAAAGCTATTTGCTAAGCTCTTCTCACCCTTATAGCTTACACAACATGCACTCATACAACACATCCATAATCAACTCAAATTGAAGTGCAATCTCACATAGAAAACTACATCTTTCTTTCATATAATGTAATAGCCAACAACCATGGCATTATACAAAATACACTGTCCATCTAAAGGCCAACACATCTTAGCCATTTACAACAAAATTCACTAACTTGTCTAGCCCCTATACATGCCATATACAAAACATTAAGTCTAATGTACAGAGTGTGTTGATAATGTGGGCGATCTTCCAAATGATCCTCGTATCTCGATTCAACACCTTTACTCTATAAGACAAGGGAAAAGAAAGAGAGTAAGCTTTGAGCTTAGTAAGTTTACACATAAACAATTAAGCAACATAGTATAAGCTAAGCAACAATTAGCATTATACCAACATAAGTAATTCACAACTATGCTTACTCTTTCTATCCCTTACCATATTTCCAACACATCATGAGTTACATACGCATAACCATCGAAATGCACCCCTGCATTCAATGTCACATTTACACCATATACAACACATCATTATTTCTCAATAATTCATCCACACAGCTAATTAACTTAATTATACATCTACACAGCTATTTTACTCAATAATGCAATCACATGGCTAATCCACACAGTTAACCCACACAGCAAATGTCTCGGTGGTTTCGCACTTAGCACACCACAATCGATTAATAAGGTGGTATCGCACTTAGCCTACCACAAAGGTAATCATAGGGGTTTCTCACTTAGCCCACTAAACGATATACCTCACGATAGCATCGCACATAGCCAGCTCATCGTTAATATGCATTAGGATGGTATCGCACTTAGCCCACCATCTAGCATTATCACAACACATGCACAAGTCTACTTACTTAATCATTCTACTTAAACCACATAGGTCCTCAATCATTCCCGATCATACATTCATTCAAAATTTCTACTACATTCATCCCACATAGGTTCTCAAACATGCTACACACTAGCCAACATTAACAAATTGTAAGTATGAATGCATTATTTGTGCATAGACTTACCTCGATACTCAAAAGTATAGAAATATGCAATTTAGTCCCCCACCTTGCTTTTGCCTCGATTCACGATCCAGGAGCCGTCTTTCTTGATCTATAATGAATAAATCAGCTTATTCAATACACACATTGACTAAATTGACCCACATTTCATTCTTTAGCAAAATTACTATTTTGCCCCTAAACTTTCTCATATTTACACTTTAGCCCCAAGGCTCGTAAAGTGATTTTTATTCAACTTTCTATCCTTTCATGCTTAGCCGAACCACTTACTCAACTAAAGCATTCATCAATTCTTACTAAATCATATATGTATGACCAAACTAAAGTTTTTCACAAACTAGTCCCTACATGCATTTTCATGGAAAATCACTTAGCAAAAGATGTTTCTACTACATCAAGCTTTCATATTCTTCCATAAAACATCAAAATACATGTATGTCATACATATGTACATTTTTGAACATCCATATAGCTCACCAAATAGCTAAAAATAGCTTTTACTCATGCTACTAGGACTTCAAAAATACAAAGAATATCAAAAACCGGGCTTAGGAGCACTTACTAGCAAGCTTGAAAAAATTGAAAGAGACCTAACAATGGCTATTGGAATTTTTGGCAGCATGGGGGAGAATATGAGCATGATTTTGTCATCTTTTCTCCTTTTTAATCACTTATTTGATAAATGACTAAAATGCCCTTTTTGATAAACTTTCTAATTTAACTCATCCATGCCCATTTTTGTCCAAAAACTAAAAATTGAGAAAATTCCTCATTAAGGACCTCTAATTAATAATCTAAAGCTATTTCACACATATAGCTTCTAGAAACACACATTTTGCAACTTTTGCAATTTAGTCCTTTTGGACAATTCAACCACAATTTCACACAATTGCTTCATGAAACTTTCACACTAGCATGCATACAAGGCATAAACCTCAATAACTCATTTATAACCCTCGAATTTGTGGTCTCGCACCACTATTCTGACTAGGCCCTAAACCGGGATGTTACATTCAACCATGTTACAAATTAATCGCCCTATTAGCTAGCTTAAGCTTTGGGGACTCCAAAAATGCAATTTTTATCAAGAAAGATCATCAAAATCACTTACTTGAGTGGAGTAAAGCTTGCTGAAATTTTGACCTTTCAAACACCCCTTGTTTGCTGTAACTTTCGGTGGAGAAGAAGAGAGGAAAGATGATATCTTTTTCCTTTCTTTATTTTATTATAAAACATCAATTTAACCCACCAACTTTGGCCAAAATTAAAAGCTCTTGTCCCCCTTGTCTATATGGCCAGCCAACACATCCTAAATGGTCAAATTGTCCTTTAAAGACCTTCAATTAATATTTCATAGCTATTTGGCACCTTTAGCAATAAAATAAAACTTTCGCACTTTATGCGATTTAGTCTTTTTTCACAATTTAGCTAGAAATCACTAAAATTAAGGCACCAAAATTTTCATGCATCCTTATAAACATGTTATATCACATAACATATCATGAAAAATAATTTTCTCTAACCTTGAATTTGTGATTCCGAGATCACTGTTCTGACTAGCCCCTAAATCGGGTTGTTACAATTCTTAATAATAATAATAATAATAAAAGAAAAATAAAAGAAATAAAGAAATAATGAAAAATCAAATAGTAAATGTATCAAATCTGAGTATGGGTGATTAGCTTGCATCGGTAATCATAATCAACTATCGCTTTAGGTTTTCTTGTTCAATCAACTAGTTGATATCCCAGCAGGATCTTCTAATCTTCCACTAGAGTAACGAGTCGGCAAGAACTACTTATCTATCGACCTCACAGTCCGTACCAGATCAGGGTTAAGGTGTTCATGGATAGGCCATACCAATTTTGGGTTAATTCCCACCTCAATGACTTCCTAGGGTTATCAGGCCTAGGGTTTAAGTTCTTTCTTTCCTCAACAGCTGATCTGCTAATATGTCCCTACAAAACAGTCAATTAATCATACCTCCACTCGCTAATCCCCCACAGGAAGATTAGTTCCTCATGGATCTCAGAAACAATATAAACTTGATAGAATGAGTAGTCATGAATAATAATTCAAGAGTGTAAAGTTTAGAGGAATTCTAATTTGTATTAAAATAGAATATTGAATCCTCATAGAGTTTGATCACATTTCACAAATCTGGTTTCTTCCACAAAAGCAAAGAACAAAAACTAAAATAAACCTAAAGCCTATAAAGAGAAAAGTTAAAGACTAAAACTAGGAAGAAAATTATGCAATATGAAATTTGTCCATAACATGTGTTAATTAAGCCTATTTATAGACTTTAGAGTGGCCATCATCCTTAACCCTAGGTCAATTGTTGTCATCATGCTTAATATTTGATTGTGCGAACCAAAATGCCCCTTGCTCGTAATTATTTCTCACACAGAGATGATGTCACGACACACCAAGTCCTGTGTCACGACATCGAAGGCAGTATGCTTCATCTTTAAGGTGTCTTTTAGGGTGTGTCGGGACATCCTCAGGCCGTGTCGCTATACCGAAGGCAGTCTTGAAATTGTTCTATTTTGCTCCCAATGTTGCAACATCCAGTTCTCCTTGTTGCAACATAACGACCAGTATCGAGTTAGCACGTATTCTAATGGTCTCTTGCATGCTCAAAAAGTATATTAGCTCACATTTAGGCATCATTCAGCCCCTAAGGTCCATAAAAGACTCAAATTGCACATTTTATTAAACGTAAATAAAATTACAAAAAACTTAACTAAAACTTAACCAAAGTGCTTGTATACAAGGTCCTAAAGTGTGAAAACTAGTTTAATTTGCTTCACCAAATTATGGCAGATCAGTCCTTCAACTCCACAGGAGAGAGAACGTATGAGCAAGATTCTATATGTGTAACAGCCCGTTTTTAGTCAAATCAAAATAGTGGTTTTGAGACCATAAATATGAAGTCAAAATAAATATTTTATTATTATTTTAATGCTTACAGTATGACAGAATAATTGTGTGAAAGTTTCGTTAAGAAATTTTATTGTTTGAGTGATTAATTTGATAAAAAGGACTAAATCGCGTAAAGTGTAAAACTTGAGTTCTAATAGCAAAAGGTATTAAATGACTATGAAATTAAATAGTGGAGGTCCTTATGTGGTAAATATACCATTGTTAATATGAGTGGACATTTATGGACATGCATTATGTAATTTTAATGTTTTAACTTTAGGTTAATTTTGTAATTTAGTAAATAACATTATAATAACTTAAGTAAAATATGTCCATCTTCTTAATTTTTATCATCCATAGCTGAATTTATCAAGGAAGCCATAGCTAAGGTTCAGCTAAGCTATTTTCTTTGCATTGTAAGTGATTTTTGTCCCGTTTTTAATGATTTCTATGTTTTTGAGATGTTGCAGCTTAGTCTAGCTATCCCAGGGACTAGTTTGCAAAACTTTTAAAGGTTTTGAGTTTTGACATTGATGAATGTTGGTGTTTTTTGATGTTTAATGGTAGAAAATGCATGGTTGTTGTTAGATGAACAACATTTGTTAAGTGATTTTTAGTGAAATATTCAATTAGGGATTAAATTATGAAATATGTAAATTTGGTGGTTAAATTGTGAAATAAATGAAAATTATGGACTGCTAGAGATCTAATTGAAATTCTGCTAGTATGGGTTTTGGTTGAATTGCATGAATTTGTGATTTTATGAAGTAAGGACTAAATTGTAAAAATGTGAAATGTTAGAGGCAAAAGTGTAAAATGGCTTTAATGTATAATTTGGACTAAATTGAATAAAGAGATTATTAAATAAGTTAATTTTGATATTATATAGATCAAGAAAAGTGAAATATGGACTTAGATCGGGGAAGGAACAAAGTTTTGGATTAATCGACTCGTTTTGTTATTTTTGCATCCGAGGTAAGTTCGTATGTAATAAGCATTGTTATAATTTTATTTTAAATGCTTTGATATTGCATAAATTGTAAATACAATCTTGCGGACACATTTGACGACGATTTGGCAACGAGAAATCCTGATTGAACCTTAGGAATAGATTAGGATACAAATGACATGTCATTAAGGGTTATTATTGTTTGGGTGCTGGTCCGTACGTCCTACCGGTGGCTGAGTTATCCAGCATGTGTTGCGGATTCTCGTCAGCTTGTGTGAGCAGCACCGTGAAGCTTCGTCATGACCGTCATCTTGTGTGAGCAGACCCATTGATAGCTCGAGAGTGAGCATTATTGAGATAGCTTCGGCTATGTATTTGCACTTTGGTGCAAGATTTATTGAAATAGCTTCGGCTATATATATTGGCACTTAGGGTGCGAGATTCCCGAGTATCTTGTATTATTCCAAATGGTTCAATGGGTATATCGAAGATATGAAATGGTAAGAATAGATAAGTATCAAAACAGGTATGTACAGAAACTGTATATGTATCAAACTTATGAAAGAAGTGAACTCATGGTTATATAGATGATTTAATACATGTTAACATTGTGGTTAATTAATTTGTGGTATGTTATATGCATGTTTTGAATGGTAAATTAAATGGTGAGTTTTGCTTATTATCTTCATACGAGCTTACTAAGCTTTATAGCTTACTTTGTTTATTTTCTGTGTTTTATAGTGAAATCAAAGCTAGCTCGGATTCGGGATTGTCGGAGACTTCATCACACTATCCTACTATCAGTGTGGTACTTTTGAACTTAATTATCTTAAGTATATGGCGTATATAGGAACTTTGGTTATTTTGGGTTATGGTTTGATAATGAATTTAGCCAATTGTAATGGCTTGTAAATGTTAATGTTTTGGCTTTGTATATAGCCATGAGAGTTGGCTTAATTTGGTTGGTTTGGTTGTGTTTTCATATGTGTATATGGTGTAACACCCCCAAACCCGACCCAGACGTTATGGCCGAATCCGGGAATGTCACATCAAAGGCATAATTCGAAACGATTTTCTAAGTAAAAATTTAAGACCCAAAAGCCCAAAATCCTTAAATCTTGTTAATCTATGAAGAAAGCCCATGTTTTAAATAAAAGCCCAAAGGTTATAGATATTTTGAAAACCTTGTTAAACTTTAGAAATTTATTTAAGTCTAATAAATAAACAGTTAAAACAATAAAAGTAAAGCAGCGGAAACAATAATAAAACCCATAAGTAACGTCAAATTGGAGTTACACGGCCTTATTACAACCCAATGGAAATAAAGTAATTAAAATAATCATGTCGTATGTAATAAAGTAATAAAACATCTAAATAACTTGCAATGTGGCCATCTCCGAGTTCCCTTCCACATCGAGCCGTCTACTGAGCATCACCTGAAACATTAAATAAAAGGGTGTGAGTTTCGAAACTCAGTGTGTACGACCCTTGGCAATCAATTTAATATACAATTATCACGTTGGGCTTAAGCCCTATCAAAATCGATGGTCTTGGGCCTTAGCCCACAATGACCTCATATCAGATCATATCATATCATATCATATGCAAAACAAGGTAATGCAAAACCCTCCCCAAAAATCCATCCGCTACACACCATTTCCCTTCCAACCTTATACACCTGTGGGGAATTCTAGCACGACCCACCCCTCCACTACACACCAATGGTAGCACTCACAGTGGCACTACTCAACGTTGTAGCAAAGCTGCTAATCATATAATGGGCTTAAAGCCACCGGTGGATCCACGGTCGTCAAGCGACTATGCGATCCTCAAATTCTTCCTCCGTACCATAATTCCCACCCACATGCATCCTAAACAGAATGTCATATGAATGCGGCATGCACATGAGTAACATCCATAAAACTCATACTAATCACATAGGGGTATTTTAGTCATTCCACAATCAAGGGTGTTCTCATTATTCTACCCTACAGGGGTATTATCATAATTCTACCCTACAGGGGTATTTTCGTAATTCTGCCCTACAGGGGTATTTTCGTAATTCTGCCCTATAGGGGTATTTCTGTAATTCTTTCATCTCGGGTTTTAGTTATGAACTTTGGCCCATCAACAGGTCCTCGCAGTTAAAGTGAACAAACACTATGCACCAGGTAGGATCTCAGAAAAGAGGAGGTGGGCCACTAGGACTGCTTAAATACCAAGCTCTCCCTAAATCCAATCCTAGACATGCATCTGTCCATTACCACACCCTAACCTATCAACTTGTCCACAGACATGTTTGATTATTACAAGAGTTTTATGTTATTCAAGAGTTTGTCAAACTAGGCCTAGAGTTCATTAAACCCTAACATATATTTCTAAAAACCCATAAGGGCCATTAAGCCCATTTCATGTCATATAGCCCATTAAGCCAATTTCATGCTCATATAGCCCATTAAGCCAATTTCATGCTCATATAGCCCGTTAAACCAATTTCATGCTCATATAGCCCATTGGTCTTGAATACGATCAAATCATACAACCGTTCATGCCAATTCATCATTCATGCTCACATATCAACCATTACCGTTTTGGGCCCACAAGTTCGGCAGGCCCATTTAGCCACTTTCAGCTTTTCGGCTTTTCGGCATTGCCGATATCGTGTGTGTAGTGTTTGCACACACCTGGTAATAGCGCGTGCTGCGAATTCCTCTTAGTCACGAACCTACATTCGATATTCCTTAACCATTAATCATAGGCTAAATACAAACTTTATCAAAAACTGAAACCTCACCGTAGCCTTACCGTGTGCAACAAGCCTTAATAGCTCCTTTCTTTAACACCAACTGCGATTAGACCCTAGATCTGTACCAATTTAAACATTAGAGCCTAAGTAATAGATGACTTGCATCCAACACAAGTCACCCTCACAACATATATGACCATTCGGCCAACCCTTAAACCGAAGTAAAGAACACTTACCCTTGCTAACGATCCTACCACGCTTGCGATCTTTGAACCTTATCCTTGTTACCACAGAGTTAACGATAGGTCAGTTAGATAGCGTTTCGGCTTTTCGCAAAACGTACAAGAGAGGTTAACCAAATACTTACCAAATCCACTTTTGATCCTGCGGCCTAAATTCGAATTTTGAGATTAGTATGGTGACAGAGACAATTCAGCACCAATAGGGAGAAGATGAGGAGAAGTGATCGGCTAGAACTAAAGGTGAACAAGAAAAGGAATTTAAGAAGAGAAGGTGATAAACCGTAAAAGTAACATATTTTAATCCCACATTTAGCATACTTTTGGATGATTTATCCCTTGATTTATGTAAAAAGGTGCTCTTAATCCTTTCTTTTCATGTTTTATACTCAGGAAAGCACTAGAGGATGGAAAGAACGAGAAACGGGCTCAAAACAAACCAAATTGGGCCAAAGTGAAAATCGACATGGCCTGGACTTGAGCCAACACGGCCGTGTCTCCCTAATAGACTAGAACACGGCCTGATCATAATTTACACGGGCGTGTCACCTTATTAAAAGTCTGAACACGGCTTAAAGACGAATCACACGGACGTGTGCCATGGCCGTGTCCCTGTCGTGGAGAAGAGCAATTTCACTCGAAAAAGGTACTTAGGGGCAAAGAAACCTATTTCAAAAGCCTATATAAACACCCTAAGTATAACCTAGAAGAGGGCGGTGAGCTAGGCCAAGGAGCCGAGCCGAAAAGATCAGATTTGTGGGAAACACTCGAAGATAACCAGTTGATCCATCTCAAGAAGCCGGAATTCGTCTCAAGACGGCGGATCTCTCCTTCAATTCCTTCAGGGAGTTTTAGGGATTTCTTATGTTTTGTTTTATCTTTTCTTCTGAGATGTTTTCTTTTATTATTATGAACTAAACCCTTCAGATACATGAAGGGGATGAAACTTAGATGAATCTTATTATCGTTTGCTGAACTATATGATAAATACTTGATTTGTTCTTAATTATTGTGTTAATATTTTCGGGATATTGATTCAAGTTTGATGTGCTTAGGTGGAGGAGCAAAAGTCCCTGCTTAAGAGTAGATCTAGCATAATTAAGCGGAGTTGATCGCGCGCCTAGAGATAGGGTGACGAGATTTTGCCGGATTAGGGTGAAACCTAATATGGGAGTCCATAGATCGAGTTAATGCAATTCTAGGGGTTTTAATTAAAAAGAGATTTCAATTAATCAACCTAGGGTTAGACGTTATTCGCTTCAAGAGAGGGTTTAATATACATTAGGGAGTCTTACGGATCAAGTCAAGTGAATAAATCGTCTGGTTCAGAGTTAGATAACAAGTGAAGTCTAGGTGGATTCTTCCTAATGGTATCATCTTAATCAACCGAGTTTTTCAAACAGTATTTCCCCAATTCATTCTTTTTGTCTTTGCGTCTTTAGCTTAGTAGTTAGTTAAATTTAGATTAAATAACAACTTCACTTATTTTAGGCTATATAATAAAAAGAAAGTTAGTATTAGTACTTTTGGTTCCTTTGGGTTCGACAATCCGTGCTTGCCTAAGCTATACCACTGTTCGATAGGTGCACTTCCCTCAATCGTTGTTATAGATAGTTCCAGGTTCAATCATTATAAATTTAAAAATCCAAAACCAACGATCAAGTTTTTGGCGCCGTTGCTGGGGAACTAAAATATTAAGAAAGTTCAATTTTTATTACTTTAGCCATTATTATTTTTATTATTTAATTTTTTACTTTGCTAAATTTTCTTTTATTTGATTTTGGCAGATAGAGGAGATGGCACTGAATAACTATCAGTGGCAAGTTATGAGGACAAAGCCAACAAAAGCAGCCGATACCTACAACCTCGACCCAATAACCAGGCTATCAAACCAGTTAGAGATGTTAAGTAAAAAGTTTGATGATTTGTGTTCTTCGTAGATACATCCAGTTATGCAGTACGAAACAAGCGGAGGCGTGGCGAATCTTGAGTACCCACCCTACGGATATGGCATGGAGAACGAACAAGTCCACTATATGGGTAACTTTTCTAGACCTCAAAATAATTTTTATGATAACACTTATAATGCAGGTTGGAGGTACCATCCCAATTTCTCGTGGGATGATCAAAGTAGCCAAGGACCGGAACTTTCTCCAAATTTTCAACAACCACCTTACCAACAGGAAGAGGAGTCGAACCTCGAGGAGATGCTGACAAAATTCATGGTAGCCACAGATGCCCGTCTCCAAAAAACTGAGACAACGCTTAATAATCAACAAGCATCGATCAAAGGGATCGAGAACCAAGTTGGGGAACTTACTAAGTCAGTTGGACAACTTGCAAAGTTAATTTCCGAACGACCGCAAGGGCATCTACCAAGCAACACTGAAACTAACCCAAAAGAGCAAATTCAAGCCGTAACAGCTCATGATAGTAAAAGGTTAGTGGAATCTTACCAAAGGCAAGAGCCTGTGGTAAGTGAAGGTAAGGTTGAGGTAAGCCATGATTTACCAAACCCAGTGATTACAGAGTACCAACCCCGTGTGCCATACCCCGATGCGACAAAGAAAGACCACATAGAGGAACAACTCGGTAAGTCTCTTAAACTTTCAAAGAAATTTCATATTAACTTGTCGTTTCTAGAAGCTCTTTCGCAGATGCCAGATCCTAGACCTCATGTTGATAAAGAAGAAATTCATGAGGAACGAAGGCTTTGGATCGATGAACTAGACGAATGGAAGACACACTTCAAGGAGAGACTAAAAACACACGAAGCAAAGACAAGGCAACTCCATGACGAACTTAATAATGGGACAACCCGACTTAAGATAGGAGATCAGTACTCAAAATCTTCCCGGATGGAAGCAGTCGAGGTAACACATTCTAATTTTCGGCACTTTTGAGGAAAACATTACTCGACTTAAATTTTATATCAATAACCGAATTGATCAAGATGACGAGAAATGACTTTCACCTCCTCAAACCACCATGACCATACGAATGAGAGGTAAAGTCTAGCTTAAGACTATAAGCAGCGCTTCTCGGGAGGCAACCTTGAGCACTAACCCCATTAATTTTTACATTTTTATTTTTAATTTTATTTTTCCTTTCAGCACCTAACCATAAACTAACCAAAGTACAGATTTCCATGCCACACGGCCTTGCACACGGCCGTGGCCGTGGCCTTGTGGCCACCACAGGAAGGTACAAGGGCGGGGGCAACCACCAGATCCATAATTTCTATTTAACCCCCTTCTTCCTTTTTCTTTTCCAGTTGTCTTTCTTTTTTCATTTTCCATTATTTACTTTTATTTTTATTTTTTTTATTTTTTTTATTTTTTTATTTTTTTATTTTCTTTATTATCTTCTTCTTATTCTTCGTACCATTTAGATTTAGCTTAGGATACAATAAAATCAGGACAGCTGCTTCGAGGACTCAATTTCAAACGGTTCGAGACGCTTCCCCATGTTCACCTCCAATCCTATCCGGTTTCTTTTCATTGACTCCATCCAAAATTCAGGAAGTTTCACCTCTCTCCCCATCTTACGATTTTATGATTATTTTGATATTATCTACCTTTGTACATTGAGGACAATGTACATCTTAAGTGTGGGGGGGTTAACTATAGTATTATCTTAAAATCCCTGAATGATATCTTGTCTTGAAGTAAGTTTCTCATATTGTGATTAGAATGAAATTTCTTTTGATTGATGATTTTTATTGATATGTTTTAGAGTAAGTCATTGATAATTGTGCATTGATGATTAAATTTGAAGGATACTAGAGAATTAAGCATGACAAGTCTAGTTTTTTTTTTTAGAAATTAAAAATTTTTCTAGGTTGTCTACCTGAATTTGAATATTACTTTGAAGTTTGAAATTTACGAGGTTGACATCAAAATACCCATAATTTTTGTGAGACTTTGAGCCTTATAGAGCATATATTCTTTTTCTTGCTCACTTTTTGATTATGAGTGTGTCAACATTGATTTGTTATTCTAGAACTTGCATCGATTATACATGTCGAGACCACACCTTTGATTTGATATACAGAGATGATGAAGGCACCTAGGTTTTAACCCACCTACTCCACTAAAAACTTACCTTCATAATTAACCCCTAGTGAACCCCGTTGAGTCCTAACAAACCTTTTTATTGACTTACCCGCTAATTTTCAACCAAAACCCTTTGTATTTGTTATCACCATCCTTTTTGACTACCCTTTTTGTCGAGATTTGATTTGACTAGTTGCCTAACTATGTTCTTTATTTTAGTTGTTAAAGTTCTTTATTATTACTTGATCTAAAAAAAACATCGAAGTATATTCAGTATTAGTATGATGAAAAATGAGCTTGTACAGTTAAAGTCTATTTATTGAAGAAGAAGCTCGTATTATTAGTTTCAAAGTTTCAATTCATGTAATTATTTATTTTTCAGTTCGTTGTTTCTAGTTAGGTAATTTTTCAGGTCAATCTCGATTCTAACCCTCTAATTCAGCCTTTATCCACACCTTAACCTAAGCCCCGTTACAACCCTTTCAAAGACCTTTTGATTTGTGCATCATCTCATATTACAGTGGTGGAGATTTGATTTTCATGCAAGCCTATGGGATTAACTTTTCAGGTTTGACATTTGAGTGCTTAATGCTGAACCTTAAACACTTCGAGTGATTTGAGTGAATCTTTTGTGAGGATGTCAATCCTTGTAGGTTTTGGATCAGAGGTAATTATTTAGATAAGGGGAACACCTATGTTTTGTGCTACAAATGTATGACTTATATTGTTTGAATCTTTAGGACTCTTTGAGTTAAATTATCCATGTATAAATTATCTATGAATTATGATGATACATTGTTGATAGGAATATTGAATCATGGACAGTTCGTTTTAATTGTAAGTTGAGAATTTTGCTTGAGGACAAGCAAAAGCTTAAGTGTGGGGGCATGTGATAAACCGTAAAAGTAACATATTTTAATCCCACATTTAACATACTTTTGGATGATTTATCCCTTGATTTATGTAAAAAGGTGCTCTTAATCCTTTCTTTTCATGTTTTATACTCAGGAAAGCACCGGAGGATGGAAAGAACGAGAAACGGGCTCAAAACGGACCAAATTGGGCCAAAGTGAAAATCGACACGGCCTGGACTTGAGCCAACACGACCGTGTCTCCTTGATAGACTAGAACACGGCCTGATCATGATTTACATGGGCGTGTCACCTCATTAAAAGTCCGAACACGACCTAAAGACGATTCACACGGGCGTGTGCCATGGCCGTGTCCCTATCGTGGAGAAGAGCAATTTCACTCGAAAAAGGATAATTAGGGGCAAAGAAACCTATTTCAAAAGCCTATATAAACACCCTAAATATAACATAGAAGAGGGCAGTGAGCTAGGCCAAGGAGCCGAGCCGAAAAGGTCAGATTTGTGGGAAACACTCGAAGATAGCCAGTTGATCCATCTCAAGAAGCTGGAATTCTACTCAAGACGGCGGATCTCTCCTTCAATTCCTTCAGGGGTTTTAGGGATTTCTTATGTTTTGTTTTATCTTTTCTTCCGAGATGTTTTCTTTTATTATTATGAACTAAACCCTTGAGACACAGAAGGGGATGAAACTTAGATGAATCTTGTTATCGTTTATTGAACTATATGATAAATACTTGATTTGTTCTTAATTATGTGTTCTTAATTATTGTGTTAATATTTCCGGGATATTGATTCAAGTTTGATGTGCTTAGGTGGAGGAGCAAAAGTCCCTGCTTAAGAGTAGATCTAGCATAATTAAGCGGAGTTGATCGCGCGCCTAGAGATAGGGTGACGAGATTTTGCCGGATTAGGGTGAAACCTAATATGGGAGTCCATAGATCGAGTTAATGCAATTTTAGGGGTTTTAATTAGAAAGAGATTTCAATTAATCAACCTAGGGTTAGACGTTATTCGCATCGAGAGAGGGTTTAATATACATTAGGAGTCTTACGGATCAAGTCAAGTGAATAAATTGTGCAGTTGAGTTAGATAACAAGTGAAGTCTAGGTGGATTCTTCCTAAGGGTATCATCTTAATCAACCGAGTTTTTCCAATAGTATTTCCCCAATTCATTCTTTTTGTCTTTGCGTCTTTAGCTTAGTAGTTAGTTAAATTTAGATTAAATAACAACTTCACTTATTTTAGGCTAGATAATAAAAAGAAATTTAGTATTAGTACTTTTGGTTCCTTTGGGTTCGACAATCCGTGCTTGCCTAAGCTATACTACTGTTCGATAGGTGCACTTCCCTCAATCGTTGTTATAGTTAGTTCTAGGTTTGATCATTATAAATTTAAAACTCCGAAACCAACGATCAAGTTTTTGGCGCCGTTGCCGGGGAACTAAAATATTAAAAAAGCTCAATTTTTATTACTTTAGCCATTACTATTACTATTATTATTTTACTTTGCTATATTTTATTTTATTTGATTTTGGCAGATAGAGGAGATGGCACTGAATAACTATCAGTGGCAAGTTATGAGGACAAAGCCAACAAAAGCGGCCGATATCTACAACCTCGACCCAATAACCGTGCTATCAAACCGATTAGAGATGTTAAGTAAAAGTTTGATGATTTGTGTTCTTCGCAGATACATCCGATTATGCAAGATTTAAACAAGCGGAGGCGTGGCGAATCCTCGAGTACCCACCCTACGGATATGGCATGGAGAACGAACAAGTCCACTATATGGGTAACTTTTCTGGACCTCAAAATAATTTTTATGATAACACTTATAATGCAGGTTGGAGGTACCATCCCAATTTCTCGTGGAATGATCAAAGTAGCCAAGGATCGGAACTTTCTCCAAATTTTAAACAACCACCTTACCAACAGGAAGAGGAGTCGAACCTCGAGGAGATGCTGACAAAGTTCATGGTAGTCACAGATACCCGTCTCCAAAAAACTGAGACAACGCTTAATAATCAACAAGCATCGATCAAAGGGATCGAGAACCAAGTTGGGGAACTTACTAAGTCAGTTGGACAACTTGCAAAGTTAATTTCCGAACGACCGCAAGGGCGTCTACCAAGCAACACTGAAACTAACCCAAAAGAGCAAATTCAAGCCGTAACTGCTCATGATAGTGAAAGGTTAGTGGAATCTTACCCAAGGCAAGAGCCTGTGGTAAGTGAAGGTAAGGTTGAGGTAAGCCATGATTTACCAAACCCGGTGATTACAGAGTACCAACCCCGTGTGTCATACCCCGATGCGACAAAGAAAGACCACATAGAGGAACAACTCGGTAAGTCTCTTAAACTTTCAAAGAAATTTCATATTAACTTGCCGTTTCTAGAAGCTCTTTCGCAGATGCCAGATCCTAGACCTCATGTCGATAAAGAAGAAATTCATGAGGAACGAAGGCTTTGGATCGATGAACTGGATGAATGGAAGACACACTTTAAGGAGAGACTAAAACACACGAAGCAAAAAAGGCGAGGCAACTCCACGATTTAACTTAATAATGGGACAACCCAAACTTAAGATAGGAGATCAGGTACTCAAAATCTTCCCAGATGGAACGGTCGAGGTAACACATTCTAATTTCGGCACTTTTGAGGAAAACATTACTCGACTTAAATTTTATATCAATAACCGAATTGATCGCATGAGAAAGGATTTTCACCTCCTCAAACCACCATGACCATACGAATGAGAGGTAAAGTCCAGCTTAAGACTATAAACGAGCGCTTCTCGGGAGGCAACCCGAGCACTAACCCCATTAATTTTTACATTTTTTATTTTTTACTTTTATTTTTCCTTTCAGCACCTAACCATAAACTAACCAAAGTACAGATTTCCATGCCACACGGCCTTGCACACGGCCGTGGCCGTGGCCTTGTGGCCACCACAGGAAGGTACAAAGGCGGGGGCAACCACCAGATCCATAATTTCTATTTAACCCCTTCTTCCTTTTTCTTTTCCAGTTGTCTTTCTTCTTTCATTTTCCATTATTTACTTTTATTTTTATTTTTTATTTTTTTATTTTCTTTATTATCTTCTTCTTATTCTTCGTACCATTTAGAATTAGCTTAGGATACAATAAAATCAGGACGGCTGCTTCGAGGACTCAATTTCAAACGGTTCGAGACGCTTCCCCATGTTCACCTCCAATCCTATCCGGTTTCTTTTCATTGACTCCATGCAAAATTCAAGAAGTTTCACCTCTCTCCTCATCTTACGATTTTATGATTATTTTGATATTATCTACCTTTGTACATTGAGGACAATGTACATCTTAAGTGTGGGGGCTTAACTATAGTATTATCTTAAAATCCCTGAATGATATCTTGTCTTGAAGTAAGTTTCTCATATTGTGATTAGAATGAAATTTATTTTGATTGATGAATTTTTTTGATATGTTTTAGAGTAAGTCATTGATAACTGTGCATTGATGATTAAATTTGAAGGATACTAGAGAATTAAGCATGACAAGTCTAGTTTTTTTTTTAGAAATTAAAAATTTTTCTAGGTTGTCTACCTGAATTTGAATATTACTTTGAAGTTTGAAATTTACGAGGTTGACATCAAAATACCCATAATTTTTGTGAGATTTTGAGCCTTATAGAGCATATATTCTTTTTCTTGCTCACTTTTTGATTATGAGTGTGTCAACATTGATTTGTTATTCTAGAACTTGCATCGATTATACATGTCGAGACCACACCTTTAATTTGATATACAGAGATGATGAAGGCACCTAGGTTTTAACCCACCTGCTCCACTAAAAACTTACCTTCATAATTAACCCCTAGTGAACCCCGTTGAGTCCTAACAAACCTTTTTATTGACTTACCCGCTAATTTTCAACCAAAACCCTTTGTATTTGTTATCACCATCTTTTTTGACTACCCTTTTTGTTGAGATTTGATTTGACTAGTTGCCTAACTATGTTCTTTATTTCAGTTGTTAAAGTTCTTTATTATTACTTGATCTAAAAAAACATCAAAGTATATTCAGTATTAGTATGATGAAAAATGAGCTTGTACAGTTAAAGTCTATTTATTGAAGAAGAAGCTCGTATTATTAGTTTCAAAGTTTCAATTCATGTTATTATTTATTTTTCATTCGTTGTTTCTAGTTAGGTAATTTTTCAGTCAATCTCGATTCTAACCTCTAATTCACCTTTATCCACACCTTAACCTAAGCCCGTTACAACCCTTTCAAAGACCTTTTGATTTGTGCATCATCTCATATTACGATGGTGGAGATTTGATTTTCATGCAAGCCTATGGGATTAACTTTTCAGTTTGACATTTGAGTGCTTAATGTTTGAACCTTAAACACTTCGAGTGATTTGAGTGAATCTTTTGTGAGGATGTCAATCCTTGTAGGTTTTGGATCAGAGGTAATTATTTAGATAAGGGGAACACCTATGTTTTGTGCTACAAATGTATGACTTATATTTTTTGAATCTTTAGGACTCTTTGAGTTAAATTATCCATGTATAAATTATCTATGAATTATGATGATACATTGTTGATAGGAATATTGAATCATGGACAGTTCATTTTAATTGTAAGTTGAGAATTTTGCTTGAGGACAAGCAAAAGCTTAAGTGTGGGGGCATGTGATAAACCGTAAAAGTAACATATTTTAATCCCATATTTAGCATACTTTTGGATGATTTATCCCTTGATTTATGTAAAAAGGTGCTCTTAATCCTTTCTTTTCATGTTTTATACTCAGGAAAGCACCGGAGGATGGAAAGAACGAGAAACGGGCTCAAAACGGACCAAATTGGGCCAAAGTGAAAATCGACACGGCCTGGACTTGAGCCAACACGACCGTGTCTCCTTGATAGACTAGAACACGGCCTGATCACAATTTACATGGGCGTGTCACCTCATTAAAAGTCCGAACACGGCCTAAAGACGATTCACACAGGCGTGTGACATGGCCGTGTCCCTATCGTGGAGAAGAGAAATTTCACTCGGAAAAGGATACTTAGGGGCAAAGAAACCTATTTCAAAAGCCTATATAAACACCCTAAGTATAACCTAGAAGAGGGCAGTGAGCTAGGCCAAGGAGCCGAGCCGAAAAGGTCATATTTGTGGGAAACACTCGAAGATAGCCAGTTGATCCATCTCAAGAAGCTGGAATTCTACTCAAGACGGCGGATCTCTCCTTCAATTCCTTCAGGGGTTTTAGGGATTTCTTATGTTTTGTTTTATCTTTTCTTCTGAGATGTTTTATTTTATTATTATGAACTAAACCCTTTAGATACCTGAAGGGGATGAAACTTAGATGAATCTTGTTATCGTTTGCTGAACTATATGATAAATACTTGATTTGTTCTTAATTATGTGTTCTTAATTATTCTGTTAATATTTCCGGGATATTGATTCAAGTTTGATGTGCTTAGGTAGAGGAGCAAAAGTCCCTGCTTAAGAGTAGATCTAGCATAATTAAGCGGAGTTGATCGCGCGCCTAGAGATAGGGTGACGAGATTTTGCCGAATTAGGGTGAAACCTAATATGGGAGTCCATAGATCGAGTTAATGCAATTCTAGGGGTTTTAATTAGAAAGAGATTTCAATTAATCAACCTAGGGTTAGACGTTATTCGCATCGAGAGAGGGTTTAATATACATTAGGGAGTCTTACGGATCAAGTCAAGTGAATAAATTGTCTGGTTCAGAGTTAGATAACAAGTGAAGTCTAGGTGGATTCTTCCTAAGGGTATCATCTTAATCAACCGAGTTTTTCCAACAGTATTTCCCCAATTCATTCTTTTTGTCTTTGCATCTTTAGCTTAGTAGTTAGTTAAATTTAGATTAAATAACAACTTCACTTATTTTAGGCTAGATAATAAAAAGAAATTTAGTATTAGTACTTTTGGTTCCTTTGGGTTCGACAATCCGTGCTTGCCTAAGCTATACTACTGTTCAATAGGTGCACTTCCCTCAATCGTTGTTATAGTTAGTTCTAGGTTTGATCATTATAAATTTAAAACTCTGAAACCAACGATTAAGTTTTTGGCGCCGTTGCCGGGGAACTAAAATATTAAGAAAGCTCATTTTTTATTACTTTAGTCATTATTATTATTATTATTATTTTACTTTGCCAAATTTTCTTTTATTTGATTTTGGCAGATAGAGGAGATGGCACTGAATAACTATCAGTGGAAAGTTATGAGGACAAAGCCAACAAAAGCAGCCGATATCTACAACCTCGACCCAATAACCAGGCTATCAAACCAGTTAGAGATGTTAAGTAAAAAGCTTGATAATTTGTGTTCTTCGCAGATACATCCAGTTATGCAGTACGAAACAAGCGGAGGCGTGGCGAATCCTGAGTACCCACCCTACGGATATGGCATGGAGAACGAACAAGTCCACTATATGGGTAACTTTTCTAGACCTCAAAATAATTTTTATGATAACACTTATAATGCAGGTTAGAGGTACCATCCCAATTTCTCGTGGGATGATCAAAGTAGCCAAGGACCGAAACTTCCTCCAAATTTTCAACAACCATCTTACCAACAGGAAGAGGAGTCGAACCTCGAGGAGATGCTGAAAAAATTCATGGTAGCCACAGATACTCGTCTCCAAAAAACTGAGACAACGCTTAATAATCAACAAGAATCGATCAAAGGGATCGAGAACCAAGTTGGGGAACTTACTAAGTCAGTTGGACAACTTGCAAAGTTAATTTCCGAACGACTGCAAGGGCGTCTACCAAGCAACACTGAAACTAACCCAAAAGAGCAAATTCAAGCCGTAACTGCTCGTGATAGTGAAAGGTTAGTGGAATCTTACCCAAGGCAAGAGCCTGTGGTAAGTGAAGGTAAGGTTGAGGTAAGCCATGATTTACCAAACCCGGTGATTACAGAGTACCAACCCCGTGTGCCATACCCCGATGCGACAAAGAAAGACCACATAGAGGAACAACTCGGTAAGTCTCTTAAACTTTCAAAGAAATTTCATATTAACTTGCCGTTTCTAGAAGCTCTTTCGCAGATGCCAGATCCTAGACCTCATGTCGATAAAGAAGAAATTCATGAGGAACGAAGGCTTTGGATCGATGAACTGGACGAATGGAAGACACACTTTAAGGAGAGACTAAAAACACACGAAGCAAAGACGAGGCCACTCCACGATGAACTTAATAATGGGACAACCCAGCTTAAGATAGGAGATCAGGTACTCAAAATCTTCCCAGATGGAACGGTCGAGGTAACACATTCTAATTTCGGCACTTTTGAGGAAAACATTACTCGACTTAAATTTTATATCAATAACCGAATTGATCGCATGAGAAAGGATTTTCACCTCCTCAAACCACCATGACCATACAAATGAGAGGTAAAGTCCAGCTTAAGACTATAAACGAGCGCTTCTCGGGAGGCAACCCGAGCACTAACCTCATTAATTTTTACATTTTTTATTTTTTACTTTTATTTTTCCTTTCAGCACCTAACCATAAACTAACCAAAGTACTGATTTCCATGCCACACGACCTTGCACACGGTAGTGGGCGTGGCCTTGTGGCCACCACAGAAGAGTACAAGAGGCGGGGCAACCACAGATCCATAATTTCTTTTAACCCCTTCTTCCTTTTTCTTTTCCAGTTGTCTTTCTTCTTTCATTTTCCATTATTTACTTTTATTTTTATTTTTATTTTTATTTTTATTTTTATTTTTTATTTTCTTTATTATCTTCTTCTTATTCTTCGTACCATTTAGATTTAGCTTAGGATACAATAAAATCGGGGATAGTGCCGAGGACTCAATTTCAAACGGTTCGAGACGCTTCCCCATGTTCACCTCCAATCCTATCAGGTTTCTTTTCATTGACTCCATCCAAAATTCGGGAAGTTTCACTGTCTCCCCATCTTACGATTTTATGATTATTTTGATATTATCTACCTTTGTACATTGAGGACAATGTACATCTTAAGTGTGGGGGGGTTAACTATAGTATTATCTTAAAATCCCTGAATGATATCTTGTCTTGAAGTAAGTTTCTCATATTGTGATTAGAATGAAATTTCTTTTGATTGATGATTTTTATTGATATGTTTTAGAGTAAGTCATTGATAATTGTGCATTGATGATTAAATTTGAAGGATACTAGAGAATCAAGCATGACAAGTCTAGTTTTTTTTTAGAAATTAAAAATTTTTCTAGGTTGTCTACCTGAATTTGAATATTACTTTGAAGATTGAAATTTACGAGGTTGACATCAAAATACCCATAATTTTTGTGAGATTTTGAGCCTTATAGAGCATATATTCTTTTTCTTGCTCACTTTTTGATTATGAGTGTGTCAACATTGATTTGTTATTCTAGAACTTGCATCGATTATACATGTCGAGACCACACCTTTGATTTGATATACAGAGATGATGAAGGCACCTAGGTTTTAACCCACCTGCTCCACTAAAAAACTTACCTTCATAATTAACCCCTAGTGAACCCCGTTGAGTCCTAACAAACCTTTTTATTGACTTACCCGCTAATGTTCAACCAAAACCCTTTGTATTTGTTATCACCATCCTTTTTTACTACCCTTTTTGTCGAGATTTGATTTGACTAGTTGCCTAACTATGTTCTTTATTTCAGTTGTTAAAGTTCTTTATTATTACTTAATCTAAAAAAAACATCAAAGTATATTCAGTATTAGTATGATGAAAAGTGAGCATGTACAGTTAAAGTCTATTTATTGAAGAATAAGCTCGTATTATTAGTTTCAAAGTTTTAATTCATGTAATTATTTATTTTTCAGTTCGTTGTTTCTAGTTAGGTAATTTTTTAGGTCGATCTCGATTCTAACCCTTTAATTCAGCCTTTATCCACACCTTAACCCAAGCCCCGTTACAACCCTTTCAAAGACCTTTTGATTTGTGCATCATCTCATATTACAGTGGTGGAGATTTGATTTTCATGCAAGCCTATGCGATTAACTTTTTAGGTTTGACATTTGAGTGCTTAATGCTGAACCTTAAACACTTCGAGTGATTTGAGTGAATCTTTTGTGAGGATGTCAATCCTTGTAGGTTTTGGATCAGAGGTAATTATTTAGATAAAGGGAAACACCTATGTTTTGTGCTACAAATGTATGACTTATATTGTTTGAATCTTTAGGACTCTTTGAGTTAAATTATCCATGTATAAATTATCTATGAATTATGATGAGACATTGTTGATAGGAATATTGAATCATGGATGATTCGTTTTAATTGTAAGTTGAGAATTTTGCTTGAGGACAAGCAAAAGCTTAAGTGTGGGGGTATGTGATAAACCGTAAAAGTAACATATTTTAATCCCACATTTAGCATACTTTTGGATGATTTATCCCTTGATTTATGTAAAAAGGTGCTCTTAATCCTTTCTTTTCATGTTTTATACTCGGGAAAGCAGGAGGATGGAAAGAACGAGAAACGGGCTCAAAGCAGCACCAAATTGGGCCAAAGTGAAAATTGACACGGCCTGGACTTGAGCCAACACGACCGTGTCTCCTTGATAGACTAGAACACGGCCTGATCACGATTTACACGGGCGTGTCACCTTATTAAAAGTTCGAACATGGCCTAAAGACGATTCACACGGGCGTGTGCCATGGCCGTGTCCCTGTCGTGGAGAAGAGCAATTTCACTCGAAAAAGGATACTTAGGGGCAAAGAAACCTATTTCAAAAGCCTATATAAACACCCTAAGTATAACCTAGAAGAGGGAGGTGAGCTAGGCCAAGGAGCCGAGCCGAAAAGGTCAGATTTGTGGGAAACACTCGAAGATAGCCAGTTGATCCATCTCAAGAAGCCGGAATTCAACTCAAGACGGCGGATCTCTCCTTCAATTCCTTCAGGGGGTTTTAGGGATTTCTTATGTTTTGTTTTATCTTTTCTTCTGAGATATTTTCTTTTATTATTATGAACTAAACCCTTCAGATACCTGAAGGGGATGAAACTTAGATGAATCTTGTTATCGTTTGTTGAACTATATGATAAATGCTTGATTTGTTCTTAATTATGTGTTCTTAATTATTGTGTTAATATTTCCGGGATATTAATTCAAGTTTGATGTGCTTAGGTGGAGGAGCAAAAGTCCCTGCTTAACAGTAGATCTAGCATAATTAAGCGGAGTTGATCGCGAGCCTAGAGATAGGGTGACGAGATTTTTTCAGATCAGGGTGAAACCTAATATGGGAGTCCATAGATTGAGTTAATGCAATTCTAGGGGTTTTAATTAGAAAGAGATTTCAATTAGTCAACCTAGGGTTAGACGTTATTCGCTTCGAGAGAGGGTTTAATATACATTAGGGAGTCTTACGGATCAAGTCAAGTGAATAAATCGTGCAGTTTGAGTTAGATAACAAGTGAAGTCTAGGTGGATTCTTCCTAAGGGTATCATCTTAATCAACCGAGTTTTTCCAACAGTATTTCCCCAATTCATTCTTTTTGTCTTTGCGTCTTTAGCTTGGTAGTTAGTTAAATTTAGATTAAATAATAACTTCACTTATTTTAGGCTAGATAATAAAAAGAAAGTTAGTATTAGTACTTTTGGTTCCTTTCGGTTCGACAATCCGTGCTTGCCTAAGCTATACTACTGTTCGATAGGTGCACTTCCTTCAAACGTTGTTATAGTTAGTTCCGGGTTCGATCATTATAAATTTAAAACTCCAAAACCAACGATCAGAAGGTATGGGAAATTTGGTTAGAGAGAAACCAAAATTAGGCAAAGGAATGATGGGTTTTTTTACAGCAAATGGAAGAATTTGACTAAGGGGGAGAAAAAGAAAAATAATGGAACCCAAGGAACCTCTCAAAGGAATTCGGCACCTCCTTTTATAGCCAATAGTCGAATCTTACCTTCCCCCACAGTCCAATTCGGCACCAACTCTTCCCACTTCTCATCTCCTAATTTTTCTACATGATATCTCCCTTATCTCATCCAAAATTCCCTCCTTTATCAGCTCGCAAGACCAATTCAAACACTTCAACGAAAGAGTCCAAATTCCACAAAACTCTGGCCATCCACTATGCAAAATTAAACACTCCAAAAACACTTTACCACTACTCGAACCTTGGACCTCTTCACGCCACCTTGTAGCTCCCCTAGTGACGCCACCTTGCCACTGGACCACAAGCCCATTTGTGTCCTATTTTCCCCTCAATCTACTTAAGAGGCCTAATGCCTGAGACTAGGGTCCACTAAAGCAAGAAAAATAAATTTTTCCCTATGGTCTTCCCTATCTCTAAGACTTCAAATAATCCCGATAATACCTTAAAATTAATATTCTAAGTGCTACTCATACATACCAACCTCAATGCACAGAAATTTAAAGTTTTGGGATTTTTGGGGCGTTACAACCCAATAGGCCTAAATCTACTAGGCCCAAATTCGGGGCATTACAATTCTACCCTCCTTAAAGAAATTTCGTCCTCAAAATTTCCAACTAAATATTAAACTTACTACCCAAGCCTCACCACTATGCTTTCGCTGTGCACTCTGATTCTAAAGCCAAAATAAACACTCAGTATACTATGGTAGGGTACGCACCATTATTCCCATCTGGAGCGTCTTCCTCCCTTTGGCGACGTGCTACATAGACCAAAGCTGGCTGCCTCGCCTCAGCATAACCTGCACCTCTACCTGGTGCTCCACGACCGTGTTCATTATGTAACATCCCTTACCTGTAATCCCCGCCAGAACCGGGTCTGAGGCGTTACCGGATTAAAACTACTTAGTCGCCACTTAGGCTCAACGTGACTACTCTCCTTAAGTCACCACGACAACCTCATTTTCAAGTTACGAGGCCTTACTCAAACACACGGGGGCTCTCGAGACCATATCGGGAACTCTTACTATTTTAAAAATTTTATCCATCAAGACAGGGACTACACGCCCGTGTGTAGTCACTGTAACAGCCCGATTTAGGGGCTAGTCAGAATAGTGATCTCGAAATCACTAATTCGAGGTTAGAGAAATTTATTTTCATGTTATGTTATGAGTTATAACATGTTTTTGAGGATGCATAAAAATTTTGGTGCCTTAATTTTAGCGATTTCTAGCTAAATTGTGAAAAAAGGACTAAATCGCATAGAGTGCGAAAGTTCCATTTTATAGGCTAAAGGTACCAAATAGCTATGGCTTAGTAATTGGAGGTCCCAAATGAGCAATTTGGCCTTGTCTAAGTGAGTTGGCCGGCCATAGTAAGCTAAGGGGACAAGAACATTAAATGTGGTCATGTTAGGTGTTTAAAAAGAAATAAAATAAGATGAAATAAGCCAAAAAGCTATCATCTTTTTATTTCTTCTCTTTCAACCGAAAATATCAGCCATGGGAGGGATTTGAAAGCTTGAAAATTTCAGCAAGCTTCTCTTCACTCAAGTAAGTGATTTTGATGGCTTTAGATGTTAATTTTTGTACTTTTGAGACCCCTAAAGCTTAAGCTTTCTAAAGAAGGGACTAGTTTGCAATATGGTTGAAAGTATAGGGACTTGCCATGAGAGATTTTATGTTGTTTGATGAGTTTTTATGAAATAAAATGAATGATAGGATGATGAGAAACAACTTTTGTGAAAGGTGTTGTCATGAAAACACCTATTTGGGACTAAAATGCAAAAGTTGTAATTTGTTCATTAAGGCGTGAAATTGATGGAATTGAGAATATTTGTAAGAGGATTAAATGTTCAGCTAGGCTTGTTTAACAATAAAATGTGATGAAAATTTATTTACAAGCCTAGGGGCAAAATCATAATTTTCCAAAGTATAGGGGCAAAATGGTCATTTTTGCCTAAGTAGATATTATGTTGTAATACAATCATTAAGTGATTAAATGAGTAAATTTCATTGTTCTAGATCAAAGAAAATGAGTTTCGAACCTAGAACGGATGAAAAGAGAAATGTGGGCAAAAAGTCCTTTTCGGCTCTTTCGACATCGAGGTAAGTTCATGTGCAAATGTTGAAATTATGTATGAGCTTATTTAGTATTCCAATGTTGTATGGAATACTATATGAATGTATGAAATGTCTCTTGATGAGATGTCAATGGAAATTGAATTTAGAGTAATGGGAAAGGTGTATAGCACGATAAGACGATGGTTAAAGGCTCGAGTAAGACCATATTGGGATATGGCCTCGGTGTAAGAATTCGTATAAGACCATGTCAAGGACATGGCACCGATATGTTAGTGTATGTAAAACCCAATTGGGGTAGAGTGACAACGAGAACTATGTGCATGAGACTCAAGAGAGTTATTTAACAATTCGAATGATTCAATGTATATGTGAATGTATGTGGTTGTACCATGAGTAGCACAAGTATGTGTAGAATTGAATTGGGATGAATTCAATAAATGATTAACCCCACTATGTGTAGAATTGAATTGGGATGAATTCAATAAATGATGAACCCCTAGTGGGGTATGTGTATTTGATGCACTGTGTGAATGAGAACGAGTATCGTAGAAAGTTAAGTAAAAATGGAAACATGTGAGGATGTTCTTGAATGAACATTTGAAATAGAGATATACTTGTGAATTATTATCTGTGAATGTAAATAACAGTAAGCTATGTGCGATATCACCTTATTGATTATTAATCGATGGGCTATGTGTGATACCATCACTTATAAATGATTGGTAGGCTATATGCATTACCTCCCTATTAGAGATTTAATGGTGGGCTAAGTGCGAAACCACCGAAATATTAGTAGCATGAGCGGCTTATTGAAAATGTTTGATGTGTTGTTATATATGATCTTGTGACGATCAGTGCAAGAATGTATTCTAATTAAACGAGCGAATTGGCTTGTGATATGGTAAGAATGTGGTAAGAGATTGAATGAGTAAGTTTTAAGAATGGTTGAGTAAATAACCATGAGTTGATGAGAAAAACTCAACATATTGCCTTGGGGTTATGTATATTCAGTGAATATCAATATTTGTCAAATTATACAGATGAACTTACTAAGCATTATTGCTTACTCCTTTACTTTTCTCATCTCTTATAGGTTTTATTACTTAGCTCGGGTTGGAGACCGCCGGAGATGTTTTCACACTATCGAGCAGACACACGGTATGAAGTATCAAGCCCTTAAGAGTCATGGCATGTATAGGGATTCATTCAAAGTTGATGAAGTCTAATTGTGGTAGCCAAATGTGGTTGGCCAAAGAGTATTCATAGTATGGTTGTGTATAGCCATTTATGATGGTTTAAGTTGTTGTAAATGTTGTGGGAACAATTCTCACAAGTGTATGAGAGGAAAACCTTATTTTCATGAACTAAACGTGTTAATTTATGTGTTTCAATTGATGTTTTGAAGAAGTATATGAATGTATGCAATTGAGAGTAAGAAAAGGCTTGGTAGATAGCTCCTAAGTGCCCACACGGTTAGACACACGGGCGTGTGTCTAGGCCGCATGTGTAACTGCACCTTAGTCTCATATGTCGAATAGGCCACGAGTTAATCCCACGGTAGTGTGTTGAAGAAGCCGTGCATGACACACGGTTAGAACATGGGCGTGTGCCCCGGCCGTGTGTAATAAGTCAGTATATCAAGATGTAGTACACGGTCCAAGTCCACGGGCGTGTCATGGCCGTGTGGAAATTGGCAGAATACTGAGTTTTTAGGCACGGTCTGAGGACATGGGCGTGTATGCCTATGCACGGGCGTGTCTTATATTACACGGGCATGTAACCCCTGTTTCAAAGAAAAGTTTTTCGATAAGGTTCTGAAAGTTTACCAGTACGCGTATAAGGCTTCGTAGGCCCATGAAATGTATGATTAGACTGAGAAAGAAAAGTTTTTAATTCGGAACAAAATTTTACAGCCCGTAAGTGCAAGATTAAGCAAGTTAAAGCATAGTAATATCTCGTATCCGGTCTAAGCCTCGGACTCGGGTATGGGGTGTTACAGTCACACACGCCCATGTCCACAACCCGTGCACAAAACTCAACCATTTTGCCAAAGTCCCACGGCTAGGTCACACGCCCGTGTTCACCACCCGTGGTGCACACTGACTACTTCACACGGCCTTAAAGTCTATACATACGCCCATGTGGCTAGCCCGTGGCCAACACTGAATAACTCACATGTCCTAGGCACACGCCCGTGTGACTAGTCCGTGGTCTATTCTGACTTAAAATACTAACATGCAGGGGACACACGGCCAAGTCACACACCCATGGGCTGACCGTGTGTCACACATGGTCTAGACACACGCTCGTGTGTCTACCCACATGGACAAGAACAAAGCTATTTGTCATGCCCCTTCTCACCCCTCTAGCATACATAACATGTACTCATTCAACACATCCATAATCAACTCAATTTGAAACACAATCTTACATGGATAACTTAATCTTTTCATATAATAAAATAGCCAACAACTATGGCATTATACAAAATAGATTATCCATCTAAAGGCCAACATGACTTAGCCATTTACAACCAAAAATCACTAACTTGTCTAGCCCCTATACATGCCATATACAAAACGTTTAATCCAATGTACCAGAGTGTGCTAATAGCGTGGGCGATCTTCCAATTGATCCACGTATCTCGATTCAACTCTATTACTCTATAAGACAAGGGAAAAGAAAGGGAGTAAGCTTTGAGCTTAGTGAGTTTACACATAAACAATTAAGCATCATAATATAAGTTAAACAACAATTAGCATTATACTAACATAAGTAATTCACAACTATGCTTACTCTTTCTATCCCTTACCACATTTCCAACACATCATGAGTCACATACTCATAACCATTGACATGCACCCCTGCATTCAATATCGCATTTACACAATATACAACACATTATTATTTCACAATAACACATCCACACATCTACACTACTCACTAATACATCCACACAGCTACTCTCTCGGTGGTTTCGCACTTAGCCTACCATAATCGATACAATAAGGTAATATCGCACTTAGCCTACAAATAAGGTAATCATAGTGGTCTCGCACTTAGCCCACTAAACAATATACTTAGCGATAGCATCGCACATAGCCCAGCTCATCGTTGCTAAGTATTGGGGTAGCATCGCACTTAGCTTACCATCAAGCATTATCACTACACATCCACATATCTACTTTGTAGTTCATTCATTCATTCGTTCACTATAACTAACTCATTCATTCCACATGAACCATATAGGTTCTCAACCATGCTATACTCTAGCTAGCATTTACAAAGTACACGCATAATGCATCGTTTATGCGTAAACTTACCTCGGTACTCAAAAAGTATGGAGATGTGCAATTTAGTCCACGACCTTGCCCTTGCCTCGATTTTAATTCGGGCTTCGTCTTTCTTGATCTATAATGACAAATCAACGCATTCAATACACACATTGACTAAATTGACCTTTATCTCATACTTTAGCAAAATCCCCATTTTGCCCCTAATCTTTCTCATATTTACACTTTTTCCCCAAGGCCCGTAAAGTGATTTTTATTCAACTTTCTAGCCTTTCATGCTTAGCCATATCACTTACTCAATTAAATCTATCATCAATTCTCACTAATTCTCACATGTATGACCAAACTCAAGACTTTCACAAACTAGTCCCTACATGCATTTTTTTATGGAATTCACTTAGTAAAAAATGTTTCTACAACATCAAGCTTTCATATACTTCCATAAAACATCAAAATACAAGCATGTCATACATGGGTACATTTTTGAACATCCATTTTAGCTCATCATATAGCTAAAAATAGCTTACTCATGCTACTAGAACTTCAAAAATACGAAGAATATCAAAAACGGGCTAGAATACACTTACTAGCTAGCTTGAAAAGTTGAAGAGCCCTAACAATGGCTTCTCTCAAATTTTCAGCAGCCTTGGAGAAGAAGATGAATGAATTTTGTCATCTTTTCTCCTATTTTAATCATTTAATTGTCAAATGACCAAAATACCCTTTTTGACAAACTTCCAAATTTAACTCATCCATGCCCAAATTTGTCCAAAAATTAGAAATTGTGAAAATTACTCATTAAGGACTTCTAATTGATATTCTAAAGCAATTTCACACAAATAGCTTCTAGAATCTCACATTTTGCAACTTTTGCAATTTAGTCCTTTTGGACAGTTCATCCACAATTTAACAAAATTGCTTCATGAAACTTTCACACTAGAATGCAAACATGGAATAGACCTCAAAAACTCATACTTATGCCTCAGATTTATGGTCTCGCACCACTATTCCGACTAGGCCCTAAATCGGGATGTTACACATTACCATTATCGCCCCTGGCTTGTCCGCGGCCCCTTGGTGGTTGTTGACCACCCCTCTTGTGGCTGAAAATTACCTCTGCCATCGGCTCGCTCCTGATTTGGCCTTCTCGGGCACTCTCTAATCCTATGTTCCATAGATTCACAGCTCAAACAAGCTCCTATTCTCCTCCAACATTCACCCGTATGCCCTTTTCCACACACAACACAAGGTGGTATCCCGGTATTAGCAACAGCAACAGGGGCCTCAGCTCTAATCGGCCCATTCACTCTGGCCCTCCTTGCAAGCCTCTGTTCAGCCCCCATAGTTTCCATGTTCCGTTTGTTCTTGCCCTTCTCATTTTCTCGGTGGAGGCGCTCCGTGCGCTTTACTTCCTCTGCTATCTTTGCTTTCTCCACCAACACCGCAAAGTCCCGCTCCCTCTGGGGAGCTATAAGCACCTTAAGATTGTCTCTTAACCCATCCTCGAACCGTACACATTTCTCATGCTCTGTCGCGACTATCCCCTTGGTATATCGACTGAGGCGCAAAAACTCAGCCTCATACTCTGCTACTGACTTATCTCCCTGAGTCAGATTCAAAAACCCCTTCCTTCAGGCATCTGCATAGGCCGATCCAATGTACTTCCCCTAAAATGTCGACTTGAAGAACTTCCAGGTGATCTGCTCCGGTTGGTTGCCCTCCTTTCTGATCAACCACCACCGATAAGCTTCCTCCCTAAGTAAGGATATCGCCTTTAACCACGTGCTCACGAGCAATCCAGGTCGTCCATAATTCTTTTCGTAGCTTCCAACCAATACTCCGCCACATTCGGGGCCACCCCCGCTACTCCTTTGAAAATCTCTGCCCCATTAGCTCGGAGTCGCTCCGCGATTGACCCATGACTTCCCGTACTATTATTGGGCCCAACGACCCTTTCTAAGATTCTTAACATGGCCTGCGATATTGCATCTTCCGTAGCGGCAGCCCGTTCATATGGTCCCCTTTCTGCTACTGGTGAGGCCGGAGCCTCCTCTACTCCAACGTTGGGCATATGGCCTGACTCTGACGACCCTGCCCTAACACTTCCACGGCCTCTGCCGTGACCTCTTGCACCTCTTATAGCGCTCATCGTTGCGTGCGTATTTCTGGGTTAGAATTTTATGAAATTAGTGCATAGTTCCACTGTTTAAAACACATGTCTTATGCGAGTGACAATTTAAAAGTTGTTTCGCGGTCATAAATCCACTACAGACTTAAGTTCCCTATGGGCTTTAGTCTCTAAGAACCTATTGTTTAAAGTAGCCCAATATCTAATTATAGTTTAATAATTTAAACAAGTAAAATAACAGAAAAACTTACTTGGCTCGACATCAAGGGCTCGGTGAACCATACTACAAGATCCTGCAAAAACTCTTTAATCCACTTGTTTTAAAAACCCAAAATCTAAGGCCCATTTCACAGCCCGAGTTTTGCAACCGGGCTCTGATACCACTAAATGTAACACCCCCAAACCCGACCCAGACGTTATGGCCGAATTCGAGAATGTCACATCAAAGGCATAATTCAAAATGATTTTGCTAAGTAAAAATTTAAGACCCAAAAGCCCAAAATCCTTGAATCTTGTTAAGCTATGAAGAAAGCCCATGTTTTAAATAAAAGCCCATAGGTTATAGATATTTTGAAAACCTTGTTAAACTTTAAAAATTTATTTAAGTCTAATAAATAAACAGTTAAAACAATAAAAGTAAAGCGGCGGAAACAATAATAAAACCCATAAGTAACGTCAAATTGGAGTTACACGGCCTTATTACAACCTAATGGAAATAAAGTAATTAAAATAATCATGTCGTATGTAATAAAGTAATAAAACATCTAAATAACTTGCAATGTGGCCATCTCCGAGTTCCCTTCCACGTCGAGCCGTCTACTGAGCATCACCTGAAACATTAAATAAAAGGGTGTGAGTTTCGAAACTTAGTGTGTACGACCCTTGGCAATCAATTTAATATACAATTATCACGTTGGGCCTAAGCCCTATCAAAATCGGTGGTCTTGGGCCTTAGCTCACAATGACCTCATATCAGATCATATCATATCATATCATATGCAAAACAAGTTAATGCAAAACCCTCCCCAAAAATCCATCCGCTACACACCATTTCCCTTCAAACCTTATACACCTGTGGGGAATTCTAGCTCGACCCACCCCTCCGCTACACACCAATGGTAGCACTCACAGCGGCACTACTCAACGTTGCAGCAAAGCTGCTAATCATATAATGGGCTTAAAGCCACCAGTGGATCCACGGTCGTCAAGCGACTATGCAATCCTCAAATTCTTCCACCGTACCATAATTCCCACCCACATGTAGGGGTGTTCAGTCGGTTAACTGACCCGAAATAACATTAACCGAATTAACCGACCTTTCAAAATTTTTAACCGTTAATCGAACCGAAATTTTTTCAAAAAAATTAACCAAACCAAAATTTTTTCGGTTAATTCGGTCGGTTAACCGAAAATTATATGTTTTTTTATTTTTGGTTAAAAACTAACCGAATTAACTGAATTACCCGAATTAACCAAATTACCCGAATTACCCGAAATGAATCACTACATAATTAAAAAGATTACATAATTTTTAGTTTTAGTTTTAGAATTTTATTTTTATTTATTAAATTATTTGTAATTTTTATGATTGGGTTGGATTGGGTAATTGGGTTGGGTTGGATATTTGGGTTTGGATTGGGTTTAGAGATTGGGTTTAGGTGAATAGTGGGCCTATTTATATATTATAATTTTATTTATTAATTTTTTTGTTTAAATCGAAAAATTTGGTTACCCGATCAGTTTCGAACCGAATTAACCGTTAACCAAAAAATCACAAACTAATTAATCGACCCCCGACCGAAAAAATTTGGTTAACCGACCGATTAACCAAATTCGGTCAGTTAACCGAATTTTTTCGGTTTTACCCGAATTTTGCACACCCTTACCCATATGCATCCTAAACAGAATATCATATGAATGCGGCATGCACATGAGTAACATCCATAAAACTCATACTCATCACATAGGGGTATTTTAGTCATTCCATAATCAAGGGTATTCTCGTTATTCTACCCTACAGGGGTATTATCGTAATTCTACCCTACAGGGGTATTTCCGTAATTCTGCCCTACAGGGGTATTTTCGTAATTCTACCCTATAGGGGTATTTTTGTAATTCTGCCCTATAGGGGTATTTCCGTAATTCTTTCATCTCAGGTTTTAGTTATGAACTTTGGCCCATCAACAGGTCCTCGCGGTTAAAGAGAACAAATACTATGCACCAGGTAGGATATCAGAAAAGAGGAGGTGGGCCACTAGGACCGCTTAAATACCAAGCTCTCCCTAGATCCAATCCTAGACATGCAAATGTCCATTACCACACCCTAACCTATCGACTTGTCCACAGACATGTTTGATTATTACAAGAGTTTTATGTTATTCAAGAGTTTGTCAAACTAGGCCTAGAGTTCATTAAACCCTAACATATATTTTTAAAAACCCATAAGGCCCATTAAGCCCATTTCATGTCATATAGCCCATTAAGCCAATTTCATGTTCATATAGCCCATTAAGCCATGCTCATTAAGCCCGTTAAACCAATTTCATGCTCATATAGCCCATTGGCCTCGAATATGATCAAATCATACAACCGTTCATGCCAATTCATCATTCATGCTCACATATCAACCATTGTCGTTTTGGGCCCATAAGTTCAGCAGGCCCATTTAGCCACTTTCGGCTTTTCGGCTTTTCGGCATTACCGATATCGTGTGTGTAGTGTTTGTACACACCTGGTAATAGCGCGTGCTGTGAATTCCTCTTAGTCACGAACCTACATTCGATATTCCTTAACCATTAATCATAGGCTAAATACAAACTTTATCAAAAATCGAAACCTCACCGTAGCCTTACCGTGTGCAACAAGCCTTAATAGCTCCTTTCTTTAACACCAACTGCGATTAGACCCTAGATCTGTACCAACTTAAACATTAGAGCCTAAGTAATAGATGACTTGCATCCAACACAAGTCACCCTCACAACATATATAACCATTCGGGCAACCCTTAAACCGAAGTAAAGAACATTTACTCTTGCTAACAATCCTACCACGCTTGCGATCTTTGAACCTTATCCTTGTTACCACAAAGTTAACGATAGGTCAGCTAGATAGCCTTTCGACTTTTCGCAAAACGTACAAGAGAGGTTAACCGAATACTTACCAAATCCACTTTCGATCCTGCGGCCTAAATTCAGCTTTTGAGATTAGTATGGTGACAGAGACAATTTGGCACCAATAGGGAGAAGATGAGGAGAAGTGACCGGCTAGAACTAAAGGTGGACAAGAAAAGGAATTTAAGAAGAGAAGGTATAGGGAATTCGGTTAGAGAGAAACCAAAATTCGACAAAGGAATGATGGGTTTTTTTTCGGCAAATGGAAGAATTCGACTAAGGGGGAGAAAAAGAAAAATAATGGAACCCAAGGAACCTCTCAAAGGAATTCGGCACCTCTTTTTATAGCAAATAGCCGAATCCTACCTTCCCCCACAGTCCAATTCGGCACCAACTCTTCCCACTTCTCATCTCCTAATTTTTCTCCATGATATCTCCCTTATCTCATCCGAGATTCCCTCCTTTATCAGCTCACAAGACCAATTCAAACACTTCAACGAAAGAGTCCAAATTCCACACAACTCTAGCCGTCCACTATGCAAAATTAAACACTCCGAAAACACTTTACCACTACTCGAACCTTGGACCTCTTCACGCCACCTTGTAGCTCCCCTAGTGACGCCACCTTGCCACTGGACCACAAGCCTATTTGTGTCCTATTTTCCCCTTGATCTGCTTAAGAGGCCTAATGCCTGAGACTAGGGTCCACTAAAGCAAGAAAAATAAATTTTTCCCTATGGTCTTCCCTATCTCTAAGACTTCAAATAATCCCGATAATACCTTAAAATTAATATTCTAAGTGCTACTCATACATACCAACCTCAGTGCACAGAAATTTAAAGTTTCGGGATTTTTAGGGCATTACAACCCAATAGGCCCAAATCTACTAGGCCCAAATTCGGGGCATTACATATGGATTTGGTTAGGTGTTTAAATATGGTTATGTTATGCTTATTAATATTTGGTAAATATAGGTATTAAATGATTGAGAATTGAATTTGGTATGCTAGTGAATCTAGGCAAATAATGCATATTTGGAATTGGTTATTTTGATGTATTGTAAAAGTGAGTTTGGTATGAAATTGGTTGGTGTGTTATGGTATTGGTTGGTATTGAAATGGTATAAATGATGCTTGGATAAGGTTGATTAAATGCCTATTTATGTCTTGGTTTGTGCCATTTGAGTTGGTGTAGGTACATACAATTTGGGTGGCAAAATATCTTAGTAAATAGCCTATTTTTTCCCACACGGGCGTGTGTCTCAGCCGTGTGTGACACAGTGTCAGGTTGCACAGCTATGTATCCCCTGGTGTTGAAATAGAAATCAAGTCAGTATGTTCCACACGGCCCAGCACATGGGCGTGTGACTTAGCTGTGTGGCATAAGTCAGTATACCCTACAGGTTTGGCACGGCCTAGTACACGGCCTGGCACACGGGCGTGTGTGGCCATTTTTAGGGCACACGAGTAAGCCACACGGGCGTGTTTGTTGGCCGTGTGACCCAAGTCAGAGAGTTACACGGGGTGGGACATGGGTTGGGACACGGCCATGTGATCCCATTTCGAATATCCACACGGGCGTGTCTTTGGCCGTGTAAGACACACGCCCGGGCCACACGGGCATGTGACCCCTGAACTTTGAAAAATTTTCTAAGTCTCATAAAAGTTTCCTAAGTTATCGGTTTAATCTCGAACCACTTCTAAAGCATGTTTAGGGCCTTGTAGGCTCGTATTAGGGACAATGTGATTGAGTTTAAATGATGATTATATGAAATTTAAAAATGTATGTGAAATTATTGTTTAATTGTTTTATAAGTCCGGTAATGCTCCGTAACCCTATTCTGGTGTTGAATACGGGTGAGGGGTGTTACAATATGCTTCGGCTATAGGTTCTATCATGTATGCCATGCTATGTACTCACCTAGATGTATCATATGTTTTATGCATGACGAGTTGGTACTAAGTGGATCTCGGTGAAGGTCGTTGGGTTTCAGTTAAAAATATCCTTAAGGACTTGAAAAAGACTAAGGATACGTTCCTTATATATGGAGGTGAGGAAGAGTTGGGTGTAAAAGGTTATATTGATACTAGCTTCCTAACCAAAAAGGATGATTCACGATCACAATCAGGTTTTTTGCTTTGCCTTAGTGATGGTGCTATGAGCTAGAAAAGTTCAAAGCGAGATACAGTAGCTAATTTTACAACTGATGTCGAGTACATTATAGTCAGTGAAGCTGCAAAAGAGGTTGTTTGGATCAAGAAATTCATATCTGAACTAGGGGTTATGCCTAGCATATCAAATGCTATAGAACTTCGTTGTGACAACAACGAAGCTATTGCACAAGGAAAGGAGCCCATATCTCACTAGCGATCCAAACATGTACTTAGGTGCTTTCATCTCATTCGAGAAATCATTAATCGATGAGATGTGGAAATATGCAAAGTACCAACAGATGACAACATCGCTGATCCACTGACGAAGCCTTTAACATAGCAGAAGCATGATCGTCTTACTAAGTCACCTGGTATAAGATATATGATTGATTGGTCTTAGTGCTAGTTGGAGATTGTTAGAGTATGCCCAAAGACCAATCATGATATGGTTGTAATTGTAACAGCTCGTTTTTAATGAAATTTGAATAGTGGTTTCGTGATCATAAATTCGATGAGAAAATTATTAATTTATTATTATTTTAATGTCTACGGAATGTTAGTAGGTTCGTATTAAAATTTCGTTAAGATATTTTGACGTTTGCATGTTTAATTAAGTGAAAAAGACTAAATCGTAAAAGGTACAAAAGTAGAGTTTTATAAGTTAAAGGTATCAATTAGCTATGAAATTTAAAAGTAATGGGATTTATATGGTAATTAGACCATTATTATTAGTGGACAAAGATGGGCATGATATTGATGTTTTATTACTTTAAATTAAAGGTTAGTAAAGTAATTTAATAAATAAGTAAAGTAAAATAAAGAAACAAATGTATCATCTTCTTTAACTTTTATTTCCACCGAAAATTGATGAATAAGAAAGCCATAGCTACGGCTAGACATTCGACCAAGTTCATCTAGTGCATGTAAGTGTTATTTTGTCTCATTTTTAATGATTTTTATGTTTTTGAAGTCGTTGTAGCTTAATCTAGCTAGCCCAGGGGTCAATTTGCAAAATTTTTAAAGAGTTAGGGTTTTGCCATGGATGTTCTTGCATGATTTTTTATATCTGATGGAAGATTATGAGTTCTTGTTGTTAAATAAATAAGTTTTGTAAAAGGATTTTTGATGAAATTGTCATTTAGGGACTTATTTGTAAAAATGATAAAAGTTTATGTTAAATTCATGAAATGGTAATTTGTATGAGTTAGTAGATGTCCCTAGTGAATTCGGCTAGCATGTATTGGGGATGAAAATGTTTAAATATAAATTTACGAGCTTAAGGACTAAATTGTAAAAATGTTAAAATGTTAAGGGTAAAATAATAATTTTGCAAAAATATGAAATGTGAAATGAATTGAATAATGGAAGTATTAAATAAATTTAATTTATCTATTTAGACTAAGATAGACCGCGAATAGATTTAGATCGGGGAAAAGAGAAAGCCTCGGATTGATCGACTACATTTTTACGCTTTGTTTGTCGAGGTAAGTTCGTATGATTAAATAATGTTTTAATGTTATATTGATCTATATGTTAATGTGTTATTTTCCATGTAACTAAATGATGTAAATTCAATGATGTCATGATGATTATCGAGCCCCGTTTGAACCTTAGGATTTCGTAGGATACAAATGACATGTCATTAGGGTTTTCATGTTTCGGGTGCTGGTCTTGAATGTCCTACCGATGGCTGAGGTCCTACATTTGTTGCGAATACTCCACAGCTTGTGTGAGCAGCATTGTGTAGCTTACCTTCCGACCCACAGCTCATGTGAGCAATGATGTAAAGGAAATGGAAATGTTATAGTTATATGTTTAGCACACTTCGTGTGAGCTTTCCCGTGTATCCAATGTTATTCTGAATGGTTCAACGGGCATGAAAAGGAAAGGAATGGTAAGTGTTCAAACGAATTATGTCATGAATCTATGAAAAGGTTTGAAATGGAAATGTTGAATGAAAGTATATCTATGTTCATGAAAAGGATGAATTCAAAAGTATTATGTTCATGTACACCTAGCTTACCTTATGATAATTCAAGTGTATTATGTGTTAATGCACTAACATGTGTTGTTGATGGTGCTTAGGCTTGTGCTAAGCTTATGGTTGGATTATATCATGCTTAGTTCTAATGTTATGCATTGAAATGGTAAGTTATGTTCATGTTTTACGAACTTACTAAGCATTATATGCTTACATAGTTTTCTTTCCTATGTTTTATAGATAATCAGAAGTTCGATCAGTTTGGAAGTTCGTCGGAGATCTATCACACTATCCAGCGATTATATTGACAGTTTTTGACGTTTTGGCCAAGGTTATAATGGCATGTATAGGTGGACTTGTGTTTGATGTTAGTTGAGTGTTAGTTGATAAGTTTGGCATGTATATGTTATTTTGAGTTGATGTACTTTTAGTACTTTTGGTGCCTTGTTGGTGTCTGATAATATGGCTAAATTTTCATGCATGAATGGTATGGTTCAAATGGTAAGTTATGTTGAAATGGTATAAGTCAAGTTATGGTATTTTTTGAGATGGAGATGAACTAGTTGTGTAAGAATGAAATATGGTCGAATATGCATATATTTATGTAAATTATATGTTTGCTAATGAGGTGCCTTGTATGGCATATTGGTTGAATGGATTTGATCTTTTTAATTGGTTATTTCATGCATGTTTTGGTAAGGTTTTGAAGCTTTGAAGTTGTGCACAAAATGCTTGTAGGTACATATTTAGGTTGGTGATGGAAATGGCTTGATTTTGGCCAATTTCATGTCCACACGGCCTAAGACACGGGCGTGTGACTCAGCCATGTGTGACACACAGCCATGCAACACGGCCATGTGTCCCCTGTAGGTTTTAAGGTTGCAAGTCAGGCTATTACACGGCCTAGCACACGGCCTGGCACACGAATGTGTGTGGCCATTTCGAGAGTTACACGGCTTGGCCGTGTGACCCAACTTCGAAAGTTACATGGACACGGGCCGGGACACGGCCGTGTGTCCCTATTTCGAAAGTTACACAGCCTGAGACACAGGTGTGTCTCATCCGTGTGAGTCACATGGCCTGGCCACACGACCGTGTGACCCCTGTAGTTTAATTTTTCCAACTTTTTCCTAAATGTACCAAATGTTTCCAATTTAGTCCCCAATTGTTTCTAAAGTATTTTCAAGGCCTCGAAGGCTCGATTAAGGGATGATATGCATGTAAATGAATGATTTATGCTATGTTTATGTTAATGTATGAGATATATGTTTTAAAATTACATTTTTATGGTAATGCTCCTAACCCTATTCTGGCGACGGATACGGGTTAGGGGTGTTACAGTTATTACTTACTCATTTTACCTCATTATTAATATAAGGCACTGCCATTGTTATTTCAGTTTCTTTTTCTGTGTATATAAATAAACTGATTAATAATAAAGTCCTAAAAATAATATGATTATTCCTAAAAGGTCCTTAGACAAGTATTATTGTGGGCTTGGACAATAATAATGCATTGAGACTAATCTGTAGTTGATTGATGACAAAGTGTTTTCATTGACATAGGGATGCCAAAATCAATACATAAGTATGTGTTAGAGAATAACATACTTGACTGGTCCATCATGAGTATGTTTCTTGGATTATTATGTAATAGTCACAAACATTACTCATAGTGATAACTATTTATATGATCTTCAAACTTGAGATCATCATTGTCTCAACATCGTGAGTCGTATATTTTGATACAATCAAACGTCTACTGTAATAGGTTGTACTATAAAGATTGATGTTGGATATACCACAATATATGTAATGGGATATGATTGATCAAGATAGGATTTATCCCTCATACATAATGGGAGTAATATCTTGGGCCACTTGATGAAGTAAGACTAGAAATGCATGACCGTACTCAAATAAGTTGATATGAGAATGATATTGGACTTTACAAGTGTGACTATACCATGACTTGTGTCCAATCTAGATATAAAGGATAAAAGGATATGATACATGAAAAGTTTATCACAGAAAGGTTATATCAAATCACGACTTCTTGTAACTTGGGTAGCAATGATGCATTGCTAGGCAACAATCATTGCTTGTAACATTAGAAATGTTCTAGTATTACTACCAATGTTACAAGAACCTACAGGGTCACACCCTATGGTTAAAGCGAACAAACTTCACGCCAATAGAATGGGCGTATACCCTCCTATATATAATTATGGCGGATTCTTATCCTTGGCGGAAAAATATCGCTTGGTGGACAATATTGCTTGGCGAACAAAATAACCCCGCGGATAGAATTACCGGGCGAATAGTATTGTTTGGCGGATACGATTCGCAACATCTTTCCAGAGTTAATATTTATGGAAGTTAGTATTATTTTAGAAAGAATATAATTTCAATATCTTTCATGATTATCTCTGAAAAGTAAAAGAGGAATTATTATGTTTTTAATATACATGATATTAATAAAAGGAATACAACCTCGGATTCTAGAGGAGTGAGTAAGAAAAGTCAAACTAGGTCTAGCAGCCAAAAGTTTTGAGTACTCTCTAAAAAGTTCAAAAGAGTTTTTTTTCTGTTTGTGCTTAACCGGGAGGACTACATAGAGGCCGAAATACTTTGTTGTAGTTAGGATTGGTATCGTGCAAAGGATTTCAACCAACAACGTTATTCACCATTTTCAATTTGAAAAGGTATATCTTTAACCCTATTTCAACCCAATTCGTTCCTCGTACATGGATCTGTGGTTGACAATCGTTGGAATAATTGTTTTCGCTGTGCCACAGGGCATACCAACGGTCCAACAAAGTTTTTGTGAGAGTTTTCGTGATAATTATGGAGAGAATGTTGTACCCATGTTGAGAGAACTCTATGAGAATTAAGGCTTTGTATTCAGGGTTTTGGGTAATGTATATTTAGGTTTATTTTCTTCATATTGTACTCTCGCTTGTTTACTCATTTAGTGAAAAGCTGAAGCCTCCTTTCCTCGTGGTTTTTATCCTCTTCGGAAGAATTTTTCATGTAAAATTTGTGTTTCATCTTCTCTATTTTTTCTATTTCATTGTTTATGCGGGTCCATCCCCAACAAAAATATAGAAAATGCTAAGTATATAAAACCTACTTATCATTTAGTAGAGAACAAATTCAATTGTTAATATTTAATTACATCCATGACTTATTTTTAACAAAGAGAAGGAAAATTTTTTGCTTAATTTTTACAAGAGTTTTTACTTATCTTTCTAATTTCAAGTTTAAAATTGTCCTAACTATTCTTTATTTTATATCTAACTATTGTAATACATACGCAATAAATAAGTTTTTTGCTAATACTATTACACTAGTAACCAAACGAGACACATTATTTAATTTTAAATAATTTACCAAACAAAATTTATGACTTAAATTTAGCATTTAAATTTTTTAATACTTAACTTTTAACATTTAATTTTTTATTTTTCAAACCTAACCTAAACAATATAATTTCAAAAAATTGAATAAAAATATATTTTTAACAAAAATAACCTCGAAAAATTTTATAGCTGAATTACCCAGGTAGAAACACTCTCCTAATTGGGTAAATTAAAAAAATGCCATTTTAAAAAGTTAATTAGGGATTTAGGTCATTTTTTTCTTCATCAAATTTAGGGAAATAAGTCAATTTTGAAGAGAGAAATAGAAAATAACTCGTGCATGATATTTTACATATTATATATATATAAATAAAAGATTTATTAATTAAAAATATTTTTAACATAATGATATATATAAAATATATATTTTTATTATATAATTACATATTTATTATTTTGTTTATATAAAAAAAAGAGTTATTAATTAAAAAGTTGAATTAAAAAACTTGAAAACAATATATTTATTAATTAAAAACATTAATTAAAAATTTTAAAAAATAAAATAAAAAAACATAAAATAAGATATACAAATATGAGTAAGAGAAGAATCAAATCAAGACTTGAAGATAAAACTACTAACATTTAATCATTTAACCAAAAGAATTGATATATCAAGTTATTAAAGAAAACACATTTTGTTCTCTCCGACCTATTTTCATAAATTTGAAAAAAAAAGAGTCTAAATCCTTGTTAACTTTTAAAAATGGCCTTCTTTTTTCCTAATTTACCCCTCCAAATTAGATGGGATGAGAGTAGGGTGATCAAATTTCGGTTAAAACCAAATTAATCGATCGAACCGATCTAATTCGATTAATCGATCTGTTAATTCAGTTGGAGGTTGGTTAATAATTTTTTGGAAGTTCAATTATCGGTTAATTCAGTTTGAAATAGGGTAATTAACCGAGCTTAATAATTAATAATACAAATTATATGTAGTTTTAATTCGATTAATTCCGTCAAATGAAATTTATCAATTTTATTTATATATTTTATACTTGTTTTAACAAAAAAAAATATAAATTTCGGTTAATTCAGTTAACTAATTTAATTAACTGAAATATTTCGATTTGGTTAAATTTTTTTAGAAAAATTTCGATTCACTAAACGATTAAAATTTAAAAAAATTTAATTAATTCAATTAATACTAATTTAATTGAATTAATTGTTCCATTTTATAACTCGCCGTAAGTTTCGTTTTTTTTCTAAATCAAAAGTTTTTTTTTAAGTAACACTGCAGCTCACATTACAAAGCAAAAGGTATTTTTTTTTCTTTTCTTTTCTCTCTTCTTTTTTTTTTTGGCCAATTGAAAGCGCATCTAACAACATGTTTGGTTGGATGGAATCGCTATTCAATTCTGTCACTATTCTGCGTGCTACAGTAGAGCAGTAGTTTGGTTCACCGTTTAAGTGATTCCACAAATAGCTATTGCAGTGTTATTCCTTCAGATCTTGTAATAGGTATTCAGGGGTGGGGGGGTCTAAATGCCTATTCAACACCACACCCGTAATACATTTTTACATTTTTGGACCAAAATAGCCTGCCTCTCTTCTTCCCAAAATTCTCTCCAGATTTCTTCCTCAACATTTATCCCCAAATCAAGCATCCATTCTCCTTTCATCTTCATCTCTCCAAATACAGTAAGGGTACGTTATATTTTTTTATCTGATTCCTTTCGTAAATTTGATCTAGGGTTTTTTCTTAAGGTTATTGTTGCCTTCTGTTTTGCTGGTGGGAGAACTGAGGTTGTGGAATCTTTTTCCCTTTGTTCACCTTCTTGGTACTCCCCTTTGTGTTTCTTTGTAGTTGTCCCTTCTAATTTTTGATTTCGGACTCCTTTTTGTACTCGACCTTTGAATCTACATTTCTGCAAGTTAAAAGACAGAGTTTATTTTTCAAAATCTATGCTTTTTTTCTCTTTTGTAATATTTGTAATAATAAAGCTAAAATATTTGTACAATTTTCGTGGGTTTTTGTTATTAGTAGCTTTGCTTTTATATTTGTTGGTTTAAGTTCTGGAAACTGTTTTAAGTGTTTTGAATGGTTGTTGCATAAGATGTTTAAGAGCCATGCTAAGAAATTTGGTTGAACGCCTAAGCCTAATGCATGTGGCCATGATGAGAAGTTGAGTGGGACTAAGAGCTTAAGTGGACTTTATTGGTTGCTTCGAATTTAGTTTTACATTTCTTTATGTTAAAGTCAAAGGTTCTCATTTCATTTTCTGTGTTCGAATGTTAAAGTGCAACAATATTTTCTTAATTTTTCGGTTTCTTTGAAATTTTTGATTCGACTCTAGAATCTTACTGTGGGTAATTTTATTAATTTTCAATTTAGAGTCTTAAAGTATTTGTTGATGTCATAATAGGAATAAGAATTTTATTTCTTTTAGGATTTTCAGCATCATTGCTTTGTCTTTAGGGATTGATTTCTTCTCTGTTTTCTTTATTATTTTTTTTTCTGTTCTCCTCAACTTTTTAAAATTAGAAAACTTTCAAAAATCCTAATCGCCCCTAGTGACTCTATCTCTATCTTAGGAGTTAGATAATTTGAATTAGGAGTTAGAGTGGTCTTGAGTAAGATACCATTCATGAGTTGAAAATTGGGAATTTAGGAGTGAGATGATGGTTCTTCATGGTAAATGATTTATGGTTTTAGGAAGAACCAAATTTATGGATGTTTACTTGAATGCATGTCCCTGGTTTAATTCAAGGGCTTGGTTTTCATCTCTTTGCAACATAAAGCATAGCCTCAAAAAAGTTTAGGTTAGAGAGGCAATTAGGTTGCCATAGACCTCATAGATAGATCACCCATCAAATGAGTAAGTTTTGCCTGAGTATCGAAATTCTAGTGGACCTAAACAGTCAAATAATGAACGTTTGAAGATATATCTCGTATCCAAATTTTTGGAAGGTATGTCATATTTCATAATACCTATACTGGATATAGGTTTTTTTTTTTTTTAAAAGTTTCATAGTTAAATTTGATTTAGAATAAGAGAGGAGAGATCATTTACCTTTTGCTAGAAATCAACATTTGCAAACCCTTGCATTACTTTGTTGTCTGTGTTTTTATATGTTTCCTTCTAATCATGGAGATGCATTGAATGAGTAGTTGCAACTTGCAAACTTGATGCGTTATGCACTTTTTTTTTTAATGTTGGAATTCATATTTTTAAAAAATAATTTATCTAAATTTTATTTCTGGTTTGTTTCTAAATTATCTAATTGTTACAGTTATTGCCAGTTTGTCTCTCTCTGTTTTTGAGATTATACTGCAGACATAACATTTATGCATTAATTTGTAATGATTTATTTATTGTTTGTATTATGTGTCATGTCTTTATATTCTTTTTGTTCATTTTTATATTCAGAATTAGATGACGAAGCCATTATTAGTTCTTGTGATTATTGCATGTCGGACTATTTGTTTTGAATAGTAATATCGATCTGTATTGCACAAATGGAACAACAGCATCTCTGACTCGATTTCTTTCTTGTTACTTTTCAGGCAGATGGACTCCATGCAGAAGCAAGGGTTGCAATCCCCGATGAGCACCGGGTGTAACACCCCTTACCCGTATTCAATGCCGGAACTGGGTATGAGGCATTACCGGACTTAACTCCCTTGAACGTACAACTTTGGGCTATAAAATTTCATTCCAACTTAAAACTTCCCATTCACATTCATATCATCCTTATTATGGGCCTATGAGGCTTTAAATATGCAAATGGTGGGTCTCGGAATCAAACCAGAAACTTTTGTAAACTTATAAAAATTTTACCTTAATAGGGCCACACGCCCGTGTGAAATGGGACACGCCCGTGTGGGCAGGCCGTGTGGTCACACACGCCCATGTCCCCAGCCCGTATGGGATTAATTTTTCATTTCTAACCTACAGGGGTTTTCACACGGCCGGACACATGCCCATGTCAATGGCCCGTGTCCCTCACACGGCCTAGACACGCCCGTGTCCTCACTCGTGTGTGAAAAACCTAGGTATTCTGTTTGTGACGTCAGCAACCATATATGGGGCACACGGCCTAGGCACACGCCCGTGTGTCTAGCCCGTGGTCGACACTGACTTGCAACACTAACATGGAGGGGACACACGGCCTGGTCACACACCCATGGGACTGACCGTGTGTCACACACGGTCTAGACACACGCCCGTGTGCCTACCCGTGTGGACAAGAACAAGGCTATTTTCCAAGCTCTTTTTATCACCCTAATTCATGCAACATCAATCACATTCAACCATTTACCAAGCAACTCAATCATGCATCATACACATTCATGAATAACCTCATCTTTTCATATATTAACAATAATAAGCCATCAACTATGGCTATTTACAAAAGTTCATCTTTAAAGGAGCCAACACACTTGGCCAAAATAACAAGACATAACACTAAGCCTAGCCCCTATACATGCCATACAAAAAATGCTAAGACTAAATATACCGAGATGAGCTGATAGTGTGGGTGATCTTCCGATTATCTACGTATCCCGAACTGGCTCTTTGACACTATAAAACAAGGGAAAAGAAAGAGAGTAAGCTTTAAGCTTAGTAAGTTTACATGCAAACAATAAAAATCACAATATATGCTGTTCAATCAATAATATCACATACTAAGCAAGGATAATTCACATTGCCATAATCATGCTTACTCATTCCAACTCTTACCACATTCCAACCATATCAATTATGCTCAAATTTACTTGAACACATTCCCTGCATTTATCACCACAAAGCAACATGAAACATTTACTTATACAATTTCTCGATGAACCATTCAGAATAATACTAAACACTCGGTGATTTCGCACATAGCCCACCATTAATCTATAATAGGGTAGTGTCACACATAGCCCACCAACAAGAATATTTACGGTGGTAACGCACATAGCCCACCAAATGATAATATAAACGATGGTATCGCACACAGCCCATCGTGAATAAGTATTAAGGTGGTATCGCACATAGCCCACCAACAAGAATAATTACGGATATTTATTCGTACTTATATTACTATTCCGATGTTCACACGAAAATTAATCATTATCTATCATTCCAATCAACCTCACCAATAAGTAGTTTCATCCATACAATGCATTAATAGGTAAACACATATGCATTAAAGATGTATCGTTTACACGTAAACTTACCTCGGTGCAAAATGTATTAGTTAATGACTTAGTCCGTAACCATGCCTTTTCCTCGGTCAAGGTTGTTTTCGCGTTCTTCTTTATCTATAATAATAAAATTCACTCATTCAATTACTTTTTAATTCATGATACATCAAAATTTCTACTTAGGCAAAAATGACCATTTTGCCCTTATACTTTGGCAAAATTACGATTTTGCCCCTAGGCTCGTAAATCATTTTTCATCAAACTTTCTCATAAAACAAGCCTAGCTGAACATTTATTTCTCTTACAACAACTCACAAAACCAATTATTTCATGCATTTATTACACAATTTCCACTTTTACAAATAAGTCCTATTTAGGTGTTTTCATGGTAACACCTTTCACAAAAGTTGTTCCTTAACTCACTAACATCCATTTTCTTCCATAAAAACTCAGCAAATAACATGAACACTCTCATGGAAAGTCCCTAAAATTTCAACCATGTTGCAAATTAGTCCCCTCATTAGCTAGCTTAAGCTTTGGGGATTCCAAAAGTACAAAAATTATCAAGAAAGACCCCTAGAATCACTTGCTTGCAAGAGATTTGTTTTGCTGAAATTTTGAACTCCAAGAACCCTTATTTCCTCTAAATTTTCGGTGGTAGAAGAAGCATGAATAGTAAAATATGATATCTCATTTATTCATCTTATTTTATTCATTTTTTTTATCACCTAATTTCACCAAATTTTGACCAAATTTAATGCTCTTGTCTCCCTTGTTTCCTATGGCCAGCCAACACACCTTTAATGGCCTAATTGCACTTTAAGGACCTCCAATTTAATATTCTATGGCTATTAGACACCTCTACCTTGTATAATAGAACTTTCGCACTTTATGCGATTTAGTCCTTTTTCACAATTAAGCATTAAATTGCTAAAATTAATGCACCGAAATTTTATACATCCCTATAAACATGCTATAACACATAAAATAATATCAAAATAATTTTCTTCAATATCGGATTAGCTATCTCGAAACCACTATTCCCACTAGCCTCAAAATCGGGCTGTTACAACTCTCCTCCCCTTTAGAGATTTTTGTCCTCGAAAATCTTACCGGTAAAAAGGTTTGGGTATTGTTCCCTCATGGCTTCTTCTGGTTCCCACGTAGCCTCTTCCACACCGTGTTTTTGCCACAACACCTTTACTAAGGCTATGTTCTTATTTGTCAACTGTTTAACCTATCGAGCCAATATCTTAATTGGTTCATCTTTATAAGTCATGTCCCGTCGTATTTCAACTTCTGTTGGAGGAATCACATGCGAAGGATCGGAACAATATCGCCATAACATCGACACATGAAACACGTTGTGTATTCTCTCTAATTTTGCCGGCAAAGCCAATTGATATGCTACTGGCCCAATCCTTTCAATAACCTCATACGGTCCTATGAATCGTGGACTTAATTTTCCCTTTCGACCAAATCTCAATATTTTCTTCCACGGGGATACTTTCAGAAATACTTTTTCGCCCACTTGAAACTCGATTTCTTTCCTTTTTAAATCCGCATATGACTTTTTTCGATCCGAAGCAGTTTTCAGACTATCACAGATCACTTTCACTTTCCCATCGGTCTCTTTATCTAGATCGACCCCGTGAATTTGCTTCTCAATAAGCTCGGTCCAATACAAGGGAGTCCGACACTTGCGACCATATAAAGCTTCGTACGGCTCCATCCGTATACTCGACTGATAACTGTTGTTATAGGCAAACTCGACCAAAGGTAGATATTTTTCCCAACTACCTTCGAACTCTAACACACAGCATCGGAGCATATCCTCCAAAACTTGAATCACTCTTTCGGATTGGCCATCGGTTTAAGGGTGGAACGCAGTACTAAAATTCAACCTTGTACCCATGGCTTTCTGTAACTTCTTTCAAAACCTCGAAGTAAATCTCGGATCTCTATCCAAGATAATAGATACAGGCACTCCATGTAATCTCACCACCTCAGCAATATACAGCTCGGCCAACTTATCAAGTGAATAATCAACACGCACTGGTATAAAGTGAGCTGACTTCGTTAATCTATCAACAATAACCCACACAACATCTTTCTTTTTCGGAGTCATAGGTAACCCCGTTACGAAATCCATCGTGATTCGATCCCACTTCCACTCGGGAACCATCACCGGCTGAAGTAATCCTAAGGGCACTTGATGCTCGGCTTTCACTTGTTGACAAACTAGACATTTCGTAACAAACTCGGAGATTAATCTTTTCATACCCGGCCACCAATACAATTTCTTCAAATCATTGTACATTTTTGTACTACCCGGATGTACTGACAAGCAACCACTATGCGCTTCATGTAAAATTTTCTGGATCAACTCATCATCCTTGGGTACAAAAACCCTGTCATGAAACATCAAACAACCATCTGAACTAACCCGAAAATCAGAGTCATCTCCCGATTCGCACTGAGCTCTCTTAGCTTGCATCTCACTATCATTCTTTTAGGCTTCACATATCTGCTGAATAAATAACGGTCTAGCCCTCAACTCAGCCAATATAGCACCATCATCTGACAATGGTAAACTCGTACTCATAGCTCTCAAAGCATACAGAGAATTTCTGCTCAAGGCATCTACAACCACATTCGCTTTCCTCGGATGGTAATCGATTACTAACTCATAATCCTTCAATAATTCGAGCCACCGCCGTTATCGCAAATTTAAATCCTTTTGGTCCATCAAGTACTACAAACTCTTGTGATCAGTGAAGATTCGACACTTCTCGCCATATAAATAATGATGCCAAATCTTCAAAGCAAAGACGATCGCAGCCAACTCCAAATCATGAGTCGAATAATTCTTCTCACGCGGTTTTAGCTGTCTCAAGGCGTAAGCTACCACCTTACCCTCTTGCATCAACACACAGCCGAGACTATTTAATGACGCATCACTGTAGACCACAAACTCTTTCCTCGACTCAGGTTGTACTAAAACCGACGCCTCAGTCAACGATGCTTTCAATTTCTCGAAACTCTGTTGGCATTTCTCAGTCCATTCAAACTTAACATCTTTATGCAACAGTTTCGTCATCGGGGTAGCAATCATGGAGAACCCTTTGACAAACCGTCTGTAGTAACCCGCCAAACCCATAAAGCTTCTAATTTTCGACACATTCCTCGGCGATTTCCACTCTACTATAGCCAAGATCTTACTCGGATCAACTCTAACGTCATCACCTGACACAATGTGTCCTAAGAATCCGACCTCTCGAAGCAAAAACTCACTCTTGCTGAATTTAGCATACAACTGCTTGTCTCTTAAATTCTGCAAAACAATTCTCAAGTGCTCTGCATGTTCACTCTCATCCCGAGAATAAATCAGTATGTCATCGATAAAGACAACTACAAACCTATCCAAATATGGTCGGAAGATACGGTTCATTAGATCCATAAAAATCGCAAGAGCATTTGTTAAGCCGAATGGCATGACAAGAAACTCATAATGGCCATACCTTGACCGAAATGTAGTTTTCGGCACATCTTGCTCCTTAACCCTCAACTGGTAATAGCTAGACCTTAAGTCTATCTTAGAGAACACCGTAGCTCCCTTCAATCGGTCAAACAAGTCATCTATCCTTGGCAAAGGATACTTATTCTTCACTGTCACCTTGTTGAGTTGTCTGTAGTCTATGCACAATCTCATCGACCCATCTTTCTTCTTCACAAAAAGTAGCAGAGCACCCCACGGTGAATAGCTCGGTCTTACAAAACCCTTGTCCGTTAACTCTTGCAATTGAACCTTCAATTCTTTCAACTCCAATGGTGCCATCCGATACGGAGCAACCGAAATAGGTGTCGTACTCGGAACTAACTCTATCCCAAACTCGACCTCTCTAACTGGAAGCAATCTAGGTAACTCTTCCGGGAACACATCTGGATACTCGCATACCACCGGCACTGATTCAATCTTTACCTCTGACTCTTGAGTATTCAACACAAAGGCGAGATAGACTCATATCTTTTTCTCAAGTATCTCTCGGCTACCATAGATGAAATTATCACAGGCAAACTATCCGATCTATCTGATTCAACCCGAATGACATCTCCATTTACACATTTCAATTCAATAAACTTACTACCACAATTCACTAAAACATTATGAGCAGTCAACAAATCCATACCAAGAATCAAGTCAAATTCATCAAACGGCAACAACATGAGATTTGCCGAAAAATAATGACCTCTAATTGTCAAAGGACAATTCCTACACACCTTGTCAACTAGCACATGTTTGCCTAACGGGTTTGACACTTTTATTATAAATTTCGTAGACTCTATAATCATACTCATGCTAGACGCCAATTTCATGCAAATGTAAGAATGGGTAGACCCTGGATCAATCAAAGCAACAACAGAGATATCATGAAGAGAAAAAGTACCCGTAATCACATCTGGAGAGGATGCCTCTTCGCGAGCGCGAATGGCATAAGTCCTTGCAGGTGTTCGACCCTCCGATCTCACAGCGGTATCTCTAGGCGCACCCCTACTACTAGTTCCACCTCCCGGGTTCTTTTGTGATCTACCCCTCGAAGATACATTGCTTGATCTTATTTCTTGCTTTCTTTCCTTCTCATCCCTCTTAGGATAATTCCAGATAAAATGATCGGGTGAACCACACTTGTAACAGTTATGATTATTCCCCCAACACTCCCCAGTGTTTTTCCTACCACAATGTGGACACTCCGGTTTATTTAACTTTGGATTGCCCACGTTTGCCATCGAGGTGGCTTGAACTCTCGAGCTCGAGTAGGTATTACCTCGATCTCGAAGTGAATACCCAACTGACGCAGTCGTCCGAGGGTTCATTTTCTTGGACCTCTTTGATTGAGTTTGGTACGATTTACTCATTGGCCTCTTTATTGCATCTCGGGCCTCACTCATGGCTTTTCTCTTTTCCTTATTCAGTTCCTCGGCCTTGCATGCCTTATCAACCAACACCACAAATTCTTTCAATTCCAAGATCCCAACTAGAAGTCTGATATCCTTATTCAGCCCATCTTCAAACCTCTTGCACAAGATAGCTTCTGTGGACACACACTCTTGTGCATACTTGCTGAGCCTAACAAACTCGCGCTCATATTCTGCCACAGTCATTTTACCTTGCTTCAACTCAAGGAATTCTTTTCGTTTCTGGTCCACAAATCTCTAACTTATATACTTCTTTCGGAACTCTTCCAAAAAGAAGTCCCACGTCACTCTCTCCCTTGGAACCACCGACTCGTTTTCCACCAACGATATGTCGAGTCCTTCAGCAATGACACGGCGCATTTCAAGCTCTCCTCAGGTGTGCAGGAGAGTTCATCGAATACTCGCATTGAGTTCTCAAGCCAGAACTCCGCCCTCTCAGGGTCATCATATATATTAGCTTTGAATTCTTCGGCCCCTTATTTCCGAATCTTATCGACCGGGGGTTTGGTCATTCTCACCAAATCTATACCTTGAGGAGCCCCAGGAACTGGCTGAGGTATAAGAGGGGGTGGAGGAGGTTGAGCATTAGGGTTCGCTCGTACATACTCCGTGTACCAATTACTCATCATTTGGAGAAAGGCTTCCTGAGCCTCTTCTCCTTGACCCATAGTCTCGGGTCTACTCTCTAAAAGGGCCCTCCCTTGCGAGGGAGCCGGCGCGTTACTAGCAGCGTCATCAACAGCCGCTCGGTTGGGATCCATTTACTATATAAAAACAAATTTTAGAATTGTCAGAAGTCACCACACTATCAATGTATGTTTATGGGATGTATAGCTAGACTCTTACACACGCTACGGTAGTCCGAGAACCGACTAAACCATAACTCTGATACCACTAAATGTAACACCCCTTACCCGTATTCAACTTCGAAACCGGGTACGAGGCATTACCGGACTTAACTCCCTTGAACTTACAACTTTGGGCTATAAAATTTCATTCCAACTTAAAACTTCCCATTCACATTCATATCATCCTTATTATGGGCCTACGAGGCTTTTAACATGCAAATGGTGGGTCTCAAAATCAAACCGAAAACTTTTGTAAACTTATAAAAATTTTGCCTTAACAGGGCCACACGCCCGTGTGAAATGGGACACGCCCGTGTAGGCAGGCCGTGTGGTCACACACGCCCATGTCCCCAGCCCGTTTTGGGATTTATTTTTCAATTCTAACCTACAGGGGTTTTCACACGGCCGGACACACGCCCGTGTCAATGGCCCGTGTCCCTCACACGGTCTAGACATGCCCGTGTCCTCACCCATGTGTGAAAAACCTGGGTATTATGTTTGTGACGTCAGCAACCATATATGGGGCACACGGCCTAGGCACACGGCCGTGTGTCTAGCCCGTGGTCGACACTGACTTGCAACACTAACATGGAGGGGACACACGGCCTGGTCACACAATCATGGGACTGACCGTGTGTCACACATGGTTTAGACACACGCCCGTGTGCCTACCCGTGTGGACAAGAACAAGGCTATTTTCCAAGCTCTTTTTATCACCCTAATTCATGCAACATCAATCACATTCAACCATTTACCAAGCAACTCAATCATGCATCATACACATTCATGAATAACCTCATCTTTTCATATATTAACAACAATAAGCCATCAACTATGGCTATTTACAAAAGTTCATCTTTAAAGGAGCAAACACACTTGGCCAAAATAACAAGACATAACACTAAGCCTAGCCCCTATACATGCCATACAAAAAATGCTAAGACTAAATATATCGAGATGAGCTGATAGTGTGGGTGATCTTCCGATTATCTACGTATCCCGAACTGGCTCTTTGACACTATAAAATAAGGGAAAAGAAAGAGAGTAAGCTTTAAGCTTAGTAAGTTTACATGCAAACAATAAAAATCACAATATATGCTGTTCAATCAATAATATCACATACCAAGCAAGGATAATTCACATTGCCATAATCATGCTTACTCATTCCAACTCCTACCACATTTCAACCATATAACAGTTATATTGCTCAAATTTACTTGAACACATTCCCTGCACTTATCACCACAAAGCAACATGAAACATTTACTTATACAATTTCTCGATGAACCATTCAGAATAATACTAAACACTCGGTGATTTCGCACATAGCCCACCATTAATCTATAATAGGGTAGTGTCACACATAGCCCACCAACAAGAATATTTACGGTGGTATCGCACTTAGCCCACCAAATGATAATATAAATGATGGTATCGCATACAGCCTATTGTGAATAAGTATTAAGGTGGTATCGCACATAGCCCACTAACAAGAATAATTACGGATATTTATTCGTACTTACAATACTATTCCGATGTTCACACGAAAATTAATCATTATCGATCATTCCAATCAATCTCACCAATAAGTAGTTTCATCCATACAATGCATTAATAGGTAAAGACATATGCATTAAAGATGTATCGTTTACACGTAAACTTACATCGGTGCAAAATGTATTAGTTGATGACTTAGTCTGTAACCTTGCCTTTTCCTTGGTCAAGGTTGTTCCGCATTCTTCTTGATCTATAATAATAAAATTCACTCATTCGATTACTTTTTAATTCATGATACATCAAAATTTCTACTTAGGCAAAAATGACCATTTTGCCCTTATACTTTGGCAAAATTATGATTTTACCCCTAGGCTCGTAAATCATTTTTCATCGCATTTTCTCATTAAACAAGCCTAGCTGAACATTTATTTCTCTTACAACAACTCACAAAACCAATTATTTCATGCATTTATTACACAATTTCCACTTTTACAAATAAGTCCTATTTAGGTGTTTTCATGGTAACACCTTTCACAAAAGTTGTTCTTTAACTCACTAACATCCATTTTCTTCCATAAAAACTCAGCAAATAACATGAACACTCTCATGGAAAGTCCCTAAACTTTTAACCATATTGCAAATTATTCCCCTCATTAGCTAGCTTAAGCTTTGGGGATTCCAAAAGTACAAAAATTATCAAGAAAGACCCCTAGAATCACTTGCTTTCAAGAGATTTGTTTTGCTGAAAATTTGAACTCCAATAACCCTTATTTCCTCTAAATTTTCGGTGGTAGAAGAAGCATGAATAGTAAAATATGATATCTCTTTTATTCATTTTTTATCACCTAATTTCACCAAATTTTGACCAAATTTAATGCTCTTGTCTCCCTGGTTTCCTATGGCCGGCCAACACACCTTTAATGACCTAATTGCACTTTAAAGACCTCCAATTTAATATTCTATGGCTATTAGACACCTCTACCTTGTATAATAGAACTTTCGTACTTTATACGATTTAGTCCTTTTTCACAATTATGCATTAAATTGCTAAAATTAAGGCACCGAATTTTTTATACATCCCTATAAACATGCTATAACACATAAAATAATATCAAAATAATTTTCTTCAACCTCAGATTAGCGGTCCCGAAACCACTATTCCGATTAGCTCCAAAATCGGGCTATTACACTGGGGAATTCTTTGCGAACCTCTCCTCTTCCGAATCCTCAAGCACTGGTTGAGGGCTGGCGAACCAGACCCTTTCTACAACCCAATAAATGATTATGTTATTTTACCGACAGCATTCAAGATGGAAAGTCACCACGAGAAAGGCTTACAAGTTACTTCACTCAAAGAGGAATGAGAGATTATCACCAAAGATCAAGACGATCTCGACGACATAGTTAGTAGTAGAAAACCACTCGTCAGCTCTATTTCTGTTTCACAAGGGGGAAGTAATAAACATTCCTCGAGGTCCGAAGCTCATGCTACCATCATTGTTCATCCACAAAACGAGGGTAAGCAACATGTCGAGCCATAAGTGTGTCCGTTGATGCATAGAGATCAGTCTAATATCAATTATGCGAAAATTTTTGATCTCGATCAGAACCATCTCACCCATAGAGAAATATGGAAGGTAATTGAATTCCCTAATCAGATCTTTTAATCAGGTTGCCTAATGTGTACCGGTGGCTCATTATGATATACTATATGGATAAACTATAGTTGGTTGCCTTGTTGCTTGTCTTGCTCTTCAGCTAATGATATACTATGTGGCCGGCAATGGCTGCAGTTCATTTCTAATACTCGATTGAATTTCGTCCTGGTCTGGAACCTATACTTTCTTTAGTGATTTCAATGTATTATTTTGAGGGATCCATTCATAATGTTATATTTAGCTTCAAGCTTTGTAAATGTGTATCAAGGATATAGCACATTAATACTCGGATTTATAACAAGCCATATGAAATGTTCATCCTCACACTAATATATATAGATAAACTAATATATATATATATATATATATCTTGTGGAGCAAACTTATAAAGTAAAATTTTCATAAATTATGTATAAGGTATTCATGGTAAAGACAACCACATGTGAAATTAAAATTGATTACTTTCATTTTGCAGACCAAATCAACAACCAGTTGAAGTAAAAAAAAAATGTATAAATGCAGGATCAAAGTAATGTATAATTGTTAATCAAATGCATAATTTAGCCGGATGAAGTATGTATTAGCCGGATGAACTTAAAATCTAGTTGGAATGCCATGTATGATTACCGTTAGGGAGATAACGGAACTTAACGGAAGAATGATCACTTCTAACAAAATAATAACATAAGTGACTAAAACGTAACATTTCAAATATAAGTGACTAAAATGTAACCTGAGGCAAACAAAAGTGACTATTTTTGTAGTTTCATATAATAATAATTATATTAAGAATTTTATTAAATTATATATTATTTTATTAAATTATATTTAATAATAATTATGTTAAAATATGGTTAAATTATTTATTATTTTTATTAAATTATTTTTAATAATAATCTTATTAAAATTTAATAATAATAACAATAATCATCTACCTAAAAAAAATTCTACTAAGGATATTCTGGTCATTTTAATTTTTTTTCTTTATGCTATTACGATATCATTTTATTCAACCAAATACAAAAATACTATTAGAATTCTATTTAATTTTATTCAACCAAATAATTAAATTACTAATTACAGGTCTATTCCATTAGAGCCCTATTCCGTAAGTTGGAAACTGGGTTGCTAACAATGTTTCACTCAGCTGTCCCATTCTTCCGCCCCGTTTCTCTTTTTCTCTCTCCCCAACCATAGCCTAATCTCACTCCCTCAGCACTTACTTTTTCCTTCTTCCTTTCTTTAAAAATGCCAATCAACAGAGACCCTTCTACTCCCCCGCCTATGATCGGCAAGATCGGACCCTACACTGTCTTCGTTACCCCACCATCTACCCCTACCCCCACTGAACCTCCTGTTTTTCAGTCTCCTCAGAAGGCGGTCGCGCCTCCTGCTCCTGCTCCTCCTCCGGTCCGGCCGCCACCTCAACAGTTTGATAAGTCTTTTGTTGCGTCCGATTCTGATGGCTCCATTCTGGGTTTTTTCAGGAATGCTATAGTTAAAGTCCAAAATGGTATATGTTGTTCCTCTCTACCTTTTATATTCCCTTTTTTTTAGGGAAAAAAAAGAAAGAAAAGAGAACTTTGGGGTTACTCAAAATGCTGGCGTCTTTTTTTCTTTTTCTTTTTTGAAGTCCAAAAATGGGAGAGTTCTACTCTATCTAAGCTTTACATTAGCATGGCGGATTAGCTACGTTTAATTATTTTTATACTTCGTTTTGTTGACAATAAATAGAAAAAGCATTAGTATCAGTATCTACTCTTGTTAATATTTTGCAGCTCATTCAAGCTTGGATGACCATTTAGCTCGCTGGTTTGGCTTAAATCAGTCCAAGTATCAGTGGGCACTGGACGATTATTACGAGAGCAAGGGATTGGTAAGTGTAAATAAGTTCTTTTAAATGGTACATTTTTAAGGGAAAGTTAAATTTCAGATCATTACTTTTAGCTCCATTAGTTTGGTGTTATGGCTAGATTTGATGAAATCAAAGTATTGCTGAAGGTACTCGTTAAGTAGCTTGTAAGCAATTGTGGACCGTAAAAGATGGACACATTTGTGCTTCAATTCTTGTTGTGTCTCTAAATGTAGTCTAAAGTTGTTTACTTGATCTTAGCTAAGGAAGCTTGGTGTCCTGTTATCATTCCATTCCTGGTTTTTAATCATATATATGAGATCAAGATTGCGCAAGGTTTTTAGCATTTTGGAAATGATTAAAAATTTGCATCTTTAGATGTTTCCTAGGAACTTTTTCTATATGGAGTAGATATGTGGTAAATGGGTACATTGCTGTAGATGGACAGGAGACGGGATGTACTGGCCTCTAAAGCATATTTTATACATCTGAAACTTCCAAGTATTTTTGTATACCTAACTTTTGCGTCATAGATCTGGTTCTATCGTTCTTTCAACTAAAGAATAACATTTAATACTTGATTTCTCAGCTTTATGGTTGTACTCGTTAGTGATTAGTTTTGGAAGACTAGAATACTTGGTAAAATGAAAGTTTTTGGACTTGAAATGATGCTCTGCAAATCCATTATAGAAAATAAAATCTAGTTAACCTATCTTTAACCGCTCTATTTTTCCACAAGTACCTGTGTCTGACTCTTGTGTTCAACACATATTCTGTTATGGGTATGAGGGGATGATCCTCCAAACATATGAAAAAAACTAAGAAAAATTGAGCACACGAGTTGAAACACCTACCCTTATTTGACATTCACTCTTGAGTCTGGGCAATACAGTACACAAGAATGAGGAGCTTGTTTTCATTATCTGTCTGGCTCTGTAAATGTGATGAAATTTCATCTAATTAATTGTAGCTTGATGATCTTTGATGATTTTTGCTCCACAGCAAGATAGCTCTGGTTTCAAAACATGTTCTAAGCGAAGAACTTTCTCAATATGAAGGTTACTTACACATTTAGCCCAACCAATTGATGTTTACAAACTTTCTTGAAGTACCTTCTCCAACATCCATGTTTGATGCTACCTGAACATTGATAGGAGGATAATGACCTTTCAAATTAATGGAAAAGCTAAGAAATACTGAACATACCCGTCTTTGACACATACTCATAACTAACAGTCACACTTGAGTCTGAGTAACATACTTATATACTGAACATACCCGTCTTTGACACATACTCATATCTAACAGTCACACTTGAGTCTGAGTAACATAGATATGGTATATGAGAATGACAGATTGCAATTCTATTATGGTTTTTTATTGTACCTTGGAAAATATTGTATTTTGGTAGCTGCTCTTTATTTCTGATTCCCAATAGTTTCATTTTCATTTTGAATCTTATTGAAGTGAACAACCAAACAAATTATTTATGTTTGAAAGATGTCTTAACAATTGCGTTCTCAGTTTTTACTAAATCATAGTTTGGCAAGGGAGCATTTATAACTTTTGATGCTGCTTTAGTTAAGTGATATTTAATCCTAATTTTTTTAAGCTTTGAGCTTTTGATTGGAATCGCCTGGTAAAGATGGAAGAAATTAGAGAATACAGATAGAGAAGAAGCATATGCTTCAAACACTATGTATAAATCTCCAGACTTGTCTTCCTTTATTCACAACTTTCATATCCTCACATTCTCCTGGATTAATGTACAAAAGCTTGAATCTGGTCTGTGGTTTACGTATTTTATCTTGTTTTTGGGAAGTTCTACTCAGGTTACTCAACACTGTTACATGGTCAACTTAATGTCTATTGGTGATTAACCCTGGTGAAGCGCATTGCTTTTGTTTATATTAAAGACCCACACCATGGAAGTAACAATTCTCTGATGTTGCAAAAGTCTGATTTGTTTTCTCTGTGTTTACTTTCATTTTCATCATGACTGATCCACCTACGATATTGACCAACATTTCATACTATTTTTATGGCAGGAAAAGGAAGGTGTAAAAGTGAAAGAAATATCAAGCAAAATGCAAAGTGTGTAGCATACTTTTTGTGCTGGTAATGAGATATTTGAAGTCCCTCTTTTCTCTTCCTCTGTTTCTGTTTCCCCCTTCTAATGTTATTATTATGTATCTAATGAGAATGTTTTAATCACGGTGCATATTGTTATTCTGCTGAACTTGCACCGAGAATGGTGGTTGTGTATCGTTTTTGTATTATATCTATATATACTTTACGTATGGAATGGCCAAAAGACATTTGGATTCCTGAAGTGATATTTGTTGGCATCTTTGGACTGCTGATCAGAGCAGCTAACTGAGCTTGTTTGTGTACTAGGGTAGGAGTCATGTTATGTCCTCACAATGTCAATTTCTAGCGTTGAGATCATTATCAACTGTCGAGGACATGCTCTTATGTATCGTATTCTTATCTTATTAAAAGCAGTAATTTTTAGCATTAGTTTATCTAATTCATGCATTTGTCCCTCTCATTTATGCATGTGCATACACTGGTAAATGAGACGTAAACCGGTACTGTGTACCGTTGGGGCAGTTTAAGATCCAACATTTGTTTGCAAATTGGGGCGACAATGGTGCTTGTTCCGTTACTTGGTTTGCTAGGTTTGGAAATTTTCTTTTTAATGCTGCTTATTATGTATGACAGGACAGCTTCCTTTTAGATTATGGGTGAAAATAAATATATAAAAATATATATTTATAAAATTTTTATATTAAAATCAAGTGAGGGTTTGGCTGGAATGGGTAAGTGAAAAGTTTAAAATTTGTGTTTTAAGTTCATATCTTACTAAAATATTATTTTATTAGAAAACATGAAAAAGATGAAATGATGTTCATATTAATATTTTTTATTTTGTATATAAAATATATTTAATGCTTTTATTAATTGTGTTGGTGTTTGGTTGATTCATAATATCAATTAAGGCCCGAAGAAGTTGGCAAAATATCATTCTCATTATGCTTCATCAGTTCCTGTTAATTGTCAAGCCTGAATCGAAAAACTGGAGTCGGCTTTTAGGTAGAAGCTATCGATGGCATTTATTTTGATTTTGAGTGCTTTTTCGGCTTTTAGCTACCAACTAAAGTGCATGGATTCAGAGGGCAATTTAGAGCGAGTGGTTTGGATGTTATTTTTTATTCTTTTTATAAAATCTAATTATGTTAAATTTTACATATGTTGTTGGAAATTCCTGCAAATTTTAAGCAATAATTAATTTTTTGTTGTTTGCATTAATTTATATCATATTTTGTATATTATTCGTGATTTAATTTAGAAATTATTTATTGTGTTATTTTGTCTCACTTTTAATTTATAATATATTTTACGTAATTTATCAAATTGATTTGATTTTTTTTAATTCAATGTTGGTTTTTTTATCAAAGTATTATAAATTAATATATATTTTTTGAGCGTTAATAATTAGTGTTTATGATTTAGGTTAAAATATGCTTCGAGTTTCTATACTTTTTATACATTTGAAATTTAATCTCTTTACTTTTATTTTAAAAAATAATCCCTTTACTTTTATATTTTAAAATTTAAGTCCATTGTTAAAAGTATTTAAAACCTTTTCTTTATTTCATTGGTGTAGCATTTTTTTTTTAAATATCTGTTTATTGTTATGTAACAAAAAAATATATCATTGTAATTAACCTTAAGTTAACAGAATAATTTAAAGGTATTAATAATTGAACTTACATTTTTAAACCCAAAAAGTAGAACTAAATTCCTTGAAATTTAAGTAGGGAGATTAAATTTCAAATGCATGAAGAGTACATGGACTTATAGCATATTTTAATCTATAATATATGTCTTATTCATGTTATTTTTATATTATATTTATTTTAGTTATTTTCTCTTGTTAACTTTGTGTCATGTCTTAATTCATCTCATATTATGTATAGTTTATCATAATAATTTGATTTGAACTCTAAATTCATTTATTTAATATACTTAAACTATATCATCTTTTATTGGTACTTAAACTTTTTTTTGTCATAAGTGGTACTTAAATTACTTTTTTCCTCGAGTTGGTACTTCCATTAGTCCAACCATTAAGTTTATTTTTTTACCTAAATTATACATTTTTCCCAAGTTGGTACATAAACTTTTTTTTTTGTCACAAGTGATACTTAAACTATTCTTTCGTTACCCATTTTACACCAAAATATTGTAGTTGTTAATAAATTCCAACCAATAATAAATTGTCCCATCATATAAACTTTAAAAGTAGTTTTTTAATTCTTTTAATTCTTTTTTTTCTTTTATATTATTTCTGTCTTTAGTTTTTTTCTATTTTTTTATTCTTCCTTTATAATGTCTAGTCACATTTCCTAGGTCAAGATGCTAACTATTAATTTTGTTTTCAAATTTCCCTACCTGCTTGCTCGGTTTGAAGAAATCGAAAAAAATTTCTTTTATTGATCAAAATCAATGTTTCTAGAGTTGGATTGAACCCGGTGGTTAGGCTAGTCAGAATATCAGTTTAGATATAAAGTTGAACCAATTCACCTACAAATCGATATAGATTGGTTGAATCAAACTAAAAAAAATTGATTGAACCAATCTTCTATATTTTTATTTTTATTAATTTTTAGTAATTTATTTGATCAAACCAAATTATGAACTTACACTACCTCAAAGCTAAATTTTAGGCCCATGGACGTAATGGACTTACACTACCTCAAAGCCTTAAAACGAGGTCAAAGGATAAGCAAATCAAAGTAAGATTGAACAAGACCTTTGATACGAACTCGTTTCGGTGATGATTCGAGTCGTTTAGATTGCCCGATCGTTAAAATGGAGAAGCTTCGTTCAATTCGAGTTTGAAGAAATTTGGCTAAATGTAGGCTTAAAGGAATGGTTTTCAAAAAGTTTTAAGATGGATTAGGATAGGCTCGGCTGGGTGTTGAAACAAAGGGGAATAAAGAGAAGGGTTGAATTGGCTAAATGAAATGATGATGGAAATGGCTAAGTGAATGATGGTGAAAATTCGGCTAAGGTTTGAAGCAAACAAATCAGAATGTTGGATAAAACGGATAGTTGAGCTTAAGGACAAGAGTGAACCAATATTATTAAGAGTATTGACCCGAAACTTATAAGTCACTTAAGATGCTGGAAAAGAAACAAAGGACCTTGACCCGCTAACTATAGAGAGTTAGGAACCAAATGTATCAAAATGGGTGAACGCCACACTCAGATTTGAGTGATAAGTTCAAAGAAACAAGGAAGACGCCACTAGCTATGCTAGATAAGTCAGCTTGAGTCTTAAACGAATTTAGAGAGTTGAATAAACTCACAAATGAATTAAAATTCATAAAATGTCAAAGTGTATTGTCTAACCAAAATAATGTCTTCTTACAATCTATTTATAGGCATTATTATGACTGTTCAAATGCTTATTTGTGACCTTTCACCTTCAGCATTTAACTAAAGTTATTAAAATATTTAAATTCGGTTATAACTCTTAATGGGCAGCCAAAGAGTCATGTCTTTTCACTTGATTCATGCATAGCTGAAAAGTCATGCCTTTTCACTTGATGAAGGCTTAATGGTCCTTTAAATGTGCTGCTTGATGTCCCTTCATTTTCCCCTTAACCAAATGCCTAATGCTTGTGTATTCATCTCTTTAATTGGCACCATAACTAGCTTTGAGTGCATGAAACCGATTAGACTTGAAGAGTCACTTTTGGTCCATTTGAAAAGCCACCATAATGAGCTTTGAGTGCTTCAATATCCACCAAAAACGTTCCAAATATGCACCAGCAATTAAGTGACCAAATGCACACTCTTTTATGCCAAAACTGAATGTACCAATTGAATGTGTGACATTTGATTCTTCTTGGCAAACGAAACAGCCCTATTGTAGCTTTAAAATATGTGACCAGCCTTTTGAACTTTCCTACAGCAAACACACATTCAATTTATTTAAGAAAAAAAATTAAACACGCTATAACTCATGCATTAAAAAAAAATAACAGCCAAATTAAATTACACACTTATAAACTAACTCAAACAACTATGATGCTTAAATGCATGATTTAATTAAGATGCAAACTAAATGAACAAATGTGTTACTTAATGCATGACTTAATTTAATGATGCAGACTTAAACTAACATGGGAGTTACATAATGCATGTTATAATTTATGATGCAAACTTAACTAACATGAGAGTTACATAATGCATGACTTTATTAAAAGCTTCATTTTGCACTTGGGCCCCTCGAGTTTGGGCCAATCTCGGTGGCATCGAGTTGTGTCGTAACATGATGCGGCCGGGATCGCATCATACCCTCCATCTTGAAGACGATTTGTCCTCAAATCGGGCCATTTGCTTGCGAAAAATTTTTCATCGTCACAAACCTGGAAAATACACAAGACTCGAAAAGGAAGTAGATTAGTTGCTTGCCTTCCCTTACGAAAATGAAAGAGGTTAGTGACACCATGGATGATGAAATCCAAGGAACATGCTGAAACGTTATTCACAAATTGAACATATGAATTGATGTCGAGATCAAAAATAGAAATCGGTCTTACCTTTTTCTTCGATGGAAACAAACCAAAACCACATAACATTCGAAAGTCATAATCTTGAAAGACAAAATTCCATGGCTTAAATCCCTTGGAAAATGATATGGAACAACATTCACCGGGATCAAAGACAAAGTTTTTGTTTACATATTTAGTCACACTAAATTGTGGATGCTTACTTTCTCTCAAAGACATTTCAAAATAGAAAATTTCAGGTTTGAACACACGAGTTTGGTCACTCATTCCAGCATGCAACAAGAATTTCTTTGTCTCCAATGATCCACACATGTTAAACAAAGAAGGTGTGAACTTGCAAACATTCAAATAATCATATATATTAAGTCTCATTCGAACAGACTTACTCAACATGTGGGATTAACACAACAAATCAGAAAGTTCAAATCGTCGTTACACACAAGCAGATTAGGCGTTTCACATATCAACTCTTTATCGCAAAAGACCAAATGTTGTGCAGGCTGATTTAGTCTTACTTCATTAACAATTTCACCAATGTCATGTTCATTAGCAGAAAAACACTTTGTATTACTATGTAAAACGAAATCATCAATTGGATTATGGATATCAGCCAAATCAAGTTGAATAGCTCTTTCACAAACTAAGTCTCCGGCTTTCTTATCAATACCTTTCAAATGAAATTGTTGAGATTCAAATAACATGAAACCCTTACCTTGCTTACCTTTAAGCAATTGTGGGTGGATGTCAATTTCGTTCTTACCTTTCTTGAGCAATCGAAATCGCCTCTCATCGGATAGGTAATGAAGCTGGAATTTATCAATGGAATTTCGAGAAACCTAAAAAGAAGAAACAATACAAGGATAACTCATAGGATGGTTAGTAAAAACACTCCTCGCTTTTTCTTGTTCACTTTCTTCTTTTTCTTTCGTTTATTTTTCATCAACACTCGTTTCTTCCATACTTTATTTTTTCTTCTCAATCTCAATCTCTTTTTCAACTTTCTTTTCTTTCTCACATTTTTTTTTGCTCTCAATCTCTTTTTGCATTCTCTCGATTTCTTTTTGAGTTTCTTTTTCCATTCGTGCTTTTACCTCCACTCTCTCACTTTTTCCTTTCTCTTTTTCATTTCTCTTTTCATTTTTCTCATTTTTTCTTTTCTTTTTCACTTTGTTTTTTGATTTCATTACAAAAAGAAGAAAACAAGAAAGAATCAAAATGAGAAACTTTTCGTTGAGCATAAGAGGAGGGGTCTTCATACAAAAGACGATCATCTCTTTGAGATTGAATCTTCATGGATGAATATCTTGGTGTATACAATGAATTGCTTGAATCTTCGCGTTTGCCACCATAATAGGATTCAAAGTTGAAGCTTGATTTATTTTCGCTTGAATTCCTCGTTGAGTAGGAATCTCGATAGGAGTCTTTTCTCACATAGTCGTTGGACGTTAAACTCTTTGACGATCTCGTTTTTGTCCTTTGGCTTGAAGAAATTCGCTCCCGATGGTATGAAAATGGAAGGAAACGCTTGCGCATCACATCTTTCATTTCAGACCAGGTTGATATTGGCCACTCTCCGTTTTGTCTTCGACTCGTGGTGAATTGATCCCACCAAGTCATGGCATAATCGGAGAAACTGTTCACCGCAAGCCTTACTTTCTTGCTTTTCGAGTAGTCGTGGTACTCAAAAACCAATTCTACCTTCTTTTCCCATTCAAGGTATACCTCCGAGTCGGATCGACCTTGAAACGGTGGAATGGTTAGCTTGTTACTCTTTAAATCGCCATCAACACGTTCATGCTCTCTAAAGCCTCGATTTCTATGAACGCGTCGCCTTTCGCTTTGATTGGATGCTTGGTATGATGGATCGAACCAACCACCAATAGTAGCAAATTTTCTTTTGAAACTTAGAGACATATTGTTTAATCTTCACCACAAAACCTCACTAGTCACTCACAAAGGAAAATAATATGGCACTCCACTCGTGTTTGCACTCTAGATTGGCTTTTTCTACACTCGAATGCTCTCTCAACACTCACGCCTTTTACCACTCGATTCACCTTTCGAATTTTGTAATCGAATCATTTAGACTTATAAGCAAGCCTAGGGGCCAGCTTCAAAAGGGTTACGATGGTTAATGATGTTGGTTTTGGTAGGATGAAAAAATAAAAAGGGTGCTAAGTGTGGCGTTTGGGTTTGAATTTGATGGAGAAACAGCTTTGAAGATCGGGAAAAAGAAAACTATGAACACTTTCAATCTCTTTTTTTTTATTAATAATTTCGAATTTATTTTTTGTTTTTTCAATTGCAAAATACTAATTACAATGAATACTTTGAATTCATGAATTTTTTTTCAAATTTTTTTTGTCAAATACTTACTCCGGTAACTTCACGTACGTCTGTACTCGATTTTAGCTAGCTCTGATACCAAATGATACGAACTTGTTTCGGTGATGATTCGAGTCATTTAGATTGCCCGATCGTTAAAATGGAGAAGTTTCGTTCAATTCAGAGTTTGAAGGAATTTGGCTAAGTGTAGGCTTAAAGGAATGGTTTTCAAAAAGTTTTAGGATAGATTAGGATAGGCTCGGCTGGGTGTTGAAACAAAGGGGAATAAAGAGAAGGGTTGAATTGGCTAAATGAAATGATGATGGAAATGGCTAAGTGAATGATGGTGAAAATTCGGCTAAGGTTTGAAGCAAACAAATCAGAATGTTGGATAAAACGGATAGTTGAGCTTATGGACAAGTGTAACAGCCTGATTTAGGGGCTAGTCGAAATAGTGGTTTCGGGACCACTAATCCAAAGTTGAGGAAAATTATTTTCATATTATTTTATGTGTTGTAGCATAATTAATGGATGTATGAAAATTTTGGTGCATTAATTTTGGTGATTTCATGCTTAATTGGGAAAAAGGACTAAATCGCATAAAGTGCGAAAGTTCCATTATACAAGGTAGAGGTGTCTAATAGCCATAGAATATGAAATTGGAGGTCTTTAAAGTGCAATTAGGCCATTATAAGTGTGTTGGCCGGCCATGTAGACAAGGGAGACAAGAGCATTTATTTTTGGTCAACATTTGGTGAAATTAGGTGATAAAAATGAATAAAATAAGATGAATAAAAGAAGCTATCATCTTTCACTATTCATCTTTCCTCTTCCACCGAAATTACTAACAAGAGTAAGGGTTTTGAAGCTTGAAATTTTAGCAACTCTTCTTTTCTACAAGTAAGTGATTTTGGTGGTTTTATTTGATAATTTTTGTACTTTTGGAGTCCCCAAAGCTTAAGCTAGCTAATGAGGGGACTATTTGAAAAAATGATTGAAAGTTTAAGGACTTGCCATGAGAGAGTTTATGTTGTTTGCTGAGTTTTTATGGAAGAAAATGAATGTTAGTGAGATGAGAAACAACTTTTGTGAAAGGTGTTATCATGAAAGCACCTAAATAGGACTTATTTGTAAAGATGGAAATTGTGTAATAAATACATGAAATAAATGGTTTTGTAAGTTGTTGTAAGAGGAATAAATGTTCATCTAGGCTGGTTTAATGAGAAAATGTGATGAAAAATGATTTACGAGCCTAGGGGCAAAATCGTAATTTTGCCATAGTGTAAGGGCAAAATGGTCATTTTTGCCTAAGTAGAGATTTTGATGTATTATGATTTATAAAGTGATTGAATGAGTGAATTTCATTATTATAGATCAAGAAGAGCGCAGAAACAACCTTGACCGAGGAAAAGGCAAGGTTACGGACTAAACCTCCAATTAACACATTTTGCACCGAGGTAAGTTTATGTGTAAATGATTCATTTCGAGTATACATGTTGCAAAAAAAATATGGTGCATTGTATGAATGAAATTATTCATGATTGAGATGGATTGAATTCAATAGATATTGAGTAATTCCCGTGTGAGTCTAATTATAGATTAATGGTGGGCTATGTGCGATACCACCAAAAATATTCTTAATCGTGGGCTAAGTGCGATACCACCTTACTAATCATTCACGATGGGCTGTGTACGATACCATCGTTTATATTATCATTTGGTGGGCTATATGCGATACCACCGTAAATATTTTTATTGGTGGGCTATGTACGATACCACCCTATTATAGATTAATGGTGGGCTATGTGCGAAACCACCGAGTGTATGGTATTATTTCAATGGTTCATTGAGAAATTGTTTAAGTTTTTGTTTCATGTGACTTTATGGTGATAAGTGCAGGGAATGTATGCTATTAAATGTGAGCATTATGCTTGTTATATGGTTGGAATGTGGTAAGAGATGAAATGAGTAAGCATGACTATGGAATGTGGATTGTTCTTGCTTAGTATATAATGCTATTGGTTTTCTTGATTAGCATATATTATGATGTTTATTGTTTACATGTAAACTTACTAAGCTTAAAGCTTACTCCCTTTCTTTTCCCTTGTTTTATAGTGTCAAAGAGCCGGTTCGGGACGAAGTTAACTAGAAGATCACCTACACTATCAGCTCATCTTAGTATATTTAGACTTAGCATTTTGAGTATGGCATGTATAGGGGCTAGACTTAGTGTAATGTTATGTCGTTTTGGCCAACTGTGTTGGCTCCTTTAAGATGAATTCTTTTGTAAATGACCATAGTTGATGGCTCGTTATTATTATTAATCTATGAAAAGATGAGGTTATTCATGATTGTGTGTGTGGTACATGATTGGGTTGCTTGGTTAAAACATATATGAATGGGTTGATATTTGAATGTGACTTATGTTTGTATGAGCTAGGGCGATAAAAAGAGCTTGGCAAATAGCCTTGTTCTTGTCCATACGGGTAGGCACACGGGCGTGTGTCTAGGCTGTGTATGACACACGGTTAGCCCCATGGGAGTGTGGCTAGGCCGTGTGTCCCCTGCATGTTAGTTTTACAAGTCAGTAAGCTCTGTAGTAAACACACGGGCAGAGACACGACCGTGTGTCTCAGTCGTGTGGAAGGCATGGCCAGGAACACGGGCATGTGCCCAGGCCGTGTGAAGTCTGCACATGAATTTGGAATTTAATTCGCCACACGGTCGAAGGAGACGGGTGTGTGACTGGCCATGTGATGCAAGTCAGAGGCGACCACGGGCCAGATACACGGGCGTGTGACAGGCCGTGTGATGCAAGTCAGTGTCGACCACGGGTGTCGAACACGGGGGTGTGATATGTGACACGGGCGTGTCCCTCCCTCCACATGGGCGTGTGGACTATTTGGAGAAAAATTTCCAAGGTCTTCCGGAGAGCTTCAAAGGAATTCGATTTGATTCTGAACCATTCCTAAACCATAAATTAAGCCTTGTAGGCTTGTTTAAGACGTGTTTTCAAAAGTTTTAATTGGGAATAGAAAGTCAGGTTTTGATGTGGATTGATTGTTTACGTATAAGTCTAGTAATGCCTCGACCCCTATTTTAGCGTCGAATACAGGTAAGGGGTGTTACAACAAGAGTGAACCAATACTATTAAGAGTATTGACCCAAAACTTGTAAGTCACATAAGATGCTGGAAAAGAAACAAAGGACCTTAACCCGCTAACTATAGAAAGTTAGGAACCAAAGGTATCAAAATGGGTGAACGCCACACTCAGATTTGAGTGATAAGTTCAAAGAAACAAGGAAGACGCCACTAGCTATGCTAGATAAGTCAGATTGAGTCTTAAACGAATTTAGAGAGTCGGATAAACTCACAAATGAATTAAAATTCATAAAATGTCAAAGTGTATTGTCTAACCAAAATAATGTCTTCTTACAATCTATTTGTAGGCATTATTATGACTGTTCAAATGCCTATTTGTGACCTTTCACCTTCAGCATTTAACTAAAGTTATTAAAATATTTAAATTCAGTTATAACTCTTAATGAGCAGCCAAAGAGTCATGTCTTTTCACTTGATTCATCCATAGCTGAAAAGTCATGCCTTTTCACTTGATGAAGGCTTAATGGTCCTTTAAATGTGCATCTTGATGTCCCTTCATTTTCCCCTTAACCAAATGCCTTAATGCTTGTGTATTCATCTATTTAATTGGCAACACAATTAGCTTTGAGTGCATGAAACCGATCAGACTTGAAGAGTCACTTTTGGTCCATTTGAAAAGCCACCATAATGAGCTTTGAGTGCTTCAATATCCACCAAAAATGTTCCAAATATGCACCAGCAATTAAGTGACCAAATGCACACTCTTTTATGCCAAAACTGAACAGCCAATTGAATGTGACAACATTTGATTCTTCTTGGCAAACGAACAGCCCTATTGTAGCTTTAAAATATGAGACTAGCCTTTTGAACTTTCCTACAGCAAACACACATTCAATTTATTTAAGAAAAAAAATTAAACACACTATAACTCATGCATTAAAAAATAAATGACCAAATTAAATAACACACTTATAAACTAACTCAAACAACTATGATGCTTAAATGCATGATTTAATTAAGATGCAAACTAAATGAACAAATGAGTTACTTAATGCATGACTTAATTTAATGATGCAGACTTAAACTAACATGGGAGTTACATAATGCATGTTATAATTTATGATGCAAACTTAACTAACATGAGAGTTACATAATGCATGACTTTATTAAATGCAGAACACACAATGCATGTCATAATTAAAAGATGTAGATCAATAATGCAAGACATTAATTAAAGATGCTTTTAATAAACAAGACATAATTAAAGACTCATATTATAATAACTAAAGTAACTAAAATAAATAAATCAAAGTCCTTATTCCAGCAACCAAATTAACAAACTAAAATTAAAAGCTTCATTTTGCACTTGGGCCCCTCGAGTTTGGGCCAATCTCGGTGGCATCAAGTTGTGTCGTAACATGATGCGGTCGGGATCGCGTCAACCATACAAGACTTCGTTACAAAGGCCCTAGATGTGCATATGAAGGAAAATGAAAATCAAGATTCTGTAACAGCCCGTTTTGAATGAAATCGGAACAGTGGTTTCGGGACCACAAATCCGACGTGTAAATTAATATTTTATTATTATTTTAGTATATATATGGGATGTTAGTAAAGTCATATTAAAATTTTGTTAAGAAATTTTGATGTTTGCATGCTTAATTAAGTGAAAAGGACTAAATCGTAAAAAGTGTAAAAGTAGAGTTCTATTAGTTAAAGGTGTCAAATAGCTATGAAATTTTAAAGTGGGAGAACTTAGATGGTAATTAGACCATTCAAATAGTTAGTTTACTTTTATGGACACAAATTAAGTGATTTTTAAGTTAAAATGTAAGGTTAATAAAGTAATTTAATTAATAAGTTAAAGTAAAATAAGTAAAAAACTAATGTATCATCTTCTTCAAAGTTTCTTCCACTGAAAATCAAGAGAAAAAATAGCCATAGCTAGGGTTTGGAATTCAGAAACTACCATTGCTTGCATGTAAGTGATTTTGATCTCGTTTTTAATGATTTCTATGTTTTTGATGTTGTTGTAGCTTAATCTAGCTAGCCCGGGGATTAATTTGCAAAACTGTTAAAGAATTAGGATTATATCATGAATGCTATTACTTGATTCTTGATGTTTAGTGAAAGATTATAAGTTCTTGTTGATAAATAAACTAGTTTGTAAAGTGATTTTTGGATGAAAATGACATTTAGGGACTTATTTGTAAAAGTGATGAAAGTTCATGGTAAATTTATGAAATGATGATTTGTATGGATTGATATAGGTCCCTAGAGAAATCGGCTAGCTTGAGAAAAGGATGAAAATGTTTAGATTTCAATTTATGAGCTTAAGAACTAAATTGTGAAAAGTTAAAATATTAGGGGCAAAATAGTAATTTTGCAAAAGTATGAAATGTGGACTAAATTGAATGCTAGGGTTATTAAATGAATTAAATTTGTCTATTTAGATCAAGATAGACCATGTACGGATCTAGATCGAGGAAAATCTAAAGCCTCAAATTAGTCGATCTTATTTCTACGCCCTAGTCGTCGAGGTAAGTTCGTAGTGTTTTGATATGTAAACGAATTTCTATTTGTGTACTTATATTATAATGCTTTAATCATTATGATTTTAGAAGATTATTACTGAATTGCACAAACGTGCCCTTGTTTGTACTTCGGTACCCCTGAATTGCACTTATGTGCCCCTGTTTGTACTTCGGTACCCCTAAATTGCACATACGTGCCCCTGTTTGTACTTCGGTGCCCCTGAATTGCACTTATGTGCCCCTGTTTGTACTCCGGTACCCCTGAATTTTTTTTGTGCCCTGATTGGACTCCGGTAACTCTGAATCGAATAGTGTATGAATTGTATTCAATTATTGTTAGATTAAATGATATACTATGTTCTTACTAAGCTCTATAAGCTTATTTGTTCTTGTGGATTGATTTGTAGATCATCGTTGCTGACATTTTGGACGGATCAAACCTTTGACTCACACTATCAATTGATATTGGTAGTTTTTGTATCTCCTAGGGTAGTGGCATGTATAAACTTATGTAGTTGAATTTGTGGTGTATGATGAATATGTAAATAGAAAGGTTGTTGATTATCTATTAAATCCCATAAAATTTTATCACGTTATGAATGATAAATATATGCGACATTAATAAACTTACTCATTTGTGAGTTGTTGATCATATCGATTTATGAATCTTATGGCATTGGCATAAATTTATGTTTATTCTATAAAGTTTATTATTGAAATGGAATTTTATGCTTAAAGTTTATGCGAACTTACTAAGCATACATTGCTTACGTAGTTATTTTCCTTTACTTTATAGCTTATCGGAAGCTCGATCGGGTTTGAAGCTAGTCGAAGATCCATCACAGTATCCAACAATTTTATCGGTAGATTTTTAGGCTTTGATCGTGGTTATAATGGCATGTATAGGTGGACTATGTCTAATGTTTAGATAATGATATCGATGCATGGTTTTATGGCCAAAGTGATATGTGTTGGCATGTTTGCAAAGTGACCATTTAGGGCATGTTTTGATATGAATTTTAATCAAGTATGTTTTGTTGGAATATGACAATTTTGACCTAAATATGGTATGCTTTAGAAAGGTTTTGAATAGATGTGCATGACTGAAAAATGGCATGAATATATGTTGATTGTTGGTACCATTTGGAAAAGGCTAGATTTGTGTCATTTTGATGGTTTTGATGTATGTAAGAAATAGTCCAGATTGTAAAGTTATTTTGTATTGGCATGAATCTAATATGGTAAATTTAAATGTGCTTACGTTTAGGTATGTTTGAAATGATCAATTGGTATGTTTATAATGAGACCAAGTGGAGGTATGCTTTGAGGTAGATATGCACTATTTGTAATGGAAAATGAAGTAAGTGTTGATAAATGAAATGGGTTAAGTACATTTATATGTTTAGATAAATTGTATGTTTGCATTTGAGGTGCCTATATGGCATATTGGTTGAATGGAATTTGGTATTTGATTTGGTCTTATTATGCATGTTTTAGGTATGTTTTGAAGCTTGAATTTATGTGCAAATGGCTTGTAGGTTTGAGCTTGATTTGGGTGAGAGAAATGGCTTGAAAATGGCCTATTTCTTGTCCAACGGCCTAAGACACGGGCGTGTGTCTTAGCTGTGTGTGACACACGGCCATGCAACACGGCTGTGTGTCCTCTGGTGGTTTTTAATTGTTGCATTTTGAGAGTTACATGGCCTGGCACATGGGCGTGTGGCTTGGCCGTGTGACCCAAGTCAGAGTGTGACACGGGAACACAACGGGCTGGGGCACGGCCGTGTTTCCCTACTTTGAATGTCCACATAGCCTGAGAGACGTGCGTGTGTCTTAGCCATGTGAGTCACACGGCCGTGTGAACCCTGCAGTGTAAATTTTTCTATTTTTTTCATGAAGTTCTAGATGTTTTTGATTTAGCCCCGAATCGTTTCTAAAGTGTTTCTAAGGCATCGAGGGCTTGAATTAGGGATGTCATGCATGTGTTTGATTGGATTTTGCAATGGTTATGAAACGTTGGAAATGAATGATTTGAGTTATGTTTTTATGGGAATGCTTTATAACCTTATTCCAGCGACGGATATGGGTTAGGGGTGTTTCATTTAGTTATATTAGAGCTACGGTTTGGTCGGTTCTGGGACTGATCGTTGCATGTATGAAGTCTAGAAAGACATGCCATTATATAACATGTGATAGCGTGATGTCTCTTGACTCTACTGATTTGCTTTACTTATAGACAGAGATGTTTTCCAACCGAGCTAATTCCGATAATACTGGAAGCGATATTCATGTGTATAAGTAAAAAGTGGCTTATGATAAGTCAGAACTCATAAAGGTAAGAATAAAAGTTCATATTATTATGTTAATAATGAATGCTATGTTACGTGTATATATATGAGAGTTAAATTTAGAGGCTTTACGATCTCCACCCCCTCACCCTTAAAATCTTATAAAATAGAATTCACAAGAGTTATGTTGATTAAGTCTGTAAAAGAGAAGCTATAGAATTCAATGATTGAATTAGTAATAATGTGGTCAGAGCAGAGAAGGGGTTAGCAAGTAAAGAGAATTCTAGAAGAGATATCAGATTTTTCTGAAGATCATTCGGGGTATGCAATGTCGCTGTTAAAGAAGATGTTATTCACGGGTAATCGACTTATTCAGGTATGATATCTAATGAACCGATTAACTGGAATTTCTTTTGAATTGATTTCTTTAGTGAAACGGGATAATATGGGATTATTAATGACTGTAGTAGTCAATGGAATAATGTTTGAATCGCAATGCAGCGGTTATAGTCGAGTATCTTACGATGATCTCTTCTGGGTATTCTATATGTTCTTTTATCTTTAGAGATATATGCAATTGTTCATCTTTAGATGTGATTCTTATCATATGAGAATGCTAGCTAACCAAAATGTTAGACGAAAGTATTGTTAGTTTGGTTGATTAATGATCGACATTGCTCTATCTTTCTTTGGCATTCTATTCTATTATGTTCGATAGAAGATTCAACGATAAGACTCATGTGATGTTATTTTATTTCTTCTACTAGTTGATGCTCTAAATTATATATATGCAATTTATGTTGTCTCTATCACAACTGGTTCCAGTGCGTATGAGCGATATTCTTCTTCTGGATTTTTTCTAGGGTATCATCAATCTCTTTATCATTCAATATGGGTTGTATTCTCAGAGATTCAGTAGAGCTCCACATCTTGGATTTCATTATCTCGGTTTTCTTATCATTCTTATGGTCTATTCTATCAAACATGGTTCATCTGTAAAGGATATTCATTGGCCGGAGGTAATTACATCTATTACGGTTGTAATTACTGGTTCGATCATGGGAGCATGGTGATATAAATATCAGATTATAGAAGTTGTATTACTGCACTGGTTGTTATTGGGACTACCTTCGGTTTTCCTCTTCTATTTTAGAGTGTACTATTGATGGTTGGGGTATTGTTCTATCTATACGGTTGTAAAGTCGGTCTTATTAAAGTACTGTGGTTTAATTCATCTGATGGTGGCGACTTCGGTATGATTTAAAGTTTCGATGTTAATAATTGAAATTGTTTTATTATATATCCATTTCTAGGTTTCATGAAACGGGTAGTTAACAACAAAAGTATAGACGGTGGAAGATCGAGCTTAAACTTGTATATTGGTTCTAATTCCTCAGGTAATCTCGATTTATGTCGACGAGTGGAAACGGTATGTTACGTTTCGTTTGAGTTAGTGCAGTTTGTAGAGATCTTTGGTTGGTATTCGAAAGGAATTATGATAGATTGTATGTCTGGGTTGTCTTGACAACAAGAAGAAGGGATTATTCTAAAATGTTATTATTCGATTGATAGATCGACTTAATTGTGTTATTCAGAAACAAGTTATTCAATTGAAAAGTTAGGTAAATTGTTTATATTCGAGCTTATTTCTTGATTCGGGAATAAATTTTACGAATTCACGGGTAAATAGTCAGACAACCTGAATGAAGAATTCATATTCTAGAAGACATGATACAGAATTATGTCTATCAGATCAGTTCTAATCGGGAAATGTCATTATGAGTTAAATTCACTCGACAGTTGAAGCTGTCGTGCTTGTGTTAAATGATATTGCTTGACGTTTTCCATGAAAGGGAAATAAATATCAATTGAAAGTTACAGATGCAAAACATGTCAGAAGCATTAGTTAGAGTTTGATAATATGGGTTTCTCGGTTATGTTTCATCAGACTATCACTGGGAGTTTCTTGGTAATTATACTACTAATTATAAAGTTATGACAAAAGAACATCATAGCTGTTCAGTTAAGTTCATATATAGTATCAAGTTCTAATGTAAGTCCTGATACGAGTTCTGAATCGAGATGAGTTATAAATGATTTATATGTGGATTACCATTAAGAAGATGACAAAGAGATTTGATGTGATGACTTTTATCATTTGAGAAATTTCGAGGATGAAATTTTCGTTAGGGGGGAGAGTTGTAACAACCCGTTTTTCAATGGTGTCAGAAATAGTGGTTTCGGGGCCACCAAATCTGACGAGTAAGTTCATAAATATTATTATTTAATATTTACGAGTCAAATGTGATTTTTTTAAAAAAAAATTTGATTTGATAACTTATGTTATTTAAGCGATTTATTAAGTTTAAGTGGTAGGACCCTAAGGTCAAGTGGTTTTAGAAAATGAGGTATCGGGACCTCGTTTCTATAAATTGAGCTATAAATATTTGTATAAATATTTACGGAGTGTCATTAAGGTAGTACTAAAGTATCGTTAAGAAATTTGAATGTTTCGATAGTTAACTAAGCAAAAAGGACTAAATCGTAAAAGTTGAAAAAGTCAATCGCTATTAGTTAAATGTGTTAATTGATTAAAGAATTATTAATTGGAGGGTCTTAATGGGTAAATTATCCTTTCTTAGGTTGGTGGACGGTTAAAGCTTTATGTTCTTTTAATTTTATATGTGATTTATATATTATAATGTTATTATTATATGATAATTATAAAATAAAGAATAAAATGGTTAATAAATTAAAACAAAAGTCATCTTCTTCTTTAACACACCGAACGACCATGGAAAAAGAAATGGAGAAGCTTCAAGCTTCGGCCTTGCTTTGGACGATACATGTAAGTCCATTTTAGCCCCGTTTTTAATAATTTTTATGTTTTTGAGATCGTTGCAACTAGGTCCAGCTAGCCCGTACCTTCGATTTTGAAACTGTTAAAGATTTTGAACGTTGCCATTGATTAATCTAGTGATTTTTTTATGTTAAATGATGAATTTGAAATATTAGTTGTTATTTAAAAGTATTTTGTTAAGTGATTTTTGATGAATTTATTGATTAGGGACTAAATTGTTAAAATAATAAAAGTACAAGGATTTGATGTGAATATATTGCAAAAAATGGGCTGAAATGTAGGCTATAAATATTCGGCTAGTGTAAAATATCAATAAAAATGGTTAATTTGCATGTTTTAGGCTTAGAGACTAAATTGGATAAAAGTAAAATTTTAGGGGTAATTTTGTAAAAATGTCAAAAAAGACTAAATTGCATAAAATACATTGTTTTACTGTCTAAATTAATAGAGTGAATTAAATTATTAATTTAGATCAAGATCGAGTGGAAAGTCAATGAGAATGGAAAATTACCAAAATGCCTCTATACTTTGTCATTTATGCAATTTAGCCAGGTAAGTTCGTACGTTAAATAACATTTTAAATTTTTGTTTTAAATGCTATCATGTTATATTGTCATATCATGTCTTGACGGAAAAATTCAACGAAGTATCGACGTCCATCGATTAAAGAAAAGGTATGGTTTCGACCATCGAATATGAAAAGGGATGGTGATGACCATCGAATATGAAAAAGGATGGTGTTAACCGTCGAATATGAAAAGGGATGGCTTCTACCAGTGAATATGAAAAGGGATGGATTTGACCATCGAATATGAAAAGGGATGGTTTCGACCATCGTTTAGCACACTTGTGTGAGCTCCAGTAAGGGTTCCGATTGACTTATCTACGACAAATATGAAAAGGTATGATGTACCAATGATCAAAGTATGAATATTCATGATTATGAAAGGTATGATTTAAGTGATGCTATGTTTACGTACCATATCTTACCGTGTGATGATATTGCTAAGTTATGTGTTTAATCACTAGCTTGTGACTGTGGTAAATGTTATGTTTATGTCCTTTGTGTTATGCAAATGAAATGGTAAGTGTTCAATATGAACCAAGACATGTGTGTATGAAACTTATTGAAATGGTGATTCATGGAAAACATGATATGTTATGAAGGATGATAAATCTGATTGGATCATGCTCAAGTATAATGGTTATCTATGTTAAGTTCACATGAATTATATTCAATTATGCTAACATGTGTTGTTGTTGGTGCTTAGTCTTGTGCCAAGTTTATGGTTGAATTATATCATGTTTAATCTTAATGAAATACATTGAAACGGTAAGTGCTCAATTGGTAACGTGTTTATGTCCATGAAAAGGTGGAATAAATCAAAGTATGTAATTTCTTATGCAATGATTGATTATGTTGTTGATTCCAAAAGAGCTATGTTTAAATGCACTAGCTTGTAGTCATGGTTGATGATATGCTTATAACCTATGTGTTATGCATATGAAATGGGTAAGGAAAGGTAATGAAATGATAAATTCATAGTTGAAATGAAATTTGAAGAAAAGGGAGTAATGAGTTTGAATGATGTATTATATGTGAGAAATTTACGTATGCTATGGATGAATATACCTAAATCATGGATAAATACACTAAGTCAGGAATTATTAATGTGGTTTAGGCTTATGAAAAGCATTGGCAACAGAATGAAAATAGAGTAAATTGAAAAGTGTATAATCTTATAGAAAGGTTGTTGATTATCTATTAAGTCCCATAAAATCCTATCACGTTATGAATGATAAATATATGCGACATTAATGAACTTACTCATTTGTGAGTTGTTGATCATATCGATTTATGAATATTATGTCATTGGCATAGATTTATGTTTATTTTATAAAGTTTATTATTGAAATGACATATTATGCTTAAAGTTTATATGGAATTACTAAGCATACATTGCTTACGTAGTTATTTCCCTTTACTTTACAGATTATCAAAAGCTCGATCGGGTTGGAAGCTAGTCGGAGATCCATCACACTATCCAACAATTTTATCAGTAGATTTTTAGGCTTTGGTCATGGTTATAATGGCATGTATAGGTGGACTATGTCTAATGTTTAGATAATGATATTGATGCATGGTTTTATGGCTAAAGTTGTATGTGTTGGTATGTTTGTAAAGTGACCATTTAGGGCATGTTTTGATATGAATTTTAATCAAGTATGTTTGGTTGAAATATGACAATTTGGACCTAAATATGGTATGCTTTAGAAAGGTTTTGAATAGATGTGCATGATTGAAATATGGTATGAATATATGTTTGTTGTTGGTACCATTTGGAAATGGCTAGATTTGTGTCATTTTGATGGTTTTGATGTATGTGAGAAATAGTCCAAATGGTAAAGTTATCTTGTATTGGCATGAATCTGATATGGTGAAGTTGAATGTGCTTACGTTTAGGTATGTTTGAAATGATCAATTGGTATGTTTATAATGAGACCAAGTGGAGGTATGCTTTAAGGTAGATATGAACTATTTGTAATGGTATAAATGTGGTCAAATTATGATGAGTTTTGTAATGGAAAATGAAGTAAGTGTTGATAAATGAAATGTGTTAAGTACATGTATATGTTTAGATAAATTGTATGTTTGCATTTGAGGTGCCTATATGGTATATTTGTTGAATGGAATTTGGTATTTGATTTGGTCTTATTATGCATGCTTTAGGTATGTTTTGAAGATTGAATTTATGTGCAAATGGCTTGTAGGTGTGAGCTTGATTTAGGTGAAAGAAATGGCTTGAAAATGGCCTATTTCTTGTCCAACGGCCTAAGATACGGGCGTGTGGCTTGGCCGTGTAACCCAAGTTAGAGAGTTACACGGGTTGGGACACGGCTGTGCGTCCCTACTTCGAATGTCCACATGACCTGAGACACGGGCGTGTGACCCCTGCAGTGTGAATTTGTCCATTTTATTTCATGAAGTTCTAAATGTTTTCGATTTAGTCCCGAATCGTTTCTAAAGTGTTTCTAAGGCCTCTAGGGATCAAATTAAGGACGTTTTACATTTGTTTGATTGGATTTTGCAATGATTATGAAATGTTTGAAATGAATGATTTGAGTTATGTTTTTACAGTAATGCTCCGTAACCATATCACTGAAAATGGTTGTTACATAGTGAGTTTGAGACTTTAGCATTAACGAATAAGTGTGTTCCTACAGAACAAGTTACCTTTAAAATTGAAGGACCCTAGAAGCTTTACTATACCCTGTAATATTGAAGAATCTTATTGTGGTAAAGCTTTATATGATTTAGGGGCAAGCATGAACTTGATGCCCAAGTTTATTTATAAGATGTTGGGAATAGGTGAAATAAGACCCACAACTATGACATTTCAACTGGCGGGTCGATCTTTAGCATACCCAGAAGGAAAGATCAAGGATGTTCTGGTACGTGTAAATCAATTTATTTTTCCTGCTGGTTTTAATTGTCTTAGATTTTGAAATAGATAAGAAAGTGTCGATCATCATAGGGAGACCTTTCCTAGCAACAGGGAGAACATCAATAAACGTGCAAAAAGGTGAACTCAACATGAGAGTTCAAGATGACCAAGTGATGTTTAATGTTGTTAAAGCCATGAAGTTCCCTGATCCAATAGAAGAATATTCAGTGATGGAGGAGCTAGAAACCTTAGTTTCTAAGGAATGGGGGAATAATTTTATAGAAGACCCATTGGAAATCCCTTTAAGGTCTGATCCATTTGAAGATGAAAAAGGTAATGAAGGTATGGCTTTGATGAAAGCTAATCCATAGGACCATGTTCAACCAGCACGGTTTGAACCATTAGAGTTGGAAGCTCGGGAATTCACACAACTGAAGTTTTCAATCTAGGAACCACCCAAACTCGAACTAAAGGTACTTCCTTCCCATTTGAAATACATTTATTTAAGTAACTGTTATACTTTTCCTGTGATTATTTCAATAGAACTAATAGAACGCCAAGAGAAGTAGCTGATTGAAGTTTTAAAGAAATTTTAAAAGATGATTGGGTGGACCATAGCTAATATTCGAGGAATAAGCTCATCCTTTTGTACGCCCAAGATTATCCTAGAGGAGGGTGAAAGAGGTAGAATTGATGGGTAAAGGGGACTCAATCCAATAATGAAAGAGGTAGTTTGAAAGGAAGTCATTAAAGGGTTAGATGCAAGAATCATCTACCCCATCTCAGATAGTTCATGGGTACATCCGGTATAGTGTGTACCAAAGAAAAGTGGAATCATGATTTTCGAGAATTAACAAAACGAGTTAATCCTGACGAGGACGGTCACGGGTTGGAGAATCTAAATTTACTACAAAAAATTGAATAAAGCTACGTTGAAGGATCATTTTCTGCTACCTTTTACGGATCAGGTGTTGGAGCGACTAGTAGGTAATAAATTTTATTGTTTCTTAGATGGATATTCGGGATATAACCAAATAGTTGTAGCCTCGAAAGACCAAGACAAAATGACCTTTACTTGCCTGTACGGTACGTTTGCAGTTCACAATAGCATCATGCAACGTTAACAAATCCATACCCAAAATTATATCAAATTCATCGAATGGCAACAACATCAAATCGGCCGGGAAACATGAATCTCGAATCATCAACGGACAATTCTTACATACTTTATCAACCAAAACACACCGGCCTAAGGGGTTCGATACTCTAATCACAAACTCAGTAGACTCTACAGGCAAAGTCTTACTAGATACTAAAGTCTCACATATATAAGAATGAGTCGATCCAGGATCAATCAATGCTACAACACTAGTATCATAGAGAGTGAAAGTACCGGTAATAAAATCTGGAGACGAAGCCTCTTTGCGAGCGCGAATAGCATAAGCTTTGGCAGGTGCGCGAGCCTCAGATCTAACAGCAGTGTCTTTAGTTATTCTCTGGCTACCACTCACATTACCCGTGTTTCTGGGTGGTCTACCTCTAGCTGCAGTGTTACTCGGCCTCGTATTCTGCACTGTATCTTGTTCAGCCAACTCAAGACATTCACGGATGAAATGATCTAATGATCCACATTTGAAACAAGCTCGATCATTCAGTCTACAATTGCCGGGATGTCGTTTACCATAATGCTTGCACTCAGGTTGATTTGATCTGACATTTCCAACACTAGCTATAGAAGTGGCTTTCGAACTCACAGGTGGTCTGTCTCGATCTCGTCTGGAATAACCCGCAGTAGCTTTTGAACGGCTAAAATCATCTCAGAAATTCTTTGATGTCGATTGAAATGACTTATTCGATGATCTTTTTCGTGAATCTCTAGCTTCAAAGTCAGCTTTTCTTTTCTCTTTCCCGAGTTCTTCAACTTTGCATGCTCGCTTAATGAGTACCACAAATTCTTTGATTTCCAGAATCCCGACTAATAACTTGATGTCTTCATTTAAACCATCCTCGAATCTCTTGCACATAATAGCTTCAGTCGAAACACATTCCTGGGCATATCTGCTGAGTCTCACAAATTCCCGCTCATATTCTGTCACGGTCATGCGACTCTGTTTCAACTCAAGGAATTCTTTGCGTTTCTGATCTATGAATATCTGAATGATATATTTCTTTCAGAATTCAATCTAAAAGAACTCCCAGGTAACCCGTTCTTTTGGAACCACCGATACCAATGTATTCCACCAGTGATACGCAGTGTCTCGAAGCAAAGATACGGCACATTTAATATATTCATCAGGAGTACAAGATAGTTCATCGAACACCCAAATCGTATTATCAAGCCAGAATTTAGCTCGCTTGGTATCATCATCAACGGTAGCTCTGAACTCTTCGGCCCCATATTTTCTGATTTTATCAACCGGAGGCTTATTCAATTGCATCGGATCGTTAACTTGAGGTACCACAGGTATTTGAGGAGGATTAGATGGGGGTGGAGGTTGTTGAACAGCCGGATTTGTCTGGATATACTATGTGAACCATTCGTTCATCATATGGAAGAAGGCTTGTTTAGCCTCTCCCTCGTGACTACTTGTAATCGGCCTAGAATCAGCTGGCCCTGCCCCTTGAGAAGGAGCGGGCGCATTACTTTCCACATCATTAGCTACGGCTCGATTGGGATCCATTACTATACGAAAACACATTTTAATTGTCAGGAATCATCACACTATCGCAGTTTATAAATATGGCATGTATAGCTAGACTCTCACGCGCTACGTTAGCCCTAGAATCGACTAAACCGTAGCTCTGATACATATCAAATGTAACACCTCTAACCCATATCTGTCGCCGGATTAGGGTTACGAGGCATTACCGATCATAAGATAGTTCATACAGATATTCATTACATTTCACAACTCGAAATTCAATCACATCAATGCTCGTAACTTAATCAAATATCAAGTCTTAAAATCATAACATTCATAACATTGCATAATCAAAACATAATCCAACATATATAAAAACATATCATATACAGAACATATAACAAAACAACTATTCTATTAGTTGAATATCGAACCTATTATTATATAGCTTTTGCACATTTACAAATTAAACATCAAACAAACCATATTTCACTACTAAATTTTTCATTCATTTATACGGAATTGGTGATATGAAAACATGACCAAACATGCTTTAGCTACTATTATACCATGCGCATATTTCCTAATGTCAAAGCCATATCTAAGCATAATTACCGAATCAATATTAACTTATTCCATTAATTAATTCATGACTATACCAATTCACATGTTATGCACATTAATCTAAGTTAAATTAACCACACGGCATACTAGCCATCCCTACACATATACTCATTTAAGCAAGTATCATTTCAAGACTAAATATACTTCTTCTCTTGACACAAGCTTATGCGCATATGACCATATTGATTCGAACCATTTTGACCACAAATAACACTAAAAGTACACCCAATTCGCATGTTTAAAATACATACACATAACCAATCACTTAACTACATATTCGGTCATCCAAGATAACTTCAATACATAACATAAACCATATCACATACTCATTAATATGAGCCTAATACTTTAGCCGAATATACTTATACACATTATTCACCATTTCTAAACCATTTCACCAATACAAGCATACCATTTCAAATTGACTAAAAGTAACTATATCAAATTGTCAAATATCCATAGTATAGCATAGTCTACACATAACGAATACAACCAATTTCATTATTAACAAATAACTAAACAATTAACTACATGATTAAATCACCATTGCCGAACCACAAATTAGATTAAAATCATCATCTATATTTACAAATTAAGCTAATACATGACCGAAAATCACTATCATTAGCATTAAGATCAAGCCATTTTCGCATGGCTAAATATATACAATTTTCAAGTCCAACCAAAACAAATGCTAGCCTATACATGCCATAGGTTCGAAGTTCAAGCTTTTAAAATACCGAAATAGCAATTGATAGTGTGACGGATTTCCTTGACGATCCCCGAGCTCATAACTAGCTTCCAAAATCTATAAAACATTAATCAACACACACACAGTAAGCTTGGTGATCGTATGTCTATCAAGTTTTTGGCACCGTTGCCGGGGAACTAAAATATTAAGAAAACTTTATTTTTATTACTTTAGCCATTATTATTATTATTATTATTATTATTATTATTATTTTACTTTGCTAAATTTTCTTTTATTTGATTTTGGTAGATAGAGGATATGGCACTGAATAACTATCAGTGGCAAGTTATAAGGACAAAGCCAACAAAAGCAGCTGATATCTACAACCTCGACCCAGTAACCAGGCTATCAACCCAGTTAGAGATGTTACATAAAAAATTTGATGGTTTATACGGTTCCTCGCAGGCACATCCAGTTATGCAGTGTGAAACAAGCGGAGGCGTGTCGAATCCTGAGTACCCACCCTACGAATATGGCATAGAGAACGAACAAGTCCACTATATGGGTAACTATTCTAGACCTCAAAATAATTTTTATGACAACACTTATAATGCAGGTTGGAGGTACCATCCCAATTTCTCGTGGGATAACCAAAGTAGCCAAAGACCGGAACTTCCTCCAAATTTTCAACAACCACCTCACCAACAGGAAGAGGAGTTGAACCTTGAGGAGATGCTGACAAAATTCATGGCAGCTACAGATAACCGTCTCCAAGACACTGAGACCACCCTTATGAATCAACAGGCATCAATTAAAGGGATCGAGAGCCAAGTTGGGGAACTTACTAAGGCAGTTGGACAACTTACTAACATAGTTGGACAACTTGCAAAGATAATCTCAGAACAACTACAAGAAAGCTTGCCAAGCAACACTGAAACTAACCCAAAAGAGAAAATTCAAGCCGTAACAGCTCATGACAGTGAAAGGTTAGTGGAATCTGACCCAAGGCAAGAGCCTGTAGTAAGTGAAGGTAAGGTTGAGGTAAGCCATGATTTACCAAACCCGGTAATTACAGAGTACCAAGCTCATATGCCATACCCCAATGCGATAAAGAAAGACCACACAGAGGAACAATTCAGTAAATTTCTTAAACCTCCAAAGAAGTTTCTTATTAACTTGCCGTTTCTTGAAGCTCTTTCGCAGATGCCAGATCCTAGACCTCGTGTCAATAAAGAAGAAATTCATGAGGAACTAAAGCTTCGGATCAATGAACTAGACGAGTGGAAGATACACTTCAAAGAAATACACGAAGCAAAAATGAGGCAACTCCACGAGAAACTTAACGATGGGACAACCCAGCTTAAGATAGGAGATCAGGTACTCAAAATCTTCCCAGATGGAACAGTCGAGGTAACTAATCCTAAATTCAGCACTTTTGAGGAAAACATTACTCGACTTAAATTATTTATCAAAAACCAAATTGATCTCATGAGAAAGGATTTTCACCTCATCAAACCACCCTGATAATGCGAATGAGAGGTAAGTCTAGCTTAAGACTTTAAACGAGCGCTTCTCGAGAGGCAACCCGAGCACTAACCCTACTAATTAGTTTCGTTTTATTTCTTTTCGTATTTAGGCGTAGGTTTCCACACCCACACGGCATTACACACGGCCGTGGCCGTGGCCGTGTGGACACTACGGGTAGGCACATGGGCGTGGACCGTATCTCTATTAAATTTTATTCCTATTTTTATTTTTATTTTTATTTTTATTTTTACTTCCTTTATTATTTTTCTTTTTCTCAATGGCATTTAGATTTAGCTTAGGATACAATAAAATCAGACCGGCTACTTTGAGGATTCAAGTTCAAAAGGTTCGAGGCGCTTCCCCACATTCACCTCCAATCCTATCCAATTTCTTTTCATTGACTTCATCCAAAATTCAGGAAGTTTCACCTCTCTCCCTATCGTATGATTTTATTTTGCTATTATCTATCTTTGTACATTGAGGGCAATGTACATCTTAAGTGTGGGGGGGGGGGGGGGTGAACAACCTAAAAAGGTCTAAAAAGGTGCCTAATTTTTTTCATTATTCTCAAATTCCTGAAATTAGGTGCCAAACTTTTTGCATTGTTCTAAAATCCCTGAATTATGCTTTGTTTTTAAGTAATTTTCTCATATTACTAATTAGGATGAAATTTCTGATGATTTATGATCTTTATTAACATGTTTTAGATTAAGTCATAGTTAATTGTGCATTGATGATTTATACTTTAAGATACTAGAGAATCAAGCATGATAAGTCTATTTTTCAAGAAATAAAAATTTTCTAGGTTGTTAACCTGAATTTGAATATTACTTTGAAATTTGAAATTTACGAGGTTGATATCAAAATACCCATAATTTTTTGTGAGATTTTGAGCCTTATAAGAGCATATATCCTTTTTCATGCTCACTTTTTTGATTATGAGTGTGTCAACATTGATTTGTTATTCTAGAACTTGTATCGACTATACATGTTGAGACCACATCTTTGATTTGATATACAGAAATGATAAAGGCACCTAGGATTTAACCCACTTACTCCATAAAAAGCCTACCTTCATAATTAACCCCTAGTGAACCCCTTTGATCCTAACAACCCTTTTTATTGACTCACCCACTAATATTGACCCAAAACCCTTTGTATTTTTTATCACCATTCTTCTTGACTACCCTTTTTGTCGAGATTTAATTTTGAGCGGTTACCTAACTATGTTCTATATTTCAGTTGTTAAAGTACTTTCTTATTATTGTAAATATTTAATGATTTGTTCTTAAAAAAAAACGACGAAGTATATTCATTATTAGCCCTATAATTAAGTGAGCTTACATATTTAAATTCAACATCTTGAAGAAAAAGCTCGTATTATTAGTATTACAAGTTTATGTGATTATTAAGGATTAGTTCATTTTTCTAGTTAGGTAATTTGTCAAGTCAATATCGATTCTAACCCTCTAATTCAGCCTTTATCCACACCTTTAAACCTAAGTCCCGTTACAACCCTGTTAAAGACCTTTTGATTTGTGTATCATCTCATATTATAGTGGTGGAGATTTGATTTTCATGCAAGCCTATGGGATTAACTTTTCATGTTCGACTTTTGAGTGCCTAATTTTGAACCTTAAACACTTTGAGTGGTTTGAGTGAATCTTTAGTGAGGATGTCAATCCTTGTCAATTTTGAATCAAAGGTAATTATTTAGATGAGGGGAAACACCTATGTTTTATGCTGCAAATGTATGACTTAGACTGTTTGAACTTTAGGACTCTTTGAGTTGGATTATCCATGTATAAATTATCTCTGAATTATGATGAAACACTATCAATGACTATTATGAATTGAAGGAAGTTCGTTTTAATTATGAGTCGAGAATTTTGCTTGAGGACAAGCAAAAGCTTAAGTGTGGGGGTATTTGATAAACCGTAAAAGTAACATATTTTAATCCCACATTTAGTATGCTTTTGGATGAATTATCCCTTATTTTATGTAATTTGGTGCTCTTAATCCTTTCTTTTCATGTTTTATACTCAGGGAAGCACCGGAGGATGAAAAGAACAAGAAATAGGTTTAAAACAGGCCAATTGGGCCACATCACAAAATCGACACGGCCTGGGCCCAAGACCACACAGCCGTGCCTCACTAACGGAATCCACAAGGCCTGGCCACGATTCACACGGGCGTGTGCCATGGCCGTGCCCCTGCCGCGGCGAAGATGAGTTTTACTCGGATTTGGATACTTGGAGGCAAAGAAACACATTCAAAAGTCTATTTAAACACCCAAATAGGAATTTAATTCAGATTAGGATACTTGGAGGCCAAGTAAGGCATCTCAAAGCTTATATAAACACCTTAGGGGCAACTTATTCGGGAGTTAGAGTAGAAACCCCTGTCGGGAGCCCAAAGCTATCGTTTAGGGGCGTCTTGCTAGGCAGAGAGAGAGGCGATTTGTGGGGATTCACTCAGGGATAGCCAGTTGATCCATCTCAAGAAGCCAGAATTATACTCAAGACGGAGGATCTCCTCTTCAATTCCTTCAGGGGGTTTTAGGGATTTCTTATGTTTTGTTTTATCTTTTCTTACGAGATGTTTTCTTTTATTGTTATGAACTAAACCCTCGGATACCGAGGGGATGAAACTTAGATGAATCTTGTTATCGTTTACTGAACTATATGATAAATATTTGATTTGTTCTTAATTATGTGTTCTTAATTCTTGTGTTAATATTTCGCGGATATCGACTCAAGTTTGATGTGCTTAGGTGGAGGAGCAAAAGTCCCTGCCTAAGAGTAGATCTAGCATAGTTAAGCGGAGTTGATCGCGCGCCTAGAGATAGGGTGACGAGGCGTTGTCGGATTAGGGTGAAACCTAATATGAGAGTCCATAGATCAAGTTAATGCAATTCTAGGGGTTTTAATTAGAAAGAGATTTCAATTAATCAACCTAGGGTTAGGCGTTATTCGCCTCGAGAGAGGGTTTAATATAAATTAGGAATCCCTACGGATCAAGTCAAGTGAATACATAAATGCAGTTTGAGTTAGATAACAAGTAAAGTCTAGGTGGATTCTTCCTTGGGTGTCGTCTTAATTAATTGGTTTTTCCTCAAGTATTCTCCCAAATTCATTCTTCTTTGTCTTAGAGTCTTTAGTCTAGTAGTTAATTAATTTAGATTAAAAAACCATTCGCTTAATTCTTAGGCTAAATAATAGAAAGAAAGTTAGTATTAGTACTTTTAGTTCCTTTGGGTTCGATAATCCGATCGTGCCTAAGCTATACTACTGTTCGATAGGTGCACTTGCCTCAATCGTTGTCAGAGTTAGTTTCCAGGTTCGATCATTCTATTTTATAAATTTTAAAACTCGACAGACATACGATCAAGTTTTTGATTTGGGTGTTTAAATAGACTTTTGAATGTGTTTCTTTGCCTCCAAGTATCCAAATCCGAGTAAAACTCCTCTTGGCCGCGGCAGGGGCACGGCCATGGCACACGCCCGTGTGAATCGTGGCCAGGCCGTGTGGACTCCGTTAGTGAGGCACGGCCATGTGGTCTTGGGCCCAGGCCGTGTTGATTTCGTGATGTGGTCCAATTGGCCCATTTTAAGCCCGTTTCTTGTTCTTTTCATCCTTCGGTGCTTCCCAAAGTATAAAACATGAAAAGAAAGGATTAAGAGCACCAAATTACATAAAATATGGGATAATTCATCCAAAAGCATACTAAATGTGGGATTAAAATATGTTACTTTTACGATTTATCACTTGGATAGCTTAGTAAGTCATAAGCAAAAAAATCATCATATGAACATTAGCATTATAATTTCAACTTGGCCGAATAAAAACTATCTCATGTACACATAAATCACTCTTTTAACATGCATAATTATATCATCATCTCAAGTACTATACTTACCTTATTTTCAAGAACATTTAACTTCACACGTACCTAAACCATTTAGCTCGATTTCACATTCGATCTTAACTCGACATTGCCCGTTAAACCATTTGGAATCAATAAGGATAATCGGGTAGCTCGAAAAGCTCATACAATGCCAACGTCCCAGACGAGGTCTTACATGTAATCAAATATCGATGCCACTGTCCTAGACAGGGTCTTACACGAAATCATATACGATGCCAATGTACCAGACATGGTCTTAACGTAAATCTCAAATCGATGCCAACGTCCCAGACGTGGTCTTACACGAAATCATATACCGAAATCCTATGTCATGACATATGTATCCTAACTATTCCTATGGTTTGTACGGGACTTTCGGACGCCGTAATTCGATCGATTAATGCTCGTAACAAATCATTCCATGCTAAATTCAATTCGGCAATGTAGTTATACATATATACAATTCAATTCGGCTATGTACAAAATAAATACATTCAATTTAACATTATTTATTCACTTACAAACTTACCTCCTACAGAGACGAACGACCTGGGACGACAATTCGACAACTTTTGTTTTCTCCCGATCCAAATCCGATTTCCTCTTTTCCTTATCTAAATTAATACAAATTTGACTTGTTTAATCATATATTTATTCAAATTCATCCAAAAACACATAAATGTGTAAATTGCACTTTAGCCCCTAACATTTCACATTTTTCACAATTTAGTCCCTATTTCACAAAACACAAAATATTCAAAATTTCACCACACCCAAGCATAGCCGAATTTTACTTAGGTCCCTAGTAGCCCAATTCTTTCATTTATTTCCCATTTTGACCCCTAAATTTTCATATTTCACAATTTAATCCTTAATACACATTTTTACCAAAAATCACTTAATTAAACATGATAATCTATCAACATATATTTAATTTTCATCATCAAACAACAAAAAACACATGCTATCAACAATGGCAAATCACAAAATCCACAACCAATTCAAAAATTCAAGCATGGGCTAGCTAGTATTCGAAGCAACGATCTCAAAAACGTAAAAAATATCAAAAAACGAACAAAATCCATACCTTAATTAAAGAAAATCAAGGCCGAACCTAGCTTGCTCTTTTTCTTTCTTTTTCTTTTGTAGTTTTCGGTCAAAAGATGAACAACATGCATGGCCATTTTAATTTTTTTGTTTTATTATATTATCATTATTAACTTAATTACCTTATTAACCTTAATGAAATAATATAAAAGCTTTATAATGGTTGTCCACTACCGTCCATGCTATTATTTAATGGCCTAATTTCATTTTAAGGCCTCCACATTAAAAAGAACATAATAATATAGCAATTTAACAAATAGCAAGTCATTTTTGCATTTTACGCGATTAAGTCCTTTTATCAAATCGAGCACCCAAACAATAAAATATTCACACGAAATTTTCACACATATCAATTAACATACTGTAAACACAAAAAATAATATTAAAATATTTTTACGACTTCAAATTTGGGGTTCTGAAACCACTATTCTGATTTAGCTAAAACTGAGCTGTTACATGATTAACTTACTTTGGTGATTTTAACTAATTCCTATTTCGATTTCTATTCAATCAACTAGTCATTACCCTCGACCTCATAGTCTAGACCGGTTCGGGCTAAGGTGTTCACGGATAGGCCATACCAATTATGGGTTAATTCCCACCTAAATGACTTCCTAAGGTCGTCAAGCCTAAGGTTTAAGTTCTTCCTCTCCCTAACAATTGATCCACTAAGAAACTCTATCCTTATATCTGTTAATAGATTAGAACAATTTAAACAAGCGAGATATGTAAAAAGCATAAATTGATTCTAATCATTACGCAAACATTCAATTAAACATTTTTAATGGAATAGATATAAAGAATAGAATAAAGGAAAAGAGATGCTCATGGATTTATCAATGAAAGCGTGGCTCCAGAGCAATCTCCACTGCGAGACCCTCAGTTTGGAGTAGGATTTTCTGATTACAAGAACATAAAATTCCCTAAGTAAAAACTAAGAATGAAATAAAAACCTTGTATATATTTTTTGTCTCCCTAAATTGGTGTGTTTAAACTGATTACAATGGCCTTTATATAGGCTAAAATCTGAATATTAAAGTGCCTAAATTATCCTTGAAGTTCTTAGAGTTTGACTAGGAAAAATACTCTAAATTTCCCTTAAAAACACAATTATCTCGTGCAGCGAGTTTTTAGGCTGCATAGGGGTGGTGCTGCAATATAGGCCTGCAGTGTTCTAACAACGGATCCGGTGTCGCGACATAGCAGGGAGAGTGTCGCGACATTAAGGGCAGTTCCACTCCAGAACTTGTTTTTTGCTTCCTTATTCGATGTTGAGACATCAGTGTCTTAGTGTCGCGACAGAGGCATCAATTTCAGTCCGAATATGCATCTTTAGTTCCAAACTTTACCTATGAGATATACAAAATGTAGTAAAAATTACTAGAAAGCATAAATTACTACATTAAGTATGAAAACCTAAATATATATTACGATGCTTTGATTTAACAATTAAACATGCTAAAGTCATGTGTAAAAAGGATGTAAATAATAGTGTAATTCATGGCAGATCATATACATGTCAGGGTGTAATATAGTTTTAGAACGAACTAGGTAAGTACTCCGAGGATCATACCCAAGGGAGGTGAGTAATAATCTAAAGTTAACCTAAACGCAAATAGAATTAATTAGTATTTTAAGTAAATTATATTACGATAAAACATAAGCAAAAGATTTTGGGGTTTTCATAAATAAAGAATTAAAAACTACATGAATAAATGAGACTTCTAAAAACTAATTTCTAAACTTAATCAAACGAAGACATGATTGATTAGCTTGCTTTGGTGATTATAACTAATTCCTATTTTGGTTTCTATTTAATCAATTAGTCGTTACCCTAGAAGGATCTCTCGATATTCAACTAAACTAATGACTCGGTAAGAACTACTTTTTCTCGACCCCACAGTCTAGACCAGTTCAAGGCTCAGGTGTTCATGGATAGGCCATACCAATTTTGCGTTAATTGTAACACCCCTCACCCGTATTCACCGTCAAAATAGGGTTACGAGGTATTACCAATAAATTCATAACATATAGCATACATTTATCAAACTTAAAGCATTCATTCTCATAAATCGTTTAATACAATCACATTGTCCTTTATAAGGGCCTACGAGGCCTTAAACAAGCTTTAGAGGTGGTTTGGTACTAAATCGATAACATACAAAATTCTTGGTTCGGTACTAAATCATTCAGGGGTCACACGCCCGTGTGAACAGGCCGTGTGCCTCACACGGCTCCAGACACGCCCGTGTCTCAGGCTGTGTGAAAATAGGGCATACATACTGACTTGGATCACATGGCCAACCACACACCCGTGTGTCTAGCTCGTGTGCCCCTCGAAATGGCCACACACGCCCGTGTGCCAAGCCGTGTGCTAGGCCGTGCCAAAACTGTAGGGTATACTGACTTATGCAACACGGCCAAGTCGCACGCCCGTGTACTAGGCCGTGTGCCATTTAGGGGGTATACTGACTTGTGCCACACGGTCGATCACACGCCCGTGTGTGAGGCCGTGTGGAGCATACTGACATAAATTCAATTTCAATACCGGGGACACGGTAGTGTAACATGACCGTGTGTCGACACTACCTGACACACACACAGTGTCTCTGCCCGTGTGGACAAAAATAGGCCATTTACAAGGCCAATTTGCCACCCTTACTCATGTTCACCTAAACAACCAAAATGGTACCATTTCATCATACAATAGGCAGCTAATTACCATCAATACCATTCTCAAATATGCTATAATATGCCATCTAATTTCAAACCTTAATTCACATATACAATTCAATCAAATAACCATTCCACACTTATATCATCAAGCACAATTTCACAAGTACATAACTACTCAAATTACCAACTCCAATCAAACCTTATAGATCAATTACCAAACTCAAAATATAACTAGTTGAGCAACTCTAACACATTCATGCCAAAACATACCAAAATGAGCCATCACTCATGACTATATATACAAACTAAAACATATACAATTTACAAGCCAAATCTCATGGCTATAATCACAACCAAAATACCACATCTAGCTTATACATGCCATATACCATATATACACAACTCAAAAGTACCAAATAGATGTCCGATAGTGCAATGATGTTCCCAATGACTCTCGGATCTGAGCTAGCCTTGATTCACTATAAAACATAGAAAAATAACACAAAGTAAGCTTTACAGCTTAGTAAGCTCGTATGTGAATAACTTAATTCATCAAATAAATGCAAATCAACCAATTTTACATAACATCACCATATACACATTAACTACAAACCTTTCTCATGTCTCAAAACATGATCAAATACTATCTCATCAAACTTTCTTTATTTAACACTCGAATAGGTTCTGTACGTACCTGTATCGCCTCGTACTAACCTCTTTCTCAACCACATCATTCCTTTACCCGTTGAACCATTCAGAATAGAAGTTGGATACTCAAGGAACTCAATTGATAAGTACCTATACCAAGGCCCAAAGCCAAATCAAGGTAAATTATCTCGGAGTACCTATACCATGGCCCGTAGCCAAATCAAGGTAACTCCTCTATCAAATACCTATACCATGGCCTGTAGAAAAATCAAGGTATCACTCGCACCTGTAGTGCCGATATCGTAGCCCGAAGCGAACACAATAACCTAATGACATGTAACGCCCTGAATTTTGGGCCTAGAAGAACTGGGCCTTGGGCATGGGAGCGCTTAAAATTTTTGAGAATAAGAGAATGGCACAATTGCATGTTTGGTGTGTTGGTTAGGTGATTTAGGAGTGTTTGGGAGTGTCTGAGAAGTCCTGGTTTCAAGCCATGTCATATGGAAAAAAAAATATTTTTAGCATTAGGGGAACCATGACTCTTGGTTTTAAGCCTTTTAAATAATTGTGATTAAAAAGAAACACAAAAGAGCCTATGGTGTTGTGGCAAGGTGGAAACACAGGTGTGGCAAGGAGGTGGTGTCACAGGTGTGGCAAGGAGGTCAGAGGTTCAAGTCTCACTGCATGCAAATGGGGTTATTTATTTTGCTCATGTGTGGGCAAGAGTTGGTGTTGGATTTGAACTCTGTGTTGGAGAGTTTGAATGGGTCAAATGAGTGATTTAAGGAGTGGATCTTGGAGGAAATTAAGGAGGGGATCATGGAGAGATAAGGGGAGGAAATCAAGGGAGGTTGGGTAGGTGAAAGTTGGTGCCGAAATGGGGTCTTTACTCTTAGAAATTCGACTAGTGTGTGGTAGGGGTGCCGTTTTCTTTTAGCCATTTTGGCTTTTGGCTCATTTTGTTCGGTTTTGAAATAGTGATGTAGGTAGTGGCTGATTTTATTCTAGTCATTCCTTTCATTTTAGTTCTTTTCGCCTTTTTCCAAAATCGAGCAATACCCCTTTTCTCTACTATTTTCTTTGCAACAATTGCTGCTTGTGGCAATTCTCCATTTATTATCCTCCTCTTGGCACTTTTATGCTCTTCTTGTTTCTCAATTTGACCAAACCAATCCCTTCTCTCCCTCCTTTCTTACTCATTCGAAGTTCTTCTTCTCAATTATCCAAAACCAAATTCTCCTTCTCTCTATTTCTTTTTCTGTAACTTTTCATCTCTGTCAACCTTGAGTATTCTTTCTTAATCTGGAATTAGGCTGAATATTAGTTATCTTTTCTTCTTCTTCTCTTCTGATTCGGTCAACATTTGACTGTTGTTCTTGACCGATTCTCTTCCTCTCCATCTGCTTTAATCCGCATCGTCAAAGGTTTGTTGGTTTTGTGGCTGAATGATGTAGCTGAATATACCCTGTCCTTGTAACCGAATATTAATCTTTCCTCCATCTATTGCTCCAGCGTCTGAAGTGCTGAATCTATTCTTCTCTTGAGGGTTGTCTGAGTTCAATTTATCTATTGGCCGGTTGTAGGGGTAGGTGGTTTGTGCTTCCAATCATTGACCGAATGCTAGTTCTCTTGTTGGCCATGTGTTTTCCTCAGGTTAGTATTTGATTAACCTTGGTTATTGGATATTGATGCTTAATAATGGTTGTGGTACAGATAAACCAAAAAAAGGTGAGATCGATTCATAATCACGGCTTAGGAAGTATAAGCCGATTCAGTTAAGGTAGGTATTAACCTTGGGTTTGGCTTCTGTATTAGAAAGGTTTGTTAAATCTTATTAATGGAATGGCTAACTGAATACCTTAATCGAATATAGGTTCTACGCTCGTGGGCTACTGCGTTTTTCTCCATCAAGGTGAGTACACACACCACCCCAATAGTAGATCGGCAAATTCTGAAATCCCGAAATACTGAGAAGCCGAAAGGCCGAAAGTATGGCTAAGGCTATCACACGAGTGCACGAATGCATGAGTGGATAAGTCGATACCAAAACAGAGGTCACCATGAGCATCTTGTGGTCTTAGGCCGTTTTTGGGGCCAAATGGACCGGAATGGGCTGAATGGGCCCAATGGGCCCGTGGGACCTACGCGAGTAATTTTATTGGATGGATAGGAAATAATGAGCCGACCATGACGCTCACATGGCCGAAGGTAGTTTTGGGCTTAGTGGGCCTCATGAGCGTGTGGGCCCACTTGGGCCGAATATTGGGCTTTGGGCCCAATTACACCGCTTGGATCATATTTGTTATCTGTGTTGCTCGAGGCAACTGTAGACCTTTGTTAAGGTTGTAAAATGACCGTTATGCCCCTGAAGGGAAAAATGACTAAAATGCCAAGTAACATCCTGAAATTCGGGAATTTATGTTTTACATTATACCATGCAATAGGCTAGTCAATAGTGTTAATTGTGTTTGTTTAGGGGCCCTAAGAAGACTTGGGATTGAGTTGGGCCTTAGCAAAATTTTTGTGTTTAAGCACTTTAAGGAGAGAAGGTAAGTGGCATCAAGGCTTAAGGAATTAAGTATGTAATTTTGCTAGCACAAATGGAGCATTGGCAAGGTGGTTGTGGCGTGAAATGGCAGAGGGGAGAACTTGGGTTCGAATCCCAGCTAGTGCAAATATTTTGGATTAAATTTTTTTTGTGCTATATGGTAAGTGTTGGCCATGGCATCAAAGATGGTAAGGAAGACTTTTTATTGAAGGAAAGAACACAAGGGAGAAGAGTAAGGAGAGAAACAAGAGAAGAATAAGGAATGACATAAAGAAAAAAGGTAAGGGAGGGGACATGTTGGCCGATTTTGTGGAAGGTGTTTGGGAAAGAATATTTTTGGTCAACCATCATCTTTTGGGTGTTATGGGCACACGGTTTTGTTAGGGGGGAAGGGAGAGCCAAAATTCCTATAGCTTATTTGCAAGATTATGCATGAAAGGTTGGTTTTCTTTTAACATTTTTGTGCATTTTTTCCAATCTTTTTCCTTTGTTGCCGAAACACAAAATGACCAAAACACTCAATCCATTTTGGTTCATTTTCTTTTGGTAATAGCTGAACCTCTCTAATACTCCTTTGTCCGTCACTTCTTTTCTTTTTTTTTACCATTTCCTCAACCATTCTCCTTTTCTCTTAAATCGACACAACTTTGATTGGCCGAATCTTCCTTGCCCTTTTCTCTTCAATAGCCGAATCTTTAACATCTTCTCTCTTCTCCATTCTTGCATGTTGGACATTTCTCCTTAGTTGAATCAGGTAAGGGTTTCATTTCTACTTCTTCCATTTTCTTTTCTTCCTAGCCGAATGTGTGTCCATCACTATTCGGTTGTTCTACTTTGTTTCTAAATTGAAACATCACTCTCTCCTACACTCTCATATTGTGATCAATTCTTTTTCGTAGTGTTATAGTGGGTGGCCGAATACCACATCATTACCGTTTCATCTCTAGTCATAAGTCCAATCGGTGGGAATCGGGTTCATCATTGATTAAGGTAAGGAGTCTCTTCATAGTCCATTCGATATCGCTACTCGGTTATTGTGTTAATCAGATTGAAAGTTTGACTAATCGATTATTATAGGGACTAGATCATTCGTTCTTATCTACTCGTTGACCCTTCGAAAGTAGTGGTAAGCCGAAACATTTTCCTTAGACAATCGTTTTCTATCATCGTAATATCGTTCTGACTAAGACTTTTCCAATGGAGGCAAGTGGTAGCGATTTGAAAAGAAAATCGATAGGAGAGCAAAAAGGGAGTGGATTTGCGATTCCTACTCCTAAGTTCAAGTGTAGGGCAGTATCGGTAGTTCGGGATTTTCCACTGGGTTGTGGACCATCATCTGGTGAGAATAGGCAAATCGTGGTCATTCACGATACTAAGGGTAAGCGTTTTAGATCGTCTGATTTAGTTTTGGATTAATAAAATCTCGTTTGTTGGTTAATCGAGTGTAATGGTGATTTATGTAATATCCCGGGTTAGGGGCTATTTTGTTGTTGCATGTTTTTGCATGTGTCTAGTGTGCTGCGTGGCTATTTCTATGTTTTGGGGGCTTAATTGAAGTCTAAGTGTTTGCCTGAGTGAATGGGAAAATTTTGATTTTTTGGGTGTTAAGTCGGGGAGCTATTGGAGCTAGGGTATAAGGATTTTCTTTGATGTTTTATTGCACAAAAGGGGGAGCTGGTGTAGTGGCAAGCTAGAGCGCCACTAAGGCTTTGTGTGGGTAACGCCTAATGCAAGGGTGTAGGCCTTGTGTTCGAGCTATGAGTGGCCACTTTTGGCACTCATTTTGTGGCATGGAGGAGGAGTTTGTGGCGGTTCAAACTCTGCCTAAGACTAAGTCTTCCCATTTGAATGGAGAGTGGAGAGTGATTTTAGGAGGAAGACTTGGTAAACACATTTGAATGTGTGGCATGGAGTAGTTAGGGGATCATGGCGAATTTTAGGGGAGTTGGGAGGGGAGTAGCGGCATAGTAGTGTGATGTTGGTGGGGTGCAGAAATTTTTTTGGGAAATTTTGGCATTTTCGGTCACATTTGGTAAAAGCAAAAGTTCCCTTTTGATACTTGTAGCGAATTTTTCTTCAAGGTTTCTTCTCATTTTCTTCACTTCTTGAAACCAAAAATCCAAGTGAGTGACTCCATCTTTACTTTTTGCAAACCAGGAAGTTTTCAATCATCTCTGTCCCTCTTTCATTGGTGTAGGCCGAATGCTCCCTCTCACCTATTTCTTTTGTTCATTGTGTTGAGCCGAAACCCCACCTCTCCAAAACCGTTTTCCACTTCTTTTCTTGCTAGCCGAAACTCCATTCTCTTAGAACACATCTTCTTCTTCTTTCATTTACAAGCCGAAAGTACCCTCCTTATCCAACTTTATTCCTCTTCTTTTCTTTAAACTCAATTGCCGATTTCCCCATTTCTTCCCACCTCTATTTTTCCTCCTTTTTCTTTCAAGGCCGAAAATAAGAGTGATAAACCCCTAGCCGTACCTTTTGTTTGATTGTGGTGCAAAGTGTGGACCGAACCTATCTTCTTCCCTAGTGGCGTCTTGGCCGAATAATTGGTTGGTGTTGGTAAGTGCTAGGCCGAATAGCCATTTCTTCCCTCTCTAGTGCTTAATGGGTGTTGATTGGATTATTAGCCGATTCTAGGCATGTGGTAAAGGTGTGGTCTCTTATGATTGAACCGATTGTGTGATAGGGCAATCGGGAGTTCAAGCGATCAGGTGGAGCCTTCTCCTTTGTTAACCAATTCGGTAAGTGATGGTGATATATCGTTCATGGTTTATTCGTGATTTCGATTAAGTCAAAGGTGATTTGTGATTAACTATTTTGATAGGGTGCCGATTGTTGAAGAAGGAACCTTTGTGGGTTCGGATTTGGTAGGAAACCAAATCAAGTGAAGGTAAGAGGTTGGTAGCAATTCTGTTGGCTTAAAATCCTTGGCCGAATGGCTTTAGCACCTAACCCTATGTCTTGGCCGATTGTAGGAGCTAGTTAATCAAGGGACTTAGATCGCTTTTGTCGAGGATTTCTAGACTCGTATTACGTGTGTGTAAACTAACACTGCGATGTTTAGTAATGTTATTAATAAACTGTTTGCCTATTAAAATCATGTGATATGATGGATTATTGGATACCCAAGCGGGGTATGTGTGCGTATCGGGTAAGTCGGTATTGTTACTAGATTCTTGATGATCTATATGGTATCATGACTATGTATGTATGTGATATGGGGCATGAGTCAAACATATTAGCATGATATGCATAATTTGTATGATATGCATGATTACATGAGTTGGTTTGTTGATGGGTGATATGAGTGGAGAAGCGGTGATGATTTGTCTTGTGAGCACCAGTGTTTTGGTAACACACTTTGTGACTTTGGGTCACGGTGCTTTGGTAGCACATTTGTGTCTTTGGGACACGGAGGTTGGGCACCTCATTGCGACTTGTCCACTGTGGTTAACACCACCAGTGGGTTGGCCCCACTTTGAGATATGGGATCGTGCTGCTAGTGATTGGGTATCACCACGATGGGTTGGCCCCATCATTCGATTATTGTGACTACGGTCACGGTGCTTTGGTAGCACATTTGTGTCTTTGGGACACGGAGGTTGGGCACCTCATTGCGACTTGTCCCTGTGGTTAACACCACCAGTGGGTTGGCCCCACTTTGAGATATGGGATAAATGCTGCTAGTGATTGGGTATCACACGATGGGTTGGCCCCATCATTCGATTATTGTGACTACGGTCACGGTGCTTTGGTAGCACATTTGTGTCTTTGGGACACGAGAGGTTGGGCACCTCATTGCGACTTGTCCACGTGGTTAACACCAGTGGGTTGGCCCCACATGAGATATGGGATCGTCTGCTAGTGATTGGGTATCACACGATGGGTTGGCCCCATCATTCGATTATCGTGACTACGGTCACGGTGCTTAGGTAGCACATTGTGTCTTTGGGACACAGTGTTTTAGTAACACATTGTGACTATATGTCACGGTGGTTTAGCACCACCGGTGGTTTGGTACCACACGGGGTAGGAAAGGAGATACGGATGGTTAGGATCGGGTTGCATTAATTATGTTGCTATGTATGATGTGTGTTAGCATGTTGTTTCATCGGGGCGGGATTTATGCCTTTGAGTCATTCGACTCACCCTCTCCTTTGACATTTCGGGTGACTCGTGAAGCCGCGGACATGGAGCAGGGGTGGACTCGGGGTGTTCATGCCATGCTTAATAAAGTTTTACTCCAACTCTATCATTTGGGTACTTTAGTTTAATTACTTTTATTTGGGTTTTAATTTGGATTTGTAAAAGGCCTTTAAATTATGTTTTATGATGGGTATGTTTTAATTAGATTCTCAACTCGCTTAACAAATAACTTGGCATGAAATTTTACTAAAACTTGGAAAGACAACGTTTTCAAAATTATATCGCAATGTGTTTTAAACTATACCATCGGGTATCTCGCTATGTTTTGCTATACAATAAACTCAAATGATTTCCAAATCAAACTCGATTTTTCTACTAAGTCTAAAATGTTTCAAAATGGCACTAAGAAACTATTGGAAGTGCTAAATGAAATTAACTCGTTTTAACTATATACTTGGATAAGTTTTCAAAATCTAATCAAACAAGCCTACTCAAACTTTCCTCAAATTCACTATGTTTTCACCCCACTTCTAAACGAAAAAAATCAGTTCACTCAAAGGCGTTTTCCCAGTAACATACCAGATTCGGGCGTGGTGTCTTGTCCGAGTTTGGGGTGTTACAATTGTGGTATCGAGCCGGTTCAAAAGCTCTTTTGTGGGCACGAGGCCCAAAAATGTTTTCAAAAGGTTGTTTTGTTAGTCTTTATTCTTAAAGTATGGTTTGAAAGGCATGGCACGAGTCTCCGGCACCAGTTCACCCGAGTAAGTACCCGTACTATTGCTTGTGAATTGATTGGATGTGATATGATTTGATGAATAGCAATAGTATACTACTTTAGAGATTGGCGATAGGATTACGTGAACTCGCGAGAACAAATCCTCTTAAAATATTCATAAGACTTGCTTTTAAACAAGTGGAATAAATCTTCGATGCATAAAAATTCTTAATCGACACGTAGAAAGATTAGTCATGAGCGCTAGAGGTGGGCGTGGTCGTGGGCGAGGTCGTGGTAGGATGATTGTTTACGAGCCCGTAGGATGCAGTCGGGGTTGAGAAAATGAGATCGGTTCCGCCACCCGGTGGAGGTGGTGAGTTCCAAGATCGGGCCCGGGGGCGGCGCAGCGGTGTCACGAGCGATCTTTGCGAGTGTTGGAAAGAGTAGCTGGTGTAGGTGGTGGTGCGGGAGTTAGGAAATCTGTTCTGGCGACTTGGGCCAATGGGGCGAATTCTTCCGAGTGTTTTCGGTGTTGCTCCAAAGACTGCTGAATATTATTGGTGGAGGCGTGAGCGGATCATGGATGATCTGGACTTGATCGGGCTTGAAGAGAAGGCTGAAGGGCATCGTATCGCTTCTCGGGATGAGTCATATCGGTGGTGGCTCACGGTTCGAGAAACGATGTGGTGGCGTGAGAGGATCTAACATGGGATTATTTAAGTGCATATCAAAGGAAATACATCGGAGCTAGTTATGTCGACTCTCAGTGAAAGGCTTTTACGAGGCTTGTTCAGGGAGTAAATGCATTCTTGAGTACGCAGGTGAGTTCACGAAGGTGAGTAGGTATGCCGGGGCATTGTGGCCACTTGAGCATGAGAGGTGTGTTCGTTTCGAGGATGGGTGCGAGGCGACTTGAGGTGCTTGATTGCTCCTCTCGCGAGGGCGCGAGAGTTTGCTATCTTAGTTGAGAAGGCTAAGGTAGCCGAGGGTGTTAAGGAGTCGGTGAGGCGAGGTATGGGCGAGAAATAGGCATAAGAGGAGCTTTGGGTCTTACGGATCGTCGGGTAATCCGCGAGAAGAGAGCTAGACCGAGTGGGCGAACCAGCACCTGCTAGGTTTGTTCTTTGCTAGGCGAGGACCGCCTTGATGTGATCGGTGTGGGAAATCTCATTGGGGTGGTTCTTTGGGTGGAGGAAAGGTTGCTTCAGTGTGGTTCTCGGAGCATCGTGTGAGGGATTGTCGCGTAGGTTGGCTAGGATTCGATCGAGAGGCGGGGCCGTGTCGATTGAGAGGTAATGGACCGCCACCGCGAGGGGCCGTGGTAATGGCGAGAGGTGGTAATGGTTACAGTGGGGCCGTGGAGCACCGGGAAGAGGTGCGAGTAGCTACGATGTTAGACGACTGGATTAGTGTATCTTTGCTTGGCGCCGAGAGAGGAGGCGACGCACCGGACGTCATAACCGTGACGTTTTTGATTTTTGGTTCTCCTTATCTTTGCTTTGATTGATGTGGGTTCAACGCACTCTTATGTTGCCGATAGTATAGTAGAGACCATGGATTTAGACTCGAGATATCTTCTAGGCGGATGACCGTGATTAGCCCTCTAGGTCACTCTGTAGTAGTAGATAAAGCTGTTTAGAGAGGTACCCCTAGAACTCCAAGGGGTAGTGTTTCTTCTTGATCGATGGAAGCTGCCGTTTGGGGAGTTCGATCGATTCTTGGGATGGATTGGTTGGTCAAGTACCGAGGCGAGAGGTTGGATTGCGCGGCCAAGCGCATGGTTCTTAAGACGGTTGAGGGTGATGAGGTGGCTATGATAGGTAATAGGAGGGATTACTTATCAAATGTGGTATCTGCTCTGAAGAAGCGAGAAGATGGTCGAGGAAGGTGTGTGAGGCTTATGTAGTTCATGTGTATGCCTTAGAGGCTAAAGTGCTTTGTGGAGAAGGTTCGTGCAGTTAAGGAGTTTCTTGATGTTTTTCCGAGGAGCTTCGGGTTTGCCTTGGATCGCGAGGTGGAGTTCGGGATTGATACATTGGAGGCTGCGCCGGTGTCTATTGCCCCGTATAGGATGGCGCCAAAGGAATTGGTGGAGCTTAAGGCTCGAGATCCGGGAGTTATTGGATCGGGGTTTTATTAGGCCAAGTGTTTCGCCGCGTAAGTGCGCTTGTAGGTACTCTTTGTCAAGAAGAAAGATGGCACGATGTGGATGTGTATAGACTCTGCTTGATTGAATAAAGCGGCGATTAAAAACAAGTATCCGTTGCCACGGATAGATGATTTGTTTGATCCGGTGAAGAAGCGCTGCGGTATTTTCAAAGATCGACTTGAGGTGCAGGTATCACGATTAAGGGTTAAGGAGGCGGATATCCATAAAGCAGCGTTTGGACTCGGTATGAGCACTACAATTTACGTAATGCCGCGTCGGGTTGACTAACATGACCGCAACGTTTATGGACATGATGAATAGGGTGTTTGTGATATCTGGATCGATTCGTCGTGGTTTTCATAGATGACATCTTGGTGTACTCAAGGGCGGAGGAAGAGCATGATAAGCATTTGCGAGTGGTGTTGCGATTTTGAGGGAAAAGCGACTCTATGCTAAGTTCGATGTAAGTGCGAGTTACGGCTTAGAGAAGTGACTTTCTTGAGTCATGTAGTGTGGTGAGGGATTGAGTAGATCCTCATAAGATTGAGGCGATTTTGGATTGGAAGCCGCCTAGGTCGGTGGTGAGATTCGGAGTTTTCAGGTTTGGCGGATACTCACAGAAGGTTTGTTGAGGTTTTCGTTGATAGCGTGTAGATGACCAAGTTCTTTGAGGAAAGAAGTTCCGTTTGTATGGGTGAGAAAGCAGCGAGGAAAGCCGACAAGTTAAAGAAGATTTGGACCGAGGCTCGGTTCTAATTCAAACTGAGGGTGGTAAGGAATTCTGAGTCTATTGCGATGCATCACATACGGGCTTAGGTTGTGTCTTGATGCAAGAAGGTAAGGTTGTGGCTTACGCTTCTCGGCGGTGAGGCCACATGAGGTCAACTATCCGACGCATGACTTGGAGCTAGCGGTTTGTGGTCTTCGCTTTAAAGATTTGGAGGCACTACTTATACGGAGAGAGATCGATAGTCTACACAGATCACAAGAGTCGAAGTATCTACTTGACTCAAAAGGATTTGAATTTGAGGCGTATGAGATGGGTTGAGTTCTTTGAAAGATTACGATTTGTTCGATTGAGTACCATCGGGCAAGGCTAACGTGGTGGCGACGCGTTGAGCCGCAAGGTTGTTTCGGACTTAAGAGCTTTGTTTGCCCATTTGAGTTTGTATGGCAGCGGGAGTATTCTCGCAGCGAGTTGCGAGTTAAGCCTACTTGGGTTGAGCGGATCGAGAAAGCGATTATTGGATGAGGTTACGAGTGCGCGAAGGTTGCAGTGTGAGGATGGTGGTTTGGAGGTTCTGACTTGTATGCAGTGATGGGGTTCTGTGTTTTCAAGGTAAGGCTTGTATGCCTAAAGATGTTGAGGCGAGGCAGAAAATTCTTCAGACGCACATAGCGATCCTTATGCTATGCATCCGGAGGTAGTAAGATGTATAAGGATCTTAGAGAGCGATTTTGGTGCTTTGGCTTGAAGAAGGAGGTGCAGAGTTTGTTGGGAAGTGTCGACTTGTCAGTCAGTCAAGGTGAACATCGATTTGCCGTCGGGTTTGCTTGACCTATGAAGATTCCTCGATGGAAGTGGGAAAGGATAACCATGGATTTCGTCGGTGGGTTACCGCTTACGCCAAGCAAGAAAGATTCGATTTGGGTAGTGGTGGATCGTGACTAAATCAGCTCACTTTATTCGGTGAGGGTTGACTACTCACTTCGAAGCTAAGCGAAAGTGTATGTGTCGAGAGATAGTGAGGTTGCGGTGTGCGGTTTCGATAATCTCGGATAGGGATCCTAGATTCACGTCAAGGTTCGGAAAGCCTTGCATGAGGCTCTGGGTACTCGTTTGGATTTTCCACGACTTTTCACCCATGATCGACGGTTAATCGAGAAAGGGTCATTCGAGTTTTAGAGGATATCTTTGAGAGGTTGTATCTTGGACTTGAGGTAGTTGGGAGGAGTTTCTACCATTAGTTGAGTTTGCCTACAACAACGATTACCAAGCGAGCATCAAGATGGCACCGTATGAGGCGTTGTATGGTAGGAAGTGTCGCTCACCTACGTGTTGGGCGGAGTTAGGTGAGCGTCGATTGTTGGGACCCGAGTTGGTTCTTGAGACCGAAGACAAGGTTAAGTTAATTCGATCTAGATTGAAGGAAGCTTGGACGGCAGAAGTCTTATGCCGATCTTAAGCGAAGAGATATAGAGTTATTTGTGGGGATCGAGTTTTCTGAAGGTCTCGCCTTGGAAGAAGGTGTTGAGGTTCGGGAAGAAAGGCAAGTTAAGTCAGGAGGTTCATTGGGCGTATAAGGAACACGAGGCGAGTTGGACCGATGGCGTATCGGCTTGAGTTGCAGCAGAGTGAGTCGATTCATGGCGTTTTCACGTTTCGATGCTTCGGCGTTATCGTTCGGATCCGTCGCATGTGGTAGCGATGGAAAAGATCGAGGTAAATCCGATTTGACCATGGAGGAGGAACTGCATGCGATTCTAGATCGGGATGTGAAAGTTACTGCGTAAGAAGTCCGTGCCTTTGGTTAAGGTTCTTTGGCGGAATCATGGCGTGGAAGAAGCGACGTGGGAACCCGAGGATATGATGAGACAGCAATACCGCAACTCTTTTGATCGGGTAATTTCGAGGTCGAAATTATTTTAAGGGGGTAGAGCTGTAATATCCCGGGTTAGGGGCTATTTTGTTGTTGCATGTTTTTGCATGTGTCTAGTGTCTTTGCGTGGCTATTTCTATGTTTTGGGGGCTTAATTGAAGTCTAAGTGTTTGCACTGAGTGAATGGGAAAATTTTGATTTTTGGGTGTTAAGTCGGGAGCTATTGGAGCTAGGGTATAAGGATTTTCTTTGATGTTTTATTGCACAAAAAGGAGGCTGGTGTAGTGGCAAGCTAGACGCCACTAAGGCTTTGTGTGGGTAACGCCTAATGCAAGGGTGTAGGCCTTGTGTTCGAGCTCATGAGTGGCCACTTTTTGGCACTCATTTTGTGGCATGGAGGGGAGGAGTTTGTGGCGGTTCAAACTGCGCCTAAGACTAAGTCTTCCCATTTGAATGGAGAGTGGAGAGTGATTTTAGGAGGAAGACTTGGTAAACACATTTGAATGTGTGGCATGGAGTAGTTGGGGGATCATGGCTGAATTTTAGGGAGTTGGGAGGGGGAGTGACGGCATAGTAGTGTGATGTTGGTAGGGTGCCGAAATTTTTTTGGGAAATTTTGGCATTTTCGGTCACATTTGGTAAAAAGCAAAAGTTCCCTTTTGATACTTGTAGCCGAATTTTTCTTCAAGGTTTCTTCTCATTTTCTTCACTTCTTGAAACCAAAAATCCAAGTGAGTGACTCCATCTTTACTTTTTGCAAACCGGAAGTTTTCAATCATCTCTGTCCCTCTTTCATTGGTGTAGGCCGAATGCTCCCTCTCACCTATTTCTTTTGTTCATTGTGTTGAGCAGAAACCCCACCTCTCCAAAACCGTTTTCCACTTCTTTTCTTGCTAGCCAGAAACTCCATTCTCTTAGAACACATCTTCTTCTTCTTTCATTTACAAGCCAGAAAGTACCCTCCCTTATCCAACTTTATTCCTCTTCTTTTCTTTAAACTCAATTGCCGATTTCCCCATTTCTTCCCACCTCTATTTTTCCTCCTTTTTCTTTCAAGCCCGAAAATAAGAGTGATAAACCCCTAGCCGTACCTTTTGTTTGATTGTGGTGCAAAGTGTGGATCGAACCTATCTTCTTCCCTAGTGGCGTCTTGGCCGAATAATTGGTTGGTGTTGGTAAGTGCTAGGCCGAATAGCCATTTCTTCCCTCTCTAGTGCTTAATGGGTGTTGATTGGATTATTAGCCGATTCTAGGCATGTGGTAAAGGTGTGGTCTCTTATGATTGAACCGATTGTGTGATAGGGCAATCGGGGAGTTCAAGCGATCGGTGGAGCCTTCTCCCTTTGTTAACCAATTCGGTAAGTGATGGTGATATATCGTTCATGGTTTATTCGTGATTTCGATTAAGTCAAAGGTGATTTGTGATTAACTATTTTGATAGGGTGCCGATTGTTGAAGAAGGAACCATCAGGTTCGGATTTGGTAGGAAACCAAATCAAGTGAAGGTAAGGGTTGGTAGCAATTCCTGTTGGCTTAAAATCCTTGGCCGAATGGCTTTAGCACCTAACCCCTATGTCTTGGCCGATTGTAGGAGCTAGTTAATCAAGGGACTTAGATCGCTTTTGTCAGGATTTCTAGACTCGTATTACCAGGTGTGTAAACTAACACACCTGATGTTTAGTAATGTTATTAATAAACTGTTTGCCTATTAAAATCATGACAAGATTATGATGGATTATTGGATACCCAAGCGGGGTATGTGTACGTATCGGGTAAGTCAAGTATTGTTACTAGATTTCTTGATGATCTATATGGTATCATGACTATGTATGTATGTGATATGGGGCATGAGTCAAACATATTAGCATGATATGCATAATTTGTATGATATGCATGATTACATGAGTTGGTTTGTTGATGGGTGATATGAGTGGAGGGGCGGTGATGATTTGTGCCGACGAGCACCAAAGTGTTTTAGTAACACACTTTGTGACTTTGGGTCACCAGTGCTTTGGTAGCACATTTGTGTCTTTGGGACACGAGAGGTTGAGCACCTCATTGCGACTTGTCCCGTGGTTAACACCACCGTAGGTTGGCCCCACTTTGAGATATGGGATCGAAATGCGCTAGTGATTGGGTATCACACGATGGGTTGGCCCCATCATTCGATTATTGTGACTACGGTCACCAGTGCTTTGGTAGCACATTTGTGTCTTTGGGACACCAGAGGTTGGGCACCTCATTGCGACTTGTCCCTGTGGTTAACACCACCGTGGGTTGGCCCCACTTTGAGATATGGGATAAATGCGCTAGTGATTGGGTATCACACGATGGGTTGGCCCCATCATTCGATTATTGTGACTACGGTCACCAGTGCTTTGGTAGCACATTTGTGTCTTTGGGACACGGAGGTTGGGCACCTCATTGCGACTTGTCCCTGCGTGGTTAACACCACCGTGGGTTGGCCCCACATGAGATATGGGATCGTCTGCTAGTGATTGGGTATCACACGATGGGTTGGCCCCATCATTCGATTATCGTGACTACGGTCACCGGTGCTTAGGTAGCACATTGTGTCTTTGGGACACCAGTGTTTTGGTAACACATTGTGACTATATGTCACAAGTGGTTTGGCACCACCAGTGGTTTGGTACCACACGGGGTAGGAAAGGAGATACGGATGGTTAGGATCGGGTTGCATTAATTATGTTGCTATGTATGATGTGTGTTAGCATGTTGTTTCATCGGGAGCGGGATTTATGCACTGAGTCATTCGACTCACCCTCTCCTTTGACATTTCAGGTGACTCGTAGACGCGGACATGGAGCCGGGGTGGACTCGGGGTGTTCATGCCATGCTTAATAAAGTTTTACTCCAACTCTATCATTTGGGTACTTTAGTTTAATTACTTTTATTTGGGTTTTAATTTGGATTTGTAAAAGGCCTTTAAATTATGTTTTATGATGGGTATGTTTTAATTAGATTCTCAACCTGCTTAACAAATAACTTGGCATGAAATTTTACTAAAACTTGGAAAGACAACGTTTTCAAAATTATATCGCAATGTGTTTTAAACTATACCATCGGGTATCTCGCCATGTTTTGCTATACAATAAACTCAAATGATTTCCAAATCAAACTCGATTTTTCTACTAAGTCTAAAATGTTTCAAAATGGCACTAAGAAACTATTGGAAGTGCTAAATGAAATTAACTCGTTTTAACTATATACTTGGATAAGTTTTCAAAATCTAATCAAACAAGCCTACTCAAACTTTCCTCAAATTCACTATGTTTTCACCCCACTTCTAAACGAAAAAAATCGGTTCACTCAAAGACGTTTTTCCCCGTAACATACCAGATTCGGGCGTGGTGTCTTGTCCGAGTTTGGGGTGTTACAATTTAGGTGCCGACGATCAAGAAGGGTTAGTCCTCACCGTAATCAGGTGTGTAATCTCACACCGAAATCTGTAGATTCGAGATTCGATATTATGTTGGAAAAGTAGATCGTTATTATTTATAGAGTTAAAAATCGTAATATGGCATAAATCGAGTAACTTGCTTAAATTAATATTATTTCTAAAGATCTGTCAAAATCGGTATTAAATTGCTAAATTACAAAAATGCCCCTATGGGCCGATTTACCAAAATGCCCCTATGGGCCGATTTACCAAAATGCCCCTATGGGCCGATTTACCAAAATGCCCCTATGAGCCGATTTACCAAAATGCCCTATGGGCTGATTTACTAGAATGCCTTTGTGGGCCGAATTATTAAAATGCTTTAATAAATTTGAATCACCAAAAAGCATTCAATAGAAAATGGTTGTTATATAAATATGGATATTTTATTTAATTATGTATGTTGCATTTTTTTAAAATTTTGCAGGGGATGGGAAATTGTATGAAGAGTAGTGTAGCCCTGGTGGCATTGCCACAAATTATATATCATTGTGCCTAAATTATGATTTCAGTGGTTTGACCACAAAAATAAAATGCTATAGCAGTTTGACTGCAAATTTGGTGTGAGCGGCGGGGTGGGTTGACTTGATCCCCACATGTGTGATTGGCTGGTCGGGGGTGTGATGGATGGATGGGTTGGGTTGCATACATATACTATATTTTAATTATTACTATGTAAATGGGCTTAGGCCCAAGATTATGCTATGCGGGTTCAGGCCTAGTGGATGACGGTAAGGGGATTATACACTGAGTTCTTGTGACTCACCCCTTCTTTCTTAACCGTTGCAAGTAATGCTCCGTAATGAGGACTTGGGCCCATGGATGACTCAGTGGAGGCCATACTTTGGAAATAATATTTTCAAATATTAGTAAACTACTTTCCCGCTTTATTTCACTATTTTTACTATTTTGGGTTTTAAGTTGTAATAAGGCCTCTAGAATATTTTTATTTTGCTTTTTGTTTAGTCGTACTTATTATCTTGCTTGAATTATTTTAAAATGGGGATTTTTCTAAAATCATAAATAACGGTTTCCAAAATTGATTAACAAATGGTTTTCATAATAAATATGCATTAATAATTTAACTCGAATTCTATTTCAAATTATCAACACCATTTCTCAAAAGTCACGGTTTTAAAGTTCACTAGATCGATTTTCGATTCATCAATTAACCTCTCGAAATTGGTAGTGTTTTATCAAACATTTATAACCAAACTTGTTTTTTTGACCATGACCAAATAACGCCTATTTTAGTAAGAATCACATGTTCTTTATACGTTTTCTTCATGTGACATGTCAGATCCAGTCATACTGCATGGGCCGGGTTTGGGGTGTTACATTTTATGGTATCAGAGCCAGTTTCAAAACTCAGCTGTGGTTTGGGTTCAAAAATGTTTTCTAAAACTGCTTGAAATTCGATTTATAAATACATGTTTCAAAGGAAGTATGGCACCACGGGCATCCGGCACCAAGTCAGTAAGTTTTGTTTTCATTTTATGATTATTGTGGTATGACTGTAGTAAGAAAACTTCACAAAATAGAGATACTCTAGAACTTTTAGCTTTAGGACCTGAAACCATAGAGATTGAGACTTTAGGATATGTTTTGCGAAAACAACTTTACTTCTTATACTCCATAAAATATTGTTTAATAAACACTGAATAAGCATACTGATTCATAAGAATCTTAATCAGATTAAATTGACTTAGCAAACATGAGCGCTAGAGGACATGGACGCGGTAGACGTGGCCGTGGTAGAGGTCGAGGTGCTAGAGTTGTATCTGAGGCATCGGGACATATCATCGGAAATGGGCCTTTGCATCACTGTGATGAAGCTGGGTCACGTGATCGAATGAGAGAGGACGACGCTCTGTCCCAAGCGATGTTGCGGGTACTGGAAAGGGTTGCTAGGGCGAGAACTGGGTCGACAGCTCGTGGGTCCATATCGGAGCAACTCAGGTCAAATGGGGCTGAAGTCTTTAGGGGTATTTGGGGTGTAGCCCCAAGTGTAGCGGAGTACTGGCTTTAGGCGGTGGAGAAAGAAACTGAAAGGGGTTGTGTCTTTGCTGAGAGATGAGGTGTATCAGTGGTGGCTCACTGTTCGGGAAGGCACTCGGTGATCGTATACACAGGATTTCTTTAAGATGACATTCGGGGAAAATATGTCGGGGCTAGTTATGTGGATGCCAGAAGGAAGGAATTCCTGAATCTGGTACAAGGAGGTTGGTTTGTGGCAGCTTACGAGGCGGAGTTTCTGCGTCTGAATCGGTATACCCAGGGTATAGTGCCGACTGATCATGAACGCTGTGTGCGTTTTGAGGATGGATTGCGTGATGAGTTGCGGGTGCGATAGCCCCACGAGAAGGAGAGGAATTTTGCCACTTTGGTGGAAAAAGCTAAGATTCTTTGAAGAAGTAAAGCATCCGGAACGGCAAAATTGAGACAAGGATAGGGGCAGGAACAAGAGAGACTCTGGGTACTCAGGCCCTGCTAGAGGGTTTCAGAAAAGGCCCAGGAATGAAGAGCCAGCTCGAGTAAGAGTTTAAGCTAATACCAATCGATTCTGACCTTGTGTTGGATGTGGGAAACTTCACTCGGGTGAATCTTTGGAAGAGAACTGGTGGTGTTTATTTGGATGTGGTTCCAAAGACCATCGGTTTAGGGATTGCCCTCGAGAGCCTGCTCGGACTCGGGTAGTTAAGTAATAGATTTGCGCAGCCAAGAGAGAGGCGCTCACAGCCGCTGAGAGGCCGTGGACCGATTCGAGGTGGTAATGGCGTAGGGGCGAGGTCAAGGTGCACCGGGTAGAGGTACCGATAACGGGGGTAACACGGAGGCGAGGCAGCCGGGGTTGGTCTATGCGGTCGGCGTCGAGAGGATGGCGATGATGCCGGACGTCATAACCGTGCGTTCTTCATATCGATGTACCTATTACCGCTTTGATAGACATTGGATCCACCCATTTGTATGTTGCATGTCTTTGTGTGCGGAACTCGAATATTAAATCGAGATTCTTGCTAGAGAAACAAGCGTAATTAGCCCTTTAAGGCGATCGGTGGTAGTAAATAAATTGTTTAGGGATGTGCCCTTAGAGGTTGGGGAAGTATTTACGGCGGATTTGATGGAACTGCTGTTCGGGAGTTCGATCTTATATTGGGCATGGGTGGTGGTTAAGCATCGTGCAAACTTGGATTGTCTTTGCGCAGCGGATGGTACTAAGAACTTCAGAGGATAAGGAAGTGATGATGATAGGTGAAAGAAGAGATTATCTGTCTAATGTGGTACCCGCTTTAAAAAGCGCGAAAAGTTGGTACGAAAGGGGTGTGGAGCGTTCTTAGCCTTTATCGATTGCTTTGGATGTCAAAGAGTCGTCGGTAGAGAATGTTAGAAGCGGTGAAAGAGTTTTTGAGACGTCTTTCGAGGAGCTTCTAGGATTGCCTCGGATCGGGAGGTAGAATTTGGTATTGAGCTATTACCATGAGCGGCTCGGTGTCCATTGCTCCTCACCGAATGGCACCGAAAGAGCTTGTGGAACTTAAAGCTCGAGATCCGGGAGTTGTTGGATCGTGGATTTATTCGACCAAGTGTGTCGCAGTGGGAGCGCCGGTTTTGTTTGTTAAGAAAAGGATGGGTCGATGCGTATGTGCATCGATTATAGACAATTGAATAAGTTGACGATTAAGAACAAGTATCCGTTATCGAGGATCGATGATCTGTTCGATCAGCTGCGAGGAGCTTCAATTTTCTCGAAGATAGACTTGAGATCAGGGTATCACCAGCTTAGGGTCAAGGAGGCGGATATTCACAAGCTGCGTTACAACTCGATATGGGCATTACGAGTTCTTAGTGATACCGTTTGGGTTGACTAATGCACCAGTGCATTTATGGACATGATGAACCGAGTCTTCCAACCTTACCTAGACTGATTTGTGGTTGTGTTCATAGATGACATCCTGGTGTAATCAAAGGCGAAGAAGAGCATGATTCGCATCTCAGGTAGTATTGCAGATTTTAAGGAGAAGCGTTTGTATGCCAAATTCGGTAAGTGTGAATTTTGGTTGAAGGAGGTGACCTTTTGGGGCATGTTGTGTCTGCAGAAAGAATTAGAGTTGATCCCGGAAGGTCGAGGGTGTGTTGGATTGGAAGCCACAGAAGTCGATGGGCGTAAATTTGGAGTTTTCTAGGTTTTTTGGGTATTCTGAGCGATTCGTTGAGGGGTTTTCGTTGATTTGCGCACCCTAACTAAGCTATGCGTAAAGGAGTACCGTTTGTGTGGTCGGATAACTAGCAAGAGAGCTTTGAGAAATCAAGAAGAAGATTCGGCGTGAAGCGCGAGATTGATTCAACTCGAGGTGGTAAAGAGTTTATTGTGTATTGTGATCGTCACACATGGGCTTAAGATGTGTGTTGATGCAAGGGGAAAAGTGGTAGCTTATGCATCTCATCAATTAAGGCCGCATGAGGTAAACTATCCCACTCATGATTTGGAGTTAGCTGCGGTGGTGTTTGCTCTGAAGATCTGGAGACACTATCTGTACGGGGAGAAGTTGATTATCTATACGGACCATAAGAGTCTGAAGTACCTCCTTACCCAAAAGGAGTTGAACTTATGACAGCGGAGGTGGATAGAATTGTTGAAGGATTATGACTTCTCAATCGAGTATCACCCAGGTAAAGCTAACATAGTGGTAGATGCGTTGAGTCGTAAGGTGATATCAGATTTGAGAGCGATGTTCACTCATCTCAGCCTTTATGAAGATGGTAGTCTGTTAGCCGAACTTCAAGTGAAGCCGGCATGGGTAAGCCAGATTAAGGAAAAGTAGTTGTCAGATGAAAGGTTGAGTTCTCGGCTTCAGCAAGTGGAAGGTGGTGAGATATGGGATTTTGGATTGAATGTGATGGAGTATTGTGTTTCCGTGGAAGAGTTTGTATGCCCAGGATTGAGGTGAGACAAATAATTACGCATGAGGCGCATAGTAGCGCATATGCTATGCACCGGAGGAAATAAGATGTACCGAGACCTCCATGAAGCGTATTGGTGGCGGGGTTGAAAGCGAGAGGTTATTGACTTCGTGAGCAAGTGCTTGACATGTCAGCAGGTGAAGGTGGAACATCAACTGCCTTCAGGGTTATTGCAACCGGTGAAAATTCCACTATGGAAATTGGAAAGGATAACAATGGATTTTGTTAGTGGGTTACCCTTAACGCCTACTAAGAAAGATTCGGTATGGGTTATAGTGGATCGGTTAGCAGTCGCCCATTTCCTACTGTTAATGACGGATTATTCGTTGCGAGAAGTTTGCCAAGTTGTATATAGCGAGATGTCGTGAGGTTGCATGGGGTACGAGTGTCGATTATATCGGACGGGGATCCTAGGTTTACATCACGATTCGAAGGCTCTACATGAAGCTTTGGGTACAAGGCTAAATTTTATACGGCATTTCATCCGTAGACCGATGGTCGATCGGAGAGAGTAATCTAGATTCTAGAAGACATGTTAAGAGGTGTGTGATCGACTTCGTGGGTAGTGGGAAGATTTTTGCCGTTGGCAAAGTTTGCATACAACAACAGCTATCAATCCAGCATCCGGATGGGACCTACGAGGCGTTGTATGGTCGTAGGTGTCGTACTCCTACTACTTTGGATGAGTTGGGAGCGGCAGTTATTGGGTCCATAGTTGATCTCGAGAGACGGAGGAAAAAGTTAAGGTAATTCGGACGCGGTTAAAAAGAAGCTTGGATGACGAGAAATTATATGCGGATCTCAAGCGGAAGGAGATAGAGTTCTCTGTGGGTGATCAGGTCTTTTTGAAGGTCTCACCTTGGAAGAAGATCTTAAGATTTGGGCGAAAAGGCAAGTTGAGCCCTAGGTTCATCGGACCTTACCGTGTATTAAAGCGTGTTGGGCCAGTAGCTTATCAGCTTGAGTTACCTCCAGAGTTAAGTCAGATACATAGCGTATTCCATGTCTCGATGTTAAGGCGTTATCGTTCGGATCCGTCTCATGTTGTGCCAGTGGAAGAAGTTGTGATAAGACCTGACTTGTCTTTTGAAGAAGAGCGGTCTGATTTTAGATCGGGATATTAAGGTCTTTGAGAAAGAAGTCGATTCCAGTTGGTCAAAGTATTATAGTGTAATCACGGGTTAGAGGAAGTTACATGGGAGCAGAGGACACGATCCAGTGAGCAATATCCTCATCTCTTCTAATCGGAGTAAATTTCGAGGTAGAAATTTCTTTAAGAGGGTAGAATTGTAACATCACGAAATTCGGGAATTTATGTTTTACATTATACCATGCAATAGGCTAGTCAATAGTGTTAATTGTGTTTGTTTAGGGGCCCTAAGAAGACTTGGGATTGAGTTGGGCCTTAGCAAAATTTTTGTGTTTAAGCACTTTAAGGAGAGAAGGTAAGTGGCATCAAGGCTTAAGGAATTAAGTATGTAATTTTGCTAGCACAAATGGAGCATTGGCAAGGTGGTTGTGGCGTGAAATGGCAGAGGGGAGAACTTGGGTTCGAATCCCACCTAGTGCAAATATTTTGGATTAAATTTTTTTTGTGCTATATGGTAAGTGTCGACCATGGCATCAAAGATGGTAAGGAAGACTTTTTATTGAAGGAAAGAACACAAGGGAGAAGAGTAAGGAGAGAAACAAGGGAAGAATAAGGAAAGACATAAAGGAAAAAGTTAATGGAGGGGACATGTTGGCCGGTTTTGTGGAAGGTGTTTGTGAAAGAATATTTTTGGTCAACCATCATCTTTTGAGTGTTATGGGCACACGGTTTTGTTAGGGGGGAAGGGAGAGCCGAAATTCCTATAGCTTATTTGCAAGATTGTGCATGAAAGGTTGGTTTTCTTTTAACATTTTTGTGCATTTTTTTCCAATCTTTTTCCTTTGTTGCCGAAACACAAAATGACCAAAACACTCAATCCATTTTGGTTCATTTTCTTTTGGTAATAGCCGAACCTCTCTAATACTCCTTTGTCCATCACTTCTTTTCTTTTTTTTTACCATTTTCTCAACCATTCTCCTTTTCTCTTAAATCGACACAACTTTGATTGGCCGAATCTTCCTTGCCCTTTTCTCTTCAATAGCCGAATCTTTAACATCTTCTCTCTTCTCCATTCTTGCGTGTTGGACATTTCTCCTTGGTTGAATCGGGTAAGGGTTTCATTTGTACTTCTTCCATTTTCTTTTCTTCCTAGCCGAATGTGTGTCTATCACTATTCGGTTGTTCTACTTTGTTTCTAAATTGAAACATCACTCTCTCCTACACGCTCATATTGTGATCAATTCTTTTTCATAGTGTTATAGTGGGTGGCCGAATACCACATCATTGCCGTTTCATCTCTAGTCATAAGTCCAATCGGTGGGAATTGGGTTCATCATCGATTAAGGTAAGGAGTCTCTTCATAGTCCATTCGATATCGCTACTCGGTTATTGTGTTAATCGGATTGAAAGTTTGACTAATCGATTATTATAGGGACTAGATCGTTCGTTCTTATATACTCGTTGACCCTTCGGAAGTGGTGGTAAGCCGAAAACTTTTCCTTAGACAATCGTTTTCTATCATTGTAATATCGTTCTGACTAAGACTTTTCCAATGGAGGCAAGTGGTAGCGATTTGAAAAGAAAATCGATAGGAGAGCAAAAAGGGAGTGGATTTGCGATTCCTACTCCTAAGTTCAAGCGTAGAGGCGATATCGTCGGTTGGGATTTTCCAGCGGGTTGTGGACCATCATCCAGGTGAGAATAGGCAAATCATGGTCATTCACGATACTAAGGGTAAGCATTTTAGATCGTCGATTTAGTTTTGGATTAATAAAATCTCGTTTGTTGGTTAATCGAGTGTAATGGTGATTTAGGTGCCGAAGCGATCAAAAAGGGTTAGTCCTCACCGTGTCAGTGTGTAATCTCACACCGAAATCCGTAGATTCGAGATTCGATATTATGTTGGAAAAGTAGATCGTTATTATTTACAGAGTTAAAAATCGTAATATGGCATAAATCGAGTAACTTGCTTAAATTAATATTATTTCTAAAGATCTGTCAAAATCAGTATTAAATTGCTAAATTACAAAAATGCCCCTATGGGCCGATTTACCAAAATGCCCCTATGGGCCGATTTACTAGAATGCCTTAGTGGGCCAAATTATTAAAATACTTTAATGGCCTGAATCACCAAAATTGTTCAATAGAAAATGGTTGTTATATAAATATGGATATTTTATTTAATTATGTATGTTGCATTTTTTTACATTTTGCATGGGATGGGAAAATTGTATGAAGAGTAGCGTAGCCTGGTGGCATTGCCACAAATTATATATTATTGTGCCTAAATTATGATTTCAGTGGTTTGACCACAAAAATAAAATGCTATAGCAGTTTGACTGCAAATTTGGTGTGAGCGGCGGGGTGGGTTGACTTGATCCCCACATGTGTGATTGGCTGGTCGGAGGTGTGATGGATGGATGGGTTGGGTTGCATACATATACTACATTTTAATTATTACTATGTAAATGGGCTTAGGCCCAAGATTATGCTATGCGGGTTCAGGCCCAGTGGATGACGGTAAGAGGATTATACACTGAGTTCTTGTGACTCACCCCCCTTCTTTCTTAACCGTTGCAGGTAATGCTCCGTAATGAGGACTTGGGCCCATGGATGACTCAGTGGAGGGATGGGTGGGTCGATTTAATCCCCACAAGAGTGTAGGGTTGGACGAGATTCGGAGTACATGGTTGGTTGGGTATTTGTGCATTGAATGATCTGATTTGATTGAGATATGGGCTTAGGCCCAACTGAGGCTATTATGGGCTAAGGCCCAAATGCCACCGTTACTGTAATGGGCTTAGGCCCGGATTGATGTGATGCATGCTTTATGATCGATGAGGGTTGTACACACTAAGTTTTTGTAAACTCACCCCCTCTTTTTAATTTTTTAGGTAATCCTCAGTAGGCGGTTCGACGTACTGGAGGACTCGGAGGTGGCAACACTACGAACAGCTTTAAATTTTAGTATTCTACTTTACCTTACTTAAACCGCTTTCTTTTTGAGTTGTAATAAGGCCTCTTTTAATTTCTGGGTTTTTTTTTATTTGGGAGTTTCAGTTATTACATTTTCTATCTGTTAGAAGTAGTTTGCGGTTTTCCAAAGCAATAACTATTTTCAAACGCTACGTTTCCGCAACTCAAATTTTAAATATCTCGTTCTCGTAAATCATTTTGTTTTAAAATAGGCTTTCGCAATAATAAGGTTTTAGAGGGAATAAATTTTTAATAAACCACGATTGAAAATAAACAAACTGAGGTTTTGTACAAATTTTTGAATGGCAAGAAGTTTTAAATTTCAAGAAGGGTTTCAATGAAAACATGGTTTTCGAAAAACACTTTAATGTGACACGCCAGATTTAGCCATAACGTCTAGGTCGGGTTTGGGGTGTTACATTTGGTGGTATCAGAGCCAGGTTACAAAACTCGACTGTGGAATGGGTTTTCAAATCTTGGATTTCAATAAGTTGTTTTTCAATATGTGAAAGGGTTTGAAATATTTCCTCTAAAAAGTGTGGCACATCGAGTCTTTGGCATCGGACCAAGTAAATTCTCCTGATATTGAAATCTGTTTTAAACCGTTATACTGTAAATAGTTACTTGGCTTACTTTAGATGATAGACTATACTGAGACTCTTTAGCTAGAGTAAACTGAGAAACTATAGGAAACTAAAACTGTAGTGAGCTTGCGATTGCGAAAACAACTCTTAACTACTACTTCCATAAAACATCTGTTTAATTATTGAAACTATGAGCTAAAATCATAAAATTTCTAATTTAGATAATACGCGAAGTGTTAATGAGCACTAGAAGAGGTGCAAGAGGCCGCGACAGAGGCCGTGGAAGTGCTAGGCCTGGATCTTCGGTATCAGGCCATATGCCCAACGTTGAAGCGAGAGAGGCTCCGGCTTCACCGGTACCTAAGACAGGGTCGTATGATCGGGCAGCTGGGGATGACGCATTATCCCAAGAAATGCTAAGAATTCTGGAAAGGGTCGCTGGGCCCAACTGTAACAACCCGATTTAGGGCCTAGTCAGAATAGTGGTGCGAGACCATGAATCCAAGGTGAATTTTTGAGTTTTTAAGGTTCATGCCACGTTTGCATATTAGTGTGAAAGTTTCATGAAACAATTTTTCTAAATTGAAGTTGAATGGTCTAAAAAGGACTAAATTGCAAAAGTTGCAAATTATGAGTTTCTAGAAACATTTTGTATGAAATAACTCTAGAATAGCAATTATGAGTCCTTAAATAGCAATTTTCCCAAATTATAATTTTTGGACAAAATTAGACATGAGTTAGTAAATGGTGATATTTTTAAGAGAAGGGCATTTTGGTCATTTACCTATTAAATGATTAATAAAGGAAAAAGATGACAAAAATCATTATCATCTTCTTCCTCATTGCCAAAATTTTCAAAGAAACCATAGCTAGGGTTTGCTCATCTTTCAAGCTTGCTAGTAAGTTCATCTTAGTCCCATTTTTAATATTCTTCGTGTTTTTGAAGTTCTCGTATTATGAATTAGCTATTTTTAGCTATAAAATGAGCTAAGATGCATGTTCAAAAATCTACCCATGTATGACATGCTTGTTAAATGATGTTTCATGGAAGATTATGAGAGTTTGATGTTAGATAAACATCTTTTCCTTAATGAATTTCATGAAAAATGAATATAGGGACTAGTTTGTAAAAGTTTTGAGATTTCTCATACATAGTAGAAATAGTGAGAATTGATGGTTGTCATAGTAGAGAAAATGAATCAGCTAAGCATGAAGTTTAAGAAAGTTGAATGAGAATCATTTTATGAGCCTTGGGGCAAAAGTGCAAATATGAGAAAGTTTAGGGGCAAAATAGTAATTTTTCCAAAGTATGATTTAAGAGTCAATTTAGTCAATGTGAGTTTTAAATGATCTATTTATGACTATAGATCAAGAAAAACGAAGCCCGAATCGAAATTGAGGCAAGAACAAGGTCGAGGACTAAATTGCATACCTAGCTACATTTTGTATATTGAGGTAAGTTTGTATGATTTCTAAGCTTTATGATTTATATCATTGAATTGCTTAGTATAATATACTATGTTTTTATGAAAATGTTTAATGTTATGTTAAACAAATAAATTAATGAAATCAAGCATGAGAAAGCCCCGATTGAAGTTGAATAGCTTAGGATACTCAATCTACCACATGAAACAAGAAAGTCCGTATAAGACCAAGCCGAGGCATGGCATCGACAAGCAAGTAAGATATCATGTAAGTCCAAGGCAAGCTTGGCATTGAGTAAGTTATCATGTAAGTCCAAGGCAAGCTTGGCATTGAGTAAGTTATCATGTAAGTCCAAGGCAAGCTTGGCATTGAGTAAGTTATCATGTAAGTCATGGCATTGAGTAAGTTATCATGTAAGTCCAAGGCAAGCTTGGCATTGAGTAAGTTATCATGTAAGTCCAAGGCAAGCTTGGCATTGAACAAGTTATCATGTAAGACCAAAGGCAAGCTTGGCATTGAGAAGTTATCAAAAGAAAGAGATCCCATATAAGTCCATGTAAAGTCATGGCCTCGAAATTTAGATGAGATTTAGTATCCTCGGTTATTCATATAAATTCACCGGGCAAATGAGTTAAGTTCCAAAGAGATAACAAGAAAGCTAAGTAAGTAAGGTTATTATCAAGTGAAAAAGAATATTATTCATGTTATGAATGATGAATTAGAAATTATGAGTATTATGTTCAAGTATCTTTGATCAATGTGATCTAGTGATACTGAGCACTTTGTTTGCCTATCTAGTATGAGACTAGTAAGTTTCATGAGTTATGTAAGAATCAAGTATGAGTAAGTAAGCTTTATATAGCTGAATTTATGATGCCATTGTTTATATCAAATGGTCTATATTAAGTAAGAATGTTGCTATGTGTATTATGCAAACTTACTAAGCTAAATGCTTATGTCTTTCATTATTTCTTTCCATGTAGTCCCGCCAAGGTAATATCGAGGATCACCGTCATCGGAGCTCAGAGCACACTATCAATCGCTATTTTGGTATAGCCAAGTTGTTTTTTAAGTATGGCATGTATAGGTAGCGTTACATTTTGAGTAAATGTTTTAAGAAGAGCCAAAGTATAGGCTAATAAGTTTGTTATTCTTTTGTATACGGCTAAGTGATTGGCCAAGTGTGTATGTTTATAATTATCAATGAAACATGTAGTATTATTCAAGATGATGTAGTATTGATTTGTAGAAATGAGTATGAATTGTATCTTAATTTCAGGATGGCAATTGGCTTGGTAAATAGCCTCTAAGTGCCCACACGGTTAGACACACGGGCGTGTGTCTAGGCCGTGCATAAACTGCACCTTAGTCTCATAAGTAAGAATAGGCCACGGACTAATCCCACGGTCGTGTGTTAAGGTCGTGCATGACACACGGTTAGAACATGGGCGTGTGCCCGGTCGTGTGAAATAAGTCAGTATATCAAGATGTAGTACACAGTTTAAGTCCACGGGTGTGCCATGGCCGTGTGTTATAAGTCAAAATGCTAAGTTTTTTCACACGGGCTAGGACCACGGGCGTGCCATGGCCGTGTGAAATTTGGCAGTAAGCTCGAGTTTTAGGGCACAGTCTGAGGACATGGGCGTGTATGCCTATGCACGGGCGTGTCTTATATTACACGGGCGTGTAACCCCTGTTTCAAAGAAAAGTTTTTCGATAAGGTTTCAAAAATTTACCAGTACAAGTTTAAGGCCTCGTAGCCCATGAAATGTACGAATTGTTTAAGAATGAGAAGTTTTAATTTCGAAACGAACTTTTATAGCCCGTAATGTCATGATTAAGTAAGTTCAAGCATAGTAATGTCTCGTATCCGATCTGAGTCTTAGACTCGGGTATGGGGTGTTACATTTAGTGGTATTAGAGCTACGGTTTAGTCGGCTCTAGGACTAATATAGGATGAGCATGGGTCTAGCTATATATACCATACGTAAGAATGTTTTTATAATGATAGTGTGATGACTCCTGATGATTTAAATTATGTTTATATGTATAGTAAATGGATCCTGAAAGAGATATGGCGGATGACGTAGAAAGTAATGCGCCAGCTCCTGCTGTAGGGATGGTGCCGAATGAGAATGAGAATAGACCCACTACGGTGAGTCAAGGAGGAGGGGAAGAGGCTAGAGAAGCCTTCCTCCATATGATGAACACATGGTATACGGAGTTCGTTCATACGAACCCTGAATGCACAACCCCCTCCACCCCACCTATTCCTCAACCTATCCCAATAACCCCTCAAGTAGTAGAGGTGGTAAGAGGAGAGAAGCCTCGGTTGATAGAATCAGAAACATGGGGCGGAAGAATGCAGGCTAGAAAAGATGATGATCCGGAAAGAGCTGAATTCTGGTTAGAAAATACCATCAAGGTATTTAATGAGTTGTCATGCACATCTGAGGAATGCATGAAATGCCTAGTCTCTCTCTTAAGAGATTCTGCCTATTAATTGTGGAACACCCTTGTGTCGGTGGTACCAAGAGAAAAGATCACATGGGAGTTCTTCCAAGAAGAGTTCAAGAAAAAGTATATCAGTCAAAGGTTCGTGGATCAGAAAAGGAAGGAATTCCTGGAATTAAAGCAAGGAAAGATGTCAGTGACTGATTACGAGCGTGAGTTTGTGCGACTCAGTAAATACGCTCGAGAATGCGTATCCACCGAGGCCATCATGAGTAAGAGATTTGAAGATGGGCTAAATAAAGACATCAAGCTGTTTGTTGCTGTCCTTGAACTAAAGGAATTTGTGGTACTAGTAGAAAAGGATTGTAAAGTCGAGGAGCTAGTAAAAGAGAAGAGAAAGTCTAAAATGGAGTCTCGTAACTCGAGAGAGAGACAGTGGAATAAGCCATTCCAATCTTCATCCAAGAAGTCAAGAGATTTCCCTACCCGGTCGACTACTTCCACTGGATTTTCCAAGAAAGACAAGAGTAGACAGAATTTGGGAAAGAAAGCGCAGACTACTTGATTGCTGATGTAGGGAATATTCGATCCGACGGACCGAATGCCCCTGATGTGGCGAGCGTTATCTCGGTGAATTCCGAGCGCATAAAAATGCATGTTTTAGATGTGGTTCCCAGGACCACTACATAAAAGATTGTCCAGAGATGATGAAAGAGGACAAAACTCAGAACCCGAGATCCGGGAGTATGGTCAGAGGAAGGCCGCAGAGAAACCCCAGAAGTGGGGCTAGTGGAAGAGGTAACCCTAGAGAGTAGGCCATGAGACCTGAGGGTAGGGCGCCTGCACGGACTTATGCCATTCGCGCTCACGAAGAGGCATCTTCCCATGATGTTATCACGGGTACCTTTTCTCTTCATGATGTTAAAGTTATTACTTTAATAGATCCCCAGATCTACACACTCTTACATTTGCATGAAATTGGTATCCGATTTGAGTATGCCTATAGAGTTTCTGTAATTTGTGATTAGAGTGTCTAATCCTTTAGGCAAGAGTGTGTTAGTGAATGAAGTATGTAGAGAATGTTCATTAATGATTAGAGATCATTGTTTTAAAGCAAACCTTATGTTGTTACCATTTGACTAGTTTGATCTCATTCTCGGTATGGACTGGTTAACTGCCCATAATGTAATAGTTAATTGTGGGAAGAAATACATTGAAATGAGATGTGAGGATGGGGACACCCTTCACATAGAATCAGATGAACAGAGTAGATTGTCAGAATTTATTTCTCACGTGACGGCACGGAGATACATGAGAAAGGGGTATGAAGCATATTTGGCTTTCATGATGAATGAAAAAGAAACAGAGTTAAGGATTGAGTCAGTGCCAATAGTATATGAGTATGTGGATGTGTTTCCTGAGGAATTGCCAAGACTACCACCAGTTAGAGAGGTTGAGTTCAGCATTGAGCTAGCTCTTGGTACTGTACCAATATCTATTACTCCTTACAGAATGGCTCCGACGGAGTTGAAGGAGCTGAAGTCACAGTTACAAGAGTTGATAGATAAAGGCTTTGCAAGGTCAAGTTGTTCTCCCTGGGGTGCTCCGGTTTTATTTGTGAAAAAGAAAGACGACACTATGAGATTGTGCATAGATTACCGTCAACTTGATAAAGTGACAGTAAAGAACAAGTACCCATTGCCTAGAATAGATGATTTGTTCGATCAATTGAAAGGAGCCGCTGTGTTCTCCAAAATAAACTTGAGATCGGTGGTACTACCGACTACGAGTAAAAGAATCGGATGTGCCTAAAACAACCTTCCGAACAAGGTATGGGCATTATGAATTTTTAATCATGCCCTTTGGTTTGACCAATGCTCCAGCGGTATTCATGGACTTAATGAACCGCATTTTTAGACCGTACCTTGACAGGTTTGTAGTCGTTTTCATTGACGACATACTGATTTATTCTCGAGATGAGAATGAGCATGTTGAGCACCTACGGATAGTTTTACAGATTCTACGAGAAAATCAATTATATGCCAAGTTCAGTAAAAGTGAATTTTGGCTCACGGAAGTAGGATTTCTGGGACATATTGTCTCGGAAGAAGGAGTTCGAGTAGACCCCAGTAAGATTTTGGCCATAATGGATTGGAATCCACTGAAGAATGTCTCTGAGATTAGAACTTTTCTAGGCCTACCCGGCTATTACAGACGATTCGTCAAGGGGTTTTCCATGATTGCAACCCCGATGACTAAATTGTTACAGAAAAATGTGAAGTTTGAGTGGACAGAACGATGCCAACAAAGTTTCGAGAAGTTGAAGGCAATGTTGACAGAAGCCCCAGTTTTAGTACAACCTGAGACAGGGAAAGAATTTGTGATTTACAGCGATGCATCGTTAAATGGATTAGGCTGTGTACTTATGCAAGAAGGCAAAATTATTTCTTATGCTTCCAGACAGTTGAAGCCTTATGAGAAGAATTATCCGACGCATGATTTAGAATTGGCTGCCATAGTCTTCGCATTGAAGATATGGAGACATCACCTATATGGTGAGAAATGTCAGATTTTCACTGATCATAAAAGTTTGAAGTACTTGATGACGCAGAAAGAGTTGAACTTAAGACAACGGAGGTGGTTAGAGTTGATTAAAAGATTATGAGATGATCATTGATTACTATCCCGGGAAGGCGAATGTGGTCGCCGACGCTTTAAGCAGAAAATCCTTATTTGCATTAAGGGCAATGAATTCACGGATGACTTTGTCCGATGATGGTTCTATTCTAGCTGAGTTGAGAGCTAGACCAATATTCCTCCAAGAGATCATTGAAGCTCAAAAAGAGGATAGTGAATTGCAAGTTCAGAGAGATCAGTGTGAGACAGATGTTGAGTCTGACTTCCAGATTAGTCCCAATGGAAGTCTGATGTTCAAAGACAGAGTTTGTGTACCGAGAAAAGAAGAGCTTATTCAGAGAATTTTGTATGAGGCCCATAATGGATGTTTATCTGTACATCCGGGTAGTACCATGATGTATAATGACTTGAAGCAACAGTATTGGTGGCCGAGAATGAAGAAAGATATTTCAGAATTTGTTTCCAAATGCTTGATTTGTCAACAAGTAAAGGCTGAACACCAAGTACCTTCGGGTTTGCTTCAACCCATTTTAGTTCCAAAGTGGAAATGGGACCGTATTACTATGGATTTTGTAACGGGTTTACCACTATCTCTGAGCAAGAAAGATGTCGTATGGGTTGTAGTTGATAGACTCACGAAGTCAGCCCATTTTATACCTGTACGAGTTGATTACTCACTAGACAAGCAAGCAAACTTGTATGTTTCAGAAATAGTAAGACTTCATGGAGTTCCCTTGTCAATCATATCGGATAGAGATCCGAGATTCACATCCAGGTTTTGGAAGAAGTTACAAGAGGCCTTGGGTACAAAGTTGAACTTTAGTACGACCTTTCACCCTCAAACTGACGGTCAGTCAGAGAGGTTAATTCAAGTACTCGAGGATATGCTCGATGTTGTATTCTTGAATTCCGAGGCGGTTGGGAAAAGTTTCTCCCATTAGTAGAGTTTGCCTACAATAATAGTTTTTGATGAGCTTAAAGATGGCGCCTTATGAAGCTTTATATGGGCGTAAGTGCCAAACGCCTCTTTATTGGAGTGAACTTAAAGAAAACCAAATTCACGGGGTTGATTTGGTTAGAGAAGTTAAAAGAAAGTGAAAGTGATACGAGAAAGTTTAAAAGCTGCATCAGACAGACAGAAGTCCTATTCGGACTTAAAGAGAAAAGAGATAGAGTATCAAGTCGGAGATAAAGTTTTCTTGAAAGTGTCACCTTGGAGAAAAGTTCTCAGATTTGGCCGGAAAGGCAAGTTGAGTCCATGTTTTATTGGACCGTATGAGATTACCGAGAAGGTTGGGCCTGTAGCTTACAGATTGGCTTTGCCATCAGAGTTAGAAAAGATACATGATGTGTTTCACGTGTCAATGTTAAGACGCTACCGATCAGACCCTTCGCATGTAATTCCCCAGTCAGAGGAAGAGATTCATCCCGACATGACTTATGGTGAAGAACCAGTCAAGATATTAGCTCAGGAAGTGAAGCAGCTAAGAAAGAAAAGTATTGCCTTAGTGAAATTACTGTGGCAAAGACATGGAATAGAAGAAGCCACATGGGAACCGAAGAGAGTATGAGAAACCGATTATCAAACCTTTTTCTTTGGTAAGATTTTCGAGGACGAAAATCCCTAAGGGGGAGAATTGTAACAGCTCGATTTAGGGCCTAGTCAGAATAGTGGTGTGAGACCACGAATTCGAGGTGAATTTTTGAGTTTTTAAGGTTCATGCCATGTTTGCATGTTAGTGTGAAAGTTTCATGAAACAATTTTTCTAAATTGAAGTTGAATGGTCTAAAAAGGACTAAATTGCAAAAGTTACAAATTATGAGTTTCTAGAAACATTTTGTATGAAATAGCTCTAGAACAGCAATTATGAGTCCTTAAATAGCAAATTGCCCAAATTATAATTTTTGGAAAAAATTGGACATGAGTTAGTAAATGGTGATATTTTTAAGAGAAGGGCATTTTGGTCATTTACCTATTAAATGATTAATAAAGGAAAAAGATGACAAAAATCATTATCATCTTCTTCCTCATTGCCGAAATTTTCAAAGAAACCATAGCTAGGGTTTGCTCTTCTTTCAAGCTTGCTAGTAAGTTCATCTTAGTCCCGTTTTTAATATTCTTCGTGTTTTTGAAGTTCTTGTATTATGAATTAGCTATTTTTAGCTATAAAATGAGTTAAGATGCATGTTCAAAAATCTACCCATGTATGACATGCTTTTTAAATGATGTTTCATGGAAGATTATGAGAGTTTGATGTTAGATAAACATCTTTTCCTTAATAAATTTCATGAAAAATGAATATAGGGACTAGTTTGTAAAAGTTTTGAGATTTCTCATACATAGTAGAAATAGTGAGACTTGATGGTTGTCATAGTAGAGAAAATGAATCAGCTAAGCATGAAGTTTAAGAAAGTTGAATGAGAATCATTTTACGAGCCTTGGGGCAAAAGTGCAAATATGAGAAAGTTTAGGGGCAAAATAGTAATTTTTCCAAAGTATGATTTAAGAGTCAATTTAGTCAATGTGAGTATTAAATGATCTATTTATGACTATAGATCAAGAAAAACGAAGCCCGAATCAAAACCGAGGCAAGAACAAGGTCGAGGACTAAATTGCATACCTAGCTACATTTTGTATATTGAGGTAAGTTTGTATGATTTCTAAGCTTTATGATTTATATCATTGAATTGCTTAGTATAATATACAATGTTTTTATGAAAATGTTTAATGTTATGTTAAACAAAGAAATTAATGAAATCAAGCATGAGAAAGCCCCGATTGAAGTTGAATAGCTTAGGATACTCAATCTACCACATGAAACAAGAAAGTCCGTATAAGACCAAGCCGATGCATGGCATCGGCAAGCAAGTAAGATATCAAGTAAGTCCAAGGCAAGCTTGGCATTGAGTAAGTTATCATGTAAGTCTAAGGAAGGCTTGGCATTGAGTAAGTTATCATGTAAGTCCAAGGCAAGCTTGGAATTGAGTAAGTTATCATGTAAGTCTAAGGCAAGCTTGGCATTGAGTAAGTTATCATGTAAGACCAGGGCAAGCTTGGCATTGATAAGTTATCAAGAGAAAGAGATCCCATATAAGTCCATGTTAAGTCATGGCCTCGAAATTTAGATGAGATTTATTATCCTCGGTTATTCATATAAATTCATCGGGCAAACGAGTTAAGTTCCAAAGAGATAATAAGAAAGCTAAGTAAGTAAGGTTATTATCAAGTGAAAAAGAATATTATTCATGTTATGAATGATGAATTAGAAATTATGAGTATTATGTTCAAGTATGCTGATCAATGTGATCTAATGATACAGGTACTTTGTTTGCCTATCAAGTATGAGACTAGTAAGTTTCATGAGTTATGTAAGAATCAAGTATGAGTAAGTAAGCTTTATATAGCTAAATTTATGATGCCATTGTTTATATCAAATGGTCTATATTAAGTAAGAATGTTGCTATGTGTATTATGCAAACTTACTAAGCTAAATACTTATGTCTTCCATTCTTTCTTTCCATGTAGTCCCGCAAAGATAATATCGAGGATCACCGTCATCGGAGCTCGGAGCACACTATCAATCGCTATTTTGGTATAGCCAAGTTGTTTTTTTAAGTATGGCATGTATAGGTAGCGTTACATTTTGAGTAAATGTTTTAAGAAGAGCCAAAGTATAGGCTAATAAGTTTGTTATTCTTTTGTATATGGCTAAGTGATTGGCCAAGTGTGTATGTTTATAATTATCAATGAAACATGTAGTATTATTCAAGATGATGTAGTATTGATTTGTAGAAATGAGTATGAATTGTATCTTAATTTCAGGATGGCAATTGGCTTGGTAAATAGCCTCTAAGTGCCCACACGGTTAGACACACGGGCGTGTGTCTAGGCCGTGCGTAAACTGCACCTTAGTCTCATAAGTAAGAATAGGCCACGGACTAATCCCATGCCCGTGTGTTAAGGTCTTGCATGACACACGGTTAGAACATGGGCGTGTGCTCGGTCGTGTGAAATAAGTCAGTATATCAAGATGTAGTACACGGTCTAAGTCCACGGGCGTGCCATGGCCGTGTGTTATATGTCTGAATGCTAAGGTTTTTCACATGGGCTAGGACCACGGGTGTGCCATGGCCGTGTGAAATTTGGCAGTATGCTCGAGTTTTAGGGCACGGTCTGAGGACATGGGCGTGTATGCCTATGCACGGGCGTGTTTTATATTACACGGGCGTGTAACCCCTGTTTCAAAGAAAAGTTTTTCGATAAGGTTCCAAAAATTTACCAGTATGAGTTTAAGGCCTCGTAGGCCCATAAATGTACGAATTGTTTAAGAATGAGAAGTTTTAATTTCGGAACAAACTTTTATAGCCCGTAATGTCATGATTAAGTAAGTTCAAGCATAGTTATGTCTCGTATCCGGTCTGAGCCTCGGACTCGGGTATGGGGTGTTACACCAACAATGGCATTGGAAGCCGTGGGTCAATTTCAGAGCGACTTTGATCAAATGGAGAAAAGATTTTCAAAGGTATCGCGGGAGTGGCCCCTAACGTGGCCGAATATTGGTTGGAGGCCACCAAAAGGATAATGGATGACTTGGATTGCACTTCGGAACAAAAACTGAAAGGTGCGGTATCATTGCTGCGAGAGGAAGCCTGCCAGTGGTGGCTTACCGTGAAAGAGGGCAATCAGCCTGACCGGGTCACTTGGGAGTTCTTCAAGTCCACCTTTCAAGGGAAGTACGTGGGCGCAAGCTATGTGGATGCATAGAGGAGGGAATTCTTGAACTTGACTCAGAGAGACAGATCTGTGGCAGAATACGAGGCGGAGTTCCTACGACTCAGTCGGTATGCTAAAGGAAAAGTGGCAACAGATTATGAACGTTGTGTTCGGTTCGAAGATGGCCTCAGAGATAGTCTTTGAGTACTGATTGCTCCCCAAAGGGAGCGGGATTTTACAGCATTGGTGGAGAAAGCAAAGATCACTGAAGATGTGAAGCGCTTTGAGCGCCTAAACCGAGGAAGAGAAAGGGGCAGAAACAAGAGGGATTCTGAGCACTCCAATTCTGATCAGAGACCTAAGAGAAGGGCCAGAGTGGATGGGCCAGTCAGAGCTGGGCCCCCTATTGCTACTACTGGGTTACCACCTTGTGCTATTTGTGGAAAAGGTCATGTAGGCGAGTGCTGGAGGAGGACGGGAGCTTGTCTGAGTTGTGGTTCCATGGAACACCGTCTCAAAGAGTGTCCCAGAAGACCGGATCAGATACAAGTTTTTGGTAGAGGTGATGTACAGCCACCTAGGGGTGGACAGTAGCCGCCTAGAGGCCTTGGAGAGGCCAGGGGTGGAAACGGTGTGGGTCGTGGAGCTCCAGGTAGAGGTACGGGTCATGCAGAGGTGAGGCAGCCAACTTTGGTTTATCCATCACGTCGCCGAGAAGATGGAGACGCTCCAGATGTGAATACTGGTATGTACTTTACCCATAGTGTACTATTTACCTAATTTGCAATTAGGATTAGAGTGTGCAGCAAAAGCGTAGTGGTGTAACCTGTGTTGTGCGGCTATTAGATAGTTGGAAATTTCGAGGACAAAATTTCTTTAAGGGGGTAGAGCTGTAACGCCCCGAATTTTGGGCCTAGAAGAATTGGGCCTTAGGCATGGGAGCATTTAAAATTTTCGAGAACAAGAGAACAACACAATTACATGTTTGGTGTGTTGGTTAGGTGATTTAGGAGTGTTTAGGAGTGTCTGAAAAGTCTTGGGTTCAAGCCATGTCATATGGGAAAAAAAATATTTTTAGCATTAGGGGAACCATGACTCCTGGTTTTAAGCCTTTTAAATAATTCTGATTAAAAAGAGACACAAAAGAGCCTGTGGTGTTGTGGCAAGGTGGTGACACAGGTGTGGCAAGGAGGTGGCGTCACAGGTGTGGCAAGGAGGTCAGAGGTTCAAGTCTCACTGCATACAAATGGGGTTATTTATTTTGCTCATGTGTGGGTAAGAGTTGGTGTTGGATTTGAACTCTGTGTTGGAGAGTTTGAATGGGTCAAATGAGTGATTTAAGGAGTGGATCTTGGAGGAAATTAAGGAGGGGATCATGGAGAGATAAGGGGAGGAAATAAAGGGAGGTTGGGTAGGTGAAAGTTGGTGCCAAAATGGGGTCTTTGCTCTTGGAAATTCGGCTAATGTGTGGTAGGGATGCCGTTTTCTTTTAGCCATTTCAGCTTTTGGCTCATTTTGTTCGGTTTTGAAATAGTGATGTAGGTAGTGGCTAATTTTATTCTAGTCATTCCTTTCATTTTAGTTCTTTTTGCCTTTTGCCAAAATCGAGCAATACCCCTTTTCTCTGCTATTTTCTTTGCAACAATTGCTGCTTGTACCGATTCTCCCTTTATTCTCCTCCTCTTGGCAATTTTCTGCTCTTCTTGTTTTTCAATTTGACCGAATCAATCCCTTCTCTCCCTCCTTTCTTACTAATTCGAAGTTCTTCTCAGTTATCCAAAACTGAATTCTCCTTCTCTCTATTTCTTTTTCTACAACTTTTCATCTCTGTCAACCTTGAGTATTCTTTCTTAATCTGGAATTAGGCTGAATATTAGTTATCTTTTCTTCTTCTTCTCTTCTGATTTGGTCAACATTTGATTGCTGTTTTTGACCGATTCTCTTCCTCTCCATCTGCTTTAATCCGCATCGTCAAAGGTTTGTTGGTTCTGTGGCCGAATGGTGTAGCTGAATATACCCTGTCCTTGTAACCGAGTATTAATCTTTCCTCCATCTATTGCTCCAGCCTCTGAAGTGCCGAATCTGTTCTTCTCTTGAGGGTTGTCTGAGTTCAATTTATCTATTGGCCGGTTGTAGGGGTAGGTGCTTTGTGCTTCCAATCATTGACCGAATGCTAGTTCTCTTGTTGGCCGTGTGTTTTCCTCAGGTTAGTATTTGATTAACCTTGGTTATTGGATATTGATGCTTAATAATGGTTATGGTATAGATAAACCACAAGAAGGTGAGATCGATTCATAATCACGGCTTAGGAAGTATAAGCCGATTCAGTTAAGGTAGGTATTAACCTTGGGTTCGGCTTCTGTATTAGAAAGGTTTGTTAAATCTTATTAATGGAATGGCTAACCGAATACCTTAATCGAATTTAGGTTCTACGCTCGTGGGCTACTGCATTTTTCTCCATCAAGGTGTGTACACACACCACTCCAATTGTATATCGGGAAATGCCAAAATCCCGAAATGCTGAGAAGCCGAAAGGCCAAAAGTACGGCTATGGCTATCACACGAGCGCACGAACGCGCGAGTGGATAAGTCGATACAACAATAGAGGTCACCATGAGCATCTCGTGGTCTTAGGCCATTTTTGGGGCAAAATGAACCGGAATGGGCCGAGTGGCCCAATGGGCCCGTGGGGCCTACGCGAGTAATTTTATTGGATGGATAGGAAATAATGAGCCGGCCATGACGCTCACATGGCCAAAGGCAGTTTTGGGCTTAGTGGGCCACACGAGCGTGTGGGCCCACTTGGGCCGAATATTGGGCTTTGGGCCCAATTACACCGTTTGGATCATATTTGTTATCTGTGTCACTCGAGGCAACTGTAAACCTTTGGAAAGGTTGTAAAATGACCGTTATGCCCCTGAAGGGCAAAATGACTAAAATGCCCTACATGTTATATGATTGTTATTGTATGCCATTTATGGTATGTTTGCATTCATGTGATATTATGCTGCATGGGGGATGGGATCAGTGATTTGGAGGAAGTATATGATTTGTTAGGGTCGCATGGTCGCTTGACGACTGTGGATCCATCGATTGATTTAAGCCGATTATGTGACTTGCAGCTCTGCTGCAACATTGGTTAGTGCCGTAACCGGTGCTACATATGGAGTGTAGGGATGGGTGGGTCGATTTAATCCCCACAGGAGTGTAGGATTGGACAGGATTCAGAGTGCAGGGTTGGTTGGGTATTTGTGCATTGCATGATCTGATTTGATTGAGATATGGGCTCAGGCCTAGCTGAGGCTATTATGGGCTAAGGCCCAAATGCCACCGTTGCTGTAATGGGTTTAGGCCCGGGTTGATGTGATGTATGCTTTATGATCGATGAGGGTTGTACACACTGAGTTTTCGTAAACTCACCCCTCTTTTTAATTTTTCAGGTAATCCTCAGTAGGCGGTTCGACGTACTGGAGGACTCGGAGGTGGCCACACTACGAACAACTTTAAATTTTAGTATTCTATTTTACATTACTTAAACCGCTTTCTTTTTGGGTTGTAATAATGCCTCTTTTAATTTCTGGATTTTTTTATTTGGAAGTTTCAGTTATTACGTTTTCTATCTGCTAGAAGTAGTTCACGTTTTCCAAAGCAATAACTATTTTCAAATGCTATGTTTCTGCAACTCAATTTTTAAATATCACGTTCTCGTAAATAATTTTGTTTAAAATTAGGCTTCCGCAACAATAAGGTTTTAAAGGGAATAACTTTTTAATAAACCACGATTGAAAATAAACAAACTGAGGTTTTGTACAAATTTATGAATGGCAAGAAGTTTTAATTTTCAAGAAGGGTTTCAATGAAAACATGGTTTTCAAAAAACACTTCAATGTGACACGCCAGATTTGGCCATAACATCTAGGCCGGGTTTGGGGTGTTACATGACATGTCACTAGCATCCTAAACTATTCCTAAGGTTCAACCGAGAATTTGCACTTGTAAATTTTATCGTCGAACATATCCTTAGAGTTGTATTCACAATTCAAACATTATCTGTATCTCATAAGCACAGTTTATTCAATATCAAAGCATTTAACATATATTTATAATGAATTTTCCACATACGAACTTACCTCGAGTACGAAAACAGCGAAATGAGTCAATTACTCGATAATCTTGCCTTTCCCCCGATCAAATTCTGGATTCCTCTTTTCTTGATCTAAATATATTCAAAATTAACTTCTTTAATCAACCACTCATTCAATTTAATCCAAAACATACATTTAGGGCTATTTGCACTTTAGCCCCTAAACTTTTACACTTTTAACAATTTAGTCCCTATTTCACAAATACACAAAATTCACATATTTTCAATAAACCCAAGCTTGGCCGAATTACACATAGGTCCCTAGTAGCCCAAAGCTTAAATGACTTTTTCTCGACCACTTAAATGACTTCTTATGATCGTCAAGCATATGGTTTAAGTTCTTCCTCTCTGAAATAGCTTGTCCTCTAAGAAACTCTGTCCTTCAATCTGTGAATAAGATTAGAACAGTTCAAACATGTGAGATATGTGTAAAGCATAAATTGATTCTAATCTTTACACAAACATTTAATTAAAAATGTTAAAGAAAGAGATATAAAAAATAGAATAAAGGGAAATAGGTGCTCAGGGATTTATCAATGAAAGCGTGGCCCTGGAACAATCTCCACTCGTGAGAGTCTTACTTTAGAATAGGATCTTCTGATTACAAGAACATAAAACACCCTAAGTAAAATATATAAATCAAATAAAAACCCTAAGTATATTTTCTGTCTCCCAAAAATTGTGTGTTTAAATTGATTACAATGACCTTTATATAGGTTAAAGTAGGAATATTAAAGTGTCTAAATTATCCTTCAAATCCTTAGAGCTTAACTCAAAAAAATAATATAAATTTCCCTTAAAAATGCAATTATCTCATGCAGAGAGATTTTGGGCTGCGTACTGGCGGTGTTGCAACACAACCCTGTAGTGTTGAAACAACGAATCCGGTGTCACGACACAGCAAGGAGCGTGTCACGACATCGAGGGTAGTTTCACTCCAGAACTTTTTTTTGGCTTCTATCTTCGATGTTGAGACAATAGTGTCTTGGTGTCACGACAGAGGTATCAGTTTCGGCCCAGATATGCATCTTTAGCTCTCGACTTAACCTACAAGACAATATAACCTTATTTAGATATATAAAATGTAATTAAAAGTACTAGAAAGCATAAATTACAACATTAAGTATTAAAACCTAAATATATACTAAGATGCTTTGATTTAACTAGTAAACATGTTAAAGTCATGTGTAAAAAGTATGTAAATAATAGTGTAATTCATTGCAGATCATATACAGGTCAGGTTGTAATATAGTTTTAGAATGAAGTAGGTAAGTACTCCCTGGATCGTACCCAAGGGAGGTGAGTAATAAGCTAAAGTTAACCTAAACACAATAGAATTAATTAGTATTTTAAGTAAATTATATTACGATAAAACTTAAAGGAAAGATTTCGGGGTTTTCATAAATAAATAATTAAAAACTACAAGAATAAAATGGACTTCTGAAAACTAATTTCTAAACTTAATCAAACGAAGACATGAGTGATTAGCTTGCTTTGGTGATTATAACTAATTCCTATTTTGGTTTCTATTCTATTGATGTAATATCCCGGGTTAGGGGCTTAATTGTGGGTTAGGAGTGTGCCTGGGTAGGTAGGAAAATTTTGGTTTTTGGGTGCTAGGTGAAGGGAGCTGAGGAAGCTGGGGTTTAAGAAAATAATTTGTTGTTTTGTTGCACAAGTAAGGAGCTAGCTTAGTGGCAAAGCATGCGCTACATGGGGGAGCTTGGTGTGGCGTCATCTACATGAGGTGGAGGTCTAGTGTTCGAGCTGCAGAGTTCCCATTTTGGCTTCTTTTTGGGACGGCATGGAGGAAGAGGTTGAGAGCAATTTGAATTCCTCCTTGGACTTGGTCAAGTGGTGACTTGGATGGTGGAGAGCAAAAAGTGGAGTGTGACTTGGTAAACACATTTGAAATGTGTGGATGTGAGTGCATGGAGGGATATGGCCGAATTTGAGGGAGTGGGGAGTGGAGAAGTGACGGCTAGGTGTGGGAGAGGGGAAGGCCGAATGTACCTTTGCATTTTGGTACATTTTCGGTTTTCTTTTTGGAAAGCAAAAGTGTTCATTTTGGTTTTGTTAGCCGAAATTTTACCAAGGTTTTCTCTCAATTTTCTTCATTTGTTAAAACCGAAATTCCAAGTGAGTTCTCCATCATTTCCTTCACAAACCGAAAGTCCAGCAACTTTGTGATTTTGTGCTTTGTTTTCTCTCAATTATTTTTGGTAGCCATATGCTCTCTCTCTCCTTTTCTTTTCATGTAGGTAAGTCGAAACTAGTTTCTTCCTTACTCAAATTCTCTTTTTTTTCTTTAAGCCGTAATAGCCGAATTACTCATTTGTTCTCCTCATTTCTTTGTGCCGAAACCACAACCACTTGCATCTCAAACCTTTGCTTTCTTTTCTTATTCATTATTGCCGAAACTTCATCCTCATTTCCTATTTTCTTTTCCTTCCTTCTCCATTTAAAACCGAATATAAATGTGTGTTAAACACTTAGGCCGAATCTCTCCTCTCCTAGTAGTCTCCCTTGGCCGAATCTTTTGTGGCTCTCTCCTATTGTAGTCTTGGCCGAATATCGTAAGTGTTGGGGCTTTGCTTGATCGTTTGGGATTGGTAAGTGTTGGACCGAATGGCCATTTCCCTTCTTCTTTTGCTTTGCCAATGTTGGTTAATTAAGAGCCGAATGTGGCCTTGAGGTGGAGGGTTAATCTTTAGTTTTGGAACCGATTTCATTATAGGTCATTCGGATTTTGGATACAATCAGGTGGAGCCTTCGTCCTTTGGTTAACCATTTGGGGTAAGTATTGGTAAGGGCCAGTTCTATTAGTTGATTCTTTTATCTTGTTAAGCCAAGTTAATTAGGGATTAATGGTTCTTCTTATTAGGTGGTGGCCGACTATCAAAAGAACCACTGTTGGTTCGAGGTTTGGTTGGAAACCAAATCATCTTCAAGGAGCTAGTAATCGAGGGACTTAGATCGTTTTCGTTGGGTTTCTGAACTCGTATTTACCAGGTGTGTAACTAACACACCCATACTTAGTGATATTATTATTAAACCGGTTTGCCTATTAAAAATCATGGCAGTTTGATGGATTGATATGATACCCTTTTGGGTATGATCTTGGACTCGGGTAAGTCAGTATTGTTACAAGTTTACTGATGATCTATATGGTATCATGACTATGTATGTATGTGATATGGGGTATGAGTCAAACATATTAGCATGATAGGCATGACCTGTATGATATGCATGATCACATGAGTATGGTATGTTGATGGGTGATATGAGTGGAGGGAGCAGTGACATTTTGTCTTTGTGAGCACCAGTGTTTTGGTAACACACTTTGTGACTTTGGGTCACCGGTGCTTTGGTAGCACATTTGTGTCTTTGGGACACCGGAGGTTGGGCACCTCATTGCGACTTGTCCTCGTGGTTAACACCACCGTGGGTTGGCCCCACTTTGAGATATGGGATCGTCTGCTAGTGATTGGGTATCACACGATGGGTTGGCCCCATCATTGGATTTGTGACTTCGGTCACCAGTGCTTTGGTAGCACATTTGTGTCTTTGGGACACCAGAGGTTGGGCACCTCATTGCGACTTGTCCCCTCGTGGTTAACACCACCGTGGGTTGGCCCCACTTTGAGATATGGGATAAATCGCTAGTGATTGGGTATCACGCGATGGGTTGGCCCCATCATTGGATTTGTGACTTTGGTCACGGTGCTTTGGTAGCACAAACGTGTCTTTGGGACACCCGGTGGTTTGGCACCACATTGATGGATATTGTGTCTTTGGGACACAGTGTTTTGGTAACACATTGTGACTATATGTCACCAGTGGTTTGGCACCACCCGGTGGTTTGGTACCACACGGGGTAGAAAAAGGAGATACTGGATTGTTAGGATCGGGTTGCATTAATTATGTTGCTCTGTATGATGTGTGTTTGCATGTTGTTTCATCGGGAGCGGGATTTATGCATCGAGTCATTCGACTCACCCTCTCCTCCGACATTTGGGTGACCCGTAGACGCGGACATGGAGCCGGGGTGGACTCGGGTGCACATGCCATGCTTTAATAAAAGTCTTGCTCGGACTATTCACTTTGGGTACTTTAGCTTATTTATTTTTATTTGAGATTTAATTTGGATTTGTAAAAGGCCTTTAAATTATGTTTTATGATGGTTATGTTTTAATTAGATTCTCAACCTGCTTAACAAATAACTTGGTATGAAATTTTACTAAAAATTTGGTAAGATAATGTTTTCAAAACTATAACGCAATGTGTTTTAAAACATACCATCGGGTATCTCACTATGTTTTGCTATAAAGTAAACTCAAGTGATTTTCAAACCAAACTCGATATTCGACTAAGTCAGAAAGGTTTCAAAATAGCACTAAGAAACTATTGGAAATGCTAAATGAAATCAACTCGTTTTTAACTATATACTTCGGACAAGTTTCAAAATCTAATCAAACAGGCCAACTCAAATTTTCTTCAAGTTCACTATGTTTTCGCTCCGCTTTTAAACGGAAAATCTTATCTCTCAAAAACGTTCTCCCCGTAGCATACCAGATTCGGACGTGGTGTCCTGTCCGGGTTTGGGGTGTTACAATTGTGGTATCAGAGCTAAGTTCAAAGGCTTTTTGTGGGCCCGAGGCCCAAAATGTTTTCAAAAGGTTGTTTTGTTAGTCTTTATTCTTAAAGTATGGTTTGAAAGGCATGGCACCGAGTCTCAGGCACTGATTCGCCGGTAAGTACCCGTACTATTGCTTGTGAATTGATTGGATGTGATATGATTTGATGAATAGCAATAGTATACTACTTTAGAGATTGAAACCGATAGGATTACGTGAACTCGCGAGAATAAATCCTCTTAAAATATTCATAAGACTTGCTTTTAAACAAGTGGAATAAATCTTGATGCATAAAAATTCTTAATCGAATACGTAGAAAGATTAGTCATGAGCGCTAGAGGTGGGCGTGGTCGTGGGCAGGTCGTGGTAGGATGACGGTTTCGAGCCCGTAGGATCCTGGTCGTGGTTGAGAAAATGAGATACTGATTCCCGCGCCGGTGGAGGTGGTGAGTTCCAAGATCGGTAGGGGCGTGCAAAGTGTCACTGAGCGATGCGCGAGTGTTAGAAAGGGTAGCGAGGAGTTGGTGGTGGCGCGAGAGTTAGGAAATTGTTCTGAGCGACTTCGGGCAAATGGGGCGAATTCTTCCGAGGTGTTTCGGTGTTGCTCCCAAAGATGCGAATATTGGTGGAGGCAAGCTGAGCGGATCATGGATGATCTGGACTTGACGGTGAAGAGAAGGCGAAGGGCATCGTGACGCTTCTCCGTGATGAGTCATATTAGTGGTGGCTCACGGTTCGAGACGATGTGGCAAAGAGAGGATCTAACATGGGATTATTTGAGGCGAGCATATCAAAGGAAATACATCGGAGCTAGTTATATCGACTCCCGGTGAAAGGCTTTTTCGAGGCTTGTTCAGGGGAGTAAATCGCTTCCGAGTACGTGCAGGTGAGTTCCCGAAGGTGAGTAGGTATGCTGGGGCATTGTGGCCACCGAGCATGAGAGGTGTGTTCGTTTCGAGGATGGTCTGCGAGACGACTTGAGATCTGCTGATTGCTCCTCGAGCGAGCGCGAGTTATTTGTCTTAGTTGAGAAGGCTAAGGTAGCCGAGGGTGTTAAGGAGTCGGTGAGGCGGGGCATGGATAGAAATAGGCATAAGAGGAGCTTTGGGTCTTACGGATCGTCGGGTAATCCGCATGAGCAGGGCTAGACCGAGTGGGCGAACCGACTTGCTAGGTTTGTTCTTTGCTAGGCGAGGACCGCCGCAGATGTGATCGGATCGCGGAAAATCTCATTGGGGTGGTTCTTTGGGGTGGAGAAAAGGTTGCTTCGAGTGTGGTTCTCTGGAGCACCGGGTGAGGGACCGTCGCGTAGGTTGGCCAGATTCGATCCCGAGAGTCGGGGCCGTAATCGATTCGAGAGGTAATGGACCGCCACCGCAGAGGGGCCGTGGTAATGGCAGAGGTGGTAATGGTTCAGTCGGGGCCGTGGAGCACCAGGCGAGAGGTGCGGTAGTTCGATGCTAGTCGGCTGGATTAGTGTATCGCGAGGCGCCGGGAGGAGAAGCGACGCACCCGGACGTCAAACCGTGCGTTCTTGATTTTTGGTTCTCCTTATCGCTTTGATTGATGTGGGTTCAACGCACTCTTATGTTGCCGATGAGTATAGTAGAGACCATGGATTTAGACTCGAGATATCTTCTAGGCGGATGACCGTGATTAGCCCTCTAGGTCACATCGTAGTAGTAGATAAAGCTGTTTAGAGAGGTACCCCTAGAACTCCAAGGGGTAGTGTTCACGCCGATCCGATGGAGCTGCCGTTTGGGGAGTTCGATCCGATTCTTGGGATGGATTGGTTGGTCAAGTACCAGGCGAGGTTGGATTGCGCGCCAAGCGCATGGTTCTTAAGACGGTTGAGGTGAAGAGGTGGCTATGATAGGTAATAGGAGAGATTACTTATCTAATGTGGTATCCGCTCGAAAGCGGAGAAGATGGTCGAGGAAGGTTGTGAAGCATATGTAGTTCATGTGTATGCCTTGGAGGCTAAAGAGGCTCTTTGTGGAGAAGGTTGAATCATTAAGGATTTTCTTGATGTGTTTCTGAGAAGCTTAGGGTTTGCCGCCAGATCGCGAGGTAGAGTTCGGAATAGATCTATTACCCTGAGGCTGCGCCGGTGTCTATTGCTCCGTATAGGATGGCGCCAAAGGAGTTGGTGGAGCTTAAGGCTCGAGATCCGGGAGTTATTGGATAGAGGTTTCATCAGGCCAAGTGTTTCGCCATGGGGGCGCGCGGCGGTACTCTTTGTCAAGAAGAAAGATGGCACGATGCGGATGTGTATAGACTACCGCCGATTGAATAAGCCGACGATTAAAAACAAGTATCCGTTGCCACGGATAGGCGATTTGTTTGATCGGTGAGGGGTGTCTGCGGTATTCTCAAGATCGACTTGAGGTCCAGGTATCACCGATTAAGAGTTAAGGAGGTCGACATCCATAAAAAGCAGCGTTTGGACTCGGTATGGGCACTACGAATTCTGGTAATGCCATTCGGGTTGACTAACGACTTTGGCGGCGTTTATGGATATGATGAATAGGGTGTTTCAACGAGATTCGGATCGGTTCGTCGTGGTTTTCATAGACGACATCTTGGTGTACTCAAGGGCGACGAGGAGGAAGAGCATGTTAAGCATTTGCGAGTGGTGTTGCGATTTTGAGGAAAAGCACTCTATGCTAAGTTCGATGTAAGTGCGAGTTCGGCTTAGAGAAGTGACTTTCTTGGGTCATGTAGTGTATTTGAAGGGATTGAGTAGATCCTCGTAAGATTGAGGCGATTTTGGATTGGAAGCCGCCTAGGTCGGTGGTCGAGATTCGGAGTTTTCTGGTTTGGCGGATACTCACCAGAAGGTTTGTTGAGGGTTTCGTTGATAGCGGTATGGATGACCAAGTTCTTTGAGGAAAGAAGTTCCGTTTGTATGGTCGAGAAACAGCAGAAAGCTTCGATAAGTTAAAGAAGATTTTGACCGAGGCTCGGTTCTAATTCAACTCGAGGTGGTAAGGAATTCACGATCTATTGCGATGCATCACATACGGGCTTGGGTTGTGTCTTTGATGCAAGAAGGTAAGGTTGTGGCTTACGCTTCTCGGCAGTGAGGCCACATGAGGTCAACTATCCGACGCACGATTTGGAGCTAGCGGTGTGGTCTTCGCCTTAAAGATTTGGAGGCACTACTTATACGGGGAGAGATCGATAGTCTACTACGGATCATAAGAGTCCAAGTATCTCGACTTAGAAGGATTTGAATTTGAGGCGCCGCAGATGGGTTGAGTTCTTTGAAAGATTATGACTATTCGATTGAGTATCATCGGGCAAGGCTAACGTGGTGGCGACGCGCGTGAGCCGTAAGGTTGTTTCGGACTTAAGAGCATTGTTTGCCCATTTGAGTTTGTATGACGACGGGAGTATTCGCGAGTTGCGAGTTAAGCCTACTTGGGTTGAGCGATCGTAGAGAAAGCTTGTTAGAGGATGTGATTCTAAGTGCGCGCGAAGGTTGCAAGTGCAAAATGGTGGTGTGGATGGTTCTGGCACTGTCTAGTGACGAGGTTACGTGTTTTCGTGGTAAGGCTTGTATGCCTAAAGATGTTGAGCTGAGAGGAGAAGATTCTTCAGACGCACATATGATCCTTATGCTATGCATCCCGGAGGTAGTAAGATGTATAGGGATCTTAGAGAGCGATTTTGGTGGCACGGCTTGAAGAAAGAGGTGACAGAGTTTGTTGGGAAGTGTCGACTTGTCGCCAGGTCAAAGGTGAACATCGATTTGCCGTCGGGTTTGCTTGACTGTGAAGATTCCTCGATGGAAGTGGGAAAGGATAACCATGGATTTCGTCGGTGGAGTACCGCTTACGCCAAGCAAGAAGGATTCATTTGGGTAGTGGTGGATCGACCGACTAAATCAGCTCACTTTATTCCGGTGAGGGTTGACTACTCACTTCGAAGCTAAGCGAAGCTATATGTGTCGAGATAGTGAGGTTGCACGGCGTGCGGTTCGATAATCTCGGATAGGGATCCCGATTCACGTCAAGGTTCGGAAAGCGTTGCATCAAGCTCGGGTACTCGTTTGGATTTCAAAGACGGCTTTTCACCGCATGATCGACGCGGTCAATCGAAAGGGTCATTCAGGTCTTAGAGGATATCTTGAGAGGTTGTATCTTGGATTTCAGAGGTAGTTGGGAGGAGTTTTGCCATTAGTCGAGTTTGCCTACAACAACGATTTACCAAGCGAGCATCAAGATGGCACCGTATGAGGCGTTGTATGGTAGGAAGTGTCGCTCACCACGTGTTGGGCGGAGTTAGGTGAACGCCGATTGTTGGGACCCGAGTTGGTGGTCGAGACCGAAGACAAGGTTAAGTTGATTGATCCAGATTGAAGGAAGCTTGGACCGGCAGAAGTCTTATGCCGATCTTAAGCGAAGAGATATAGAGTTCGCTGTGGGGGATCGAGTGTTCTTGAAGGTCTCGCCTTGGAAGAAGGTGTTGAGGTTCGGGAAGAAAGGCAAGCTAAGTCCGAGGTTTATTGGACCGTATAAGGTACTGAGACGAGTTGGACCAGTGGCGTATCAGCTTGAGTTGCCAGCAGAGCTTAGTCAGATTCACGACGTTTTCCACGTTTCGATGCTTCGGAGGTATCGTTCAGATCCGTCGCATGTGGTAGCAGTGGAAAAGATCGAGGTAAATCCAGACTTGACCATGGAGGAGGAACCTGTGCAGATTCTTGATCGGGATGTGAAGGTCCTGCGTAGAAAGTCTGTGCCTTTGGTTAAGGTACTTTGGCGGAATCATGGCGTAGAAGAAGCTACGTGGGAACCCGAGGATATGATGAGACAGCAATACCCGCAACTCTTTTGATCAGGTAATTTCGAGGTCGAAATTATTTATAAGGGGGGTAGAACTGTAATATCCCGGGTTAGGGGCTTAATTGTGGGTTAGGAGTGTGCCTGGGTAGGTAGGAAAATTTTGGTTTTTGGGTGCTAGGTGAAGGGAGCTGAGGAAGCTGGGGTTTAAGAAAATAATTTGTTGTTTTGTTGCACAAGTAAGGAGCTAGCTTAGTGGCAAAGCATGCGCTACATGGGGGAGCTTGGTGTGGCGTCATCTACATGAGGTGGAGGTCTAGTGTTCGAGCTGCAGAGTTCCCATTTTGGCTTCTTTTTGGGACGGCATGGAGGAAGAGGTTGAGAGCAATTTGAATTCCTCCTTGGACTTGGTCAAGTGGTGACTTGGATGGTGGAGAGCAAAAAGTGGAGTGTGACTTGGTAAACACATTTGAAATGTGTGGATGTGAGTGCATGGAGGATATGGCTGAATTTGAGGAGTGGGGAGTGGGGAAGTGACGGCTAGGTGTGGAGAGGGGAAGGCCGAATGTACCTTTGCATTTTGGTACATTTTCGGTTTTCTTTTGGAAAGCAAAAGTGTTCATTTTGGTTTTGTTAGTAGAAATTTTACCAAGGTTTTCTCTCAATTTTCTTCATTTGTTAAAACCGAAATTCCAAGTGAGTTCTCCATCATTTCCTTCACAAACCGAAAGTCCAGCAACTTTGTTGATTTTGTGCTTTGTTTTCTCTCAATTATTTTTGGTAGCCATATGCTCTCTCTTTCCCTTTTCTTTTCATGTAGGTAAGCGAAACTAGTTTCTTCCTTACTCAAATTCTCTTTTTCTTCTTTAAGCCGTAATTGCCGAATTACTCATTTGTTCTCCTCATTTCTTTGTGCTGAAACCACAACCACTTGCATCTCAAACCTTTGCTTTCTTTTCTTATTCATTATTGCCGAAACTTCATCCTCATTTCCTATTTTCTTTTCCTTCCTTCTCCATTTAAAACCGAATATAAATGTGTGTTAAACACTTAGGCCGAATCTCTCCTCTCCTAGTAGTCTCCTTGGCCGAATCTTTTGTGGCTCTCTCCTATTGTAGTCTTGGCCGAATATCGTAAGTGTTGGGGCTTTGCTTCGATCGTTTGGGATTGGTAAGTGTTGGACCGAATGGCCATTTCCCTTCTTTTTTGCTTTGCCAATGTTGGTTAATTAAGAGCCGAATGTGGCCTTGAGGTGGAGGGTTAATCTTTAGTTTTGGAACCGATTTCATTATAGGTCATTCGGATTTTGGATACAATCAGTGGAGCCTTCGTCCTTTGGTTAACCATTTGGGGTAAGTATTGGTAAGGGCCAGTTCTATTAGTTGATTCTTTTATCTTGTTAAGCCAAGTTAATTAGGGATTAATGGTTCTTCTTATTAGGTGGTGGCCGACTATCAAAAGAACCATCGTTGGTTCGAGGTTTGGTTGGAAACCAAATCATCTTCAAGGAGCTAGTAATCGAGGACTTAGATCGTTTTCGTTGGGTTTCTGAACTCGTATTTACCAGGTGTGTAACTAACACACCCATACTTAGTGATATTATTATTAAACCGGTTTGCCTATTAAAAATCATGGCAGTTTGATGGATTGATATGATACCCTTTTGGGTATGATCTTGGACTCGGGTAAGTCAGTATTGTTACAAGTTTACTGATGATCTATATGGTATCATGACTATGTATGTATGTGATATGGGGTATGAGTCAAACATATTAGCATGATAGGCATGACCTGTATGATATGCATGATCACATGAGTATGGTATGTTGATGGGTGATATGAGTGGAGGGAGCAGTGACATTTTGTGCTGACGAGCACCAGTGTTTTGGTAACACACTTTGTGACTTTGGGTCACCAGTGCTTTGGTAGCACATTTGTGTCTTTGGGACACCAGAGGTTGGGCACCTCATTGCGACTTGTCCCTGTGGTTAACACCACCGTGGGTTGGCCCCACTTTGAGATATGGGATGGAAATGCTCGCTAGTGATTGGGTATCACACGATGGGTTGGCCCCATCATTGGATTTGTGACTTCGGTCACCGTGCTTTGGTAGCACATTTGTGTCTTTGGGACACTAGAGGTTGGGCACCTCATTGCGACTTGTCCCCGTGGTTAACACCACCGTGGGTTGGCCCCACTTTGAGATATGGGATCATCCGCTAGTGATTGGGTATCACACGATGGGTTGGCCCCATCATTGGATTTGTGACTTTGGTCACGAGTGCTTTGGTAGCACAAACGTGTCTTTGGGACACCAAAGTGGTTTGGCACCACATTGATGGATATTGTGTCTTTGGGACACCGTGTTTTAGTAACACATTGTGACTATATGTCACCAAAGTGGTTTGGCACCACCAGTGGTTTGGTACCACACGAGGTAGAAAAAGGAGATACTGGATTGTTAGGATCGGGTTGCATTAATTATGTTGCTCTGTATGATGTGTGTTTGCATGTTGTTTCATCGGGAGCGGGATTTATGCAATGTGAGTCATTCGACTCACTTTCCTCCGACATTTCAGTGACCAGTAGACGGACATGGAGCCAGGGGTGGACTCTGGTGCACATGCCATGCTTTAATAAAAGTCTTGCTCGGACTATTCACTTTGGGTACTTTAGCTTATTTATTTTTATTTGAGATTTAATTTGGATTTGTAAAAGGCCTTTAAATTATGTTTTATGATGGTTATGTTTTAATTAGATTCTCAACCGCTTAACAAATAACTTGGTATGAAATTTTACTAAAAATTTGGTAAGATAATGTTTTCAAAACTATAACGCAATGTGTTTTAAAACATACCATCGGGTATCTCACTATGTTTTGCTATAAAGTAAACTCAAGTGATTTTCAAACCAAACTCGATATTCGACTAAGTCAGAAAGGTTTCAAAATAGCACTAAGAAACTATTGGAAATGCTAAATGAAATCAACTCGTTTTTAACTATATACTTCGGACAAGTTTCAAAATCTAATCAAACAGGCCAACTCAAATTTTCTTCAAGTTCACTATGTTTTCGCCCCGCTTTTAAACGGAAAATCTTATCTCTCAAAAACGTTCTCCCTGTAGCATACCAGATTCGGACGTGGTGTCCTGTCCGGGTTTGGGGTGTTACAATTGACCTTGATACGAGTTGGAGCTTCTAACTATGATGAATGCGTTAACTATGGATATGATGTCAAAAATAGACCGATTTTATATCACCATTCAATTCAAACTAGCAAAAGCAATGTCTCATTGCATAATATGGATTCCAAACTTTAATGATCTGGGTGTGAATGAGGCTTATTCCTCGGTCTATTAGTGAACTATCTCTCCAAGGATTGTTAAAGATGTTCCACTAGAAATATTCTTGTTATTGCTTCGACTCATATTCCCCAAAAAGTGGATCCCACTCTAATAGCCCCGTATAAATTAAATACATGTATTAAGATACGAAGGCTTCTTATTCCACAACAACGAAATCACTTTTTCACTCTTTTATATACTAGGGGATTTCACTTGGAAAAGAAAATGTTCCATACTAATGGATTCGGGTCCATTACCGTGGGTTCCAATGCACGAGATCTTGTAGCACTTACCAATGGTTGTTACCGTAGAAGGATCTCTCGATATTCCACTAAACTAATGACTCGACAAGAACCACTTTTTTCTCGACCCCACAGTCCAGGCCGATTCGGGGCTCAAGTGTTCATGGATAGGCCATACCAATTTTGCATTAATTCCCACCTAAATGACTTTATATGATTGTCATGCTCAGGGTTTAAGTTCTTCCTCTCTAGAATAGCTTGTCCGCTAAGAAACTCTGTCATTCAATCCGTGAATAAGATTAGAACAGTTGAAACATGTGAGATATGTCTAAAGGATAAATTCATTCTAATCTTTACACAAACATTCAATTAAAATTTTTTAAAGAAAGAGATATAAAGAATAGAATAAGGGGAAAGAGGTGCTCAGGGATTTATCAATGAAAGCGTGGCTCCAGAACAATATCCACTCGCGAGAGTCTTACTTTAGAATAGGATCTTCTGATTACAAGAACATAAAACACCCTTAGTAAAAACTATAAATCAAATACAAACCCTAAGTATATTTTCTGTCTCCCAAAAATTGTGTGTTTAAATTGATTACAATGACCTTTATATAGGTTAAAGTAGGAATATTAAAGTGTATAAATTATTCTTGAAATCCTTAGAATTTGACTAGGAAAAATATTCTAAATTTCCCTTAAAAATGAAATTATCTCGTGTAGAGAGATTTTGGGCTATGTAGTGGTGGTGTTGCAACACAACATTGTAGTGTTGAAACAACGGATCCGGTGTCGCGACACAGCAAGGAGCGTGTCACGACATCGAGGGTAGTTTCACTCCAGAACTTATTTTTGGCTTCTATCTTTGATGTTGAGACATTAGTTTCTTGGTGTCGCGACAGAGGCATCAGTATCAGCCCAGATATGCATCTTTAGCTCCCATCTTGACCTACGAGACCATATAACCTTATTTAGATATATAAAATGTAATTAAAAGTACTAGAAAGCATAAATTACAACATTAAGTATGAAAACCTAAATATATACTAAGATGCTTCGATTTAACTAGTAAACATGCTAAAGTCATGTGTAAAAAGCATGTAAATAATAGTGTAATTCATGGCAGATCATATACAGGTTAGGTTGTAATATAGTTTTAGAACAAAGTAGGTACGCACTCCGAGGATTGTACCCAAGGGAGGTGAGTAATAAGCTAAAGTTAACCTAAACACAAATAGAATTAATTAGTATTTTAAGTAAATTATATTACGATAAAACATAAAGGAAAGGTTTCTGGGTTGTCAAAAATAAATAATTAAAAACTACATGAATAAAAGGGACTTTTGAAAACTAATTTCTAAACTTAATCAAATGAAGACATGAGTGATTAGCTTGCTTTGGTAATTATAACTAAATCCTATTTTGGTTTCTATTCTATCAATTAGTCGTTACCCTGGAAGGATCTCTTGATATTCCACTAAACTAACGACTCGACAAGAACTACTTTTTTATCGACCCCACAGTCCAGACTGGTTCGGGGCTCAGGTGTTCATGGATAGGCCATACCAATTTTGTGTTAATTCCCACCTAAATGACTTCATATGATCGTCAAGCCCAAGGTCTAAGTTCTTCCTCTTCAGAATAGCTTGTCCACTAAGAAACTCTATCCTTCAATCTGTGAATAAGATTAGAACAGTTGAAACATGTCAGATATGTCTAAAGCATAAATTGATGCTAATCTTTACACAAACATTCAATTAAAAAATTTTAAAGAAAGATATATAAAGAATAGAATAAAAGGGAAAGAGGTGCTCAGGGATTTATCAATGAAAGCGTGGCTCCAGAATAATCTTCACTCGCAAGAGTCTTACTTCGGAATAGGATCTTCTAATTACAAGAACATAAAACACCCTAAGTGAAAACTATAAATCAAATGAAAACCCTAAGTATATTTTCTATCTCCCAAAAATAGTGTGTTTAAATTGATTACAATGACCTTTATATGGGTTAAAATAGGAATATTAAAGTGTCTATATTATCCTTGAAATCCTTAGAGTTTAACTAGGAAAACTACTTGAAATTTCCCTTAAAAATGCAATTATCTCGTGCAGAGAGATTTTGGGCTGCGTAATGGTGGTGTTGGAACACAGCCCTGCAGTGTTGCAAAAACAGATCCGGTGTCGTCAAACAGCAAGAATCATGTCACGACATCGAGGGTAGTTTCACTCCAAAACTTGTTTTTGGCTTTTGTCTTTGTTGTAGAGACATTAGTGTCTTGGTGTCGTGACAAAGGCATCAGTTTCTGCCCGAATATGTATCTTTAGCTCTCGACTTGATGTACAAGACCATATAACCTTATTTAGATATATAAAATGTAATTAAAACTACTTGAAAGCATAAATTACTTCTTTAAGTATGAAAAACTAAATATATACTTAGATGCTTTGATTTAACTAGTAAACATTCTAAAGATATGTGTAAAAAGGATGTATATGACAGTGTATTTAATGGCAGATCATATACGGGTCAAGTTGTAATATAAATTTACAACACTGTAGGTAAGTACTCCGTGGATTGTACCTAAGGGACGTGAGTAATAAGCTAAAGTTAACCTAAACACAAATAGAATTAATTAGTATTTTAAGTCAATTATGTTACGATAAAACATAAAGGAAAGATTGTTTGGGTTTTCATAATAAATAAAGTAAAAACTACATGAATAAAAGGGACTTCTGAAAACTAATTTCTAAACGTAATCAAATGAAGACATGGATGATTAGCTTGCTTTGGTGATTATAACTAATTCCTATTTTGATTTTTATTCAATCAATTAGTCGCTACACTAGAATGATCTCTCGATATTCCACTAATCTAACGACTTGAAAAGAACTACTTATTTCTCAACCTCACAGTCGAGACCGGTTTGTGGCTTAGGTGTTCATGGATAGGTCATACCAATTTTGGGTTAATTCCCACCTAAAAGACTTCCCATGATCGTCAAGCCTAGGGTTTAATTTGTTCCTCTCTAAAATAGCCTGTCCGCTAAGAAACTCTGTCCTTCAACTTGTGAATAAGATTAGAACAATTGAAACATGCTAGATATGTCTGAAGCATAAATTGATTCTCGTCTTTACACAAACATTCAATTAAAAAATGTTAAAGAAAGAGTCATAAATAATAGAATAATGGAAAAAAGATCCTCAGGCAATTATCAATGAAAGTGTGGCTCCGGAACAATCTCCACTCGCGAGAGTCTCACTTCGGAATAGGGTCTTCTGATTACAAGAACATAAAACACCCTAAGTAAAAATTATGAATGAAATAAAAACCTTAAATATACTTTCTGTCTCCCAAAAATTGTGTGTTTAAACTGATTACAATGGCCTTTATATAGGTTAAACTCAGACTATTAAAGTGTCTAGATTATCCTTGAAATCAATAGAGTTTGTCTAGGAAAATTTGTCCAAATTTCACTTAAAATGCAATTATCTCGAGCAAAGAGGTTTTGGGCTATGTAGTGGTGATATTGCAGCACAGCCCTGAAGTGTTCCAACAACGAATCTGATGTTGCGACACAGCAAGGAGCGTGTCACGACATTGTGGGTAGTTTCACTCCAAAACTTGTTTTTGGCTCCTGTCTTCGATGTTGAGACAGTATAGTCTTGGTGTCTTTAATAGAGGCGTTAGTTTTGGCCCAAATATGCATATTTAGCTCCCGACTTGACCTACAAGACCATATAACCTTATTTTGATATATAAAATGTAATTAAAACTACTTGAAAGCATAAATTACTTCTTTAAGTATGGAAAACTAAATATATACTTAAATGCTTTGATTTAACTAGTAAACATTCTAAAGATATGTGTAAAAAGGATGTAAATAACAACGTAATTCATGGCAGATCATATACGGTTCAGGTTGTAATATAATTTTACAACGCTATAAGTAAGTACTCCGACGATTGTACCCAAGGGACATGAGTAATAAGTTAAAGTTAAACTAAATGCAAATAGAACTAATTTGTTGTTTATATAAATTATATGATGATAAAACATAAAGGAAAGATTTTTGGAGTTTTTATAAATAAAAAATTAAAAGCTGCATATATAAAAGGGACTTCAGAAAACTAATTTCTAAACTCAATTAGACGAAGCCATGGGTGATTAGCTTGCATTGGTGGTTATAACTACTTCCTATTTCGGTTCCTATTCAATCAACTAGATGTTACCCTAGAAGGATCTCTCGATCTTCTACTAAACTAACGAGTTAACAAGAACTACTTATCTCTTGACCTCACAGTCTAGACCGATTTGGGCTAAGGTGTTCTTGGATAGGCCATACCAATTATGGGTTAATTCCCACTTAAACGACTTTCTAGGGTCGTCAGACTTAGGTTTTAAGCTCTTCCTCTCCCAAATAGATGATCTGCTAAGAAGCTCTATCCTTTAATCAGTTAATAAGATTAGAACAGGTGAAACATGCAAGATATGTTTCGACCATAAATTGATTTTAATCTTTACACAAACATTCAATTAAACAATGTTAAATAAATACATATAAAGAATAGAATAAAAAAAAAGTGATGCTCATGGATTTATCGACGGAAGTGTAGCTCCGGAACATTCTCCACTCGCGAGAGTCTCATTTCAAAATAGGATCTTTCAATTACAAAAACATAAAACACCCTAAGTAAAAACTAAGAATGAAATAAAAACCCTAAGTATACTTTCTGTCTCCCTAAAATTGTGTGTTTAAACTGATTACAATGGGCTTTATATATGCTAAACTTGGAATATTAAAGTGCTTAAGTTATCCTGGAAGTTCTTCGAGTTTGACTAGGAAAAATACTCTAAATTTCCCTATAAAACACAATTATATTGTGTAGAGAGATTTTGGGTTGCGCAGTGGCGGTGTTGAAACACAGCCCTGCAGTGTTGCAACAACGGATCTTGTGTCGTGACACAAGGAGCGTGCCACAACATAGAGGGTAGTTTCACTACAAAACTTGTTTTTGGCTTCTGTCTTCAATGTTGAGACATCAATATCTTGGTGTCGCGACAGAGGCATTAGTTTTGGCCTGAATATGCATATTTAGCTCCTGACTTGACCTACAAGACCATATAACATTATCTAGATATATAAAATGTAATTAAAAGTACTTGAAAGCATAAATTACTACTTTAAGTATGAAAACCTAAATATGTACTTAGATGCTTTGATCTAACTAGTAAACATTATAAAGTTGTGTAAAAAGCATGTAAATAATAGTGTAATTCATGGCAGATCATATACGGGTCAGGACGTAACGTAATTTTACAACAAACTAGGTAAGTTTCGAGGATCGTACCCAAGGGATGTAAGTAATAAGTTAAAGTTAACCTAAACGAAAATAGAACTAATAAGTAGTTTAAATAAATTATATTACGATAAAACAGAAAGGAAAGATTTTTGGGTTTTTATAAATAAAGAATTAAATACTGCATATATAAATGGGATTTTGGAAAACTTATTTCTAAACTCAATCAAACGAATATATGGGTGATTAGCTTGCATTGGTGATTTCAACTAATCCCTATTTTGGTTTCTATTCAATATACTAGTCCTTACCCTATCAGGATCTCTTGATCTTCCATTCAACTAACGAGTCGACAAGAACTACTTATCTCTCGACCTCACAGTCCAGACAAGTTCGGGGCTAAGGTGTTCACAGATAGGGCATACTAATTTTGGGTTAATACCCATCTAAATTAATTCCTAGTGTCGTCAAGCCTAGGTTTTAAGTTCTTCCTCTCCCAAATAGCTGATTTGCTAAAAAGCTCTATCCTTCACTCAGTTAATAAGATTAAAACAGGTGAAACATGTGAGATATGTATAGAGCATAAATTTATTTTAATCTTTACACAAACATTCAATTAAACAATGTTAAATAAAGAGATATAAAGAAGAGAATAAAACAAAAGTGATGCTCATGGATTTATATATGGAAGCGTGGCTCCGGAACAATCTAAGTAAAAAGTAAGAATGAAATAAAAACCCTAAGCATATTTTTTGTCTCCCTAAAATTGTTTGTTTAAACTGATTACAATGGACTTTATATATGCTAAATTAGGAATATTTAAGTGACTAAATTATCTTTGAAGTCCTTATAGTTTAATAAGGAAAAATTCTCCAAATTTACCTTAAAAACGCAGTTATCTCATTCAATGAGTTTTTGGGCTACGCAGGGGTAGTGTCACAATACAGGCCTACAGTGTTGCAACACCAGATCTAGTCTCGAGACACAGTAGGGACCGTGTCGTGACATCGTGTAACATCCCAAACCTGTATCCGTCGTCAAAATAGGGTTACAGAGCATTACCATAAAATTGTAACATAAAAACATACATTTCAAAACATTTCATTAAACCTAGCATAATTAATTCATATTCATGCATATTGTCCCTTATTTGAGCCCTCGTGGCCTTAGAAACACTTTAGAAACAATTTAGAACTAAATCGGGAACATTCAAAACATTGAGGAAAAATTTAGAAAAATTCAAACTCCAGGGGTCACACAGCCATGTAACTCACACGGCTAAGACACACGCCCGTGTAACATTCAAAATAGGGACACACGGTCATGACTGAGCCCGTGTCCGTGCCCGTGTAACTCTCTAACTTGGGTCATAGAGCCAAGCCACACGTTCGTGTGTTAGGCTGTGTAACTTTCGAAATGGCCTCACATGACCATGTGCCAGGCCGTGTGCTAGGCCTTGTAACTACCTGACTTGCAACCTTTGAAACCTACAGGGGCCACATGGCCGTGTCGGACGACCATGTGTCATACACGGCTGAGAAACATGCCCGTGTCTTAGGCTGTATGGTCAATAAATTGGCCAAAATCAAGCCATTTCTTTCACCCATTCAAGCATGTACCTACAAGAAATATGCACATATAATCAAGGCACCAAAACATACCAAAACATGCATAATAAGACCAATTCAATAGGCTATTTGTCCATCCAAACCATATGCCATATAGGCACCGCAATCAAAATCAAGCACATATACCTAGTCTTATACATATTTGACCATATTCATCCATACATATCTAGCTTAATTCTATAGCAAATTATATCATAATTGACCACATTGAAGCTACACCATCACATATCATTCAAAACAGGTATCATCTTGACCATAATAACACCAACCATCAAGGCATTAAAATACCATAAGTACCAAAAGAGTTCCAACCATAATAACACATATATACAAGCCAAACTTATCGAATAACATACATCACAAATTCACCTATACATACCATTATAACCTTGGCTAAAGCATCAAAATCTACCAATATATTCATTGGATAGTGTAATATGTAACATCCCATTTTTAGTAACAAATGAATAGTGGTTTTGGGACAAAAAATCTAACTTCAAAATATTTATTTTAATAATATTTTATTATCTAAAGCATGATAGTAGTATTGTAGAAAAAATTCGTTAAGAAATTTTACCGTTTGCATGCTTAATTCGATAAAAAGGACTAAATTGCATAAGGTACAAAACTAGAGTTCTATAAGTAAAAGGTGTCAAATTGCCATGAATTTTGAATATGAGTGGCCTTAAATGGTAATTATACCATTAATATTATTAGTGGACAAAGATGGACATAAATTAAGTTATTTTTAAAGGTTTAATTAAAGGTTATTTAAGTAAATTAATAATTAAAGTTAGTAAAATGATAAAACAAAGGCTATCATCTTTGTTTTTCTTCCTTAGCTGATTTTCAACCTAAGAAAACACCATTGTTGTGCATTCAAACATTCAGCCATCTCTCTCCTTTGCATGTAAGTGTATTATCATTCTGTTTTTAAGGATTTTTATGTTTTTAGAGTCGTTGTAGCTTAATCTAGCTAGCCTAGGGACTAATTTACAAAACTGTTAAAAGGTTAGGGTTTTACCATGAATGTATATTGGTTGTTTGTGATGTTTGATGGAATAAAATGAATGGTTGTTGTTAGTTAAACAGCTTTTGTTAAGTGATTTTTGATAAATTTGTCAATAAGGGGATAAATTGAAAAATGTGAAATTTTCATGGTGTACTTTGTGAATTAATGAAATGTGTGGGCTACTATAAGCTTGTATGATATTTTGCTAGGATTGGGTAGGGGTGAAATTGTATGAATTTCATTTTACAAGCCTAAGGACTAAATTGTAAAGAAATCAAAAGTATAGTGGCAAAATTGTAATTTTGCTAAAATGTGAACTTGAGTTAAATTGAATAGAATGATTATTGAATTGAGTTGAATTTATTCATTTATATTAAGATAAACCACATACGGCTCTAGATCAAGGCGAAGAAAAAGCTTTTGATTAGTTGACTTTATTTCTCTACGTTTATCATCGAGGTAAGTTCGTACGTTTAAGTTTCATTTTTATTTTATGAATTTAATGCTATTATTGTATAATATTAAATTGAGTGTTGATGGAAAAATCCAATCGCATGATGTCGATCATCGATAAATGAAAAGGGATAGCTTCAGTTATCGATTTTGAAAAGGGATGGTGACGACCATCAACAATGAAAAGGGATGGTGACTACCATCGAACTATGAAAAGAGATGGCTTTGGCTATCGATCTATGAAAAGGGATAGCTTTGGCTATCAAATTATGAAAAGGGATTGTGACGACCATGGAACAATGAAAAGGGCTGGTGACGACCATCAAATTATGAAAAGGGATAGCTTTGGCTGTCGAACTATGAAAAGGGATAACTTCAGTTATCAAATTATGAAAAGGGATGTGTCAACCATTGTATCATTACCTCGTGTGAACTTCGATAAGAGCTGTCAATGTAAATTACATTAGTTTGATGAAACGTAGGTAATGTGTACATTGTGAAAATAGAGTATGAATGTACATATATAAGTTTTTGAATTAGTTATTCTTATGTTGGTTTAGGTTTACATGTTTTATGGTTGTATATTGTATTGGCACGATTAGACTGTATGTGTTACGAACTTAATAAGCATGACATGCTTACATGTTTTGTGGTTGTATATTGTATTGGCAAGGTTAGACTGTATGTGTTATGAACTTACTAAGCATGACATGCTTATTTTGTGTTATTTCTTTGTGTTTTGTAGTTTTCGAAAGCTCGTTCGAGTTGGAAAGTCGTTGAAGATCTATCACACTATTTATCGGCTCTTTTGGTACTTATGGATGTTTAATTTTTGTTATAATGGCATGTACAGTTATTTTGGCTAATGTTGGCCATGTATTTTGGTTGCTGAAATGGCCATTTGGTTTGGCTTGTATTGTGGCATTTTGGTGGTGTAATAGATATAGTTTTGGCATGTAAATAGTAGCTTTAGGATGGTTAATGTTTGGCTTGTTATGTTTGAAAGATGGATGAAGGTATGATAGGCTAAATATGCATATGGTAGGTGTTATTATGAGGTATGAGAATGTGGTGACTTGGTGCATTAGTTATAAGTGAATTATATGACTACTTGGAGCTAATTCTTAATTGGCATATTTAGTACCTTTTTGGTATGTTTTTGATTGGTAAAACAAATGGTACAATATGGTATAAACTTGGTTTTGCTTTAGCTGAACAGTTGATCAATTTGTGTTTTTATTGGTACATGTTTTAAATGTTGTTATTTGAGGTGCCATTGGGTATATTGGTTGTATGATATTATACCACATGTATATAGCTTAATTATGCATGATTTTGGTGCCTTGTTACGGCTTGTGCATGTGTGAAATTTTACTTGTAGGTACATGCATAGTTGGGTGAGAAAATGGCCTATTTTTGTCTACACCGGCGGAGACACGAGCGTGTGCCTCAGCCGTGTGTGACACACGGCCAGGTGACATGACCATGTGTCCCCTGTAGCTTTCAAAGGGTTGCAAGTCAGGCTGTTACACAGCCTAGCACAGGACTTGGCACACGGGCGTGTGAGGTTATTTCGAAGGGTACACGGCTTGGCACATGGGTGCGTGGCTTGGCCGTGTTACCCAAGTTAGTGAGTTACATGAGAATGGAAACGATTGTGTGTCCCTATTTTGAATGCCCACACTACTTGAGACACGAGCGTGTCTTTTGGCCGTGTGACCCCTGCAGTGTTAAAAATTTTCTTTGTTTTTTGAAAAATTCTCTGAGTTTTTGATTTAGTCCCGACTTGTTTCTAACGCGTATGTAGGGCCTCGAGGGCTCGTTTAAGGGACAATATGTATGTTTTGAATTGGTTTCAATGTGTTTATTGATATGATTTGAAAAGTTTGAAATTTATGTCCGTTTAATTTGAAAACTCTGGTAATGCTTCGTAACCCTATTTCGGTGACTGATACGGGTTAGGGGTGTTACATTTATTGGTATTAGAGCTACGGTTTAGTCAATTATGAAACTAAACATTGTTTGTACGAGTCTAACTATACATGCCATTATATAACCTGTGATAATGTGATATCTCTTGACCATTTTAAAAAATGTTTTCATATAGCAATGACATCCAACCGAGCTGACTTCAATGAAGTAGAAAGGAACGCACAAGCCTCCATTCACAGAACAACGTCAAGTGGTTCGAGGCCCATATTTGAGGGCCGGGGAGGGGAAGCTAAGGAAGCTTTCTTTCAAATGGTGAGTGAGTGCTTTATCGAGATCGTACGAATGAACCAGGCGGCTCAACAATCTCCACCCCCACCTATTCCCCAACCGGTTCCAATTGTTTCCCTAGGCGTGGAAACAATACGTGCTAATAAACAACTAGTTGACAAAAGTTGCAAGTATGGGGCTGAAGAATATTGAGCTATAGTTGATGATGATCCTGAGAGAGCTGAGTTTTGGTTAGAGAATACTATCTGAGTTTTCGATGAGTTATCTTGTACACCAGCTGATTGTGTAAAGTGTGTAGTATCTTTACTAAAAGATTCAGCTTACCAGTGGTGGAACACGTTGACTTTTATAGTTTCGAGAGAGCGGATCACTTGGGAATTCTTTCAAAATGAGTTCCGAAAGAAATACGTTAGTCAGATATTTCTGGATAAAAAATGTAAAGAATTTCTTGAGCTCAAGCAGGGCCATATATAGGGTCTGAGTATGAACGAGAGTTTGTTCGATTGCATAAATATTCCTGAGAGTGCATTTCAACCGAGACTGCAATGTGTAAGTGGTTTGAAGATGGATTAAAAGAGGATATAAAGCTTCTAGTTGGGATTCTCGAGGTGAAAGAATTCGTTGTTTTAGTTGACAGAGCACATAAAGCCGATGAGCTTAGCAAAGAGAAAAGAAAAGCTGATTTTGAACCCAAAGATTCAAGAAAAAGGTTGACCAGGAAGTTGTATCAATTACAGTCGAAGAGATCAAAAGAATACCATAATCACTATATTACTTTAGTGGGTTACCCTGATAGAGACCGAGGCAAACATTATGCAGGTTCTAAGATGCAAGTTACGTCTGTGGCTAGTGTAGGTAGTGTTAAAGGTAATAAACCTGATTGTCAACGGTGTGGAGGTTGACATTTTGGCAAGTGTAAAGCGAAAGACGGGGCGTGTTTCAAGTGTGGTTCGCTTAAGCATTTTATTCGTGATTGCCAGAAAATATCTGAGAAAGAAAAAGTTCAGAAAGTTCGATCCAACAACACTGCCATGAGGGGTAGACCACCACGTAACCCTGGAAATGTTAGTGGTAGCCGTGGTGTAACAAAAGACTCTAATGTGAGATCCAAGGCACGAGTACTAGCTAGGGCTTATGCTATTCGCGCACGGGAGGAAGCTTTTGCGCCAGACGTTATTATGGGTACTTTCTCTATGTTTGACACTGATGTTATTGCTTTGATTGATTCGGGATCAATTCATTCATATGTGTGCATGAATTTTGTGTCTAGTAAGAATTTACCTATTGAGTCCACTGAATTTATGGTTAAAGTGTAGAACCCCTTAGGTCAGCATGTATTAGTTGATAAAGTTTGCAAGAATTGTCCGTTGATGGCTCGGGGTTACAATTTTCTGACTGATTTGATGCTGTTGCCATTTAACGAGTTTGATGTGATTTTTTGGTATGGATTGGTTAACTCTACATAATGCTGTTGTAAACTGTATATGGAAGCTTATTGTATTGAAATACCAGAGTGGTGAGACGCTTCGTATTGAATCAGATAGTGTGAATGGGTTGCCTATGGTTATTTCAGCTACGTTAGCGCAGATATATGTGAGAAAAGGTTGCAATGCTTACCTTGCATATGTGTTGGATACTAAAGTGTCTGAATCAAAGCTTGAATCAGTACCGGTGGTTTGCGAGTATCCTGATGTGTTTCCAGAGGAGTTACTTGGATTACTGCGAATCAGAGAAGTTGAGTTTGCTATTGAACTAGTACTGGGAACATCACCGATCTCGATAGCACCGTATAGAATGGCTCCTACTGAGTTGAAAGAGTTAAAAGCATAGTTGCAAGAATTGACAGATAGGGGTTTTTGCTCGACCCAGCTTCTCACCTTGGGGTGCACTGGTTCTATTCGTTAAGAAAAAAGATGGATCGATGAGATTGTCTATTGACTATCGTTAGCTCAACAAGTTTACAATCAAGAATAAATATCCACTGCCTCGAATTAATGATCAGTTTGATCAGTTGAAAGGTGCCACAGTATTTTCGAAAACTGGTCTTCGTTTTGGCTATTATTAGTTGCGAGTGAAAGATTCACATGTGCCGAAACTGCATTCAGAACTAGGTATGGGCACTATGAATTTCTTGTAGTGCCATTTGGTTTAACTAATGCACCTGCAGTATTTATGGGTTTGATGAACAGAATCTTCAGATTGTATTTAGACAGATTTGTTGTGGTATTATTTGATGACATTCTGATATATTCACGAGACGAGTCCGAGCATGCTGAAAACTTGAGAATTGTGTTGCAAACCCTACGAGATAAACAACTCTTTACTAAATTTAGCAAATGTGAGTTTTGGCTCCAAGAAGTTGGTGTTTTGGGACATATAGTATCGGCTAATGGCATCATAGCTGATCCGAGTAATATTTCAGCAGTTTTTGACTAGAAACTACCGAGAAACGTATTTGAAGTTAGAAGTTTTCTAGGATTAGTTGGTTATTACAGATGATTCGTAAAAGGGTTTTCAATAATATCTACACCAATGACGCAACTATTACAGAAAGATGTAAAGTTTGAATGGTTTGAGAAATGTCAGCAAAGTTTCAATCAGTTGAAAGCACTGTTGACCAAGGCACTAGTTCTGGTTCAGCCTGAATCGGGTAAAGAATTTGTGATTTTCAGTGATGCCTCTTTAAATGGTTTAGGCTGTGTTTTGATGCAGGAAGGCAAAGTGATAGCTTATGATTCCAGACAGTTAAAGCTGCACGAAAAGAACTATCCAACACATGACCTAGAGTTAGAAGCTATTGTGTTTGCGATGAAAATTTGGTAACACCATTTGTTTGCTAAAAAATGTCATATTTACCGATCATAAGAGTTTGAAGCATCTAATGTCACAGAAAGATTTGAATCTAAGACAACGCAGATGGCTCGAGCTGTTAAAAGATTATGAATTGATCATAGATTATCATTCGGGAATAGCAAACGTAGTTGCTGATGTTTTGAGTAGAAAGTCTTTGTTTGCTCTGCGAGCGATGAATGTATGACTGACATTATCTGATGATGGTTTGATCTTAGCTAAGTTGAAGGCTAGACCGATGTTTTTACAACAGATCTATAAAGCTCAAAAATGTGATGACGATTTGCTAGCTAATTAGGCACAGTGTGAGTCGATTTCTGATTCAGAAATTCAGATAGGACCCGATGATTGTTTATTATTTAGAGGTAGAAATTGCGTACTGAAGATTCCAAAGCTCATTCAGAGAATCTTATACGAAGCTCATAATGGTAGCTTGTCTATTCATCCAGGAAGTAATAAGATGTACGGTGATTTGAAACAAATGTACTGGTAGCCGGTAATGAAACGCGAGATTTCTGACTTTGTATCTAGATGCTTAGTATGTTAGCAAGTTAACGCTAAACATCAAGTACCTTTTAGATTGTTAAATCCAATGATGATATCAGAGTGGAAATAGGATCGAGTTACTATGGACTTTGTATCGGGTTTACCCCTATCTTCGAGAAAGAAAGATGCAATTTGGGTTATCGTTGATCGCCTGACGAAGTCTGCACATTTTATTTCGATATGTATAGATTTCTCCGTTGACAGATTAGCTGAGTTATATGTTTCCGAGATTGTCAGATTACACGAGGTGCCAATTTCAATCATTTCGGATAGAGATCCGCGGTTTACATCACGATTCTTGAGAAAGTTACAGGAAGCTCTAAGTATGCGGTTGCATTTTAGCAATGCATTTCACCCTCAGACCGATGGTCAGTCCGAGCGAGTAATTCAGATTCTTGAGGATTGCTTCGTTGGTGTGTTTTAGAGTTTGAAGGCAACTGGGAGAAATATTTACCGTTGGTTGAATTTGCGTATAATAATTATTTTCAATCAAGCATAAAGATGGCATTGTATGAAGCTTTGTATGGTCGTAAGTGTCAAACTTTGTTATACTGGGCCGAGCTTAGTGAGAAAAAGATACATGGGGTTGATTTGATTTGTGAGACTGAAGAAAAAGTGAAAGTGATCTGAGATAGTTTGAAAGCAGCTTCAGATCGTCAGAAATCATATACGGATCTTAAACGTAAAAACATTGAATTTCAAGTCGGTGAAAGAGTACTCTTGAAAGTATCGCCCTGGAAGAAAGTTCTACGGTTCGATCGCAAAGGAAAGCTAAGTCCGCGATTTGTCGGGCCGTATAAGATTATTGAAAGAATCGGACCTATTGCGTATCAATTAGCTTTACCGTCAGAACTAGAAAAGATTCATAATGTCTTTCACATGTCTATGTTATGACGGTACCAACCTGACCTGTCACATGTTATCTTCTCGACGGATGTTGAGATTCAGCCTGATATGTCGTACAGTGAGGAACTAATCAGAATTCTGGCACGAAAGGTGAAATAATTAAGAAACAAGAATATAGCTTTAGTAAAAGTTCTCTGGCAATGACACGGGATAGAGGAAGCCACCTGGGAACCCGAGGAAGTTATGAGAAAGCAATATCGGAACCTCTTTTCTGGTAAGATTTTCGGGGACGAAAATACCTTTAAGGGGGAGAGTTGTAACAACCCATTTTCAGAAAAATTGGAATAATGGTTTTCGGACCAAAAATCTGACGTTAAAATATTAATTTTATTAATATTTTATTATCTACAACATGATAGTAGTATTTTATAAAAATTTTGTTACGAAATTTTACCGTTTGTATGCTTAATTCGATAAAAAGGACTAAATTGCATAAGGTACAAAATTAGAGTTCTATAAGTAAAAGGTGCCAAATTTCCATGAATTTTGAATATGAGTGACCTTAAATGGTAATTACACCATTAATATTATTATTGGACAAAGATGGACATAATTTAAGTGATTTTTAAAGCTTTAATTAAAGGTTATTTAAGTAAATTAATAATTAAAGTTAGTAAAATAATAAAACAAAGGCTATCATCTTTGTTTTTCTTCCTTAGCTAATCTTAAACCTAAGAAAACACCATTTTTTTGCATTCAACCATTCAACCATCTCTTTCCTTTGCTTGCAAGTGTATTTTCATTTCATTTTTAATGATTTTTATGTTTTTGGAGTCGTTGTAGCTTAATCTAGCTAGCCTAGGGACTAATTTGCAAAATTGTTAAAAGGTTAGGGTTTTACCATGAATTTATATTGGTTTTTTGTGATGTTTGATGGAAGAGATGAAAGGTTGTTGTTAGTTAAACAACTTTTGTGAAGTGATTTTTGATAAATTTGTCAATTAGGGGTTAAATTGAAAAATGTGAAATTTTCATGGTGTAATTTGTGAATTAATGAAATGTGTGGGTTGCTATAAGCTTGTATGATATTCGACTATGCTTGGGTAGGGGTGAAATTGCATGAATTTTATTTTACGAGCCTAAGGACTAAATTGTAAAGAAATCAAAAGTATAAGGGCAAAATTTTAATTTTGCTAAAATGTGAATTTGAGTTAAATTGAATAGAATGATCATTGAATAAAGCTCAATTTATTCATTTAGATTAATATAAACCACGTACGGGTCTAGATTGAGGCAAAGAAAAAGCTTCGGAGTAGTCGACTTTATTTTTTTATGTTTATCGTCAAGGTAAGTTCGTACGTTTAAGTTTTGTTTTTATTTTATGAATTGGATGCTATTATTGTATAACATGAAATTGAGTGTTTACAAAAAATCCAACGTCATAATGTCGATCATCAACGAATGAAAGGGGATAGCTTCGGCTATCGATTATGAAAAATGATGGTGATGACCATCAGTAATGAAAAGGGATGGTGACGACCATTGAACTATGAAAAGCGATGGCTTCAGCCATCGATCTATGAAAAGGGATAGCTTCAACTATTAATTTATGAAAAGGGATTGTGATGACCATCGAACAATGAAAAGGGATGGTGACGACCATCAAATTATGAAACGGGATAGCTTCGGCTGTTGAACTATGAAAATGGATAACTTTGGTTATCGAATTACAAAAAGGGATTGTCAACCATCGTATAATTACCTCGTGTGAACTTCGGTAAGAGCTTTCAATGTAAATTGCATTAGTTTGATGAAAGGTAGGTAATGTGTACCTTGTGAAAATTAATAGTATGAATGTACATATATAAGTTTTTGAATTAGTTATTCTCATGTTGGATTGGGTTTACATGTTTTCTGGTTGTATATTGTATTGGCAAGGTTAGACTGTATGTGTTATGAATTTACTAAGCATGACATGCTTACTTTATGTTATTTCTCTGTGTTTTGTAGTTGTCGGAAGCTCGTTCGGGTTGGAAAGTCATCGGAGATCTATCACACTATCTATCGGCTCTTTTGGTACTTATGGATGTTTAATTTTTGTTATAATGGCATGTATATGTATTTTGGCTAATGTTGGCCATGTATTTTGGTTGCTGAAATGGCCATTTGGTTTTGCTTGTATTGTGGCATTTTGGTGGTGTAATAGATATAGTTTTGGCATGTAAATACTAGCTTTAGGATGGTTGATGTAACATCCTGAAAATGGGCCTATGCATTTTTGATTTAATTATACGAAATGGCATGTCTTATGTGTTATGAATGTATTGTGAACATTTTTGGAAACTTGGAAATGTAAGGAAATGCTTTGGAAATGTTAAGTTTAAAAGAGGAAAGTGAACATTTTTGGAAACTTGGAAATGTAAGGAAATGTTAGGTTAAAGGAGGGAAACGAACGTTTTTGGAAACTTGGAAATATAAGGAAATGACTTAGAAAATGTGAGTTTTCAAGTCTAAAAGAGGAAACTAAGGAAATGTGGCCTTAAGAGAAAATGTATGTGAAATATGACACACAAATGGGCTTGGAAAAGTGGCCTGAAGATGCCACTTAGGGCCCCTGGAAATGGCGCCACATACAGGAGTATTGGGCCAAGGTTCGAGCTGCAGGGGAAGCAAAATAAAAGAGTTTTATTTTGCTGCAAGGAGCAAGGGAGTTGGACGGCAACAAGGCTTTTAAAAGAGGAGTTTTATTCTCTTTAAATTTCGGCTAAATAGGGGATAAATGATGGATTTATTTTGGATTATTTTTAAGAGATAAATGAGGCTTTATTCTTTATTTTTTTTAAAGCGATAAAGCTATCAAAATAGAAGAGTGGTGGCTAAGTAAGGGAGTCTTGGCCTAGTAATTTTGGCAATAGGAGGAAAAGAGAGGTCATTCATCATTCTTTCTTTCTCCTATTCTCTGCCGAATTTCCTAAGCAATATTTCTCTTTTCTTTTTGATAAGCCGAAATCTACTTCTTCATTATCCACCATTGCCGATTCTTCAAACCTCAACACCCTCTCTTTTCTTTTCCTTATTCAAGCCGAATCCCCTGTGTGGTGGCCATAGCCGAATGCTCTCCTATCCTTCAGGAGCCGAATTGATCATTTAAGCAAGAGCCGAAACACTTTGGGACTTCAAGCAAGGGGGTTGTCGACTTGTGCATTAAGGGTGAGGATTTTATTATCAACATTTAGTCTTCAAAACCGAAATTAAGATTCTAATGCTATCTGTGTCTAGTGGCCGAATCAACAAAGGATCATAGGTAAGTCCTGTATTTGGCTAAGGGCCAGTTATTAGTATTTAAATGTTAGAGGAGGATCTAACATGTACCATGTAGGTTTCGACAACTCCATAGCCAAGAAATCACTTTCGGGATTTGAGAAACCTAAGGTAAGCACATGTGGTATTCGGCCAAGGCCTTATTTGTTGAGTAAAGAGTTGTTTCTTATTATCCTAAAAACTGAAAACTAATCTATGAAGAGATCTAGTGTTTGACCAAATACAAGAAGGAGCATAACAAAGATTTCGGGACTCGATTAAGTAGTAAAATCGGCACCAAGGTGAGTTTTGAGTAATAATAATCCTAATAGGATTTGGTTTTATGGCCGAATGGTCTTCATTAAATTTTTAAAGTGATGGCCGAATGTAGGAAGTTAAAGATCTGAGGCAGTACATCGAATTTCGGGATTCTAGTGAATTGTTAAGCGAATCAGGTGTGTACCCCACACTAATCTTAATAGATTTATGGCTTTAACTTGATATATGTGTTAATATGAAAGTGTAAGAATGTGGCTAAGGTACCATGTTAAGGTACAAAGTATTCAGGTACATTTCCTACTCCTACTAGGATTATGAAATATGTTATGTTTAACATGTGATAAGTGATAAGAATGTGAAATTTGGCATGTTAATGCATAATATGTATGATATGGGGCATATGGGTTATTGAAAAGGGGAAGTGAATGTGGTGACCCAAGACCACGATATTTGAATGTGGTGACCTAAGACCACGGTATTTGAATGTGGTGACCTAAGACCACGGTATTTGAATGTGGTGACCTAAGACCACAAATATTTATAAGGGCGATGAGCACGTCAACTGCAGCGACTGCCTTCGATGATGTGTAGCGGATGGAGGGTTGACTTAGCAGTCCCCACGGTGTGCAGGATGGTACGGGTGATGTGTAGCGGATGGCATATAGGTTTGGGTTCGGGTTGCATCACTTTTCTATCTGTTATGTGAATGTGAATGTAATATGATAATGTATGCCTGACTATTAAATTTTAGTGTTGGTTACACATTGAGTCTGTTGACTCACCCCGTTGTGGGAACATGTTTCAGGTGATGGACAGTGATGGACCGGGACGGTACAACTTGTGGTGGCCATGCTCAGCTTGAAGTTTATTTTATTTGGACATTTATTTCATTTAAGTACTTTAAATTATTTGGGTTTGTTTTGATGTAATAAGGCCACAATTGAACTATTTTACATTTATTTTTATGTTTACAAATTTTTATTAAGTCAAAGGTTAAGTAATTTATTTTAAATGTACTCTAAATGGTTTATCACCTAAAAATTTAAAAAGGGTTTCCATTATTAAAACGAATTTGTTTTCTACTCGAGCCCAACCCAAAACAATATTTCTTTCAAAACACACTATTTATTAGAGTAACACATGAATTTTGAACCGGTTACATCGAGGAGCATACCAGATCCGGTATGAGAATGTGGTGACTTGGTGCATTAGTTATAAGTGAATTATATGAATACTTGGAGCTAATTCTTGATTGGCATATTTAGTACCTTTTTGTATGTTTTTGATTGGAAAAACAAATGGTACAATATGGTATAAACTTGGTTAAGCTTTAGTTGAACAGTTGATCAATTTGTGTTTTTATTGGTACATGTTTTAAATGTTGTTATTTGAGGTGCCATTGGGCATATTGGTTGTATGATATTATACCATATGTATATAGCTTAATTATGCATGATTTTGGTGCTTGTTATGGCTTGTGCATGTGTGCGATTTTAGTTGTAGGTACATGTATAGTTGGGGGAGAAAAAGGGCTTGTAAAATGGGCTATTTTCGTCCACACGGGTAGAGACATGGGCGTGTGTCTCAGTCGTGTGTCACACACGGCCAGGTGAGACGGCTGTGTGTCCCTTGTAGCTTTCAAAGGCTTGCCAGTCAGGTTGTTACACGGCTTGGCACACGAGCGTGTGGCTTGGGCGTGTGACCCAAGTCAGTGAGTTACACAGGCACGGGCGCGGGCTAGGACTTGGCCATGTGTCCCTATTTCGAATTCCCACACGGCCTGAGACACGGGCGTGTCTCTTGGCCATGTGACCCCTGCATTGTTTAAAATTTTCTTCGTTTTCTGAAAAATTCTCTGAGTTTCTGATTTAGTCCCAACTTGTTTCTAACATATATTTAGGGCCTCGAGGGCTCGTTTTAAGGGACAATATGCATGTTTTGAGTTGGTTTCAATGTGTTTATTGATATGATTTGAAAAGTTTGAAGTTTATGTCCATTTGATTTGAAAACTCTGGTAATGCTCCGTAACCCTAATCTGACGACGGATACGAGTTAGGGGTGTTACATGATAGATCCTCGACGAACTTATAAACTGAACGAGCTTCCAATTATCTAAAAAACATTAGAAAGAAAACTACGTAAGCACATAATGCTTAGTAAGCTCGAAAAACATAAAATATAACTTACCATTTGTAACAGCCCAATTATGACCCTACTCAGAACAGTGGTTTTGGGACCACAAATCTGAGTCAATTGAATATTTTTATAATATATTTGGTTTCTATGATTTATGAGTGAGCATGTGCAAAAATTTCATGAATTAATTTACTCGTTTGTGTGTTTAATTAAAAGAAAAGGACTAAATTGCATAAGTGGTAAAAGTAGCCTTTTTATTAATTGAGTGGTTTAACTGATTTGACTTCTTTTATATGTGGACTTAGGTTGGAAATTTACCATTTAGCATATTAGTGGGCAGCATTTGGTTTTTATTTCATGATAACATGTTTTTATATATTATATAATTATAAGTTAAAAATGTTATATTATAATATATGTTAATAATATTAAAATAAAGAAACATGTTTTATTCATCCCATTTCTTTCTTCATCACCGAAAATAAAAGAAAAGAGAAGAACTTAAGCTCTCAACCATTCGGCCCTTGCATGCTGAATTAAGGTATGTATTTGAGTTCGGTTTTTGATAATTTTTACGTTTTTGAGATCGTTGTTTCGAATACTATCCGACCCATGTTAGAATTTTTGATTTTGATGTATGTGTGATGTTCGACCATGGATGGAAAATTGTGTTTGTGATGGTTGATGACTTTAAATAAAATATATGTGTTAGATTATTAAATTTTGTATTAGAAATTTTGATTAAATTGAGTATTTAGGACTAAATTTCAAAAATAGCAAATTGAGGGGCTAGATTGTGAAATTTATGAAATATGGAGACTTGTATAAGCCTAGTGAACATTCGTTCCTAGCTTAATATATGCAAATTTAGCATATTTTGTGTTTTGTGAAAATTGGATTAATTTGTAAAAGTGCAAAATGTTAGGGATAAAATTGGTAAATTGTTCAATTATGTGTTTTGGGCTAAAATGAATGAAATTCTATTTGAATGAGCTCATTTTGAAATGATTAGATCAAGAACAAAAAGAAGCGGGATTGGATCGGGAAAAGCTAAGTTGAGCGAATAATAGGGAAAACCTAAACTGTCAATTTCCTAGGTAAGTTTATAAGCAATTGGGTTGATTTGAATTTTTATTTAATCTATATTAATGTGATTAAGTTAAATAGAATGAAGCTTGTTAAATTACCTAAAGTCGAATGTAGTATTGGGCAAGATATGTGATAGCCGAATGTTTGGTTGACTTATATATGAAATTTGATGTATTTGAGTTGAATGAGTCCTTATAGAGTGATGAGTAGTTAAATGTGTAATTTGTGATAAGAGGTGGGTGTATTCAAATATATGACTATATGTATTTATTTATTATGGCCGAATGTGATAGTAGGTTATAGGAAGAATGGCTTGATTCGATCATGTGTATATATGTGTGTTCATATGTGTATAATGTGAATTTATATGTCGATATGAGAGATGAAAAGATCGGATTAATGAGCACTAAGTATATGAACTCATACATTGAGCACTAAGTGTGCGAAATCAGTCGTCAGGCACTAAGTGTTCGGAAAATGAGTAATGGCACTAAGTGTGCGATACATTACGAGAAAATTTGCACTAAGTGTGCACTTTATCAAAGTAACAGCACTAAGTGTCTGATACGTTACATATGTAACACCCTGGTTTAGGGGCTGTGCATATGGGGTATAAATCAAGTGTTAGTAGGTTTTTGGAGTGCTTGGGTGAGTTTTAGAGGTTTTAAGAATGTTTGGATGAAAGGGGAAGGCTTTGGAAAATTTTGGATTTTTAAGTAATAAAGGGGAGCTTGGCTTTGGGAGGCCTTAAAGGAATTAATTGGGAGAATAGGACACATGAGAGGCTTTGGTAAAGTGGCTTCATGCGCTGCTTAAGGGGCTGGAAGTAGCGCCTTTGAGGGTCTTGGGTTCGAATCAAAGAGGCAGCAGGCTGGTTTTAATTTTTGGATCTTGGCGTTACAAGGCGAGAGGCCTTAAAAAAGAAGTGGGGGCGTGTTTTGACACAAGAAGCAGCTGGTCCAAGTGGTGCTCGTGCGGCACTTAGGCGCTGGAAGAGTGAAAGGGCGCGGGTTCGAGGGCTGGAGCAGCATTTTGGGCGTGATTTATTTTTATATGCGGTTAAGGGGCTGGAGTAAGAAGGGTTTAAGATTAAATGGTGTGGCTTTATGGCATGAAAGTCATTGTGGCCGAGTGGCTGGGGCGTTGATGGAGAAGTGTGCAAATGTTCGAACTGGTGAGTGGCATTTGGAGTTTTAATTTTTTTATTCTTTTGGCAGCAAATTTGAAGGTGGGACGGCACATGGAACCTTTGATTGGGATAAGGATTAAGCTAATTTCAAATTAATTTGGATGAATAGTTATTAGTTTATCTTTTATTTATTCTATTTTTGTTGTATTTTATTTGAAAGAGGTGGTGTTGGATTAAAGGTGGGTTTTAATTTAATTTGAATTGGTTGGTATTGAGTGATTTTAGGAAAGAATTTTGGGATTTGGAGCGACCATGGCCGAATGCTTGGTTTCCATTTCTTCTTCTTTTCTTCATTTGAACTAGGCCGAACCTAGCATCCCACTTTCATTCTTTTTCTTCTTGAAATCTCCTTGGTGAAACTTCATTCTCCAAAATACCTTTCTCCATTTTCTTTTCTCTTTCAAACCGAAGGTACCTTTTCCTCTTGGTTCTATGTTGATTGATTGGCCGAATATCTACCCCTTTTTCTCCATTTTTTTTTCTTATGTTCTCTTCCCTTGGGTGAAGCCGAAATCTTTTCCCTTTTTGTTGTAAAGTGTTAACCGAATCTCTCCCCCTCTCCTAGTGGTGTTTATTTTGGCCGAATGTTGGTATAAGTGTTAATCTCTTGTGTTTAATCGATTTTATTTTAGGACATCAGGATTTTGGAAGCGAGCAAGAGGAGTTTTTCCACTCTGTTAATCTTTGGTAAGTGGTGGTGAGGGATGGCTTTATTGGTCATTCTTTTAGTTTTTCGTTAAATCAAAGAGCGCAATGGATTAAGCTGTTCTTTTTATTAGGGTGTGCTGATTTCTAAAAGAGGAACCATAGTTGGTTCGGGTTTTGGTAGGAAACCAAATCATTTGTGAGGTAAGGGTTGAGTGAAAACCCTCTTGAGTTATCTATTTTGGCCAATGGCCTAGGGTGCTAATCTCTTGTTTTGGCCGATTTTAGGAGCAAGGGTATCGAGGTTATCAAGGGCCTTTGATAAAAGTTTATTGTTTAATATCGAACTGATGAGTGTGCCATGGTTTTAGGGGTAAGTTAAGACTTCGGGATTTGTTTGGAAATCAAATCCGTTCAAGGTAAGGCCGTAAAAGAACCTCTGATATTACTTGGTTTGGCCGAATAGGCCTAAGTCCCTAACCATGCTTTTTGGTCGATTATAGGACAAGAGATCTAGCGACGTAGATCGGATCTTCGGGATCTAGGAATTCCGGTAGAAGCAGGTGTGTAAACTCTTTACACACTTTATTAATAAACTTGCTATATTATTGTCTTGAGTATAAATTTTGGTAGTGATCTATGGTATGCTTGTGGGCTTAAGCATGGTTTCCAGGTAAGTCCCCTAACTTGTAATTTTTATATGATTTGCATGCCATCACATGATGATTAAATGCTACGTTATGATTTATGAAAATTGTTATAAAAGCATGTGATGGTGGGATTGATGAGAGGAGGGGGATGAATTATGGGTGTCGTCGAGTGGTTTTGACCACAAGATGGGTTGGCCCCATCAGATTATTGTGACCTATGGTCATCGGTGGTTTTGACCACAACAATTGATTATTTGCGACTAAGTCCCGGTGGTTTGGTACCACCATGGTTTTGACCACATTTGATATATTGTGACCTATGGTCATCGGTGGTTTTGACCACACGATGGGTTGGCCCCATCATCGAGATTTGTGACTCTAAGTCATCGGTGGTTTTGACCACCGGTGGTTTTGGCCACACAGGGTAGAAAAGGAGTATGGATGGTTAGGTTGGGTTGCATGTGCATGTTTATTAATGACTTGTGTATGAGTTATCTTCTTTGGGTGGGGATTACACACTGAATCTTGGTGACTCACCCTTTCCCTTAACATTTTGCGGATGAGTAGATCGCGGAGATGGAGCCGGATGGACTCGAGGTGGCCATGCGATGGACATTTTAATAGATGAACTTGGATTTTGTTTTATCTTATTTTTATGGTTGGTTTTGTTTTAATTGAGTTGTAATAAGGCCTCCTAGAATTATTTTATTATTGTTACATGCTTTGAATATTTGTTTAAACTATTTAATTATGTTAATAATGAGTTCACATGTTTTTCCAAATCAAGCGAAAAATGTTTTAAAAGTACCGTCGGGTACATTTGAAAACTATAAACAACTCGACTTAATAAATATTTTTAAACAACACTAAGTATGGTTTTTAACAAGAGACTTGAAGTTGAAAGATTTTCGACAAAACTTAAATCGGTTTTGAAATGGTTCTCAAATTGTTTTTCGGTAGCAAACCAAATTCGGTCGTAATGTTTGGGCCGGGTTTGGGATGTTACAAATTGGTATCGAGCCAGTTCAAAGCTCTCATTGGTCAGGGCCCAAGGCCCAAAAATATTTTGGTAGGCCTTTTGAATTGTTTTTGGGTTTTGAACAGCATGGCACCGAGTCTCCGGCACCTATCCGCCCAGGTAAGTACCTCCAAACTTCTTTGTGAATTATTTTCTGTAGAAGTGTAGGAAGCATGGAACGTAGAATAGAATACTAGGATCTGTTGGACCCTAGGATTAAACTACTCAAACAATGGCATAAGACTTAAAGCTCAGAAACAAACTCGTGAAATAAGTCGCCGAGTTAAGGTGTGGCAACCTTTGTGCGCATGTCTAGGAGTGGTATTCGGTGGGAGCTTGGTATTTAAGCGATCGCGTGACTCACCTCCTCTCCACTTGAATCCTACCTGGTGCGTAGCTACGGTTCACCTTAACCAAGAAGACTTGTTCATAGGCTAAACCAAGTATTAAAACCCGAAAGGGATTAGCCTTACTGTTTTAAAACCCTTAGTTTTAAAATTTTCAAACTTACCCCTTTGGTTTGTAAACCCTAAATTTGATTTTGAAAGACGTTTGTCGATTTACCAAAATTACCAAAATGCCCTTGGTTTCTAAATTTTCAGATTACCCTCGACTTTTACTGAAATATTCCTATTTTATCAAGTGTTAGAAAATCTTATTTTGTGAAATAGTATGATTTGGAGAATTTACGAAAATGCCCATGATTTCCAAAATTACAAAAAATGCCCTGCTTTCTGAAATTTTTGCAACATACTTTGTTGGAAAAACAAAATTTTCAAAATGACCCTGAGATTTTTGTAAATTTTGAAATATCTTTTAGTTGGAAACTATTTTCAAAATTTACCCTGAGTTATTACCGAAATACCCCTTTAGGAAAAATGACGGAATTACCCCTGAGTAGGGAAGGAAACTTTGATTGATCGAAAGAACTACTCTTGAAAACTACTTTGCATAAAATTGCTCGTGGTTAAACAAGTGGAACCCAATTTCTAATGTATAAAATTTCTAATCGATTAAATCGAGGCACTAGATATGAGTTCTAGGGGCGTGGTCGCATTTCTCGTGGACGTGGTAGAGGCGTTTTGGTATTTGTTTGTTTTGTTGCTCGTAAAGTATGTTAGCTCTTGGAGATCGAGTGTGCAATGATAGCGTAGTGGAGAGAATTGGATCATTAGTTTAGACAAGTAATTTCGAGGACGAAATTATTTTAAGGAGGGTAGAATTGTAACACCTGGTTTAGAAATTTGTGCATATGGGGTATAAATCAAGTGTTAGTAGGTTTTGGAGTGCTTGGGTGAGTTTTAGAGGTTTTAAGAATGTTTGGATGAAAGGGGAAGGCTTTGGAAAATTTTGGATTTTTAAGTAATAAAGGGAGCTTGGCTTTGGGAGGCCTTAAAGGAATTAATTGGGAGAATAGGACACATGAGAGGCTTTGGTAAAGTGGCTTCATCATGCGCTGCTATGGGTTGGAAGTAGCGCTTTGAGGGTCTTGGGTTCGAATCAAAGAGGCAACAGGTGGTTTTAATTTTGGATCTTGGCGTTACAAGGCGGGAGGCCTTAAAAAGAAGTGGGGCGTGTTTTGACACAAGAAGCACTGGTCCAAGTGGTGCTCGTGCGGCACTTAAGCGCTGGAAGAGTGAAAGGGCGCGGGTTCGAGAAATTTGGAGCAAAGCATTTTGGGCGTGATTTATTTTTATATGCGGTTAAGAAATTTGGAGTAAGAAGGGTTTAAGAGTAAATGGTGTGGCTTTATGGCATGAAAGTCATTGTGGCCGAGTGGCACTGGGCGTTGATGGAGAAGTGTGCAGTGGTTCGAACTTGGTGAGTGGCATTTGGAGTTTTAATTTTTTTATTCTTTTTGGCAGCAAATTTGAAGGTGGGATGGCACATGGAACCTTTGATTGGGATAAGGATTAAGCTAATTTCAAATTAATTTGGATGAATAGTTATTAGTTTATCTTTTATTTATTCTATTTTTGTTGTATTTTATTTGAAAGAGGTGGTGTTGGATTAAAGGTGGGTTTTAATTTAATTTGAATTGGTTGGTATTGAGTGATTTTAGGAAAGAATTTTGGGATTTGGAGTGACCATGGCCGAATGCTTGGTTTCCATTTCTTCTTCTTTTCTTCATTTGAACTAGGCCGAACCTAGCATCCCACTTTCATTCTTTTTCTTCTTGAAATCTCCTTGGTCGAAACTTCATTCTCCAAAATACCTTTCTCCATTTTCTTTCTCTTTCAAATCGAAGGTACCTTTTTCCTCTTGGTTCTATGTTGATTGATTGGCCGAATATCTACCCCTTTTTCTCCATTTTTTTTTCTTGTGTTCTCTTCCCTTGGGTGAAGCCGAAATCTTTTCCCTTTTTGTTGTAAAGTGTTAACCGAATCTCTCCCCCTCTCCTAGTGGTGTTTATTTTGGCCGAATGTTGGTATAAGTGTTAATCTCTTGTGTTTAATCGATTTTATTTTAGGACATCAGGATTTTGGAAGCGAGCAAGAGGAGTTTTTCCACTCTGTTAATCTTTGGTAAGTGGTGGTGAGGGATGGCTTTATTGGTCATTCTTTTAGTTTTTCGTTAAATCAAAGACTGCAATGGATTAACTGTTCTTTTTATTAGGGTGTGCTGATTTCTAAAAGAGGAACCATAGTTGGTTCGGGTTTTGGTAGGAAACCAAATCATTTGTGAGGTAAGGGTTGAGTGAAAACCCTCTTGAGTTATCTATTTTGGCCAATGGCCTAGGGTGCTAATCTCTTGTTTTGGCCGATTTTAGGAGCAAGGGTATCGAGGTTATCAAGGGCCTTTGATAAAAGTTTATTGTTTAATATCGAACTGATGAGTGTGCCATGGTTTTAGGGGTAAGTTAAGACTTCGGGATTTGTTTGGAAATCAAATCCGTTCAAGGTAAGGCCGTAAAAGAACCTCTGATATTACTTGGTTTGGCCGAATAGGCCTAAGTCCCTAACCATGCTTTTTGGTCGATTATAGGACAAGAGATCTAGCGACGTAGATCGGATCTTCGGGATCTAGGAATTCCGGTAGAAGCAGGTGTGTAAACTCTTTACACACTTTATTAATAAACTTGCTATATTATTGTCTTGAGTATAAATTTTGGTAGTGATCTATGGTATGCTTGTGGGCTTAAGCATGGTTTCCAGGTAAGTCCCCTAACTTGTAATTTTTATATGATTTGCATGCCATCACATGATGATTAAATGCTACGTTATGATTTATGAAAATTGTTATAAAAGCATGTGATGGTGGGATTGATGAGAGGAGGGGGATGAATTATGGACTGTCGTCAGTGGTTTTGACCACAAGATGGGTTGGCCCCATCAGATTATTGTGACCTATGGTCATCAGTGGTTTTGACCACAACAATTGATTATTTGCGACTAAGTCCCAGTGGTTTGGTACCACCGAGTGGTTTTGACCATATTTGATATATTGTGACCTATGGTCATCGGTGGTTTTGACCACACGATGGGTTGGCCCCATCATCGATTTGTGACTCTAAGTCATCGGTGGTTTTGACCACCGGTGGTTTTGACCACACGGGGTAGAAAAGGAGTATGGATGGTTAGGTTGGGTTGCATGTGCATGTTTATTAATGACTTGTGTATGAGTTATCTTCTTTGGGTGGGGATTACACACTGAGTCTTGGTGACTCACCCCTTTCCTTAACATTTTGCGAGATGAGTAGATCGCGGAGATGGAGCCGGATGGACTCGAGGTGGCCATGCAAATGGACATTTTAATAGATGAACTTGGATTTTGTTTTATCTTATTTTTATGGTTGGTTTTGTTTTAATTGAGTTGTAATAAGGCCTCCTAGAATTATTTTATTATTGTTACATGCTTTGAATATTTGTTTAAACTATTTAATTATGTTAATAATGAGTTCACATGTTTTTCCAAATCAAACGAAAAATGTTTTAAAGTACCGTCGGGTACATTTGAAAACTATAAACAACTCGACTTAATAAATATTTTTAAACAACACTAAGTATGGTTTTTAACAAGAGACTTGAAGTTGAAAGATTTTCGACAAAACTTAAATCGGTTTTGAAATGGTTCTCAAATTGTTTTCTCGGTAGCAAACCAAATTCGGTCGTAATGTTTGGGCCGGGTTTGGGATGTTACAACATAAATTGCACTAAGTGTGCTGGTTACTAATTTTTCAAGGAAATCCATTTGTGAATTTTGTTAAACGAGACAAACTAAACAGGTAAGTGATATATAATTGTGGGATGAATTGGTACAAATGAGGTAAGTTATTTTACTTTAAGAAATTAATGAAATGAGATGTGATTATTAGATTTAAATTATGTTCGGGATGAAATAATTATGCTTGGTATCTAATGAAATATAATGTGGTATGCATGAATATTCAGTTGTGAGACTTATAGGTATGGTATTTATGGAATGATGCTAAGATATGTATATATATACTTGCGGTTATAATTCATTATTGGTCATGTGGGCTAATTTAGTTTGTACAATGTTTAATTGTATATTATACCATTGGTTATGACTTACTAAGCTATATTAGCTTACCGTATGTGTTTATTTGACTATTTTATAGATTTTGAAGTCTAAGTTCGAGCTCGGGATTATCGTCTAAGTCAACCACACTATCATCTACTTTTGGTACCCTTTTTATGAGTTGAACTTTTGGAATTATGGCATGTATAAGCTATATATTTTAATCTTTTGAGTTATCATTAATTTGATGTATAAATTGCCATGCGAAAATGGCATACTACTATGTTTTGGGTTGGTTTAAAATTATCTATTATGATTATAATGTTTAGGTATGTACGGTTTTGTGGTAAGCATTTTTGGTAGTTTATACCATGGTATTATATATATGTGTCATGTACGAATGCGTGAATATGAATTTGAGTAATGCATATAGTATATTAAGGTAATTGGATGAACTTATGTACAATTATATGTATGCACTGTGTGTCAAGTTATGAAATGACAATATCATGCAATATATGTATAAGCTAACTTTCGTTTGGATCATTTAAAAGTTGTATTTGTAATAAGTTATATGAAAGTGGTTAGACTATTATGTTTAATCTTGTTATATATTAAGTTATTGGCGAAATGATTGAGTATTTGGTTTTGATGATTCGGCTTGGTATATATATATATATGATATGAGGCATAACTTGTATGGTTGGTATCTTGATCGTATGCTTACTTGGTTTCACCGTAAATGATTCATGATTTAGCTCACATTAGTAAGTTTAAATCATAGGATGAATGTTTATGAGATTTTTCCTTATAAACTAGCTAAGGAGTATGAATGAGTATGCGCATATACTATAATGGTTAATGTAATGAGTTAGTCGAATACAAATAAGTTGATATGTTATAAGGACTTACTATTATGTTATTAAATTGTTTAGTCTTTAATAAATATGTTATATGTTTAAAATGAATTCGATTGAACTCTGAGTTAGTATTTCTATATTAGTTAACAAAATGTTATTTATATATAGATAATTGCGAATAAGATCTATGTGATTATGTGAATGTATGAAAGATGTGTTTCCTATGATAACACCTCGTAACCATAATCCGGCGACGGATACGGGTTAGGGGTGTTACATTTGATTGGTATCAGAGCTACGGTTTAGTCGGTTCTCGGACTAACGTAGCGCGTATGAGTTTAGCTATACATGCCATAAATTATAACGTGATAGTGTGAATGACTTCTGATAGTGAAATGTGTTTTATTCTTTCGTATAGTAAATGGATCTTGATCCCGAGCGAGCTATAGCTGACGATGTCGAGAGTGGCGCGCTGCTCTGCGCAAAGGGACATGGCGGATGAATCTTGACCCGCTACGAGTAATCCTGATGAGGGGGCTAGACAAGCCTTCTATAGCATGATAAATGATTGGTTTAATCAATATATTCGGACCAATCCGGCTGTTCAACAACCCCCGAATCTGAATACTCCACCTATAGTACCGATGGTACCCCCGATCGTTAATCCTGGGAGAGTAAATAAGCCTCCGGTTGATAGAATTAGAAAACACGGGGCTCAAGAGTTTAGAGCCAAAGATGATGATGATGCTGAACGAGCTGAATTTTGGCTTGATAACACAATTCGTGTTTTCGATGAATTATCTTGCACACCTGATGAGTGTCTGAAGTGTGCTATATCCTTATTACGGGATTCTGCCTACTATTGGTGGAGCACACTCGTATCGATTGTTCCAAAAGAATGAGTTACTTGGGACTTCTTTCAGATAGAGTTTCGCAAGAAATACATCAGCCAACAATTTATAGATTTGAAACGCAAGGAATTTTGCGAGCTTAAACATGGTCGTACGACCGTATCTGAGTTCGAGCGCAAGTTTGTGAGACTTAGCCGCTATGCCAGTGAGTGTGTTTCATCTGAGGCTGCTATGTGCCGAAGATTCAAAGAAGGGTTAAATGAAGACATAAAACTACTGGTTGGCATTTTGGAGATAAATGAGTTCGTGGTACTTGTTGAGCAAGCTTGTAAAGCTGAAGAGCTGGGGAAAGAAAAACGGAAAGCCAAATTTGAAGCTAGAGACTTCTGTAAAAGATCAACGGGTAAATTTCCTCAAACGTCATCAAAGAAGTTCAAAAATGATAGTAGTCGATCCAAAGCTAACACGGGGATATCTATCCGAGACCGACCACCAGTGAGTTCACGAGCCACCTCAATTGCTAGTGTCGGCAATACTCGACCAAATAAGCCTGAGTGTCAGCGATGTGGTAGACGACATTTCAGTGAATATTGGAGCAAGTCCAACAACCGAGCTTGCTATAAGTGTGGTTCACAGGATCATTTTATTCGGGATTGCCCGGAGACAGTTGAAAAGGATAATACTCAGAGTGCAAGATCGAGCGGTACTGCAGCTAGAGGTAGACCGTCTCGCAATGTGGGAGGCAGGAATGGCACTCAGAGAGGGACTTCAGACGCAGCCATACGATCAGAGGCTCGTGTGCCAGCCAGAGCCTATGCTATTCGTGCCAGAGAGGAGGCTTCATCTCCAGATGTCATCACCGGTATATTTACTCTCTTTAATACTAGTGTAGTTGCTCTGATTGATCCCGGTTCAACCCATTCCTATGTGTGTGAAACATTAGTATCCAGCAAGACTCCACCTGTTGAGTCTACTGAATTTGTGATTCGGGTTTCGAACCCCCTGGGTCGGTGTGTGCTAGTTGATAGAGTGTGCAAGAATTGTCCTTTAATGATTCGAGATTCATGTTTTTCGGCTGATTTGATGTTATTACCATTTGATGAGTTCGATATTATTCTCGGTATGGATTGGCTAACCGTGCACGATGCAGTAGTGAATTGCAGACGAAAGACTATTGATCTACGATGTCAGAATAATGAGATAATTCGAATTGAATCTACAGATTTGAATGGGTTACCAGCGGTGATATCTTCGATGTTGGCTCGATAGTATTTGAGTAAGGGTTGCGAAGCTTACTTTGCTTACGTGATTGACAGTAAAGTGACCGAAAATAAGATAGAATCTGTGCCAGTTGTCTATGAGTATCCAGATGTGTTCATCGATAAGATTTTCGGGGACGAAATTCCCTTAAGGGGGGAGAGTTGTAACAGCCCGATTATGACCCTACTCAGAACAGTGGTTTCGGGACCACAAATCCGAGTCAATAGAATATTTTTATAATATATTTGGTGTCTATGATTTATGAGTGAGCATGTGCAAAAATTTCGTGAATTAATTTGCTCGTTTGTGTGTTTAATTTAACGAAAAGGACTAAATTGCATAAGTGGTAAAAGTAGCCTTTTTATTAATTGAGTGGTTTAATTGATTTGACTTCTTTTATATGTGGACTTAGGTTGGAAATTTACCATTTAGCATGTTAGTGGGCGGCATTTGGTTTTTATTTCATGATAACATGTTTTTATATATTATATAATTATAAGTTAAAAATGTTATATTATAATATATGTTAATAATATTAAAATAAAGAAACATGTTTTATTCATCCCATTTCTTTCTTCATCACCGAAAACAAAAGAAAAGAGAAGAACTTAAGCTCTCAACCATTCGGCCCTTGCATGCTTAATTAAGGTATGTATTTGAGTTTGGTTTTTGATAATTTTTACATTTTTGAGATCGTTGTTTCGAATACTATCTGACCCATGTTAGAATTTTTTATTTTGATGTATGTGTGATGTTCGGCCATGGATGGAAAATTGTGTTTGTGATGGTTGATGACTTTAAATAAAATATATGTGTTAGATTATTAAATTTTGTATTAGAAATTTTGATTAAATTGAGTATTTAGGACTAAATTTCAAAAATAGTAAATTGAGGGGCTAGATTGTGAAATTTATGAAATATGGAGACTTGTATAAGCCTAGTGAACATTCGGTCCTAGCTTAATATATGCAAATTTAGCATATTTTGTGTTTTGTGAAAATTGGATTAATTTGTAAAAGTGCAAAATGTTAGGGATAAAATTGGTAAATTGTTCAATTATGTGTTTTGGGCTAAAATGAATGAAATTCTATTTGAATGAGCTCATTTTGAAATGATTAGATCAAGAACAAAAAGAAACGGGATTGGATCAGGGAAAAGCTAAGTTGAACGAATAGCCGAAAAACCTAAACCGTCAATTTCCGAGGTAAGTTTATAAGCAATTGGGTTGATTTGAATTTTTATTTAATCTATATTAATGTGATTAAGTTAAATAGAATGAAGCTTATTAAATTACCTAAAGCCGAATGTAGTATTGGGCAAGATATGTGATAGCCGAATGTTTGGTTGACTTATATATGAAATCTGATGTATTTGAGTTGAATGAGTCCTTATAGAGTGAGGAGTAGTTAAATGTGTAATTTGTGATAAGAGATGGGTGTATTCGAATATATGACTATATGTATTTATTTATTATGGCCGAATGTGATAGTAGGTTATAGGAAGAATGGCTTGATTCGATCATGTGTATATATGTGTGTTCATATGTGTATAATGTGAATTTATATGTCGATATGAGAGATGAAAAGATCGGATTAATGAGCACTAAGTATATGAACTCATACATTGAGCACTAAGTGTGCGAAATCAGTCGTCTGGCACTAAGTGTACGAAAAATGAGTAATGGCACTAAGTGTGTGATACATTACGAATAATGGCACTAAGTGTGCGATACATTACGAGAAAATTTGCACTAAGTGTGCACTTTATCAAAGTAACGACACTAAGTGTACGATACGTTACATAAATTGCACTAAGTATGCTGGTTACGAATTTTTCAAGGAAATCCATTTGTGAATTTTGTTAAACGAGACAAACTAAACAGGTAAGTGATTTATAATTGTGGGATGAATTGGTACTAATGAGGTAAGTTATTTTACTTTAAGAAATTAATGAAATGAGATGTGATTATTAGATTTAAATTATGTTCGGGATGAAATAATTATGCTTGGTATCTAATGAAATATAATGTGGTATGCATGAATATTCAGTTGTGAGACTTATAGGTATGGTATTTATGGAATGATGCTAAGATATGTATATATATACTTGCGGTTATAATTCATTATTGGTCATGTGGGCTAATTTAGTTTGTACAATGTTTAATTGTATATTATACCATTGCTTATGACTTACTAAGTTATATTAGCTTACCATGTGTGTTTATTTGACTATTTTATAGATTTTGAAGTCTTAGTTCGAGCTCGGGATTATCGTCTAAGTCAATCACACTATCATTTACTTTTGGCACCCTTTTTATGAGTTGAACTTTTGGAATTATGGCATGTATAAGCTATATATTTTATTCTTTTGAGTTATCATTAATTTGATGTATAAATTGCCATGCGAAAATGGCATACTACTATGTTTTGGGTTGGTTTAAAATTATCAAGCATGATTATAATGTTTAGGTATGTACGGTTTTGTGGTAAGCATTTTTGGTAGTTTATACCATGATACTATATATATGTGTCATGTACGAATGCATGAATATGAATTTGAGTAATGCATATAATATATTAAGGTAATTGGATGAACTTATGTACAATTATATGTATGCACCGTATGTCAAGTTACGAAATGACAATATCATGCAATATATGTATAAGCTAACTTTCGTTTGGATCATTTAAAAGTTGTATTTGTAATAAGCTATATGAAAGTGGTTAGACTATTATGTTTAATCTTGTTATATATTAAGTTATTGGCGAAATGATTGAGTATTTGGTTTTGATGATTCGGCTTGGTATATATATATATATGATATGAGGCATAACTTGTATGGTTGGTATCTTGATCGTATGCTTACTTGGTTTCACCGTAAATGATTCATGATTTAGCTCACATTAGTAAGTTTAAATCATAGGATGAATGTTTATGAGATTTTTCCTTATAAACTAGCTAAGGAGTATGAATGAGTATGCACATATACTATAATGGTTAATGTAATGAGTTAGTCGAATACAAATAAGTTGATATGTTATAAGGACTTACTATTATGTTATTAAATTGTTTAGTCTTTAATAAATATGTTATATGTTTAAAATGAATTCGATTGAACTCTGAGTAAGTATTTCTATATTAGTTAACAAAATGTTATTTATATATAGATAATTGTGAATAAGATCTATGTGATTATGTGAATGTATGAAAGATGTGTTTCCTATGATAACACCTCGTAACCCTAATTCGACGACGGATACGGTGTAACACCCCTAACACGTATCCATTGCCAGATTAGAGTTACGGGCATTACTAAACCTCACACATGTCAATGCACTTTATAAGGACAATTACTTTGATAAATGTATACCAAATTACGAGATGGTCTACCTCTAGCTGTAGTGCTGCTCGATCTCGCGCTCTGAATAGCGCCCTTTTCAGCTGTTTCCGGGCAATCCCGAATAAAATGGTCCTGCGAACCACACTTATAACAAGTGCGATTAATAGATTTACCCCAGCACTCACCGAAATGCCGTCTGCCGCACTACTGACACTCTGGTTTGCTCGGTTGAGCATTGCCAACACTAGCAACTAATGTAGCCAGAGAACTCACTGGTGGTTGTTCTCGTATAGAAATCCCGGTGTTAGGTTTGGACCGGCTACCATCATTCTTGAACTTCTTCGTTGCCATTTGAGAAAATTTACTCGCAGATCTCTTTCGGAAGTCTTTAGCTTCAAACTCGGCTTTCCGCTTTTCCTTTCCTAACTCTTCAGCTTTACAAGCTCGTTCAACCAGTACTACAAACTCGTTTATTTCAAAGATGCCAACCAGAAGCTTTATATCTTTGTTTAAACCATCTTTGAATCTCCGGCACATAGCAGCCTCAGATGAAACACATTCACGAGCGTAGCGACTAAGTCTCACAAACTTGCGCTCGTATTCGGATACAATCATACGACCCTATTTAAGCTCAAGAAATTCTTTATGTTTAGAGTCTATGAATCGCTGACTGATGTATTTCTTACGGATTTCTGTCTGAAAGATATCCCAGGTAACTCGTTCCCTCGGAACAATCGATACGAGTGTATTCCACCAATAGTAGGCAGAATCCCGTAATAATGATATGGCACACTTCAGGCACTCATCAGGTGTGCAAGATAGCTCATCAAAAACACGAATAGTATTATTGATCCAAAATTTAGCTTGCTCTGCATCATCATCATCCTCGGATCTAAACTCTTGAGCCCCGTGTTTTCTAATTCGGTCAACCGGAGGCTTACTTGCTCTCTCAGGATTAACGATCGGGGGTACTACCGGTACTACAGGGGGAGTATTCGAATTCAGAGGTTGTTGAACAGCCGGATTGGCCCGAATATATTGATTGAACCAATCATTCATCATACTATAGAAGGCTGGTCTAGCCCCCTCATCAGGATTACTCGTAGCTGGTCGAGATTCCTCCGGCGTGGTCCCTTGCGCGGGAGCAGGCGCCACGCTCTCGACATCGTCAGCTAAAGCTCGCTCGGGATTAGGATCCATTTACTATATAAAAGAAATAATCACATTTCACTGTCAGAAATCATCACACTATCACATTATAAAATATGGCATGTATAGCTAGACTCACACGCGCTACGTTAGTCTGAGAACCGACTAAACCGTAGCTCTGATACCAATCAAATGTAACACCCCTAACCCGTATCCGTTGCCAGATTAGGGTTACGGGCATTACTAAACCTCACACATCTCAATGCACTTTATAAGGACAATTACTTTGATAAATGTATACCAAATTCTACTATCACTAATAATCATGTATATCTCATCCAATATCAAATCATTTACTTACATAACATCAATAATATCATTAACATCAACTAAGGACTAATTACAATCAAATAGCAAATTTCCATTTTATTAGGCCATTCAAAAACAAATACCGAATATGCATATAGTGCTTATCCATTAATTTCATTTCCATTATCACCTACAATTAAACCATTAACCAATATACTTATTCCACATTCAAATATACCACAATTATAAAATCCAAATCAACTTGTTTATTTCATAATTTCTTATCACATTCGGCATATTCACTATACATATATATATACATATATATCATCATGAGTACACCTTATCTAATTATTACATCATTAATTTAGCCATTTGTGTCACATGGCCAAACATATAATATCACTCAAAGAGATAATTTTAGGTTCATACTAAAACTAGCCATAGCCGAATGTCTACAAATAATACACATCAATTTGCTCATTAATATTTCACCTTTGGTATACACATGCACAAGATGCAACTTATTTCATTTATATCAAGTCACGTTGATACATTCAATTAGACATGCCGAAACAATTCAACATCATCCCAATGTCATATATATATATACCATATTCAATCCATTACTAGAAACTTAAAACTAACATACACCCATTATGAACTAGCTTTCAAACTAGACTTTTTAATAAATATACTAATATACTCAAATAATAATTCCATATTTAAACATGATCAAACCAACTCAAACATAAAAGCATAGCCATTTTCGCATGGCATATACATATATATAAATATCATTCGAACACAACCCAAGAAATATTGCCTATACATGCCATATGTTTCAAAAAGGGTACAACTTATAGAATACCGAAGATAGATGATAGTGCGAATGACTTTGACGAAGATCCCCGAGCACGAGCTAGCCTTCAAGATCTATACAATAGTCAAACAAACACACACATACGGTAAGCTAATATAGCTTAGTAAGTTTTAAGCAATGGTAAAAAATAAACAACTAATCAATAAATAATTTAATTAATCCAATATGATCAATATCGACTTCATAAGTACAAAATGCAATTTAAGTCACCATTCATCATCCACTGTATCTAACATATAGCTCAATTATCGAGTATTCAAATACCATATGCTCTCTTTGAAACAAGCTCAAAGTTTAATAATCACATCTCAGTTCTATATTCACTTAACAAATATAACTTACCTCACTAATACCTAACTATTATGCTACCTTGTATCACATACTCATGTATCGTTTCTTGTTATTCTCCTTTCAACAGTTTATGTCTCCAAAGTCTTTGTAACTCCGCACACACAGTGCAAATTTCGTAACGTATCGCACACATAGTGCCGTTACTTTAGAAAGAGTGTAACATCCTAAATCAGGGCCTTTGCATTTTATGTGTTTGTATGTGAATACTATGTCTGACATGCTAGTTTAGGGTACTTTAGGGTCCAGGAATGAGTTAGGGGGTGTTTGAGTCTTGGTGACAATTTGCTTTTGAGCACTTTTAGGAAGCTATTTGAATTGGGCCTTAAGGGATATTGTTTGTGTTGGATGACACAAAGGAGTGCCTTAGCAAAGTGGCAAGGAGGCGCCACTTAGATCTCAGGGAAGTGACGCCTCAGGGAAGCTGGGGGGACTTGGTTCGAGCTACGGGAATTCCATTTTGGGGATTTCTTTTTGACGCCAAGGCAAGGGAGAGTTGCACTCAGCATGGACTCTGGTGGATGAGTGTTGAATGGGTCAATATCTTTGAATAAGTGGAAGAGAGCAATTCAAGGAGTTTGAATTATTCAAACAAGTTTGAATGTGTGATCAGGAGAAAATTAAGGAGAAAAACAAGGGATTGAGCAAGGGGTGTAAGTGGTGGCCGAAATTCAAATGTTTGGTGTAGGAGGGGGATCAGTTTGGCCTATATTTGAGTGTGCCGAAATTTACATTGGCCATAGGACCCTGTAGTGTCATTTTTGTGCAAATTTTGGGTTTGAGAGGTAGGTGCCAAATGTGGTTTGTTTTGCCTTGTGCCGAAAGTGTCTAAGGTGTCCAAGTGGGTTGTTTTTGTTTTGAGTTTTATTTCTCTTCTTATTTTCTTTTCTCTGAAACACAAATCTCTCACTATTGCCGAAATTCTCTTGACTCACACTCTCCATGATTCTTTCTTCTTCTTCTTCTTCTTCTTGTTCTCTCTGAAAGCCGAAACCCTTTTTCCCTTTTCTTCGTTTTCCTTTGAGCACCATAACCGCATCTATTATTCATCTTTTCTTCTTTTTCCTTTTTCTATTTCAAAGCCGAAAACCCCTAACTCCATTCTCATCTTCATTCTCTGTGCAATAGCTGAATATCCCCATCCAAAGTTCTCTTCTCTGATTTCTCTCTAACAAACCGAATCTTCATGGCCTTCTCTTCTTCATCTTTTCTTTTGATCACTTCTAAAACTGAAAACTCCTAAGTTCCATTGGTAGTTCTTTTTCAGCTCTTTCATCTTCTTCCCTGCTTTGTCGAATCTTCTCTTCTACTGTGCTAGTGTCGAATCCTCTTAGGTGATAACTGGATCTTCTGTGTTAAGGTTAGTGGTGATTTCTTCTGTATCTTTTTCTTCTCTTTCGGTTTGGGGAGCCAAAGCCGAATGGCTAATTGGCCTAATATTTGGGGGCTTGGTCGAATGTAGGTGGAAGGGGGTGTCGCATTCCTTTGGAGACTTTCAGGATTCACTTGACTTGTGGATCAAGCCTAAAGCTTCGGCTTTGTCGATCTAAGTAAGGAGATCTTTTCTGCTAACGTGTTAATCTATTCACATTTACCCTATGTGTTAACTCGGTCTTCTGACCAAGATTTGTTCCATGGACTTGAATGCCAGCAATTCTAAGGAGGGGGTTGGACCCGTAAACCCAGCCCCTAAGTTTAAGAAGTTTAGCAGTGGTGTCGATGAGTTCAGATTGGCCATCGGGTTGTGGGCGGCTTCAAGCGTAATCGTAGAGCGGATAGGCCGTGGTTTCGATTAGTGATAGTGTCAACGTAGAGAGCGTGATATTACATGTTGTCAGGTGTGTAACTCTCACACACTTCATATGTTATTTTGTTAGTTGTTAGTATGTCTGAAAGCCGAAGTGACGTTCTGGGTCACTAAAATACCCTTGTGGGTAAGAGCGAGGACTCCGGGTAAGTCTGTTATGTTTTGCTATCAATAAATGCATTTATGGAAACCTGAATGTGCCATGTTAATTAATCATTAAGCATGATCATACCATAATGTAAAGCATGTACATGAAAATGGGATACGATGAGAAGAGGGAGGAAACATATCTTTTCAGACTGTCACCAGTGGTTAGGTACCACAAGTGGGTTGGCCCCACATATTATCAATTTGTGACTAAGTCTTAGTGGTTTGGAACCACCAGTGGTTAGGTACCACATATATCTTATTTCTGTGACTCGTCCCAGTGGTTTGGCACCACAGTGGGCTGGCCCCACGTATTGATATAAAGGATTGTCACCAGTGGTTAGGTACCACAAGTGGGTTGGCCCCACATATGATTATTTGTGACTTTTGTCACCAGTGGTTAGGTACCACCAGTGGCTAGGTGCCACAAATGTTGGGTAGACACAGGAGATACGGATGGATGCCTAGGTTGGTTGGGTTGCATGGCATACTTACTTTGCATATGAATCATGTCTCGAGGCCTAATATCTTTTGGACGAGGATTTACACATCGAGTCTCGGTGACTCACCCTTCCGTTAATCTTTGCAGGTAATCCTTAGACTGCGGATACGGAGCCGAGGTGGACTCGAGGTGGCCATGCATAATATTTTGGATTTTACTTTAATAGTTAATTTGGAGTTATTTTTCTTTAATTTGGATTTTGGGTAATGTAATAAGGCCATTTAAACGTTGGTTGGGTTTTACTTGTTTTATAAATTTTCTTCTACTCTATCAGATTATTAAGACACGTTTAATACGGTTTCGAAATGGGTGATTTCAAAATTTAAAGAACCGGGATTTTCAAGATTTTACAATTGAGTAATTTAACATTCGGGTTTTTAATAACAAGGCAACTCAACTTTTCAAGCTAAGATTCAAGATTGTTTTCAAATGATCACTCAATACAAACTCTGTTTCTATAAAATCAAAGATTTTTCCCAACTCATGATAATAACTCGGTTCTCAAAAATGTTTTCTTCCCTGTGACATGCCAGATTCGGTCGTAGCATTTTGACCGAGTTTGGGGTGTTACAAAGAGTACACATAGTACCATTCGACAATAATGTATCGCACGCATAGTGCCATTACTATTTAATCTGCACACATAGTGCCTTTTATCAGTAATGTATCGCACACATAGTGCCATTACTATTTAATCCGCATACATAGTGCCATTTATCAGTAATGTATCGCACACATAGTGCCATTTAACCGATTTCGCACACACAATGCTCGGTACTTCAGTTCGCACACTTAGTGCCTTTTACGAGACCTTTTCTTTGATCTTCAATACACTTGTAATTCCATTACCATTCATACATTCTCAATTTATCTCATTCAAGCACTAACACATTCGGCATTACTTAATTTACCATTACATTAGGCAAGTTCAAACATTTTCATTCACAAATATCCAATTCTTCAATTACCATCTCTTCTCATTTTCCATTTCCATTTATATACATAACTATTCCTTTATACAAACACATATATTTAACCAATTCATATATTCGATAATTTCACATATTTACTCATATATGCCAACTCATATTCGGATATTATATACACATCCCATTATTTCATGATACATTCGGCAATTAGGAAATTAAAATGTTTACATTTTATATTCATATTTACATTAGTATACAATTGAATTCAATTCATCCAACTACTTAAAACTTACCTCGGAAATTGTTGAATTAAGGTTTCCTAGCTACTTGTTCAGTTTTGCTTTCCCCCGATCCAATCCCGTTTATTTTTGTTCTTGATCTAAATAATTCCCAATTAAGCTCATTCAAATACATTTTTATTCAATTTAATCCAAAAACACATAATTATGCAAATTACCATTTTACCTCTAACATTTAGAACTTTTACAATTTAGTCTCTAATGCACAAAACACAAAATACACATAATTTGAGTTCACTCCTTAAGGGCCGAATGTTCTTCATGCTTATATAAGTCCATACAAACTATTTATTTAGCATTTTAATCCCTCAACTATTTATTTTAACATTAAATTCTAATTCACTCAATTTCATCAAAAGTTCAAGAACAAAACTTACTAATCTATCACCTATCATCAATATTTCACCATTAATCAACAAGAACATCAAGTTTCCTTCAATGGCATCTCATGAAAAACACAACCAAATCACAAATTACAACATGGGCTAAATAAAGCTCACAACAACTATCTCAAAAATGCAAGAATTATCAAAAATCAAGCTAAATATTTACGTTAATCAAGCTCAAATGTGGCCGAATGTAACTAAGCTTTCTTTTCTTTTTCTTTGGCTATTTTTCGGTCATTTTAGGAAGAGAAGATGAACACTTCTCATCTTTTACTTATTTTATTATTTTATCAATTAATTATAATACATTAATATTAAAATATAATTAAAACATGTCAATCACTATTACATGCAAATGATGGACGGCACTAAGCCAAATTTTTGGCTAAATTGCACTTTTAATACCTCAATTAAAGAAGCCACCTTCAATTTAGTGCTTACACATTAAACCACCAATTTTTCATTTTATGCAATTAACTCTTTTTTCACAATCATGCACTAAAACGATCAAATTTTAATATGAAAATTTCATACACACTAATTCACACATAATAAGCATTTAAAATGGTATTGAATTATTTTTTTCCGACCCGAATTCGTGGTCCCGAAACCACCTTTCTGATTAGGGTCGTAATTGGGCTGTTACAAGTCTCCCCCTTAAAGGATTTTCGTCCCCGAAAATTTACCATTGAATAATTGTGGGTAACGTTCTTTCATTGATTCCTCGGTTTCCTAGGTCGCTTCGTCAATCCCGTGCTTATGCCACATAACTTTAACCAACGAGATTTTCTTATTTTGCAACTCTTTCACTTCACGAGCTAAGATGCGAATCAGTTCTTCCTCATAAGTCAATCGGGCTGAATTTCAATCTCTGATGGACTGATCACATGAGAAGGATCAGATCGGTATCGCCGAAGCATCGATACATGAAAGACATTGTGAATCTTGTCTAGCTCAGATGGCAACATAAGTCTATATGCAACCGCCCAATACGCTCAATAACCGTGCGGACCAATAAATCTCGGACTCGGCTTTCCTTACGACCAAATCTAAGTATCTTTTTCACGCGAAACTTTCAAAAATACTCGGTCACCCACTTGGAACTCTATATCTTTACATTTTAAATCCGCATACGACTTTACGGCGATCCGAGGCGGCCTTCAAACTTTCTCAGTTACTTTTACTTTACGCTCGGTTTCTCTCGATTAAATCAACCCCGTGTATCTTGCCTTCACTTAGTTCGGTCAATATAGAGGTGTCGACATTTTGACCGTACAAAGCCGTATGGTGCCATTTGATACTCGATTGATAGCTTTATTATTATACACAAATTCAATCAAAGGCAAGTATCGATCCCACGTACCCTCAAACTCAAGAACGCAACATCTCAACATATCCTCGAGTATTTGGATAACACGCTCGGATTGACCATCCGACTGAGGGTGAAAAGCTGTACTGAAATGCAACTTGGTACCTAGAGCATCCTGCAGTTTCCTCCAAAACGCGATGTAAACCTCGGATCTCGATCCGAAACAATAGAAGCAGGTACTCCGTGCAATCGTACAATCTGCGATATGTACAACTCAGCTAACTTATCAAGTGAGAAATCAGTACGTACCGGGATAAAATGGGCTGATTTCGTCAATCTATCAACAATAACCCAGATTAAATCTTTCTTACTCGGCGTCAACGGCAAACCCGATATGAAGTCCATCGTGACTCGATCCCACTTCCACTCAGGTATCATAATCGGCTGAAGTAGTCCCGATGGTACCTGATGCTCGGCTTTCACTTGTTGACATACTAAACACTTCGACACATAGTCTGAAATGTCTCGTTTCATACCATGCCACCAGTAATGCTGTTTCAGGTCACTATACATTTTCGTGTTACCCGGATGAATTGACAATCTACTATTATGAGCTTCGTCACAAATCATTCGAATCAACTCAGGGTTCTTAGGAACACACATCCGATTCTTAAACCGTAGACATCCCTCAGCATCTATCTGAAAATCTGAATTCGTACTCGAGCCACAATGACTCCTTTTTGTTTTGAGTTCATCATCAACCTCTTGAGCTTCACGAATCTGTTGTACATACAGTGGTCTCGCTTTCAATTCTACAATGATCACACCATCATCGATCATAGCTATATCTGCATTCATTGCACGTAGAGTAAATAGTGACTTTCGGCTAAGTGCATCAGCAACAACATTAGCATTTCCTGGGTGATAATCAATCACAAGCTCATAGTCTTTCAACAGTTCCAACCATCGCCACTGTCTCAAATTCAGATCCTTCTGAGTCATTAAGTACTTTAGACTCTTGTGATCTGAATAGACGTGGCATTTTTCACCAAATAAATAGTGACGCCAAATCTTCAAAGCAAAAACTATGGCGGCCAACTTAAGGTCGTGTGTTGGATAATTCCTCTCGTGCGGTTTCAACTGTCTCGAAGCGTAGGCTACAACTTTACCCTCCTGCATCAAAACACAACACAGTCCATTTAAGGATGCATCACAGAAAATAATGAACTCCTTACCCGACTCTGGCTGAACCAGCACTGGAGCTTCCGTTAGCAAAGTTTTTAGCTGATCAAAACTCTTCTGGCACCTTTCTGACCACTCGAATTTAATGTCTTTCTATAATAGCTTTGTCATCGGGGCTGCTATCATAGAAAACTCTTTCACGAAGCGTCTATAATACCCGGGAAGTCCCAGAAAGCTACAAACCTTAGAAACATTCCGTGGAGGTTTCTAATCCAGTATAGCCGAGATTTCACTTGGGTCAACCCGAATGCCCGATGCTGAAATAACATGCCCCAAGAAGCTTACTTCATTCAACCAAAACTCACATTTGCTGAATTTCGCGTACAACTGCTTGTCACACAAAATTTGTAACACAAGTCTCAAATGCTCAACATGTTCAGCTTAGTTACGTGAATATATCAGGATATCGTCTATGAATACAACCACAAACCGATCTAGATACGCTCTGAGTACCCAATTCATCAGATCCATGAAAACAGCAGGGGCATTAGTGAGTTCGATGCATCACTAAAAACTCATAATGGCCGTATCTCGTCCGAAAAGCTGTCTTTGGTACATCCGAGTCTCTAACTCGCAACTAATAGTAACCTGACCTCAGATCAATTTTTGAAAATACCGAAGCTCCCTTAAGCTGATCAAATAAATCATCCATACATGACAACGGATATTTATTCTTTACCGTCACTTTATTAAGCTGTCGATAATCGATGCACATTCTCAAAGTTCCGTCCTTCTTTTTCACGAATAGGACTGGCGCACCCTAGGGTGAAAAGCTCGGTCGCGCAAAACCTCTATCTGTCAATTCTTGCAACTGAACCTTCAACTCTTTTAATTCGGTCGATGCCATTCTATACGGAGCTATCAAAATCGGAGTTATTCCTGGCACTAGCTCAATGCCAAACTCTACCTCTCGAACATGCGGCAATCCCTGTAATTCCTCCGAAAACACATCCGGATACTCACAAACAACCGGTACAGATTCAATCTTCTTTTTTGTTACCTTACTGTCAATCACATACGCAAGATAAGCTTCACAACCCTTTCTCAAATACTGTCGAGCCAACATCGAAGATATCACAGCTGGTAGCCCATTCAAATCCGCAAATTCAATTCGAATTATCTCGTTATTCTGGCACCTCAAATCAATAGTCTGTCATCTGTACCTCACTACTGCGTCGTGTACAGTTAACCAATCCATGCCGAGGATAATATCGAACTCGCCAAATGGTAGCAACATCAAATCAGTCGGAAAACATGAGTCTCGAATCATTAAAGGGCAATTCTTGCACACTCTATCAACTAGCACACGTCGACCCAGGGGCTTCGAAACCTGAATCACAAACTCAGTAGACTCAACAGGTAGAGTCTTACTGGATACTAATGTTTCACACACATACGAATGAGTTGAACCGGGATCAATCAGAGCAGTTACACTAGTATCAAAGAGAGTGAAAATACCAGTAATGACATCTGGAGATGAAGCCTCTTCTCTGGCACGAATAGCAAAGCTCTAGCCGGTACACGGGCCTCTGATCGAATACCCGCATCTGAAGTTCCCCTCTGAGCACCACTCCTACCTCCCACATTACGAGATGGTCTACCTCTAGCTGTAGTGCTGCTCGGTCTTGCGCTCTGAATAACGCCCTTTTCAGCTATTTCCGGGCAATCCCGAACAAAATGGTCCTGCGAACCACACTTATAACAAGTGCGATTAATAGATTTACCCCAGCACTCACCGAAATGCCGTCTGCCGCACTGTTGACACTCTGGTTTGCTCGGTCGAGCATTGCCAACACTAGCAACTGATGTAGCCAGAAAACTCACTGGTGGTCGTTCTCGTATAGAAATCCCGGTGTTACGTTTGGACCGGTTACCATCATTCTTGAACTTCTTCGTTGCCATTTGAGAAAATTTACTCGCAGATCTCTTTCGAAAGTCTTTAGCTTCAAACTCGCTTTCCGCTTTTCCTTTCCTAACTCTTCAGCTTTACAAGCTCGTTCAACCAGTATTACAAACTCGTTTATTTCAAGGATGCCAACCAGAAGCTTTATATCTTCGTTTAAACCATCTTTGAATCTCTGTCACATAGCAGCCTCAGATGAAACACATTCACGAGCGTAGCGACTAAGTCTCACAAACTTGCGCTCGTATTCAGATACAGTCATACGACCCTGTTTAAGCTCAAGAAATTCTTTATGTTTAGAGTCTATGAATCGCTGACTGATGTATTTCTTACGGAATTCCGTCTGAAAGAAATCCCAGGTAACCCATTCCCTTGGAATAATCGATACGAGTGTATTCCACCAATAGTAGGCAGAATCCCATAATAATGATATGGCACACTTCAGGCACTCATCAGGTGTGCAAGACAGCTTATCAAAAACACGAATAGTATTATCAAGCCAAAATTCAGCTCGCTCTGCATCATCATCATCCTCGGATCTAAACTCTTGAGCCCCGTGTTTTCTAATTCGATCAACCGGAGGCTTACTTGCTCTCTCAGGATTAACGATCGGGGGTACTACCGGTACTACAGGGGGAGTATTCGAATTAAGGGGTTGTTGAACACCCGGATTGGCCCGAATATATTGATTAAACCAATCATTCATCATACTATAGAAGGATGGTCTAGCCCCCTCATCAGGATTACTCGTAGCTGGTCGAGATTCCTCCGGCGCGGTCCCTTGCGCGGGAGCAGGCGCCACGCTCTCAACATCATCAGCTAAAGCTCGCTCGGGATCAGGATCCATTTACTATATAGAAGAAATAATCACATTTCACTGTCAGAAATCATCACACTATCACATTATAAAATATGGCATGTATAGCTAGACTCACACGCGCTACGTTAGTCTGAGAATCGACTAAACTGTAGCTCTGATACGAATCAAATGTAACACCCCTAACCCGTATCCGTTGCCAGATTAGGGTTATGGGCATTACTAAACCTCACACATGTCAATGCATTTTATAAGGACAATTACTTTGATAAATGTATACCAAATTCTACTATCACTAATAATCATGTATATCTTATCTAATATCAAATCATTTACTTACATAACATCAATAATATCATTAACATCAACTAAGGACTAATTATAATCAAATAGAAAATTTCCATTTTATTAGGCCATTCAAAAAAAAATACCGAATATGCATATAGTGCTTATCCATTAATTTCATTTCCATTATCACCTACAATTAAACCATTAACCAATATACTTATTCCACATTCAAATATACCACAATTATAAAATCCAAATCAACTTGTTTATTTCATAATTTCTTATCACATTCGGCATATTCACTATACATATATATATACATATATATTATCATGAGTACACCTTATCTAATTATTACATCATTAATTTAGCCATTTGTGTCACATGGCCAAACATATAATATCACTCAAATAGATAATTTAAGCTTCATACTAAAACTAGCCATAGCCGAATGTCTACAAATAATACACATCAATTTGCTCATTAATATTTCACCTTTGGTATACACATGCACAAGATGCAACTTATTTCATTTATATCAAGTCACGTTGATACATTCAATTAGACATGCCGAAACAATTCAACATCATCCCAATGTCATATATATATATACCATATTCAATCCATTACTAGAAACTTAAAAATAACATACACCCATTATGAACTAGCTTTCAAACTAGACTTTTTAATAAATATACTAATATACTCAAATAATAATTCCATGTTTAAACATGATCAAACCAACTCAAACATAAAAGCATAGCCATTTTCGCATGGCATATACATATATATAAATATCATTCGAACACAACCCAAGAAATATTGCCTATACATGCTATATGTTTCAAAAAGGGTACAACTTATAGAATACCGAAGATAGATGATAGTGCGAATGACTTTGACGAAGATCCCCGAGCACGAGCTAGCCTTCAAGATCTATACAATAGTCAAACAAACACACACATACCTTAATTCAATTCATCCAACTACTTAAAACTTACCTCAGAAATTGCTGAATTAAGGTTTCCCTGCTACTCGTTCAGTTTCGATTTCCCCCGATCCAATCCCGTTTCTTTTCGTTCTTGATCTAAATAATTCCCAATTAAGCTCATTCAAATAAATTTTTATTCAATTTAATCCAAAAGCACATAATTATGCAAATTACCATTTTACCCCTAACATTTACAACTTTTACAATTTAGTCCCTACTGCACAAAACACAAAATACCCATAATTCGAGTTCACTCCTTAAGGGCCGAATGTTCTTCATGCTTATATAAGTCCATACAAACTATTTATTTAGCATTTTAATCCCTCAACTATTTATTTTAACATTAAATTCTAATTCACTCAATTTCATCAAAAGTTTAAGAACAAAACTTAATAATCTATCACCTACCATAAATATTTCACCATTAATCAACAAGAACATCAAGTTTCCTTCAATGGCATCTCATGAAAAACACAACCAAATCACAAATTACAACATGGGCTAAATAAAGCTCACAACAACTATCTCAAAAATGTAAGAATTATAAAATATCAAGCTAAATATTTACCTTAATCAAGCTCAAATGTGGCCGAATGTAACTAAGCTTTCTTTTCTTTTTCTTTGGCTATTTTTCGGTCATTTTAGGAAGAGAAGATGAACACTTCTCATCTTTTACTTATTTTATTATTTTATCAATTAATTATAATACATTAATATTAAAATATAATTAAAACATGTCAATCACTATTACATGCAAATGATGGGCGGCACTAAGCCAAATTTTTGGCTAAATTGCACTTTTAATACCTCAATTAAAGAAGCCACCTTCAATTTAGTGCTTACACATTCAACCACCAATTTTTCATTTTATGCAATTAACTCCTTTTTTCACAATTATGCACTAAAACGATCAAATTTTAATATGAAAATTTCACACACACTAATTCACACATAATAAGCATTTAAAATAGTATTGAATTATTTTTTTCTAACTCGGATTCGTGGTCCCGAAACCACCGTTCCGATTAGGGTCATAATCGGGCTGTTACATATGGGTTAGGGGTGTTACACCATTTCATTGCATAACATTAAATTTAGGCATAATACAATCCAACCATAAGCTTGGCTCAAGCCTAAGCACCAACAACAACATAAGTTAACATACTCAAACATAATCCACATGGATTTAACATAGGTAAGCCATTACACATGAACATAACTCATTTGAATTCACCATCTTCCTTAACATAACATGCTTTCAATGTAACACACCATTTGAATTCTTTTCATAAAAACATATCATGGTTCATATTGAACACTTACCATTCCTTTCCTTTTCATGCTCGTTGAATCGTTAAAAATATCATCGGATACACGGGATAGCTCACACAAAGTGTGCTAAACATATAACTGAACCTTTCCTTTCCTTTACATCATTGCTCACACGAGCTATGAAATGGGCCAGCTCACACGAGCTATGGGTTAGAATGTAAGCTACACGATGCTGCTCACACGAGCTGTGGAGTATCTGCAACAAATGCAGGACCTCAGCCATTGGTAGGACATTCAAAACTAGCACCCGAAACATGAAAACCCTAATGACATGTCATTTGTATCCTACGAGTTCCTAAGGTTCAAACGGGGCTCGATAGTCATCGTAACATCGTTTGATTTACATTATTTAGATGCATAACAATCAATATATTAACATATAGATCAAAACATAGCATTACACGATATATAATCATACGAACATACCTCGACGATTAAGGCATAGAAACGGAGTCGACTAATTTGAAGCCTTAGCTTTACCCTGATCTAAATCTATACGAGGTCTATCTTGATCTAAATATACAAATTCAATCTATTTAATACACATACTATTCAATTTAATCCAAAATTCATACTTTTACAAATTTACATTTTTGCCCCTTATATTTTAACTTCTTTACAATTTAGTCATTAAGCTCGTAAATGGAAATTTACGCAATTTCATCCCTAACCCATGCTAGCTGAATTTATTATGAACACATATCAACTCATACAAATCATTACTTTACAATTTGCTTATGTACTTTTTTTATTTTTACAAATAAGTCCCTAATTGACATTTTCATCAAAAAACACTTTACAAAACTTGTTTATTTATTAACAAGGACTCATAATCTTTCATTAAACTTCAACAATCATGCAAGAAAATCCATGGAAAAACCCTAAACCTTTAACAATTTTACAAATTTGTCCTTGGACTAGCTAGATTAAGCTACAACTACTTCAAAAACATAGAAAAATTTAAAAACGGGCTTGAAAATCACTTACATGCACCACCAAAGCTTGCCGAAAGCTCAAGAAACCTAAATGGTGATATTCTCCTTTACAAATTTGGTAAAGAAGATAAATGAATAGAAAATAGAATTTGTTTTACTTAATTTTAACCTTATTTACCAATTTACTGATTTAACCTTTATTTAACACCAAAATTTTGTTAATACCTAGCCATATACATCCACTAACCTTATTAATGGTTTAATTACCATTTAAGTCCTTTTACTTTAATATTTCATAGCTAATAGATACCTTTAACTACTAGAACTCCACTTTTGCACCTTTTACGATTTAGTCCTTTTTACTTGATTAAGCATGCAAACATCAAAATTTCTTAATGCAATTTTTATACGACCTTACTAACATGTCGTAGACATTAAAATATTAATAAAATATTTTTTTACTTGTCAAATTTGTGGTCCCAAAACCACTATCTCGATTTCACTGAAAATGGGCCGCTACAACTCTCCCTCCTAAAGGAATTTTTGTCCCCGAAAATCTTACCAGAAAAAAGATTTGGGTATTGCACTTTCATAGCTTCTTCCAGTTCCCATGTGGATTCTTCTAAAACATGTCATTGCCAAAGATCTTTCACTAAAGCTATGCTTTTATTTCTCAATTTTTTAACCTCTCAAGCTAGAATTCTGATCGATTCTTCATTGTATGTCATATCAGACTATATCTCAATGTTAACAGGTGAAATTACGTGTGAAGGGTCTGATCATACCGTCGTAACATAGATACATGAAATATGTTGTGAATATTTTCTAACTCTAACAGCAAAGCTAATCTATAAGCTATCGGCCTGATTCTTTCAATAATCTCATACGACCCAATAAGCCGTAAACTTAACTTTCCTTTACGACCGAATCGGAGAACTTTCGTCCAGGGCGATACTTTCAAAAACACTTTGTCGCCGACTTGAAATTCTATATCTTTTCTTTTCAAATCCGCATAGGATTTTAATCTATCTGAAGTTGCTTTCAAATTGTCTCGAATCACTTTAACTTTTTCTTCAGTCTCTCATATCAAATCAAACCCATGAAGCTTTTCTCACTAAGCTCAGTCCAATACGATGGAGTTTAACATTTCCTACCATACAAAGATTCATACGGTGCCATTTTGATGCTCAACTGATAACTGTTGATGTATACGAGTTCAACTAACGGTAAAAATTCCTCCTAGTTACCTTCGAACTCTAAAACACAACAACAAAGCATATCCTCTAGTATCCAAATCACTTGCTCAGACTTACCACCGCTCTGAGGATGAAACGTAGTGCTAAAATGCAAACGAGTACCTAGAGCTTCATCTAACTTGCTCCAGAATCGAGATGTAAACCACGGATCTCTATCAAAAATAATAGAAACTGGCACCCAGTACAATTTGACAATCTCAGCAACATATAACTCTGTTAATCTCTCGAGTGAATAATCTATACGAACTAGAATGAAATGTGAAGATTTCGTCAAACGTTCAACAATGACCCATACGACATCTTTCTTTCTCGGAGATAGAGGCTGTCCCGATACAAAATCCATCATGACACGTTCCCATTTCCACTCTTTAATCATCACTGGCTGTAGCAAACCAGAAGGTACCTGATGTTCAGCTTTAACTTGCTGACAAACTAAACATCTCGATACGAACTCTGAGATCTCACATTTCATACCTTGCCACCAGTACATTTGTTTCAAATCACTGTACATTTTATTGCTACTAGGATGAATAGACAAGCTACTACTATGAGCTTTCTATAAAATCTTCTGGACGAGATCAGAATTTCTTGGAACACAAATTCTGCCTTTAAAACACAAACTATCATCGGACCCGATCTAAAAATCTGAATCAGGAGTTGTCTCAATCCGCTTCCGTTTAGCCATTAACATATCATCACACTTCTAAGCTTCGCAAATTTGTTGCAAAAATGTTGGTTTAGCTTTTAACTCAACTAAAATCGAACCATCATCAATAAACGTCAATCGTGTGTTCAAAGCTCGCAAAGAAAATAGCGATTTTCTACTCAAAGCATCAGCAACAACATTAGCCTTTCCCGGATGATAATCAATAGTTCGAGCCATCTACATTGTCTCAAATTCAAATCTTTCTGTGACATCAAATATTTCAGACTTTTATGGTCTGTAAAGATATAACATTTTTCTCCATATAAATGGTTTCGCCAAATCTTCCAAGCAAATACAATCGATGGAAGCTCTAAATCATGCGTCGGATAATTATTTTCATGCGACTTCAACTGTCTAGATGCATACGCTATCACTTTGTCCTCTTACATCAAAACATAGCCCAAACCATTTAACGATTCATCACTATAAGTCACAAATTCTTTACCTGACTCTGGCTGAACTAACACCAGGGCCTCAGTTAACAATGCTTTCAATTTATTGAAGCTTTGTTGACATTTCTCAAACAACTCAAACTTCATATCTTTTTGCAACAGTCTCGTCATTGGTATAGCAATCATTGAGAATCCCTTGACGAATCTTTTGTAATATCTAGCTAAGCCAAAAAAAGTGCTAACCTCAAATACATTTCTATGTGGCTTCCAATCTACGACAGCTGAAATTTTACTCGGATCAACTCTAATGCCCTTAGCCGATACAACATGTCCCAGAAATCTGAATTCTCGAAGCCAGAACTCAAATTTGCTAAACTTAGCGAACAATTGTTTTCCGCGTAAAGTTTGCAAAACAATTCTCAAATGCTCGGCATGCTTTGTCTTATCTTGTGAATAAATCATAATATCGTCAATGAACACCACCACAAATCTGTCTAAGTACGGTCTAAAGATTTTGTTCATCAAGTCCATAAATACTACTGGTGCATTAGTCAAACCAAACGGCATCACTAGAAATTCATAATGTCTATACTTGGTTTTGAACGTGGCTTACGACACATCTGAGTCTTTAAATCGCAACTGATAATAACCAGAATGAAGATCGATATTTGAGAATACCGTCACACCTTTCAACTGTTCAAACAAATCATCAATACGCGGTAAGGGATACTTGTTCTTGATCATAACTTTGTTGAGCTCTCGATAGTCAATACACAATCACAAGGATCCATCATTTTTCTTAACAAAAAACACGGGAGCACTCCAAGGAGAAAAACTGGGTCGAGCAAAACCCATATCTGTCAACTCTAGAAACTGTACTTTCAACTCTTTCAACATTGTAGGTGCCATTCTGTAAGAAGCTATCGATGTCGGAGATGTTCCCGGCACTAACTCAATAGCAAACTCAACCTCTCTGATCGACGGTAATCCAGGTAACTCCTCTGGAAACACATCTGAATAACCACATACCACTGGGACCGATTCTAATAAAATATGTAAGTGAGATATGCTTCACAGCCTTTTCTAAAATATTTTTGTGCTGACATAGCTGATATAACATTAGATACACTATCCGATCTTTTTGATTCAATCTAAAGCTTTTCACTGTTCTGAAATTTTAACACAATAAGCTTTCGTCTATAGTTCACAATGGCATTATGCAGAGTCAACCAATCCATACCAAAAATCACATCAAACTCATTAAAGGGTAGTAGCATCAAATCGGCCGAAAAGTTGCAACCTTGAATCATCAAAGGATAATTTTTACAAACTTTATCAACTAACACATACTGACCTAAGGGGTTCGTTACTTTAACCATAAATTAAGTGGATTCAAAAGGAAATTTTTTATCTGACCCTAAATTCTTGCATACATATGAATGTGTTAATCCCGGATCAATCAAAGCAGTAACATCACTATCAAAGATAGAAAATGTACCAGTAAAAACATCTGGTGCTGACGCTTCTTCTTTAGCACGTATCGCATAAGCTATAGTCGACGCTCGTACCTCAAATCTCACAGCAGAGTCTTTCGTCCCACTACTGCTATTGCTAGCATTTCCAGTGTTTCAGGGTGGTCTCCCTCTCGCAGCTGTATTACTTGGTCGAGTAGTCTGAGCCTTTTCTTTTTCGGACCTTTCCGGGCAATCTCTGAGATAATGTTCATACGAACCACATCTGAAACATGACTTGTCTTTCAATCTACATTCATCGAAGTGTCATCTATTACATTGTTGACATTCGGGCTTGTTGTTCCTGACACTACCAACACTCGCTACAGACGTAGCCTGAGGTTTCGAACTCGGATGTTGTTTACCTCGAAGCTGATGAACATTTATGATATTCTTTTGATTTCTTCGATGGTGATGAGTATGACTTTCCCAAATGTCATTTTCCCGAATCACGATCCTCAGAGTCGGCTTTTCTTTTTTCTTTACTAAGCTGTTCAGCTTTGTATGCTTTATCAATTAAAACCACGAATTATTTTAGCTCAAGAATCCCGACAAGCAAGTTTATATCTTCATTTAGTCCATCTTCAAATTGAGTACACATTGAATCTTCTATTGGTATACACTCTTTAGCATATTTACTAAGTTGCACAAATTTCCTCTCATATTCTGATACCGCCATCTGGCCCTGTTTCAGCTCAAGAAATTCTTTACGTTTCTTATCAAGAAACCTCTGACTCACGTATTTCTTTCAAAATTCTACCTGGAAAAACTCCCAATTAATCTGATCTCTTACACAACCAAAACTAGAGTATTCCACCACTGATAGGCAAAATTTTTCAATAACGATTTTGTACATTTCACACATTCCGCCGGTGTACAAGATAATTCATCAAAAATTCTGAACGTATTTTCCAACCAAAACTCGGCTCTCTTGATCATCTTCAGCTGTACCTCTGAACTCTTCAGCCCCATATTTATGGATTTTATCAACTGGAGGCTTGATTACTCGTAATGGTTCCAAACCTTGAGAAACTACGGGGATCAATTGGGGAACATGTGGGGGTAGAGGTCGTTGAGCCATTGGGTTCAATCGTACAAACTCGGTAAACCACCCATTCATTATCTAAAAGAAGGCTTCTTCAGCCTCTCCTCTCTATCCCTCAGATACGGGCATACTTCCACTAGACGCTACTCTGTGAATGGAGGCTTGCGCATTACTCTGAACTTCAACGAAGTCAACTCGGTTGGATGACATTATCTATATAAAAACATAGTCCAAATCGAGTCAAGAGTTATCATACTATCACATGTTATATAGTGGCATGTATTTCTAGAATCGTACATGCTACGTTCAGTCTGAGAATAGACTAAACTGTAGCTCTGATACCACTAAATGTAACACCCTAAACTCATATCCCTCACTGAAATAGGGTTACAGAGCATTACCGTAAAACTGTAACATAAAAACATACATTTGAAAACATTTTATTAAACATAGCATAATCAATTCATATTCATGCATATTGTCAATTATTCGAGCCCTCAAGGCCTTTGAAACACTTTAGAAATGATTTGAGACTAAATCGGGAACATTCAAAACATTGAGGAAAAGTTAGAAAAATTCAAACAACAGAGGTCACACGGCTGAGACACACACCCATGTCGTAGGCCGTGTAACATTCAAAATAGGGATACATGGCCATGTCCTAGCTCGTGTTCGTGCCAGTGTAACTCTCTGACTTGGGTCAAAAGGCCAAGCCACGCGCTCGTGTGCTAGGTCGTGTAACTTTCGAAATGGCCTCACACGCCTGTGTGCCAGGCCGTGTGCTAGGTCATGTAACTACTTGACTCTCAACCTTTAAAACCTACAAGGGACACACGGTCATGTCGCATGGCCGTGTGTCACACACGGCTAAGAGACACGCCTGTGTCTTAGGCCGTGTGGACAAGAAATTTGCCAAAATCAAGCCATTTCTTTCACCCATTCAAGCATGTACCTACAAGCAATATGCACATATAATCAAGGCTCCAAAACATGCATAATAAGACCAATTCAATAGGCTATTTGTCCATCCAACCAATATGCCATAGAGGCACCTCAATCATAATCAAGCACATATACCTAATATTATACATATTTGACCAATATTATACATATTTGACCATATTCATCCATACATATCTAGCTTAATTCTATAGCAAATTATACCATAATTGACCACATTGAAACTACACCATCACATACCAAATTTGTCATTCAAAACATGTATCATCTTGACCATAATAACACCAACCATCAAGGCATCAAAATACCATAAGTTCTAAAAGAGTGCCAACCATAATAACACATATATACAAGCCAGCCTTATCACCTAACATACATCACAAATTCACCTATACATGCCATTATAACCTTGGCTAAAGCATCAAAATCTACCGATATATTCGCTGGATAGTGTGATAGATCTTTGACAAACTTCCAAACCGAACAAGCTTCCAATTATCTAAAAAACATAGGAAGGAAAACTACGTAAGCACCTAATGCTTAGTAAGTTCGGTGCTTAGTAAGTTCGTAAAACATAAAACATAACTTACCATTTCATTGCATAACATTAAATTTAGGCATAATACAATCCAACTATAGGCTTGGCACAAGCCTAAGCACCAACAACAACACATGTTAGCATACTCAAACATAATCCACATGGATTTAACATAGGTAAGCCATTACACATGAACATAACTCAATTGAATTCACCATCTTCCTTAACATAATATGCTTTTTATGTAACTCACCATTTCAATCCTTTTCATAAATACATATCATGGTTCATATTGAACACTTACCATTCCTTTCCTTTTCATGCATGTTGAACCGTTTAGAATATCATCGGATATACTGGATAGCTAACATGAAGTGTGCTAAACATATAATTGAACCTTTCCTTTCCTTTACATCATTGCTCACACGAGCTGTGAAATGGTCCTGCTCACACGAGCTGTGGGTCGAAATCTAAGCTACACGATGCTACTCACACGAGCTGTGGAGTATCCACAACAAATTCAAGACCTTAGCCATTAGTAGGACATTCAAAACTAGCACCCGAAACATGAAAACCCTAATGACAGATCATTTGTATCCTACGAATTCCTAAGGTTCAAACGGGGCTTGATAGTCATCGTAACATCGTTTGATTTACATTATTTAGATGCATAACAATCAATATATTAACATATAGATCAAAACATAACATTAAACAATATCTAATCATACGAACTTACCTGACGATTAAGGCATAGAAACGGAGTCGACTAATCTGAAGCTTTAGCTTTACCCCGATCTAAATCCGTACGAGGTCTTTCTTGATCTAAATATACAAATTCAACTTATTCAATACACGTACTATTCAATTTAATCCAAAATTCATACTTTTATAAATTTACATTTTACCCCTAATATTTTAACTTCTTTACAATTTAGTCCTTAAGCTCTTAAATTGAAATTTACGCAATTTCATCCCTAACCCATGCTAGCCAAATTTATTATGAACACGTATCAAATCATTCAAATCATTGTTTCATAATTTCACCATGTACTTTTATGATTTTTACAAATAAGTCCCTAATTGACATTTTCATCAAAAATCACTTTACAAAACTTATTTATGTATTAACAAGGACTCATAATCTTTCATTAAACTTCAATAATCATGCAAGAACATCCATGGCAAAACCCTAAACCTTTAACATTTTTGCAAATTAGTTCTTGTGATAGCTAGATTAAGCTACAACAACTTCAAAAACATAGAAATCATTAAAAATAGGCTTGAAAATCACTTAGATGCACCACCAAAGTTTGTCGAAAGCTCAAGAACCATAAATGGTTATATTCTCCTTTACAAATTCGGTGAGGAAGATGAATGAATAGAAAATAGAATTTGTTTTACTTAATTTTAACCTTATTTACCAATTTACTTATTTAACCTTTATTTAACACCAAAATTTCATTAATACCTAGTCGTATACATCCACTAACCTCATAGCTAATAGATACCTTTAACTACTAGAACTCTTCTTTTGCACCTTTTACGATTTAGTCCTTTTTACTTAATTAAGCATGTAAACATCAAATTTTCTTAATGAAATTTTTATACAACCTTACTAACATGTCGTAAACATGAAAATAATAATAAAATAATTTTTTTACTTGTCAGATTTGTGGTCCCGAAACCAGTATTCCGATTTCATTGAAAATGGGTTGTTACACATCGAAGGTAGTTTTGCTCCAGAACTTATTTTTGGCTTCTATCTTCGATGTTGAGACATCAGTGTCTTGGTGTCGTGACATAGGCATCAGTTTCGGCTCGAATATCCATCTTTAGCTCCCGATTTGACCTTCAAGACTATGTAACCTTATTTAGATATATAAAATGTAATAAAAACTACTATAAAACATAAATTACTACTTGGAGTATGGAAACCTAAATATATACTAAGATGCTTTGATCTAACAATTAAACATGCTAAAGTTATGTGTAAAAAGGATGTTAATAATAGTGTAATTCATCGCAGATCATATACGGGTCAGGTTATAATATAGTTTTACAACGAAGTATGTAAGTACTCCGAGGATCATACCCAAGGGATGTGACTACACAATTAAGGTTAACCTAAACGCAAATAGAATTAATTAGTAGTTTAAATAAATTATATTACGATATAACATAAAGGAAATTTTTTTGGGGTTTTCATAAATAAAGAATTAAAAATTGCATGAATAAAAGGGACTTTAGAAAACTAATTTCTAAACTCAATAAAACGAAGACATGGGTGATTAGCTTGCTTTGGTGATTATAACTAATTCCTATTTTGGTTTCTATTCAATCAACTAGTCGTTACCCTAGAAGGATCTCTCGATCTTCCACTAAAATAATGAGTCAACAATAACTACTTATCTCTCAACCTCATAGTCTAGACCAGTTCAGGGCCAAGGTGTTCACGGATAGGCCATACAAATTTTGGGTTAACTTCCACCTAAATGACTTCCTAGGTGATTTACCGTGATTTGTTGTAGCAAATTAAACTACTTATCACACTTTAAGAGCTTGAAAACAAGCATTTTTAGTAGGTTTGAATTATGTTTTCTTAAGTTTTTAATAAGTAAATAAAATGTGAAAATAGAGTCTTTCATTGACCTTAGGGGCTGAATGAGGCCTAAGGTTGAGGTATTGTATTTTGTGAATGTACAGGAGACCTTTAGAAGGAATATTAAGCTGATACTAGTCGCTACGTCGCAACATAGGGAGTAGAATAGAGAATCCTCAAGACTCCCTTCAATATCGCGACACAGACTGATGATGTCGCGACATACCCCTAAAGATATGCCAATAGGAGTATATTGACTACTATGTCACGACACAAGTCCTGGTGTGTCACGACATCAACTCTGAGATGAAAATCAAATACGAAACAGGGGCATTTTGGTCTATACAATCAAACTAAAAGCTTGAGAACGTCAGCTAACCTAGGGTTAAGGATGACGACCACCTAAAATCTATAAATAGGCTCATTTGGCATATGTTATTGACATCATTCACTTAGCCTAGATTTTCTATATTAAATTTAGTTTAGTTTTTCTTTCGTTTTTAGGTTTTAGAATTTATTTTAGTTGTTCTTCATTGTCCTCAAGAGATCTGAATTGTGGAAAGCATTCAAACTTTCTGGATTCACAATTTATCTCAATACAATCAGGCTCTTTCATATACTATATACTATCAATTTAATTAGAATGCTTTCTCTTTATATTGATTCTATATTGTCTACGAAAACCATGAGGAGCTAATCCATCTATGGGGGATTAGCGAGTGGAAGTATGATCTATTGAATATTTTGTAGGGTTACTCAATGGATCAGCTGTTTGGGAAAGGAAGAACGTGAAAGATACCCTAGGCCTAACAACCCCGGGAAGTCATCAAGGTGGGAATTAACCCAAAATTAGTATGGCCCATCCTGTGAACACCTTCACCCTAAGCTAGTCTGGACTGTGTGGTCTAAAGATAAGTAGTCCTGTTGACTCATTATGTTAGTGGAAGATCGGAAGATCCTATCGAGGTACCGACTAGTTGACTAACGAGGAACTCAAAACGACAGTTGATAGGGATTATCGAAGTAAGCTAATATCTTGAAGTCTATTTCTTTTAAAATATTTTGTTTTATTATTATAAAAACCCTAAAAATCCTTTATTTTATGTTTTCATAGTATAACTAATTTAAAGTACTAATTTGATCTTTCATTGTTTAGGTTAGAATTGATCTAGCACTCACCTCCCTTGGGTATGATCCTCGGAGTACTCAACTACTCCGTTGTAAAACTATATTACAACTCGACCTGTATACTTGTGAATACCACCTCATACTTCTATATTTTATTACAGTATTCACACCCTGGACGTTAGTACGTCCAGAGGAAGTCAAGTTGTTGGTGCCGTTGCCGAGTGTAACGCCCCTTACCCGTCTTCAAGCCGGGACAGGGTTTGAGGCATTACCTAACTAATCTTGCTTAAACATCTCAAATAGGGTTACAAAGTCTCGTTTAAACCCATCACTTACTTATACTTGGCCTAAGAGGCCCTAAACATACTTTCGAGAGGTATCGGGACTATTCCGGGGACATTTACACGTTCGAGAAACTTTTCAACAAAACAGGAGTTACACGCCCATGTGAGTCTAGGGACACGCCCGTGTGCCCCTAAGACATGCCCGTGTCTACCACCCATGGTCGAAACTGACTAATTTCACACGGCCTTGACACGCCCGTGGCCTTGGCCCGTGTGCCAAACCTTGGCATTCTGACTAATCTACACGGCCCACACACACGCCCGTGTGTTTCAACCGTGTGGTGATTTAAATTCCAAGTGCATGGTGCAGACTTCACACGGCCTGGGCACACGCCCATGTGCTGGTTGTGTCGCTCACACGGTCTAGACACACGCCCGTGTATCTACCCATGTAGAAAATTAGAAGGCTATCTACCAAGCCCTTTGCCACCCTACATTGCAAACATACATACTCCAATTCCATTCAACGTAATTCATGACCCAAAGACACATCTAAATACTGAATTCAACATTCATACACAAGGGCATACACTTCAGGAAAATCACTTTCATTAAACAAAAGAATTTTCCAAGTATTTTCCTAACTTAAGGCCATTTACAAAATGACTTTAGTAACATACATAGCCAACACTTTGACTAACAATTACAACTTAACAAAATACTCGAGTCCTATACATGCCATACTCAAAATAAGTCTAAATTGTTATACCAAAGTGATGTCGATAGTGTGATTTCTGAACTCTTACGTCCATGATTCTCGAGTTATCTTGGCAATACTACAAGGAAGAAGGGCAATGAAAGGGGTAAGCAAAAAGCTTCGTAAGTTTGCATGAATATAAATAGCAACAATAAGCTCATAAAATAATCCATCCATGATATTAACTAACCATACACCAGTCATAGGCATCTTGCCATACTTACTCACAATTGCCCTTATTTAGCACATACCATGCCACCTGTCGTAAACGTTTCTTCGTGACTCATCCACGAGTACCTGTATTCACTCATTCATATGACTTTAGTGCAAATCTCATTTCTACTTCTAAACTCATCTACTTATCCTTTTAATCACTAGGGATAGTCAAAGACGTATATTCGACGTCGTTCATGTAGAGATAAAGCCAATGCCACATCCCCGATGTGGTCTTACATGGAGTTACTTCTAAATGCCAATGCCATATCCCGGATATGGTCTTATATGGACTTTCACATCAATTATCGATGCCACATCCCGAATGTGGTCTTAACGAGTTTCTTATTCTTTTTGAAGCCATATCCCGGATATGGTCTTATACTGAGATCTTAACTTCGGTGCGAGGCCATGTCCCGGACATGGTCTTATACGGACTTTATCTCGATTCACATCTCGATGATAGCAATCCCATATTCATTATAGTGCACTAGGACTTCAACATCATACTTAACATCAATTTCTCATTTCAATGAAGTATTATACATCAATGTGATACCAAGCATTTTCATTTATGCTAACATAAATATTTCATTAATCACATACAAACTTACCTTGATTTAAAAATGAGCTAGCTCAACGATTTAGTCCGAGACTTTGTTCTTTCCCCGATCGAGGCGGATCCTCGATTCTTCTTGCTCTATAACAACAATTTAGCTCATTTTAATCATCTCATTAATAAAGCATTTCAATAATCATGCTTAGGCAAAATTACTATTTTGCCCCCAGACTTTGGCAAATTGACCATATTGCCCCTAGGCTCGGAAATAAATTCTAATCACATTTCTACCTTTAACAAGCCTAGGTGAACATTTAATACTCTTATAGCTATCATCAAAACTCAACATTTCACAAATTTACTACAATTTTGTAACCTTTTCATTAAGGTCCAAATTAGGTGTTTTCAAGACAACACCTTTCACAAAAGTTGTTCATCCAACAACTAAGACTCATTTTCTTCCATAAAAATACAGCAAGTAGCAATGAAAGCTCTCATGGTAAAACTCTAAACTTTGCATCATATTGCACAATAGTCCTCTCATTTGAAAGCTTAAGTTCTAGGGGTCTTAAAAGTACAATTATCATAAAGAAAAATCATCAAAATCACTTACTAGAATGGAGGAGAGCTTGTTGAAAATTGTGAGATTTGAAACCCCTATTTTGCTTGCAAATTTTGGTGGAGAAAGATGGAGAGAAAGATGATATTTTCTCTTTCTTTATTCTAATATTAAACTAGTCAAACAAGTCACCAACTATCAACTACTTTGACCAATTTTTTGTCCATATTTGTCTCCTATGCTAGTCCATGGCCGGCCAAGCATATATTAGGGGTCTAATTGCCTTTTAAAGACCTCCAATTTACATTCTAAGGCTATTTGGTACCTTTATCTTATAGAATAGAACTTTCGCACTTTATGCGATTTAGTCCTTTTTCGCGATTAAACGTGAAATCGCTAAAATTAAAGCACCAAAATTCTCATGCACATATACTATCATGCTCCGACTCATAATATAACATGAAAATAAATTTCTCAAGTCTCAGATTAGTGACCCCGAGATCACTATTCTGACTAGCCCCTAAATCGGGCTGTTATAATTCTCCCCCTTAAAGATTTTCGTCCCCGAAAATCTTACCGGTAAAAAGGTTGGGATATTGGTTTCTCATCATTTCCTCGGGCTCCCATGTGGCCTCTTCTATTCCATGCCTTTGCCATAAAACTTTCACAAGGGCTATGCTTTTGTTTCTCAACTGCTTGACCTCTCGCGCCAAAATCTTAACCGGCTCTTCACCATAAGTCAAGTCCGGTTGTATCTATACCTCTGTTGGTACAATGACATGTGAAGGATCTGAATGGTATCGGCGCAACATGGATACGTGAAAGACATCATGAATCTTTTCTAGTTTAGGTTTGCAAGGCCAACCGATAAGCTACCGATCCTATCCTCTCGGTAATTTCATAAGGTCTGATAAAGCGCAGACTTAATTTGCCCTTCCGGCCAAATCTGAGGACTTTCCTCCAAGGTGATACTTTCAAGAACACTTTATCACTGACTTTGAATTCTATCTCTTTCCTTTTCAAAACCGAATAGGACTTTTGCCTATCTGAAGCGACATTTAGACAATCACGTATCACTTTTACTTTTTCTTCAGTTTCCTTAACCAAATCGACCCCGTGTATCTGTTTCTCTCTTAGTTATGACCAATACAAGGGCGTGCATCACTTACGCCCATACAATGCCTCAAAAGGCGCCATCTTCAAACTTGACTGAAAACTGTTGTTGTAGGCGAATTCCACCAACGGTAAGTATTTCTCCCAACTACCTTGGAATTCTAAAACACAATATCGAAGCATGTTCTCAAGTATCTGGATTACCCTCTCCGACTGTCCGTCGGTTTGTGGATGGAAGGCTGTACTGAAATTTAATTTCTCGCCCAAGGCTTCTTGCAACTTTTTCCAAAACCGTGACGTGAATCTCGGATCTCTATCCGAAATGATCGACAACGGTACACCATGGAGTCTTGCTATCTCTGACATGTACAAGTCTGCCAATTTATCAAGAGAATAGTCGACTCGTACTTGTATAAAATAGGCTGACTTTGTGAGTCTATCAACCACTACCCATACTGCATCTTTCTTCTTTGGAGTCAACGGTAAGCCCGTCACAAAGTCCATAGTAATACGGTCCCATTTCCACTCAAGAACCATAATGGGCTGAAGTAAACCCGAAGGTACTTGATGTTCAGCCTTCACTTGCTGACAAATCAGGCATTTCGATACAAACTCAGAAATGTCTTTCTTCATACCAAGCCACCAATACCATTTCTTCATATCATTGTACATCTTCGTGCTGCCTGGGTGTACATTCAAACATCCGCTATGCGCTTCATGCAAGATTTTATGAATAAGCTTGTCATTTCTGGGTACACAGACCCTATCTCGAAATGTCAGACATCCATCGATTTACCGAAATTCGACTCCACGCTTGACTCACATAAAATTCTCTTGGCTTGCAAAGCTGTTATCATCTTTCTGAGCTTCACAGATTTCTTGGAGAAACAAGGGTTTAGCCCTCAATTCGGCTAAAACAGGACCATCATCCAACAAGGTCATCTGAGTACTCATGGCTCTTAGTGTAAATAATGATTTTCTACTCAAAGCATCGGCGACTACGTTCACATTTCCCGGATGGTAGTCAATTTCATACTCATAATCCTTAATCAACTCTAACCACCTTCGTTTCCTCAAATTCAATTCCTTTTGAGTCATCAAATATTTTAGGCTTTTATGGTCGGTGAAAATCTAACATCTTTCACCATATAAATGATGCCTCAAAATTTTTAACGCAAACACAATTACGGCCAAATCTAAATGATGATTCAGGTAATTCTTCTCGTGCGGCTTCAATTTCCTAGAGGCGTAAGCAATCACCTTACCCTCTTGCTTGAGTACACAACCCTATCCGTTCAAGGACGCGTCACTATAAACCACAAATTCTCTTCCCGGCTCAGGTTGCACCAAAATAGGGGCCTCAGTCAACAGTGTCTTCAGTTTCTCAAAACTCTGTTGACACTTTTCTATCCAATCAAACTTCACATCTTTTTGAAAAGTTTAGTCACTGGGGTAGCTATCATGGAAAACCCCTTGACAAAACGCCTATAATAGCCAGCTAGGCCTAGAAAACTCCTTACTTCAGTTACGCTCCTCGGCGGTTTCCATTCAACAATTGCTGAAATCTTACTCGGGTCTACTCTAATCCCGTCTCCCGAGACAATGTGTCGCAAAAATCCCACTTCCTTGAGCCAAAATTCACTCTTACTGAATTTGGCATACAATTGTTTTTCTCTCAAAACTCACAGAACCATAATCAAATGCTCGGCATGTTCGTTCTCGTCTCGAGAGTAGATTAGTATGTCGTCGATGAAAACCACAACAAATTTATCTAAGTATGGCCGAAAAATGCGATTCATCAAATCCATGAAGATCACTGATAAACCGTAAAAGTAACATATTTTAAGCCCACATTTAAAATTCTTTTGGATGATTTAAGACCCAATATATGTAAAAAGGTGCTCTTAATCCTTTCTTTTCATGTCTTATACTCAGGAAAGCACCCGATGACGAAAAGAATGAGAAACAGGCTTAAAAAGGACCAAATTAGGCCAAGCCACGAAATCAACACGGCCTGGACTTCAAGCCACACAGCCGTGCCACCATTCCTACTAGAACACGACCTTACCACGATGTACACGGCCGTGCCTCATTCAACAGTGTCGAACACGGCCTGAAGACGATTCACACGGGCGTGTGCCATGGCCATGTCCCTGCCGCGGGAAAGAGGAATTTTACTCGGATTTGGATGCTTGGAGGCAAAGAAACACATTCCTAAGTCTACTTAAACTCCCAAATAGGAATTGCACTCAAATTAGGATACTTAAAGGCCAAGTAAAGCATCTTAAAGCCTACATAAACACCCCAGGTAGCAACTTGGAGGGGGAGTTCGGCAGAAGCCTTATGCCAGGGCTTTTCTCAAAGGGCGTCGTGCTAGGCCAGAGAAGGTAGATTTGTGGGGATTCACTCAGGGATAGCCAGTTGATCCATCTCAAGAAGCAAGAGTTATACTCAAGACGGAGGATCTCCTCTTCAATTCCTTCAGGGGGTTTTAGGGATTTCTTATGTTTTGTTTTATCTTTTCTCTTGAGATGTTTTCCTTTATTGTTATGAACTAAACCCTTCGGATACCCGAAGGGGATGAAACCTATGATGAATCTTGTTATTTGATTATTTGAATTATATGATAAATGCTTAGTTTGTTCTTAATTATGTGAGCTTAATCCAAATTTAATGTGCTTAGGTGGAGGAGGAATAGACCCTGCCTAAGATTTTAAAACTCTGATTTACAACGATCAATTTTTTGGCGCCGTTGTCGGGGAACTAAAATATTAAGAAAGCTCTTTTTTTTTTACTTTAGCCATTCTTTTTATTTTTCGCAATTTACTTTTATTTTTAGTTCAAATTTTTACTTTGCTAATTTTTCTTTTATTTGTTTTTGTCAGATAATTTTAGTTTGTAGAGAAGATGGCACTAAATAACTATCAGTGGCGAGTTATGAGGACAACACCAACAGAAGCCGCCAGTGTCTTCAACCTCGACGCAATAACCAGGCTATCAAACCAGTTAGAGATGATGAATAAAAAGATTGATGGTTTTTGTAGTCTCTCACAGGTACATCCAGTTATGCAATGTGACTTGAATCTAGGAGGCGTGGGGAATCCTGAGTACCCACCCTACAGATATGGCATGAAGAACGAACAAGTCCACTATATGGGTAACTATTCTAGACCTCAAAATAATTTTTATAATGACACTTATAATACTGATTGGAGGTACCATCCCAATTTCTCGTGGGACGATCAAGGCACCAAAGAGAGGAACTTCCTCCAAATTTTCAACAACCACCTCACCAACGGAAGATGAGTCGAACCTTTGAAGAGACGCTGGCAAAATTCATAGCAAACACGAAGCACGTCTCCAAAATATAGAAACGAAACAAGAAACATCGATTCAAGGGATCGAGGATCATTTAGGTCAGCCTGTTAAGCTGATCTTAGAACAACCACAAGAAAGCTTGCCAAGTAACACTGAAACTAACCCAAAAGAGAAAATTCAAGCTGTAACAACTCATGATAGTGAAAGATTAGTGGAATCTGACCCAAGGAAAGATCCTGTGGTAAGTGAAGGTAAGGTTGAGGTGAGCCATGAAATACCAAAATCGACAATTACAGAGTACCATCCTCGTGTACCATATCCCGAAGCAATGAAGAAGGACAACACAGAGGAACAGTTTGGTAAGTTTCTTAAACTTTTAAAGAAATTACATATTAACTTACCGTTTTCTCAAGCTCTTTCGCAGATAACCGATTATAGAAAATTTTTAAAAGAGCGGTTGACAAACAAACGGAAGCTAGACGAGGAATCACATGTGGAGCTAAAGCGCAATGTGCTCAAGCAATTCTACAAAATAAAGCGCCACGGAAATTAAAAGATCCAGGAGTTTTACAATTCCATGTTTAATTGGTAGTTTATCTATTGATAATGCTTTAGCTGATTTAGGGGCAAGCATCAATGTTATGCCTTATAAAATGTTTAAACAACTAGGTCTAGGGAAACCGAGACAAACAAGGATGAGCATTCAATTAAGCGATAAAACTATCGGAATTCCTAGGGTATAATTGAAAATGCTCTAATCAAAATTGATAAATTTGTATTCCGATGAGACTTTGTCATTTTAGACATGGATGAGGACAATTCGATCCCTTTAATTTTAGGAAGACCCTTTCTAGCAACTGCGAGGACTAAAATTGATGTTGGTACAGAGAACTCATTCTTCGTATAGGTGATGAATCAATCAATTTACAAGCTCTTGACTCGGCTGTAACATCGATCGATGAAGGTGAGAAAGTAAAATCGAGTTGATAATCAAACTGCTCAAATTTCACCGCAGAACAACCACGTAATTACGAACCCGAGCCAAACAGAACCTTGTGTCAACAAAGAAGAAGCATATGAGGAACGAAGCCTTGAGATCAACAAACTAAAAGAGGGGAAGACACACTTTAAAGAGGAGCCGAAACCGCACGAAGAAAAACAGAAGGAACCCCCAGACGTGCTGATAGGAACAACAAATCACTTCAAAATAGGGGATCAGGTATTGTTGAATAAAGAAGACCCTCGAATCGCCAATTCAGACCTCAAGACAACCGAAGAAATCACTTTTGAGATACTTAATGTCTTCCTATACGGGCCAGTCGAGGTAAGCACTCCTAAATTCAGTACTTTTGAGGTAAACACTACTCGACTAAAATTTTATATAAAAAATCGAGCTGATCGCATGAGGAAGGACTTTCACCTCCTCAAACCACCTTGACCATACGAATGAGAGGTAAAGTCTAGCTTAAGACTATAAACGAGCGCTTCTCAGGAGGCAACCCGAGCACTAACCCTATTAATTTTTACATTTTTTATTTTACTTTTATTTTTCATTTTAGCACCTAACCATAAACTAACCAAGGTACAGATTTCCATGCTCACACGGCCTTGCACACGACCGTGGTCGTGGCCGTGTGGAAGCCAGAAGGACAAACCACGGACGTGCTAGTAACCGTGCATGACAAAGAATGATTTCTTTTCCCAACACGGCTGCGATAAAAGCCACGCCCGCGCCGACTTCCCGTGTGAGGTTACTGACTTATTGAGCACGGGCGAGACACGGCTGTGCCCTACAACCGTGCGAGGTTACTGACTTGACGAGCACGGGTTAAACACGCCCATTCTAAAGGATCGTGAGAAGAATACACGGGCATGCTACGAGACCCATGGCCGTGGTAAAACACCTAAACGCACCGAAAATTCAAAATCACGAAAAACACGGACTGATTAAACTCGAACAAGGGCGTGGACTGTATCACTATTTAAATATTTACTTTTATTTCTATTTTTATTTTTATTTTTATTTTCATTTTTATTTTCATTTTTATTTTTATTTTATTTCCTTTCTTTTATTTTCTTCTTGTTATTCATTCCATTCAGATTTAGCTTAGGATACAAAAGAAATTAGGATGGCTGCATTCGAGGACTCAACCAGTTCGAGACGCTTCCCCACGCTCACCTCCAATCCTATCCGGTTTCTTTTCATTGGCTTCATCCAAAATTAAGGAAGTTTCCCTTCTCTCCCCATCTTACGATTTTATGATTATTTTGATATTATCTAACTTTGTACATTGAGGACAATGTACATCTTAAGTGTGGGGGGGTTAACTATAGTATTATTTGAAAATCCCTGAATTATGCCTTGTCTTAAAGTAAGTTTCTCATATTATGATTAGAATGAAATTTATGATGATTTATGATTTTTATTGATATGTTTTAGATTAAGTCATTGATAATTGTGCATTGATAATTAAATTCTAAGAATACTAGAGAATCATGCATGATAAGTCTATTTTTCAAGAATTAAAATTTTTTTAGGATGTCTACCTGAATTTAAATAATACTTTGAAGTTTGAAATTTATGAGGTTGACATCAAAACACCCATAATTTTTGTGAGATTTTGAGCCTCATAGAGCATAAATTCTTTTTCTTGCTCACTTTATTGATTATGAGTGTGTCAACATTGATTTGTTATTCTAGAACTTGCATCGATTATACATGTCGAGACCACATCTTTGATTTGATATACAGAAATGATAAAGGCACCTAGGATTTAACCCACTTACTCCATAAAAAGCCTACCTTCACAAATTAACCCCTAGTGAACCCCTTTTAATCCTAACAACCCTTTTTATTGACATAACCGCTAATATTAACCCAGAAACCCCTTTGTTTTTGTTATCACCATTCCTTTTGACTACCATTATATCGAGATTTGATCTGATTAGTTGCCTAATTATGAATTTTAGTAGTTTATCCTTTGTTATGTATTTATGATTTGTTCTCAAAAAAAAAAATCATCATCAAAAGTATATTAAAAATTCATTATTAGTTATGTGATTAAACGAGCTTATTCCAAATATCGAAAAAAAAGCTCGTATTATTAGTATTATTAGTTTTCAATTGATGTAATTATTATTATTAGCTCATTAGTTCTTAGTTAGGTAATTTGTCAATTCAAACTCGATTCTAACCCTCTAATTCAGCCTTTTTCCACACCTTAACCCTAGCCCCGTTACAACCCTAACAAAGACCTTTTGATTTGTGTTTCATCTCATATTTCAGTGGTGGAGAATTGATTTTCATGCAAGCCTATGGGATTAACTCTTCATGTTTGACTTTTGAGTGCCTAAATTTTGAACCTTAAACACTTTGATTGATTTGAGTGAATCTTTTGTGAGGATGTCAATCCTTGTCGAATTCAAATTAAAGGTAATTATTTATATAAGGGGAGACACCTATATTTTCGTGCTACAAAATCTATGACTTATACTGTTTGAATTTTTAGGACGCTTTGAGTTAAATTATCCATGTATAAATTATCTCTGAATTATGATGAGACACTATCAATAGAAATTATGAATTACAGGAATTTTGTTTTAATTGTAAGTTGAGAATTTTGCTTGAGGACAAGTAAAAGCTTAAGTGTGGGGGTATTTGATAAACCATAAAAGTAACATATTTTAAGCCCACATTTAAAATGCTTTTGGATGATTTAAGCCCCAATATATGTAAAAAGGTGCTCTTAATCCTTTCTTTTCATGTCTTATACGCAGGAAAGCACCTGATGATGAAAAGATCGAGAAACGGGCTTAAAACGGACCAAATTAGGCCAAGCCACGAAATCAGCACGGCCTGGACTTCAAGCCACACGGCCGTGCCACCATTCCTACTAGAACACGGCCTTACCACGAATTACACGGCCGTGCCTCATTCAATCTTGATGTCGAACACGGCTGAAGATGATTCACGGGCTGTGCCATGGCCGTGTCCCCGCCGCATGGAAAGAGGAATTTTACTCGGATTTGGATGCTTGGAGGCAAAGAAACACATTCCTAAGTCTACTTAAACTCCCAAATAGGAATTGCACTCAAATTAGGATACTTAAAGGCCAAGTAAAGCATCTCAAAGCCTATATAAACACCCCATGTAGCAACTTGGAGGAGAGTTCTACAGCCTTCTCGCCGGGGCTTTTGTTAGAGGCGTCGTGCTAGGCCGGAGAAGGTAGATTTGTGGGGATTCACTCAGGGATAGCCAGTTGATCCATCTCAAGAAGCCAGAGTTATACTCAAGACGGAGGATCTCCTCTTCAATTCCTTCAGGGGGTTTTAGGGATTTCTTATGTTTTGTTTTATCTTTTCTCTTGAGATGTTTTCCTTTATTGTTATGAACTAAAACCTTCGGATACCCGAAGGGGATGAAACCTATGATGAATCTTGTTATTTGATTATTTGAATTATATGATAAATGCTTAGTTTGTTCTTAATTATGTGAGCTTAATCCAAATTTAATGTGCTTAGGTGGAGGAGGAATAGACCCGCCTAAGAGTAGATCCAACATAATTAAGCGGAGTTGATCGCACGCTTTGGAGATAGGGTGACGAGATTTTGCGGATTAGGGTGAAACCTAATATGGGAATCCACAGATCGATTCATCGCTATTCTAGGGGGTTATTATAAGAGAACGAGAGTTCCACTAATTAACCTAGGGTTAGACATTATTCGCCTCGAGAGAGGGTTTAATATACGTTAGGGAGTCTTACGGATCAAACTAAGTAAATAAATCGTATGGTTCAGTGTTAGATAACAAGTGAAGTCTAGGTGGATTCTTCCTAAGGGTATCATCTAAATCAACTGAGTTTTTCCCAAGTTATTTTCAAAATTCATTCTTCTTTGTCTTAGAGTCTTTAGTCTAGTAGTTAATTCATTTAGATTAATAAACAACTTCACTTATTTTAGGCTAAATAATAAAAAGAAAGTTAGTATTAGTACTTTTAGTTCCTTTGGGTTCGATAATCCGGTCTTGCCTAAGCTATACTACTGTTCGATAGGTGCACTTGCCTTTAATCATTGTCAGAGTTAGTTTCCAGGTTCGATCATTCTTTTATAAATTTTAAAACTCGGATTTACAGCGATCAATCACCGGGGCATTTGTTAGACCAAAAGGCATGACCAAAAATTCATAGTGGCCATATCTAGTCCTAAACACGGTTTTTGGCACATTCGAGTCCTTGACTCTCAGCTGATAGTACCCTGACCTCAAATATATCTTGGAAAATACCGTGGCTCCCTTCAATTGATCGAATAGATCGTCGATCTCGCACAATGTGTACTTGTTCTTCACAGTTACCTTGTTAAGTTGCCGATAATCTATGCACAGTCTCATGGAACCATCTTTTTTCTTTACGAATAAAATGGGAGCACCCCACGGAGAAAAACTCGACCTTGCAAAACCTTTATCCGATAGCTCTTGCAACTATTCTTTTAGCTCCTTTAGCTCGGTTGGAGCCATTCTATAGGGAGCAATAGAAATAGGGAGCGATGCTGAGCTAACTCAATCCCAAATTCGATCTATCTAACTGGAGGTAGCCCTGGCAACTCTTCCGGGAAAACATCTGGGTACTCGCATACTATGGGTACCGACTCCATTTTTAATTCAGTCTCTTTAGTGTTCAACACAAAGGCAAGATAGGCCTCGTATCCCTTCTTTAAATACTTTTGAGTCGAAAAGGTTGACATCACTACTGGTAGCCTATCTGGCTTATCTGATTCAACACGAATAAGATTACCATTTTCATCTCTCAACTCAATATGCTTCTTCCCACAATTCACAACTACTCCATGAGTAACTAACTAATCCATCCCAAGGATGACATCAAACTCATCAAACGGTAATAACATAAGATCGACCGGGAAATAATGACCTAACAGTACTTCCCCTAGCAGTACTTTCCGATCTCACTTGCTACCCATCTCATTTCCTGGGTTTCTCAGTGGTCTTCCCCTAGCAGTACTTCCCGATCTTGCATACTGAGGCTTTTCTTTCTCGCCCACCTTGGGGCAGTCTCTGATAAAGTGGTCTAAGGGCCCACATTTGAAGCAAGCTTTCTCATTAGCTCGACACTCACCAGAATGGCTCCTGCCACACTGAGGGCATTCCGATTTACTTGGTTGGACATTGCCCACACTAGCAACTGATGTGGTCTGCCCTTTCGACCCCGAAAATTGCTTGCCTTTACTTCGACCCTGAAAACCCCGCTGAAGTGATTGATCGAGTAGCGAAATCCCTCGATTTATTAGATGAGGATTGGTGAGACTTATTCAGTTGTCTCTTCCTCGATTCGCGAGACTCATTCTCAGCTCTTCTCTTCTCTTTAGCCAACTCTTCGGCTTTACAGGCTCTATCTATCAACACTACAAATTCCTTTAGTTCGAGGGCTCCCACGTATAAATGGATATCTTCATTTAATCCGTCCTTAAATCTCTTACACATGACGGCTTCGATAGACACGTACTCCCGTACATACTTGCTAAGCCTTACGAACTCCAATTCATAGTCGGTTACTAACATACGGCCTTGCTTCAGTTTGAAGAACTCCTTCCTCTTATGGTCGATGAACCGCTGACTGATGTACTTTTTCTGATATTCCTCTTGGAAAAATTCCCAGCTAACTCTCTCCCTTGGCACCACCGACACCAGGGTGTTCCACCATCGATAGGCTGAATCTCTCAGGAGAGATACCGCACACTTGAAGCACTCCTCAGGTGTGCAGGATAACTCATCGAATACCCTGATGGTATTCTCGAGCCAGAATTCCACTTTCTCTGGGGCATCATCCTTATTTGCCAAGAATTCCTTGGCTCCTTGCTTTTGAATCTTATCCACCGGAGGTCTTTCTCTTCTCACCACCTCAACTACTTGAGGAGCTACTGGAGCAGGTTGAGGGATTGGTGGGGGGGGAGGGGGTTGAGTGTTTGGATTTGCTCGGGTATACTCAGTATACCAGTTGCTCATCATGTGGAGAAAGGCTTCCCGAGCCTCTTCCTCCTGACCCAAGGTCTTGGGTCTACTATTAGTTGGCGCGGTCCCTTGAGCGGGAGCCGGCGCGTTACTCGCAGCATCATCGGCTGTAGTTCAGTCTGGATCAGAATCCATATACTACATAAAACACAATTTCATACGTAAGGAGCCATCACACTATCATTACTCAGACGCCCTTACATATGGCATGTATAGCTAGACTCGTACTTACGCTACGTTAGTCCTAGAACCGACGAAACTGTAGCTCTGATACATATAAATGTAACGCCCCTTACTCGTTTTCAAGTCGGGAAAGGGTTCGAGGCATTACCTAACTAATCTTGCTTAAACATCTCAAATAGGGTTACAAAGTCTCGTTTAAACCCATCACTTACTTATACTTGGCCTAAGAGGCCCTAAACATACTTTCGAGAGGTATCGGGACTATTCTGGGGACATTTACACGTTCGAGAAACTTTTCACCAAAACAGGGGTTACACGCCCGTGTGAGTCTAGGGACACGCCCGTGTGCCCCTAAGACATGCCCGTGTCTACCACCCGTAGTCAAAACTGACTAATTTCACATGGCCTTGACACGCCCGTGGCCTTGGCCCGTGTGCCAAACCTTGGCATTCTGACTAATCCACGGCGGCACACACGCACGCGTGTGTTTCAACCGTGTGGCGATTTAAATTCCAAGTGCATGGTGCAGACTTCACACGGCCTGGGCACACGCCCATGTGCTAGGCGTGCTGCTCACACAGTCTAGACACACGCCCGTGTATCTACCCATGTAGAAAATTTGAAGGCTATCTACCAAGCCCTTTGCCACCCTACATTGCAAACATACATACTCCAATTCCATTCAACGTAATTCATGACCCAAAGACACATCTAAATACTCAATTCAACATTCATACACAAGGGCATACACTTCAGGAAAATCACTTTCATTAAACAAAAGAATTTGCCAAGTATTTGCCTAACTTAAGGCCATTTACAAAATGAATTTAGTAACATACATAGCCAACACTTTGACTAACAATTACAACTTAACAAAATACTCGAGTCCTATACATGCCATACTCAAAATAAGTCTAAATTGTTATACCAAAGTGATGTCGATAGTGTGATTTTTGAACTCTTACATCCACGATTGTCGAGTTATCTTGGCAATACTACAAGGAAGAAGGGCAATGAAAGGGGTAAGCATAAAGCTTAGTAAGTTTGCATGAATATAAATAGCAACAATAAGCTCATAAAATAATCCATCCATGATATTAACTAACCATACACCAGTCATAGGCATCTTGCCATACTTACTCACAATTGCCCTTATTTAGCACATACCATGCCACCTGTCGTAAACGTTTCTTCGTGACTCATCCAGGAGTACCTGTATTCACTCATTCATATGACTTTAGTGCAAATCTCATTTCTACTTCTAAACTCATCTACTTATCCCTTTAATCACTAGGGATAGTCAAAGACGTATATTCGACGTCGTTCATGTAGAGACGAAGCCAATGCCACATCCCCGAGGTGGTCTTACATGGAGTTACTTCTAAATGTCAATGCCATATCCCGGATATGGTCTTATATGGACTTTCACATCAATTATTGATGCCACATCGCAAATGTGGTCTTAACGAGTTTCTAATTCTTTTTCGAAGCCATATCCCGAATATGGTCTTATACGGGATCTTAACTCGGTGCCGAGGCCATGTCCCGGACATGGTCTTATACGAGACTTTATCTGATTCACATCTCGATGATAGCAATACCATATTCATTATAGTCCACTAGGACTTCAACATCATACTTAACATCAATTTCTCATTTCAATGAAGTATCATACATTAATGTGATACCAAGCATTTTCAATTATGCTAACATAAATATTTCATTAATCACATACAAACTTACCTCGATTTCAAAATGAGCTAGCTCGACAATTTAGTCCGAGACTTTGTTCTTTCCCCGGTCGAGGCAGATCCTCGGTTCTTCTTGCTCTATAACAACAATTTAGCTCATTTTAATCATCTCATTAATAAAGCATTTCAATAATCATGCTTAGGCAAAATTACTATTTTGCCCCTAGACTTTGGTAAATTGTTCATATTGCCCCTAGGCTCGGAAATAAATTCTAATCACATTTCTACCTTCAACAAGCCTAGGTGAACATTTAGTACTCTTATAGATATCATCAAAACTCAACATTTCACATATTTACTACAATTTTGTAACCTTTTCATCAAGGTCCAAATTAGGTGTTTTCAAGACAACACCTTTCACAAAAGTTGTTCATCCAACAACTAAGACTCATTTTCTTCCATAAAAATGCAGCAAATAGCAATGAAAGCTCTCATGGTAAAACTCTAAATTTTACATCATATTCCACAATAGTCCTCTCATTTGAAAGCTTAAGTTCTAGGGGACTTAAAAGTACAATTATCATAAAGAAAAATCATAAAAATCACTTACTAGAATGGATGAGAGCTTGCTAAAAATTGTGAGCTTTCAAACCCCTATTTTGGTTGCAAATTTTGGTGGAGAAAGATGGAGAGAAAGATGATATTTTCTCTTTCTTTATTCTAATATTAAACTAGTCAAACAAGTCACCAACTATCAACTACTTTGACCAATTTTTTGTTCATCTTTGTCCCCTATGCTAGTCCATGGCCGGCCAAGCATATATTGGGGGTCTAATTGCCTTTTAAAGACCTCCAATTTAAATTCTAAGGCTATTTGGTACATTTATCTTATAGAATGGAACTTTCGCACTTTATGCGATTTAGTCCTTTTTCGCGATTAAACGTGAAATCGCTAAAATTAAAGCACCAAAATTCTCATGCACATATACTATCATGCTCCGACTCATAATATAACATGAAAATAAATTTCTCAAGTCTCAGAATAGTGACCCCAAGATCACTATTCCGACTAGCCCCTAAATCGGGCTGTTACAATTCTCCCCCTTAAGGATTTTCGTCCCCAAAAATCTTACCGGTAAAAAGGTTGGGATATTGGTTTCTCATCATTTCCTCGGGCTCCCATGTAGCCTCTTCTATTCCATGCCTTTGCCATAAAACTTTCACAAGGGATATGCTTTTGTTTCTGAACTGCTTGACCTCTCACGCCAAAATCTTAACCGGCTCTTCACCATAAGTCAAGTCTAGTTGTATCTCTACCTCTGTTGGTACAATGACATGTGAAGGATCTGAACGGTATCGGCGCAACATGGATACGTGAAAGACATCATGAATCTTTTCTAGTTTAGGTTTGCAAGGCCAACCGATAAGCTACCGATCCTATCCTCTCGGTAATTTCATAAGGTCTGATAAAGCGCAGACTTGATTTGCCCTTCCGGCCAAATCTGAGGACTTTCCTCCAAGGTGATACTTTCAAGAACACTTTATCACCGACTTTGAATTATATCTCTTTCCTTTTCAAATCTGAATAGGACTTTTTCCTATCTGAGGCGACTTTCAGACAATCACATATCACTTTTACTTTTTCTTCAGTTTCCTTAACCAAATCGACCCCGTGTATCTGTTTCTCTCTGAGTTCTGACCAATACAAGGGCGTGCGTCACTTACGCCCATAAAATGCCTCATAAGGCGCCATCTTCAAACATGACTGGAAACTGTTGTTGTAGGCGAATTCCACCAACGTTAAGTATTTCTTCCAACTACCTTGGAATTCTAAAACGCAACATCGAAGCATGTCCTCAAGTATCTGGATTACCCTTTCCGACTGTCTGTCGGTTTGTGGATGGAAGTCTGTACTAAAATTTAATTTTTTGCCCAAGGCTTCTTACAACTTTTTCCAAAACCGTGACGTGAATCTTGGATCTCTATCCGAAAAGATCAACAACGGTACACCATGGAGTCTTGCTATCTCTGACATGTACAAGTCTGCCAATTTATCAAGCAAATAGTCATCTCGTACTACTATAAAATAGGCTAAATTTGTGAGTCTATCAACCACTACCCATACTGCATCTTTCTTTTTTGGAGTCAAAGGTAAGCCCGTCACGAAGTCCATGGTAATACGGTCCCATTTCCACTCAAGAACCATAATGGGCTGAAGTAAACCCGAAGGTACTTGATGTTCAGCCTTCACTTGCTGACAAATCAGGCATTTCGATACAAACTCAGAAATGTCTTTCTTCATACCAAGCCACAAATACCATTTCTTCAAATCATTGTACATCTTCGTGCTGCCTGGGTGTACATTCAAACATCTGCTATGCGCTTCGTGCAAGATTTTATGAATAAGCTCGTCATCTCTGGGTACACAGACCTTATCTCGAAATGTCAGACATCCATCAGGATTTACCCGAAATTCTGACTCCACGCTTGACTCACATAAAATTCTCTTGGCTTGCAAACTGTTATCATCTTTCTGAGCTTCACAGATTTCTTGGAGAAACAAGGGTTTAGCCATCAATTCGGCTAAAATGGGACCATCATCCAACAAGGTCATCTGAGTACTCATGGCTCTTAGTGCAAACAATGATTTTCTGCTCAAAGCATCGGCGACTACTGTAACACCCCATACCTGAATCCGAGACCAAGACTGGATACAAGACATTACCATGCTTGAACTCACTTAAACATGTACTTACGGGCTATAAAATTTTGTTCCGAATTAAAAACTTCTCATTCTCAATCTATTCATACCTTTTATGGGCCTACGAGGCCTTAAACACTTGTCTAAAAACTTTCGGAACATATTCAGAAACTCTTCTTTAGAGCAGGGGTCACACGCCCATGTTGTATGAGACACGCCCGTGCACCCCTAAAACATGCCTGTTTCTTTCACCCGTGGTGGATACTGGAAAAATACACACGGCCTAGACACACCCGTGGCCCCAAACCGTGCCTAAAACCCCAGCATTCTGCCAATGCCCCACAGCCAAGGCACACGCCCGTGCTTACCACTAGTGGTGCACACTGACTACCTTAACACGGCCTAGAGTCTAAACACACGCCCGTGTGGCTGGTCCGTGGTCTATTCTGACTTAAGATACAATGGTGTAGGGTGCACACGGCTAGACACTGCGCGTGTGTCCATCCGATGTGGGAACTTAGAGGCTATTTACCAAGCCAATTACCACCACGAAATCAAGACTAAACTCAAGCTCAATTCAAAGCAACTCAAGTATTACATCATTTATGAACAATACAACATGCTTCATTGATATTAATAACATACATACTTAGTCAATCTTGGCCAATCACTTAGCCATTTACAAAAGAATAATAAACTTGATAGCCCATACTTTTGCCCTTTCTACGACATATACTCAAAATAAAACGTTTCCTATACATGCCATACTTAATATAATTTCAACTTAGCTATACCAAAATAAGGATTGATAGTGTGCTTCGAGCTCCGACTTCAACGATCCACAAGTTAGTTTGGCGGGACTACATAGAAAGAAAGGATAAAAGACGTAAGCATTTAGCTTAGTAAGTTTGCAAAATATTCATAGCAACATACTTGCTTAATATAAACCATATGAAATCAACAATGGTATCATAAATTTCAGCTATAAAGCTTACTTACTCATGCTTGATTTTTTTCATATCTCATGAAACTTACTAATCTCATACTTGGGAGGTAAACAAGGTTCCTGTATCACTTGATCACATTGATCAGCATACTTTAACATAATAATCATAATCTCTGATTCATCATTCAGAACATGAATAATACTCATTTTCAACTTGATAATAACTTTGCTTGATAATAACTTTGCTTACTCAACTTTCTTGCTATCTCACTTTAACTTTACTCATTTGCCCGATGAATTTCTGCGAATAACCAAGGATATTAAATCTCTTCACATGAACTTGATGCCAAAGCCATATCCTAGATACGGTCTTACTTGGAATATCTCATCTTGGTTTCGAGGCCATGTCTTGACGTGGACTTATACGAAGTCTTTCTTGTTCTCACCAATGCCATGCCTTGGCTTGGACTTACATGGGATCTCTTTCTCTTGATAGCTTTTCAATGCCAAGCTTGCCTTGGACTTACATGATAACTTGCTTGATTGCCGATTCCATGCCTTGGCTTGGTCTTATACGGACATTCTAATCTCATGTGGTAGATCGAGTATCCTGGGAAATTCCATCTTCAATCGGGACATGCTCGTATTTAATCTCATTGATTTCTTTGTTTAGCAGAACATTAAGCATTCCATGATAATAATGTACATTATACTAAGCAATTAAATGATAGAAATCATAAAGCTTAGAAATCACACAAACTTACCTCAATATGCAAAATGTATGTAGATATGCAATTTAGTCCACGACTTTGTTCTTGCCTCGGTTTCGATCCAGGCTTTCTTTTTCTTGATCTATAATCATAACTAGACCATTTAATACTCACATTGACTAAATTGACTCTTTAATCATATTTTGGAAAATTTACTATTTTGCCCCTAAACTTTCTCATTTTTGCACTTTTGCCCCTAGGCTCAGAAATGATTTTCATTCAACTTTCTTAAACTTCATGCTTAGCTAATTCATTTTCTCTACTATAACAATCATCAATTCTCATTATTTCTAGTATGTATGACCAATTTTTATAACTATTACAAATTAGTCCATACTATCATTTTTCATGAAATTCATTAAGGAAAAGATGTTTATCTAACATCAAACTCTCATAATCTTCGATAAAACATCATTTAACAACCATGTCATTCATAGGTGAATTTTTGAACATGCATCTTAGCTCATTATATAGCTAAAAATAGCTAGTTCATAATACGAGAACTTCAAAAATACGAAGAATGTTAAAAACGAGGCTAAGATGAACTTACTAGCAAGCTTGAAAAAAAATGAAGAACCCTAGCTATGGAGTCTCCAAATTTTCGGCAATGAGAGGAAGAAGATGAATAGATTTATATCATCTTTTTCCTATTTTAATCATTTATTAACCAAATGACCAAAATGCCCTTCTCTTTAAAATTTTCATCAATACTAACTCATGTCCAATTTTGTCCAAAAAATATATTTTGGGCAAATTGCTAATTAAGGACTTCTAATTTATATTCTAAAGCTATTTCATACAAAAAGCTTCTAGAAACTCATATTTTGCAACTCTTGCAATTTAGTCCTTTTTGGACCAAATAACTTCAATTTAACGAAATTGCTTCATGAAACTTTCACACTAGTATGCAAACATGGCATAAACCTTAAAACTCATGAAATCACCTCGGACTCGTGGCCTCGCACCACTATTCTGACTAGGCCCTAAATCGGGCTGTTACTACTACGTTCACCCTTCCCGGATGGTAGTCAATTTCCAACTCATAATCCTTAATCAACTCTAACCACCTTCGTTGCCTCAAATTCAATTCCTTTTGAGTCATCAAATATTTTAGGCTTTTATGGTCGGTGAAAATCTAACACCTTTCACCATATAAATGATGCCTCAAAATTTTTAACGCAAACAAAATTGCGGCCAAGTATAAATCATGAGTCGGGTAATTCTTCTCGTGTGGCTTCAATTGCCTAGAGGCGTAAGCAATCACCTTACCCTCTTGCATGAGTACACAACCCAATCCATTCAAGGACACGTCACTATAAATCACAAATTCTCTTCCCGGCTCAGGTTGCACCAAAACAGGGCCTCGGTCCATGATGTCTTGGGCCAAAACTCTGTTGACACTTTTCTGTCCAATCGAACTTCACATCTTTTTGCAAAAGTTTAGTCATCGGGGTAGCTATCATGAAAAACCCCTTGACAAAACGCCTATCATAGCCAGCTAGGCCTAGAAAACTCCTTACTTCAGTTACACTCCTCGACAATTTCCATTCAACAATTGCTGAAATCTTACTCGGGTCGACTCTAATCCCGTCTCCCGAGATAATGTGTCCCAAAAATACCACTTCCTTGAGCCAAAATTCACTCTTACTAAATTTGGCATACAATTGTTTTTCTCTCAAAACTCGCAGAACCATAATCAAATGCTCGGCATGTTCATTTTCATCCCGAGAGTAGATTAGTATGTCGTCGATGAAAACCACAACAAATTTATCCAAGTATGGCTGAAAAATGCAATTCATCAAATCCATGAAGATCGCCGGGGCATTTGTTAGACCAAAAGGCATGACCAAAAATTCATAGTGGCCATATCTAGTCCTAAACGCGATTTTCGGCATATTCGAGTCCTTGACTCTCAGCTGATAGTACCCTGACCTTAAATATATCTTGGAAAATACCGTGGCTCCCTTCAATTGATTGCATAGATCGTCAATCCTCGGCAACGGGTACATGTTCTTCACAGTTACCTTGTTAATTTGCCGATAATCTATGCATAGTCTCATGGAACCATCTTTCTTCTTTACGAATAAAACGGGAGCACCCCACGGAGAAAAACTCGGCCTTGCAAAACCTTTATTCGATAGCTCTTGCAACTGTTCTTTTAGCTCCTTTAGCTCAGTTGGAGCCATTCTATAGGGAGCAATAGAAATTGGGGCAGTACCCGAAGCTAACTCAATCCTAAATTCGATCTCTCTAACTGGAGGTTGCCCCGCAACTCTTAGGGAAAACATCGGGTACTCGCAGATACTATGGGTACCGACTCCATTTTCAATTCAGTCTCTTTAGTGTTCAACACAAAGGCAAGATAGGCCTTGTATCCCTTCTTTAAATACTTCTGAGTCGAAAAGGTTGACATCACTACTGGTAGCCTATCTGGCTTATTTGATTCAACACGAATAAGATTACCATTTTCATATCTCAACTCAATCTGCTTCTTCCCACAATTCACAACTACTCCATGAGTAACTAACCAATCCATCCCAAGGATGACATCAAACTCATCAAATGATAATAACATAAGATCGACCGGGAAACAATGACCCTTAATCATCAAAGGGCAACCTTTGCAAACTCTATCAACCAACACACACTTTCCTAGGGGATTAGACACTCTTATTATGAATTCGGTAGAATCTATAGGCATGCTCATGCTAGAGACTAATTTCATGCATATGTATGAGTGGGTGGATCCCGGATCAATGAAAGCTATAACACGAGTATTATAGAGGGAAAAGGTATCCGTGATTACGTCGGGGGAAGATGCCTCTTCACGAGCACGAATGGCATATGTCCTCGCCGATGCTCTACCCTCGACTCTAGTAGCTTGCTATATAGATGGATTCTTGCTACCCATCTCATTTTCTAGGTTTCTCAGTGGTCTTCCCCTAGCAATACTTCCTGATCTTGCATACTGAGGCTTTTCTTTCTCGCCCACCTCAAGGCAGTCTCTGATAAAGTGGTCTAAGGACCCACATCTGAAGCAAGCTTTCTCATTAGCTCGACACTCACCAGAATGGCGCCTTCCACACTGAGGGCATTCCAGTTTACTTGGTCGGATGTTGCGCACACTAGCAATTGATGTGGTCTGCCCTTTCGACCCCGAAAATTGCTTGCCTTTACTTTGGGTTGAAAACCCCGCTGAAGTGATTGATCGAGTAGTGAAATCCCTCGATTTCTTAGATGAGGATTGGTGATACTTATTCAGTTGTCTATTCCTCGATTCACGAGACTCATTCTCAGCTATTCTCTTCTCTTTAGCCAACTCTTCGGCTTTACAGGCTCTATCTATCAACACTAGAAATTCCTTTAGTTCGAGGACTCCCACGTATAAATGGATATCTTCATTTAATCCGTCCTCAAATCTCTTACACATGACGGCTTTAGTACACACGCACTCCCGTGCATACTTGCTAAGCCTTACGAACTCTCGTTCATAGCCGGTTACTGACATACGGCCTTGCTTTAGTTCGAAGAAGTCCTTCCTCTTATGGTCGATGAACTGCTGACTGATGTACTTTTTTTTGTATTCCTCTTGGAAAAATTCCCAGCTATATCTCTCCCTTGGCACCACCGACACCAGGGTGTTCCACCATCAATAGGCTGAATCTCTCAGGACAGATACCGCACACTTTAAGCACTCCTCAGGTGTGCAGGATAACTCATCGAAGACCCTAATGGTATTCTCGAGCCAGAATTCTGCTTTCTCTGGGTCATCGTCCTTATTTGCCTGGAATTCATCGGCTCCTTACTTCCAGATCTTATCCATCGGAGGTCTTTCTCTTCTCACCACCTCAACTACTTGAGGAGCTACTGGAGCAGGTTTAGGGATTGGTGGGGGTGGAGGGGGTTAGCGTTTGGATTTTCTCGGGTATACTCAGTATACCAGTTGCTCATCATATGGAGAAAAGCTTCTCAAGCCTCTTCCCCCTGACCCAAGGTCTCGGGTCTACTATTAGTTGGCGCGGTCCCTTGAGCGAGAGCCGACGCGTTACTCGCAGCATCATCGGCTGCAGCTCGGTCTGGATCAGAATCCATATACTACATAAAACACAATTTCATACGTAAGGAGCCATCACACTATCATTACTCAAACACCCTTACATATAGCATGTATAGCTAGACTCGTACTTACGCTACGTTAGTCCTAGAACCGACTAAACCGTAGCTCTGATACCAATAAATGTAACGCCCCTTACACGTCTTCAAGTCGGGACAGGGTTTGAGGCATTACCTAACTAATCTTTCTTAAACATCTTAAATAGGGTTACAGAGTCTCGTTTAAACCTATCACTTACATATACTTGGCCTAAAAGGCCCTAAACATACTTCCGAGAGGTATCGGGACTATTCCGGGGACATTTACAAGTTCGAGAAACTTTTCAACAAAACAGGGGTTACACGCCCGTGTGAGTCTAGGGACACGCCCGTGTGCCCCTAAGACATGCCCGTGTCTACCACCCATGGTCAAAACTGACTAATTTCACACGGCCTTGACACGCCCGTGGCCTTGGCCCGTGTGCCAAACCTTGGCATTCTGACTAATCCACACGGCCCACACACACGCCCGTGTGTTTCAACCGTGTGGCGATTTAAATTCCAAGTGCATGGTGCAGACTTCACATGGCCTGGGCACACGCCCATGTGCTAGCCGTGTCGCTCACACAGTCTACCAAGCCCTTTGCCACCCTACATTACAAACATACATACTCCAATTCCATTCAACGTAATTCATGACCCAAAGACACATCTAAATACTCAATTCAACATTCATACACAAGGGCATACACTTCAGGAAAATCACTTTCATTAAACAAAAGAATTTGCCAAGTATTTGCCTAACTTAAGGCCATTTACAAAATGACTTTAGTAACATACATAGCCAACACTTTGACTAACAATTACAAATTAACAAAATACTCGAGTCCTATACATGCCATACTCAAAATAAGTCTAAATTGTTATACCAAAGTTATGTCGATAGTGTGATTTCTGAACTCTTACGTCCACGATTGTCGAGTTATCTTGGCAATACTACAAGGAAGAAGGGTAATGAAAGGGGTAAGCATAAAGCTTAGTAAGTTTGCATGAATATAAATAGCAACAATAAGCTCATAAAATAATCCATCCATGATATTAACTAACCATACACCAGTCATAGGCATCTTGCCATACTTACTCACAATTGCCCTTATTTAGCACATACTATGCCACATGTCGTAAATGTTTCTTCGTGACTCATTCACGAGTACCTGTATTCACTCATTCATATGACTTTAGTGCAAATCTCATTTCTACATCTAAACTCATCTACTTATCCCTTTAATCACTAGGGATAGTCAAAGACGTATATTCAACGTCGTTCATGTAGAGACGAAGCCAATGCCACATCCCCGAGGTGGTCTTACATGGAGTTACTTCTAAATGCCAATGCCATATCCCGAATATGGTCTTATATGGACTTTCACATCAATTATCGATGCCATATCTCGAATGTGGTCTTAACGAGTTTCTTATTCTTTTTCGAAGCCATATCCTGGATATGGTCTTATACGGGATCTTAACTTGGTGCCGAGGCCATGTCTCGGACATGGTCTTATACGGGACTTTATCTGATTCACATCTTGATGATAGCAATCCCATATTCATTATAGTCCACTAGGACTTCAACATCATACTTAACATCAATTTCTCATTTCAATGAAGTATCATACATCAATGTGATACCAAGCATTTTCAATTATGCTAACATAAATATTTCATTAATCACATACAAACTTACCTTGATTTCAAAATGAGCTAGCTCGACGATTTAGTCCGAGACTTTGTTCTTTCCCCGATCGAGGCGGATCCGCAGTTCTTCTTGCTCTATAACAATAATTTAGCTCATTTTAATCATCTCATTAATAAAGCATTTCAATAATCATGCTTAGGAAAAATTACTATTTTGCCCCTAGACTTTGGCAAATTGACCATTTTGCCCATAGGCTCGGAAATAAATTCTAATCACATTTCTACCTTCAACAAGCCTAGGTGAACATTTAATACTCTTATAGCTATCATCAAAACTTAACATTTCACATATTTACTACAATTTTGTAACCTTTTCATCAAGGTCCAAATTAGGTGTTTTCAAGACAACACCTTTCACAAAAGTTGTTCATCCAACAACTAAGACTCATTTTCTTCCATAAAAATGCAGCAAATAGCAATGAAAGCTCTCATGGTAAAACTCTAAACTTTGCATCATATTGCACAATAGTCCTCTCATTTGAAAGCTTAAGTTCTAGGGGTCTTAAAAGTACAATTATCATAAAGAAAAATCATCAAAATCACTTACTAGAAAGGATGAGAGCTTGCTGAAAATTGTGAGCTTTCAAACCCTTATTTTGCTTGCAAATTTTGGTGGAGAAAGATGAAGAGAAAGATGATATTTTCTCTTTCTTTATTCTAATATTAAACTAGTCAAACAAGTCACCAACTATCAACTACTTTGACCAATTTTTTGTCAATCTTTGTCTCCTATGCTAGTCCATGGCCGGCCAAGCATATATTGGGGGTCTAATTTCCTTTTAAAGACCTCCAATTTACATTCTAAGGCTATTTGGTACCTTTATCTTATAGAATGGAACTTTCGCACTTTATGCGATTTAGTCCTTTTTCGTGATTAAACGTGAAATCGCTAAAATTAAAGCACCAAAATTCTCATGCACATATACTATCATGCTCCGACTCATAATATAACATGAAAAAAAATTCTCAAGTCTCAGATTAGTGACCCCGAGACCACTATTCTGACTAGCCCCTAAATCGGGCTGTTACACCGAGGAGGCAACGTCACTAGTTTGATTTTAATTTTTGCATTTAAAAAGAAGAACTAGGAAAGTTTTAGGTAATAGATACGATTTTATTTTATTTTATTTACTAACCTTCTCTTTCTGGGTGTAGTGTATGGCTCGCAGTAGGGGCACGCCTAGTGTAGCAACCATAGATCCAAAGATGATAATCCGAAGAAATCACCGACAACAACAGCAAATGCAAGTCAACCACCACTTGTTGCAGGTAATGTTCCATGTGAAAATCCACTTTTTGGTGACACTAATGATAATGTTTTAGGAAACTCAGTAGCACCACATTTTCCCGAAAACATACAAATGGCTCGTAACGAGAGAACCTTAAGAGACTTTGCACTACCAAGTTTAGATATGGTTCAGGAAAGCATAACAAGGCCATCTATTACAGTGTATAATTTCGAGATCAAGTCGGTAATGATTCAAATGATCCAGAATAACTTGTAATATAGGGGAAAAATGACAGAGGATCTGAATCAACATTTAAAAAGGTTTCTCAATCTTTGTGATACTTTTAAGTATAACGGGATCACTGATGACGCTATTCATCTTTGGTTGTTCCCCTTTTCTTTGATTGACAATGCCTTTTCTTGGTTAGATTAATAGGCACCAGGGTCTATCACAACATGGGATGAACTTGCTGGAAAATTCTTATAGAAGTTTTTCCCTATTAGCAAAGTAGTTCAGATCAGAATAGAGATTGCTGTCTTTAGACAGATGGAAGGAGAAAATTTCTATGAGGCTTGGGAACATTTTAAAACTTTGGTTCAAAAATGTCTGCCTCATAGATTCCCTGAGTGGATGCGATTGCAGGTTTTTTATAACATGTTGGATGCAAATGGTAGATCTGGATTAGATAGAGAAATATGAGGATCCTTATGAATAGAACGTACAAGGATGCGTACGAAATCATTGAGAACATGGAATTAAACTCCTGTCAGTGGCCAATTGAACGATTCACATATGGCTAGAAACCTGCCACGGTAAAAGCTATCCAAGAGGATGACAAGTATCAACAGTTAGTGGATAGACTTCTACATCGTCCATGCATGAGGGAGACAAACCACTCTGTCACTATATCAACAATTATGCCAATGATGTAAATTACATCGTTAATAGAGGTGGAAACCCTTGTTTGAATACATATACTCCCGGCTGGAGAGATCACCCAAACTTGAGATGGGGAGGCAACCAAGGAGTAGGTAATAATTCAAATCAAGCTAAAAACACTAATTACAAACCTCCTTATTTGAAGAATCCCCAAGATAGGGCCAACCAAAGTGACCATACTGCATGTGGTCAACGTCTAGATAGAATTGAGTGAGAGATGCAGCCAATGAGAATGAATGTCAAGCAGGTGCAATCTAAGTGCACCAATTTAACAGGAACATTAACTAAACTCGAGGACCAAATGAGCCAATTGATGAGCATGATGGGTTACATCAAAAGAAAAATTGGCACAAGTATTCCTAAAAACACGGAAGATAATCAACGAGGAGAAGGTAAGGAGCACGTGAAAGAGATTGCACTCCGATCAGGCAAAGTACAGAGTAGCCCAAAAGCCACTACTCCAGTGACAATTGTGGAAAATAATAGCGATCCTCAAGAGGAATCCTTAGAGGCTAAAAATGAGCCAGAGCCAGAGGAGCTAACCACACCGGTAGCGGAGACAGAGAAGGAAATAACTAAAGATTCTACTGATGCAAAAATCTCATTCCCCTCAATACTAGAGGAAAAACAAAAGTAGGATATGAATGAATTTGGAAGTTTCCTGAACTTGTTCAAAACATTAATTGTTAACCTGCCATTAATCTAGTTAATAGAGAAAGTTCCTAAGTACGCCAAGTTTTTAAAGAAAATTATGTCTAGACGTAAGAAAATTAAGGTAGGTGAACAAGTTAGTATAAGCACTTCCTGTAGCGCAATTATATCAAGACGGGTTCCCCAAAAATTAAAAGACCCGAGAATTTTTACTATTCCCATAGAGATAGGGATCATTTATTTTAATAGAGCTCTATGTGATTTAGGAGCTAGAATTAATTTGATGCATTTATCTGTCTTTGAAAAACATGGGTTAGGGAATATTAAAAATATGCATATAACACTACAGTTGGCCGACAGATCTTCAGTTCATCCAAAAGGTGTACTAGAGGATGTGTTAGTCAAAGTGCGCAATTTTATTATTCTGACAGATTTTCTGATGCTTGATTTTGAGGAAAATCATGAGATACCGATCTTATCAGGTAAACCTTTCTTGGCTACTTCTAGATCCACCATTGATTTAGAGAAAAATGAATTGACTATGGAAATGAATGGTGAGACTGAAATTTTTAAATGTGGTGTAACACCCCTAACCCGTATCCGTCGCCGGAGTAGGTTTGCGAGGTATTAATGATCAATACACATCATTTAACATACATAACTCATACATTTATGTATTCATGCTCAAATATCATTCAATCACAACTCATCGTCCCTTATAAGGGCCTACAAGGCCTTAAACATGTTTTAGAAGTGGTTCTGGACTAAACCGATAACATATGAAAATTTTGGAAAATTAGAAAAATTTCAAACATACAGGGGTCACACACCTGTGTGAACAGGTCGTGTGCCTTACACGGCTCTAGACACGCCTGTGTCTCAGGCCGTGTGGAAATAGGGAATATAGACTGACTTGGGTCACACGGCCGACCACACGCCCGTGTGTCTAGCCTGTGTGCCCTTCGAAGTGGCCACACAGGCCCGGGTGCTAGGCTGTGTACTAGGTCGTGCCAAACCTGTAGGGTATACTAACTTATGCAACACGGCCAAGTCACACGCCCATGTGCTAGGCCATGTGCCATTTAGGGGGTATACTGACTTGTACCACACGGCCGGTCACACGCCCGTGTGTGAGGCCGTGTGGAGCATACTGGCTTCAATTTAATTTCATCACCAGGGGAATCACGGCCGTGCAACATGACCATATGTCGCACACGGTTGAGACACACGCCCGTGTCCCTTTCTGTGTGGACAAAAATAGGCCATTTGTAAAGCCATTTTTGCCACCATATTTTTACATGCATATATAAGCATAAATTGCAACATTTCACAACTCAATAGGCAGCCAATCCATGACATTTCATACACATATTACACCAATTCAACATAGTATTTAAATGCCTAATAAATAACATGCATATTCCATTCACATACTAACCACATATCAAGATAACATTTGCATATTTCCATTCCATCTATTACTAGCCAAAACGTACCATATATGAATACTTAAACACAACCAAATTTTTTTATCAAGTTAAGCCAAATCACATGGCTTCAACTCATACCACAACATGTATCAAAATCAATATCTCAAGTAACCTTAACTATCATCCTCATAACTAACATATACATGCCATATTTACATATATCCACAAATTCATAAGTACCAATCGGTAACTGGACAGTGTGATGTGTAACTCCGACTTTATCTGAATCGAGTGAGCTATCGAACCTCTATAATACACGGAAAAGAAACAGAGTAAGCTTTATAGCTTAGTAAGCTCGTATAATTCAGAATTAAACTTACCAATTTTACATAATCAAGATAATAAATAAGGTAAACTCAATTCAATTTCCAAATGCCTAGCACAAGCATTCATCAACAAGTTAGTCATATAAATACATGAAATCATCCATTTTCTAAATTTAATACTCAATACATTGTATCATACCAAGTTCATATATCATGTACATCATATTCAATATTTCACTCTCAATCATATAATAAATAATTCATTTAATAACAGTACTCATCTGTATAAGCAATATTTATGCCCGTTGAACTCATTAGAACTTCAAAGGATACTCGAGTGATATACATCAGTAATTCGTCAATTCATTATCATTTCTGCTCTTTCGAGCTATGATTAGTAAGCTCCTCCGAGGTGATGGACGATAAGCTCTATTGAGCTAAAGCGATGAAGCTCTAACGAGTGAAAGCGATAAGCTCTTACGGTGATATATCGGTAAGCTCATACGAGTGTGGTGAGTCCGCAACAAGTGCAGGATCTCGACCAAAACGGTAACCCTAGTGACATGTCACTCGTATCCTATGAATTCATATGGTTCAAACGGGCTCGGTAATCATCAATCTATATCAATTAAGCATTTGTATTCCAAGTATATCAATTATTCAATTATATACATACATTTAAAATAAATACAAGTACTTAAAGTTTGATTCTAACTATACAAACTTACCTCGAGTATGAAAATGGCGAAATGAGTAAATTACTCGATAATCTTGCCTTTCTCCCGATCCAATTCTGGATTCCTCTTTTCTCAATCTAAATATATTCAAAATTAACTTATTTAATTAACCATTAATTCAATTTAGTCCAAAACATACATTTTGACTTATTTGCACATTAGCCCCTAAACTTTCACACTTTTACAAATTAGTCCTTACTTCAAAAAAATACAAATTCAAGCAATTCAATCCAAATACATGCTAGCTGAATTTCATAGGGACTCCTGTAAGCTCATATCTTTCTTTATTTCACATATTTACCACATAAAATTTCAAATTTCACAATTTAATCCCTTTTTGACATTTTTGTCAAAAGTCACTTTACAAAACATGAAAATCTATCATCAAAAATTCATATTTCAACTTCAAACAACAAAGAACACATAAAATCATCTATGGAAACTCTTAAAATCTTTAACAATTTCAAAATTAAAGGTATGAGCTAGCTAGATTGAGCTGTAACGATTACAAAAACATAGAAATCATAAAAAATCGAGCTAAAATCGTACCTTAATCAAGCTAGGAGTGTGCCGAACCTATGAAAGCTTCAAACCCTTATTCTCTTTTCTAATTTCGGTTGTAAAGAAAGATGAATGAAATGAATTTGGTTTTGTTTTATGAAATTAAGCATTCAAACAGTAAAATTTCTTTACGAAACTTTCACACAATAATTCTATCATGCTGTAAACTTTAATAAAATAATAAAATAAATATTTTGACTTCGGATTTATGGTCCCAAAACCACTGTTCCCATTTGACCTAAAAACGGGTTGTTATAACTCTCCCCCTTATGGATTTTCGTCCCCGAAAATCTTACCAGTGAATAGGTTAGGGTACTATTTTTGTATCCCCGAAAATCTTACCAGTGAATAGGTTAGGGTACTATTTCCGTATAGCTTCCTCGGGTTCCCACTTAGCTTCCTCAATCCCGTGTTTATGCCAAAGAACCTTCACTAGGGCTATGCGTTTATTTTTAAATTCTTTGATTTCACGATCTAAAATCCTGATCGATTCTTTGCTATACGTCAAATCTTACTGTATCTCAACATCTACCGGAGAAATCACATGTGACAGATCGGATCTATATCGACGTAACATAGGAACATGGAAGACAATATGAATCTTTTCAAGTTTTGACGGTAAAGCTAGTCGATATGCTACAGGCCCTATTCTTTCAATGATCTTGTAAGGTTCGATAAATCGTGGACTTAACTTTCCTTTACGGCCGAATCGAAAAACCTTTTTCCACAGTAACACCTTTAAAAATTCTCGGTCCCCGACTTGAAATTCAATTTCTTTACGTTTCAAATCCGCGTATGATTTCTGTCGATCTAAAGTTTCTTTTAAACTGTGGCGAATCGTTTTCACTATTTCTTCAGTTTCTCTGATCAATTTAACCCCGTGAATCTTTTTCTCACTTAGTTCAGTCTAGTATAACGGAGTTCGACATTTGAGACCATATAAAGCTTCGTACAGTGCAAGCTTTATACTCGTCTGAAAACTTTTATTATATGCGAATTCAATCAACAGAAAGTATTTTTCCCAACTGCCTTCAAACTCTAAAATACAACACCTCAACATGTCTTCGAGAATCTGAATAACTCTTTCGGTCTGACCGTCAGTCTGAGGATGAAAAGCTGTATTGAAATTCAACTTCGTACCCAAAGCTTCTTGCAATTTCTTCCAGAATCGCGATGTAAATCTCGGATTTCTATCAGAAATAATAGATAATGGCACCCCGTGCAATCGAACAATCTAAAAAATGTATAATTCAGCTAATCTGTCAACTGAGTAATCTGTACATACCGGTATGAAATGAGTAGATTTCGTTAGTCGATCAACGACAACCCAGATAGCATCTTTCTTTTTCGGAGTTAGGGGCAATTCCGACACAAAATCCATTGTAACTCTATCCCACTTCCACTCGGGAATCATCACAGGCTGCAGTAAACCAGATGGTACTTGATGTTCTACTTTGACTTGCTGACAAATCAAACATTTAGAAACAAACTCTGATATATCTAGTTTCATGCCTTGCCACCAGTAAAACTGTTTCAAATCGTTATACATTTTGGTACTTCCTGGATGAACAGATAAGTAGCTATAGTGCGCTTCCTGCAAAATCTTATGAATGAGTTCCGAATTTCTCGGTATGCAAATTCTATTCTGGAACCTTAAACAATCATCTATTCCAATCTTAAACTCTGAATCAGGGATATTCTCACATTGAATCCATTTAACTTGCAATTCACGATCCTTTTTTCGAGATTCACAGATTTGTTGAAGAAATACCGGTTTAGCTTTTAATTCAGCTAAAATAGACCCATCATCACAAATCATCAACTGGGTATTCATTACTCGTAATGCAAACAAAGATTTTCGGCTTAGGGCATCAGCAACAACATTAGCTTTTCCCGGGTGATAATCAATCAAAAATTCATAGTCTTTCAATAACTCGAGCCATCTTCATTGTCCCAGGTTTAGATCTTTCTGTGACACCAGATATTTTAAGATTTTTTGATCCGTATAAATGTGACATTTTTCACCGTACAAGTAGTGTCACCAAATTTTCAACACAAATACAATTGCAGCCAACTCAAGGTCGTGTGTCGGATAATTCTTTTCATGCGATTTCAATTGTCGGGAAATATAAGCTATAACTTTTCCTTCTTGCATCAGAACACATCTCAAACCATTTAATGACGTGTCACTATAAATCACAAACTCTTTCCACGATTCAGGTTGAACCAAAACTGGTGCTTCAGTTAACAGTATTTTCAATTGTTCAAAACTCTGCTGACATTTTTCTGACCATTCGAATTTCACATCTTTTTGAAGCAGTCGTGTCATCGGTGTTGCAATCATCAAAAATCCTTTCACGAATCTTCAGTAATAACCCGCTAAGCCCAGATAACTACGGACTTCACACACATTTCTTGGAGGTTTCCAATCAACAATAGCAGAAATCTTACTCGGGTCAACTCTAATACCGTCAGCTGAAACAATATGCCCCAGAAATCCAACCTCTCAGAGCCAAAACTCAAATTTGCTGAACTTTGCAAATAATTGCTTATCACGTAGAGTTTGTAACACAACTCTCAAGTGCTCGGTATGTTCAAATTCATCTCGCGAATAGATCAGAATGTCGTCAATGAATACAACAACAAATCTGTCTAAATACGGTCTGAATATCCGGTTCATCAAGTCCATAAAAATTGCTGGAGCATTTGTTAATCCAAAAGGCATAACAAGTAATTCATAATGTCTGTACCTCGTTCCAAATGCGGTTTTCGGCACATCCGACTCTTTAACTCGCAATTGATAATAACCCGATCTCAAATCAATCTTTGAAAATGCTGTAGCCCCTTTCAACTGATCAAATAAATCATCAATCCACGATAGAGGGTATTTTTTCTTTATAGTCACCTTATTCAACTGTCTGTAATCGATACACATTCTCATTGTGCCATCTTTCTTTTTCACAAACAATACCGGTGCACCCCAGGGCGAATAACTCGGTCGTGCAAAACCTCTATCTGTCAATTCTTGCAACTGAGCTTTCAACTCTTTTAATTCTGTTGGAGCCATTTTATACAGAGCTATCAATATCGGTGTTGTTCTCAGTACTAATTCAATACCAAATTCAACTTCTCTGATCGGTGGCAAACCCGGTAATTCTTCTGGAAATACATCCGAAAGCTCATAAACAACAGGTACAGATTCAATATTTGATTCGGTCACCTTTATATCCAATACATATGCAAGATATGCATCATAGCCCTTTTTCATACATTTCTGAGCTAACATAGACGATATCATAGTAGGTATTTCACTCAAATCATCAGATTCAATTCGAAGAATTTCACCGTTTTGACATTTCAATTTGATAATCTTTCGTCTACAATTCACAACTGCATCATGCATAGTCAGCCAGTCCATACCCAGAATCACATCAAACTCATCAAATTGTAGAAGCATCAAGTCAACTAGAAAACAATAACCCTGAGTCATCAAAGGACAGTTCTTACAAATTTTATCAACTAACACAGATTTGCCTAAGGGGTTCGATACTTTAATTATAAACTCTGTAGACTCGACATGTAAACTCTTTTTAAATACTAAATTCATACAGATATATGAATGGGTTGATCCAGGATCTATCAGCGCAACTATATCAGTATCAAAAAGAGAAAAAGTACCGGTAATAATGTCTGGCGATGATGCCTCCTCTCGTGCACGTATAGTATAAGCTCGGGCAAGTGCTCGTGCCTCAGATCTCACAGCAGAATCTCTCGTAGCACCTCGGTTACCACTCATATTTCTATTATTTCGGGGTGGTCTCCCTCTAGTAGCCTTATTACTCACTTTCACTGGTTAATCTCTTTTAGCTATAGACTTTTCTAGATAGTCCCGGAGATAAGGATCAAGAGATCCACATCTAAAACAAGCTCCGCTCACTATATTGCATTCACCGTAATGTCACTTGTTGCAATGCTTACATTTAGGTACAACATTTCTAACACTACCCATACTAGCAACAGATGTCTAAGGTTTAGAGCTGAAATTTCTTGCATCTCTATCTCTAATCCAAATCCCCGCAGAAGCAGTAGAATGATATTCTTTAGATTTCTTTGATGCTGACTGATGTGATTTGCCCGCAAATCTTTTTCTAAAGTCTCTAGCCTCAGAATCGACTTTTCTTTTCTCTTTGCTAAGCTCTTCGGCTTTGCAAGCTCTGTCAAATAGAACAACAAACTCTTTCATCTCTAGAATCCCAACTAATAGTCTGATTTCTTCATTTAACCCATCTTTGAACCTTTTACACATTATAGCTTCAGAAGAAACATATTCACGAGCATATTTGCTGAGTCGTACCGATATACGACCCTGTTTTAATTCAAGAAATTCCTTTCTTTTCTGATCAATGAACCTTTGGCTGATGTATTTCTTTCTGAATTTAACTTGAAAGAACTCCCATGTAACTATTTCTCGCGGAACTACAGATATCAAGGTATTCCACCATTGATATGCAGTGTCTCTCAACAGTGATATAGCACATTTTAAACATTCTTCAGGTGTGCAAGACAGTTCGTCAAATACCCAAATCGTGTTCTCAAGCCAAAACTCGGCTCTCTCAGGGTCATTGCTAACAGTAGCTCTGAAGTCTTTAGCCCTGTGTTTCTGTATTTTATCAATAGGTGGTTTATTCAATCGCAAATGATCTATACCTTGAGGAACTACAGGGATCAGTTGGGGAATAGGTGGGGGTGGAGGTTGTTGAGCATCCGGGTTCGTACGAATGTATTGTGTGAACCATTCGTTCATCATTTGGAAGAAGGCTTCTTTAGCCTCTCCTCATTGGCTACTCGTTAGAGGTCTAGATTCAGATGGCGCTGTCCCTTGTGCGGGAGCAGGCGCGTTACTCTCAACCTCATCAACTACGGCTCGATCAGGATCCATTTACTATATAAAAACACATTTAAAATGTTAGTAGTCATCACACTATCACAGTTTATATATATGGCATGTATAACTAGACACACATACACTACGTTAGTCCTAGAATCGACTAAACTATAGCTCTGATATAAATAAATGTAACACCCCTAACCCCTATCCTTCGCCGGAGTAGGGTTGCAAGGTATTAACAATCAATACACATCATTTAACATACATAACTCATACATTTATATATTCATGCTCAAATATCATTCAATCACAACTCATCGTCCCTTATAAGGGCCTACGAGGACTTAAACATGTTTTAGAAGTGGTTCGGGACTAAACCGATAATATATGAAAATTTTGGAAACTTAAAAAAATTTCAAACATACATAGGTCACACGCCCGTGTGAACAGGCCGTGTGCTTTACACGGCTCCAGACACGCCCGTGTCTCAGGCCGTGTGGAAACAGGGCATACATACTGACTTGGATCACACGGGTCGACCACATGCCCGTGTGTCTAGCCCGTGTGCCCTTCAGAGTGGCCACACACGCTCGTGTACTAGGCCGTGTACTAGGCTGTGCCAAACCTGTAGGGTATTGTAACACCCCTAACCCGAGACCGTCGCTAAAATAGGGTTAAGAGACATTACTAGACAATCGGAACCTTTCACATCCATTTCACGACACAAAGTTAATCATCAATTAAACATATTCAAATACGAGCATATAGTCCCTTATCTAGGTCTACGAGACATACTCGTGTTAGAAAGAGGTCGGGACTAAACCAGTTTTACTGACGATTCTCGGATCCGAGCTAGTTTTACTGACACTGTAAAATAGAGAAACAATCACACAGTAAGCTTTCAAAAGCTTAGTAAGTTCGAAATACAATACAATTATGTCATTGAATCAAATCAATGTACTCATTAAACCATCACATAGATAATTTATCAATGTCACACAAATTCAACCATATCCAATACTCACATAGCATCCCATTCATCTACTTTAAATTTCATCAACCACATAGGTATCATACATACCTTTGCCAACACATAGTTAGTCACCAACAACGCTATTCACCACTCAACTTTACATTTCGATCAACCTTTGCTATTCTCTCGCTTTATTCGCACAATTAGTGCCAACTTATAGACAAACATAATTGTCACCGCACACTTAGTGCCAATACATTAAATCGAGCTTATATCGGTATCGCACACACAGTGCAAATTCAATAAGCCGAAGCTTCTATTATCTCGCACACACAGTGCCAATCATCCCTATCCCGTTTCTAATTTCGCACACTTAGTGCCCTCTAATTCAATTCAGCACATAGCATTTCTAATCTCATAGTAATATAGATAATCATTCAATTCACATCACATAGAACATAAATTAACAACTTGTACTATATCCAAACTTACCTCGGACGTCGAAATACTAAAACGGTCGATTAATCGAGCACTTTATCTTTGCCTCGATCTCGATCCGAACCTCTTCTCTCTTGGTCTATACACATTCAAATTCAATCCATTCAATCACCAAATCATTCATTTTAGTCTAAACACACATATTTAGGGCATTTTACATAATATCCCTCACATTTTCACATTTCGACACTTTAGTCCCTAATTCACAAAATCACAAAATACACATAATTTCCTTTCACCCATGCCTAGCCGAATTCTCTCTATATTCATACAAGTCCACACATATCATTTATTTCACATTTTAGTCCCTCAATTTACACTTTTCACAATTTAGCCCAAAATACTCAATTTCACCAAAAATTCAAATACAAACTATGTTAACCCAACACCAACTTCCATATTTCACCAACTAACATAACAAAGCTCACATGTTCTTCAATGGCACATCTCATAAACATCATCAATTCTTTAAATTACAATATGGGCTTGATAGTAGACTAAGCAACAATCTCAAAAACATAAAAATCATCAAAAACCAAAGCCAAAACATACCTTAATCAAACAAATCCCTAGTCGAAAATCACAAAGTCTCAAACCCTCCTCTTCTTTTCTTATTTCGATTGATAGAAAACAAAGATGAGCACTTTCTAGCTTTTGTTTTATTTTAATGTCATCTTATTTCATGTTTACTAATTTGCCCTTAATGAATCATCCATTTAATTAACAAATATTAGGCCATTTATGTCCATCTACCATCCACTAATTTTAATAATGGACTAATTGCCTCATAAGGCCTCCACATTATAAAAATAATAGCACTTAGGTACTTATAAATCAACATACAACTTTTACACTTTACGCGATTAAGTCATTTCTCTTAATTTGGCACACAGTCGATAAAATTACCACACAGAATTTTCACACAGACTATATCACATATAATCAACACCAAAAATAACATTAAAATATTATTTCGACCTTAGATTTGTGGTCTCGAAACCACTATTCTGACTAGGGTCTAAATCGGGCTGTTACAACTCTCCCCCCTTAGGGATTTTTGTCCCCGAAAATCTTAACAATGAATAGGTGTGGATACTGCTCTCTTATAATGTTCTCAGGCTCCCACGTAGCCTCTTCCACTCCGTGTTTTTGCCATAACACTTTCACTAAAGAAATTCTTTTGTTTCTCAACTCTTTGGTCTCTCGTGCCAAAATTCAGATCGGTTCTTCACTATACGACAAATCTGACTGAATCTCAACCTCAGTAGGAGCAATCACATTAGACGGATCAGATCTGTATCGTCGAAGCATCGACACATGAAACACATTATGAATATTTTCTAACTCAGGTGGCAACATCAATCTATAAGCAACCGGCCCAACTCGTTCAATGATCTCATAAGGTTCGATGAACCTCGGACTTAACTTGCCTTTTCGGCCAAATCAAAGTATCTTCTTCCACGGAGACACTTTCAGAAACACTTTGTTACCCACTTCGAATTCAATATCTTTCCGTTTCAAGTCTGCATAAGACTTCTGACGATCTGAGGTCGCTTTCAAACTGTCTCGAATCACTTTTACTTTCTTCTCAGCCTCTTTAATCAAATCAACCCCGTGAATCTTATTCTCACTTAGTTCAGTCCAATACAATGGTGTTTGGCATTTTGATCCATAAAGAGCCTCATACGGTGCCATTTTAATGCTAGATTAAAAACTGTTGTTGTATGCAAACTCAATCAACGACAAATGCTTTTCCCATGAATTTTCAAATTCAAGGACACAACACCTCAACATATCTTCGAGAACCTGAATGATCCACTCGAATTGTCCATCCGTTTGCGAATGAAATGCAGTACTAAAATGCAATTTTGTGCCTAAAGCCTCTTGTAATTTCTTCCAAAATCGCGAGGTAAATCTCAGATCTCTATCAGATACAATAGATAGTGGCACCCCGTGCAATCTCACAATCTCAGCAGTATATAATTCAGCCAATCTATTGAGTGAATAATTTGTTCTCACCGGAATGAAATGAGCTGATTTCGTCAATCGGTCAACTATCACCCAGATTGCATCTTTCTTTCCCAGAGATAAAGGCAATCCTGACAGAAAGTCTATTATGATTCTCTCCCATTTCCACTCAGGAATCATAATCGGTTGTAACAAACCGGACGAAACCTAATGTTTAGCTTTAACTTGTTGACAAATTAAACATTTCGACACAAAGTCAGAGATGTCCCGTTTCATACCATGCCACCAATAAAACTTTTTCAAGTCATTATACATTTTTGTACTCCTTGGATGAACAGTCAATCGACTACTGTGAGCTTCATTCAAAATCGTCTAGATCAACTCTGAATTTCTCGGAACACAAATCTGATCTCTAAATCTCAGACAATCATCACTATCAACTCAAAATTCTAAATCGAAATTCAAATCACATTGAGCTCGTTTTACTATTATTTCCTCATCACTTTTCTGAGCATCCAAATCTGACTTACAAATATTGGTCTCACTTTCAACTCAGGCAAAATTGAATAATTATCACACAGATCTATCTGAGTACTCATAGCTCGCAAAGCACATGAAGACTTTCAACTCAAGGCATCAGCAATAACATTAGCTTTGCCCGGATGATAATCAATTGCAAGTTCATAATCTTTCAACAATTCTAACCATCTTCCCTGTCGTAAATTCAATTCTTTCTGAGTCATCAATACTTCAAGCTCTTGTGATCGGTATAAATATGACATTTCTCACCAAATAGATAGTGACACCAAATTTTCAATGCAAACACAATTGCAGCTAATTCAAGGTCGTGCGTCGGATAGTTCTTTTCATGCGATTTTAACTGCCTCGAAGCATAAGCAATGACTTTGCCTTCTTGCATCAGCATACAGCCCAAACCATTCAATGATGCATCACTATAGACTATGAATTCTTTGCCCGATTCAGGTTGAACTAACACTGGTGTTTCTATCAACAACGTTTTCAACTGCTCAAAACTCGGTTGACACTTTTTCGACCACTTGAATTTAATATCTCTCTGTAGCAACTTTGTTAGCGGAGTCGCAATCATTGAGAAGCCTTGTAACATCCTAGAATTAGGGGTTCTGCATTTTATGCTTTTCTGTGTGCTTGGCTTATTCTGCTTGTTATTTTGGTGTGTTTGGGGGCCCTGGGAAGGCTCAGGTTCGAGCCAGAGCTTTAGGGAAATTTTGTTTTTTGGGCACTTTAGGGGTGAGAGCTAGTAGAAGCAGGCTTTAAGAATATTTATTTGTGTTTGATAACACAAAAAGGGTGTGTGGTGTGATGGCAAGGAGACGCCACTTAAGGAGCAGGGAGTGGCGTCACAAGGGAGCATGAAGGGGAAGGAGTTCGAGTCTCATCTGCAGCATGTGGAACTTTATTTTTTCGTGCCAAAGGTGGAGGAGTGGTGGCTTTCGGCTGGGACTCTTCAAGGTGGTTGTTGAATGAGTCAACAAGTTCAAAATGGGTGGACAAGAGAGCTTGGAGGAGTTTGAATTGGTCAAACCAATTTGAAAGAGTGATGGAAAGTATTTGGTAGAGCAAATCAAGGGATTTGGTGATGTTGGAGGTGTTGGCCGAATGTGGGGAGCTTGGAGGGGGATTTCGGTTTAGTAGCTAGGATAGGTGTGCCGAAATTCTCTTTTGGTTTTTAGTCATTTTTCATCCTAGTATGTTCGGTTATTGTGAGTAGGAGGGGGTGTGCCAAAACTTTTCAACATATGCTTCAGTGATTCTTTTGTTTTCTTTCAAGTGAATACACTTTTATTCCCTAGTGTTTTGCCAAATTTTCATATTGCTTTCCTCCTCTTTTCAGTCAGTTTCTCCTATTGTTTACCTTTTTATTCTCTCATTTTTCTTCTTTTCTCTTAAGACACCACAAGTCGAAACCCTCTTCTTTATCTTTTCTCTTCTACTTCTTGTGTTTTCTTTAGCCGAACCCTCTTCTAGTTTTTTTTTCTTTTAGCCAAATTTTTGGTTCTCTTCTATTCATCTCTTTTATTCTTTCTTTCTTTTCAGAAATCCGAAAATCTCTTCTCCTCTATTCCTATCTTCTCTAGCTGAATACTTTCTACACTTCTCCCATATCTTTTAATTTCTCTTTTTGCACCTCCATTTCTTGTTTCTCTAGCCAAATCTTAGGTAGCAGAGTAGTTAGTTTTCTGCCTGCTGAAAGATCCTCTGCATTCGATAGGTGCTTTTGCAAGCCAAATCCGTTGTTACGATTCCTTGGTAGCCAAGGAAAGGGGTTTCTCTTTTATTCATTATGATCGGCTTCTATTCATATTACTCTGCCGTAAATAAATCCCTTGTTGGGGCAATTCCTGTTTTTGCTATAGTATTGTATTGATCAAGACTTTTCTTCATGGATACGAGTGCCAGTCATTCTAAGGAGGAAAGTGTACTCGTAGTCTCTAATCCATCGTTCAAACGTCCTACGGTGTCGGCGGTTCATGATTTTCTGCCAAGTTGTGGAAGAGAGCCGACATCAGCTTGGGATAGGAAAATCACTATTAGTCCTGCTAGTGAGAGTGTCGACATAGAGAGTTTAGTCTTACGCGTAATCAGGTGTGTAACGCTCAAACATTTCTTTATTATTTGCGCTAGTAACTGTGTTGGCTGAAATCCGAAATGACTGTTGAGACAGTCGAGATACCCTTGTGGGTAAGGTTGGAGACATCGGGTAAGTACCATTATGATTTTACTTTCGTAGATATGTATGTATGAATTAATGGTCTGATGTACCTTGAAAGTATGTTTGCATTCATCTCAATATGACAATATGTTGCATGGGCTTTGGGATATGAATGAAAGGGGAAGTGTGATTCAGTGACTATTGTCACAGTGGTCTGGGACGACAGTTGTTTGGAACCACGTATACCTATATTTATCAGTGACATATCTCAGTGGTCTGGGACCACAGTGGGTTGGCCCCACATATACTTATCAGAGATTGTCACAGTGGTCTGGGACCACAGTGGGTTGGCCCCACGTTTATATATTATGTGACTCTGTCACAAGTGGTCTGGGACCACAGTGGTTTGGAACCACAGTGGCTTGATGCCACGGGTGTTTGGCTGATTCAGGTGATCTAGAGGATGGAAAACTAGGTTGGGTTGGGCTGCATTGCATACATTTTTAATATGCTATATTGTGAGGGCTAAGGCCCAATGTGCATCTGTGAGCTTAAAGCCCGAATGCGTTATAAGGGGAATTACACACTGAGTCTCGGTGACTCACCCTTCTGCTTAATTTTGTAGGTAACCCCTAGTTGCGGATTTGGAATCGTGGTGGGCTTGAGGTGGCCATGCATTATTTTCTCGTAAACTCTCGTTTCTTAATTGAACTTACTTTTTAATTTTGGGATTTTACAATGTAATAAGGCCTCCATAACTTTAATTTGGGTTTTTGCTTTAAATTGGTTATTGCATATCTTGTGAATTGTCAAGTATGGATTTTTTTTTCTAAAATAAAACCATAAACCATCATTTTTCTAAAAAGGGTGATAACAAAAGATGACATGCGAATAACTAATTAATTCTGAGATTTTCTTAAAACCTTAACATTGTTTTCAAATGTCACATTTATAAAATTTCCTAATTTTCGGCTTTCGTAAAATAAAATTGTATACGACTTTTAGTTCAATCTAATAAGAAGTTGGTAAGAAACTTTCAATTATTTTCAAGATGGTAACACTAATCAAAAAGTATTTTTTTTTTAAATTACGATGTCTGGTAAAAAATTCAAAACTTCTTTTCTTGTAACATACCAGATTTGCTCGTAGCGCATTGACCGAGTTTGGGGTGTTATAATTGTGGTATCAGAGCCTAGGTTGCAAAACTCGGCTGTGGGTTTGGGGTCCAAAAATGTTTTCAAAAGTTAGTTTGGAATATGGTTTAGAAAAATACATGTTTTTTGGAAGCATGGCACCCGAGTCTCCGGCACCAAATCCATACAGTAAGTCTTTTGACTATTGATTGAATTGTATGAAAGATTATATTGTGTTGTGGTGTGATTGCTAGTTTTAAGAGATACAACTTTAGAAAATGAGACCCTTAGGTATGCGATTTGCGAAAATTACTTCTAATACTATTTACATAAGCTATCCGTTAATAAACCGTGGAAGATGTACTAATTCATAAAACTTGAAATTAGATTAAGTTGAATTCGTAACCATGAGCGCTAAAGGACGTGGACGTGGTATGCGCGACCGGGGTAGAGGCCGGGGTGTTGAGGCTAAACCCTCGGAATCAGGGCATGGGCCAGAATATGACTATTGATTGAATTGTATGAAAGATTATATTGTGTTGTGGTGTGATTGCTAGTTTTAAGAGATACAACTTTAGAAAATGAGACCCTTAGGTATGCGATTTGCGAAGATTACTTCTAATACTATTTACATAAGCTATCCGTTAATAAACCGTGGAAGATGTACTAATTCATAAAACTTGAAATTAGATTAAGTTGAATTCGTAACCATGAGCGCTAAAGGACGTGGACGTGGTATGCGCGACCGGGGTAGAGGCCGGGGTGTTGAGGCTAAACCCTCGGAATCAGGGCATGGGCCAGAATATGAATTGCCAGCATCACTAGTAGCAGAAGCGGGGTTTCAGGACGAAACTGGTGGAGACGATGCTGTGTCTCAAGCTATGTTACGTGTTCTGGAGCGGGTTGCTGGAGTAAGCATGGGATCAGTAGCTCGAAAATCTATTCCTGAGCGACTTCGGGCAAATGGGGCTGAGGTATTTAGGGGTATTTCTGGTGTGGCTCCTAACATAGCTGAGTACTGGCTAGAAGCGGTGGAACGAATCATGGACGATCTTGATTGTACTGCGGAGGAAAAAGTTGAAAGGAGTAGTGTCCATCCTTCGGGATGAGGCATACCAATGGTGGCTCACGGTGAGGGATGGTACATCAGCGGACCGTATTACTTGGGATCTCTTTAAGACAGCTTTCTAGTGAAGGTATGTCGGGGCAAGTTACGTGGAGGCTCAAAGAAAGGCATTCTTAAACTTGGTCCAGGGGAAAAAGTCAGTGGCTGAGTATGAGGCGGAGTTCCTGGGTTTAAGCCATTATGCCCGAGGTATCGTCGCAACTGATCACGAGCGTTGTGTCCGATTTGAGGATGGTCTGAGGGACGAGTTGCGAGTACTGATAGCTCCACAACGGGAAAGAGAGTTCGCTACTCTGGTTGAGAATGCTAAGATAGCTGAAGAGGTGAAGCGATCTGAGAGGCAGAATCGGGATAAGGATAGGGTTTAAAAAAAAAAGAATTTTGGGTCGTCAGGATCTACTGAGGGTCTCCAAAAGAGGCCTAGGTTTGATGGGCCGGGTCGAGTTAGGAAGCCTGTTACTGTTGGTCGGTCCCAATCGTGTGCTAGATGTGAGAATTATCATTCAGAATAGTGTTGGGCAAGAAATAGAGAATGCTTCAGGTGTGGATCTGTAGATCATCTGGTAAGGGACTTTTCGCAAGAGCCGAACAGGGCACAGCCGGTCGGGCAGGGATATGTACAGTCTAGAAGAGGTGGCCAGCAACCACCGAGAGGTCGTGGTCTGGCCATAGGAGGAAATGGTTTTGGTCGAGGGCGTGGAGCACCGGGCAGAGGTGCTGGGAATACAGATGTAAGACAGCCTGGATTGGTTTATGCAGCTAGGCGTCGGAATGATGGCGATGCACCGGACGTCATAACCGGTACGTTCCTTATTTTTGGTTTGCCCTTTACATCACTGATAGATATTGGGTCTACACATTCATATGTTGCTAGTACTGTGTCTGGAACTTTGAATATAGAATCTGAGGTTGCTTCTAGAGAAATGAATGTGATTAGCCCTTTAGGACAATCGGTACTAGTGAACAAACTATTTAGGAGTGTGCCTTTAGAAGTATAAGGGGTTGTTTTCCCGGCTGACTTGATGGAATTACCGTTCGGTGAGTTCGATTTAATTTTAGGTATGGACTACTTAGTTAAGTATCGAGTAAGCTTGGATTGTGCTGCTAAGCGCATGATATTAAAGACTTCCGAGGATGAGGAGGTGTTGGTGATAGGGGAAAGAAGAAATTACCTGTCCAATGTGGTGTCTGCATTAAAGGCTGAAAGGATGGTGAGAAAAGGTTGTGAGGCTTTCTTAGCTTTCATCAGTGCTTTGGAGGCCAAAGAATTGTCTGTAAGAGATGTTAGAATGGTGAAGGAGTTCTCGGACGTCTTTAAAGAAGAGCTTCCAGGGTTACCTCCAGATCGGGAGGAGGAGTTCGGTATTGATCTTCTTCTGGGAACAGCTCCAGTGTCCGTTACCCCATATAGGATGGCGCCGAAGGAGCTAGTAGAACTTAAAGCTCAGATTCAAGAATTGTTGGATCGTGGTTTTATTTGACCAAGTGTGTCTCCGTGGGGAGCACGTGTGTTATTTGTCAAGAAAAAGGATGGGTCGATGCGGATGTACATTAACTACAGGCAATTGAACAAGCTGGCGATTAATAATAAGTACCCGTTCCCAAGGATTGACGACCTGTTCGATCAGATGCGAGGCGCTTCAGTCTTCTCGAAGATAGACTTGAGGTCAGGTTATCATCAGCTTAAGGTCAAGGAGGCGAATATTCATAAGACTGCTTTTCGAACTCATTATGGTCACTACGAGTTCTTAGTGATGCCGTTCGAATTGACGAATGCACCAGCAGCGTTTATGGATATGATGAACCGAATATTCCAACCCTATCTAGACCTATTTGTCGTAGTGTTCATAGATGATATTTTGGTATATTCAAGGACGAAAGAGGAGCATGATTCGCATATTTGGATTGTTCTGCAGATTTTGAGAGAGAAGCAATTGTATGCCAAATTCAGCAAGTGTGAATTTTGGTTGAGGGAAGTTACTTTTCTGGGGCATGTTGTGTCTGCTGAGGGGATTAGGGTTGATCCTCGAAAGATTGAAGCTGTTTTAGATTGGAAACCACCGAAGTTAGTAGCAAAAATTTGAAGTTTCCTTGGGTTAGCTGTGTATTACAGAAGGTTTGTTGAGGGATTTTCACTGATCGCTGCACCTTTAACCAAGTTGTTACGGAAAGGGGTACCATTTGTATGGATAGATAAGCAGTAGGAAAGCTTTGAGAAGTTAAAGAAGATTCTGACGGAGGCACCAGTGTTGATTCAGCCTGAGGCTGGGAAGGAGTTTGTCATTTATTGTGATGCGTCACACACGGGATTAGGATGTGTGTTGATGCAAGAAGGGAAAGTAGTAGCGTATGCGTCTCGGCAACTAAGACCGCATGAAGTGAACTATCCCACTCACGATCTGGAGTTAGCTGTGGTAGTTTTCACTCTGAAGATATGGAGATATTACCTGTATGGGGAGAAGTCTATTATCTACACAGATCATAAGAGCCTGAAATATCTCCTTACCCAGAAGGAGTTGAACTTAAGGCAGCGGAGGTGGATTGAATTGTTGAAAGACTATGATTGCTCGAGTGAGTATCACCCGGGTAAAGCTAACGTAGTGGCGGATGCGTTGAGCCGTAAGGTGATATCTGATTTGAGGGCAATGTTTGCTCATCTCTGTTTGTATGATGATGGAAGCTTGTTAGCTGAACTTTAAGTGAAGCCTTCATGGGTAAGTCAGATTAAAGAGAAGCAGTTGTCAGATGAATCGTTAAGTTCTAGATTTCAGCAAATGGAAGGTGGTGAGACAGAAGATGTTAGTTTGAATAGTGATGGGGTATTGTGCTTTCGTGGAAAGGCTTGTATGCCAAAGGATTCCGAGTTGAGACAGAGGATTCTGCAGGAAGCGCATAGTAGTCCATACGCTATGCACCCTGGTGGGAGTAAAATGTATCGAGATTTGCGTGAACAGTTTTGGTGGCCAGGTCTGAAGTAAGAGGTTACCGAGTTTGTGAGTAAGTGCTTGGCGTGTCAGCAGGTGAAGGCGGAACATCAGTTGCCTTTGGGATTGTTACAGCCAGTGAAGATTCCACTTTGGAAGTGGGAGAGGATAACTATGGACTTTGATAGTGGGCAAGCTCTTACGCCTACTAGAAAAGATTCAGTGGGGTAATTGTCGACCAGTTGACGAAGTCCGCTCATTTCATACCGGTTCGTGTTGATTACTCACTACAAAAGTTGGCCAAGCTGTATGTAGCAGAGATTGTGAGGTTACATGGGGTACCAGTGTCTATCATATCAGACAGAGACCCTAAGTTTACATCGCGAATTAGGAAGGCGTTGCATAAAGCGTTGGGTACAAGACTGGATTTTAGCACGGCGTTACATCCTCGGTGATGGTGGTCGAGAGAGGTAATCCGGATTCTGGAAGATATGTTGAGAGGTTGTGTTATCGACTTGTGGGTAGTTGGGAGGATTTCTTATCGTTGGCTGATTTCGCATACAACAATAGCTATCAATCCAAAGATTCGGATGGCACCCTATGAAGCGTTATATGGTCGTAAGTGTCGTACTCCTACCTCTTTGGATAGAATTGGGTGAGCGGCGGTTGTTGGGTCCGAGTGGTTTGAGACGTAATAAAAGGTTAAGTTGATTCGAGGTCGGCTGAAGGAAGCTTCCGACAGGCAGAAATCGTATGCAGACCTGAAGCGTAAGGAGATAGAATTCTCAGTGGGTGATCAAGTTTTTTTGAAAGTTTCACCTTGGAAGAAGATTTTAAGGTTTGGACGAAATGGCAAGTTGAGCCCCAAATTCATCGGGCCTTATCGAGTGTTGAAACGTGTTGGACCAGTAGCGTATCAGCTAGAGTTACCGCCGGAGTTGAATCGGATACATGATGTATTTCATGTTTCAATGTTAAGACGCTATCGTTCGGATCCATCTCACATAGTGCCGGTAGAGGAAATTGATGTAAGACCTGATTTGTCTTTTGAAGAAGAACCAGTTCAGATCTTAGATCGAGATGTTAAAGTGTTGAGAAGAAAGTCAGTTCCGTTGGTTAAAGTTTTATGGCGGAATCACGGTTCAGAGGAAGCCACGTAGGAGCTAGAGGATGCGATGCGACAGCAATACCCTCACCTCTTTTAATCAGGTAAATTTTGAGGCCGAAATTTCTTTAAGGGGGTAGAACTGTAACATCCTAGAATCAGGGGTTCTGCATTTTATGCTTTTCTGTGTGCTTGGCTTATTCTGCTTGTTATTTTGGTATGTTTGGGGGCCTTGGTAAGGCTCGGGTTCGAGCTAGAGCTTTAGGGAAAACTTGTTTTTTGGGCACTTTAGGGGGGAGAGCTAGTAGAAGCAGACTTTAAGAATATTTATTTGTGTTTGATAACACAAAAAAGGTGTGTGGTGTGGCAAGGAGACGCCACTTAAGGAGCAGGGAGTGGCGTCACAAGGGAGCATGAAGGAGAAGGAGTTCGAGTCTCATCTGCAGCATGTGGAACTTTATTTTTTTGTGCCAAAGGTGGAGGAGTGGTGGCTTTCGGCTGGGACTCTTCAAGGTGGTTGTTGAATGAGTCAACAAGTTCAAAATGGGTGGACAAGAGAGCTTGGAGGAGTTTGAATTGGTCAAACCAATTTGAAAGAGTGATGGGGAGTATTTGGTGGAGCAAATCAAGGGATTTGGTGATGGTGGAGGTGTTGGCCAAATGTGGGGAGCTTGGAGGGGGGATTTTGGTTTAGTAGCTAGGATAGGTGTGCCGAAATTCTCTTTTGGTTTTTAGGCATTTTTCATCCTAGTATGTTCGGTTATTATGAGTAGGAGGGGGCGTGCCGAAACTTTTCAACATATGCTTTAGTGATTCTTTTGTTTTCTTTCAAGTGAATACACTTTTGTTCCCTAGTGTTTTACCGAATTTTCATATTGCTTTCCTCCTTTTTTCAGTCGGTTTCTCCTATTATTTACCTTTTATTCTCTCTTTTTTCTTCCTTTCTCTTAAGACGCCACAAGTCGAAACCCTCTTCTTCATCTTTTCTCTTCTATTTCTTGTGTTTTCTTTAGCCGAACCCTTTCCTAGTTTTTCTTTTCTTTTAGCCGAATTTTTGGTTCTCTTCTATTCATCTCTTTCATTGTTTCTTTCATTTTAGAATGCCGAAACTCTCTTCTCCTCTATTCCTATCTTCTCTAGCCGAATACTTTCTACACTTCTCCCATATCTTTTATTTTCTCTTTTTGCACCTCCATTTCTTGTTTATCTAGCCGAATCTTAAGAAGCAGAGTATTTAGTTTTCTGCCTGCCGAAAGATCCTCTGCATTCGGTAGGTGCTTTGGCAAGCCGAACCTGTTGTTGCGATTCCTCGATAGCCATGGTAAGGGGTTTCTCTTTTATTCATTATGATCGGCTTCTATTCATATTACTCTGCCGTAATTAAACCCCCTGTTGGCGCAATTACTATTTTCGCTATAGTATTCTATTGATCAAGACTTTTCTTCATGGATACGAGTGCCAGTCATTCAAAGGAGGAAAGTGTACACATAGTCTCTAATCCGTCGTTCAAACGTCGTGCGGTGTTGGTGGTTCGTGATTTTCTACCGGGTTATGGAAGAGAGCCGACATCGGCTTGGGATACGCAAAGCGTTGTTATTCCTGCTAGTGAGAGTGTCGATGTAGAGAGTTTAGTCTTACACTAATCAGGTGTGTAACGCTCACTCATTTCTTTATTATTTGCGTTAGTAACTGTGTTGTCTGAAAGTCGAAACGACTGTTGGGACAGTCGAGATACCCTTGTGGGTAAGGTTGGATACACCGGGTAAGTACCATTATGATTTTACTTTCGTAGATATGTATGTATGAATTAATGGTTTGATGTACCTTGAAAGTATGTTTGCATTCATCTCAGTATGATAATATGTTGCATGGGCTTTGGGATATGAATGAAAGGGGAAGTGTGATTCAGTGACTATTGTCACAGTGGTCTGGGACCACAGTGGTTTGGAACCATGTATACCTATAGTTATCAGTGACTTATCTCAGTGGTCTGGTACCACAGTGGGTTGGCCCCACATATACTTATCAGAGATTGTCACAGTGGTTTAGGACCACAGTGGGTGGGCCCCATGTTTATATATTCTGTGACTCTGTCACAAGTGGTCTGGGACCACAGTGATTTGGAACCACAGTGGCTTGATGCCACGTGTGTTTGGCTGATTCAGGTGATCTAGAGGTGGAAAACTAGGTTGGGTTGGGCTGCATTGCATACATTTTTAATATGCTATATTGTGAGGGCTAAGGCCCAATGTGCATATGTGGGCTTAAAGCCCGAATGCGTTATAAGGGGAATTACACACTGAGTCTTGGTGACTCACCCCTCTGCTTAATTTTGCAGGTAACCCCTAGTTGCGGATTTGGAGCCGTGGTGGGCTTGAGGTGGCCATGCATTATTTTCTCGTAAACTTTCATTTCTTAATTGAACTTAGTTTTTAATTTTGGGATTTTGCAATGTAATAACGCCTCCATAACTTTAATTTGGGTTTTTGCTTTAAATTGGTTATTGCATATCTTGTGAATTGTCAAGTATGGAGTTTTTTTTTTCAAAAATAAAACTATAAACCATCATTTTTCTAAAAAGGGTGATAACAAAAGATGACATGCAAATACCTAATTAATTTGGAGATTTTCTTAAAACCTTATCATTGTTTTCAAATGTCACGTTTATAAAATTTCACAATTTTCGGCTTTCGTAAAACAAAATTGTATACGGGTTTTAGTTCAATCTAATAAGAAGTTGGAAAGAAACTTTCAATTATTTTCAAGATGGTAACACTAATCAAAAAGTATTTTTTTAAATTACGATGTCCGATAAAAATTTCAAAACTTCTTTTCCTGTAACATACCAGATTTGGTCGTAGCGTGTTGACCGGGTTCAGGGTGTTATAATTGTGGTATCAGAGCCTAGGTTGCAAAACACGGCTGTGGGTTTGGGGTTCAAAAATGTTTTCAAAAGTTGGTTTGGAATATGGTTTAGAAAAATACATGTTTTCTGAAAGCATGGCACCCGAGTCTCCAGCACCAAATCCATACGGTAAGTCTTTTGACTATTGATTGAATTGTATGAAAGATTATATTGTGTTGTGGTGTGATTGCTAGTTTTAAGAAATACAACTTTAGAAAATGAGACTCTTAGGTATGCGATTTGCAAAAATTACTTCTAATACTATTTACATAAGCTATCCGTTAATAAACAGTGGAAGATGTACTAATTCATAAAACTTGAAATCAGATTAAGTTGAATTCGTAACCATGAGCGCTAAAGGATGTGGACGTGGTATGCGCAGCCGGGGTAGAGGCCGGGGTGTTGAGGCTGAACCCTCAGAATCAGGGCATGGGCGGGAAGGCGAAGTGCCAGCATCACCAGTAGTAGAAGCGGGGTTTCAGGACCAAACTGGTGGAGACGATGCTGTGTCTCAAGCTATTTTGCGTGTTCTGGAGTGGGTTTTTGGGGCAAGCACGGGATCAGTAGCTCAGAAATCTATTCCTGAGCGACTTTGAGCCAATGGGGCCAAGGTATTTAGGGGTATTTCTGGTGTGGCTCCTAACATAGCTGAGTACTGGCTGGAAGTAGTGGAAAGAATCATGGACGATCTTGATTGTACTACGGAGGAAAAGTTGAAAGGAGTAGTGTCCCTCCTTCGGGATGAGGCATACCAATGGTGGCTCACGGTGAGGGATGGTACATCAGCGGACCGTACTACTTGGGATCTCTTTAAGACAGCATTCCAGGGAAGGTATGTCGGGGCGAGTTACGTGGACGCTCTGAGAAAGGCATTCTTAAACTTGGTCCAGGGGAATAAGTCAGTGGCTGAGTATAAGGCAGAGTTCCTGCGTTTAAGCCGTTATGCCCGAGGTATCATCGTAACTGATCACGAGCGTTGTGTCCAATTTGAGGATGGTCTGAGGGACGAGTTACGAGTACTGATAGCTCCGTAACGGGAAAGAAAGTTCGCTACTCTAGTTGAGAAGGCTAAGATAGCTGAAGAGGTGAAGCGGTTTGAGAGGCAGAATCGGGATAAGGATACGGGCAAGAATAAAAGGAATTTTGGGTCGTCAGGATCTGCTGGGGGTCTCCAAAAGAGGCCTAGGTTTTATGGCCCGGGTCGAGTTATGAAGCCTGTTACCGTTGGTCGGTCTCAATCGTGTGCTAGATGTGAGAATTATCATTCAAGAGAGTGTTGGCCAAGAAATAGAGAATGCTTCAGGTATGGATCTGTAGATCATCTGGTGAGGGATCGTCTCGCAAGAGCGAGCAGGTACACGGCCAGTGGGGCGAGGATATGTACGATGCTGGAAGAGGTGGCCAAAGCAACCACCGAGAGGTCGTGGTCCGGCCAGAGGAGGAAATGGTTTTGGTCGAGGGCGTGGAGCACCGGGCAGAGGTGCTGGGAATATAGATGCAAGAAAGCCTGGATTGGTTTATGCAGCTAGACGTCAGGAGGATGGCGATGCACCGAACGTCATAACCGGTACGTTCCTTATTTTTGGTTTGCCCTTTACAGCACTGATAGATATTGGGTCTACACATTCATATGTTGCTAGTACTGTGTCTGGAACTTTGAATATAGAATCTGAGGTTGCTTCTAGAGAAATGATTGTGATTAGCCCTTTAGGACAATCTGTAGTATTGAACAAACTATTTAGGAGTGTGCCTTTAGAAGTACAAGGGGTTGTTTTCTCGGCTGACTTGATGAAATTACCGTTCGGTGAGTTTGATTTGATTTTAGGTATGGACTGGTTAGTTAAGTATCGAGCAAACTTGGATTGTGCTGCTAAGCGCATGATATTAAAGACTTCCGAGGATGAGGAGGTACTGGTGATAGGGGAAAAAAGGAATTACCTGTCCAATGTGGTGTCTGCATTAAGGCTGAAAGGATGGTGAGAAAAGGGTGTGAGGCTTTCTTAGCTTTCATCAGTGCTTTGGAGGCCAAAGAATTGTCTGTAAGAGATGTTAGAACGGTGAAGGAGTTCTCGGACGTCTTTCTAGAAGAGCTTCTAGGGTTACCTTCGGATCGAGAGGTGGAGTTCGGTATTGATCTTCTTCCGGGAACAGCTCCAGTGTCCGTTGCCCCATATAGGATGGCACCGAAGGAGCTAGTAGAACATAAAGTTCAGATTCAGGAATTTCTGGATCGTGGTTTTATTCAACCAAGTGTGTCTCCGTGGGGAGCACCGGTGTTATTTGTCAAGAAAAAGGATAGGTCGATGCGGATGTGCATTGACTACAGGCAATTGAACAAGCTGACGATTAAGAATAAGTACCCGTTGCCAAGGATTGACGACCTGTTTGATCAGCTGCGAGGCGCTTCAGTCTTCTCGAAGATAGACTTGAGGTCAGGTTATCATCAGCTTAAGGTCAAGGAGGCGGATATTCATAAGACTACTTTTCAAACTCGTTATTTTCACTACGAGTTCTTAGTGATGCCGTTCGGATTGACGAATGCACCAGCTGCGTTTATGGATATGATGAACCGAGTATTCCAACCCTATCTGGACCGGTTTGTTGTAGTGTTCATAGACGATATTTTGGTATATTCAAGGACGAAAGAGGAGCATGATTCGCATCTTCGGATTGTTTTGTAGATTTTGAGAGAGAAGCAATTGTATGCCAAATTCAGCAAGTTTGAATTTTGGTTGAGGAAATTTACTTTTCTGGGGCATGTTGTGTCTGCCGAGGGGATTAGGGTTGATCCCCGAAAGATTGAAGCTATTTTAGATTGGAAACCACTAAAGTCAGTAGCAGAAATTCGAAGTTTCCTTGGGTTAGCTGGGTATTACAGAACGTTTGTTGAGGATTTTTATTTGATCACGCACCTTTAACCAAGTTGTTACGGAAAGGGGTACCGCAGTTTGTATGGACAGATAAGCAGCAGGAAAGCTTAGAGAAGTTAAAGAAGATTCTGACGGAGGCACCAGTGTTGATTCAGCCTGAGGCTGGGAAGGAGTTTGTCGTTTATTGTGATGCGCCGCACACGGGATTAGGATGTGTGTTGATGCAAGAAGGGAAAGTAGTAGCGTATGCGTCTCGGCAACTAAGACCGCATGAAGTGAACTATCCCACTCATGATTTTTAGTTAGCTGCGGTAGTTTTCGCTCTGAAGATTTGGAGACATTACCTGTATGGGGAGAAGTCTATTATCTGTACAGATCATAAGAGCCTGAAATATCTCCTTACCCGGAAGGAGTTGATCTTAAGGCAGCGGAGGTGGATTGAATTGTTGAAAGACTATGATTGCTCGATTAAGTATCACCCGGGTAAAGCTAACGTAGTGGCGGATGCATTGAGCCATAAGGTGATATCTGATTTGAGGGCAATGTTTTCTCATCTCAGTTTGTATGATGATGGATGCTTGTTAGCTGAACTTCAAGTGAAGCCTTCATGGGTAAGTCAGATTAAAGAGAAGCAGTTATCAGATGAATCGTTAAGTTCTAGATTTCAACAAATGGAAGGTGGTGAGACAGAAGATGTTAGTTTGAATAGTGATGGGGTATTGTGCTTTCGTGGAAAGGCTTGTATGCCAAAGGATTCCGAGTTGAGACAGAGGATTCTGCAGGAAGCTCATAGTAGTCCATACGCTATGCACCCTGGTGGGAGTAAAATGTATCGAGATTTGCGTGAACAGTTTTGATGGCCAGGTCTGAAGCAAGAGGTTACCGAGTTTGTGAGTAAGTGCTTGACGTGTCAGTAGGTGAAGGCGGAACATCAGTTGCCTTCGGGATTGTTACAGCCAGTGAAGATTCCACTTTGGAAGTGGGAGAGGATAACTATGGACCTTGTTAGTGGGCTACCTCTTACGCCTACTAAAAAATATTCAGTGTGGGTAATTGTCGATCGGTTGACGAAGTCTGCTCATTTCATACCGGTTCATGTTGATTACTCACTACAGAAGTTGGCTAATCTGTATGTAGCAGAGATTGTGACGTTAATTGGGGTACCAGTGTCTATCATATCAGACAGAGACCCTAAGTTTACATCGCAATTTTGGAAGGCGTTGCATAAAGCGTTGGGTACAAGACTGGATTTCAGCACGGCGTTACATCCTCAGACTGATGGTCAGTCAGAGAGGGTAATCTAGATTCTGGAAGATATGTTGAGACGTTGTGTTATCGACTTCAGGGGTAGTTGGGAGGATTTCTTACCGTTGGCAGAATTCGCATACAACAATAGCTATCAATCCAATATTCAGATGGCACCCTATGAAGCGTTATATGGTCGTAAGTGTCGTACTCCTACCTGGGGGACAGAATTGGGTGAGTGATAGTTGTTGGGTCCGAAATTGATTTCAGAGACAGAAGAAAAGGTTAAGTTGATTCGAGCTCGGTTGAAGGAAGCTTCCGACAGGCAGAAATTGTATGCAGACCTGAAGCGTAAGGAGATAGAATTCTCAGTGGGTGATCAAGTTTTTCTGAAAGTTTAACCTTGGAAGAAGAATTTAAGGTTTGGACAAAAGGGCAAGTTGAGCCCCAGATTCATCGGGCCTTATCGAGTGTTGAAACGTGTTGGACCAGTAGCATATCAGCTGGAGTTACCGCCGGAGTTGAATCGGATACCTGATGTATTTCACGTTTCAATGTTAAGACGCTATCGTTCGGATCCATCTCACATGGTGCTGGTAGAGGAAATTGATGTAAGACCTGATTTGTCTTTTGAAGAAGAACCAGTTCAGATCTTAGATCGAGATGTTAAAGTGTTAAGAAGAAAGTCAATTTCGTTGGTTAAAGTTTTATGGCGAAATCACGGTTCAGAAGAAGCCACGTGGGAGCCAGAGGATGCGATGCGACAGCAATACCCTCACCTCTTTTGATCAGGTAAATTTTGAGGCCGAAATTTCTTTAAGGGGGGTAGAACTGTAACATCCTAGAATTAGTGGTTCTGCATTATATGCTTTTCTGTGTGCTTGGCTTGTTCTGCTTGTTATTTTGGTGTGTTTGAGGGCCCTGGGAAGGCTCGGGTTTGAGCCAGAGCTTTAGGGAAATTTTCTTTTTTGGGCACTTTAGGGGGAGAGCTAGTAGAAGCAGGCTTTAAGAATATTTATTTGTGTTTGATAACACAAAAAGGGTGTGTGGTGTGATGGCAAGGAGATGCCACTTAAGGAGCAGGGAGTGGCGTCACAAGAGAGCATGAAGGGGAAGGAGTTTGAGTCTCACCTTCAGCATGTGGAACTTTATTTTTCTGTACCAAAGGTGGAGGAGTGGTGGCTTTCAGATTGGACTCTTCGAGGTGGTTTTTGAATGAGTCAACAAGTTCAAAATGGGTGGACAAGAGAGCTTGGAGGATTTTGAATTGGTCAAACCAATTTGAAAGAATGATGGGGAGTATTTGGTGGAGCAAATCAAGGGATTTGGTGATGGTGGAGGTGTTGGCCGAATGTGGGGAGCTTGGAGGGGGGATTTCGGTTTAGTAGCTAGGATAGGTGTGCCGAAATTCTCTTTTGGTTTTTAGGCATCTTTCATCCTAGTATGTTCGGTTATTGTGAGTAGGAGGGGGTGTGCCTAAACTTTTCAACATATTCTTTAGTGATTCTTTTGTTTTCTTTTAAGTGAATACACTTTTGTTCCCCAGTGTTTTGCCAAATTTTCATATTGCTTTCTTCCTCTTTTCAGTCGGTTTCTCCTATTGTTTACCTTTTATTCTCTCATTTTTCTTCCTTTCTCTTAAGACGCCACAAGCCAAAACCCTCTTCTTCATCTTTTTTCTTCTACTTCTTGTGTTTTCTTTAGCCGAACCCTCTTCTAGTTTTTTTTTCTTTTAGCTGAATTTTTGGTTCTCTTCTATTCATCTCTTTCATTCTTTCTTTCTTTTCAGAAAGCCGAAACTCTCTTCTCCTCTATTCTTATCATCTCTAGCCGAATACTTTCTACACTTCTCCCATATCTTTTATTTTCTCTTTTTTCACCTCCATTTCTTGTTTCTCTAGCCGAATCTTAAGAAGCAGAGTAGTTAGTTTTTTGCCTGCCGAAAGATCCTCTACATTCGGTAGGTGCTTTTGCAAGAAGAATCCGTTGTTGCGATTCCTCGGTAGCCAAGGTAAGGGGTTTCTCTTTTATTCATTGTGATAGGCTTCTATTCATATTACTCTGCCGTAATTGAACCCCTTGTTGGGGCAATTACTGTTTTCGCTATAGTATTGTATTGATCAAGACTTTTCTTCATGGATACGAGTGCCAGTCATTCTAAGGAGGAAAGTGTACTCGTAGTCTCTAATCCGTCATTCAAACGTCGTGCGGTGTCGGCGGTTCGTGATTTTTTACCGGGTTGTGAAAGAGAGCCGACATCGGCTTGGGATAGGCAAATCGATGTTATTCTTGCTAGTGAGAATGTCGACGTAGAGAGTTTAGTCTTACGTGTAACCAGGTGTGTAATGCTCACACATTTCTTTATTATTTGCATTAGTAACTGTGTTGGCTGAAAGCCGAAACGACTATTAAGACAGTCAAGATACCCTTGTGGGTAAGGTTGGAGACACCGGGTAAGTACCATTATGATTTTACTTTCGTAGATATGTATGTATGAATTAATGATCTGATGTACCTTGAAAGTATGTTTGCATTCATCTCAGTATGATAATATGTTGCATGGGCTTTGGGATATGAATGAAAGGGGAAGTGTGATTCAGTGACTATTGTCACAGTGGTCTGGGATCACAGTGGTTTGGAACCACGTATACCAGTGGGTTGGCCCCACATATACTTATCAGAGATTGTCACAGTGGTCCGGGACCACAGTGGGTGGGCCCCACGTTTATATATTCTGTGACTCTGTCACAAGTGGTCTAGGACCACAGTGGTTTGGAACCACAGTGGCTTGATGCCACGGGTGTTTGGCTGATTCAGGTGATCTAGAGGATTGAAAACTAGGTTGGGCTGGGCTGCATTGCATACATTTTTAATATGCTATATTGTGAGGGCTAAGGCCGAATGTGCATCTGTGGGCTTAAAGCCCGAATGCGTTATAAGGGGAATTACACACTGAGTCTCGGTGACTTACCCCTCTGCTTAATTTTGTAGGTAACCCCTAGTTGCGGATTTGGAGCCGTGGTGGGCTTGAGGTGGCCATGCATTATTTTCTCGTAAACATTTGTTTCTTAATTGAACTTACTTTTTAATTTTGGGATTTTGCAATGTAATAAGGCCGCCATAACTTTAATTTGGGTTTTTGCTTTAAATTGGTTATTGCATATCTTGTGAATTGTCAAGTATGGAGTTTTTTTTTCTAAAATAAAACCATAAACCATCATTTTTCTAAAAAGGGTGATAACAAAAGATGACATGCGATGAACTAATTAATTCGGAGATTTTCTTAAAACCTTAACATTGTTTTCAAATGTCACGTTTATAAAATTTCCTAATTTTCGGCTTTCGTAAAAAAAATTGTATACGGCTTTTAGTTCAATCTAATAAGAAGTTGGTAAGAAACTTTCAATTATTTTCAAGATGGTAACCCTAATCAAAAAGTATTTTTTAAAAATTACGATGTCCGGTAAAAAATTCAAAACTTCTTTTCCTGTAACATACCAGATTTGGTCGTAGCGTATTGACCGGGTTTGGGGTGTTACAAGCCTTTCACAAACCGTCTATAATATCCCGTAAGTCCCAGAAAACTACAGACTTCAAACACATTTCTCGGAGGTTTCCATTCTAAAATAGCTGAGATCGTACTCGGATCAACTCGTATTCCCGCAGCTGATACAATATGCCCCCGAAATCCAACCTCACGTAACCAAAACTCACATTTGCTAAACTTAGCATACAATTGCTTCTCACGTAGAGTCTGTAGCACAATTCTCAAATGCTTGGCATGTTGTGTCTCATCACATGAATAAATCAGAATGTCATCAATAAACACCACCACAAAGCGATCCAAATAAGGTCTGAATATCTGATTCATGAGATCCATAAACACTGCAGGAGCATTTGTTAGTCCGAAAGGCATCACTAAGAATTCATAATGTCTGTACCTCGTTCTGAATGCAGTTTTTGGCACATCAGATTCTTTAACTCTCAACTGATAGTAGCCCGATCTCAAATCTATCTTAGAAAACACTGTAGCTCCTTTCAGCTGATCAAATAAATCATCAATACGTGGCAATGAATATTTATTCTTTATCATTACTTTGTTCAATTGTCGGTAATCTATACACATTCTTATGGTGCTGTCTTTCTTTTTCACAAATAGCACAGGAGCACCCCAGGGCGAGAAACTCAGTCGTGCAAATCCTCTATCAGTCAACTCTTGCAACTGAGACTTCAACTCTTTCAATTCTGTTGGTGCCATTCTATATGGAGCTATCGAGATAGGAGTCGTTCCAAGAACTAATTCAATACCTAATTCAGCTTCTCTGATTGGAGGTAATCCCAACAATTTTTCAGGAAACACATCTGGAAACTCACTAACCACAAGCACAGATTCAACTTTCTTTTCTGACACTTTTGTATCAATCAGATATGCTAGATAAGCGTCACAACCCTTTCTCACACAGTTCAAAGCTTTCATTGTAGTTACAACAGCTGATAACTCTTTCATATCACTGGATTCATTTCAAACTATCTCACTGTTCTGACTTTTCAATTTGATATTCTTTCTTTTACAATTCACAATGGCATTATGCAAAGTAAGCCAATCCATACCCAGAATAATATCAAATTCATCGAATGGTAGCAACATCAAATTAGCTAGAAAACATATATCCCGAACCATCAATGGGCAATTCTTACACACTTTATCCACCAAAACACACTTGCCTAAAGGGTTCGATACTCTAATCACAAATTTAGTAGACTCAACAGGTAGAGTCTTACTTGATACCAGATTCACACACACATATGAATGAGTAGATCCTGGATCTATCAATGCAATCACATCAGTATCAAATAGAGTAAAAGTACCAGTGATGACGTCTGGAGATGACGCTTCCTCTCGTGCACGTATGGCATAGGCTCGAGCAAGTACTCTTGCCTCTTATCTCACAATTGTATCAGTAGTCCCTCTTTGACTTCCACTCACATTCTCGGCGTTTCTGGGTGGTCTACCTCTAGCCGTCACATTACTCGATCTTGCATTCTGAACATTTTCTCCCTCAGTCATCTTTGGGCAGTCTCGAATGAAGTGATCTCGTTATCCACATTTATAGCAAACTCTATTGTTGTACTTTCCCTAGCATTCTCCCACATGTCGTCTTCCACACTGTTTACACTTAGGTTTGTTGCTTTTGGCACTATCAACACTTGATTCTATTGGAGCTTGAACTCTCAGACCAACACTTAGTCTTGCGCGGTCTCTATTCAGATTTCCAAATAAAATATTTGATCGGTTGCTTGTATCTCTAAATCTCTTTGTTGAAGGTTGAGAAAACTTACTCATCGATCTTTTTCTTTCATCCCGAGCTTCAGAATCAGCTTTCTTCTTTTCATTACTGAGCTCCTCGGCTTTGCATGCTCTTTCGACTAACACAACAAATTTGTTGATATCAAGTATCCCAACCAACAACTTAATGTCCTCATTCAGCCCTTCTATAAAGCGTTTACATATAGTAGTTTCGGTCGAAACACATTCTCGTGCATACTGGCTCAATCTCACAAATTCCCGCTCGTACTCAGTAACTGACAATCAACCTTGTTTCAGCTCAAGGAACTCTTTACTTTTCTGATCAATGAATCGTTGAATGATATATTTCTTTTAGAATTCAACTTGAAAGAAGTCCCAGGTAATCCTTTCTCTCAGAACCACAGAAATCAGTGTTTTCCACCAATTATAGGTTGTATCTCTCAACAATGAAACTACACACTTAATGCATTCATCAGGGGTCAACGACATCTCATCGATTACCCGAATTGTATTCTCAAGCCAAAACTCAGCTCGCTCTGCATCGTCATCAGTTGTGGCTCTAAACTCTTCAGCCTGTACTTACGAATCTTATCCACAGGAGGTTTATTCAATCGGATCGGATCTATCACTTGTGGCACAACATGTATTTGTGGGGGTGGAGGTTGTGGAGTAGCCGGATTCGTTCGAACGAACTCTGAAAACCACTCACTCATCATTCGGAAGAAGGCTTGCTTAGCCTCTCCTCCCTCACTACTTCCATTTGGCCTAGATATGGCCGGCGCTGTCCCTTGAGTGGGAGAAGGCGCGTTACTCTCTACATCGTCAGCAACTGCTCGATTGGGATACATTGCTATACGAAAACACATTTATAATTGTCAGGATGCATTACACTATCGCAATTTCATATATGGCATGTATAGCTAAACTCACACACGCTACGTTAGTCCGAGAATCGACTAAACCGTAGCTCTGATACCAATAAAATGTAACACCCCTAACCCGAGACTGTCGCCAGTATAGGGTTAAGAGGCATTACTAGACAATCGGAACCTTTCACATCCATTTCATGACACAAAGTCAATCATCAATTAAACATACTCAAATACGAGCATATAGTCCCTTATCTAGGTCTACGAGACCTTATACTCGTGTTAGAAAGAGGTCGGGACTAAATCGAACACTTACGAAAGTTTTTAGAATTTCAAACATTCTTCAATACTGTTGAGGTCACACACCCGTCCAAACAGGCCGTGTGCCTCACACGACTACCAAACACACCCATGTGTCTAGGCCGTGTCAAAACAGAGCATGCATACTAACTTATCCCCATAGCCACTAGACACGCCCGTGTGCCCTGGCCGTGTGTTACTAGGCTAGCTACTGACTTGATCACACGGCCACCATGCACGCCCGTGGGCCTCAGCCGTGTACCCTGTCCGGACACAACTAAAAGTGATCCTTAAACCACACGGCAGAGACACACGCCCGTGTCTCTTAGCCATGTATGCAAAATAGGCCATTTGCAAGGCCAATTTGCCACCAACACAATGGTCAACCAACAAGCTTTAATACAATACCAATTCATGCTTTTAAATGCATTCAAACATACCATTTCATGCACCAAATAATCATCAACATTACCATCTACTTCCATGCCTAATATCATCACAATAAATCCATTCAAAGTAACAATTGTATATCTCAAAATATATATATCAAGCATTATGTAATTCATGCCACAATTCGTTTTCAAATCACATCTTTCATAATCCACAAAGTCATGAAATCTACCACATTCATAGCTCATTCATAAATTCTACATCAATCAATTTCCAAGCCAAATCGCATGGCAAGGATTAAACATTTCAAGACATATCATAACTTCTAGCCTATACATGCCATATTTCAACTATATACATCTTTCCAAAAGTACGAAAATAGCTTGCCGATAGTGTGATAGAGATGCTGACGATTCCCGGATCTGAGCTAGTTTTACTGACACTGTAAGCTTTCAAAAGCTTAGTAAGTTTTTAAAAGCTTAGTAAGTTCGAAATACAATACAATTATGTCATTGAATCAAATCAATGTACTCATTAAACCATCACATAGATAATTTATCAATGTCACACAAATTCAACCATATCCAATACTCACATAGCATCCCATTCATCTACTTTAAATTTCATCAACCACATAGGTATCATACATAACTTTGCCAACACATATTTAGTCACCAACAATGCTACTCACCACTCAACTTTACATTTCGATCAACCTTTTCTATTCTCTCGCTTTATTCGCACAATTACTTCCAACTTATAGACAAACATAATGGTCATCGCACACTTAGTGCCAAGACATTAAATCGAGCTTATATCGGTATCGCACACACAGTGCCATTTATGTCCATCTACCATCCACTAATTTTAATAATGGACTAATTGCCTCATAAGGCCTCCACATTATAAAAACAATAGCACTTAGGTACTTATAAATCAGCACACAACTTTTACACTTTACGTGATTAAGTCCTTTCTCTTAATTCGGCACACAGTCGATAAAATTACCACACAGAATTTTCACACAGACTATGTCACATATAATCAACACCAAAAATAACATTAAAATATTATTTCGACTCGAATTTGTGGTCTCGAAACCACTATTCTGACTAAGGTCTAAATCGAGCTATTACAGGTATACTGACTTATGCAACACGGCCAAGTCACACGCCCGTGTGCTAGGCCATGTGCCATTTAGGGGGTATACTGACTTGTACCACACGGCCGGTCACACGCCTGTGTGTGAGGCCGTGCGGAGGATACTGACTTCAACTTAATTTCATCACCAGGGGATACACGGCCATGCAACATGACCGTGTGTCGCACACGGCTGAGACACACGCCCGTGTCCCTGTCCGTGTGGACAAAAATAGGCCATTTGTAAATCCATTTTTGCCACCCTATTTTTACATGCATATACAAGCATAAATTGCAACATTTCACAACTGAATAGGTAGCCAATCCATGACATTTCATACACATATTACACCAATTCAACATAGTATTGAAATGCCTAATAATTAACATGCATTTTCTATAACAACCCCAGACCCGGCCCAGACGTTATGGCCGAATTCGGGAATGTCACATAAAAGGCATAACTCAAAACGGTTTTGCTAAGTAAAAATTTAAGACCCAAAAGCACAAAATCCTTGAGTCTTGTTAAGTATTGATAAAAGCCCATTTTATTATTTTAAGTATTTTTGAAACCAAGTTTAAACATAAGAAATTTACTCAGGTTTAATAATTAAGTAAACAGTTGAAACAATAAAACCCAAAATCTAAAGTCAAATCGGAGTACAAGGCTTTATTACATCCAACGAAAATAAAGTAATTAAAATCATGTCTTTTGAGACAAATAAATAAAACTTCTAAGTATCTTGTAGTGTGGCCGTCTCCGAGTCCTCTCCCACGTCGAGCCGTTTACTGAGGATCACCTGAAACATTTAATAAAAAGGGGTGAGTTTCGAAACTCAGTGTGTACGACCCTTTGGTAATCCAATAAACATACAATTACCACATTGGGCCTAAGCCCTATAAAAAACGGTGGTCTTGGGCCTTAGCCCATAACGACCTCATATCACATCAGTATCACATGAACGCAATGCACACATTCGGCACTTAGGGGTATTTTTGTCACTTCACTACCCAAGGGTATTTCCGTAAATCTACTCTACAGGGGTATTTAGTTAATTTTGTAAATCAGGGATATATTTTGGTGATTTTGCAAGTCAAGGGTATTCTGGTAATTTTACAATCAGGGGTATTTTAGTAATTTTCCAAATCTAAGGATATTTTGGTAAATTTCAAATCAGGGGTATTTGGCCCCTCACGGGTTTTAGTTATGAACTTTGGCCCATAAACAAGTCCTCGCGGCTAAAGTGAACAGACACTATGCACCAGGTAGGATTCCAGAGAAGAGGAGGTGGGCCACTAGGACCGCTTAAGTACCAAGCTCTCCCTAGATCCACTCCTAGACATGCACATGTCTGTTGCCACACTCTAACCCAGCGACTTGTCCACGGACATGTTTAATTATTAGAATTAAGTTTTGTGCAGTTTGAGAGTTGTTCAGAACAAGGCCTAAAGTCCATTAAACCCTAGCATACTTGTATACGTCTTCATAAAGCCCATCAAGCCCATTTCACATTCATATAACCCATTATGCCCAATTCACATCCTTATGGCCCATTAGACCCAAATCTCATTCATATGGCTCGTTAGGCCCAAAACAATTCAAGATCATGTAACATGCATGCCTAACTCAATTCATATAATCAAATCAATCAATTTCATCCAACTTAGCCTCAGGGACCACCGGGCCCATTTAGCCACTTTCAACTTTTCGACTTTCCGGCATTGCCGATATCATGTGTGTGTAGTGTTTGTACACATCTGGTTACTGGGACGTGCTATACTATCCTTGGTCTTGAACCTACAACCAGCCAACCTTCAATCAATCACCCATACTTAAACAAAATATCTACCAAAAGCCGAAACCTTACCGTAACCTTACCGTGTGCCACCGAGTTCTAATAGCCCTTCCTTAGCTACTAATCATGAGTATCCCCTAGATCTGCACTCACACACACACCATCAAGATTTGAGTGACTCATAATCCACACAAGTCACCCCTATAGATCAAACTCACATTCGGCCATTCACTTAAACCATAATCGAGTTGAGTACACTTACCCTTGCTAACGATCCTACCACGCTTGCAATCTTTGACCTTGTCCTTATTATCATAGAGTTAACGACAGGACAGTTAGATAGCCTTTTGGCTTTTAGCAAAACATACAAAAGAGGTTAACCGAATACTTACCAAATCCCCTTTCGATCCTGCGGCCTAGATAGCTATTAACTAGATTTGACTTTCAACACTTGACTGAGAGTAGGTAACAATCGATTTGTGATGGAGGAACAACCACCAAGATTTAGAACTATTAGGAATTTCGGCAAGAGAAAAGATGGTGGTGATTTGGCTATAGAAGAGTTTGGCTTCGAGAGAATTTGGCACAAAAGAATTCGGCTTTAGGAGATTTCGGCAATGGGAGAGTTTGGCTATGGAAGGAACCGATTGAGGGGAAGAAAAGAAAGAAAAAGAATGGAAAATTCGGCATTACCTAGGACCCTATATTCGGCACACACACATTTATATAGCCTATAGCCGAAACTTAGCCACTCCTAAAGTCCAATTCGGCACCACTTCATCCACTACTCATCTCCTAATTTTTCTCCATGATATCTCCCTTATCCTTCTCCTAAATTCTCTCTACTGATCCCTTCTCCTTAGAGTCCCTCTACACCCCACTTCCAGCCTTCTAGAAGCCTAAAATTAAATTCCAAAATAAAACTAAGCTAGCACTCGAACCTCAGACCTCCCTGCATGCATATGTCGCCACCTCTCTACACCCTAGTGGCGTCACTTAGCCACTTCACCACAGGCTTCTTTGTGCCATTTTTCACTTATTTTTATTTAAAAGCCCACTACTCACAACCCTGATTCCTTAATTAATTAAATTAAGAATCCTCCACCACAAAACTCGAACCCAGAGCTTCTCCAACACACCTACACACTCCAAATTCATTAAACCTTTAAAGCCGTCATGTCATTTGTCATTTTTTTGCCCACCTAAATTTTTTTTTTATGAAACCCAAAGCCCAATGCCCAATAGGTCCAATTCTACTAGGCCCAAATTCGGGTGCTACATTTTCCATTCACATACTAACCACATATCAAGATAACATTTGCATATTTTCATTCCATCTATTACTAGCCAAAACATACCATATTTGAATACTTAAACACAACCAAAATTTTATATCAAGTTAAGCCAAATCACATGGCTTCAACTCATACCACAACATGTATCAAAATCAATATCTCAAGTAACCTTCACTATCATCCTCATAACTAGCCTATACATGCCATATTTACATATATCCACAAATTCATAAGTACCAATCGGCAACTGGATAGTGTGATACATAACTCCGACTTTATCTGAATCGAGCGAGCTATCGAACCTATATAATACACAGAAAAGAAACAGAGTAAGCTTTATAGCTTAGTAAGCCCGTATAATTTAGAATTAAACTTACCAATTTTACATAACCAAGACAATAAATAAGGTAAACTCAATTCAATTTCCAAATGCCTAACACAAGCATTCATCAACAAGTTAGTCATATAAAGACATGAAATCATCCATTCTCTCAATTCAATACTCAATACATTGTATCATACCAAGTTCATATACCATGTACATCATATTCAATATTTCACTCTCAATGATATAATCAATAATTCATTTAATAATAGTACTCATCTGTATAAGCAATATTTATGCCCGTTGAACTCATTAGAACTTCAAAGGAGACTCGGCTGATATACATCAGTAATCCATCAATTCATTATCATTTTCGCTGTTTCGAGCTATGATTAGTAAGCTCCTCCTGAGCTGATGGACAGTAAGCTCTATTGAACTGAAAGGGTAAGCTTTAACGAGCTGAAAACAGTAAGCTCTTATGAGATGATATACTGGTAAGCTCATACGAGCTGTGGTGAGTCCGCAACAACTGCAGGATCTCGACCAAAACGGTAACCCTAGTGACATGTCACTCGTATCCTACGAATTCATACGGTTCAAACGGGCTCGGTAATCATCAATCTATATCAATTAAGCATTTGTATTCCAAGTATATCAATTATTCAATTATATACATACATTTCAAATAAATACAAGTATTTAAAGTTTGATTCTAATTATACGAACTTACCTCGAGTATGAAAACGGCAAAATGAGTTAATTACTCGATAATCTTGCCTTTCCCTCGGTCCAATTTCGGATTCCTCTTTTCTTGATCTAAATATATTCAAAATTAACTTATTCAATTAACCAATAATTCAATTTAGTACAAAACATACATTTAGACTTATTTGCACATTAGCCCCTAAACTTTCACACTTTTACAAATTAGTCCTTATTTCACAAAAATACAAATTCAAGCAATTCAATCCAAATACATGCTAGCCGAATTTCATAGGGACTCCTATCAGCCCATATCTTTCATTATTTCAAATATTTACCACATAAAATTTCACATTTCACAATTTAATCCCTTTTTGACATTTTTGTCAAAAATCACTTTACAAAACATGAAAATCTATCATCAAAAATTAATATTTCAACTTCAAACACCAAAGAACACATAAAATCATCAATGGAAACTCTTAAAATCTTTAACAATTTTGAAATTAAAGGTACGGGCTAGCTAGATTGAGCTGCAACGATTACAAAAACATAGAAATCATCAAAAATCGAGCTAAAATCATACCTTTATCAAGCTAGGAGTGTGTTGAACCTATGAAAGCTTCAAACCCTTATTCTCTTTTCTAATTTCGGTTGTAAACAAAGATGAATGAAATAAATTTGGTTTTGTTTTATTAAATTATAACTTAATTTCTAATTTACCAATATACCCTTTATTATAAACATGAAAAAACATATAATGGATGGCCATAATTGTCCACTTACAATAATCATGGACTAATAAAATTATAAGGACCTTTGATTTACTAAATCATAGAAATTAAACACCTTTAACAAGTAGAATGCAACATTTGCATTTTATGCGATTTAGTCCTTTTACCGAATTAAGCATTCAAACAGTAAAAATTCTTTACGAAACTTTCACACAATAATTCTATCATGATGTAAAATTTAATAAAATAATAAAATAAATATTTTGACTTCAAATTTGTGGTCCTGAAACCACTGTTCCCATTTGACCTAAAAACGGGTTGTTACATGTGGCATCAACCAAGTGAGGAAGATAGGAAGAAGTTAGGGGAGTAATGCAAAAAATTATTTATCTCCAACATTCTTGAGTCAAGGGACACACTTCCTTTTATGCATGTAGAAAGAGTACACAGGTTTAAGGAAAGGGACAAGCGAGCATGGGTGGAATGGCACGATGGACGATGGACTAATACTGACAAATCAAAAGAATCATCCATCGGTGAACTGATGATACTGTCGGATGAATCCGACAGTAAAAGTTAAAATATATTTGAATTGTCTAATTGTTGTAAATTTAACTAACCGTAGAGTTTAGATGTTAACTTTTATTTGATAGATGTTCATTCAAGACTGAGACATCCTCAAAGATGGAAATTTGGGCTAACACAGAGTCAGTGTCGCAACACGGCAACCACGTGTCACGACACTTTTCGTAAAATGCAAGAACTGAAGAAACCAACTCGACGTTGCGACACCACACTCCTATGCCACGACATGGATGACAGCCTCCCCAAATTTCCAAACTGAAAGATGTGTCGTGACACGGAACCCCAATGTCGGGACATTGCTTCAATTTATTACAGGTTGACCTGACCCAATTGCCCAACCCGACGGCTAAACATTTATTTTTACATGATTTTTACCATTAAAAACACCTATTTTATAACCCTAATACACTTCATAAACTTATTTAACACCCATTTACTCCTTAATCCTCTTAAATCTTTTAAAACCTTTAAAACCCTAAAATCCCAATTATCACTCTTCTTGCATTTAGTGTGAAATCCCTCATCATTCAAAATCTTTCAGTGTGGAAAATGAGGGGAGCACTAAAAGGAATGATAAACCAACGTGTACAATACAACAAGGACTTCAGAGAGTTATTTCCGGTTAAGGGTTCCTAACTCAAACTTGTTACCGTTCTATTGAATATTGCTTGATAAATTGATTTGGTTCTTAGTCTAATCATGACTCTTAGAAAAGTTAAACGAATAAATGAACATGAACCATCGACAGTTCCAAACCAATCTAATTTAGCAAACCTGAATATTGGAAAATATTTTACTTAACTACAAGGAAAAACCTTTATCCAAGAAAGGGTATTTGATCCGTCGATGATTTTGTGTAAGGACATATAGCAGTAAGATATCATAGGTGCAAATGTTTTTGGACGATCCCGAAAGATAATGTTGTGATCTCTGTTGTTCAAGAGTTTTATGCATCCTTACGAGACCAGGAGTCTAGAAATACTAAAGGCCATATGTGGGATATAGTACCTGTACGAGGGAAAGAAGTGCGAGTAATCCCTCGAATTATTTTCAACTTTTATAATGCTCCATACTATGAAAATGATTTTTTAGGTGAAACTAATTTCGAATATTTTCAAGACATAGATATGGATAACATTATAAACTTTTTGATTGAAGGTAGGGGTGAATAGAAATATCGCTCAGGCACAAATGTTCCAGTGTCCTTCCATCAAGCCATTATGTTTTCAAAGGGTAAAATGTGGATTCAATTTGTGTGCATGTGAATAGTACCTACTTTAAATGTTTCTAATGTTAATACTATATGAGCAGTTTTATTATATGCAATCTTTCAAAAAAAAAGTAGGTGTGTATTGGTAAATGAATCCACCAGAAGTTGAAGAGATGCATTAGTGGCCAGAAGGTGGGCATTTTCTATCCCCATCTAGTGACGACCTTATGCAAAATGGGGGTGTACCTATGACATCCATTGAGCAATCGTTGAAACCTTCTAGAAGTATCAATGGGGACACCTTGTTCCAACAATACATTGAGCTGAGAGCCAAACAAATAAAAGATTGGAACAAGATACAATAAGATACGATGGCTACACTAGCTTCATCCCAAAGGTTGACACAAGCTCAACAAGAAGTTGGTGAAAGTAGTCATCGAAAGCTAAATTGGATGACACAGTGGATGCAAGAATCAAGGCCGATTTTCCAAGAATTTACTAGGAAAAACAACATCTTGGTCCCCGATTATACACCTTACATGTTTGGGCCAACAAATATGGAACAAGAAGAAGAGAGGCAAGAAAGTGAGGAGGATGACAGAAGTGAGGAGATGGATTTTGCAGAGGATGATTAAACATTTTTATTTTTGGGAAGACTTGTATTAATTTTTGGATGATTTTGATTTAGACTTTGTAGGAGTGGGATTAATAAGTAGATTTTTTAGTTCTATTACATTTTATTTAAGTTTTCAATAAAGGAACCCAACACAAAGGAGACACAAACAATTCGAACTTTAAACGATCAAAGGAAGAAGAACCCACCATTAGTAGTTGGAGCGACCATGATCAATCGGGTAACTTTTTTCCTTATTTTTTATGGGTTACACATTAAGGACAATGTGTCAACTAAAGTGTGGGGGGTAATATAGAAAACTTGTTTATTTTCAATTTCTACATTTTTCTTTGATTTTTTCTTGTCTTTGGTGTGCTTGAGCTTGTAGAAATACAAGTGATTGGCTAGGAGCATGTACATAGGTTGCTTGTGTTTAGAAATAAATTTGGCATGATGATAGGTGATCTTATATTTTTAATTATTAGACTACTAAGTTCTATATGTTACATTGCAAATAGGTATCAAGCAATCAATTGTACCAAATGATATAGAAAATACAAGGAAACTAGTATGTTTGTATGAATGATAAATGGCTGAATTTGAGTTTGTTTGGTTGATTAAATTTGTGTATATTGAGATATTTAGGGATGACCTAAGGCATTTTTTGAAGCACATCTAGAGCCAAAAAGCTAACCTATTTGTATTTCACCTTTAGTACACATTTTTGAGCTTGTTGACACTTCTTGATGAGCCTCATTACAAATCTCGAGCTTGAAAACGTTAAATCATATTTGCCATTTTCTTTGGTCCTGCACTACATAACTATAGACGTCTGGCCATACGTATTGAGGCTTAAGAAGATACATCACGGCAGAGTTTGTAAAAATAGAGTGAAATAAGAAATATTGGTGTGATATAGGAACTATAAGTTAGCCTAATGTGCAAAACAAAAAGAAAAATCAAAAAAGAAAATTAGTTCGAGTAGAAAAAGTCTTAAACCAGCGAAAAAGCATTCATGAGTGAGATGTATTGAGAAAGAGAAAAGTCACAAAGTCACAAAAGAAAGAGAAACTCGTTCATTAGTGTACAAAAACTCTTAAGGCCAGCCGTAGTTACTATGTTATGCTATGACTTCCTATATATGGAGAGATAAAGAAGGTGAGAGAAGGAGAAATAAGGTGGTGAGTGGGTAAGTGTCACTATATGGGAAGAATAGGGACCAATACGATGTGCCAAACTATTTTCGTGTTTGTAACCCTCTTGATGCTTACTATATTTGAATTCCATACCTGTCCTAAGCCTCAGAACCATACAAGATGAAAAGTCCTATGTGACCTAAATATCCTTATACAGGAATGAACATCGTACTAAACATACACATAAACAACTATTTGTATTCTGCTCGGATAATCAAAGTACTTGTATGATTTACTGATGGATCCCTGCAGGTGAGACCCTTAATGGTTGTATAATTTGTAACATACTAAACTTAGATATTTGTGGTCAAAAGTGGTAAATCTGTTATTCATCATGTTAAATTTGTAAGTGAATGTAAAATGCCCCAGTCATGTGCTCCGAACTCAATATTTGTATCATATTTGCTCAAGGGTAGTCATTTTTATTTCTTGTTTTTCTTCATGTTGGTTGAGGACAAGCAATGAATTAAATGTGGAGGAGTTTGATCTACCGTGATTCAGTGTAGCATATTAAACTAATTATCGCACTTTAGGAGCTTGAACGCAAGCATTTTCAGTAGGTTTGAAATATGTTTTCTTAAGTTTTTAAGTGAATAAAATGTGCACATTGAGTTTTTTATTTACCTTTGGACCCGAATGAGGCCTAAGGGTGAGCTAATGAACTTTTATGAGTGTACAAGAGACCTTTAGAATGCATACTAAACTGATATTGGTCGCTACGTTACAACACGGGATGACCGATGTGGCAACATAGGGAGTAGAATGGAGAAACCTCAAGACTGCCTTCACTATTGCGACACAGCCTAAGAGTGTCGTGACATACCCCTGAAGATATCCTAAAAGGATTATACTAACTGTATGTTGCGACACAGGTCCTATTGTGTCACAACATTGACCCTAAGACAGAAGTCAAATACGAAATAGGGGCGTTTTGGTCCGCACAATCAAACTCAAAGCTCAAGAATGTCATCTAACCTAGGGTTAAGGAGGACGGCCACCTAAAATCTATAAATAGGCTCATTTGGCACATGATATGGCAGCATTCACTTAGCCTATATTTTATTTAGTAAATTTAGTTTAGTTTTTCTTTTGTTCTTAGGTTTTAGAATATATTTCAGTTGTTCTTCGTTGTTCTCAAGAGATCTGAATTGTGGAAAGAATTCAAACTTTGTGGATTCACAATTAATCTCAATACAATCAGGCTCTTTCATATAATCTATACAATCGATTTAATTAGCATGCTTACTCTTTATATTGATTCTATATTGTCTATGAAAACCATGACGAGCTTGGAAACACGAAAATATATAGACTTTTTCATGCCATTTTTAACTCAAATTCATGCAGTTTTGGTGTAATTCTTATCAAAAAAATATAATATAATTATAAAATAATTAACTTTTACTTAAATTATTAACATATTTAATTTTAATTAATTTTATAATAAATTTTCATAAATTTTGATTTAATTTCGACAAATTTGCACAAAGGGTGAAAATTGGCTCGACAAACACTACTAGAAATGCAAAGACGGGAAGCGATTTTCGAAGCATTGAGGCAAATTAATTTCACAGCCTAAGATGGTCAAATTGATGAGAATTAATACATAATATAATTAATTTTAATTTTAATCCAATTTATTTTGGGTTAAATAATTATTATTAATTAAATTATGAAAAGAGGTCCAATTGTGCTAAACCAAAAGCCTGATCCAACCGAGCACATGGGCTACCCAAAATCCTCCAACATGCTGACCCAATCAGAATAAATTAGTTGATTATTTGACTTGCAAATCATCCCTTGAAGTTTCCTTGAAATTGCATTCAAACCCCTCCACTTATAAAACTTTTGTAGATTTGCCCATAGCTAAATTTAGCAAGTTTGAAATATTCAAACTTGCCACATGTGTGCCCAGCCAAGGGGGTCTATGGCTGGCAAATTTTTTCTATTTTTAGCAGCCAATCCAGCCTACAAATACCCCCTGTGCGACTCATTTCGACACACCTCTCGCACCTTCATTCCACACTTCTCTCATTTTCTCTCTTCCAAACCTTCCTTTGCTTTCCATTTTTTTCCTTCCATTCGCTTTCCAATTTCCCTCTTGGAAAAGAGCCCTTTAACTAAAATTGGTAGCAGCACTCAAGTTCTTGTAGAAGCCTCGGTTCAACAAGAACAAGCGGAGAAGGAGGAGCGGAGCAAACTAGTCAGGCTTCGAGAAACACCAGATTTGATTCTAGTTTCCTATCCTTTAACTTTTTATTGTTGTTGTTATGAACATGTCTATGAATACTTGTTATGTTGATATTCTTAATTTAATTAACATGGCTTAATTTTAATTCATGTTAGGTTGATTGCATTTCGTCCACTTAAGTTATTAAAATTATGTTTGTGTTGTTATAGGTCTTGGTAAAATGTTTGGTTAAGTAAAACCATGATTAGGTTATTCTTGCATTACAATAGTAAAGTAACTGATGAATTAATTATTAATCGTGTTGAAATTGTAATTAATTGACACAATACTTAATCAGTGCATGTTTAATCTTCTAAGGTAGCTGAGGGTTAAATTAGTGACGGTATTAAACGGTACATTAGCCTTGCATAACTTGCAAGATTACTGTGATTAAACTGTTTCAATGTGGGAATATATTGTTGCCTCACTTAATCTTTTACTTGCTTATTTAACAAGAGATTAGTTAATATAGTAAGTCTGTATGTGCTATAGTTAACAAATTACCAAGTTTCCGTGTATTTATTTGTAACAACATGAACATTGTTTTGGTAATATTAAGTTAAGAAATGTAATTGATCTAACATAATTATGTCATCCTGATTAAAACCATCTTTTGAAATTGTGCATTAAAACTTTTATTTTTATTTTATTTTAATTTACATGGTTAAATTTTAGTTTTTAAACACTTTCTCAAAATCAAAATATTTTTAATCACCAAAAATAACCAAAGTGTTTGAATTTCATTTCATAAATAATTTTCTTACACAGTCCCTGTGAGTACCATAACTTGACATTTACTTATCACTTTATTACTTGTTGCTATTGTGTACACTTACATATTTCAATCGTTCTAGAGCTAATCCCTCTATGGAGGATTAACGAGTGGAGGAATGATCTATTGACTATTTTGTAGGGTTACTCAACGGATCAACTATTTGGGAAAGGAAGAACGTGAAACAAACCCTAGGCCTAACAACCTCGGGAAGTCATCAAGATGGGAATTAACCCGAAATTGGTATGGCCCATCCGTGAACACCTTCACCCTAAGCCAGTCTGGACTGTGAGGTCGGAAGATAAGTACTCATTGCTGACTCATTATGTTAGTGGAAGATCGAATATCCTGCTGGGGTAGTGACTAGTTTGTTGACGAGAAACCCAAAATGGCAGTTGATGGGGATTACCAAAGCAAGCTGATCACCCATAACAAAGATTTGATTCATTCTCCTTGTCTATCTCTTGAATTTTATTTCTTTTATGATTTTTGTTTTATTATTATAAAAACCCCAAAAATAATTTATTTTATGTTTTTGTAGTAAAACTAATTTAAAGTACTAATTAGATTTTAGGTTAGAATGGATCTAGCACTCGCCTCCCTTGGGTACAATCCTCAGAGTACTCACCTTCTCCGTTGTAAAACTAAATTACAACTCTACCCGTATACTTGCAGATACCGCATCGTACTTCTATATTTTATTACAGTATTCTAATTTTTCGTAATCTGGTGTAGCAAACTAAACTACTTATCGCACTTTAGGAGCTTGATAACAAGCATTTATAGTAGATTTTAATTATGTTTTCTTAAGTTTTTAATAAGTGAATAAAATTTGCAAATTGAGTCTTTTATTGACCTTAGAGGCCGACTGAGGCTTAAGGGTGAGCTAACGCACTTTGTGAGTGTGCAGGAGACCACTAGAAGGCGTAATAGATAGATACTGGGCGTTATGTCACAACATAGGGAGGAGAATGGAGAAATCATGAAACTACCTTTGATGTCGCGACACAGACTAGTAGTGTTTTGACATAACCCGGAAGACATCCAATGAGGAGTACATTGATTGCTATGTCGTGGCACAGTAAGAGCTGTGTCGTGACATCGACTCTTAACAGGAGATAAACATGAAATAGGGGCGTTTTGGTATGCACAATCAAACATAAAGCTCGAGATCAGCTAACCTAGGGTTAACGATGACGACCACTTAGAATCATAAATAGGCTCCTTTGTCACAAGTTAGGTGGACCACGCATTGAATTTAGAATTAGTCTTTGAATTTTAGATTACTTTTCTTTCTTCCTAAGGTTCAGAATTTATTTTCAATTGTTTTTTGTTTTTTAAGAGATCTGATTTTGGGAGATCGTAAAGTTTTGTGGATTTGCAATCAATTCTTAATACAATTAGGCTCTTTCATAAACTCTATACTAGAAATTTATTTAGCATGTTTTCTCTTTATATTGATCTTATATTGTCTATGGAGGCCATGAGGAACTAATCCCTCTATGGGGGATTAGTTAGTGGAGGCATGATCTATTAATTATTTTCAGGGTCACTCAATGGATCAACTATTTGAGAAAGGAAGAACATGAAATAAACCCTAGGCCTGACAACCTCGGGAAGTCATCAAGGTGGGAATTAACCCAAAATTGGTATGACCCATCTGTGAACACCTTCACCACAAACTAGTCTAGACTATGCGGCCTGAAGATATGTTGTCCTTGCTGACTCACTATGTTAGTGGAAGATCAGAAAATCCTGCTAGGGTAACGACTAGTTGATTGACGAGTAACCCGAAAAGACAGTTAATGAGGATTACTGAAGCAAGCTAATCACCCATAATCAGGATTTTCTTTACTCTACTCTTTAGTCTCTTGTATTATTATCTTTTTATTTTATTTTATTTTGATTATTATAAAAACCCTAAAAATTCGTTATTTTATGTTTCCGTACTATAACTAATTTAAAGTACTAGTTAGATCTATTGGCATTTCGGCTAGAATTAATTTTGTACTAGCCTCCATTGGGTATGATCCTTGGAATACGTACGAAATGTTTCATTGTAAACAAACTATATTACAACCTGACCCATATAATTGCGAACACTGCCTCAAACATTCAAACTAGCCTCCTTGTGACTCATATGTGATGCCTTTATGTGAAACCACCAGGACGGACAACTCTGAGGTATTGTCACACATGCTAGATATGATGGCGCAAATGATTTAAATGATGCAAGAAATATCCGAAGTGCTACCTTGAAGAAAAGAGGACATGTATGACGCTCACAACTTGGATCAAGAGAACCCTTGTATTATCGATGACCATGATGAGAATTATGGTGAGATTCAACTGGAGCTTGTAATTGAAGATCACGAGGATGAGTTGAACATAATTGAAACGGTCTCTAATCCAATTGACATAGTAGTAGAACAAACTGTAAAGGTAGAAGTGGAAGAAGAACTAACCACTAACATGGAGCTTAAACCAATATTGAATGAAAGTGTAGAAGAGCCAATACACTTTCTGGCCGTAGCAAAGAAGGTGTCAGCCGAAGAAGTCGATGAGTTTGATCCATTCTCATCCAAAAAAAAAATAAAGCTCGAGAGACCGAAACTTCACGTGACATGGAGGGGAGGAAGCTCGAGGCAATAATATCCTAAATAATGATTTGCGGTTGGCTCGGATTTGGTACCAAATGGCTCGTAATGTAGATATCGCATCAATCAAAGATAAGTCAACATCGTTGGAATCAACTGAAGGGCTGGTTCATATATATCCATAGAGGAACAAAAGTCAGATCAAAGTGTCCAGAACTAGCTGAAAGTTCTTCTATGGTGGCGACACATATCGTCACGGTTTTTAAACAACTTCTACTTCCTACTTTAATTTTTTTCAATTTTTTTCGTTTATTTTATTATTAATTTTGGAGTGACAGAATCGTAAAAAAGATCGAAGAAATAAAAAATTGTGCTCGATGTCACGAAATCACACCCTAATGTTGCAAAATCCTAGACAGAACAGACCTTTCAACATTGAAGGCTCAAGTTCATCCGAATATTTACAGACGTTCTATCACCCATTACCAACACTTCGTTTTTTTTCTCCTTCTTATTTTTATTTTCTTTATATTATATTTCATATTTCTTGTCGTAGTATATTTTTAGGTACTCTTTTTGATCGTTTGGAGCACACAAATCCCGAGATTATCATAACAATAAGGATCCAACCTACTCAGGGAAGTTTCCTTATTTGCACTTTAATGATGTTCTAAAGTGTGGGGGAAGAACATAGGATTAGTTTGTGTGTTTTTACTTTGTTTTAGTTAATTATTTATTTCCTTAAAAAATAATTATTATTTTGTTGCATGGTTCTTGGATTATATTAATATTTTGAATAGCGGCTGAAGATAATAAGGCATGTAATGTGTAACACCCCAAACCCGGCCTAGACGTTATGGCCAAATCTGGCGATGTCACATGGAAAGTGTTTTAAAAAATGAGTTGTCAAGTAAAAACCGTTCCAGTTATTAACTTTTATTTAGTCCAAAAAATGCTCATTCATCGTTAAGTTAAAAGGGTCCTTCTTATTTAGTGAAAGCTTTGGAAAATATCTTGTTTTAGAAAACTGTCACTGATTCCGAAAATCTTTCGTTTTTAGTGAAAAATCAAGTTTTATTGAGTTTGCAGTTTAAATATCCATAAATTATAGAATAGTTAAATTCCCAAATTAAAACCAAAAATTCCAGCGTCCCAAAAATTACAACCAAAATCATGAACTAAAAATCAAAACAGAAAACCAGCGGAAGTGTAACGCCTCGAATTTGGGCCTAGAAGTATTGGGCCTATTGGGCTTTGGGATTTAGATCTCAGAATAATTTTTAAGTGAGAAATAAAAAGACAATTTGCATGTGGGCTTTGAGGGTAATGAATTTGGAGTGTCTAGGGGTGTTGGAGATGTCCTGGGATCAAGTAAAGGCATAGGTAAAATTTTGGTTTTAGCCCAGGGGAACTGTGACTTCAGTTAGTAGGCCTCTTAAGCAGATTAAGATAAAATGGGACACAAAGGGGCTTGTGGCCCAGTGGCAAGTGGCGTCACTTGGGAGCTATGAGGTGGCGTGTTGTCAGCTGAGGAGGTCTAAGGTTCGAGTAGTGGTAAGGTGTTTTTGGAGTGTTTATTTTACAGTATGGATGGCCAGAGTTGTATTGGTTTTGAACTCTTTCCGTGGAGAGTTTGAAGTAAGTAGGTATGTGGATGTGGAGGAAATTTCGGATAAGATTAAGATGTTATCAGGGAGAAAAGTTAGGAGATGAGGAGAGGGAGGAGTTGGTGCCGAATGGGACTGTGGGGAAGGAGTGTTCAGCTGGTGGCTATATAAAGGGTGTCCCGAATTCATTGAAAGGTTCCTTGCGTTCTATTATTTCTTCCTTTTCTCCCCCTCAGCCAAATTCTTTCATTTGCCGAAAATAAAACCCATCATTCTTTTTGTCGAAATTCCTATTAGAGTTGTGTTCTTCTTCTTTCTCTGAAAGTCAAAATCTCCTAAAGTTGAATTTCTTTTTGCCGATTTCTCTCTTAGCCAAACCCTTCTATTGCCGAATTGCAAACATCTTCTCTTGCCAAAATTCCTATTTGTGCCAACCCCTTATTTTTGTTCCTCCACCTCAACCGATTGTTACCTACTCTTAGTCACGTTTGGAAGCTGAATCTTGGTCAGTAGCTATTTAAGCCGCAGGATCAAATGAGGATTTCGATAAGTTCTTAGTTGAACTTTTTAGTGTGTTTTATTAAAAGCCGAAGGGCTATCTAACCCCTCATTGTCGTTAACTTGTATTAACAAGGGTAAGGCTCAACAATAACAAGCGTGGTAGGTAAGGATCGTTCACAAGAGGTAAGTGCACTCGTCCCGGTGGTGGTTTAGTAAATGGCCGAATGTAATATGGCTTATAGGGGTGACTCATGTGGATTATGGGTCACTTGATTTTGACGATATATGTTGGGTGCAGATCTGGAGGATACTCGCAAATAGTAGCAAAGAAAGGGCTACTAGATCGTGAGGCACACGGTAAGGGTACGGTGAGGTTTCGGTTTTTTATTAGTATGTGTAAAACCTTGCTTAATCGCTGGTAATGTCGAATGTAGGTTCATGACTAAGGGGTTTGCAGTGCACATGGTTACCAGGTGTGTACAAACACTACACACACGATATCGGCAATGCCAAAAAGCCGAAAAGCCAAAAGTGGCTAAACGGGCCCGGTGGGCCCTGAGGCTAAGTTTGATGAAATTGGTTGGTTTGGTCATACGTATTAAGTTAGTCGCGCGTGTTACATGATTTGGAATTGTTTTGGGCCTAGTAGGCCATATGAATGAGATTTGGGCCTAATGGGCCGTAAGGATGTAATATGGGCTTTATGGGGGATGTAGACAAATATGCTAGGGTTTATTGGACTTTAGGCCTAGTTCTGAACAACTCTTAAATCACATAAGACTTAATCTAATAATCAAACATGTCTGTGGACAAGTCGATTAGTTAGAGTGTGGTAACCGACATATGCATGTCTAGGATTGGATCTAGTGAGAGCTTGGTACTTAAGCGGTCCAAGTGACCCACCTCCTCTTTTCTGAGATCCTACCTGGTGCATAGTGTTTGTTCACTTTAACCGCGAGGACTTGTTTATGGGCCAAAGTTTATAACTAAAACCCGAGAGGGACCAAATACCCTTATATTTGTAAAATTACTAAAATACCCTTATATTTGTAAAATTACTAAAATACCCTTATATGTGTAAAATTACTAAATTACCCCTAGATTTGTAAATTACCAAAATACCCCAATTTGGCCAAATTACCAAGATACCCCTATTTTTCCAAATTACCAAAATACCCCTGTAGGGTAGAATTACGAAAATACCCCTAGGTAGTGAAATGACGAAAATACCCCTATGTGACGAGTATGAGTTTATGGATGTTACTCGTGTGTTTGATGCATTCATATGATATTCTGCTTAGGATGCATATGGGTGGGAATTATGGTACGAGGAAGATTTGAGGATCGCATAGTCGTATGGCCATGGATCCACCGGAGGCTTTAAGCCCATTATATGATTAGCAGCTTTGCTGCAACGTTTGGTAGTACCGCAACCGGGCTACCTTTGGTGTGTAGAGGATGGGTGGGTTGATTTAGAAATCCCACTGTGTGTGTAATGGTTGGAAGGGAAATGGTGTGTGTAGCGGATGGATTATTGGGATGGGTTTTGCATTATCTTGTTTGTATATGATATGATATGAGGTCATTGTGGGCTAAGGCCCAAGACCACCGATTTTGATAGGGCTTAGGCCCAATGTGAATATTTGTATGTGATTTGATTGCCAAGGGTTGTACACACTGAGTTTCAAACTCACACCTTTTTTTAATGTTTCGTAATCTGAATAGACGGCTCGACGTGGGAGAGGACTCGGAGATGGCCACACTACAAGTCGATCAAATGTTTTAATTTGTTCAAATGAATCTGCTTTTTAATACTTTTTTCATTGGATTGTAATAAGGCCATGTAACTCCTAATTGACTTTAGATTTTGGGTTTATTATTATTATTGTTTCAACTATCCGCTTAATAAATTTCATAAAATTATTAAAGTTAACGTGGTTTTCGAAATAACTTAAAATATGAACGTTTTCCTAAAATGTGGGCTTTTCCTTTTAGCTTAACAAGATACGAGGGTTTTGGGCTTTTGGCCCTTAAATTGTTAAATTATAAAATCGTTTTGGAGTATGCCTTTAATGTGACATTCTGGACTCGGGCCTAGCTTCTAGGCCGGGTTTGGGGTGTTACAGGAAGCATTTCAAAAGGTTTACGTATGGCCACCGTCGAGTCCTCCGCTACACCGATCCGCCTAGTGCTGGGGATTACCTGGACAGATTAAACAGAAAAGAGTGAGTTTCGCAACTCAGTTTGCAATCCCCACAGACATCATACACATCAAACACTCATCTGAAGTCAGAAATAACAGTCTGGGGCAAAAGCCCATTACAGAATCAGTTCGAGCCTCAGCCCATTCAGATGCAAAATCAGATATAGATTAGGGCCTTAGCCCGACCAGATGCAGAATCAAATCTATACAAGGGCCTTAGCCCAATCGGATACAGAATCAGATATATACAAGGGCCTTAGACCAATCGGATACAGAATGCAGATCAATATATCAAAATCCTACCCACCAGCCTCTACACAACATCTCCGTCCAGCCCTACACACAATATGGTGATAAAATTAACCCACCCATCCGTACACACCATATTGTACTGAAATATAGTACATGAACAGAATAATGCAGCTAAGCTGCCAGATATCAGGCTTAAGAGCGTTTCAGAACACTTCCTCCAAATAACATTAACCCCACCCCGATGCAATGAAACATACCAATATAACATGCAAACATGCAAATAACCTGGCATACATTCAGTTTAGTACAGATATCATATAGTTAGATCACATAAATAGAGGTCTAAATAACGCTTACCGACCCTACAGTAGGTCCACAGTCGACTTGGGTGACCCGTGCAACCTTACAGCTCTTTCTAGAAAAATGGGCTCACACGCCCATGTGGCCTACCCGTGTGGGCCCACACGCCCGTGTGGCCCACTTGGCCCAAATTGGCCTTGGCCGTGTGGATCACACGGCCTGGCCTAGAATCCCACACACTCGTGTGGTTCATCCGTGTGGGCCCACATGCCCGTGTGGCCCACACGACCCATTTGGTCGAGCCAGTGTCTCGCACACGGCCTCACCCAGCCGTCACAAGGCCGTGTCCTTTGTGCACGACCTGGCCTCGTTAATCACACGGCCGTCTACTGGCACACGGCCTACCGCACGAGTGACCACACGCCCGTCTGGCATCGACAGTTTCATTTTTCAACTTTCGACGATTCTCGTTTTCTGTGTTTTTAGGTACACACCTGATACGCTTGTGATGCCAACGCAACTCCAAGTAATCTCGAGCCTAAAATTAATCAGTATAAATTCGATTAATAAAATTAACAACCAAACAAAACCCAAATGCAAAATAGAGTATTCATCTAACGAATGATTGAAACTTACCCTCGGTCAAAAAGCAAAAACACCGAACCCTTAAAACGTTAATGGCTACTCGCCAGCCCTTTGATCAACTCCTAACAACCAAAAGAAAGTCCCCTAAAATCACTAATCCAGAAAATGTTAAGAGGAAGCAAGAACATAACTTACTAACACGCGCCCAACGCTCTATTCGTTGCAAAGTAGAAAAGTGATATAAGAAAACAAAAAGAAAAGGAAAGATTTGCTGATCGAACAAGATGTAAACGGCAGGGGAAAGATGATAGTAAAACTCACGTCAGAAGTTTGGAAGAAGGGGAAATAATCGAAATTGAGAAAAAGAATAAAAACTAAAATAAAAACCCACTGATCACCCCCTAATCCCTAAATTTGCATCCCAAAACCGTCCACTAACCCCCAGCCTCATCAGAATTCTGACTCCATTCATACACTTCCAGTAAACCAAGGTAAAAATTAAATCCCCTTGCTTGCCCAGAGAATCGAACACAAGACCTCTAGCACAACCAACACTCCACCCAACCACCAGACCAGCAGGCCCATTCTGATATAATTTTACCAACATTTAAACTTAAGCCTACTGACTAGAGACTGAGCTTTATTCATAAAAATGCCAAATTTTACACAAGTTGTGGCTTGAACTTGGGACCTCTCACACACACCCAAAACATATAACCACTAATGCAGACAGATATTTGTGTCAATGAATTACAAAAACATATTTAAAAACTTGGGGCGTTACAACTCTCCCCCTAAAAGAAAATTTCATCCTCGAAATTTTACCTGATCAGAAAAGGTGAGGATACTGCTGACGCATCGAATCCTCTGGCTCCCAAGTGGCCTCCTCAGTGCTATGATTTCGCCCCAACACTTTCACTAAGGGGATAGATTTCTTTCGTAGAACCTTAATGTCATGATCTAAAATCTGAATTGGCTCTTCCTCAAACGTCAGATCCAGCCTCACCTCTATCTTCTCAATAGGAACAACATGTGTGGGATCAGAGCAGTAGCGTCTCAACATTGAGACGTGGAACACATCATGAATGCGATCCAACTTCGGAGGAAGCTCCAACTGATATGCGACTAGCCCCACTCGTTTCAGAATACGGTACGGGCCAATAAATCGAGGGCTTAGCTTACCCTTGAGAAAAACTAAGTCCCCCACAGAATACTCAATATCCTTTCTCTTCAAATCAGCATAGGACTTCTGCCTATCAGATGCCGCTTTCAGTCGATCTAGAATTAATTGGACCTTATCTTGATTTTTGAAACCACCTCGGACCTGAACACGCCACTCACCCAACTCAGTCCAATATAAGGGAGTGCGACACTTACGACCATACATGGCCTCGTAAGGTGCCATCTGAATACTGGACTGATAGCTATTGTTGTAGGCGAACTCTGCCAACGGCAAATGCTCCTCCCAACTACCTCAGAAATCTATAACACAACTCCTCAACATATCCTCCAGTACTTGAATCACCCTCTCTGGCTGACCATCTGTCTGAGGATGGAAAGTAGTACTAAAGTCCAACCTTGAACCCAGAGCCTCATGCAATTTCTTCTAGAACCGAGACGTGAAGCGAGGATCCCTATCAGAGATGATCGAGACAGGACCCCATGCAGTCTCACTATTTCAAATATATATAATTTAGCCAATTTCTGGAGAGAAAAGTCCGTCCTGACCGGAATGAAGTGAGCAGACTTGGTCAATTGATCCACGATGACCCAAACAGAATCCTTCTTAGTGGGTGTTAAAGGCAACCCACTAACAAAGTCCATCACTACTCGTTCCCATTTCCACATCAGTATCTTTACCGGCTGCAGCAACCCCGAAGGCAACTGATGCTCAGCCTTAACATGCTGACAAGTTAAACAGTGAGCAACGAAGTCAGTAACCTCACGCTTTAACCCTGGCCACAAGTGCAACTCTTAGAGATCTCGATACATCTTGTTTACACCGGGATGCATAGCATAGGGACTACTATGCGCCTCCCTCAGAATTGACTATCGCAACTCCTCATCCCTCGGTACACAAATTCGACCGCTAAAATAAAGTACCCCATCACTGTTAATCCCAAAATCAGTAGCATCACCAATCTCAACCTGACGGAAACGCAACTCAAGAGACTTATCCCCCATATGTTTACCTCTAATCTGATCAATCCATGTAGGCTTAACCTGAAGTTCCACTAACAGACTCCCATCGTCGAATAAACTGAGTTGAGCGAACATCGCTCTCAGATCGGTCATAGCCCTACGGCTCAAAGCATCTACCACTACATTAGCCTTACCAGGATGGTACTCGATGGTGCAGTCATAATCTTTAAACAGTTCAACCCAACTACGCTGCCTAAGGTTTAACTCCTTCTGAGTGAGGGGATATTTGAGGCTTTTATGATCAGTGTAGATAGTACACTTCTCACCGTACAGGTAGTGCCTCTAAACCTTTAAAGCGAAAACTACAGCAGCCAGTTCCAAATCATGAGTAGGATAGTTTACCTCATACGTCTTAAGCTGACGTGAAGCATAAGCTACAACCTTACTATCCTGCATCAGTACGCAACCCAAACCCATATGCGACGCCTCACTGTATAAGACGAAATCATTCCCAGATTCAGGCTGTATCAGAATCGGAGCCTGAGTCAAAATAGATTTGAACATCTCGAAGCTCTCTTGTTGCTTATCAGTCCAGAAAAAGGGAACTCCCTTGCACAGAAGCTTCATTAACGGAGCTGCGATCAAGGAGAACACATCTACAAAGCGTCAATAATAATCCGTCAGCCCCAGAAAGCTGCAAATTTTGGACATATTCTTCGGCTATTTCCAATCCAACACAACCTCAGTCTTACGAGGATCAACACGAATCCCCTCCGCAGAAACCACATGTCCCAAAAAGGTTACTTCCCGGAACCAGAACTCACACTTACTGAACTTCGCATACAACTGTTTCTAAACAAAGAGTCTATAGTACCACTCTGTTATGCTCATCTTGCTCGTCCTCAGTCTTAGAATACACTAGGATATCATCGATGAATACCACCACAAACTGGTCCAGATAAGGCTAGAACACATGGTTCATCAAATCCATAAATGCCGCTGGTTCATTGGTCAACCCAAAAGGCATAACCAGGAACTCGTACTGTCCATAACGAGTCCTAAATTCTGTCTTATGCACATCAGCCTCCTTAACTCTCAATTGATGATATCTTGGATGTAGATAAATCTTAGAGAACATAGAAGCCCCTCTGAACTGGTCGAATAGATCATCTATCCTCGAAAGTGGGTACTTATTCTTGATTGTCAGTTTGTTCAACTACCGATAATCGATGTACATCCGTATTGTCCCATCCTTTTACTTAACAAACAACACCGATGCTCCCCATGGAGACACACTTAGACGGATGAACCCACGATCTAACAGTTCTTGAATTTGAGCCTTAAGCTCTGTAAGCTCCTTCGGTGCCATTTAGTACGGCGCGATAGACACCGGAGCTGTACCTGGAATAAGCTCAATCCCAAATTATACTTCTCGACTCGGAGGCAAACCCAATAGTTTCTCAGGAAAAACATCTAAAAATTTCCTTACGGTTCTGATGTCTTTAACCGAAGAGTCCCCAGAGTCAGAAATACTGATGTAAGCCAAGAATGCCTCACACCCTTTCCTCACTAACTTTTATGCCACCAATGCAGAAATCACATTAGTCAGATACTCTCTTCGTTCCCCAATCACAACTACCTCGCTGTCCTCCTCGGCTCTCAAACAACCCTTTTCGTCGCACAATCCAAACTTACCCAGTGTTTAACCAGCCAATCCATTCCCAGAATCAAATCGAACTCCCCAAATGGAAGCTCCATCAGATCAGCCAAAAATAATGTCCCTTGAACCTCTAACGGGACGTCTCTAAACAATTTACTCACTCGGATAGACTGCCCCAATAGACTCACAACAGTTACCTCACTAGAAGTACTCTTAACCAGAATCCCAAAGGTTTCAGACACAGTACTAGCTACGTAAGAGTGTGTAGAGCCTATGTCTATCAATGCCAAATAAGATAATTATAAATTAAAAATGTACCTGTGATGACGTCCGGAGCATCTCGGTCCTCACGGTGATGTGAAAAGATAAACCAAGCAGCCTCGCCTCGCCTCGGTCGGTCCAAAGCACTCGCCCGATGCTCTCTATCTCGGCCCATGCCGTTACAACCCTTGGCCTGACCCTGGCCCTTAGGTGGCTGCTGAACTACTCTCGGTGGCTGCGTAGCACCAGTAACCGGAGCTTGCATCTAATCAGTTCTCAACGGACAATCCCGAACACGGTGCTCAGTCGACCCACATCTCAAACATGCCCCAGTCGTCCTCCAACACTTGCCCGGATGGTGTCTACCACAGTGCCCACACGGTAAAAGCCCAGTAGGTGCAACAGGAGGCGCAACTCTCACTGGCCCATCAGATCTGGCCCTTTTCTTTGGCCTCATCACAAAACTCGAGGGCTCCGATTCCCTCTTATTCTTTCCTCTCTCTCAGTTTTGGCACTCAGCGTGCTTAACTTCCTCAGTGATCTTTGCCTTTTCAACCAGTGTAGCAAACTCACGCCCCCTCTATGGAGCTATCAAAACTCGCAAACTGTCCTTGAGGCCATCCTCGAAGTAGATACATCTCTCATATTTGGTCGCCACCATGCCACGCGCATATCTGCTCAATTTTAGAAACTCGGCCACTGTATCTCCCTGGGTGAGATTAAGGAACTCACGTCTCCTAGTGTCATTGTAACTGGCTCCCACATACTTACTCTGAAAAGCCGTCTTAAAGTAATCCCAAGTCAATCAGTTGGGCTGAGTGCCCTCCTTAACCGTCAGCCACCACTGGTAAGCTTCATCGCGAAGTAGAGAAACAACCCCCTTAAGCTTCTGATCGGCGGTAAAGTCCAGGTTGTCCATAATCCTCTCCGTCGCATTCATCAAATATTCGCCCACATTAGGGGTGACTCCAGTGACACCCCTGAATAACTCAGCCCCATTGGACCGGAGTCATTCCGTAACAGACCCTCGGCCCCCAGATCCAGTGTTGGGCCTAGTAACCCTCTCCAATATCCTCAGAATGGCCTGAGACAGTGCGTCGTCCCCAACCATACGATCTCGAGAACCAGTCTCTGTCGCAGGTGATACCGGTGTCTCACTAGTATCCAGATTAGGCAGATTTCCAGATGATGAGGACCCAGCTTGAGCCCCTTTATGGCCTCTACCACGGCTTCTAGTACCCCGTCTGCGGATACCTCGTGTGCTCATCATAAATTTGGAGTTTATCTGTATTAACAATTTTATGAATTAGTTACAGTTTCGATATTTATTAACAGATATTTTATGCAGAACAGTATCAGAAGTTCAAAGTTCATTATCGTGAGTTTCAATCTCACTACAGTTTTCAGTTTACACTACCTAGAGTGTTTTTAGTACAGTATACTACCTATTGGCTGTTTCAAGCATGCTAGTAGTATTTTTAATTAAATCTAAACAGAATTTCAGAGCACTTGAAGAATCGGCGCCGGAGACTCAGTGTACCACATACCCAGTCCAAAAATATTTCAAATCACTTAAAAATCGTTTCTTTAAAACCAATCTTTAAAACCCAATCCACAGTTGAGTTTTGCAACCTGGCTCTGATACCAATAAATGTAACACCCCAAACTCGGCCTAGACGTTATGGCCGAATCTGGCGATGTCACATGGAAAGTGTTTTAAAAAAACGAGTTGTGAAGTAAAAACTATTCCAGTTATTAACTTTTATTTAATCCGGAAAACGTAAATTCATCGTTCAGTTAAAAGGGTCCTTCTTATTTAGTGAAAGCTTTGGAAAATATCTTGTTTTAGAAAACTATCTCTAATTCTGAAAATCTTTCGTTTTTAGTGAAAAATCAAGTTTTGTTGAGTTTGCAGTTTAAATATCCATAAATTATAAAACAGTTAAATTCCCAAATTAAAACCAAAAAGTCCAGCGTCCCAAAAATTACAACCAAAATCATGAACTAAAAATCAAAACAGAAAACTAGCGGAAGCATTTCAAAAGGTTTACGTGTGGCCACTGTTGAGTCCTCCGCTACACCGATCCGCCTAGTGCTGGGGATTACATGGACAGATTAAACAGAAAAGAGTGAGTTTCGTAACTCAGTGTGTAATCCCCACAGACATCATACACATCAAACACTCATCAGAAGTCAGAAATAACAGTCTGGGGCAAAAGCCCATTACAGAATCAGTTTGGGCCTCAGCCCATTCAGATGCAAAATCAGATATAGAGTAGGGCCTTAGCCCAATCAGATGTAGAATCAAATATATAGAAGGGCTTTAGCCCAGTTGGATACAAAATCAGATATATACAAGGGCCTTAGCCCAATCGGATACAAAATGCAGATCAGTATATCAAAATCCTACCCACCAGCCTCTACACACCATCTCCGTCCAACCCTACACACCATGTGGGGATAAAATCAACCCACCCATCCCTACACACCATATTGTACCAAAATGCGACACATGAACAGAATAATGCAGCTGAGCTGCCAGATATCAGGCTTAAGAGCCTTTCAAAACACTTCCTCCAAATAACATCAACCCCACCCCGATGCAATGCAACATACCAATATGACATGCAAACATGCAAATAACCTAACATACATTCAATTCAGTACAAATATCATATAGTCAGATCACATAAATAAGGGTCTAAATAACGTTTATCGACCCTACAGTAGGTCCAAAGTCAACTTGGGCGACCCGTGCAACCTTACAGTACTTTCCAGAAAAATGGGCTCACGCGCTTATGTGGCCTGCCCGTGTGGCCCACTCGGCCCAAATTGGCCTTGGTCATGTGGATCACACGGCCTGGCCCAAAATCCCACACGCCCGTGTGGTTCACCCGTGTGGGCCCACACGCCCGTGTAGCCCATACGACCCAATTGGTCGAGCCAGTGTCTCACACACGGCCTCACCCAGCCATCACACGACCGTGCCTTGTCAATCACACGACCATGTACAGCCACATGGCCTACCACACAGGCGACCACATGCCCGTGTGGCGTTGATAGTTTTGTTTTTCGGCTTTTGTCGATTCTAGTTTTCTATGTTTTCGGGTACACACTTGATATGCTTGTGATGCCAACGCAACTCCAAGTAATCTCGAGCCTAAAATTAATCAGTATAAACTCGATTAATCACTTTAATAGCCAAACAAAACTCGAATGCAAAATAGAGTATTCATCTAACGAACGATTGAAACTTACCCTTGGTCGAAAAGCAAAAACACCGAACCATTAAAACGTTAATGGCTGCTCCCCAACCCTTTGATCACTTCCTAACAACCAAAAAAAAAGTCCCCTTAAATCACTAATCCAGAAAAAGTTAAGAGGAAACAAGAACATAACTTACCAACACGCGCACAACGCTCTATTCGTTGCAAAGTAGAAAAGCGAGATAAGGAAGCAAATAGAAAAGGAAAGATTTGTTGATTGAACAAGATGAAAATGGCAAGGGAAAGATGATAGCAAAACTTACGTCAGAAGTTTGGAAGAGGGGAAAAAACTGAAATTGAGAAAAAAATAAAAATAAAAACCCACTGATCACCCCCTAATCCCTATATTTGCTCCCCAAAACCGTCCACTAACCCCCAGCCTCATCAGAATTCTGACTCCATTCAAACACTTCCAGTCAACCAAGGTAAAAATTAAATCCCCTTCCTTACCTAGAGAATCGAACATAAGACCTCTAGCACAACCAACACTCCACCCAACCACCAGACCAGCAGGCCCATTCTGATATAATTTTACCAACTTTTAAACTTAAGCCTACTGACTAGAGACTGAGCTTTATTCATAAAAATGCCAAAATTTACCCAACTTGTGGCTTGAACTTGGGACCTCTCACACACACCCAGAACACATAACCACTAAAGCAGACAGATATTCGTGTCAATGAATTACAGAAACATATTTAGAAACTTGGGGCGTTACATAATGGTTCTTGTCAAGCTTGAAATTTTTTATTGATATAAGATTATTTGATTATTTTTTTGGAAAATTGATTAGGTTACTTTGTTAAATTTCATAATAGATTAGAAGTACCTAAGTAAGAATGTTTGATGATGTCATATGAGATATAAGTCTTACAGATAGTTGTAAAGACATGAATGCTTGAATTGACTATTATTTATTCGGTTTAATTCGAAACATGAATGAATTGTGTATGGTGGGATGCTTAGGGATGACCTAAGGCATTGATTGAATAGTCAATTGTCAAATGACTATACCTTAATGCTATGAATCCCTAGTCTCCTTATTTGTAGCTTGATCACTCCTTTTTTATGAACTCACAAAAATTGAAACCCAAAGACCACACATAAATTGAAAACTTGAACTCTTCCTTATCCTTCGTTCTTGAAGACATTACAAAATAGACGTCACGCCATAGATATTGAAGGTTTAGATAGATACATTATGGTGGTTTCAAAAAAGAAGAAGAAATAATGTGATACAATGATTATAGGTCAGGTAAAAATGTGGGACAAAGAAGAATCGAGAAAAAGTCTAAAGTAAAAACGAGAAGAAAAAGTATAGAACAAAAACAAAAGCACTATGATTGAGAAATGAGTAAAAAGTCAAAGTGACAAGACAAGGAGTCACAAAAGTAAGAAAAATCAGTCATCAGTGCACCAAAACTCGTTAAGCCGACCATAATTGCTAGTATTATATTGTATCTTCCTACGTGGAGAGATAAGGAAGGTGAGAGGGGGAGACAAAAGGATGTGAGCTTGGATGGGACATTAAAGGAAAAAAATGAACAATGTCATGTGCCTAACTATTTCTAGTGTTTGAACTATTTTGAGCCATATTTTTCTTTAAACTCATACCATCTTAAACCTCAAAACGTTACAAGCCTAGAAGGCCGATGTGACTTAAGCGTTCTCTGTGCATAATCTTCTAGAATTGCTAATAATTATACTTAATAAATATTTTTTGATTCACATGATTGTGTCTACTACATATATGTTTGATTTATGTTAATGGTGGTATTGTTAAATATTTGGTCATGGGAATCACTTCTAATTTGTTAGTAATGTAACTTTGTAAACTAATCCTGATTTACTTTAAAAAATTTCAAGGCATTGAACTATCAAGATTAAGTTACTTGTGTGATAACAATTGTTATATCATTACTATTTGACAATCATCTTGTTAGTAGTAATAAAATCCAAGGGATGTCTTCTTATTGCATGCTATGTGTCTAGAATTTGTTTGCTTGAGGATAAGCAAAAAGTTAAGTGTGGGGGAGTCTAGGTGTGTGGTTCTTGTTTACATCTATCTTCACTAATTCTTACTTGTCTAAACGAAGAAACCAAGTCAATTTTATTTTCATTTTCATGTTTTTTCATTTGGTTTAATTTTATTTACAACTAATTTTTTTCCTTTCGTTTTCATACCTTCTTTTTCATTTATTTTAATTATATGTCTACTTTGCTTGAGGAAAAGTAATTTCCTAAGTGTGGAGGAGTTTGATATGTCGTAATTTGGTGTATCAGATTAAACTAATTATTACACTTTAGGAGCTTGAAAACAAGCATTTTTAGTAGGTTTGAATTATGTTTTCTTAATTTTTTAGTAACTGAATAAAATGTGCAAATTTAGTCTTTTATTTAACTTAGGGGCTGAATCAGGCCTAAGGGTGAGCTAATGCACTTTGTGAGTGTGCAGAAGACCACTAGAAGGCGTAATAGACAGATACTAGTCGCTATGTCACAACACGGAATGCTCAATTTCACAACATAGGGAGTAGAATGAAAAAATCACGAAACTGTCTTCGATGTCATGACACAGACTAGTTGTGTCGCGACATAACTCAAAAGATATCCCAAAAGGAGTACACTGACTACTATGTCACGATACAAGTCCTGGTGTGTTGCGACATTGACTTTCGGAGAGAGATAAACACGAAACAGAGGCATTTTGGTCTGCACAATCAAACATAAAGCTCGAGAACGTCAGCTAACCTAGGGTTAAGGACAACGACTACTTAGAATCTTTAAATATGATCATTTCGCACATATTAGGGGGATAATGAATTGAATTTAGAATTAGTCTTCTAATTTTGGTTTAGTTTTCATTCTTCCTTAGGTTTAGAATTTATTTTCAATTGTTCTTTATTTTTCAAGAGATCTGATTTGGGGAGATCGTCAAACTTTGTGGATTAGCAATCAATTCTTAATACAATCAGACACTTTCATAAACTCTATACATGAAATTTAATTAGCATGTTTGCTCTTTATATTGATCTTATATTGTCTATGGAGGCTATAAGGAACTAATCCCTCTATGGGGGTGTAACAACCCATTTTTAGTGATATCGAAATAGTGGTTTTCGGACCACAAATTTGAGCCGAAAAGGAAATTTATTTAAATATTATTGCATGATCTACATTGTGATAGGAATGTCATAAGAAAATTCTGATAAGAAAATTTTATCGATTATGTGCTTAATTGTGGAAAGGACCAAATTGCATAGAATGCAATAGTTGAATTCTAGTAGCTAGAAGGATCAAATAGCTATGGAATTCAAAAATTGATGTCCTTATATGGTAATTAGACCATTAAAGAAAAGTTAGTAGATATTTTTAGTGATTCATCCATGGAAAAATTAGAAAAGGCTAAGGACTAAATTGGAAATCAAAATAATTAAAGATGATAAATAATTAAATAGAAATATCATTTTATTTTATTATCATCTTCATCCCCAAATTTCATGGAAACCCTAGGAGACAGAGAATAAACTAATCAAGCTTAATTAGATACGGACAACTCAAATTCGAAGCTAGATCGAGGAAAAGTAAAAGTTTCGGATTAGTAGAATTTCTTGTACGAACGATTATTAAGGTAAGTTCATGTAACCGAATTGTGTATATTTAAATGCTTGTATTGAATGTGTTATGTGATTATATGAATTATAAATGTTTAAAGTATGAAATAAATTATATGCCCGATATAGCTTGAATAAATGTTAAGTTCTATTTGAATAATGAAATTCGATGGATATATGTAATTTCCAAATTTGAATGTGATCCTTCAAATGTTGCAGACAGGATTTAGCTCGGACGAGTAATATTGATAAAGCCTTCTCGAGCATTCTGATAAATAGTTCTTACGAGCATCTTGATCGGTAGTGATTTTGCACGTGTTGCACATTACTGCAGCTCTGTGTGAGTGTCCTGTTACATGACTTGATCGGTTGTGATCCAGCATATAATGCGAACACAAATGCAACTCTGCATGAGCGTATTGATATAAGCTCTTATGGGATTTCCTGATATGGCTCACTTGAACTCTCTGTTACCTTATTCTGTGCTCCCTGATATTAACTCTTCGGAGTTATTTGTTATGCTCTATGAGCTCCCTGAGTAAAACTCTTTTGAGTTTCTTGATTAGCCCGAATAAGTGTCCTGTTACATAGCTCATCTGAGCATCCTGATAAGTGGCTCGATAATATGCTCCCTGATTAAGTGCCCTAATGGGTAGCCTTGATATGAGTTGATGGTTTACGGTTTTGTACACCTTGTGTGTACTGCCTGAGTATCCGTTAAAATTTTAATGATTCAACGGACAAATTCCTGAAATAAGAAATTATGAGATTAAATGAACTATATCTAGAATGCGCCTGAAATACTTAAAAGTTTGTAACATGATGAGCTCATCTATGCTTATTTGGTGTAAATGTGAATTATGTGACTAACATACTTGTTTGAGTGAATGTGATTAGGCAACTTGCCAATTCGTTGGAAATCATGTTATTGTATACTTATTTGAATGAATATAATTTGTAAGTTTAATTCTTGTTATACGAACTTACTAAGCATAAATTGCATACTAGGTTTTATTTTTCCATTGTTTTATAGTGCTCGGAAGCTCAAAAGGGTTAGAAAACGGTCGGAGTATCATCACACTATCCTTCATTCCATTTTGGTATAAATAGCAAACTTTTATTGTATAATGGCATGTATAAGCTAGTTAAGCAAAATGATGAAACATTTAGGTTGTAACTAGCCATTGGAATGGCTAGTGTAAGGTTTATTTTGATGTAATTATATATAGCCTAATCATGTTTGATGGATGAATGGTTTTAAATTGATATATTTGATAACATAAATCTATAGTTATAATTGTGTCATTGGAAAGTTTAATCACATAAACAAATGAATTAATAAGTCATGCAAAAGACTTGTTTTTGATTAGTTATTACGTCAGGAATTGGTTGGTATAAGTATATAAGTGTTGATGTAGGTTGTTGGCAAATTTGCATGAGAAATAAAGCTAGGAAATGGCTTTATTTTGTCCACATTGGTAGACATAAGAGCATGTGTCTTGACCATGTGTGACACACGGTCTGGCACATAGGCATGTGGTTTGGCCGTGTGTCCCCTGCAACTTAAATTTGAGAAATAGAATGCTCAAAATTTGGTACACGGGCATAGACATGGGCGTGTGTCTCAACCGTGTAAGATACACTGCCTAGAACACGGACGTGTGTCTTGGCCGTGTGAACCCTGCACCTAATTTTTGAAAATTTAATTGATCACACGGCCTACTCACAAGGGCGTGTCTTATGGTCACACGTGCGTGTGTGCCCTGTATCTAGGAAAGAAATTTTGAAATTTCGCGAAAAATTCTCTGAGTCCCCGATTTTGTCCCGACTCAATTCCAACGTTTTTATTGAGCCCTGAGGGTCCAATCAAGGGACAATATGACTAGTTTCGGTAATAAATAGGAATTAACATGAATTATCTGTAATTATTCTATAAACTCTGGTAATACTTTGTAACCCTACTCTGGTGACGGATACGGGTTAGGGGTGTTACATTTATTGGTATCAGAGCTACGATTTAGTCGATTCTCAAACTAACGTAGCAAGTATGAGTTTAGCTATACATGCCATTATATAATAATAATAGTGTGATATCTCCTAACCATTTTTAAATGTGTTTTTCATTAAACGATGTCATCCAACCAAGCTAGAGCTGAATCTGAGGAAGCTGAGAGCAATGCTCCAGCTTCAGTTCAAAGAGCTACATCTAGTGGTAGAAGGCCCAAATTAGAGGGCCGAGGTGAGGAGGCAAAGGAAGCCTTATTCCAAATGATGAATGAGTGGTTTACAGAATATATAAGAACAAATCCTGCTGTACAACAACCTCCCCCACCTGCTCCTCAACCGGTGTAACACCCCAAACCCGGTCAAAACATTACGACCAGATCCGGCATGTCACATAAAAGGTTTGTTTAAAAATTGCGCGTTTGTTAAAATTTCGAGTTTAATTATGTATTTGCTTATTATCCTTTTGTTAACATTTTGGAAAACGGTTATTAAGGGTTTAGGAAAATCCCGTATTAAACATTTAAGAATAAAAGGCAGTATCATATTAAAAGCTAAACCAAATAAAATACCAAATTTAAAGTTAAAGCGGCCTTATTACAAAATATTAACCCAAGTTAAAAATAAGTAAAATACTAAAGTCCAAAACTGCTCGTAGTGTGGCCACCTCCGAGTCCTCCAGTACGTCGAACCGCCTACGGAGGATTACCTAAGAAAAATTTAAAAGAGGGGGTGAGTTTACGAAAACTCAGTGTGTAATTCCCCTTACGAACAATATCTGTAAGAACATGCATCAAAACAATTCGGGCCCAAGCCCATTAAAGTAACGGTGGCAATTGGGCATTAACCTAAAAAAGCCTCGGTTGGGCCTTAACCCAAGTCAAATGTCACATGTCATACATATAAATTAGGGGCCTAAGCCCATCTCAGTAATATAATCCAGATATGCAATGCGTTAATGCCCATACCAACCCTGCACTCCGTCTCTTGTCCAACCCTACACTCCTGTGGGGATTTAATCGACCCACCCATCCCTACACTCCTTATGTAGCACCGGTTGTGGCACTAACTTATCGGTGCAGCATAGCTACTCGGTGGCTAAAAAGCCTTCAGTAGCGGTATTACAATTGGCACAAAGCCATCAGTGACTGTATTATATTTGGCACATAGCCATCAGCGACGGTAATATAATCGGCACACAGCCTTGGGTAAATATGATCGACACAGAGTCATCGATATATAAGTTAGGCACATAGCCATGCTAAATACTATTGGCACAAAGCCATAATATTGGCACAGAGCCTTCGGTATTGGCACAAAGCCCATAATTACGGCACGAAGCCATATTAATGGCACACAGCCCTCAGTAACATTATCGGTCCAGCATGGCTGCTCGATGGCTAAAAAGCCTGTGGTGGCTATAAAGCCTTCGGTGGATCCACAGTCGTCAAGCGACCATGCGATCCTATTAGCACTTCCTCCGTATTAATAATCCCAACCCCATGCAATATGTCGTGTATGTCATGCTCAATCATTACACGTGTATGCAAAATGGCCATGCTCAGTAACAATTATTTAAACATGTAATAAAAGCATATCAGTCATACAACCATAGCCAAATTAGTCCACTCATTGCACAAGTCGATCATTTACCTACAAGGGCAAATCAGTCATTGTACCCTGTAAGGGTATTTCGGTAATTCTACCCTACAAGGGTAGTTCGGTAATTCTACTCATAACTAATCAATGTATGCAACGCATCTCAAACATAATCAATCATACATTTAACACATACAACGCTAGTACTACCACGAGGGTACAACGGTCATTTTGTCATTTAGGGGTAAAATGGTAATTTCGCAAACCGAGGGTATTTCAGTAATTTCAAAAATCGGGGGTATTTCGTTAATCTTACAAACCGGGGGTATTTCGGTAATTTCACTAACCGAGGGTATTTTGGTAATTTCACAAATCGAGGTCAGTAATTTCACAAATTAAGGGTATTTTCATAATTTTGCAAATCGGGGGTATTTCGATAATTTTACAAATCGAGGGTATTTCGGTAATTTCACAAACCGGGAGTATTTCGGTAATTTTACAAACTGGGGGTATTTCGGTAATTTTGTAAACCAAGGGTATTTCTGTAATTTTGTAAACCAAGGGTATTTCAGTAAATTTGTAAACCAAGGGTATTTTAGTAATTTTGTAAACCAAGGGTATTTCAGTAATTTTGTAAACCAAGGGTATTTTAATAATTTTGTAAACCAAGGGTATTTTAGTAATTTTGTAAACCAAAGGTATTTCAGTAATTTTGCACCTGGAATGGCCTTTCCAAAGGCCTAATGTCGCCTCGAGCGACTCAACTACCATTTTCGATCGTACCAGACTATTGGGCCTAAAACCCGATTTCAGCCCATTCGGGCCCACACGCTCGTGTGGGCCACCTAACACAAATTTAGCCACGTATATGAGATTCACCTAGTCTAGTTCACTATATACTACACCATCATACATTTTATTCAATTGGGCCCACGGCCCGCCCGACCATCGTGGCCCAAGCAGCCTCAACCCACAAGAATACTACTGATGGCCTCAACTATCGCGTTGAAGCCCCACACGAGCATTCGCACGCTCGTGTGGCTACTATTGCCGTGACCGGCACTTCGGCATTTACCGCTCTACAACTAGAGTAGAGAGAGTTACACACCTGATAGGAATCTGGTGCTAATCCGCGCTCCGACCACTCCTGTGCCCAAATGCCCTCCAAGGTATCCTTCCTCCTATCATAGAATGCTCTATATATAGCTAGCTTCTCACCTTCCTTCTTTGTATCTTTCCGATGTGGGATCCCTTCGTCAGTAGAGTTTAAATCCAACTCAAACTCTTGCCATCCAATTCGCAAAATAAATACTCCATTGCTTTTCATGAGATTCGAACCCAGGCTCCCTTCAATAGTTCAACACGCCACTTGCCACCAAGCCACAAGCTCCTCTTGTGTCTTAAACCATGCGCACCTAAATATAAATCTATAGCCAAATTCTAAAGTCTATTTAAAAAGAAAACCAAAATGCAAGAGCCAAGACTTGAACCTTGGACCTCCTTCCTTCCCTGTGGCGTCACTCCCTTGCCTCTAAGTGGCGTCACTTTGCCACTACACCACACCTCCACTTGGGTCATTTTTCTCCACATTTTATTCTTAAATCCTACCTACCAACTCCCAGGGTTTTTTTTCACCTAAAACCAAAATTTTCCTAAAGCTCAAGTTTAATCCCGAGACTTCATAGAAGCCCCCTAACCTTCCAAAATCACTCACCTAGTAGGTCCAACTTGTATTAGAGTCATTCTCTTGTTCTTAAAAATTTTAAACGCTACTACGCCCAAGGCCCATTGGGCCAATTCTACTAGGCCCAAATTCAGGTCGTTACAAATCTACCCCCTTAAAGAAATTTCATCCCGAGAATTTCCATAACAACGTAGTCATGTAACAACTACCCCACTACGCTACCAGCTGCGTACTCTGGGATTCTAATATCCCTATCACATTTTAACTAGAATTTGGAACTCCCTACACATACTCAAAACACCTAACCATTAAAGCGCATGGATATCTTATACGCAACCAATTTCTATATCCAAACATCACATCCAAACAAAACACATACAAAATAAATACCAAAAATACGATCATTAAAGAGACATAACAGAGTATAAGGTCAGGAAACTTATGGATTCAACGCCGGAGACTCGGTGTACCACACTTTGAAAAATCGGTCAATACAATTTCAGAACTTTAAAATATTTTCAAACCTTTTTGAAACAATACTTTCAGAAATTCAATTTTGAAAACCCAATCCACACCAATTTTGCAACTTTGGCTCGATACCATAATTGTAACACCCCAAACCCGGTCAAAACGTTACGACGGATCAGGCATGTCACATAAAAGGGTTGTTTAAAAATTGCACGTTTGTTAAAAATTTCGAGTTTAATTATGTATTCGCTTGTTATCTTTTGTTAACATTTTGGAAAAGCGGTTATTAAGGGCTTAGGAAAATCCCGTATTAAACATTTAAGAATAATAAGCGTTATCATATTAAAAGCTAAACCAAATAAAATACCAAATTTAAAGTTAAAGCGGCCTTATTACAAAATATTAACCCAAGTTAAAAATAAGTAAAATATTAAAGTCCAAAAGCGCTCGTAGTGTGGCCACCTCCGAGTCCTCAAAGACGTCGAACCGCCTCCGAGGATTACCTAAGAAAAAGTAAAAAGAGGGGGTGAGTTTACGAAAAATCAGTGTGTAATTCCCCTTACGAACAAAATCTGTAAGAACATGCATCAAAACAATTCGGGCCCAAGCCCATTAAAGTAACGGTGGCAATTGGGCATTAGCCTAAAATAGCCTCGGTTGGGCCTTAACCCAAGTCAAATGTCACATGTCATACATATAAATTGGGGGCCTAAGCCCATCTCAGTAATATAATCCAGATATGCAATGCGTTAATGCCCATACCAACCCTGCACTCCGTCTCATGTCCAACCCTACACTTCTGTGGGGATTTAATCGACCCACCCATCCCTACACTCCTTATGTAACACCGGTTGCGGCACTAACTTATCGGTGCAGCATAGCTGCTTAGTGGCTAAAAAGCCTTTAGTGGCGGTATTACAATTGGCACAAAGCCATCAATGACTGTATTATATTTGGCACATAGCCATCAGCGACGGTAATATAACCGGCACACAGCCTTGGGTAAATATGATCGACATAGAGTCATCGATATATAAGTTAGGCACATAGCCACGATAAATGCTATTGGCACAAAGCCATAATATTGGCACAGAGCCTTCGGTATTGGCACAAAGCCCATAATTACGGCACGAAGCCATATTAATGGCACACAGCCCTCAGTAACATTATCGGTGCAAAGATGGTCGCTCGATGGCTAAAAAGCTTCTTTGTGGCTATAAAGCCTTCGGTGGATCCACGATCGTCAGCGACCATGCGATCCTATTAGCACTTCCTCCGTATTAATAATCCCAACCCCATGCAATATGTCGTGTATGTCATGCTCAATCATTACACGTGTATGCAAAATGACCATGCTCAGTAACAATTATTTAAACATGTAATAAAAGCATATCAGTCATACAACCACAGCCAAATTAGTCCACTCATTGCACAAGTCGATCATTTACCTTCAAGGGCAAATCAGTCATTTTACTCTATAAGGGTATTTCGGTAATTTACCCTACAGGGGTAGTTCGGTAATTCTACTCATAACCAATCAATGTATGCAACGCATCTCAAACATAATCAATCATACATTTAACACATACAACGCTAGTACTACCACGAGGGTACAACGGTCATTTTGTCGTTTAGGGGTAAAATGATAATTTCGCAAACTGAGGGTATTTCAGTAATTTTGCAAATCGGGGGTATTTCGCTAATTTTGCAAACTGGGGGTATTTTGGTAATTTCACTAACCGGGGGTATTTTGGTAATTTCGCAAATCGGGGTATTTCAGTAATTTTGCAAACTAGGGTATTTCGGTAATTTCACAAACCGGGGGTATTTCGATAATTTTACAAATTGGGGGTATTTCGGTAAATTTGTAAACCAAGGGTATTTTAGTCATTTTGTAAACCAAGGGTATTTTAGTAATTTTGCAAATCGAGGGTATTTTCGTAATTTTGCAAATTGGGGGTATTTCAGTAATTTTACAAACTAGGTATTTCGATAATTTTACAAACCGGGGGTATTTCGGTAATTTTACAAACTGGGGGTATTTCGGTAATTTTATAAACCAAAGGTATTTCAGTAATTTTGTAAACCAAGGGTATTTTATTAATTTTGTAAACCAAGGGTATTTTAGTAATTTTGTAAACCAAAGGTATTTCAGTAATTTCGCACATGCAATGGCCTTTCCAAAGGCCTAATGTCGCCTCGAGCGACTCAACTACCATTTCCGGTCGTACCGGACTATTGGGCCTAAAACTCGATTTCGGCTCATTCGGGCCCACACGCTCGTGTGGCCCACCTAACACAAATCTAGCCACGTATATGAGATTCATCTAGTCTAGTTCACTATATACTACACCATCATACATTTTATTCAATTGGGCCCATGGTGGCCCAAGCAGCCTCAACCCACAAGAATACTATTGATGGCCTCAACTATCGTGTCGAAGCACCACACGTGCGTTCGCATGCTCGTGTGGCTACTATTACCGTGACCGGCCCTTCGGCATTTGCCGCTCTACAACTAGAGTAGAGAGAGTTACACACCTGATAGGAACCTGGTGCTAATCTGCGCTCCGACCACTCCTGTGCCCAAATGCCCTCCAAGGTATCCTTCCTCCTATCATAGAATGCTCTATATATAGCTAGCTTCTCACCTTCCTTCTTTGTATCTTTCCGATGTGGGATCCCTTCGTCAGTAGAGTTTAAATCCAACTCAAACTCTTGCCATCCAATTCGCAAAATAAATACTCCATTGCTTTTCATGAGATTCGAACCCAGGCTCCCTTCAATAGTTCAACACGCCACTTGCCACCAAGCCACAAGCTCCTCTTGTGTCTTAAACCATGCGCACCTAAATATAAATCTATAGCCAAATTCTAAAGTCCATTTAAAAAGAAAACCAAAATGCAAGAGCCAAGACTTGAACCTTGGACCTCCTTCCTTCCCTGTGGCGTCACTCCCTTGCCTCTAAGTGGCGTCACTTTGCCACTACACCACACCTCCACTTGTGTAATTTTTCTCCACATTTTATTCTTGAAGCCTACCTACCAACTCCTAGGGTTTTTTTCACCTAAAACCAAAATTTTCCTAAAGCTCAAGTTTAATCTCGGGACTTCATAGAAGCCCCCTAACCTTCCAAAATCACTCACCTAATAGGTCCAACTTGTATTAGAGTCGTTCTCTTGTTCTTAAAAATTTTAAACGCTACTACGCCCAAGGCCCATTGGGCCCAATTCTACTAGGCCCAAATTCAGGTCGTTACAACCGGTTCCTGAGATGCCACAAGGTGCTGAACCTATTAGAATCGGTAAGCCTCTGGTAGATAAAATCCATAAATATGGGGCAGAGGAATTTAGAGCTACTACTGATGATGATCCAGAAAGGGCTGAGTTTTGGTTGGAAAATACCATATGGGTTTTAGATGAATTATCATGTACACCAGCAGAGTGCTTGAAATGAGCAGTATCTTTATTAAAAGACACAGCTTATCATTGGTGTAACACCATAACTTCTGTTGTACCGAGAGAAACTGTTACATGGGAATTTTTCTAGACTGAATTCAAAAAGAAGTACATCAGTCAAAGATTTCTGAATCAGGAAAAGAAAGAATTTTTAGAGCTCAAACAGGGAAACATAACTGTATGTAACAGCTCGGTTTAGACCATAGTCGGAGTAGTGGTTTTGAGACCACAAATTCGAAGTCGGAAAAATATTTTTAATATTTTTTTTGGTGTTTACAGTATGTGATTACGCATGTGTGAAATTTCTGTGTGAAAATTTTATCGATTGTGTGCTTAATTTTCAAAAAGGACTTAATCGCGTAAAATACAAAAGCTGTGTGCTGATTGTTAAAGTGCTTAATTGTTATGACTTCTTAAATGAGAGGTCCTTATGAGGTTATTAAACCATTGGATAGTTAATGGATGATAATGGCATGGCATTTGGTGTTATTATTAAAATTCATTAAGGGTAAAATGGTAAATGGCATAAAAATGTTAATATTAATAAAACAAAACAAAAATTAACTCCATTATCATCATCCATTACCGAAAATACAAAGAAAAAGAAAAAAAGAAAAGCTTGCTAGGTTTCGGCACTTATATAGTTTTATTGAGGTATGTTTTGAGCTCGATTTTTTATAATTTCTACGTTTTTGTGATCGTTGCTTCGTGTTCTAGCTAACCCATGTCTTAATTTTTGAATTTGTTGGTGATTTTGAGATATGCCATTGATGAATGTTTGAGCTTTGTGATAGTTGATGATGAAATATGAAAGATAGGTGATAGATTAACATATTTTGTCTTTGAAATTTTGGTGAATTTGAGTAAATTGGGCTAAATTGTGAAAGTGAGAAATTGGACTAAAATGTGAAATAAATGAAATATGTGGGTTTGTATGGATATGAAGAATATTCAGCCAAGCATGGGAATATTGAAATTATGTGTATTTTGTGATTTTATGAAATAGGGACTTAAGTGTCGAAATGTGAAAATATGAGGGCTATTTTGTAAAATGCCCTAAAAATGTGTATTTGGATTAAATTGAATAATTTGGTGATTGAATGAGCTAAATTTGAATATGTATAGATCAAGAAAAGAAAGATTTGGATCGAGATCGAGCCAAAGATAAAGTGCTCGATCAATCAACTTGTTTTGTTATTTCGACGTTCGAGGTAAGTTCGTTTATAATACAAATTGTTTAAATTATGCTCATGTGTTATAAAATGAAAGATTATGTGGTTAATGAATTGGTAATGTTAAATGTGTATTGAGAGATGTGGCACTAAGTGTGCGAAATAGAATTTACATAGTAAAGAACAGCACTGTGTGTGCGAAATAGAGAAAGTATCGATTATATTTATTGGCACTGTGTGTGCGATACCGAGTTAAATTCGGTTTAAAGCAAAGGCACTAAGTGTGCGATGATATTTAAGCTTCGGCTATGAAATTGGTTGTTAACTAAGTGTTGGCAAAGGTATGTATAGAACCTATGTGGTTGATGAATTTGGAAATAGATCAATGGATAGTTATGTGAGTATTGGATGAGATTGTGCATTCTTGTGAATTAATCTATGTGATGGTTTATTTTGTGTATTGATTTTGAATCATTGAGTTAATAGTATTATATTACGAACTTACTAAGCTTTAAAGCTTACTGTGTGAAGTGTTTCTCTGTTTTACAGTGTATTTAAAGCTAGCTCGGATCCGAGGATCGTCAGCGACTCAATCACACTATCGGCTATCCATTATGGTACTTTTGAAAGATGTATATATTTGAATATGGCATGTATAGGCTAGTAGATATGGTATATTTTGAGACGTTTAGATCTTGCCATGTGATATGGCTAGATAAGTTAATGAATTTGGTATATATATATTTTGGGTTTGAGTGAAGGTTGATCAAGATGTGTATGTGTGTTCTAAGTGAATGATCATATAATATTTTTTGGTGATATGAAGATAGTATGTTCATGCTATGATATGGTTGAGATTAAATGGTGCATGGATTATATGTTTTGATATGTAATTGATACTTTGGATTGATAGGTATAGATGGATTTGTTTGAGAATGATGAATGATGATGTTAAGAGATTAAATTGAGTATGTTTTGGTATGTTTCAATGCTCTTTAAGGTATGAAATTGAATTGGTTTGTGCTTGTAGGAGAGACCCTTAGTGTGGGTGGCAAATTGGGCTTGCAAATGGCCTATATTTGCCCACACAGTTGAGCACACGGGCGTGTGGCTCGACCGTGTCATTTGAATTTGCAAATTGAAACAAGTTAGACTCGCACACGGGCTAGACGCACGGGTGTGTGACTGGCCGTGTGGTGCAAGTCAGTGTCGACCACAGGTGAGGCACACGGGCGTGTCTCCAGCCGTGTGGACAAGTCAGTATGTATGCCCTGTTTTGCCATGGCTTGGACACATGGGCGTGTTCGAGGCCGTGTGAGGCACACGGCCTACCCACACGGGCGCGTGACCTTTGTAGCTTTAAAAAATGTTTGAATTCCAGAAAATTTTGTATGTGTTCGATTTAGTCCCAACCCCTTTCTATCACGTGATTAAGGTCTAATTGACCTCATTAAGGGACTATATGTATAAATCTTGATATGTTTGAATGATGATATACTTTGTGTTGTAAAATGATTGTTATTTTTCCGATTTGCTCGGTAATATTGCTTAACCTTATTCTGATGACGGTTACGGGTTAGGGGTGTTATATTTTATTTGGTATCAAAGCTACAGTTTAGTCGATTCTAGGACTAACATAGCGCGTGAGATTCTAGCTATACATGCCATATATAACTGCAGTAGTGTGATGATTCCTGATAGTTAAAAATGTGTCTTTTTATATAGTAAATGGATCCCGATCGAGCAGCTGCTGATGACGTTGAGAGCAATGCGCCTGCTCCCGCTCAAGGGACAGCGCCGGCTGGATCTAGGCTGATTGCTAGTAGCCAAGAGGGAGAGGCTAAGCAAGCCTTCTTCCGAATGATGAGTGAGTGGTTTTCAGAATTCGTTTGAACGAATCCGGCTGGTCAACAACCTCCACCCCCAGAAGTTCCTGTAGTGCCACAAGTTTTAGATTCGATCCGATTGAGTAAGCCTCCTGTAGATAAAATCTGAAGTATGGGGCCGAAGAGTTTAGGGCCATAGTTGATGATGATGCCGAGAGAGTTGAGTTTTGGCTTGATAATACAATCCGAGCGTTTGTTGAGATGTCATTGACTCCTGATGAATGCTTAAAATTTGATGTTTCATTGTTGAGAGATACGACATATAATTGGTGGAAAATGTTGATATCTGTGATTCCGAGAGAGAGAGTCACCTGGGATTTCTTTCAAGTTGAATTTCGGAAGAAATACATCAGTCAACGATTCATAGATCATAAATGTAAAGAGTTCCTAGAGCTGAAACAGGGCCGCATGTCTATTACTGAGTACGAAGGAGAATTTGTGAGATTAAGTCAGTATGCACGGGAATGTGTTTCGACCGAAAATACTATGTGTAAACGCTTCATTGAAGGGCTGAATGAAGAAATAAAACTTCTGGTTGGAATTCTTGACTTGAATGAATTCGTAGTATTGGTTGACAGAGCCTGCAAAGCTGAGGAACTTAGCAAAGAAAAGAAGAAAGCGGATTCAGAGGCTAGAGATGAAAGAAAGAGGTCGATGAGTAAGTCGTACCAACCTTCATTAAAGAGATTTAGAGATGCAGCTAATCGATCAAATGTTTCATTTGAATATTCAAGTAAAGATCGGGTGAAGCAAAGTGTTGACCTTAAAACTCAAATTTCGATTGAATAGAGTGTTGGAAGTGTCAAAAGCAACAAGCCTGAGTGTAGATAGTGTGGAAGGCGACATATCAGAGAATGCTGGGGAAGTATAATAATAGAGTTTAGATCACGAGATCACTTCATTCGAGATTGCCCAGAGTTAGCTGAGAAAGACAATGTTCAAAGTGAGAGGCTGAGTAATATGACGGCTAGGGGTAGACCACCCAGAAACACTGGAAATATGAGTGGAAGTCAGAGGGGGACAACAGATACAGCTGTGAGATCCGAGGCGAGAGCACCTGCCCGAGATTATGCTATCCGTGCTCGAGAAGAAGCGTCATCTCCAGACATCATTACTAGTACTTTTACTCTACTTGATACTGATGTGATTGCATTGATAGATCCAGGATCTACTCATTCATATGTGTGTGAATCTAGTATCTAGTAAGACTCTGCCTGTTGAGTCTACTAAATTTGTAATTAGAGTATCGAACCCCTTAGGCAAGTGTGTTCTGGTTGATAAAGTGTGCAAGAACTGTCCGTTGATGTTTCGGGATATTTATTTTCTGGCTAATTTGATGCTGCTACCATTCGATGAATTTGATATAATTTTGGGTATGGATTGGCTAACCTTACATAATGTTGTTGTGAATTGTAAACGGAAGAGTATTTATTTGAGAAGTTAGAATGGTGAGATAGTCCGAATTGAATCCAGTGATTTGAATGGGCTACCGGCTATTGTATCTTCGATGAAAGCTTTGAAATATGAGAAAAAGGGTTGCGAAGCCTATCTTGCGTATGTGATGGATAAAAAAGTGACAGAAAAGAAAGTTGAATCTGTGCTTGTAGTTTGCTAGTTCCCAGATGTGTTTCCTGAAGAATTATCGGGATTACCTCCAATACGAGAAGTTGAGTTTGGCATTGACTTAGTGCCGAGAACGACTCCTATCTCAATAGCTCCGTATAGAATGGTACCGACAGAATTGAAAGAGTTAAAATCACAGTTGCAAGAGTTGAGGGATAGAGGATTTGCACGGCTGAGTTTCTCGCCCTGGGGTGCTCCTGTGTTGTTTGTGAAAAAGAAAGATAGCACTATGAGGATGTGTATTGACTACCTACAATTGAACAAAGTGACGATAAAGAATAAATATCCTTTATCGCGAATCAATTATTTGTTGAAAGGAGCTACAATGTTTTCTAAGATAGATTTGAGATCGGGTTACTATCAGCTACGAGTTAAAGATTCAGATGTGCCGAAAATGCATTCAGAACGAGGTACAGACATTATGAATTCTTAGTTATGCCTTTTGGACTAACGAATGCTCCTGTAGTGTTTATGGATTTGATGAACCAGATATTCACACCGTATTTGGATCGATTTGTTGTCGTGTTCATTGATGAAATTTTGATTTATTCTTGTGATGAGACGCAACATGCCGAGCATTTGAGAATTGTATTACAGACTCTACGTGAGAAACAATTGTATGCAAAGTTTATCAAATGTGAATTCTGGTTGCGTGAGGTTGGTTTTCTGGGACATATTGTATCAGCTGCGGGAATACGAGTTGATCTGAGAAAGATTAAAGCTATTTTAGAATGGAAACCTCATAGAAATGTGTCTGAAGTCCATAGATTTCTGGGACTAGCGGGATATTATAGACGGTTTGTGAAAGGATTCTCGACGATTGCATCTCCGTTGACTAAAATATAATATAACAAATATGGCTAACTCAGAGTTTGTGTGCAATAATGAACAAGTTTATTTTCTACTTTTGTGACATTGTCACATTTTTTTCCTTTTTCAGTACGTCTCACTCACAAATGCTTTTATTTTTCTTTCTCAAGTACTTTTTCTACTCGTTTTGCTTTTCTTTTCATATTTTTCTTTTATTTGGCACATAATGGCTAACCTATAATATATCTACTTACAAAATCCGCCTTGATATATCTACTTAACCCTCAATATGTATGGCCAGACGTCTATAGTCATGCAGTTCAGGACCGAATAAAAAATGTAAATACAATTTAATGTTTTTTGGCTCGAATTTTGCATGAAGATTCATCAAGAAGTGTTTTCTAGTTCAAATATAGGTACTAAAGATGAAATAAATAGGGTTAGCTTTTTGGATCTTGCTGTATACCAAGCAATGCCTTAGATGATCCTTAGGTATCTCAATATTCACAAATTTAATCAATCAAGCAATCACAAATTCAAAAATCTATCATACATACTAGCATGCTCGTTTCCCTATATTCTCTATATCTTTTGGTACATTCAATTGCTCAATGCCTATTTATAATGTAATATATAGAACTTAATAATCTAATAATAAAAAATTTAAAATCATCTACTATCATGTCAAATTTAAAGTAAATACAATCAACCTATATAAATTCCCCTAACCAATCACTTGTGTTTCTACAAGCTCAAGCACACAATTGATAATAGAAATTAAAAGAAAAGCGTAAAAACTTAAAACTAATTTTTCTATGTTAAAACCCACACTTTAGATAATACATTGTCCCTAATGTGCACCACTATAGATAATGTAACACCCCTTACCCGGGTTCTACGCCGGAACCGGGCTCGAGGCGTTACCAAACTCAAACCACCTGATCGCCACTTAGGCACGTCGTAACTACTCTCTGAAGTCATCTCAACAACCTCATTCTCGACTTACGAGGCCTCACTCCTACACACGAGGACTCTCGAGACTAAACCAAAACTTTTTCCAATCTTAAAAATTTTCTCTTTATACAAGTCTCACACGCCTGTGCAAGATTAGACACGCCCGTGCATGGACACACACGCCCATGTCCCCAAACCGTGCCTCAAAACCCAGCATTTTGCCAATGCCCCACGGCCAAGGCACACGCCCGTGCTTACCACCCGTGGTGCACACTAACTACTTTAGCACGGCCTAGAGTCTAGACACACGCCCGTGTGGCTAGCCCGTGGCCAACATTGGATAATCCCGGACGCCCTAGACACACGCCGTGCGGCTAGTCCGTGGTCTATTCCCGATTTATAATACTAACATGCGAGGGACGACGCCAAAGCGCACGTCCGTGGGCGACCGTGTGTCACACATGGCCTAGACACACGCCCGTGTGTCTATCCACATGGACAAGAACAAAGCTATGTGCTAAGCTCTTTTCACCCTCTAGCATACACAACATATACTCATCTAACACCATCATAATCAACTCAAATTGAAGTGCATTCTCACATAGGAAACTACATCTTTCATTCATATAATGTAATAGCCAACAACCATGGCATTATACAAAATAAGCTATCCATCTAAAGGCCAACACATCTTCGCCATTTACAACAAAATCCACTAACTTGTCTAGCCCCTATACATGCCATATACAAAACATTAAGTTTCATGTACCAAAGTGTCTTTGATATGCGGGTGTCTTCTCCGATGATCCTCGTGTCTCGATTCAACGCTTTTAATCTATAAGACAAGGGAAAAGAAAGAGAGTAAGCTTTGAGCTTAGTAAGTTTACACATAAACAATTAAGCAACATAGTATAAGCTAAGCAACCATTAGCATTATACCAACAAGTAATTCACAACTATGCTTACTCTTTCTATCCCTTACCACATTTCCAACACATCATGAGTCACATACTCATAACCATCGAAATGCACCCCCCGCATTCAATGTCGATTTACACAATATACAACACATCATTATTTCTCAATAATTCATCCACATGACTAATTAACTTAATAATACATCCACACAACTATTTTACTCAATAATGCAATCACATGGCTAATCCCTGCTTAACCCACACAAAGACAAATGTCTCGGTGGTTTCGCACTTAGCACACCACAATCAATTAATAATGTGGTATCGCACTTAGCCTACCACAAAGATAATCATAGGGGTTTCTCACTTAGCCCACTAAATGATATACCTCACGATAGCACCGTACATAGCCAGCTCATCGTCAATATGCATTAGGATGGTATCGTACTTAGCCTACCATCTAGCATTATCACTACACATTCAAATGTCTACTTACTCAATTAAACATCCATTCACAATTCTACTACATTCATTCTACTTGGACCACATAGGTTCTCAATCAATCTCGAACAAGCTACACACTAGCTATCATCAACAAATTGTAAGTATGAATGCATTGTTTATGCATAGACTTACCTCGATACTCATAGAAATATGCAATTTAGTCCACCACCTTGCTTTTGCCTCGGTTTCGATCCGGGCTTCGTCTTTCTTGATCTATAATGAATAAATCAGCTTATTCAATACATACATTGACTAAATTGACCCACATCTCATACTTTAGCAAAATTACTATTTTGCCCCTAACTTTCTCATATTTACACTTTAGTTCCAAAGGCTCGTAAAGTGATTTTTATTCAACTTTCTAGTCTTTCATGCTTAGCCGAACCACTTATTCAACTAAAGCTATCATCAGTTCTCACTAAACCACATATGTATGACCAAACTAATGTTTTTCACAAACTAGTCCCTACATGCATTTTCATGGAAATCACTTAGCAAAAGATGTTTCTACTATATCAAGCTTTCATATTCTTCCATAAAACAACAAAATGCATGCATGTCATACATATGTACATTTTTTAACATCCATAATAGCTCACCAAAAAGCTAAAAATAGCTTACTCATGCTACTAGGACTTTAAAAATACGAAGAATATCAAAAACCAGGCTTAGGAGCAATCACTAGCAAGCTTGAAAATTGAAAGAGCCCTAACAATGGCTATTGAAATTTTCGGCAGCTTGGGAGAGAAGATGAGTGAATTTTTGTCATCTTTTCACCTATTTAATCACTTAATAACTAAATGACCAAAATGCCCTTTTTGATAAACTTCAAATTTTAACTCATCCATGCCTATTTTTGTCCAAAAATTAGAATTTGGATAAATTACTATTTAAGGACCTCTAATTAATAATTTAAAGCTATTTCACACATATAGCTTCTAGAAACACACATTTTGCAACTTTTGCAATTTAGTCCTTTTAGACAATTCAACCACAATTTCACAAAATTGCTTCATGAAACTTTCACACTAGCATGCATACATAATATAAACCTCAAAAACTCATTCATAACCCTCGAATTTGTGGTCTCGCACCACTATTCTGACTAGGCCCTAAACCGGGATGTTACAACTCGCACCACTAGCTTCTTCCGTTTCCCACGTAGCCTCTTCCACACCATGTTTCTGCCATGACACTTTCACTAGTGCTATGCTCTTATTTCTAAACTGTTTCACTTCTCGAGCCAAGATCTTAATCGGCTCCTCTTCATAAGACATATCTGGTCTTATCTCAATTTTCATTGAAGGAATCACATGTGAAGGATCGGAGCGATACTGTCGCAACATCGACACATGGAACACGTTATGAATCTTTTCCAACTCTACTGGCAAAGCCAACCGATATGCTACAGGCCCAACTCTATCTGTAATCTCATACGGCCCTATGAACCTTGGACTCAATTTCCCTTTTCGTCCAAATCTCATAATCTTCTTCCACGAGGACACTTTCAAAAACACTTTGTCGCCCACTTCAAACTCAATTTCTTTTCTTTTCAAATCGCTGCACGACTTACTTCGATGCAGAGCGACTCTCAAACTATTACGGATTACTTTCACCTTCTCTTCGGTTTCTTTCACTAGATCGACCCCATAGATCCGCTTTCAAGAAGCTTCGGTCCAATACAAAGGAGTCTGACACTTATGACCATACAAAGTCTCATACGGTGCCATCGTATACTCGATCGATAATCGTTGTTATAGGTGAATTCGACCAAAGGTAGATATCTCTCCCGGCTACCTTCGAATTCTAGCACACAAAGATCGGAATATATCTGCAAGAACTTGAGTCACTCTTTCAGATCGACCAACGGTTTGCGGATAGAACGCAGCGATCTTTGAAATTCAATCTCGTACTCCATGGCCTCTTGCAACTTCTTCCAAAATCTCGAAGTAAACCTCGGATCTCTATCCGATATAATAGACACGGTACACCATGCAATCTCACTATCTCACGCCACATACAACTCGGCTAACTTATCCGGTGAATAATCAACACGTCATGGAATAAAGTGAGCCGACTTTGTCAATCTATCCACAACAACCCACACAACATCTCTCTTTCTCGGAGTCATCGGCAACCCCGTCAAAAAATCCATGGTAACCCGATCCCATTTCCATTCGGGAACCATCACTTGTGGAAGCAATCCTGAAGGCACTTGATGCTCAGCTTTCACTTGCTGACAAATTAGACACTTTGCCACAAACTCTGAAATATCTCTTTTCATTCCTGGCCACCAATAAAACTTCCTCAAATCGTTGTACATTTTTGTACTGCCCGAATGTACTGACAAACATCCACTGTGGGCCTCATGCAAAACCTTTCGAATCAACTCCTCATTTTTTGGAACACAAATTCTGTCGCGATAAAGCAAACAACCATTCGAACCCATTCAAAAATCAGAATCACATTTCGACCCGCACCTAGCTATCTTAGCTTGCATCTCGCTGTCATTTCTCTGAGCCTCACACATTTTTTGAACAAATAGTGGCTTAGCTCTCAACTCTGCCAAAATAGCACCATCATCAGATAATGCTAAACTCGCTCTCATAACTCTTAGAGCATACAAGGATTTCCTACTCAAGGCATCCGCAACCACATTCGCTTTTCCCGGGTGGTAATCAATGACAAACTCATAGTCTTTCAACAACTCAAGCCACCGTCTCTGTCTTAGATTCAGATCCTTCAGATCCATCAAATACTTTAAACTCTTGTGATCCGTAAAGATTCGACACTTCTCACCATACAAGTAATGTCACCAAATCTTTAACGCAAAAACAATCGCAGCCAACTCTAAATCATGAGTCGGATAATTCTTCTCGTGCGGCTTTAGCTGCCTCGAGGCGTAAGCGACTACCTTACCCTCTTGCATCAACACGCAACCGAGACAATTAAACGACGCATCACTGTAAACCACGAACTCTTTCCCCAATTCTAGTTGAACCAAAAGCAGTGCCTCAGTCAACATTGTTTTCAGTCTCTCGAAGCTCCGTTGACATGTCTCAGTCCATTCAAACTTGACATCTTTACGCAATAGTTTCGTCATCGGGGTGGCAATCACAGAGAACCCCTTTACGAAACGTCTATAATATCCCGTTAATCCCAAGAAACTTCTGATTTCTGACACGTTCCTCGGTGATTTCCAATCCACAACAGCCGATATCTTACTCGGGTCAACTCTGACACCATCACCTGACACCATGTGTCCTAGGAATCCGACCTCTTGGAGCCAAAACTCACTCTTGCTAAACTTAGCATACAACTGCTTATCTCTCAAAGTTTACAAGATAATTCTCAAATGCTCTTCGTGATCGTTCTCATCCCGAGAATAGATCAATATGTCGTCAATGAAGACAACTACAAACTTGTCCACATATGGTCTGAAAACATAGTTCATCAGATCCATAAAAATCGCAGGTGCATTCGTCAAACCAAACGGCATAACCAAAAACTCATAATGGCCATACCTTGTCCGAAATGCAGTTTTCAACACATCTTGCTCTTTCACTCTGAGTTGATAATAACCTGACCTCAAGTCTATCTTGGAGAACACTGTAGCTCCCTTCAGTTGATCAAAGAGATCATCAATCCTTGGTAAAGGATACTTATTCTTCACCGTTACCTTGTTCAATTTTCTATAGTCTATACACAACCTCATAGACCCATCTTTCTTCTTCACGAATAATACCGGAGCACCCCACAGCGAGTAGCTCGGTCTTGCAAAACCCTTATCTGTCAACTCTTGCAATTGAACCTTGATTCTTTCAACTCTCTTTGGTGCCATTCTATACGAGATAATCGAAATAGGTGCCGTTCCCGAAACCAACTCAATTCCAAATTCAACCTCTCTCTCTGGAGGTAATCCGGTTAACTCTTCCGAAAATATATCTGGGTACTCACATACCACTGGCACTGTTTCAAACTCTACTACAACCTCTCGAGTATTCAACACAAAAGCAAGATAGGACTCACATCCTTTTCTCAAACATTTCTCAGCCACTAGGGAAGAAATCATCACTGGTATACTATCCGATCCACCTGATTCAACCCGAACCACATCTCCACTCTCACATTTCAATTCAATAAACTTACTACCACAGTTCACTAAGACACTATGGGTAGTCAACCAATCCATGCCTAGGATTAAATCAAACTCATCAAACGACAACAACTTAAGGTTCTCTGGAAAACAATAATTCTCAATCAATAAAGGACAATTCTTACACACTCTGTCCACTAACACATGCTTTCCTAACGGGTTTGACACCTTAACCACTATGTCCGTAGACTCAACGGTCATACTCAAACTAGATGCTAATCTCATGCAAATATAAGAATGAGTAGACCCTGGATCTATTAAAGCAATAACGAAGGTGTCATAGAGAGAAAAAGTACCCGTTATCACATCAGGGGAGGATGCTTCTTCGCGAGCGCGAATAGCATACGTCCTCGCAGGAGCCCGACCCTCTGGTCTCACAGTAGAATCTCTGGGCGCACCTCTACCACTATTCCCGCCTCTCGGGTTCCTTGGTGGTCTACCCCTCGTAGACACATCACTAGGTCTCAGCTCTTGCCTCTCTTCCTTTTCATCCCTCTCGGGACAGTTACGAACAAAGTGGTCAGGGGAACCACGCTTATAACATTTTTGAGTATTTCCCCAACACTCTCTGGTGTGATACCTACCACAATTGGGACACTCTGGTTTACTCTTTGTATTGCCCACACTTTCCATCGAGGGAGCTTGGGCTCTCGAACCCGAGCGAGTATTGCCCAAGTCTCGATGAGAATAACCCACTCAGTCGCTGCTCGAGGATTCACTTCCTTGGATCTTTTCGACTGGGCTTGATATGACTTGCCCATCGGCCTCTTTCTAGCATCTCGGGCTTCACTCACAGCCCTGCTCTTTTCTGAACTCAGCTCTTCGGCCTTACTTGCCCTCTCAACTAATACCAAAAATTCTTTCAACTCTAAAATGCCCACTAGGAGTTTGATGTCTTCGTTCAGCCCATCTTCTAACCTCTTACACAAGATGGTCTCAGTCGATACACATTCTTGAACGTATTTGCGAAGCCTAACAAACTCATGCTCATATTCCGCCACTGTCAGTCTTCCTTGTTTCAACTCAAGGAAATTCTTCATTTTTCGATCAGTAAACCTCTGGCTTATATACTTCTTCCGGAACTCCTCCAGAAAGAAGTCCCACGTCACCCGCTCTCTCGGGACCACTAGCGTCAACGTTTTCAACCAATGGTATGCCGAATCTCTCAGCAAGGATACGACACACTTCAAACTCTCTTCAGGCATACATGAGAGTTCATCGAACACCCTCATCGAGTTCTCCAACCAGAACTCTGCCCTCTCAGGGTCATCATCTACCTTAGCTCTAAACTCCTCAGCCCCGTGCTTCCTAATCTTATCCACCGGGGGCTTTGATATCCTCACTACATCCATACCTTGAGGAGCCACTGGATTTGGCTGAGGTATAGGAGGAGGAGGTAGAGGAGGTTGAGCATTAGGGTTCGCTCGAACATAATCTGAGTACCAATTGCTCATCATCTGGAGAAAGGCTTCTCGTGCCTCTTCCCATTGACCCTAACCTCAGGTCCACTCTCAACGGGTGCGGTTCCTTGCGCAGGAGCCGGCACATTACTAGCTGCTTCATCAGCAGTCAATGGATCGGAATCTATATACTATATAAAACAAGATTTAAATCATCAGAAACCACCACACTATCATTGTACACTTATGGCATGTATAGCTAGACTCTTACACTCGCTACGGTAGTCTTAGAAACGATTAAACCATAGCTCTGATACCACTAAATGTAACACCTCTTACCCGGGTTCTACGCCGGAACCGGGCCCGAGGCATTGCCGAACTCAAACCACCTGATCGCCACTTAGGCCCGTCGTAACTACTTTCTGAAGTCATCTCAACAACCTCATTCTTGACTTACGAGGCCTCACTCCTACACACAAGGACTCTCGAGACTAAACAGGAACTTTTTCCAATCTTAAAAATTTTCTCTTTATACAGGTCTCACATGCCCGTGCAAGATTAGACACGCTCGTGCATGGACACACACGCCCATGTCCCCAAACCGTGCCTAAAAACCCAGCATTTTGCCAATGCCCCACGGCCAAGGCACACGCCCGTGCTTACCACCCGTGGTGCACACTGACTACTTTAACACGACCTAGAGTCTAGACACACGCCCGTGTGGCTGGCCCGTAACCAACTGGATAATCCCACACGCCCTAGACACACGCTCGTGCAGCTAGTCCGTGGTCTATTCTGATTTATAATACTAACATGCAGGGGACGCACGGCCAAAGCGCACGCCCGTGGGCTGACCGTGTGTCACACATGGCCTAGACACACGCCCGTGTGTCTATCCACATGGACAAGAACAAAGCTATGTGCCAAGCTCTTTTCACCCCTCTAGTATACACAACATATACTCATCTAACACCATCATAATCAACTCAAATTGAAGTGCATTCTCACATAGAAAACTACATCTTTCTTTCATATAATGTAATAGCCAACAACCATGGCATTATACAAAATAAGCTATCCATCTAAAGGCCAACACATCTTCGCCATTTACAACAAAATCTACTAACTTGTCTAGCCCCTATACATGCCATATACAAAACATTAAGTTTCATGTACCAAAGTGTGCCGATATATGGTTGTCTTACGATGATCCTCGTGTCTCGATTCAACGCTTTTAATCTATAAGACAAGGGAAAAGAAAGAGAGTAAGCTTTGAGCTTAGTAAGTTTACACAAAAACAATTAAGCAACATAGTATAAGCTAAGCAACCATTAGCATTATACCAACAAGTAATTCACAACTATGCTTACTCTTTCTATCCCTTACCACATTTCCAACACATTATGAGTCACATACTCATAACCATCGAAATGCACCCCTGCATTCAATGTCAGATTTACACAATATACAACACATCATTATTTCTCAATAATTCATCCACATAACTAATTAACTTAATAATACATCCATACAGCTATTTTACTCAATAATGCAATCACATGGCTAATCCACACAGTTAACCCACACAGCAAATGTCTCGGAGGTTTCGCACTTAGAACACCACAATCGATTAATAAGGTGGTATCGCACTTAGCCTACCACAAAGATAATCATAGGGGTTTCTCACTTAGCCCACTAAACGATATACCTCATGATAGCATCGCACATAGCTAGCTCGTCGTCAATATGCATTAGGATGGTATCACACTTAGCCTACCATCTAGCATTATCACTACACATTCACATGTCTACTTACTCAATTAAACATCCATTCACAATTCTACTACATTCATTCTACTTGGACCACAGAGGTTCTCAATCAATCTCGAACAAGCTACACACTAGCTATCATCAACAAATTGTAAGTATGAATTCATTGTTTATGCATAGACTTACCTCGATACTCAAAAGTATAGAAATATGCAATTTAGTCCACCACCTTACTTTTGCCTCGGTTTCGATCAAGCCACCGTCTTTCTTGATCTATAATGAATAAATTAGCTTATTCAATACATACATTGACTAAATTGACCCACATCTCATACTTTAGCAAAATTACTATTTTGCCCCTAAACTTTCTCATATTTACACTTTAGTCCTAAAGGCTCGTAAAGTGATTTTTATTCAACTTTCTAGTCTTTCATGCTTAGCCGAACCACTTATTCAACTAAAGCTATCACCAATTCTCACTAAACCATATATGTATGACCAAACTAAAGTTTTTCACAAACTAGTCCCTACGTGCATTTTCATGGAAAATCACTAAGCAAAAGATGTTTCTACTACATCAAGCTTTCATATTGTTCCATAAAACAACAAAATACATGCATTTCATACATATGTACATTTTTGAACATCCATAATAGCTCACCAAAAAGCTAAAAATAGCTTACTCATGCTACTAGGACTTCAAAAATACGAAGAATATCAAAAACCGGGCTTAGGAGCACTTACTAGCAAGCTTAAAAAATTGAAAGAGCCCTAACAATGGCTATTGAAATTTTCGGCAGCTTGGGGGAGAAGATGAGTGAATTTTAGTAATCTTTTCACCTATTTAATCACTTAATAACTAAATGACCAAAATGCCCTTTTTGATAAACTTCAAATTTTAACTCATCCATGCCCATTTTTGTCCAAAAAATAGAATTTGGATAAATTACTATTTAAGGACCTCTAATTAATAATCTAAAGCTATTTCACACATATAGCTTCTAGAAACACACATTTTGCAACTTTTGCAATTTAGTCCTTTTGGACAATTCAACCACAATTTCACAAAATTGCTTCATGAAACTTTCACACTAGCATGCATACATAATATAAACCTCAAAAACTCATTCATAACCCTCAAATTTGTGGTCTCGCACCACTATTCTGACTAGGCCCTAAACTGGGATGTTAAAGATAAGGAAAGATTTAACATCCCTCTCCGTCATGGATTAGGGTTACGAGCATTACCGTACAATTGGAACATTTATAATTAATTTCATTCAAAAATCATAAACATAACATAAACCATTCCTACATACACATGTTGTCCCTAAATCGAGCCCTCAAGGCCTTAAAAAATACTTTAGAAACAAATTAGGACCAATTTGAAATCATTTGGAAAGCCTAAGAAAATTTCACAAAAATTAAAAATAGGGGTCTGCAGTGTGTGGTGGCTGCATCAGTGCCTCACTACGCCAAGTCACATGCTCGTGTCTCTGGCTGTGTGGACCTAAAATGTACCTTAAACAACAAGCTTACCATTTCAAGCTTATTTGGGTCTTAAGCAATTCAAATACCAATCATTTAACCTATTCAAAATATGATTAAACATACTCAAAACATGCCAAAACAATCATCTGAAGTGCCTAACCAATGTACTCTCATTGGTACCACATTTTATATCATCAAAACACATCAACAATGCATCATCCAAACCAAAGTTCAAAGTATGCCAAAATCACTTAAGTTAGCCTAACAGAATGCTACTTAAGACATCAAGCTTTAAGTTCCATACACATATCAAGCCTTTGGTCAAAACACATACTAACATTTAGCTTCAAACATAAATATATACTTATAACTCAATTTACATCACATTCACAAAACAACTAACAATCAAAGACATCTTAGATACATGCCATTACAAAATTAAACATCACCACACTTGAGATCGGGATTGTTGTTGGATGCTGAGTTGGCGATCAAAATAGAGTACCTAACCTGCGTACAGAAAACAAAATCGCACGTTGAGTAAAACTCAGTGATATTTCTATAATCTGAACATTTTTGTAATAGCCCAATTACGACCCTAATCAGAATGGTGGTTTCGGGACCACAAATTCGGGATAGATAAATGTTTTTATACTATATTTGATACATGTGGTATGTGTTTGAACCTGTGTTAAAATGTAGTGGGAAAATTTTATATATGTGTGCACAATTTAAGGAAAAAGGACTAAATTGTTTAAATGGTAAAGTAGCTTATATTTTAATTGGGTGATTTAATTGGCTAGTTTCTTGCATGAGTGGACTTGCATGGTAAATCATCCTAAAATTAGGTGAGTGGATGGCATGATGATGGTTTTTAATATTTATTTTAAATTATGTTAGTAAAGAATATTATATTAATAATATGTAATATGATTAAAATAAGAGAAACATGAAAGAGTTAGTGGATGTTATCTTCCACCTTTAGTTCTCTATTGCCGAAACTCATAAGGGAGAAGAGAAAGCTTGAGTTTTCCATTTTCGGCCTTTGCATGTCACATTGAGGTTAGTGTTTAAGCTTGATTTTTGTGAATTTTTACATTTTTGAGTTAGTTATCCTAAATACTATCAAACCCATGTGAAAATTTTAGAGTTTGAAGCATGTTTTAGATTCTACTGGATGAACACTTTTGTTTTGTTATGTTTGATGGAAGAATGTTAAGCATATGTTTGAAATTAACATGTTTTGAGTAGGAAATTTATATGAATTGGAGTATGGGGGCTCAAATTATGAAAATAAATAGTTGAAGGTCTAAAATGCAAAATAAATGGTTGGTATAGACTTGTATAAGGATGAAGAAAATTCGGCCCTTAAGAAGATAATCCAAATTTCATGTGTTTTGTGTTTTATGCTTTGGGGACTAAATTGCTAAAGTTGTAAATTATAGGGGTAAAATGGTAAAATATGTAATTATGTGTCTATGACTAATTGAATGAAATATGGGGACTTGAATGAGCTTAAGGAACATTCGGCCTTAGCTCAAAATTTATAAATTTGGCATATTTTGATATTAGTGAAAATTGGATTAAATAGTAAAAATGCAAACTATGAGTGATAATTTGGAAAATTGTTCAATTATATGTTTTTGAGCTAAAATGAATGAAATTTTATTTTAAAGAGCTTATTTTGAAATTATTAGATCAAGAACGGAAATAACCGGAATCGGATCGGGGGAAAGCGAAATTAAACGAGTAGCCAGATAACCTTAACTCCTCGACCACCGAAGTAAGTTTATAAGCAATCAAAAATATTTGAAGAGTTATTATATTGTAATATATACATATGTTCAAATGATGTGAAGACTTTGATTATTTTTTTATATAGCCAAATGTAATTGTGGATGTTCATGTGCATATGTGTATCTAGTGAGTAGCTAAAATGAGTACATCAAAGTTTATTTTTGCCGAATATGAGGTGGAATGAATTTAAAATATGTATATATATACACTATTCGAAGTAATGGTCGATCTTTGCATGAAAGCATGATATAACTGAGTTGGATGTGTAGTTAAGGATCGAATATAATTGAATGTGAATCTTTAAGTAGAGAATGGCACTGTATGTGCGGATAATCTGGTAATGGCACTATGTGTGCGATACATTACTAGAGAATGGCACTGTGTGTGCGGATAATCCGGTAATGGCACTGAGTGTGCGATACATTACTAGAGAATGGCACTGTGTGTGCGGATAATCTGGTAATGGCACTATGTGTGCGATACACTACTAGAGAATGGCGCTGTGTGTGCGGATAATCTGGTAATGGCACTATGTGTGCGATACATTACTAATGAACGGCACTGTGAGTGTCCTTTTCGAGCAACGGCACTAAGTGTGCGACACGTTGCGTGAATTGCACTAAGTGTGCGAAATCTCGGATTTCTCAAAAACATTATATAATAATAGAAGATATCGAAAGGTATATCTCTAAGGTAAAAGAGGTACGGTATGTTGGTATCATGGTGTGACAAGGTAAGTCACTTGAACTTTATGATTTTATAAGGATGAGGTATTATATAATTAATGAGTTTTGTTCAAAAGAATAAATGATAAGTAATTACATGGTTGGTATGAAATCTAGGGAATTTTGGGAATCTTGTATGGTTGTTAGGTTCTTGTATATACGTATATTTATGAGCTCCTTAATGAGTTTAATTGTTTAAATTATACTTTTGATTATTGAATTATTGTTGAGAAAAAGAAATCATTGCTTATAACTTACTAAGCTAAATTAGCTTACCGTTGATTTCTTTTGAACAATTATAGGTTCTAAAGTCTAAGCTCATACTCAGGGATCCTTGTCGAAGTCAAGCACGCTATCCACTACTATTTTGGTATATTAATTATTGACGAACTTTAGAAATTATGGCATGTATAAGCTTGAATACCCCTTTAAGTTCTTTTTGATTGAAATGTATATAAAAGCCATGCGAAAATGGCTAAATCTCATTTTATAAAACTTACATGAATTCGGTCATAGAAGAAGGTTTACTATGGAATATATGTCTTGATATATGAAGCTTGATGTTTACTCATATGGTATGAGCAAATGATGAAATAGCTATTAATGTTTAATTTCTAGCTATGAAAATTTATTACGCAATAGGTGTATGTTATATTTGAATTTTAGTTATGGAATGAATATGGTCTAAGTATTTATGTGGCATTTGAATGATGGATGAGTTAATATATACATTTTCGGTCATGGTTCATTCGGTAAGGGTTATATATTTTCTCTCTTGTATGGATGAAGTATGTTCGGACTTGGACCTTTGATGATTAAATAAATTGATAAGATATATTCATGATATGTACGAATATCTATGTGTATTATTAATGCCGAATGTGGTATGAAAATGATGCTAAAGTGTTAGTTAATTTGGTCTTTGTACTTGTGGGTTAATCTATTGAGAGTTGTTCATAAATAAAAAGTGACTCATATGTATAACAAAGGTAATTGGTTGAAATTATGGTTGGAAATAGAAATAGATTAAACATTTGAGTATTAAATATACATATGTACCTACTCGGCCAATGTTAGGATTAATCATGTGGGTGTATTATATGTATAGAAGAGTTGAAATTAGATGATTTGTACATATGTAAATTCGAAAATGCTGAAATGATTTGAGCTTAACATGTGATATTTCAAATGAATGCTTTGACTTAGTATTTGGTTAGTGATGCCGTAACCCTAATCTGATGACGGATATGGGTTAGGGGTGTTACATTTTATTGGTATTAGAGCTACGGTTTAGTCGGTTCTCGGACTAATGTAGCGCGTACGAGTCTAGCTATACATGCCATAGTTTATGTTATAATAGTGTGATGACTTCTGACAGTGAAATGTGTTTATTTCTTTCATATAGTAATGGATCCTGATCCCGAACGAGCTATGGCTGATGACGTCGAGAGTGTGGCACCCATTCCCGCGCAAGGGACTACGTCAGAAGAATCTCGACTGGTTACGAGTAATCTAGATGAGGGGGCCAGACAAGCCTTCTATATCATGATGAATGATTGGTTCAGTCAGTACATACGAACCAATCCGGCTGTTCAACCACCCCTAAATCCAAATGTTCCCCCTGCAGTACCGATGGTACCTCCAATTGTCAATCTTGAAAGAGTAACTAAACCTCCTGTTGATCGTATTACAAAGCACAGAGCTCAAGAGTTTAGAGCTGAGGACGATGATGATGCAGAGCGAGCTGAAATTTGGCTCGATAATACTGTTCGTGTTTTCGACGAGCTGTCCTGCACATCTGATGAGTGTCTGAAGTGTGCCATATCATTATTACGGGATTTTGCCTATTATTGGTGGAATACACTCATGTCTGTTGTCCTGAAAGAGAGGGTTACTTGGGACTTCTTTTAGACAGAATTCCGTAAGAAGTATATAAGCCAGCGCTTTATAGACTCTAAGCGTAAGGAATTTCTCGAGCTTAAACAGGTTCATATGACTGTATCCGAATATGAGCGTAAGTTTGTAAGACTTAGTCGCTACGCTCGTGAATGTGTCTCATCTGAGGCTGCTATGTGCCGGAGATTCGAAGATGGTCTAAATGACGATGTAAAGCTTCTAGTTGGTATTCTGGAAATTAATGAGTTCATTGTGCTAGTTGAACGAGCTTGTAAAGCTGAAGAACTGGGGAAAGAAAAATGGAAAGCTGAACTTGAATTTAAAGATTTCCGGAAGAGATCTGCGGGTAAATTTTCGCAGATGGAAACGAAGAAGTTCAAGAATGATGGTAGCCGATCGAAACCTAATACCGGGATTTCTATACGAGAACGACCACCAGTGAGTTCTCGGGCTACGTCAGTGGCTAGTGTCAGCAATGCTCGATCGAGCAAACCTGAGTGTCAGTAGTGTGGCAGAAGGCATTTCGAAGAGTGCTGGGGTAAATCTATTAATCGCACTTGTTATAGGTGTGGTTCGCCAGATCACTTCGCTCGGGATTGCCCGGAGACTTTTGAAAAGGGTACTGTTCAGAGTGCGAGACCGAGCGGTACTTCAGCTAGAGGCAGACCATCTAGTATTGAAGGAGGTAGGAGAAGTGCACAGAGGGGGACTACTGATGCGGTTATTCGATCAGATGCACGTGTACCGGCTAGAGCTTACGCCATCCGTACTAGAGAGGAGGCCTCATCTCCGGGCGTCACATCGGTATTTTCACCTCTTTGATACTAGTGTAACTGCTTTGATTGATCCCGGCTCAACTCATTCGTATGTGTGTGAAACATTAGTATCCAGCAAGACTCTACATGTTGAGTCTACTGAGTTAGTGATTCGGGTTTCTAACCCCCTGGGTCGATGTGTACTAGTTGATAAAGTGTGCAAGAACTGTCCTTTGATGATTAGAGACTTGTGTTTTCTGGCCGATTTGATGCTATTACCTTTCGATGAATTCGACATTATCCTTGGTATGGATTGGTTAACAGTTCACGATGCGGTAGTAAATTGTAGACGAAAGATTATTGATTTGAGATGCCAGAATAACGAAGTAATCTGAATTGAGTCTGCAGACTTGAAAGGGGCACCGGCTGTGATATCTTCGATGTTGGCTCGACAGTATTTGAGAAAGGGTTGCGAAGCTTATCTTGCGTATGTGATTGATAGCAAAGTAACCGAAAAGAAGATTGAATCTGTACCGCTTGTAAGCGAGTATCCAGATGTGTTTCCGGAGGAATTACTGGGATTGCCACCCGTCCGTGAGGTAGAATTTGGCATTGAGCTAGTGCCAGGGACCACTCCGATTTCGATAGCTCCATATAGAATGGCACCGACTGAATTAAAGGAATTGAAGGCTCAGTTGCAAGAATTAACAGATAGAGGTTTCGCCCGACTGAGTTTTTCTCCCTGGGGTGCGCCCATTCTATTTGTGAAGAAGAAAGACGGGACATTGAGAATGTGCATTGACTATCGACAGCTCAATAAGGTGACCGTAAAAAATAAATACCCGTTGCCTCGCATCGACGATTTATTTGATCAACTTAAGGGAGCCTCGGTATTCTCGAAAATTGATTTGAGGGCGGGATATTATCAACTGCGAGTTAGGGAATCGGATGTGCCAAAGACTTCTTTTCGAACGAGATATGGTCACTATGAGTTCTTGGTGATGCAGTTTGGGCTCACTAATGCCCCTGCTGTTTTCATGGATTTGATGAATCGGGTATTCAGACCGTATTTAGATCGATTTGTGGTTGTATTCATAGATGATATACTGATCTATTCGCGAGACGAAATCAAACATGCTGAGCATTTGAGGTTAGTGTTACAGATTTTACGTGAAAAGCAATTGTACGCGAAATTTAGTAAATGTGAGTTTTGGTTGAAAGAAGACAGCTTTTTGGGGCATGTCATTTCAGCATCGGGTATTCGGGTTGACCCGAGTAAAATCTCGGCTATATTGGATTGGAAACCTCCGCGAAATGTTTCTGAGGTACGTAGCTTTTTAGGGCTTGCAGGATATTACAAACGTTTCGTGAAAGGATTCTCGATGATAGGAACCCCGATGACAAAACTATTACAAAAGGATGTGAAATTTGAGTGGTCAGAAAGGTGTCAGAAGAGTTTTGATGAACTTAAGACCTTGTTAACGGAAGCTCCCGTGCTCGTTCAGCCAGAGTCGGGTAAAGAGTTTGTTATTTTTAGTGATGCATCCTTAAATGGACTCGGTTGTGTATTGATGCAGGTGGGTAAAGTCGTAGCCTATGCCTCAAGACAGTTGAAACCGCACGAGAGAAATTATCCGACGCACGACCTTGAATTGGCCGCCATAGTCTTTGCTTTGAAGATATGGCGTCACTATCTATTCAGTGAGAAATGCCACGTCTATTCGGATCATAAGAGTCTAAGGTATTGAATGACTCAAAAGGGTTTGAATTTGAGACAGCGATGATGGTTAGAATTGTTGAAAGACTACGATCTCATGATTAATTATCACCCGGGAAAGGCTAACGTGGTTGCAGATGCACTTAGTTGAAAGTCGCTATTTGCTCTACGCGCAATGAATGCAGATATAGCTATGACTGAGGATGGTGCGATCATTGATGAGTTGAAAGTGAGACCATTGTTTGAGCAGCAGAAAGTGAGTCGCTATTTTTGCATTTAGTACTTTAAGGTAATTGAGTAAGTGACCTTAAAGCTTAAGGAAATAAATTGGTAAATAGCTAGCATAAGTGAGCTAGTAGTGAAGAGGAGATGGCGCCATATGTATTACCTTGAGGGAAGGAGTTCGAATCCCTTTATATGCATTTGTGATTTTTTTTTATTTTTGCTTTCCTTCCTTATAGTGTCGGCCAAGAACTAATTATGGTAAGTTGGACTTTTATTTTTATGGCAAGATGGCTAAAGGATTAAGGAAAGATTGAAGTTAAGGAAAGGAATCAAATGGAAATGGCATGTAAGGGGAGCATAAGGCTTATTCCATGGGTGATGTTTTGGAAAGTTTGGGTGGCAAAACTTTTGACCAATTGGCTATGCATTTGGACGGTTTATGGGGCTAAGGGGGGATGGCCGAATTTTATTAGCATTTTGGTAAGGTTTAGGTGCTAGTTTTGGTCATTTTTTTTCATTAGCAAATAGTGTATCATTTTTCTCCAAAACTCTTTTCCCTAGCCGAATGTGGTCAATAGCAATAGGTAAATTTTTGGTTATTTTGACCATTTCTTTTTGACCAATTTGGTATCATTTTCTTTTCTCCCCAAACTCTTTTCTTCTTTGTGCTGAAACCATGCATCCCTGAAGAGGCATAATTCATTTCTTTTCTTTCTCTTTGCAGAACGCATACAAACTTGGAGACCATTTCCTTGTTCATTTTTCATCCTTGAAAAACCGAAACTTAACCATCATATCTTCTACTTCTTTTTCCTTCTTCTTTTCTTATTGCAAAGAACTTTCAAACATCACTCCCTCTCTAATATTTTCACCATGGCCGAATATCATTTATCATCTCCCTATAGTCGAATCTTCCCCTTCATAAATATTTTCTTCTCAACTATATTTCTACTCACACTTCGATCAATCGATAAGTGATCCATTACAACATTTTTGTATTTTTATTTTATCCTTTCTCTTAGTGCCAAATCTATACCTTGGTGTGGGATGGCCATATTGATTGAGACCATCACCATACTTTCTCTCATACGAAATCACTTTTCTTTGCCATAGAAATATAGTGGAAGGCCGAAACTTGGAGTTTCCAAAGTCATCATCTAATCGCTAGGATTCGGTCCAAAAGTCTCTAAGGTAAGGATTCTTCGAGGATTCTATAATCACTTTTTATTCATTAAGATAGTGTTGATTAATCTATATTATTATAGGGACTCTATCGCTCGATCTTTCATCTTAAGATCATACGGATCTCTGTGGTAAGCCGACTTCACTCCTAAGATCAATCATTTATAACAACGTAATATTAGTTTGGACTAATATTTATTTTCAATGGAGGCAAACAAGATCGAATCAAAAGGGGTAGTGATTGGTGATCAAAAAAGGAGTGGATTTACGATCCCTACTAGATCCAAAGGAAGGGTTGTTTCGGCGATTCGAGACTTTCCACCGGGTTGTGGACCCTCATCCGGTGAGAATTAACTATTCGAAGTTGTTCGCAATTGTGAGGCATCAGCGATTCGGGATTTTCCACTGGGTTGTGGACTGTCAACCGGGGAGAATCGGCAAATAGTAGTTGTTCGCGATTTTGAGGGTAAAAACCTAGACCGTTTATCTTAGAGTAGATTTACTATAAGTGTACATGATCTAATCGAGCGTTAAAAATATTTTTAGGTGTCGAATGATCGGGAAAGTGTAGTGCTTACCAGTAATCAGTGTGTAATCTCACACTGTATTTCATGGGTTAAATAATTATATTGTGTTAATCGCTTGATTAAATCACATGTTAGTGAAATCAGGTAAAATGGCATAATTATCACTATGTTGGTAAAGACTATGAAATCGGTATTAAGACTGTGAAAATTACGAAATTGCCCTCAATGGGCCAAATCGATAAAGGTGATATTTTATATATGGGCCAATTGTGATATTTGATATATGGGTCGGATTGTGATATGGGCCAGATTGTGATAATTGTTATAATGGGCCCTATTGTTTGTAATAAATATTTTAATGAATTGTTGTAAATGAATATGCATTATATACATGGATTGCATGGGATGGGATATTGATGAAGAGAAGTTCTGGTAGCTTTGCTATAAAATTTTGGTGGCTCTGCCAAAAATCTGAAAAAATGGCAATGCCATGTAAACTCTGTGAATCTGGTGGCTTGTCCACAAACTAATATAAACGGCTTAATGCCTATTTTGGTGTGTTGGCTGGGTGGGTGACTAAAGCCCCCCACAGGTGTGCTGGTTGGTACGGGTGGTGTGTATCGGATGGAAATTAGGTTTGGTTTGGGAATTGCATATCATATTCATATTATATATGTTATTATTGTATTATAATTGTAAATGGGCTTTGGCCCAATAAATGCTTAATTGGATTTTGTCCCAGTGGACAATGGTAAGTGGGTTACACACTGAGTTCTAGTAACTCACCCCGTTTTCCTTACCCTTCTCAGGTAATGATTAGTGACGGAGACTTGGGCCGTGGATGACTCAGTGGAGGCCATACTACGAATAATTGGTTATTTAAATTCTGGATTTCTTTTAAGTACTTTTAATTATTTTGCTATTTTAAGTTAAATTGTAATAAGGCCTTTGGATAAATTTTAATGCTGTTTAATGTTTGATGGATTTTATAATTTGCTTAAATTACTTTAAGTGGGATTTTTCTAAAAATTTAAATAAATGTTTTTCTCAAATGGATATGCAAAAAGGGTTTCATAATAACTTTCTTAAATAATTTAACTCGAAAAATTTTCTCTTAACAATGTTCTTCAAAATTTTATTTTCAAACTCTTTTAAATCTTCTCGAAATTTTAATTAAATTTTCTTTAAAGGGCTAGATGTACATTTATTTCGTGTGATATGCCAAATCTGGCCTTAACGCATAGACCGAGTTTGGGGTGTTACATTTTATGGTATCAGAGCCCCGTTTCAAAACTCGGCTGTGGTTTGGGTTCAAAAACGTTTTCAAAATTATTTTGAATTGTAAAGTTAAAATGCATGTATCAAAAAGGAAGTATGGCACCACGAGTATCCGGCACTAAGTCAAGTAAGTATGTTATTGTATGATTATGATTGTTATGATATGACTATAGGAACACTCTAGAACTTTTAGTTTTAGGTGTTGAAACTATAGAGATTGAGACTATAGGATGTGTTTACGAAAACAACTCTACTTCTTATACCTCATAAGAAATTGTTTAATAAATATCGAAATAGTATACTGATTCATAAGATTTGTAATCAGATTGAATCGAAATAGTCAATATGAGCGCTAGAGGACATAGACGTGGTAGACGTGGCCGTGGTAGAGGCCGAGGTGCTAGGGTTGCGTCTAAAGCGTCGAGACATATGCCAGAAATAGACGCACCTGCGGCACCCGGGACTGAAACTAGATCACATGATTGTATGAGGGAGGACATTGCTTTGTCCCAAGCAATGTTGCGAGTCTTAAAAAGGGTTGCTGGGGCTAGAACTGGGTCAGTAGCTCGTGGATCAATTTCGAAATGACTTAGATCGAGCGGTGCTGAGGTTTTTAAGGGTGTCTCGGGTGTAGCCCCAAGTGTAGTGGAGTACTGGCTCGAGGCTGTGGAGCAGATCATGGATGATCTGGAGTGTACCGCCGAGCAGAAACTAAGAGGAGCTGTGTCCTTGTTGAGAGACGAGGCGTATCAATTGTGGCTTACTATTCGGGAAGGCACTCAGGCCGATCGAGTTACTTGGGATTTATTCAAAACCTTATTTCAAGGAAAGTATGTTGGGGCTAGCTATGTCGATGCCCGAAGGAAGGAATTTCTTAATCTGGTTCAAGGAAGTAAGACCGTGGCAGCTTATGAAGCGGAATTTCTGCGTCTGAGTCATTATGCCCGAGGTATTGTGCCAACTGATTATGAACACTGTGTGCATTTCGAGGATGGGTTGAGCGATGAATTACGGGTATTGATAGCCCCACAGCAAGAAAGGAATTTTTCCACACTGGTGGAGAAAGCGAAGATAGCCGAAGAAGCTAAGCTTTCGGAGCGACGAAATCGAGAAAAAGATAGAGGCAAGAGCAAGAGGGACTTTAAGTACTCGGGTCCTGCTAAAAGGTTTCAGAAGAGGCTCAGAAATGATGAGCCAGCTCAAGCTAGAGCACCAGCTGCTACCAATCAGATACAACCATGTCTTGTGTTGTGGAAGACGACACACTGGTGAATCTTTGGAAGAGAACCGGTGGTTGTTTCAAATGTGGTTCTAAGGACCATCAGCTTAAGAATTGTCCTCGATGGAATGCTCCGACTCAGGAAGCTCGTAACCATGATGCACAGCCAGCTAGAGGCGCTCAGCAACCACCGAGGGGTCGTGGACCAGGTCGAGGTGGTAATGGCGCAGGTCGAGGTCAAGGTACACTGGGTAGAGGTAATGGCTTTAGAGGTAACGCAGAGGCGAGACAGCCAGGGTTGGTTTATGCAGTCAGACGCCGAGAGGATGGTGATGCACCTGATATGATAATCGGTATGTTCTTCATCTCTGATATACCTGTTATTGCTTTGATAGATATCGGATCTACCCATTCGTATGTTGCTAGTGCTATATCTGGAAACCTGAACATTAGATCTGAGATTTTTTATAGAGAGATGACGGTAATTAGTCCCTTAGGACAGTCTGTGATGGTGAATAGATTGTTTAGAGACGTGCCCTTAGAAATTCAAGGAGAAATATTTTTGGCGGATTTGATAGAATTGCCTTTCGATAAGTTCGATCTTATTTTGGGCATGGACTGGTTGGTGAAGCACCGTTGTAACATCCTGAAATAGGGGTTATTCGTGATTGAATTATTTTGCTTGTGTTTAAATTTCTGTGATATTATTTGTGGTGTTATAAGACTTAATTAGGGGTCTTGAGTAAGCTCGGTTTAGTAGGATAATTCTTAGTATGGCTTATTTAATGAAGAGGATTAAATGAGCTTAGCACTTAAGTTAATTTAAGTGTATATTAAAGCACAAGATGAATTAGTGGCAAGTTGGTTAAAGAGCTTGAAAGGTTGCATGAGGTTAGTGGTTCGAGTAGTAGGTATAGCATTTTTAAAAGTTATTTTTGTATGTTAGCTTTAATGGACGGTCAAACATAATTATGATAGGTGGACTAATAATTTTTGGTAAGTTGAATTGTTGTTTAAGGAAAGCATGGAATAAGGGATAAGATTCCTAAGGTTATGGTAAGATATCTTGAAGTTATGGTAAATTGAGGGGACAAAGGCTTGGTTTGTGGGAAATGTTTTGGAAACAAATTCATGGCCTTTATGCCATGAACTTGGACGACAAAGTGGCTAAAGGGGGAGCCTAAATTTTACCTTAGTTTGGCTAGGATTGAAGTCTTTTCTTTTGGTCATTTCTTTCATTTGGTGCAAAAGTTGCAAAACATTTTCTCTCAAACACTTTTCTTTTGGCCGAATTCTACATTGTGGTAAGCCTAAACTCTTTTGACCATTTGGTCATTTTTGATCATTTGCTATTTTCTCCTTTTCATTCTCTCAAAACCGAAACTTGCATTAACCTTTTTGTTCTCCCATTTGTTTTGCTTAAACATCAAAAACCTCCTATACACTCTTCTTTGCGAAATTATATTTCTCTTCCCATTATTTTCTTTTTGTCCTATAGTCGAATATACCTCTTTTTTGTGCGAAAATATTCTTCTTCTATCTTGAATCTCTTAGGCCGAATATTGAAGGTAACATAGTTTTCTTTGGGACTTCTCTAGCAATCGGTTTTTGGTAAGGTGGTAAGGGTTTATTTCAAAGGATTATTCTTTTAAGTTTCGTTTAAGCCAAGGCTAATAAACCTTAATGATGATGGTTGATTGTAGGGAAGTGAGGCCGATTCTTTTAGTAGTGTGTTGGATAGTGTTCAAAGGCTTTTGGGACAGGGAAAGTTTGTGTGGCCGATTTGTCTAATCGGGATTTAAGGCTTTCGTTAAATAGGTGTGTGTACATACACATCTTATAACTTTTAATATGCTAAGTGTTATATTATGCCTAATCGATTTATGTAGACATGGATGTAATATCATCATGGTATTAACAAGGATTCGGGTAAGTCTTTGTGACTATGAGATTACTATTTGATGCTTTTGGGAAGCATGACACATTTGGTATGTGTATTATTGGACATATGGCAATGATAAATTTATTAATGTTGTTAAAATAAACCTTTTTGCATGATTTGAGTAAATATACATAATTGTTTGATATGGGTTGATGAGTGGAGGGGCGGTGATATTCGTGTGTCGCGGACACGGTGTTTTGGTAACACATCATGACTACGGTCACGAGGTTTGGTACCTCCGGAGGTTTGGCACCACATAGCGACTTGTCCTCGTGGTTAATTCCACGTGGGTTGGCCCCACTTTGAGATATGGGATAAATGCGCGGTGATTTGGTATCACACGATGGGTTGGCCCCATCATTCGATTTGTGTCTTCGGACACGGGAGATTTAGTATCTCCGGTGATTTGGCATCACATACGTGACTATATGTCACAGTGTTTTGGTAACACAATTGTGTCTTTGGACACGGTGGTTTGGCACCACCGGTGGTTTGGTACCACTGGGTAGAAAAAGGCGTATGGATGGTTAGGTTGGGTGCATTTTAAACTTATGCATGTTAATTGGTTATAATTTGTGTATGTTGTTGCACTAAACCGGGAAGGGTTACACATTGAGTCTTGGTGACTCACCTTCTCCTTTAATTTTTCAGGTGATTCGTAGATCGCGGGTGAGAAAAGTTGGATGGACTCGAGGTGGCCATGCAGTGGAGACTTTTAATAAATGAATTTTGGATTTTATTTATCTTTCTTTTTAGGTTTATGTTGCTTATTTGTAATAAGGCCTCCTAGTATGATTTTATTATTGCTGCGTGTTTGAATGTTTGGTTTAAACTACTTGATGATGTTAAAGCAGTTTGCACATGTTTTCTCAAATTAAGCATAAAATGTTTTAAAGTACCATCGGGTACATTTGAAATTTTTAAACAACTCGACTCAGCAAATATTTTAAGTTTGGTTTTAACAAAGAAAATTTAAATTGAAAGGCATTTCGACTAATTTCAAAATCGGTTTTAAAATGGTTTTCAAAATCTTTCTCTGTAGCAAACCAAATTCGGTCATATTGTTTGGGCGGTTTGGGGTGTTACAAAATTGGTATCGAGCCAGTTCAAAGCTCATTTGTGGGGCCCAAGGCCCAAAAAATGTTTTAGTAGGCCTTTTTGAAAAATTTTGGTTTTTAATAAGCATGGCACCGAGTCTCGGCACCAACTTTGCCCAAGTAAGTATCTCGACTTTTTGTATGAATTATATTCACGTAGAAGGGTAGGAAGCATGGGACGTAGATAGTGATAGTATTTTAAACTTTAGGACTAGTTTACTCCAAACAAAGACATAAGACTTTAATGGCCTAATTAAAACCAACCCGTGACCAAGTCACCGAGTTAGGGTGTGGTAACCTTAGTGCGCATGTCTAGGATTGGATCAGGAAGAGCTTGGTACTTAGCGATCCTCGTGACTCACCTCCTCTTGGCGGGATTTCTACAGTGCGTAAGCGGTTCACCCTAACCAAGAGGACTCGGTCATAGGCAAAATCTTAAATAAAACCCGAAAGGGATTAGCCATGTTTTAAGGAAAACTTCGGTTTTAAAATCATTAAATTATTTTTTAGATGGTAGGACAAATTTATCTTCGAAAATTTTCAAAATATCTCGATTTGTTAAAGTTTTCAAATTTCTTCGGTTTATTACAAAAATACCCTTTAGGAAAAATGACGAAAATACCCCTGGGTTAGAAACGGACAGTAATGCCCGAAGAGTGTATAGGTATGAAAGGTATAGGGAATGGATGTATTATTCTGTGTAAACCAGGATAGAAGACTTAAAACCTTGTTTGATCGAAAGAATCTCTATTAAACTCTTTTCATAAAATTTCTTCGCGGATAATCAAGTGAAACATGTACTAATTCATAAAAATTTCCTAATCTGATTAAAGCGCGATAGTTAGAATAAGCTTTAGAGGATGTGGCCGTCGTGGACGCGGAAGGGGTAGGATAGCCGTATCAGAACCTGCCGGGTCGGGTCAACGATATGAGAATGAGATACCGCCACCACCACCCCCAACCTTTGGAGCTGAAGAGCGAGGATCGGGACGGTGACGACGCATTTGTGTCACAAGCGATGCTACTGAGTTACGGAAAGGGTAGCTGGAATTGGTGGAGGTGGAGGAGCTCGGAAGTCGGTTCTGAGAGACTTCGAGCTAACTGAGCTGAATTTTTCCGAGGTGTGTGCAGTGTAGCGCCCAATACGGTCGAGTATTGGTGGAATCGACCAAGAAAGAATCATGGATGAGATAGATTTGTCTAATGAGGAGCGAAAGGAGCGGTGTCGCTTCTTAAGGATGAGTCCTATCGATGGTGGCTCACGGTTCGAGATGGTGCTACGGCAAATGATCTCACTTGGGAGTATTTCAAGAATTCTTATCGGAAGAAGTATGTTGGCTCAAGCTACATTGATGCTCAAAGGAAAGCTTTTTCAGGGTTAGTACAAGGAAGTAAATGCGTGTCGGAATATGAAGCGAAATTCCTAAATTTGAGTCGTTATGCTCGGGGAATAGTGGCATCGGAGCATGATCGTTGTGTTTGTTTTGAAGACGGACTTAGAGACGAGTTAAGGTGCTGATTGCTCCACAAAGAAGAACGTGAGTTTCTTTGTCTTGGTGGAGAAAGCGAAGGTAGCCGGAAGGAATCAAGGAGTCCGCGAGGCAAAGTTATGATAGGAGCAAGTGAAGAGAGGCTTTGGATCGTGCAGGTCGGTGGTAATGTTCAAAAAGGTTTAGGTAGAGTGGGTCAAATTAGGCGGGAAGGTCCTGGTGCTAATCGAGAGACCGACCCGGTGTAATCATTGTGGGAAGTTCCATTGGGGAGAATGTTGGACCGGAGGGAAAGGATGTTTCGAGTGTGGTTCGTTGGATCATCGTGTGAGAGACCGTCGCGTAAGTAAGCTAGGAATCGATCACCGAAGGTCAAGGTCGTGCCCGATTCGAGAAAGGAGGGACCAGCACCATGAGAGAGGTCATGGTTATGGTAGAGGTGGCTATGGGTCTAGTGGAGGTCGCGGCAGCGGTGGCGAGAGGTATTGGCAACACGGAGGCTAGGCGGCTGGTTTGGTGTATCTTTGCGGCGTCGTGAGGAAGGAGACGCACCGGACGTCATAACCGTGCGTTTTTAATTTTTGGTGTTCCATATCTTGCCTTGATAGATGTGGGTTCGACGCACTCTTACGTTGCTAGTAGTATAATTGAGACCATGAGTTTAGTTCCGAGATCGCTTTAGGAGGAGGATGGTCAGTACTTAGTCCTTTAGGTCACTCTGTAGAAGTAGATAAGTCTGTATAGAGATGTACCCCTAGAACTCCAAGGGGTAGTGTTTGTAGCCGATCCGATGGAACTACCGTTTGAGGAGTTCGATCGATTCTTGGGATGGGTGGTTGGTCAAGTACCAAGCAAGTTTGGATTGTCTTTGCTAAGCGCATGGTTTTGAAGATGGTTGAAGGTGAAGAAGTGGTCATGATAGGTAATAGGAGAGATTATCTATCCAACGTGGTATCTGCGTTGAAAGCGATAAAGATGGTCGGGAAGGGCCGTGTGAGGCTTTCAGTAGTTCATGTGTGTGCTTTGGAAGCTAAGGAGTCTTACGTGAGGAATGTTTAAAGCGTAAAGGAATTTTTGACGTATTTCTGAAGAACTTAGGGGTTGCCTCGGATCGTGAGGTAGAATTCGGTATAGATCACATTGCCGAACGGCGCCGGTGTCTATAGCTCCGTATAGGATGGCACCAAAGGAATTGTTGGAATTGAAGGCTCGGATACAAGAGTAGTTGGATCGAGGTTTCATTCGACCAAGTGTTTCACCTTGGGGAGCGCGGTACTTTTGTCAAGAAGAAGGATGGTGCGATGCGGATGTGTATAGACTACCGCTTGATTGAATAAGTCGACGATTAAAAACAAGTATCCTTTGCCGAGGATAGATGACTTGTTTGATCATTTGAAAAGGGGTGCGTTTTCTCTAAGATTGATTTAAGGTCGGATATCATCAATTTGAAGGTGAAAAGAGGTGATATCTATAAGACGGCATTTCGTACTCGGTATGGACACTACGAGTTCTGGTGATGCCGTTTGGTTTGACTAATGCACCAGCGACTTTCATAGACATGATGAATAGGGTATTTCAACGATTTTTGGATCGGTTTGTTGTGGTCTTTATAGATGATATTTTGGTGTATTGAAGTGAGAAAAAGAGCATGATGCGCGTTTTGCGAGTAGTGTTGCGATTCCGAGGAAAAGCGGTTTGATGCGAAATTTAGTAAGTGCAGTCTGGCTTAGGAGGTGACTTTCTTGGGTCACGTTGTTTCATTGAAGGGATTAGAGTGGATCCTCGAAAGATTGAGGCGGTGTTGGATTGGAAGCCGCTAAATCTGTGGCTGAAATTCGGAGTTTTCTAGGTCAGCGCGGGTATTACAGAAGATTTGTGGAAGGATTTTCTTTGATTGCCCCGCACCGATGACCAAGTTGTTGAGGAAAGGAGTTCCATTTGTGTGGACCGAGGAGCAGCAAGAAAGTTTCGACAAATTGAAGAAGATTCGATGAAGCTCGGTTTTGATTCAACTCGAGGCGGCAAGGAATTCACGGTTTATTGCGATGCATCACATATTGGTTTGGGATGCGTCTTTGATGCAAGAAGGGAAGGTAGTGGCTTATGCATCTCGGCGATTGAAACCACATAAGGCTAATTATCCGACTCATGACTTGGAGTTAGCGGTTTGTAGTCTTCGCTTTGAAGATATGGAGGCACTATTTGTGCGGAGAGAAGTCGATAGTTTATACGGATCACAAGAGTCTTAAGTATCTCTTGACTCGGAAGGATTTGAATTTGAGGCGGCGTAGATGGATTGAGTGTTGAAGGACTACATTTGTTCGATCGAGTATCATCTGGTAAGGCTAACGTGGTGGCGACGCGTTGAGTCGTAAGGTTGTATCGGATTTAAGATCGATGTTTGCTCTACTTAGTCTGTTCGATGATGGGAGTCTTTTGGCGTAATTGCAAGTCAAGCCGACTTGGTTAGATCGATTAAGGAGAAGCGGTTAGAGGATGATGGTTTGAATGATCGGAGGTTGCAAGTCCGAATGGTGGATTAGAGGATTTTAGTGCATCCGGTGATGAAGTTTTGTGCTTTAAAGGAAGAGCTTGTATTAGAAGGATGTGGAGTTGAGACAAAGGATTCTTGGGACGCACATAGCGAGCCCATATGCTATGCATCCCTGGAGGTAGCAAGATGTATCGGGATTTGAGAGAGCAATTTTGGTGGCAGTGCGAAGCGGGAAATGGCGAGTTCGTGGGTAAGTGTATGCGGCGTGTCAACAAGTCAAGGTGAACATCGGTTGCCATCCGGTTTACTTCAGTAGGTGAAGATTCCTCGATGGAAGTGGGAGAGGATCACCATGGACTTTGTCGGTGGATTACCTCTTACGCCTAGCAAGAAGAATTCGGTTTGGGTGATTGTGGATCGTCGACTAAATCAGCGCATTTCATACATGTAAGGGTAGATTATTCGCCCAGAGGTTAGCTAAGTTATATGTAGCCGAGATAGTGAGATTGCATGGTGTGCCGATGATCGATTATCTCGGATAGGGATCCGAGGTTTACATCGAGGTTTTGGAGAGCGTTGCATCAAGCTTTGAGTGCGAGATTGGACTTTCAAAGACTGACTTTTCATCCGCAATCCGACGGACAATCGGAGAGAGTGATTCGAGATCTTAGAAGATATGCTCGGAGGTTGCGTTACGGATTTGATGGCGGTTGGGAGGAGTATCTACTGTTGGCGGAATTCGCTTATAATAATAGTTATCAGCGAGTATCCAAATGGCTCCATATGAAGCCTTTGTATGGGCCGGAAGTGCCGTACTCCTACGTGTTGGGCGGAATTGGGTGAACGTCAGTTTTGGGTCGAGTTGGTGACCAAATCGAAGATAAAGTTAAGGTAATTCGGGCTCGTCTCAAGGAAGCGTCGGATAGGCGAGAAGTCTTACGCCGATCTCAAGCGCAAGGAAATGGAATTCGAGGTAGGAGATAAAGTCTTTACGAAGGTGTCACCTTGGAAAAAGGTGTTGCGCTTTGGGCAAAAAGGAAATTAAGTCCAAGGTTCATCGGCCCGTATATCTTTGTGTTGAAGCGAGTAGGACCGGTAGCTTATCACTCGAATCGCCAGTGAGTTGAGTCGATTCACGATGTCTTCCATGTGTCGATGCTTAGAGCGGTATAGGTCGGATCCATCGCACGTCGTGCCGTGAGCGAGATTGAGGTTAACTCCGACTTATCGTTCGAGGAGGAACCGATTCGGATCTTAGATCGTGATGTCAAGGTTCGGCGTAGAAAGTCGGTACCTTTAGTGAAAGTGCTATGGGCGAACCACCATGAGTGCGGAGAGCGGCGTGGGAACCCGAGGATGTAATACGGCACCAATACCCCCATCTCTTACGATCGGGTAATTTCGAGGGCGAAATTATTTTAAGGGGTAGAAGCGTAACATCTGAAATAGGGGTTATTCGTGATTGAATTATTTTGCTTGTGTTTAAATTTACGTGATATTATTTGTGGTGTTATAAGACTTAATTAGGGTCTTGAGTAAGCTCGGTTTAGTAGGATAATTCTTAGTATGTCTTATTTAATGAAGAGGATTAAATGAGCTTAGCACTTAAGTTAATTTAAGTGTATATTAAAGCACAAGATGAATTAGTGGCAAGTTGGTTGAAGAGCTTGAAAGGTTGCATGAGGTTAGTGGTTCGAGTAGTAGGTATAGCATTTTTAAAAGTTATTTTTGTATGTTAGCTTTAATGGATGGTCAAACATAATTATGATAGGTGGACTAATAATTTTTGGTAAGTTGAATTGTTGTTTAAGGAAAGCATGGAATAAGGGATAAGATTCCTAAGGTTATGGTAAGATATCTTGAAGTTATGGTAAATTGAGGGGACAAAGGCTTGGTTTGTAGGAAATGTTTTGGAAACAAATTCATGGCCTTTATGCCATGAACTTTGACTGACAAAGTGTCTAAAGGGGAGCCGAAATTTTACCTTAGTTTGGCTAGGATTGAAGTCTTTTCTTTTGGTCATTTCTTTCATTTGGTGCAAAAGTTGCAAAACATTTTCTCTCAAACACTTTTCTTTTGGCCGAATTCTACATTGTGGTAAGCCTAAACTCTTTTGACCATTTGGTCATTTTTGATCATTGCTATTTTCTCCTTTTCATTCTCTCAAAAACCGAAACTTGCATTAACCTTTTGTTCTCCCATTTGTTTTGCTTAAACATCAAAAACCTCCTATACACTCTTCTTTGCGAAATTATATTTCTCTTCCCATTATTTTCTTTTTGTCCTATAGCCGAATATACCTCTTTGTTGTGCAGAAAATATTCTTCTTCTATCTTGAATCTCTTAGGCCGAATATTGAAGGTAACATAGTTTTCTTTGGGACTTCTCTAGCAATCGGTTTTTGGTAAGGTGGTAAGGGTTTATTTCAAAGGATTATTCTTTTAAGTTTCGTTTTAAGTGAAGGCTAATAAACCTTAATGATGATGGTTGATTGTAGGGAAGTGAGGCCGATTCTTTTAGGAGTGTGTTGGATAGTGTTCAAAGGCTTTTGGGGACGGGGAAAGTTTGTGTGGCCGATTTGTCTAATCGGGATTTAAGGCTTTCGTTAAATACTGTGTGTGTGTACATACACATCTTATAACTTTTAATATGCTAAGTGTTATATTATGCCTAATCGATTTATGTAGACATGGATGTAATATCATCATGGTATTAACAAGGATTCGGGTAAGTCTTTGTGACTATGAGATTACTATTTGATGCTTTTGGGAAGCATGACACATTTAGTATGTGTATTATTGGACATATGGCAATGATAAATTTATTAATGTTGTTAAAATAAACCTTTTGCATGATTTGATAAATATACATAATTGTTTGATATGGGTTGATGAGTGGAGGGGCGGTGATATTAGGTGTCGAGCGGACACCGGTGTTTTAGTAACACATCGTGACTATGGTCACCGGAGGTTTGGCACCTCATAGCGACTTGTCCACGTGGTTAATTCCACCGTGGGTTGGCCCCACTTTGAGATATGGGATCGTCTCGCGATTATTTGGTATCACACGATGATGGGTTGGCCCCATCATTCGATTTGTGTCTTCGGACACCAAAGATTTGGTATCTCCGGTGATTTGGCATCACATTTGTGACTATATGTCACCAGTGTTTTGGTAACACAATTGTGTCTTTGGACACCGGTGGTTTAGCACCACCCGGTGGTTTGGTACCACGGGGTAGAAAAAGGCGTATGGATGGTTAGGTTGGGTGCATTTTAAACTTATGCATGTTAATTGGTTATAATTTATGTATGTTGTTGCACTAAACCGGGAAGGGTTTACATTGAGTCTTGGTGACTCACCTTCTCCTTTAATTTTTCAGGTGATTCGTAGATCGCGGGTGAGGGCCGGATGGACTCGAGGTGGCCATGCGATGGAGACTTTTAATAAATGAATTTTGGATTTTATTTATCTTTCTTTTAGGTTTATGTTGCTTATTTGTAATAAGGCCTCCTAGTATGATTTTATTATTGCTGCGTGTTTGAATGTTTGGTTTAAACTACTTGATGATGTTAAAGCGGTTGCACATGTTTTCTCAAATTAAAGCATAAAATGTTTTAAAGTACCATCGGTACATTCAAAATTTTTAAACAACTCGACTCAGCAAATATTTTAAGTTTGGTTTTTAACAAAGAAAATTTAAATTGAAAGGCATTTCGACTAATTTCAAAATCGGTTTTAAAATGGTTTTCAAAATCTTTTCTCTGTAGCAAACCAAATTCGGTCATATTGTTTGGGCCGGGTTTGGGGTGTTACAACCGTGCAAACTTGGATTGTGCTGCAAAGCGGATGATGATAAGAACTTCGAAAGATAAAGAAGTGGTGATGATAGGTGAAAGGAGAAATTATCTATCGAATGTGGTATCTACTTTAAAGGCAGAAAAGTTGGTGCGAAAAGGGTGTGGAGCCTTCCTAGCCTTCATTAGCGCGTTGGATGCCAATGAAGTATTAGTAGAAGGTGTTAGAACGGTGAAGGACTTTTCGGACATCTTTCCCGAAGAACTTTCGGGTTTACCTCCAGACCGGGAAGTAGAGTTTGGCATTGAGCTTTTGCCCGGAACGGCTCCGGTGTCCATTGCTCCTTATAGGATGGCACCGAAGGAGTTAGCGGAGCTTAAAGCTCAAATTCAAGAGTTTTTGGATCGGGGATTCATTTGACCGAGTGTGTCACCGTGGGGAGCACCGGTCTTGTTCGTCAAGAAGAAGGATGGGTCGATGCGTATGTGCATCGATTATAGGCAGTTGAATAAGTTGACGATCAAGAATAGGTATCTGTTGCCAAGATTCGATGATCTGTTTGACCAGTTGCGAGGAGCTTCGATTTTGTCCAAGATAGATTGGAGATGGGGTTATCACCAACTCAAGGTTAAGGAGGCAGATATTCATAAGACGGCGTTTCGAACTCGTTATGGTCACTATGAGTTCTTGGTGATGCCATTTGGTTTGACCAATACACACGGTGCATTTATGGACATGATGAGCAGGTCTTCCAACCCTATTTAGATCGGTTCGTGGTGGTGTTCATAGACAATATATTGGTATACTCGAAGAATGAAGAAGAGCATGATTCACATCTGCGAATAGTATTGCAAATATTGAGGAAGCGACTTTATGCCAAATTCGGTAAGTGTGAATTTTGGCTAAAGGAAGTGACTTTCTTGGGACATGTTGTGTGTCGTGAAGGAATCGAGTTGATCCTCGGAAGGTAGGCATTTGTGTTGGATTGGAAACCACCGAAGTCGATGGTGAAATTCGAGTTTCCTAGGTTTGGCTGGTTATTATAGACATTTTGTTGAGGGGTTTTCGTTGATTCTGCACCCCTAACTAAAAGCATTTGGGAGTACCATTTGTGTGGTTAGATCAACAAGCAAGAAAGTTTCGAGAAATTGAAGAAGATTCTGACGGAAGTGCCAGTATTGTTTCAACCTGAAGCTGGAAAAGAGTTTATTGTCTACTGCGATGCGTCACACATGAGATTAGGATGTGTATTGATGCAAGGTGGAAAAGTGGTAGCTTATGCATCTCGTCAGTTAAGGCCGCATGAAGCAAATTATCCTACCCATGATTTGGAGTTGGCTGCAGTGGTATTTGCTTTGAAGATTTGGAGGCACTACCTGTACGGTGAGAAGTCGATCATTTATACGGACCATAAGAGTCTAAAGTACCTCCTTCTGAAAAGGAGTTGAACTTAAGGCAGAGGAGGTGGATAGAACTATTGAAGGATTACGACTTCTCAATCGAGTATCACCCGGAAAGGCTAATGTGGTGGCGGACAGCGTTGAGTCGTAAAGTGATATCGGAGTTGAGCGATGTTTTCTCATCTCGGTTTGTATGAAGATGGTAGTACGCTAGCTTGAACTTGGTGAAGCCTATGTGGTTAGGTCAGACTAAGGAAAAGCAGTCATCAGATGAAAACCTGGGTCCCTTACTTCAGCAAGTGGAAGGTGGTGTGATAGGGGATTTTGGATTGAATAATGACGGAGTACTGTGTTTTCGCGGAAGAATCTGTATGCCCAAAGATTCGGAATTGAGACAAATGATTCTACGTGAAGCACATAGTAGCCCTTATGCTATGCACCCCGGGGGAAATAAAATGTATCGAGATCTCCGGTAGCAATATTGGTGGCCAGGGTTGAAGCGAGAGGTTACTGATTTTGTGAGTAGGTGTCTGACATGTCAGCATGTGAAGGCGGAACATCAATTGCCGTCGGGATTGCTGCAACCGGTGAAGATTTCGTTATGGAAATGGGAACGAATAATGATGGACTTTGTTAGTGGGTTACCCTTATCGCCTACTAAGAAAGACTCCGTTTGGGTAATAGTGGATCGGTTGACGAAGACTGCCCATTTCCTACCTGTTCGTACGGATTACTCATTACAGAAATTGGCCAAATTGTATGTAGCGGAGATCGTGAGGTTACATGGAGTACCAGTGTCTATTATATCGGATAGGGACCCTAGGTTTACATCACGGTTTTGGAAAGCTTTACATGAAGCTTTGGGAACAAAGTTAAATTTCAGCACGGCTTTTCATCCTCAGTCAGATGGTCAGTCGGAAAGAGTAATCCAGATTTTGGAAGACATGTTAAGGGGTTGTGTGATTGACTTCAGGGGTAGTTGGGAGGATTTCCTACCGTTGGCAGAATTTGCATATAACAATAGTTATCAATCCAGTATCCAGATGGCACCCTACAAGGCATTGTATGGTCGTAGGTGTCGTACTACTACTTATTGGATTGAATTGGGGGAGCGGTAGTTACTAGGTCTTGAGCTGATATCAGAGACGGAGGAAAAGGTAAAGGTAATTCGGGCACGGTTAAAGGAAGCTTTGGATAGACAAAAATCGTATGCGGATCTGAAGCGTAAGGATATTGAGTTTGCGGTGGGAGATCAAGTCTTTCTAAAGGTCTCACCTTGGAAGAAAATCTTCAGATTTGGAAGGAAGGGCAAGTTGAGCCCTAGATTCATCGGATTGTACCGTGTATTGAAGCGTGTTGGGCGGTGGCTTATCGGCTTGAGTTACCTCGAGTTGAGTCGGATACATAGTGTATTTCACGTCTCAATGTTAAGGCGTTACGATCGATCCGTCTCATATAGTCTTGGTAGAGAAATTGAGATAAGGACCGACTTGTCGTTCGAGGAAGAGCGAGTGCAAATTTTAGATCGAGATGTTAAGGTGCTGAGAAGGAAGTCAGTACAATTAGTCAAAGTTCTATGGAGTAATCACGGAGCGGAGGAAGCTACGTGGGAGCCTGAGACACGATTCGGCGACAACATCCTCACCCCTTTTAACGAGTAAATTTAGAGGACGAAATTTTCTTTAAGAAGCGTAGAATTGTAACATCCTAAAATTTGAATTTTTATATGTTGCATTATTTTGGTGCTCACTAGTTAAACTATCCAATGTGTGTGTTTAGGTAGTCTGAGAAGGCTCAAGGATTTATTTGGAATTAGTAAAATATTTTAGCATTTAGTACTTTAAGGTAATGGAGTAAGTGACCTTAAAGCTTAAGGAAATAAATTGGTAAATAGCTAGCATAAGTGAGCTAGTAGTGAAGAGGAGATGGCGCCATATGTATTACCTTGAGGGAAGGAGTTCGAATCCCTTTATGTGCATTTGTGATTTTTTTTATTTTTGCTTTCCTTCCTTATAGTGTCGGCCAAGAACTACTTATGGTAAGTTGGACTTTTATTTTTATGGCAAGATGGCTAAAGGATTAAGGAAAGATTGAAGTTAAGGAAAGGAATCAAATGGAAATGGCATGTAAGGGGAGCATAAGGCTTATTCCATAGGTGATGTTTTGGAAAGTTTGGGTGGCCAAACTTTTGACCAATTGGCTATGCATTTGGACAGTTTATGGGGCTAAGGGGGGATGACCGAATTTTATTAGCATTTTGGTAAGGTTTAGGTGCTAGTTTTTGTCATTTTTTTTCATTAGCAACTAGTGTATCATTTTTCTCCAAAACTCTTTTCCCTAGCCGAATATGGTCAATAGCAATAGGTAAATTTTTGGTTGTTTTGGCCATTTCTTTTTGACCAATTTGGTATCATTTTCTTTTCTCCCCAAACTCTTTTCTTCTTTGTGCCGAAACCATGCAACCTTGAAGAGGCATAATTCATTTCTTTTCTTTCTCTTTGCGAAACGCATACAAACTTGGAGACCATTTCCTTATTCATTTTTCATCCTTGAAAAACCGAAACTTAACCATCATATCTTCTACTTCTTTTTCCTTCTTCTTTTCTTATTGCAAAGAACTTTCAAACATCACTCCCTCTCTAATATTTTCACCATGGCCGAATATCATTGATCATCTCCCTATAGTCGAATCTTCCCCTTCATACATATTTTCTTCTCAACTATATTTCTACTCACACTTCGATCAATCGGTAAGTGATCCATTACAACATTTTTGTATTTTTATTTTATCCTTTCTCTTAGTGTCGAATCTATACCTTGGTGTGGGATGGCCATATTGATTGAGACCATCACCATACTTTCTCTCATACGAAATCACTTTTCTTTGCCATAGAAATATAGTGGAAGGCCGAAACTTGGAGTTTTCGAAGTCATCATCTAATCGCTAGGATTCAGTCCAAAAGTCTCTAAGGTAAGGATTCTTCGAGGATTCTATAATCACTTTTTATTCATTAAGATAGTGTTGATTAATCGATATTATTATAGGGACTCTATCGCTCGATCTTTCATCTTAAGATCATACGGATCTTTGTGGTAAGCCGACTTCACTCCTAAGATCAATCATTTATAACAACGTAATATTAGTTTGGACTAATATTTATTTTCAATGGAGGCAAACAAGATCGAATCAAAAGGGGTAGTGATTGGTGATCGAAAAAGGAGCGGATTTACGATCCCTACTAGATTCAAACGAAGGGCTGTTTCGAGGATTCGAGACTTTCCAACGAGTTGTGGACCCTCATCCAGTGAGAGTCAACTATTCAAAGTTGTTCGCAATTGTGAGTCATCAGTGACTCGGGATTTTCCACCGGGTTGTGGACTGTCAACAGGGGAGAACCAGCAAATAGTAGTTGTTCGCGATTCCGAGGGTAAAAACCTAGACCGTTTATCTTAGAGTCGATTTACTATAAGTGTACATGATCTAATCGAGCGTTAAAAATATTTTTAGGTGTCGGCGATCAGGAAAGTGTAGTGCTTATCGTAATCAGGTGTGTAATCTCACACTATATTTCATGGGTTAAATAATTATATTGTGTTAATCGCTTGATTAAATCACATGTTAGTGAAATCGAGTAAAATGGCATAATTATCACTGTGTTGGTAAAGACTATGAAATCGGTATTAAGACTGTGAAAATTACGAAATTGCCCTCAATGGGCCAAATCGATAAAAGTGATATTTGATATATGGGCCAATTGTGATATTTGATATATAGGCCAATTGTGATATTTGCTATATGGGCCAAAATGAAATATTGGTTATATGGGCCAATTGTGATATTTGATATATGGCTCAATTGTGATATTTGATATATGGGCCAATTGTGATATTTGATATATAGCTCAATTGTGATATTTGATATATGGGCCAATTGTGATATTTGATATATGGGCCAATTGTGATATTTGCTATATGGGCCAAAATGAAATATTGGTTATATGGGCCAATTGTGATATTTGATATATGGGCCGGATTGTGATATGGGCCAGATTGTGATAATTTTTATAATGGGCCTTATTGTTCGTAATAAATATTCGAATGAATTGTTGTAAATGAGTATGCATTATATACATGGATTGCATGGGATAGGATATTGATGAAGAGAAGTTCTAGTAGCTTTGCTACAAAATTTTGGTGGCTCTGCCACAAATCTGAAAAAATGGCAATGCAATGTAAACTCTGTGAATCTGGTGGCTTGCCCACAAATTAATATAAACGGCTTAATGCCTATTTTGGTGTGTTGGCGGGGTGGGTGACTAAAGCTCCCCACAGGTGTGCTGGTTGGTACGGGTGGTGTGTAGCGGATGGAAATTAGGTTTTGTTTGGGAATTGCATATCATATTCATATTATATATGTTACTATTGTATTATAATTGTAAATGGGCTTTGGCCCAATAAATGCTTAATTGGATTTTGGTGATGGACAATGGTAAGTGGGTTACACACTGAGTTCTAGTAACTCACCCCGTTTTCCTTACCCTTCTCAGGTAATGATCAGTGACGGAGACTTGGGCCGTGGACGACTTAGTGGAGGCCATACTACAAATAATTGGTTATTTAAATTCCGTATTTCTTTTAAGTACTTTTAATTATTTCGCTATTTTAAGTTAAATTGTAATAAGGCCTCTGGATAAATTTTAAGGTTGTTTAATGTTTGATGGATTTTATAATTTGCTTAAATTACTTCAAGTGGGATTTTTCTAAAAATTTAAATAAATGTTTTTCTCAAATAGATATGCAAAAAGGGTTTCATAATAACTTTCTTAAATAATTTAACTCGGAAAATTTTCTCTTAACAATGTTCTTCCAAATTTTATTTTCAAACTCTTTTAAATCTTCTCGAAATTTTAATTAAATTTTCTTTAAAGGGCTAGATGTACATTTATTTCGTGTGACATGCCAAATCTGGCCTTAACGCATAGACCGGGTTTGGGGTGTTACAAGTACAGCTTTTCACCCTCAGTCGGATGGTCAATCTGAGCGTGTTATTCAAATACTCGAGGATATGTTGAGATGTTGCGTTCTTGAGTTTGAGGGTACGTGGGAACGATACTTACCTTTGATTGAATTTGCGTACAATAATAGCTTTCAATCATGTATTAAAATGGCACCTTACGAAGCATTGTATGGTCGAAAATGTCGTACACCATTATTTTGGACCGAGCTAAGTGAAGACAAGATACACGGGGTTGATTTTATCAGAGAGACGGAGCAGAAAGTTAAAGTAATTCGAGAAAGTTTGAAACCTGCATCGGATTGTCAAAAGTTATAAGCAGACTTGAAACAGAAGGATGTAGAGTTTCAGGTGGGTGATCAAGTGTTCTTGAAAGTATCGCCATGGAAAAAGATATTTAGATTTGGTCGTAAGGGAAAACTGAGTCCGAGATTTATCGGGCCGTATGAAGTTATTGAACGTATAGGGCCGATAGCGTACAGATTGAGGTTGCCGTCAGAATTAGACAAGATTTATAATGTTTTCCACATGTCGATGCTTCGTCGGTACAGATCAGATCATTCTCATATAACCAGTCCAACCGAGATTGAAATCCAGCCCGATTTGACTTATGAAGAAGAACCAATTCGCATCTTAACTCGCGAAGTAAAAGAGTTACGAAATAAGAAGATATCATTGGTCAAAGTGATGTGGCATAAGCACGGGATTAAGGAAGCAACCTGGGAAACCGAAGAATCTATGAAAGAACGTTACCCACATTTTGTAACATCCTAAATTTACGGGCCTATACATTTAGTGTAGGGATAAGTTTACTATGTTAATTTAATTGATAGGGGTCTAAATTTGGGCTTAGAATTAGGCAAAAAGGCCCAGATTAAAGTGGCATCATTAACAGTTAAAAAGGAACAAGTTTTGGGTCGCAATGAGCCCATGTTTTAGGCCAAATTCGGCACTTTAAATGAAGAGAGGGTGACGCCACACACAAGGAATTAGGGGCCCAAGTATTAAGTTTAATGAGGCCCAAATATTTTAATTTAAGTGAGTTGAATTTGGCATTAGGGATTAATATGTGTAATTAGTTAATTTGAGCATTAGGGGTCCAAATTGGGCTCAGGATTGGGCTGAAGCCTTAGTTAAATTTTTTTTTGGGCACTATAGGGTTTAAAAGGTGGTATCTGAGTTTAAAATATCAAAATGGGCTTGTGGCCCAGTGGTCAGTGGCGCCACTTAGGGAGCAAGGAGGTGACGCCACACAAGGGAGTAAGGGGCCCAAATTTAAGTTACATAGAACCCAACTCTTTTAATTTAAGTTAGCTAAATTTTGGCATTAGGGTTAGGTAGAGTGGACGGCAACAAGGCTTAAAAATAAGAGAATTTATGTGGATTTTTAAGTGATAATATCATAGATAAAAAGGAGAAAATTTAGGAGCTTATCTTCAAGGGAAGTATTGGCCGAAAATCCACTACCTAGAGGAGTGTAAAATTTGGCTCTTTGCATGGCAAGGAGGGTGTCAATTTCTCCTCTCTTTAGCATGAATTTTAAAGGCGTTTTCGGTTTTTAGCGAGTAGGTGCCAAAATATCTATAAATAGGGGCTAGCTCCTTGATTACGACACTTGAAAACCCTAAATTTCTCTCCCATTGTGCCGAAATTCCTAGCCTCTCCCTCTCCAATTTCTTTTCTCTAATTTCTTTAAAAGCGAAACTCTTCTCCACTTTTTCCTTCTTGTGCCGATTTCTCTAGGAAGCCGAAGCATCCATAGTCTTTTCTTCTATTCATCCTATTTGAGAATTAGTTCTATACTTCCGGCATTTAAATCTTCCATGGGCATCACCGAATCCTCTCTCTAGTGCTAGCCGAATCTCCTATGCTAAGGTAAGTGTTGATTTTTGATTAGTTCTCATGATCTATTCCTGGTTTTTGAAAGGCAAAAGCCAAAAGCTAATAGTTTAATGGTTTTATGATGGGCGGCAATTCGGGATTTGAAGGAAGCTTAGTCGACTAGATCTAAAAGCCGAAAATCATAAGTCTCCAATTTCGGGATTTTAAAGAGAGGCCCTAGTTTCGCATCTTTTCGACTTTTTGAGCAAAGTTGTAGCAAGGGTATCGACATTAATCAGGTGTGTAGATCACTCACACTACTAATAAACCTGTATGTATGTTTATTTATATATGTTATGGGCTAAAAAGCGGAATGAGGTTTGTGTAGGCAGTCGAATGGAACCCTAAAAGGGTTAGGCAAAGATGCAGTGTACGTAAACATAGAACTCCCTATGTGTATCGAAAAGTATATAAGTCGTATGATGTTTTCTCGATGTATGTATGCATGGGGTAGGAATGATGATATTGAAGGGAAGTGCATGATAAGTCACTTGGTGATCGGTGGTAGAAATCCCACATAATTTAAATGAAAGGTCACATAGTGATCGGTGGCGATGCGACGTTAAATGATTCCTAATTAATAGGAATAGGCGATGCGGTATCGTCGTTTTGGTGTGTAGCGGATGGAGGGTTGATTGTAGAAATCCCCAAGGTGTGATGGTTGAGTGCGGGATGGTGTGTAGAGGATGGAAACCGAGGATGGGTTGGGTTTTTCATTATTTATTATTTATCATGTGATTATGATTGATACCTTTATGCATGGGCGGGGCCCATAATGTGTTTGTGGGCTCAGTCGTTGTGTGTTTTGAGATTTATACACTGAGTCTTGGTGACTCACGCTTTCCTTTCTCTACTCTTCCGGATGAGCGGTAGATCGTGGACATGGGGGGAGGGAGACGGACTCGAGGGCCATAAAGCTTTGTTTCTATAAATTATTTTTTGGGGATTTCTTTAAGTATTATTTTATTTTTACTTTGGAATTATCAATGTAATAAGGCCCCATAGCTTTATCCAACTAAGTAGTTTTAATGTTCTGCAACTTATGAGATTATGTCAAAGGTTTAATTATACTTAATACAAGGTTTTATTTTTAAAATGCCGCTTATTTACTTAAATAATGTCTATTTAATTTACGACTTCCAAAACCAACAAGACAAAAGTTTTTAATGTACAACTAGTAGCATACCAGATCTGGTTGAAACGCATGGGCCGGGTTTAGGGTGTTACACATTTATTCACTGGTAAGATTTTTGGGGACAAAAATTCCTTAAGGGGGAGCTGTAACAGCCCAATTACGACCCTAATCGGAATGATGGTTTCGGGACCACGAATCCGAGATAGATAAATGTTTTTATACTACATTTGATACATGTGGTATGTGTTTGAACCTGTGTTAAAATGTTGTGGGAAAATTTTATGTATGTGTGCACAATTTAAGGAAAAAGGACTAAATTGTTTAAATGGTAAAGTAGCTTATATTTTAATTGGGTGATTTAATTGGCTAGTTTCTTGCATGAGTGGACTTGCATGGTAAATCATCCTAAAATTAGGTGAGTGGACGGCATGATGATGGTTTTTAATAATTATTTTAAATTATGTTAGTAAAGAATATTATATTAATAATATGTAATATGATTAAAATAAAAGAAACATGAAAGAGTTAGTGGATGTTATCTTCCACCTTTAGTTCTCTATTGCCGAAACTCATAAGGGAGAAGAGAAAGCTTGAGTTTTCCATTTTCGGCCTTTGCATGTCACATTGAGGTTAGTGTTTAAGCTTGATTTTTGTGAATTTTTACATTTTTGAGTTAGTTATCCTAAATACTATCAAACCCATGTGAAAATTTTAGAGTTTGAAGCATGTTTTAGATTTGGCCATGGATGAACACTTTTGTTTTGTTATGTTTGATGGAAGAATGTTAAGCATATGTTTGAAATTAACATGTTTTGAGTAGGAAATTTATATGAATTGGAGTATGGGGGCTCAAATTATGAAAATAAATAGTTGAGGGTATAAAATGCAAAATAAATGGTTGGTATAGACTTGTATAAGGATGAATAAAATTCAGCCCTTAAGAAGATAATCCAAATTTCATCTGTTTTGTGTTTTATGCTTTGGGGACTAAATTGCTAAAGTTGTAAATTATACGGGTAAAATGATAAATTATGTAATTATGTGTCTATGACTAATTGAATGAAATATGGGGACTTGAATGAGCTTAAGGAACATTCGGCCTTAGCTCAAAATTTATAAATTTGGCATATTTTGATATTAGTGAAAAATGGATTAAATAGTAAAAATGCAAACTATGAGTGATAATTTGGAAAATTGTTCAATTATATGTTTTTGAGCTAAAATGAATGAAATTTTATTTTAAAGAGCTTATTTTGAAATTATTAGATCAAGAACAGAAAGAACCGGAATCGGATCGGGGGAAAGTGAAATTAAACGAGTAGCCGGATAACCTTAACTCCTCGACCACCAAAGTAAGTTTATAAGCAATCGAAAATATTTGAAGAGTTATTATATTGTAATATATACATATGTTCAAATGATATGAAGACTTTGATTATTTTTTTATATAGCCGAATGTAATTGTGGATGTTCATGTGCATATGTGTATCTAGTGAGTAGCTAAAATGAGTACATCAAAGTTTATTTTTGCCGAATATGAGGTGGAATGAATTTAAAATATGTATATATATATATATACACTATTCGAAGTAATGGTCGATCTTTGCATGAAAGCATGATATAACTGAGTTGGATGTGTAGTTAAGGATCGAATATAATTGAATGTGAATCTTTAAGTAGAGAATGGCACTGTGTGTGCGGATAATCCGGTAATGGCACTATGTGTGCGATACATTACTAGAGAATGGCACTGTGTGTGCGGATAATCCAGTAATGGCACTGAGTGTGCGATACATTACTAGAGAATGGCATTGCGTGTGTGCGAGATAATCAGTAATGGCACTTTGTGTGCGATACATTACTAGAGAATGGCACTGTGTGTGCGGATAATCCGGTAATGGCACTATGTGTGCGATACATTACTAATGAACGACACTGTGAGTGTCCTTTTTGAGCAACGGCACTAAGTGTGCGACACGTTGCGTGAATTGCACTAAGTGTGCGAAATCTCAGATTTCTCAAAAACATTATATAATAATAGAAAATATCAGGAGGTATATCTCTATGGTAAAAGTGGTACGATATGTTGGTATCATGGTGTGACAAGGTAAGTCACTTGAACTTTATGATTTTATAAGGATGAGGTATTATATAATTAATGAGTTTTGTTCAAAAGAATAAATGATAAGTAATTACATGGTTTGTATGAAATCTAGGGAATTTTGGAAATCTTGTATGGTTGTTAGGTTCTTGTATATACGTATATTTATGAGCTCCTTAATGAGTTTAATTGTTTAAATCATACTTTTGATTATTGAATTATTGTTGAGAAAAAGAAATCATTGCTTATAACTTACTAAGCTAAATTAGCTTACCATTGATTTCTTTTGAACAATTATAGGTTTTAAAGTCTAAGCTCGTACTCAGGGATCCTTGTCGAAGTCAAGCACGCTATCCACTACTATTTTGGTATATTAATTATTGACGAACTTTAGAAATTATGGCATGTATAAGCTTGAATACCCCTTTAAGTTCTTTTTGATTGAAATGTATATAAAAGCCATGCGAAAATGGCTAAATCTCGTTTTATAAAACTTACATGAATTCGGTCATAGAAGAAGGTTTACTATGGAATATATGTCTTGATATATGAAGCTTGATGTTTACTCATATGGTATGAGCAAATGATGAAATAGCTATTAATGTTTAATTTCTAGCTATGAAAATTTATTACTCAATAGGTGTATGTTATATTTGAATTTTAGTTATGGAATGAATATGGTCTAAGTATTTATGTGGCATTTGAATGATGGATGAGTTAATATATACATTTTCGGTCATGGTTCATTTGGTAAGGGTTATATATTTTCTATCTTGTATGGATGAAGTATGTTCGGACTTGGACCTTTGATGATTAAATAAATTGATAAGATATATTCATGATATGTACGAATATCTATGTGTATTATTAATGAGAATGTGGTATGAAAATGGTGCTAAAGTGTTAGTTAATTTGGTCTTTGTACTTGTGGGTTAATCTATTGAGAGGTGTTCATAAATAAAAAGTGAGTCATATGTATAACGAAGGTAATTGGTTGAAATTATGGTTGGAAATAGAAATAGATTAAACATTTGAGTATTAAATATACATATGTACCTACTCGGCCAACGTTGGGATTAATCATGTGGGTGTATTATATGTATGGAAGAGTTGAAATTAGATGATTTGTACATAAGTAAATTCGAAAATGCTGAAATGATTTGAGCTTAACATGTGATATTTCAAATGAATGCTTTGACTTAGTATTTGGTTAGTGATGCCGTAACCCTAATCCGGTGACGGATACGGGTTAGGGGTGTTACAATTTTAAGACATGATACGATACATGAATGCTCAAATTGAATTATATCATCATACTACTATCTAAACATACAATTACAAGATATCACAATTTCAATTTCATGCTTTTCATCACATTATTTCATGCTATACTCAACTTTCACAAGTATTCACATTTATTTGGTTTGAACATATATCTCAATTCACATCACTTGCTATATAAATAGCTTTGCATAGATCAATCAAAAATTTACTTATATTGTAGCACAAACCAATCCACAATAAGCAACTTCACTTATTCGAATAACCACAAGTATATCTAAAGCATTTGAATTTATTTCACAACTTTAATAACCTAACTCAAGAATATATCATATCTTCTAATGAATAAATGTATAAACATAAGTAAATATATTCTTCTTTAGTAATACCTATAACCATCCTTCTTAGATGATTCATAAAACCTTGTTGTATAATCCAATTGATACGCGACACTCGGTGCCTAACGGATAATCCGCGAAAGAGTTTTCACCCAGCGCTAGTCGGATAAATAGATAAATGCGTGCCCAGCACTAGTCAGATAAACTGATGAAAGTTACGCCCAGCACTAGTTAGATAAACTGACAAAAGTTGCGCCCAGCACTAGTCGGATAAACCGATGAAATAATTAGTGAGCCCAGCTCTAGTTGGATAAACCAACAATATTTGCGCCCAGCGCTAGTTTGATAAACCGGCGAATGTGTGCCCAGCACTAGTCAGATAAACTGATGGAAATTGTACCCAGCGCTAGTCGGATAAATCGATGAAATAATTAGTGAGCCCAGGTCTAGTTGGATAAACCAACGATATTTGTGCCCAGCGCTAGTCGAACGAATCGACGATGTTAAATACTCATTTGCAAGTCCATAATTTTACTTTTCATAACTAACTATCACATTTCATAATTTAATAACACTTCCACTCCAATTATCTACTAATCATACTTTAATTTATTCCATAATGCCACATTCCATAAACCTCCATTCAATTGGATTAACAAATACTTTAAAGATATAATAAGACATGAAGTAGTAACTAAGTCAATTAAAACAATTTATAAAGTTCGAGTTCGAGGACTACGAACTTACCTAGCATGTAAACACAAGATTTTATTTAACTCCGTACATTAATCAACATTATTCAACTTTAATCTCATCATTCGACAATACATCTCCATATATAACATTTCCATACTATCAATTTAAATTCTAATCATTTATTGATTCATTTCATAATGTCACATTTCATGTGTATAATTCACAATGTCTCATTTCATAATTTAATCATTTGTATATATATAAATATAATTAAGATATCAAAGTAATAATTAAGTATTTAAATTAAATAAATATAGTTTGAGTTCAAAGACTATGAACTTACCGGCTCAATTGTAGAAATGACAAAAGTCCAGGGACTATTCCGCTACCTTCCTTTTTCCTTGATTATCACTTTGTTCTTGATCTATAATATAATTTATTTCAATTATTAATCTCAATTTCATATACCATTCAATTAAATACATTTAGCTACTTATTTACACTTTTACACATTTGCCCCAAAACATTTACATCCTATACAATTTAATCCATCATATCAAACAAGTTAATTCCACAATTAACACATAAACCCAATATTGCTGAATACTTAACCCTTAACATACAGCCTATATATATCTTTAATTTATAATAAAATCATTCTCATTTACAATTTACTCAATTAAATCCCTAATTTTTAAATGTAGTAAATATTTTACTTTATAAAATAACACAAATTCAACATCAAGCACCCAAGCAAAACTCTTTAAAATAAAAGACTTCAAAATATCTCAATGACATTTTTTTTTATACTTTGATCATTTCACATAAATAAACAATTTAACCCCCATATTTTCAAAATTTTCCATAATTATCCTGAATGTACAATTTCATGAATTGACTTTACAAATCATCTCACTTCACTTCCAACTTTAAAAATCTACCAAGATAATATCAAGAACTTAGATTTTTCTACCATAATAACTTCTATTAATTTTAAAAATTCTAAAATTTTCAACATGGGTAATTTAACTCATGATCTTGGGGTTTCAAAAACATAAAATTCATGTAAAAAAGACCAAAAATTACTAACCAAAATGAGCTTCAAAGCATGGAACTAAATGGCCAAAAGCTCTTCCCCTTTCTTTCTCCAATTCGGCATGCAAGGGTTAAAGGAAAAGAAGATCTCCTTTCTCTTTCTCTCCACTATACTCCTTATTTTTATTTTTATTTTTATTATTTCATTCTTATTTTTAATTTAACAAAATCTATTAACTTAAAAATTTTTAATATAAATATTAAACTTAAACATAAATCATGACCGGTCACTTACTACCCACTTATATATATTGGTCTATTTATTATACAAGTCCCTAAGACAAGTCCCTAAGACAATTCCTATATTATAATTCCATAGTACTTTGTGTTTTATTATATTTATTTATTTACTTATTTTTATTATAACATAATTTTTTAACTCAAGTATTATAATATACTATATCTATATAGTACGTATAATACTAACCAAAACTATCCACCAACAAAAACATATATATAATGGCTCATTTATTTAATAAGTCCTTTAATCTAGCTCCACCTTGTAATTTGATATTAATTCCTACTTTTATTACTTACTTGATTTAGTCCTTGTACTTAAATTAAACACTTAATACTTAAAATTATCTAACTATTATTTAGTTCCCTCCTTAGGCAACTCTAAAATTATTTAATGAAAATATTTATAAACCCGATTCACTGAAATGGGGTCCCGAAAGTACGTTTCTCGATACCCTTGACTTTCAAGTCGTTACAAAAGAAGTTACCCGATTGATTGTGACATTGTCGTAGTCTAATGGTGGGTGTTTCCTTCTTTTGGTTGTTACAAGCTCGTAAATAGCGTGCTTCTTTCATGTGAGGCTCCTACATAGAAAACTTGAAACAACAAAGAAAACAAATATATGTATATAAAAATCTACTGTTAGCCTATTCCAAAAATATAAAAAAATTGTCCAAAATTAATTATAATCCAAAAATAAAAGTAAAAAGTTCGCTCAATCATCTTCCTCCATGAAATCTATCTCATCCCCTTCCTCTCCACCTTTGTCATCTTCATTATCCTCCATTTCCTCACTTCCTTTCTTTTCTACTTCATGATTGGAATGTATTAGACCAAACATGTCTGGTGAATAATTTTGTACTCTCATATTGTTCAGTCGCACAAATTCTTGAAGAACTGGGCATGTTTCTTGCATCCATCTTATCATCCATTCTATATGTGGAATGTTACTCTCACCAATTTCTTTTTGAAATCCTGATTTTGCTTTTTGTTTGAGCGAGGCCGAGACGTCCATTTGTTTTCTTTCCAACGTTTGTTCCAATCCCTTATTTGTTTTCATTGAAGCTTCGTATATTGTGTTTATAATGTATCCCATATGATACTTTTGGTTGGCTTCATGAATTGTTCAGTAGTTGTCATTGGAACTCTTGTTCTTTTGCACAAGGCCATCATTAAGAGGGGGAAGAAAACCCTGACTTTACCCATTAATGCACCGCTTTATATTATGGTGGATCCAAGTCCCGATGCACACCTGTTTTTTCTGCAAAACAACATAAAGCCAAACCACTCGAAAAGTATTGATATTAGAGACATTTAAAGCAGAAGCAATTCAGGTGCATAAAAATTGTATCCACATCCTTGTAATTGGAAACATAATTGCTTGATTAGAGGACGTGGGGATATCAGTACCAAGGAGACATTTCCTTTCACCCTTACCCTCCGTTAAATATTTTATAACGTTCTCCATATTAATATCTCTAAAATATTCTAAATCACTTTCTTCCACAAAATCAGATTCATAATATGGAGCATTATAAATCTCACAAATTGCTCTAGGGGTGATGAGAACCTCTTTCCCTCATACCGATATAGTTTCCCAATTGGCACCCTCTGGTCTCCTAGACTCTTGGTCCCTAAAAGATGCATAGAATTCTTGTACTACTAAGACTACGATAGAGTCTTTATGGGTTATGCAAAAACGTTTCCACTTATGGTATTGAACCAAGGTCCAAATTTCCCTACATAAAATCATTGATGGTTTAAACCCTCATTCTTGTATAAACATCTTTCCTTGAAGTTCTAAAAAAAATATTGCCGTTTGGGTTTGAAAAACTTGAGGGGTTTGTCGCCACCGATGGTTTGGGTTTGCTAGTTCTTCTAGGTTTTCTAGGAGGCATTTTCAACAAAATTTTTAACTTGTAGAACTAACTAGATATCAAGCAATATATTTCGAATGCAATAAAACAATAAAAGTCTAAGTTGGAACTTTTAACCTAGATTTGAAAGCTTGTTACTCCGTTCGAAGTTTTGTTCCAAACTCCTTTATGAATGTGTGTTGTTTAACCTGCACTTAAAAGAAACAAAGAGGAGAAAAAAGATTGTAGCAAAATAAAGAGAAAAGATAAGAAAATAGATTTTAAGGTTTAGGGGTCTTGAGAGGTTGTTGAGAGGTTTTGAGGCTAATGAATGGTTAAAACTATTTTTAAAAAAAATTTGGTTTATTTTTTTGAATTTTATCCTTAAAAATTGGGTTAAGAAAAGGGTTAATCCATCGGGTTGCGTGATGGGTCAAGTCAACCCTACGAAAAATTACAACGATGTCATGACGGAGGGGTTTCATGTCGTAACACCCTTGGTAGGATACCGATGCTGCAACATCGGGGTTCAATGTCGCAACTCACTTTGAAATTTTGAACTTAGGGGTATACTGATTACTTTGCCGCGACACAGAGGTATTTTGTCGTGACATCGTGCTGAATTGCTCAATTTCTTGAACCTGTTAGTGGTGTCTTGACATGAAGGTTTCGTGTTGCGACACTGACTCTATTTTGGCCCCTCTTCTCGAATTTCAAAGTGTTCGGAACAAATATAACCTACATTGAAAAGGATTAAATGTAACAGACTAATTTTGGGGCTAGTCAGAATAGTGGTCTCGGGACCACTAATCCGAGGTTGAGGAAAATTATTTTGGTATTGTTTTATGCATTATAGCATGATTATAAAGTTGCATGGGAATTTTAATGCCTTAATTTTAGCAATTGTGTGCTTAATTGTGAAAAAAGGACTAAATCGCATAAAGTGCGAAAGTTCTATTATATATGATAGAAGTGTTTGATAGTTATGGAATATTAATGGGGGGTCCTTAAAGTGCAATTAGACCTCCCTAAAGATGATGGCTGGCCAAGGGAACTAGGAGAGAGACAAGAGCATTAAATGAGTCAAAATTTGGTAGTGTTAGGTGATAAAAATGAATAAAATAAGATAAGTAAAAAGAAAGCTATCATCTTTTTCATTTCTCCTTCTCTCCTACCAAAATTTTCAGCAAGAAATAGGGGTTTTGAAGCTCAAACTATCATCCAACATATTCTCTAGCAAGTAAGTGATTTTAGAGGTCTTTCTTGATGATTTTTGTATTTTTGGAACCCCCAAAGCTTAAGCTAGCTAATGAGGGGACTAAATTGCAATATGGTTGATAGTCTAGGGACTTGCCATGAAAGAGTTTATGTTATTAGCTGAGTTCTTATGGAATAAAATGAATGTTAGTGAGATGAGAAACAACTTTTGTGGAGGGTGTTGCCATGGAAACACCTAAATAGGACTTGTTTGCAAAGATTGAAATTGTGTAATAAATGCATGAAATAAATGATTTTGTAAGTTGTTGTAAGGGAAACAAATGTTCAGCTAGGCTTGTTTAATGAGAAAATGTGGTGAAAAATGATTTACGAGCCTAGGGGCAAAATCATAATTTTGCCATAGTATAAGGGCAAAATGGTCATTTTTGCCCAAGTAGAGGTTATGATGTATTATGAATATAAAATGATTGAATGAGTGAAATTTTGTTGTTATAGATCAAGAAGAGCGCGGGATTAACCTTGACTGAGGAAAAGGCAAGGTTACGGATTAAACCGCAAATTAACACATTTTGCACCGAGGTAAGTTTATGTGTAAACTATTCATTTCGAATATACATGTTTTTAATAAATGGTGCATTGTGTGAATAGAATTATTCATGATTGAGATGAATTGAATTCAATAGATATTGAGTAATTCCCGTGTGAGTTTAAATTATAGATTAATGGTGGGCTATGTGCGATACCACCGTAAATACTCTTCATAGTGGGCTAAGTGCGATACCACCTTACTATTCATTCACGATGGGCTGTGTGCGATACCATCGTTTATATTATCATTTGGTGGGCTAAGTGCGATACCACCGTAATTATTCTTATTGGTGGGCTATGTGCGATACCGCCCTAATTAAAGATAAATGGTGGGCTAAGTGCGAAACCACCGAGTGTTTGGTATTACCATGAATGGTTTATTTTGAAATTTGTGATGTGTTGCTTTATGTGATCATGTGGTGATAAGTGCAAGGATGTATGTTAAATAACATGAGCATTTAGCTTGTGATATGGTTGGAATGCGGTAAGAGATGAATTGAGTAAGCATGATCTTGGAATGTGGATTGTTCTTACTTATTATGAAATGCTATTTATTGATTAGCTCATATTATGATGTTTATTGTTTACATGTAAACTAACTAAGCTTAAAGCTTACTCCCTTTCCTTTCCCCTTGTTCTATAGTGTCAAGGAGCTGGGTCGGGATACGAAGATAATTGGAAGATCACCCACACTATCAGCTCATCTCGGTACATGTATAAAACTAGAATTTTGAGTATGGCATGTATAGGGGCTAGACTTAGTGAATTGTTTTGTTATTTTTGCCAAGTATGTATTGGCTCCTTTAAAGATGAACTCTTTTGTACATTACCATAGTTGATGGCTTATTATGATTAATTTATGAAATATGAAGTTATTCAAGAAAGTTTTTGTGCACAAATCGACTTATTTGGTGATTTGTTGTATGGGATCATGTTATGTGAACTAGGGTGACAAAAGAATTTGGCAAATAGCCTTGTTCATGTCCACACGGGTAGACATACGGGCGTGTGTCTAGGTCGTGTGTGACACACGGTCAGTCCCATGGGTGTGTGACTAGGCCGTGTGTCCCCTGCTTATTAAAGTTGGAAGTTAGTGTCGACCATGGGCTAGCCACACGGGCGTGTGCCTAGGCCGTGTGTCCCTTATGAGGTTGCTGACGTCACAAATAGAATGCCCAGGTTTTTACATGTAACATCCCGGTTTAGGGCCTAGTCAGAATAGTGGTGCGAGACCACAAATCTGAGGGTTATGAATGAGTTTTTGAGGTTTATATTATGTATGCATGCTAGTGTGAAAGTTTCATGAAGCAATTTTGTGAAATTGTGGTTGAATTGTCTAAAAGGACTAAATTGCAAAAGTTGCAAAATGTGTGTTTCTAGAAGCTATATGTGTGAAATAGCTTTAGATTATTAATTAGAGGTCCTTAAATAGTAATTTATCCAAATTCTAATTTTTGGACAAAAATGGGCATGGATGAGTTAAAATTTGAAGTTTATCAAAAAGGGTATTTTGGTCATTTATCAAATAAGTGATTAAAATAGGTGAAAAGATGACAATTCATTCATCTTCTTCCCCTTTAGCTGCCGAAAATTAGAGAAGCCATTGTTAGGGCTCTTTCAACTTTTCAAGCTTGCTAGTAAGTGCTCCTAAGCCCGGTTTTGATATTCTTTGTATTTTTGAAGTCCCGATAGCATGAGTAAGCTATTTTTAGCTATTTGATGAGCTATAATGGATGTTCAAAAATGTGGTCATGATTTGAAGAAAATGTACTGGTAGGTAGGAATGAAAAGAGATATTTCAGAGTTTGTTTCTAGATGCTTGATCTGTCAACAAGTAAAGGCCGAACATCAGTACCTTTGTGTTTATTACTGATCTGTGCTAGTCCACGAGTGGAAATGGGACCGAGTTACTATGGATTTTGTGATAGGATTGCCTTTGACACCGAGAAAGAAAGATGCGGTATGGGTTGTAATTGATAAGCTAACGAAGTCGGCTCATTTTATCCGATTCAGTATGGATTATTCACTTGATAAGTTGGCGAATTATATATCTGAGAGATAGTCAAACTACATGGGGTACCATTATCGATCATTTTTGCATGAGAGATCCGAGATTTACTTCACGATTTTGGAAGAAGTTACAGGAAGCTTTGGGCACAACGTTGAGTTTTAGTATAGCTTTTCATCCTCAGACCGACGGTCAGTCAGAGAGAGTAATTCAGGTGCTTGAAGATATGTTTAGATGTTGTGTACTAGAATTTCAAGGCAGTTGGGAAAAGTATTTACCATTAGTAGAGTTTGCCTACAATAATAGTTATCAGTCGAGTTTGAAGATGGCACCTTATGAGGCTTTGTATGGACGCAAATGTCGTACACCTTTATATTGGACAGAGCTTAAGGAAAATCACATTCATGGGGTCGATTTAGTTAAAGAAACAGAAGAGAAAGTAAAAGTCATCATAGATTGCTTGAAAGCGACTTGAGATAGATAGACGAAGTCATATGCGATTTGAAGAGAAAAGAGATTGAGTATCAAGTTGGTGACAAAGTGTTTTTAAAAGTATCTCCGTGGAAGAAAGTTCTCGATTTGGCAAGAAAGGCAAACTAAGTCCACGATTTATTGGGCCTTCGAGGTTCTTGAGAGAGTTGGGCCATTAGCATATCGGTTAGCTTTGCCAACTGAGCTAGAGAAGATTCATAATGTGTTCCATGTATCCATGTTACGTCGCTACCCTTCTGATCCGTCACATGTGATTTCTCAGACGGAGGTTGAGATTCAGCCAGATATGACTTACGAAGAGGAACCAGTTAAGATTTTAGCTCGAGAGATCAAGCAACTAAGGAACAAAAGTATTGCACTTGTGAAAGTATTATGGAATAGACATGGGGTAGATGAGTCTACATGGGAGCCCGAAGAGGCTATGCAAAAATAGTACCCAAACCTCTTCACAGGTAAGATTTTCAGGGACGAAAATCCCTAAAGGGGGGAGAAATGTAACATCCCGAAATAGGGCCTAAATGGAACAGTGGTTACGAAACCACGAATCCGAGATACAAAAGTTTATTTTGATTAATTTTTATGATTTACCGATTGATTGGATGCATGTGTTAGAGTATCGATAGAAAATTTTATGAATTTCATGTCTAATTTGCTTATTAGGACTTAATTGTAAAAGTTGATAAATGAGAGTTCTAGATGTTAAAGGATTAAATTGAAGTGTATATCTAAAGTAGGGGTCCTTAAATGGTAATTAGACCATTATATTTTCATGGACATACATAGGTAGAAATAACAAAAATTTTAATGAAGGGTATTTTAGTAAAATGTCAAATAAAAGAAATTAAATGGGAAAAAGATGGAAAAAGGTTGTCATCTTCTTCCTTAGGCTGAATCTTCAAGGGGGGACTCCATAGCTAGGGTTTTCAAGCTTCCAAGCTCCATAATCGAGAAGAACGTGGAATCGACCTTGAACGAGGTAAATGCAAGGTTAAGGACTAAATTGCAAATTTGGCCATATTTTGCACCGAGGTAAATAGTATGTAAATAATTCATTACTTTTATTGACATTTTTTATAATTCAGCATATTTTATGTATTGTAACTGATTTTTGAATCAAAATTGACTATTGAAGGAATGAAATAAATTATTAGAAAGTGAAGTACTTCCCGTTTGAACCTTCGGAAAAACCGAGAGATACGGACAATATGTAGCTAGGTCACACGAGTGATAAGGGACCTTCACCGTGTGCACAAGAAAGCTGCGAGATGGTAAAATTTGACATGTAGCTAGGCCACATGGATGATAAGGGACTTTCACCATGTGTGCAAGAAAGCTACGGGTTATGAGTAGCTAGGTCGCATGAGTGGTTCCTAGTGTTGGGCACCATGTAGACAAGAAAGCTACGAGATGGCTAGGTCACATGAGTGGTACTAAGTGAAGGCCACTATGTGTATAAGAGAGCCAGAATTATGTGTACAATCGAGCTAGGTCACATGAGTGGTACTAAGTGAAGGCCACTATGTGTACAAGAGAGCTTCAATTTCAAAGGTGCGTTGTGTGCGAAACCACCGTGTATCCGTTATTATTCTGAAGCGTTCAATGGGAAAATCGATTAAGTGAAATTATGTGTGAATTTGTAGTAATGAGTGTGGGTATATGCATGTATAACGTATGAGCAATATGCTCGATATGTAATCGGAAATTGGAAAGATTGGTATAGGCAAGTGATGAACACAACTAAAGTGAGAGAGAGTAATAATTTACAATAGAACTGCTTTGGACAGTAGCAGTGACGTGAATTTGAAAAATCACCAAAAATAGTAAAGATTGAATTATAAGTTGTATGAGATATTTATTTAAATCTTATTGAGTCTATTTTCATATAAAAGAAACATAGCAAAAAAAATGATTTTTATATTTTGAGATATTTGAATTTTTGGTGAGACTGGTTCAGAATAATTATGTGATCCCCTATTCTGTCTTGGAAAAATCATTAAAAATTGTACAAAAATAATTATGAGATATAATTTATATTTCTGAAATTATAAATGAGCCTAGTTTCAAATGAACTAAACAAGAAGGTCATCTGAATTCTTTACGAGGAGAAAATTGATTTGTAGCGAAGAGAGGTCAGAATAGTCAAATAGTGAAACAGGGGAAATTTTAATGAATAAACTGTACTTATTGGCTAAACCAAAAATTCTAAAACTTTTATGGTAAGAAGATAAATGAGTCTAGTTTCAGGGAAAATTAACGGACCTTAATTTGGGGTTTCGTAGATCTAGTTAAAAATAATCTAGTGACTTTGACTCGAATAGACAGCATGCTTCGAACTTGAATAAATAGTAAATTTGAATGTAGATATGATTGTGTTATATTGTAAATATGTTAAATCCATTATTTATTATTTATATACTTACTTACTAAGCTATATGCTTACTCTCTTTTCTTTTCCTTGTCCTATAGTGTCACCAAGCTAGCTCGGGATTTGGTGATCATCGGAGATCCATCCACACTATCAGCCTTCTTTTGGTATTTTGAAAACAATATTTTGGGAATTATGGCATGTATAGAAGGCTTAATTGTTTTGTTACTTGTAGTCACGAATTAGGCTAAAATACTGGCCTTTAAAAATTTGATGATTTATTTTATTTATGGGTTTTGATAATGTTCAATAATAATCAAGTTATATGTTTATGATAATGCTTGAATTGGTCGAATGAGAGTGTGATGACTATGTATGGAAAAGTTTTAATTTATATAGATTTTACATTTTAAATTTTGTGAAATTGCTTGAATCATGTTCGGTAATGCCTCGTACCCTGTTCTGGCGACGGACCCGGGTGAGGGGCGTTACAGAACTATGGTAGTAAGTTTATTGAATTGAAATGTGAAAGTAGAGATGTGGTTCGGGTTGAATCAGGTGGATCGGATAGTCTACCAGTGATGATTTCTTCCCTAGTGGCTGAGAAATGTTTGAGAAAAGGATGTGAGTCCTATCTTGCTTTTGTGTTAAATACTCAAGAGGTTGGAGTAGAGTTTGAAACAGTACCAGTGGTATGTGAGTACCCAGATGTATTTCTGGAAGAGTTACCCGGATTACCTCCAGTGAGAAAGGTCGAGTTTGGAATTGAGTTGGTTCCAGGAACGGCACCTATTTTGATTGGCCCGTATAGAATGGCACCTGTAGAGTTGAAAGAACTGAAGGTTCAGTTGCAAGAGTTGACAGATAAGGGTTTAGCAAGACCGAGCTACTCGCCGTGGGGTGCTCCGGTATTATTCGTGAAGAAGAAAGATGGGTCTATGAGGTTGTGTATAGACTATAGACAACTAAACAAGGTGACGGTGAAGAATAAGTATCCTTTACCAAGGATTGATGATCTCTTTGATGAACTGAAGGGAGCTACAGTGTTCTCCAAGATAGACTTGAGGTTTGGTTATTATCAGCTCAGAGTGAAAGAGCAAGATGTGTTGAAAACTGCATTTCGGACAAGGTATGGCCATTATGAGTTTTTGGTTATGCCGTTTGGTTTGACGAATACACCTGCGATTTTTATGGATCTGATGAACTGTGTTTTCAGACCGTATGTGGACAAGTTTGTAGTTGTCTTCATTGACGACATATTGATCTATTCTCGGGATGAGAACGATCACGAAGAGCATTTGAGAATTGTCTTGCAAACTTTAAGAGATAAGCAGTTGTATGCTAAGTTTAGCAAGAGTGAGTTTTGGCTCCGAGAGGTCGGATTCCTAGGACACATGGTGTCAGGTAATGGTATCAGAGTTGACCCGAGTAAGATATCGGCTGTTATGGAGTGGAAACCGTCGAGGAACGTGTCAAAAATCAGGAGTTTCTTGGGATTAGCGGGATACTACAGACGTTTCGTAAAGGGATTCTCTATGATTTCTACCCCGATGACGAAGCTATTGCATAAAGATGTCAAGTTTGAATGGACAGAGGCATGTCAATAGAGCTTTGAGAGACTGAAAATAATGTTGACTGAGGCACCGGTTTTGGTTCAACCAGAATCAGAGAAGGAGTTCGTGGTTTATAGTGATGCGTCGTTTAATGGTCTCGATTGCGTGTTGATGCAAGAGGGTAAGGTAGTCGCTTACGCCTCGAGGCAGTTAAAACCGCACGAGAAGAATTATCTGACTCATGATTTAGAGTTGGCTGCAATTGTTTTTGCGTTAAAGATTTGGCGACATTACTTGTATGGTGAGAAGTGTCGAATCTTTACGGATCACAAGAGTTTAAAGTATTTGATGGATTAGAAGGATCTGAATTTGAGACAGAGACGGTGGCTTTAGTTGTTGAAAGACTATGAGTTAGTCATTGATTACCACCCGGGAAATCCTTGAGTAGGAAATCCTTGTATGCTCTAAGAGTTATAAGAGCGAGTTTAGCATTGTCTGGTGATGGTGCTATTTTGGCAGAGTTGAGAGCTAAGCCACTATTTGTTCAATAAATATGTGAGGCTCAAAAAAATGACAGCGATATGCAAGCTAAGATAGCTAAGTGCGGATCAGAAAGTGATTCTGATTTTAGAGTGGATTTGAATGGTTGTCTGATGTTTCGTGACAGAATTTGTGTTCCTAAAAAATGAGGAGTTGATTTGAAAGGTTTTGCATGAAGCCCACAGTGGATGCTTGTCAGTACATCCGGGCAGTATGAAAATGTACAACGACTTGAGGAAGTTGTATTGGTGGCCGGGTATGAAAAGAGATATTTCAGAGTTTGTGGCAAAGTGTCTAATTTGTCAACAAGTGAAAGCTGAGCATCAAGTGCCTTCGAGATTGCTTCAGCCAGTGATGGTTCCCGAATGGAAGTGGGATCGGGTTACCATGGATTTTTGTGACGGGGTTGCCGATGACTCTAAGAAAGAGAGATGCTGTGTGGGTTGTTGTGGATAGATTGACAAAGTCGGCTCACTTTATTCCAGTACGTGTTGATTATTCACTGGATAAGTTAGCTGAGTTGTATGTGGCAGAGATAGTGAGATTGCATGGTGTACCTGTGTCTATTATATCGGATAGAGATCCGAGGTTTACTTTGAGATTTTGGAAGAAGTTGCAAGAGGCCATGGGTACGAGATTGAATTTCAGCACTGCGTTCCATCCGCAAACCGATGGTCAGTCTGAAAGAGTGATTCAAGTTCTTGAAGATATGCTTCGATGCTGTGTGCTAGAATTCGAAGGTAGCTGGGAGAGATATCTACCTTTGGTCGAATTCGCCTATAACAACAGTTATCAGTCGAGTATAAAGATGGCACCGTATGAGGCTTTGTATGGTCGTAAGTGTCGGACTCCTTTGTATTGGACCGAGCTTAGTGAAAAGCGGATCCATGGGGTCGATCTAGTGAAAGAAACCGAAGAGAAGGAGAAAGTAATCCGTAATAGTCGAGAGTCGCCGGACCGGCGAGTAAGTCGACGCGGATTTGAAAAGAAAAGAAATTGAGTTTGAAGTGGGCGACAAAGTGTTTTTGAAAGTGTCCCCGTGGAAGAAGATTATGAGATTTGGACGAAAAGGGAAATTGAGTCCAAGGTTCATATGGCCATATGAGATTACAGATAGAGTTGGGCCTGTAGCATACCGGTTGGCTTTACCGGTAGAGTTGGAAAAGATTTATAACGTGTTCCATGTGTCGATGTTGCGACGGTATCGCTTCGATCCTCCACATGTGATTCCTTCGACGGAAATTGAGATAAGACCGGATATGTCTTATGAAGAGGAGCTGATTAAGATCTTAGCTCGAGAAGTGAAACAGTTGAGAAATAAGAGCATAGCACTAGTGAAAGTGTTATGGCAGAAACATGGTGTGGAAGAGGCTACGTGGGAAATGGAAGAAGCTATGAGAGAGCAACATCCAAACCTCTTTTCTGGTAAGATTTTCGGAGGCGAAAATCTCTAAAGGGGGGAGAGCTGTCACATCCCGGTTTAGGGCCTAGTCAAAATAGTGGTGCGAGACCACAAATCCGAGGGTTATGAATGAGTTTTTGAGGTTTATATTATGTATGCATGCTAGTGTAAAAGTTTCATGAAGCAATTTTGTGAAATTGTGGTTGAATTGTCCAAAAGGACTAAATTGCAAAAGTTGCAAAATGTGTGTTTCTAGAAGCTATATATGTGAAATAGCTTTAGAGTATTAATTAGAGGTCCTTAAATAGTAATTTATCCAAATTCTAATTTTTGGACAAAAATGGGCATGGATGAGTTAAAATTTGAAGTTTATCAAAAAGGGCATTTTGGTCATTTATCAAATAAGTGATTAAAATAGGTGAAAATATGACAATTCATTCATCTTCTTCCCCTTTAGCTGCCAAAAATTAGAGAAGCCATTGTTAGGGCTCTTTCAACTTTTCAAGCTTGCTAGTAAGTGCTCCTAAGCCCGGTTTTGATATTCTTTGTATTTTTAAAGTCCCGGTAACATGAGTAAGCTATTTTTAGCTATTTAATGAGCTATAATGGATGTTCAAAAATGTGGTAATGAATGACTTGCATGTATTTTGATGTTTTATGGAAGATTATGAAAGCTTGATGTAATAGAAACATCTTTTGCTAAGTGATTTTCCATGAAAATGCATGTAGGGACTAGTTTGTGAAAAACTTTAGTTTGGTCATACATGTGTGATTTAGTGAGATTTGATGATAGCTTTAGTTGAACAAGTGGTTTGGCTAAGCATGAAAGACTAGAAACTTAAATAAAAATCACTTTACGAGCCTTTGGGACTAAAGTGTAAATATGAGAAAGTTTAGGGGCAAAATAGTAATTTTGCTAAAGTATGAAATGTGGGTCAATTTAGTCAATGTGTGTATTGAATAAGCTGAATTATTCATTATAGATCAAGAAAGACGAAACCCAGATCGAAACCGAGGCAAAAGTAAGGTGGTGACTAAATTGCATATTTTCATACTTTTAAGTATCGAGGTAAGTCTATGCATAAATAATGCATTCATACTTACAAATTGTTAATGCTAGCTAGTGTGTAGCATGTTTGAGAACCTATGTGGGATGAATGTAGTAGAAAATATGGAATGAATGTATGATCAAGAATGATTAAGTAAGTAGACTCGTGCATGTGTTGTGATAATGCTAGATGGTGGCTAAGTGCGATACCATCCTAATGCATATTGACGATGAGCTAGCTATGTGCGATGCTATCGTGAGGTATATCGTTTGGTGAGCTATGTGCTGAATCACTATGAATACCTTTGTGGTAGGTTAAGTGCGATACCACCTTATTAATCAATTGTGGTGTGCTAAGTGCGAAACCACTGAGATATTGGCTGTGTGGATTAATTGTGTGTATTAGCTGTGTGTAATAGCTGTGTGGATAAGTTATGTGGATAAACTGTGTGGATAGATTGTGTGGATAAGTTATGTGGATAAACTGTGTGGATAGACTGTGTGGATAAGTTATGTGGATAAACTGTGTGGATGTATTACGAGAAATAATGATGTGTTGTATATTGTGTAAATGTGACATAGAATGCAGGGGTGCATTTTGATGGTTATGAGTATGTGACTCATGATGTGTTGGAAATGTGGTAAAGGTCAAAAAGAGTAAGCAAAGTTGTTCATTACTTTTGGTAGTATAATGCTAATTGTTGTTTAGCTTATACTATGATGCTTATTTGTTTATGTGTAAACTTACTAAGCTCAAAGCTTACTCTCTTTCTTTTACCTTATCTTATAGATTAAAAGCGTTGAACCGAGATACGAGGATCATCAGAAGACAGCCCACATATCAGCACACTTTGGTACATGAAACTTAATGTTTTGTATATGGCATGTATAGGGGCTAGACAAGTTAGTGGATTTTGTTGTAAATGGCTAAGATGTGTTGGCCTTTAGATGGATAGCTTATTTTGTATAATGCCATGGTTGTTGGCTATTACATTATATGAAAGAAAGATGTAGTTTTCTATGTGAGAATGCACGTCAGTTTAAGTTGATTATGGTGGTGTTAGATGAGTATATGTTGTGTATGTTAGAAGGGTGAAAAGAACTTGACACTTAGTCTTGTTCTTGACCATGTGGATAGACACACGGACGTGTGTCTAGGCCATGTGTGACACACGGTTAGCCCACGGGCGTGTGCTGTGGCCGTGCGTCCCCTGCATGTTAACATTTTAAATCAGGATAGTCCACGGGCTAGCCACACGGGCGTGTGACTAGGCTTTGAGGCCGTGTGTGTGAAGTCAGGATTCACCACGGTTGGGAAGCACGGGCGTGCCTTGGTCGTGGGCAAATTGGCAGAATACTAAGTTTTTAGGCACGATCTGGGGACATGGGCGTGTATGTCTATGCACGGGCGTGTCTAATCTTGCACGGGCGTGTGAGACCTGTATAAAAGAGAAAAACTTTTAAGGATTGTAAAAGTTCTGGATTAGTCTCGAGAGCCCTCGTGTGTATGAGTGAGGCCTCGTAAGTCGAAAATGAGGTTATAGAGAGTAATGACGTTGAGCCTAAGTGGCGATTAAGTGGTTTGAGTTCGGTAACGCCTCGGGCCCGGTTCCCTGTGTAGAACCCGGGTAAGGGGTGTTACATTACACACGGGCTAGGACACGGGCGTGTCTAGGCCGTGTGGAGCACACGGGCCAAGAACACGGGCGTGTGTCCGGCCGTGTGAAAACCCCTGTAGATTCAAAATGAAAATAAATCCCACACGGGGTATGGACATAGGCGTGTGCGACCACACGGCCTGCCCACACGGGCGTGTCCCATTTCACATGGGCGTGTGGCCCCTGTTTAGACAAAAATTTTCAAGTACACAAAAGTTCCCGGTTGGGTTCCGAGACCTTCCGTATGTTTGGTTAAGGCCTCGTAGGCCCTTAATGAGAACGTTTTGACTGTGAAAGAGATGTTTCAAGTTAGAATGAAATTCTATAGACTAAAGTTACATGACCAAGTGAGTTAAGTCCGGTAATGCCTCGTGCCCGGTTCTGGCGTAGAACACGGGTAAGGGTGTTACATTAAATCCTAATATAAATGAGTCCTCGTGTACTTCTCTCCACGCTTTAGAGCACACATTGCCCTTACTGTAAAATGATTAAGGTTTGAGCAAGAAAACTTCCCTGAGAAAGCCGAAGCCCGTGTAGCCCTGTAGCATACTCTGATTTTTCAATTTTTGCTTCTTTTGCTCCCAAGTGCTCTATTAAGTATCAAAACATGAATTTAAAAGATTAGAAGTATAAAATTCAAAATTAACATCGAATAGTCACCCAAAAACGCATTAAGAATGAGGCAAAAACATGTTACTTTTAGCACTTATGAGGTAAATTCTCATAGAGTTTCTTTGGTTGAATTAGCCTGGCCTCAAAATGCCAACGAGGACTTGGCAGAAATCTTAGTGGGAAGGAGAAAAAAACCCCATTTTTATTTCTATGACATTTGTGGACTACGCCCACGAAACTGGAACATTATTTGTCGTGGTACTTCATCTGCTCATTCCTCTAAGAAAGCTAACCTTACTATTGCTGTTGTTCTAGGGTCTTCTTCTTATTCTCAATCATCTAGCATGCCCCTTCAGCGACTAACATGGTCATTTTGGCACTAATGAATGAAGTTTGAGAGAACGAAATAAACACTATTGCTCTAAGTAGAGCATCGACGGGCCGAGCTCGAAAAAGGCCAAGGGTGGTTTTCTGATGTTAGTATTCTCCTCCTTCATCTTTTGATTTCTGTAGGAATTTACAGCTGCAATTTGATGTTCTGTTTTTTATGAGTTTACCGACACATGCCTTGTGTTAGGAAAACTCACAACCTTCATTTTTTACTAATATTGATCCAAAAGAAATTAAGTTTTACTTTAGATTGTTTTAAAAATTTTCTTTAGGTTTATTGACTAGATGTTTTTCAACAATTATCAATGAGAGGTTTGTATGAAGGGAAAAAAATTCAATCCAACGCCTGTAAATAACGTGTGAATTCTTTGGAGGAGGATATCATTATTAGAGACTATTTCGAACATATAAATAGTCGTGATTCCAGTAGCTGTGGTTCACATTGGAGAAATCACTCAATCTTTTTCTTGGAGCAACAATCAAGAGCCTTATATATCAACATGGCAACCTTTCACCAAACTTATCGCCCACAAGCTCAAGCATCTGCCATTGAAGAGAAGCCATCAACAAAAGTGAGGCTTATGCATTCACGTCATGATTTTTTTCAGTTTGAATGAATTCTGAAAGATCCAAGTGAAGCGATTGGAAAATGCTATTGAATATCTTTCTCCAAAAACTTTACCAAGTAACATTGATAGAATCCTACGAGTGGTAAAGAGTTGGATGTTGATAATTCTCACCTAAAATTGCTTAACTGTTCACAAATGGAGTATTTTTGGGTGAAGGTCATGAAGCAAAGGTTCAAAAAGAAAGCTATTAGAAGAGTTTCCATTCAAACCGCTTGAAGAATAAATTTTGGTAATGAGACAATATCATTAGGCCATAACAGAAGTAAAGAATAAGGTTAAACGGAAATTAAGAAGATAAAGATGATAGGAAATACAAGAAGAAGATGACAACGAAGTATTTTATCTGCAAAAGATTTGAATCAACGAATTCACTTATTATTATTAAAAGAGTAAGAAACACTTAGATATTAAACATGGGTGTTATTTATTATTGATCTGATAAGAAAATATAATTTAAAAGGAAATGAAGCGGAAAGGAACTGGTGTAGGCTAGTTTGGCCGAGTGCAATCGCGTCGAATTTCACCTTGTTTTCCTGTCAAAATCCCTACTCGGCCTAGCTTGGTAATGGCAGCCACGAAAGCATTGTGAAAAGCTGCATTGCTTGATGCGAAAAGGTTGACGGTGCCTCTGGATCTGGGATCCGAATATAGAACTTGATCAGATGTGAAGAGACCCATTCCTTGCTGAAGATTCTTGTAGTAGGCATTGTCGAATGTACGAGGTGTGGTTGGGTCCATGTTGATGGCAATTCTGGGGTCAACGTTCCTTGGGCACATTTGTCTTAGCTGAAGAGCGTATCGAAAGTTGAGAGTAGGGTCGATCGTGTTTCTGGGGCTGAAGTTGAAGATCCTCTTAGAGAAACGACCACAATGAGCGAATCCTATGGTGTGTGCACCTGACCACAAGATTCCCCATCAAAATTAATTTTAATTATCAAGTGTCCGAAAAAGATTCTGAAACAAAAAATTTAATAATTGCTCATAATTGTTAAATTGAATAGTACAATATTGTAAGAAAAGCAAGAAAAGGGGGCTACCGGACAATGCGATCATATCGGTCTGAGAGAGACCGTGCCTGGCAAACATGGAATTTAGCTGGTCTAACTTGAAATTAGGGCCAGGGAGCTGTCTTTGAACACTAGCTTTTGTAGATATCCTACCGTCACGTCTTCCCAATTCCACTCTATAAAACGGTCCTCCCGTCTGTAATTTTTTAAATTAATTAATATTTAATTATAGGAATCACTCCGAGTGTTTTTTTTTTTCTTTTTTGGTCTTAGGGACTACAATAATTAAGTATAACACATAGACTAGAATATGATGAGGAGAGTCCTTAGTAAAACAATAACCAACAAAAAAGTCTATATTTTAACGATGTAATTTTTTAATTTTTTGGCATAAAAATCATACATAAAAATTTAGGTGTAAATTGTAGTCGTTATATTTTAAAATTTTAAAATTTCAGTGTTAATTCAGATAATAATAATTAAATATATCTTGTTATTTATTTCGTAAATTGTAAATTTAATTTATATTTTTTAATTTGATCATTTTTAGTCTTTAGACTTTTTGAATTTTAAAATTTTAATTTTGATTTAAACGATAGACATTAAATCCAATAACTAAAATGGCATGATTTATTTATAAGTATTATATGAAAATAGAAAGTTGACATGATATAAGATTACATATATAATAATATGATTATTGTATTAGATTTTGAACTATTATTGCTTGAATTAGGATTGAAATTTTAAAATCTAAAAGAAAAATGACTAAAAATAATCAAATTAAGATATATGAATTAAATCTATAATTTATCATAATATAAAAACTAATAGCTAACCTAAAATTTAAATAAAATGTTCCAAACATAAAAAAAATTTGGTGCATTTTTTCATAATGCATATATGAGGGGTTGAATAAAAGCTCAGTCTTTTGTTAAAATTTAATATAGAATCGTAGTCATAAAAAATAGAATGGTTAAAGAAAAAGAGAAAGAAAAGTACAGAGAGGTGCTATAGGTGTAAAGAGCGAAGTTAGAAATACTGTTATGGTAAAGGCTTCAAGGGCGTATGTATATTATATTATTTACGTCTTTTATGTTCATTTAGTGAACAAGATCAAAGATAAAGTTATAAAATTATAAAATTTTGAGGAGATAAAAAGGTAAAAAATATATATTTCAAAAGGGCTTCTTCAATTGAATAATTAACTTTTTAGGAAGACTGAAAATATAAATTTCATTTATTTAAATGAGTAAACCGCTTAAATTGAAAGGAAAAAGAAAATTTGGAAGGGAATTAAAAAATGGAATACAGCCATTTAACCAAAAGAGTTAAATAGAGGTATTCATGATCTCGGCCGGATCTATGAATGTTATTGTATATTTTATGATTGTCCAAGTCCATCTAATCCTACTCAAAATATATGTTTAGAATTTTGTCCAAATCCACTCATATTTATAAAATAACTAATTGAAGTCTATTTTAGACCATATATATTTTTTGAAAAAATATTATTTTTAATTTAATATTTAATAATGAATTTTTTTTATTTTATTAAAATATTAGATATAGCCGATTTAGCATATCTTTTTCATTTTTACATAATATTATATTATTATATATTTAATTTTATGTAGTATAAGTTACATAATATATAAAAATAAAATAAAATATATTATAAAAATATAAAATCAGCTTTAAATGTTGAATCTTAAATCCAATTCATATTTTAATTAGATGTTTTTTTTTCAATCCTATTTTTGGGGGCTTAGACTTTCCAAAACAAATGATGTGAGGACGTCAAAATTTTATTTTATTTGACTATTTCTAATGATGTGTAAGCATTTTGTTAAATAACTGTATAAATAGATTATTTGAAATTAGGTTATGACTTATGACACATGAATGGTATAGGGGAAAATTTTATTTTAAAAATTTGATATAAAAATGAAATATAATTTTGGTTGAAATGATAAAATTGAGATATTAAATATTATAATATTTTGGGTTTAATATAGCTTGATGTATTAGTAATTTTCTAAATTTTATATTAAAAGATAAAATTACTCTCAAAATAATATTTGTTGTTTTGTTTAAGTAAAACACTTTTAATAAATCTTATTACTAAATTAAAACAAAGTTGATATGTGACACTATCTCAATTAGAATCTTACATATAGAATAGATAGACACAGATTAAATATAAATTCATACGAATATAGAGAGAGAAAATGAAATGAGATACCAATTGTACGACATCTCTGGTTGCAAGAGCTAAAATGTCTGCACAAGAAACTTTGTTTCTGCACTGAGGATTACTATCAACAGCCGCCTTTGCTTTGATCACTGTGTCAAATCCATCTCCGGCTAAGGAGATATCATCCGGATGATCCTTCTCCGCGTTACCATTACCCGTTGCCAGCAATATTGAAGCATCACATCCCTATATATATAAAGTCACATTTTCCTTCTATCATTTCAATAAAACAATCAAGTCCTTAACAAGCAGCCGAGATGATACAATTACCATTTACAATTTCTATTTTTTCTCCTTCATGTTCATCAGTCACAATAGCAACTATTATGCCTGCAATCATGATCGACAAACAAAGTCATAAATTCACTTACACGAACAAAGCAGTCATGGAAGAAGAGGCGAAGAGTTGCGGGAGCTGTCACAAAGGTTTGCTGGAACTTCTTTTGAACTGCAGATCGGACAATAGACTCTACATTGGGACATGTTGTCTTATAGAAGTTTGGTGTGAGCTTAGTGCTCTGAGCAGAGATGGTAGTTAAGAGGAGAGGAAGAAGAACCAATGAGACAACAATTTTGCTTCTGTTTTCCATGACTAGCTAATGATTCCTTTGGTGAATGTTGTGTTTGTAATATTATGTATTTATAGCAGAGAATACTAGCCAATAAATCACAGGCGGGTCGCATATACACTCTGTCCAGAGGTCGCTGTAAGTAACAGTCGCTAAGGGCTAACCCTTTGAAAAGATAATATTATATTCTCACGTTCTCTAGCACCTTAATCACAAAAATGTCCACATGTTTTGTAGAAATAACATGCAAGTCTATGCAAAAAATTCGTACTATGTTCAAGCAGATAACGTGAAGGATTTCTGAAATAAATAAATAATAGAAGAGTAACGCGTGTATACTTTGCCAACTCAACCGCATGTTACTGCCCAACCACTCTCTCAAACAGGTATCTCTTATAAAGTCCAACCCAAAAGCCTTTTGAAATGGAAAGAGACAACAATAAGTTCCATATTCTTTTCATTTTTGTCTTTTTCTTCTAAGATTCCGTAATAGTGTAACCAAAATAGTTAATTATTCCTCTTTTTAAATATTTGGTAAGCAAGAAACTGAAAAACCACTGTTTAGAATCGATATTCAACTATTCCCTCAGTTCATTCTTATACTCGTTCAGGGTCATTTAATTTTTTTCTGGACCAATTCGTAAACTTTTGAACTAAAAAGCTGAAAATGATTGGCCTATATAGTATAAAATTGGTTTTTAGTTTTCGATCAGTTCGGCAAAAGTGTTGACCTTAGCATTTTAAGCCAATTTGAGTGCATCATCATAAGCTGACTACTGCATTTCCCAGCTGTATATGGATGTATTGTTAATATGCTCTCTCTCTCTCTCTCTCTCTCTCTCCCCTACATTTAATCATAGGGGAACACAATAATTACATCCATAGCAAGTCAATCAGCATATACAACTGAATTTAGGGTTCGTTTTTATGACCTTAATCCTCATTATTATTTGGATTAAATATTAAAATGGTCGATCAAATAATTTAATTCATATATAAGTCAAGAAAGACAATTGATTACATGATTAATTATTTTGGTTAATAAACTAAGCTAGTCACTATCAAAATTTCCCGTATAAATTCACAATTAGTAATATTTTAAAATATAAAATATTCATAAAAAATTTAAAAAATTTATAAATAAAAAATTTTAAATTTAAAGAAGTCCGTTAAATTTTCTTTTTGTAAAATATTTATAACTTTTTAATTTTCAAAATATAATATAATATAATGTTTTTGGTTTTGTTTTTAGTTTTAGTTTTTAGTTTTTTTTAATTCAATCAATTGAGCATGGATATATATAAATAGTTAGGGATAATGGCAGAAATTACCTCTATACTTTAATAATATTTTTAATGTAATATTTGTATTTTAAATTTGTCTAAATTAGTACTTGTACTATTTTTTCGTCTATCACTTTAGTATTTTAAATTAACGGTGTTAAATTTTGACAATAGTTAACGTATGGCCCATTGTTATAATAACGGTGTTAAATTTTGACAATAGTTAACGTATGGCCCATTGTTATAATCCCATGTGATCTTGTGGGCCACAACAAAAATTAAATGTGCTGACTGTTGTAAATATTATCCATTTTTTGTTTGTAAGGTTAAAATCATTTTTTTTAAAAAAGAAGTAAACTAAATGAACTCCCTTTTTGTTGTTTTCATTGACAAAACGTCCGTTGACTTGCTCTGATCATTGGCACCAATAGAGTCTTCCTCTTTCTCTCCTTCTCTCCTTTGTCTCTTTGCCTTCTCCTTTCTTATTTTTCTTCTATTTGGATCACCATCAACCTTATCACTATTGACCACTCACATCCCTTCAACCGTCCAATCCCTTCTCTTGACTTCAGCACCATATTTACACCGATAACAGTGCAACTTTCACTGCTCACTACCATTACACTAAACACTTAATCACACCATCTTAAAGCACCACTCCATTCCCATAATCACCACCATCGTCCTCAACTCATTACCTGGCTCAATCTTCCAGCCCCTAATATGATTAAAGCCTCACCTAAAATCCATCCTAAAAACCCAACCAAAATTCAACCAATAAACTAAGTAACAACAATCAATCTTCAAAGAGAAAGAGGGGGGCTCCAAATCTAGTGAACTTAAACTTGCACATCGGGAAGAAAATAATAAAAAAATAAAAGAAAAAGAAATCGAAAGAAGAAAGAAAAGGAGAAGTCTTATCCTTATAAGACACGACTTAGGTGTTATGATTTGTAATATAATTTGTCTCGAAAACTTAGTGGCTGTCATATAATATATTTTATTTTCTACAAATTGGTGGGAAAGATTGGGAAAGTGAAATCTATAACCATTGGTCACATTGAAGATGTTGAAGAGAAATCATATCACTCTCATTTGTAAATTCAAAAAAAAAAAAACAAACTTATGCAAACAAAAAAAAAAAAAACTTTGTACTATGTTTGTTACTTGCAATCAACAATGGAGCATAGATGGATGGAGTTTAGGTTTCCACCACCACATTTGTAAAAGCGAGGGGAGAATAAAAAAAAATTATGGTTTTTAATATATTTTACCTAAAAAAAATAGAAAAAGGAAAATCCTTATCAAGTCCTTTGTTGTTTATTTTTTTTTTCGTGTGGCCTACAGTGCCACATAGCACTCTTTTAGTGCGTCACATGTCTTTCTGTGTCAGAAATTAATATTGTTAGACTAGAGTATGATTTGCCACAATACGTTATGGCAAATTAGAGTTTTTTCGGAACTTAATTATATTAATTTCAAGTTATTTTATGTTATTTTATTTTGTTTTTCGTTTTAGTAGCTTAGACTTAATTATTAGAAAAATAAGCATTTTTCGCATTTACTAGTGTTTCGACGACCCGTTAGGCCAACTCAGGCCTCGTGTAATACCCTTTAACCGTATTCGACGCCGGAATAGGGTACGAGGCATTACCGGACTTATTCACAAGCAAACATTCAAAACCGTGACATTAATTTCCACTCAAATTTAAAACTTTTCAAAAACATTCATATCATCCCTAAAACGAGCCTACGAGGCCCAAAACATACATCAGAAGTGGTTCGGGACTAAACCGAGAACTTTGGAAACTTTTGGAAAACATAGAAAATTTTTCATGAAAAAGGGGTCACACGCCCGTGTGGGTTCGGGACATGCCCGTGTGACCCTAAGACACGCCCGTGCTTCAGGCCGTGTTCAAATTAGGGAGCTTTCTGTTTATGACGTCATCATTAAATTAAGGTCACACGGCCAAGTCACACGCTCGTGTGTTAGGCCGTGTGATCGATTAAATTTTCAAAATTTGTATAAAATAGGTGTAGACTTCACACGGCTAGGGCACACGCCCGTGTTCGAGACCGTACCGTCCATACGGCTGAGACACACTCGTATCTCAGCCCGTGTGCTCATTACGGAGCATGTAACACCCCTAACCCGTATCCGTCGCCGGATTAGGGTTCAAGGCGTTACCGGGCAGATCGGAAACATTTCCAGAAGTTCATACATTCATCCATCAATCTCAAACATAATGTCCCTTAATGCGGTTAACGAGACCTAAAACATGCTTATAAACCGGGTCAGGACTAAACCGGAACACATACAAAATTTCACGGAAATTTAAAACTTTTCTAAGTTTTAGGGGTTACACGCCCGTGTAGGCAAGCCGTATGCCTCCCACGGCTGCTGGACACCCCTGTGTGTCCTCCCCGTGGTCGAATCTGACCTCACATCCATGGCTACCAAGCACACCCATGTGCCCTGGCCGTGGTCGAATCTGACTTCACATCCACGGCCACCAAGCACGCCTGTGTGCCCTGGCCGTGGTCGAATCTGACTTCACATCCATGGCCACCAAGCACGCCCGTGTGCCTTGTCCGTGGTCGAATCTGACTTTACACCCACGGTCACCCAGCACCCGTGTGCTAAGGTCGTGTACTCTTAGACCATATACTGACTTTCTCACATGGCTACTAGACACGTCCGTGTGTCTTGGCCGTGTGCTATTAGGCTAGCTACTGACTTAGCCCCACGGTCACTAGGCACGCCCGTGTGCCACAACCGTGTGACATTATAGGCCATTTGCAGGGCCAAAATGTCACCCAATGGGTCATACCTACTAGCAAAATCATCAAGACATCTCATGCCTATTTGAAAACCAAAATCATACCAAAATAACCATCCAAATTACAAGGCTAAAACTCATCTCATCACAAGCATAATTCATTCCTTTGCTTAATCAAAACTTGACCATTTCATGTATCAAATAACCATGCCAAAACATACTTCACATATCACATTCATTCAAGCAAATTCTCAACTCATAACTAGCCATATCACATAGCTAAGTTCATATAACAAACTCATGTCAAATACTAGCCTATATATGCCATATCTAGCTATATACATATCCAAAGTGTACCAAAATGAATTTAGTAGCGTGATAACGATCCTTGACGATCCCGAGCCTTCAGTAGCTTTACGACCTATAAAATAGAGAAAACACACACACGGAGTAAGCTTTCCAAAAGCTTAGTAAGTCATAAATACAAACAAACTTAGCAACTATCACATATATACTTTGGTCCATGTACTTGACCATATTTATCACATTAATCAATTCAAAGTCTTATATAAACATAGCTCATTCATGCTTACTCTCACATATCATATTGTGATTCCAATATACATAATCATCATAGTATGATCAAATAGGTACTTACCTTATATACACACTTAGTGTATAAATCAACGTACCTGAAACGGATTTACAATTCACTTAGCCATTCATATCACAGACTTGCCCGTTGAACCGTTAGGAACTAATAGGATACTCAGAAAGCTCGGAATAATAGTACAATGCCAACGTCCCAGACGAGGTCTTACATGCATTCAAATATCGATGCCACTGTCCCAGACAGGGCCTTACACGAATCAAAATGATGCCGATGTCCCATACATGGTCTTACACGTAAAGATAATATCGATGCCAACGTCCCAGACGTGGTCTTACACGAAAAGCTCATATCGATGCCAACGTCCCAGACGTGGTCTTAAACGAATGTCAAATCAATGCCAACGTCCCGGACGTGGTCTTATATGATAAAACAGAACAGATACCTATGTATTCCTAGGTTCGTACGGGACTTCTTGGACATTGTCGTTAAGTCGATCTTATCTCGAAAATCATTTGCATTACAACTCATAAGCATTTAATATCGACAATAGGCATATGAATATGCTCAACTCAATACAATTACATTTATTTGCAATATGACTTACCTCGGATTCGATTTATTGGAAATAGAAACGGCTACTCGGTTACTTTCGCTTTTCCGCGATCTAAATCCATTTTCCTCGGTTCTTGATCTATACAAATCCAGAATTAACTCTTTTATTCACTAATTCATTCAATTCAGTCCAAGGACACACATTTAGGGCTATTTGCAAATTAACCCTCACATTTGCACAATTTATCAATTTAGTCCATTTTTCTCAAAACATCAATTTCACAAAATCATTACATACACATGCTTAGCCGAATATTCATACATATCATACAAGCCCATATTTTCCATCAAATTTGCAATTTAGTCCTTCAAAAATGCTATTTTATCAATTTAGCCCTATTTAGCTAAATTCATTAAAAATTCAAGAACAAAGTATGTTCATCTAGCTCAAATATTTCATTTAACAACTAAGCTCATCACAAAGCTCAACATATCATCAATGGCACACCTCATGAACAACTTAAATTCATAAAATTGAGACATGGGCTTGATAGTAGACTAAGCAACAATCTCAAAAACATAAAAATCATCAAAATCCAAAGCAAAAACATACCTTAAATTGCAATACAATGACCGAATGCCCTAGAAAGTTTTCTTCTTTTTTTCTTTCTTCAATATTTTGGCCAAAATATGATAAAAGCCATTTTTTAGTTGTTTATTCTATTATAACATATAATTTATCCATTTACCAAAATAGCCATTTAATAAACATTTGAAACAATTATACAATAAAGGCATATTTGTCCAACTACTCTCCACTATCTTAAAAGTGGTTTAATTGCCATATAAGGCCACCACCTTTACAAAGCCACAACACATTGATACTTTAACAAATAGCATACAACTTTCACATTTAATGCAATTCAATCCTTTTCATCAAATTAAACACACAACCAAGCAATTTAACTTACGAAAATTTAGCACATGCATAATCACTTATCAATGGCACAAAAAATAATATTAAAATATTATACGGACTCAGATTTGTGGTCCCGAAACCACTATTCTGACTAGGGTACAAACTGGACTGTTACAGAGCATTCTGTTTTGCAATAATTAAGGTGCAGGGGACACACAGCTGAAACACATGCCCATGGAGCAGACCGTGTGTCGCACACGGCCTAAACACATGCCCGTGTGTCTACTCGTGTGGAAAAATATAAGGCTATTTACCAAGCCTTTTTGCCACCCTTCCATGCACCAACCTACACAACAAAACATAGCACCAATTTAAGCATATACTTTCAACCCAATCAGCCATACACAAGGCATCCACATATCATTTACATGCTATCATTTATCACATACAAACATCACAAACTTACCATCTCAAACCATGCAATTTCCCACATTCATGAAAACATCATCATATGTATATATACTTAACCAATATTAGCCAGTATCAAATGTGTAACACCCCTTACCCGTATTCTACACCGAAACCGGGCCCGAGGCATTACCGAATTAAAACCACTTGATTGCCACTTAGGCTCAATGTGACTACTCTCAAAAGCTACCACAACTACCTCATTAAGGACCTACGAGGTGTTAGACATACATACGAGAGCTTCTGAGGTTCTACCGAAACTTTATCGATCTTAAAATTTCTTTCACTTAGACAAGGGTCACACACCCATATAGAATGGGACACGCCCGTGTGCCCTCGAGACATGCCCGTGTCTTCCACCCGTGGTTGACACTAGCTAAATTGACACGGCCTGGACACGCCCGTGTTCTCCACCCGTGGTGAACATTGACCACTTTACACGTCCTAGGCACACGTCCGTGTGGCTAGTCCATGGTCTATTCTGACTTAAAATGCTAACATGCAGGGGATACACGGCCAAGTCACACACTCATGGGCTGACCGAGTGTCACACATGGCTTAGACACACGCCCGTGTGTCTACCCACATGGACAAGAACAAAGCTATTTGTCATGCCCTTCTCACCCCTTTAGCATACACAACAAGTACTCATTCAACACATCCATAACCAACTCATAATGAACATAATCTTACATGGATAAATACATCTTTTCATATAATAATGTAGCCATCAACTATGGCATTATACAAAATAGATTATCCATTTAAATGCCAACACATCTTAGCCAAAACAACAAAATACCCTAACGTGTCTAGCCTCTATACATGCCATATACAAAACATTAAGTCCAATGTACCAGAGTGTGCTGATAGTGTGGGCGATCTTCTGATTAATCCGCGTATCACGATTCAATCCTTGTTCTCTATAAGACAAGGGAAAAGAAATGTAACACCCCTTACCCGAGTCTGACACAGAGACCGGATACGAGGCATTACCATGCTTAATCTTACTTAACACTTCGAAACGGGCTATAAAATTTCATTTAAGCCTATCACTTACTCAACCTCGGCTTACGAGACCTTAAACATACCTCCGAGAGGTTTTGGAACTAATTCCGAAGCTTTTACGAACTCACAAAATTTTTCATCAAAACAGGGGCCACACGCCCGTGTTGGTCTAGGGACACGCCCGTGTGCCCCTAAGACATGCCCATGTCTTCCACCCGTGGTCGACACTGACTAATTCACACGGTCTTGACACGCCTGTGGCACTAGCCCGTGTGCCAAACCTTGGTATTCTGACTTATCCACACGGCTTGGGCACACGCCCATGTGCTAACCGTGCCTCCCACACGGTCTAGACATGTAACAGCCCGGTTTATACCCTAGTCAGAACAGTGGTTTTGGGACCACAAACCCGAGTTTGAATAATATTTTTATATTATTTTTTGTGCCGTTGATATATGATTAAGCATGTGGTAAATTTTCGTAAGCTAATTTGTCTGTTCGTGTGTTTAATTTGACAAAAGGACTGAAATGCGTTAAATGTGAAAGTTGCTTGTTATTTGTTAAAGTATCAATGTGTTGTGGCTTTGTAAAGGTGGAGGCCTTAAATGGCAATTAAGCCAATTCTATGTTAGTGGACGGTAATAAATGTAGTTACATGCATATTTTATATAATTATAAGTTTATAATATATGTTATTAATATATTGTTTTTGTAAGTTATAATATATGAAACAAAACATAAAAAAAAGAAAGAAAAAGAAAGCCATAGTGCTTATCTTCCACCGAAAACACAAAAAGAAAAGAAAAGAGAAAGAAGCTAGGTATTCGGCATTCATCAAACAATATTAAGGTAATTTTTGACTTCGATTTTTGATAATTTTTACGTTTTTTGCAATCGTTGCTTTGAGAGCTACAAAACCCATGTATTAATTTTGTCAATTGATGATGTTTGTGTGAGATGCCATTGTTGATATGTTGAGTTTTGAGATGAGTTTAGTTGTTAAATGAAATATTTGAGTTAGATGAACATGTTATGTTTTTGAAGTTTTGATGAATTTAGCTAAATAGGGCTAAATTGTGAAAATAGCAAATTGAGGGACTAAATTGCTAATTTGATGGAAAATATGGGCTTGTATGATATATATGTACATTTGGCTAAGCATGTGTATGTATTAATTTTGTGAATTTGATGTTTTGAGAAAAATAGACTAAATTGATAAATTGTGCAAATGTGAGGGTTAATTTGCAAATAGCCCTAAATAAGTGAATATGGATTGAATTGAATGAATTGATGAATAAAAGGGTTAATTCTGAATATGTTTAGATCAAGAACCGAGGAAAACGGACTTAGATTGCAGGAAAGCGAAAATAACCGAGTAGCCGTTTCTATTTCCGTTAAAACGAATCCGAGGTAAGTCATTATGCAAATAAACGTACTTGTATGAAATTATAACTGTTCATATGACTAATGTTGATAAATGATGATTATGAGAGGTTATGCATATGAATTCCGAGATAAGTTCGATATAGTGACTAAGTCTGAGAAGTCCCGTTCGAACCTAGGAATAGGTAGGATGAGCTATGTCATGACATAGGTTTCTGTTCTGTTATATCATGTAAGACCACGTCTGGGACGTTGGCATTGATTTGAGATTTAGTGTAAGACCTCGCCTGGGACGTAAGCATCGACATGAGTATTACGTGTAAGACCACGTCTGGGACGTTAGCATCGATATGATTTATACGTGTAAGATCGTGTCTGGGACATTGGCATCGTAATTATTTATGTAAGACCCTGTCTGGGACAGTGGCATCGATATCCAATTACATGTAAGACCTCGTCTGGGACGTTGGCATTGTACGATTATTCCGAGCTTTCCAAGTATCCTACTAGATTTCTTACGGTTCAACGGGCAAGTCTATGATACGAATGGCTATGTAAATAATGAATCCGTTTCAGGTACGTTGATTTGTACACTAAGTGTGTATATAAGGTAAGTCCCTATATGATCTTATTATGATGATTGTGTATATTGGGATATCAAATTGATATGTGAAAGTGAGCATGAAAAGCTAAGTACTTATATATGATTCTTGAATTGATAATGGTGGCAAATGTGGCCAAAAGTATGAACCAAAGCATATATGTGAGAAATTTGTTAAGTATAAGAAAGGTGTCTATGTTTTTATATGCTTATATGCTTACATATATAGTTTATTTGTATTATGACTTACTAAGCTTTTGGAAAGCTTACTCTGCATATGTTTTCTCTGTTTTATAGGTCGTCAAAGCTACTGAAGGCTCGGGACCGTCACGGATTGTCATCACGCTACTAAACTCATTTTGGTACACTTTGAAAATGTATATGGCTAGATATGGCATGTATAGACTAGTCCTTAGTATGAGTTGTTATGCGAACTTAGCCATGTGATTTGGCTAGTTATGTTTTGGTAATATGCTTAAATGAATGTGGTATGTGAAGTTTGTTTTGGTATGATTAGTTGATATATGAAATGGTAAGTATATAGATGAATGGTGCTTGGGCAAATTTGAGATTTAGTCATGCAAATTGGTATGTTTGGAATTGGTTTTGGATGCATAGATTGAATGGATATTTAGTATGTTTTTGGCTGCCATATATGCGTGATATGTGTTGGTAAATAATACTTGTAGGTATGACCTAAGTGGGTGGCATTTTGATTTTGTAAATGACATATAATGTCACACTGCCAGGGCACACGGGCGTGCCTAGGGACCGTGGGAGAATATTAGGATTTAGCCTAGTAGTACACGGCCTCGACACGGGGGTGTCCACTAGCCGTGGGGCACAAGTCAGTAGCTAGCTTAATGTCACACGGTTGTGGCACACGGACGTGCCTGCTGCCCAGTAGTCGTGTGGTTTTTGACAGGATTGACCACGGCCATGGCACACGGGCGTGCTTGGTGGCCGTGGAGCATAAGTTAGATTCGACCACGGGGAGGACACACGGGGGTGTCTAGCAGCCGGGGAGGGCACACGGTTTCCTCCCACGGGTGTGTATCCCCTGTACTTTAGAAAAGTTTTAATTTTCCATAAAATTTTGTAAGTGTTTCGATTTAGTCCCGACTCGGTTTATAAGCATGTTTAAAGTCTCGATGACCGTATTAAGGGACACTATGCTTGAGAATGATGAATGAATGTATGAATTTCTGTAGATTGTTTCTGATCTGTCTGGTAACGCCTTTAACCCTAATCCGGCGTCGGATACGGGTTAGGGGTGTTACATTTGGTCGGTATCAGAGCTACGGTTTAGTCGATTCTCGGACTAACGTAGCGTGTCAGAGTCTAGCTATACATGCCATATATCTGAATTGTGATAGTATGATGAGACCTGATGTGTAAAATTTGATTTCTGTATAGTAATGGATCCCGAAATAGCCGTAGCTGACGACGTAGAAAGTAATGCGCCTACTCCTGCGCAAGGGACAGCGCCCTCCGATTCGAGACTGGCTACTAGCGGTCAAGGGGAAGAAGCTAAACAAGCTTTCTTCCAAATGATTAGTGAATGGTTCACTAAATTCATGAGGAATAACCCGACTGTTTCGCAACTCCCGCCCCTGGTTAATCCCCTCGGACATCGGCCAGCCTCCGATGATGGGTATAAATCTATTGAATAAGCCTCCGGTTGACAAGATCCGCAAGTATGGGGCCGAAGAGTTCCGGGCTACCAATGAGGATGATGCTGAAAAGGCCGAGTTCTGGTTAGAGAATACTATCCGGGTATTCGACGAAATGTCTCTGACTCCGGAAGAATGCATAAAGTGTGTTGTACCATTACTACGAGATGCAACTTACCAATGGTGGAAAACTTTGATTTCTGTTATTTCGAAAGAACGGGTGACATGGGACTTCTTTCAGAGCGAGTTCCGGAAGAAATATATCAGTGAGAGATTTGTAGATCAGAAACGAAAGGAATTTCTGGAACTAAAACAAGGCCGAATGACTGTTTCAGAATATGAACGAGAGTTCGTGAGACTGAGTCAGTACGCTCGAAAATGTGTATCATCCGAAGCTATAATGTGCAAAAGGTTCGAAGATGGGCTTAATGAAGTCATTCGTTTGCTAGTCAAAATCTTAGAAATGAAAGAGTTTGTTGTACTCGTTGACTGAGCGTGCAAAGCTGAGGCACTTGGGAAAGATAAAAAGAAAGTCAAGTCCGAAGCTCGAGATATGAGAAAGAGATTTCAAAGTAAATCATTTCAGACTGCTCCAAAAAGATTCAGAGATGATCAAAGCCGTTCGAGAGTTAATATGGGATATTCAAATAGAAATCGAGATAGATCACAAATGAACTCCAAAGCTCCAGCAACTTCAGTGGCAAGTGTTGGTAATGTTCAATCCGAGAGACCTGAATGTAAACACTGTAGAAAAAGGCATTCGGGAAGCTGTAGATTAAATGACAGAGCTTGCTTCAGATGTGGATCACTTGATCATTTTATCCGTGATTGCCCGAACCGTCAAGCGCAGATGCTCGTAATCGAGATCTGATAATGCACCTGTGAGAGGTAGATCTTCGAAGAATGTAAGAAATGTTGGTGATAGTCAGAGAACTACGAGAGACAATGTTGCGAGATCTGAAGTTAGAGCGCCTGCTAGATCGTATGCTATCCGAGCTCGTGAGGAAGCTTCGTCACCTGATGTTATAACTGGTACTTTTACACTTTATGATACTTCTGTGATTGCATTGATAGACCTTGGTTCTACGCATTCGTATATATGTATGAATTTAGTATTCAGTAAGACTTTGCTTGTAGAGTCTACTGAGTTTGCTATAAAAGTATCGAACCCCTTAGGTAAAAGTGTTCTTGTTGACAAAGTATGCAAGAATTCTCCGTTAATGTTTTGAGATATCTGTTTCCCTGCTGATCTGATGCTTTTGCCACTTGATGAGTTTGATATTATTCTGGGTATGGATTGGTTGTTTTTGCATGATGCTGTTGTGAACTGTAAAAGAAAGACTATTGACTTGAGATGTCCGAATGATGAGATTGTACGAGTGGAGTCTAATGATTTGAATGAATTGCCTGTCGTGATATCTGTTTTGAAAGCTCAAAGTTATGTGAAAAAGGGTTATGAGGCATATTTTGCTTATGTGATTGACTCAAAAGTGTCGGAAAAGAAAATTGAATCAGTGCCTGTTGTCTGTGAGTTTTTTGATGTATTCCCTGAAGAATTACCGGGTTTGCCTCCGATTCGTGAAGTTGAATTTGGTATTGAGTTGTTGCCTGGTACTACACCTATATCGATAGCTCCGTATAGAATGGCACCAACAAAGTTGAAAGAGTTAAAATCACAGTTGCAAGAATTGATCGGTAGAGGGTTTGCTAGGCCGAGTTTTTCGCCTTGGGGTGCTCCTGTTCTGTTTGTGAAAAAGAAAGATGGCACGATGAGAATGTGCATTGATTATCGCCAATTGAATAAGGTGACAATAAAGAATAAATATCCGTTGCCCAGAATTGACGATCTGTTCGATCAGTTAAAATGAGCTACTATATTTTCTAAGATTGATTTGAGGTCGGAATACTATCAATTGAGAGTGAAAGATTTGGACATTCCGAAAACCACTTTCAGAACGAGGTACGGGCATTATGAGTTTTTAGTTATGCCATTTAGACTAACCAATGCACCTGCTGTTTTTATGGATCTGATGAACAGAATCTTCAGACCGTACCTAGATCGATTTGTTGTGGTGTTCATAGACGATATTTTGATTTATTCACGGGATGAAATAGAGCATGTTGAACATCTGAGGATTGTGTTGCAAACTCTGAGAGAAAAGTAATTGTACGTAAAATTCAGCAAATGTGAATTTTGGTTACACGAGGTTAGTTTTCTGGGGCATATTGTGTCAGCTTTTGGAATTCGAGTTGATCCGAGCAAGATTTCTGCTATTTTGGATTGGAAACCTCCGAGGAACGTGGTCAAGTCCGTAGCTTTACGGGCCTATTTGGTTATTACCGCAGATTTGTAAAAAGGCTTTTCGACGATAGCTATTCTATTGACTAGATTGCTTTAGAAAAATGTTATATTTGAATGGTCGGATAGATGTCAGAAAAGTTTTGATCAATTGAAAACTCATAATGAAGCTCAAAGTGTTAGTACAACCAGAATCGGGTAAAGAATTTGTAATTTATAGTTATGCTTCGTTAAATGGTCTGGGATGTGTTCTGATGCAGGAAGGCAAAGTTGTAGCTTATGCCTCGAGACAATTGAAGCCTCATAAGAAGAACTATCCGACACACGACCTTGAGCTAGCTGCAATTGTGTTTGCACTAAAGATATGGCATCATTATCTGTATGGCGAGAAATGTCACGTGTTTTCAGATCATAAAAGTCTGAAATATCTAATGACTCAGAAAGATTTGAACTTGCGTCAAAGAAGATGGTTAGAACTGTTGAAAGATTACAAGCTTGTGATAGATTATCATCCGGGTAAAGCAAATGTGGTTGCTGATGCGTTGAGTAGAAAATCATTATTTGCATTACGTGCTTTGAATGCTCAGTTAGATTTGTCTGATGTTAGTTCTGTGATAGCTGAATTAAAAGCGAAACCATTGTTTATACAACAGATATGTGATGCTTAGAAATTTGATAATGATTTAATAACAAAACGAGCTCAGTGTGATTTGAATTCAGAATCTGAATTTCGAGTTGTTGATGATTGTTTGAGATTCTGAGGTCGTATTTGTGTTCCGAGAATTCCGGAGTTGATTCAGCTGATTTTGAGTGAGGCACGAATGTGAGTTTACTGCTCATTCGGAAAGTACAAAGATGTACCATGATCCAAGCAACACTCATCGGTGGTCCGGTATGAAACGGGACATTTCTGACTTTGTTTCGAAATGTTTAATTTGTCAGCAAGTGAAAGCTGAACATCAAGTTCCGTCTGGTTTGTTACAACCGATTCTGATTCCTGAATGGAAATGGGATAGAGTAACGATGGACTTTGTTTCTGGTTTGCCTCAGACTCCGAGAAAGAATGATGCGATTTGGGTCATAGTTGACCGATTGACGAAATTTTACCATTTTGTTCCGGTAAGGTCTGATTATTCACTTGATAGATTACCCGAGCTTTATATTTCAGAGATTGTGAGATTGCACGGGGTGCCACTATCCATTGTGTCAGATAGAGATCCGAGGTTTACATCAAGATTCTAGAAGAAACTACAAGAAGCTTTAGGCACGAAACTGCATTTTAGTACAGGTTTTCATCCGCAAACAGATGGTCAATCCGAGCAGATCATTCAGATTCTCGAAGATATGTTAAGATGCTGTGTACTTGAGTTTAATGCTACGTGGGAACAGTATCTGCCTTTGATTGAATTTTTGTATAATAATAGTTTTCAGTCAAGCATCAAAATGGCACCTTATGAAGCTTTATACGGACGTAAATGTCGTACACCTCTGTATTGGACTGAACTCAGTGAAAATAGGCTACACGGGGTTGACTTGATAAAAGATTCAGAACAGAAAGTGAAACTGATCCGAGATTGTTTGAAAGCAGCATCTGATCGTCAGAAGTATTATGCAGACTTGAAACGTAAAGATATAGAATTTGGGATCGGTGACAAAGTATTTCTGAAAGTGTCTCCGTGGAAGAAAGTGCTCTGATTTGGTCGTAAAGGCAAGCTAAGTCCGAGGTTCATCGGACCGTATGAGATCATAGAACGAGTTGGGCCTGTTGCATATAGATTAAGTTTGCCCTCTGAACTAGAAAAGATTCATAATGTATTCCATGTCTCGATGCTTCATAGATATCAATCCGATCCGTCACATGTAATTGCTCCGTCTGAGATTGAGATCTGATCTGATATGTCATATGAAGAAGAATCGATCCGTATTCTTGCTCATGAAGTGAAAGAGCTAAGAAATAACAAAATTCCGTTAGTGAAAGTATTGTGGAATCGACACGGAATTGAAGAGGCTACGTGGGAGCCCGAAGACTCAATGAGACAACAATATCCGAATCTGTTTAATGGTAAGATTTTCGGGGACAAAAATCCCTAAGGGGGGAGAATTGTAACAGTCCGGTTTATACCTAGTCGAAACAGTGGTTTTGGGACCACAAATCCGAGTTTGAATAATATTTTTATATTATTTTCTGTGCCGTTGATATGTGATTAAGCATGTGGTAAATTTTCGTAAGCTAATTTGCCTGTTCGTGTGTTTAATTTGACAAAAGGACTGAAATGCGTTAAATGTGAAAGTTGCTTGTTATTTGTTAAAGTATCAATGTGTTGTGGCTTTGTAAAGGTCGAGGCCTTAAATGGCAATTAAGCCAATTCTATGTTAGTGGATGGTAATAAATGCAGTTACATGCATATTTTATATAATTATAAGTTTATAATATATGTTATTAATATATTGTTTTTGTAAGTTATAATATATGAAACAAAACATAAAAAAAAGAAAGAAAAAGAAAGCCATAGGGCTTATCTTCCACCGAAAACACAAAAAGAAAAGAAAAGAGAAAGAAGCTAGGTATTTGGCATTCATCAAGCAATATTAAGGTAAATTTTGACTTCGGTTTTTGATAATTTCTACGTTTTTGCAATCGTTGCTTTGAGAGCTACAAAACCCATGAATTAATTTTGTCCATAGATGATGTTTGTGTGAGATGCCATTGTTGATATGTTGAGTTTTGAGGTGAGTTTAGTTGTTAAATGAAAGATTTGAGTTAGATGAACATGTTATGTTCTTGAAGTTTTGATGAATTTAGCTAAATAGGGCTACATTGTGAAAATAGCAAATTGAGGGACTAAATTGCTAATTTGATGGAAAATATGGGCTTGTATGATATATATGTACATTTGGCTAAGCATGTGTATGTATTAATTTTGTGAATTTGATGTTTTGAGAAAAATGGACTAAATTGATAAATTGTGCAAATGTGAGGGTTAATTTGCAAATAGCCCTAAATATGTGAATGTGGATTGAATTGAATGAATTGATGAATAAAAAGGTTAATTCTGAATATGTTTAGATCAAGAACCGAGGAAAACAGACTTAGATCGCGGGAAAGCGAAAATAACCGAGTAGCCATTTCTGTTTCCGTTAAAACGAATCCAAGGTAAGTCATTATGCAAATAAACGTACTTGTATGAAATTATAACTGTTCATATGACTAATGTTGATAAATGATGATTATGAGAGGTTATGCATATGAATTCCGAGATAAGTTCGATATAGTGACTAAGTCTGAGAAGTCCCGTTCGAACCTAGGAATAGGTAGGATTAGCTATGTCATGACATAGGTTTCTGTTCTGTTATATCATGTAAGACCACATCTGGGACGTTGGCATTGATTTGAGATTTAGTGTAAGACCTCGTCTGGGACATAGTCATCGGCATGAGTATTACGTGTAAGACCATGTCTGGGACGTTGGCATCGATATGATTTATACGTGTAAGACCATGTCTGGGACATTGGCATCGTAATTATTCGTGTAAGACCCTATCTGGGACAGTGGCAACGATATCCGATTACATGTAAGACCTCGTCTGGGACGTTGGCATTGTACAATTATTCCGAGCTTTCCAAGTATCCTACTAGATTTCTTACGGTTCAACGGGCAAGTCTATGATACGAATGGCTATGTAAATAATGAATCCGTTTCAGGTACGTTGATTTGTACACTAAGTGTGTATATAAGGTAAGTCCCTATAAGATCTTATTATGATGATTATGTATATTGGGATATCAAATTGATATGTGAAAGTGAGCATGAAAAGCTAAGTACTTATATATGATTCTTGAATTGATGATGGTGGCAAATGTGGCCGAAAGTATGAACCAAAGCATATATGTGAGAAATTTGTTAAGTATAAGAAAGGTGTCTATGTTTTTATATGCTTATATGCTTACATATATAGTTTATTTGTATTATGACTTACTAAGCTTTTGAAAAGCTTACTCTGCATATGTTTTCTCTGTTTTATAGGTCGTCAAAGCTACTGAAGGCTCGGGACCGTCACAGATTGTCATCACACTACTAAACTCATTTTGGTACACTTTGAAAATGTATATGGCTAGATATGGCATGTATAGACTAGTCCTTAGTATGAGTTGTTATGTGAACTTAGCCATGTGATTTGGCTAGTTATGTTTTGGTAATATGCCTAAATGAATGTGGTATGTGAAGTTTGTTTTGGTATGATTAGTTGATATATGAAATGGTAAGTATATAGAAGAATGGTGCTTGGGCATATTTGAGATTTAGTCATGCAAATTGGTATGTTTGGAATTGGTTTTGGATGCATAGATTGAATGGATATTTAGTATGTTTTTGGCTGCCATATATGCATGATATGTGTTGGTAAATAATACTTGTAGGTATGACCCAAGTGGGTGGCATTTTGATTTTGTAAATGACCTATAATGTCACACGGCCAGGCACTGCGGGCGTGCCTAGGGACCGTGGGAGAATATCGATTTAGCCTAGTAGTACACGGCCTCGACACGGGCGTGTCCACTCAGCCGTGGGGCACAAGTCAAGAGCTAGCTTAATGTCACACGGCCAGGCACACGGACGCGCACGCCTAGTAGTCGGTGGTTTTTGACAGATCGACCACGGCCATGGCACACGGGCGTGCTTGGTGGCCGTGGAGCATAAGTCGATTCGACCACGGGGAGGACACACGGGGGTGTCTAGTAGCCGTGGAGGGCACACGGTTTCCTCCCACGGGCGTGTATCCCCTGTACTTTAGAAAAGTTTTAATTTTCCATGAAATTTTTTAAGTGTTTCGATTTAGTCCCGACTCGGTTTATAAGCATGTTTAAGGTCTCGATGACCGTATTAAGGGACACTATGCTTGAGAATGATGAATGAATGTATGAATTTCTGTAGATTGTTTTTGATCTGTCCGGTAATGCCTTTAACCCTAATCCGACGTTGGATACGGGTTAGGGGTGTTACAAGACACACGACCGTGTGTCTACTCATATGGGAGATTAGCAGGCTATCTACCAAGCCCTTTTGCCACTCTCATTTGCATACATTCATACATCATCACATAGCTCCACATAGCATCAATATAACTCTTGAATTAAAGACATTTAATTCATACAATGAATTCTAATCCCAAACACAAGGGAGAACTATTTCCAATACAATTACAATCTACGTAAGCCATCATCTATGGCTATTCACAACCAAAACATAACTCACTTACGCCAACACATTTGGCTATATTAACTATGACTTAGTCAACTTTAAAAGAGGTCCCTATACATGCCATGTCCCAAAAGAACTTGAAACATCATACCAAGCTTTTACTCGATAGTGTGAAAACATCTCCGGCGGCCTCCAACCCGAGCTAGTTAAAATAACCTATAAGAGATGGGAAAAGAAAAGGAGTAAGCAATAATGCTTAGTAAGTTCATCTGCATATAACTGACAAATACCGATATTCATTGAATATATACAACCGCAAGGTATTATAATGAGTTTTTCTCATAAACTCATGGTTACTTACTCAACTATTCTTGAAGCTCACTCATTCTATCTCTCGACTACATTCTTACCATGCTCAAGCCAACCGCTCGTGTTAATTAGCATACATTCCTCGTGACCGGTCACCACATGATCATGTAGAACAACACATCCAGCATTTTCAATAAGCCACTCATACTACTAAACTCTCGGTGGTTTCGCACTTAGTCCTCCATTGATCTCTAGTAGGGTGGTATCGCACATAGCCCACCAATGATCTCTAGTAGGGTGGTATCGGACATAGCCCACCAATCATTTATAAGCGATGGTATCGCACACAGCCCATCAATTACTAATTAATCAGGTGGTAACGCACACAGCCCACCGATAATAATATGGTTTATGGTAACGCACACAGCCCACCGATAATAATATGGTTTATGGTATCGCACACAGCCCATCACTAACCATTAATAAGGTGATATCGCACATAGCTCACCATTATTATACATTCATGGATAGTTATCCACATGTATTTCTCTATTTCAAATGTTCATCAGAGAACATCCTCACACACTACTATTCTTACTTAACTTTCTACGATACTTGTTCGCATTCACACAATGCATCAATAAATCTATCTCATGCAACTAAGGTGCATTGATTACACATAACCCACTAGGAGTTCATCATATACTGAATTCATCTCAATTCAATTCTTACACACACTTGTGTTTTTCGTGGTGCAACCACATACTTTCTCATTTTTGACATACCCGTTGAATCACCCAAATTGTTAAATAACACTTTTGAGTTTCATACACCTAATGTCACACTGACATCATACCCCGATAGGGTCTTACATGCATTAACATATCGATGCCATGTCCCTGACATGGTCTTATACGAATTCTCACACCGAGGCCATATTCCAATATAGTCTTACACGTGACCTTAACTATCATCATATCATGCTATATACATTTCCCATTGCTCTTAGATTCAATTCTCTTGACGTCTCATCAAAAGATATTTCATACATTCATAGAGTAAATATACATTCCATACAACATTGGAATATCAAATTAACTCATACGTAATTACAACATTTGCATATGAACTTACCTCGATGTCGAAAGGGTCGAAAGGGACTTTTTGCCCACATTTCTCTTTTCACCCGTTCTAGGTCCGAATATCGTTTTATTTGATCTAGATCAGTGGAATTTACTCATTTAATCACTTATAAATCATAATACACCGTAATCTACACTTAGGCAAAAATGACTAATTTGCCCTTATACTTTGGCAAAAGTATAATTTTGCCCCTAGGCTCGTAAATAAATTTTCATCACGATATCTTATTAAACAAGCCTAGCTGAACATTTCATCCACTTACAACTATCCACAATTCCAACTATTTCATGCCATAATGAACAAATTACAACCTTTGCATTTTAGTCCCAAATAGGTGTTTTCACAACATCACCTTTCACAAAAGTTGTTTATCATCATCCTATCATTCATTTTCTTCCATAAAAACTCATCAAACAACATAAGCTCTATCATGGTAAGTCCCTAGACTTTCAACCATATTGCAAACTAGTCCTCTCATTAGCTAGCTTAAGCTTTGAGGACTCAAAAAATACAAAAATCATCAAAAATAACCATCAAAATGACTTACTTGTAGAGAAAATGAGCTGCTGAAATTTTAAGCCTTCAAAGCCCTCCCATGGTTGATGTTTTCGGTTGGAGAAGAAGACCAAATAAAAAGATGATAACTTTTGCTTATATCATCTTATTTTATTCATTTTCTCCAACTAATATCACCAACTTTTAATCATAATAAATGCACTTGTCCCCTATGCATTCTATGGCCGGCCAACTCACTTAACAAGGCCAAATTGCACATTTGGGACCTCCAATTTATAATCCATAGCTATTTGGCACCTTTAGCAAATAAAATAGAACTTTCGCACTTAATGCGATTTAGTCCTTTTTCACAATTTAGCTAGAAATCGCTAAAATTAAAGCACCAAAATTTTCATGCATCCTTATAAACATGTTATAACACATAACCTAACATGAAAATAATTTCTCTAACCTCGAATTAGTGATTCTGAGATCACTGTTCCGACTAGCCCCTAAATCGGGCTGTTACAAGAAAGGAGTAAGCTTTGAGCTTAGTAAGTTTACACATAAACAATTTAAGCATTCTAGTATAAGCTAAACAACAATTAGCATTATACTAACATATGTAATTCACATCCACTACTATGCTTACTCTTTCTATCCCTTACCACATCTCCAACACATCATGAGTCACATACTCAAAATCATTGACATGCACCCCTGCACTCAATAGCATATTTACTCAAAATACAACACATCATTATTTCTCAATAATACATCCACACAGCTAAATTACTCGGTGGTTTCGCACTTAGCCCACCACAATCAGATCATAAGGTAGTATCGCACATAGCCTACCACAAAGGATAATTATAGTGATTTCGCAGATAGCTCACTAAATAATATGCTTAACAATAGTATCGCACACAACCCATCATTGTTAAGTATCAAGGTGGTATCACACATAGCCCACTATCGAGCATTATCACTACACATTCACATGTCTACTTTGTAATACATTCATCCATTCACAACTACTATCTCATTCATTCCACTAGAATCGAATAGGTTCTCAATCATGCTACACATTAGCTAGCATTAACAATGTATACGCATAAATGCATCGTTCATACGTAAACTTACCTCGATACTCAAAAAGTATGGAGATGTGCAATTTAGTCCACAACCTTGCCCTTGCCTCGGTTATGATCCGGGCTTCGTCTTTCTTGGTCTAAAATGATAAATCAACTCGTTCAATACACACATTGACTAAATTGACCCTTATCTCATACTTTAGCAAAATTACCATTTTGCCCCTAAACTTTCTCATATTTACACTTTTGTCCCAAGGCTCGTAAAGTGATTTTCATTCAACTTTCTAGCCTGTCATGCTTAGCCGAATCATTTACTCAACTAAAGCAATCATTAATTGTCACTAAATCACTCATGTATGACCAATCTCAAGACTTTCACAAACTAGTCCCTACATACATTTTTCATGGAATTCACTTAGCAAAAGATGTTTCTACTACATCAAGCTTTCATAATCTTCCATCAAACATCAAAATACATGCATTTCATACATGGGTACATTTTTGAACATCAATCCTAGCTCAACATATAGCTAAAAATAGCTTACTCATGTTACTAGGACTTCAAAAATACGAAGAATATTAAAAACGGGGCTTGGATGCACTTACTAGCAAGCTTGAAAAATTGGAGAGCCCTAACAATGGCTTCTTGAAATTTTCGGCAGCTTGGAGAAGAAGATGAATGAAATTTTGTCATCTTTTCCCCTTTTTAATCATTTAATTGACAAATGACCAAAATGCCCCTTTGTCAAACTTTTCCAATATCATCTACTCATGCCCATTTTTGTCCAAAAATTAGAATTTGGGAAAATTACTATTTAAGGACCTCTAATTGATAATCCAAAGCTATTTCATACAATTAGCTTCTAGAATTTCACATTTTGCAACTTTTGCAATTTAGTCCTTTTGGACAATTCAACCGCAATTTAACAAAATTGCTTCATGAAACTCCCACACTAACATGAAAACATAGCATAAACCTCAAAACTCATACATATACCTCGGATTTATGGTCTCGCACCACTATTCCGACTAGGCCCTAAATCTAGATATTACACCCCGTTTAAAGATTTTCGCCCTCAAAAATCTTATCGGTAAAAAGGTTTGGATGTTGCTATCTCATGCTTTCTTCTAGTTCCCACGTAGCCCCTTCCACACCGTGTTTTCGCCATAACACTTTCACTAGGGCTATGCTTTTATTCCTCGACTATTTCACTTCTCGAGTCAAGATCTTAATCGACTCCTCTTCATAAGACATATCCGGTCTTATCTCAATTCCCATTGAAGGAATCACATGTGAAGGATCGGAGCGATACCGTCGCAACATCGACACATGGAACACATTATGAATCTTGTTCAATTCTACCGGAAAAGCCAACCGGTATGCTACTGGCCCAACTCTATCTGTAATCTCATACGACCCTATGAATCTCAGACTCAATTTCCCTTTTTGTCCGAATCTCAAGATTTTCTTCCACGGGGACACTTTTAAAAACACTTTGTCACCCACCTCAAACTCAATTTCATTTCTTTTCAAATCCGCGTACGACTTTTGTCGGTCCGAAGCAACTTTTAGACTATTATGGATTACTTTCACTTTCTCCTCAGTCTCTTTTACTAGATCGACACCATGGATCCGCTTCTCACTAAGCTCGGTCCAATACAGAGGAGTCCGACACTTACGACCATACAAAGCTTCATACGGTGCCATCTGTATACTCGACTGATAACTGTTGTTGTAGGCAAACTCGACAAAAGGTAGGTACCTCTCCCAACTACCTTCGAATTCTAACACACAGCATCAAAGCATATCTTCGAGAACTTGAATCACTCTTTCAGACTGACCATCTATTTGTGGATGGAACACAGTACTGAAATTTAACCTCGTACCCATGGCCTCTTGTAACTTCTTCCAAAACCTCAAAGTAAACCTCGGATCTCTATCCGATATTATAGACATAGGCACACCATGTAACCTCACTATCTCTGCAACATACGATACGTCTAACTTGTCCAGTGAATAATCAACACGTACTGGAATAAAATGAGCCGACTTTGTCAATCTCTCCACAACAACCCACACAACATCTTTCTTTTTCAGAGTCATAGGCAACCCCGTCACAAAATCCATGGTAACCCGATCCCATTTCCATTCGGGAACCGTCACTGGCTGAAGAAATCCCGAAGGCACTTGACGCTCAGCTTTCACTTGTTGACAAATCAGACGCTTTGCCACGAACTCAGAAATGTCTCTTTTCATACCCGGCCACCAATAAGACTTCTTCAAGTCATTGTACATTTTCGTACTACTCGGGTGTACTGACTTATAACCATAATGTGCCTCATGTAAAACCTTTCGGATCAATTCTTCATCTCTAGGTACACAAATTCTGTCATGGTACAACAAACAACCATCCGAACCCACTCGAAAATTAGAATCACTTTCTGATCCACAATTAGCTCTCTTAGCTTGCATCTCACTATCATTTCTCTGAGCCTCATATATCTGTTGAACAAATAGTGGCTTAGCTCTCAACTCTACCAATATAGCACCATCATCAGAAAATGCTAAACTCGTGCTCATAACTTTTAGAGCATACAAGGATTTCCTACTCAAGGCATCCGCAACCACATTCGCTTTTCCCGAGTGGTAATCAATGACTAACTCATAGTCTTTCAATAACTCGAGCCACCGCCTCTGTCGCAAATTCAAATCATTTTGATCCATCAAATACTTCAAAATCTTGTGATCCGTAAAGATTCGACACTTCTCACCATATAAATAATGCCGCCAAATCTTTAACGCAAAAATAATCACAGCCAAATCCAAATCATGAGTCGGATAATTCTTCTCGTGCGGTTTTAACTGCCTCGAGGCGTAAGCGACTACCTTACCCTCTTGCATCAACACGCAACCGAGACCATTAAACGACGCGTCACTGAAAACCACGAACTCTTTCCCTGATCCTGGTTGGACCAAAACCGGCGCCTCAGTCAACAATCTTTTCAATCTCTCAAAACTCTGTTGACATGTCTCAGCCCAATCAAACTTGACATCCTTATGCAACAATTTCGTCATCGGGGTAGCAATTACAGAGAACCCCTTTACGAAACGTCTGTAATATTCTGCCAATCCCAAGAAGCTTCTGACTTCTGACACGTTCCTCGACTGTTTCCAATCCACAATAGCCGAAATCTTACTCGGATCAACTCTAATACTATCACCCGACACAATGTGTCCTAGGAATCCGACCTCTCGGAGCCAAAACTCACTCTTGCTAAACTTAGCATACAACTTCTTGTCCCTTAAAGTTTGCAAGACAATTTTCAAATGCTCCTCATGATCGTTCTCATCCCGAGAATAGATCAATATGTCGTCAATGAAGACAACTACAAACTTATCCACATACGGTCGGAAGAAACGGTTCATCAAATCCATAAAAATCGCAGATGCATTGGTTAAACCAAACGGCATGACTAAAAACTCATAATGGCCATACCTTGTTCGAAATGCAGTTTTCAACATATCTTGCTCTTTCACTCTCAACTGGTAATAACCAGACCTCAGGTTGATCTTGGAGAACACTGTAGCTCATTTCAGTTGATCAAAAAGATCATCAATCCTTAGTAAAGGATACTTATTCTTCACCGTCACTTTGTTAAGTTGCCTATAGTCTATACACAACCTCATAGACCCATCTTTCTTTTCATAAATAGTACCGAGCACTTACGGTGAGTAGCTCGGTCTTGTAAAACCCTTATCTGTCAACTCTTGCAATTGAACCTTCAGTTCTTTCAACTCTAAAGGTGCCATCCTATACGGAGCAATTGAAATAGGTGCCGTTCCCGGAACTAATTTAATCCCAAACTCGACCTCTCTCTCTGGAGGTAATCCGGGTAACTCTTCCGAGAATACATCCAGATACTAACATACCACCGGCACTGCATCAAACTTTACTCCAAACTCTTGAGTATTCAATACAAAAGCGAGATAGGACTCACACCCTTTTCTCAAACATTTCTCAACCACTAAGGAAGAAATCATCACTGGTAGACTATCCGATCCACCTGATTCAACCCGAATAACATCTCCGCTCTCACACTTCAATTCAATAAATTTACTACCACAGTTCACTAAGACACTATGGGTAGTCAACCGATCCATGCCAAGGATTAAGTCAAACTCATCAAACGGCAACAACATAAGGTTTGCCGGAAAGCAATGACTCATAATCAACAAAGGATAATTCTTACACACCTTGTCCACTAACACATGCTTACCTAACGGGTTTGACACCTTAACCACAATATCCATAAACTCAACGGTCATACTCAAACTAGATGCCAATCTCATGCAAATATAAGAATGAGTAGACCATGGATCTATTAAAGCAATAACAAAGGTGTCAAAAAGAGAAAAAGTACCCGTTATCACATCTGGGGAGGATGCCTCTTCACGAGCGCGAATGACATACGTCCTCGCAGGTGCCCGACCCTTTGGTCTCACAGCAGAGTCTTTGGACGCACCTCTACCACTAGTCCCACCTCTCGGGTTCCTTGGTGATCTACCCCTTGCAGACACATCGCTAGGTCTTGTCTCTTGCTTCTCTTCCTTGTCATCCCTCTCGGGGCAATTTCGGATAAAATGGTCGGGGGAACCACACTTATAACAACTTTGGTTGTTTCCCAAACACTCTCCGGTATGATACCTACCACAACTTCGACACTCCAGTTTGTTCTTTGGATTGCCCACACTTTTCATCGAGGTGGCTTGGACTCTCAAACCCGAACGAGTGTTGTCCAAGTTTCGATGTGAATATCCCACTGGTGCTGTCGTCCGAGGATTCACTTCCTTGGATCTTTTCAACTGGGCTTGATATGATTTGCCCATCGGTCATTTTCTCGCATCTCAGGCTTCACTCACAGCCCTTTTCTTTTCCTTACTCAACTCCTCGGCCTTACTTTCCCTTTCAACCAACACCACAAACTCTTTCAACTCCAAAATACCCACTAGGAGCTTAATATCCTCGTCCAGTCCATCTTTAAACCTTTTACACAAGATGGTCTTCGTCGACACACATTCTTGCGCGTACTTTCTAAGCCTAACAAATTCGCGCTCATATTCTGCTATTGTCATTCTTCCTTGCTTTAACTCAAGGAATTCTTTCCGTTTCCGATCAGTAAACCGCTGGCTTATATACTTCTTCCGGAACTCTTCCAGAAAGAAGTCCCATGTCACCCACTCTCTCGGGACTACTGACGTCAATGTCTTCCACCAATGGTATCTTTGAGTCCTTCAAAGAAAGATACGGCACACTTGAGTTCTCTTCGTGTGTACAAGAGAGTTCATCAAATACTCTCATTGAGTTCTCTAGCTGAACTACGCCTCTCTGGGTCATCATCTACCTTAGCTCTAAACTCCTCACCCGTGTTTCCTAATCTTATCCACTGGGGGTTTCAATATCCTCAATACATCAATACCTTGAGGAGCCACTAGAATTGGCTGAGGTATAGGAGGAGGTGGAGGAGGTTGAGCATTAGGGTTCGCTCGAACATAATCCGAGTACCAATTACTCATCATCTGGAGAAAGGCTTCCCGAGCCTCTTCCTCTTGACCCCTAACCTCGGGTCCACTCTCATCAGGCGCGGTTCCTTGCGCAGGAGCCGGCGTATTACTATCGCTTCATCGTGATCGATTGATCGGGATCCATATACTATATAAAACAAGGTTTAAAATCATCAGAAACCACCACACTATCATTGTACACTTATGGCATGTATAGCTAGACTATTACACCCGCTACGGTAGTCCTAGAACCGACTAAACTATAGCTCTGATACCACTAAATGTAACACCCCTTACCCGTATTCTACACCAGAATCGGGCCCGAGGCATTATCGAATTAAAACCACTTGATCGCCATTTAGGCTCAACGTGACTACTCTCAAATGCTACCACAACTACCTCATTAAGGACCTACGAGGTCTTAAACGTACATACGAGAGCTTCCGAGGTTCTACCAAAACTTTATCGATCTTAAAATTTCTTTCACTTAGACAAGGGTCACACGCCCATGTGGAATGGGATACGCCCGTGTGCCCTCAAGACATGCCCGTGTCTTCCACCCGTGGTCGACACTGACTAAATTGACACGGCCTGGACACGCCCGTGTTCTCCACTCGTGGTGAACACTGACCACTTTACACGGCCTAGGCACACGCCTGTGTGGCTAGTCCGTGGTCTATTCTGACTTAAAATGCTAACATGCAGGGGACACACGGCCAAGTCACACGCCCATGGGCTAACCGTTTGTCACACATGGCCTAGAGACACGCCCGTGTGTCTACCCACATGGACAAGAACAAAGCTATTTGTCATGCCCTTCTCACCCCTCTAGCATACACAACAAGTACTCATTCAACACATCCATAACCAACTCATAATGAACATAATCTTACATGGATAAATACATCTTTTCATATAATAATGCAGCCATCAACTATGGCATTATACAAAATAGATTATCCATTTAAAGGCCAACACATCTTAGCCAAAACAACAAAATACCCTAACGTGTCTAGCCTCTATACATGCCATATACAAAACATTAAGTCTAATGTACCAGAGTGTGCTGATAGTGTGGGCGATCTTCCGATTAATCTGTGTATCACGATTCAATCCTTCTTCTCTATAAGACAAGGGAAAAGAAAGGAGTAAGCTTTGAGCTTAGTAAGTTTACACATAAAAAATTTAAGCATTCTAGTATAAGCTAAACAACAATTAGCATTATACTAACATATGTAATTCACATCCACTACTATGCTTACTCTTTCTATCCCTTACGACATCTCCAACACATCATGAGTCACATACTCATAATCATTGACATGCACCCCTGCACTCAATAGCACATTTACTCAAAATACAACACATCATTATTTCTCAATAATACATCCACACAGCTAAATTACTCGGTGGTTTCGCACTTAGCCCACCACAATCAGATCATAAGGTAGTATCGCACATAGCCTACCACAAAGGATAATTATAGTGATTTCGCATATAGCTCACTAAAAATATGCTTAACAATGGTATCGCACACAGTCCATCATTGTTAAGTATCAAGGTGGTATCGCACTTAGCCCACTATCAAGCATTGTCACTACACATTCACATGTCTACTTTGTAATACATTCATCCATTCACAACTACTATCTCATTCATTCCACTAGAATCGAATATGTTCTCAATCATGCTACACATTAACAAGCATTAACAATGTATACGCATAAATGCATCGTTCATACGTAAACTTACCTCGGTACTCAAAAAGTATGGAGATGTGCAATTTAGTCCATGACCTTACCCTTGCCTCGATTATGATCCGGGCTTCGTCTTTCTTGGTCTAAAATGATAAATCAACCCGTTCAATACACACATTGACTAAATTGACCCTTATCTCATACTTTAGCAAAATTACCATTTTGCCCCTAAACTTTTTCATATTTACACTTTTGTCCCAAGGCTCGTAAAGTGATTTTCATTCAACTTTCTAGCCTTTCATCCTTAGCCGAATCATTTACTCAACTAAAGCAATCATCAATTGTCACTAAATCACTCATGTATGACCAATCTCAAGACTTTCACAAATTAGTCCCTACATGCATTTTTCATGGAATTCACTTAGCAAAAGATGTTTCTACTACATCAAGCTTTCATAATCTTCCATAAAGCATCAAAATACATGCATGTCATACATGGGTACATTTTTGAACATCAATCCTAGCTCAACATATAGCTAAAAATAGCTTACTCATGTTACTAGGACTTCAAAAATACGAAGAATATTAAAAACTGGGCTTGGATGCACTTACTAGCAAGCTTGAAAAATTGGAGAGCCCTAACAATGGCTTCTTGAAATTTTCGGTAGCTTGGAGAAGAAGATGAATGAAATTTTGTCATCTTTTCTCCTTTTTAATCATTTAATTGACAAATGACCAAAATGCCCCTTTGTTAAACTTTTCCAATATCATCCACTCATGCCCATTTTTGTCCAAAAATTAGAATTTGGGAAAATTAATATTTAAGGACCTCTAATTGATAATCCAAAGCTATTTCATGCAATTAGCTTCTAGAATTTCACATTTTGTAACTTTTGCAATTTAGTCCTTTTGGACAATTCAGCCGCAATTTAACAAAATTGCTTCATGAAACTCCCTCACTAACATGGAAACATAGCATAAACCTCAAAACTCATACATATACCTCGAATTTGTGGTCTCGTACCACTATTTTTACTAGGCCTTAAATCGGGATGTTACAAAATGGCCATTTAAAAAATGAATTATCAACTATTGAAGCCATCACTAATGGCCAAATCAATTATGACACATAACAAAAGACAATGTCCCTATACATGCCATAACTCAAAATATTGAAATCATAAGTACCCAAAATGATAATTTGATAGTGTGAATGAATCTCCGACCGTCTTCGATCCCCGAGCTGGCTTGGTGACACTATAAGACAAGAGAAAGAGAAAGGGAGTAAGCTTTAAAGCATAGTAAGTTCCTATGCAAATAATAAGCATCATACACACTTTAACATATATTTAACATAAATTAAATTAACATAAATGTCATTGTGAATTCATAATCAAGTTTAGCATAGTTGTTATTAAAATCTTAACATCATATCTTACTCAATCGAACCAATCCGAGGTTTCATCACATATCGAGCTCATTAAGCATGAGTTTTATGTACATACATGTACCAACTTGCAACTTACCATAATCTTTCACATCATACCATAGTCTTTCACAACTTAAACTTTGCCGTTAAGTTTCCCGTTGAACCACTTGGAATACTAAAGGATACTCGGGAAATTTCACACACATAGTACCATACCAATGCCATATCCCAGATATGGTCTTACATGGGATCTCATATCGATGCTAATGGCCCAGCTATGGTCTTACACGAAACCTCATATCGATGCCATATCCCAGATATGGTATTACACGTAATCTCAACTAACCCTAATGTCATGACATTTGTATCCTAACAATTCCTAAGGTTCAACCGGGATTTTTTTTATCGCTTGTCGAACTTTGTCGAATTCATTCAAAGAGTAAATCACAATTCATACAATAATAACACAATTAAAGCATAAATAATAATGCATTATTTACATACGAACTTACCTCGGTACAAAAATAGCAAAAATGGACCTAATCGTCAATAACCTTATTTTTCCCCCGATCAAGTGATACGGCCACGCCTGAGAACGACCTTGGTTCAGCTCACCAAGCGAGGCTTGCCATCTTTCGCAAGCTGACCTAACTCGAACTCAGCTCGTTGAGCTCAATTTAGCTCGATTTCAGCTCAATGAGCTCGTTTCCATCTTTTTTTTATTTTATTATATGCATTTTAAATTGCTGGAATTAAATAAGTTATTTAATTGAATTAGTTAATTAGTTTTTAGCTCATAAATATGTTCAAATTTGATATTTATTAATTTGAGTTAAGTGTGTTTAAATTTTAATACATGTTTTTAATATGTCTAGCTACAGCATTTTAATGTGTCTTAAGCTGAACATTTTAAGTGCAGGTTTTAAATGTGTCTTAGTTTACTTGTGTTTAATATGTCTTAGTTATTAATAGCTTTAATGTGTCCTAGCTGAATGCATCATTTTAATGTGTTTTTAGTTGTTGAATTAATGTGTCTAAAAGAGAATTAATTTGCTGAATTTATTTAGTACAGGTACATGTACAAGGGACAGCATAAGTGCATGAATGAAGATTAATGCAAAGTGTGCTGATGATTGGCTTCTCCCAAGTGACCATTTGGTCACATTCAGCTAATGCATTGACGAAATTAATGAGCACATGTATTTGGAGCTGGAGCAATTAAGTTGAATTAATAGTCAGCAGCAGTTTTTAGCTTCTCCAAGTGGCTGTTCATGGAGTCCAATAGCCAAGAAGCTATGCAAATTGAACCTATTCAGCTAGCAACGTTTTTCTCACCTTGGTGGCTGCTCAAATCACCCTTTTCACACCTCAAGGCCGGTTGAATTCAAGTGTTCACACAAGGGACTGTTTGTGCGACTAAGCTACTTTTATTATGGCTGCTGCTTGTTCGGCTGCCCAAGAAAGAATTGAAAGCTGATCATAACTCTTTGGTTGATCAAATGCAGCTCCATTCAGCTCATTCTTCACTTCAATTAATCAAGCTGGTCTAGGAAGCATTAAAGGACGTTTTTAAGCAAGAGTTAAGAAGTTTCAGCCCATTAATCAACTTAATTAACCTCCAGCTGAATGTAGGCTTCTAGATGCTATCCATTGGTGTCTCCCATGCTAGGAAACTTCAAGAAACTTCCAGGAAATTTCCAGCCTCTTTTAGCTTTAATTTGCTGCCCATTCAGCTCCCTAAATTGCCTTTTCAGCTAGACCTTGTATTTGGCTATAAATAGCTTGTTTTGTGAACATTTGGTGGTTAGATAACTTTGAACTCTTTTATGAATATTATAACATTTGTGAGTTATTCAACTCCCTTTGTTCTTTTGTGACTCACTTGACTTATCAAGTTATTCTTGTGGCGTCAATCTGATTCATTTGAACTTATCACTCTCCCTAGTGTGGCGTTCACCCTTATACCGACTGGTTCCTATCTCCATATAGATAGTGGGTCACGGTTTATCTATCCTTCTACTCACCTTTAAGCGTCCTATAAGATTTGGATTAGTACTCCATTTTAGTACTGGTTCTTTCTTGACCTTAAAACCATTCGAGCCATCTGCATTTCCATCTTCAAATCACCTTTGTTTTCTTTGCTTAACCGAGTTATCAACTTTTCTTTCTTAGCCATTTTGAACCATCTTGTTCACCAAATACTCTCCTTGGCCGAAATCACCCCTTAGTTTCTAAAATCGAACGATACTTCTCATTTTAATGATCGGGCAATCTAAACGACTCGAATCATCACCGAGGCGAGTTTGTATCATCAAGGCTCGAACCTCGTCTTTATTGATCTATAATAGAAAATTTAAATTATTTATTATCCACATTACTCAATTCAGTCAAAAATCCTATTATGGCAAAATTACACTTTTGCCCCTAAACTTTGACATATTTATATTTTTTGTCCCTAGGCTCGTAAAATGAAATGTATCCATTTTCCTTGAATCCCAAGCCTAGCCGAACCTAAATCATGCTCATAACAGCCCACATTTTTCATCAAATCAGATTTTTACTACCCATTTTACAACTTTTTACAAAAAAGTCCTTTTTATACATTTTCACTAAAAATCACTTAGTAAAAGTTGTTTATCACACCTTAAACAATCAATATCTTCCATCAAACATCAAAACACATACATGTCACACATGGGTAATTTTTTAAACATGAACCCTACTTCAAAATAATGGTAGAAATAGGTAAACCAGATTACGAGGACTTCAAAAATGTAAAGAGCATTAAAAACGGGGCTAGGATGCACTTACTATCAAGCTTGAAAAGTGGCAAAACCCTAGCTATGGAGCCCTTATGAAATTCGGCCAAGGTAGAAGAAAGATGATCAAATTTTGGCTTTATTTTCCTTTTTTATTCTTTTATTAACTAAATGACCAAAATGCCGTTTTTGCCAAACTTTAAAATTTTATCTCACCGTGTCCATTTTTGTCCGCTATCTTAAGAAATGGTCTAATTATCAGATAAGGACCTCTAATTTAAAATCTCATAGAAATTAGATACCTCTAACATGTAGAACTCAACTTTTGCACTTTTTACAATTTAGTCTTTTTGACTAAATTGAGTGCCCAAACGTCAAAATTTTCGAACAAAATTTTCGCAAAATCATTCCGTGAAACAGTAGACCATAAAAATATAATAAAAATGAACTTTGCTGTATCGGATTTGTGGTCTCGAAACTACTGTTCCGACTAGGCCCAAAAGCGGGCTGCTACAACTCTCCCCCTTTAGGGATTTTCGTCCCCGAAAATCTTACCAGAGAATAGGTTTCGGTACTGTTTTCGCATAGCTTCCTCAGGTTCCCACATAGCCTCTTCGACTCCGTGTCGTTGCCATAACACTTTCACTAGGGCTATACTCTTATTTCTTAACTGTTTAACTTCCCGAGCCAAAATCTTGATCAGTTCTTCACCATAAGTCATATCAAGTCGAATCTCAACCTCTGTCAGAGAAATCACATGTGAAGGGTCTGATCGATATCGTCGCAGCATAGACACATGAAACACATTATGGATTCTTTCCAACTCTGTCAGTAAAGCTAAACGATAAGCCACTGGCCCTATTCTTTCAATAACTTCATATGGCCCAATGAAACGTGGACTCAACTTGCCTTTACGGCCAAATCTTAGAATCTTCTTCCACGGAGATACTTTCAGAAAGACTTTGTCACCGACCTAAAATTCGATCTCTTTTCTTTTCAAGTCTGCATACGACTTTTGTCGATCTGAAGCAGCTTTCAAGCAATCTCGAATTACCTTTACTTTTTCTTCGGTTTCCTTAACCAAGTCAACCCCTTGAATCTATTTCTCGTTAAGTTCGGTGCAATACAAAGGTGTTCGGCACTTCCGACCATACAATACCTCATAAGGTGCCATTTTTATACTCGATTGATGGATGTTGTTATAGGAAAATTCGACCAATGGTAGATATTTTTCCCAACTACCCTCAAATTCTAGAACACAGCATCGAAGCATATCTTCAAGTATCTAAATTACCCTTTCGGATTAACCGTCGGTCTGTGGATGAAATGCAGTACTAAAATTCAATTTCGTACCCAAAGCCTCTTGTAGCTTCTTCCAAAATCTCGAAGTGAACCTCGGATCTCTATCCGAAATAATCGAAGTAGGAACCCCGTGCAATCTTACAATCTCAGAAGTGTACAACTCAGCCAGCTTATCAAGAGAATAATCGGTACGTACCTGAATAAAATGAGCTGATTTCGTCAATCTATCAACAACGACCCAAACGACATCTTTCTTTTTCGGAGTCAGAGGTAATCCAGTTATGAAATCCATCGTAATTCTGTCCCATTTCCATTCGGGTACCATCACTGGCTGAAGTAAACCCGAATGTACTTGGTGTTCGGCTTTTACTTGTTGACAAATCAAACATTTCAAAACAAACTCGGAGATATCTCTTTTTATACTAGACCACCAATACAATTTCTTCAAATCATTATACATTTTCGTACTACCCGGATGCACAGATGAACAACCATTATGCGCCTCATGAAGAATTTTTTGAATAAGTTCATCATTTTTCGGTACACAAACTCTACCTCGGAACATCAAACAATCATCGGATCCAACATGAAAATCTGAATCACTAACCGATTCACAATGAGCTCTCTTGGCTTGCAAATCACGGTCACATTTCTGAGCTTCACAAATTTGCTGAAGAAATAACGGTCTAGCTCTCAACTCAGCTATAATCGAATTATTATCGGACAATGTTAACCTCATGTTCATTGCTCTCAAGGCAAACAAAGATTTCCTACTCAGGGCATCTGCAACTACATTCGCCTTACCCAGGTGATAATCAATCACCAAATCAAAGTCTTTCAGTAACTCAAGCCATCTTCGTTGTCGCAAATTTAAATCTTTCTGAGTCATCAGATACTTCAAACTCTTGTGATCAGTAAAAACATGGCATTTCTCACCGTACAAATGATGTCTCCAAATTTTTAGAGCAAACACAAAAGCGGCTAATTCCAAATCATGTGTCGGGTAATTCTTCTCATGTGGCTTCAATTGTCTCGAGGCATAGGATATCACTTTACCCTCTTGCATCAACACACATCCCAATCCATTCAGTGATGCGTCACTATAAATCACAAACTCCTTTCCCGGTTCAGGTTGCACTAAAACCGGTGCCTCAGTCAATAAAGCTTTCAACTTCTCAAAACTTTGCTGACATTTTTCGGACCATACAAATTTGACATCTTTTTACAATAGCTTGGTCATAGGGGTAGCAATCATCGAAAACCCTTTGACAAACCGGCGGTAGTAACCGGCTAAGCCCAAAAAGCTTCTAACTTCAGATACATTCCTTGGCGGTTTCCAATCAACAATTGCCGAAATCTTACTTGGATCAACCCGAATACCGTCACTTGAGACAATATGTCCTAAAAATCTGACTTCTCGAAGCCAAAACTCACATTTATTGAACTTAGCATACAACTTCTTATCTCTCAAAGTCTGCAAAATAGTTCTTAAGTGTTCGGCATGTTCGGACTCATTACGAGAATAAATCAGTATGTCATCAATAAAAACAACTACAAACTTGTCCAAATACGGTTTAAAGATTCGCTTCATTAGGTCCATAAAAACTGCAGGAGCATTTGTTAATCCAAAAGGCATGAAAAGAAATTCATAGTGTCCGTACCTTATTCTGAAAGCTATTTTCGGCACATCCGACTCTTTTACTCTCAACTGATAGTAACCAGATCTCAAATCTATCTTCAAGAACACTGTCGCTCCTTTCAGTTGGTCAAATAAATTATCAATCCTTGGCAAAGGATACTTGTTCTTAATGGTTAACTTATTGAGCTGTCGGTAATCTATACAAAGTCTCATAGTCCCATCTTTCTTCTTTACAAACAACACTGGAGCACCCCAGGGAGAATAACTTAGTCTCGTAAAACCCTTATCTGTCAACTCTTGCAACTGAGTCTTTAACTCATTCAATTCGGCCGGAGCCATTCTATACGGAGCAATAGATATTGGCGAGGTCCCTGGTACTAAGTCAATACCAAACTCAATTTCTCTAACTTGAGGTAACCCAGGTAACTCTTCTGGGAACACCTCCGGATATTCACAAACTATCGGCACCGATTCAACTTTCAATTCAGATTCTTTTGTATTCAACACATAAGCAAGGTAAGCTTCACAGCCTTTTCTTACATATCTTTGGGTAGTCATCGAAGAAATCATAACAGGTAACTCACCGACTCATCTGAATCAATCCGAAGAATTTCACCATTTTCACATTTTAGTTCAATAATCTTTCTTTTACAGTTCACTACGGCATCATGTAATGTTAACCAATCCATACCCAAAATCAGCCGGAAAATAGTGACCTCAAATCATCAAGGTACAATTCTTGCAAACTCTATCAACTAAAACATATTTGCCTAAGGGGTTTGACACTCTAATCACAAATCCAGTAAACTCAATAGGCAAGCTCTTACTAGCTACCAATTTCACACATACATAAGAGTGCGTCAATCCAGGATCGATCAATGCAACTACATTAGTATTATAGAGAGAAAAAGTACCAGTGATAACATCAGGAGATGTCACTTCTTCATGAGCACGGATGGCATAAGCTCTAGCAGGTGCTCGAGTTTCGAATCTCACAGTTGTATCCTTCGTCACACCTTTACTACTGGCTCCATTTTTTGTATTTCTCGGTGGCCTACCTCTATTAGCAATATTACTCGGCCTCACACTCTAAAATTTTTCCTTCTCAGCCATTTCAGGACAATCTCGGATAAAGTGCTCTTGAGAGCCACACTTGAAACAAGCCCGGCCATTTATCCTACACTCACCGGGATGTCTTCTTCCACATTTTTGACATTCAGGTCTGTTAGACTTACATTACCCACACTTGCCATCGAAGTAGCTTGAGATTTAAAACTCGAATGTTGTTTCTCACAATTTCTGCGTGAATACCCCGCTGAAACATTCAAACGGGAATACATCTCTTTCGATTTCTTGGACTGAGATGGAAATGACTTACTCATCGGTCTTTTCCTCGAGTCTCTAGCTTCAAGATTAGCTTTCCTCTTCTCTTTGTTCAATTCTTTGGCCTTACAAGCCTGTTCAACCAATACCACAAACTCTTTCAGCTCTAAAATCCAGACTAACACACGAATATCTTCATTCAATCCATCCTCAAATCTTTTGCACATGATAGCCTTCGTAAAAACACATTCTCGAGCATATTTGCTCAGTCTGAAAAATTTTAGCTCAAATTCGGTCACTGTCATACGACCTTGTTTCAGCTCAAGAAATTATTTACGTTTCTGGTCGATGAACCGTTGGCTAATATACTTCTTTCAGAACTCCTCTTGAAAGAAGTCCTAGGTGACCCTTTCTCCCGGAACTACAGATACAAGTGTATTCCACCAATGGTATGCAGAATCTCTCAGAAGCGAGATAACACACTTTAAACACTCATTTGGTGTGCAGGACAACTCATTAAATACCCTGATGGAGTTTTCGAGCCAAAACTCGGCTCTCTCGAGATCATCATCTATATTAGCTCTAAAATCTTTAGCCCCATGCTTTCGGATCTTATCAACCAGGGGCTTATTCATTCTTACAAAGTCCATATGTGGGGCTACGGGAATCGGTCGAGGAATGGGTGGGGGTGGAGGAGGTTTGACATTCGGGTTTCTTCGAACAAATTCCATATACCACTCATTCATCATATGGAGAAAGGCTTCCCTGCCTCCTTCTCCTTGACTAACCGTAGGAGGTCTACTATAAGACGACACTGCCCCTTGAGCGGGAGCTGGCGTATTACTTTCGAATTCATCAACCTCAGCTCGATTGGGATCCATTACTATATGAAAACACAATTTAAAATTGTCAGGAGTCATCACACTATCACAGTTCATTTATGGCATGTATAGCTAGACTCTTACACACGCTATGTTAGCCCGAGAATCGACTAAACCGTAGCTCTGATACCACTAAATGTAACACCCCTTACTCGTATCTGACGCCAAAATAGGGTACGAGGCATTACCAGACTTATTCACAAGTAAACATTCAAAACCGAGACATGAATTTCCACTCAAATTTAAAACTTTTCAAAAAAATTCATATCGTCCCTAAAACGAGCCTACGAGGCCTAAAACATGAATCAGAAGTGGTTCGGGACTAAACCGAGAACTTTGGAAACTTTTGGAAAACTTAAAAAAAATTTCATGAAAAAGGGGTCACACACCCATGTGGGTTCGGGACACGCCCGTGTGACCCTAAGACACGCCCGTGCTTTAGGCCGTGTTCGAATTAGGGAGCTTTCTGTTTATGATGTCATCATCAAATTAAGGTCACATGGCCAAGTCACACGCCCGTGTGCTTAGGCCATGTGATCGATTAAATTTTCATAATTTTTCATAAAATAGGTGCAGACTTCACACGGCCAGGGCACACGCTCGTGTTCGAGGCCGTGCCGTCCACACGGCTGAGACACACGCCTGTGTCTCTACCCGTGTGCTCATTACTGAGCATTCTGTTTTGCAATAATTAAGATGCAGGGGATACAGGGCCGAAACACATGCTCGTGGAGTAGACCGTGTGTCGCACACGGCCTAGACACACGCCCGTGTGTCTACCCGTATGGACAAATATAAGGCTATTTACCAAGCCTTTTTGCCACCCTTCCATGCACCAACCTACACAACAAAACATAGCACCAATCCAAGCATATACTTTCAACCCAATCAGCCATACACAAGGCATCCACATATCATTTACATGCTATCGTTTATCACATACAAACATCACATACTAGCATCTCAAACCATGCAATTTCCCACATTCATGAAAACATCATTATATGTATATATACTTAACCAATATTAGCCAATATCAAATGGCCATTTACAAAATGAATTATTAACTATTGAAGCCATCACTTATGGCCAAATCAATTATGACACATAACAAAAGACCAAGTCCCTATACAGGCCATAACTCAAAATATTGAAATCATAAGTACCCAAAATGATAATTTGATAGTGTGAATGAATCTCCGACCGTCTTCGATCCCTGAGCTGGCTTGGTGACACTATAAGACAAGAGAAAGAGAAAGGGAGTAAGCATTAAAGCTTAGTAAGTTCCTATGCAAATAATAAGCATCATAAACACTTTAACATATATTTAACATAAAGTAAATTAACATAAATGTCATTGTGAATTCATAATCAAGCTTAGCATAGATGTTATTAAAATCTTAACATCATATCTTACTCAATCGAACCAATCCGAGGTTTCATCACATATCGATCTCATTAAGAATGAGTTTTATGTACATACCTGTACCAACTTGCAACTTACCATAATCTTTCACATCATACCATAGTCTTTCACAACTTAAACTTTGCCGTTAAGTTTCCCGTTGAACCACTTGGAATACTAAAGGATACTCGGGAAATCTCACACACATAGTAACACACCAATGCCATATCCCAGATATGGTCTTACATGGGATCTCATATCGATGCCAATAGCCTAGCTATGGTCTTACACGAAATCTCATATCGATGCCATATCCTAGATATGGTGTTACACGTAATCTGAACTAACCCTAATGTCATGACATTTGTATGTTCAACCGTGATTTTTTTCTCGCTTGTCGAACTTTGTTGAATTCATTCAAAGTTTAAATCACAATTCATACAATAATAACACAATTAAAGCATAAATAATAATGCATTATTTACATACGAACTTACCTCGGTACAAAAATAGCAGAAATGGATCTAATCATCAATAACCTTGTTTTTCCCCTAATCAAGGCCCGAACCTCGTCTTTCTTGATCTATAATAGAAAATTTAACTTATTTATTATCCACATTACTCAATTCAGTCCAAAACCCCATTATGGCAAAATTACACTTTTACCCCTAAACTTTGACATATTTACATTTTTTGTCCCTAGGCTCGTAAAATGAAATGTATCCATTTTCCTTGAATCCCAAGCCTAGCCGAACCTAAATTATGCTCATAACAGCCCACATTTTTCATCAAATCAGATTTTTACTACACATTTTACAACTTTTTACAAAATAGTCCTTTTTATACATTTTCACTAAAAATCACTCAGTAAAAGTTGTTTATCACACCTTAAACAATCAATATCTTCCATCAAACATCAAAATACATGCATGTCACACATGTGTAATTTTTTAAACATGAACCCTACTTCAAAATAATGGTAGAAATAGGTAAACCGGATTACGAGGACTTCAAAAATGTAAAGAGCATTAAAAACGGGGCTAGGATGCACTTACTATCAAGCTTGAAAAGTGGAAAAACTCTAGCTATGGAGCCCTTATGAAATTAGGCCAAGGTAGAAGAAATATGAGGAAATTTTGGCTTTATTTTCCCTTTTTATTCTTTTATTAACTAAATGACCAAAATGCCCTTTTTGCCAAACTTTAAAATTTTATCTCACCATGTCCATTTTTGTCCACTATCTTAAGAAATGGTCTAATTATCATATAAGGAACTCTAATTTAAAATCCCATAGCAATTAGACACCATTAACATGTAGAACTCAACTTTTGCACTTTTTACAATTTAGTTCTTTTGACTAAATTGAGTGCCCAAACGTCAAAATTTTTGAACGAAATTTTCACGAAATCATTCCGTGAAATTGTAGACCATAAAAATATAATAAAAATGAACTTTGCTGTGTCGGATTTGTGGTCCCAAAACCACTGTTCCGACTAGGCCCAAAATCGGGCTGTTACACCTCGGGAATGACTAATTGTTTACATGAGTGTGCATGGTGTCATTTTAAGCCGCAAAACACAAAGGACGATAGCCATGTCGCAACACAAGCATGTAGTCTCGCGACACTGAAGATTGAAGCGAAAAATAAAATCTCGGAACGAAATAGGCATTAGTGTTTACAAAAATTTGGTGTCGCGACACTAGAATTTTTCGCGGCCAAATTTTTTTGCATGCGACAGCTACAATTTTTACAAAAATTAAGGGTATTTTTCAACCTAAAATCCTAATTGACATTATAAATGAAGAGGCACTTTAGCCTTTTAGATTTTTACCTAGTTTTTGCCTATATAAACAACCTTAAAACCTCATTGGGAAGCGAGTCGACCTAGAGATTCGCCCTCAGGAGTCGTAAAACAATCTTTCATATTTTTAGTTTTCTGTCTTCTTTTGTTCTTCTTTATTTTTCTTTTAGTTTTTTTATGTTCACATAATCAGAATCTTTCTATTCCGATGTGAAGACAATTGCGAGTGGAGATTGTTATGAAACTATGCTTCAATTATTTATTAATGAGCATTCTCTTTTCCTTTATTCTTTTATTCCGTTATTTATATTTCTTTAACCTGATCAACTAATGTTTGTATGAATATCGAGATAAATTCTCGTGCTTGTTTTATATCTTACATGATTCAGTTATGGATTTGATTTATTGATTAAGTAATTATTTATCTAAAATTGAGTGTTTATTTAATAGTACTTAGTATATTAGGGAGTGATGCCCCTAGTAGAATATCTAGATAGGTGAGATCGAGAGGGTTTCCTTTCGAGTATAACTTGTGCCAAGTGGTGAGACTAAAAGGGTATCTGTATGCCTAGGAAGAGGCCAAAAGGATGACGTAGGTGGTAGTCCCTAGTGAAGACGAGACCAAGAGAGTATTCTTAGCTATGGGTGGTAAATAACTCAGTTGAGGGTAATTAACGAATTATTTGATAATTAGGGATTTAAGCGATCATAGGCCGAGAACTCACATCGTTGACACTAGAAATAGGAAATTCCATTAGATTATTTTGAGTTAATTAATTTAACTAATTTAATTAATATTTTAGTTTTGCATCAACACCACTAATTCGTGACTCAATTAGATTAGTAGTTATTTTCTGTAATTAATTTAATAATAAATTTCTTCAATCTGTAATCCCTTGGGTACGATCCTCCGAATACTTTCCAAGTGTTTCGTTCTAAACAAACTTTATTATAATTTGACCAGTATACTTGTGGACACCGCTGCTTAGTTTTATATCTTTTTTGCTGTAATATTTCTAGTCTAGACGTTTACACGTCTGGCGCAGATCAAGTTGTTGGTGTCATTGCCGGGGATTGCGACCATGAAAAAATTTATTAATTTAATTGCTTTGTAATATAATACTTGTAACACCCCTAGCCCGTATCCATCGTCGGATTAGGACTATGGAGCATTACCGGAAGATAACATCATACAACGAACATTTATTTATCACAATCAAATCACAACATAAATCATAGCAATAATATCCAAACTCATGCATATAGTCCCTTTTACGAGCCCTCGAGGCCCTAAAAAGACATTAGAAATGAATCGGGACTAAATCAGAAACATATGGGATTTTTTCGGAAAAAGATAATTTTTTTGAATTGTAGGGGTCACACGGCTGAGAGACACACCTGTGTCTCAGGCTGTGTGGACATTCAAAGTAGGGACACACGGCCGTGTCCCAACCCGTGTCCGTGCCCATGTAACACACTAACTTGGGTCACACGGCCAAGCCACACGCCCGTGTGTCAGGCCGTGTACCCCTCCAAATGGCCTCACACGCCTGTATGTCAGGCCGTGTGCTAGGCCGTGTAACTGCCTGGCTTGCAACCTTTAATAAGCTACAAGGGACACACGGCCATGTGTCACACACGGCTGAGACACACCCGTGTCTCTGGTCGTGTGGACGAAAAATAGGCCATTTTCAAGCCATTTTTCTCACCCAAAAACTAGCCACATGCACAAATCAAATGTACCTATTTTCATGGATTCAAATGGCACTTAATATATACATATACAAGCTAGAACATCATAGAAACTAACCATTCGACCAATATGCCAAAATGGCACCTCAAACTCAACAATCAAACTTGACTAAACACCTACCAAATTAATTCATAATTCAAACCACCAATTGAACAACTTCAAATTCACATTTGCCATAATGTTCATATACCAATTACATGCACAACAAATACCATTATGACCATTACCACATATACCATTAATCTTAATAACTATACCAAATGCCAATATACGTTCATGGCTACCAAAACTAACCATTAACACTTCAAGGCACTATCTATATCATACCAAAACAACATCTCATAGCATACCTTTATGTTCATCCATTCAACTACCATCACTAAATACTTAGATGCCAAAATGACAACAATTTTAAATACCATATATATACATGATATCATATCAACTATATCATTAACCAAAATAACATATATACAAGCCACACCTAATGGCTAATTTCATCAAACAAAGACACCTATACATGCCATTATAATCATGACTCAAAATCATCAAAATCTACAAATATAGCTGATGGATAGTGTGATGGATCTCCGAAAAATTTCCAAACCGAACGAGCGTCCGATTATCAAAAAAAAACATAAAAGAAATAACACGAAGTAAGCATATAATGCTTAGTAAGTTTGTAATTCATAAACAAAGCTTACCATTTCAATATATATAAGCTTAAAAGCAATTTATGAGATAATCCAACCTAGCTTGGCACAAGCCTAAACAACAACAACCTTTCAAGTTAGATAACCACATAACTTAGCAACTCATTGCAAAACATAATAGCTTTTATGCGCATAACTTATAAACATTCATACTTTCATGAATATGACTAAGCATATTTAAAGCATCATCATTTCATACCTGTTTCATACTTTATAGCATTACTTATCAAAATATCTGTCGATCTTTCCCTTTTGTATACCCATTGAACCACTAGAATAATATCGGATACGCGGGAATCTCGCACGCTATGTGATAACATATGGTCGAAACCATTACTTTCTCTTATCTCATATAAATGCTCTCTCTCGAGCCATAAGTGGGTCTGCTCACACAAGTTGTTAGTCAGGACATAGCTACATGGTGCTGCTCACACAAGCTGTCAAGTAACCGCAACACATGCTGGAAACTCAGCCACCGGTAGGACGTACAAGACCAACACTCGAAACACAGTAACCCCTAATGACATGTCATTTGTATCCTATATATTCCTAAGGTTCAAACGGGATCCGAAAGTCACCGAAACTTGGTTGGATTTTTTTCGTAGGCACGTAATACCATAATATAACATAAGAGCATATAAATCGAGCATATTACAACTTTAATTAAATGTATGAACTTACCTCGATCACGACCGAAGAAATACGATCGACTAATCCAACACTTTTTCCTTTCCCCGATCTAAATCTGTATGTTGCTTTTCTTGATCTAAATAATCAAATTTAATTCATTCAAACTTCATTCTATTCAATTAAATCCAAAAATCATATTTTGGCAAAATTATGCTTTTGCCCCTATAATTTTGAATCCATTACAATTTAATCCTTAAGCTTATAAAATGAAATTCATACAATTTGGTACCAACCCACTATAGCCGAATTTTATTTAGGTCCTTAGCAAGCCCTATATTTCATTTATTTCACAATTTCATAATGTAAAATTTTCTATTTTTAAATCCTTATTTGACAATTTCACCAAAAGTTGTTTATCTATCAACAACTAACCATTTTCTTCCATAAAACCTCAAAAAACATACACATTCATTCATGGTAAAACTTTAATAGTTTAACAGTTTCACAAATTAGTCCCCAAGCTAGCTAAATTAAGCTACAACGATCCCTAAAACATAAAAATCATTAAAAACGGGACGAAAATACATATCATGCACACAAAGACACCATTTCCAAACCTAGCAGGCTCCCATGGATTCTTTTTCTTTGAAATTTCGGTGGTGTTTAATTTAGGAAGATGATACTTTAATTTTTGTTTTATTTAATATATCATTATTTACCAAATTACTAGTATAACCCTTTTAAAACATCAAGATTTCCATAATACCAAGCCATCACATTCCACTATCAACATGAATGATCTAATTACCACATAAGGACTCATACTTTAAGGTTCCATAGCTATTTAACACCTTTAGCTACTAGAACACAACTTTTGCACTTTACGTGATTTAGTCCTTTTTATTAAATTAAGCATGTAAACGGTAAAATTTTTTAACGAAATTTTCATACGGTACTACTATCATGCTGTAGACAATAAAATAAATATTTCAACATCAGATTTGTGGTCCCAAAACCACTATTCCAATTTCACTGAAAATAGGCTGTTACAATACTAGTCGAAAGATAAACGAGTTAGATAGAGTGTTAATTTTAATTATTTTTGTTATTTATTTAATTTTCGTTAGATACTTTGTCGACTATTTAATTTAATCATGGGTGAATTTGATGATGATGATTATAGTTGGTACGAGGAATGGTACATTAAGAAGCACCAAGTATGATGAATGAATGTTCGACACCAATGGAGTTATGACGGAGAGTACGGTATGCCCAAATATTTTACCGAGCAAGAGTTGAAGTTAATTATGGATGATAATGTATAGCAATATTTGTATGAGCAACATAGGAGCAATCAAAGATCATGTCGGACAAATAGAGCCTTAACGGACCAGCCGAGTTAGGATCGAAGGTGTGAAGACTACGAATATTCGTCCACATTTCCTCCTGATTTGAATGAATTCCAAACTAACCTAAAAAGAATACAAAAATGGGTGGACCAATTAGAGGAATTACTCCGAAGGAAATCATAATTAAGGACTCCAATGGAAGAGGTCGTGCATGATGTTCGTAACTCGGATAATGAGAAATTGAACATTACCGAAGAAGTCTTCGATCCAATTGACTTAGTTGTAGACGTAGTAGTAGATGTAGAAGTAGACGTAGTAGTAGATGTAGAAGTAGAATTGACCACTGACATTGAGCTTAAATCAAGTCTGAATAAAAGTGTCTGTAACGCCCTAAACCCGACCCAAATTATCGGGTCCATATCTCGGGTATTACTTCACATTACACTTAGAAAAATTTCAAAACTGATCACATGTACTCTTTATATAAAACATATATCTTATTATTTCATTTAAAGTCTCTATATTGAAGAAACAAAGAAAAGTATTTAGAAATACATCAGTCTCATTAAGTTTATAACATGGCATAATTACCATATAAGTCCTCCCTCTTATAATAATTAAACCAGCTAATCAATATAATTCAATAGTGATTAGATTTTACATCTTTTACAAATTAGCCCTTTTTAATTAATTAGTCCCAATACATCATTTTTTGAAAACACTTGACTTTCGGAAAAACCACTTACACATAGCTATTAATCAATTAACTAAAAATTCATCAAATCAAAATCTAATATAAATTATTATTCTCTATTATAAATTAAATACTAATTAATACGTATTTACTCAACAGATTTGTGGTCCCGAAACCACCCTAGAAAACGGGCTATTACAACTCTCCCCCTAGAAAATTTCGTCCTTGAAATTTCTCACTAAAAAATAATTTGGATTATTGTGTTCTCAAAGACTCTTCGATTTTCCAAATTAAATCTGTCCCAAGTATTTTGTTCTCACGTAATTGAACTCGATGATACAACACTATAATATATCCTCTAGAATCCATGTTACCTGTTCTGACTACATGCCTGACTACGATTGGAATCTTGTACTGAAGTTAATTTTAATATCCAAAGCCTTGTAAAGTTTACTCCAAAATTCTAGAGGTGATCTTGGATCTCAGTCATAATGATATACAATGGCACTCTATGCAATCTGATATTCTCTGATACATATAACTCAATTAACTTTTTAAACAAGTAATATGTTTCATAATAACTCAAACACAACTTGATATTAAACTTTTACCTGTTGACATAGATGACATTCTAGTACAAACTCTGAAATTTCACGTTTTATTTCCGACCATTAGGAATTCTCATTCCATCATTACACATTTTATCGCTGCCTGATTTAAATCAAATAAACGCTGCTAGGAGCCTTATGTAAAATGTCTTGTACAATTTCAAAATTTTTCAGCACACATATTCGATTTCAGAAATATAAACTATTATCGTAATCCACACCAAAATTAGTCATCTGATCATTCTGAATCTGTTCTCGTTTAACTAACACATTCGAATCTTTTCATTGCATCTCACAAATTTTCTGAAGAATTAATGATTTAACTCTTGAGTCTAAATAATTGAATTAGCATTATTCAAGATCATCTGAGCGAAACATTACTGTAAATAATGAATTCCTTCTTGTGTAACACCCCAAAATTGGGTCTAGAAGTTTTGAGGGTATTTTAGGAATTTTAGCTTATATGTGTTTGGAATTTCATAAGGTTGGTAATTGATAATGTTTTCAATTTCTAAAAATGAGTTTTTAATATCCTTAATTTTGAAAATAGGACTGATTTGTAAAAGAGTCAAAACTGAGAGTTTTTATGAAGTAATTTAACCAGATTTTTAAATTCAACCTAAAAACCCCCATTCTCCAAATTAATGTCACAATAGTTTACTCCCCATAGTTGTTCTTATTGTCCATTCCATTCTTCCAACTCTCCCAATTGATTTTTACTTCCAAATCCTAACCCCTCTTGATTTCCAACATTCTTTGAACCATAAGTCTCTATTAGAATAAAGAAAAACACCAAAAATTAATTTATTATTATATGTGATTGTGTGAAATGTGATACATGATTATTGGATTGTGTTATATGATATATGCTTGAATGAGTATGTAAATTCTATGTAAATGAACTAATAGATAATGCATAAATAGGTATTATATGACACTAGACATAAGAAAATTGTATTTGTATATATATGGTGGTGGTGTGGATGCATGATGACATGTTTGCGTAGTGATTATTCTAATCGTTCATTGAGCTTGTTAAGCTCACCCACTCTTTTTAATATATGCAGATTAGTGACGTTTTGGTGTGGGCGGTGTGGTTTTTCTGAGGGAGTGATCCAAGGAAGACTTGTTAGTAATTTTTAGGTGTTCATTGTTTATTTATTTACATTTTGGGGAATAAGGCAATGTGGTAGAACTGATTATAGCCATGTTAGTTCTGAACATTTTGTTGTTTTTTGCTTTTGTTTATGAGGTTTATGAGTTATAAATATGCTTAGGTTTATGAACATTAATGATGGTATGATGTTTATTGCTCAAACACATTTATTATGTTTTGAACTATTAAATTTAGTCGTTTGGGTGATTATTTGTCAAAGTATTTGCTGCATGATGTTTAGAAACTAAATTGGAATGGACTAAATACTTTTGCATACTGTATTTTGGTTGTCTGTAGTATAGGTATCGATAATCGGGTTTTAAAAATGATACCTCTGTGTTTTGAAACGTGCAGGGAAGTCATAATAGAGATTTGGTATCGATACCTTTCCTCAAGTATCAATACTCAGGGTAAGAGGATCGATACTCGGGGTAAATCTATCAATAAGCCATGACAGGTAACAATAATTTTCGACAGTATGATATTTGTGTGAGAAACATAATGCAAGTTTGGTATCGATTTTCCAGGTGGTATCGATGCCACTTAAAGAAAATATTGATACCTTGGGGTTAGTATCGATACCTACGTGTTTAACTTGAAATTTTGAGAAGTGATCCAAATGCTTGAATTTTTAACACGGTTAGTTACATTAATGTATGTCCAACATGATATAATGATAATTAATGCATGTATGTCTTAAACCATTGCAAATGTGAAGAATAACATGTGCCGGCTTTAATAAAATGAACACTATAACATACAAGTAGTGAGACAGTGGTGTGGCATCTTTATATTTAGGCTTGGCGACCAGGCCGGGTATAGGGTGTTACAGAAACCGACAGTCCACAAGGGTGATAGTTGCGGCGGCGAAAAAGGAAAAATAAGGAGAGATCAACAGTTAAAGGGACAAGATGAGTCAGCAAGGCAAAACAAAGGAAAAAAAGAAAAGGAGAAGGGAAGAGGGGGAAGACGACGACCCAATGGTGGTGGAGGGAGCATCAACACTTAAGGAGAAAAGAAAGAAAAATAAAAGATGAGAGGAAAAGGGGTACGATGCATGGAAGAGGGAAATGAGAGAAATGGGAGGTGGCTAAGGTAAAAGAGAAAAAGTAACAGATAGAATAGAGAGAACAAAGGGTAGGGGCGACAACAAAGAAAATAAAAGAAAAGAAAAGGGGGCCGATCATGCAAAACTAGATATAAATACCTAGGGTTTTAATATTGGGGTTGGCAGCACAGGGAAAAGTTGGGAAGGAAATTTAGGGCTTAGGGTTTTTTAGTAGCCCATAACAGACCAATCCCCAACAGTAGCCCAAATATTCGTCCAAGCAGAAAATAAATTAATTACAATAATTAAAAAATTAAATCCTAAAAATTAACCCACCTTTTAGGGCGTGACAGAGATGCACCAAAATTCCTGCAACACCCCATAACCCAAGCACCACTATGATCCCGAATTACTCCTCTGAGAGAACCAATACCAAAAATTGCATCGACAACCCCATCCCCATTGAGCTTCACCCAATCTGGTTCAGGAGCCACTCATTGGACATAAAAGGGTACCTTAAATCGTGGCTCGATGTTCATGTTTGCACAACCATAAATATATAACGATCATGCTCTATTTTATCATCAAGACATTCACACTCAAAGTTTCATTGGTGAAGACAAAAGTTCCTTCTCTTCCAAATATTCTATAGTATAACACTGAAAGAGATATTCCAAGGGATTTGCCCATAGTCCAAACCCCTTGTATTTTCAGATTGACACAAATCAGATTAGAAATTGAGTACTGGAAGTGTAACACCCCTTACCCGTATTTAAGCTGGAATAGGGTTTGAGGCATTACCTAACTGATCTTTCTTAAACATCTTGATAGAGGTTATAAAATTCCGTTCAAACTCATCACTTGTACATACTCGGCCTAGGAGGCCCTACATATACTTCCGAGAGGTACCGGAACTATCCCAAGAACTTTTACGAATTCGAGAAACTTCTTAATAAAACAGGGGCCACACGCCCATGTGAAGTGGGACACGCCCGTATGGTCAGGCTGTGTGGTCATACACGCCCATGTCCCTACCCCGTGTATAAAATCATGAGTATTCTGTTTGTGTCACACAGCCTAGGCACACGCCCGTGGGACTAGCCCGTGGGCGACACTGACTAATTTCACATGGCCTTGACACGCCCGTGGCCATGGCCCGTGTGCTAAAACTTAGCATTCTGACTTATCCACACGGCATATACACACGCCCGTGTGCTTCAGCCGTGGGCAAATTAAATTCCAAATGTAAAGTGCAGACTTCACACGACTTGGGCACACGCCCATGTGCTAGCCGTGCCTCCCACATGGTCTTGACACACGCCCGCGTGTCTACCCATGTGGACAATTATCAGGCTATCTACCAAGCCCTTTCCGCTCTACATTGCACACATACAAATTTCATTATAAAAACTCCACATATCATCAATTACAAATCTTGGATTATCACATTTGGCGATCTCAACTATGACTTAATCAACCTTAAATACTAGCCCTATAAATGCCATGACTCATAAGGACTTGAAACCTCATACCAAGTGTCTGCTCGATAGTGTGAAAACATCCCTGGAGATCTCCAACCCGAGCTAGCTAAATTAACCTATAAGAGATGAGAAAGGAAGAGGAGTAAGTAATAATGCTTAGTAAGTTCATATGCATATAATAATCAGATATTGATAACCATTAGTTATACCCAACCGTAAGGTATTATAATGAGTTTTACATCTTAAACTCATAGTTACCTACACAATCACCCTTGAAGCTTACTCATTCTGTCTCTTACCACTTTCTAACCATGCCACGAGCCAGATGCCCATATTAATTAGCATGCATCCCTGCACTTGTCACCACATAATCATGTAAAACATTTTCAATAAATCACTCATACCGCCCATTACTCATGATACCACACATCATGAATTCTCACTAATCCACCCACAATGCTAAAGTACTCGATGGTTTCACAATTAGACCACCACAATCAGATAGTAGGGTAGTATCGCACCTAGCCTACCAAAAAAGGTAATTATAGTGGTATCGCACATAGCCCACTAGATAATATGCTTAACGATAACCTCGCACACAGCCCATCATAGTTAAGCATTTAGGGTGGTATCGCACTTAGCCCACCAATCATTTATAATTCCGGTGGTATCGCACTTAGCCCACCAACTGAAATAAATAAGCGATGGTATCGCACACAGCCCATCGTTGGTAACGCACACAGCCCACCGTTATTGTACATTCATGGATAGTTATCCACATGAGTTTATCTACTTCAAATGTTTACCCGGAACATCCTCACACACTACCATTCTTACTTAGCTTTCTACTATAATCGTTTGCATTCACACAATGCATTAATAATTATAACTTATGCAACCAAAGTGCATCATTTACACATAACCCCCTATGGGTTCATCATATACCGAATTCATCTCAATTCAGTTCTAACACATACATGTACCTCTCATGGTACAACACACACATTCTCAATTTCAAAATACATGTTGAGTCATTAAAATTTTTAAGTAACTCCCTTGAGTCTTATACACGTAGAGTCACACTGACATCATACCCCCGATAAGGTCATACATGAATTAACATATCGATGCCATGTCCCCGACATGGTCTTATACAAAATCCCATACCGAGGCCATATTCTAAATATGGTCTTACACGGGACCTTAATTACCATCGTATCACACTAATTACATTTCCACTATTCATGAATTAAATCAAGACTTTCATGCCTTGACATCATATCAAAACATATTTAATGTACACATAGAGGAAATAACCAATTTATACAACATCGAAATATTGCAAATACTTCACTCAAGGTTGTAAAATTTAACACATGAACTTACCTCCTCGATACCTAGAAAGGGTAGAAAGGGACCTTTTGCCCACATTTCTCTTTTCTCCCGTTCTAGGTTCGAATCTCGTTTTCTTCGATCTAGAACAATAAAATTTACTCATTTAATAACTTAATGATCATATTACAACTTAATCTCTACTTAGGCAAAAATGACCATTTTGCCCCTATACTTTGGCAAAATTACGATTTCACCCCTAGGCTCGTAAATAAATTTTCATCCATCTTCTTTACTAATCAATCCTAGCCGAATCATATTCTCTTCTATAGCAACTCAAAATTTCAACTATTCCATGCACTTATTACCAATTTGTAACATTTCCAAATTAGTCCTAATTAGGTGTTTTCATAACAACACCTTTCACAAAAGTTGTTTCTTATCTTTCTAACATTCATTTTCTTCCATAAAAATTCAGAAACCTACATAAAATATCTCATGGAAAGTCCCTAGACTTTCAACCATATTGCAAATTAGTCCCCTCATTAGCTAGCTTAAGCTTTGGGGACTCCAAAAGTACAAAATTTATCAATTAAAATCATCAAAATAACTTACTTGAGTGAAGAAAAGCTTGCTGAAATTTTCAGCTTCAAGAACCCCCATTCTTTCTTGTATTTTTGGTGGAAGAAGAGAATAAAATAAAAAGATGATAGCTTTTTGCTTATTTCATCTTATTTTATTCATTTTTCCACCTAATTTCCACCAATTTTGACCAAAATTAAATGCTCTTGTCCACTATGTCACATGGCCGGCCAACTCACTTAAAACAAGGCCAAATTGCACATTTGGTACCTCCATTTGATATTCTATAGCTATATGGCACCTCTAGCAATAAAATAGAACTTTCGCACTTAATGCGATTTAGTCTTTTTTCGCGATTAAGCAAGAAATCGCTAAAATTAAAGCACCAAAATTTTCATGCACCCTTATAAACATGTTATAACACATAAAATAACATGAAAATATTTTTCTCTAACCTCAGATTAGTGATCCCGAGGTCACTGTTCCTACTAGCCCCTAAATCGGGCTGTTACAGGAAGAACTCGTCCATATTACCCTACAATAATAATCCCTCCATGCACCTCTCACTGAGTTACAATTTCATAAAATATGAAAACTCGATTCCACAGTGTTAGAGTACATCACATCACCATCACATCACCTCACCTGTGTAAAGTTAGTTAGGAAGTTCAGGTTGTTAGGTTGTTAGTAAGCTGTTAAGTATTTAGTTAGTAACAGTTTATTCTCTTCAGTTGTGTATAAATACAAGTATGAAACAGTGATAGAGGTTAAGCAATAATCATTCATTTTCAATCTAATTCTCATATACTTATATGGTATCTTTCGCCTAGGCCTAGGTCTTGGACTCTTGTTCTTGTTGCGCATTCATGGCCAATTCCACCGAATCCACCTCTACCAATAACAATAATCCCTTAACAGTTCCACATGTACGAGATCTAGTGCATTCTGCCAACTCTAAATCGGGTAAGATTTGATTAATTCAACATTTTCCTAGACATGATATAGTGAAACTTGATGAAGGAAACTTTATTCAATGGCAACAACAATAAAGCTAACCGTTGAAGGATACAAGCTCACTGGATTTATCGATGGCACTCTACCTACTTTGTCGCGGTTTGTGCCAAATTCACAGGGTCAACTACTGTTGAATCCTGAAGCATCTTTGTTTCATCAACAGGACAAGCTGCTTGCATCATGGTTATTGTCCATGATCAGTAGTTCTCTGCTATCGTGTTTCACAGATGTAAAAACCTTTTGTGATGTGTGGAATACTGTAAATCTTTTATTTGTTGCTATGACTAGAGCCAAATTATCTCGCATAAAGCACAAATTACATTTGATTAAGAAAGGTACTTTAACTGTTAAGGAATATATATCTAGAATACAAAATACTTGTGCTTTGATTGAAGCTTCAGGGCATCAGATCTTAGAGTCTGAGAAGGTCGAGATTGTTCTTACAGGATTATCGCCGGAGTCTGACGCAATTATCACCCTCGCGTACTTCTCCTCTGAGCCTCTGCCTATGCGGAAACTAATGGACATCTTGTTAGAGTTTGAGAGTCGATAGCAGTGCATGGTACTGGAGAATCATATCAGGGGAATCTGATTGAAAATGATAGCTCTTCATTTCTGGTGGTGACGGAGTCCTTGCGTGGTGGTCATCCCTCGAATGCTGGCTGCAGGAGAGGCTTCAAAGGTCACGTGCAGTGTTAAATTTGTTATCGATTTGGGCACTTGGCGTAGTGGTGTTACTATCAGTTTAACAGACAGTATGACGACCTTCCGGCGTTGGTGGTGGCTTGGAATCATACTAATGGGCTATGGGTGCGACAGAAAGGTGAAATTCGTGCGACATCGATATATATAGTAGACTGACTCAACGTAATAGGGCTGTGCGTAGTGGTCTCTATCTTGACCCGAGAGCTGCTGGGCATTATGGTGCTACTCTGACGCTGTTTCTGTCGTGGATCTCTCCTGGCAGGCGGTTGGGTGTTGAGGCAAGTGACCATGCTGCAGCTACTCAACAAAATGGTGACATTTGGGTTTTTCCTAATACTAATGATAACTTTGGTGTTGGACCACATGTAAACAATTTGGGCCTTAGTAGGCCGTGTGGTGATGATGGTCTATTATTTGTTGTTGGGCCAAGTGGCAACAATGTGGGCATTAGCAAGCTGAATGTTGGGCCAAATGGTGGGCCAGGTGTGCCATGGCTAACAATCCTAGGGAGCATTTTCATTATGGGCCGAATGAGGTTTTGGAATCACAACAGTGTGTTGGGCTTCCCCGAGTCCCTAATGTACCAGGGTCAGATTTCTCCAGTGGCACTAGGTCAAATGCAAATACAGCTCAGTACGGGTCTAGTTTCGATAATTTTAATTCTTATGTACCTATGCCAGTGGGAAATACGTCGTGGTATCTTGACTCGGGAGTTACGCATCATGTATGTAAGGAGGCTTCCGCTCTGTACGAGTCCACACCGTATTCAGGTACTACCCCTGTTTTAATGGGAGATGGTACACGTGCTAAAGTTACTCATGTCGAGAATTTTACATTGGCTACAGAGAATAAGTTGCTCCGTTTATCTAATATTTTGCATGTGCCAAACATACGTAAAAATTTATTATCTATTTCACAGTTTGCTACAGAAAATAATGTTTTTTTTTTTTAAAATTTCATCCGTTTCACTGTGTGGTTAAGGATATTCAAACTCGAGACATTTTGCTGCAGGGCCACACCCGTGATGGGCTTTATCAGTTTTCACCTGTTGCTAATGTCAGTGGAAGTGTTTTTCCATCCATTCATAATACTGGACTCCAGTCGAGCTCTACAAGCTGTGATGTGTTTGAACTATGGCATTGTCGGCTTGGTCATCCCTCCACCCGTATTGTTCATTCGATTTTAGATAAATATAGTATTTTTTCAAATAAATATTCTCTTGATCATATTTGTAGTGCTTGTCAAAAAGGAAAATCTCATAAGTTACTATTTTCAAAGTCCATTACTGAATATACTTGCTCGTTTGATTTATTTGTGTCAGATTTGTGGGGACCTACGTCTATTGGGTGTGGTAGTAATTGGTATTATTTCTCATTTGTTGATATGTATAGTCATTTTACTTGGTTATTCCTCATTCAGTGAATGTCTCAAACAATTGATTGCTTTATTAATTTTCAGAAGATGGTCAAAATTTAATTTGGGAAAGACATTAAGCAGTTTCAAAGCGATTGGGGTGGCAAATTTCGGGCATTCACGTCGGTGCTAGCACAACATGGCATTGTTCATCAGGTCTCTTATCCACACACGTCGGAACAAAATGGTATGGCCGAGCAAAAACATAGACATGTTGTTGAAATGGGTCTTACGCTTCTTGCCCAAGCCAATCTGCCTATGAAGTTTTGAGGCTATGTTTTTTCTTGTGCTGTGCATTTAATAAATAGACTACCCACCTCAGTCTTAAAAGATAAGTCTCCTTACATGGTCTTTTATGGCAAGGACCCCACTTGTGATCATTTGCATATTTTTGGATGTTATTGTTTTCCCAATCTTTGTCCTTTTCAAAATCATAAGCTGGAAATTCGGTCATAACCATGCACATTCTTGGGGTATAATCCTTAGTATAAAGGGTATCAATGCTTTACTTTGGATTGTAAAGTTGTTATTTCTCGACACGTATTTGATGAAAGTTAGTTTTTGTATCTTGAACACTCTTTGCCTCTTGACACGACAAATGAGTGTGTATCCACGTATGTTCCCATTGTGCAGTCTCAGTCTACTCAGCCAGATGACATTCTAAGTCCTGTGGTTTTGTCTCGTAATACATTGCACCGGGAGACCACGTCAGGCAATTTCAATTGTCCTAGTAACATTGATTCTCATACTGCTTAGGAACTAGCTGAGTCTGCAACTAATTTGGGTTTCCTAGGTTGTTGTCAAGGAACTCTATCTTCTGCATCGGCGGGCTCTAGCCCTGACACTCCAACTATTCCTCCAATCCCTCCGCCTATTGGTAATACGCTTCACATGGTTACACGTTCCAAAGCAGGTATTTTTAAACCTAAAGTCCTGGCTGTTGGAATTGATGAGCGTGATCCACATACGATTGATGAAGCCTTTGCTCATGAAGAATGGCGATTAGCAGCTCAGGCTAAGTATGATGCATTAATTCAAAATTGTACTTGAAAGTTAGTTCCTTTGCCTCCTAGAAGAAAGGTGATTGGTTGTAAGTGGCTATTTAAAGTAAAAAAGAATCCCGGTGGTACTGTGGCTAGACGTAAGGCTCGATTGGTTGATAAAGGATGCTCTCAGGTATCGGGGTGTGATTTTAAAGAGACGTTTAGTCCAATCGTTAAACCAGCTACCATTCGGACTATTTTGTCTATTATTGTGTCTAAGAAATGCCAGTTGCGTCAGGTTGATGTTAACAATGGGTTACGCCAAGCTCCACGAGCATGGTTTGATAAGTTGAAAAGTTTTCTTTTCTCACTCAATTTTACCCTTTCAAAATATGATGCTTCTCTCTTTGTTCGTCTTACTAATGAATCAAGTATGTATGTGTTAGTATATGCGGACGATATCGTTATTACGGGAGATGCATCCGAGGATATTGATGCATTTATAAAATAGTTACACACTGAATTCTCCCTTAAAGACATGGGAGCTCTTGATTATTTCTTGGGAGTTGAGGTCACTCGATCGGCTGCTGGGAGCCTTCACCTATGTCAACGTAAGTATATTCTTGATCTACTTGATAGATGTTGTTTAACGGATGCCAAAGGTGTCCATACTCCAATGATTAGTTCTTCCATGTTGTCCAAGAATGATGGAGTTCTACTTAATGACCCTACTAAGTATAGAAGTATTGCTGGAGCATTACAATATGTGGTTCTCACATGACCTGACATTGCCTATGCAGTCAATCGTATTTGTCAATTTATGCATGCACCTACTGATACTCATCTCGTTGCTCTAAAATGTATTCTTCGATACTTATGTGGTACTGTCGATTACAGGTTGGTTTTTTGACCCTCTGAACGCTTGTCTCTGGTTGGATATGCTGATGCTAATTGGGGTTTAGACTTTAATGATCGACGGTCGAGTACTGGATATTGAGTTTATTTTGGTGACAATCGTGTGTCCTGGTGCTCTAAGAAACAACAGGTTGTGTCTCACTCCACTGCCGAGGCTGAGTACAGAGGAATGGCTGCAACAACTTCTGATGTTACTTGGCTAATTTTGTTATTGAAAGAATTGAAAGTTTATTCTACTGTTGTTCTCACTATCTAGTGTGACAACTCGAGTGCTGTAGCAGTAGCTGCTAATCCAATTTTGCATTCTAAGTTTAAGCATATTGAACTAGATCTGTTCTTTGTTCGGGAAAAAGTGGCTGATGGTTCTCTCCTTGTTGGTGAAGTTCCGGCATGTGACCAGGTCGCAGACATTCTCTCCAAACCTTTATTGACTTCATATTTTGCTCGTTTTCGACAACTTCTTCGAGTCTTACTGGTTGGGAAGTTGAGTGAATGTTAGAGTACATCACATCACCATCACATCACATCACCTCACTTGTGTAAAGTTTAGTTAGGAAGTTCAGGTTGTTAGGTGGTTAGTAAGCTATTAAGTATTCAGTTAGTAGCAGTTTATTCTCTTCAGTTGTGTATAAATACAAGTATTGAACAGTGATAGAGGTTAAGCAATAATCATTCAGTTTAAATCTAATTCTCATATACTTGCACACAGCAGCACCATATTGATAAACAACGTAAGAGGACAAATATCAAAATAAATATTTTCAAAGTAGAAGTACTACTCCAAAAAAATTGATGAAGTTCATGAACCAAATATACCCGTACCCACGAAATATAATAAACAGACACATGAAGAAGTGATAGGTGGGACAAAAAAATGAAACAGAGGATTTTGACTTAAAAAAAGAAGCTTGCCACTCGGCAAGCAACGGGTGAACTGAACATTGAGTTTTCATTCTACAGGAGTTAGGTATAGATTGCCGAAATGTAGGCTGAATCTACTCCTTATAAATCCACCATATAGCAGGACTTGACTTGCAAATTCTGTTTTTATTACTAAAACTTGATAGATTTTCCCACAAATAATCTGACACTTGTTCCTTGCATCTTTTTGTTCCGACTTTTCTCCCTTCTTTATATTTGGGGGAAAGGGTCTGTATCTATTCGTAATCTTTTTATTAAAATCCAACTTAATTTTCTCCTCATTCATCCATGGATTCTAAAATGCACCTTCAGCCATGGTGGTTGCTGCCTATTTCTCTTTTGTTACAACTCTCAAACTTGAAAAACTGGGCAAACGCAGCACCACAAGTGCCCTGCTACTTTATTTTTGGGGACTCGTTATCGGATAGTGGGAACAATAATAACCTTAAAACGTTAGCCAAAGTAAATTATCGACCATACGGAATCGACTTCCCCAAAGGACCAACAGGAAGGTTTAGCAATGGTCGTAACGTGCAGGATGCTATTGGTTTTTTTCCTTCTCTTCGATTTGTTTTCTCCTTACAAACATTAATTGATTAATTAATTGCCTCCAGTCCAATTGATAATCATACAATATTAACCCTACTACTGCATACGTCCTGATTCTTAATTTGTGAGTAATCTTTAATTATTGCATTCGACGTTTTCTATATGATGACAGTTGAACTTCTTGGTTTCCAAGAGTATATGCCTCCTTTTGCCAAATCAGAAAAGAAGAACATTCTCCAAGGCGTGAATTATGCGTCTGGTGCCTCGGGCATTCTCGACGAAACTGGAAGTCTAATGGTAATGATAAAAAGATTTATATTTATACTTGCACATTCTTAGCAAATCACACAATCTCAGTGTTATTAATTACAATGATTACGAGCCTATGCCAATTATAAGCTATTACCCATTTTCAAACAAAAACCCATTCACATGATTTTGTCTTTTGACATTTATAAATTTATAGTCTAATTCTTAACTGGTCCATGTAAGATCTTTTGTGTTAAATACAACCCCTAGGAAAAAGTGTTAATTGTATGATCCACAATAGATTTTCAATACCAACACACATCACATTTATTTATCCACACAATATCTAGCATTTATTTTCTTTGAAAACTCAGTTCATTAATTTTTTTTGCCATAAATTAGTCAAGTATGTATTTCATAAAAAAAAAAGTTTTTCTATGTTTTGCAGGGTGCTCGAGTACCCATGAGCATCCAGATAAGAAATCACAAAACAATATTCGCAAGAATTCGTAAGATAATACGAAATGATTCATCCACAGAGAAGCTTGTAAGACAATGCATTTACTCCATTCAAATAGGTAGCAACGACTTCATCAACAATTATTTCAAGCCCAATTTCTACAACTCCAGCCACGGATACAGTCTATCGGAATTCGCTACAATGCTCGTTCGACAATTTGCACACCAAATAAAGGTTTGATATTTTCTTTTTCTATAGATGAAATCATTAGTCATTCTCAGCCTCGCCACTAAAAGAATAAATGAAATATGAGAGTTCCCTTAACTGATAAACATCACTACCAGGATTTGTACAAAATCGGAGCGAGGATCTTTGCCTTGTTCGGGCTTGGGCAACTTGGTTGTACACCTAATGCAATTGCAACGCACGGAACCAATGGCTCTCTTTGCGTAACCAAGTTAAACGATGCTGCCTTCCTTTTCAATCAAAGACTTATACCTCTTGTCATGGCACTAAATAGCAAGCTAACCGATGCTAAATTTACCTATCTTAATTATTCTCCAATGAAAGTTGCTCAGTTATCACTTGGTAAATAATTTCATAGCTACATTGCCATTCTTTTATCTATTTTTTAATTGAATGGTCAGAAGCGTGAAAGGGCCTTCCTGTTTTTTTTTTTTTTTTTTTTTTTTTCATATTTGACAGAAAGTCCATGCTGCAAAACTGGGGCCGGTGGTAATAGGGAGCTCTGTATTCATCATTCAAAGCCATGCAGTAACCGAAAACAATACGCGTTTTGGGACGGAGTCCATCCTACTGATGCCTCTAATGTGCTGATTGCCAAGAATTTATACGGCACAAGATCCTTTTCCGATGCGCGTCCATTTAACATTCAGTCATTAGCACGCAAATCAAGTGATGATCTAATCTAAGATCACTACTCTTAGTCAGCAGCGTCAGATTTGGGTAGAAGTTTTGGTAAATTAAGTCGGGTCAACCAGGTTGAATTCATATTAAATAAGAAAAAAAGTTTATTTATTTTAATTTATTTATAAAAATTATTAATATCAAATTAATTTCGTATTGTTATTTTTGACAGTGAAACCAACTTTAAGACTAGGGGCGTCTTGGGAGGAGGCAGTGGCCTTTTCCCCTTAAATAGTAGTACAACTACAACTTTAATTCCTCTCGAATTTAATAATTCATTTTAATTTCTTTTAGATTTTTAAAAATTGCATATAGCATCTCTCAAATGTTAAAAATTCAATTTGTTTATTTTTTCTTAACTGAAATTTAATAATATTAATAAGCATTACAAGCAGATGGCCAGCAAAATGAAAGACCAACAGCATAAAGACCAGCTTTACAGAAACAAGCACTACCCAAAACTAGTCAAACAAGGTAGAAAAGGCTGCAACATCGACACAAAAGACCAGCAGCACTATGGATTCAATACATAACAAAGAGACATAAAAAATACAATACAACGAACTTTTAAAAGGCTGTCCGCAAAACTGTTGGCCTCTCGAAGTACATGAAAAATAGACACATCGAAAATATTAAGAAGCAAAAGATCAATTTCCTTTAAAGTGTTCCATAACAACCAAGGACATGTGGAAAGATTGTTGCAAAAAGTCAAGCTAGAAGTGAGTCAGATTCAACAATCAATTTGCATTGAGCTTTCGAGTCAGAATGAGCAAATAGGTCAAGCGCCAAACAAATAGTCAAGACCTCAGCGCAGTGAGAGTCCATAACATCGAGAGGGAAAGAGCCTAATCACTTATCTTGACTCGTTATGAAGTTTAATACAATTTTTTTTTTAAACTTTCGCACCCCAAATTTTTTATTTGCATCTCGACACCAGAAGGATATTAACACATGGTCATGTCACTCTTTTTGTTTCTTTAGTGAAATAATCCCTTAGTTTTGTTAGGAGACACGAAAAAGGAAAATTCATATGACATTTATATCATTTTTAAAATTTATTAGAGGTGGTAATAGGTTGGGTTAAACAAGTTTGGGTTGGACTTATATATATGGTATTAACACATTTTATGTTTTTATAAGTTCGGACTGATCTTAAATATGGACCTTAAAGTTTATTCAAACTCACCCATTTTTTAAATGATGAACCTAAGTCTATTTTTAAACCTACCCATATTATTATTTTTAAAAATCATTTAAAAAAAATTATGTTATTTTTAATTTAATACTAGATAATTTAATATGTTTTTATTTTATAAAATTTTTAAACATAAACATCTTCAACAGTTTTTTTAATGTTTACATTTTAATTTTAATTTTATAGCTAAGATAATTTATAAGGATAGTGATATTGGTATCTAACGACTATTAGTTATATTGGCTGTAAAGGTAAGTAGAAAGCGTGAGTTTGATTCACATGATAAGTATGCTTGCTTGGATATAAGTAATTGTGTTATTAACAAAAGCAATAATTGGCTTAAAATTTCCTTATTGAACACATGAAATTGAATTTATACGCCAAGATATTGAATTTGTTAAAATGAATGGATAAATATGGACAATTATGAGGCCTGTTGTTATATTGAGACTTACGAAATATTTGATTGAAATACAAGTCAAATTGTACCAAGAATTATTATGTTTGGACTATGAAAATGATAATTGTGTTATGTATAAATATGTGCATCTAATGATTGGAAATACCTTAGTAAACCATTAAGGATGGATTTGGATAGAATTAGCATGTCAACAAAATTTTAACAGTACAACATATAATCGTGTATGGGACATACATAAATTATTTTAAGATGTTCGTTCGGTGTGATGGAGGTTATTAGATGTGCAATTTATATGTTATTGGTGTAAAGGGGGACAATGTTAAACCACTTTGTATTGCTAACAAATTTATTTAATGAATGTTTTGGATTCACATGATTGTGTCTGTTATATATCTGTTTGATTTATGTTAATGGTGATATTGGTAGACATTTGGTCATGATAATTATTTCTAATTTCTTAGTAATGTAACTTTGTAAACTAATATTAAATTACTTTAAAAATTTTCAAGGCATTGAACTATCAAGACTAAGTTACATGTGCGATGTGAATTGTTATACCTTTAATATTTAACAATCATGTTATTAGTAATAATAAAGTTCAAGGAACGCCTTCTTATTGCATGCTATGTGTCTAGACTTGGTTTGCTTGAGGACAAGCAAAAAGTTAAGTGTGGGGGAGTTTAGGTGTGAGGTTCTTATTTACATCCATCTTCACTAACTTTAGCTAGTTTAAAGAAAGAAATCAAGTTAAATTTGTATTAAATTTTATTTATTTTTTTTTTTTTTTGATATATGTGTTTTGGTTGCTTGAGGACAAGCAACAAGTTAAGTGTAAGGGAGTGATCTGCCATGAAATACACTATTATTCACATCCTTTTTACACATAACTTTAGCTTATTTGATAGTTAAATCAAAGCATCTTCGTATATATTTAGGTTTTCATACTTAAAGTAGTAATTTATGCTTTCTAGTAGTTTTTATTACATTTTATATATCTAAATAAAGTTACATGGTCTTGTAGGTCAAGTTGGGAGCTAAAGATGCTTATTCGAGCCAAAACTAGTGCCTATGTTGCAACACCAAGACACTGATGTCTCAACATCAAAGACAGAAGCCAAAAACAAGTTCTGGAGCAAAACTACCCTCGATGTCGTGACACGGCCCTCCTTTGTAACAGCCCGATTTCGATAAAATCGGAATAGTATTTTCAGGACCACAAATCTGATTTCAGAAAGGAAATTTTTTTAATATTATTTTATGATTTACTATATGATGGAAATATCATATGAAAATTTCGTAAAGAAATTTTACCGATTACATGTCTAATTTGATAAAGGACCAAATTGCACAAAGTGCAAAAGTTGAGTTCTAATAGCTAAAAGAATTAAATAGCTATGGAATTCAAAAATTGAGGTCCTTATATGGTAATTAGACCATTAAAAATGCTTAGTTGTTAAGGATGATGATTCATCCATGGAAAATTAATTAAAGAAAAGGATAAAATTGGAAAGATGATAAATAATAAAATAAAAAAAATATCATCATTTTATCATCATCTTTCCCAAATAAAATATGGAAACCCTAGATATGGAGAATGGAAGAAAGAGAAAGCTTATTTGGCCAAATTAGGTAAGTATTCAAGTCCCGTTTTTAGTAATTTTTATATTTTTGAGATTGGGATAACCTAATCTAGCTATTTTGGGGATTAATTTGAAAAGTTATCAAAGTATAGAAATTTTGCCATGGATGAATATGCTGAAAATTTGAAATTTATGGTAGAAAATGAAAGGTTGTTGATAGATAAATAACTTTTACAAAGAGAATTTTGATGAAATTATGATTTTGGGACTAAATTGTAAAAATGGAAATGTCATGGAAAAATTCTGAATTTTATGAAATACATGGGCTGTAACTGTTACATGTAAAATTTTACTAGGCTTGGAATAAGGATTAAATTGCATGAACTTCATTTTCCGAGCCAAGGGACGAAATCATCATTAATTAAAAGTTTAGGGGTAAAATGGTAATTTTGCCTAAGATGTGAATTGGACTGAATTGAGTATGAATTGTATTAAATTGATGTTAAATTTACTCGTATAGATTTTGATAGACCAAATTTAGAGTTAGAGCGAGGAAAAGAGAAGGTGTCGAATTAGTAGATTTTACGTACACGAACAATTGTCGAGGTAAGTTCGTGTAACATGTTGTGCATGTGAATTGTATAAATATTATATATATATATATATATATATGAAATTGAAACATATCCAACAAAGTCCGATAAATGATAATACCGAAAAATGTCAAGCCTCGTTTGAATAAATGAAATTCGATGGATTACTGGATTTCATGTAATGGTTGTAGTCTTGCATATGTTGCAGACATACTATAGCTCGGACGAGCATTCTGTTATTAGCACTCTCGAGTTTCCTATTATATAGTTCAGCCAGCATCCTGATCGGTAGTAATCTTGCATGTGTTGCGACTATCGCAGCTCTTTATGAGCGTCCTGATATGGCTCGCCTGAACTCCCTGATATATGGCTATCCGGAGCTCCCATTACATGGCTCTTTGTGTGCATTCCTGATAGGCTCTTCGTGAGCTTCCTAACTAAAAGTTCTTTGTGAACTTCCTGTTTTAAACTCTTTTGAGTTTCCTGATTTAGCCTGGATAAGCTTCCTGTTACATGGCTCATATGAGCATTCCTGATATATGGCTAGAGAGAGTGCTTCCCGATTAAGTACTCTAATGAGTACCCCTGATTATGAATTAACGGATTTCTGATTTGTACACTTCGAGTGTACTACCTGTGTATCCATCGATATTTCAAATAAATTCAACGGGCAAAATTCTGACATGAGAAAATATGAACACAAAATGAATTATTATAAGTATCTGTCTGAAATACATGAAATGATGATACGTGATTTATGGAAATACAAGTTAATGATATATGAACATGGAATTTGTTTAATAAATATGTTCATCCATGAATATAGATCAGTACACCTTGAGTTTATTTTTCGTGTGACATTGATATTTCAAATGATTTAATGGGTAAAGTTCCGAAATGAAATAATCTAAACTTGAGATGAATTATTATGAAAATGTACTTGAAATACAGGGGTATGAATTGTATATGTATAAGAATACATGATGTGGAAAGCATATGTATATAGAAATCTGATTATTATTGAGCCCATACATGTTTCTTGATGTTTATATGAGATAGTATGACTTAGAAACGTACTATTACCCGTGTGTACTGGAAACACGAAAATGCACACACTTTTTCATGCCCTTTTTAACTCAAATTCATGCAGTTTCGGTAAAATTATTGTCGAAAAATATATAATTATTATAAAATAATTATTTTGTACTTAAATTATTAACATAATGAATTTTAATTAATTTTATAATAAATTTTGATTAATTTTGATCATTTTTCGACAGATTCGCACAAAGGGCGAGACACTGCTAGAAGCACAAAACTGAGAAGCAATTTTTGAAGCATCGAGACGAGTTAATTTTTCAGCTAAAGACAGTCCAAATCATGTGTATTAATTCATAATATAATTCATTTTAATTTTAGTCCAATTTAATTTTGGTTAAATAAATTATTATTAATTAATTCTGAAAATTGGCCCAGTTGAGCTGAACTGAGAGAACCGAACCAACCAAGCTATGGGCAGCCCAAAACCGTCCAACATGCTGACCCAATTAGCTTACTTGGCTGATTAATTGGCTTGCAAAAAGGCCCTTGAAGACTTCGTCAAACTGCAAACGAACCCCTCATCTTTTAGTGCCTTTCTAGATTTGCCCCAGCCTTAATATAGCAAGTTTGAAAGCTTCAAACTTGCCACATGTGTGGCCGGCCAAGGGAGGGCTCTTTTGTAACATCCCAATTTTTTGTCTAGTAGGAATAGTGGTTTCTAGACCACAAATTTGAAGTAGAAATATTTGTTTTATGATTGTTTTAAGGTCCATGACATGTTTGCATGATTGTGTGAAAGTCTCATGAAGAAATTTTGTGAATAAGTGTCCAATTTGACTTTTTGGCCTAAATTGCAAAAGTTGCAAAATATTAGATTCTAGAAGCTTTAAGTATGAAATAGATTTGGATTATTAATTAGAGGTCCTTAAATAGTAATTTGCCCAATTTCTATTTTTATGGACAAAAATGGGCATGAGTAGGTAAAAATTGAAAGTTTAGTAAAAAGGGCATTTTGGTCATTTGGTTAATAAAAGAATAAAAAGGGAAAAAGAAAGCAAAATTTGCTCATCTTCTTCAAGTGTGTGCCGAAAATTAGAAGAGCCATAGCTAGGGTTTTTCTTCAACTTCCAAGCTTGATAGTAAGTGCATCCTAGCCCCGTTTTTAATGTTCTTTACGTTTTTGTAGTTGTTATCAACCGACCTAGCTATTTTTACCATTTATTTGAGCTAGGGTTCATGTTTAAAAATTTACCCATGTGTGACCTGCATGTGTTTTGATGTTTCATGGTAGATTATGAAAGTTTGATGTGTAATAAACATCTTTTACTAAGTGATTTTTGATGAAAACATCCTAAAAGGACCTTTTTGTAAAAGTTGTGAGAATGAGTAGTAGAAATGTGATTTAATGAAAAATGTGGGTTGGTATAACCTTGATATAGGTTTGACTAGGCTTGGGTAACAAAGAAAATGAACACATTTCATTTTACGAGCCTAGGGACTAATTTGTAAATATGTGGAAGTTTAGGGGCAAAACTATAATTTTGCCAAAGTATGGTTTTTGGACTGATTTGAACAATGTGATAATTAAATAAGCTAAATTTGCTATTATAGATCAAGAAAAATGGAGTCTGGACCTAAACCGAGGAAAGAACAAGGTTGTGGACTAAATCGAATAGTTAGCCATATTTTGGTACGGAGGTAAGTTCGTGTGTAAATAATGCAACATTACATTTTTAAGTATTTAATGCTTTAATATTGCATGAATTGTGTACTTATCCTTGTGAACTTGATTAATGTTGACTCGATGATGGTTCGACGAAGATCTGATACCTTGAAATCCCGGTTGAACCTTAGGAATAGTTAGGATACAAATGTCATGACATTAGGGTTATGAGTTTACGTGTAAGACCATATCTGGGATATGGCATCATTATGAGATTTCGTGTAAGTCCATGTCTAGGACATGGCATAGATATGAGAATCGTGTAAGACCATAGCTGGGCTATAGGCATCGATATGTGATCCCATGTAAGAGCATATCAGGGATATGGCATTGGTATGATTCTATGTGTATGTGATTCCCGAGTATCCTTTAGTATTCCAAGCGGTTCAACAGGTAGTCCAAAGATTATGTCAACGAAATGACAAGGTATGAACATGTTAAAAGGGTACAAGTATGTACACAAAGCTCATACATATTGAGATTATAAATCGATGAGACCTCAGTAAGAAGTGAATGAATAAATCATGATCACGAGTTTTATTGTACATTATGTACATGACATGATTTAAAATGTATCTATGATACTTAATGACATTGTGATAGATTATATTATGTTATGTGTACAATAATGCATGGTTAATGTTATTAATTATTTACATGCAAACTTACTAAGCTTTACGCTTACTCCCCTTTCTTTTCCATTTTCTTATAGTATTGCCAAGCAAGCTCGAGGATCGAAGGACGTCGGAGACTCGATCACACTATCAATTGGAACTTTTGGGTATAGTTAGTCTCAACATTTTGAGTATGGCATGTATAGGGACTTGGTCTTTTTGTTATATGTCATATTGGTTTAGCCAAATATGTTGGCTTATGATGATATTTGATTCATTTTGTATAAGGCCATGAGATGTGGCTCATAATGATTATTTGGTTGTAAATCTATTCAGATATGCATGCATGTGCCAATGCCATTATGATATGGCCTATGGTTATTGATGGTTGAATGATGATATGTGAATGTGATTATGGATGTTTGATGATGGTGAAGCACTTAGTTATGCCATGTTAAGTGCCTTGAAGTCATATATATATTTGGATTGGTGTGGTTTTGATGTTGTGTAGATTGGTGCAAGTATGGGTGGCAAAAAGGCTTGGTAAATAGCCTTATTTTGTCCACACGGGTAGACACACGGGCGTGTGTCTAGGCCGTGTGTGACACATGGCTTGCCCCATAGGAGTGTGTTATGGCCGTGTGTCCCCTGCACCCTAATTAATGCAAAACAGAATGCCTAGTAGTAAACACATGGGCACGAGACACGGCTGTGTGTCTCGGCCGTGTGAGAGACACAGCCATAGGACATGGGCATTTGCCCAGGCCGTGTGAAGTCTGCACTTAATTTTTGGAATTTAATTTGCCACACGGCCTAAGGACACGGGCGTGTGCCTTGGCCGTGTGACCTTATTTGGTTGATGATGTCATAAATAGAATGTCCCCTATTTTGGACACGGCCTGAAGCACGGGCGTGTGATATGCCACACGGGCGTGTCCCTTCACCCATACGGGCGTGTGGACCTTTTTGATGAAAATTTTCTAAGTTTTCCCAAAAGTTTCTAAAGCTCTCAGTTTAGTCCTGAACCACTCCTAATGTATGTTTTGGGCCTCGTAGGCTCGTTTAAGGGACGATATGAATGTTTATCAAAAGTTTTAAATTTAAGTGGAAATTCATGTCTCGATTTGGTATGATTGCTTGCGTATAAGTCTGGTAACGCCTCGTACCCTGTTCCGTTGTCGAACACGGGTAAGGGGTGTTACATTTAATGGTATCAGAGCTACAGTTTAGTCGATTCTCGGACTAATGCAACGTCTACACGAGTCTAGCTATACATGCCATAAATGAATTGTGATAGTGTGACGGCTCCTGACCTTTTAAATTGTGTTTTCATATAGTAATGGATCCCGATCGAGCTGAAGCTGATGATGTAGAAAGTAATGCGCTGGCTCCTGCTCAAGGGGAAACGCCAGTTGAAGGTAGACCCGTAACTGTGAGTCAGGGAGGAGGAGAAGAGGCTAGGGAAGCTTTTCTCTATATGATGAATGCCTGGTATACGGAGTTTGTTCGAACGAACCCAAATGCTCAACCCCCTCCACCCCCACCTATTCCTCAACCTGTTCCTGTAGCACACCAAGGTATGGATTTTATGAGATTGAATAGACCTCCAGTGGATAAAATTAAAAAGCAAGGAGCCGAAGAGTTCCGAGCTAGTATAGATGATGATCCCGAAAGGGCAGAGTTCTGGCTCGAGAATACCATCAGGGTATTTAATGAGTTGTCATGCACACCCAAGGAATGTATGAAATGTGTTGTGTCACTTCTGAGAGACTCGGCTTATCAGTGGTGGAACACCCTTGTGTCGGTTGTACCAAGAGAGAGAGTTAATTGGGAATTTTTCCAAGAAGATTTCCATAAGAAGTACATTAGCTAGAGGTTTATCGATTAGAAACAAAAAGAATTCCTTGAGTTAAAACAGGGCCGAATGACGGTAACAGAATATGAGCGTGAATTTGTGAGACTGAGCAAATACGCTCGAGAATATGTTTCGACTGAAGCCATCATGTGTACGAGATTTGAAGATGGGCTGAACGAAGACATCCGATTATTGGTTGGCATTCTTGAACTAAAAGAATTCGTTGTGCTTGTAGTGAGAGCTGGTAAGGTCGATGAGTTGGCCAAAGAGAAAAGAAAAGCTGAGTTTGAGTCTAGAGACTCGAAGAAGAGACAGATTGGTAAATCACTTCAGTCCTCATCTAAGAAACTGAAAGAGTTTAATACTCGATCAAGTGCTTCAGTTGGGTTCTCAAACCGAAACCATGGGAAACAGTATTCAGGCCATAAGGCTCTACTTCGATAGCGAGTATGGGTAATGCTCGACCTAGTAGACCCGAATGTCCACATTGTGGTAGACGCCACCCCAGTGAGTATCGGGTGAATGATCGAACTTGTTTCAAGTGTGGTTCCCAAGATCACTTCATTAGAGATTGCCCTTAGATGGTTGAAAAAGAGAAATTTTAGAGTGCAAGATCGCGTAATACTACTCCTAGAGGGAGGCCACAGAGAAATCCGAGAAATGAAGCGAGTAGAAAGAGTGCACCAAGAGATCCAGCTGTGAGGCCCGAAGGTAGAGCACCTGCGAGGACTTATTCCATTCACGCTCGCGAAGAGGCTTTATCTCTTGATGTGATTACAGGTACTTTTTCTCTTTATGATACTTCTGTTATTCATTTGATTGATCCGGGATCTACCCATTCGTATGTATGTATGAAATTGGTATTTAGTATGAATATGCCTGTTGAGTCTACAAAATTTGTGATAAAAGTGTCCAACCCTATAGGCAAGTATGTGTTAGTTGACAAAGTATGTAGGAATTGTCCTTTGATGATTAGAGGTCACTGTTTTCCTACTAATCTTATGCTTTTTTCGTTTGATGAATTTGATGTAATTCTTGGTATGGATTGGTTGACCATTCATGATGTGGTAGTAACTTGTGGAAGAAAAATTATTGAGTTGAAATGTGAAAGTGGTGATATTCTTCAGATTGAATCAGATGAATCAGATAGCTTGCCTGTAGTGATTTCTTCTATGACTGCTCAGAAATGTATAAGAAAAGGTTGTGAAGCTTATCATGCTTTTGTGTTGAATACAAAAGAGTCTGAGTTAAAAATTGAATCAGTGCCAGTAGTATGTGAGTATCCAGATGTGTTTCCGGAAGAATTGCTCGAATTGCCTCTAGTTAGAGAAGTTGAATTTGGTATTGAGTTAGTCCTTGGTACTGCACCTATTTCAATTGCTCCGTACAGGATAGCTCCGACCGAATTAAAGGAGTTAAAAGCTCAGTTGCAAGAATTGATGGGTAAAGGTTTTGCGAGACCTAGTTTTTCTCCGTGGGGTGCACTGGTATTTTTTGTGAAAAAGAAAGATAGATCTATGAGGCTTTGCATTGACTACCGAGAGCTCAATAAGGTGACCATAAAGAATAAGTATCCTTTGCCGAGAATAGATGATTTGTTTGACCAATTGAAGGGAGCCACAGTATTTTCCAAGATTGACTTGAGGTCCGGTTACTACCAGTTGAGAGTTAAAGACTCGGATGTGCCGAAAACTACTTTTCTGACGAGGTATGGTCACTATAAATTTTTTGTTATGCCTTTTGGTTTAACGAATGCTCCTACTGTATTTATGGATTTGATGAACCATATTTTTCGACCGTACTTGGATAAATTTGTTGTTGTTTTTATTGAAGATATACTGATTTATTCTCGGGATGAGATCGAGCATGTCGAGTACTTGAGAATGGTTTTGCAAACTTTGAGAGATAAACAATTGTATGCTAAGTTTAGTAAAAGTGAGTTTTGGCATCGAGAAGTTAGATTTTTGGGGCACATTGTTTCGGGTGATGGTATTCAAGTTGACCCGAGTAAGATTTCAGCAATTGTTGATTGGAAACTGCCGAGGAATGTATCCAAGGTTAGAAGCTTTCTAGGCTTAGCCGGTTATTACAGACGATTTATTAAAGGATTTTCCATGATTGCTACTCCGATGACAAAATTGTTACATAAAGATGACAAGTTCGATTGGACAGAAAAGTGCCAACAGAGTTTTGAGAAACTAAAAGAATTATTGACTGAGGCTCCAGTTTTAGTACAACCTGAACCTGGAAAAGAATTTGTGGTTTATAGTGATGCATCCTTGAGTGGATTAGGTTGTGTACTTATGCAAGAAGGAAAGGTGATAGCTTATGCCTCGAGGCAGCTGAAACCGCATAAGAAGTATTATCTGACACACGATTTGGAATTGGCTGCCATTGTGTTTGCGTTGAAGATTTGAGACATCATCTGTATGGTGAGAAATGTCGTGTGTATACTGATCATAAAAGTCTAAAATACTTGATGACTCAAAAGGATTTGAACCTAAGGCAACGGAGATGGCTAGAGTTGATAAAAGATTATGAGCTAGTGATTGACTATCACCCGCGAAAGGCGAATGTGGTCGCTGATGCCTTGAGTAGGAAATCCTTGTTTGCATTGAGGGCTATGAATACACAGTTGGCTTTATCAGACGATGGTTCTATTCTAAAAGAGTTGAGAGCTAGACCCATGTTTCTCCAAGAGATTTGTGAAGCTCAGAAAGGCGACAGTGATTTACAAGCCAAAAGAGTTCAATGTGAATCGGGTATGGAGTCAGACTTTCGGATTAGTTCTGATGGATGTTTGATGTTCCGAGATAGGGTCTGTGTACCGAAAGATGATGAGCTTATTCGAAAAATTTTGCACGAATCACATAGTGGATGTTTATCTGTTCATCCAGGCAGTACGAAGATGTATAATTACTTGAATAAGATGTATTAGTGGTCGGGAATGAAAAGAGACATTTCAGAGTTTGTATCGAGATTCTTGGTTTGTCAGCAAGTGAAAGCCGAACACCAAGTACCTTCGGGTTTACTTCAGCCTGAGATGGTTCCCGAGTGGAAATGGGACAAAATTACTATGAACTTTGTGACGAGTTTGCCTTTGTCACCGAAAAAGAAAGATGCTGTTTGGGTTGTGGTTGATAGGCTTATGAAATCGGCTCATTTTATACCGATACGTACCGACTACTCGCTTAGTAAATTAGCTGAATTGTATATTTCTGAAATTATAAGATTGCACGAAGTGCCTTTGTCGATTATAACGGATTGAGATCCGAGGTTCACTTCATGGTTTTGGAAAAAGTTACAAGAAGCGTTGGGTACGGAATTGAATTTTAGTACCACTTTCCATCTGCAAACTGATGGTCTGTCTGAACGAGTAATTCAAATTCTTGAAGATATGCTGCGGTGTTGTGTTCTAGAGTTCCAAGGTAGTTGGGAAAAGTATTTACCGTTGGTGGAATTTGCCTACAACAATAGTTTTCAGTCGAGTTTTAAAATGGTGCCTTATGAGGCATTGTATGGGCGTAAGTGCCGAACACCCTTGTATTGGATCGAACTCAGAGAGAATTAGATTCATGGAGTTGATTTAGTCAGGGAAACCGAAGAAAAAGTAAAAGTAATTCGTGATTGCTTGAAAGCTGCATCGGATAGACAGAAATCCTACACAGATTTGAAACGGAAAGAGATCAAATTTCAGGTCGATGATAAGATATTCTTGAAAGTATCTCCGTGGAAGAAAGTTTTGAGGTTTGGCCGGAAAGGAAAATTAAGTCTAAGCTTTATTGGACCGTATGAGATTACTGAAAGAATTGGGCCGGTAGCATATCGGTTGGCTTTGCCATCTGAGTTGGAAAATATCCATGATGTGTTCCACGTGTCTATGTTGTGCCATTACCGATCAGACCCTTCGCATGTGATTTCACCGACAGAGGTTGAGATTCGACCGGATATGACTTATGGCGAAGAGTCGGTTAAGATTTTGGCTCGGGAAGTCAAACAATTGAAGAATAAAAGTATAGCCCTTGTGAAAGTATTATGGCAAAGACATGGGGTTGAAGAGGCTACATGGGAACTCGAGGAAGCCATGAGAAAACAGTACCCAAACCTTTTCACCAGTAAGATTTTCGGGGACGAAATACCTAAGGGGGGAGAGTTGTAACATCCCGATTTTGGGTCTAGTCGGAATAGTGGTTTTGAGACCACAAATTTGAAGTATAAATATTTGTTTTATAATTGTTTTGAGGTCCATGACATGTTTACATGATTGTGTGAAAGTCTCATGAATTTTTTTTGTGAATAAGTGTCCAATTTGACTTTTTGGACTAAATTGCAAAAGTTGCAAAATATGAGATTCTAGAAGCTTTAAGTATGAAATAGCTTTGGATTATTAATTAGAGGTCCTTCAATAGCAATTTTCCCAATTTCTATTTTTATGGAAAAAAATGGGCATGAGTAGGTAAAAACTGAAAGTTTAGTAAAAAGGGCATTTTGGTCATTTGGTTAATAAAAGAATAAAAAGGGAAAAAGAAATCAAAATTTTCACATCTTCTTCAAGTGTGTGCCAAAAATTAGAAGAGCCATAGCTAGGGTTTTTCTTCAACTTCCAAGCTTGATAGTAAGTGCATCCTAGACCCGTTTTTAATGTTCTTTACGTTTTTGAAGTTGTTATCAACCGATCTAGCTATTTCTACCATTTATTTGAGCTAGGGTTCATGTTTAAAAATTTACCCATGTGTGAAATGCATGTGTTTTGATGTTTCATGGTAGATTATGAAAGTTTGATATGTAATAAACATATTTTACTAAGTGATTTTTTATGAAAACACCTAAAAAGGACCTTTTTGTAAAAGTTGTGAAAATGAGTAGTAGAAATGTGATTTAATGAAAAATGTGGGCTGGTATAAGCTTGATATAGGTTCAGCTAGGCTTGAGTAACAAAGAAAATGAACACATTTCATTTTACGAGCCTAGGGACTAATTTGTAAATATGTAAAAGTTTAGCGACAAAACTGTAATTTTGCCAAAGTATGGTTTTTGGACTGATTTGATCAATGTGATAATTAAATGAGCTAAATTTGCTATTATAGATCAAGAAAAACGGAGTCTGGACCTAAACTGAGGAAAGAACAAGGTTGTGGACTAAATCGAATAGTTAGCCATATTTTGGTATCGAGGTAAGTTCGTGTGTAAAAAATGCAACATTACATTTTTAAGTATTTAATGCTTTAATATTGCATGAATTGTGAAATTATCCTTGTGGACTTGATTAATGTTGACTCGATGATGATTAGACGAAGATTTGATACCTCAAATCCCAGTTGAACCTTAGGAATAGTTAGGATACAAATGTCATGACATTAGGGTTATGAGTTTACGTGTAAGACCATATCTGGGATATGGCATCGTTATGAGATTTCGTGTAAGACCATGTCTGGGACATGGCATCGATATGAGAATCGTGTAAGACTATAGCTTGGCTATAGGCATCGATATTTGATCCCATGTAAGACCATATCGGGGATATGGCATTGGTATGATTCTATGTGTATGTGATTCCCAAGTATCCTTTAGTATTCTAAGCGGTTCAACAGGCAGTCCAAAGATTAAGTCAACGAAATGACAATGTATTTACATGTTAAAAGGGTATATGTATGTACACAAAGCTCATACATATTGAGATTATAAATCGATGAGACCTCGGTAAGAAGTGAATGAATAAATCATGATCATGAGTTTTATTGTACATTATGTAAATGACATGATTTAAAATGTATCTATGATACTTGATGACATTGTGATAGATTATATTATGTTATGTGTACAATAATGCATGGTTAATGTTATTAATTATTTACATGCAAACTTACTAAGCTTTACGCTTACTCCCCTTTCTTTTCCATTTTCTTATAGTATTGCCAAGCTAGCTCGGGAATCGAAGGACGTCGGAGACTCAATCACACTATCAATTGGAACTTTTGGGTATAGTTAGTCTCAAAATTTTGAGTATGGCATGTATAGGGACTTGGTCTTTTTGTTATATGTCACATAGGTTTAGCCAAATGTGTTGGCTTATGATGATATTTGATTCATTTTGTATAAGGCCATGAGATGTGGCTCATAATGATTATTTGGTTGTAAACCTATTCATATATGCATGCATGTGCCAATGCCATTATGATATGGCCTATGGTTATTGATGGTTGAATGATGATATGTTGCATGTGATTATGGATGTTTGATGATGGTGAAGAGCTTAGTTATGCCATGTTAAGTGCCTTAAAGTCATATATATATTTGGATTGGTGTGGTTTTGATGTTGTGTAGATTGGTGCAAGTATAGGTGGCAAAAAGGTTTGGTAAATAGCCTTATTTTGTCCACACGGGTAGACACACGGGCGTGTGTTACGGCTTTCCCCATAGGCGTGTGTTATGGACATGTGTCCCTTGCACCCTAATTAATGCAAAACATAATGCCCAGTAGTAAACACACGGGCACGAGAAACAGCCATGTATCTCGGCCGTGTGAGAGACACGGCCATAGGACATGGACATGTGCCCATGCCGTGTGAAGTCTGCACTTAATTTTTGGAATTTAATTCACCATACGGACTAAGGACACGGGCGTGTGCCTTGGCCGTGTGACCTTATTTGGTTGATGACGTCATAAATAGAATGTCCCCTACTTTGGACATGGCCTAAAGCTCGGGCGTGTGATATGCCACACGGGCGTGTCCCTTCACCCACACAGGCGTGTGGACCTTTTTGATGAAAAATTTCTAAGTTTTCCCAGAAGTTTCTAAAGCTCTCGGTTTAGCCCCGAACCACTCCTAATGTATGTTTTGGGCATCGTAGGCTCGTTTAAGGGACAATATGAATGTTTATGAAAAGTTTTAAATTTGAGTGGAAATTCATGTCTCGGTTTGGTATGATTGCTTGCGTATAAGTCCGGTAATGCCTCATACCCTGTTCCGGCGTCAAATACAGGTAAGGGGTGTTACATCTTTGGCTACTGATTTTAGCTATTTTTGGCAGCCCTCTCACCCTATAAAAACCCCCGTTGGTTGCTCATTTCAACACACCACAACATTCTCATCTCTCCTCTTCTCTCTCAACTTTATCTCTTATTTTCTGTCCGTTTTCCCTTGTCCTCTTGCCGATTTCACCTCTTGAAAAAGAGTCGTTCATCCATCATTTGGAGCAGCATTCAAATGTTCATAGAAGCCTTGGTTCGACAAGAACAAGTGAAGAAGGAAGAGTGGAGCAACTCAGCCAAACCACGGAGAAATACCGGATTTGCTTCTCGTTCCCTATCTTTTTAAATTCTGTTGTTGTTATGATAAACATGTCTATGAATATTTATGTTGATATGATTTATTTAATTGATATGGCTTAAATTTAATTTGTGTTAGGTTGATTGCATTTCATCTTCTTAAATTATTAAAATTGTGTTTGTATTGTTATAGGCCTCAGTAAGATTTTTGATTAAGTAAAACCATGGCTAAGTTATTCTTGCATTACAATTGTAAGGTAACTAAAGAATTAATTATTTAAACAGATTGAAATTGTAATTAATTAACACGATACTTAATCTGTGCATGTTTAATCATCTAATGTAGCTGAGGGTTAAATTAGCAACGGTATCGAGAGATACAATTGCCTTGAATAACTTGCAAGATTTTTGTGATTAAACTTTTTCAAGGTAGGAATACATTGTTACCTCACTTAATCTTTTATGTGCTTATGAGATTGAATTAATTGTTTGAATTGATATAGGGATATGTACAAGAGATTATTTTGATTTCATAAGTATGTATGTGCATTAATATATTTGTCTACTAAAATTTGTTTAATCGATTGAATTGACATAGAGATATAGTCAAGAGATAAATGGATTTTGGTAGGTAAGTATGTTCATAAGTTAGCAAATTACCGAGTTGCCGTGAATTTATTCATAACAACATAAACATGAGTTTAATAATTCTAAGTTAAGAAATGTAATTAATCTAACACAATTATGTCATCTTGATTAAAATCAGCTTTTGAAATTGTGCATTAGAACTTTATTTTATTTTATTTATTTTACTTTTTTTCTAGTTTTTAATCATTTCTCAAATCAAAATATTTTTCTTCACAAAAGTGTTTTAAATTGCATTCATAAATAATTCTTTTCACAGTCCCTGTGGGTATGATAATTCGACATTTACTTGTCAATTTATTACTTGTTGCGATTGTGTACACTTGCACATTTCCATCGTTCCAAGTTTTTGGTGCCGTTGCCGGAGACTATTTTAAAAAGTCATTATTTGTGAATTTGTTAGTTTTGCTTTTTGGTTTATTTTTCTGTTCAATTTTAACTTAATTAAATTTTTCTGTGATTATTTTAGGTGTTTATGAGTATTGACATAATTATCGATTTACTCCCTGTAGACCCTGAGATGGAACGAACTTTTCGACAGCGAAGAAAATAAGCAAGTCAGAAAAGGACCGAAGAGATGAACTTCAAAAGTCCAAATCAAGGAAATGGAGGAGACCCTACTCAAAATCCTATCCTTATTGCTGATGATAGGGATAGAGCTCTAAGACAGTATGCCGTGCCAGTGTTTCATGATCTTAATCCGGGTATTAGGAGACCTAAAATCGAGGCACAACAGTTCTAGCTGAAGCCAGTCATGTTCCAGATGTTTCAGACAGTGGGCCAATTCAATGGAATGCCTACCGAAGATCCTCACCTACACTTAAGATTGTTTATAGAGGTAAGCGATTCTATTAAGTTAGCTGGAGTACCTGAAGATGCATTACGATTGAAGTTGTTCCCATATTCACTAAGGGACAGAGCTTGAGCCTGGTTGAACTCATTGCCACCAAATTCAATTTCCACATGGCAAGAGTTAGCAGAAAGATTCGTCATGAAATATTTTCCACCTAGCAAGAATGCTAAGTTAAGGAACGAGACCACTGCTTTCCAACAAATGGATGATGAGTCCTTGTATGAGGCATGGGAGAGGTATAAAGAATTATTGCAGAAGTGCCGTCATCACGGAATCCCACATTGCATCCAACTTGAGACATTTTATAATGGTCTCAATGTACACACGAGGATGGTAGTGGACGCTTCTGCTAATGGTGCTCTCCTTTCTAGGTCTTATAATGAGGCTTATGAAATCATTGAGACGATTGCCAGCAATAATTATCAATGGTCAACCAATCAAGTAGTGTCAAGAAGACGAGTCGCTGGAATACATGAAGTGGACGCTCTTACTTCACTTACATCTCAGGTATCCTCAATATCCTCAATGCTTAAAACTTTTACCACTAATGGGTTTAATATTTTTGCATCTCAGCCACCGAATCAAGTTGAAAATGTAGCCTGTGTATATTGCGGGGAAGGACATTTGTTCGAAGAATGTCCACCTAACCCAGAATCTGTGTATTACATGGGTAACCAGAACCAAAATCGAGGAAGGCAAGGACTGCAATCCAATTTCTATAACCCATCATGGCGAAACCACTCGAATTTCTCTTGGAGTAACCAAGGGGCGGGAACCAGTAACAATTATGCCCAACCTAGACCGACCCAGTCACTTGGTTTTTCCCAACAAGCTCAGAAACCAACCCAATCTGAACCGTCCAATAGCTTAGAGAATTTATTGAAGGCATACATGGCAAAGAATGATGCCACTCTAAGGAATTTGGGGAATCAAGTGGGCCAGCTTGCAATTGAACTCAGAAACTGAACACAAGGTGCTTTACCTAGTGATACGGAGAATCCAAGGAATCCAGGGAAGGAGCATTGTAAAGCATTGACATTGAGGAGCGGAAAAACATTAGAGCCCAACACCATCGAAGTTTAAGAGGAGCCAGCTGTAGCTCAAGACTCAAAGGAAGTTCAACCAAGTGTTGAAATTCTAGTTTCACCGGAACCTGAATTTGCAAAATCCGATAAGGTAACTTTTGAACCAGTTAATTCTGGTAAACTAACAACTTCGTTAGACGCAGAATTGCCATAGAGGATAAATCAACCATTTCCAGTAAAGAAGCCTCCTCCACCCTACCCTCAAAGACTTCAGAAGTAGAAGCAGGAAATTCAATTCAAGAAGTTCCTAGACGTACTCAAGCAACTTTATATCAACATCCCGTTGGTTGAAGCACTTGAACAAATGCTTAACTACGTCAAACTCATGAAGGGTATCCTATCAAAAAAATAAAGGCTTGGAGAATCTGAGACGGTAGCCCTGACAAAGGAATACAGTGCATATCTTCAAGACAAACTACCCCCAAAATTGAAGGATCCTAGATGTTTCACCATACCTTGCAACATTATTGTGGTAAAGCACTATGTGACTTGGGTGCGAGTATCAACTTGATGCTTATGTCAATATTTAGGAAGTTGAGGATAGGTGTAGTTAGACCTACTATGGTTACACTTCAACTAGCAAATCGATCCTTAGCACATCCAGAAGGAAAATCAAGGACGTATTGGTACGTGTAGACAAATTTATTTTTCCTACTGACTTTGTGGTTCTAGACTTTGAAGCAGACAAAAAAGTGCCAATCATCTTAGGAAGACCTTTCCTAGCAACTGGAAGGACCCTTATTGATGTGCAGAAGGGAGAGCTTATTATGCGTGTTCAGGATGATCAGGTAACATTTAATGTTTTTAAGTCTATGCAATTTCTTGACACAATTGATGATTGTTCTGCAATTTTCGATTTAGAGGAGTTAATCATGGAAAAGGATAAGGACCCCTTGGAAAAAAATTTGACATCAGACCCTCCAAATGATGAAGAGGAGGATGAATACTTAGCTTTGCTAGAAGCTAATCAAAGGGGATTTAATCCGCAATCCCGTTCTGAATCTTTGGAGTTAGATGATAGGAATTATGCCCAACCAAAAGCGTCAATCGAAGAGCCACCTAAATTAGATCTGAAGGTACTTCCCTCACATTTAAAATATGTTTATTTAGGTAACGCTTCTACTCTGCCTGTGATTATTTCAGCAGAATTAACTATTAAGCAAGAAGAGAAACTCATCTTGGTATTGAAACAATTCAAGAAGGCTTTCGGATGGACCATAGCCGATATTCGCGACATTAGTCCGTCTGTATGCATGCACAAGATCATCTTGGAAGATGGCGAGAAAGGGACGATTGGCGGAAAAAAAAGACTGAATCCCATCATGAAGGACGTAGTCAAGAAAGAAATCATCAAGTGGTTAGATGCGGGTATAATTTACCCCATCTCAGACAGTTCATGGGTAAGTCCAGTCCAGTGCGTGCCAAAGAAAGGAGGTATTACGGTCATTGAAAACAAGAATAACGAGTTGATACCGACTAGAACGATTACGGGATGGAGAATTTGCATCGATTACCGAAAGCTGAACAAGGTGACTAGGAAAGATCACTTTCCTTTACCGTTATTAGACCAGATGCTAGATAGACTCGCGGGGTGAGACTATTACTGTTTTCTCAATGGATACTCGGGGTATAATTAGATTACAGTAGCACCAGAAGATCAACACAAGACAACATTCACCTGCCCGTATGGTACATTTGCATTTAGACGCATGCCATTTGGTTTATATAATGCACCTACTACATTTCAAAGATGTATGATGTCTATTTTTACTGACATGGTTGAAAAATACTTGGAAGTCTTTATGGATGATTTTTCAATATTTGGAGATACATATGATGATTTCCTAGCCATCTAGCCAAGGTACTAAGGCGATGCGAAGAAACAAACATCATACTCAACTGGGAAAAGTGCCATTTCATGGTACAAGAAGGTATTGTTCTAGGGCATCGGATAACGAGACGTGGAATCGAGGTAGAAGCAAAGGTAGACGTTATTGAGAAACTCCCACCTCCAACATCTGTAAAGGGTGTTAGGAGCTTTTTGGGCCATGCCGGTTTCTATCGAAGATTTATCAAGGACTTCTCCAAGATTGCTAAACCTTCATGCAAATTATTGGAGAAGGACACGATATTCAAATTTGATGAAGAGTGCTTAAAAGCATTCAACGATTTGAAGAGTCGTTAGTTTCAGCACCCATAATCGTCACACTAGACAGAGATTTGCCATTTGAATTGATGTGTGACGCAAGTGACTACGCGATAGGAGCTGTCATGGGCCAGTGAAGGAACAAAGTTTTTCATCCCATCTACTACGCAAGTCGGACTCTGACAAGAGCTCAACTAAATTATACGGTAACAGAGAAAGAGTTACTTGCTATTGTGTTTGCTTTTGACAAGTTTCGATCCTATCTTGTAGGTAATAAGGTGACTATCTATACGGACCATTCGACAATTAAGTATTTACTTGCTAAGAAAGACGCTAAGCCGAGACTGATTCGATGGGTACTTCTACTTCAAGAGTTCGATCTAGAAATTCAAGATCGAAAGGGAGTAGAAAATCAAGTAGCGGACCATTTGTCCAGATTGGAGCCGCAAGAAGGGAATTCTCCACTTATACTAATTCAGGAGACATTTCCAGATGAACATATACTGAAGGTAAATCATGTCCATAATACCCGTTGGTTTGCTGATATTGCTAACTATTTAGCTTGTGATTTGATGCTGATTGATAAGACGTATCATCAAAGGAAAAAGTTTCTTCACGATGTGAAGTACTATTTCTGGGAAGAACCATATTTGTTTAAAAAGTGTGCAGATCAAATGATCAGGAGATGTGTGGCAGAAGATGAAGTACATAAGATTCTATATCATTGTCACTCAGCTCCGAGTGGGGGACACTTCGGAGGTACACGTACCACGGCCAAAGTATTACAAGCTGGATTCTTTTCACCAACACTATTTAAAGACGCATATGCTTACGTAAAGAGTTATGATCGATGTCAAAGGGTTGGAAATGTCACCAACAGAAATGAGATGCCTCGAGCAAACATCATTGAGGTAGAATTATTTGATGTTTGGGGTATTGACTTTCTCGGTCCTTTCCCTTCGTATTTCGGTCACAAGTATATATTTGTAGCAGTAGACTATGTGTCTAAGTAGGTTGAGGCCGAGGTATATCCGACGAATGTCGCTAAAGTTGTGATGAAGTTTTTGCAGAAGCATGTATTCACAAGGTTTGGAACCCCAAGAGCCATCATCAGTGATGAAGGGTCCCATTTTGTGAACAGGTGGTTGAAATTGTTACTCGACAAACATGGAGTGAAGCACAAGGTTGCCACAGTTTACCATCCACAAACGAATGGGCAAGCTGAACTGGCAAACAAAGAGATCAAAGGCATACTTGAAAAGGTAGTTTTCCCGAACCGACGAGATTGGTCCAAAAGACTGGATGATGCTTATGGGCCTACAGGACAACATACAAGACACCTTTAGGAATGTCACCCTATAGGTTGGACTTTGGGAAAGCTTGTCATATGCCCTTGGAGTTAGAGCATAAAGCTTATTGGGCTCTCCAACAACTCAACTTGGATATTAAGCTTGCTAAAGAGAGACGAATGATCCAGCTCAACGAGTTAGAAGAATTCTAAATGTTCTCATACGAGAATGCCAAATTACTGAAAGAGAGACTTAAGAAATGGCTTGACAAGCACATTCGAGTTCGAGAATTTTAAGCAGGTCAGCAAGTCTAGTTATTTAATTCCAGATTAAAGTTCTTTCCAGGTAAGTTAAAATCACGTTGGTCCGGTCCATTTACGATTCACCGAGTTTATCCATACGGAGTTCTTGAACTTCAAGGTAAGGGAGGTAATTTCCGAGTCAATGCTCAACGCTTGAAACATTACTGGAGGGATAAAATTGAACGGGAGCAAATCTCGTTCATTTTATCAGATATTTAAATTTTCTTATTTTTCGTTTTAAATAAATGATTTAGGGTATATTTTCGGGATTAGTATGTTTAAATGAATGCTATCGAGGAGATTGGAACTTAAGCAGGACCGCTTGTGACCCCTCCAATCTTTCCTGGGAATTGATTTTAACATAATTTTCCGAGAAGTTATTCCCTAAATGGCAAAATAAATTTTTATTTTTTCAAATAAAAGGGTCAATTTTGATCCAAGTTTTAAATTGCAACTCAATTTCAAATTTTCTTTAAGTCTAGGTACTTAATTGAATTACTTTCAAAATTCAGTTGCTCTTTTTGCAAATATTTTTAAGGCATCTAGAATAAATGTTTTTAATTTAATAAAAAAAGATGATAATCATTAATATATAATTATATCCATTATAATATATTAATTATTATCAACTTTACATAGAGTTAGGATTAGTTTAGATTTAATCATGTTTTATTTGATAAGTTTTTATCTTAAATAAATTAATAGCAAATAATAATTTAATATACATTTTATTAATTATTAATTGTTGTTAACTTTGAGTAGAATTAGAACTTAGAATTTTTAATTATTAAATTTTTCTAAGAATTCTACTTTAACTCCTATTCCCCTCATTATAAATACCACCAACCTTCTCCATCATTCTTCATTCAAACCACCATTCCCACCAAATACACATAGTGTCGCAAGCCTCCAACCTCTCAGCCACAACATCGCCCTACAGCCATTCGGCCAGCAGCTCACCCCGCGCACACCTGCTGCCTCATTGCACACCCAGCAGCCATGCACACAAGCGCGCCAGCAACCGCTCCTTGTCGCTGCTCCTTGGTGCCACACCAAGCTCCAGCGCTCGTCAGGCTTGCTCTTTGGCGCCGCACCTGCTCCTCGCTCCACCTCGCGCATGCCCATGTTGCTTATTGCTGCTGAGCAGCTGCTCACGCCAGGTTGCGTCGCTCCTCGATCCTGCTCGACGTGTCCGCTTGCTGCTCAGCATCCGTGCGACACATTAGCCTTATTATTCACACCAACACCCCATCCTTAGCCGATAACCCTCCAACCTACCCTAATTCGACCTCTTTTGTTTTCTAATTATTTTTTTAGGAGTTCTTAATTTTTATAAAAATGTGGTAAGATGAATTTTTCTCATAAATTTTAATTATTTTTCAATTTATTGAAATATTAATAGTTTATACTAATTAAATTTTTGAGAAAATAATTTTTTTTCCATCTTATGTTCAGGTTAATCATGCCTCGCAAGAGAACTCGTGCCTCTGCCCAAATTGATGAATCACAAAACAAATTCCACTATGAAGAAGGCAAAGTATGATACAAAAGTATCTTCAATAATCAACAGATACATCCAGAGAAAGGCTTCACATTGAAAGAAAGCAATTATATTGATTTCATGGCGCGCATTCGTTAAGTTGCTGAAACTCTCAATTGGGAGTTGTTTTGTGAGAAAAGACCTAGTGTGGATGAGGAGTTAGTTCGTGAATTTTATGCGAATTTAACCTCAAGCAAGTTGATGAAAGTTTCTGTTCGCGGAATCAAGGTACCAATAACCTCAAATGCTATTAATGAAATATTTGAATTACCTGATTTTGAAGACGACGAGTATTCTTCCTTGATGAGTGATATTGAGCCTGAAAATTTGCAAGAAATTCTCGAGGAGCTTACAGTTCCAAATTCCAAGTGGACTGTGTCAAAACAAGGAATTCACACTTTTCGAAGAGAATATTTGACACCACTAGCGAAGGTATGGTTCTATTTCGTCCGATTCAGCCTTATGCCTAGTTCACATGGGACTACGATTTCATTAGAGCGAATGGTCTTGTTATACTCGATTTTAACTGGAAAGACCATTGATGTGGGAAAAATCATCTGGAGAGAGATACGTAATTGTGTTGCTAGACGTTCTGGCCCAACTTACTTCCCCTTTAAGATAACAATTTTGTGCTTAAAAGCTAAAATTCTTACAAACGTAAAGAAAATAGGCTATAGCCAGGGCACAATCACAGATTGGGACCTCTATCGAATAGCTGGAGACTCTGTTCTACAGTAACGAGTTGAATAAAGTGAGGATCCGAAAGAAGAATAAGAAGATCCCACAGAGATCGAACCAATGCAATCAGCTGAAATCCTTGATAAGGCAGAACCAATGGAACCAGAAGCCGAACTTGATGTCACAACTTCAATGTTCAGAACTCAATCGCCTCGCCCAGATCTTCGAGATGAGCTGTCAAAATTGTTGGACTTAATGCAACATCTGTAGTGGCAGCAACAAGCTTATTGGAGATATTCAAAAATAAGGGATGACTCCATGAGAAGCGCTTTTACAAAAATATACAATGACCAGTTTATTTTTGTGCCTAAGTTTCCAGATTTAATATTTGATCCATGGAGTCCACTATCGAAGAGGGAGCGAAGTGATTCATGCAAAAACAAAGATGATGGAGCAAAAGATGAGTCGAATTCGGAGGAATCTGCAAATAAATAAAAGGGGGGATCTTGACTTTATTTTATTTCCATTCTTGGGTTATTTTAGGATTAGGTTTAATTAGGAATTTTTATTTTCGCATAATAAAACAAGAGGTAGAAATCATAAATAAAAATGAACAAATTGCAAAGTATAAAAGTGTGGAAATAGATATATACATGTCTAGGATTGGATCTAGAGAGAGCTTGGTACTTAAGCAGTCAAATTGACTCACCTCATCTTTTCTAGAATCCTACCTGGTGTGTAATATCCCGGGTTAGGGGTTATTTTGTTGTTGCATGAGGTTGCATGTGTCTAGTGTGCTGCGTGGCTATTTCTACGTTTTGGGGGCTTAATTGAAGTCTAGGAGTATGCCTGAGTGAATGGGAAAATTTTGATTTTTTTTGGGTGTTAAGTCAGGGGAGCTGTTGGAGCTGGGGTATAAGAGTTTTATTTGGTGTTTTGTTGAAAAAAAAGGTGAGTGGCAAAGTGGAACCATGCGTTACTTTGGGAGCTTGGTGTGGCGTCATCTACTTGTGGTGGAGGTCGGTGTTGTTCGAGTGCACAGAGTCCCCATTTTGGTTTCATTTTGGGACGGCATGGAGGAGAGGTAGAAGGCAACTAGAATTCTACCTTGGACCAAGTCATACCTTTCAAATGAAAGGTGGAGAGCATTTGTAGGAGGGAGACTTGGTCTTGTTGGTTTGAATGTGTGGATGTGAGTGAATGGGGGGATTTGGCCGAATGTTGGGGGAGTGGTGGAGTGTTTGGCCGGTTTTGGGAAGTGGGGGGAGAGAAGGCCGAATTATTCCTTTTGGAATTTGGTGAATATTCGGCCATTAGGAGACCAAAGCAAATTCTTTTTTTTTCTTTGAGAAACCAAAGCCGAAATTCTAAAGAATTCTCCCATCTTTTTCTCACTTCTTGAACCGAGATACCAAGTCCCTTTAGTTGCCGAAATTGTCTTGTTCACATGGTTTGTGTGTAGCCGAATACACTCTTGCATCTATCCTTCTTTCTTCATTTGTGTGTTTGAATCGGGTATCCCTTCTTCTCACACTTTCATTCATTTTCTTTTGTCATACTTGTGCCGAAATCATACTACTTCTAAACCAAGTTCTCTATTTTTACTTCTCCATTACTAGTAAGCCGAAACCATATCATCTTCTTCCCTCAAACTCTCATTTGCTTTTATAATAATCCTAGCCGAATCTTTCATTTGTGCCTTACCATTTCATTAAGCCGAAACACTAGTTCCCAAAACACATTTTTATCTCTTTTTCTTTCAAAACCGTAAGTACTTGTCCCCATCTATTTTCTATTTCTTTTCTTTCTTTCTTCCATTTCAAAAGCTCTTGAGCCGAATCTCCCTTTTCTCCTAGGGGTTCTTGTGGCCGAATTTTTGGTGGTTGGTAAGTAGGGGTAAGTATTTGGTATTATTATTAGCCCAATTCTTTGGTTTCGATTAAGGCAAGGGTGACTAAGGATTAACTATGTTCTTGATAGGTGTTGGCCGATTATCAGAAGAACCACTGTTGGGTTCGGGATTTGGTAGGAAACCAAATCAAGTGTAAAGGTAAGGGTTCGATATTAACCCCTTTGGTTAATTGTTGTTGGCCGAATGTTATAGATGTCTAACCCTTATGTTTGGCCGATTGTAGGAGCTAGTAATCAAGGAGCCTTAGATCGCTGTTGTCAGGATTTTTAGACTCGTATTTACCAGGTGTGTAAACTAACACACTGATATCTAGTAATGTTATTAATAAACCTGTTTGCCTGTTAAAAACTATACCAGTATGACGGATAATTGGATACCCAAACGGGGTATGTGTACGTATCCGGGTAAGTCTAATTTATTACAAGTTCTATTATGGATACCTTGGGTATTATGATCCATGTTATGTATGCTATGAGATGTAATGCTAGACATGTTGGCATGATATGCATGATTTGTATGATATGCATGATTACATGAGTATGGTATGTTGATGGGTGATATGAGAGAGAGAGGAGCGGTGATATTTTGTCTTGTGAGCACCGAGTGTTTTGGTAACACAACTTTGTGACTTTGGGTCACCAGTGCTTTGGTAGCACAATTGTGTCTTTGGGACACCAGAGGTTGGGCACCTCATTGCGACTTGTCCCTGTGGTTAACACCACCGTGGGTTGGCCCCACTTTGAGATATGGGATCGTCTACTAGTGATTGGGTATCACACGATGGGTTGGCCCCATCATTCGATTATTGTGACTACGGTCACGGTGCTTTGGTAGCACAATTGTGTCTTTGGGACACCGGAGGTTGGGCACCTCATTGCGACTCGTCCACGTGGTTAACACCACCGTGGGTTGGCCCCACTTTGAGATATGGGATAAATGCGCTAGTGATTGGGTATCACACGATGGGTTGGCCCCATCATTCGATTATTGTGACTACGGTCACGGTGCTTTGGTAGCACAATTGTGTCTTTGGGACACCGGAGGTTGGGCACCTCATTGCGACTCGTCCCCCGTGGTTAACACACCACGGGGGTTGGCCCCACATGAGATATGGGATCGTCTGCTAGTGATTGGGTATCACACGATGGGTTGGCCCCATCATTGGATTTGTGACTTCGGTCACTAGTGCTTTGGTAGCACAACCGTGTCTTTGGGACACCAGTGTTTTGGTAACACATTGTGACTATATGTCACCAGTGGTTTGGCACCACCAGTGGTTTGGTACCACACGGGGTAGAAAAGGCGATACGGATGGTTAGGATCGGGTTGCATTATATATGTTGCTATGTATGATGTGTGTTAGCATGTTGGTTCATCGGGAGCGGGATTTATGCACTGAGTCATTCGACTCACCCTCTCCTTTGACATTTCAGGTGATTCGTAGCCGCGGACATGGAGCCGGGGTGGACTCGAGGTGCACATGCCATGCTTTAATAAACGTTTTGCTCAGGCTATTCACTTTGGGTACTTTAGCTTACTTATTTTTATTTGAGATTTAATTTGGATTTGTAAAAGGCCTTTAAATTATGTTTTATGATGGTTATGTTTTAATTAGACTCTCAACCTGCGTAACAAATACCTTGGTAGGAAATTTTACTAAAATTTGGTAAGATAATGTTTTCAAAATAATAACGCAGTGTATTTTAAACTATACCATCGGGTATCTCACTATGTTTTGCTATAAAAAAAAAAGTAAACTCAAATGATTTTCAAATCAAACTCGATTTTCTACTAAGTCTAAAATGTGTCAAAATAGCACTAAGAAACTATTGGAAATGCTATATGAAATCAACTCGTTTTAACTATATACTTGGGATAAGTTTTCAAAATCTAATCAAACAAGCCTACTCAAACTTTCTTCAAGTTCACTATGCTTTCACTCCGTTTTTAAACAAAAAAAAAATCTGATCACTCAAAGACGTTTTCCCCGTAACATACCAGATTCGGTCGTGGTGTCTTGTCCGAGTTTGGGGTGTTACAATTGTGGTATCAGAGCCAAGTTCAAAGGCTCGGCTGTGGGCCTGAGGCCCAAAAATGTTTTCAAAAGGTTGTTTTGTTAGACTTTATTCTTAAAGTATGGTTTGAAAGGCATGGCACCGAGTCTCCACTTTGATTCGCCCGGTGTAAGTACCCTTACTATTGCTTGTGAATTGATTGGATGTGATATGATTTGATGAATAGCAATAGTATACTACTTTAGAGATTGAAACCGATAGGATTTTGTGAACTCGCGAGAACAAATCTCCTTAAATATTCATAAGACTTGCTTTTAAACAAGTGGAATAAATCTCGATGCATAAAAATTCTTAATCGATACGTAGGAAGATTAGTCATGAGCGCTAGAGGTGGGCGTGGTCGTGGACGCAGGTCGTGGTAGGATGACGGTTTTCGAGCCCGTAGGATGCAGTCGGGTTCGAGAAAATGAGATACTGGGGTTCCGCCACCATTTGGAGGTGGTGAGTTCCAAGATCGACCGGGACGACGCAGTGTCACGCGGCGATCTTTGCGAGTGTTGGAAAGAGTAGCTGGGTGTAGGTGGTAATGCAGGAGTTAGGAAATTGTTCTCGAGCGACTTCGGGCCAATGGGGCCGAATTCTTCCGAGGTAGCTCGGTGTTGCTCCAGCCTTCGCGAATATTGGCTGGAGGCAAATCGGCGGATCATGGATGATCTGGACTTGATTGCTGAAGATAAGTGAAGGGCATCGATCGCTTCTTTGGGATGAGTCATATCGGTGGTGGCTCACGGTTCGAGCGAGTGTGGCGTGAGAGGATCGACATGGGATTATTTCAGTGGTCGCATATCAAAAGAAATACATCGGAGCTAGTTATATCGACTCCCGTAAAGGCTTTTTCGAGGCTTGTTCGTGGGAGTAAATCTGCATTCTTGAGTACGAGGTGAGTTCCTGAAGTCGAGTAGGTATGCCGAGGGGCATTGTGGCCACCGAGCATGAGAGGTGTGTTCGTTTCGAGGATGGTCTGCGAGGCGACTTGAGGTCGCTTGATTGCTCCTCAAAGCAAGAGCTTGAGTTCTTTGTCTTAGTTGAGAAGGCTAAGGTAGCCGGGGTGTTAAGGAGTCCGTGAGGCGGGGCATGGGACAGAAATAGACATAAGAGGAGCTTTGGGTCCTCCGGGTGTCGTCGGGTAATCCGCAGAAGAGGGCTAGACCGAGTGGGCGAACGAACCACCGCTAGGTTTGTTCTTTGCTAGGCGGGGACCGCCCGTGATGTGATCGATGTGGGAAATCTCATTGGGGTGGTTGCTAGACCGGAGGAAAAGGTTGCTTCGAGTGTGGTTCTCTGGAGCACCGTGTGAGGGACCGTCGCGTAGGTTGGCTAGGATTGATCGAGAGTCGGGCCGTGTCGATTCGAGGTAGTGGACCGCCACCGCAGAGGGGCCGTGGTAATGGCGAGAGGTGGTAATGGTTCAGTGGGCCGTGGAGCACCAGGGCAGAGGTGCGAAAGTTCGATGCCGCACGTACCTGGATTAGTGTATGTTGCGCAGGCGCCGAGAGGAGGGGCGCACCGGACGTCATAACCGATGCGTTTTGATTTTTGGTTCTCCTTATAACGCTTTGATTGATGTGGGTTCAACGCACTCTTATGTTGCCGTAGTATAGTAGAGACCATGGATTTAGACTCGAGATATCTTCTAGGCGGATGACCGTGATTAGCCCTCTAGGTCACTCTGTAGTAGTAGATAAAGCTGTTTAGAGAGGTACCCTTAGAACTTCAAAGGGTAGTGTTCTTTCGATGTCGATGGAACCGCCGTTTGGGAGTTCGATCGATTCTTGGGATGGACTGGTTGGTCAAGTACCAAGCGAGGTTGGATTGCGCGCCCAGCGCATGGTTCTAAGACGGTTGAGGGTGATGAAGTGGCTATGATAGGTAATAGGAGAGATTACTTATCAAATGTGGTATCACGCTCAAGGCGAGAGAAGATGGTCGGGAAGAGTTGTGAAGCATATGTAGTTCATGTGTATGCTTTGGAGGCTAAAGAGTCTCATTGTAGAGAAGGTCCGAATCTGTTAAGGAATTTGCTTGATGTGTTTCTGAGGAGCTTAGGGTTTGCCGCCAGATTGCGAGGTAGAGTTCGGGATAGATCTATTGCCGGAATCGCGCCAAAGTGTCTATTGCTCCGTATAGGATGGCGCCAAAGGAATTGGTGGAGCTTAAGGCTCGAGATCCGGGAGTTATTGGATCGGGGTTTTATTAGGCCTAGTGTTTCACCGTAAGTGCGCGGTACTCTTTGTCAAGAAGAAAGATGGCACGATGCGGATGTGTATAGACTCGCTTGATTGAATAAAGCGACGATTAAAAACAAGTATCCGTTGCCACGGATAGATGACTTGTTTGATCATTTGAAGGGTGCTTTGCGATATTTTGAAGATCGACTTGAGGTGCAGGTATCACCGATTAAGAGTTAAGGAGGTCGATATCCATAAAAAAGCAGCGTTTTGGACTCGGTATGGGCACTACAAATTTACGTAATGCCGTTCGGGTTGACTAACGACCGGCGGCGTTTATGGATATGATGAATAGGGTGTTTCAGTGATGATCTCGGATCGATTCGTGGTGGTTTTCATAGACGACATCTTGGTGTACTCAGGGCGCGGAGGAAGAGCATGATAAGCATTTGCGAGTAGTGTTGCGATTTTGAGGAAAAGCGACTCATGCTAAGTTCGATAAGTGCGAGTTCGGCTTAGGAAGTGACTTTCTTGGGTCATGTAGTGTGGTGAGGGATTCGAGTAGATCCTCGTAAGATTGAGGCGATTTTGGATTGGAAGCCGCCTAAGTCGGTGGTGAGATTCGGAGTTTTTCTGGTTTGGCCGGATACTCACAGAAGGTTTTTGAGGGTTTCGTTGATAGCGGACCCGATGACCAAGTTCTTTGAGGAAAGAAGTTCCGTTTGTATGGACCGAGAAAGCAAGCAGGAAAGCTTCGATAAGTTAAAGAAGATTTTGACCGAGGCTCGGTTTTAATTCAACCGAGGTGGTAAGGAATACACGTCTATTGCGATGCATCACATACGGGCTTGGGTTGTGTTTGATGCAAGAAGGTAAGGTTGTGGCTTACGCTTCTCGACAGTGAGGCCACATGAGGTCAACTATCCGGCCTTACGATTTGGAGCTAGCGGCGGTAGTCTTCGCTTTAAAGATTTGGAGGCACTACTTGTATGGAGAAAGATCGATAGTCTACACAGATCACAAGAGTCTAAAGTATCTGCCGACTCGAAGGATTTGAATTTGAGGCGCGCAGATGGGTTGAGTTCTTTGAAAGATTACGATTGTTCGATTGAGTATCATCAGGGCAAGGCTAATGTGGTGGTCGACGCGTTGAGCCGCAAGGTTGTTTCGGACTTAAGAGCTTTGTTTGTCCACTTGAGTTTGTATAACGATGGGAGGATTAGCGCAGAGTTGCGAGTTAAGCCTACTTGGGTTGAGCGATCGTAGAAAGAAACATTATTGGATGAGGTTACGAGTGCGCGAAGGTTGCAAGTGCGAGGATGGTGGTTTGGAGGGTTACTGACTTATCCGATGATGAGGTGTTGTGTTTTCAAGGTAAGGCTTGTATGCCTAAAGATGTTGAGTGAGGCAAAAGATTCTTGGGACGCACATAGCGATCCTTATGCTATGCATCCCTGGAGGTAGCAAGATGTATAGGGATCTTAGAGAGCGATTTTGGTGGCCTGGCTTGAAGAAAGAGGTGACAGAGGTTGTTGGGAAGTGTCCGACTTGTCGCCAGGTCAAGGGTGAACATCGATTGCCGTCGGGCTTGCTTCACTGTGAAGATTCCTCGATGGAAGTGGGAAAGGATAACCATGGATTTCGTCGGTGGAGTTCACGCTTACGCCAAGCAAGAAGGATTGATTTGGGTAGTGGTGGATCGCGCGACTAAATCAGCTCACTTCATTCCGGTGAGGTTGATTACTCACTTGAAGCTAGAAAATTGTATGTGTCGAGAGATAGTAAGGTTGCACGGTGTGCCGCTTTCGATAATCTCGGATAGGGATCCCGAGTTTACGTCAAGGTTCCGGAAAGCACCGCATCAAGCTCTGGGCACTCGTTTGGATTTCAAAGACGGCTTTTCACCCATGATCGGCGGTCAATCGAGAAAGGTCATTCAGATCTTAGAAGATATCTTTGAGAGGTTGTGTCTCGGATTTCAGAGGTAGTTGGGAGGAGTTTCTACCATTAGTGAGTTTGCCTACAACAACAACGATTACTGTGCAAGCATCAAGATGGCACCGTATGAGGCGTTGTATGGTAGGAAGTGTCGCTCACCTACGTGTTGGGCGGAGTTAGGTGAACGTCGATTGTTGGGACCCGAGTTGGTTCTTTGAGACCGAAGACAAGGTTAAGTTGATTCAGTCTAGATTGAAGGAAGCTTGGACCGGCAAGTCTTATGCCGATCTTAAGCGAAGAGATATAGAGTTATTTGTGGGGATCGAGTTTTCTGAAGGTCTCGCCTTGGAAAAAGGTGTTGAGGTTCGGGAAGAAAGGCAAGCTAAGTCCGAGGTTTATTGGACCGTATAAGGTGCACCGAGACGAGTTGGACGATGGCGTGATCGGCTTGAGTTGCCGCAGAGCTTAGTCGATTCACGACGTTTTTCATGTTTCGATGCTTGGAGGTATCGTTCAGATCCGTCGCATGTGGTAGCGATGGAGGAGATCGAGGTAAATCCAGATTTGACTATGGAGGAGGAACACCGTGCGCATTCTTGGCCACCGAGATGTGAAGGTTCCGCGTAAGAAAGTCTGTGCCTTTGGTTAAGGTTCTTTGGCGGAATCATGGCGTAGAAGAAGCTACGTGGGAACCCGAGGATATGATGAGACAGCAGTATTCCGCAACTCTTTTGATCAGGTAATTTCGAGGTCGAAATTATTTTTAAGGGGGGTAGAACTGTAATATCCCGAGTTAGGGGTTATTTTGTTGTTGCATGAGGTTGCATGTGTCTAGTGTGCTGCGTGGCTATTTCTACGTTTTGGGGGCTTAATTGAAGTCTAGGAGTATGCCCGAGTGAATGGGAAAATTTTGATTTTTTTGGGTGTTAAGTCGGGGAGCCGTTGGAGCCAGGGTATAAGAGTTTTATTTGGTGTTTTGTTGAACAAAAGGTGAGTGGCAAAGTGGAACCATGCGTTACTTGGGAGCTTGGTGTGGCGTCATCTACTTGTGGTGGAGGTCCGGTGTTCGAGCTGCAGAGTCCCCATTTTGGTTTCATTTTGGGACGGCATGGAGGAGAGGTAGAAGGCAACTAGAATTCTACCTTGGACCAAGTCATACCTTTCAAATGAAAGGTGGAGAGCATTTGTAGGAGAGGAGACTTGGTCTTGTTGGTTTGAATGTGTGGATGTGAGTGAATGGGGGATTTGGCGAATGTTGGGGAGTGGTGGAGTGTTTGGCGGTTTTGGGAAGTGGGGAGAGAAGGCCGAATTATTCCTTTTGGAATTTGGTGAATATTCGGCCATTAGGAGACCAAAGCAAATTCTTTTTTTCTTTGAGAAACCAAAGCCGAAATTCTAAAGAATTCTCCCATCTTTTCTCACTTCTTGAACCGAGATACCAAGTCCCTTTAGTTGCCGAAATTGTCTTGTTCACATGGTTTGTGTGTAGCCGAATACACTCTTGCATCTATCCTTCTTTCTTCATTTGTGTAAGCTGAATCGGGTATCCCTTCTTCTCACACTTTCATTCATTTTCTTTTGTCATACTTGTGCCGAAATCATACTACTTCTAAACCAAGTTCTCTATTTTTACTTCTCCATTACTAGTAAGCCGAAACCATATCATCTTCTTCCTCAAACTCTCATTTGCTTTTCTCAATAATCCTAGCTTGAATCTTTCATTTGTGCCTTACCATTTCATTAAGCCGAAACACTAGTTCCCAAAACACATTTTTATCTCTTTTTCTTTCAAAACCGTAAGTACTTGTCCCCATCTATTTTCTATTTCTTTTCTTTCTTTCTTCCATTTCAAAAGCTCTTGAGCCGAATCTCCCTTTTCTCCTAGGGGTTCTTGTGGCCGAATTTTTGGTGGTTGGTAAGTAGGGGTAAGTATTTGGTATTATTATTAGCCCAATTCTTTGGTTTCGATTAAGGCAAGGGTGACTAAGGATTAACTATGTTCTTGATAGGTGTTGGCCGATTATCAGAAGAACCACTGTTGGGTTCGGGATTTGGTAGGAAACCAAATCAAGTGTAAAGGTAAGGGTTCGATATTAACCCCTTTGGTTAATTGTTGTTGGCGAATGTTATAGATGTCTAACCCTTATGTTTGGCCGATTGTAGGAGCTAGTAATCAAGGAGCCTTAGATCATTGTTGTCGAGGATTTTTAGACTCGTATTTACCGTGTGTGTAAACTAACACACCGATATCTAGTAATGTTATTAATAAACTGTTTGCTGTTAAAAACTATACCGAGATGACGGATAATTGGATACCCAAACGGGGTATGTGTGCGTATCAGGGGTAAGTCTAATTTATTACAAGTTCTATTATGGATACCTTGGGTATTATGATCCATGTTATGTATGCTATGAGATGTAATGCTAGACATGTTGGCATGATATGCATGATTTGTATGATATGCATGATTACATGAGTATGGTATGTTGATGGGTGATATGAGAGGAGGAAGCGGTGATATTTTGTCTTTGAGCAGCACCAAGTGTTTTGGTAACACAACTTTGTGACTTTGGGTCACCGGTGCTTTGGTAGCACAATTGTGTCTTTGGGACACGGAGGTTGGGCACCTCATTGCGACTTGTCCCCGTGGTTAACACCACCGTGGGTTGGCCCCACTTTGAGATATGGGATCGTCGCTAGTGATTGGGTATCACACGATGGGTTGGCCCCATCATTCGATTATTGTGACTACGGTCACGGTGCTTTGGTAGCACAATTGTGTCTTTGGGACACGGAGGTTGGGCACCTCATTGCGACTCGTCCCCCGTGGTTAACACCACCGTGGGTTGGCCCCACTTTGAGATATGGGATCGTCTCGCTAGTGATTGGGTATCACACGATGGGTTGGCCCCATCATTCGATTATTGTGACTACGGTCACCGGTGCTTTGGTAGCACAATTGTGTCTTTGGGACACCAGAGGTTGGGCACCTCATTGCGACTCGTCCCCCGTGGTTAACACCACCGTGGGTTGGCCCCACATGAGATATGGGATCGTGCGCTAGTGATTGGGTATCACACGATGGGTTGGCCCCATCATTGGATTTGTGACTTCGGTCACGATTGCTTTGGTAGCACAACGTGTCTTTGGGACACCGGTGTTTTGGTAACACATTGTGACTATATGTCACGGTGGTTTGGCACCCCGGTGGTTTGGTACCACACGGGGTAGAAAAGCGATACGGATGGTTAGGATCGGGTTGCATTAATTATGTTGCTATGTATGATGTGTGTTAGCATGTTGGTTCATCGGGAGCGGGATTTATGCACTGAGTCATTCGACTCACCCTCTCCTTTGACATTTCAGGTGATTCGTAGCCGCGGACATGGAGCCGGGGTGGACTCGAGGTGCACATGCCATGCTTTAATAAACGTTTTGCTCAGGCTATTCACTTTGGGTACTTTAGCTTACTTATTTTTATTTGAGATTTAATTTGGATTTGTAAAAGGCCTTTAAATTATGTTTTATGATGGTTATGTTTTAATTAGACTCTCAACCTGCGTAACAAATACCTTGGTAGGAAATTTTACTAAAATTTGGTAAGATAATGTTTTCAAAATAATAACGCAGTGTATTTTAAACTATACCATCGGGTATCTCACTATGTTTTGCTATAAAAAAAATAAACTCAAATGATTTTCAAATCAAACTCGATTTTCTACTAAGTCTAAAATGTGTCAAAATAGCACTAAGAAACTGTTGGAAATGCTATATGAAATCAACTCGTTTTAACTATATACTTGGGATAAGTTTTCAAAATCTAATCAAACAAGCCTACTCAAACTTTCTTCAAGTTCACTATGCTTTCACTCCGTTTTTAAACAAAAAAAAAAAAATCTGATCACTCAAAGACGTTTTCCCCGTAACATACCAGATTCGGTCGTGGTGTCTTGTCCGAGTTTGGGGTGTTACATGGTGTATAGTATCTATTCACTTTTAACAATGAGGACATTGTTCATCTTAAGTAGGGGGACCGAAAAATTGAAATTGCTTCCACTCAGAATAAATTTTTCTTTTAATTATGGCTAGGATATATATTGTTCAATAAATTTGAAATTTTGTTAAGTATGCTAAACTTCAATATGAATAAAGTCCGATTATTTCAATAGTTGTTATGTTAAATGAAATATGACATAAGTGTATTTTTAATAAACCATGCAAATCATACCATAAAATTTTTAGTTCCTTAAGAAAGTTAGGCACGCATGAAAGTTTAAGTCTCTAGAATTGACTTAGTAGTTTCTTGAGGCGACATCCTAGGAAGAATGGAATGTTGAAAATGATTTAGGCAACTTTTGTTTGGACCGTTTGAGCCTTTCAAGCCAACCTTGATGAAATTTTATCCTTTGAAACCCAACTTTGAGACTATATGGCCTAATTTTATTTGAACCCTTGCAATATTTAGCCATCACTTCTCTCTTAATTATTTTTAAATTTTCCCAAACACTAGACTCAGTACTATTTAAAATATTCTTTGAAAATAAGTTTGGGGGAGTTGAAAAGAAGTATCAAATGCTCAAAAAATTTTTAGTACATAAGCAAAATGCTTGTTAAAAAAAGAGAGCATATGTACTTGAAAGAAAATGTACAAAAGAGCAGGTGAAAGCAAAGTAAGTTGGCGTATTGAAGGTAATTATTCTGAAGGTCCGATTGAAGCTGAGTCTAGGGGTTTTAGCCTAAATTTATCTATCTTTTACATACCCCTAGCCTATCCACGTTACAACCTATTTAAAGACCTATTGATTCAAGTTTCTATGCTACCTACATTAGTGGAGAGAAATTACTATGTTCAACATATGAAGGCACAAGTTAAACTTAATGATTGTAGCTTAATCTCGAATAAGGGAATAAAATCAAATTGGTAGGGATTTAACATGTATTTATGAGGAAGCATTCAATCTATTTTTGCTATCATAAGAATGATTGAGATTAATTTGAATGATATGTATACATAAGTAGCATAAATATCAAATTTCTTGTTTCTGAGCATAAGTATACCAAGTTCATAATTTTGGGAAGAATGTTGTTCTGAAGGAATTTTTCAAAGGTATTTCTGAGAAACTCTTTTCAATTTGTGCATTACTCGGGACGAGCAATGAATTAAGTTTGGGGGTGTGCAAACACGAAAATATACACGCTTTTTCATGCCCTTTTAAACTCAAATTCATGCAGTTTAGGTAAAATTATTGTCGAAAAATATATAATTATTATAAAATAATTATTTTGCACTTAAATTATTAATATAATGAATCTTAATTCATTTTATAATAAATTTTGATTAATTTTGATCATTTTTTGATAGATTTGCACAAAGGGCGAAAATTGGCTCGGCAGACACTGCTAAGCGCAAAATCGAGAAGCGATATTTGAAGCATCGAGACGAATGAATTTTTCAGCTAAAGACGGTCCAAGTTATGTGTATTAATTCAGAATATAATTAATTTTAATTTTAATCCAATTTAATTTGGGTTAAATAAATTATTATTAATTAATTATGAAAAGTGACCCAGTTGAGCTGAACCGAGTGAACCGAACCAATCAAGCTATGGACAGCCCAAAACCGTCCAGCATGCTGACCCAATTAGCTTACTTGGCTGATTAATTGGCTTGCAAAAAGGCCTTTGAAGACTTCATCAAACAGTAAAAAAACCCCTCCTCTTTTAGTGCCTTTTTAGATTTGCCCCAGCCTTAATATAGCAGGTTTGAAAGCTTCAAACTTGCCACATGTGTGGCCGGCCTGTAACAGCCTGATTTAGAACCTAGTCAGAATAGTGGTTTCGAGACCATAAATCTGAGGTCAGAAAAATATTTTAATATTATTTTTGGTATTTACAGTATGTGATTAAGCATGTGTGAGAGTTTCGTAAATTAATTTTATGGATTAGTTGTTTAATTTGATAAAAGGACTTAATCGCATTAAATGCAAAAGCTGTGTGCTGATTGTTAAAGTGTTAATTTGGCATGACTTATTAAAATGTGAGTCCTTATGTTGTTATTATTCCATATGTTAAATGGATGGACAATAATGGCTATTAAATGGATGACTTTGGTGTTATATCATTAAGGTTATTTTAGGTAATTGCTTAATTAATGTTTAATAAATAAAAAAAACAATTTTTAATGGCCATTTCTCATCTTCTTCATCGATTATTGCACAAAAGAAAACCATTTGAAGCATATAGGGGTTCGACACATTGAGTTCTTTATTAAGGTATGTTTTTGCTTCGGTTTTTGATAATTTCTACGTTTTTGTGATCGTTGCTTAGTGTATTATCAAACCCATGCTTTAATTTTAGAATTTGATAAAGATTTTGAGATGTGCCATTGATGAGTGTTTGAGATTTTTGATGCTAGATGATGAAATATGAAATATATGTGTTAGATTAACATGTTTTGTCTTTGGATTTTTGGTGAATTTGAGTAATTTGGACTAAATTATGAAAATAATATTTTGAGAGACTAAAATGTGAAATAGATGAAATATGCGGGCTTGTATGAACATAAGGAGAATTCAACTAGGCATGTGTGAAATGAAATTATGTGAATTTGATGATTTTATGAATAGGGACTAAAGTGTCGAAATGTGAAAATGTGAGGGCTATTTTGTAAAATGCCCTAAATATGTGTGTTTGGACTAAATTGAATGATTTGGTGATTCAATGAGCTAAATTTGAATATGTATAGATCAAGAAAAGAAGGATTTGGATCGAGATCGAGGCAAAGATAAAGTGCTCGATTAATTGACTTGTTTTGTTACTTCGACATCTGAGGTAAGTTCGAATATAATACAAGTTGTTAAATTTATGTTTAAGTGCTATAAAATGAATGAATATGTGAATGTTGAATTAAAAATGTTTTATGTGGAATTGAGAAATGTGGCACTAAGTGTGCGTAATTAGAATCGGGACAGAGGTGAATAGCACTGTGTGTGCGAGGTAATGGAAGCCTCGGCTTTATTGATTGGCACTGTGTGTGCGATACCAAGATAAGTTCGGTTTAATGTAAAGGCACTAAGTGTGTGATGATATTTAAGCTTCGGCTAAGAAATTGGCACTAAGTGTGCGAGTAAATCGAATGATTATTGAAGATTGATCGAAATTGTGGTATTGAGCAATGAGTAGCGAAAGCGTTCGTTAACTAAGTGTTGGCAAAGGTATGTACGAAACCTATGTGGTTGATGATTTAGAAATAGATGAATGGATGGTTATGTGAGTATTGGATATGGATGAGATTGTGTAATTTTGTAAAATAATCTATGTGATGATTTATTTTGTTTATTGAATTTGAATCGTTGGGTTAAATGTATTATGTTACGAACTTACTAAGCTTAAAAGCTTATTGTGCGAAGTGTTTCTCTGTTTTACAGTGTCTTAAAAGCTAGCTTAGATCTGGGGATCGTCAGCGACTAAATCACACTATCGGCTATCTAGTTTGGTACTTTTGGAAGATGTATATATATTTGGTATATGGCATGTATAGGCTAGTAGATATAGCATGTTTTGAAATGTATAAACTTAGCCATGTGATTTGGCTCGGTTGTTAATGATTTTGGTATATGTTTTGGGTTTGAGTAAAGATTGGTCAAGATGTGAATGTTTGTTCTAGTGAATGACCTTATGATATGTTTTGGTAATATGGAGATAGTGTGTTCATGCTATGATATGGTTGAGATTAAATGGTGCATGAATTACAAGTTTTTGTCATGTAATTGATACCTTGGATTGATAGGTATAGACGGATTTGTTTGGGATAATGAATGATGATGTTAAGAGATTAAATTGAGTGTGTTTTTGGTATGTTTGAATGCTATGTGAGGTATGAAATTGAATTGGTTTATGTTTGTAAGTGAGATCCTTGATGTGGGTGGCAAATTGGCCTTGCAAATGGCCTACAATTGCCCACACGGTTGAGCACACGAGCGTGTGGCTCGATCGTGTCCTTCGTGGTTGTATTTCAAAACAAGTCAGACTCGACCACGGGTTGGACACACGGGCGTGTGACTGGCCGTGTGGTGCAAGTCACTGTCGACCACGGGTGAGGCACACGGGCGTGTCTCAGGCCGTGTGGACAAGTCAGTATGTATGCTCTGTTTTTCCACGGCTTGGACACATGGGCGTGTCTGAGGCCGTGTGAGGCACACGGCCTACCCACACGGGCGTGTGACCTTTGCAACTTTGAAAAGTGTTTGATTTTTCAAAAAAAAATTGTATGTGTTCAGTTTAGTCCCGACCCCTTTCTAACATGTGTGTAAGGTCTCGTAGACCTCATTAAGGAACAATATGTATATTTATTGATATGTTTGAATGATGTTATACTTTGTGTTGAGAAATGATTGAAATTGTTCCTCTTGTTTGATAATACCTCTAAACCGTATTCTGGCGATGGTTACGGGTTAAGGGGGTTACACGGCCAAGGAAGAGCTCTTTGGCTGCTGATTTTAGCTATTTTTAGCAGCCCTCTCACCCTATAAAAACCCCCATTGGCTGCTCATTTCAACACACCACAACATTCTCATCTCTTCTCTTCTCTCTCAACTTTCTCTCTTATTTTCCATCCATTTTCCCTTGTCCTCTTGCTGATTTCACCTCTTGAAAAAGAGTCATTCATCCATCATTTGGAGCAGTATTCAAGTGTTCATAGAAGCCTTGGTTCAACAAGAACAAGTGAAGAAGGAAGAGTGGAGCAACTTAGCCAAACCACGAAGAAACACTGGATTTGCTTCTTGTTCCCTATCTTTTTAAATTCTGTTGTTGTTATGATAAACATGTCTATGAATATTTATGTTGATATGATTTATTTAATTGATATGGCTTGTAACACCCCAAACCTGGCCTAGACGTTACGACCAGATCTGGCATGTCACATGGAAAGGTTGTTAAAGAACTTCGTGATCGTTTAAAAAATTTGAGTTTTGGTTCAATTTAAAAAAAAAATAGACTTGATTAAATGTTTCTTGCAAAACGTTATCAGTATTACTACTCCAGAAGACTGTTTTATAATAGAGAAATAAGATTCGATGGTTTTCGGAAAACGCGCCATTTTGAAATAGTTTATGAAGTTTTAAAAAAACCCGAGTTGAATTTTTAATAGTTTGTGAACCGTTCATCAATATTTTGGAATACAGTTGTTTGCGTTTTTAGGGAAACCCCGTACTGATCAATTCATCATAGATAATATATGCGTTAAAACAAAAACCAAATTAAAATCCTAGTGGCCTTATTACAAAACATAATCCCAAATTAAAATAAGTTTAAAGTAATAAAAAATGGAGTTTACGAAAGAAATAACGCATGGCCACCACAGAGTCCACCCCGGCTCCCAAATCCGCAAAGCTAGGAATTACCTGCAAAGTTAATCAGAGGGGTGAGTTACGAGAACTCAGTGTGTAATTCCCCACATGAACAATAACTGGGCCCGAGCCCATTCAAAGTCAAACTAGGCCTTAGCCCTTACGAAATCAAACTGGGCCTTAGCCCTATTAACATGGTATAGCAGATAATGAATGAAATGCAATGCAGTGCGACCCAGCCCAGCCTAGTAATCCATCCACTACACACCACCCGACCAACCAAAACACACCGGTGGGGATTTCTACAATCAACCCTCATCCGCTACACACCATCGATGGCAGTCACGCTGCTCATCGCTGAAATTGTGGCAGTGCCATCGAAATAATGTGATAGAGTCACCGAAATACGTGGCAGAGCCATCGAAATAATGTGACAGAGTCACCAAAATAATGTGACAGAGTCACCGAAATACACTGCCCCTTTCATCAATATCATATCCCAATCCCATGCAACATATTATCATAATGTTATAAATGCAAACATATAACAATGTACATCAGATAATCTGAACACACGTATAATCATGCTAAGTTATTTGAATAGCATAGTCATAACTACTATTTACCTGGTCTCTCCAACCTCACCCACTAGGGTATCTCATCTGCCGTTACGGTTATTTCGGCTTTTAGCCAATACGCAGATTAATACTAGACAAACAAATGAAGGTGTGAGATTACACACCTGATTACGCGAAGAACTAAACACTCCTGAACGTCGTCACTCTCACTAGCGGGAATAACAACGATTTGTCTATCCCAAACCGATGTCGGCTCTCTACCACAACCTGGCGAAAAATCTCGAATCACGACACCGCACGTCGTTTGAACTTAGGAGTAGAGACTACAAGTCCACTCCCCTCAGGCTCCTTTGTCGATACCTCCTTAGAACGGCTAGCACTCGTATCCAAGAAGAGAGTCTTGATTAGTACAGTACTTTCAGAGAGAACGATGGTTGTCTAACAAGGAGGTTGGGTTAAAGCGAGAATAGAGCAGATTGGAAGAAATAGACACAAAAGAACCGGAGAGAAAAACCCTTACCTAGATTAAAGAGGAACCGAACTAAAAGCAGTTCGGCTATGAGAATAGACCAAGTGAACCCTCGTTTCGGCAATAATGGGTTCTTGATCGGTCGAGAGAGTCGAACCCATACAACCTTCAGAGATGATAACCAACACCACACGAGGTTGAGCTATAGAGTACCCGACTTATGGTATCACTAGAAAAGAAAATGATAGGAAAGAAGTATATCACCCATTCGGCCATAACCAAGAGAAAGGAAAAGAGAAAAAGAAATCATACAAATAGAGGATCCCATTACCTTGCGACTAGAAAACCGAATGGAGAGAGACTTTCGAAGAGTCAAAAGAGATCCTAACACTTTGCCTCTTGGTGTTGGCTAGCGGCAAGGATGAAGAAACATTCGATTTGACACAAGAGAAGGTTCACTTCTGAGACAAGAAAAGAGAACTCGGTTGATGAAGAAAGGAGTTTTGGCTTTGGTGTTAATGGTGGAAAAAGATGCAAAAAGGAGAATGGTGGGAAGTAAGTTTCAGCTAGAAGAAAGAAATGATGAAGAAATAAAAACAAAAAGAATAAGGTCTTCAACCAAATGGTACGTGTGAAAGTAACCCAAATGCACTAAATAAACAGCTCAAAATTTGCACAAAATCGCAGAGAGGGAAAACAAGGAAAACCCCAAAAGAAGTTTCGGCACAAACTTGCCACAAGACCGAATATGCATCCCCCCTTACTCCCTAGCCGAATTTCACCTCCCCACACACCCCACAACCGGCCAACCACTACATCTCACTCCTCTCCCTCGATTCTCTCCTTGATTTCCTCCCCCACTCACTCTCAATCCACCAATTCAAACTAGTTGACCACTTCAAACTCCCCAAGCTCCTCTCCTCCATCCATTTTGAATTGCTTGACTCATTCAACAACCACCTTGGTAGAGTCAGTACCAATGCCACCTCTTCCCCACCTTGAGCACAAAAATTAAAGCTTCACAATGCGCAGATGTGATTCGAACTCCTCCCCCTTTGCTCTACTAGCGACGCCACCTCCACTCCACCTTAAGCTCACTTTTGTGTCATAAAACACAAATAATTATCCTTAAGGCCTGCTTCCACTAGCTCTCTCCCCTTATGCCCAAAAAGCAAAACTTTGCAAGGCTGGCTCGAACTCGAGCCTCTAGGACCCCCAAACACGCCTAAATAACAAGCTACACGAGCTAAACACATGCAATAACACAAAAATGCCAGACCCTTAATTTAAAGATGTTACAGTTCTACCCCCTTAAAGAAATTTCGGCCTCGAAATTTACCTGGTCAAAAGAGATGAGGGTATTGCTATCGCATTGCCTCTTCTGGCTCCCACGTGGCTTCCTCTGAACCATGATTATGCCACAACACTTTGACCAATGGAATCAATTTCCTTCTCAATACCTTGATATCCCGATCCAAGATCTGCACTGGTTCTTCATCGAAAGACAGATCAAGTCTCACCTCAATTTCTTCCACCGGCACTATGTGAGATGGGTCTGAACGGTAGCGCCTCAGCATCGAAACATGGAATACATCATGTATCCGATTCAACTTCGGAGGTAACTCAAGCTGATAAGCCACTGGTCCCACACGTTTCAACACTCGATAAGGTCCGATGAATCTGGGGCTCAACTTGCCCTTCCGTCCAAATCTTAAAACCTTCTTCAAGGGTGAGACTTTTAGAAAGACCTGATCACCCACTTCGAATTCTATTTCCTTACGCTTCAGATCTGCGTCCGATTTCTGCCTATCGGAAGCTTCCTTCAATCGAGCCCGAATCAACTTAACCTTTTCCTCAGTCTCTGAGATCAATTCCGGACCCAACAACTGTCGCTCACCCAACTCTGTCCAACAGGTAGGGGTACGACACCTATGACCATACAATGCCTCGTAGGGTGCCATCTGAATGCTGGATTGATAGCTATTGTTGTACGCAAATTCTACCAATGGTAGATAATCCTCCCAACTATCTCTGAAGTCGATTACACAGCCCCTTAACATGTCTTCCAGAACCTGAATTACCCTTTCCGACTGACCATCAGTCTGCGGATGGAAACATTTGTCTTTGAAATCCGACCTTGTACCCAAAGCTTCATGTAACGCTTTCCAGAACCGTGATGAAAATCTAGGATCCCTGTCTGATATGATAGACACGAGTACCCCATGCAACCTCACGATTTCTACCACATACAGCTTAGCCAACTTCTGTAACGAATAATCGGTACAGACCGGTATGAAGTGTGCAGACTTAGTCAACCGGTCAATAATTACCCACACTGAATCTTTCTTAGTAGGCGTAAGGGGCAGCCCACTAACAAAATCCATCGTTATCCTCTCCCACTTCCAAAGTGGAATCTTCACCAGTTGCAGCAACCCCGAAGGCAGTTGATGCTCCGCCTTCACTTGCTAACATGTCAAACACTTATTCACAAAGTCGGCAACTTCCCGTTTCAGACCAGGCCACCAATACTGCTCACGCAGGTCTCGATACATCTTACTTCCACCGAGATGCATAGCGTAAGGGCTACTATACGTCTTCCACAGAATCATCTGTCTCAACTCAGAGTCCTTCGGCATACAAACCTTTCCATGAAAACATAATACCCCTTCACTGTTCAGATCAAAATCCCGTATTTCGCCACCTTCCACTTGTTGAAGTCGAGAACTTAAAAATTCGTCTAACAATTGCTTCTCTTTAATTTGACTTACCCATGTCGGCTTCACTTGAAGTTCGGCTACCAAGCTACCATCTCCATACAGACTGAGGTAAGCAAACATTGCTCTCAAATTCGATATCACTTTACGACTTAACGCCTCTGCCACCACGTTACCTTTACCCGGGTGATACTCAATCGAGCAGTCATAGTCTTTCAACAATTCAATCCACCTTCGCTGCCTTAAATTCAAATCCTTCTGAGTAAGGAGGTATTTCAGGCTCTTATGATCCGTATAGATAACCGACTTTTCTCCGTACAGATAGTGCCTCCATATCTTTGGAGCGAACACCACTACAGCTAGCTCCAGGTCATGGGTGGGATAATTCACTTCATGTGGCCTTAATTACCAGAGACGCATATGCTACTACCTTCCCTTCTTGCATTAACACACGGCCCAACCACGTATGCGATGCATCCATGATGAGCGACAAATTCCTTCCCGACCTCAGTGAATCGGTACTAGTGCCTCGGTCGAGAATCCTCTTTAACTTCTCAAAGCTTTCCTGTTGCTTATCGGCCCAAACAAGCGGTACTCCTTTTCGTAATGACTTGGTTAAAGGTGCGACAATTAGCGAAAACCCCTCAACGAACTTCTTACGTAGTACCCCACCAAACCCGAGAAAACTTTGAATTTGGACACGACTTCTTGGTTGCTTCCAATCCAACACGGCTTCAACCTTTCGAGGATCGACTCTAATCCTTCCGCGAGACACAGCGTGCCCCAAGAACGTCACTTCCTTCACCAAAACTCGTACTTACTGAATTTAGCATAAAGTTGCTTCTCTCTCAGTATCTGCAGAACAATCCGAAGATGCGAAACATGCTCCTCTTCAGTCCTTGAGTACACCAGAATGTCATCTATTAACACTACCACAAACCTGTCCAGATAGGGTTGGAAAACCCGGTTCATCATGTCCATAAAAACGGCTGGTGCATTTGTTAACTCGAACGGCATCACTAGAAACTCGTAATGCCCATACCGAGTTCGGAACGCAGTCTTATGAATATCCGCCTCCTTGACCTTTAGCTGATGGTACCCAGATCTTAAATCTATCTTTGAGAAAATCGAAGCTCCTCGCAGTTGATCGAACAAATCGTTAATTCTTGGTAGCGGGTATTTGTTCTTAATAGTCAACTTGTTCAATTGCCTATAATCAATGCACATTCGCATCGACCCATCCTTTTTCTTGACGAACAATATCGGAGCTCCCCACGGTGATACACTTGGTCGGACAAATCCACGGTCCAGCAGTTCTTGGATCTGAGCTTTAAGTTCTACCAGCTCCTTCGGCGCCATCCTATAAGGGGCGATGGACAACGGAGCCATTCCTGGCAATAGCTCAATGCCAAACTCGACCTCGCGATCCGGAGGTAACCCTGGAAGTTCATCAGGAAAGACATTCGAAAACTCTTTCACCGTTCTGACATCTCCTACAGACAATTCCTTGGCATCCAAAGCGCTGACGAAGGCCAAAAATGCCTTGCACCCTTTTCGCACCATCCTCTCGGCCTTTAGTGCCGACACCACATTGGACAAGTAATTCCTTCTTTCTCCTATCACAATTACTTCATCATCCTCTGGAGTTCTTAAGACCATACGCTTAGCAGTGCAGTCCAAGTTTGCACGATGCTTAACTAGCCAGTCCATGCCTAAGATCAGATCAAACTCGCCAAACGACAGTTCCATCAGGTCTGCCGGGAAAGCAATCCCTTGCACTACTAAAGGCACATTCCTAAATAGTTTGTTCACTACCACAGATTGTCTTAATGGGCTAACCACAGACATTTCTCTAGAAGTAACCTCAGATTTTATACCCAAAGTCCCAGATACAGTACAGGCAACATATGAATGTGTAAACCCAATATCAATCAAAGCAGTAAACGGTCCATCAAATATAAGAAATGTACTGGTTATGACGTCCGGTGCGTCGCCATCCTCTCGACGTCTAGCCGCATACACCAATCCCGGCTGTCTTGCATCTGTATTCCCAGCACCTCTGCCCGGTGCTCCACGACCTCGACCAAACCCATTTCCCCCTCTGGTCGGACCACGACCCCTTGGCGGGTGCTGACCACCTCTCCTTGATTGCACAACCCCCTCACCTACCGTCTGCACCTTAGCCACCTCTTATGGACAATTCTTTATCAAATGATCCCTAGATCCACACTTGAAGCATCCTCCAATTCTTCTCCAACACTCCTCCGAATGTATTTTCCCACACTGAGCACACGATCGAATCTGACCAACAGCAACAGGCATCGCAACTCAGCCTGGCCCATCGAACCTAGGCCTCTTTTGGAATCCCCTAGAAGATCCTGACGACCCAAAACTTCTCTTATTCCTACCCCTATCCTTATCTCGATTCTGTCTCTCAGACCGCTTCACTTCTTTGGCTATTTTTGCTTTCTTGACTAACACGGCGAAATCTCTTTCCTGCTGCGGAGCTATCAGTACTCGCAGCTCATCCCACAGACCATCCTCCAACCGAACACAGCGTTCATAATCAGTTCCGACGATACCCCGAGCGTAATGACTTAGGCGCAGGAATTCTGCCTCATATTCAGCCACAGACTTATTCCTTTGAACCAAATTTAGAAATGCTTTCCTCTGGGCGTCCACATAACTCGCCCCAACATACTTTCCCGAATTTGTCTTAAAGAAGTCCCGGTGATACGGTCCGCTTGAGTACTTTCCCATCGTGTGAGCCACCACTAGTATGCCTCATCTCGTAGGAGGAGGGACTTTGCTCCTTTCAATTTTTCTCTCACGTGGCATCGGGTCATCCATAATTCACTCGACCGCTTCCAGCCAGTATTCAGCTACGTTTGGGGCCACACTAGAAATGCCTCTAAATATCTCAGTCCCATTTGCTCGGAGTCGCTCAGGAATAGATTTCCAAGCTACCGATCTGGTGCTTACTCCAGCAACCCGTTCCAAGACTCGTAACATAGCTTGGGACAAAGCATCGTCCCCTCTTGTAACAGTCCGATTTAGGGGCTAGTCAGAATAGTGGTCTCAAAATCACTAATCCGAGATTGGAGAAAATTATTTTCATGATATATTATGAGTTAGAACATAATAGCATATGAACATGACAATTTTGGTACTTTAATTTTAGTGATTTCATGTTTAATTGTAAAAAAAAGGACTAAATCGTATAAAGTGCGAAAGTTCCATTCCACATGCTAAAAGTACCATATGGCCATGATTTGTTAATTGGGGGTCTTTAAAAGGCAATTTAGCATTTGGAAGAGGCTTGGCCGACCATAAGAAAGCATGGGAGACAAGATTCTCAATTTTAGTCAAAGTTAGTAGTAGTAGGTGGACTAATTTGACTTGTAATAATAAAATAAGGAGAGAAAAGATATCATCTTTTCCCCTATCATCTCCCACCAAAACTTTTCAGTGTAGAAGGGGTAGAAACCTTCAAAAAATTTAGCAACCTCTCATCTACTCAAGTAAGTGTTCTAGTGAACTTTTCTTGAAAATAATTGTACTTTTGAGACCCCTAAAGCTTAAGCTTTCAAATGAGGGGACTATTGTGCAATGTTGTGAAAGGTTTAGAGTTCTACCATGAGAGATACCTTAGTTATTTGCTGCATTTTATGGAAGGACTTGAGTTTTAGTTACTAGATGAACAACTTTTAAAAAGGGGTGTTAGCATGAAAACACCAAATAGGACCTTAATGAAAAGGTTATAACTTTTGTAGTAAGTATGTAGAATATTGATTTTTGATGATAGCTTTAAGAGCATTAAATGTTTTCCTAGGCTTGTGGAGGATAAAAATGTGATTAGGATTAATTTTCGAGCCTAAGGGCAAAATGGTCATTTTGCCAAAATCTAGGGGTAAAATGGTAATTTTACCTAAGCATAATTATTGAGATGCTTATGTTAATGTAATGATTAAGATGAGCTAATTTGCTATTATAGAGAAAGAGGAGACGAGAATTTGCCTCGATCGGGGAAAGGACAAAATCGTGGACTAAACCAAAGAATTAGCTCATTTTGAAAACGAGGTAAGTTGTGTGTGATTTTAATACAATATTGTATTAGCATAATTGAGAATGCTTGATGTCTTATTGATGCATGATATTTCAATAAATTGAGAAGTTTATATGAATGTGATATTGAAGTTCTAATGGACCATGAGGTATACGAAAAATACTATCATCCAATGTGAGTGCCAGTATAAGACCATGTCTGGGACATGGCATCGGCCACCTCATGAGTGACAGTGTAAGACCATGTTTGGGACATGGCATCAGCGTTGATACGAGTGCCAGTGTAAGACCATGTCTGGGACATGGCTTCGGCCACCTTATGAGTGCCAGTGTAAGACCATGTTTGGAACATGGCATCGGCGTTGATACGAGTGCCAGTGTAAGACCATGTCTGGGACATGGCATCGGCGTTGATACGATTGCCAGTGTAAGACCACGTCTGGGACATGGCATCGGCCACATTATGAGTGCCAGTGTAAGACCATGTTTGGAACATGGCATCGGCGTTGGGACAAGAGCTGGCCTAAGACCATATCCGGGATATGGCATTAGCACATAGAGGTAATTCTCTATAAGACCATGTCCAGGACATGTCATCGGTATCTAGAGGAGACTTCTTGTAAGACCACTTAGAGAATGTGATATTGACCTTATACTTATCGTAGAGATATGAATGAATAGAAGTGCTATTGAAGGAGTCATGAGAAATTGGCTCTATATGTGTTACGATAAACTTTAGATATGGGCAATTGTAAGTAAGGATTTTCAAGAAGTCCTGGTTTGTATATAATTATCTAATACTATGGATGAATTATTCTTTTATGAGAAGTAAGATTTCTAATTATTATCATGCAACTTACTAAGCTTATTGCTTACCCCTTTTTATTGCCCTTCTTTCTTATAGTATTACCAAGATAACTCGAAGATCGTAGACGCAGGGATTCAGAGATCACACTATCAACAACACTTTGGTATAACAATTTTAGACTTGTTTTCAATATGGCATGTATAGGACTTGGGTATTTTGTCAAGTTGTAATTGTTAGTTAAAGTGTTGACTGTAAGTCATTTTGTAAATGATTTCTTGAGCTAGGCAAATATTTGGCAAACTCTTTGTTTTTTAATGAAGATGAAATTAATGAAGTGTATACCTCTTTTATTATTCTTTAGTTTTTGGCTAGGTGATTGGCCAAAATGGTCTATGTTTGTATGTTTATTGAAGTCAATGAAGTATGTAGTATTGTCTATGAGATGCATTGAATTGAGTTTGAGTTGATCTTGATTTCAGGGTGGCAAATGGCTTGGTAAATAGCCTTTAAGTGCCCACACGATTAGACGCACAGGCGTGCGTCTAGGCCGTGTGTACCCTGCACCATAATGTTATGAGTCAGGATATACCACAGTCATATCCCACGGCCGTTTGTATGAGCCATGTATAACAAACGGTTAGGAGATCGGCGTGTTAGTCGTGTGGATTCGATCGATGTGTCGACCACGGTTGGGAAGCGCAGGCGTGCCTTGGCGTGGGTAAATTGGCGAGAATGCACGGGTTTTTAGGCACGGACTAGGGACATGGGCGTGTGTGTCTATACACGGGTGTGTCTAATCATGCACGGTCGTGTGAATATAGTCAGTAACTCCCCACGGTTTGTAGACATGGGCGTGTCTAAGGGTACACGGGTGTGTTCTAAGTTACACGGTCGTGTGAACCCTACTTCAAAGAAAAGTTTTCGATTAAGTTCCGAAAGTTATCGGCTATGTGCCTGAGGCCTTGTAGGCCCATGAAATGTATGATTAGACTAAGAAAGAGAAGTTTTTATGTCAGAAAAAATTTTTTCCACCTATAAGAGAATGTTTAAGTGAATCCAAGTATGGTAATGTCTCGTATCCAGCCCTAGCATCAGTCTCGGGTACGGGGTGTTACATTTAGTGGTATCAGAGCTACGGTTTAGTCAATTCTAGGACTAACGTAGCATAAGTACGAGTCTAGCTGTACATGCCATATGTAAGAGTGTGTGAGTAATGATGGTGTGATGGCTCATGACGTATAAATTTGTGTTTTATGTAGTAAATGGATTCTGATCCAGATCGAACTGCAGCCGATGATGCTGCGAGTAATGCACCGGCTCCCGCTCAAGGGATCGCGCCAGCTAATAGTAGACCCGAGACCTTGGGTCAGGGGGATGAGGATCGAGAAGCTTTTCTCCACATGATGAGCAACTGGTATACTGAGTATACCCGAGTAAATCCCAATGCTCAGCCCCCTCCACCCCTACCTATCCCTCAACCCGCTCCAGTAGCTCCTCAAGTGGTTGAGGTGGCGAGAAGAGAAAGGCCTCCGGTAGATAAGATCCAGAAGTAAGAAGCCGAAGAGTTTTGGGCAAATAAGGATGATGACCAGGAGAAAGTAGAATTCTGGCTCGAAAATACCATTCGGGTATTCGATGAGTTATCTTGCACACCTGAGGAGTGCTTAAAGTGTGCAGTATCTCTCCTGAGAGATTCAGCCTACCGATGGTGGAACACCTTGGTGTTGGTGGTACCGAGGGAGAGAGTTAGCTGGGAATTCTTCCAAGAAGAATATCGGAAGAAGTATATCAGCCAAAGATTCATCGACCACAAGAGAAAGGAATTCTTGGAGTTGAAGCAAGGTCGTATGTCAGTGACCGACTACGAACGGGAGTTCGTCAGACTTAGCAAGTATGCATGAGAGTGCGTGTCTACCGAAGCCATCATGTGCAAGAGGTTCGAGGACGGATTAAATGAAGATATCCACTTATACGTGGGAGTTCTCGAATTAAAGGAGTTTGTAGTGTTGGTGGATAGGGCCTGTAAGGCCGAAGAGTTGGCTAAAGAGAAGAGAAGAGCAGAATACGAGTCCCGTAACTCGAGGAAGAGGCAATTGAACAAGTCTCACCTATCCTCATCCAAAAAAGTGAGGGATTTCACTGCTCGATCAGTCACTTCTGCGAGGTTTTCAACCCGAAATATGGGCAGGCAATTCTCGGGATCAAAAGGGCAAACTACATCAGTTGCTAGTGTGGGCAATGTCCGTCCAGATAGACCAGAATGCCCTCAGTGTGGCAGGCACCATTTTGGTGAGTGCCGAGCTAATGAGAAAGGTTGTTTCAGATGTGGGTTCTTGGACCATTTTATTAGAAACTGCCCCGAGGTAGATGTGAAAGGAAGGCCTCAGAATGCGAGATCGGGAAGTACCCCTAAGGGAAGACCGTTGAAAAATTCGAGGAGTTAGATGGGAAACAAGAATCCCCAAAGAACAGTGCTACTGATTGAGGGTAGAGAGCACCGAGGACATATACCATCCGTGCTCGTGAAGAAGCATCTTCCCCCGACGTAATCACGGGTATCTTTTCTCTCCATAATACTCGTGTTATAGCTTTAATTGACCCGGGATCTACCCACTCGTACATATGTTTGAAACTAGTCTCTAGCATGAGTATGCCTATAGAGTCTACTAAATACATCATAAGAGTGTCAAATCCCCTAGGTAAGTGCGTGTTGGTTGATAGAGTTTATAAAGGGTGTCCTTTGATAATTAAGGGTCATTGTTTCCCTGTCGATTTTATGATATTACCGTTTGACGAGTTTGATGTCATTCTCGGGATGGATTGGTTAGTTACTCATAATGTAATTGTGAATTGTGGGAGGAAGCATATAGAGTTCCTTATTTGTGTTGAGTTAGATAAATTGGATAGTTCACCAATAGTGATATCGACCATGTTAGCTCAGAAATACCTAAGGAAGGGGTATGAGGCTTACCTTGCCTTTGTGTTAAACACTAAAGAGATTGAATAAAAAATTGAGTCAGTACCCATAGTATGTGAATACCTAGATGTTTTCCCGAGAAAGGTTGCTGTGGCTACCTCCTGAGAGAGAAATTGAATTTGGAATTGATCTAGTTCTGCATCGCTCTATTTCTATTGCTCAGTATAGAATGGCTCCAACCGAACTAAAAGAGCTAAAAGCACAGCTTGCAATAATTAATGGATAAGGGTTTTGTGAGGGTAGAGTTTTTCTCCATGGGCGCCCTGTTCTATTCGTGAAGAAGAAATATGGTTCCATGAGGTTATGTATAGATTATCGACAACTCAACAAGGTGACTGTGAAGAATAAGTATCCGTTGCCGAGAATTGATGATCTATTTGATCAGTTAAAGGGAGCTACAGTATTTTCTAAGATAGATCTAAGGTCAGGGTATTATCAGTTAAGAGTCAAGGACTCGGACATACCAAAAACCGCGTTTAGAACTAGGTACGGCCACTATGAATTTTTGGTCATGCCTTTTGGTCTAACGAATGCCCCCGCTATCTTCATGGATTTGATGAACCGCATTTTTCGACCGTATTTGGATAGATTTGTTGTGGTCTTCGTCGATGACATACTGATCTACTCTCGAGATGAGAATGATCATGTTGAGCACTTGAATATAGTTCTGCAAGTTTTAAGAGAAAAAATAATTGTATGCTAAATTCAGTAAGAGTGAATTTTGGCTCAAAGAAGTGGGATTTTTGGGGCATATTGTCTCGGGAGATGGGATAAGAGTCGACCCAAGTAAAATCTCGGCAATTGTCAAATGGAAACCGCCGAGGAGCGTAACTGAAGTAAGGAGTTTTCTAGGCCTAGCAGGATATTATAGGCGTTTTGTCAAAGGGTTTTCTATGATAGCTACACCAATGACGAGACTTCTGCAGAAAGATGTAAAGTTCGACTGGACGGAAAAGTGTCAACAGAGTTTCGAGAAATTGAAGACACTGTTGACTGAGGCTCCTGTATTAGTGCAACCTGAGTCGGGAAGAGAATTTGTGGTTTACAGTGACGCGTCTATGAACAGTTTAGGCTGTGTACTTATGTAAGAGGGTAAAGTGATTGCATACGCCTCTAGACAGTTGAAGCCGCACGAGAAGAACTACCCAATTCATGATTTAGAGTTGGCCATAATCGTGTTTGCGTTGAAAATTTGGAGGCATCATTTATATGGTGAAAGGTGTCGGATTTTCACCAACCACAAAAGCCTAAAATATTTGATGACCCAGAAGGAATTAAATTTGAGGCAACGAAGATGGCTAGAATTGATTAAAGATTATGAACTAGTAATTGACTATCATCCGGGAAAGGCAAATGTAGTCGACGCTTTGAGCGAGAAAATCATTGTTTGCATTAAAAGCTATGAGCACCGGATGACCTTGTTAGATGATGGTTCCGTATTAGCCGAGTTGAGGGCTAAACCATTGTTCCTCCAAGAGATTGGTGAAGCTTAGAAGGACGATAACAGTTTGCAAGCCAAAAGAGCTTTATGTGAGTTGGGCATTGAGTCAGACTTTCGAGTAAATCTTGATGGATGTTTGACATTTCGAGATCGGTCTGTGTACCCAGGAATGATGAGCTTATTCGCAAAATTTTGCAGGAAGCTCATAACGAATGTTTGAACGTGCATCCAGGCAGCACAAAGATGTACCAAGATTTGAAGAAATGGTACTGGTGGCTAGGTATGAAGAAAGATATTTCTGAGTTCGTAACAAGATGCCTGATTTGCCAACAAGTGAAGGCTAAACATCAAGTACCTTTGGGTTTACTTCAGCCTATTATGGTTCCTGAGCTATGGATTTTGTGATGGGTTTACCGTTGACTACCAAGAAGAAAGATGCAGTTTGGGTAGTGGTCGATAGACTCACTAAGTCAGCCCACTTTATACCAGTGCGAGTCGACTACTCACTCGATAAATTGGCAGACTTGTACATGTCTGAGATAGTTAGACTTCATGATGTACCGTTGTCAATCATTTCATATCGAGATCTGAGATTTATGTCACGGTTTTGGAAAAAGCTGCAAGAAGCTTTGGGCACGAAATTGAGTTTCAGTACTGCCTTCCATCCCCAAACCGACAGGCAGTCAGAGAAAACAATTTAGATACTAGAAGACATGCTTAGATGTTGTGTTTTGGAATTCCACGGTAGTTGGAGAAATACTTACCATTGGTGGAATTCGCCTATAATAACAGTTTTCAGTCAAGTCTGAAGATGGCGCCTTATGAGGCATTGTATGGACGTAAGTGTCGAACTACCTTGTATTGGTCGAACTCAGAGAGAAAGCAGATATACACGGGTTGATTTTGTTAAAGAAATCAAGAGAAAGTGGAAGTGATTCATAATCGCTCGAAAGGCGCCTCGGATAGACGTAAGTCCTATTCAGATTTAAAGAGGAAAGAGATAGAGTACGAAGTTGGTGATAAAGTGTTCCTGAAAGTATCACCTTGGAGGAAAGTCTTGGACGGAAGGGTAAATTGAGTCCGCGCTTTATCGGACCTTATGACGTTATCGAAAGGATAGGACCGGTAGCTTATCGACTAGCTTTGCCGCCTGAGTTAGAAAAGATTCATGACGTCTTCCATGTATCTATGTTGCACCGATACCGTTCTGACCCTTCACATGTTATAGAGCCGACAGAGGTAGAGATACAATCAAATTTGACTTATGGTGAAGAACCAATTAAAATATTGGCTCGTGAGGTCAACCAGTTAAGAAATAAAAGCATAGCCCTAGTGAAAGTCCTATGGCAAAGGCATGGAATAGAAGAGGCCACATGGGAGCACGAGGAGATGATAAAAAACCAATACCCCAACCTTTTCGCTGGTAAGATTTTCGAGGAGGAAAATCCTTAAGGGGGAGAATTATAACAGTCCGATTTAGGGGCTAGTCAGAATAGTGATCTCGGGATAACTAATCCGAGATTGGAGAAAATTATTTTCATGATATATTATGAGTTAGAACATAATAGCATATGAACATGACAATTTTGGTACTTTAATTTTAGTGATTTCATGTTTAATTGCAAAAAAGGGACTAAATCGCATAAAGTGCGAAAGTTCCATTCCACATGCTAAAAGTACCATATGGCCATGATTTGTTAATTGGGGGTCTTTAAAAGGCAATTTAGCCTTTGGAAGAGGCTTGGCCGGCCATAAGAAAGCATGGGAGACAATATTTTCAATTTTAGTCAAAGTTAGTAGTAGTAGGTGGACTAATTTGACTTGTAATAATAAAATAAGGAGAGAAAAGATATCATCTTTTCCCCTATCATCTCCCACCGAAAATTTGTAGCATAGAAGGGGTAGAAACCTTCAAAAATTTCAGCAAGCTCTCATCTACTCAAGTAAGTGTTCTAGTGAACTTTTCTTAAAATTAATTGTACTTTTGAGACCCCTAAAGCTTAAGCTTTCAAATGAGGGGACTATTGTGCAATGTTGTGAAAGTTTTAGAGTTCTACCATGAGAGCTACCTTAGTTATTTGCTGCATTTTATGGAAGGACTTGAGTTTTAGTTACTAGATGAACAACTTTTAAAAAGGGGTGTTAGCATGAAAACACCAAATAGGACCTTAATGAAAAGGTTATAACTTTTGTAGTAAGTATGTAGAATATTGATTTTTGATGATAGCTTTAAGAGCACTAAATGTTTTCCTAGGCTTGTGGAGGATAAAAATGTGATTAGGATTAATTTCCGAGCCTAGGGGCAAAATGGTCATTTTGCCAAAATCTAGGGGTAAAATGGTAATTTTACCAAAGCATAATTATTGAGATGCTTATGTTAATGTAATGATTAAGATGAGCTAATTTGCTATTATAGAGAAAGAGGAGACGAGAATTTGCCTCGATCGGGGAAAGGACAAAATCGTGGACTAAACCGAAGAATTAGCTCATTTTGAAAACGAGGTAAGTTGTGTGTGATTTTAATACAATATTGTATTAGCATAATTGAGAATGCTTGATGTCTTATTGATGCATGATATTTCAATAAATTGAGAAGTTTATATGAATGTGATATTGAAGTTCTAATGGACCATGAGGTATACGAAAAATACTATCATCCAATATGAGTGCCAGTATAAGACCATATCTGGGACATGGCATCGGCCACCTTATGAGTGACAGTGTAAGACCATGTTTGGAACATGTCATCGGCGTTGATACGAGTGCCAGTGTAAGACCATGTATGGGACATGGCTTCGGCCACCTTATGAGTGCCAGTGTAAGACTATGTTTGGAACATGGCATCGGTGTTGATACGAGTGCCAGTGTAAGACCATGTCTGGGACATGGCGTCGGCCACATTATGGGTGCCAGTGTAAGACCATGTTTGGAACATGGCATCGGTGTTGATACGAGTGCCAGTGTAAGACCACGTCTGGGACATGGCATCGGCCACATTATGAGTGCCAGTGTAAGACCATGTTTAGAACATGGCATTGGCGTTGGGACAAGAGCTGGCGTAAGACCATATCTGGGATATGGCATTAGCACATGGAGGTAATTCTCTATAAGATCATGTCTGGGACATGGCATCGTTATCTAGAGGAGACTTCATGTAAGACCACTTAGAGAATGTGATATTGACCTTATACTTATAGTAGAGATATGAATGAATACAAGTGCTATTGAAAGAGTCATGAGAAATTGGCTCTATATGTGTTACGATAAACGTTAGATATGGGCAATTGTAAGTAAAGATTGTCAAGAAGTCCTGGTTTGTATATAATTATCTAATACTATGGATGAATTATTCTTTTATGAGAAGTAAGATTTCTAATTATTATCATGCAACTTACTAAGCTTATTGCTTACCCCTTTTTATTGCCCTTCTTTCTTATTGTATTACCAAGATAACTCGAAGATCGTAGACGCAGGGATTTGGAGATCACACTATCAACAACACTTTAGTATAACAATTTTAGACTTGTTTTGAATATGGCATGTATAGGACTTTGGTATTTTGTCAAGTTGTAATTGTTAGTTAAAGTGTTGACTGTAAGTCATTTTGTAAATGATTTCTTGAGCTAGGCAAATATTTGGCAAACTCTTTGTTTTTCAATGAAGATGAAATTAATGAACTGTATGCCTCTTTTATTATTCTTTAGTTTTTGGCTAGGTGATTGGCCAAAATGGTCTATGTTTGTATGTTTATTGAATTCAATGAAGTATGTAGTATTGTCTATGAGATGCATTGAATTGAGTTTGAGTTGATCTTGATTTCAGGGTGGCAAATAGCTTGGTAAATAGCCTTTAAGTGCCTACACGGTTAGACGCACGGGTGTGTGTCTAGGCCGTGTGTACCCTGCACCATAATGTTATGAGTCAGGATATACCACGGTCATATCCCGCGGCCATTTGTATGAGCCGTGTGTAACACACGGTTAGGAGACGGGCGTGTTTAGGTCGTGTGGATTCAGTCAGTGTCGACCACGGTTGGGAAGCACGGGCGTGCCTTGGCCGTGGGTAGATTGGCAGAATGCCTGGGTTTTTAGACGTGGACTAGTGACATGGGCGTGTGTGTCTATACATGGGCGTCCCTAATCATGCACGGCCGTGTGAATATAGTCAGTAACTCCCCACAGTTTGTAGACATGGGCGTGTCTAAGGGTACACAGGCGTGTTCTAAGTTACATGGGCGTGTGAACCCTGCTTCAAAGAAAAGTTTTCGATTAAGTTCCGAAAGTTATTGGTTATGTGCCTGAGGCCTTGTAGGCCCATGAAATGTATGATTAGACTAAGAAAGAGAAGTTTTTATGTCGGAATGAAAATTTTCCACCTATAAGAGAATGGTTAAGTGAATCCAAGTATGGTAATGTCTCAGATCCATTTCTAGCATCGGTCCTAAGCACGGGAGTTACACCTCCGATTCTGTCTTGAGTCCTCGCCTCGCTCATCGGCGATGGCGCACTTCGCCTTTCGGTACATGTCTAGATTCTGAGGATCCAGTCTGAGCACCCCGGCCTCTACCACGGCCGCGTACACCACGTCCACGTCCTCTTGTGCTCATGTTCGCTGAATCGAATTAATCTAATTAGAAATTTTATGAATTAGTGTATAATTCCAATGTTTATTAACAATGTTTTATGCAAAGTAAGTATAGTAGTTGTTTTCGTAGATCGAACTTCCTAATGTCTCAGTTTCTACAGTCTTAAGTCTTATAGCTAGCAGTCATACAACACTAATTCTAATATTTTCTTTCTAACATCATTTCATAAAATCAAACAAAGTCAGAAGACTTACGGATTTGGTGCCGGAGACTCGGGTGCCATACTCCCAGAAAAACATACATTTCTTAAACCAGATTTCAAACCAATTTTGGAAAATGTTGTCGAACCCAATCCACAGTCGAGCTTTACAACTTGGCTCTGATACCACAAAATGTAACACCCCAAACCCAGCCTAGATGTTACGACCGGATCTGGCATGTCACATGGAAAGGTTGTTAAAGAATTTCGTGATCGTTTAAAAATTTTGAGTTTTGGTTCAATTAAAAAAATAGACTTGATTAAATGTTTCTTGCAAAACGTTATAAGTATCCAAGAAGAGAGTCTTGATTAGTACAGTACTTTCAGAGAGAACGATGGTTGTCTAACAAGGAGGTTGGGTTAAGGCAGAATAGAACAGATTGGAAGAAATAGACACAAAAGAACCAGAGAGAAAAACCCCTTACCTAGATTAAAGAGGAACCGAACCAAAACAGATTCGGCTATGAGAATAGACCGAAGTGAACCCCTCGTTTCGGCAATAACAGGTTCTTGATCAGTCAAGAGTCGAACCCTTACAACCTTCAGAGATGATAACCAACACCACACGAGGTTGAGGTATAGAGTACCCGGCTTATGGTATCACTAGAAAAGAAAATGATAGGAAAGAAGTATATCACCCATTCGGCCATAACCAAGAGAAAGGAAAAGAGAAAAAGAAATCATACAAATAGAGGATCCCATTACCTTGCGACTAGAAAAACTGAATGGAGAGAGACTTTCAGTAGTCAAAAGAGATCCTAACACTTTGCCTCTTGGTGTTCTGGGCTAGCGAAGAAGGATGAAGAAAGCAGATTCGATTTGACACAAGAGAAGGTTCAGCTACAGACAAGAAAAGAGAACTCAGTTGATGAAGAAAGGAGTTTCGGCTTTGGTGTTAATGGTGTGGAAAAAGATGCAAAAAGGAGAATGGTGGGAAGTAAGTTTCAGCTAGAAGAAAGAAATGATGAAGAAATAAAAACAAAAAGAATAAGGTCTTCAACCAAATGGTACGTGTGAAAGTAACCCAAATGCACTAAACAAACAGCTCAAAATTTACACAAAATCGCAGAGAGGGAAAACAAGGAAAACCCCAAAAGAAGTTTCGGCACAAACTTGCCACAAGACCGAATATGCATCCCCCCTTACTCCCTAGCCGAATTTCACCTCCCCACACACCCCACAACCGGCCAACCACTACATCTCACTCCTCTCCCCCGATTCTCTCCTTGATTTCCTCCCCCACTCACTCTCAATCCACCAATTCAAACTAGTTGACCACTTCAAACTCCCCAAGCTCCTCTCCTCCATCCATTTTGAATTGCTTGACTCATTCAACAACCACCTTGGTAGAGTCCCAGCCGAATGCCACCTCTTCCCCACCTTGAGCACAAAAATTAAAGCTTCACAATGCAGCAGATGTGATTCGAACTCCTCCCCCTTTGCTCTACTAGCGATGCCACCTCCACTCCACCTTAAGCTCACTTTTGTGTCATCAAACACAAATAATTATCCTTAAGGCCTGCTTTCACTAGCTCTCTCCCCTTATGCCCAAAAAGCAAAACTTTACCAAGGCTCTGGCTCGAACCCTAGCCTCTCCAGGACCCCCAAACACGCCTAAATAACAAGCTACACGAGCTAAACACATGCAACAACCCAAAAATGCCAGACCTCTAATTTAAGGATGTTACTTGGCTTCAATTTAATTTGTGTTAGGTTGATTGCATTTCAGCTTCTTAATTTATTAAAATTGTGTTTGTGTTGTTATAGGCCTCGGTAAGATGTTTGATTAAGTAAAACCATGACTAAGTTATTCTTGCATTACATTTGTAATGAATTAATTATTTAAACGGATTAAAATTGTAATTAATTAACACGATACTTAATCTGTGCATGTTTAATCATCTAAGGTAGCTGAGGGTTAAATTAGCAACGATATCGAGAGATACAATTGGCTTGCATAACTTGCAAGATTATTGTGATTAAATTGTTTCAAGGTAGGAATACATTGTTACCTCACTTAATCTTTTATGTGCTTATTAGATTGAATTAATTGTTTGAATTGACATAGGGATATGTACAAGAGATATATTTTGATTTCATAAGTATGTATGTGCATTAATATATTTGTCTACTAAAATTTGCTTAATCGATTGAATTGACATAGAGATATAGTCAAGAGATAAATGGATTTTGGTAGGTAAGTATGTTCATAAGTTAGCAAATTACCGAGTTGCCGTAAATTTATTCATAACAACATAAACATGAGTTTAATAATTCTAAGTTAAGAAATGTAATTGATCTAACACAATTATGTCATCTTGATTAAAATCAGCTTTTGAAGTCGTGCATTAGAACTTTATTTTATTTTATTTATTTTAATTTGTTTTCTAGTTTTTAATCATTTATCAAATCAAAATATTTTTCTTCACCAAAGTGTTTTAAATTGCATTCATAAATAATTCTTTTCACAGCCCCTGTGGGTACGATAACTCGACATTTACTTGTCACTTTATTACTTGTTGCGATTGTGTACACTTCCACATTTCTGTCGTTCCAAGTTTTTGACGCCGTTGCCGGGGACTGTTTTAAAAAGTCATTATTTGTGAATTTGTTAGTTTTGCCTTTTGGTTTATTTTTCTGTTCAATTTTAACTTAATTAAAATTTTCTGTGATTATTTTAGGTGTTTATGAGTATTGACCGAATTATCGATTTACTCCCTGTAGATCTTGAGATTGAATGAACTTTTCGACAGCGAAGAAGACAAGCAAGTCAAAGAAGGACCGAAGAGATGAACTTCGAAAATCCGAATCAAGGAAATGGAGTAGACCCTGCTCAAAATCCTATCCTTATTGCTGATGATAGGGATAGAGCTTTAAGACTGTATGCCGTGCCACGTTTTCATCGATAAATCCATAAGCATCTCTTTTCCTTTATTCTATTCTTTATATCTCTTTCTTTAACATTATTTAATTGAATGTTTGTGTAAAGATTTGAACCAATTTATGCTTCATACATATCTCGCATATTTCAACTTTTCTAATCTTATTAATTAATTGAGTGATAGAGTTTCTTAGCGAATCAACTATTTGGGAGAGGAAGAACTTAAACCCTAGGCTTGACAACCCTAGGGAGTCATTTAGGTGGGAATTAACCCAAAATTTGTATGGCCTATCCATGAACACCTTAACCTCGAACTGGTCTAGACTGTGAGGTTAGAAGATAAGTAGTTCTTGCTAACTCGTTATTTTAGTGGAAGATGGAAAGATCCTTCTAGGGTATCGACTAGTTGATTGATTAGAACTCTACATTAATAATTAATTAGGTAAAACAATTAGATCTAGGCTAAAGGAACTCATGTAGTCGAAACAAAGGATAGAAGAAGTCGATACATGAACTTAGGAGCAGATTTAGGTTTAATTCAATTTATTTAGTTTATTAAATTATTATCATCTCGCTTCCATATTAACACTACTAATTCGTGACTCAAGTAGATTAGTTATTATTTCCCGTAATTGGTTTGATAATAGTCTTCCCTAAAATGCAATCCCTTGGGTACGATCCTCGGAGTACTTACCTATTTCGTTGTAACTATATTACAACCTGACCTGTGTACTTGTGGACACCACCTTAATTCTATATATTTTGTTGCAATATTCACACTCTGGATGTTAGTACATTCGAAGGTGGTCAATAGCATCGTGTATCGGTTAATGTCCTTATTTTAGCTCATAGGAGCATTTTCCTCTCGTGTATCCGAAGTTGATTTACTATAGTTCTCCGGGAAAAATAGTTATCTATTAAATGGAAATGGTATGAGGCGTTACGATAATTTGTATCTTAGTATATGGTTATTTGATGCATTAAATTTTGGTGATATGAATCATTCAAGTTTAAGTATTTCGGGAAGTTAAACGATGATATATGGAAATGATGGTTAATTTCATACTTTGTATGTTTTATAATTAAGTTAGCAAGTATGAGTTGTCTTGGTTACAAACTTACTAAGCTTATTATAGCCTACCTTCTTTGATTTTCCTTATTTGCAGATTGTCATACTTTTGGCTATCGATTGGAACTTTGTGGAAGATCACACTATCCGACAACTTATTTGGTAGTTACTTACTTATTTTGACCTGATTATAAGTGGCATATAAATAAGGTTATATATATGTAAGCTAAATGTAACACCCTTAACCTGTATCTGTCGCCAGAATAGGGTTACGGAGCATTACTGTACAAATGGAACATTTAAACATACATTTCATACATAATCATAAAAACATTACAAAAAAAATCATTGACATACATATCGTCCCTAAATCGAGCCCTCGAGGCCCAAAAATTACCTTAGAAGCAATTCGAGACTAAATTGGAAACATTTGGAAAGTATAAAAAGAATTCACAAAATTTTAGAAATAGGGGTCACACGGCCGTGTGGCCAGGCCGTGTGCCTCACACGGCTGAGACACACGTCCGTGTCTCAGGCTGTGTCACATTCAAAATAGGGACTCACGGTCGTGTCCCAGCTCGTGTCCTTACCCGTGTAACTCTTTGAGTAGGATCACTCGGTCGTGTCACACGCCCATGTGCCAAGCCGTGCAACTCTCGGAATAGCCCCAGATACCCATGTGCCAAGCCATGTGCTAGGCCATGTAACTACCTGACTTGCATGCAAAGGAACCTGCAGGGGACACACGGTCGTGTCGCCAGACCGTGTGGACATGAATTTCCCAAAATCAAGCCATTTCCAACACCGACTCATGCATGCACCTATAAGCCTTTTGTGCACATAATCAAGACTTTAAAACATTACCAAAACATGCATATGACCTATTCAATAGCCTTAAATCAATCAACCAATATTCCATTCAAGGAACCTCACAAGCAAACATCAAAACTTAACTATACATGCATATTTGATCACATTTCCATCATCAAACATAATTCAACTTCTATAAAATCAAGCCGCAAATATGACCATTAACACTTCATTATAAACATACTATTTGAGTCATACCATTCATGCATCACAAGTACCCAAAATAACATAAATTGGCAAGCATCAAAAGGTATCAATCCAAACAACTTATACATTCCAAATCATCACCTAAGCATTTAACCAAACATCATTATAAGTCTACCAATACATGTTAATATTGCCCTTTTTCGTACATGCTATCCTAGCTCAAATATGAACTAAAACATGTCATAAGTATCCATTTTCAAACCATTATCAACAAGTACTTTAAAGTAACCAAAATCACATAATTTGGTAGGGCATCAATGCATACCAAACCAACATAGCTCTCCAAAGCTTAAACATACCAAAACACCATCAATACATGCATCATAAAGCTATTACAAATCTCTTATACATGACATTATAAACCTTAGCCAAAATACTCAATAACTACCGAATTATCCACTTGATAGTGTGATAGATCCCCGACGAACTTCCAACTGGTTGAGCTTCCGATAATCTGTAAAGTAAAGGAAAGTAATTACGTAAGCAATGAATGCTTAGTAAGCTCATATAAACTTTAAACATAATATTCCATTTCGATAATGAACTTTATAGGATTAATATAAACCTATACCAATGCCATAAGATTTATAAAACTATATAACCATCAATTCATAAATAAGTAAGTCCATCAACATCACATATATTTTTCATTCATAACATAATAGGATTTTATAATACATATTACACAATCATCAACCTTTTCATAAGATTATGAACCATTCCATTTACTTACTTTCCATTCCATTCCAAATGCTTAGCATAAGCCTAAACAACATTATCAATTCACGAGTTTGTGTATTTATCCATGATATAGGTAAATTCATCCATAGCATAAGTAGATTTCTCACAAATAAGTATACCATTTAACTCATCAATCCTTTTATATCATCATATTACATCCAGTTATGAACTTACTGTTTCATTCCTTTTTGTTACCCGTTCATTTGTATAGTACAAGGCATAAGCATAAAAATCAACCATAACCACAAGCTTGGCACTAGCCTAAACATCATCATCAATAGACAAGTTAGTGCATTTATACATAACTCTTTTGGGATCAACCACATGATAAGCCATTTCATAAGAAAATACATCATTTGATTCATACAACCTTTTCATTAACATAAGCATATTTCCATTTGGAAACTTACCATTTCAATCCATTTCTTTACCCGTTAAACCAACTAGAATATCATTGGATACTTAGGAAAAGCTCACACGAAGTGTGCTTAAACATATAGCTGTAACCTTTCATTTACATCGTTGCTCACACGAGCTGTGGGTCAGAATGTAAGCTACACGATACTGCTCACATGAGCTTTGGAGTATCCGCAACAAATGCAGGACCTCAACCATCGGTAGGACATTCAAGACCAGCACCCGAAACATGAAATCCCTAATGACGTGTCATTTGTATCCTCTAAATTCATAAGGTTCAACCGGGACTTGATATTCGTCAATTCATCATAATGTGGATACATTCTCATATATATTGATTCATTTAAATTAAAAACAACATAGTAAACATTTAAATTAAATAACATTACAAACGATTACAGCTCATACGAGCCTACCTGGCTAAATTGCAACAATGACTAAATACAGGGGCTATTTGGAAATTTTCTCTTCTCCTCGATTTTTACCCGTATTCAATGCTGGAACAAGGTACGAGGCATTACAAGACTTACATTACAAACAAACATACAATTTCGAGTCATAAATTTTCGTCCAAATTAAAACCATTCATATTCAATCATGAAGTCCCTAATATGAGCCTACGAGGCCCAAAACATGCTTTAGTAGTGGTTTGGGACCAAACCGAGCACTTAGGCAATTTTTACAAAACTTAAATTTTTTTTTTGCTATAAACAAGGTCACACGCCCGTGTGGTTTTGGGACACGCTCGTGTGGGCAAGCCATGTGTCGCACACAGCCTAGACACACGCTCGTGCGTCTACCCGTGGGGACAAAATAAGGCTATTTACAAAGCCCTTTGCCACCCTTCCATGCACATACCTACACAACATCATATAATACCAATTCAAGCATACTTAGGCAACCAAAACATCCACAACCAAGATATTAACATCACATCCACATGCTAACATCTAACATGCTTTAACATCATAATTTATCAACACAAATCATTCAAGTTTCCACATTCATGAATGGTATCAACATATAATGATACTCATAACCAACATTAGCCAACTTTCATGGCCATATAAAAAATGAAATAATTACCCATTATAAGCCATTACATTTGGCCACGTTACCAATGACACATATAATAAAATGACCAAGTCCCTATACATGCAATAACTCAAAATATTGACATTTTAATGGTACCCAAAATAATGGTTGATAGTGTGAATGGATCTCCGACGATCTTCAATCCCGAGCTAGCTTGGTGACACTATAAGATAAGGGAAAGAAAGGGCAGTAAGTTATATAGCTTAGTAAGTTCATATGCAAATTGTAACATCCCAAATTGGGCCTAGTAGAATTGGACCTATTGGGCCCATTGGACCTTGAGCGTAGAAGCGTTTTAAAATTCATGGGAATTTGAGAATGGCATTATTTCAAGTTGGAATTATTAGGAAGGTTATTTTGGAGAGTTACGAGGTTTCTAGGAAGTTCCGAGTTCAAGTTAAGTTATAGGAAAAATTTTGTGTTTAAGCACTTTAAGGAGAGATAGTAAGTGGCATCAAGGCTTATGGAAATAAGAGAGTAATTTGCTTGCATAAATGAGCAATTGGTAAAGAGGATATGATGCCACATGAAGGACTTTAAGGGAAGAGGTTCAAATCCCACCAAGTGCAAATATTTTGGATTAAATTTTTATACTAATAAGGTAAGTGTCGGCCAAGGCTTTAATATGGTATGGAAGACTTTTTATTTTTGGCAAGATGGCTAAGGAGAATAGGAAAGAATGAAAATGAGGAAAGAAATCAAGAAAAAAGGGGAAAGTAAGGGGAACAAGTGGCCATTTTCAAGGGAAATGTTATGGAAAGTGTGGGTGGCTAATTTTGACCATTATGGTCATGTATGTGGACGGTTTTGTGTGTAAGGAGGGATAGCCGAATTTTGCTAGGTGTTTTGGTAAAGTTTTAGTATTGTTTTGGCCAAGATTTCCTTTATGCAACTTTTGTGACATTTTTCTCTTCTCTCCAAATTTCCTTCTTGCCGAATCTTCAACTTTGAGTGTGCATATTCTCTTCAACATTTTCTTTCTTATTGTTGCCGAATGTACACCAACCATTGAGACCAAAATTTGTTCTTTCATCTTTCTTGAAAACCAAGCTAGTCAAACATCTTTCTTCTTATTTCTTTTATTTTCACGAAATCCTTCAAGCATCTCTTTTGTCCTAAATCTTTTTCACCATAGTCGAATATCAACATACAATTTCCTCCATAATCGAACTTTCATCTTTTCTCTATTTCTTCTTCTCATCCATATTAACATTTATTTCTTGATCAATCGGTAAGTATTCTTCTCAATATTTTATTTTCTTTCTCTTAATGACCGAATTTATACTTTGGTTTGGGATGGACATTTTGACCGAGACCATCACCTTACTTTCTTTCATTCAAGATCATTTTCTTCTTCGTAGTGATATAGTGGAAGGCTAAAACTTGATTCTCTCGAAGACATCGTATAATCTCAAGGAATCGGCCCTAAAAATCATTAAGGTAAGGGGTTTATTTTCGGATTTTTCGTTATATCTCTATTTGGCTATGTTGCAAATCGAATTGAAGTTTCGACTAATCGATTATGTTTTAGGGATGAAATCTGTAACACCCCAAACCCGGTCAACACACTACAACCGGATTCGGCATGTCACAGGGTAAAAATAATTTGAATAAAACAAGTTGTAAGTTTAAATTTTGAAGATAACGCTATAAAACACTTTGCTATTTAAAGTTTGGACAAAAGAAGAAAACTCCTTTGAGAAAACCGTTTGTTTTTAAGGAAATGCCGACTTTGATTAAAATGCAAAGTTGAAAACCGTTTTGTATTTGAACTTAAAGTAAAACTTAGGTTGGCTTAAAATATGAGTTGTTCGTTAACACCATTTGTTTGTTATTACCCGATGATAAAGTTTGAAAATCCCGATAAGAGGTATAACTTTTCAAAACATTGAGTTAACCAGGTTATTAACATGCCATGTTGTTTAACTTAAGCACAATATAATAAAACTTATAGCAGATAATCAAAAAACCCAAAATAATGGAATTTAGCGGCCTTATTACAAATCCAAAACCAAATTTAAAAGTAAATTAACCCAAAATAGTAAATGAGATAAAACCCGAAAACATAACGCATGGCCACCTCGAGTGCCTTGGCCCACATCCGCGATCTATGCCTTATCGCAAAATGTAAGGGAAGGGTGAGTCACCAAGACTCATGTATAAATCCCCATCCCGATAATAACAAAGCACTTACACAATACATAAGTCAATATGCAATTCATGCAAACCCAACCTAACCATCCGAACTCCTGTGTCTACCCAGGTGTGGTCAAAACCACCGGTGGTCAAAACCATCGTGACCGTAGTCACAATCATATAAGTGTGGTCAAAACCACTGGTGACCCTAGTCACAAATCATATGGTGGGGCCAACCCACCGTGTGGTCAAAACCTTTGATGACAATCCTGTAATCAACATGTGGGGCCAACCCACTGTGGTACCAAACCACTGGGACGAGTCACAAATAATCCATGTGTGGTCAAAACCACTGGTGACCGTAGTCACAAATAGTATATGTGTGGTCAAAAACAATAGTGGTCAAAACCACTGAGACTTAGTCACGATTATAATATAGAAAGCGTGGCCAACCCACGTGGTGGTCAAAACCACCGTGACAGTCTAGAAACAAGCCTTCCTCCTCCTCTCATTACACCGTGCAATATGACATAATAATTCGTGTATGCATGATGTCATGTATGCTAAACATATATCAAATATAAGTATAACATGAATTACCATCATAATCAGATAGACATAAAACAAGATAATCAAGCTAATCAACCTCTAAGGGTATAATCGTAATTTTACCTACCAAGGGCATTTTCGTAATTTACCCCCAAGGGTATATCGATAATTTTGCACCTGCAATGGCCTTTCCCAAAGGCCCAAATATCGCCCTGAGCGACTCAGCTACCATTTCCGATCTACCGGACGATTGGGCCTAAAACTCGATTTCAGCCCATTCGGGCCCACACGCTCGTGTGGCCCACCTAGCACAAATCTAGCCATGTATATAAGTTCCACCTAGTCTAGTTTACTATATTCTACACAATCGCACAATTTACTCATACGGGCCCACAGGCCCATTGGGCCTACTTCAGCCCATCGCGGCCCAAGCAGCCTCAACCCACAAGAATACTACTGATGGCCTCAACTATCGCGTCGAAGCCCCACACGTGCGCTCGCACGCTCGTGTGGCTACTATTGCCGTGACCGGCACTTTGGCATTTGCCGCTCTACAACTAGAGTAGAGAGAGTTACACACCTGATAGGAGTCTGGTGTTAAACCGCACTGCGACCACTCCTGTGCCCAAACGCCCACCAAGGTATGTTAACTCACCTCCTGGAATGCTCTTTGTATAGCTAGCTCTCCACCTTCCTTTTTTGTATCTTTTCGATGTGGGATCCCTTCGTCGGTAGAGTTTAAATTCAACTGAAACTTTTGCCATCCAATCCGCAAAATAAATACCCCATTGCTTCTCATGAGATTCGAACCTAGGCTCCCCTGCAACATAATCCACGCCGCTAACCACTTAGCCACAAGCTCCTCTTGTGTCTTAAACCATGTGCAACTAAATTTGAATCTATAGCCAAATATTAAAGTCCATGTAAAAAGAAAACCAAAATGCAAGAGCCAAGACTTGAACCTTGGACCTCCTTCCTTCCCTGTGGTGTCACCCCCTTGTTCCTTAAATGGCGTCACTTTGCCACTACACCACACACTCAACTTGTGTCATTTTTCCCCACATTTTATTCTTAAGGCCTACCTGCCAACTTCCAGGGTTTTTTTCACCTAAAACCAAAATTTCCCTAAAGCCAAAGTTCGATCCCGGGACTTCATAGAAGCCTTCTAACCTTCCAAAATCACTTATCGAATAGGTCCAACTTGCATTTAAGCCGATCTCTTGTTCTCTAAAAATTTTAAATAAAGGCCCATTGGGCTCAATCCTACTAGGCCCAATTTCGGGATGTTACAAATCTACCCTCCTTAAAGAAATTTCGTCCTCGAAATATCCAACTACAGGAACATTCATACAACCTAACCTACAACACTGTGCTCACGCTGCGCACTCTGATTCCAATAACCCTAATATACTTTTAACTAGAATTTAGAAATCCTACAAATACTTAAAAACACCTAACCATTAAAGCAGACAAATATTTCGTACGCAATCAACTCTATATTCGAACATCACATCCAACTCAAACACACAGAATAGATACTCAAAATACATCATATAACAAAGCAAAGTATCAGGAAACTTACAAGTCATGGATTGGTGCCGCAGGAGACTCGGGTGCCATATTTCAAAAAAAAAAATAGATATATATTTTTCTAAACCATTTTCCAAACCATCTTTTGAAAACATTTTTGAACCCAAACCCACAGCCGATTTTTTGAACCTAGGCTCTGATACCAAAATTGTAACACCCCAAACCTGGTCAACACACTACAACCGGATTCGGCATGTCACAGGGTAAAAATAATTTGAATAAAACAAGTTGTAGGTTTAAATTTTGAAGATAACGCTATAAAACACTTTTTTTGTTTAAAGTTTGGACAAAAGAAGAAAACTCCTTTGAGAAAACCGTTTATTTTTAAGGAAATGCCGACTTTGATTAAAATGCAAAGTTGAAAACCGTTTTGTATTTGAACTTAAAGTAAAACTTAGGTTGGCGAAAATATGAGTTGTTCGTTAACACCATTTGTTTGTTATTACCCGATGATAAAGTTTGAAAATCCCGATAAGAGGTATAACTTTTCGAAAACATTGAGTTAACAGGTTATTAACATGCCATGTTGTTTAACTTAAGCACAATATAATAAAACTTATAGCAGATAATCAAAAAACCCAAAATAATGGAATTTAGCAGCCTTATTACAAATCCAAAACAAAATTTAAAAGTAAATTAACCCAAAATAGTAAATGAGATAAAACCCAAAAACATAATGCATTGCCACCTCGAGTCTGCCCCGGCTCCACATCCGCGATCTATGCCTCATCTGCAAAATGTAAGGGAAGGGGTGAGTCACCGAGACTCAGTGTATAAATCCCCATCCCGATAATAACAAAGCACTTACACAATACATAAGTCAATATGCAATTTATGTAAACCCAACCTAACCATCCGAACTCCTGTGTCTACCCCGTGTGGTCAAAACCATTGGTGGTCAAAACCACTGGTGACCGTAGTCACAAATCATATGGTGGGGCCAACCCACCGTGTGGTTAAAACCACTGATGACAATCCCGTAATCAACATGTGGGGCCAACCCATCTGTGGTACCAAACCACCGGGACGAGTCACAAATAATCCATGTGTAGTCAAAACCTTTGGTGACCGTAGTCACAAATAGTATATGTGTGGTCAAAACCACTGGTGGTCAAAACCACCGAGACTTAGTCACGATTATAATATAGAAAGGTGGCCAACCCATTGTGTTGTCAAAACCACTTTGGTGATGTCTAGAAACAAGCCTTCCCCCTCTCTCTCATTACACCGTGCAATATGACATAATAATTCGTGTATGCGTTATGTCATGTATGCTAAACATATATCAAATATAAGTATAACATGAATTACCATCATAATCAGATAGACATAAAACAACATAATCAAAGCTAATCAACCTCTAAGGGTATAACAGTAATTTTACCTACCAAGGGCATTTTAGTAATTTACCCACCAAGGGTATATCGGTAATTTTGCTCTGCAATGGCCTTTCCCAAAGGCCCAAATGTCATCCCGAGTGACTCAACAACCCTTTTCTGGTCGTGCAGCACGATTGGGCCTAAAACTCGATTTCGGCCCATTCGGCCCACACGCCGTTCGTGTGGCCCACCTAGCACAAATCTAGCCATGTATATAAGTTCCACCTAGTCTAGTTCACTATATTCTACACAATCGCACAATTTACTCATAAGGGCCCACGGGCCTATTGGGCCCACTTCGCCCATCGCGCCCAAGCGACCCAACCCACAAGAATACTATCGATGGCCTCAACTATCGCGTCAAAGCCCCACACGTGCGCCGTGCGCTCGTGTGGCTACTATTGCCCGTGGCCCGGCACTTCGGCATTTGCCGCTCTACAACTAGAGTAGAGAGAGTTACACACCGATAGGAGTCCGGTGTTAAGCCGCTGCCGCGACCACTCCCGTGCCCAAACGCCCACCAAGGTATGTTTACTCTCCTCCTGGAATGCTCTTTATATAGCTAGCTCTCCACCTTCCTTCTTTGTATCTTTCCGATGTGGGATCCCTTCGTCGGTAGAGTTTAAATTCAACTGAAACTCTTGCCGTCCAATCCGCAAAATAAATACCCCATTGCTTCTCATGAGATTCGAACCCAGGCTCCCCTGCAACATAATCCACGCCGCTAACCACTTTGCCACAAGCTGCTCTTGTGTCTTAAACCATGCACAACTAAATTTGAATCTATAGCTAAATATTAAAGTCCATGTAAAAAGAAAACCAAAATGCAAGAGCCAAGACTTGAACCTTGGACCTCCTTCATTCCCTGTGGCGTTACCCCCTTGTTCCTTAAGTGGCGTCACTTTGCCACTACACCACACACTCCACTTGTATCATTTTTCCCAACTATTTATTCTTAAGGCCTACCTGCCAACTTCCAGGGTTTTTTTTACCTAAAACCAAAATTTCCCTAAAGCCAAAGTTCGATCCCGGGACTTCATAGAAGCCTGCTAACCTTCCAAAATCACTTATCCAATAGGTCCAACTTGCATTTAAGCCGATCTCTTCTTCTCTAAAAATTTTAAATCAAGGCCCATTGGGCCCAATCCTACTAGGCCTAATTTCGGGATGTTACAAATCTACCCTCCTTAAAGAAATTTTGTCCTCAAAATTTCCAACTACAGGAACATTCGTACAACCTAACCTACAACACTGTGCTCACGCTGCGCACTCTGATTCCAATAACCCTAATATACTTTTAACTAGAATTTAGAAATCCTACACATACTTAAAAATACCTAACCATTAAAGCAGACAAATATTTCGTACGCAATCAACTCTATATCCGAACATCACATCCAACCCAAACACACAGAATAGATATTCAAAATACAAAGATATAACAAAGCAAAGTATAAGGAAACTTACGGTCATGGATTGGTACCAGGAGACTCGGGTGCCATATTTAAAAAAAAAACAGATATATATTTTTCTAAACCATTTTCAAAACCATCTTTTGAAAACATTTTTGAACCCAAACCCATAGCCGAGTTTTTGAACCTAGGCTCTGATACCAAAATTGTAACACCCCAAACCCGGTCAACACACTACAACCGGATTCGGCATGTCACAGGGTAAAAATAATTTGAATAAAACAAGTTGTAGGTTTAAATTTTGAAGATAACGCTATAAAACACTTTGCTGTTTAAAGTTTGGACAAAAGAAGAAAACTCCTTTGAGAAAATCGTTTGTTTTTAAGGAAATGCCGACTTTGATTAAAATGCAAAGTTAAAAACCGTTTTGTATTTGAACTTAAAGCAAAACTTAGGTTGGCGAAAATATGAGTTGTTCGTTAACACCATTTGTTTGTTATTACCCGAAGATAAAGTTTGAAAATCTCGATAAGAGGTATAACTTGTCGAAAACATTGAGTTAACAGGTTATTAACATGCCATGTTGTTTAACTTAAGCACAATATAATAAAACTTATAGCAGATAATCAAAAAACCCAAAATAATGGAATTTAGCGGCCTTATTACAAATCCAAAACCAAATTTAAAAGTAAATTAACCCAAAATAATAAATGAGATAAAACCCGAAAACATAACGCATGGCCACCTCGAGTCTGTCCCGGCTCCACATTCGCGATCTATGCCTCATCTGCAAAATGTAAGGGAAGGGGTGAGTCACCGAGACTCAGTGTATAAATCCCCATCCCGATAATAACAAAGCCCTTACACAATACATAAGTCAATATGCAATTCATGCAAACCCAACCTAACCATCCGAACTCCTGTGTCTACCCCATGTGGTCAAAACCACTGGTGACCGTAGTCACAAATCATATAAGTGTGGTCAAAACCACTGGTGACCCTAGTCACAAATCATATGGTGGGGCCAACCCACTGTGTGGTCAAAACCACCGATGACAATCCCGTAATCAACATGTGGGGCAACCCAGCTGTGGTACCAAACCACCGGGACGAGTCACAAATAATCCATGTGTGGTCAAAACCATCGTGACCGTAGTCACAAATAGTATATGTGTGGTCAAAACCACCGGTGGTCAAAACCATCGAGACTTAGTGACGATTATAATATAGAAAGCGGTGGCTAACCCATTGTGTTGTCAAAACCCATGGTGACAGTCTAGAAACAAGCCTTCCCCTCCTCTCATTACACCGTGCAATATGACATAATAATTCGTGTATGCAAAAGATGTCATGTATGCTAAACATATATCAAATATAAGTATAACATGAATTACCATCATAATCGGATAGACATAAAACAACATAATCAAAGCTAATCAACCTCTAAAGGGTATAACCGTAATTTTACCTACCAAGGGCATTTTCGTAATTTACCCACCAAGGGTATATCGGTAATTTTGCACCTGCAATGGCCTTTCCCAAAGGCCCAAATGTCATCCCGAGTGACTCAGCAACCATTTCCGGTCGTACCAGACGATTGGGCCTAAAACTCGATTTCGGCCCATTCGGGCCCACACGCTCGTGTGGCCCACCTAGCACAAATCTAGCCATGTATATAAGTTCCACCTAGTCTAGTTCACTATATTCTACACAATCGCACAATTTACTCATAAGGGCCCACGGGCCTATTGGGCCCACTTCGGCCCATCGCGCCCAAGCGACCCAACCCACAAGAATACTACACGATGGCCTCAACTATCGCGTCGAAGCCCCACACGTGCGCTCGCACGCTCGTGTGGCTACTATTGTCGTGACCGGCACTTCGAAATTTGCCGCTCTACAACTAGAGTAGAGAGAGTTACACACTTGATAGGAGTCTGGTGTTAAACCGCGCTGCGACCACTCCTGTGCCCAAACGCCCACCAAGGTATGTTAACTCTCCTCCTGGAATGCTCTTTATATAGCTAGCTCTCCACCTTCCTTCTTTGTATCTTTCTGATGTGGGATCCCTTCGTCGGTAGAGTTTAAATTCAATGAAACTCTTGCCAGTCAATCGCAAAATAAATACCCCATTGCTTCTCATGAGATTCGGACCCAGGCTCCCCTGCAACATAATCCACGCCGCTAACCACTTAGCCACAAGCTCCTCTTGTGTCTTAAACCATGCGTAACTAAATTTGAATCTATAGCCAAATATTAAAGTCCATGTAAAAAGAAAACCAAAATGCAAGAGCCAAGACTTGAACCTTGGACCTCCTTCCTTCCCTGTGGCGTCACCTCCTTGTTCCTTAAGTGGCGTCACTTTGCCACTACACCACACACTCCACTTGTGTCATTTTTCCCCATATTTTATTCTTAAGGCCTACCTGCCAACTTCCAGGGTTTTTTTCACCTAAAACCAAAATTTCCCTAAAGCCAAAGTTCGATCCCGGGACTTCATAGAAGCCTTCTAACCTTCCAAAATCACTTATCCAATAGGTCCAACTTGCATTTAAGCCGATCTCTTGTTCTCTAAAAATTTTAAATCAAGGCCCATTGGGCCCAATCCTACTAGGCCCAATTTCGAGATGTTACAAAATCACTCGATATATTCTATTTGCAAATTCTTCGGATATAGTGGTAAGTGATTCAAGTGTAAGCAATGCGTTGAGTATGAATCTTTTGGAAATCCGAGGCTAACTTTTGGTTGGTATTATTCTGGGATCACCAGAGAGTGGTTCTTTAGGAAATCAAAATAACGTGTGTAATCTCGTACCCTTCCGAATATATGCTTGAAATGGTGTGTAATCCCGTACCCTTCTGATTATATGCTTCAAATGGTGTGTAATCCCGTACCCTTCCGAATACATGTTTGAAATGGTGTGTGTTCTCTCTCTGATTGTTTGCATGAAATATTCTGTGATTTGGTCGTAATACTAAAGAAAACCATAAACTGGCTTCCGTGATCACTCGGGCATGCGTAGGTTCATAGTGGTAACCATAGTTTACAATGAAACAGTTTTTGGTCAGCAACAGTGACATGATTTTGAAAAATCACAGAAAATAGGAGAAAAGGGATTAATAAGTGAATAAGATATAAAATTAAATCTTGTTGTGTCTATTTTGATATGGAAGAAATGGAGAAGGAAAAAAAAATTTATATTCTGAGATATCTTAATTTTAGTGAGACTGGTTCTGATGGACTTCGTGGTTCCCTATTCTATCTTGGAAAAATTGGTTAAAATTGTACAAAGTGAATTATGAGTTATAGTTTACATGTATAGATTCCTTTGTGATCCTATTTTCAATAGAAACAAGTGGGAGCAGTATATGAAAATCGTACAGTGAGATATTTGAAATTAAGGTAAGAGAGGTCAGAATCGTTGGACAGTGAAACATGGGAAATTTTAAGAAATAAAATTTACTAATTTTTTAAGCCAAAAATCCTGGAAAATTTTTAGTAAGAAGATACAGGAGTCTAGTTTCAAGGAAAATTTACGGATTTAAATTTCAAGTTTCCTAACCCAAGTTATAGTCAATTTAGTTAGTATGACGCAGATGGACAGTTTCAGTTTTTATGCCCCAAATTAGTAGTTAAGTCTGGGTTGCAAAATTACCATAATACCTTTAGAGGGTAAATTACCGAAATACCCCTGGATTGCGAGATTACCAAATTACCCTTAGTTGGTAAAATTACCAAATTACAAAAATGCCCTTATGGTCCGAATTACGAAAATGTCCCTATGGACCGATTTACCGAAAATGCCCCTATGGGCCGAATTACGGAAATGCCCTAAAGGGCCGATTTGTTATATTGCCTTAATGGGCCGAATTGTTATATTGCCTTAATGGGCTGATAACGGGCCGATTTGTTATATTGCTTTAATGGGCTGATTTGTTATATAGCCATAATGGGCCGATTTGATAAATTACTTAATGGGCCGATTTGATAAATTGCTTAATGGGCCGATTTGATATATATTGTTTTGTGGGCCGATCTGATATATTATTTAATGGGCCAATTTGACATATGGCTTAATGAGCCAATTTGATATAATGCCCTAATGGGCCGATTTTGTAAAGTGTTAATAGGCTGAACTTTTGTCTGATTTAATTATTGTTGTTATATTTGTAAATATCATGATTTGCTATGTATGATGCATCTACATGAATTTGCATGGGTTGGGAAAATGTTGAAGAGAAGAAATTCTAGTGGCACTGCCACAAATATTATGAAAAGCGCTTTGATACTGCAGCGATACATTCGATTCGGTGGCTCACGCGCAAATTCTGATAATGGCTATGTGCCAACCTAAATATGGCTTTGTGCCATCGTGATTATGGCTTTGTGCTAAACGTATTTACCCGGGGCTATGTGCCTAACATATGAATTAACGACTCTATGTCGATCATTTTTACCAAGGCTGTGTGCCAGTTATATTACCGTATATTATATTCTGGTGACTCTGTCACATTTTGTCTGGTGGCTAAGCCACGCATATTCTGTTATTCTGGTGGCTTGTCCACAATTCGAATTTGATATAAATGGCTAAATGCCTGCGATTGGTGTGTTGGCGGGGTGGGTTGACAAAAGATCCTCGCAGGTGTGTTGGTTGGTACAGGTGTTGTGTAGCGGATGGATTATTAGGTTGGTTTGGGTTTGCATACATTCATACATTGCACATATATAAATATATTCTGTTTTGTAAATGGGCTTCGGTCCAAGTGCATGTTAAATGGGCTTAAGCCCAAGATGATATTGCTATATAGGTTCAGACCCAGTGGATGACGGTAAGGGGATTATGCACTGAGTTCTTGTAACTCACCCCCCTTTCTTTTTAATCTCTGTAGGTAATGCTCCGTAGTGAGGACTTGGGCCCATGGATGACTCGGTGGAGGCCATACTTCAGAAATGGTGTTATTAAATCTTAAATTTCTATTCCCGTTTATTTTATTATTTTGCTATTTTGGTTTAAGTTGTAATAAGGCCTCTGGAGTGTTTTATTATTTGCTTTATGGTTGTTATACTTACTATTTTGCTTAAATTATTTAAAATGAGAATTGTCTAAAAACTTAAATAAAAGTTTTCCAAAATCAATTAACAAATGGATTTCATAATAAACTTTTATAAATATTTTAACACGGAAGTTTTCACTCGAACTTTCAAATGATATTTTCAAAAGACACGGTTTTAAAGTTCACTACCTTGATTGTTGACTCATCAATCAATCTTTCAAAAATACTTGTATTTTATCTATGTTTCCGTAACGATTTCAAAATGCTTCTGCAACTCTATTTCTAAACATCACATTTTTGTAAATTGTTCATTTCAAATATGCTTTCGCTACTAAAAGGTTTTTAAAGATTATTACGTTTTCAAGTAGTTAACAATTGCTTAAGTGTTCTTGGTTTTAACAAAGAGGATGTATTTCTCAAGCAAGTTTTTAATAATCGCAAAGATGGTTTTTACTTCCATGTGACACACTAGATTCGGGCCTAACTTCTAGGCCGGGTTTGGGGTGTTACATAAATAATAAACAACATTAATTATACATTTGTCATATAAATAACTTAACATGTACTAACATAAATGTCATTAAAATTTCATGAGCATAACTTACTGAATCACATTCCTACCAATAGTTCATCATATACCGAATCCATTTCTATTGAGTTTTTTGTACATACCTGTACCAACTCGTAACATGATCACATACTTTCTCATCTTTGACATACCCGTTGAACCACTTGGAATACTATCGGATACACGGAAAACTTTTCACATAAGTGCCACATATGTAGCCAATGCTACCACAAATCTCATAACACATATAGGCTCGCTCTCGAGCTATCCTCGGGCCTGCTTACACAAGCTGTCAGTCAAGACGTAGCTACTCGGTGCTGCTCACACAAGTTGTCAAGTATCCGCAACATATGCCGGTATACTCAGCCACCGGTAGGACATACAAGACTAGCACCCGGGACACATAGATCACATAATCACATGGGCTCCTAGTGACATGTCACTTGTATCCTATTCTATTCCTAAGGTTCAATCGGGATTTTCTCGCTTGTCGAAACTTCGATAATTACATCCATAGAGTCAATCATACAATTCATGCAATAACAAAACATTATAAATACAATTATAACGTTGCATTACTAACATACGAACTTACCTCGATACAAAAATAGTGAAATTGGACCTAATCGTCAAACACTTTGTTTTTCCCCGATCTAGGTCCGAACTTCGTTTTCCTTGATCTATAATAGAAAATTTAACTCATTTTATACTCACATTATTCAATATAGTCCAAAAATCACATTATGGAAAAATTACATTTTTGCCCCTAACTTTTCAACATTTTACACTTTAGTCTCTAGGCTCGTAAAATAAAATATAGTCAATTTCTTCAAAACCCAAGGCTTGCCAAACCATTTTCATACTCATAACAACCCACATTTTTCATTAAAATACACTTCTACTACTCATTTTACAACTTTTACAAATAGGTCCTTTTTAGGCATTTTCATCAAAAATCACTTAGTAAAAGTTGTTTATCTAACATCAAACATACATTTTCTACCATTAAACATCAAAATACACAAATATCTAACATGGGTAAAATTTTAGACTTTGACGTCTTTGCAAATTAGTCATTGAAATAGCTAGATTAGGTTGCAAGGATCTGAAAAATATATAAATCATTAAAAATGAGGCTAGAACGGACTTACAATCGATCTTGGAAGCTTGGCCAAAACCCTAACTATGGAGACCCCTTGGAATTCGGCTAAGGGACTAATTTGATGAAGATGAACATCTTTTATTTCGTTATTTTGGCTTTACTAACCAAATGACCAAAATGCCCTTCACTTAGACTTTGATATTTTTCCCTAACCATGTCCATTTTTTTCCATACTAGACATAATGGTCTAATTACCATCTAATGGCCTCTAATTTAAAATCTCATAGAAATTGGTCACCTTTAACATATAGAATTCAAGTTTTGCACTTTTTTTTTTAATTTAGTCCCTTTAACTAAATTGAGTGCCCAAACATCAAAATTTTCGAACGAAATTTTCACGAAATCATTCCATAAAACTGTAGACCATAAAAATATAATAAAAATAAATTTTACTGCGTTGAATTTGTGGTCCCGAAACCACTATTCCGACTAGACCCAAAATCGGGCTATTACAACTCACCCTCCTTTAGGGATTTTCGTCCCCGAAAATCTTACCAGAAAAGAGGTTTAGGTATTGTTTTCTCATAGCTTCCTCAGGTTCCCACGTAGCCTCTTCGACCCCATGTTGTTGCCATAAAACTTTCACTAGAGCTATACTTTTATTTCTCAACTGTTTGACTTCCAGAGCCAAAATCTTGATCGGTTCTTCGCCATAAGTCATATCAGGTCGAATCTCCACCTCTGTCGGAGAAATCACATGCGAAGGGTCTAATCGATAATGTCGCAACATCGACACATAAAATACATTGTGAATCCTTTCCAACTCCGTCGGCAAAGATAACCGATATGCCACTGGCCCTATTCTTTCAACTATCTCATATGGTCCAATGAAACGCGGACTCAACTTGCCTTTGCGACCAAATCTAAGAATTTTCTTCTACAAAGATACTTTCAAAAATACTTTATCACCAACTTGAAACTCAATCTCTTTTCTTTTCAAATCCGCGTACGATTTCTGTCGATCTGAAGCTGCTTTCAAACAGCTACGAATTACTTTCACTTTTTCTTTGGTTTCTCTAACCAAATCAACTCCGTGAATCTGTCTCTCACTGAGCTCAGTCCAGTACAACAGAGTTCGACACTTGCGGCCGTACAATGCTTCATAAGGTGCCATATTTATACTCGAATGAAAACTATTGTTATAAGCAAATTCGACTAAAGGTAGATATTTTTCCCAACTACCTTCAAACTCTAGAACACAACAGCGAAGCATATCCTCGAGAACCTGAATTGTTCTTTAAGATTGACCATCGGTTTGCGGATGAAATGCGATACTAAAGTTTAACTTTGTACCCAAAGCTTCTTGCAACTTTTTCAAAAAACGCAAAGTAAACCTCGGATCTTTATCCAAAATAATAGAAATAGGCACCCTGTGCAATCTAACAATCTCAGCAATGTACAATTCAGCTAGCTTATCAAGTGAATAGTCGGTACGCACCGGAATAAAATGAGCCGATTTCGTCAATCTATCAACAACGACCCAAACAACATCTTTCTTTTTCGGATTCAGAGGTAATCTAGTTACGAAATCCATCGTAATTCTGTCCCATTTCCATTCGGATACCATCACTGGCTAAAGTAAACCCAAAGGTACTTGGTGTTCGAATTTTACTTGTTGACAAATCAAACATCTCGAAACAAACTCTGAAATATCTCGCTTCATACCCGACCACCAATACAATTTCTTCATATCATTATACATTTTCGTACTACCCGGATGAACAGATAAACAACCATTATGTGCCTCATGAAGAATTTTCTGAATAATCTCATCATTTTTCTGTACACATACTCTATTTCAGAACATTAAGCAATCATCAGAACCGATCTGAAAGTCTGAATCACTGCACAATTCACACTGAGCTCTTTTGGCTTGCAATTCACTATCACTTTTCCGAGCTTCACAAATTTGCTGAAGAAATACCGGTCTAGCTTTTAACTCAGCTAGAATCGAATAATCATCGGATAAAGTCAGTCGCGTATTCATTACTCTCAAGGCAAACAAAGATTTCCTACTTAATGCATCGACGACTACATTCACCTTTCCCGGATGATAATCGATTACCAAATCATAATCTTTCAACAACTCGAGTCATCTCCACTGTCGCAAATTCAAATCCTTTTGAATCATTAAATACTTCAAACTCTTGTGGTTGGTAAAGATGTGGCACTTCTCACCGAATAAATGGTGTCGCCAAATCTTTAAAGCAAACAAAATGGCAGCCAATTCCAAATCGTGCGTCAGATAGTTCTTCTCATGCAGTTTCAACTGTCTCGAGGCATAAGCTATCACTTTGCCCTCTTACATCAACAGACAACCAAGACCGTTCAAGGACGCGTCGCTAAATATTACAAACTTTTTTCCCGACTCAGGTTGCACTAATACTGATGCCTCAGTTAACAACGCTTTCAACTATTCAAAACTCTTTTGACATTTCTCAGACCACTCGAATTTCACATCTTTTCGTAACAATCTGGTCATAGGTGTAGCAATCATCGAAAATCCCTTAACAAAATGCCTATAATAACCAGCCAAACCCAAAAAGCTTCTGACTTCGGATACATTTCTCAGAGGTTTCCAATCAACAATTGCCGAAATCTTACTCGGATCAACCCTTATACCTTTCGCTGAGACAGTATGTCCCAAAAATCTGACTTTATGGAACCAAAACTCACTTTTACTGAACTTAGCAAACAATCGCTTATCTCTCAAAGTCTACAATACAATTCTTAAGTGTTCGGCATGCTCAGAATCATCTCGAGAATAAATCAAAATGTCATCAATAAAAACAACCACAAACTTATCTAAATACGGTATGAAGATTCGATTCATCAAGTCCATAAAAATGGCAGGAGCATTAGTTAATCGAAAAGGCATAACAAGAAATTCATAATGCCCATACCTCGTTCTGAACGCGGTTTTCGGCACATCCGAGTCTTTAACTCTCAACTGATAATAGCCGGATCTCAAATCTATCTTCGAGAACACTGTCGCCCTATTCAATTGATTGAACAAATCATCAATTCTTGGTAAAGGGTACTTGTTCTTTATCGTAACCTTATTGAGTTGACGATAATTAATACAAGGTCTCACAGATCCATCTTTCTTCTTGACGAATAACGCTGGTACACCACAGGGAGAAAAACTTGGTCTCGCGAAACCCTTATCTATCAACTCTTGCAACTGAGATTTCAATTCTTTCAATTCGGTTGGAGCCATTCTATACGGAGCAATCGATATCGGTGAAGTCCCTGGTCCTAAATCAATACCAAACTCAACTTCTCCAATCGGTGGCAACCCAGGAAAGTCTTCTAGAAAAACATCCGGATATTCACAAACTACCGGCACTGATTCAATTTTCAATTCAGATGCTTTTGGATTTAACACATAAGTAAGATAAGCTTCACAACCCTTTCTCACACATCTCTGGGCAGACATCGAAGAAATCACAACAGGTAACTGACCCGACTCATCTGAATCATTCTGAAGAATTTCACCATTTTCACATTTCAATTCAATAATTTTCCGTCTACAATTCACTACAGCATCATGCAGTGTCAACCAATCCATTCCCAAAATAACATCAAACTCATCAAATGGCGACAACATTAAATCTGGCGAAAAAAGTGACCTCGAATCATCAAGGGACAATTCTTGCAAACTCTATCAACTAATACATGTTTGCCTAAGGGGTTTGACACTTTAATCACAATCTCAGTAAACTCAACAGGCAAGCTCTTACTAGCTACCAATTTCATGCAAACATAAGAATGAGTTGATCCAGGATCAATCAATGCAATTACATTAGTATTATAGAGAGAAAAAGTACTAGTGATAACATCGGGAGATGTCGCTTCTTCGCGAGCACGGATAGCATAGGCTCTAGCAGGTGTTCTAGCCTCAGATCTTACAGTTGAATCTTTAGTTACACCCTTACTATTGGTCACATTCCCTGTATTCCTTGCGGGTCTCCCTCTAGTGGCAGTGTTGCCCGATCTTGCATTCTGAATCTTGTCTTTTTTAGCCATCTCAGGGTAGTCCCAAATAAAGTGGTCTTGAGAGCCACACTTAAAACATGCCCAGTCATTCATTCTACATTCACCGGGATGTCGTCTGCCACAGTGCTGAGATTCAGGCCTACCAGACCTAACGTTATCAACGCTCGCTACTGATGTAGTTTGGGCTTTAGAACCCGAGTATTGCTTCCCACGATCTCTGTTTGAATACCCAGCTGAAGCACTCGAACGAGCATACAAATCTCTCGATTTCATAGAGTGAAATTGAAACGACTTACTCATCGGCCTTTTTCTTGCATCTCTAGTCTCAGACTCAGCTGTCCTCTTCTCCTTGCTTAATTCTTCAGCTTTACAAGCTCGGTCGAATAGCACCACAAATTCTTTCAGCTCAAGAAGTCCAACTAACAATCGGATATCCTCATTCAACCCATCTTCAAACCTTTTGCACATGATAGCCTCGGTGGAAACATACTTTTGAGCGTACTTATTGAGCCTGATAAACTCTCGCTCGTACTCGGTTACAGACATTCGACCCTGTTTCAGCTCTAAAAACTCATTATGTTTTTGATCAATGAACCGTTGGCTGATATATTTCTTCCTAAACTCATCTTGGAAGAATTCCTAGTTAACCCTCTCTCTCGGTACTACTGACGAAAAGAATTTTCCACCACCGGTATGCTGAGTCTCTCAGAAGCAACACAGCACATTTCAGACATTCATCCGGTGTGCAAGATAGTTCATCAAATACCCTGATGGAGTTTTTGAGCCAAAACTCAGCTCCCTCAGGATCATCATCAATATTGGCCCTAAAATCTTCAGCCCCATGCTTTCAGATCTTATCAACCGGAGGCTTATTCAATCTTACAAATTCCATACCTTGTGGAGCTACAGGAATCGGCTGAGGAATAGGTGGGGGTGGAGGGGGTTGAGCAGTCGGATTTGTTCGAACAAACTCTGTATACCACTCATTCATCATGTGGAGGAAGGCTTCCCTAGCCTCTCCTCCTTGACCAATTGTCACTGGTCTACTTTCAGATGGCGCAGTCCCTTGAGTGGGAGTCGGTGCATTACTTTCTACGTCATCAGCTTCAGCTCGATTGGGATCCACATACTATACAAAAACACAATTTAAAGTTGTCAGGAGTCATTACACTATCACGGTTTATTTATGGCATGTATAGCTAGACTCTTAGACACGCTACGTTAGTCTGAGAATTGACTAAATCGTAGCTCTGATACCACTAAATGTAACACCCCTTACATGTATTTAACGCCGAAACAGTGTACGAGGCATTACCGGACTTACATCACAAGCAAACATACAATTGCGAGTCATAAATTTTCGTCCAAATTAAAACCATTCATATTCAATCATGAAGTCCCTAATACGAGCCTACAAGGCCCAAAACATGCTTTAGTAGTGGTTTAGGACTAAACCGAGCAGTTAGAAAATTTTTACAAAACTTAATTTTTTTTTGCTATAAACTGGGGTCACACGCCCGTGTGGTTTTGGGACACGCCCGTGTGGGCAGGCCATGTGTCGCACACGGACTAGACACACGCCCGTGTGTCTACCCATGTGGACAAAATAAGGCTATTTACCAAGCCCTTTGCCACCCTTCCATGCACATACCTACACAACATCATATAATACAAATTCAAGCATACTTAGGCAACCAAAACATCCACAACCAAGATATTAACATCACAAACACATGCTAACATCTAACATGCTTTAACATCATAATTTATCAACACAAATCATGCAAGTTTCCACATTCATGAATGGTATCAACATATAATGATACTCATAACCAACATTAGCCAACTTTCATGGCCATATACAAAATGAAATCATTACCCATTATAAGCTAATACATTTAGCCACATTACCAATGACACAAATAAAAAAATGACCAAGTCCCTATACATGCCATAACTCAAAATATTGACATTTCAATGGTACCCAAATAATGGTTGATAGTGTGAATGGATCTCCGACGATCTTCAGTCCCGAGCTAGTTTGGTTAAACTATAAGATAAGGGAAAGAAATGGGAGTAAGCTATATAGCTTAGTAAGTTCATATGCAAATAATAAACAACATTAATTATACATTTGTCATATAAATAACTTAACATGTACTAACATAAATGTCATTAAAATTTCATGAGCATAACTTACTCAATCACATTCCTACCAATAGTTCATCATATACCGAATCCATTTCTATTGAGTTTTTCGTACATACTTGTACCAACTCGTAACATGATCACATACTTTCTCATCTTTGACATACCCGTTTAACCACTTGGAATACTATCGATACACGGAAAACTTTGCACATAAGTGCCACATATGTAGCCAATGCTACCACAAATCTCATAACACATATAGGCTCGCTCTCGAGCTATCCTCGGGCATGCTCACACAAGCTGTCAGTCAAGACGTAGCTACTTGGTGCTACTCACACAAGCTGTCAAGTATCCGCAACATATGCCGGTATACTCAGCCGCCAGTAGGACACACGAGACTAGCACCCGGGACACATAGATCACATAATCACATGGGTTCCTAGTGATATGTTACTTGTATCCTAATTTATTCCTAAGGTTCAACCGAGATTTTCTAGCTTGTCGAAACTTTGTCAATTACATCCATAGAGTCAATCATACAATTCATGCAATAACAAAACATTATAAATACAATTATAACGTTGCATTATTAACATACGAACTTACCTCGGTACAAAAATAGTGAAAATGGACCTAATCGTCAAACACTTTATTTTTCCCCCGATCTAGGTCTGAACTTCATTTTTCTTTATCTATAATAGCACATTTAACTCATTTAATACTCATATTATTCAATCCAGTCCAAAACTCACATTATGGCAAAATAACATTTTTTCCCCTAACTTTTCAACATTTTACACTTTAGTCCCTAGGCTCGTAAAATGAAATATAGTCAATTTCTTCAAAACCCAAGCCTAGCCGAACCATTATCATACTCATAGAAACCCACATTTTTCATTAAAACACACTTCTACTACTCATTTTACAACTTTTACTAATAGGTCCTTTTAGGCATTTTCATCAAAAATCACTTAGTAAAAGTTGTTTATCTAACCTCAAACTTACATTTTCTACCATTGAACATCAAAATACACAAATATCTTACATGGGTAAAATTTTAGACTTTGACATATTTGCAAATTAGTTCTTGAAATAGCTAGATTAGGTTGCAAGGATCTCAAAAACATAAAACTCATTAAAAACGAGGCTAGAACGGACTTACAATCGAGTTTGGAAGCTTGGCCAAAACCCTAACTGTGGAAACCCCTTGAAATTCGGCTAAGGGACTAATTTGATGAAGATGAACATCTTTTATTTAGTTATTTTGGCTTTATTAACCAAATGACCAAAATGCCCTTCACTTAAACTTTGATATTTTTCCCTAACCATGTCCATTTTTGTCCTTAAGACATAATGGTCTAATTACAATCTAAGGACCTCTAATTTTAAATCTCATAGCAATTGGTCACCTTTAACATATAGAATTCAAGTTTTGCACTTTTTGTAATTTAGTCCCTTTAACTAAATTGAGTGGCCAAATGTCAAAATTTTCGAACGAAATTTTCACGAAATCATTCCATAAAACTGTAGACCATTTTACTGCGTTGGATTTGTGGTCCCGAAACCACTGTTCCGACTAGACCCAAAATCAGGCTGGTACATTCCACTCGTTCTTGATTTAAATTAATAATTTCATTCAGTTCATTAATTCAAACATTAAAACCAATTAATTTTAAGAAATTAGGTCCTTTTTGACATATTTACAAAATTACCCTCAACTTTTTTTTCAATTTAGTCCCTATGTCCTAATCATGCAAATAAACCAATTTTATTGAAAACCCATACCACCCGAATGTTATTAGATTCCATTAAAGCCCACATTTGTAACAATTTCACACCAAGTCCTTGAATTATTATTTCTTTAGCAATTAAATACCTAAACATTTAAATCATTAAAAAATACTTTACAAAATAATCAAATTTAACAACAAAGCTTCATAATCCCCCTCAAAAACAACTAAAATCTTCAATGGAAAGAAATTTAATGTTTAACAATTTTACGAATTGATCCTCGGGTTGGCTAGATTAAGCTAATACGAATCCAAAAACATAAAAATTATAAAAAAACGAGCAAAGTTTGCTTACCTATTCACCAAGCCAAAGTTTGGCCGAAAATGTTTATTCTCTTCTAGGGTTTTGGTGGTGAATTGCAAATAAGAAGATGATAATTGATTTTATCATGTTTTTATTATAATATACCTATTTAATAATTTACTCTTTTACCCTTTTAATAATAATCAAACTTTAGCAATTTATAAGCCCACTAATGTGCACCAATTCTCATAATGGTTTAATTACCAAAGTGGTACACTATATTCTTATACTATAATTTATTTAACTCCTCAATTAATATAAACTAACATTTATAACCCTCACATTTTAGTCCTTTTCACTTAATTAATTATCTAAACGATAAAATTTCTTAATGAAACTTTAATACAACCTTAATAACACTCCGTAAATATTTAATAAAATACTTACGACTTGGTTTATAGAAATGAGGTCCCAATACCTTATTCTCTAAAACCACTTGACTTTAGGGTCTTCCCACTTGAACTTAATTGTTATTCCATTTAACAATAATCATTAAATCAAATTTTATTATTACACCATATATTATTTGTAAATATTAAATAATAATATTTACGAACTCACGTCGAATTTGTGGCCCTAAAACTACTGTTCCGACACTATAGAGAAATGGGTTGTTACACTTAAAGCATTATGGTCAAATGGTGTGCATTTTGAAGATCATAGTGAATGTGTTGATATAAGTCTTATTTGGTAAACTTGGATATTGTGGTTTGAGTTGATGAATGCATGAAAGGTTATTTAGATAGGGTGAGTACTTACTAAGGTAAGTTTGATTTAGTAAGTTATTTTGTTATGCCTTGTGTTTGATGAATGGCCAAATTGGATGTGGCAAATTATAGGTTTAGGTTGGATATTAGAAGCATTAGGTTGTTTGGATATTTGGTGAAATATGGTATTTTCCATTTACATTTTTAATGAATGTTTGATTAAGGTTAACTTGTGGTATATGCTTGTTTGAATGGTGATGGATTATATGCTTAAATTGTGGTTCCAATGAAGGCATCTTGGTTAGGCTCTTAGGTTGAATGTGAATTGGTATGTTTTTACTCTTTTAGGCACTCTTTGGAAGGATCAATTGTTGGTAGTTTCTTTTCTTGGTGATCAAGCATTTGAATGTGATTTAGCTTGTTTTTGAAGGAAATTTTGGGAACACACGGGCTGCCACATGGCCGTGTACCTCACACGGTTGCGCAACACGGTTGTGTGATTCTTAAATTTTGATGTAGGTTTTTACCATATGGACTCAGTGAGTTACACAGCCTGGAGACACGATCGTATGACCCCATTTCGAATTCTAAAGAATCTAGCACACGACCTATGACACGGACGTGTGAATGTATTGCGATTGTTACACGGCCTATGAAACGATGTGTGAAAGTTATTTCGGATGCTACACAGTTGGCCACATAGGCTGAGCTCTGTCACACAGCTTGGCCAAATGGCCGTGTTATCCCTGTTTTCACTTTTTCTTCAAAATTTTGTAAAAGTTTCAATTAATTCCAGATTTTTTTCTGACTTTTTTTAGATGTTCTGAATGCTCAATTTTAGTCCAGGTTAAACTGAATAGCATGGAAATGAATGCATATGAATTATTTTAGTTATGTTTGATATAGATTAAATAATAATGTTAAAGATTTATTGTTGTACCACCTTATAGTTCGAATATATGTCTAAACCGGGTATAGGGTGTTACACTTTTCTAAGGAACCTATATGCTCAAAATGAACCAACTGGTCAATTAAAACATGCAAAAAGTTGTGGCATACTATAATGTCCATTAAATAACATTTCAAGAATTTTCAACCTCTTTTACCATAAGAATATTAATTCGTTATCCATAAATCTCACTAATGCTCAAGTAAACACAAATCAAGTTCCAAATCTTAAAATAATAGTTTATAAAGTCTAATCCCAAATAAAGCCTGACATTGCCTTTGTTCATAATTCAAAACCAAGATCACCAACTTGTTCAGTTCTTGGATGTGCTACTAGCCTGCAAGTTTTTGGTAAATAGTGTGAGCTCAAACAAGCTTTGTGAATGTTTAGAAGTAATACTAAGCATACACAATAGCATAAGTTAAACAAAAGCATACTAAGGCACATTCACAACCTCATTTTCATCAAGTCAAAGAAACGTTTCCATGCTTCATTTTCTCACAAGTTTAGCATATTCTTTTACATATATTCACACACAACATAACTCATATATAATTCATATAATGATAATTTGGCAACTTGGGATTATGAAACATATAAGTGGACTTAATCACCACACATTGGATAAATGGATCTCTACCACACCAATGACTCAAAAAGTTGAACATGTCCCAACAAGTGTAGCATTAAGCTAAACACTCTCCAACACACCAAACATGTCCCATTGAATGGAATATAGCTCAACATTCCCTTATCTCTCCATCCTACCACAGGGCCTCAATCGGTCGATCATAAAACACAAAGATGAGTACTCACAATCTTATGGCATGCCAACTATATCCAATGGTTTCAAAAAATCACAAGGCCAAACATATTTATTTACTGTTTTAATATGCATAGCCTCTGTTCATATTCATTAATTTCACATCAAAAACTTATATTCAATACAAGCTTATCATATACACATTTAATTGCACTTACAAGAGCCACAATAGTGCTCATTGAACTACCATATATCAAACCTCATACATTTTCGTATCTCAAATTAGTCTTATTGTATAGGCGAGATTATCATGCAAGCATACAAGTAAGAGTCAGTTTAGAGACTCGCTTGTTAGCCTTAAGCACAGCTTAAGCTTCAAATCAAACCTTTCCTTGTAACATCGATAATCTGACTCCAGATCCATTGCTTAGCCACACACTTGCATCCTTTTTCATCCTCAACAAACAAAAACACTTAATTAGAACCCATTCGAGTAACCTTCCTAATCAGTTTTAACCCAGATGTTGCCTCCTTTATTCATGCATACTTAGAAATATATGTTTTTAGCCAACAAAATCATGGAACTTACCTTGGCAGGAGGCAAATCACTACAAAACTAGAGCTTCCAGAGAGAGGGATGTTTCTCTCTACCTTAAGCCTTAGATTTAAGGAGGAAGATAACTCTCCTTTAACCTAAATCGAGTGTCTTTTAACATAACTCAAGTCTCCTTGGAACATGATAAATGTCACATCAAAGTTGAGCCCCATTTTGACCATAGTCGGCCACCTTTAATAACTTTCTTGGCTATCTCATTGGCTCTCACCCTTTTCTAGTTCCCGTTCGGTTAGTTCCCAACTAGCTTGTTTCTCTCATTAGTTGGCATGGGACCACATTGGTCTCGTTTGTGATATATCGTTGTCATATACTCATACTCTTAATTCATTTCTTTCATAGTTACTATTTAGATTTCACTTATCATCATAATCTAACTGGGAATTCATGTTTACTTATCTTATATCAAGGTTCACCCAATCTATATGCCCAAAAAAATGCATTTGGGCAATTAACCTTTCACTAATCTTACTTCATCTCATCCTTACTACGATTCCTTAACCTTGCCTTTTACAAAGGATGTAACACCCCAAACTCGGCCTAAAAGTTAGGCCTGAATCTGGCATGTCATGTTGAGGTGTTTTTCGAAAACCGCATTTTCATTAAAAACCCTTCTTGATATTTAAAAACTAAAGTCCCAGTTTGCGATTGTTATTATTAATCGACATTTATTAAGAAGTCATTACCTTCAAAACCTTGATTGTAGCGGAAGCTTAATTTTAAATCAATTGATTTATGAAAACGTGTTATTTACAATTTAGTTGCGAAAGCGTAGTGTTTTGAAAAGAGACATTGTTTTGGAAAAATCGCGATTCAATGTTGAGCAGATTTAAAACAAAATAAACTAAAAATCCAAAACTAAACTGGAAATTAAGAGAGGCCTTATTACAAAATATTAACCCAAAATAAAATTAAAAAAAAAAGAATATGAAAATCTGAAACTGCTCGTAGTGTGGCCACCTTCGAGTCCTCCAGTATGTCGAACCGCCTACTGAGGGTTACCTGGAAAAAAAAATATTAAAAAGAGGGGGTGAGTTTACGAAAACTCAGTGTGTACAACCCTCATAAGTAAGAACATGAATCTCAACAATCCGGGCCGAAGCCCATTTTAGTAACGGTGGCAATTGGGCCTTAGCCCATAAAAGCCTCAATTGGGCCTTAACCCATATAAAATGTCCCATATCATATTTATCTGGGCCTAAGCCCATCTCAATATTAAAATCCATAAATGCAATGTATTAATGCCCATACCAACCCTGTACTCCGTCTCCTGTCCAACCATGCACTCCTGTGGGGATTTAATCGACCCATCCATCCCTACACTCCTTATGTAGCACCGGCTGCGGCACTACCTTATTGGTGCTGCATGGCTGCTCGGTGGCTAAAAAGCCTTCGGTGGATCCACAATCGTCAAGCGACCATGCGATCCTATTAGCACTTCCTCCGTATTAATAATCCCATCCCCATGCAACATAATAACACATGAATGCAACATAAAATAATAACCAAACGATAACAATCATAAATCGCATACAAGAATAACCATATGACATGTAGGGGCGTTATCGACATTTTTCCCCTCAGGGGCGTAACGGTCATTTTACCCATCGAGGGTATTTCAGTAATTTTGCATTTAACGGCCTTTCCAAAGTCCTACTATCCCCTCGAGCGAGACGGAACCCTTTTTGGGTCTCTACAGAGCTATTGGGCCAAAAATCCATTTTAGGCCCAAACAGGCCCACACGCTCGTGTGGCCCATTTCGCATGATTTCGGTCTCAGATTTCTAGATTTGGCATTTGGAGTTATCACTCGACAGTTTTTCTAACAGTTTAGCCCAAGTGGGCCGGTTAGCCCGCAGGGCCCATTTGGCCCGTTTCGACCCGTTATAGTCTCAGTATCGCGAGAGTGCTCGTGACACTCTCCATGACTTAACGTCACGATTCATAACTCAGTTCACCACTACGAGCACTCGCACGCTCGAGTGGTCACAGCTGCCGGCTTTCTGACTTTTCGGCTTTTGCCGATCTACAGTTGGAATGGTGTGAGTACACACCTGATTACGATTTGCGACACTCGGTACTATTTCCAAAATACCTGAGATCCAAAATGACTAACAGTTAGGCTTAATACAATATCTTCCAACATTGGAAAAGATCAACACTTCGGCCTTAATCCCACTTACCAACCAACCTTCGAAACCTAAGACTAGCAAAGCGATAAGGGGTATGCTAGCACTCCAACAGATTCGGTCTCAGATCAGAGATGAGTCGTATGAGAATAAGAGGTTCGGCCTTGCAAGAAGAAAGGATTTGGCTTAAGAGAGAAGAGAAAAGAAAGAACCTATAGAAAGAAAATGAAAGAAACGATATTACCTTGTGCTCACAACAGTGCCGAATAGCCAAGCTAGATTCACCAGACACAAGTCCCTCACGCTTCAGGCTACTTGACTTCGGCTAACAGCAAGGAATAAAGAAACCAATTCTAATTGGAGAGGAGGGAAAGATTCAGCCTATGGAGAAGAGAGTGTAGAACAAGAAAGCAATACGAAAAAAGATAGAAAAGATGAGTAGGGGAGGGTTCGGCTATTAGTAAAGAGTAGTAGAGAATAACCTCAAATTCGGAGAAGAGAGGGAGTAGATGAATTCGGCTATTGGTTTTTTTGGAAATCACCAATGAAAGAGAAAATACTAGAAAAGAAAAGAGAAGGAGTCCCTATAATGGTTAAGGTTTCGGCAAGAAAAGAGGCAACAAAATACCCGAAATGCTTCAGTAGCAAAAACCGAGAATGTAAAAGAAAAACCTAAGAACCACTAGAGAATTTTGGCACACACACCAAGAGGTTTCTGTTTTCTCTCTTTGCTACCTACCAAATGCCGAATTTCCTACCTTACTCTCCCTTCTAGCCGAAATTCTCACCCCCATGCACTTCCCATTATCGGCCAAACTCCTCCACTCCACCATATCCCATGATTCCCTCCTTAACTTCCTCCCCACATTACTCACCACCTTCCATTTGAAATATTTGACCAATTCAAACTCCTCAATCTCCTCTCCACCTTCCATTAAAACTTGATTGACCAAGTCTCCATCCACTTTGTAGAGTTCCACTCCAACACAACCTCCTATCTTCTCCTGAGCAAAATAAAAACCTTCCATTTTCCATCTGTAGGATTCGAACTCCTTCCCCCTTGCTCTGCCAATGACGCCACCACCAATCCACCAAGTGCCCACTTGTAACACCCCAAACCCGGCCCATGCGTTATGACCAGATCTGGAATGTCACATGGAGAAAAACGTATAAAGTCCTTGTGATTCGTACTAAAATGATATTATTTTATTATAAACAAGAAAAAAAATTGATTTGAAACATTTGATAAAGTACTACTAACCTCGAAGGTTGTTTGATAAATCAATAATTTGAACTAGAAATCTTTATAAATCGTGACTTTTGAAAATATCGTTGATAGTTCGAGAAAAACTTTCCGAGTTAAAATTTTTGTAAAAGTTTGTTATGAAATCAATTTGTTAATCTATTTTGGGAAAACCTTTATTTAAGTTTGATCGCTGTAAATCAGAGTTTTAATATTTATAAAAGAATGATCGAACCTAGAAACTAACTCTGGTAATGATTAAAGGCAAGTGCACCTATCGAACAGTAGTATAGCTTAGGCAAGACCGGATTATCGAACCCAAAGGAACTAAAAGTACTAATACTAACTTTCTTTTTATTATTTAGCCTAAAATAAGTGAATTTGTTTATTAATCTAAATTAATTAACTACTAAACTAAAGACTCTAAGACAAAGAAGAATGAATTTGGAAAATAACTTGGGAAAAACTCAGTTGATTTAGACGATACCCTAGGAAGAATCCACCTAGACTTCACTTGTTATCTAACACTGAACCATACGATTTATTCACTTAGTTTGATTCGTAAGACTCCCTAACATATATTAAACCCTCTCTCGAGGCGAATAACGTCTAACCCTAGGTTAATTAGTGGAACTCTCGTTCTCTTATAATAACCCCTTAGAATAGCAGTAAATCGATCTATGGATTCCCATATTAGGTTTCACCCTAATCTGGCAAAATCTCGTCACCCTATCTCTAGGCGTGCAATCAACTCCGCTTAATTATGTTGGATCTACTCTTAGGCAGGGTCTATTCCTCCTCCACCTAAGCACATTAAATTTGGATTAAGCTAACATAATTAAGAACAAACTAAGTTAATATCATATAATTCAAATAATCAAATAACAAGATTCATCATAGGTTTCATCCCCTTTGGGTATCCGAAGGTTTAGTTCATAACAATAAAGGAAAGCATCTCAAGAGAAAAGATAAAACAAAACATAAGAAATCCCTAAAACCCCGTGAAGGAATTGAAGAGGAGATCCTCCGTCTTGAGTATAACTCTGGCTTCTTGAGATGGATCAACTGGCTATCCCTGAGTGAATCCCCACAAATCTGCCTTCTTTAGCCTAGCACGACGCCCCTAGACAATGCTTTGGGCTCCCCTCGACAGAGGGTTTCTGTCAAACTCCCTTGACAAGTTGCCCCCTTGGGTGTTTATATAGGCTTTGAGATGTGTTACTTGGCCTCCAAGTATCCTAATTTGAGTGCAATTCCTAATTGGGAGTTTAAGTAGACTTAGGAATGTGTTTCTTTGCCTCTAAGCATCCAAATCCGAGTAAAATTCCTCTTTCCCACGGCAAGGACACGACCATGGTACACGCCCGTGTGAATCGTGACCAGGCCGTGTTGGACTCCGTTGATGAGGCACGGCCGTGTAAATCGTGGCTAGGCCGTGTTCTAAATAATTAAGGAGGCACGGCCGTGTGGCTTGAAGTCCAGGCCGTGCTGATTTCGTGGCTTGGCCCAATTTAGTCCGTTTTAAGCCCGTTTCTCGTTCTTTTCGTCATCGGGTGCTTTCCTGAGTATAAAACATAAAAAGAAAGGATTAAGAGCACCTTTTTTTACATAAATCGAGGCTTAAATCATCCAAAAGCATATTAAATGTGGGCTTTAAATATGTTACTTTTATGGTTCATCAAATACCCCCACACTTAAGCTTTTGCTTGTCCTCAAGCAAAATTCTCAACTGATAATTAAAACGAACTTCCCTCAATTCATAATAATCATTGATAGTGTTTCATCATAATTCAGAGATAATTTATACATGGATAATTCAATTCAAAGTGTCCTGAAAATTCAAACAGTATAAGTCATAGATTTTGTAGCTCGAAAACATAGGTGTCTCCCATTATCTAAATAATTACCTTTAATTTGAAATCGACAAGGATTAACATCCTCACAAAAGATTCACTCAAATCACTCAAAGTGTTTAAGGTTCAGAATTTAGGCACTCAAAAGTCAAATATGAAGAGTTAATCCCATATGCTTGCATGAAAATCAAATCTCCACCACTGAAATATGAGATGAAACACAAATCAAAAGGTCTTTAACAGGGTTGTAACGGGGCTAGGGTTAAGGTGTGGAATAAGGCTGAATTAGAAGGTTAGAATCGAGATTGAATTGACAAATTACCTAACTAAGAACTAATGAACTAATAATAATAATTACATCAATTGAAAACTAATAATACTAATAATACGAGCTTTTTTTTTATATTTGGAATTTAAATGTATAAGTTCGTTTAATCACATAACTAATGATGAATATACTTCGTTTTTTTTAACATCATAAATACATAAATACATTATAAAGGATAGGTTACTGAAAAAAATCATAATTAGGCTACTAATCAAATTAAATCTCGATATAAGGGTAGTTAAAAAGAATGGTGATAACAAATAAAAAGGGTTTTGGGTTAATATTAGTGGGGAGTCAATAAATGGGTTGTTAGGATTAAACGGGGTTCACTAGGGGTTAATTATGAAGGTAGGCTTTTTAAATAGAGTAAGTGGGTTAGATCCAAGGTGCCTTTATCATCTCTGTGTATCAAATCAAAAAAATGTGGTCTCGACATGTATAATCGATGCAAGTTCTAGAATAACAAATCAATGTTGACACACTCATAATCAATAAAGTGAGCAAGAAAAAGAATTTATACTCTATAAGGCTCAAAATCTCACAAAAATTATGGGTATTTTGATGTCAACCTCGTAAATTTCAAACTTCAAAGTAATATTTAAATTCAGGTAGACATCCTAAAAAAATTTTTTCTTTAATTCTTGAAAAATAGACTTATCATGCCTGATTCTCTAGTATTCTTAGAATTTAATTATGAATGCACAATTATCAATGACTTAATCTAAAACATATCAATAAAAATCATAAATCATCAGAAATTTCATTCTAATCATAATATGATAAACTTAGTTTAAGACAAGGCATAATTCAGGGATTTTAAAATAATACTATAGGTAACCCCCCACACTTAAGATGTACATTGTCCTCAATGTACAAAGGTAGATAATATCAAAATAATCATAAAATCGTAAGATGGGGAGAGAAGGGAAACTTCCTGAATTTTGGATGAAGCCAATGAAAAGAAACCGGATAGGATTGGAGGTGAGCGTGGGGAAGCGTCTCGAACTGGTTGAGTCCTCGAAGCAGCCATCCTAATTTCTTTTGTATCCTAAGCTAAATCTAAATGGAATGGATAACAAGAAGAAAATAATAAAGAAAATAAAAGAAAGGAAATAAAAATAAAAATAAAAATAAAAATGAAAATGAAAATGAAAATGAAAATAAAAATAAAAATAGACATAGAAATAAAAGTAAATATTTAAATAGTGATACGGTCCACGCCCTTGTTCGAGTTTAACCAGTCCGTGTTTTTCGTGATTTTGAATTTTGGGCGCGTTTCGGTGTTTTACCACTACCGTGGGTCTCGTAGCATGCCCGTGTATTCTTCACACGGTCCTTTAGAACGGGCGTGTTTAACTCGTGCTCGTCAAGTCAGTAACCTCGCACGGGAAGTTGGCACGGGCGTGGCTTTTTATCGCAGCCCATGTTAGGAAAAGAAATCATTCTTTGTCATGCACGTTTACTAGCACGTCCATGGTTTGTCCTTCTAGCTTCCACACGGCCACGGCCACGCCACACGCTGTGTGCAAGGCCGTGAGCATGGAAATCAGACTTTGGTTAGTTTATGGTTAGATGCTAAAATAAAAATAAAAGTAAAAATAAAAAATGTAAAAATTAATAGGGTTAGTGCTCGGGTTGCCTCCCGAGAAGCGCTCGTTTATAGTCTTAAGCTAGACTTTACCTCTCATTCGTATGGTCAAGGTGGTTTGAGGAGGTGAAAATCCTTCCTCATGCGATCAACTCGATTTTTGATATAAAATTTAAGTCGAGTAGTGTTTACCTCAAAAGTACTGAATTTAGGATTGCTTACCTCGACTGGCCTGTAGAGGAAGACATCAAGTACCTCAAAAGTGATTTCTTCGTTTGTCTTGAGGTCTGAATTGGCAATTCGAGGGTCTTCCTTATTCGACAATACCTGATCCCCTATTTTAAAGTGATTTGTTGTTCCTATCAGCTCGTCTGGGGTTTCCTTCGGTTTCACTTTGTGTATTCCTAGTTTAAAGTGTATTTTCCACTCGTCTAATTCATCGACCTGAAGCCTTAGTTCTTCATGAATTATTTTTTATGGGTACGAGGTCTAAGATCTAGCTCAGCTAGGTGATTTTGTGATGTTTCCTGTAAAGAAGGTTGAACCAAATGGTTATCAATAGAATTAATGTTCGTACCTTCATTACTCGATGTCCTAGCTGAGTAAAGAGCTTGAAGAGTGATTGTTTTGTTGTCTACACGAAGTGTGAGTTCACCAAATTCTTCCTCTGTGTGGTCTTTTTTTGTTGCATCGGGATATGGCACACGAGGTTGGTACTCTGTAATTGTCGGTTTTGGTATATCATGGCACACTTCAAACTTACCTTCACTTACCACAGGTTCTTCCCTTGAGTTTGGTTCGTCTAACCCTTCACTATCGTAAATGGCTTGATTTTGCTCACTCGGGTTAGTTTCAGTAATTGCTTGGCAAGCTTCCTTGTGGTAGTTCGAGATCAGCTTAGCAAGTTGTATAACTGACTTACTAAGTTCCCTAACTGGCTCAGTAAGTTCCCCAACTTGGCTCTCGATCCCTTTGATCGATGCTTGTTGGTCATTAAGTGTTGTCTCATTTTTTTGGAGACGGTTATCTGTAGCTGCCATGAATTTTGTCAGCATCTCTTCAAGGTTCGACTCCTCTTCCCTGTTGGTGAGGTGGTTGTTGAAAATTTAAAGGAAGTTCTGTCTTTGGCTACTTTGATCATCCCACGAGAAATTAGGATGGTACCTCCAACTCGCATTATAAGTGTCACTATAAAAATTATTTTGAGGTTTAGAATAGTTACTCATATAGTGGACTTGTTTGCTTTCCATGCCATGTCCGTAGGGTGGGTACTCGTGGATTCGCCACGCCCGCTTGTTTCACACTAATCGCATAACTGGATGTACCTACGAGTAATCAGATAAACCATTAAATATTTTATGTAACATCTCTAATCTGGTTTGATAGCCTAGTTATTGGGTTGAGGTCGAGATATCGTACGCTTTTGTTGGCTTTGTCCTCAGTAATTTGCCACCGATAGTTATTCAGTGCCATCTCCTCTATCTATCAAAATCAAATAAAAGAAAATTTAGCAAAGTAATAATAATAAAATAATAATAATAATAATAATAAATTGAAGAAAATTAAAAAAATGGCTAAAGTAATAAAAATAGAGCTTTCTTAATATTTTAGTTCCCCGGCAACGGCGCCAAAAACTTGATCGCTGTAAATCAGAGTTTTAATATTTATAAAAAAATGATCGAACCTGGAAACTAACTCTGACAATGATTAAAGGCAAGTGCACCTATCGAATAGTAGTATAGCTTAGGCAAGACCGGATTATCGAACCCAAAGGAACAAAAAGTACTAATACTAACTTTCTTTTTATTATTTAGCCTAAAAAAAGTGAAGTTGTTTATTAATCTAAATTAATTAACTACTAAACTAAAGACTCTAAAACAAAGAAGAATGAATTTGGAAAATAACTTGGGAAAAACTCAGTTGATTTAGACGATACCGTAGGAAGAATCCATCTAGACTTTACTTGTTATCTAACACTGAACCATACGATTTATTCACTTAGTTTGATCCGTAAGACTCCCTAACGTATATTAAACCCTCTCTCGAGGCTAATAACGTCTAACCCTAGGTTAATTAGTGGAACTCTCGTTCTCTTATAATAACCCCCTAGAATAGCAGTAAATCGATCTATGGATTCCCATATTAGTTTTCATCATAATTCGGCAAAACCTCGTCACCCTATCTCTAGGCGTGCGATCAACTCCGCTTAATTATGTTGGATCTACTCTTAGACAGGGTCTATTCCTCCTCCACCTAAGCACATTAAATTTGGATTAAGCACATAATTAAGAACAAACTAAGTTATTATCATATAATTCAAATAATCAACTAACAAGATTCATCATAGGTTTCATCCCCTTCGGGTATCCGAAGGTTTAGTTCATAACAATAAAGGAAAACATCTCAAGAGAAAAGATAAAACATAAGAAATCCCTCAAACCCCCTGAAGGAATTGAAGAGGAGATCCTCCGTCTTGAGTATAACTCTGGCTTCTTGAGATGGATCAACTGGCTATCCCTGAGTGAATCCCCACAAATCTGCCTTCTTTGGCCTAGCACGACGCCCCTAGACGATGCTTTGGGCTCCCGTCGACAGAGGGTTTCTGTCGAACTCCCTTGACAAGTTGCCCCTTAGGTGTTTATATAGGCTTTGAGATGTGTTACTTGGCCTCCAAGTATCCTAATTTGAGTGCAATTCCGAATTGGGAGTTTAAGTAGACTTAGGAATATGTTTCTTTGCCTCCAAGCATCCAAATTCGAGTAAAATTCCTCTTTCCCGCATGGCAGGACACGGCCATGGTACACGCCCGCAGTGTGAATCGTGGCAGCCACCGTGTTGGACTCGATGATGAGGCACGACGTGTAAATCGTGGCTAGGCCGTGTTCTAGATAATTAAGGAGGCACGCGGCGTGTGGCTTGAAGTCCAGGCCGTGCTGATTTCGTGGCTTGGCCCAATTTAGTCCGTTTTAAGCCCGTTTCTCATTCTTTTCGTCATCGGATGCTTTCCTGAGTATAAAACATAAAAAGAAAGGATTAAGAGCACCTTTTTACATAAATTGAGGCTTAAATCATCCAAAAGCATATTAAATGTGGGCTTTAAATATGTTACTTTTATGGTTCATCAAAGTTTTAGAAAAATTCCCATTTAAAATCATTCAAGCAAAATAGTAAGTACGACAAACACAAAGCAAAAATAAAATATTTCAGAGGCCTTATTACAACATTAAAACCCAAAATAGTAAGTGTAGTAAAATAAGCGGAAATAGAAATCTAAAGTTCAATAACACCATTACTGAAGTATGGCCTCCATCGAGTCATCCATGGCCCAAATCCACATCATTGAGCATTACCTACAAGGGTTAAGAAAAAGGGGGAGTGAGTTACAAGAACTCGGTGTGTGAAATCCCTTATCAGTCATCCATCGGGCCCGAACCCATATAGCAATATCATGGGCCTAAGCCCTTTACATAACAATCTTAAAATGAAGCAAATGTATGAATGTATGTAACCCAACCCATCCTAGATATCCATCCACTACACACCACCCATACCATCCCATCACACCTGTGGGGATCAAGTCAACTCACCCCGCCAAACACACCAATCGCAAGCAAGTCACCATTTAATTCGCAGACAAGATGCCATTTAATTCGCAGGCAAGATGCCATTTAATAATATTTGTGGCTGAGCCACCAGAGTCATAATTATGCGAGGCATAGCCACTATACAGATTGTGGCAGAGCCACCAGAATATCATATATGGTAATATAATCGGCACGTGACCTTGGTAAAAAAATGATCACATACGTAGTCGTTAATTCATATGTTAGGCACATAGCCCCGGGTAAATACGTTTAGCACAAAGCCATAATCACGATGGCACAAAGCCATATTTAGGTTGGCACATAGCCATTATCAAAATTTGTGGCAGAGCCACCAAAATCAGAATGAAACATAATAACAAACATTTTTGTGGCAATGCCACCGGGCTACACTTCTCTTCAACATTTTTCCCATCCCATGCAAATTATGTAAATGCAACATACATAATAAAGCATACATAATAAAGCATAATATCCATAAATATAAACAACAAACATTGATTTAGAGATTTATTACGGTAAATCGGCCAATTATAGAACTTTGTAAATCGGTCCACTAAAGCATTCTAGCAATTCGGCTCATAGGAGCATTTTGGTAAATCGACCCGTAGGGGCATTTTCATAATTCGGCCCATAAGGACATTTCGATAAATCAGCCCGTAAGGGCATTTTTGTAATACGGCTCGTAAGGGTATTTTGGTAAATCGGCCCGTAGGGCAATCTATCAAATCGGCCCATTAGGGGCATTTTCGTAATTCTCATAGTGTTAATACCGATTTTGGCAAATTTATCAAAATAGTGTAATTTAGGCCAATTTCTCGGTTTACGCCATATTACGATTTTATTCATAACGATTTATTTCCAATATGATATCGAATCTTAAAACTCACAGAAAAACGGTGTGAGATTACACACCTAATTACGGTAAGTACTAGGCCGTCTTGATCGTCAACACCTATGATATCATAACACTCGATTAATCTAACGAGTGAGATTTTTATTAATCCAAAACTACACCAAGCGATTTTTAATACTTACCCTCGAAATCGTGAACAACCATAATTTGTCGATTCTCCCCGGATGATGGTCTACAACCCGGTGGACAATCCCGAACCGCCGATACTGCCCTTCGTTTGAATTTAGGAATAGGGATTGCAGATCCTTTCCTTTTGTGTTCTCCACTCTCTTTCCCTTTCAAGTCAGTACCCCTAGCCTCCATCAGATAAAATCTTAGTCAGAACGATATTACGTTGATATGAGATGATTGACTAAGGAAAAGATTCGGCTTACCACTAGAATCGTATGATCAACAAGTGGATAGATCGAGTGATTTAGTCCCTAAAAATATAATTGATTAGTCACAACCACTATTCCGTTTAGCAAACTAACCGGTCAACGAAAAAGATCTAAAAAGAACCATGATGAATCCCTTACCTTAAAGATTATAAAACTGATTCCCAACGATTGTACAATGGCTACGGATGAGTCAAAGTTTCAGCCTTCCTCTATAACTCTACATTAGAAGTGATCACATTGTAAAGAGTTATGAAAGGAAGATATTTCAGTTGGAACAAAGTGAATATCCGAATGTTGATAACACACATTCGGCTAGGAAAAATAAAAATAAAAAGATAGAATAGAGCCACTTACCGGTTGATCAAAGGAGTGAGTGTCAACACGAATGAGAAGAAATGATAAAGAAGAGATTAAGGGTTCGGCTATAGAGGAAAAATGAGCAAGAATATTCGGCTATGGGGGTATGGATTAGAGAAGAAGAAAGAAGGGTTGGAGAATTTTGTAAAAAGGAAAAGAAAGATGGAAAAGGAGTGCTTAACTAGATTCAGTTTTCCAAAGGAAAATGAGTGAAATAATTTGGTCTCAATGGCTTAGGTACTTTCGGCAAACAAGAAAGAAATGAAGAAAATGCTCACTAATGGCTTGAAGTTTCGGCAAAGAGAAGAAGAAGTTTGGAGAAAATGACACAAAATAATGCTAAAAGGAATTTGGCCTAACAAGCACCAAAGTTTGCAAATGACAAGTGAAGAATTCGGCTACCCCAATACCCTTCCCAAACCGTGTTTTGCTTTTCCAAAAGGGATAAGTGTTGACCAAAAACACTTTCCAAAACATCACCCGTGAAAAAGGCCAACATGCTCCCTTATCTTGCCTTTTTCTTTTGATTTCTTTCCTTACCCTCACCCTTGCCTTATTTCCTTAGCCACCATACCATAATTAAAAAGTCTTCCCTGCCTTAAATACCACCTTGGCCGACACTTAGAGAAGGAACACACAAAAAAATAGCTAAAATTTGCACCAAATGGGATTCGAACCTCTTCCCTTAAAGTCCTTCATGTGACGCCACAACCTCTTTGCCATATGCTTAATTATGCTAGCAAATTACTCACCTATTCCATAAGCCTTGATGTCACTTACTATCTCTTCTTAATAGGCTTAAACACAAAATTTTTACTAGGGCCCAATTCAACCCCGAGCCTTCATAGAACCCCTATACATACACAATTAATATTTTAAACTAGCCTATCACATGATATAACACAAAACATAAATTCCCGAATTTTAAACGCTACTACGCCCAAGGCCCATTGGGCCCAATTCTACTAGGCCCAATTTTGGGATGTTACACCACTTGTGTCTCTTAAACACACACAATTAAACTTAAGTCCTACCTCCAACTGCCCTCTCCATTAAAAGGGCCAAAAACCAAAAATTTTCTAAAGCTCAACCTCGAACCCAGGCCTCTATAGGACCCCCAAACACACTCAAATAGCAAGCCAAATAAGTACAACATGAATTTAAGCAGAACTACTAACCCCCTAACTTTTGGGATGCTACAAAGGACCTTACAGACAGAACACTCTTGGTTCGCCTTAGCCAAGATAAACTCTTAGGCAAACACAACTTCTGCAATCATGCTTTCTTATAGCCATGCGCCACATCACATATATTTACTTACATGTTGCTCTTACTTAATCTATTATAATTACATCTCTTAAAAGTTAGCTTTGATCTTTTACTCATTCAGAGTTTCTTATAAACTTATTCTTATTATTTTTCCTTTCCTTTAGTTCAGAGTCCGCCAGACCGGACGCTTTTAGAAAATAACTTAATCAAATCCCACGTTTGGCATTTAAAGCTAATTCCTTAAACCTTACACATACCCAGAACTTGCTCATTGTTCCTTGCTTTTTTGAGCATCATTTGATCACCATAACTTCGTCGGGAAAGGTGTTATAGGTTGCTGCCCCCTTCATGTTATATGAGGGGTTTTTGGCCTCTCTTACATCGGGTCCAATTACGAGTATTTATTAGGCCTTTTTGATCTAGTACTTTGTAATCTGATCCACCCTGATTCAGTTTTTTGATTTCCTAAAATAAAATTTAATATTTACATATTAAATAATTGTCCCATCCCAATTTTACCCTTAATAAAATTTTGATGATTTTACCCCGATAAAGTTTCGAGAAAAATCGTTCAATATATGACAACTCAACATGTTCACTATGAATGAATGATTTTTTTTTCATTTCTGGGCTTTAAAACAGTCTAAAAACATATTCTTCCATCATTTTTAAATAATCCTATATAGGATTTAAAATTTTCATTTTTATTTTTGGAAACCTACATTCATTTTCAAATAATTCCATTTCTCCATTTCAGAGAAAACCATAATCATTCTTCATTGTTTCTCATTTCTCTTTCTCAATTCTGTAACACCCCTCACCCGTATTCAATGCTAGAATAGGGTTACAGAGCATTACCGAACTTACAACACTTTTAAACGTACATTTCATATACAATTTATCAAGTCAAATACAATTCAATCATAAATAATCATAGTGTCCCTTAAACGAGCCTATGAGGCCTTAAACAAGCATTTAGACTGGTTCGGGACTAAACTGGATACTCGGAAATTTTTTCAACACTTAGTAAATTTTTCCCCAAAATAGGGGACACACGCCCGTGTGAGCAGGCCGTGTGTCTCACACGGCTACTAGACACGGCCGTGTCACCGGTCGTGTGAAAACAGGGGGTATATACTGACTTGGGCCACACGGCCAATCACACGCCCGTGTGCCCTTTGAAGTGGCGACACACGCCCGTGTGCCAGGACGTGTCAAACCTGTAGGGTATACTGACTTAGGCAACACGGCCAAGTCACATGCCCATGTGCTAGTGGAAATACGAAAATTTATGTGTTTTTACATGCCCTTTTTAACTTAAAATCACGCTATTTCGGATAAATTCTTGTCGAAAAATAATTAAATATTATAAAATAATTAAATTGTGTTAAAAATAATGAACATGATGAATTTTAATTAATTTTATAGTTAATTTTGATTAATTTTGACTATTTTCGACAGATTCGCACAAAGAGCGAAAATTGGCTCGGCAGACACTACTCTAAGAATAAACCCGAGAAGCAATTTGAAGTATCGAGGAAAATTTATTTCCAGCTTAAGATGGTCCAAAAATGTGTGTTAATTCATAATATAATTAATTTTAATTTATTCCCAATTTAATTTGGGCTAAATAAATTATTATTAATTAATTATGGAAAAAAAGGGTCCAGTTGAACCGCACTGGTTGAACCGAATTCGAACCAGCCACCAATTGGGCTGCCCAGAACCATCCATATGCTGACCCAAATCATTATTTTAGCTGACTAAATAAGCTTGCAAAGAATCCCTTGAATAACTTTCAACCTTGCATTCAAACCCTTCCAAAAAATGTGGCTTTATGGATTTGCCCCAGGCTATTTTTAGCAAAGTTGAATCTCTCAACTTTGCCATGTGTGTGGCCGGCCAAGGGGGGTCTCTTTGGCTGATGGAATTTGATATTTTTAGCAGCCACAATAAGCTATAAAATCCACCCCTTGCTGATCATTCAAATCATCCCTCACACTCTCATTCTCTCTTCTCCTCTCTCACTTTCTCTCAACTTTTCCTTTCCATTTCCCCTTTTGTTCAAGTGTCAATTTTATTCTCTTGGGAAAGAGGTCCTCATCAGCTATTTTTGAGCAGAAATTAAAGTTTTCATAAGCCACCTTGATAGCCAAGGACAACGGAGAACGAAGAACGGAGCAATCAGTCAAGCCACGGAGAAACACCGGATTTCCTTTTTTTCCCTATCTCTTTAAATTGCGTTGTTGTTTTGACAAACGTGTTTCTGAATATTTATGCTATTGAAATGGTTATTTTAATCAATTTAGATTGAATTTAATCCGTGTTGGGTTGATTATATTTTGCCTGCTTGAATTATTGAAGTTGTGTTTGTGCTGTTATAGGCCTGTATAAGATGCTTGATTAAGTAAAATCATGCCTAAGTTATTCTTGCAATATTAATTGTTAGATAACTAATGAATTAATTATTTAATCATATTGAAATTGTAATTAATTGACACAATACTTAATCAGTGCATGTTTATTCTTCTAAGGTAGCTGAAGTTTAAATTAGCATTGTATTCTATGATACATATGCCTTGCATAACTTGCAAGATTATTGTGATTAAACTGTTTCAAGGTAGAAATACTCTGTTACCTCACTTGATCTTTTATATGCTTGTGAAGATTGATTAATCGCTTGGATTGACATTGAAAAATGTTCAAGAGATTGATTAATTTAATAAGTATGTATGAGCAGTAGTTAGCAAATTACCGAGTTGTCGTGAATTTGTTCGTAGCAGTATAAACATAAGTTTAATAATTCTACGTTAAAGGAATGTAATTAATCCAACACAATTATATCATCTTGATTATACCTTATTTGAAATCGTGCATTAGAACCTTTTTAATTTTAATTTTTTTTACTTAGTTTTTTTAAACCTTAGTTTTTAATCATCTTTAAACCAAAATATTTTTCATCACCAAAGTGTTTTAAAATTAATTTCATAAATATTCCTTTTTACAGTCCCTGTGGGTACGATAACTCGACATTTACTTGTCACTTTATTACTTGTTGCGATTGTGTACACTTGCACATTTCCATCGTTCCAAGTTTTTGGCGCCGTTGCTGGGGACTGTTTTAAAAAAGCCATTATTTGTGAATCTGTTTTTACATTTTCGTTTATTTATTTTCCTATTTAAATTTTTTACTTACTTAATTTTTCTGTGATTATTTTAGGTGTTTATGAGTATTGACCAGATTATCGACTTACTCCCTGTGGACTCTGGAATAGAATGAACCTTTTGACAGCGAAGAAGACAAGCGAACCAGAGAAGGACCGAAGAGATGAACTTCGAGAACATGAATCAAGGAAACGGAGCAAACCTTGCTCAAAATCCTATCCTTATTACTGATGATAGGGATAGAGCTTTATGACATTATCTTTGTGCACGTGATTTAACGATCTTAACTGGGTATTAGGAGACCGAAATCAAGGCACAACAATTCGAGTGAAGCTACCATGTTCCGGATGCTTCGATCAGGCCAATTCGGTGGAATGCCCATCAAGATCCTCATCTTCACTTAAGACTATTTATGGTAGTGAGCGATTCTTTCAAGTTAGCTGGAGTACCCGAAGATGCATTACGACTGAAGCTGTTCCCATATTCGCTAAGGGACAGAGCTCGTGCCTGGTTGAACTTATTGCCACCGAAGTCCATTTCTACATGGCAAGAATTAGCCGAGAGATTCCTCATGAAGTATTTCCCACCAAGCAAGAATGCCAAGTTAAGGAATGAGATCACTGCTTTCCAACAATTGGATGATGAGTCCCTGTATGAGGCATGGGAAAGGTACAAAGAGTTATTACAAAAGTGCCCTCATCATGGAATCCCACATTGCATTCAACTTGAGACATTCTATAATGGTCTCAACACTCACACGAGGATGGTAGTGGACACCTCTACTAATGGTGCTCTCCTTTCTAAGTCTTATAATGAGGCTTACGAAATTATTGAGAGGATTTCCAGTAAAATTTATTAATGGCCAACCAATCGAGCAGCTTCAGGAAGACGAGTCACTGGAATACATGAAGTGGACGCTCTCACTTCACTCGCATCTCAGGTATCTTCAATATCCTCAATGCTTAAGAATCTTACCACTAATGGGTCTAACAGTTTTGTAGCCCAACCACCTAACCAATTTGAGAATATAGCCTGTGTGTATTGTAGGGAAGGACATTTGTTTGAAGAATGTCCATCGAACCCCAAATCCGTATATTACATAGGTAACCAGAACCAAAACCGAGGGAGGCAAGGACTACAATCCATCTTTTATAACTCATCGTGGTGAAATCACCCGAATTTTTCCGGGAGTAACCAAGGGGCTGGAACCAGTAACACTTACACCCAACCTAGACCAATTCAGCTATCTAGCTTCCCTCAACAAGTTTAGAAACTGACCCAAGCGGAACCATCCAATAGCTTAAAGAATCTATTGAAGGCATACATGGCGAAAAACGACGCCACTCTAAGGAATTTGGAGAATCAAGTGGGCCAGCTTGCTACTGAACTCAGGAACCGACCACAAGGTGCTCTACCTAGTGACACGGAGAATCTGAGAAATTCGGGGAAGGAACATTGTAAAGAGTTGACATTGAGGAGCGGAAAGACAGTAGAACCCAACACTGTCAAAGTTGAAAAGGAGCCAGCTGACGCTCAAGATTCAGAAGAAGTTCAACCAAGTGTTAAAATCCCAGTTTCACCAGAACTAGAATTTGCAAAACCCGACAAAGTAACCTCAGGACCAGCTAATTCTGATCAACTAACAACTTCGTTAGATGCAGAATTGCCGCCAAAGGCGAATCAACTAGAATCAGTTCCAGTAATGAAACCACCACCACCCTACCCTCAAAGACTTCAGAAGCAGAAGCAGGAGATTCAATTCAAGAAGTTCCTTGACGTACTCAAGTTGTAAGAGTATGCCCAAAGATCAATCATGAGATGGTTGTAATAACATACTTGATTTACCATGTTTATTAATATAAAGCGTTGTCATTATTATTTTAGTTTTTCTTTCTCTGTGTACAAATAAACTATTTTATAATAATGTCCTGAGAATAATATGATTATTCTTAAAAGATCCTTAGTTAAGTATTATTGTTGACTAGGACAACAATAATGCATTAAGACTAACATGTAGTTGATTGATATAAAGAGTTTTCATTGATATGGAGTGTCAAAATCAATGCATGAATATGTGTGTTAGAGAACAACATATTGGGTGATTCGCTATGAGTATGTTTCTTGGATTGTTATGTAATTGTCACAATATTACTCATAGTGATTAATATGTATATGATCCTCGACTTGAGATCATCATTATCCCAACATCGTGAGTTGTATATTTTGATATGATCAAATGTACACCGTAATAAAAGTTGTTCTATAAAGGCGATGTTGGATATACCACAATCTATGTAGAGGATATGGTTAATCAATATAGGATAAGTCCCTCCTACATAATAGGAGTAATATCTTAGGCCACTTGATTGAGTGAGACTAGAAATGCATGGCCATGCTCAAATAAGTTGATATGAGATGTCATACTAATTTGTATATCATAGTCTACTCAAGATATCAAGAAACATGGGATAGACTATGCAAGTGTGACTATTCCATGACTTGTGTCCGTTCCAGAGATAAAGGACTTAAGGATTAATGCATGAAAGGTTAATCACAAAAGGTTATGTCGAATCATGACTTCTTGTAACTTAGGTAGCAATGATGCATTGCTATATTCCACTCATTGTTTGTGACATTAGAATCGTTCTAGTATTACTGCTAACGTTACAAGAACCTACAGGGTCACACCTTATGGTTGAAATGAACGGAATAAAACATAGTTGGTCTTGTGTTTGGTTGTCACATGAATTAAATTAATTAAAGAATTAATTTAATTGGGCAATCAAATATTGAACATATTATATGTACAAGGATGTTGTACACATAATGACAACATAGTTCTATTAATATATGAATTTGGTTCGTATATAAATTTAAATAAATATAGTTTACCAAAATCCTTGTTATAATTAATGTAATTATAATTTTTGGATATAATTAATGTAATTATAATTTTCGGTTAAAAACTTTATTGTATTTATTTAATTTTATGAGTTATTAAAGATATACCAATTATAAAAGATAATAAAAGATACAGAGCTTAATATAAACCCTAAGAGATTGCTTGTGAGGTCTAGCAGCCGTCAAGCAAATAAACCTCCAAAACAGTTTTGGAGATTTCTTCCGTTCATAGCCAAACCGGGTGGATTACGTAGAGGCTGACATCGGAAAAGGTTGCGGCTTGGTTCGATAGTAGATCAAAATTCTTATTGTCGAGGCGTCGCTGTCTACTCAGATTGAAGTTTTAGTAATTTCAAAACCTTTATTTCACCCCGATTCGTTCCTCACACATGGATTCATGGTTTGGATTGCCAGAATTAATTTTATTTTGCTGCACCAAGGGGTGCCGACGTTCCAACACAAGCAACTTCACATCAACATCCCGTTGGTTGAAGCACTTGAGCAAATGTCGAACTACGTCAAGTTCATGAAAGATATCTTGTCTAAAAAACCAAGACTTGGAGAATTTGAGACGATAGCTCTGACGAAGGAATGCAGTGCATATCTTCAAGACAAACTACCCCAAAAATTGAAGGATCCTGGATGTTTTACCATACCATGCAACATTGGAGCAACATATTGTGGTAAGGCATTATGTGACTTAGGTGCAAGTATCAACTTGATGCCTATGTCAATATTTAGGAAGTTGGGGATAGGAGAAGTTAGACCAATTACAGTTACGCTTCAACTAGCAGATCGATCCTTAGCACATCCAGAAGGAAAAATCGAGGACGTATTGGTACGTGTAGATAAGTTTATCTTTCCTACTGACTTTGTAATTCTAGATTTCGAAGCAGACAAAGAAGTACCAATCATCCTAGGAAGGCTTTTTCCTAGCAACTGGAAGGACCCTTATTGATGTGCAGAAGGGCGAGCTCACTATGCGTGTTCAGGATGATCAAGTAACATTTAACGTCTTTAAGTCTATGCGATTTCCTGACACAATTGATGATTGCTATGCAGTGTCCGATTTGGAGGATTTAATAGTGGAGAAGGAACTCAACTGTGTTGAGGACCCACTGGAAAGAATTTTGACATCGGATCCCTCAAATGATGAAGAGGAGGATGAATACTTAGCTTTGCTAGAAGCTATTCAAAGGGGATTTAATTCGCAATCCCGTTTTGAATCTTTGGAGTTAGAAAAGAGGGACTATTCCCAACCAAAAGCGTCGATCGAGGAGCCACCTAAATTAGAACTCAAGGTATTACATTCTCATTTAAAATACATTTATTTAGATAATGCTTCCATCCTGCCTGTTATTGTTTCAGCAGAATTGACCACTAAGCAAGAAGAGAAACTTATCTTAGTTTTGAAACAATACAAGAAGGCCATCGGATGGACCATAGCCGATATTCGCGGTATTAGTCAATCTGTATGCATGCACAAGATTATCTTGGAAGATGGAAAAAAAAGGACGATCGATGGAGAATGGAGACTGAACCCCATCATGAAGGACGTAGTAAAAAAAGAGATCATCAAGTGGTTAGATGCGGGTATTATCTATCCCATCTCAGACAGTTCATAGGTAAGTTTGGTCCAGTGCGTGCCAAAAAAAGGAGGTATCACGGTCGTAGAAAACGAGAACAATGAGTTGATACTAACTAGAACAGTTACGGGATGGAGAATCTGCATCGATTACTGGAAGTTGAACAAGGCGACCAGGAAAGATCACTTTCCCTTTCCGTTCTTGGACCAGATGCTTGATAGACTCGCGGGGTGAGACTATTACTATTTTCTCGATGGATACTCAGGGTATAATCAGATTACAGTAGCACCAGAAGATCAGCACAAGATGACATTCACCTGCCCGTACGGTACGTTTGCATTTAGACGCAAGCCATTTGGTTTATGTAATGCACATGCTACATTTCTAAGATGTATGATGTCAATTTTTACTGACATGGTTGAGAAGTGTTTGGAAGTATTTATGGATGACTTTTCAATATTTGGAGACACTTATGATGATTGTTTAGCCAATCTAGCTAAGGTACTAAGACGATGTGAAGAAACAAACCTAGTACTCAACTGGGAAAAGTAGCATTTCATGGTACAAGAAGGGATTGTTCTAGGGCATCGGATATAAAGACATGGAATCGAGGTAGACAAAGCAAAGGTAGACGTTATTGAGAAACTCCTACCTCCAACATCTGTAAAGGGTGTTAGGAGTTTCTTGGGCCACGCCGATTTTTATCGTAGATTTATCAAAGCCTTCTCTAAAATTGCAAAACCTTTGTGCAAATTATTGGAGAAGGATGCGACATTCAAGTTTGATGATGAATGTTTAAGAGCATTCAAATAGTTGAAGAATCGATTAGTTACGGCACCTATCGTCACACCAGATTGGGATCTGCCATTTGAAATGATGTGTGACGCAAGTGACTTTGCAATTGGAGATGTCATGGGCCAGCGAAGGAACAAAGTTTTTCACCCCATCTACTACGCAAGTCGGACTCTAACAGGAGCACAACTGAATTATACGGTAACATAAAAAGAGTTACTTGCTATTGTATCTGCTTTTGACAAGTTTCGATCTTATCTTATAGGTACCAAAATGACTGTTTATATGGACCACTCGGTAATTAAATATTTACTGGCCAAGAAAGACGCTAAGCCGAGGCTGATCTGATGGGTACTTCTACTTCAAGAGTTCGATCTAGAAATTCAAGATCAAAAGGGAGTAGAAAATCAAGTAGCAGATCACTTGTCCAGATTGGAGCCACAAGAAGGGAATTCTCCTCTTATACAAATTCAGGAGACGTTTCTATATGAACATATACTAAAGGTAAATCATGTCCATAATACCCCTTGGTTTGCTGATATTGCTAACTATTTAGCTTGTGGTTTGATGCCAATTGATAAGACGTATCAACAAAGGAAAAAGTTTCTTCACGATGTGAAGTACTATTTCTGGGAAGAGCCATATGTGTTTAAAAAGTGTGCAGATCAGATGATCAAGAAATGCATGGCAAAAGATGAAATACTGAAGATTTTATACTACTGTCACTCAGCTCCAAGTGGGGGACACTTCGGAGGTACACGTACATCAGCCAAAGTATTGCAAGCCGGATTCTTTTGTCCAACACTATTCAAGGATGCATATGCTTACGTGAAGAGCTGTGATTGATGTCAAAGGGTTTGAAATGTCACCAACAGAAATGAGATGCCTCGAACAAACATCATTGAGGTAGAGTTGTTTGATGTATGGGGTATTGACTTTCTTGGTCCCTTTCCTCCGTCTTGTGGTCACAAGTACATACTAGTAGCAGTAGACTATGTGTCTAAGTGGGTCGAGGCTGAGGCATATCCGACAAACGATTCTAAGGCTGTGATGAAGTTTCTGCAGAAGCATGTGTTCACAAGGTTTGGAACCCCAAGAGCTATCATCAGTGATGAAGGATCCCACTTTGTGAAAAAGTGGTTAAAATGGTTATTAGACAAGCACGAAGTGAAACACAAGGTTACAACAGCTTACCATCCGAAGACGAAGGGGCAAGCTGAACTAGCAAATAAGGAGATCAAAGGCATACTTGAGAAGGTAGTTTGCCCGAAACGACGAGATTGGTCCACAAGATTAGATGATGCTTTATGGGCTTACAGAACAACATACAAAACACCTTTAGGGATGTCACCCTATAGGTTGGTTTTTAGGAAAGTCTGTCATCTACCATTAGAGTTAGAGCACAAAGCTTATTGGGCTCTTCAGCAGCTTAAATTGGATCCTATGCTCGCGAAAGAGAAACGGATGTTCCAACTCAATGAGTTAGAAGAGTTCCGAATGTTCTCATATGAAAATGCCAAATTACTTAAAGAAAGACTCAAGAAATGGCATGACAACCACATTCAAGTTCGAGAATTTGAAGCAGGTCAGCAAGTCTTGTTGTTCAATTCCAGATTGAAGTTCTTTCCAGGTAAGCTAAAATCGCGTTGGTCCAGTCCATTTACGATTCACCAAGTCTATCCATACGGAGTTGTTGAACTCTAAGGTAAGGGAGGTAATTTTCGAGTTAATGCTTAGCGCCTGAAACATTATTGGGGAGATAAAATTGAACGGGATAAAATCTCGTTCATTTTATCTGATACTTAATTTTTCGTTTTTCTTTTTGAATAAATGATTTCGGGTATATTTTCATGTTTAGTATGTTTAAATAAATTCTGTCTAGGAAATTGGAACTTAAGTGGGACCGTTTGTGACCCCTCCAATCTTTCCTGGGAATTTAATTTGACATAATTTTCTAAGAAATTATCCCCTAAATGGAAAAATAAATTTTTAGTTTTTTTCAAATAAAAGGGTCAATTTTGATCCAAGTTTTAATTTGCAACTCAATTTTAAATTTTCATTAAGTCTAGGGACTTAATTGAATTATTTTTAAAATTTAGTCGCTCTTTTCGTAAAAAAAATAGGTGCCTTTCTTTGTGAATATTTTCAAAAAGCATCTAGAATAAACATCTTTAATATTATTAATAATTTGATAAACTTTAATATATAATTATATTAGTTATAATTTATATATATTAATTTTTATCAACTTAGCTTACAATTAGGATTAATTTTATTTTGATTATATTTTATGTTTATCTTAATAATTTAATAACAGTTGATAATTTCATATGCATATATTTAATTATTAATTGTTATTTACTTTGAGTATAATTAGAACTTAAGAATTTTTTTCATTAAAATTTTCTAAGAATTCTACTACAAATCTTATTTCTCCCTCTATAAATACCATCAACCTTTCTCCCTCCATTCATTCATCTTCAAAACCCCAAAGAACCAAAACCCCAAAAGTGCCGCAAGCCTAGCCCAAAGACTCGCCGCCGGCCAGACTCCAAAGAACTGCGCGCGTGAGACTGCTCCAGTGCCCATCCACGCCGTCACTTGATCCGCGCCAAAGTGTTGCCCAGCCGTGTTCGCACCGCACTTAGCACCTGCACACGTCCCAACGCACCAAGCTAGATTGCGGAAGGTCCCGCACACTACTGCTTGTCGAATCAACCCCTGCCGCACATTGTTGCCTGCTCCCACACCATTAGCCGCGCGCCTAGTCGCCCTTCAAGCACTTGATCGGTACACCTTCACCCATCCTTAGTCAAATCCTCCAACCTACCTTAAATCGACCGCTTTTGCTTTTAATTATCTTTTTTAGGAGTTCTTAAAAAAGGGTGGTAAGACAGAATCTTCTCTTGAATTTTAATTTTATTCAATTATTCAATTATTTAATTTTTCAAATTATTGAATTATTAAAATTTTTTATTAATTAAATTTTTGAGAAAATAATTTTTCCATCTTATGTCAAGGTTAATCATGCCTCGCAAGAGAACTCGTCCCTTCACCCAAATCGATGAAACGCAAAATAAGTTCCACTATGAAGAAGCCAAAGTAAGATACGAAAGTATTTTCAAAAATTAACAGATGCATCCAAAGAAAGGCTTCAGATTGAAGGAAAGCAACTACAGAGACTTTATGGCACGTATTCGTCAAGTTGCTGAAGCCCTCAATTGGGAATTGTTTTGTGAAAAGAGACTAAGTGTGGATGAGGAACTAGTTCGTGAATTCTATGCAAACTTAACCTCAAGCGAATTGACCGAAGTTCCAGTTCACGGAATCAAGGTACCAATAAATTCAAATGCTATTAATGAGTTCTTTGAATTACCTGATTTCGAAAACGATGAATATTCTTCTTTGTAGAGCAACATTAAGCCTGAAAATTTGCAAGAAATTCTCGAGGAACTTACAGTTCCAGGTTCTAAGTGGACCGTGTCAAAGCAAGGAATCCACACGTGTCGAAAAGAATATTTGACACCACTTGCAAAGGTATGGTTCTATTTCATCCGTTTCAGCCTCATGCCTAGTTCGCATGGGACTACAATCTCATTAGAGCGAATGGTCCTATTATACTCAATCCTAACTTGAAAGACCATTGATGTGGGCAAAATCATCCTAAGAGAAATGTGAAATTGTGCCGTTAGACGTTCTGGCCTAGCCTATTTCCTCTTTATGATAACAATTCTTTGCTTAAAAGTAAAAATTCATGCGAACGTAAAGAAGACAGGGTATAGTCGGGGCACAACCACTGATTGGGACCTCTACCGAGTAGCTATAGATTCTGTTCTACAGCAACGAGTTGAAGAGAGTGAGGATCCCGAAGAAGCAGAAGATGACCCCACAGAGATCTCGCCAGAGCAATCAACTGAAGTCCCTAATGAGGCAGACCCAATGGAACCAGAAGCTGAACCTGATATCGAAACTTCAATGTTTAGAGCTCCATCGCCTAGCCCAGATCTTCGAGACGAGTTATCAAAATTGATGGACCTAATGCAACATATGCAATGGTAGCAGCAAGCTTACTGGAGATACTCAAAAATAAGGGATGACTCGATGAGAAGTGCTCTTAAGAAAATATACAATGATCCATTTATTTTTGTGCCTGAATTTCCATATTTCATATTTGAACCATGGAGTCCATTATCGAAGAGGGAGCGAAGCGATTCATGCAAAGGCAATAATGATGGAGCAAAATATGAGTCCAATTTGGAAGGATCTGCAAATAAATAAAAGGGAGGGATCTTGACTTTATTTTTCTTCTTATGTTAATTTAGGATTAGGATTAATTAGGGACTTTTTTTTAATTTTGCACAATAAAATAAGAGATGGGAATCAAAAGTAAATATGGACAAGTAGTAAAGTCTAAAATGTTGCAATAGGAATATACATGTCTAGGATTGGATCTAGGAAGAGCTTGGTACTTAAGCAGTCAAATTGACTCACCTCCTCTTTTCTGGAATCCTACCTGGTGTATAGTATCTATTCACTTTAAACAATGAGGACATTGTTCATTTTAAGTTGGGGGGACCGAAAATTGAAATTATTTCCACTCAGAATAAAATTTTTCTTTTAATTATGACTATTATATATTTTTGTTCAATAAATTTGAATTTTGTTAAGTATGCTAAAATTAAGTATGAATAAAGTTTGATTATTTCAATAAATTGTTATGTTAGCTTAATAATGACATGAAATGCATTTCTAATAAAGCATGCAAATCATACCATAAAATTTTAGTTCTTTAGGAAAGTTAGGCATGCATGAAAGTTTAAGTCTTTAGAATTGACTTAGTAGTTTCTTGAGGCAAAATCCTAGGAAGCATGGAACGATGAAAATGATTTAGGCAACTATTGTTTGGACTGTTTGAGCCTTTTAAGCCAACCATGATGAAATTTTTATCCTTTGAAACCCAAGTTTGAGACTTTATGGCCTAATTTTATTTGAACCCTTACAAAGTTAGCCATCACTTCTCTTAATTATCTTAAAAATGTCCCAAACACTAGACTCAGTACTATTCAGAGTATTCTTTGAAAATAAGTTTGGGGGAGTTGCAAAGAAGTATGAAATGCTCTAAAAATTGTAGTACATGCAGTAAAATACTTGAAAAAAAATAGCATATGTACTTGAAGTAAATTGCACTAAAGAGCATGTGAAAAGGAAAGAAAAGTTGATGTATTGAAGCTAATTATTTCGAAAGGTCCGAGACAAGCTGAGTCTAGGGTTGTTTTAACCTAAAAGTATCTATCTTTTACCTACCCCTAAGCTCAGCCACGTTACAACCTTGTTAAAGACCTATTGATTCAAATTTCCAGTGCTACCTACATTAGTGGAGAGAAATTGCTCTGTTCAACGTATGAAGACATCAATTAAGCTTAATGATTGAAGTTTAATTTTGAATAAGGGATTAAAATCAAATTGGTAGGGATTAACATGTCTTTATTAAGAAACATTTAGTCTAATTTTGCTATTGTAGTAATTGTTGAGATTAATTTGAGCGATATATATACTTGAGTAGCATAATTATCAAATTTCTTGTTTTTGAGCATAAGTATATTGATTTCATGATTTTGGGAAGAATGTTGTTCTAAAGGAGTTTTTCAAAAGTGTTTCTGAGAAAATTCTTTTCAAATTTGTGCATTACTCGGGACGAGCAATGAATTAAGTTTGGGGGTGTGGAAACATGAAAATTTATGTGTTTTTACATGCCCTTTTTAACTTAAAATCATGATATTTCGGTTAAATTCTTGTCGAAAAATAATTAAATATTATAAAATAATTAAATTATGTTAAAAATATGAACACGATGAATTTTAATTACTTTTATAGTTAATTTTGATTAATTTTGACTATTTTTAATGATTCGCACAAAGAGCTTAAAATTAGCTCGGCAAACACTTGCTCAAGAATAAACCCGAAAGCAATTTGAAGTATCGAGGCAAATTTATTTCCAGCTTAAGATGGTCCAAAAATGTGTGTTAATTCATAATATAATTAATTTTAATTTATTCCCAATTTAATTTGGGCTAAATAAATTATTATTAATTAATTATGGAAAAAAGGGTCCAGATTAAACCGCATTGGTTGAACTGAATTTGAACTAAACCACCAATTGGACCGCCCAAAACCGTCCATATACTGACCCAAATCAGCATTTTAGCTGATCAAATAAGCTTGCAAAGAAGCCCTTGAAGAAATTTCAACCTTGCATTCAAACCCCACCAAAAAATGTGGCTTTATGGATTTGCCCCAGGCTAAGATGGTCCAAAAATGTGTGTTAATTCATAATATAATTAATTTTAATTTATTCCCAATTTAATTTGGGCTAAATAAATTATTATTAATTAATTATGGAAAAAAAAGGGTCCAGTTAAACCGCACTGGTTGAACCGAATTCGAACCAGCCACCAATTGGGCTGCCCAAAACTGTCCATATACTGACCCAAATCAGCATTTTAGCTGATCAAATAAGCTTGCAAAGAAGCCCTTGAAGAAATTTCAACCTTGCATTCAAACCCCTCCAAAAAATGTGGCTTTATGGATTTGCCCTGGTTATTTTTAGCAAAGTTGAATCTCTCAACTTTGCCATGTGTGTGGCCGGCCAAGGGGGTCTCTTTGGCTGATGAAATTTTCTATTTTTAGCAGCCACAATCAGCTATAAAAGCCACCCCTTTCTGATCATTCAAATCATCCCTCACACTCTCATTCTCTCTTCTCCTTTCTCACTTTCTCTCAACTTTTCCTTTCCACTTCCCCTTTTGTTCAAGTGCCTATTTTCTTCTCTTGGAAAATAGGTCCTCATCAACCATTGTTGAGCAGAAAATAAAGTGTTCATAAGCCACCTTGATAGCCGAGGGCAACGGAGAACGAAGAATGGAGCAATCACTTAAGCCACGGAGAAACACCGGATTTGCCTCTTGTTCCCTATCTCTTTAAATTGCGTTGTTGTTTTGACAAACATGTTTATGAATATTTAAGCTATTGAAATGGTTATTTTAATCAATTTAGCTTGAATTTAATCCGTGTTGGGTTGATGATAAACCGTAATATATAAATATTTTAATCCCACATTTAGCATACTTTTGGATGATTTATCCATTGAATTGTGGAATTTGATGCTCCTAATCCTTTAATTTCATGTTTTATACTTAGGAGTGCATTGGAGGATGAAAAGAATGAGAAACGGGCTAAAAATTGAGAAAATGGGCCAAAGTAAGAAATTTACACGGCCTGGAGTTCACCACACGGCCGTGCCACCTTAGCAGGCCCGAACACGACCTGGGCTCGACTCACACGGGTGTTCCACACGGGCATGCCCCTGCCTTGACCTGTTTTAATTCCATTCGGATTAGGGTACTTGTGGGCCAAGTAAAGCATCTCGAAAGCCTATATAAACACCCTAGAGGGCAACCTAAAGGGGAGTTTGACAGAAGCCTATTGTCAGGGCTTTTGACGGGGAGCGAAGCCAGAGAGGGCTGAACACAGGGGATTACTCCAAGACAGCCAGTTGATCCATCTCAGAAGCTGAAATTACGCTCAAGATGGAAGATCTTCCCTTCAATTTCCTTTAGGGGGTTTTAGGGTTTTTCTTATGTTTTGTTATTTACTTTCTTCTGCGATGTATTCTTTATTAAACATGAACTAAACCCCTCAAATACCTGAGGGGGATGAAACCTAAGACGGATCTTGTTATTGTTTTTTGAACTATATGATAAATACTTGATTTGTTCTTAATTATGTGTTCTTAATTCTTGTTTTAATATTTCAGGATATTGATTCAAGTATTGATGTGCTTAGGCAGTGGAGCAAAAGTCCCCGTTTAAGAGTAGATCTAGCATAGTTAAGCGTGAGTTGATCGCAACCCCAGAGATAGGATGACTAAAATCACGGATTAGGTTCAAACCTAATATGAGAGTCCATAGATCGAGTTAATGCAACACTAGGGTTTTAATTAGAAAGAGATTTCAATTAATCAACCTAGGTTAGACGTTAGTAGCCTCGAAAGAGGTATTAATATAAATTAGGGAATCCTACGGATCAAGTCAAGTGAATAAATTGTCTGGTTCAAAATTAAATAGCAAGTGAAGTCTAGGTGGATTCTTCCTCCGGTATTGTCTTAATCAACTGGTTTTTCCCAAAGTATTTTCCCAATTCACTCTCTGTGCCTTAGCATCCTTAGTAATTAGTTAAGTAAACATCGATTCTCTTAATACTTAGGCTAGATAATAAAAAGATAGTAACTTCTAGTACTCTTGGTCCTTGAAGATACGATATTTTCGGTCTCACCATAGCTATACTACCGAACAATAGGTGCGCTTGCCTTATTCATTGTCATAGTTAGTTTGGACACGATCAAGTTTTTGGCGCCGTTCCCGCAGACTAAGATATTAGGAACACTTGATTTTTATTACTTTAGCCATTTTATTTTTGCAATTAATTTTTAGTTTGCGAATTTTTTCTTTTTCCTTGCTTCTGGCACGTATTCTAGTTTATGACTAGAAGAAACCCATCAGCACCTCTACTTTACGATAGTGATATAGAAGGAACCGTTTGCAAAAACCGAAGAAGAAATTAAGCGAAGCCTACAGTACATACAAGAAGAGCAAGAGAACGATACCAATACTACTGAAGAGATGGCTGATAATAATCTGCTACCTCCTGTAGTTGCCGCAAACCCGATTAATCAAAATCATGTTCCTCGAACTATGTATGATTATGCTAAACCTAATTTAGCAGGAACTGAATCAAGTATTGTTAGACCTGCTGTCGCTGCAAATAATTTTGAATTGAAACCTAACACTATACAGATGATACAATAGTTTGTTCAGTTTGATGGTTTACAGGATGAGGATCCTAACACACACTTAGCAAACTTTTTGGAATTATACGATACATATAAAATTAATGGCGTTTCTGATGATGCCATTCGCCTTTGGTTATTTCCCTTTTCTTTAAGGAATAAAGCCAAACAGTGGTTGAATTCTCTTCCACGAGGATCAATCACTACATGGGAGCAAATGACCGAAAATTTTTTGTTAAAATATTTTCCGCCGGCTAAAACGGCTAAGTTGAGGAATGATATCTCTTCTTTTGTGTAGATAGATTTAGAGACACTTTACGATGCATGGGAGAGATATAAGGATTTATTGAGAATGTGCCCTCATCATGGGTTACCATTATGGCTACAGGTTCAAACCTTCTATAACGGTGCGAACCCCTCAACTAGGCAGGTTATTGATGCAGTCGCCGGTGGAACCCTAAATAACAAAACCCCTAAAGCGGCTTACAAATTCATTGAAGAGATGTCACTGAATAACTATCAGTGGCAAGTTATGAGGACAAAGCTGACAAAAGCTGCCAGTGTTTTCAACCTCGACACAGTAACCATGCTATCAAATCAAGTAGAACTCTTAAGTAAGAAAATTGATGGTTTGTGTTGTTCCTCGCAGGTACATCCAGTGATACAGTGCGATACAAATGGAGGAGGGTTTAATAATATAGAATGCCCACCCTACAACCCTGGCATAGGAAACGAACAGATGAACTATATGGGTAACAATTTTAGACCTCAAAATAACCCTTATAATAACTCTTACAATCCAGGGTGGAGGAACCATCCAAATTTCTCATGGGGAGGTCAAGGAAATCAGAGGCAACAACCCCCTCCAGGCTTTCAACAGCAACCCTACCCATAGGAGAAGAAGCCGAACCTTGAGGAGATGCTGACAAAATTCATCGCGGTGTCAGAAACACGCTTCCAAAACACCGAAACAATGCTCAAAATCAACGAGCATCGATTCAAGGGATCGAGAAACGCGATTAGGTCACTAGCTAAGCTAATCTCGAACGACCGCAAGGTTGCTTGCCAAGCAACACCGAAACTAACCCAAAGGAGCAAATTCATGCCACATCGATCACAATAGTGAAGGGTTAGTAGAATCGAATCTGAGCCAAGGCAAGAACCCATGGTAAATAAAGGTAAGGTTGAGGTAAGCCACGATACACAGAAACCTGTCATTAAAGAGTATACACCTCGAGTGCCATATCCCAATGCAATGAAGAAAGACCACACAGAGGGACAATTTGGTAAATTTCTTAAACTTTTAAAGAAATTACATATTAACTTACCTTTTGTTGAAGCTATTTCGCAGATGCCTACGTATGCGAAATTCTTAAAAGAGCTTTTAACAAATAAAAGGAAGTTTGAAGAGCTATCAACAGTGGAACTTAACGAGGAATGCTCAGCTATTCTCCAAAATAAGCTACCAACAAAATTGAAAGATCCAGGGAGTTTTACTATTCCTTGTTTAATTGGTAGTTTAAATGTTAACCATGCTTTGGCTGAATTAGGGGCAAGTATTTATGTCATGCCCTATAATATGTTCCTCAAGCGACCATTACGCAAATAACAGGTAAGTCTAGCTAAAGACTTTAAACGAGCACTTCTCGGGAGGCAACCCGGGCACTAACCCCACTAACGTCCATATTTTCGAATTTTAGAATCTAACTAAAAAACTAACCAAATTTTTAGCCGTAGGTTTCCCTACCCACACGACCTTGCACACGGGCGTGGCCGTGGCCGTGGCCGTGTGGAAACAGGACAAAACTTATCCCAAAAACACGGGCTGCGATAAAACACTACGGCAGTGCGATTCGGCCGTGGTCGAAACTGAGAAATCTACACGGGCGTGCGACACGCCCGTGGGACCTTTGAGTCCATTTATTCTTTTTCCTTTTTCTCTTATTTTCCTTTTTTTAATTTCTTTTCTTTTATCTTTCTCGTCTTTAATTTATATTATTATATTTTGATTTCTTTAATTTAGGTTCAAGGGGCTGTTAACGAATGACCACACCGCCACCAGAGTATCCTCCCCACCTTCACCTCTCTCCAACTTTACCGTTTCTTTTCATTAACTCCATCCAAAATTCAGGAAGTTTCACTTCTCTCCCTATCTTATGATTTTAGTTCTATATTGTTATTATCTATCATTGTAAATTGAGGACAATGTACATCTTAAGTGTGGGGGGGTTAACTACAGTATTATTTGAAAATCCCTGAATTATGTCTTATTCTTAAGTAAATTTTCTGATGTTACTATTAGAATGAAATTTCCTTTGATTTATGATTTTTATTAATATGTTTTGGATTAAGAGGTAATTGTGCAGTGATTATTTAAACTTTAGGAGACTAGAGAATCAAGCATGATTAGTCTATTTTCAGAATTAAAAAGTTGATAGGTTGTCTACCTGAATCTAATGATTACCTTGAAGTTGAAATCTACGAGGTTGACATCAAAAGCCCATAATTTTTGTGAGATCTTGAGCCTTTTAGAGCATACATTTTTTTCGTGCTCACTTTATTGATTATGAGTGTGTCAACATTGATTTGTTATTCTAGAACTTGCTTCGTTTATACATATTGAGACCACACCTTTGATTTGATATACAGAGATGATAAAGGCACCTAGGTTTTAACCCACTTACTCCACCAAAAGCCTACCCTTATAATTAACCCCTAGTGAACCCCTTTTAGCCTAATAAACCATTTTTTGACTCACCCACTAATATTAACCTAAAACCAAAATTTTGATTCCCCTAATCTTTTGACGTCCCTTTTGTCGAGATTTGATTTGAGCAGTTACCTAACTATATTCTCTATTTCCGTTGTTAAGTTCTTTCTTGTTACTTGTATTGTTCTTAAAAAAAAGTATATTCATTATTAGTTCTATGTTATTTGAGCTTAAGTGCTAATGCTACATTTTGAGAAGAACCTAGTGTTATTAGTGATGAATTCTTAATTCTTAATTAATGTAATTATTTAAGTTTTAGTTATTTTTCTAGTTAGGTAATTTATCAATTCAATCTCGATACTAACCCTCTAATTCAGCCTTTATCCACACCTTTAACCCAAGCCCCGTTACAACCCCTTTTTAAAGACCTTTTAATTTGTGTATCGTATCATTTTACAGTGGTGAAGATTTGATTTTCATGCAAACTTATGGGATCAACTTTTCATGTTTGACCCTTGAGTGCTTATTTTTGAACCTTAAACACCTTGAGTGATTTGAGTGAACCTTTAGTGAGGATGTCAATTTTTGTTGATTTTGAATTAAAAGGTGATTATTTAGGTAAGGGGAAACACCTATTTTTCGTACTATAAAAACTCTGACTTTGATTGTTTGAATCTCTAGGAAACTTCTAGTTAAATTATCAATGTATGAATTACCTATGAATTATGATGGAACATTGTTGATGAAGGTTATGAATTGAGGAAATTCAATTTTAATTGTGAGTTGAGAGTTTTGCTTGAGGACAAGCAAATGCTTAAGTGTGGGGCTATTTGATAAACCGTAATATATACATATTTTAATCCCACATTTAGCATACTTTTGGATGATTTATCCCTTGAATTGTGGAATTTGATGCTCCTAATCCTTTAATTTCATGTTTTATACTTAGGAGAGCATCGAAGGATGAAAAGAACGAGAAACGGGCCGAAAACGGAGAAAATGGGCCAAAGTAAGAAATTCACACCGCTGAAGTTCACCACGGTAGTGCCGTACACCTTATGAGCCCAAACACGGCCTGGGCTCGACTCACACGGGCGTTCCACACGGGCGTGCCCCTGCCTTGACCTATTTTAATTCCATTCGGATTAGGGTACTTGAGGGCCAAGTAAGGCATCCCGAAAGCCTATACAAACACCCTAGAGGGTAACCTAAAGGGGAGTTCGACAGAAGCCTTCTATCAGGGCTTTTGACGGGGGGCGAAGCTAGAGAGGGCTGAACACAGGGAATTACTCCAAGACAGCCAGTTGATCCATCTCAGAAGCCGAAATCACGCTCAAGACGGAAGATCTTCCCTTCAATTTCCTTCAGGGGGTTTTAGGGTTTTTCTTATGTTTTGTTATTTACTTTATTCTTTGATGTATTCTTTATTAAACATGAACTAAACCCCTCAAATACCTGAGGGGGATAAAACTTAAGACGGATCTTGTTATTATTTTCTGAACTATATGATAAATACTTGATTTGTTCTTAATTATGTGTTCTTAATTCTTGTTTTAATATTTCAGGATATTGATTCAAGTATTGATGTGCTTAGGCAGTGGAGCAAAAAGTCCCTGTTTAAGAGTATATCTAGCATAGTTAAGCGGAGTTGATCGCAAGCCTAGAGATAGGATGACGAAAATCTGCCAAATTAGGGTCAAACCTAATATTGGAGTCCATAGATCGAGTTAATGCAACACTAGGGGTTTTAATTAGAAAGAGATTTCAATTAATCAACCTAGGGTTAGACATTAGTAGCCTCGAAAGAGGTATTAATATAAATTACAGAATCCTACGGATCAAGTCAAGTGAATAAATCGTCTGGTTCAGAGTAAAATAACAAGTGAAGTCTAGGTGGATTCTTCCTCGGGTATTGTCTTAATCAACTGGTTTTTCCCAAATTATTTTCCCAATTCACTCTCTGTGTCTTAGCATCCTTAGTAATTAGTTAAGTAAACATCGATTCTCTTAATACTTAGGCTAGATAATAAAAAGATAGTAACTACTAGTACTCTTGGTCCTTGAGGATACGATATTTTCGGTGTTTCCATAGCTATACTACCGAACGATAGGTGCGTTTGCCTTATTCGTTGTCATAGTTAGTTTGGACACGATAAGTTGATTATATTTTGTCTGCTTGAATTATTGAAATTGTGTTTGTGCTGTTATAGGCCTCGCTTAGATGCATGATTAAGTAAAATCATGCCTAAGTTATTCTTATAATATTAATTGTTAGATAACTAATGAATTAATTATTTAATCGTATTGAAATTGGAATTAATTGACACAATACTTAATCTATGCATGTTTATTCTTCTAAGGTAGCTGAAGTTTAAATTAGCATTGTATTCGGCGATACATATGCCTTGCATAACTTGCAAGATTATTGTGATTAAGCTGTTTCAAGGTAGAAATACTCTGTTACCTCACTTGATCTTTTATATGCTTGTGAAGATTGATTAATCGCTTGGATTGACATTGAAAAATGTTCAAGAGATTGATTAATTTAATAAGTATGTATGAGCAGTAGTTAGCAAATTACAGAGTTGTCGTGAATTTGTTCGTAGCAGTATAAACATAAGTTTAATAATTCTACGTTAAAGGAATGTAATTAATCCAACACAATTATATCATCTTGATTAAACCTTATTTGAACTCGGGGCATTAAAACCTTTTTAATTTTAATTTTTTTTTTTACTTAGTTTTTAAAAACCTTAGTTTTTAATCATCTTTAAACCAAAATAATTTTCATCACCAAAGTGTTTTAAAATTAATTTCATAAATATTCCTTTTTACAGTCCCTGTGGGTACGATAACTCGACATTTACTTGTCACTTTATTACTTGTTGCGATTATGTACACTTGCACATTTCCATCATTCTAGCTAGGCCGTGTGTGAATTAGGGGTATACTGACTTGTACCACACGGCCGATCACACACCTGTGTGTGAGACCGTGTGGAGCATACTTACTTCATTTCAATTTCAACACCAGGGGGCACACGACCGTGTATCATGACCGTGTGTCACACAGGGCTGAGACACACTCCTGTGTCTCTGCCCGTGTGGACAAAAATAGGCTATTTACCAAGCCATTTTGCCACCCATTTTGCACATACCTAAACCAACTCAAATGGTACCAATCCATAGCATAAATAACATTCAATTCAGCCATAATCACGACTAATCCATACCATTTTCAATACCAACATTCAACATGCTTATAACCTCAAACCTTACTCCATCAAAACATACCAATTCAACTGACTATACCTTTACTAAACATACATTATTATGAACCAATTCACAAACATAATTCACATCTACTATCAACCATATATTCACATATATGCACATAACCAAAATTCACCAAATTAAGCCAACTCTCATGGCTATATTTACAACTCAAAACATTTACATTTACAATGGCAATTCATTTGGCCAACATCATTACCAAAAAATAATCAACATGACTCAAATACCTATACATGCCATATACTTAAAATATAGTTTCAAAAGTACCAAAGAGTCAGTGGATAGTGTGGTGAAGTCTCCGATGATCCCCAAACTCGAGCTAGCTTTGAAATCACTATAAAACATGGAAAAGCAACAAAGTAGGCTATATAGCTTAGTAAGCTCGTATGTTAACAATGAGCAACTATCATCATTCATTAAACATTCATATAATATGATACGAACTCGCCTCGATGATGATTCGAGTTGTTTAGATTGCCCGATCGTTAAAATGAGAAGTATCGTTCGATTTAGAACCAAGGGGTTAAATTCAGCAAAGTGTGGTGTTTAGTTTTCAAAATAGGTTCAAAATGGCTAAGTAAGATATGTGATGGATTCGGCTATGCAAAGAGACTAAGGTGATTTGAAGTTGGAAATGCGGATGGCTCGAATGGCTTTAAGGTCAAGAAAGAATCAGTACTAAAATGGAGTACTAACCCAAATTTTATAGGACACTTAAAGGTGGGTAGAAGGATAGATAAACCGTGACCCACTATCTATATGGAGATAGGAACCAGTCGGTATAAGGGTGAACGCCACACTCGGGAGAGTGATAAGTTAAAATGAATCAGATTGACGCCACAAGAATAACTTGATAAGTCAATTGAGTCACAAAAGAACAAAGGGAGTTGAATAACTCACAATTGCTGTAAATTTCATAAAGAGTAAGTAAATTGTCTAACCACAAAATGTTCACAAAACAAGATATTTATAGCCAAATACAAGGTCTAGCTGAAAAGGCAATTTAGGGAGCTGAATGGGCAGCAAATTAAAGCTAAAAGAGGCTGGAAATTTCCTGGAAGTTTCTTGAACATCCTTGGAAGCTTCCTTAAAGTTTCCTAGCATGGGAGACACCAATGGACAGCATGTAGAAGCCTACATTCAGCTGGAGTTTAATTAAGTTAATTAATGGGCTAAAACTTCTTAAATCTTGCTTAAAAATGTCCTTTAATGCTCCCTAGACCAGCTTGATTAATTGAAGTGAAGAATGAGCTAGATGGAGCTGTATTTGATCAACCAAAGAGTTATGATCAGCTGTCAATTCTTTCTTAGGCAGCCGAACAAGCAACAACCATAATAAAGGTAGCTTAGGCGCACAAACAGTCGCTTGTGTGAACACTTGAATTCAATCGGCCTTGAGGTGTGAAAAGGGTGATTTGAGCAGCCACCAAGGTGTGAAAAATGTGGCTAGCTGAATAGGTTCAGGTGAATAGCTTCTTGGCTATTGGACTCCATGAACAGCCACTTGGAGAAGCTAAAAACTACTGCTGACTATTAATTTCAACTTAATTACTCCAGCTCCAAATACATGTGCTCATTAATACCATCCATGCATTAGCTGAATGTGACTGAATGGTCACTTGGGAGAAGCCAATCATCAGCACACTTTGCATTAATCTTCATTCATGCACTTATGTCGTCCCTTGTACATGTACCTGTACTAAATAAATTTAGCAAATTAATTCTCTTTTAGACACATTAATTCAACAACTAAAAACACATTAAAATGATGCATTCAACTAGGACACATTAAAGCTATTAATAACTAAGACATATTAAACACAAATAAACTAAGACACATTTAAGACCTGCACTTAAAATGTTTAGCTTAAGACACATTAAAATGCTGTAGCTAGACATATTAAAAACATGTATTAAAATTTAAACACACTTAACTCAAATTAATAAATATCAAATTTGAACATATTTATAAGCTGAAAACTAATTAACTAATTCAATTAGATAACTTATTTAATTCCAGCAACTTAAAACGCATAAAATAAAAAGATGGAAACGAGCTCATTGAGCTGAAATCGAGCTAAATTAAGCTCAACAAGCTGAGTTCGAGTTAGGTCAGCTTGCGAAAGATGGCAAGCCTCGCTTGGTGAGCTGAACCAAGGCCGTTCTCGGGCGTGGCCGTATCATCGCCTCCCTCTTTAAAGCGATTTGTCCTCAAATCAGGCCACTTGCTCGTGAAAAATCTTTCTTTGTCACGAGCCTCTCGGGTGATGAATTTGACAGAAATGCTCCCAAGAACCTGAGATTCACAAATACCTCGAAATGAGAATAGGTTGTTTGCATACCCTCCCTCTTTAGGAGGAAACCATTTCAAGGTGTCACCTACACAAGAATGAAAGAGTTTAGTGATACTAGAAATTATAATCTCAAGAGAACTTTTCAGAATCTTATTCAAAAATTGAGCAAATAAACCAATGACAGGATCAAAAATAGAAGTTGATTTTACCTTTCCGCAATCAATCAAAAAGTTCATCGATGACATCAAAACGGAACCACAAAGCATATGAGAGTTATAATTTTGGACAGCAAAGATCCATGTCTGAAATCCTTTGAGCAACGATACAGAACAAAAACTTTGATTTAGCATTTGCAACTTATCACAGTTCAACTACTTTGTTTTTAGATTTAAGGAAAAAAGATCAAGCAAGCACAATTGGCTCACACATCTATTCACACAAAATTTAGAGTGCTCATTTTCTCTCAATAATGGTTCCGACTAACTAAGCTTTCGATAGTCATAGGCTCGAAAATCAAAATCCATTGGTTCAAATCCCTTGATCAATAATAAAGAATAATAATAACTAGGATCAAAAACGAAGTTTTTGCTTACCATTTCACATTGACTTGAATATTTCTTGGCTGGCAGCTTGGTAGGAACACGAAACAAATTACAATTATAAGTATGCAATTCATGTTTGAATCCCTTAAACCACAATATGGAGCAATTTCCAGAATCATAAATCGAATTTTGATTTTGCAAGCCAACAATGTTCACATGCTTTGCCTTCACACATAGCAATAAAATTCGGAGAAGATGAGAAACTTCAACACATTTATTCAAAACAAAATTACAGTACTCACCTTTACTTAGCAACAACTTAAGATAACTTGCTCCAGGCTTAAATAAACGATTTTGGTCGTTCATTGTCAAAAACAACAAAGGCTTCTCTTTCATCAACAACTCACATACATGAAAAAAAGAAGATGTAAGCATACAAACATTCAAATAGTCATATATCTCAAGTTTCATTTGAACAAACTTACACAAATATACGGAATTTACACAACGAATCAGAAACGTCTCACCATCATCACAAACAATCAGACTATGAGTTTTACATGGCAACTTTTTAACACACAAGTTCGAAAATTGTTTGTGCTAATTTATACTTACTTCACCAACACACTTGTCAACGCGGTAATTTTTCGTTAGAGAAACTCATCTTGCCATCTTTTAAAACAGTTGCATCAACATTAAACAAAGAATGGCAGTTAACTATATCAACTATATTATCACAAACAATCAAGTGGGATGGTTGAGACGTAAACGTCATAGAACCCTCACCTTGCTTACCTTTAAGCGCCGGTGAACAAGGGTAATCTATGTTCTTACCTTTCTGATCAACTTGAACCGCCTCTCTTCAAGAACGTATTGGAGTTGTTTCTCATCACATAGGTCTTTAGGAACCTGAAAAGAAAGAACACGAGGAAGATTCACATCTGGGTCAACAAATTCCTCACCTTTTCTTGTTCTTTTGCCTCTTTTTCTCTCGTTTGTTTTTCAACAACACTTGTTTCTTTTTGTAACACCCCTAACCCATATCCATCATCGAAATAGGGTTAAGAGGCGTTACCGGATGAACGGAAACTTTTACGGACAATTCATAACATAATTCATCATATCACAACAAAGCGTCCCTTAAATAGGTCAACGAGACCTTAAGCATGCTTTAAAATAGGGTCGGGACTAAACCGAACACATATAGGAATTCTCAAAACTTTAAAATTTTTCAAAGTTACAGAGGTCACACGCCCGTGTGGGCAGGCTGTGTGCCTCCCACGGCCATCAGACATGCCTATGTGTCTAAGCCGTGTCAAAACAAGGCATACATACTGACTTGTTCACACGGCCACCAGACATGCCCGTGTGCCATGGCCGTGTGAAATTAAGCTAGCTACTGACTTGGTCACACAGCCACCAGGCACGCCCGTGTGCCACGACCGTGTAACCTGCCTAGGCACACTTTGAAGTTTCCCTTGAGCTACATGACAGAGACACACGCCCATGTCCCTTGGCCGTGTATGCAAAATAGGCCATTTTCAAGGCCAAAATGCCACCCACACTTGGGTCATTCCTACAATCTCAAACAAGCATTATTCCATACACAATTAGCAACCAAAATCATGTCAAGTGAACAACTTATCATCTCATTCAATATCATTTCTTTTCATACCAACTTGTATACTAATTTGCACAACCAATTCACATATAAAACTAATCATGTTTCATCCTCAATTTTCCACATTCATAGAGCCCTCTCATTGTTCAAACATATATACTCATATTGCATCCGTATGCTTACCATAGCCTTAACCATTTCATAGGCATAAGATTATACCAAAACCAAACTCATATAGCATGGCATCACATACAAAACAAAATCACTTATCTAGCCACATCACATGGCTACATATATACATGTCTCAAGCATACTCCAAAACAATTAGCCTATACATGCCATATTTAGCTATTTACACATTCAAAAGTACCAAAGTTGAGTTTGATAGTGTGGTGATAATCCTCGACGGTCCCCGAGCCTCTCGTAGCTTTAACGATCTATAAAATAGAATAAACACACACAAAGTAAGCTTTCAAAAGCTTAGTAAGCCATATACAAATAAACTTAGCATATAATGCACATAACCATATTGATACATTGACATTAATGTTTCTCAATGCATATTCATCACATATTCTTTGGCTCATTTACTTAGCCATAACTTGCCACATTCTTCAATTCAAATATCACATATTCACATAGCTCATTCAAGCATATACTCACATATTATCTCATCATTTCTATACACATATTCTAAATTCATATAGACACTTACCTTTCATACACACTTAGTGTACTTTTCAAACGTAGCTGAAACGGATATACAACTCACATAGCCGTTCATTTCTCAGACTTGCCTGTTGAACTATTCGGAATCTAATAGTATACTTAGAGTGCTCAGAATAATCGTACAATACCAACGTCCCAAACGAGGTCTTACATGTACTTAGATATCGATGCCACTGTCCCAGATAGGGTCTTACACGAATCAAATACGATGCCAATGTCCCAGACATGGTCTTACGCGTAAATCTCAAATCGATGCCAACGTCCCAGACGTGGTTTTACACGAAATCTCAAATCAATGCCAACGTCCCAGACGTGGTCTTACATGATATCACATTTCGGACACCTATGTCATGACATATCCTATCCTATCTATTCCTAGGTTCATACGGGACTTCTCATACTTTAACAACTTGTCGATATATACGTAAGCTCGGATTTCCCATACATTCCATCTCAATGGATATTCATAGCAATTCGAGTCACATATATAAACAAATAATTCAATTCAAATACATTTATTTGTATATCGACTTACCTCGGATTCGGATATTTGATCGGATTTGGTTATTCGATAACTTTTGACTTTCCACGATCTAAGTCCATTTTCTTCGGTTTTTGATCTATACATATTCAAATTTAATCCATTTATTCATCAATTCATTCAAATCAATCCAAAAACACATATTTAGGGCAATTTATAAATTATCCCTCACATTTTCACATTTGGACATTTTAGTCCCTATTTCACAAAATCACAAAATATACAAAATCTCATGATACCCATGCTTAGTCGAATTCTCATGTAGTGTAACAGTCCAGTTTATACCCTAGTCGGAAGAGTGGTTTTGGGACCACAAATCCGAGTCCGTATAATATTTTAATATTATTTTTTGTGTCGTTGATATGTGACTAAGCATGTGGTAAATTTCTGTAAGTTAATTTATCTGTCCGTGTGTTTAATTTGATAAAAGGATTGAATTGCATTGAAATGCAAATTTGCATGTTTTATGAAAGGATGCTTATTTTTTATGTCTTTTTAAGAGTAAGGACTCATGTGGCAATTAAGCCACTACCATAGTTAGTGGACGGCTAAGGTCATAAATGACCTTGAACTATATGTTTTAATATAATTGATTAAAGGTTAAAAATGTCTTTTATGTATTAAATGATTATTTGATAAAATAAAGCATGAAAATGGACATTGGTTCATCCATTTTTCCACCAAAAACTCAAAGAAAAAGAAAGAAGAAAAGCTTAAAAGGTTTGGCTATGGTTTTGGTAGTTTGTGATCTGTTTTTGATAATTTATACGTTTTTGCAATCGTTGCTTTATAAGCTTTGTAACCCATGCTTCAATTTTGAGAATTGATGATGTTTGTGAGATGAGACTTAGATGAACTCACATGTTTTATGATGATTTATGGTGTTAAATGAAAGATAGGTGTTAGATGAACATGCTTTCTTCTTGAAGTTTTGATGTATTTTGATAATTAGGGCTAAATTGAGAAAATACCAACTTGAAGGACAAAATTACAGATTTGATGGAAAATATGGGCTTGTATGAGATGTATGAACATTCGGCTAAGCATGAGTATGTGATGATTTTGTGAATTTGATGTTTTGAGAAAAATGGACTAAATTGATAAATTGTTTAAATGTGAGGGTTAAATTGCAAATAGCCCTAAAAGTGTGTTCTTGGATTGAATTGAATGAGTTAGCGAATAAAAGAGTTAATTATGGATTTGTATAGATCAAGAACCGAGGAAAACAGATTTAGATCGCGGAAAAGCGAAAGTAACCGAGTAGCCGTTTCTATTTTCGATAAATCAAATCCGAGGTAAGTCATATTGCAAATAAATGTAATTGTATTGAGTTGAGCATATTCATATGCCTATTGTCGATATTAAATGATTATGAGTTGTAATGCAAATGATTTCCGAGATAAGATCGACTTAGCGACAATGTCCGAGAAGTCTCGTACGAACCTAGGAATACATAGGTATCTGTTCTATTTTATCATATAAGACCACGTCCGGGATGTTGGCGTTGATTTGACATTCGTGTAAGAACACGTCTGGGACATTGGCATCGATATTATCTTTTTGTGTAAGACCACGTCTGGGACATTGGCATTGATATGAGCTTTTCGTGTAAGACCATGTCTGGGACGTTGGCATCGATATTATCTTTTCGTGTAAGACCATGTCTGGGACATCGGCATCATATTGATTCGTACAAGACCTTGTCTCGGACAGTGGCATTGTTATCTGAGTACACGTAAGACCTCGTCTGGGACGTTGGCATTGTACAACTATTCCGAGCTTTCTAAGTATCCTATTAGGTTCCTATCGGTTCAACGGGCAAGTCTGTGATACGAATGGTTAAGTGAATTGTATATCCGTTTCAGGTACGTTGATTTATACACTAAGTGTGTATATAAGGTAAGTACCTATGTGATCTTACTATGATGATTATGTATATTGGAATAAAAATATGATATATGAAAGTGAGCATGAATGAGCTATATTTATATAAGACTTTTGAATTGATGAATGTGACAAATATGGCCAAGTACATGGATCAAAGCATATATGTGATAGTTTGTTAAGTCATTAAGAAGTGCCAATGTACCTATGTATATATATATGCCTTTCATACTAAGTTTGTTTGTATTATGACTTACTAAGCTTTTGGAAAGCTTACTCTGTGTGTGTGTTTTCTCTGTTTTATAGGTCGTCAAAGCTACTGAAGGCTTGGGACCGTCAAGTATCATCATCACACTACTAAACTCATTTTGGTACACTTTGGATATGTATATAGCTAGATATGGCATGTATAGGCTAATATTTGTTATAAGTTTGTTATATGAACTTAGCCATGTGATTTGGCTAGTTATGAATTGAGAATTTGCTTGAATGAATGTGATATGTGAAGTATGTTTTTGGCATGGTTATTTGATACATGAAATGGTCAAGTTTTGATTAAGCAAATGAATGAATCATGCTTGTGATGAGATGAGTTTTTAGTCTTGTAATTTGGATAGTTAAGTTGGTATGTTCTTGGTTGCCAAATAGGCATGAGATGTCTTATTGATTTTGCTTGTAGGTGAGACCCATGTGGGTGGCATTTTGGCCTTGCAAATGGCCTATTTTGCCACACAGTTGTGGCACACGGACGTGCCTAGTGACCGTGGGGCTAAGTCAGTAGCTAGCCTAAGAGTACACGACCAATATACATGGGCGTGCCTAGTAGCCGTGTGAAAAAGTCAGCATATGGTCTATGAGTGCACGATCTTAGCACACGGGGGTGCTTGGTAACCGTGGAGCCAAAACAGATTCGACCACGGCCAAGGTACACGAGCGTGCTTGGTGGCCGTGGAGCAAAGTCAGTTTCGACCACGGGGAGGACACACGGGTGTGTCTTGCAGCCGTGGGAGGCACACGGCCTGCTTACACGGGCGTGTAACCCCTGTATCTTCGAAAAGTTTTAAATTTTCGAGAATGTTTGTATGTGTTTCGGTTTAGTCTCGACCCTGTTTCTAAGCATGCTTAAGGTCTCGATGACCTACTGAAGGGACACTATGATTGAAATAGATGAACGGTTGTATGGAATTTTCTGTAAATGTTTCCGATCTGTCCGGTAACGCCTTTAACCCTAGTCCGGCAACGGATACGGGTTAGGGGTGTTACATGTAGTCCATACAAGTCCCCACATTTCATTTATTTCACAATTTAGTCCTTCCAAGTACTATTTTCTCATTTTAATCAAAAATACTCAAAATCAACAAAACTCCAAAGACAAAATATGCTAATCAAACACATATATTCCATATTTCATCATCAAATATTTCAAAGCTCATATGTTCATCAAAGACACATTTTAAAATCATCATCAATTCTCAAAATTTAAGCATGGGTTTCAAAGTATTCGAAGCAACGATTACAAAAACGTAGAAATTATCAAAAACCGATTAAAAACATACCTTGAACTTGAATCAAAAGCTAACCAAAACCTATCTTCTTTCTCTTTTCTTCTTCTTTGGTATTTTCGGTAAAAATAAGATGATAATATTCATCTTTTCATTTGTTTGTTTTATTATAAAAGCTTTAACACATATTTTACTAATTTAACCTTTAATACAAAATATATATAACATAAAATATAAGGTCATTCTTGACCATTGCTCTCCACTATCTCATTAATGGCTTAATTGCCTCATAAGGCCTCCTCATTTAAAAGCCACATTCAAATTAGCCATTAATCAAATAAAAAGTCACTTTTACGAATTATGCAATTTAGTCCTTTGCTCAAATTAAGGACACAAACAAATAATTTTTCATACGAGACGTTCACACATGCTTAATCACACATCAAAGGCACGGAAAATAATATTAAAATATTATTCTAACTCGGATTTGTGGTCCCGAAACCACTATTCCGACTAGGGTCTAAATCGGACTGTTACAATTCTCCCCCCATTAGGGATTTTCGTCCCCGAAAATCTTACCGTTAAACAGATTCGGATATTGCTGTCTCATTGAATCTTCAGGCTCCCAAGTATCCTCTTCCACTCCATGCCGATGCCACAACACTTTCACTAATAGAATTTTCTTGTTTCTCAACTCTTTCACTTCACGAGCTAAGATACGGATTGGTTCTTCCTCATAAGTCATATCGGATCAGATTTCAATCTCATACGGAGGAATCACATGTGACTGATCAGATCTGTATCGTCTAAGCATCGATACGTGAAACACATTATGAATCTTTTCAAGCTCTTGTGGTAATAACAATCTGTAAGCTACAGGTCTAATTCGTCCGATAATCTCATATAGTGCGATGAACCTCGGACTCAACTTGCCTTTACGTCCGAATCGGAGTACTTTCTTCCACGGAGATTCTTTTAAGAACACTTTGTCACCGATCTCAAATTCAATATCTTTTCGTTTCAAGTCTGCATAGGACTTCTGATGATCAGACGCTGCTTTCAAACTATCATGGATTACTTTCACTTTATGTTCAGTGTCTTTTATCAAATCGACCCCGTGTATCTTATTTTCACTGAGTTTAGTGCAATACAGAGGTGTTCGACATTTGCGTCCGTACAAAGCTTCATAAGGTGCCATTTTAATGCTCGACTGAAAGTTATTATTATATGCAATTCAATCAACGACAAGTACTGTTCCCACATACCGTTAAACTCAAGAATGCAACATCTCAACATATCTTCGAGTATCTGAATAATCCGTTCGGACTGACCATCCGTCTATGGATGAAATGCTGTACTAAAATGCAATTTAGTACCTAAAGCATCTTGCAGTTTCTTCTAAAACCGTGAAGTGAACCTTGGATCTCTATCTGGCACAATAGACAATGGCACTCCGTGCAATCTCACAATATCAGAAACGTAAAGCTCAGCTAACTTTTCAAGTGAGTAATCAGATCGTACCGGAATAAAATGGGCAGATTTCGTCAATCGATCAACTACAACCAAAATTTCATCTTTCTTTCTCGGAGTTAATGGCAATCCAGTAACAAAGTCCATTGTCACTCTATCCCATTTCCACTCGAGAATCAGAATTGGTTGCAACAAACCAGACGAAACCTGATGTTCAACTTTAACTTACTGACAAACTAAACATTTCGGAACAAAGTCAGAAATGTCTCGTTTCATACCAGGCCACCAATAGTGTTGCTTCAGATCATGGTACATCTTTGTACTTCCCGGATGAACAGATAAACGACTGTTATGTGCTTCATTCAAAATCAACTGAATTAACTCAGGGTTTCTCGAAACACAAATTCGATCTCAGAACCTCAAGCAATCATCAACATCAACTCGAAATTCAGAGTCAGAGTTTAATTCACACTGAGCTCGTTTCGCTAGCATTTCATTATCAACTTTCTGAGCATCACATATTTGTTGTAAAAACAACGGTTTCGCTTTCAATTCAGCTAAAACTAAACCATCATCAGACAGATCTAAATGAGTATTCATAGCACGCAATGTAAACACTGACTTCCATGCTCAATGCATCAGCAACAACATTTGCTTTACCAGGATGATAATCTATCACAAGCTCATAGTCTTTCAATAGCTCTAACCATCTTCTCTGTCACAAATTCAAATCTTTCTAAGTAATTAAGTATTTCAGACTTTTATGATCTGAAAACACGTGGCATTTCTCACTAAAAAGATAATGACGCCAAATCTTTAATGCGAACACAATCGCAGCTAATTTAAGATCGTGTGTCGGATAATTCTTTTCATGCGGCTTTAGTTGTCTCGAGGCATAAGCTATAACTTTACCTTCCTGCATCAAAACACATCCCAAACCATTTAACGAAGCATCATTGTAAATCACGAATTCTTTACCCGATTTTGGCTGTACTAGCATTGGAGCTTCAGTTAACAAAGTTTTCAACTGATCAAAGCTTTTTTGACATTTATCGGACCATTCAAATTTCACATCTTTCTGAAGCAATTTTGTCAACGGAGTAGCTATCATCAAAAAGCCTTTTACGAACCATCGATAATAACCAGCAAGTCCCATAAAATTGTGAACTTCAGACACATTCTTTGGAGGTTTCCATTCCAAAATAGCAGAAATCTTGTTCGGATCAACGCGTATTCCAGAGGCTGATACAATATGTCCCCGAAAACTGACTTCACATAACAAGAATTCACATTTGCTGAATTTCGCATACAATTGCTTATCTCGTAAAGTTTGCAACACAATTATCAGATGCTCGACATGTTCATTTTCATCACGTGAATAAATCAAAATATCATCAATGAAAACAACAACAAACTGATCTAAATACGGTCTAAAAATTCTGTTCATCAGATCCATAAAAATAGCAGGAGCATTAGTTAATCCAAAAGGCATAACTAAAAACTCATAATGCCCGTACCTCGTTCTGAAAGCAGTTTTCGAAATGTCTGAATATTTTACTCTCAACTGGTAGTATCCCGATCTCAGATCTATCTTTGAAAATACGATAGCTCCTTTAAGCTGATCAAACAAATCATCGATTCTGGGCAACAGATATTTGTTCTTTATTGTCACTTTGTTCAACTGACGATAATCAATGCACATTCTCATTGTGCCATCTTTCTTTTTCACAAATAGAACAGGAGCACCCCAAGGTGAGAAACTTGGTCTTGCAAACCCTCTGTCAGTCAACTCTTGCAACTGTAACTTTAACTCTTTCAACTCCGTTGGTGCCATTCTATACAGAGCTATCGAAATAGGAGTTGTACCAGGCAACAAGTTAATGCCAAATTCAACCTCACGTATCGGAGGTAATCCCGGTAGTTCTTCAGGGAATACATCAGAGAATTCACAGACAACAGGAACTGATTCAAATTTCCTTTTAGACACTTTCGAATCAATTACATAAGCAAAATAAGCTTCATAACCCTTTCTCAAATAATTCTGAGCTTTCAATATAGATATCACAGCAGGTAATCCAGTCAAATCATTAGACTCAACCCGAATTATTTCATCATTCTGACATCTCAAATCAATGGTCTTTCTTTTGCAATTCACAACAGCATCGTGTAATGTCAACCAATCCATACCCAAAATGATATCAAACTCATCAAAAGGTAATAGCATCAGATCAGCAGGAAAACAAATATCTCGAAACATTAACGGACAGTTCTTGCATACTTTATCAACCAGAACACTTTTACCTAAGGGGTTCGATACTATAATCACAAATTCAGTAGACTCTACAGGCAAAGTCTTACTGGACACTAAGTTCATGCATATATACGAATGTGTAGAACCAGGGTCTATCAATGCAATCACAGAAGATCATAAAGAGTAAATGTACTCGTTATAACATCCGGAGATAAAGCTTCCTCACGAGCTCGGATGGCATATGCTCTGGCAGGTGCACTAACTTCAGATCTCGCAACAGTGTCTTTCGTAGTTCTCTGGCTACCACTGACATTTCTTGTATTTCGGGAAGGTCTACCTCTCGCTGAAACATTATCGAATCTCGGGTTCTGAATGATCTCTTACTCAACAGACTCAGGGCAATCACGGATGAAATGATCTAACAATCCACATCTAAAACAAGCTTGATCATTCAATCTACAACTTCCCAGATGCCTTTTACCATAATGTTTACATTCGGGTCGCTCGGATCAGACATTTCCGACACTTGCCATTGAAGTTGCTTGAGCTTTGGTACTGGATTGTGATCTAGCTCGATGATCATTATGTCAGAGTCTTAAAAATTTATATAAAGAATGATCGAGCCTAGAAACTAACTATGACAACGATTGAGGCAAGCGCACATATCGAACAGTAGTATAGCTTAGTGGCAAGACCGGATTGTCGAACCCAAAGGAACCAGAAGTACTAATACTAACTTTCTTTTTATTATTTAGCCTAAGAAACAAGGGAATTTGTTGTTTAAACTAAAATTAACTAACTACTAAGCTAAAGAAGCTAAGACAAAGAGAACGAATTTGGGAAAATACTCGTGAGAAAAACCAATTGACTAAGACAATACCCGAGGAAGAATCCACCTAGACTTCACTTGTTATCTAACTCTGAACCAGACGATTTATTCACTTGACTTGATCCGTAGGATTCCCTAATGTATATTAATCCCTCTCTCGAGGTGACTAACGTCTAACCCTAGGTTGATTAATTGAAATCTCTTTCTAATTAAAACCCCTAGAATTTCATTAACTCGATCTATGGACTCCCATATTAGGTTTCACCCTAATCCGGTAAAATTTCATCACCCTATGTCTAGGCGCGCCAGCAACTCTGCTTAACTATGCTAGATCTACTCTTAGGCAGGGACTTTTGCTCCACCACCTAAGCACATCAGTACTTGAATCAATATCCTGGAATATCAAAGCAAGAATTAAGAACACATAATTAAGAACAAATCAAGTATTTATCATATAGTTCAGCAAACGATAACAAGATTCATCTTAGGTTTCATTCCCCTCAGGTATCTAAGGGTTTAGTTCATAATTATAAAAAAATACATCTCAGAAGAAAAGATAAAACAAAACATAAGAAAAACCGTAAAATCCCCTAAAGGAATTAAAGAGAAGATCCTACGTCTTGAGTATGACTTCAGCTTCTTGAGATGAATCAACTGGCTTTCTTTGAGTGAATCCCACACTTCTGACCTCTCTGGCTCAGCTCCTTGTCCTAGCTGGACGCCCCCTTGAAGGTTGGCCTCTAGGGTGTTTATATAGGCTTTTGGAATGGCTTTCTTTGCCTCTAAGTACCCTAATCCGAATAAAATTCTTCTTTGTCACGTCAGGGACACGCCCATGGCACACGCCCGTGTGAATCGTGGCTAGGCCGTGTTCGAACCTGCTTAAGGAGCACGACCGTGTGGTCTTGGGTCCAGGCCGTGTTGATTTCGTGATATGGCCCATTTACTCTGTTTTAGGCCCGTTTCTCGTTCTTTTCATCCTCCTATGCTCTCCTGAGTATAAAACATGAAATTAAAGGATTAAGAGCAACAAATTCCATAATTCAAGGGATAAATCATCCAAACGCATGCTAAATGTGGGATTAAAATATATTACTATTACGGTTTATCAAATACCCCCACACTTAAGCTTTTGCTTGTCCTCAAGCAAAAATCTCAACTCACAATTAAAACGAACTTCCTCGATTCATAATATTCATCAATAATGTTTCATCATAATTCAAAGATAATTCATACATGGATAATTCAACTCAAAGAGTCCTAAAGATTCAAACAATCTAAGTCATACATTTTGTAGCATGAAAACATAGGTGTTCCCCTCATCTAAATAATTACCTCTGATTCAAAATCGACTAGGATTGACATCCTCACTAAAGATTCACTCAAATCACTCGAGGTGTTTAAGGTTCAGGAAAAAGCACTCATAAGTCAAACATGAAAAGTTAATCCCATAGGCTTGCATCAAAATCAAATCTCCACCACTGTATTATGAGATGATACACAAATCAAAAGGTCTTTACTTGAGGTTGTAATGAGGCTTGGGTTAAAGGTGTGGATAAAGGCTGAATTAGAGAGTTAGTATCGAGACTGAATTGACAAATTACCTAACTAGAAAGTTGTACTAATCCTGAATAATTACATCACGAAAACTTAATACTAATAACATGAGCTTCTTCTAAAGATAATGAAATTAACAGTTTAAGCTCCAATAACATAGAACTAATAATGAATATACTTCATTTTTTTTAAGAATAAATCATTAAATATTTACAATAATAAGAAAGTACAACTGAAATATAGAACATGGTTAGGCAACTGCTCAAAATCAAATCTCGACAAAAAGGGTAGTCAAGAAGAATGGTGATAACAAATACAAAGGGTTTTGGTTTAAAATTAGTGGGTGAGTCAATAAAAAGGGTTGTTAGGATAAAATGGGTTCATTAGGGGTTAATTATGAAGGTAGGCTTTTAGTGGAGTAAGTGGGTTAAATCCTAGGTGCCTATATCATCTCTGCATATCAAATCAAAGGTGTGGTCTCGACATGTATAATCGAAGCAAGTTCTAGAATAACAAATCAATGTTAACACACTCATAATCAATAAAGTGAGCATGAATATAAATATATATATGCTCTAAAAGGCTCAAAATCTCACAAAAATTATGGGTTTTTGACATCAACCTCGTAAATTTTAAACTTCGAGGTAATAATTAAATTTAGGTAGACAACCTAAAAATTTTTTAATTTAATTTCTGAAAAATAGACTTATCATGCTTGATTCCCTAGTATCTTAAAGTTTAAATCATCAATGCACAATTAACTATGACTTAATCCAAAACATATCAATCAAAATCATAAATCAGAGGAAATTTCATACTAATCATAATATGAGAAAATTACTTAAGAAACAAGACATAATTTAGGATTTGAGAATAATGCAAAAAGTTTGGCACTTTTAAGATTCACCCCCCACACTTAAGATGTACATTGCCCTCAATGTACAAAGATAGATAGAAGTTCATAAAAGATAGGGAGAGATGAAACTTCCTGAATTTGGATGGATTCCTTGAGTTGGAGGTGTGGAAACTTGATTCAGAGGTGAAAGATAAGTTGGAGGAGGCGTCTCTGGTGGTGGTATGGGGGCTGCCCACTATTACTGCGCTAGATGAAGAAATTGGGTAGCCCGTGAAGAAATAGCCAAGAAATACTAAGAAAAATTAAAAATAAACTAATTATTTATTTAAGGACAAGGAAGATAAAGAGAAGGAAAATAATTACGATGAAAAAAGAAAATTAAAAACTAAATGGCCTCAAATATCCTTGACTTGTCGAGTGGATGAAGCGGCCGGCATGAACTTATGTAGATCGGTCTCCCAGGGTGGGGAAGCGTGCTAGGATCCTTTCGCTTCTTCGACATGGATATGGTGTACATCTAGAGTTTGGAAAAGGGCCAAGGAAGGAGAATATGGAAGGGGGTCTAAGAATGTATGGATGAAGGGGAATGGGGAGTAGTTGGGAAGAAGGGGGTGGTTTAAATAGAGTTTTGATGTCTGGTACACCCCCACGCCCGTGTACCATGGGTGTGTCGAGTCACACGGCCGTGTTATGCTTCTTTCGTTTCTCCCACGCCCATGTTCAGGTCACCACGCCCGTGTAGGATCAAACAGTGTCGACCACGGCCGCATCGCACGGTCGTGGCGAGTTAGTTGGAGCCCGTGACTCGAATATATTATTCATCCTTACTCGTACTATCTCTGCCATGTTAGAACGAACATCCGTAGTATCCACACGGCCACGGCCACGGCCGTGTGTAAGGCCGTGTGGTATGGAAATCTGCACTTTGGTTAGTTTATAATTAGATGCTGAAGTAAAAATAAAAAATAAAAATAAAAATAAAAGAATGTAAAAATTAATAGTGTTGGTGCTCGGGTTGCCGCCCGAGAAGCGCTCGTTTATAGTCTTAAGCTAGACTTACCTCTCATTCACATATTCATGGTGGTTCGAAGAGTTGAACATACTCTCTCATGCTATCAGATCTACTATCATGATAAAGTTTGAGTCGGGTAGTGTTTACTTTAAAAGTCTTAGAAGATAGGATTACTTACCTCGATCGTCGTATGGGAAAATATTGATTACCTAAAAGAGATTTCTTTGTTTGTATTATGGTCGGGTGGAACAATTCGAGGGTCTGTTTTATCTAACAATACTTGATCTCCTATTTTGAAGTGATTTGCTGTTCCTACTAACTCGTCTGGTGGTTCCTTCGATTTTACTTCGTGTGATTTTGATTTTTCCTTGAAATGTGTCTTCCACTCGTCTAGTTCATCAATATCAAGCCTTCGATCCTCATGAACTATTTCCTTGTTGTTATGAGATGTAGGATCTGGCTCGGGTGTGTAGTTCCGTGGTGCTTCCTAAAAAGAAGGTTTAACCGAATGGTTATTAATAGAATTTCTTTTCTCACCTTGATTGCTTGATGTCCTGGCCGAGTCGAGAGCCTGAAGACTGATTGATTCGTCACCTACGCGGAGTATGAGTTCACCTGTACCCATATCAATTTTAGTTCTAGCAGTCGCTAAAAAGGGTCTCCCTAAAATTAAGGGGATACTATTGTCCTCATCCATGTCTAAAACAACAAATCTACTGGGAATACGAATTTATCAATCTTTACTAACACATCTTCGATTATACCCCTAGGAATTCAAATAGTCTTATCAGCTAATTGAATGCTCATCCTAATTTGTTTGGGTTTCCCTAGACCTAGTTTTTTAAACATTTTATAAGGCATAACATTTATGCTTGCCCCTAAATCAGCTAAAGCGTTATTAATAGATAAACTACAAATTAAACATGAAATTGTAAAACTCCCTAGATCTTTTAATTTTTGTGGTAATTTATTTTGTAGAATTGCTTAGCACATTCCGTTTAGTTCCACGTGTGATGCCTCATCTAAACTTCGTTTATTTGTCAATAGCTCCTTTAAAAATCTCCTGGAATCAGGCATCTGCGAGAGAGCTTCAAGAAACGGTAAGTTAATATGTAGTTTCTTTAAAAGTTTAAGAAACTTACTGAATTGTTCTTCTGTGTCGTCTTTCTTCAACGTATCGGGGTATGGTATACGAGGTTGGTACTCTTTAATTACCGGTTTTGGCTTATCTTGGCTTACCTCCACCTTACCTTCTTCTACCACATTCTCTTGCCTTAAATGGGGCTCATCTAACCTTTCGCTATCTTGAGCTGTTATGGCTTGAATTTGCTCCCTTGGGTTAGTCTTAGTGTTATTTGGTAGGCTTCCTTGTTGTCGTTCTGATATGATCTTGGTGAGTTACCCTAACTGCTTCTCGATACCTTGAATTGATGCTTGATTATTTTTAAGTGCTGTTTCGGTGTTTTGGAAGCGTGTTTATAACACCGCGATGAATTTTGTCAGCATCTCCTCAAGGTTCGGCTTCTTTTCCTGTGGGTACGGCTGCTGTTGGAAGTTTGGAATGGGTTGTTGCCTTTGATTTCCTTGACCACCCCATGAGAAATTGGGGTGGTTCTTCCAACCTGGGTTGTAAGTATTGCTATAAGGATTATCTTGAGATCTAAAATTATTACTTACATAGTTCATTTTTTTGCCTTCTATGCCATGTCCGTAGGGTGGGTACTCAGGATTCGTAACACCTCCACTTGTTTCGCACTGCATAACGGGTTGTACCTGTAAAGAACCACATAGATCATCAACCTTCTTATTTAACATCTCTACCTGATTTGATAGCATGGTTACTGCATCGAGGTTGAAAACACTGGCAACTTTTGTGGGCTTTGTCCTCGTGACTTACCACTGATAGTTATTCAGTGACATCTCCTTTATAAATTCGTAAGCTGCTTCAGGTGTTTTATTATTCGGGGGTTCTCACGGTCATTGAATCAATCAAGCTACTGGTTGAAGGGTTTACACCGTTATAAAAGGTTTGGACCTGTAGCAACAAGGGTAATCCATGGTGTGGGCACCTTCTCAATAGGTCTTTGTATCTCTCCCATGCATCATAGAATGTTTCTAAATCCATCTGCACAAAATAAGAGATATCATTCCTTAACTTGGCAATTTTGGCCGGTGGAAAATATTTTAATAAAAAATTTTCTGTCATTTGATCCCATGTAGTGATTGATCCTCGGGGGAGAGAATACAACCACTGTTTTGCTTTATTCCTCAACAAAAAGCGAAACAACCGAAGACGTATGGCATTATCAGAAACGCCATTTATTTTGAAGGTATCACAGAATTCTAGAAAATTCGCTAAATATGTGTTAGGATCCTCATCCTGCAAACCATCAAACAGAACAAACTATTGTATCATCTGTATAGTGTTAGGTTTCAGTTCAAAATTATTTGCAAAGGCAATAGCGGGTCTAATGAGATTTGACTCAGTTCTGTTAAATTATGTTTAGCATAATCATACATAGTTCGAGGAGCATGATTTTCGGCCACCTCTGGAGGTAGCAGATTATTCTCAGCCATCTCTTCGGTGGTATTGGTTTCGTCTTCTTGCTCTTCTTGTATGTAATTTAAGCTTCGCCTTATTTCTCTGCGGTTTTACGTGAGCGGTACCTTCAATATCACCGCCAGTAAATTAAGGGTCTGTCGGGTTCCTCCTAGTCATAAACTAGAGGTACTGTATGAAACAGTATAAAAGAAGAAAAATTAGCAAAGTTAAAAACAAAATAAAAGTAAATTGCAAAAATAAAAAAAATGGCTAAAGTAATAAAAATTGAGCGTTCTTAATATTTTGGTTCCCTGGCAATGGTGCAAAAAAACTTGGTCGTTATGTCAGAGTCTTAAAAATTTATATAAAGAATGATCAACCCTAGAAACTAACTATGACAACGACTGAGGCAAGTGCACCTATCGAATAGTAGTATAACTTAGTGGCAAGACCGGATTGTCGAACCCAAAGGAACCAGAAGTACTAATACTAACTTTCTTTTTATTATTTATCCTAAGAAACAAGGGAATTTGTTGTTTAAACTAAAATTAACTAACTACTAAGCTAAAGACGCTAAGACAAAGAGAACGAATTTAGGAAAATACTCGTGAGAAAAACCAATTGACTAAGACAATACCCGAGGAAGAATCCACCTAGACTTCACTTGTTATCTAACTCTGAACCAGACGATTTATTCACTTGACTTGATCTGTAGGATTCCCTAATGTATATTAATCCCTCTCTCGAGGCGACTAACGTCTAACCCTAGGTTGATTAATTGAAATCTCTTTCTAATTAAAACCCCTAGAATTGCATTAACTCGATCTATGGACTCCCATATTAGGTTTCACCCTAATCCGGCAAAATTTCGTCACCCTATGTCTAGGCGCGCGAGCAACTCCACTTAACTATGCTAGATCTACTCTTAGGCAGAGACATTTGCTCCACCACCTAAGCACATCAGTACTTGAATCAATATCCTGGAATACCAAAGCAAGAATTAAGAACACATAATTAAGAACAAATCAAGTATTTATCATATAGTTCAGCAAACGATAACAAGATTTATCTTAGGTTTCATCCCCCTCAGGTATCTGAGGGTTTAGTTCATAATTATAAAAGAATACATCTCAGAAGAAAAGATAAAACAAAACATAAGAAAAACCGTAAAACCCCCTGAAGGAATTAGAGAGAAGATCCTCCGTCTTGAGTATGACTCCGGCTTCTTGAGGTGAATCAACTGGCTTTCTTCGAGTGAGTCCCACACTTCTGACCTCTCTGGCTCGGCTCTTTGTCCTAGCTAGATGCTCCCTTGAAGGTTGGCCTCTAGGGTGTTTATACAGGCTTTTGGAATGGCTTTCTTTGCCTCTAAGTACCCTAATCCGAATAAAATTCTTCTTTGTCACGTCAAGGACACGCCCATGGCACACGCCCGTGTGAATCGTGGCCAGGTCGTGTTTAAACCTGCTTAAGGAGCACGGCTGTGTGGTCTTGGGTCCAGGCCATGTTGATTTCGTGATATGGCCCATTTACTCTGTTTTAGGCCCGTTTCTCATTCTTTTCATCCTCCTATGCTCTCCTGAGTATAAAACATGAAATTAAAGGGTTAAGAGCACCAAATTCCATAATTCAAGGTATAAATCATCCAAAAGCATGCTAAATGTGGGATTAAAATATGTTACTATTATGGTTTATCACTCGATCTCTATTCATTTGTCCCATATTAGCTCTTGAACAGCTATGCTCATCTCGGAATTTCTTCGAAGCAGACTGAAATGATTTGCTCGGAAATCTCTTTCTCACATCTCTGAATTCAAACTCAACTTTTCTTTTATCTTTTTTGAGTGCTTCAGCTTTGCACGCTCGATCAACAAGCACAACGAACTCTTTTATCTCTAGAATTCCGACTAACAAACAGATATCTTCATTAAGGCCATCTTCAAATCGTTTACACATTATTGCCTCGGTCGATACACATTCCCCAGCATACTGACTAAGTCTCACGAACTCTCGTTCGTATTCAGTGACAGACATGCGACCCTGTTTCAAATCCAGAAATTCCTTTCGTTTCTGATCAATAAACCTCTGACTAATGTATTTCTTTCGAAACTCAGACTGAAAGAAATCCCAAGTGACCCGTTCTTTTGGAACAATTGAAATCAAAGTTTTCCACCACTGATAGGCTGCGTCTCGTAACAAAGATACAACACATTTAAAATTTTCTTCTGGAGTCAAAGACATCTCATCAAATACTCGAATAGTTTTTTCTAACCAAAACTCGGCTTTTTCAGCATCGTCATCACCAGTGGCGCTGAACTCTTCAGCCCCATACTTGCGGATTTTATCAGCCGGAGGCTTGTTCAAGAAATTTATACCCATTACCGGAGGCACAACTGAAGTCAGAGGGGGAATAGACGGGGGCGGAGGTTGTGAAACAGTCAGATTATTTCTCACAAATTGAGTGAACCACTCACTCATTATCTGGAAGAAAGCTTGTTTAGCTTCTCCCTCTTGACCGCTCGTAGCCGATCTCGAATCAGATGGCGCTGTACCTTGAGCGGGAGCAGGCGCATTACTTTCTACATCATCAGCTACGGCTCTTTTGGGATCCATTACTATACGTAAAACACATTTTACACGTCAGGATTCATCACACTATCACAGTTCAGATATATGGCATGTATAGCTAGACTCTCACACACTACGTTAGTCTGAGAATCGGCTAAACGTAGCTCTGATACCAACCAAATGTAACACCCCTAACCTGTATCCGTCGCCAGAATAGGGTTAAGAGGCGTTACCAGACGAACAAAAACTTTTACGGACAATTCATAACATAATTCATCATATCACAACAAAGTGTCCCTTAAATAGGTCAACGAGACCTTAAGCATGCTTTAAAATATGGCCGGGACTAAACCGAACACATACAGAAATTCTCAAAAATTTAAATTTTTTTCTAAGTTACAGAGGTCACACGCCCGTGTGGGTAGGCCGTGTGCCTCCCATGGCCATCAGACATGCCCATGTGTCTAAGCCGTGTCAAAACAGGGCATACATACTTACTTGTTCACACGGCCACCAGACACGCACGTGTGCCATGGCCGTGTGAAATTAAGCTAGCTACTTACTTTGTCACACGGCCACCAGGCATGCTCGTGTGCCACGACCGTGTAACCTGCCCAGGCACACTTCGAAGTGGCCCTTGAGCCACACGGTAGAGACACACGCCCGTGTCCCTTGACCGTGTATGCAAAATAGGCCATTTTCAAGGCCAAAATGCCACCCACACTTGGGTCATTCCTACAATCTCAAACAAGCATTATTCCATACACAATTAGCAACCAAAATCATGTCAAGTGAACAACTTATCATCTCATTCAATATCATTTCTTCTCATACCAACTTGTATACTAATTTGCACAACCAATTCACATATAAAAATAATCATGTTTCATCCTCAATTTGCCACATTCATAGAGCCCTCTCATTGTTCAAACATAAATACTCATATTGCATCCGTATGCTTACCATAACCTTAACCATTTCATAGGCATAAGATTATACCAAAACCAAACTCATATAGCATGGCATCACATACAAAACAAAATCACTTATCTAGCCACATCACATGGCTACATATATACATGTCTCAAACATACTCCAAAACAATTAGCCTATACATGCCATATTTAGCTATTTACACATTCAAAAGTACCAAAGTTGAGTTTGATAGTGTGGTGATAATCCTCGACGATCCCCGAGCCTCTCGTAGCTTTAACAATCTATAAAACAGAATAAACATACACAAAGTAAGCTTTCAAAAGCTTAGTAAGCCATATACAAATAAACTTAGCATATAATGCACATAACCATATTGATACAGTGACATTAATGTTTCTCAATGTATATTCATCACATATTCTTTGGCTCATTTACTTAGCCATAGCTTGCCATATTCTTCAACTCAAATATCACATATACACATAGCTCATTCAAGCATATACTCACATATTATCTCATCATTTCTATACACATATTAACCTTAGTAAGTTCATATAGACACTTACCTTTCATATACACTTAGTGTACTTTTCAAACGTACCTGAAACGGATATACAACTCACATAGTCATTCATTTCTCAGACTTGCCCGTTGAACCATTTGGAATCTAATAGTATACTCAGAGTGCTCGAAATAATCGTACAATGCCAACGTCCCAGATGAGGTCTTACATGTACTCAGATATCGATGCCACTGTCCCAGACAAGGTCTTACACGAATCAAATACGTTGCCAATGTCCCAGACATGGTCTTACACGTAAATCTCAAAACGATGCCAACGCCCCAGACGTGGTCTTACACGAAATCTCGAATCAATGCCAACGTCCCAGACGTGGTCTTACATGATATCACATTTCGGACACCTATGTCATGACATATACTATCCTATCTATTCCTAGGTTCATACGGGACTTCTCATACTTTAACAACTTTTCGATAAATACGTAAGCTCGGATTTACCATACATTCTATCTCAATGGATATTCATAGCAATTCAAGTCTCATATATACACAAATAATTCAATGCAAATACATTTATTTGTATATCGACTTACCTCGGATTTGGATATTTGATTGGATTCGGTTATTCGACAACTTTTGACTTTTGACGATCTAAGTCCGTTTTCTTCAGTTCTTGATCTATACATATTAACATTTAATCCATTTATTCATCAATTCATCAATCCAAAAACACATATTTAGGGAAATTTATAAATTAGCCCTCACATTTTCACATTTGGACATTTTAGTCCTTATTTCATAAAATCACAAAATATACAAAATCTCATGATACCCATGCTTAGCCGAATTCTCACGTAGTCCATACAAGTCCCCACATTTCATTTATTTTACAATTTAGTCCTTCCAAGTACTATTTTCTCATTTTAATCCAAAATACTCAAAATCAACAAAACTCCAAAGACAAAATATGCTAATCAAACACATATATTCCATATTTCATCATCAAATATTTCAAAGCTCATATGTTCATCAAAGACACATTTCAAAATCATCATCAATTCTCAAAATTTAAGCATGGGTTTCAAAGTATTCGAAGCAACGATTACAAAAACGTAGAAATTATCGAAAACCGATTAAAAACATACCTTGAACTTGAATCAAAAGCTAACCAAAACCTAGATTCTTTCTCTTTTCTTCTTATTTGGTATTTTTAGTCAAAATAAGATGATAATATTCATCTTTTCATTTGTTTGTTTTATTATAAAAGCTTTAACACATATTTTACTAATTTAACCTTTAATAAAAAATATATATAACATAAAATATAAGGTCATTCTTGACCATTGCCATCCACTATCTCATTAATGGCTTAATTGCCTCATAAGGCCTCCTCATTTAAAAGCCACATTCAAATTAGCCATTAATCAAATAGAAAGTCACTTTTACAAATTACGCGATTTAGTCCTTTGCTTAAATTAAGCACACAAACAGACAATTTTTCATACGAGACTTTCACACATGCTTAATCACACATCAAAGGCACAAAAAATAATATTAAAATATTATTCTAACTCAGATTTGTGGTCCTAAAACCACTATTTCGACTAGGGTCTAAACCGAACTGTTACACTTTTACACTCTCATCTTTTTCTTCAATTTCTTTCTCTTTTTCAATTTGTTTTTCTTTCATTCCTTTTTTTCGTCTCTCGATTTCATTCCATAATCGCTCGTTTTCTCTCATTATCATTTGTTGTCTCTCTTTTTTTTTTTGTTTCTTTTTCTCTTTTCCTTTCATTACAGGATGAAGACAACAAGAAGGAATCAGAATGAGATGATTTTCGTCGGGTAGGAATTGAAGGATTTACATACAAATCACGTTCACTTCTTCGTAAGGACTCCTCCGTGGATGAATACTTTGATGTATACAAAGAATGACTTGTGCTTTCTCGTTCGTCATCTTGATAGGCTTCAAACTCGAAACTTGTTTTATTTCGTCTCGAGTTCCTTGATGAATAAGAACCACGATATTGATCTCTTCCCAAATGGTCATTGGACAATTGTTTTCTTGATAACCTGGACTCTGTCTTTTGAATTGGAGAAAGTCGTTGCCGTTGGTCCCTTTCCTCCAATCAGTCCAATCGTTCGTGCAACTTTTCAAACTTAGAGCTCACGATCCTACGCATCTCTTGCATCACATATTGGAATTCTGATTTGGAAAGCTCCTCTCGAAACATGATTTATTGCTGAAAAGAAAAGTGATTAAAATAAAACAGAAAGTAAATACCTCACCACAAAATCTTACGTTTCACTCACAAGGAAAAATTGGTTGGCACTCACACTCGTGTTTGCACTCATTAAATGGCTTTTTCTACACTCAAATGCTCTCTCAACACTCGTGCCTTTTACCACTCAATTTGCTTCTCTAAGTTCGTAAATGTCTAGCTTAGTCTTATCAGAAACTTGTGGGTCGACTTAAAAGAGGGTTTTGCAAAGGTAATGATAAAATGGGTGTGGGTAGGCTGAAAAGAAAGATATTTGGTTATTAAGTGTGGCGTGAAAGGTTAGATGATAGTAGAAGGGAATTTGCTAATCAGGAATACAAAATACAACTTTTCAACACTTTCGTTTTTTTTCTTTTTTCTTTTTCAAGATGAATATATTCATAACACTTGTACAATCACTTATACACGAAATAATAAAATTTTTATTTTCGCTTTTTTTTCAAATTTTTTTTATTTTTTTTCAAATTTTTTTCAAATACTTACTCCGGTACTTCACGAACGTCTATACTCCTCGATTTTGACTAGCTCTGATACCAAATGATACGAACTCGCCTCGGTGATGATTTGAGTCGTTTAGATTGCCCGATCGTTAAAATGAGAAGTATCGTTCGATTTAGAACCAAGGGGTTAAATTCAGCAAAGTGTGGTGTTTAGTTTTCAAAATAGGTTCAAAATGGCCAAGTAAGATATGTGATGGATTCGGCTAAGCAAAGAGACTAAGGTGATTTGAAGATGGAAATGCGGATGGCTCGAATGGCTTTAAGGTCAAGAAAGAATCAGTACTAAAATGGAGTACTAACCCAAATCTTATAGGATACTTAAAGGTGGGTAGAAGGATAGATAAACTGTGACCCACTATCTATATGGAGATAGGAACCAGTCGGAATAAGGGTGAACGCCATACTCGGGAGAGTGATAAGTTCAAATGAATCAGATTGATGCCACAATAATAACTTGATAAGTCAATTGAGTCACAAAAGAACAAAGGGAGTTGAATAACTCACAATTGCTGTAAATTTCATAAAGAGTAAGTAAATTGTCTAACCACAAAATGTTCACAAAACAAGCTATTTATAGCCAAATACAAGGTCTAGCTGAAAAGGCAATTTAGGGAGCTGAATAGGCAGCAAATTAAAGCTAAAAGAGGCTGGAAATTTCCTGGAAGTTTCTTGAACGTCCTTGGAAGCTTCCTTGAAGTTTCCTAGCATGGGAGACACCAATGGACATCATGTAGAAGCCTACATTCAGCTGGAGTTTAATTAAGTTAATTAATGGGCTGAAACTTCTTAACTCTTGCTTAAAAATGTCCTTTAATGCTTCCTAGACCAGCTTGATTAATTGTAGTGAAGAATGAGCTGAATGGAGCTGCATTTGATCAACCAAACAGTTATGATCAGCTGTCAATTTTTTCTTGGGCAGCCGAACAAGCAGCAGCTATAATAAAGGCAGCTTAGGCGCACAAATAGTCCCTTTTTTGAACACTTGAATTCAATCATCCTTAAGGTGTGAAAAGGGTGATTTGAGCAGCCACAAAGGTGTGAAAAACGTGGCTACCTGAATAGGTTCAGGTGAATAGCTTCTTGGCTATTGGAATCCACGAACAACCACTTTGAGAAGCTAAAAAATGCTGCTGACTATTAATTTAAGCTTAATTGCTCCAGCTCCAAATACATGTGCTCATTAATACCAGCCATGCATTAGCTGAATGTGACTGAATGGTCACTTGGGAGAAGCCAATCATCAGCACACTTTGCATTAATCTTCATTCATGCACTTATGCCGTCCCTTGTACATGTACCTGCACTAAATAAATTCAGCAAATTAATTCTCTTTTAGACACATTAATTCAACAACTTAAAACACATTAAAATGATGCATTCAGCTAGGACACATTAAAGCTATTAATAACTAAGACATATTAAACACAAATAAACTAAGACACAGTTAAGACCTGCACTTAAAATGTTCATCTTAAGACACATTAAAATGCTATAGCTAGACATATTAAAAACATGTATTAAAATTTAAACACACTTAACTCAAATTAATAAATATCAAATTTGAACATATTTATAAGCTGAAAACTAATTAACTAATTCAATTAAATAACATATTTAATTCCAGCAACTTAAACGCATAAAATAAAAAGATGCAAACGAGCTCATTGAGCTGAAATCGAGCTAAATTGAGTTCAACGAGCTAAGTTCGAGTTAGGTCAGCTTGCGAAAGATGGCAAGCCTCGCTTGGTGAGCTGAACCAAGGCCATTCTCGGGCGTGGCCATATCATAATGGAAAACAATGTATAACAATTCTATTAAATTTCAAGCTATCAAATGATCATTCATATAAGTTACCAAGAAGCTCATCAATTTCATAGTTTTCAATACTCAATTCATTTCTGTGCGTACCTGTACTATCTCGTACCAATCTCATATTCAATCACTTCCATCTTTTACCCGTTGAACCATTCGATATAGAATTCGAATACACAAGGTCTCACACGATAAGTACCTATACCATGGCTCGAAGCCAGATCAAGGTAACTTATCCAAAATTTTGATATCATGGCCTGAAGCCAAATCAGCTGATATGCATGGCCTGAAGCCAAATCGATTTATCTCGCACACATAGTGCTAAATCATGGCCCGAAGCCAACTCAAGTATACCTAATGACATGTTACTAGCATCCTAAACTATCCCTAAGGTTCAATCGGGTTTCCAACCGTCGAATCTTCATCGAATCATTTCCAAACTCGTCCGTAATCACATAAACACAATTCATGCTATATCGAAGCATATAAAATACATTTGAAACAAAACTTTAACATACGAACTTACCTTGGATGTTAAAACAACGAATTGAGTCGATTAGTCGATAACTTTCATTTTTCCCCGATCTAGATCTGAATTCCGCTTTTCTTGATCTAAATATTTTCAAAATTAACTTATTTAATCATATATTCATTCAATTTAGTCCAAAACACTCTTTAAGGTAGATTTACACTTTTACCCCTAAACTTTCACATTTTTACAATTTAGTCCTTATTGCATAAAAATACAAATTCATGCAATTAAGTCCCTACCCATGCTAGCCGAATTTCTCTTATTACCATAGTAGCCGATATTTTTCATTTATTTCACATTTTAACCACACATTTTTCACATTTCACAATTTAGCCCCTAATTTTGTATTTTTACCAAAAATCACTTAATAGAACTTGTATAATTCACAACAAACATTCATAATCTATCATCAAACATAAAAAGACAAATGTATTCATCAATGGCATCATTCAAAATCTTTGACAATTTTGCAAATTAGTCCGTAGGCTAGCTAGTACTAGATGCAACGATCTCAAAAACATAGAAATTATTAAAAACGGGACAAAAACTGGACTTACATGCTCAAGATACCATGGCCGAATACTCAAAGCTTTCAAATGGTGATTTTTAAGCCCTAATTTCGGTGGTGGTGTTTAATGAAGATGAAGACTTAATGTTTTTATTTTTTTTACTTAAGAAGTTATATTATAATTACTATATTAACCTTAAATAATTAACCTTTAAAACTATTTATAACATGTCCATAAAAGTCCACTCACCAATATAATGGTGTAATTACAACATAAAGACCTTAACTTTAAGGTTCTATAGCTATTTGACACCTTTAGCTAATAGAACAACACTTTTGCATTTTACGCGATTTAGTCCTTTTTTTATCAAATTGACCATTCAAACGATAAAATTTCTTAACGAAACTTTCACACAATCATTCAATCATGCTGTACACATTAAAAAATAATAAAATAAATATTTTAACCTCGGATTTGTGGTCCCGAAACCACTGCTTCGATTTGACTAAAAATGGGCTATTACAACTCTTCCCCCCTTAGGGATTTTCGTCCTCGAAAATCTTACCAGTGAAAAGGTTAGGGTACTATTTTCTCATAACTTCCTCGGGTTCCCACGTAGCTTCCTTGATCTCGTGTTTATTCCAAAGAACCTTCACTAGGGCTATGCATTTATTTCTCAATTCTTTGATTTCACGAGCTAAAATCTTGATCGGTTCTTCGCTATACATCAAATCAGTCTGTATCTCAACATCTACCGGACATATCACATGTGACGGATCAGATCTGTATCGACGTAGCATAAAAACGTGAAAGACATTATGAATCTTTTCAAATCCTGACGGTAAACCTAGTTGATATGCTACAGGCCTTATTCTTTCGACGATCTCATACGGTCCGATAAATCATGGACTCAGCTTTCTTTTATGGTCGAATCGAATAACCTTTTTTCCATGGTGACACCTTTAGAAACACTCGATCTCTGAATTGAAACTCAATTTCTTCACGTTTCAAATCCGCATATGATTTCTATCGATCTGAAGCTACATTTAAACTGTCGCGAATCATTTTCACTTTTTCTTCAGTTTCTCTGATCAGTTCAACCCCGTGAATCTTTTTCTCACTTAGTTCAGTCCGATATAATAGAGTTCGACATTTGTGATAGTATAAAGCTTCGTACGGTGCCATCTTTATACTCGTCTAAAAACTGTTGTTATACGCGAACTCAATCAACGGTAAGTATTTTTCCCAATTACCTTAGAACTCTAAAACACAACATCTCAACATGTCTTCGAGAATATGAATTACTCACTCAGATTGTCCGTCAGTTTGCGGATGAAAAGTTGTGCTAAAATTTAACTTTGTTCCCAGAGCTTCTTATAGTTTCTTCCAGAATCGCGATGTAAATCACGGATCTCTATCAGAAATAATAGAAACTGGCACCCCGTGCAATCTAACAATCTCAGCAATATACAATTCAGCTAATCTATCGAGTGAGTAGTCAGCACGTACTGGAATAAAATGTGCTGATTTCATCAGTCGATCAACGACAACCCAAATTGCATCTTTCTTTTTCGGAGACTGGGGTAATCCCGCTACGAAATTCATAGTCACTTTATCCCATTTCCACTCCGGTATCGTCACAGGCTGAAGCTGTAACACCCCAAACCCGGCCTAGAAGTTAGGCCCGAATCTGGTGTGTCACATGGAAGTAAAAACCATCTTTGCGATTATTAAAAACTTGCTTGAGAAATACAGCCTCTTTGTTAAAACCCAAAACACTTAAGCAATTGTTAACTACTTGAAAACGTAATTATCTTAAAAAAAAAACCTTTTTGGTGGCGAAAGCATATTTGAAATAAACATTTTACAAAAATGTGATGTTTAGAAATAGAGTTGCAGAAGCATTTTGAAATCGTTGCGGAAACATAGATGAAATACAAGTATTTTTGAGAGATCGTTTGATGAGTTGAAAATCGAGGTAGTGAGCTTTAAAACCGTGGCTTTTGAAAATATTGTTGATAATTCGAGAGAAAATTTCTGAGTTAAAATATTTGTAAAAGTTTGTTATAAAATCCATTTATTAATCAATTTTAGAAAACCATTATTTATGATTTTAGAAAATCCCTGTTAAAACAATTGAAGCAATATAATAAGTACGACTAAACATAAAGCAATTTAAAACATATCCCATAGGCCTTATTACAACTTAAACCAAAATAGAAAAATAATAAAATAAACTGAAATAGAAATTTAAAGTTCAATAACACCATTTCTGAAGTATGGCCTCCACCGAGTCATCCATGGGCCCAAGTCCTCATTACGGAGCATTACCTACAAGGGTTAAGAAAAAGGGGGGTGAGTTACAAGAACTCAATGTGAAATCCCTTACCGTCATCCACTGGGCCTAAACCCATATAGCAACATCTTGGGCCGGATCCCAGTTTCATAACAGAACATATATATATGAAGCAAACGTATGCAACCCAACCCATCCAACCAGTCTCTCCCCCGTACCAACCAGTCTCTCCTGTGGGGATCAAGTCAACCCACCCGCGGGATCTCTCAATTTGCAGACAAGCTGCCATTTATAATAATTTTGTGGCTTAGCCACTAGAGTATCATATACGGTAACATAATCGGCACACAGCCTTAATCACGATGGCACAAAGCCATATTTAAATTGGCACATAGCCCATATCAGAATTTGTGGCAATGCCACCGGTCTATACTTCTCTTCATTCAAGTTTCCCATCCCATGCAATATGTGATGATGCAATACACATAGAAACATAAAATATCCACATGTATAACAACCATTAGTCTAGTAATTTAATACGATGAATCGGCCTATTATTGAGCTTTGTAATTCAGCCCACTAAGGCATTCTATCAATTCGGCCCATAGGGGCATTTTGGTAAATCGGTCCATAAGGACATTTCAGTAAATTGGTAATTTTACCCACTAAGGGTAATTCAGTAATCCCGCAAACCAGGGGTATTTCGATAATTTACCCTCCAAGGGTATTTTGGTAATTCGGAAACCTAGACTTAACTACTAATGTGAGGCATAAAAATTGAAACTGTCCATCTGCGTCATACTAACTAAACTGACTATAACTCGAGTTAGGAAACTCAAAATTTAAATCCGTAAATTTTCCTTGAAACTAGACTCATACATCTTCTTACTACAATTTTTCCAGAATTTTTGGCTTATCCGTTTAATACAGTTTATTCTTTAAATATTCCCCTGTTTCACTGACCAATGGTTCTGACCTCTCTTATCAAAAATTAAAATATCTCTCTGTACGGTTTTCATATGTTGCTCCCACTTGTTTCTATTGAAAATAGGCTCACTAAGGAATCTATACATATAAATTATAACTCTTAATTCACCTTGTACAATTTTTAATGCTTTTTCCAAGATAGAACAGGGAACCACGAAGTCAATCAGAACCAGTCTCACCAAAATTAAGATATCACAGAATATAAAATTCCTCTTCCTCCTCTGTTTCTTTCATATAAAAATAGACACAGTAAGCTTTATTTCTATATCTTATTCACTTTCTAATTTCCTTTCTCCTATATTTCGTGATTTTTCAAAATCACATCACTGCTGCTGACCAAACTGTTTCATTGCAAAATATGGTTACCACTACGAATATACGCATGCCCGAGTGGTCACGAATACCGGTTTCCAGTTTTCTTTGGTATTTCGACCGAATCACAGAACATTTCATGCAAACTTTCAGAAAGGTATGATATTACACACCATTTCAAACAGGTATTCGGAAGGGTACGGGATTACACACCTTATTCGGAATCCGTAACACGATACTCTCCGCGGCACCTAAAGGTACAATCGGTTAACAATTAGTCCACAGCCCAAATTTTCAACTTCAACCAAGTATTGCGATTGATTAACAATCTATATCACTTACCAACAATCCGAGTCTCTTATTACGAGGGATAGGTGATCGGGCGATTTGGTTTCTATAGTGACCGATTAGTCCAAACTATTAATCCATCTAGCAACCAATCAAATAATGAACGATATCAAATAATCCAAAAAGAATTCCTTACCTTGTTGCGATTTCCACCACTTGACTTATGGCTAGAATGATATTCGGCCACCCACTAAGATCGCTACGAAAGAGTATTGATCACAACATGAGAATGATGGAGAGAGTGACGTTTTGATAAGAAACAAAGTTGACTAACCGAATAACGATGAACATTCATATTTGATTAGGAAGAAATGAACATAAAAATAGATAGAGGGATATAAGATCACTTACCGATTCAATTAAGAAGGGATTTTCCTACACGATGGGGAACGAAATGATGAAGAAATAGGATGATAAGGGGTCCGGCTATAGAGAAAATCGAACAGGAAATGTGATCACAAAGTGATGTCGATTAAAGAAGAAGAAAAGGTTGATGAAATGGTCAAAAGAGAAAAATGAATGGAGAAAAGTGCTTTGGTAATTTCGGCTATCAAAGGGGTGATGAGCAAGGTGAGTGTTTCGGCCAAACAAAAGAAAAGAATGCACAAATGTGTTGGGAGATTTCGGCCAAAGCTAAGAGGAAGATGGATTTGAAAAGAAGACACAAATGTTCAAAGAGAAAAGTGTACCTCTCATGCACCCAAAAACTAACAAAATGATCTAAAGAGAAAAGAGAAATTCGACTCTTCCTTTCCCCCTAACAAAACCGTGTGAACTCTAGCCAAAAAGGTCAAACATTTTGGCCATCAAAAACATTCCAAAACATTTTCCTCTCCTTGGGCCAACATGTTCCCTATACTTACCTTTTCTTTTGATTTCTTGCCCTACCTTCATCCTTTCCTAATATCCTTAGCCACCTTGCCAAAATTAAAAAGTCCAACTTGCCTTATTTACTAGCTTGGCCGACACTTAGGGAAAGAATAGAAAAATAATAGTCAAAATTTGCACATTATGGGATTTGAACCTCTTCCCTCCATACTCTTCACTTAATGCCATAACCTCTTTGCCATATGCTCAATTATGCTAGCACATTACTCATTTAATTCCATAAACATTGAGGTCACTTACTATATCTCCTTAAAGTGCTAAAACATAAAATTTTTGCTAAGGCCCAATTTGAACCCGGAACTTCCTAGAACCCCGTAACTTTCCAAAATCACCTTCTTAATAAGTCCAACTTGAAATAATGCCACTCTCAAATTCCCATAAATTTTAAAACGCTTCTATGCTCAAGGTCCAATGGGCCCAATAGGTCCAATTCTACTAGGCCCAATTTTGGGATGTTACAATTCTACCCCCTTAAAGAAATTTCGTCCTCGAAATTTCCAACCAACTACTAAACGATCGCTCAAATCACACCACTATGCTTTCACTGCGCACTCTGATCTTAATAACACCAATGTACTTTTAACATAATCTTGAATCCTCTTTCACACAACCAAACACCTAACTACAGAAGCAAGCAGTTATCTACCACTTATACCTAAAATTTTCTACATTCAATCATCACGTCCAACCATAACATACCTGACTTGATGGTGATGAAACAATCCCGAGCCTTATGCTCCTTAGACCCGCATCTCAAGCATGCTCCTGACCTCCTCCAGCATTCTCCCGGATGACGCCTTCTGTAATAATCGCAAGCCGGAAAGTTTGGACGTGCCTTAACACGCTTCACAGAACGAGACTGCGGTCCTAGAGAACCGCGATCTAATTTCTTCTTACAGTCCATGTGCCCAACTCGAAGTGCTTCACTGATTCCTTTAACCTCCTCCAATACTTCCTTAACTATCTGAGTTAGCTCATCAACCCCAGCTCGATCATAAGACTCCGTCTCAGCCACTGGCAATGCCAACACCTCCCTTTCGAAAACATGCCCCGATGCTGAAGATCTAGCCTTAGCACCTCGGCCTCTACCACGTCCACATCTATCGCGTCTATGTCTTCTAGCGTTCATGTTCACTAATGTCGACTTAATCTTATTACGAGTTTTATGAATCAGTATAATTATTCAATGTTTATTAAACAATGTTTTATGGAGTATAGGAAGTAAAGTTGTTTTCGCAATACGCATCCTAAAGTCTCAATCTCTATAGTTTCAGCTCCTAAAAACTAAAAGTTCTAGAGTATTCTATTTTGTGGAATTTTCTTACCACAGTACTAACACAATAATCATAAAATAAAAACACATACTTACTTGACTTGGTGCCAGATACCCGTGGTGCCATACTTCCTTTAGAACATACATGTATAATTTAAAATTTTAAACGGCTTTGAAAACGTGTTTGAACCCAAACCACAGCTAGGTTTTGCAACCGGGATCTGATACCATAAAATGTAACACCCCAAACCCGGCCTAGAAGTTATGCCCGAATCTGGTGTGTCACATGGAAGTAAAAACTATCTTTGCGATTATTAAAAACTTGCTTGAGAAATACAGCCTCTTTGTTAAAACCCAAAACACTTAAGCAATTGTTAACTACTTGAAAACGTAATTATCTTTAAAAAAAAACCTTTTTGGTGGCGAAAGCATATTTGAAATAAACATTTTACAAAAATGTGATGTTTAGAAATAGAGTTGCAGAAGCATTTTGAAATCGTTGCAGAAACGTAGATAAAATACAAGTATTTTTGAGAGATCGTTTGATGAGTTGAAAAACGAGGTAGTGAGCTTTAAAACCGTGGCTTTTGAAAATATTGTTGATAATTCGAGAGAAAATTTCCGAGTTAAAATATTTGTAAAAGTTTGTTATAAAATCCATTTATTAATCAATTTTGGAAAACCATTATTTATGATTTTAGAAAATCCACGTTAAAACAATTCAAGCAATATAATAAGTACGACTAAACATAAAGCAATTTAAAACATATCCCAGAGGCCTTATTACAACTTGAACCTAAATAGCAAAATAATAAAATAAATCGAAATAGAAATTTAAAGTTCAATAACACCATTTCTGAAGTATGGCCTCCACCGAGTCATCCATGGGCCCAAGTCCTCATTACGGAGCATTACCTACAAGGGTTAAGAAAAAGGGGGGTGAGTTACAAGAACTCAGTGTGAAATCCCTTACCGTCATCCACTAGGCCTGAACCCATATAGCAACATCTTGGGCCGGAGCCCACTTTCATAACAGAACATATATATATGAAGCAAATGTATGCAACCCAACCCATCCAACCAGTCTCTCCCCCGTACCAACCAGTCTCTCCTGTGGGGATCAAGTCAACCCACCCCGCTAGTCTCTCCAATTTGCAGACAAGCTGCCATTTATAATAATTTTGTGGCTTAGGCACCAGAGTATCATATACGGTAACATAATCGGCACACATCCTTAATCACGATGGCACAAAGCCATATTAAAATTGGCACATAGCCCATATCAGAATTTGTGGCAATGCCACCGGTCTATACTTCTCTTCATTCAAGTTTCCCATCCCATGCAATATGTGATGATGCAATACACATAGCAACATAAAATATCCACATGTATAACAGCCATTAGTCTAGTAATATAATACGATGAATCGGCCCATTATTGAGCTTTATAATTCAGCCCACTAAGGCATTCTATCAATTCGGCCCATAGGGGCATTTCAGTATATCGGTCCATAAGGACATTTCGGTAAATCGATAATTTTACCCACTAAGGTTAATTCGGTAACCTCGCAGCCCAGGGATATTTCGGTAATTTACCCTCCAAGGGTATTTTGGTAATTCGGCAACCTAGACTTAACTACTAATGTGAGGCATAAAAATTGAAACTGTCCATCTGCGTCATACTGACTAAACTTACTATAATTCGAGTTAGGAAACTCAAAATTTAAATCCATAAATTTTCCTTGAAACTAGACTCAAATATCTTCTTACTACAATTTTTCCAGAATTTTTGGCTTAGCCGTTTAATACAGTTTATTCTTTAAAAATTCCCCTGTTTCACTGACCAACGGTTCTGACCTCTCTTATCCAAAATGCAAATATCTCTTTGTACGGTTTTCATATGTTGCTCCCACTTGTTTTTTTCGAAAATAGGCTCACTAAGGAATCTATACATATAAATTATAACTCTTAATTCACCTTGTACAATTTTGAATGATTTTTCCAAGACATAACAGGGAACCACGAAGTCAATCAGAACCAGTCTCACCAAAATTAAGATATCACAGAATATAAAATTCCTCTTCCTCCTCTGTTTCTTTCATATAAAAATAGACACAGTAAGATTTATTTCTATATCTTATTCACTTTCTAATTCTCTTTCTCCTATTTTTCGTGATTTTTGAAAATCACATCACTACTGCTGACCAAACTGTTTCATTGCAAAATATGGTTACCACTACGAATATACGCACGCCCGAGTGGTCACGGATGTCGGTTTCCGGTTTTCTTCAGTATTTCGACTGAATCACAGAACATTTCATGCAAACATTCAGAGAGGTATGAGATTACACACCATTTCAAACAGGTATTCGGAAGGGTACGGGATTACACACCTTATTCGGAATCCGTAACACGATACTCTCTGCGGCACCTAAAGGTACAATCGGTTAACAATTAGTCCACAGCCCAAATTTTCAACTTCAACCAAGTATTGCGATTGATTAACAATCTACATCACTTACCAACAATCCGAGTCTCTTATTACGAGGGATAGGTGATCGGGCGATTTGGTTCCTATAGTGACCGATTAGTCCAAACTATTAATCCATTTAGCAACCAATCGAATAATGAACGATATCAAATAATCCATAAAGAATTCCTTACCTTGTTACGATTTCCACCACTTGACTTATGGCTAGAATGATATTCGGCCACCCACTAAAATCGCTACGAAAGAGTATTGATCACAACATGAGAATGATGGAGAGAGTGACGTTTTGATAAGAAACAAAGTTGACTAACCGAATAACGATGAACATTCATATTCGATTAGGAAGTAAAGAACATAAAAAATAGATAGAGGGATATAAGATCACTTACCGATTCGATTAAGAAGAGATTTTCCTACACGATGGGGAACGAAATGATGAAGAAATAGGACGATAAGGGGTCCGGCTATAGAGAAAATCGAACAGGAAATGTGATCACAAAGTGATGTCGATTAAAGAAGAAGAAAAGGTCGATGAAATGGTCAAAAGAGAAAAATGAATGGAGAAAAGTGCTTTGGTAATTTCGGCTATCAAAGGGGTGATGAGCAAGGTGAGTGTTTCGGCCAAACAAAAAAAGAGAATGCACAAATGTGTTGGGAGATTTCGGCCAAAGCTAAGAGGAAGATGGATTTGAAAAGAAGACACAAATGTTCAAAGAGAAAAGTGTACCTCTCATGCACCCAAAAACTAACAAAATGATCTAAAGAGAAAAGAGAAATTCGACTCTTCCTTTCCCCCTAACAAAACCGTGCGAACTCTAGCCAAAAAGGTCAAACATTTTGGCCATCAAAAACATTCCAAAACATTTTCCTCTCTTTGGGCCAACATGTTCCCTATACTTGCCTTTTCTTTTGATTTCTTTCCCTACCTTCATCCTTTCCTAATATCCTTAGCCACCTTGCCAAAATTAAAAAGTCCAACTTGCCTTATTTACTAGCTTAGCCAACACTTAGGGAAAGAATACAAAAATAATAGTCAAAATTTGCACATTATGGGATTTGAACCTCTTCCCTTCATACTCTTCACTTAATGCCATAACCTCTTTGCCATATGCTCAATTATGCTAGCACATTACTCATTTAATTCCATAAACATTGAGGTCACTTACTATATCTCCTTAAAGTGCTAAAACATAAAATTTTTGCTAAGGCCCAATTTGAACCCGGAACTTCCTAGAACCCCGTAACTTTCCAAAATCACCTTCTTAATAAGTCCAACTTGAAATAATGCCGCTCCCAAATTCCCATAAATTTTCAAACGCTTCTACGCTCAAGGTCCAATAGGCCCAGTAGGTCCAATTCTACTAGGCCCAATTTTGGGATGTTACAGAAGCTAACCTGAAGGTACTTGATGCTCGACTTTCACTTGCTAACAAATCAAACACTTTGATACAAACTCAGAAATGTCTCGTTTCACACCCGACGATCAATACAGTTGTTTCAAATCATTATACATTTTAGTACTCCAAGGATGAACAGATAAACAACCACTATGTGCCTCGTATAAAATTTTTTGAATCAACTCTGGATTTTTTGGTACGCAGATTCAATCTCGAAACATTAAACAATCATCGGATCCAATATGGTACTCTGAATTACTATTTGACTCGCATTGCACTCTTTTAGCTTACAAATCACTATTACATTTCTGAGCTTTGCAAATTTGATGAAGAAATACTAGTTTAGCTTTTAACTCAGCTAAAATTTGACCGTCATCGGATAATGCCAACTCTGTATTCATTGCCTTCAGGGCAAACAACGACTTTCTACTCAAAGCATCCACATCTATATTTGCTTTCCTTGGGTGATAATCAATCATCAACTCATAATCTTTTATTAGTTCGAGCCATCTCCGCTGTCGCAAATTCAAATCTTTCTGAGTCATAATGTATTTTAAGCTTTTATGATCAGTAAAGATGTGACATTTTTCTCCGTACAAATGATGATTCTTTATTTTCAATGAAAAAACTATAGCAGCAAACTCCAAATTGTGCGTTGGATAGTTCTTTTCACGCGGCTTCAACTGTCTAGAAGCATAAGCTATCACTTTTCCTTCTTGCATCAATACGCAACCCAAACCATTCAATGACGCGTCGCTGTAAATCACAAATTCTTTACCCGATTCAGGTTGAACCAACACTGGTGCCTCTGTTAACAATGCTTTCAATTGATCGAAGCTTTTTTGACATTTCTTAGACCATTCAAACTTGACATCTTTCTGTAGCAATCTGGTCATCGGTGTTGCAATCATCGAGAATCCTTTCACGAATCTTTGGTAATAGCCCTCTAAGACTAGAAAGCTATGGACTTCAGACACATTTCTCGGAGGTTTCCAGTCAACAATAGTAGAAATCTTACTCGGGTCAACTCTAATACCTTCGACTGAAACGATATGCCCCAGATATCCAACCTCTCGGAGCCAAAACTCACATTTACTGAACTTTGCAACCAATTGCTTATGACATAAAGTTTGTAACACAATTCTCAAGTGCTCGGCATGTTCAGATTCATCTCGTGAATAGATCAGAATGTTGCCAATGAATACAACAACGAATCTATCTAAATACGGTCTGAATATCCGGTTCATCATGTCCATAAAAATTGCAGGAGCAATAGTTAATCCGAAAGGCATAACAAGGAATTCATAATGTCCATACCTCGTTCTGAACGCAATTTTTGGCACATCTGAGTCTTTCACTCGTAACTGATAATAACCCGATCTAAAATCAATCTTTGAAAACATTGTTGCACCTTTCAACTGATCAAACAAATCGTCTATTCTAGGCAACATATACTTATTCTTTATCGTAACCTTGTTGAGTTGACGATAATCAATACACATTCTCATTGACCCGTCTTTCTTCTTGACAAACAATAGAGGCACACCCCAGGGCGAAAAACTCGGTTCTGTAAAACCTCTATCTGTTAACTCTTACAGTTGAGCTTTCAACTCTTTTAACTCTGTCGGAGCCATTCTATATGGAGCTATAGATATCGGTGAAGTTCCTGGTACTAATTGAATAGCAAATTCAACCTCTCTAATAGGTGGTAACCCCGGTAATTCTTTAAGAAACATCTCCGGATATTCATAGACAACTTACACTGATTCAATCTTTGATTCAGACACTTTTGTATCCAAAACATAAGCAAGATAAGCTTTGCAACCTTTTCTCACACATCTCTAAGCTGACATAGAAGAAATCACAACAGGCAATTCATTCGATTCATTTGATTCAATCCGAATAATTTCATTATTCTGACACTTCAATTCTATAATCTTTCATCTACAGTTCATGACAACATCATGTAAAGTTAACCAATCCATTCCCAGAATCATATCGAACTCATCAAATTGTAAAAGCATCAAGTCAGCCGAAAAACTGTAACCCCGAGTCATTAAAGGAAATTCTTGCAAACTTTATCAACTAAAACATATTTGCCTAAGGGGTTTGATACTTTAATCATAAACTCAGTAGACTCGACAGGCAAACTCTTATTAAACACCAAATTCATACATATATACGAGTGTGTCGATCCAGGGTTAATTAAAGCAATCACATTAGTATCCTAAAGAGAGAATGTACCAGTAATAACATATGGGGACGACGCTTCTTTGCGAGCGAGAATAGCGCAGGCTCTAGCAGGTGCTCTGGCCTCAGATCTCACAGCTGAGTCCCTAGCTATACCTCTACCACTGAATACATTTCTCGTATTTCTCGGTGGTCCCCCTCTTACTGTTGTATTGCTTGATCTTACATTCTAAACTTTTTCTTTCTCAGATAACTCTGGGCAATCTCGGATAAAGTGATCTGGCGAACCACATTTGAAACAAGCTTTAGTACTCTTATTCCAGCATTCACCAAAATTTCTTCTCCCGCACTGTTGACATTCGGGTTTGTTATTCCTCACACTGCCAACACTCGGGACAGATGTAGCTTGAGCTTTAGAATTCACAGTTTGATTTCCACGATCTCTGTTCTGGTATCCCACTGATGTATTAGATCTACTATACGAATCTCAGAATTTCTTTGATGAAGAATAAGAAGGTTTATACATTGATCTTTTCTTCGAATCTCTAGCCTCTGAATCAGCTTTCTTCTTTTCTCTGCTAAAGTCTTCAGCTTTGCAAACCCGGTCAACTAACACAACAATTTTTTTTAAATCTAAAATCCCGACCAGAAGTTTAATGTCTTTGTTCAGCCCATCAACAAACTGCTTGCACATTATCTCTTCAGTAGACACATACTCTCGAGCATACTTGCTTAACCGTACAAATTCTCTTTCATATTCTGTCACGGTCATTCAGCCCTGTTTCAACTCTAGAAACTCTTTATGCTTTTGATCAAGGAATCGTTAACATTAACTCTAGAAATAGAACACTTTAAGCATTCAACTAGCGTACACGAAAGTTCATCAAACACTCGGATAGTATTTTCAAGCCAAAACTCAGCTCTCTGAGGATCATCATCAACATTAGCTCTTAACTCTTTAGCCCTGTATTTGTAGATCTTGTCGACTGGAGGCTTAATCAATCTGAAAAGCTCGATGTCTTGAGGAGCTACGGGTACAGGTTGGGGAACAGGAGGGGTGGAGGTTGTTGAGCAGCTGGGTTCGTTCGAATATTTTGAGTGAACCATTCGTTCATCATTTGGAAGAAGGCTTCTTTAGCCTCTCCTCCCTGGCTACCTGTCACGGGTCTAAAATCAGATAGCGATGTCCCTTGCGCGAGAGCAGGCGCATTACTTTCAACCTCATCAGCTATCGCTCAATTGGGATCCATTTGCTATATAAAAACACCTTTTTAAATGCCAGGAGTCATTACACTATCATAGTTTATATATGGCATGTATAGCTAGACTCTCACACGCGCTACGTTAGTCCTAGAATCGACTAAACCGTAGCTCTGATACTAATAAATGTAACACCCCTCACCCGTAATCAACACTGAAATAGGGTTACAGAGTATTACCAGACTTAAAACACTTTTAAATGTACATTTCATATACAATTCATCAAGTCAAATACAATTCAATCATAAATAATCATAGTGTCCCTTAAACGAGCCTACGAGGCCTTAGACATGCATTTAGAGTGGTTCGGGACTAAACCGGATACTTGAAAAATTTTTCAACACTTAGTAATTTTTTCTCCAAAACAGGGGACACACGCCCGTGTCATCGATCGTGTGAAAATAGGGGGTACATACTGACTTGGGTTACACGGCCAATCACACGTCCGTGTGCCCTTCGAAGTGGCCACACACGGTCGTGTGCCAGGCCGTGTGCTAGGTCATGTCAAACCTGTAGGGTATACTGACTTATACAACACGGCCAAGTCACACGCCCGTGTGTTAGGCTGTGTGCCAACTAGGGGCGTATACTGACTTCTACCACAAGGCCAATCACACGCCCATGTGTGAGACCGTGTGGAGCATACTTACTTCATTTCAATTTCAACACCAGGGGACACACGGCCGTGTATCATGACCGTGTGTCACACACGGCTGAGACACACGCCCGTGTCTCTTCCCGTGTGGACAAAAATAGGCTATTTACCAAGCCATTTTGCCACCCATTTTGTACATACCTAAACCAACTCAAATGGTACCAATCCATAGTATAAATAACATTCAATTCGGCCATAATCAAGACTAATCCAAACCATTTTCAATACCAACATTCAACATGCTTATAACCTCAAACATTACTCCATCAAAACATACCAATTCAACTGACTATACATTTACTAAACATACATTATTATGAACCAATTCACAAACATAATTCACATCTAATATCAACCATATATTCACATATATGCACATAACAAAAATTCACCAAATTAAGCCAACTCTCATGGCTATATTTACAACTCAAAACATTTACATTTACAATGGCAATTCATTTGCCCAACATTATTACCAAAACATAATCAACATGACTCAAATACCTATACATGCCATATACTTAAAACATAGTTTCAAAAGTACCAAAGAGTCAGTAGATAGTGTGGTGAAGTCTCCGATGATCCCCGAATCCGAGCTAGCTTTAAAATCACTATAAAACATGGAAAAGCAACAAAGTAAGCTATATAACTTAGTAAGATCGTATGTTAACAATGAGCAACTATCATCATTCATTAAACATTCATATAATGGAAAACAATGTATAACAATTCTATTAAATCTCAAGCTATCAAATGATCATTCATATAACTTACCAAGAAGCTCATCAATTTCATAGTTTTCAATACTCAATTCATTTCCGTACGTACCTGTACTATCTCGTACCAATCTCATATTCAATCACTTCCATCTTTTACCCCTTGAACCATTCCGAATAGAAGTCGGATACTTAAGGTCTCACACGATAAGTACTTATACCATGGCCCGAAGCCAAATCAAGGTAACTTATCCGAAATTCTAATATCATGGCCCGAAGCCAAATCAGCCGATATGCATGGCCCGAAGCCAAATCAGTTTATCTCGCACTCATAGTGCTAAATCATGGCCCGAAGCCAACTCAAGTATACCTAATGACATGTCACTAGCATCCTAAACTATTCCTAATTTTCAATCGGGTTTCCAACTGTCGAATCTTCACCGAATCATTTCCGAACTCGTCCATAATCACATAAACACAATTCATTCTATATCAAAGCATATAAAATACATTTGAAACGAAATTATAACATACGAACTTACCTCGGATGTTAAAACAGCGAATCGAGTCGATTAGTCGATAACTTTCATTTTTCCCCAATCTAGATCTGAATTCTGATTTTCTTGATCTAAATATTTTCAAAATTAACTTATTTAATCATCTATTAATTCAATTTAGTCCAAAACACTCTTTAAGGCATGTTTACACTTTTACCCCTAAACTTTCACATTTTTACAATTTAGTCCTTATTACATAAAAATACAAATTCATGCAATTAAGTACCTACCCATGCTAGCCAAATTTCTTATTACCACAACAACCCATATTTTCATTTATTTCACATTTTAACCACACATTTTTCACATTTGATAATTTAGCCCCTAATTTGCATTTTTACCAAAAATCACTTAACAAAACTTGTATAATTCACAACAAACATTCATAATCTATCATCAAATATCAAAACAAACATGTATTCATCAATGGAATCATTCAAAATCTTTAACAGTTTTGCAAATTAGTCCTTGGGCTAGCTAGTACTAGATGCAACAATCTGAAAAACATAGAAATCATTAAAAACGGGACAAAAAATGGACTTACATGCTCAAGATACCATGGCCGAATACTCCAAGCTTTCAAATGGTGTTTTTCAAGCCCTAATTTTGGTGGTGGTGTTTAATGAAGATGAAGACTTAGTGTTTTTTTATTTTTTTAACTTAAGTTATATTATAATTACTATATTAACCTTAAATAATTAACCTTTAAAACTATTTATAACATGTCCATAAATGTCTACTCACCAATATAATGGTCTAATTACAACATAAGGACCTTAATTTTAAGGTTCTATAGCTTTATGACGCCTTTAGCTAATAGACCAACACTTTTGCATTTTACGCGATTTAGTCCTTTTTATCAAATTGACCATTCAAACAATAAAATTTCTTAACGAAACTTTCACACAATCATTCAATCATGCTGTACACATTAAAATAATAATAATAAAATAAATATTTTGACCTCAAATTTGTGGTCCCAAAACCATTGTTTTGATTTGACCATAAATGGGCTATTACAAATTCATTCCCTTTATATCTATTCAAACACACAATTCATTTCTAGTTTCAATGAGCTAGTGGAGGGATTGATTGAACATATGTGGTTGAGGATCAAATGATTTATACTTAAGTTTCAAATTTTCGCCTATTAATTATAAATCATTTAGTCATGAAGTCATTCCACTATAGTATCATGACTGAGCTCTCCCCAATGACATACCATTACAAAAGCAACTACTCAGTGTTCATCTAATGACCTTGTCATAAGTGTGTTACCCTTATATGATATCCTTGATCTCTTTGGGATAATATCCACCCTCCCAATATGGTCCTATTTTATCTCATGGTATCCATTACATCTTCCTTCATGAAAAGTCAATCACTATCAAATAGTGATCAAGTCATCCATCACAAAGATAGACGACTTGTGGCCATGTTTACTTTTCATCAACCATGTAATGAAAATGACAAGATATCATTTACCCATGTTTTGGGCTATGAATTCCACTGTTGTGAATGATGCTACATGCTACAAAGTCATACACCCAATGCTCTAGCTTTCAGTTTCTTATCTATTTGAACTCAGGCTTTTACTTGCATCAAAGTTTACGAGTCACACATACATAGCTTGTCATCCACTCAAGATTTAGATATGCCACACTATGAACGTCATAAGTGAATAAATCCATAAACAAAACCAGGATCTATTTTCCTTGGGTCTTGTCTGATGTATTGTTAGTCCAATCAGTCACATCTATGTCTTTATCTTCTTGGAGTCATCCGCTCCAATGCTTAAGACAAGGCATCTCCCCAATTGGACTTGATAGACGACATATTAGTCTTTCAATCGGTTTGCTCATTTCCAATTAGACTAAGGACATGTTTAGGTTTGTCTACTAATACAAGTTGTCTTTCTATACTACGATCCGACCACGTAATACCGCTTAGTATTAATTAAACATTAGACAACCAATGAGCAACATTTGCTTCCATTTTACTTTGCATGCAAAAACCATGTGAGGACAATTATACAAAGTATATTAATGTAATCCATGAATTTGTTTTATTAACCAATCTGTTCAAAAAAATTACAAATCTTTATCGATGAAAATACTACACTTAGGGCACTAGATACAACAGTTGGGACCTTTAAACGATAGAAGCATTAGAATATGCCGATCATGGGTGGCACATTTCGACTATTGTAGTGTAGAAAGTATGCCACAAAGGTCCACCAGGATAGACCAGTCAGCTACACTAGTACAATCCCATATTCTTCATAGACTGTACGAAAAAAGGATGTAGTGGAAGATAGAAGCCAGCCTCTAACAAGTAAAGGGGCAGAATGAGGCCCTTAGTGGAATCACTAAGATGTCTCTCCCCAGTGATGATCTTGGAGTGATATACGAAGTTTGGCAATCGGATACCACAAGCTACAAAGTGATTTACTATCTCCTCGTGAGTGGTTAAGTAGCTATACAATGGCATTTTTGTCAAAGTACTAGTCCCTTGGGATTGTGGATCATTGTCACTTATGACCATAGAACTTCTCTGGTGACCTTTTAACTCCGAGGACCAGAACTCGTATCCCTTCCTCTCGACATCAGTGCAATCCCAGACATAATGATATGGAAGTACGAAGAAAAACAAGAAAATGAAAGATTACTTGGAAACTATGAAGTGTTCACAAAAGACGAATAACTCAAGTGAAGAAATCAAAGAAAGAGGAAAGGAGATTCAGGGTTCAGAAAGAAACTCAAACGATAAAGAAATTGATGGGAAAATTGATTTCAGATGAAATGATTTCTTTTCCTTTGTGCCTCGATTTAAATAACCAAGCATCCACGATAAGTTTAAATTCAAAAGTAATAAATTGTTTAGGACCCTGAACCTGCTTTTGACACCTTTTGATCAAGGGAAGGGTTTTTCCTAAACCGATCGATAATCAAAAAATTGGAAAGATCCGCCAGAGTAAGCCGTCCGTCAAGTACCGCCAAATTAGTGTATGCTAGTATAGAATCAGTTAAGTAACTTTTTCTTTAGGGACGTTCTGGTAGTAAGAGTAATCTAGAGGCTCCGCCAGGATAATAGTAAGGTTATCCTTCAACCCACTACATATGGAGTATGGGCGGACCCACTATTCAAGCGGGATGGGTTTAAGGAAAAGCTAAGATAATGGTTAACACTTAAGCAACAGGAAAGTATATTGGTGTCCTCCCTTGAGTTATAAAAAGATTTATCCAATAAAGGAATAATTACTTAGAGATTGATTATAGAGCTAGTCACGAGAGGAAATTTCTAGGGCAAAATTTTCTTTAAGGGTGGGGGAGTTGTCACACCCAGTTTTCTCTTATGTCTTGAATTTAAAGGAAAGTTAGGATTTAATTGAATGGAATGGCGAATTGGTGGGCTTTACTAGGAAATTCAAAAAATGTAATGGTTGAATTTTGAATAGTTTGATTTCAATTATGGTTTACTTGGATTGGAACCGATTGGTTCCTTAGTGGGAGACATAATAATTAGCAATAGATGACTACAATGGACCAATGAGACTTTGCAAAATTAGGATATATAAAGGTGTGGAAGGAAAAGAATTTTTCGTAATTATCAATTAATCCCTTTCTTGTCTACAACATCTTCTTCGGTTGCTCCGAGGAAGAAGAAGAAGTTCAAGAAAGCATTGCATGAGGTGATAAATGTGAGATTCGAGTTTGGAAAGCAGATGATTTGATAAGTTGGTAAGCCCTTAAGCCTCCCTATGATCGTGCGTTAAAGGATAGAGATGTAAGAATTCTTGAAAAGCTTCTGTATAATAATGGATTCTGGGTTTTCATAAGGTTTGAACACCTTTGGTTTAACCAATATATGGTTGTCATGCTTAGCTGTGAGGACGGAGGAGCCTCTAGCATTTGGAAAAGCTAAGCTGGAGAGGATACGGAAATTCAGGTGAGTTTTTGTACTCTCTTTTCTCCCCCTCGATGTTGTCTGTTGTGCTATTGAGATGCTCTGTTTAGATTATTGTTCTAGGTGTAGCCTGAAATCTGTGGTTGTACATGATTTTAGTGATTGAGAAAATTATACATGTGTAAGGTTGTAGAAATAAATGAATGATTGCTTGTATGCTCTATGAAATGCACATTGTGTTGGTGTATTGATGTATTAAAATGTGGCGTACTCCTTAAAGTATCAGAGTCTGGAATGTTATGCGTGAAATGCAAGTTTATAATGTATGTAGAGTAGGAGGAATTTAGCTTGATGGGGTAGAAGAAGTTAGGAATAATAGGCGAAATAGAGGAATGGGCGGATTGATATGGGGATTCAAAGGAGTCTAGGTGATATTGTGGAATGGTGTCGACTGGCTCGCTAGAGTTGGAACGTGATGACTGTCTCTCAACTCGATTACAACACCCCTAACTTGTATCCATCACCGGAATTGAGTTACGAAGTATTATTGGAAAATTTAAAACTTTAAACATTCTGTTCTAAACATTTCACAAATCATATTATAATCCATTCAAATACATGCATCTTGTCCTTTATACGAGCCCTCGAGGCCCTAAGAACACTTTAAAAACGAATCAGGACTAAATCAGAACATAAATATTGTTTAGGAAAAAATTAAAAATTTTCATAATGCATGGGTCACACGACCGTGTGGCCAAGCCATGTGACTCACACAGCTAAGACACACGCCCGTGTCTCAGGCCCTGTGGGCATTCGAATTATGGAAACACAGCCGTGTCCCAGTCTGTCTCTGTGCCTGTATAACTTTCTGACTTGGGCACATGGCCAAGCCACACGCTCATGTGCCAGCCCGTGTGCCCTTCCAAATGGCCTCACACGCCTGTGTGCCAGGCCGTGTGCTAGGCCGTGTAACAGCCTGTCTTGCAACCCTTTGTAAGCAGTAGAGGACACATCGCCGTGTCGCATGGCCGTGTGTCACACACGGCTGAGACACATGCCCGTGTCTTAGGGCGTGTGGATAATAAATAGGCCATTTTCAAGTCATTTCTTTCACCCAAATTGTGCTCACTCATGCAACTCAAATGCACCTAAATCAAGCCTCCAAAATGTACCTAAAATGTGCATAATCAAGCTACAACAATATGATGCCAATTCATACAACCAATATGCCCTAATGCGCCTCAACTTACATGACATTAAGTATATCCAAACACAAGCATAACTTAACCATTTAACAACTCAATAATTGCAACCACTTTCCATACCAAATTCTAATCAAATGACCATACCAAAATCACATTCAAATATACCAAAATGGTAACTAAAACATACATTAACTTGATCATTCCAACATCAAGCACAAAAAGCACCAAAATGCCAAATTATCAACCATAATGGCTATTTCAACAAGCATAAAATACCTATACATGCCATTATAACCATGACTCAAAATCATCAAAATCTACCGATCATGCTGATGGATAGTGTGATAGGTCTCCGATGAACTTCCAACCTGCACGAGCTTCCGGTTAACTACAAAACATAGAAAATGAACAAAAAATAAGCATGTTATGCTTAGTAAGTTTGTAATATATAATATATGATTGTCAATGCATTGCATAATCTTAAAATACATATGTATCAATCCAACATAAGAATAAACGATTCATAAGCTTAAATCATATGAATTCATACTTTTCATTGTCATGAAAATACATACTTCCTACCTTCCGTCGTAATAAGGTAAATTACATCGAAAACTCTTACCGAAGCTCACATGAAGTAAAATCACGATGGTTGTCACATCCTTTTCCATAATTCGATAGTTGAAGCTATACCTTTTCATATTTTGATGGTCGTCACCATCCCTGTAACACCCATTACTCGTGTTCGACGCCAGAACAGGGTACGAGGCATTACCGGACTTAAAAACAAGCAAACTATAACATCCCAAAATTGGGCCTATGAGAATTGGGCCTACTGGGCCCCGAGCGTAGAAACATTTTAGAATTTTTGGGGATTATGAGAACGGCATTATTTCAAGTTGGACCTGTTAGGAAGGTGATTTTGGAAGGTTACAGGGTTTCTATGAAGTCCCGGGTTCAAGTTAGGCTATAAGAAAAATTTTGGTTTTCGGGCTTTTTAGTGGGGAGAGCAGGTGGAGGGAGGGCATATAGATAATAATGTGTGTTTTATTAACACAAGAGGAGTTGTGGTGAAGTGGCAAAGTGGCGCAACTTAGGGAGCAAGGAAGTGACGCCATAGAGGGAGCAAGGGGACCAAGGTTCAAGTCTTGGCGCTTGAATTTCATTTTGATTTATCTTTTTAAGTGAACTTAGACGTTGGCCATAGACTCATATTTAGTTGCGCATGATTTTAGACACAAAGAGCAAGGTGGCCTAGTGGTGTGGTGTCACAAGGGTAGTAGAGAGGGAGAGTGTTCAAATCCCACAGGTAGCACATGAGGAGTTTTATTTTTTGTGCTCAGGAAAGGAGGAAGCTGAGTGGAGTTCAAACTCTGCAGGAGAGAGAGAGGACTTGGTCCAGCATTTCAAATGGGTGATGGAGAGTGAATGGGAGAGCAAATCAAGGAGTAAATCGTGGGATGGAGGTGAGAGTGGGTGGTTGGCCGAATGAGGGAGCTTGTGGGGGGTGAAATTCAGCTAGGGGGTAGGAGTGCATATTCGGCCTTGAGCAAAGAGGGAGTGCCAAAAAAATTGTTGAGTGTTTTTACTTTCCAATTGTGCATTTCGAGTATTTTCTTCTTTGTGCATCTCAAGTCACCTGGTTTCTTTTCCTTTTGTCAAAATCTTTTTCTCACTCTTTTCTTTTCCAATTCTTTCTTAGTCATTTTTCTCTCTTCTGTGAACCTAAGCCGAATTTCCTCCTTGCTCATTTGAATCGGGTTCTCTTTTCATTTTTGCTAATAGCCAAATTCTCTAACTACTCACCTATTCTCTCATCTCTTCCACTTCTTCTCTTTTCTTTGAACAATAGCCACCCTACCTACTTTGATCCTTGTGGCCGATTGCTTGGTGTTTTACTTTTGGGGGCCGAATCTTTTTCTTTCAGTCGACTTCTCTTTGATCAAAGGCAATGCCTCCTTCTCTTTTGTTCTTTACTTTTCTTCTCTTGGCTAAGCCAAATTTAACAACCCGTTTTTATTCTAAACTCCTTTTTGTTCTCTTTTGGGTAAGGGCCGAATCAAGTCATCCTTTGCTACCACTCATCATTCTCTTAGCCTTGGTTTTTGGAAGTTGATTAGTAAGTGAGTGTTAGGCCGAATATTGGTGGTAAGATTTTACTCTTTGGTTGATTTTTATTCAAGTCGAAAGGCTTCCATGTTTTTTAAGTTGGATGAGAGTTTATGGTTAACACTTCTTCTCGGTTTCAACATTTCAAGGGACTCAACGGGTGTGAATCAAAGGAGCGTTTATACAATCCTCCCTTGTAGTGGAATTTTCGGATTTTTGGGTAAGGAATGTAGAGTGCTTTAGCAATCACAATGTTGGAAGATATTGTATTAAGACTAACTGTTAGTCAATGTGGATCTCAGGTATTCTGGAAATAGTGCCAATTATCGCAAATCGTAAAACAGGTGTGTAATCTCACACCCACTCCGATAATTGCGTGTGGTGTTCTGTTAAACGGCCAAAAGCCGAAAAGCTGAAAAGCCGACAAATGTGACCACTCGAGCTTGCGAGCGCTCGTAGTGGTAAATCGAGACACAAATCATGGCGTTGAGTCGTGGAGAGTGTCACGAACACTCGCGATCTTCGAGACCGTATATGAGCCTAACCTGGCCCGGCGGGCCAAATGGGCCCAACGGGCTAACCGGCCCACTTGGGCAAAACTCTTGGAAAACTGGCTTATGATAGGCCTGAATGTGAAATTACAAATCTGTAATCGAAATCATGTGCTTTGGGCCACACGAGCGTGTGGGCCCATTTGGGCCTAAAATGGCTTTAGGGCCCAATAATTCCGTTAAGACCCAAGAAGGGTCCCGAGTCACTCGAGGCAACAGTAGGCCTTCGAAAAAGCCATTACAAAGAAAATTACTAAAATACCCTTGGAGGGTAAATTACCAAAACACCCCTGGGTTGCGAAATTACTCAAATACCCTTGATGGGTTGAATGACCGTTTTACCCTCAGTGTTGTTAAGTAACGATTGTATGTTTACCTTACACTTGTATATGTTGCTATGTATATTGCATGTTATCATGTTGCATGGGGCGGGTTAACGAATGAAGAGCAGTGTAGCCTGGTGGCATAGCCACAATATATTTATATATATAATTATGACTCTGGTGGCTCAGCCACAAATATTGTGATAAGCAGCTTGTCTGCAATTTTGGTGTGATTGGCGGGGTGGGTTGACTTGATCCCCACAGGTGTGATTGGCTGGTACGGGGGTGTGTTGGTTGGATTGGGTTGGGCTGCACTATTTCATTTGCACTATTTCATTTGCACTACTTCATTTGCATTACCATGATTATAAGGCTTAGGCCCAGATTGATGTCTTCTGGGCTCGGGCCCAGTTAATGTCATTTAGGGGATTGCACACTGAGTTCTTGTAACTCACCCATTTTCTTTAACACTGAGTTCTTGTAACTCACCCATTTTCTTTAACCTCACAGGTAATCCTCGGCAATAGAGGATTTGGAGCCGTGGAGGACTCAGTGGTGGCCATACAACGGAGATTTCTCTCAAACTTTAGTAAATTCAGTCTTTACTTTACCTTTAAGATTATTTATTTTGGGGTGATGTTTTGTAATAAGGCCATTAGTATTTTTTTTCTTTTAACCTTTCAATTATAACTGTTAAACTTATAAAAACGGGGTTTCCTTAAAACAGTTAGAATCGTTTTCTAAAATATCACGTTACTGTAAATATTCAAAATTGGTTTTCATAACAAAGGCAGTTTTCAAGTTAATTACAACTTTTCTGAAAAAGACACTGAGTAAATCGGGTTTTTATAAACAACCAACGTAACTCTGAGTTTTCAAAAGAGATGCAAACATTTCCAACGAACGCTTAGTTTTAAACAACCCTTCTATGTGACATGCTAGATCCGGCCATAACGTCTAGGCCGAGTTTGGGGTGATACACAAACATACAAAACCGAGACGTAATTTCTATCCAAATTTAAAACTTTTCACATACACTCATATCGTCCCTAAAATGAACCTACGAGGATCAACACATACTTTGGAAGTGGTACGGGACTAAACTAAGAACTTTAGAAAATTTTACAGAACCTAGAAAATTTTTCATGTTGCAGGGCTCACACGCCCGTGTGGTTCAAGGGACACACCCGTGCTACAGGCCGTGTTCAAAATAGGGAGCTCTCTAACTTGTGCCACACGCTCGTGCCACACGCCCATGTGCTAGGACGTGTGGTCGATTTAATCTCCATAATTTTTTTTCATAAAATAGGTGTAGACTTAACACGGCCGAGACACACGCCCGTGTCTAAGGCCGTGTAGCGCACACGATCGAGACACACGCTCGTGTCTCTGACCGTGTGCTCAATTCTGGACATTTTGTTTTGCATTAATTAAGTTGCAGGGGACACACCGCTGAAACACATGCCCGTGGGGCAGGCCGTGTGTCAGACACGGCATAGACACACGCCCGTGTGTCTACTCGTGTAGACAACAATAAGGCTATGTACCAAGCCATTTTGCCACCCTTACTTGCACCAACCTACACAACAGAAAACAACACCAATCTAAGGATATACATATGACTAAATCAGCCACAAACAAGATATCAATACATCATTTACACATACTAACATCTATCACGCATAAACATCATATATCCTCTTTTCCATTCATGCCAGTTTCATCTTCATGATAGGCATCATCACATAAACATACCAATGACCAATAAAAATAATATTAGCCAACTTCCAATGGCCATATATAAAATGAATCATTAACCATTACAATGCAAACACATTTAGGCCAAATCATTTATGACACATAACAAAATGACCAAGTCCTTATACATGCCATAACTCAAAATACTTGAATTCATTGGTACCAAAATAATTGTTGTAGATAGTGTGTATGGCTCTCCGAAAAATCTCCAATCCCGAGCTGGCTTGGTTACACTATAAGATAAAGGAAAGGAAGGGGAGTAAGCTTTATAGCTTAGTAAGTTCACATGCAAATAATAAGTAACATTAAACAACATTAAACATAAATATCATATAATTAGTATAACACAAGTTACATAATTGTCATCATAGGTTCATAAACATAACTTAACCATTCTTAATCTTACCAAGTGATCATCACATACTGAGCTCATTCTTATGAGTTTTTCGTACATACCTGTACCAACTCGTAACATATCATACTCTTTCTCGTCTTTGACATACCCGTTGAACACTTGGAATACTAATCGGATACACGGAAAGTCTTGCACATAAGTGCCACATAAGTAGCCAATGCTACCTCATATCTCATAACGCATAGGGGCTCGCTCTCGAGCTAATCACGGGCATGCTCACACAAGTTGTCAGTCAAGACGTAACTCACGCAGAAGGTTGCTCACTGTCGTCGGGCATCCGAACACATGCCGGACTACCCACCAACGGTAGGCGTCACGAGACCGACCTTTGGGATCACATAAATCACATATATCGCATGGTTTCCTAGTGACATGCCACTCGTATCCTAATCTATTCATAAGGTTCAAACGGGATTTCTCACTTGTCATTTTATCGTCGAACGTATCCACATTGTAACACCCCTAACCCGTATTCACCTTCAGAATAGCGTTACGAGGTATTACCGATCAATAAACATCATTTAACATACAATACTTATACATTTATGCATTCATACTCAAATAGCATTCAACACAATCATATTGTCCCTTATAAGGGCCTACGAGGCCTTAAACATGCTTTAGAAGTGGTTCAAAACTAAACCGATAACATACAAAATTTTTGGTAGAAATTTTTCATTCATTCAAGGGTCACACGCCCGTGTGAACCGGCCGTGTACCTCACACGGCTTTAGACATGCCCGTGTCACAAGCTGTGTAGAAATAGGGCATACATATTGACTTGGGTCACACAGCCGACCACACGCCCATGTGTCTAGCCCGTGTACTGTAACATCCTGAATTAATGGGCCTTTGCGTTTAATGTGTTGTGATGTTTATGTTATCTGTAAGGTGTTAATTAGAATGCTTAAGGGGTTCAGACTGGGCTCAGGGTTGGGCCGAGCCCTTAGTCTAATTTGCTGTTTGGGCACTCTAGTGGAAAGCCTGACAAGATAGGGCTTAAAGATATTATCTGTGTTTTAGGTCACAAATGGGCTTGTGGCCCAGTGGCAAAGTGGCGCCACATAGAGAGCAGGGAGGTGGCGTCAACTGGGGAGGCCCAAATTTAAGTTGCATGAAGCCCAATTCTTTTAATTAAATTTTAGCTAATTTTCAGCATTTAAATGAATAGAGAGGGACGGCAATAAGGCTTAAAAATAGGAAGATTTACTCGAGTGGATAATGTTGATAATATGGCAGATAAAGGGAGGAAGAGGTGGTGTGATCTAGGCTTCTTTTGGAGATGTGATCAGATAAAGATAAGGGAGGAAATTTAGGATGTATCTGCTGGTCACAGTGGTGGCCGAAATTCCAACACTGAGGGGGAGGAGAAATCGGTTTTGTTATACTATAGGGGGTGCCGAAATTTCCCTTATTAGTTGATCAATTTTAAGTTGTCAAAAGAGGCATTTTCGGGTTTTAGGAAGTAGGTGCCGAAAGTTTGTGTTTAAGTGGGGGGATATCTTTTTATTTTCGGCATTAGGGTTTTATTCTTCCATTCTCTTCTTCAATTCTGGCATTTGGGTTTTCTCTCATTCTCTGCTTAAGCCGGAATCCCTAATCCTATTCTCTCATCTCCACTTTTATGCAAAAGCCAAAATTTCATTGTGTTCATCTCCATAAGCCGAATACCCTTGTCCATCCTTTTCTTTTCACCGATTTCTTCATCAAAGCTGAATTCTCTATAAAGGTAGGTGCCGATTTCTTCTACTCTATTCTTTTTCTCTTTCAGTTTCTGGAAGACAAAGCCGAAAGGCTAATGGATTGTTAGTTTATTGTGTTTATGTGTTGGGCGACACATCAGGAATCAAAGTAGATCGTCTAGATCTAAAAGTCGGAAATCGCTACGCTCTAAACTCCATCTCTTTCGGGATTTCAAGGTAAGGGGTTCTCTGTGGATTCTCGTTAGATTCGCTATTGTATTTATGATCTTAACCATATGTTATGATGGTAGCAACTGAAAAGGTCTTTTGGATGGAATCAAATATCGATCAGATGAATGAGGGGATTGGATCTGTTAAACCAATCCCTAAGTTTAAGAAACGAGCGGTGTCAGCAGTTCAGGATTGGCCACTGGGTTGTGGACCGGTGTCAGAACAAAATCTTAGATAGTTAGCGATCATGATCGGTTTACGATAGTATCGACATAGAAAGTATCGTCTTGATCGTGAATCGTGTGTGTAGATCTCTATCACACTAATTAATCTCATATATATATGCTATGGGCTAAAAGCCGGAAAAAGGTTTGTGTGGACGGTTGTGTTACCCAAAAGGGTAGGCAAAGGATGCAGTGCACGTAACCATAGAAACTTCTCTATGTGTGTATCGATGTATGTAAAACCGGTGATCTTTTAGGTACTATATTGTTTTGAATTTGCATGGATGTATGCATGGGATAGGGTTAATACGATGAAGGGAAGAGCATGTTAATAGGTCACTTGGTGATCGGTGGTTAAACCATTTAATCTGTAAAATTAGGTCACAATAGTGATCGGTGGCTAAGCCACGTTAAATTGATTCTAATTGTTAGAAATAGGTTGCATGATTATCGATATGGTGTGTAGCGGTTGGTGGGTTGATTGTAGAAATCCCCAAGGTGTGTTGGGTGATGATGCAGTGGTGTGTAGAGGATGGATTTTTAGGTTGGGTTGGGCCATGTTGCATGTAAATATTCTCTGTTGCCATTGTGTATGGGCCAAGGACCATAATGTGTTTGTGGGCCTAAAGCCTTTTATGTGTTTTTGTGTTTTGCACACTCGAGTCTTGGTGACTCACCCCTTTATTTTTCCCTGACTTTTCAGATGAGCAGTAGATCGTGGACATGGGAGCCGAGGCGGTCTCGAGGGGCCATCAAGTTTTATTTTATTTATTTTCATGAACTATTTTGGGTTTTCCTTTAAGTTTTAATTTCGGGACTATTTATGTAGTAAGGCCCCATGGCTTAGGTTATCGCTTTATATTTGTTAATGTTTACAGTTTAAAAATTTATGTTCAAGGACTTAAGTCGTAAAAAGTAATAAAATGGGTTTTCCAAACACGTTCAAAGAAAAAGCAAAGGTTTTCATCAAATATCTTATTTTTAACAAGTGCCTAAATAACGAAACTGAAATTTCCAAAAACCATCAAAGCAAAGTTTTCAACAATAAACCCCGTAGCATACCAGATCTGGTCGTAGCGTTTGGGCCGGGTTTGGGGTGTTACATGTACCCTTCGAAGTGGCCACACACGCCCTTGTGCTAGGCCATGTGCCATTTAGGGGGTATACTGACTTGTGCCACACGGTCGTTCACACGCCCGTGTGTGAGACCATGTGGAGCATATTGACTTCATTTTAATTCAACACCAGGGGACACACGTCCATGTAGTATAACCATGTGTCGCACATGGCTGAGACACACGTCCGTGTCTCTGCCCGTGTGGACAAAAATAGGCCATTTGCAAGGCCAATTTTCCACCCTTACTCATGCTCACCTAAATAGCCAAAATGGTACCATTTCATCAACTAATAAGCAACCAAAATTATCAACCAAAAACACAATTCATACCATATCCATTTCAACCAACTTCAATACTCAATTCAATGCCAAATACCTATTCAAATACTTATCAACTCAACTTCTAAAATCATACTTCACCAAAGCATTTCTCAAGCACTAAACTCCATAAATCAATTTAACCATTTACAACTATATAACCATCACCATTTTCATTCTAAACATGCCAAAATAAGCCATCACCCATGGCTATATATAAAACCAAAACATATGCATTTACAAGCCATTTCTAATAGCTAAACACACAACTATATTAACATCATTTACAAGCCAACTCTCATGGCTATATTCGCAACCAAAATTCCACAAGTAGCTTATACATGCCATATACCATATATACACAACTCAAAAGTACCAAATAGATGTCCGATAGTGCAATGATGTTCCCGATGACTCCCGGATCCGAGCTAGCCTTGATTCACTATAGAACATAGAAAAATAACACAAAGTAAGCTTCATAGCTTAGTAAGCTCGTATGTGAATAACTTAATTCATCAAATAAATGCAAATCGACCAAATTTACATAACATCACCATATACACATTAACTACAAACCTTTCTCATGTCTCAAAACATGATCAAATACCATTTCATCAACTTTCTCTATTTAATACTCGAATAGGTTCTGTACGTACTTGTATCGCCTCGTACTAACCTCTTTCTCAACCACACCATTCATTTACCCGTTGAACCATTTGGAATAGAAGTCAGATACTCAAGAATCTCAATCAATAAGTACCTATACCATGGCCCGAAGCCAAATCAAGATAACTTATCCCGGAGTACCTATACCATGGCCCGTAGCCAAATCAAGGTAACTCATTTCTGAAACACCTAAACCATGGGTCGTAGCCAAATCAAGGTATCACTCACACCCGTAGTGCTGATATCATGGCCCGAAGCCAACACATCTGATATGCATGGCCCGAAGCCAAATCGGTATATCATCTTATAACTTATCATTAGTATCCAAAATCTATTCCTAAGGTTCAACCGAGACTTTTAGCTTGTCAATTCCATCTTCGAATATATCAGTAGAATCTTATTTACAATTCATACATTAATAAAAACCTCATAATTACAATTTAGGCAATATAAAGCATTTATCATACATTTATAAAGAAATCGTCATATACGAACTTACCTCGTATTTGAAATTAACGGATCAAATCGACTACTCGATAACCTTGCTTTTCCCCCGATCTAAATTCGAATTCTTTCTTTCTTTATCTATGTATATTTAAAATTAACTCATTTAATCATATATTCTTTCAATTTAGTTCAAAACATACATTTAGGCCTATTTGCACTTTAGCCCCTAAACTTTCACATTTAGTCAATTTAGTCCTTATATCACAAACGCACAAAATTCACATAATTTCATTAAACCCAAGCTTGGCCGAATTTCATATAAGTCCCTAGTAGCCCAAAACTTTCATTTATTTCACATTTCAACCACTCAATTTGTATATTTCACAATTTAATCCTTATTATGAAATTTCATAAAAAATCACTTTACAAAACATGAAAATCTATCATAAAAAGTTCATATTTCATCTTCAAACACCAAAGAACACATAAGCTCATTAATGGCAACTCTTAAAATCTTTAACATTTTCGAAATTAAAGGTACAGGCTAGCTAGAAAATGAAGCAACTATCACAAAAACATAGAAATCATTATAAATCGAGCCAAAAATAGACTTACATGTTCAAAACACCATAGCCGAATGTCCAAGCTCTCTAATGGTGAATTTCAAGCCCTAAATTTGGTGATGATGTTTTATGAAGAAGAAAACAAATTGTTTTTTATCATATTTTAACTTAAATTATTATAATTACTTTACTAACCTTTAATAAAACCTTAATATAACATATAAACCATGGACATAAATGTCCACTAACCTTTAATATGGTCAAATTTCAACATAAGGACTCTCACAATTTAATTTCATGACCATTTAGTACTTTTAACAAGTAGAATGTAACTTTTGCATTTTACGCGATTAAGTCCTTTTTCTCAAATTAAACATCCAAACGATAAAATTAGCTCACGAAATTCTCACACATATAGGCTATCAGGCTGTAAACACCAAAAATAATATTAAAATAATTTTTTGACATCAGATTTGTGGTTCTGAAACCACTGTTCTAATTTAGATAAAATTGGGGAAATGACATATGAAGGGTCGGATCGGTATCGCCGAAGCATCGACACATGAAACACAATATGTATCTTTTCCAACTCAGACGGTAAGGACAACTGATATGCCACTGGCCCAATTCGCTCAGTAATCTCATACGGTCCGATGAATCGTGGACTCAATTTCCCTTTTCTGCCGAATCTAAGTATTTTCTTCCACGGTAAGACTTTTAGAAATACTTTATCCCCGATCTGAAACTCAATACCTTTCTGTTTCAAGTCTGCGTACGATTTCTGTCGATTCGAAGCTACTTTCAAACTATCACGAATCACTTTCATTTTTTCTTTTGTTTCTCTGATCAGATCAACTCCGTGAATCTTATTCTCACTAAGCTCAGTCCAATACAACGGTGTTCGACATTTACGTCCATGTAGAGCTTCGTACGGTGCCATCTTTATACTCGATTGAAAGCTATTATTATAAGCAAATTCAATCAGCGGTAGATATTTCTCCCAGCTACTTTTAAACTCAAGAATGCAACATCGCAACATATCCTCCAGTATTTGAATAACTCATTCGGACTGACCATCCGTTTGCGGGTGAAACGCAGTGCTAAAATGCAGCTTTGTACCTAAAGCTTCTTCTAATTTCTTCCAAAATCACGAAGTGAATCTCATATCTCTATCTGAACAATAGAAAGTGGCACTCCGTGCAATCGAACAATCTTTGAGATATACAACTCAGCTAATTTATCTAGCAAGAAATCTGTTCGTGTTGGAATAAAATGAGCTGATTTCGTCAATCTGTCAATAACAACCCAGATCGCATCTTTCTTTTTCAGAGATAAGGGCAATCCCGATACAAATTCCATTGTTACTCTATCCCACTTCCACTCGGGAATCATAATAGGCTGTAATAAACGTGACGGCAATTGATGTTCAGCTTTGATTTACTGACAAATCAAACATTTTGAAACAAATTCTGAGATATCTCATTTCATGTCGTGCCACCAATAAAGCTGTTTCAAATTGTTATATATTTTCATGCTTCCCGGATGTACTGATAAACAACTACAATGTGCTTCATTTAGAATTTTCTAAATAAGCTCGGGATTTCTCAGTACAAAAATTCTACCTCAAAACGTCAAACATTCATTAGGCCCTATTTGAAACTCTGAATTAGAAGTTGACTCACACAGAGTTCGTTTTGCTTGCAATTCATTATCAAATTTTTGAGCCTCACAAATCTGTTGTAGAAATAGCGGTCTCGCTTTCAACTCGGCTTCTATCGAACCGTCGTCAGACAAGGCTAATTGTGTGTCCAAAGCACGTAAAGCAAATAAGGATTTTTGGCTCAAAGCATCAACAACTACGTTCGCTTTCCCCGGATGATAATCAATCACTAATTCATAGTCTTTTAGCAATTCTAACCATCTCCGCTGTCGCAAATTCAAATCCTTCTGAGTCATCAGATATTTCAAGCTTTTATGGTCGGTATAAATATGACATTTCTCACCAAACAAGTAATGGCGCCAAATTTTCAATGCGAACACTATCGCAGCTAATTCAAGATCATTCGTCGAATAATTCTTTTCGTGTGGCTTCAACTGTCTCGAGGCATAAGCTACAACTTTGCCTTCCTGCATCAAAACACAACCCAAGCCATTTAACGATGCATCATTGTAAACTACGAATTCTTTACCCGACTCAGGCTGAACTAACACTGGTGCTTCAGTTAATAATGCTTTCAACTGCTCGAAGCTCTGCTGACACTTTTCTGACAATTCAAATTTAACATCTTTTTGAAGCAATCTTGTCATCGGAGTCGCAATCATCGAGAAACCTTTCACAAATCGTCTATAATAGCCGGCTAGTCCCAGAAAACTACGGACTTTGGATACATTCCTCGGAGGTTTCCAATCTATAATTGCAGAAACTTTGCTCGGGCTAACTCGAATACCCTCCGCTAAAACTATATGTCCCAGAAAACTAACCTCTCGTAGCCAAAACTCACATTTGCTGAACTTTGCAAACAACTTGTAACAGCCCGATTTAAGGGCTAGTCAGAACAGTGATCTCAGAATCACTAATTCGAGGATAGGGAATATTATTTTCATGTTATGTTATGTGTGATAACATGTTTATAAGGATGCATGAAAATTTTGGTGCCTTAATTTTAGCAATTTCTAGCTAAATTGTGAAAAAGGACTAAATCGCATAAAGTGCAAAAGTTCCATTCTATAGGCTAAAGGTACCAAATAGCCATGAAACATTAATTGGAGGATTTTAAAGGGCAATTAGACCATCTTGGATATGATGGCCGGCCATGTAGACAAGAGGGGACAAGAGCTTTTAATGTTGGTCAAAGTTGGTAGGTTAAAGGGATGTTATATCATAAAATAAAGAAAGGAAAAAGATATCATCTTTTTCTGTCTTCTTCTCCACCAAAAGTTGCAGCAAACAAGGGGTGTTTGAAGCTCAAAAATTTAGCAACTCATTTCCTCTTCAAGTAAGTGATTTTGATGGTATTTCTTGAAGAAAATTGTACTTTTGAGATCCCTAAAGCTTAAGCTTTCTAAAGAGGGGACTATTTTGCATTATGGTAAAAAGTTTAGAGATTTTCCATGTTAGATTTTAAGTTGTTAGCTGAGTTTTTATGGAAGAAAATGAATGTTAGGATGGTGGTATACAACTTTTGTGAAAGGTGTTGTCATGAAAACACCTAATTGGGACTAAAATGCAAAAGTTGTAATTTGTTCATTAAGGCATGAAATAGTTGAAATTGTGGATAGTTATAAGAGGATTAAATGTTCATCTAGGCTTCTTTAACAAGAAAATGTGATGAAAATTTATTTACGAGCCTAGGGGAAAAATTATAATTTTGCCAAAGTGTAGGGGCAAAATGGTAATTTTTCCTAAAGTGTAGATTATGGTGTATTATGATTTATAAGTGATTAAATTGGTAAATTCCGTTGTTCTAGATTAAAGAAATCGAGTTTCGGACGTAGAACGGGTGAAAAGAGAAAGGTAGGCAAAAGTCCATTTTCGGACCTTTCGACATCAAGGTAAGTTCATGTGCTAAATTATGCAATTCTAAGTGAAGTATTTAATGTTCCAATATCGTGTGTAATGCATAATCACACTATGAATGTATTGAATGTATTTTAACGAGATGTCAAGAGAATTGTTCTTAGGAATAAAGGGAAAGCAAATAGTAAGGTATGTTGATAATTAAGGTCCCGTATAAGACCATATTTGGAATATGGCCTCGGTATGAGATATTGAATAAGATTATGTCAGGGACATGGCACCGATATGATATTTCATGTGAGGCCCTATCAGGGGCATGATGACGAGGTGAGATTGTATGTATGAGATTTAAAAGTGTTATTTAATAATTTGAGTGATTCCACAGATATGTTGAAAACGAGAATGTATGTGGTTGTATCATGAGAGGTACAGGTATGTGTTAGAACTAAATTAAGGTGAATTGGGTACGTGATTAACCCATAGTGGGTCATGTGTGTATGATGCATCTTAATTGTATGTGCTGTTTTTTTTTTATAATTGCATTGCGTAAAAGTAAATGATTATTGTAGAAATCTATGTAAGGATGTCAGTATGTGAGAATGTTCTCAGATGAACATTTTAGATAGAGAAATGCAGGTGATTATATATATATGTATATCCGTAAATGTATAATAATGGTGGGCTGTGTGCGATACCACCTTCCTAATTATTAGTGATGGGCTGTGTGCGATACCATCAATAATGTTATTGATGGTGGGCTGAGTGCGTTACCACTTTATTATTCATTACCGATGGGCTGTGTGTGATACCATCGAGTTTAGTTTCAAATGGTGGGCTAAGTGTGATACCACCTTATTAAAGAACGATGGTGGGCTAAGTGCGATACCACACTATAAGAGATTCGATGATGGGCTAAGTGCGTAACCACCGAGAGATTGGTAGCATGAGTGGTTTATTGAGAATGCATGATGTGTTGTTTTATACGATCTTGTGATGGTCAGTGCAGGATTTATGCTAATTAAACGAGTGAATTGGCTTGTGGCATGGTAAGTTAATGAATGCGAGCATTAAGCCAAATATGGTTAGAATGTGGTAAGAGAAGAAATGAGTAAGCATATGAATATTGATAGTTGATTCTTAATTGCATATGAACTTACTAAGCATAATTGCTTACCCTTCTTTCTTTCTCATCTTTTATAGGTTAATTTAGCTAGCTCGGGTTGGAGACCGCCGAAGATGTTTTCACACTATCGAGGAGACACTTGGTATGAGGTATCAAGTTATTATGAGTCATGGCATGTATAGGGCTAGTACATGAGGTTTATTAAGTCATTGTTATTGTGCCAAATGTGTTGGCCTAAATGAGTTATGGGATAATTGTATAATGCCATAGTTGTTGGCTATTATGTTATATGAAAATATGTATTTATCTATGTGGGATGGCAATTCAATTTGAGTAATTATGAATGTGATGGATGAGAATAAGTTGTGTAAGCTATAGGGATGCAAAGAGCTTGGCAAATAGCCTTGTTCTGGTTCACATGGGTAGGCACACGGGCGTGTGTCTAGGCCGTGTGAAGTTTGCACTTTAAAATTAGAATTGGAATGGTCACACAGTTAAAGCACACGGGCGTGCCGAGGCCGTGTTGAATAAGTCAGAATACTAAAGTATGGTACACGATTTAGGCCCACGGGCGTGTCAAAACCGTGTGTGATTAGTCAGTGTCGACCACGGATGAAAGGCATGGACGTGTGATAGGGTACACGGGCGTGCTCCCAAAATACATGGGCGTGTGCCTTAACTGTGGGAAAATTGGCAGAATACTGGGTTTTTAGGCACGGTCTGGGGACATGGGCGTGTGTGCCTATGCACGGGCGTGTCTCGTTCTACACGGGCGTGTGAGCCTTGTAATTGAAGAGAAAGATTTTAAGAATCGTAAAAGTTTTGGATTAGTCTCGAGAGCCCTCGTGTGTATGAGTGAGGCCTCGTAAGTCGAGAATGAGGTGATTGAGGTGAATGAAGAGAGTAGTCACGATTAGCCTAAGTAGCGACCGTAAGGCTTAAGTCCGGTAAATCCTAGTACCCCGTTCCGATATTGGATACGGGTAAGGGGTGTTACACAACTATTTATCTTTCAAAGTTTGTAACACGATTCTCAAATGCTCAGCATGCTCAGATTCATCACGAGAGTAGATCAAAATGTCATCAATAAACACAACTACAAATTTATCTAAATACGGCATGAAAATTCGGTTCATCAAATCCATAAAAATAGCAGATGCATTTGTTAGTCCGAAAGGCATAATAAGAAATTCATAGTGTCCGTACCTTGTTCTGAATGCAGTCTTTGGCACATCAGAGTCTTTAACTCGCAACTGGTAATAACTTGATCTCAAATCAATTTTTGAAAACATCGTTGCCCCTTTTAACTGATCAAACAAATCATCTATTCATGCCAAAGGGTATTTATTCTTGATCGTCACTTTGTTGAGCTGTCGATAGTCTATACACATTCACATCGTGCCATATTTCTTTTTCACAAATAACACTGGTGCACCCCAGGGAGAGAAACTCGGTCTAGCAAAACCTCTATCTGTTAATTCTTGCAACTGAGCTTTCAATTCTTTTAACTCTGTTGGAGCCATTTTGTACGGAGCTATCGATATCAGTGTTATTCCCGGTACTAATTCAATACCAAACTTAACTTCTCTGATAGGTGGTAAACCCGGTAACTCTTCGGGAAATACATCTGGATACTCGCACACAACTGGTACTGATTCAATCTTTGTTTCTGTCACTTTCGTATCAAGTACATATGCAAGATAAGCTTCACACCCCTTTCTCACAAATCTCTAAGCTAACATAGACGAGATCACAACTGGCAAACTATTCAGATCATCAGATTCAATTCTAATAGTCTCATTATTCTGACATTTCAATTCAATTGTCTTTCATCTACAATTCACTATAGCCTAATGCATCGTTAGCCAATCCATACCCAGAATCATATCAAATTCATCAAATGGCAATAACATCAGATTAGCCAAAAAAATAGAAATCCCGATACCTTAACGGACAATTCTTGCAGACTTTGTCAACCAAAACACATTTGCCTAAGGGGTTCAATACTCTAATGGCAAATTCAGTAGACTCTACAGGCAAAGTCTTACTAAATACTAAATTCATGTATATATAAGAATGTGTTGATCCTGAATCTATCAATGCAATCACATTAGTATCATAAAGAGTGAAAGTACCGGTGATAACATCTGAAGATGACGCTTCTTCGCGAGTGTGAATAGCGCAGGCTCTAGTAGGTGCCTAGCCTCAGATCTCACGGAAGATTCTCTCGTCGCCCCTCGAATACCACTCACATTCCCAGTAATTCTTGGTGGTCTTCCTCTAGTCGACGTGTTACTTGGTCTCACATTCTGAACTTTACTTTTCTCATCCAGCTCAGGGCAATCTCGTATGAAGTGATCTAACGAACCACATTTGTAACAAGTTTTATTATTTTTATTCCAGCATTCTCCGTAATGTAACACCCCTAACTTGTATCCGTCACCGGACTAGGGTTAAAGGCGTTACCGGACAGATCGGAAACATTTACAGAAAATTCCATACAACCGTTCATCTATTTCAATCATAGTGTCTCTTAAGTAGGTCATCGAGACTTAAGCATGCTTAGAAACAGGGTCGGGACTAAACCGAAACACATACAAACATTCTCGGAAATTTCAAACTTTTCGAAGATACAGGGGTTACACGCCTTGGTGTAGACAAAGCCGTGTGCTTCCCACATGCATTGGACACCCCGTGTGTCCTCCCCGTGGTTGAATCTGACCTCACATCCACGGCCACCAAGCACGCCCATGTGCCTTGGCCGTGGTCGAATCTGACTTCACATCCACGGCCACCAAGCACGCCCGTGTGCCTTGGCCATGGTCAAATCTGACTTTACACCCACGACCATCCAGCACCCATGTGCTAAGGCCGTGTACTCATAGGCCATATACTGACTTTCTCACACGGCTACTAGACACGCCCGTGTGTCTTGGCCGTGTGCTATTAGGCTAGCTACTGACTTAGCCCCACGGTCACTAGGCACACCCGTGTGCCACAACCGTGTGACATTATAGACCATTTGCAAGGCCAAAATGTCACCCAATGGGTCATACCTACTAGTAAAAATCATCAAGACATCTCATGCATATTTGATAACCAAAATCATACCAAAATAACCATCCAAATTACAAGGCTAAAACTCATCTCATCACAAGCATAATACATTCCTTTGCTTAATCAAAACTTGACCATTTCATGCATCAACTAATCATGCCAAAAACATACTTCATATATCACATACATTCAAGCAAATTCTCAACCCATAGCTAACCAAATCACATGGCTAAGTTCATATAACAAACTCATATCAAATACTAGCCTATACATGCCATATCAAGCTATATACATATCCAAAGTGTACCCAAAAATGAGTTTAGTAGTGTGATGACGATCCTTGACGGTCCCAAGCCTTTAGTAGCTTTAACGACCTATAAAACAGAGAAAACACACGCACAGAGTAAGCTTTCCAAAAGCTTAGTAAGTCATAATACAAACAAACTTAGTATGAAAGGCATATATATACATAGGTACATTGGCACTTCTTAATGAATTAACAAACTATCACATATATGCTTTGATCCATGTACTTGGCCATATTTTTCACATTCATCAATTCAAAAGTCTTATATAAACATAGCTCATTCATACTCACTTTCGTATATCATAATGTTATTCCAATATACATAATCATCATAGTAAGATCACATAGGTACTTACCTTATATACACACTTAGTGTATAAATCAACGTACCTGAAACCGATATATCATTCACTTAACTATTCGTATCATAGAATTGCCCGTTGAACCGATAGGAACCTAATAGGATACTCAGAAAGCTCAGAATAGTTGTACAATGCCAACGTCCCAGACGAGGTCTTACGTGTACTCAGATAACGATGTCACTATCCCAGACAGGGTCTTATACGAATCAATATGATGCCGATGTCCCAGACATGGTCTTACACAAAAAGATAATATCGATGCCAATGTCCCAGACGTGATCTTACATGAGAAGCTCATATCGATGCCAACGTCCCAGACGTGGTCTTACACGATAAAATAATATCGATGCCAATGTCCCAGACGTGGTCTTACACGAATGTCAAATCAACGCCAACGTCCCGGATGTGGTCTTATATGATAAAAACAGAACAGATACCTATGTATTCCTAGGTTTGTACGGGACTTCTCGGACATTGTCACTAAGTCGATCTTATCTCGGAAATCATTTGCATTATAACACATAAGCATTTAATATCGACAATAGGCATATGAATATGCTCAACTCAATACAATTACATTTATTTGCAATATGACTTACCTCGGATTCGATTTATCGGAAATAGAAATGGCTACTCAGTTACTTTTGCCTTCCCTCGGTCTGAGCCCGTTTTCCTCGATTCTTGATCTTGAATCAAAGACTTTAATAGCCGAAACCTAGCTTAGATATTTTCTTTCTCTTTTCTTCAAACTTTCGGCACTCAAAGATGATAACATTCATCTTTCTTATGTTTCTTTTATTTAATAATCATATTAATGCCAACTTACCAATTTGCCCATCTATTAGTCATATAAGACAAATTCATATTACGGTTATTATGTCATTCTACCATCCACTATCTCTAAAATGGTTAAATTGCCTCATAAGGCCTCCACCTTAAAAAGCCATCAACAATTAAGTGCTTTAACATATAACATGCAAATTTCACATTTAATGCAATTCAATCATTTTGTCGAATTAAACACACAGACGGACAAATTAACTTACGAAACTTTAGCACATGCATAATCACTTATCAGAGACACAGAAAATACTATTACAATATTATTCAGACTCAGATTCGTGGTCCCGAAACCACTGTTTCGACTAGGGTATAAACCGGACTATTACAATTCTCCCCCCTTAGGGATTTTCGTCCCCAAAAATCTTACCGTTAAACAAAGTTGGATATTGCTATCTCATTGAATCTTCCGGCTCCCACGTTGCCTCTTCAATTTCGTGTCGATTCCATAATACTTTCACTAACAAAATTTTCTTATTTCTCAACTCTTTTACATCACGAGCTAAGATACGGATCGGTTCTTCTTCGTATGACATGTCAGATATGATTTCAATTTCAGATGGGGCAATCACATGTGACGGATCGGATCGATATCTACGGAGCATTGAGACATGAAATACATTATGTATCTTTTCTAGCTCGGAAGGCAACAACAATCGATATGCAACAGGTCCAACTCGCTCAATGATTTCATATGGCCCGATGAATCTCGGACTCAACTTGCCTTTACGTCCGAAACGAAGTACTTTCTTCCATGGTGACACTTTCAGAAACATTTTGTCGCCGATCTTAAATTCTATATCTTTTCGTTTTAAGTCCGCAAAAGACTTCTGACGATCAGATGCTACTTTCAAACAATCTCGGATCAATTTCACTTTCTGTTCTGAGTCTTTTACCAAATCGACCCCATGTAGCTTACTTTCACTGAGCTCAGTCCAATACAGAGGTGTACGACATTTACGACTGTACAAAGCTTCATATGGTGCCATTTTGATGCTCGACTGAAAACTATTATTGTATGCAAATTCAATCAATGGAAAATGCAGTTTCGTGCCTAAAGCTTCTTACAATTTCTTCCAGAACCTCGATGTAAACCTCGGATCCCTATCTGACACAATAGATAGTGGCACACCGTGCAATCTAACAATCTCAGAAATATAAAGCTCGGCTAATCTATCAAGTGAATAGTCATATCTTACCGGAATAAAATGGGCAGATTTCGTCAATCGATCAACTACGACCCATATCGCATCTTTCTTTCTCAGAGTCTGAGGCAAACTAGAAACAAAATCCACTGTCACTCTGTCCCATTTCCACTCAAGAATCAGAATCGATTGTAGCAACCCAGACGGAACTTGATGTTCAGCTTTGACTTGTTGACAGATTAAACATTTTGAAACAAAGTCAGAAATATCACGCTTCATACCAGACCACCAATAGTGTCGTCTCAAATCATGGTACATTTTAGCACTCCCCGGATGAACAGATAGATGACTATTATGTGCTTCACTCAAAATCAACTGAATTAATTCCGGATTTCTCGAAACACAGATACGATCTCAGAATTTCAAACAATCATCAACTACTCGAAATTCAGATTCATAATTCGAATCACACTGAGCTCGTTTCGCTAATAACTCATTATCAGATTTCTGAGCATCACATATTTGCGGTATAAACAACGGTTTCGCTTTTAATTCAGCTATCACAGAGCTATCATCAGACAAATCTAACTGAGCATTCAAAGCACATAGTGCAAACAATGATTTTCTACTCAATGCATCAGTAACAACATTTGATTTACCCGGATGATAATCTATCACAAGTTCATAATCTTTTAACAGCTCTAACCATCTTCTTTGACGCAGGTTCAAATCTTTCTAAGTCATCTGATATTTCAGACTTTTATGATCTGAAAACACGTGACATTTCTTACAGAACAGATAATGACGCCAAATCTTTAGTGCGAACACAATCGCGGCTAACTCAAGGTCATGCGTCGGATAGTTCTTCTCATGAGGCTTCAATTGTCTCAAGGCATAAGGTATAACCTTGCCTTCCTGCATCAATACACATCCTAGACTATTCAACGAAGCATCACTGTATATCACAAATTCTTTACCCGATTCTGGTTGTACTAATACTGGAGCTTCCGCTAACAGATTTTTCAACTGATCAAAACTTCTCTGACATTTATCCGACCATTCAAATATAACATTCTTCTGAAGCAATCTAGTCAATGGAGTAGCTATCGTCGAAAAGCCTTTTACAAATATGCGGTAATAACCAGCTAGGCCCAGAAAGCTACGGACTTAAGATACGTTCTTCGGGGGTTTCCAATCCAGAATAGCAGAAATCTTGCTCGGATCAACTCGAATCCCAGAAGCTGACACAATATGCCCCAGAAAACTAACCTCATGTAACCGGAATTCACATTTGTTGAATTTCGCATACAATTGCTTTTCTCTCAGAGTTTGCAACACAATTCTCAGATGCTCAGCATGTTCATTCTCATCACGTGAATAAATAAGAATGTCATCAATGTATACAACAACAAATCGATCTAGATACGGTCTGAAAATTCTGTTCATCAAATCCATAAAAATAGAAGGAGCATTTGTTAGTCCAAATGGCATAACTAAAAACTCATAATGCCCATACCTCGTTCTGAAAGTAGTTTCCGGTATATCTGAATCATTCACTCTCAATTGATAGTAACCCGATCTCAGATCTATCTTCGAAAACACAGTAGCTCCTTTTAACTGATCAAACAAATCGTCAATCCTGGGCAACGGATATTTGTTCTTTATGGTCACTTTATTGAACTGACGATAATCGATGCACATTCTCATCGTGCCATCTTTCTTTTTCACAAATAGAACAGGAGCACCCCAAGGCGAGAAACTCGGTCTAGCAAACCCTCTATCGGTCAATTCTTGCAACTGTGACTTTAACTCTTTCAACTCTTTTGGTGCCATACTATACGGAGCTATCGATATAGGTGTAGTACCAGGTAACAACTCAATACCAAACTCAACTTCACGAATTGGAGGCAAACCCGGTAATTCTTCAGGGAATACATCAGAAAACTCATAGACAATAGGCACTGATTCGACTTTCTTCTCAGACACTTTCGAATCAATCACATAAGCAAAATATGCCTCATAACCCTTTTTCACATAACTTTGAGCTTTCAATACAGATATCACAGCAGGCAAACCATTCAAATCATTAGATTCAATCCGTACAATTTCATCATTCGAACATCTCAAATCAATAGTCTTTCTTTTACAGTCTACAATAGCATCATGCGAAAACAACCAGTCCATACCCAGAATGATATCAAACTCATCAAATGGCAAAAGCATCAGATCAGCAGAGAAGCAGATATCTCGAAACATTAACGGGCAATTCTTACATATTTTGTCAACAAGGACACTTTTACCTAAGGGGTTCGATACTTTTATAACAAACTCAGTAGACTCTACAGGCAAAGTCTTACTGAACACTAAATTCACGCATATATACGAATGCGTAGAACCAGGGTCTATCAATGCAATCACAAAAGTATCATAAAGTGTAAAAGTACCTGTTATAACATCTGGTGAAGAAGCTTCCTCACGAGCTCGAATAGCATACGCTCTGGCAGGCGCTCTAGCTTCGGATCTCGCAATAGTCTCTCTCATAGCTCTTTGACTACCACTGACATTCCTTACATTCTTCGAAGTTCTACCTCTCACAGGTGCATTATCATATCTCAGATTTTGAACATTTTCAGGCTCGATAGACTCAGGGCAATCACGGATAAAATGATCAAGTGATCCACATCTGAAGCAAGCTCTGTCATTCATTCTACAGCTTCCCGGATGTCTTTTCCCATAATGCTTACACTCTGGTTTCTCGGATCGTACATTTCCAACACTTGTCATTAAAGTTGCTGGAGCTTTGAAACTCATTTGTGATCTATCTCGATTTCTATTTAAATATCCCATATTACCTCTCGAACGGCTTTGATCATCTTTAAATTTCTTTAAAGCAGACTGAAATGATCTACTCTGAAATCTCTTTCTCACTTCTCAGGCTTCTGACTCAGCTTTCTTTTTGTCTTTCCTGAGTGCTTCAGTTTTGCACGCTCGATCAACGAGTGCAACAAACTCTTTTATATCTAAAATCCTGACTAGTAAACGGATGTCTTCATAAGCCCATCTTCAAACCTTTTGCACATTATTGCTTCAGATGATACACATTCACGAGCATATTGACTCAGTCTGACAAACTCTTGTTCATATTCCGCCACAGTCATACGGCCTTGTTTCAATTCCAGAAATTCCTTTTGTTTCTGATCAACAAATCTCTCACTGATATATTTCTTCCAGAACTCGATCTGAAAGAAATCCCATGTCAACCGTTCTTTCGGAATAATAGATATCAGAGTTTTCCACCACTGATAAGCCGCATCTCGAAGCAAAGATACAACACATTTTATGCATTCATCCAGAGTCAGAGACATTTTTGTTGAATACCCGGATAGTATTTTCTAACCAGAATTCGGCCTTTTCAGCATTATCATCATTAGTAGCCCTGAACTCTTCAGCCCCATACTTACAGATTTTGTCAACCGGAGGTTTGTTTAACAAGTTCAGATTCATAGTCGGAGGCATAACAGATGTCTGAGGGTGATTAGCAGGGGGCGGGGGTTGTGAAACAGTCGGGTTATACTTTACAAATTGAGTGAACCATTCACTCATCATCTGGAAGAAAGCTTGTTTAGCTTCTTCCCCTTGACCGCTAGTAGCCGGTCTCAGATCAGAGGGCGTTGTCCCTTGCGCGAGAGCAGGCGTATTACTTTCTATGTCATCAGGTACGGCTCTTTCAGGATCCATTACTATACAAAAATCATATTTATACGTCAGGATTCATCACACTATCACAATTCAGAAATATGGCATGTATAGCTAGACTCTGACACGCTACGTTATTCTGAGAATCGACTAAACTGTAGCTGTAATACCATCCAAATGTAACACCCCTAACCCCTATCTGTCGCCGGACTAGGGTTAAAGGTGTTACCGGACAGATCGGAAACATTTACAGAAAATTCCATACAACCGTTCATCTATTTCAATCATAGTGTCCCTTAAGTAGGTCATCGAGACCTTAAGCATGCTTAGAAATAGGGTCAGGACTAAACCAAAACACATACAAACATTCTCAGAAATTTAAAACTTTTCGAAGATAAAGGGGTTACACGCCCGTGTAGATAGGCCGTGTGCTTCCCACGGCTGCTGGACACCCCCGTGTGTCCTCCCCGTGGTTGAATCTAACCTCACATCCACGGCCACCAAGCACCCCCATGTGCCTTGGCCGTGGTCGAATCTAACTTCACATCCACAGCCACCAAGCACGCCCGTATGCCTTGGCCGTGGTCGAATCTGACTTTACACCCACGGCCACCCAGCACCCGTGTGCTAAGGCCGTGTACTCATAGGCCATATACTAACTTTCTCACACGGCTACTAGACACGCCCGTGTGCTATTAGGCTAGCTACTGACTTAGCCCTACGGTCACTTAGCCCCACTCTCACTGGAGGCAACCTTGGCAACTCTTCTGGGAATACATCTGGGTACTCACATGCTATCGGTACTGATTCAATTCTTAACTCAGTTTCTTTGGCATTCATCACAAAGGCAAGATATGCCTCGTATCCCTTTCTTACATATTTCTGGGCAGACATATGAGAGATCACTACAGGCAGTCTGTCTTGTTCATCTGATTCAACACGAAGGGTGTCCCCATTTTCACATCTCAATTCAATGTATTTCTTTCCACAATTTACTGTCATATCATGAGTGGTTAACCAGTCCATGCCAAGAATTATATTAAATTCATCAAATGGCAATAGCATGAGATTTGCCTTAAAATAATGACCTCTAATCATCAATGGGCAATCTTTGCATACCTTATCAACTAACACACTTTTGCCTAAAGGATTGGACACTTTTATCACAAACTCTGTGGACTCTACGGGCATGCTCATACTAGATACTAATTTCATACAAATATATGAGTGGGTAGATCCCGGATCAATTAAAGCAACAACATTAGTATCGTGGAGAGAAAATGTACCCGTAATTACATCAGGGGATGATGCCTCTTCGCGAGCGTGAATGGCATAGGTCCTCGTAGGCGCTCTACCCTCAAATCTTGCAGCCTGCTCTCTGGGAGTACTCTTGCTACTCATTCCAATTCCTGGGTTTCTCTACGGTTTCCCTCTATTTGTACTTCCCGACCTTGTACTCTGAATTTTCTTTTTTTCAACCATCTCAGGGCACTCTCTAATAAAATGATCTTGGGAACCACACTTAAAACAGGCCCTCTCATGGGCTCGGCACTCACCGGGACGTTGTCTGCCACACAGTGAACATTCCGACCTATTAGGTCGTGTGTTCCCAACACTAGCAACTGATGTGGTCTGAGCTTTAATCCTCGAGTATTGTTTACTCTTACTTCTATTCGAAAACCCGGCTGAAGTAGCTGATCGGGTAGGGAAGACTCTCAACTTCTTGGACGAGGACTGAAACGACTTATTCAATTGTCTTTTTCTTGATTCACGAGACTCCATCTCAGCTTTTCTTTTCTCTTTCACCAATTCCTCAGCTTTACAAGCCCAATCCACTAGCACAACAAATTCCTTCAATTCAAGGACACCAACGAATAATCTGATATCTTCATTTAATTCGTCCTCGAACCTCTTACACATGATGTCTTCGGACGACACACATTCCCGAGCATACTTACTGAGCCTTACAAATTTATGCTTATATTCGATTACCATCATTTTTCCTTGTTTCAGTTAAAGGAATTCATTTCTTTTCTGATCGATAAACTTTTGGCTGATATACTTCTTCCGGAATACTTCTTGGAAAAACTCTCATGTTATCCTTTCCCTTAGTACAATCGACACAAGGGTGTTCCACCACTGATAAGCGGAATCTCTCAAAAGAGACACCACACACTTTATGCACTCTTCAGGTGTGCAAGATAACTCATTAAATACCCGGATGGTATTTTCAAGCCAAAATTCTGCTCTTTCTGGATCGTCGTCCTTACTGGCTCAAAATTCCTCGATCCCTTATTTCCGAATCCTGTCAATCGGAGGCATTTCTCTCCTTACTACTTCTACCACTTGGGGAGCTACAGGGGTAGGCTAAGGAATAGGTGGGGGAGGAGGGGGTCGTGCATTCGGGTTCGTACAAATGAACTCCGTATACCATGCATTCATCATGTGGAGAAAGGCTTCCCTAGCCTCTTCTACAGTAGCCGGTCTATTTTTATTTTCAGTCAGCGCCGTCCCTTCCGCGGGAGCTGGCATGTTACTTTCTACATCATCCACCACAGCTCTTTCCGGATCAATTTACTATATAAAAACACAATTTAAATCGTCAGAAGTCGTCACACTATCATAATACAATTACTTATACGTATGGTATGTATAGCTAGACTCATGCATACACTATGTTAGTCCAAGAATAGACTAAACCGTAGCTCTGATACCACTAAATATAACACCCCTTACCCGTATTCCATGCCAGAACTGGATACGAGGCATTATTGTACTTTACTTTCTTTAACATACGGCATTGGGTTGTAAAATTTCGTTTCAATTTAAAACTTTTCATTCATGCACAATACTACCCTATCATGAGCCTACGAGGCCCTAAACATACAATCGAAATAGTTCAGAACCAATCCGAAAACTTTTACGCACTTAGAAAGTTTTTGCTCAAAATAGGGTTACACGCCCGTGTGAAATGGAACAGGCCCGTGTGGGCAGGCCGTGTGGTCACACACGCCCATGTTCTCAGCCCATGTGGAATTTATTTTTCATTTCGAACCTACAGGGGTTTTCACACGGTCGGACACATGCCTGTGTCTGTTGCCCGTGTCCTCCACACGGCCTAGACACGCCCGTGTCCTCACCCGTGTGAGAAAACCCTTGTATTATATTTATGACGTCAGCAATCCTTTAAGTGCACACGGCCTAGGCACACGCCCGTGTGCTGGCCCATGTGGCGAATCAAATTCTTGCAAATTTGATGCAGGGGACACACAGCCTGTCAACACACCCATGGGGTTGGCCATGTGCACACGCCCGTGTGTCTACCTGTATGGACAATTAGAATGCTATTTACCAAGCCAATTGCCACCCTGAAACATAAATACATATATGCCAACTCAAGCAACATATAGCATGGCAATAATATACTAGGAAGAATCCCTATTAATCATTCATACATCTCACATTTTACTCCATCTATTGCATGAACATTTACTTCATGAAACTCATCATCATTAAAATAATAAACTTGACATTTATTGGCTAAATACTAATGGCCATTTACAAAATGGGTGTATAACATTAATAGCCAACACTTTGGCTTTCAAATATGACATAGCACAAAATGACCAAGTACCTATACATGCCATACTCAAAATGAATCAACTTTACTATACCAAAGATTAGTTGATAGTGTGATCCGAGCTCTGACGTCTTACGATCCCCGAGCTAGCTTGGCGATACTACAAGGAAAAAGGAAAAGAGAGGGGTAAGCATATAGCTTAGTAAGTTTGCATGGATTAAAATAGTAACATAAATGCTCATGGGAAAATTCATTCAGCTCATAGAACAATAATAACATAAGTTCTCAAGTACTTTGACATACTTACTCATACTTAAGCTTACCCATTACATAACACATTAGGGTATCATAACTCGTATTTTACTCATGGTACCTATATCACTCCACCACATAATGTAGCACTTATGCTTTCATAAATATAAACTTAAATCGTAATCATCTTTCACTTAAATGTAACTCTTCGTCATCTTTATATAGCTTAGCTCTTACCATCTTTGCATACTTAGCTCTTTTGCCCGTTGAATTACTCGAAATACCGGAGGATACTCAATCTCATCACACACATATATTACGATTCCAATGCCATATCCCATATATGGTCTTACATGGGATCACCTCTTGATGCCGATGCCATATCCCAGGTATGGTCTTACACGGGATCTCTTAGCTCGATGTCGATGCCATGTCCAAGACATGGTCTTATACGAGATCGTACATAGATGTCGATGCCATATCCCAGGTATGGTCTTACACGAGATCTTCCTTTGGTGCCGAGGCCATGTCCCATACATGGTCTTATACGGGACCTTCCTTATTCGATGCTGATGCTATATCCCAGATACGGTCTTATATGGGACCTTCTTTATTCGATGCCGATGCCATGTCCCAGACAAGGTCTTATACGGAATCTACGTTCGGTGCCGATGCCATATCCCAGATATGGTCTTATACGGGACCTACATTCGGTGCCAATGCCATGCCCCAGACATGGTCTTATACGGGACCTTCCTTATCTCATGTCATGACATAGGTATCCTTGTTAAACCGAATCTTCAACTGGGACGTAAACTTAATACATCCTCATTTCAATCTCATCAAAGCATCATAAATTAACTTCATGGAATTTATATATGTTTCTCATAAAATAAGGTAATTACAAGTAGAATAACATCGTATAGCTTTAATTTCATATAAACTTACCTCGGTACTCAAAATGTGCGTATATGTTCAATTTAGTCCAACACCTTGTTCTTGCCTCGGTTTCGGTCTGAGCTTCATGTTTATTGATCTATAATAACAATTTAACTTGTTTAATACTCACATTGACTAAATTGACTCATGAATCATACTTTGGAAAAATTACAATTTTGCCCCTAAACTTTCACATAATTACACTTTTACCCCTAGGCTCGTAAAATGATTTTTATTCAACTTTCTTGCATTTTATGCCTAGACGAATCATTTTCTTAACTACAACAGCCCCTAATTTCCACTATTTCACCCATGTATGACCACTTTCATAACTTTTACAATTTTGTCCTTTTATGCATTTCTCATGAAAATCACTTAGAAAAAGATGTTTATCATGCATCAAACTTTCATATTCTTCCATAAAACATCAAAATACATGCATGTCATACATGGGTAAAATTTTAAAGATAAACCCTAGCTCAAAATATAGCTAGAAATAGCTAAATCGAGCTACGAGGATTTCAAAAATACGAAGAACATTAAAAACGGGGCTAGGTTGCACTTACTATCAAGCTTGGAAGTTGAAGAAACCCTAGCTATGGCTCCTTAGTGATTTTCGGCCATGGGAGATGAAGATGGACACAATTTTGACTTCTTTTTCCCTTTTTAATCTTTTATTTACTAAATGACAAAAATGCCATTAATGGTCCTTTCTTGAGATTTTTCCTTCCTATGTCTATTTTTGTCCATCTAAACATATAATGGTCTAATTGCTAAATAAAGACCTCTAGTAATTTTTATAATTCTATTTCATACTTGAATCTTCTAGAATTTCATATTTTCTATTCTTTGCAATTTAGTCCTAATGGACCAATTGATCACTAATTAATAAAATTTGCTCATGAAATTTTCACACAATCATGCAACCACATCATAAGCTTCATAAAAATCATAAAACACATTTCTACTTCGTATTTGTGGTCTCGCAACCACTATCACGACTAGGCCCTAAATCGGGCTGTTACAGGTAAGCACTACTTAGACCCCTATATGCGTAAATTGAATGCATAATGTATGTACTGAGCATGATGCTTATATGCATGTATACTGAACTGTATGTGCAACTGTTAATTATGTAATAGCATGTCATTTATTGTATGTTTGTATTGCATTGGGTTGGTATGATGATATATGGAGGAAGTGTACTGAAAGGCTCTTAAGCCTAATATCTGGCAGCTTAGCTGCAAATCTACTGATAATGTGCCGCATTCGGTACTACTTGGAGTGTAGGGATGGGTGGGAGTTTTTAAACCCCACATGGAGTGTAGGGATGGACGGAGATGGTGTGTAGAGGCTGGTGGGTAGGACTCTGTTACTGGTTACTAAATGCATGACTGTTACTGTGAAGGGCTAAGGCCCTAGTGTATAATTGATATCGAATATCGAATCGAATCGGGCTAAGGCCCAAATCGCATCGAATCAGAATGGGCTTAGGCCCAGATTGCATATGACTATTAACTGCTAATTGATTGTATGCGTGTTTTCTGTGGGGATTACACACTGAGTTTACGTAAACTCACCCCTTTCTGTTAAACTGTGCAGGTAATCCCCAGACTTGACGGTTCGGTGCAACGGAGGACTCTACGGTGACCACTTGTTTATTGCAATGTTTAAACTTCATTTATGGTTTTATTCTCTATTTTTATGGGATGTTTTGATGTAATTTGGACTTTTAGACTGTTTCTTTTGTTTTGGGTTTAAACTGTTTTCATGAGATTTTGAACTGCAACAAAAACTCGGTTTTATTAAAATCAACGTTTTTTCCTAAATGCGAATGGTTTTCTTCAAATATCACGATTTAAAAGCTTCCACTACGAGATATGTTTTTAAATGAATCAAATTAGCGAGGAAAAAAGTTTTGAAATTAGCGAGAGATAAATAAAAGCTAATAAACGGAAACAGCTTTAACTTGATGAATTCGATTTTCAAATTCCATTCCATGTGACATCGCCAGATTCGGCCATAACGTCTAGGCCGGGTTAGGGGTGTTACATTATTTGTTTATTATTTTTTAAAAAAATATTTTTTCCAGGTTAGTTGTATAGGTATATAATATATATTTCATTTGAAGACTTAAAACCAGCTCATAAGTATATATGAAAACAGTAATTTAAAATATCTCAAAATTTGAGTCGTAACATTAAAAGACATGAATATTGATACATATTAATACTAAAAATATTAAAAAATAAGTTCATCGACATATTAATACTAAATAATTTTAAAAATTATAACATAATTTTTCATAAAAATATATTTATCTATAATATATATAAAAGCACGAGTTTAGAGAAACTTTTGAATCGACGAGACTACCCTTTATTTTTCATCATATTACTAAATTAAATTTAAGATAATTATAACTTAATTTAGAATTATTAATGAAAACAAATTGTTATTATCTTAAGATAGAGTTATTACTTGAATAGAACTCTAAGCATAAAATACACAAAAAATTTGTGGTAATTATAACTATAATTTAATTAAAATTATTAATTAAAAATCTGTGTTAATTTTTTTAAACTGTATTAGTTTTATTAATGTAAAATAGAGTTATTACTTATATAAAACTCTAAGCATCTTAATTATCACTTAATTTTTTGAACAATAATTATTACTTAATTAATATTAGAGTTATATACCAATTAAAATTTAAGTTTAGCTTTATAAATAGCATTCCATAGTTAGACATATTCAATCAAGTAGTATCCAAAAAGAATATTAATAAATAAATGAAGATTGTTAGCATTAATCAAGTAGCATCGAATCATATTCGAACAACAATGATACCGGTGAGGTAATATAATATTATAGGTTATTTATATCTATGAAGTAAGCTCTCTTAAGACCATTTCTCTTTTTATATATTAATTATTTGTTTGGTGCAGGTAAAAAAATATTTTGTGAGTTTGTTTTGATAGGAAAGTCAAATTTTCACAATCATTTTTAATCACTATTATTACTTTTTTTTATTAATTTAAGGTAAATATCTTTTCTATCTATCATGAACTATGATAATTGTTCATGTTGTTTTACCTAATTTATAATTTTGTTTCAAATTAAAATTAAAATTTACTTTATTATATTGATCGAAATCAGCATACTACTTAAAAATTAAGATAAATTATCTTTATCAATGATAGGTAATAATAGTTAAAAATACATTATTTAAATGTTAACTAAAAATTAAATACATAAATTTACATGCAACACATATGACATTAAAACTAACTGTAACAGCTCGATTTAGGGCCTAGTCGGAATAGTGGTAGTGAGACCATAAATTCGAAGTAGAAATATGTGTTTTATGGTTTTCATGAGGTCTATGACATGTTTGCATGATTATGTGAAAATTTCATGAATAAATTTTATAATTTAGTGATCAATTTATTCATTAGGACTAAATTGCAAAGATTAAAAAATAAGAGATTCTAGAAGATTCAAGAATGAAATAGCATTAGAAAAATTATTAGAGGTCCTTATTTAGCAATTAGACCATTATATTTGATGATGGACAAAAATGGACATGGGAAGGAAAAATCTCAAGAAAGGGGCCTTAAGGGCATTTTTGTCATTCGAATAATAAAAGAATTAAAAGGGAAAAAGAAGTCAATATTCATGTCCATCTTCTCCATGCTAGCTGAAATTTTCAAGGACACCATAGCTAGGGTTTCTTCAACTTTCAAGCTTGATAGTAAGTACCTCCTAGCCCCATTTTTAATGTTCTTCGTATTTTAAAGATCCTCGTAGCTCGATTTAGCTATTTCTAGCTATATTTTGAGCTAGGGTTCATGTTCAAAAATTTACTCATGTATGACATGCATGTATTTTGATGATTAATGGAGGAATATGAAAGTTTGATGTATGATAAACATCTTTTTCTAAGTGATTTTCATGGAAAATTCATAAAAAGGACTAATTTGTAAAAGTTATGAAATTGGTCATAAAAGGGTGAATTAGTGGAAATTGTGGGCTGTTGTAGTTATGAAAATGGTTTGGCTAGACTTAAAATACAAGGAAATTGAATAAAAATCCTTTTACGAGATTTGGGGCAAAAGTGTAAATATGTGAAAGTTTAGGGGCAAAATTATAATTTTGCCAAAGTATGATTCATGGTTCGATTTAGTCAATGTGATCATTAAAAGAGTGAAACTTGTCATTATAGATCAAGAAACACGAAGTCTAGACCGAAACCGAGGAAAGAATAAGGTTGTAGACTAAATCGAACAACTATCCATATTTTGGTACCGAGGTAAGTTTGTGTGAAATCAAAGCTACATAATGCTTTTATGTTTTTAATTGTTTGATATTATAAGAAATGTATATTATCTCTATGAGAATGACTAAAGATGTTTCGATGAAAGTATGATGATATTATATTAGGTTGAAGTCTCGGTTGAACCTTAGGAATAGTAAGGATACCATTGTCACGACATGAGACAAAAGAAAGGTCCCGTATAAGACCATGTCTGGGACATGGCATCGGAACCAAAAAAAAGGTTTCGTATATAACCATGTCTGGGACATGGCATCGGCACCAAAGAAAGGTCCCGTATAAGACCATGTTTGGGACATGGCATCGGTACCGAAGAAAGGAGGTCCCGTATAAGACCATGTCTGGGACATGGCCTCGGCACCAAATAGAGATCTCATGTAAGACAATGTTTGGGACATGGCATCGACATCGATATAAGATCCCATGTAAGACCATATCTGGGAGATGGCATCGGCATCGAGATGTGATCCCATGTAAGACCATATCTGGGATATGGCATTGGCATCGTGTTACATGCATGACGAATTTGAGTATCGTTCGATATTCCAAGTGGTTCAACGGGGTAAATATCTAAGTTTATGTTCAAGATGTAAAAGTACTAAAGTTATGTGATGAAGGGATACAGGTGTATATAAGAAACTTACGAGAAATGAGTTCGTTATGTGTTATGAGATTGGTAAGAGTAAGCATGAGTAAGTTATGTCTATGTGCTTGAGAATTTGAGTTATTACTCAATGTAATGTATGAGTGTTATCTTAAGCTCTCATGTTGCTATTTATTTCATGCAAACTTACTAAAATTTATGCTTACTCCCTTTCTTTTCCATTTTCTTGTAGTATCGCCAAGCTAGCTCAGGGATCGAAGGACGTCGGAGTTCGACTCACACTATCAAGCTATTCTTTTGGTATAATAAAGTTTGATTATTTTGAGTATGGCATGTATAGGTACTTGGTCATTTTGTTATGTCATATTGGTTGGCCATGGTGTTGGCTATTAATGTTACTTGATTCATTTTGTAAATGGCCATTGGAATTGGCCCATACTAATTAAGTTATATCTATTCAATGATGATTAAATTCATGAAGTACAAGCTCGTGCAATTGAATGAGTAGTGTGTGAAGTTGATGCATGATGAGTTAGTGAATATCAATAATGCATTATTGCTATGTATGTATTGCTTGAAATGGTATAAGTGTGAGTATTTTTCAGGGTAGCAATTGGCTTGGTAAATAGCCTTATAATTGTCCACACGGGTAGACACACGGGCGTGTGTCTAGGCCGTGTGTCTAGGCCGTGTGATCCTAGAGGTTTGCTGACGTCATAAACAGAATACTAAGGTTTTCACACACGGGCTAAGACACGGGCATGTCATGGCCGTGTGAGGTACACAGGCCATAGACACGGGCGTCTGCCAGGCCGTGTGAAAAACCCTATAGGTTCGAAATGAAAAATAAAATCCACACGGGCTAGGGACATGGGCGTGTGTGACTACACGGCCTGCCCACACGGGCGTGTCCCTCTCTACACGGGCGTGTGGCCCTATCTTAAGCAAAAACTTTCTAAGTGTTCGTAAGTTTCTGGTTCAATCCCGATCCATCCTATATGTATGTGTCAGGTCTCGTAGACCCATAATAGGGACGTTGTGAATACGAATGAAAGGTTTTAAGTTTGAGTTAAAGTTTATAGCCCAATATTACATGATAAAGTAAGTTAAGTCCAGTAATGCCTCGTTCTCGGTTCCAGTGTCGAATACGGGTAAGGGGTGTTACATTTAGTGGTATCAGAGCTACAGTTTAGTCTATTCTTGGACTAACGTAGCGTAAGCACGAGTCTAGCTATACATGCCATACGTATGAGTATTTACATAATGATAGTGCGATGACTCCTGACGATTTGAATTATATTTTCGTATAGTAAATGGATCCCGAAAGAGCTGTGGCAGATGATGTAGAGAGTAATGCGCCGGCTCCCGCTCAAGGGACGGTGCCAAATGGAAATGAGAATAGACCAACGACTGTGAGTCAGAGATGAGGAGAAGAGGCTAGGGAAGCCTTTTTCCACATGATGAATGCTTGGTATACGGAGTTCGTTCGATGGAACCCGAATGTGCAACCCCCTCCTCCCCCACCTATTCCTCAGCCTACCCTTGTAGCTCCCCAAGTTTTAGAAGTGGTAAGAAGGGAAAAGCCCCCTGTTGATAGAATTTGGAAACAAGGAGCTGAGGAGTTTTGAGCTAATAAAGATGATGATTTGGAAAGAGTAGAGTTCTGGCTCGAAAATACCATCAGGGTATTTGATGAACTAACCTGAAGAGTGCATGAAGTGTGCCGTGTCTCTTTTAAGAGATTCAGCTTACCAGTGGTGGAATACCCTGTGTCGATTGTACCAAGGGAGAAAGTTAATTGTGAATTTTACCAAGAAGAGTTCTGAAAGAAGTATATTAGCCAAAGGTTTATCAACTAGAAAAGAAAGGAATTCCTAGAGTTAAAACAAGGTAGAATGACGGTGACTGAATATGAACGTGAGTTCGTAAGGCTTAGTAAATACGCCCGGGAGTGCGTATCCCTCGAGGCCATCATGTGCAAAAGGTTTAAGGATGGATTAAATGAGGATATCCGATTGTATGTTGGTGTACTAGAACTAAAAGAATTTGTTGTGTTAGTAGATAGAGCTTGCAAGGCCGAGAAGTTGGCCAAAGAAAAAAAGAAGGCTGAAATTGAGTCTCGTGACTCGAGGAAGAGACAATTGGGTAAGTCATTTCAATCCTCATCCAAGAATTCGAGAGAGTTTACTACTCGATCACCGCTGCTAATTTGGGTTTTCAAAAGTATAAGGGTAAGCGAAGACTAGGAGTCTAAAGCCCAGACCACCTCAATTGCTAGTGTTGGTAATGCTCAACCAAATAGACCAGAATGTTCACAGTGTGGTAGACGTGTAACACCCCAAACCCGGCCTAGACGTTATGGCCGGATCTAGCATGTCACATTGAAAGGTAGTTGAAAAACTGAGCGCTCGTTGAAAATGTTGCATCTCTTTTGAAAACTCTGAGTTTCGTTGTTTGTTAGTAAAAACCCGATTTACTTAATGTCCATTTTTATAAAGTTTTAATTATTTTGAAAAATTATTTTTGTTGTGAAAATTGAACTTGAATAGTAGCGAAAACGTGATATTTTAAAAATGGTTATTAACGTTTTGGAAAACTCAGTATTCAAATATTTAACAATTTTAAAAAAAAACCGAATTGAAAGTTAAAAGAAAGAAAAAAAATCCCCAAAGGCCTTATTACAAAATATTAACCCAAAGTAATTAATCTTAAAATAAGGTAAAAACTGCATTTACTGAAGTTCGCGAGAAATAACTCCGATGTATGGCCACCACCGAGTCCTTCGCGGCTCTAAATCCTCTATCGCTGGGGATTACCTGCGAGGTTAAAGGAAAAGGGGTGAGTTACAAGAACTCAGTGTGTAATCCCCTAAACGGTCACTAACTGGCACGAGCCCATAAGACGTCAATATGAGCTTAAGCCCTATAATCATGAAAGTGCAGATAATGTGATGCAACCCAACCCAATCCAACCACTCACACCCCCGTACCAACCCTACACTCCTGTGGGGACCAAGTCAACCCACCCAGCCCTACACACCAAGAATACAGCTGAGCTGCCAGATTATAAGCGGCTTAGAGCCGTCAGTAGGTCCACAGTCGTCTCGGGCAACTCGTACGACCCTAATAGACAAATCGGTGGGTCCACAGTCTTCTCGGGCGACCCGTGTGACCCTAATAGATCAATCACTTCCTCCAATTACAATATCCCATCCCAATGCAATATGTAGTGACATATTAATTCAGTGCATGCAATAATGTACCATCATAACAGTTAAATAGAACACACAAAATCATACTAAATCAACCCCTAAGGGTATAACGGTAATTTTACCCACCAAGGGTATTTCAGTAATTCTACCCACCAAGGGTATTTCTGTAATTTACCCTCTAAGGGTATTTCGGTAATTTACCCTCTAGGGGTATTCCAGTAATTCTACCCACCAAGGGTATTTCGATAATTTACCCTCTAAGGGTATTTCGGTAATTTACCCTCCAGAGGTATTTCAGTAATTTACCCATTAAGGGTATTTTGGTAATTTCGCATTCAACGGCCTTTCCGAAGGCCTACTGTCGCCTCGAGCGACTCGAGACCCTTTCTGGGTCTCTACGGTACCATTGGGCCTAAAATCCATTTCAAGCCCAAACGGGCCCACACGCTCGTGTGGCCCATTACACATGATTTCCCTCTCAGTTTTGCAGATTTCACAATCGCATCTATCATTCAGTATTTCTCCATCTATTTTGCCCTCGTGGGCCCGTAAGCCCATTGGGCCCATTTAGCCCATTTCAGTTCGATCAGGCCCGTTACAACCTCAGTTTCGCGAGAGTGCTCGCGACACTCTCCACGATCCATCATCGCCATTAGTGTCTCAGTTTACCACCACGAGCGTTCGCGTGCTCGAGTGGTCACAGTTGTTGGCTTTTCAGCTTTTTGGCTTTTGGCCTATTCACAGCACATCACATGCATTCATCGAGATAGGTGTGAGATTACACACCTGTTACAAGCGTAGGTTGAAACTCTCGAGATTACGCACCTATGAAACAATACCCTCCAAACCATTAGTCTTAACCTTAATAAGACATATCCAATAGATTGAAGTTGACAACTCAATCCACACCACTTACCAATAACCAAGCGATCCACTGCAAAGGAAAAGTGTTTGGTCGACCCTCTGGTTAAGCCCGTCGATACCCTAGCAGTGTTTGGTACGAAAAACAGATGTTAACAACACCTTACTCATGGTCACAAAAGAATTCAAGACAACCTTTCGGCTTGAGAGAAACTAACATAATTAAGAAAAGGATTCGGCCAACCCCATAATCGACCCTTACCACACTTACCAACCAAAATTGGAGTTCAGAGATTGACCGGTCGAAGGAACGTACAATCATAAACCCCACTAGACACGGCTTGCGCCACAAAGAGAGAACACAGTCCAATGTTTCGGCTTTAACCTTGTAACGAGAAAGGAAAAAAAATATAAGGGGAAAGAGGATGGTACCTTCGGCCAGGCAAAAAATAAATGGAGAGGCAAGATTCGGCAGCAACAACTTCGGCTATGGGGTTAAAGCAAAATGCAAAATCCAATGACTAGAGAGAAAAGAAAATCAATTGGAAACTAGGAGAAAAGAGGTAGAGATTTCGGCTAAGGAGAAATACAAGAGAAAATAAGAGAGGAGGATGGGAAAGAATGAATGAAAGAAGATCGAAGAATGAAGTTGAAAAAAAATTCGACACAAGTCAATTGAGAAAGAGAACCCGAAATGTCTACGGAGAAATGCCTAAAATGCCAAAAGTGCTAATAGTGACTAGAGAAATTCGGCACTCACTCTACAATCGTCCAAAAAAAAAGCCTACACATCCCCCTTAGCCAAATTTCTCCTCCCCCCCAACACTCCCACATTCAGCCACTACCACCTCTCACCCCAATCCCTTGATTCTCTCATCTTTTTTCTCCACCATTCACTCTCCACCTCCCATTCAAAGTTGCTTGACCAAGTCTCCCTCCACCTTGTAGAGTTCTAATCCAACTCCACCTCTTCTCCTCCCAAAGCATAAAATAAAAACTCCTATATGCTGCTTGTGGGATTCGAACCCCATCCCACATTGCTTCACAAGTGACGCCACCACCACTCCACCACAAGCTCTTTTCTGTTGAATAAACACACTCTATTAACTATAAGTCCTGCTCCCAACAGTCTTCTCCCCTAAAGTGCCCAAAAACTAAAATTTTTCCTATGGCCTAACTTGAACCCGGGACTTTATAGAAGCCCCGTAACCTTCTAAAATCACTTACCTAATAGGTCCCACTTGATAATGTCGTTCTTATATTCGCAAAAAAAATTTAAACGCTCGCACGCCGAAGGCCCAATAGGCCCAATTCTACTAGGCCCAATTTCGGGGCATTACAAGACGTCACCCCGGTGAGTGTCGAGCACATGAGAGAGCTTGTTTCAAGTGTGGATCCCCAGACCATTTTATTAGAGAATGCCCCGAGACGGTTGAAAAAGAGAAATCTCAGAGTGCAAGATCGGGAAGTACTATTAGAGGGAGGCCACAGAGAAATTCGGGAAACGGAACGAGTAGTAAGAATACACCCAGAGAGCAGACTGCAAGATCTGAGGGTAGAGCGCCTGCGAGGACTTATGCTATTTGCGCTCGCGAAGAGGCGTCATCCCCTGATGTGATCACGGGTAAATTTTCTCTCTATGATACTCATGGTGTTGCTTTAATTGACCCGGGATCTACCTACTCATATATTTGCATGAAATTAGTATCTAGTATGAACATGCCTGTAGAGTCTACAGAATTTGTGATAAAGGTGTCAAATCCCCTAGGCAAATGTGTGTTAGTTGATAAAGTATGCAAAGATTGCCCTTTAATGATTAGAGGTCATTATTTTCTGGCAAATCTCATGCTATTGCCATTTGATGAATTCGATGTAATTCTCGGTATGGATTGATTAACTATTCATGATGTGATAGTAAATTGTGGAAGGAAATTTATTGAGTTAAAATGTGAAAATGGGGACATTCTTCGTGTTGAATCAGATGAACAAGGTAAATTGCCTGTAGTGATTTCTCATATGTCTGCCCAAAAATATGTAAGAAAGGGATATGAAGCTTATCTTATTTATCTTACCTTTGTGATGAATGCTAAAGAGACTGAGTTATGGATCGAATCAGTGCCCATAGTATGTGAGTATCCAGATGTATTTCTGGAAGAATTTCCAGGGTTACCTTCAGTGAGAGAGATTGAATTTGGTATTGAGTTAGTCCCTGGTACTGCCCCTATTTCAATTACTCTGTACAGGATGGCTCCAACTGAATTGAAAGATTTGAAGGCATAGTAGCAAGAGTTGGCGGATAAAGGTTTCGCAAGACCGAGTTATTCTCCGTGGGGTGCTCCCGTATTATTTGTGAAGAAGAAAAATGGTTCTATAAGGTTATGTATAGATTACTAGCAACTGAATAAGGTGACTGTAAAGAACAAGTACCCATTGCCAAGGATTGATGATTTGTTTGACCAATTAAAGGGAGCTACGGTGTTTTCCAAGATAGACTTGAGGTCTGGATATTACCAGTTGAGAGTCAAAGACTCAGATGTACCGAAAACCGCATTTCGGACAAGGTATGGTCATTATGAATTTTTAGTCATGCCTTTTGGTTTAACTAATGCCCCTAATGTGTTTATGGACTTAATGAATTGCATCTTCCGGCCATATTTGGATAAATTTATCGTTGTTTTTGTTAACGACATACTGATTTACTCTCGTGATGAGGACGAGCATGCTGAGCACTTGAGAACGGTGTTACAGATTTTACTAGGTAATCAGTTATATGCCAAGTTTAGTAAAAGTGAATTTTGGCTTAAAGAAGTCAGATTTTTGGGGCACATTGTTTCAGGAGATGGAATTAGAGTTGACCCGAGTAAGATTTCAACAATTGTTGATTGGAAACCGCCAAGGAACGTATCAGAGGTTAGAAGTTTTCTGGGCCTAGCTGGTTATTACAGACGGTTTGTTAAGGGATTTTCTATGATAGCTACTCCGATGACACGGTTATTAAAAAAAGATGTAAAGTTTGAATGGACAAAAAAGTGCCAACAGAGTTTTGAGAAACTAAAGGCGATGTTGACCGAGGCTCCAGTATTGGTGCAACCTGAACCGGGAAAAAAATTTGTGGTTTATAATGATGCATCCTTGAATGGATTGGGTTGTGTACTCATGCAAGAGGGCAAAGTAATAGCCTATGCTTCTAGACAACTTAAGCCACACGAGAAGAATTACCCGACACATGATTTAGAGATAGCTGCCATTGTGTTTGTGTTGAAGATTTGGAGACACTATTTGTATGGCGAGAAATGTCAGGTGTTCACTGATCACAAAAGTTTAAAGTACTTGATGACTCAAAAAGAATTGAATTTAAGGCAACGAAGATTGTTAGAGCTGATAAAGGATTATGAGTTAGTGATTGACTACCATCCGGGAAAAGCGAAAGTGGTCGCCGATGCCTTGAGTAGGAAATCCTTGTTTGCATTGAGGGCCATGAATACACGAATGGCTTTGTCAGATGATGGTTCTATTCTAACTGAGTTGAGATCTAGACCGATGTTTCTCCAAGAGATTTGTGAAGCTCAGAAAGGCGACAATGATTTGCAAGCTAAAAGAGTTCAATGTGAGTCGAATGTTGAGTCAGACATTCGGGTTAGTCTTGATGGATGTTTGATGTTTCGAGATAGGGTCTGTGCAACCAGAGATGATTAGCTTATTCGGAAAGTTTTACACGAAGCACATAGTGGATGTTTATCTGTACATCCATGCAGTACAAAGATGTATAATGACTTGAAGAATTGGTATTGGTGGCCGAGTATGAAGAAAGACATTTATGAGTTTGTATCGAAATGTTTGATTTGTCAGCAAGTGAAAGCTGAACACAAAGTACCTTCCGGTTTACTTCAGCCTATCATGGTTCCCGAGTGGAAATGGTACCATATTACTATGGATTTTGTGACGGGTCTACCTTTGACACCGAAAAAGAAAGATGTCGTGTGGGTTGTAGTTGATAGACTTACGAAGTCAGCCCATTTTATACCGGTACGCATTGACTATTCGCTTGATAAGTTAGCGGATTTGTATGTGTCAGAAATTGTGAGACTTTGTAACGCCCCGAATTTGGGCCTAGTAGAATTGGGCCCATTGGGCCTTGGGAATGGGAGCGTTTAAATTTTTTTGGGAATAAGAGAACGGCACTAGTGCAAGTTGGACCTACTAGGTGAGTGATTTTGGAAGGTTAGGGGGCTTCCATGAAGTCCCGGGTTCAAACCTGGGCTTTAGGAAATAATTTGGTTTTAGGTTAATAAAGCCCTGGGGGTAAGTAAGTTGGCTTTAAGAATAAATTGTGGGAAAAAAAGACACAAAAGGAGTTGTGGTCTAGTGGCAAATGGCGCCACATGGGAGACAAGGAAGTGACGCCATAGAGGAAGCAAGGGGTCCAAGGTTCAAGTCTTGGCGCTTGCAATTCATTTTGTTTTTCTTTTAAATGAACTTAGACTTTCGCCCATAGGCTTATATTTAGTTGCGCATGTTCTAAGTCAAAAGGAGCTTGTGTTGTGGTGGCATGTAGCGTCTGGAGCATAAGAGAGGGCAAGGGTTCGAATCTCATGTCAAGCAAGGGAGTGTTTATTTTGTGGATTGGACGGCCAGAGTTTGTGTTGGATTTAAACTCTGCTGAAGGTGGGATCCCACATCGGGAAGCTAGCATGAGGATAGGCAAGAAGCTGGCTTTAAATAGAGCAAACCATGAGGAGAGTAAGCATACCTTGCTTGGCTTATCCCTTTCACTCTGTGGCGTGCTTGTTTGGGTTAGGCGTTGGATCATTCGTTGATCTGAATGCCGTTGGGTCGCGGTGGTGGTGAGCGAAGTTGATCGACACACCCCTTGGGGGTCAAGGGTACGATTATTGTTGGCTTCTGCGCAATGCGGTGTTCGTGAGCGCGGATTAACTTCGATTCCTATCAGGTGTGTATTTCGCACTACTCTAGCTGTAGAGCAGCAAATGCCGAAATACCAGTCACATGGCAATGGTAGCCACACGAGCGTGCGAGCGCACGTATGGAAGCTTCGACGCAATAGTTGATGCCATCATGAGTGTTCTTGTAGGTTTAGGCTGTTTGGGACGAAATGGGCCATGTGGGGCCAATGGGCCCGTGGGCCCATATGAATAAATTGTATGATTGTGTAGTAGATATTGGACTGGACTATGTGAATCTCATATCTGTGGCTAGATTTGGGCTAAATGGGCCACACGAGCGTGTGGGCCTATTTGGGCCGAGAATGGGCCCTAGGCCCATTCGTATCGTTATCTCTGTTTAGAATACCCTTGATTTACAGAATTACTAAAATACACTTGGTTTACAGAATTACTGAAATACCCTTGGTTTATAGAATTACTGAAATACCCTTGGTTTATAAAATTACTAAAATACCCTTGGTTTACAGAATTACTGAAATACCCTTGGTTTAAATAATTACTGAAATACCCTTGGTTTATAAAATTACTGAAATACCCTTGGTTTATAAAATTACTGAAATACCCTTGGTTTACAAAATTACTGAAACACCCTCGACTTGTAAAATTACCGAAGTACCCCCGATTTATGAAATTATCGAATAACCCTCAGTTTGCGAAATTACCAAAATACCCCTAATTTGAAAAATTATCGAAATACCCTCAGTTTGGAATATTACCGATTTATAAAATTACCGAAATACCCCCGATTTGCAAAATCACCAAAATACCCTCAGTTTGCTAAATTACCAAAGTACCCCTGATTTGCAAAATTACCAGAACACCCCCGATTTGTAAAATTACCAAAATACCCCTGATTTGTGAAATACCCATATAGGGTAGAATTACCGAAATACCACTGTAGGGTAGAATTATTGAAATACCCCTGTAGGTAGAATTATTGAAATACCCCTGTAGGATAGAATTACCGAAATACCCTTGTATGGTAGATTTACCGAAATACCCCTGTAGGGTAGGATTACCGAAATACCCTTATAGGGTAAAATGACTATTTTGCCCTTGCGGGTAACTGACTAATTAGGACTATGATTGATCTAACTGTGAATGTATGACTGTGTTTTAATTGATTTGACTGAGATTATATGGCTAATATGTTTTCAATATGTGTGTAAATGACTGTTACTGAGCATGGCCATTTTGCATACACGCGTAATGATCGTGATACACTGCATACATGTCATATTGCATTGGGTTGGGTTTTATGATTTGGAGGAAGTACCGTTATAGTGGCATCGCCACATTTACCGTTATAGTGGCATCGCCACATTTACCGTTATAGTGGCATTGCCGCGTAATCTGATTATGGCTCTGTGCCAACCTAAACATGGCTCTGTGCCATCTTGATTATGGCTTTGTGCCAATCGTTTTTACCTGTGGCTATGTGTCTAACATATATATTGATGACTTTGTGTCGATCATATTTACCCGTGGTTGTGTACCGGTTATATTACCGTAGCTGATGGCTATGTGTCGATCTTATTACAGTTACCGATGGCTATGTGCCAATTATGAGACTGTTATTGAAGGCTTAAAGCTGTATAAATACTAGCAGCTAGGTTGCATTATTGGAGAGATTGGCTGGATGGGTCGACGTGGTCCCACATGGAGAGATGGTTGGTACGGGTGGAGAGTTGACTGGATAGTGTTGGGGTACATGCATGTTTTGCATTGATAAGATTTAAGGCTTAGGCCCTGATTGTTACCGAATAGGGCTTAGGCGCAGACTGTTACCGTAATAGGGGATTACACACTGAGTTTTCGTAAACTCACCCCGTTTATAACTGCGCAGGTAATCCCCAGCATTAGGAGGATCGGTGCTGCGAGGGACTCAGAGATGGCCACACGTCTACAGTTTATTTATACTTTGGACTATATTTTTGAGAATCTAGTTTGGGTTTTAATTTTTGTAATAAGGCCTTGTAAGTGAAGTTGTGGGTTTTTGTTATGGTTTTATAATTGCTAGAAGTAGAACATGATTTCCCAAATTAACTACTATTTTTCAAAATATCATGCTTCCGCAACTGTTTTAAATTAAGCTGCCACAACAAACAAGGTTTTGAAGGTAATAAGCGTAACTGGGATTTTACTCAAACATTTCTCTAAGAAGGGTTTTCAATGAAAATATGGTTTTCGAAAAACACTTCCATGTGACACGCCAGATTCGGGCCTAACTTCTAGGCCGAGTTTGGGGTGTTACATTTAATGGTATTAGAGCCAAGTTGCAAAACTGGGCTGTGGGTTGGGCTTTTAAAATTTAATTTCTTAAAGAACTGTTTCAAAAGATTTGAAGTATGTGAAATGTGTTACTGAATATTTTTCTAAAAGTGTGGTTCACCGAGTCTCCGGCGCCGAATCCGTAAGTTTTCTGAAAATCGTTGTCTGCTGATATGCAATAGGAAACACTGTGATTACCCTAAATATTAGACTATATTGTGATGCTTAAATTTAGATTTTGTATTTATTCTGTGTGATGTTGTGGATATGGAAATTGTATTTGTATGATATCTATCTGCTCTAGTGAATTGGTATTTCGGGTGCGCGTAAGAGGTAAGGTTTTGGAAATAGAGTGCGCAACGGAAGCGTGGTTGTGTAGTTGGGTTGTGCGACTGTTCTAAGAGTTGGAAATTTCGAGTACGAAATTTCTTTAAGTAGGGTGGAATTGTAACGCCCCGAATTTCGGCCAAGTAGAATTGGGCCCATTGGGCCTTGGGAATGGGAGCGTTTAAATTTTTTTGGGAATAAGAGAACGGCACTAGTGCAAGTTGGACCTACTAGGTGAGTGATTTTGGAAGGTTAGGGGGCTTCCATAAAGTCCCGGGTTCAAACCTGGGCTTTAGGAAAAAAATTGGTTTTAGGTGAATAAAGCCCAGGGGGTAAGTAAGTAGGCTTTAAGAATAAATTGTGGGAAAAAAGACACAAAAGGAGTTGTGGTCTAGTGGCAAATAGCGCCACATGGGAGACAAGGAAGTGACGCCATAGAGGAAGCAAGGGGTCCAAGGTTGAAGTCTTGGTGCTTGCAATTCATTTTGTTTTTCTTTTAAATGAACTTAGACTTTGGCCCATAGGCTTATATTTAGTTTGCGCATGTTCTAAGTCACAAAAGGAGCTTTTCTTTGTGGTGGCATGTAGCGCCCGGAGCATAGGAGAGGGCAAGGGTTCGAATCTCATGTCAAGCAAGGGAGTGTTTATTTTGCGGATTGGACGGCCAGAGTTTGTGTTGGATTTAAACTCTGCTGAAGGTGGGATCCCACATCGGGAAGCTAGCATGAGGATAGGCAAGAAGCTGGCTTTAAATAGAGCAAACCATGAGGAGAGTAAGCATACCTTGCTTGGCTTATCCCTTTCGCTTTGTGGCGTGCTCGTTTGGGTTAGGCGTTGGATCATTCGTTGATCTGAATGCCGTTGGGTCGCAGTGGTGGTGACCGAAGTTGATCGACACACCCCTTGGGGGTCAAGGGTGCGATTATTGTTGGCTTCTGCGCAGAATAGTGTTCAGAGCGCGGATTAACTTTAGATTCCTATCAGGTGTGTATTTCGCACTACTCTAGCTGTAGAGCGGCAAATGCCGAAATGTCGGTCACACGGCGATGGTAGCCACACGAGCGCGCGAGCGCACGTGTGGGAGCTTCGACGCGATAGTTGAGGCCATCATGAGTGTTCTTGTGGGTTTAGGCTATTTGGGCCGAAAGGGGCCATGTGGGCCCAATGGGCCCGTGGGCCCATACGAATAAATTTATGATTGTGTAGTAGATATTAGACTGGACTATGTGAATCTAATATGTGTGGCTAGATTTAGGGTAAATGGGCCACACGAGCGTGTGGCCCATTTGGGCCGAGAATGGGCCCTAGGCCCATTCGTATCGTTATCTCTGTTTAGAATACCTTGGTTTACAAAATTACTGAAAAACCCTTGGTTTACAGAATTACTGAAATACCCTTGGTTTACAAAATTACTGAAATACTCTTGGTTTACAGAATTACTAAAATACCCTTGGTTTACAAAATTACTAAAATACCATTGGTTTACAAAATCACCAAAATACCCTCAGTTTGCAAAATTACCAAAGTACCCCTGATTTGTAAAATTATCGAAACACCCTCGATTTGTAAAATTACAAAAATACCCCTGATTTGTGAAATACCCCTATAGAGTAGAATTACCGAAATACCCCTGTAGGGTAGAATTACTGAAATACCCCTGTAGGGTAGAATTATCGAAATACCCCTGTAGGGTAAAATTACCGAAATACCCCTGTAGGGTAGGATTACTGAAATACCATTATAGGGTAAAATGACTATTTTACCCTGGCGGGTAACTGACTGATTAGGACTATGATTTATCTAACTGTGAATGTATGACTGTGTTTTAATTTATTTGACTTGGATTATATGGCTGATATGTTTTCAATATGTGTGTAAATGACTGTTACTGAGCATGGCCATTTTGCATACACGTGTAATGATCGTGATACACTGCATACATGTCATATTGCATTGGGTTGGGTTTTATGATTTGGATGAAGTACCGTTATAGTGGCATCGCCATATTTACCGTTATAGTGGCATTGCCGCGTAATCTGATTATGACTCTGTTCCAACCCAAACATGGCTCTGTGCCATCTTGATTATGGCTTTGTGCCAATCGTGTTTACCCGTGGCTATGTGACTAACATATATATTGATGACTTTATGTCGATCATACTTACCCGTGGCTGTGTGCCGGTTATATTACCGTAGTTGATGGCTATGTGCCGATCTTTTTACAGTTACCGATGGCTATGTGCCAATTATGATACCGTTATTGAAGGCTTAAAGCCGTATAAATACTAGCAACTAGGCTGCATTATTGGAGAGATTGGCTGGGTGGGTCGACGTGGTCCCCACATGGAGAGATGGTTGGTACGGGTGGAGAGATGGCTGGACAGGGTTGGGGTACGTGCATGTTTTGCATTGATATGTTTAGGGCTTAGACCCAGATTATTATCAAATAGGGCTTAGGCCCAGACTGTTACCGTAATAGGGGATTACACACTAAGTTTTCGTAAACTCACCCCGTTTTTAACTACGCAGGTAATCCCCAGCATTAGGAGGATCGGTGCTGCGAGGGACTCAGAGATGGCCACACGTCTACAGTTTCTTTATACATTGGACTATATTTTTGAGAATCTAGTTTGGGTTTTAATTTTTGTAATAAGGCCTTGTAAGTGAAGTTGTGGGTTTTTGTTATGGTTTTATAATTGCTAGAAGTAGAACATGGTTTTCCAAATTAACTACTGTTTTTCAAAATATCATGCTTCCGCAACTATTTTAAATTAAGCTGCCACAACAAACAAGGTTTTGAAGGTAATAAGCGCAACTGGGATTTTACTCAAACATTTCTCTAAGAAGGGTTTTCAATGAAAACATGGTTTTCGAAAAACACTTCCATATGACACGCCAGATTCGGGCCTAACTTCTAGGCCGGGTTTGGGGTGTTACATTTAATGGTATCAGAGCCAAGTTGTAAAACTGGGCTGTGGGTTGGGTTTTTAAAATTTAATTTTTTAAAGAACTGTTTCAAAAGATTTGAAGTATGTGAAATGTGTTACTGAATATTTTTCTGAAAGTGTGGTTCACCGAGTCTCCGGTGCTGAATCTGTAAGTTTTCTGAAAACCGTTGTCTGCTGTTATGTAATAGGAAACACTGTGATTACCCTAGATATTAGACTATATTGTGATGCTTAAATTTAGATTTTGTATTTATTCTATGTGATGTAGTGGATATGGAAATTGTATTTGTATGATATCTATCTGCTCTAGTGAATTTGTATTTCGGGTGTGCGTAAGAGGTAAGGTTTTGGAAATAGAGTGCGCAGCGGAAGCGTGGTTGTGTAGTTGGGTTGTGCGACTGTTCTAAGAGTTGGAAATTTCGAGGACGAAACTTCTTTAAGCAGGGTAGAATTGTAACGCCCCGAATTTGGGCCTAGTAGAATTGGGCCCATTGGGCCTTGGGAATGGGAGCGTTTAAATTTTTTTGGGAATAAGAGAGCGACACTAGTGCAAGGTGGACCTACTAGGTGAGTGATTTTGGAAGGTTAGGAGGCTTCCATGAAGTCCTGGGTTCAAACCTGGGCTTTAGGAAAAAAAATTGTTTTAGATGAATAAAGCCCTAGGGGTAAGTAAGTAGGCTTTAAGAATAAATTATGGGAAAAAAAGACACAAAAGGAGTTGTGGTCTAGTGGAAAATGGTGCCACATAGGAGATAAGGAAGTGACGCCATAGAGGAAGCAAGGGGTCCAAGGTTCAAGTCTTGGCGCTTGCAATTCATTTTGTTTTTCTTTTAAATGAACTTAGACTTTGGCCCATAGGCTTATATTTAGTTGCGCATGTTCTAAGTCACAAAAGGAGCTTGTGTTGTGGTGGCATGTAGAGTCTGGAGCATAGGAGTGGGCAAGGGTTCGAATCTCATGTCAAGCAAGGGAGTGTTTATTTTGCGGATTGGACGGCCAGAGTTTGTGTTGGATTTAAACTCTGCTGAAGGTGGGATCCCACATCGGGAAGCTAGCATGAGGATAGGCAAGAAGCTGGCTTTAAATAGAGCAAACCATGAGGAGAGTAAGCATACCTTGCTTGGCTTATCCCTTTCGCTTTGTGGCGTGCTCGTTTGGGTTAGGCGTTGGATCATTCGTTGATCTGAATGCCGTTGGGTCGCGGTGGTGGTGACCGAAGTTGATCGACACACCCCTTGGGGGTCAAGGGTCCGATTATTGTTGGCTTCTGCGCAGAACAGTGTTCAGAGCACGTATTAACTTCAGATTCCTATCAGGTGTGTATTTCACACTACTCTAGCTGTAGAGCGGCAAATGCCGAAATGCCGGTCACACGGCGATGGTAGCTACACGAGCGTGCGAGCGCACGTGTGGGAGCTTCGACCCGATAGTTGAGGCCATCATGAGTGTTCTTATGGGTTTAGGCTGTTTCGGCCGAAAAGGGCCATGTGGGCCCATACGAATAAATTTATGATTGTGTAGTAGATATTGGACTGGACAATGTGAATCTCATATTTGTGGCTAGATTTAGGCTAAATGGGTCACACGAGCTTATGGGCCCATTTGGGCCGAGAATGGGCCCTAGGCCCATTCGTATCGTTATCTATGTTTAGAATACCTTGGTTTACAAAATTCTTGAAAAACCCTTGGTTTCTGAGTTCTATGAAATACCCTTGGTTTACAAAATGCTGAAATACCCTTGGTTTCTGAATTCATGAAATACCCTTTGTTTACAAAATTACTTGAAATGCCCTTAGTTTACAAAATTACTGAAATACCCTTGGTTTTTCTAATTCATGAAATATCCTTGGTTTACTGATTCATGAAATACCCTGGTTTATGAATTCTTGAAATACCCTTGGTTTACAAAATTTTTGAAATACCCTTAGTTTACAAAATCACCAAAATACCCTCGGTTGTAAAATTACCAAAGTACCCCTAATTTGCAAAATTACCGAAACACCCCCAATTTATAAAATTACAAAAATACCCCTGATTTGTGAAATACCCCTGTAGAGTAGAATTACCGAAATACCCCTGTAGGGTAGAATTATCGAAATACCCCTGTAGGGTAGAATTACTGAAATACCCCTGTAAGGTAGGATTACCGAAATACCCTTATAGGATAAAATGACTATTTTGACCTGCAGATGGTAAATCGATCGATTAGGACTATGATTGATCTAACTGTGAATGTATGACTGTGTTTTAATTGATTTGACTGGGATTATATGGCTGACATGTTTTCAATATGTGTGTAAATGACTATTACTGAGCATGGCCATTTTGCATACACGCGTAATGATTGTGATACACTGCATACATGTCATATTGCATTGGGTTGGGTTTTATAATTTGGAGGAAGTACCGTTATAGTGGCATCGCCACATTTACCGTTATAGTGGCATTGCCACATTTACCGTTATAGTGGCATTGTCGCGTAATCTGATTATGACTCTGTGCCAACCTAAACATGGCTCTGTGCCATCTTGATTATGGCTTTGTGCTAATCGTATTTACCCGTGGCTATGTGTCTAACATATATATTGATGACTTTGTGTCGATCATATTTACCCGTGGATGTGTGCCGGTTATATTACCGTAGTTGATGGCTATGTGCCGATCTTATTACAGTTACCGATGGCTATGTGCCAATTATGAGATCGTTATTGAAGGCTTTAAGCCGTATAAATACTAGCAGCTAGGCTGCATTATTGGAGAGATTGGCTGGATGGGTCGACGTGGTCCCCACATGGAAAGATGGTTGGTACGGCTGGAGAGATGACTGGACAGGGTAGGGGTACGTGCATGTTTTGCATTGATATGATTTAGGGCTTAGGCCCAGATTATTACCGAATAGGGCTTAGGCCCAGACTGTTACCGTAATAGGGGATTACACACTAAGTTTTCGTGAACTCACCTCGTTTTTAACTACGCAGGTAATCCCCAGCATTAGGAGGATCGGTGCAGCGAGGGACTCAGAGATGGCCACACGTCTACAGTTTCTTTATACTTTGGACTATATTTTTGAGAATCTAGTTTGGGTTTTAATTTTTGTAATAAGGCCTTGTAAGTGAAGTTGTGGGTTTTTGTTATGGTTTTATAATTGCTAGAAGTAGAACATGGTTTTCCAAATTAACTCACTTGTTTTTCAAAATATCATGCTTAAAATGAATCGTTTTAAATTAAGCTGCCACAACAAACAAGGTTTTGAAGGTAATAAGCGTAACTGGGATTTTACTCAAACATTTCTCTAAGAAGGGTTTTTAATGAAAACATGGTTTTCGAAAAACACTTCCATGTGACACGCCAGCTTCAGGCCTAACTTCTAGGCCGGGTTTGGGGTGTTACATTTAATGGTATCAGAGCCAAGTTGTAAAACTGGGCTGTGGTTTGGGTTTTTAAAATTTAATTTCTTAAAGAACTATTTTAAAAGATTTGAAGTATGTGAAATGTGTTATTGAATATTTTTTTGAAAGTGTGGTTCATCGAGTCTCCGGCGCCAAATCCGTAAGTTTTCTAAAAATCGTTGTCTGCTGTTATGCAATAGGAAACACTGTGATTACCCTAGATATTAGACTATATTGTGATGCTTAAATTTAGATTTTGTATTTATTCTTTGTGATGTTGTGGATATGGAAATTGTATTTGTATGATATCTATCTGCTCTAGTGAATTGGTATTTCGGGTGTGCGTAAGAGGTAAGGTTCTGGAAATAGAGTGCGCAGAGGAAACGCGGTTGTGTAGTTGGGTTGTGCGACTGTTCTAATAGTTGGAAATTTTGAGGACGAAATTTCTTTAAGCAGGGTAGAATTGTAACGCCCCGAATTTGGGCCTAGTAGAATTGGGCCCATTGGGCCTTGGGAATAGGAGCGTTTAAATTTTTTAGGAATAAGAGAACGGGTTCAAACCTGGGCTTGAGGAAAAAAATTAGTTTTAGATGAATAAAGCCCTAGGGGTAAGAAGTAGGCTTTAAGAATAAATTGTGGGGAAAAAAGACACAAAAGGAGTTGTGGTCTAGTGGCAAATGGTGCCACATGGGAGATAAGGAAGTGACGCCATAAAGGAAGCAAGGGGTCCAAATTTCAAGTCTTGGCGCTTGCAATTCATTTTGTTTTTCTTTTAAATGAACTTAGACTTTGGCCTATAGGCATATATTTAGTTTCGCATGTTCTAAGTCACAAAAGGAGCTTGTGTTGTGGTGGCATGCAGCGTCTGGAGCATAGGAGAGGGAAAGGGTTCGAATCTCATGTCAAGTAAGGGAGTGTTTATTTTGCGGATTGGACGGCCAGATTTTGTGTTGGATTTAAACTCTGCTGAAGGTGGGATCCCACATCGGGAAGCTAGCATGGGGATAGGCAAGAAGCTGGCTTTAAATAGAGCAAACCATGAGGAGAGTAAGCATACCTTGCTTGGCTTATCCCTTTCGCTTTGTGGCGTGCTCGTTTGGGTTAGGCGTTGGATCATTCGTTGATCTGAATGCCGTTGGGTCGCGGTGGTGGTGACCGAAGTTGATCGACACACCCCTTGGGGGTCAAAGGTGCGATCATTGTTGGCTTCTGCGCAGAATAGTATTCAAAGCGCGGATTAACTTTAAATTCCTATCAGGTGTGTATTTCGCACTACTCTAGCTATAGAGCGGCAAATGCCGAAATGCCGGTCACACGGCGATGGTAGCCACACGAGCGTGCAAACGCACGTGTGGGAGCTTCGACACGATAATTGAGGCCATCATGAGTTTTCTTGTGGGTTTAGGTTGTTTGGGCCGAAAGGGGCCATGTGAGCCCAATGGGCCCGTGGGCCCATATGAATAAATTTATGATTGTGTCGTAGATATTGGACTAGACTATGTGAATCTCATATCTGTGGCTAGATTTAGGCTAAACGGGCCACACGAGCGTGTGGGCCCATTTGGACCGAGAATGGGCCCTAGGCCCATTCGTATCGTTATCTCTATTTAGAATACCTTGGTTTACAAAATTACTGAAAAACCCTTGGTTTACAGAATTACTGAAATACCCTTGGTTTCTGTAATTACTAAAATACCCTTGGTTTCTGAATTCATCAAATATCCTTGGTTTACAGAATTACCAAAATATCCTCGGTTTACAGAATTACTGAAATACCATTGGTTTACAAAATTACTGAAATACCCTTGGCTTACAAAATCACCAAAATACCCTCAGTTTGCAAAATTACAAAAGTACCCCTAATTTGCAAAATTACCGAAACACCCCCGATTTGTAAAATTACCAAAATTCCCCTGTAGGGTAGAATTACTGAAATACCCTTGTAGGGTAGAATTACCGAAATACCCCTGTAGGTTAGAATTACCGAAATACCCATGTAGGGTAGGATTACCGAAATACCCTTATAGGATAAAATGACTATTTTTCCCTTGCAAATAACTGACTGATTAGGACTATGATTGATCTAACTGTGAATGTATGACTGTGTTTTAATTGATTTGACTGAGATTATATGGCTGATATATTTTCAATATGTGTGTAAATGACTGTTACTGAGCATGGCCATTTTGCATACACGCGTAATGGTCGTGATATACTGCATACATGTCATATTGCATTGGGATGGGTTTTATGATTTGGAGGAAGTACTGTTATAGTGGCATCGCCACATTTACCGTTATAGTGGCATCGCCACATTTACCGCTATAGTGGCATTGCCGCGTAATCTGATTATGACTCTGTTCCAACCTAAACATGGCTTTGTGCCATCTTGATTATGGCTTTGTGCCAATCGTATTTACCCGTGGCTATGTGCCTAACATATATATTGATGACTTTGTGTCGATCATATTTACCCGTGGCTGTGTGCCAGTTATATTACCGTAGTTGATGGCTATGTGTCAATCTTATTACAGTTACCGATGGCTATGTACCAATTATGAGACCGTTATTGAAGGCTTAAAGCCGTATAAATACTAGCAGCTAGGCTGCATTATTGGAGAGATTGGCTGGATGGGTCGACGTGGTCCCCACATGGAGAGATAGTTGGTACGGGTGGAGAGATGGCTGGATAGGGTTGGGGTACATGCATGTTTTGCATTGATATGATTTAGGGCTTATGCCCAAATTGTTACCGAATAGGGCTTAGGCCCAGACTATTACCGTAATAGGGGATTACACACTGAGTTTTCGTAAACTCACCCCGTTTTTAACTGCGCAGGTAATCCCCATCATTAGGAGGATCGATGCTGCGAGGGACTTGGAGATGGCCACACGTCTACAGTTTTTTTATACTTTGGACTATATTTTTGAGAATCTAGTTTGGGTTTTAATTTTTCTTAATAAGGCCTTGTAAGTGAAGTTGTGGGTTTTTGTTATGGTTTTATAATTGCTAGAAGTAGAACATGGCTTTCCAAATTAACTACTATTTTTCAAAATATCATGCTTCTGCAACTGTTTTAAATTAAGCTGCCACAACAAACAAGGTTTTAAAGGTAATAAACGTAACTGGGATTTTACTCAAACATTTCTCTAAGAAGTGTTTTCAATGAAAACATGGTTTTCGAAAAACACTTCCATGTGACACGCCAGATTCGGGCCTAACTTCTAGGCCAGGTTTAGGGTGTTACAGACTTCACAGTGTACCGTTGTCGATTATATCAGATAGAGATCCGACATTTACATCATGATTTTGGAAAAAGTTGCAAGAAGCTTTGGGCACTAAATTGAGCTTTAGTACAACTTTCCATCCGCAAACTGACGGACAGTCAGAAAGGATAATTCAGATACTTGAAGACATGTTTTGATCTTGTGTTTTAGAATTTCAAGGAAATTGGGAAAAGTACTTACCATTAGTAGAATTTGCCTACAATAACAATTTTCAGTCGAGCTTGAAAATGGCGCCTTATGAGGCATTGTACAAGCGTAAGTGCCGAATGCCCCTGTATTGGACTGAACTCAGAGAGAATTAGATTCACGGGGTTGATTTATTCAGAGAAACTGAAGAGAAAGTAAGAGTGATTCGTGATTGTCTAAAAGCTGCCTCAGATAGACAAAAGTCCTACGCGAATTTGAAACGAAAAGAGATTGAGTTTCAAGTTGGTGATAAGGTATTTTTGAAAGTATCATCATGGAAGAAAGTTCTCAGATTTGGCCGGAAAGGCAAGTTGAGTCCGCGTTTTATCGGACCGTATGAGATTACCGAGAGGATATGATCGGTAGCCTATCGGTTGGCATTGCCATCTGAGTTAGAAAAGATTTATGATGTATTCCACGTATCTATGTTACATCACTACCGATCAGACCTTTCGCATGTCATTGTACCGACAGAGGTTGAAATTCAACCAGACATGACTTATGGCGAAGAGCCGGTTAAGATTTTGGCACGAGAAGTTAAACAGTTAAGAAATAAAAGTATAGCCCTTGTGAAAGTACTATGGAAAAGACATGGGGTAGAAGAGGCTACATGGGAGCCCGAGGAGGCCATGAGAAACCAATATCCCAACCTTTTTATAGGTAAGATTTTCGGGGACGAAAATCCCTAAGGGGGGAGAATTGTAACAACTCGATTTAGGGCCTAGTCAGAATAATGGTCGCGAGACCACAAATACGAAGTAGAAATATGTGTTTTATGGTTTTCATGAGGTTTATGACATGTTTGCATTATTATGTGAAAATTTCATAAAGAAATTTTATAATTTAGTGATCAATTTATTCATTAGGACTAAATTGCAAAGATTGAAAAATAAGAGATTCTAGAAGATTCAAGTATGAAATTGTAACATCCCAAACCCGGCCCAAACATTACGACCGAATTTGGTTTGCTACAGAGAAAACAATTTGAGAACCATTTTAAAACCGATTTAAGTTTTGTCGAAAATCTTTCAACTTCAAGTCTCTTGTTAAAAACCATACTTAGTGTTGTTTAAAAATATTTATTAAGTCGAGTTGTTTATAGTTTTCAAATGTACTGACCAAGATTTTTAAAACATTTTTCGTTTGATTTGGAAAAACATGTGAACTCATTATTAACATAATTAAATAGTCTAAACAAATATTCAAAGCATGTAACAATAATAAAATAATTCTAGGAGGCCTTATTACAACTCAATTAAAACAAAACCAACCATAAAAATAAGATAAAACAAAATCCAAGTTCATCTACTAAAATGTCCATCTTTGCATGGCCACCTCGAGTCCATCCGGCTCCATCTCCGCGATCTACTCATCCGCAAAATGTTAAGGGAAAGGGGTGAGTCACCAAGACTCGAGTGTGTAATCCCCACCCGGTAAGATAACTCATACACAAGTCATTAATAAACATGCACATGCAACCCAACCTAACCATCCATACTCCTTTTCTACCCCGTGTGGTCAAAACCACCGGTGGTCAAAACCACCGATGACTTAGAGTCACAAATCGATGATGGGGCCAACCCATCGTGTGGTCAAAACCACCGATGACCATAGGTCACAATATATCAAATGTGGTCAAAACCATTGGTGGTACCAAACACTTTGGGACTTAGTCGCAAATAATCAATCGTTGTGGTAAAACCACCGATGACCATAGGTCACAATAATCTGATGGGGCCAACCCATCTTGTGGTCAAAACCATCGACGATAGTCCATAGTTCATCCCCTCCTCCCATCAATCCCACCATCACATGCTTACACATCAAATCTCATATATCATGTCATAGTATTAAACATCATGTGATGGCATGCAAACATATAAAAATTACAAGTTAGGGGACTTACACAAATCCATGATTATGCCACAAACTAACCACAACCAAAAGATCTAAGGCAAATAATAACAAAGATGTAAATTAATAAAGTGTGTATAGAGATCTTACACACCTATTTACTAGCAATCCCGAATATACTAGCAAAATCCCGAGACGTTGTTTCTTCCTACAATCGGTCAACATATGAATTCTTAGATCTAATAACCAAATGGCTAAACTAGAGATCCCGAAGAATCACTAGCGCTCAAAAATCAAACTACGGTCCAAGGCCGAATCTTACCATCACTTACCAAAATAATTCAAATCCCGTAAGCCTTTATTAGCCTTGGCCGAATAATCCTTAAATCCCGAAAGCTCCTACAACTGGTTATGGCCTCCTAAAATTGGTTTAACCAAGTTAATAAGAGCCATAGGCCATTCTACCAAAACATAAATCCCATAAAGGAAAAAGAGTTGCCGCACCCTTACCTTAAAGATGGATTCGACAAGTCACACCAATATTCGGCACCCCTAATTGATGTTAATAGCTTTGGTACCTTCAAGGAACAAGAGCGGGGTTTTAATACTAAGATTTAGAAGAAAGTAAAATTTAATCACTACACAAAAATTGGTCAAGGGAAGAAAAGATTGCCCTTACCAATCTATGCTACTTGAAGAACTCCAAGAGAAAATTTGACAGCCCCTAAGAGAATCGGCTAACACAAGATGGAAGGCTGGAATTTTTGAGTAATTTAGGCAATGCACAAGGGAAAATTCGCAAGACAAATTGGAGAGGAAAAATTGATGAGTTTGGCACTTTTTTTTCTTTGTTAAAAGCGAATGGGGATGGCCTTAATGAGTCCTTCATTCGGCCAACTTCTCCCCCCCCCTTTTGCTGATAATTCCAGTTTTTAATTATCAAAGATAATGCATGGTTTATCTCCCAAGAATTCAAAAGCAAATAAACCACTAATACTCCCCACTTCCGGTAGAATATGAGCCAAAAAAATAGCTCTTCTTTATCACTTCTTTAATCAATAAAGATAAAAAAAATAAAATAATAAAACCCCCACTCCTTCAGCCAAATAACAACAAGGTCCATTGTTAACAAATTAGGTCCCACGTGCAGGCCACTCCACTTTCACGCCAGCAAAATAAAATAAAACCCACCGCTGCTGCATGCTGGGTTCGAACATGGGACCTGGGGGAATCCAGCAGCCAAGTAGCGCCTGGCCATTCGGCCAACCTGCCTTTATGTCAAAAAGCCCCAACATTTATTTTTAAATCCTTCCTTCTTCAGCCCATCACCACATAACAAAATTAAAACGCCAAAATGCCGCCAGGCCCTCGAAACCGCGCCCTCTATCCCCTCCAATATGCCTAAGTGACGACGCTAGCCACTCCGCCAATTGGACTTTCATGTCCACCAAGCCACACCATTAATTTTAAGGCATACTTAGCCCAGTCCTTTGACGCACAAAAATAAAACAAAATTGCTGCCCAAAGACTCGAACCCCTGCTCCCTAGGCGTCACCTTCCAAAGCCCCAAGCGGCGCTCCACGCCACTTTGCGGACCTTTCTTGCGTTTTAAACTCCCCAATTTATTTTTAAGGCCTTCCTTCCCTATTTCCCCTTTATACCCTAAAAATAAAAAATTTTCCAAAGCCTTTCCCTTTCATCCAAGCATTCTTAGAACCTCTAAAACTCATCCAAGCACTCCCAAAAACCTACTAACACTTGATTTATACCCAATATGCACAGCCCCTAAACTAGGGTGTTACAGAAATAGCATTAGAAAAATTATTAGAGGTCCTTATTTAGCAATTAGACCATTATATTTGATGATGGACAAAAATGGACATGGGAAGGAAAAATCTCAAGAAAGGGGCCTTAAGGGTATTTTTTTCATTTGGATAATAAAAGAATTAAAAGGGAAAAAGAAGTCAACATTCATGTCCATCTTCTCCATGCTAGCCGAAATTTTCAAGGACACCATAGCTAGGGTTTCTTCAACTTTCAAGCTTGATAGTAAGTACCTCCTAGCCCCGTTTTTAATGTTCTTCGTATTTTTGAGATCCTCGTAGCTCGATTTAGCTATTTCTAGCTATATTTTGAGCTAGGGTTCATGTTCAAAAATTTACTCATGTATGACATGCATGTATTTTGATGATTAATGGAGGAATATGAAATTTTGATGTATGATAAACATCTTTTTCTAAGTGATTTTCATGGAAAATTCATAAAAAGGACTAATTTGTAAAAGTTATGAAATTGGTCATAAAAGGGTGAATTAGTGGAAATTGTGGGCTGTTGTAGTTATGAAAATGGTTCGGCTAGACTTAAAATACAAGGAAATTGAATTAAAATCCTTTTACGAGATTTGGGGAAAAAGTGTAAATATGTGAAAGTTTAGGGGCAAAATCATAATTTTGCAAAAGTATGATTCATGGTTCGATTTAGTCAATGTGATCATTAAAAGAGTGAAACTTGTCATTATAAATCAAGAAACACGAAGTCCAGACCGAAACCGAGGGAAGAATAAGGTTGTAGACGAAATCGAATAACTATACATATTTTTGTACCGAGGTAAGTTTGTGTGAAATCAAAGCTACATAATGCTATTATGTTTTTAATTGTTTGATATTATAAGAAATGTATATTATCTCTATGAGAATGACTAATGATGTCTCGATGAAAGTATGGTGATATTATATTAAGTTGAAGTCCTGGTTGAACCTTAGGCATAGCAAGGATACCATTGTCACGACATGAGACAAATGAAAGGTCCCGTATAAGACCATGTCTGGGACATGGCATCGGCACCGAAGAAAGAAAGGTCCCGTATATAACCATGTCTGGGACATGGCATCGGCACCAAAGAAAGGTCCCGTATAAGACCATGTCTGGGGCATGGCATCGGCACCGAAGAAAGGAGGTCCCGTATAAGACCATGTCTGGGACATGGCCTCGGCACCAAATAGAGATCTCGTGTAAGACCATGTCTGGGACATGGCATCGACATCGATATAAGATTCCGTGTAAGACCATATCTGGGATATGGCATCGGCATCGAGATGTGATTCCATGTAAGACCATATTTGGGATATGGCATTGGCATCGTGTTACATGCATGACGAGTTTGAGTATCCTTCGATATTCCAAGTGGTTCAACGGGGTAAAGAGCTAAGTTTATGTTCAAGATGTAAAAGTGCTAAAGTTATGTGATGAAGTGATACATGTGTATATAAGAAACTTACGAGAAATGAGTTCGTTATGTGTTATGAGATTGGTAAGAGTAAGCATGAGTAAGTTATGTCTATGTGCTTGAGAATTTGAGTTATTACTCAATGTAATGTATGAATGTTATCTTAAGCTCTCATGTTGCTGTTTATTTCATGCAAACTTACTAAGCTTTATGCTTACTCCCTCTCTTTTCCATTTCCTTGTAGAATCGCCAAGCTAGCTCGGGGATCGAAGGACGTCGGAGTTCGACTCACACTATCAAGCTATTCTTTTGGTATAATAAAGTTCGATTATTTTGAGTATGGCATGTATAGGTACTTGGTCATTTTGTTATGTCATATTGGTTGGCCATGGTGTTGGCTATTAATGTTACTTGATTCATTTTGTAAATGGCCATTGGAATTGGCCCATACTAATTAAGTTATATCTATTCAATGATGATTAAATTCATGAAGTACAAGCTCTTGCAATTGAATGAGTAGTGTGTGAAGTTGATGCATGATGAGTTAGTGAATATCAATAATGCATTATTGCTATGTATGTATTGCTTGAAATGGTATAAGTGTGAGTGTTTTTCAGGGTGGCAATTGGCTTGGTAAATAGCCTTATAATTGTCCACAGGGGTAGACACACGGGCGTGTGTCTAGGCCGTGTGTGACACACGACCAGCCCTGAGGGCGTGTTGATAGGCCGTGTGTCCCCTGTATCTAATTTGCGAAAAATTCAGTTCGTCACACGGGCTAGCACACGGGCGTGTGACTAGGCCGTGTGATCCTAGAGGTTTGCTGACGTCATAAAAAGAATACTAAGGTTTTCACACACGGGCTAAGACACGGGCGTGTCTATGGCTTGTGTACCTCACACGGCTAGGGACATGGGCGTGTGTGACTACACAGCCTGCCCACACGGGCGTGTCCCTCTCTACACGGGCGTGTGGCCCTATCTTAAGCAAAAACTTTCTAAGTGTTCGTAAGTTTCTGGTTCAATCCCGATCCATCCTATATGTATGTTTCGGGTCTCGTAGACCCATAATAGGGACATTGTGAATACGAATGAAAGGTTTTAAGTTTGAGTTAAAGTTTATAGCCCAATATTACATGATGAAGTAAGTTAAGTCCGGTAATTCCTCGTACCCGGTTCTGGCGTCGAATACGGGTAAGGGGTGTTACACTAACGGATTTTAAATATTGGGAAGGATCAATTTACCTTACCCTACTCAATTTCATTGGTTACCCTCTATAAAGTTTGGAAGGGATAGGTCTCCAAATCAAATCAAATTCGATTACTTTTAGAATTATTATTTGATATATTAGTGGTTGAGTTTTTTTTTTTTAAATTTTAAACTAGATTAAGTGATTGTTATGTATTTCATTTATTTTTTAAAATATCAATTAAAAATTATTCATTCCATTTATAAAATTAAAAACTCCATAATTAGTGAACTAAAAAATAATCAATTTTTCTTTTTTGAATAAATAATAATCAATGTTTTTAAACTTTGAAAAAAAAAAAGAGAATTTGTTTTTTAAATACCAAGTACATGACAATGAAAATTGAATTAACAGGAAAAAGGGCAATTCAAATTTCAGAGAAAAGGCAAATACATAATTTATATCATTGTTATTTTAGAGCATGCAATATTAATAATACCTTAGAAAAAGATGTACAATATAATGTGTAAAGATGAGGTAGGACTAAGAAGAAAAATTGGGCAGGGGCTTCTTCCCCAACTAACAGATAGAAAATTTTTATAATTGAATTAGCGGATGGAAGATGATGTCATTATTGGTATAGTTGGAGATCAATTATTGATATAAATCCCATGATGAAATTAAGTACGGTAAATTATTTCAATCAAACACAAACGCATGAACCGACTTTATTTCTTGCGTTTTTCTCTTCTCGTTATTAGTTTTTTAGTAAGTTTGAATACCCCAAAAAGGAAAAGTTCATTACTCGCTTGGATTTTGTTCCACATGATTTGTTTTTCCACATTATGGTATGAAATCTTTTTTTTTTTTAAAGTTATATTGTCAACTTGATAAATATTTTTATATTAAAATTTTAAATTTTTTATTTAAGTTAATCCTTAAAAATTCTAAAATTTAAATATTTATATGAGAATAATTAATAAGTTCAAAGCTTAATCTAGACAAAACAAAATTCAGACTTTAATGAAAAAAAAAATTATCAAATTTAAATCGAAATATAAAAATAAATACCAAATTTAAAACTTAACTTAAAACTAACCTAAATAATTTTCCAAATTTAAACCCAAATAATAATTCCCCCTTAAAATTTTAACCATGAAATGAAAGGTACGTTGGAAAGGTATTATTAACTTATTGATATTATTGAAAGCCGTGCATTGATTGAAATTTTTTTAAAAGGAAATATTATTCTAAAATGAAAACTTAAAGTGAAAAGAAGGAAATGGAGAACAACTTTTGTTTTGTTGGTAAATTGAGAGATTCATCTATTATTTTTATTTTTTATTTTTTTTAATATGCAAATCGGTTGGTTAACGGTGAAATTGATCTGATTGATTAAATAAAAAAGTTTATGATTTGATCGATTTGATCGATTTGATTATAAATACATTACTTATTTAACATATTTTATTTATTCAGAGTTCAATTAAGCGTAAAAAAATTAAAAGAATTTAATTTATTTAAAAAAATCAATAACTTTTAAAGAGCTATTTAATTTTGGTAAAGAAAATTCTTCTCTAATAAAATTTTGATATATTTACAAATGTTTTGTAACTTTATTTTATTTTATACTATTTTAATTTGGGTCATCCAATTAGATAACCTTGATATAATTTTTATAACTTTTATGTAATTTTGCTGACTTTTAACATAATTTTGATGATAATCTTGATAATTTGTGTACAAACTTTGGTACAATTCAGATAACACTTCTAAAAGTTTTATAATCATTTTGATATACTTTTAAAATACATTTGATAATATTTATATCATATAATAACTTTTTCGCCCTTCAATATTAAAAAAATAATCATTTTAGCATTTTAATATTAAAAAATAGATCGAAAAGTTAACGTTTGTTAAGTTCGCTAACGTGACATACACGTGGATTGCCACATAGATGACATGTCAACATTTAATTAATTTTTTAAATTTTAAAAATATATTTTTTATATTTTTAATAATTTTAATGATTTTAATGATTTTTAAGTTTTAAAAATAATTTTTATTTTTTTAATTTATAAAATTTTAAAAAATCAATTAAATGTTAACGTGTCATCGATGTGGATGCAACATCAGCATAGTTAAAAAATATTAACTTTTTCATTCATTTTAAAGTGGTTTGACAAAAAACAAAAGTTTAAGGACTAAAAAAGTTAAAAATTTAAATGAATTGCTAAAATAACTTTCTTTTTGTAAAGTTAAAGGGTCAAGTAAGTCATTATACCTGTTTATAATTTTAAAAGTATTTGATAAATTTTTGGTAATGTATGGTTAACTTTGAATATAATTTTGGTAACTTAAACCTTTGATACATTTTCATAAATCTAATATAAAATTATAGTAATCTTTGAGATTGTTCTAATAATATTTAATTTGGATAAATTTCAAAATTACACATAAATTTTGATTCAATATATAATTTGATACATGAATTTTGATTTGGTGCAATCACACAAAAAAAACTTTAATTTTAATTCAAATGTATACATGAATCTTTGATTTTGATTCAACTGTTTATATTTAAAGAAACAAATACATCAATTTATTTATTTATTAAATAAATATAATTATTTGTATGTGTAATGTGTAAATGTAAAATGGTTCTATATTGATGATTGTGTTATTGATTAGTGAAAATTGAATCAAATGAAAATTCCATGTTTGAAATTGCACAAAATCAAATTTTATGTATAACATTGCACATTTTATCAAAGTTCATGTATAGTTTTGAGATTCATCCCTATTTAATATAATATTATACCAAAATAAAGAATATATAGTATATAGATTCATCAAAAAATATAATATATAAAATAAATAATGTATTATATTATGCTGTTTTTTCCACAAATAATATGGAAAAAAAGAATAATTATTTACCTAAATAATGTAAAAACTTATTTATTTACAAAAATAATAAGGGATTAAATCTAGGCATCCCTGTAACACCCCTAACCCGTCTCCGTTGTCGGATTAAAATTACGGAGCATTACAACAGATAACAAATTCCATAACTAACTTCTACTATTCGAAATTAAATTTAAATATCAAATATTCATAATCAATTAACATTCATAGCATATATATGAAAACAGACCTTAAATCGAGCCTTCAGAACATTTAAAACAAACCGGAATAAATTTCAGATTAAATTGAAACTTCTACAAAATTTTGAGTAAAAAGTGTAAACAGGGGTCACACGACCGTGTGGCCAGGCCTGTGAAGGAGACTAGCCCGTGTGGCCTCAAGCGTTTCCGTGTGGCTACTCCATACGCCTGTGTTCTTAGACAGTGTATAATTCAAAAATCGGGTCACACGATCGAGTCTCTAGGCCGTGTAACAACCTGTGGCCGTGCGGGAAAACATGCACTGTAACATCCCAGTTTAGGGCCTAGTCGGAATAGTGGTGCGAGGCCACAAATCCGAGGGTTATGAATGAGTTTTTGAGGTTTATGCCTTGTATGCATGCTAGTGTAAAAGTTTCATGAAGCAATTTTGTGAAATTGTGGTTGAATTGACCAAAAGGACTAAATTGCAAAAGTTATAAAATGTGTGTTTCTAGAAGCTATATGTGTGAAATAGCTTTATATTATTAATTAGAGGTCCTTAATGAGAAATTTTCCCAATTTTTAGTTTTTGGACAAAAATGGGCATGGATGAGTTAAAATAGAAAGTTTATCAAAAAGGGCATTTTGGTCTTTTAACAAATAGGTGATTAAAATGGAGAAAAGATGACAAAATCATGCTCATCTTCTTCCCCTCATTGCCGAAAATTTTAAGGAAGCCATAGCTAGGGTTCTTCAATTTTTCAAGCTTGCTAGTAAGTGCATCTAGCCTCGTTTTTTATATTCATTGTATTTTTGAAGTCCCGGTAGCATGAGCAAGCTATTTTTAGCTATTTGATGAGCTATAAAGGATGTTCAAAAATGTGGTCATGTATTACATGCATGTATTTTGTTGTTTTATGGAAGATTATGAAAGCTTGATGTAGTAGAAACATCTTTTGTTAAGTGATTTTCCATGAAAATGCATGTAGGGACTTGATTGTGAAAATCTTAAGTTTGGTCATACATGTGTGTTTTAGTGAGAATTGATGATAGCTTTAGTTGAATAAGTGGTTCGGCTAAGCATGAAAGTCTAGAAAGTTGAATAAAAATCACTTTACGAGCCTTTGGGACTAAAGTGTAAATATGACAAAGTTTAGGGGCAAAATAGTAATTTTCCTAAAGTATGAGATGTGGGTCAATTCAGTCAATGTATGTATTGAATAAGCTGATTTATTCATTATAGATCAAGAAAGACGAAGCCCGGATCGAAACTGAGGCAAAAGCAAGGTGGTGGACTAAATTGCAAGTCTCAATACTTTTGAGTACCGAGGTAAGTCTATGCATAAACAATGCATTCATACTTACAATTTGTTGATGATAGCTAGTGTGTAGCTTGTTCGAGGTTGATTGAGAACCTATGTGGCTCAAGTAGAATGAATGTAGTAGAATTGTGAATGGATGTTTAATTGAGTAAGTAGACATGTGAATGTGTAGTGATAATGCTAGATGGCAGGCTAAGTGCGATACCATCCTAATGCATATTGACGATGAGCTGGCTATGTGCGATGCTATCGTTAGGTATATCGTTTAGTGGGCTAAGTGAGAAACCCCTATGATTGCCTTTGTGGTAGGCTAAGTGCGATACCACCTTATTAAATGATTGTGGTGTGCTAAGTGCGAAACCACCGAGACATTTGCTGTGTGAATTAGCCATGTGATGGCATTATTGAGTAAAATAGCTGTGTGGATGTATTATTAAGTTAATTAGCTGTGTGGATGAATTATCGAGAAATAATGACGTGTTGTATATTGTGTAAATGTGACATTGAATGCAGGGGTGCATTTCGATGGTTATGAGTAAGTGACTCATGATGTGTTGGAAATGTGGTGAGGGTTAGAGAGAGTAAGCATAGTGTTCATTACTTTTGGTAGTATGATGCTAATTGTTGTTTAGCTTATACTATGATGCTTAATTGTTTATGTGTAAACTTACTAAGCTCAAAGCTTACTCCTTTTCTTTTCCCTTGTCTTATAGAGTAAAAGTGTTGAACCGAGATACAAGGATCAATTGGAAGATCGCCCACACTATCAGTACACTTTGGTACATGAGACTTAATCTTTTGTATATGGCATGTATAGGGGCTAGACAAGTTAGTGAGTTTTGTTGTAAATGGCTAAGATGTGTTGGCCTTTAGATGGATAGCTTATTTTGTATAATGCCATGGTTTTTGGCTATTACATTATATGAAAGAAAGATGTAGTTTTCTATGTGAGATTGCACTTCAATTTGAGTTGATTATGATTGTGTTAGATGAGTATATGTTGTGTATGCTAGAGGGGTGAAAATAACTTGGCACATAGCTTTGTTCTTGTCCATGTGGATAGACACACGGGTGTGTGTCTAAGCCATGTGTGACACACGGCCAGCCCACGGGCATGTGACTCAGCTGTGTGTCCCCTGCATGTTAGTATTTGAAATCAGAATAGACCACGGACTAGCCACACGGGTATGTGTCTAGGGCGTGTGGGATTAATCAGTGTTGGCCACGGGCTAGCCACACGGGCGTGTGTCTAGACTCTAGGCCGTGTTAAGGTAGTCGGTGTGCACCACGGGTGGTAAGCACGGGCGTGTGCCTTGGCCGTGGGACATTGGCAGAATGCTGGGTTTTTAAGCACGGTTTGGGAACATGGGCGTGTGTCACTTCACACGGGCGTGTTGTACCTTGCACGGGCGTGTGAGCCCTGTTCAAAAGAGAAAATTTTAAGATTGGAAAAAGTTCCGGTTTAGTCTCGAGAGCCCTCGTGTGTATGAGTGAGGCCTCGTAAGTCGAGAATGAGGTTGTTGAGATGACTTCAGAGAGTAGTTATGACGAGCCTAAGTGGCGATCAAGTGGTTTGAGTTCGGTAGCGCCTCGGGCCCGGTTCTGGCGTAGAACCCGGGTAAGGGGTGTTACATGCACCAAAATTAAATAGACCACACGACCATGTCAAACAATCGTGTGGAGCACACGACCATGTGGCAGATTGTGTCTGTAACACCCCTTACCCGTATTTAACGTTGGAACAGGGTACGAGGCGCTACCTAACTTAAACACATACTAATATACAATTTCGGGTTATGAAATTCCGTTCAAATTTAAAACTTTTCAACATTCATCTTAAAGTTCTTAATATGGGCCTACGAGGCCTAAATCATACTTTAGAAATGGTACGATACTAAACCCGACACTTCAGAAAACTTTGGAAAATTTCACAAAAAACTGGGGCACCCGCTCGTGTGTCAAGGGACACGCCCTTTGTCCCTAGCCGTGTGGATTTATTTTCCAATTCGAACCTATAGGAGATTTCACACAGCCTGGCACACGCCCGTGTCAATGGCCCGTGTCCTTCACACGGCCATGACACGCCCGTGTCTCCGCTCGTGTGTAAAAACCTTGACATTCTGTTTCTGACGTCATCAACCCAATAAGGTCACACGGCCAAGGCACACGCCCGTGTTCTTAGGCCGTGTGGCGAATTAAATTCCTAAATTCAAGTACAGACTTCACACGGCCTAGGCACATGCCCATGTCCTATGCCCGTGTCTTCTACACGGTTGAGACACACGACCGTGCCTCAGCCCGTGTGGTTACTACTAGGCATTTTATTTTGTCAACTTAGGGTGTAGGGGGACACACGGCCAAATTACACGCCCATGGGGAAGACCGTGTGTCACACATGGCCTAGACACACACCCTGTGTCTACCCATGTGGACAAAAGCAAGGCTATTTACCAACCCTTTTTGCCACCTCTACCTGCACCAACATAAGTCACCATCAAGACTCACAAACATCAATGCTACTACACTATTTTAATATGCTAAACTTATCACATACTTGTCAATCCAATCATGAAATTTGCTCACCCATGGAAAACATCATCATTTTCATATATTAATAATGGGAAATAGCCATCATCCATGGCCTTATACAAAATGAATCAAATCTCCAAGTCAAGCCAACACATTTGGCCAAAACAATATGACACTTGACAAAGACTAAGTCCCTATACATTCCATAATCAAAATGATAAATCTAACTATACCAAATGTTTAGATTGATAGTGTGATAGAGCCTTCGACGTCCTTGATCCCCGAACTAGCTTGGCGATACTATAAGAAAAGGGAAAAGAGAGGGAGTAAGCACAAAGCTTAGTAAGTCCTATGTAAATAATTAACAACAACTACCATGCACTATCATACACATATCATCTTATAAGCTTGCACAAAATTTTCAAATGACTAAAAGCATAACTTACTCATTTTCACCCTTACTAATCATACAACATAATTCGAGCTCATTTCTCAAGAATTCTCATGTAGGTACCTGTATCACTTACAACATAATCGTAACTTTTGGAATATCAAAGGATACCCGACAAGCCTTACACAAGAGGGTACGATGCCGATGCCATGTCCCAGACATGGTCTTACACTGGCTTACATTTCGAGGCCGATACCATGTCCCAGACATGGTCTTACACCAGCTCTCATCTCAATGCCGACGCCATGTTCCAAACATGGTCTTACACTGGCTCTCATAATGTGGCCGATGCCATGTCCCAGACATGGTCTTACACTAGCACACATATCAACGCCGATGCCATGTCCCAGACATGGTCTTACACTAGCGCGCATATATCGCACAAATGTCATGGCTTGGATATCCAATCTATTCCTAAGGTTCAATCGGGAGTATATCACATCAACTTTCGTCATGCATATTCATAGCAATAATCAAACATTTTATGCAATATCAATTGTTTAAAGCATAAATGCAATAAAGTTGTATTATTTACGTACAACTTACCTCGGTATACAAAAAGTGAGCGACTAAATTGAATTAGTCTACTAGCTTGGTTTTCCCCCGGTCTACGTCCAGACTCCATTTTCCTTGATCTATATTGATAAAAATTCACACATTTAATCATCACATTAATCAACATATTTCAAAATTTCTTATTTTGGCAAAATTATCGTTTTGCCCCTAGACTTTCACATAATTATGATTTTGCCCCTAGGCTCGTAAATCGATTTTCATCAAATTTCCTCATTAATCAAGCCTAGCCGAATCTATTTTAAGCTTATAGCAACTCACAAATCTAATTATTTCACACATTTACTACCTATTTTACAACCTTTACTAAAAAATCCATTTTAGGTGTTTTCATGGAAACCCCTTTCACAAAAGTTGTTTATTTAACAACCAAGTTTCATTTTCTTCCATAAAAATTTAGCAAAAAACACTAATGTTCTCATGGCAAAACCCTAGACTCTCAACCATTTTACAAAATAGTCCCCTCATTAGCTAGCTTAAGCTACAAGGGTTCCAAAAACACAAAAATCATCAATTTTGACCATCAAAATCACTTACTTGCAAGGGTTTAAGTTGCTGAAAATTTTAAACACTCCAAGCTCCTCTTTTTACTGAAATTTTCGATGGTGGTATGAAGAAGATGAAAAGATGACATCTTTTCTCTTTATTTTATTTTATTACATCAATTAGTCACCTAATTTCACCAACTTTGACAAATTTTAATTTATTTGTCCCCTATGGCCAGCCATCACCCTCTAAAGGGCCTAATTGCACATTAAGGACCTCTAATTTAAGGTTCTATAGCTATTTGACACCTTTATCTTGTAGAACAAAACTTTCGCACTTTATGCGATTTAGTTCTTTTTCAAAATTAAGCATGCAATCACTAAAATTAATTCACCAAAATTTTCATGTATTCATATAATCATACTATAACACATAAACTAATATTATAATAATTTTCTCCGACCTCGAATTAGTGGTCCCGAAACCACTATTCCGACTAGCCCCAAAATCGGGCTGTTACAATGTCACGGGCCGTGTGTGCCTAAATTCTCCTTCAAACACAAGCCATTTCATATTCAAATGCTTAGGTTCCAAGCTATGCAACAACCAACAATCAAACATATTCACAATGTGCCTAAACATGCTAAAATATACCAAATACCATTCAACCTAAGTGCCTAACCAATATGCCCTCATTGGCACCACAACTCAAACATTAAAACATAATCCATTCGAATACTACTACTTAAAGTTTCATATTTATTCAACTATCAAATATACCTCATTTGTCATGACCAAAATCATTAACCTAGGTTTACCAAGCTACCTAAGCATTTGTAGCAAATCAACCGTTCCAAATGCATATAAAACCAAAGACATAACATTGCTATCACACACCACAATCAACTAAAATACTAATTGAGATTTACATCAATATATACATTTGATACTTCAATTGACACAAAACATATTCATAATGCTTATAACATATATATATACCAAAACCCTATTTACATGCCACTTATAACTCGACCAAAGTGAACAATTAGTTACTGATTAATTTGTCAAATAGTGTGATCTCCAAAAGCAATCCAATCGATAGCTCGTATCCGATGATCTACAAGAAGAAGAAAAAATCATAATCAAGGTCATGAGTTCATTTAATTGCCTATACACATCACAAGTCTCATAAGATTAGTAAATCACATATATAAAGACGTGTAACTTTTTCATGTCATAAAACACATACAAGTAAACACATTTGATATACCATTCATCCATCATCTATTCATTTAATATTTCACATTTTCATTTCAAGCATTCATTTCAAATGTCTCTTTTTCCATATTTATACCCATAAAAACATTTCATGTAAACATTTCATATAACTACATCCGTATAACCGATTTGTATAATCATTTTGTATATCTATTTCCATAACAGATTCATATAACCATTCTGTTTATTCATTTTTCACCCAATGAACCATAATGAAATAGCGTTTGTATACGCGGGAACAATGCTCACACAAGCTGTGACTGTAAAATGCTCACACGAGCTGCGAAATGGGCCTGCTCATACGAGTTGTGGGTCGAGTTTTTAGGCTACACAATGCTGCTTACATGAGCTATGGAGAATCCGTAACAAATGTAGGACCTCAATCATCTGTAGGACATCCAATACCAGCACCTAAAATGGTAATAACCCTAATGACATGTCATTTGTATCCTAAGCATTCACGAGGTTCATACGGGTCACGTTTCAGATCCATATCATTTAATTATACACAAATTATTTCATTTATGAAGTTTCTCATCTTCAAACATAACCTTTAACTTAATTAACATTGCAACTTAATCCATTTCCTTGCTTTTCATTTATCAAGGAAATGAACTCAATCACAACAAATATAAATAGGTAATAAATCACAAAAATAGAAAATAAATTTGTTTAATTTAATTTTACGAACTTACCTAAACACATTAGCTACGAACACTTCAACAACGATTACTCAACGACTTTTCCTTTCCCACAATTATCAATCGACTGATCAATCGACTAAGCTATTTGATCAAGGGAAATTTCGGCACCCATTGATCATAGAAAAATCGATTTCTCCTCCCCCTCCCAGAGTCAAAATTTCGGCCACCACCTAGCCTTGCAGATAACTCCTTGATTCTCTCCTTATCCTCATCTGACTACTCATCCATAGTGCCATGGATGACACTACCTCTTCCTTCCTTTATCAGCACATTATCCACCTTATTATCACATTAAATAAATTCCTAAATTTAAGCATCATTTCCGAACTCCACTACTGCCCTTGTAAATGCCGAAAATAACAAAAATAAAAGGTACCATGCGACTCGAACCTTGGACCCTCAATTGACGCCAACTCCCAGCCCTCTAAGTGGCGCCATTTTGCCACTGGGTCACAAGCCCATTCATGTCCTAGTTTACAGATATTATCTTTTAAACCTTATTCTAACAGGCTCTCCACTAAAGCGCCCAAACAGAAAATTTTAACTAAGGCCTCGGCCCAACCTTGAGCCCAATCTGAACCCCTTAACCCTTTTAATTAACACATTGAACGTAACACACATCAAATGCAAAGGCCCATTAATTCAGGATGTTACAGTTCTACCCCCTTAAAGAAATTTCATCCTCGAAATTACGATCGATCGAATAGATGAGGGTATTCTTTGCCGCATCGTCTCCTCCGGTTCCCAAGTAGCCTCTAAGAGCCGCGTGATTCCGCCATAGAACCTTAACCAACGTAATCGTCTTCCTTCGCAACACTTTCACATCACGATCCGAATTTCCACCGGTTCCTCTTCAAAGGATAAATCGGGTCTTACTTGATTTCTTCCACGCAGACACTACATGGGATGGATCCGAGCGGTAACGTCTTAACATAGAGACGTGGAAAACATTGTGAATCGACTTAGCTCGAAGGTAGTTCTAGCTCATAAGCTCATCGGTCCCACTCGTTTCAACACTCGATATGGTCCGATAAACACGGGACTTAATTTACCCTTTCGACCAAACCTTAATACTTTCTTCCATGGCGACACCTTCAAGAAAACCTTGTCACCACTTTCGCAAATTCTATGTCCTTACGCTTCGGATCAAGATAGGACTTCTGTCTGTCTGACGCTTCCTTTAATCGAGCCCGAATTAACTCAACCTTCTCCTCTGTCTCGGTTACCAACTCCAGACCCAAAATCTGACATTCCCCTAACTCTGTCCAACAGGTAGGTGTACGACACCTCCGCCCGTACAATGCTTCATAGGGCGCCATCTGAATACTTGACTGGTAGATATTGTTGTACGCAAACTCCGCCAACGGTAAGAACTCTTCCCAACTACCCCTGAAGTCAATGACACAAGCTCTTAACATTTCTTCTAAGATCTGAATTACCCGCTCAGACTGTCCATCGGTCTGAGGATGAAACGCCATACTGAAATCTAACTTCGTACCCAACGCTTGATGCAACGCCTTCCAAAATCGTGATGTGAACCTAGGGTCCCTGTCCGATATGATCGATACTGGCACTCCATGCAACCTTACTACCTCCGCTACTTTTGCAACGAGTAATCGACACGTATGGGTATGAAGTGAGCATACTTCGTCAAGCGATCCACAAATACCCAAATCGCGTCTTTCTTAGTAGGCGTGAGGGGTAGCCCACTAACAAAGTCCATTGCGATCCTTTCTCACTTCCATTGTGGAATCTTCACCGGCTGCAACAACCACGATGGTAATCGATGTTCGCCTTTACCACGCGACAGTCAAACACATTCCCACAAACTCGGTCACCTTTCGTTTTAGACCCGGCCACCAAAACTGATCTCGCAAATCTCGATACATCTTACTCCCTCTAGGGTGCATAGCATATGGACTACCATGCGCTTCTTGCAAAATCTTGTGCCTCAATTCAGGATCCTTCGGCATGCACACTCTCCCTTGAAAACATAATATCCCTTCCTCATTAATACCAAATTCTACCGATCCATCACTTGACCCTACCGAAAACTTCTCCTTTAGCAACTCATCAGTTTGCTGCTTCTCCTTAACCTGATTGACCCATGAGGGTTTCACTTGAAGTTTGGCTAATAGACTTCCATCTTCATATAAGCTAAGGTGAGCAAACATTGCTCTCAAGTCAGAGATTACCTTACGACTTAGAGCATCTGCCACCACGTTAGCCTTACCCGGATGGTACTCGATCGGCGATCATAATCCTTTAACAACTCGATCCACCTCCTTTGCCTTAAATTTAGCTCCTTCTGAGTCAGAAGGTACCTTAAACTCTTATGATCGGTGTATATGACAGATTTCTCCCCGTACAGATAATGCCTCAAAATTTTTAAGGCAAACACCACTGTCGCCAACTCCAAATCATGGGTAGGGTAATTCGCTTCGTGCGGTCTTAACTGCCGAGATGCGTACGCAACAACTTTTCCACCTTGCATCAACACGCATCCTAGTCCCGTGTGTGAAGCATCACAGTAAATCACGAATTCCTTTCCAGCCTCCGGCTGAATCAACACCGGAGCCTCCATTAAAATCCTTTTTAACTTCTCGAAACTCTTTTGCTGCTTACTAGACCAAATAAACGGAACTCCTTTCCGTAACAACTTAGTTAACGGCGCCGCGATCAATGAAAATCCTTCCACAAACCTTCTGTAATACCCGGCTAACCCAAGAAAACTCTGAATTTCTGCTACCGACTTAGGCGGCTTCTAATCTAACACTGCTTCAATCTTCCGAGGGTCAACCCTAATCCCCTCTGCCGACACAACGTGACCTAGAAAAGTAACCTCCCTTAGCCAAAATTTGCACTTACGAATTTGGCATACAACTGCTTCTCCCTTAGAATCTGCAGAACCACCCGCAGATGTGAATCATGCTCCTCTTCCGATATTGAGTAAACCAAGATATCATCTATGAATACCACGATAAATCGATCCAAGTAGGGTTGAAATACTCGGTTCATCATATCCATAAATGCTGCTGGTGCGTTAGTCAACCCAAACGGTATTACCATGAATTCGAAGTGTCCATAGCGAGTCCTAAAAGTCGTCTTATGAATATCCGCCTCTTTGACCTTAAGCTGATGGTACCCCGACCTCAGATCTATCTTTGAAAAGACTGAGGCTCCCTTCAACTGATCGAACAAGTCATCGATCCTTGGCAACGGGTATTTGTTCTTGATGGTTAACTTATTTAACTGACGATAGTCAATGCACATACGCATTATTCCATCCTTCTTCTTAACGAATAACACCGAAGCGCTCCCCAAGGCGACACACTTGGTCGGATAAACCCTCTATCCAGCAACTCCTGAATCTGTGCTTTCAGTTCCACCAACTCCTTTGGCGCCATCCTATACGGAGTAATAGATACTGGCGCTGTTCTCGGAAGAAGATCGATACCGAACTCCACTTCATGATCCGGGGGTAATCCCGGAAGCTCTTCTGGGAAAACATCAGGAAATTCCTTCACCGTCTTGACATCTCTGACAGTTAGTTCCTTGGCTTCCAGAGCCCGAACAAACATTAGAATTGCCTCACATCCTTTCCTCACTATCCTTTCTGCCCTTAAGGCAGACACCACATTTGACAAATAATTCCCCCTTTCACCTATCACCAACACTTCACCACCATCGGGAGTTTTTAACACCATATGCTTGGCTGCACAGTCCAAATTCGCTTGATACTTCACTAACCAATCCATTCCTAAGATCAAATCGAACTCCCCAAACGGCAGTTCCATCAGATCGACCTAAAAGCTACCCCTTGAACTTCGTGGGTACATCCTTATCTGATTTGTTCACCACTACAGTTCGTCCTAGAGGGCTTACTACAGTCATCTCCCTAGAAGAAGTCTCATATCCTATGTTCAGAGTTCCCGCTATAGCACTAGCAACATAAGAGTGCATCGAACCAATATCAATCAAGGCAGTGTAAGGCAAACCAAAAATTAAAAACGTACCGATTATAACATCCGATGCGTCAGCCTCCTCTCGACGTCTGGCAGCATAGACTAACCCTGGCTGTCTCGCCTCAGTGTTTCCTGCCCCTTGGCCTGGTGCTCCACGGCCCCGAACAAAATCGTTACCACCTCTGGCTGGACCATGACCTCTCTGTGGCTGCTGACCACCTCTTCCTGGTTGTACATTCCCTTGGCCCGTGGGCCCTTCATCGCCCGTTCTTGACGGGGCTTCCTAACTTGGTGGTCCGTAGATCCACACCTAAAACACTTCCCACCGCTGCGCCCAACACTCGCCTATATGGAATTTACCACATCGAACACACTTACGTCCGACGACCAACAGCCAAGAGTCTCTCTTCCTGCCTTGGCCCGTCTGACCTAGGCCTTTTCTGAGTACGGCCAGTTGCCCCTGACGATCCAAAATTCCTCTTACTTCCACCCCTATCTCTATCCCGATTTAGTTTCTCTGTCCGTTTCACCTCCTCAGCTATCTTAGCTTTTTCCACAAGCACAGTAAATTCCCTCTCCCGCTGTGGAGCTATCAATACCCGCAAATCATCCCTCAGACCATCTTCAAATTGAACACAACATTTATGGTCTGTGGCCACCATTCCTCGAGCATAACGACTAAGGCGTAAGAATTTTGCTTCGTACGCAGCCACCGACCTACTTCCTTGCACCAAATTCAGAAATGCTCTACGTTGCGCATCTACATAGCTCGTCCCAATGTACTTACTTTGAAATGCTGTTTTGAAGAAATCCCAGGTGATACGATCAGCCACCGTACCATCCTTAACCGTAAGCCACCATTGATAAGCTTCGTCTCGCAGGAGAGATACAACCCCTTTCAACTTTTCCTCCTCCGTGAAATCCAAATCATCCATTATGCGCTCAACTGCCTCCAACCAATACTCAGCTAAACTCGGGGCTATACCAAAAACTCCCTTAAACCCTTCCGCCCCATTGGCTCTAAGTCATTCCGGCACAGATTTTCGGGCTCCTGTGCCCATGCCTGCCCCAGTAACCCTCTCTAGAACCCTTAACATTGCCTAAGACACCGCATCATCTTCGATCGTCTGGTCCTGAAATTCCTCCTCCACAGCTGGTGGTACCGGCATCTCATTTCCAGATCTATGGCCAGACCCTACAGGTTCTGACACCGTCATCCTACCCCTACCATGACCACGCGGTAGACGTTCTCGACCCCTTGTACTCATTCTACCGATTCGCGTTTATCTGATTAGAAATTTTATGAATTATTAGTTTTCTTCCACTGATTAACCACGAACAGTCTTATGAATAGTAGTTTTAAGAGTAGTTCTTTCGAATTCGCAATTATATCTACAATTAAGTCTCGAGTCCGCATCTTCTAGTTCTAAGAAGCACATACATTCAGTCATTTAACATCAACATACAAGTAGCATCCACGAACTTACATTCATCACCTAAGGGTATTTTCGTTGTTTCACTACCCAGAGGTATTTTCGTAATTTATCCTACAGGGGTATTTTTGTAATTTTTTGAAATAGGGTTCCTTGGTGATTTTATGAAAGAAGGGTATTTTGGTAATTTTGCAATCCAGGGGTATTTCAGTAATTTTACAATCTGGGGGTATTTTGGTAATTTTTACAAATCGGGGATATTTTGGTCATTTATAAATTAGGGGTAATTTAATAGTTTTACAAAATAGAGTGGCTGGTCTCTTTCGGGTTTTAGTTATAAATTTTGGCCCGTCAACAAGTCCTCATGACTAAGGTGAACAGTCACTACGCACCAGGTAGGATTCTAGCGAAGAGGAGGTGAGTCACTAGGACTGCTTAAATACCAAGCTCTCCCTGAATCCAATCCTAGACATGCGTATGCCTGTTGTCACACCCTAATCTCGCGACTTGTTCACAAGTTTGTTTGGTTGGATTAAATCTTATGAATTTAGAGAGTTGTTTAATCTAAGCCTAAAGTCCATCAATGTCTAATATACTAGCCTACGTCCATCAAGCCCATCAAGCCCAACATACATATCACATCCAAAGGTTTAGAATGCTTACCTGCATGGATCGGGTGCCGGAAGACTCGAAGGCCATATCTTCATCCAAAACATTTTTATCAAATTCACATCATTGTCAAATCACCTACTAGACCCATTCACAGCCCGAGTTTTGAACTGGGCTCTGATACCAAAATGTAACACCCCAAACTCGGCCCAAACTCCACGACCAGATCTGGCATGCTGCGGGGTTTATTATTATAACTTAACTTTAATGGTTCTTGGAAAATCTCAGTTTCTTTACTTAGGAATTTGATAAAAATAAGATTTTCGTTGAAAACCCTAGCATATTTTTTTTACGTTGAACGTGTTTGAAAAACCCATTTTATTACTTTTTAAGACTTAAGTCCTTGAACATAAATTTTAAATGGTAAACATTAATAAATAAAAACAATAACCTAAGCCATGGGGCCTTATTACATAAATAATCACAAACTTAAAACTTAAAGAAAATCGAAAATAGTCTATGAAAATAAATAAAGTAAAACTTGATGGCCCCTCGAGTCCGCCTCGGCTCCCATGTCCACGATCTACTGCTCATCTGAAAGAGTAGAGAAAAATAAAAGGGTGAGTCACCAAGACTCAGTGTATAAATCCCGAAACATACAACGACCTGAGGCCCACAAACACATTATGGGCCTTGGCCCATACGTTATGGCAACAATCATACATACATATTAAATGATGAATGGTAACTGGCCCAACCCATCCTAAAAGTCCATCCTCTACACACCAACCCATACCAGCCAACACACCTCGGTGATTTCTACAATCAACCTGCCAACCGCTACACACCATAACGACAGCCGTACTGCCTATTCCTATTAATCAGGAATCATTTAAGTGTGGCTTTGCCACCGATCACTATGTGACCTAACATTTTAAATTCGTGGTTTAACCACCGATCACCAAGTGACCTATCATGCTCTTCCCCTTCATTATCATAATTCCACCCCATGCATACACACATGAAAATAAAACATCATACCACCTTTAAGAAAACAGGCTTTCATATATATATATTTATCGATACACATAGAGATTTCTATGATTACGTACCTGGCATCCTTTACAGACCCTTTTTCGGGTTTTATTCGACTGTCTACACAGCCTATTTCTGGCCTTTTGCCCAATATATATTTAATACATTTAACTAGTGTGTTAGAGATCTACACACCTGTTTACCGATAAAACGATACTTTCTATGTCGACGCTATCCGTAGCCAACACCACTGCTATCTGCCTAAGGTGTTGTTTGGAAAGTCAGTCCAAACCCGGTGGCCAATCTCAGGCTCGCGACATTGCTTGTTTCTTAAACTTAGGAATCGGGTTTTCAGATCTAGTCCCCTCTTTTGCCTGATCGACATTCGATTCCATCAAAAAGGCCTTATTAATCATAACATATGGTTAAGATTGTGATTTCAATATCGAATCTAACGAGAACCTAAAGAGAATCCCTTACCTTGAAATTCTCGAAAAGTGATATGAGATTCAGGGACTAGTGTTTCCGACTTTCAGATCTAAGAGATCTACTTCAATTCCCGAATGTCGCCCAACAAGAGAATACATAAAACCATTAAACCATTAATCAAACATCAACCTTACCAATCTCAATAGCCTTTCGGCTTAACTTCCAAAAACCGAAAGAGAATAGTAAAGAGAAAAAGATCAGCACTTACCCTATCACAGGAGATTCGGCTACTCCTAAAAGATTTCAGCTTTTGAGAAGATCCGAAGAAAAGATGATAGGAAGAAGTCTATGTAGATTCGGCTTTAGTGAAGAATTTGGAAAAAGGGAATAAAAATTATTTGGCTATGGAGATGGGAAAAGAGTTCAGAGTTTCGGCTTTTGAAAGAAAAGAAATTGCAGAGAATGGCTGAGGGTTTCGGCACAGAGAATGAAGAAAAGAATAGGGTTCAAAATACCGGAATTGAAGAGATACCCCCTATTTATAGAGAATTTTGGCACTTTCCTATCAAAAACCGAAAGTGCCCCTCTTTTAATCGAAACTAAGCTATTTGATCAAGGGAAATTTCGGCACCCCTTGATCATAGAAAAACCGATTTCTCCTCCCCCTCCCAGAGTCAAAATTTTAGCCACCACCTAGCCTTGCAGATAACTCCTTGATTCTGTCCTTATCCTCATCTGACTACTCATCCACAGTGCCATGGATGACACTACCTCTTCCTTCCTTTATCAGCACATTATCCACCTTATTATCACATTAAATAAATTCCTAAATTTAAGCATCATTGCTGAACTCCACTAATGCCCTTGTAAATGCTGAAAATAACAAAAATAAAAAGTTCCATGCGACTCGAACCTTGGACCCTCAATTGACGCCAACTCCCAGCCCTCTAAGTGGTGCCATTTTGCCACTGGGCCACAAGCCCATTCATGTCCTAGTTTACATATATTATATTTTAAACCTTATTCTAACAGGCTCTCCACTAGAGCGCCCAAACAGAAAATTTTAACTAAGGCCTCGGCCCAACCTTGAGCCCAATCTGAACCCCTTAACCCTTTTAATTAACACATTGAACGTAACACACATCAAATGCAAAGGCCCATTAATTCAGTATGTTACACAGTATATGATGAACAATTGGTGAGACTGTGATTGAGTAAGTTGTGCGTATGAAGCTTAAATGACATTTATGTTGATACGTGTTATGTAATTCATATGATGAGCTATTAGTATATGACAATTATACTGATATGTGTTATGTTGATATCAAATGCCATTTATGTTCATATGACATTTATGAAGTTTAATGACATTTATATTGATATATGTTATGTTATTCATATGATGAGCTATAGGCAAGAATGTGATTGAGTAAATTATACTCATGAAATTTAGTGACATTCATGTGGAAATATGTTGTGTTATTTATATGATGAGCTGTTGGTAAGATTGAGATTGAGTAAGTTGTGTTTGTGAATTTTTAATGACATTTATGTTAATATTTGTTAAGTTATTTGTATGTCAAGTGTATGAATAATGTTTTGTATTATTTGCATATAAACTTACTAAGCTATATAGCTTACCCCCTTCCTTTCCAATGTCTCATAGGGTCATTGAGCTAGCTCGGGTTGGAGTTCGCCGGAGATCCTATCACACTATCAAGCTGTCATTTTGGGTATAAGTGAATTCAAGTATTTTAAGTCTATGGCATGTATTTGGACTTATTCATTTGTTAAATGTGTCATTGTTATTGTAGCCAATGTGTTGGCTTGTGATTGTCAAATGCTTGTTTTGATATTTGGCCATGTAGATTGGCTTATTTGGGCTATCATGGTTGTAAGCCTAAGTATATATATATGTGTGTGCTAATGACTTTGGTGATATGATCATGGTATGCTTAGTGAATGATAGAAATGTTATTTATGACATGAATGTGAGATGTTTTGAAATGTGGTATATTGATGAAATGGTAAAGTGGTGTACAATTAGGTATCTTGAAAGTAGTCAATTGTGACTTAGTAAATCTTGTGAGTATGATAGATGTGGATATTGTGTTGGTCATAATTGTGGATGATTTGGTTACCTAAGTATGTTATGTATGTGCCTTGAATTGGTGTAAGTGTATGTGTGTACAAGGGTGGCAAATGGCTTGGTAAATAGCCTTTAATTTGTCCACACAGGAAGACACACGGGCATGTGTCTAGGCCGTGTGTGACACACGGTCCGCCCCACGGGCATGTGATCCGGCCGTGTGTCCCCTGCACCTAAATTTTGAAAAAAAAATAGAATGTCCAGAATTGAGCACACGGACAGAGACAGGGGTTTGTCTCAGCCGTGTGTGCTACACGACCTAGCACAAGGGCGTGTGGCACGGCTGTGTGCGTGTGGCACAAGTCAGAGAGTACCCCTAAATCGAACACGGCCTGTAGCAAGGGCATGTCTAAGGGTTACACAGGCGTGTCCCTTGGACCATACGGGTGTGTGAGCCCTGCAATTAGCAAAAATTTTCTAAGTTTTGTAAAAATTTCTAAAGTTCTCAGTTTAGTCCCAAACCACCTCCAAAGCATGTTTTGGGCCTCGTAGGCTCATATAAGGGACTTTATGATCGATTATGAATGTTTTTAATTTGGTCGCAAATTTTTATGACTCAGAATTATGTGGTTGCTTGTGTTATAAGTCCGTAATGCCTCGAGCCCTGTTCCAGCTTGAATAAGGGTAAGGGGTGTTACAGATATGGTCTTACATGGGATCTCTTATTGATTCCAATAGCCCAGCTATGGTCTTGCACGAAATCTCATATCGATGCCATATCCCAGATATGGTCTTACACGTAATCTCAAATAACCCTAATGTTATGAAATTCGTATCCTATCTATTCCTGAGGTTCAACTGGGATTTCCTCACTTGTCAAACTTTATCGATTACATCCAAGGAGTCAATCATAATTCATAAAATATTAAAGCATTAAAAACATAAATAAAACAATGCATTATTTACATACGAACTTACCTCGGTACAAAAATAATCGAAATGGGACCTAATCGTCAAATACTTTATTTTTCCCCCGATCTAGGTCCGAACCTCATTTCTCTTTATCTATAATAGCAAATTTAACTCATTTATTATTCACATTATTCAGTTCAGTCTAAAAATCTTATTATGGCAAAATTATATTTTTGCCCCTAAACTTTGACATATTTACATTTTGGTCCCTAGGCTCGTAAAATGAAACGTGTTCAATTTATTTAATGTACAAGACTAGCCGAACTATTTTTATAACTATAACATCCCCCAATTTCCATTAAAACACACTTTTACTACATATTTTATAACTTTTACAAATAGGTCCTTTTAAGCATTTTCATCAAGAATCACTTAGTAAAAGTTGTTTATCTAACACCAAACATTCATTTTCTACCATTAGACATCAAAATAAACAAATTTCTAACATGGTTCAAACCCTATACCTTTGATTATTCCTTAAATCAATGGTAGAAATAGATATATCGAGTGATAACGACTTTAAAAATGTAAAGAGCATTAAAAACGGGGCAAGAACGGACTTACAATCGAGCTTGAAAGTTGGCCAAACCCTAGCTATGTCTTCCTTCTAATTTTCGGCACAAGGGGGAGAAGATGGACAAGATTTTGGCTTGATTTTTGGCTTTTTAATTCATTTAATTACCAAATGACCAAAATGCCCTTCACTTAAAACTTTGAAATTTTATCTCACCATGTCCATTTTTGTCCACTATCTTAACAAATGGTCTAATTACCATCTAAGGACCTTCAATTTAAAATTTCATGCAATTAGACACCTCTAGCATGTACAACTCAACCTTTTCACTTTTTACAATTTAGTCCTTTTTGCTAAATTGAGTGCTCAAACATCAAAATTTTCGAACGAAATTTTCACGAAACTATTCCGTAAAAATGTAGACCATAAAAATATAATAAAAATAAATTTTACTACGTCGAATTTGTGGCCCCGAAACCACTGTTCCGACTAGACCCAAAATCAGGCTGTTACAAATTTGATTGACCCTTAAAAGTGTCTTTTGAGGCTGTTTTAACTACGCCCTAACTCGATAAATTTTTTATTTTAATTTATGTTCGATTTAAGGTCTTAAGGAGAAATAATGGGTTCGATTTAAGGTCTTAAGGATAAAATTATGTAATTATTTTCTCGAAATAGAACCATGGAAACCTTGGCTGGAAATTTTATTTTAATTACCTATCTCATTATATATCTATTTTATAATTGTTTATAATATTTATATTATGTAATTTTATAATTGTGATATATATATGAGATGATCAATAGTTGATCGTTTAAAAATAATAAGTGTGGTAATCTGAAAATACATGTGTTGTATTGTTCCATTCATTTCTTTAGGTTTTTTGATAACTGTGAGAAGTGTGGTAATGAGAAGGTGCATGTCTAGGATTGACTCTGGCTAGGAAAGACTTGGTTTTTAAGAGGTCAAATTCCACTCGCCTCCCTTTCCTAGGACCCTACCTGGTGCATGGTTCACATTCACTTCTTTGGTTTTTCCCTTAAAATAAAAACTGTGGAGAATAAAAATTATTTTTTTAATGATGGATTGATTCTTGTGAATGAATGTGAATATTATAAAATTTTCATATCATGCCATGCATATATTGGAAGCATGTCATTTAGATTAGGTAAGAATGCCACTAGGACTATTGTATGATCATTCTTGAAATTTAGGATAAAAAACCTTGCATGTTTTTAAAATATTGAGTGAGAGAAGGTCCTTGAACAAGATCTATGGCCTCCATTGATGGTCCTTAAGTGATAACATGATAAAGTTTTGAGTTGATTCCTACCCTAGCCGCACCCAAAGGTAAACTTCTTCATGTGGGTTCACTAGATGGAATTTCCTTTTAAGGACAACTAGTCATGCGTGACTTTCAGAGAGATTGCCTCAAGATGACTCACAAATGAGAGCATGTTCATGATGGGTTTTAAGTCAAAAGTTACACACTCAAGCTCATCTCTTACACACTCAATCTCATCTCTTATTAAATAGTTTCCCAAGAAATGATATTTAAGCTAAAGATGATAGCCAAACGTTAAAATGGTTGTTACTTCGTGTGGAGTCTTGAGAATTAAGATTCGCAAACTGATTGGATGTAATCCATGTTCTTGATAGTTAATCATGGGACCCCAAGGCGACATGGTTGATGTGTGTGAGAATGATCGTAGAAACGAAAAAAAAAATAATTTTTCAAGGTTTTAGTACAAGACTCATGCATCATACTGCATTCTTGATATGTTGCTGAAATGAAAAATATTTTCTTAATACAAAGATAGTAATTAGTGAACCTACATTTTTTTCAGTTCAAATATGTCTCCTACTACTCCTATTAGAATTCTTGCTGAGAATAAATTAAATGGGGATAACTTTTCAGAATGGAAATGGAATTTAATAATAGCTCTCAACTGTGAGAAACACAAATTCGTTCTTGACAAAACGTGCTCTCCTAAAGCTCAGCCTAAAGCGAGAAATCACTGGAGAGATTCTGACTTAATTGCTCGATATTATATGTTAGCGAGCAATAGTACTGTGTTACAAAAGAAACACGAGAATTTTGGTACTTCCAAAAAGATCATGAAAAATTTGGAGGATTTGCTCGGAGGCCAAGTTGCATTGGCTTGACAATCCACTATTACAAATTTGATGAATTCTCAAAAGAAAACCGGCTGCGATCAAAGAATATATGCTTGAGGTTATGGGATTCATTACAAAAAATAGAAGACAATGGGGCTAAACTAGATGTGAACACTCAGACTGAAATAGAGTTCAAATCCTTAACGAAAGAGTTTGCTGGTTTAAGGGTCGCTTACAACTTGGGAAATTAGGCACTTACCTTGACTCAGCTTATGAAGGAATTACAATCCTATAAGTTGATGTTGAATGGTGGTAAGCCGGTTCAGGGGAAACATGAAGCAAACGTAGCTATAGGCCTCTTGTCCTCTAAGGGGAAGCAACAAGCTAAGGGAAAGAAGAAACCAACTAAGTTTTCGGTTCCACCTCGTGTCGATAGGAAGAAGACTAAGAAGTCAAAAGATCCTAAAAAGATCACATGTTTCTTCTGCAATAGGAAAGGGCATTTCAAATCAAACTGCAAGGAGCATTTGGATTACCTAGCCGAAAAGGGAAAATGTATGGAACTTTTTCTGGTTGAAGCTTGCTTAGTGGAAGAATCAAACAACTGGGTTATTGATTTTAGAGCCACTAACCATGTGTGTGTTTCTATAACACCCCTAACCCGTATCCATCACCGGACTAAGGTTAAGAGATGTTACCGGACATATCAGATCAAAACATAAACATTTCATTAACACCAAACATTCACAAACATTCCCTAACGAAAAACTACACATAGAGTACCTTTAGAAGGTCTATGAGACCTTAAACATACACTGGGAAGAAGTCGGGACTATACCGAGCACATTCAATTTTTTTAGAAAATTAAACATTTTTCAAAGTTACAGAGGTCACACGCCCGTGTGGGTAGGCCGTGGCAAAATAGGGCATACATACTGACTTGTCCACACGGCACCAAGACACACCCGTGTACCAGGCCGTGTGAAATTCTGGAGGTTACTGACTTGCTCACATGGCCAGTCACACGCCCGTGTGCTCAACCGTGTGGGAAAATATAGACCATTTGCAAGGCCAATTTGCCACCCAAAATTTGGGTTAAACCTACAAGCATTAAACAAACCTCAATTCATGTTCCAAAGGCAACCAAAAACATACCAAATCAAGCACAATTTGACCCTTAAGAACATTATTTATTTCCATATACAAATCCAACTCAAATATACTAATTCAAAACACCAACTTCACAACAAAACATATGATTCATACATCATGTTAATCCAATTCAATTCGTAGCATTTCTCATCATATCAATTTCCAAATCAACCATAAAACTTACCGAAATTGACTATATCATTTGGCCAACTATGAGTATATCAAACCATACCAATTTATGCATCTTATAGCATAGACTAAACTCATCCATAAACACATTCATTAACAAGCCAAATCACTTGGCTATATTTACACATTTCAAAACATAATCAAAGTTCTCTAGACTATACATGCCATACTTTAGTATATACATTTTCAAAAGGTACCAATATATAGTTCGATAGTGTGGTGATGATCCTCGATGATCCCGAGCTTTCCGTAGCTTTAATAATCTATAAAACAATGAACAAACATACACACAGAGTAAGCTTTCATAGCTTAGTAAGTCATAAGCAAATAATGATCAAATAAACATTCGCATTAAAACAACTAGCTAAATCAAACAAACCTTAACCAAATGTACATTTATTATGCTTGCAAACTCAAACCTTATCACATATACAATAGCATTATAACATTAATGGCCGAATGTACATATACTCATAAGCACATATAAGTTTCTCTTTTACCATGTCTAATTCATATATTCATCTCAAACATATAATTACCTTACTTTCATATTCATATAACATAGCACGTACCTGAACCTTTTAGTTCATTTTCACATTCGATCTTAACTCGATAATGCCCGTTGAACCATTCAGAATTAATAAGGATACTCGGATAGTCGAAAAGCTCGTACAATGCCAACGTCCCAGACGTGGTCTTACATGTAATCACATATCGATGCCACTATCCCAGACAGGATCTTACACGAATCAAATGCGATGCCAATGTCCCATACATGGTCTTACACGTAAACACAAATCGATGCCAACGTCCCAGACGTGGTCTTACACGTAAACACAAATCGATGCCTGTAACATCCCGAATTAGGGCCTAGTCGGAACAGTGGTTTCGAGATCACAAATCCGACGAGGAAAATTTTATTTTTATTATATTTTTATGGTCTACAATTTTACAGAAAGATTTCGTAAAAATTTCTTTTAAAAAAATTTTCGACGTTTGAGCACTCAATTTAGTCAAAAGAACTAAATTGTAAAAAGTGCAAAAGTTGAGTTCTATATATTAGAGGTGTCAAATTACTATGAGTTTTAAATTGGAGGTCCTTAAAAGGTAATTAGACCATTGGATAACTTGATGGACAAAAATGGGCATGAATAGGACAAAATTGAAAGAAAAGCCTTAAGGGTATTTTAGTCATTTAGTGTTTTTAATGAATAAAAAGACAAAATACAAGAAAAAATCTGCTCATCCTCTTCAAGTTGCTGCCGAAAATTTCTAGACTCCATGGCTAAGGGTTTCAAGCTTTTCAAGCTTCATAGTAAGTGTTTTTGAGCCCCGTTTTTAATGTTCATCGTATTTTTGAAATCCCGATAACTTAGTTTAGCTATTTCTACCATTATTTTGAGCTAGAGTTTAATTTTAAAAATTGACCCATGTTGAATAATTGTGTATTTTGATGAATTTTGGTAGATTATGCATGTTTCTGATTAGAGAAACGAGTTTTATTAGATGATTTTCAATGAAATCGTATAAAAGGGGTTAAATTGTAAAAGTTATAAATTGGTCATAAGTGTGTGAATTAGTGAGAAATTGAAGTTGCCATAGAAGAGAAAAATGATCAGCATGTTATAAAACATACGAATAAGGGCTGAAGTTTAATTTACGAGCATTGGGTCAAAAGTGCAAATATGTGAAAGTTTAGGGGTCAAAGTGCAATTTGTAAAAAAATATGATTTTTGGACCCATATGAATAATGTGACTAATTAGTAGGCTAAATGTGATATAGATCAAGGAAATCGAGATTCGGGCTTAAATCGGGAAAATACAAGGTTATGGATTAAAATGGTAAATTGCCGTTTCTGGATCCGAGGTAAGTTGGTGTGTTAATAATAATGCAATAATGTCGTAATGTATATTTGAAACCTAAATTGTGGTAGTAAATTGATTTTTTATGGATTACATGTTTAGTATATTATGTTGGTGAATTGATTTAATAATATGTTTATGATAAAAGGTGACATAGGTGACACGGAAAATGGGTTGAAATGTTGTGCTTAAAGGTGTTTTCTATGACTATGGTTATTATGTGAAATGGAAAGTTGATATGTAAATAATGCATTTATTTTACTTGTTCAATAATTATTTTGCTAGATATTATAGAAATCATTGGGTGATAACTAAAATATGAAAATGTATGGAATGAGAAATTCTTGATTGAACCTTCGGAAAACCGAGAGATACGGACAATATGTAGCTAGGTCACACGAGTGATAAGGAACCTTCACCGTGTGCACAAGAAAGCTACGAGATGGCAAAATTTAATATGTAGCTAGGCCACATGGATGATACGGGACTTTCACCATGTGTGCAAGAAAGCTACGGGATAATAATTTCATATGTAACTAGGTCACATGTGTAATACTGTGTGTATACCATGTGTACAAGAAAGTTACGGGTTATGAGTAGCTAGGTCACATGAGTGGTTCCTAGTGTTGGATGCCATGTAGACAAGAAAGTTACGAGATGGAATGGCTAGGTCACATGGGTGATAAGGGACCTTCACCTTGTGTACAAGAAAGCCGAATTATGTGTAGGTGGAGCTATGTGCTGAGACCACCGAGTATCGGGCGTTTTCCGAAGGGGTTCAACGAAATAACTTACTAATGGTGATTGGTGCAATCATGTTATGAATAAGTGCAGGTGTGAATGTGACCAATTGAGAAATGTGGCAAATGTATGTGTGAGCAAGTGTTTGTGTGAACAAGGGTGCATGTGACCATGTGTGTATGTACATAATGTGTTTGATATGTGATACGTGATTGAAATTGTGGTAAGGATGATATGGTGTAAGCGCCATTATGAGTACTCGTAAATATTGGTGATGATTATTCATTTGTATGGCTAGTATTGAACATGCTTGGTGTTATGTGTGCATATATGGAAGTAATATAAAGAAAACATGGGAGAGTACAATTTTCAGTAAAATAGATTGAAACAGCAGCAGTTACGTGATTTTGAAAAATCACCATAAATAGTATAAATTTAATTATATACTTAATGAGAGATTAAATTAAAGCTTATTGAGTCTATTTTCACATAAAAGAAATGGTGTGAGTAAATAAATTTTCTATTATGAGATATTTAAATTTTGGTGAGACAAGGTCTGAATGGTTTTGGAAATCCCCTGTTCCAAATTTGGAAAATCACTAAAAATTGTATAAAAATGGTTATGGTGTGTAATTTATATTCTCAGAATACTTGGTGAGTCTACTTTCGATAGAGACAAATGGGAAGGTTATCCAAACTCTGTATAATGTGAAATTTTAATTTTAGTGAAGAGGTGTTAGAGCTATCAAACAGCGAAATAGGAGAATCTTTAATGAATAAAATGTATTGATTGGCTAAACCAAAAATTTTGTAAATTTTATGGTAAGAATATATGTGAGTCTAGTTTTAGTGAAAATTTACGAATCTTAATTTGGAGTTCCGTATCTCCGAATATAATTAATTTAATGACTATGACTCGAGAAAATAGCTTAACTAGAATTTGAATAAATAGAAAGAATATGAAAATAGCATGTTATCGCATTGCTTATTATTTTCATGCGAGCTTACTAAGCGTAAAGCTTACTCCCTCCTTTCCATTTCTTTTAGTTTTGTCAGGTCAGCTCAGGGTTGGAGATCGTCGGAGGCAACATCACACTATCGAGCCATTATCCTTGGAGTATTGGCATATCTATGTTAAATGTTTTCAAGTGAGTGGCATGTATAGGGACTTAATTTTTCTATGATGGATGTTGTTGTGATTAGTCAAATGTATTGGCTTATATTGATTTGTTGATTATAGCCATGAGATGTAGCTTATGATGATTTTGGCTTGTAAGCCTATTTGTCCATGGTATGTGTTAATGTCTTGTTATGTGGTATAAGTGATTAAATAGATGACAAGGTCAAATGCATGTGTTTGAAAAGTTTTAATTTTGGGCAAAATTTTGGTAACCTGGTTTTGTATGATTGTGAATGTTTAAGTCCAGTAACGCCTCGAAACCTATCCCAGAGTTGGATACGGGTGAGGGGTGTTACAATGCCAATGTCCCAGACGTGGTCTTACACGAAAAAACATATCGGAATCCTATGTCATGACATATGTATCCTAACTATTCCTAAGGTTCGTACGGGGCTTTCGGACATCGTAACTCGATCGATTCAGGCTCGTAGACAATTCTTCCATACTTTTACCAATTCAGCATTCACATATATATACAAGTAATAATTCAATTCGGTACAAATAAAATATATACAATTGAAATTAACGGTATTTATTTACTTATGAACTTACCTCAGACGAAGACGGATGAACCGAGACAACTATTCGACAACTTTAGTTTTTCCCTGATCTAATTTCGATTTCCTATTTTCTTGATCTAAATTAATACAAATTTAACTTATTTAATCACATATTCAATCAAATTCATCCAAAAACACATAAATGGGCAAATTACACTTTTGCCCCTGACATTTGACATTTTTCATAAATTAGTCCCTTTTTCACAAAATACAAAATAAGCATAATTTCATTACACAATAACTTGGACGAATATTCACTAAGCTCATATAAGTCCACACATTTAATTTATTTCACATTTTAGTCCCTCAATTTATTTTTTTCACAATTTAGCTCAAATACTCAAATTCATCAAAAATCCAAAGACAAAATATATTAATCTATCACATATCTTTTATTTTCCATCATCAAACCACAAAAACCACAAGCTTTAAACAATGGCAAAACACAAAATCATCATCAAATTCAAAAATTGAGACATGGGCTTTATAGATTATAAAGCAACGATCACAAAAACATAAAAATCACTAAAAAACGAGCTCAAAACATACCTTGATTGAGCTAAGTGAGTGCCGAATGCAAAGGAAGCTTAAAACCCTTCTTTTCTTTCTAAAATTCGGTGATGGATGAACATAATGGACAAAATTTTGTGTTTTGATTTATTAATGAAACATTTAATTATCAATTTCCACTTTTAACCTTAATGAAACATTAATGAAAAGCATTTAAATTATGGACATAAATGTCCACTAACTTAATAATGGCATATTAGCCTTTTAAGGATCAAATCAAATCATAGCAATTTAGCACATTAACAATTAATTAGCCACTTTTACATTTTACGCGATTTAATCCTTTTTGCAAATTAAGCACACAAACGATTAAATTAAATCACGAAAATTTTACACATGTCAATTAACATACTAAAAACACAGAAAATAATTTTAAAATATTTTTCTAACTCGGATTTGTGGTCCCGAAACCACTGTCTGACTGGGGTCTAAACCGGGCTGTTACAGTTTCTTTACAAGGGTTCAACGAAACGAGAAGTCTGTGTGACAGGAGCCTCTAATTGCAGACCAAAAATGGGAGCTATGTTTCAACTAAAGCAGTGGGAGAAGTTATTTTACACTTTGATAATTTTAGGAAGATTGTTTTAAAGAACGTGTTTTATGTACGTCATTTTAAGAGAAATTTAATTTCTGTAGCATGTTTATTTTATGAAGGTTATACCATGACATTCAATAAAGGGATTGCTATTCACAGAAATCATTCTTTAATCTGTAATGAATGGATGGAAAATAATCTATACTTTATCAAACCAAATAACTACTCGATGCTTCAAAATGAAATAGTGAATGAAAAACTTAAAACTTCTCACTCTAATGAGGGGTACCTATGGCACGTAAGACTTGGTAATATTAACAGAGAAAGAATCACTAGACTCGTGAAAGATGGTCCCTTAAGTATGCTTAAGGAAGTTAGTCTTCCATAATGTGAATCTTGCTTGGAAGGTGAAATGACTAAGAGGTCTTTTAATGCGAAAGGTACAAGGGCCAACCAACCTTTAGAACTTGTGCACACTGATGTATGTGGTCCCATTAGCATCAATGCCCGAGAAAGTTACAACTATTACGTGACTTTTATCGATGACTATTCTCAATATGGATATGTGTATCTAATGCACCGAAAAAGTGAAACCTTTGATAAATTTTGAGATTTTTGTGCGGAAGTGGAAAAAAAATAGGTTTATCCATAAAGAATCTTCAGTTTGACCGAGGTGGGGAATACTTGTCTGACGAGTTCTTAAGATATCTCATAGAAAATGAGATTTTATCCCAATTGACTGCACCGGGCACTCCACGACAGAATGGCATAGCCGAGAGAAGGAATAGAACCTTGCTTGACATGGTTCGTTCAATGTTAAGTTATTCACAACTTACTACTTCCTTCTCGGATATACGATACAAACGACTTGCTATATTTTGAATAATGTGTCAACCAAGTCTACTTGTAAGATACCTTATGAACTATGGCATGGAAAGAAACCCGCTCTAAATCACTTTAGAATATGGGGTTATCCAGCATACGTTCTGGATAAAGATGCAAATAAGTTGGATGCATGGACAGAATTGTGAATGTTTGTCAGATATCCGGAAGGAACAAAGGGAGGGTTATTCTATAATCTGAAAGATAATACGATTAAAGTTTCTACTCATGGTACTTTCCTCGAAGAAAGCTACATGGATAAATTTAAGCCTCGAAGTAAAGTTGTACTTGAGGAACTTTCGAGAGTGGTAGAACAATAACCAAGTTCAATTCTCGAGAAAGTTGTAGAAAGACATGTAAATGATCAATAGCATAGGGGAATCCGTCGTAGTGGGAGAGTTTCTAAGAAACCAAACTTCTTCGTCTATGATGGTAGTATTTATAATACAGAAGCCAATCACGAGGATGGTGATCCACTCACTTATAAGGAAGCTATGCAGGACGTTGATTCCAAGCTCTAGAAACAGGCCATGGATGCTGAGATGGATTCTATAAAATCCAATACGGTGTGGGAACTTGTAAACTTATCGGTTGAGATTAAACCCATAAGGTGTAAGTGGATCTACAGGAAGAAAAGAAATGTGGAAGGGAAAGTGGAAACACACAAAGCTAGACTTGTAGGGAAAAGGCTACACATAGAAAGAAAGCATTGATTACGATGAGATCTTCTCTCTAGTAGCCATGCTCAAGTCTATCCGCATACTATTATCCATTATCGTTGCCCTCGATTATGAGATCTGACAAATTGATGTCAAGATAGAATTCTTGAATGGCTATCTTGATGAGACCATTTGCATGGCTCAACCCACTGACTATGTTGTCAAAGGAAAGAAGTATAAAGTTTGCAAACTGCTAAGATCTATTTATGGGCTTAAAATGACGTCCCACTCATGGAATAAAATATTTGATCAAACAATCAAGCCTTTTAGATTTGAGAAAAGCACTGATGAACCTTTTGTTTATAAGCGTATAAAGGATAAAAAGGTGGTTTTCCTCATTTTGTATGTCGATGATATTCTACTTATCAGAAACGATGTAAGAGAATTATCATTGGTTAAACTGTGGTTTGCTCAACAGTTTAGGATGAAGGACTTGGGTAAAGCTAGTTAAATTCTTGGAATTCGAAAATTTAAGGATCGAAAGAATAAAATAATAGCTCTATCTCAAGCTTCATACATTGATAAGGTATTGGAATGTTTTGCAATAGCTGATGCGAAGCCAGGTGTTCAACCGATTGCATTAGGTTTTCATCTTTCTTTAGATGAATGTCCTAAGACAGCAGAAGAAAGAGAGTATATGAGTAAGGTTCCATATGCTTAGGTAGTTGGAAGCCTTATGTATGTGATTCTTTGCACATGTCCAGATATTTTTTTCACAGTAGGAATGGTTAGTTGATATCAAATAAATCTAGGTCTCAAGCATTGGCATGCTATAAAGCATATATTAAGGTATCTTAAAATAATCAGAGATTATATGCTTGTGTATTCTTGGAAGAACCTTACTCCTATTGAATACACAGACTTAAACTTCCAATCCTGTAAAGATTCAAGGAAATCAACGTCGGGAAATGTATATGGAGAAGTGTAAAACAAACTTGCATAGCTAACTCTACTATAGAGGCTGAATATGTGGCTGCTTCTGAGGAAACGAAAGAAGCAATATGGCTTTGAAAGTTCTTAATCGATCTTGAAGTCATTCCTAGTATGGAAAAAGCTATAACACTGTATTGTAATAACAATGTTGTAATACCTAATACCAAGGAAATGAGAAGTCACAAGAGGATGAAACACATTGATCGGAAGTATCACTTGATACGATAGGCAGTAGCTGAAGGAATTGTAGATGTGATGTAAGTAGCTTCTGGAGATAACATTGCGGATCCATTTACTAGGACTCTTGTAATTATGAGTTTTAGCAAACACATCGAGGATATGTGAATGTGAAACATGACACATTTACTTCACTCAGGCATATGGGAGAATGTTGGGGAATGGACCCATATTGTAGTATACATGTAATTGTTTTCTATTTATTTGAACAATGAATAAATAAATAAAGTTATTTCACATTTCACTATTATGTCTTGTAACACCCCTAACCCGTATCCGTCGTCAAAATAGGGTTACAGAGCATTATCGAAAACTTTTAAATTAAAACATTCGATTACAATCATTTAAAAAAAACACATCATATTCCATTCAAACACATGCATAATGTCCCTTTTTCGAGCCCTCAATGCCTTAAAAAAATACTTCATGGAAAAAAGATAGAAAAATTTATACTGCAGGGGTCATACGGCCGTGTGGCTAGGCTGTGTGACTCACACGGTTGAGACACACGCCCGTGTCTAAGGCTGTGTGGGCATTCGAAGTAGGGACACACAGCCGTGTCCCAGCCCGTGTCTGTGCCCGTGTAACTCTCTGACTTGGTTCACACGGCCAAGCCACACGTCGCCCGTGTGCTAGGCCATGTCACTCTCGAAATGCAACCTTTAGAAAACTACAGGGGGCACACGCCTGTGCCTTAGGCCATGTAGATGAAAAATAGGCCATTTTCAAGCCATTTTCCTCACCCAAAAATTGGTCACTTACACAAGACAAAAACACCTATTTTCATGCGTCAAAATTGTACCTAACACATGCATATTCAAGCTAGATCATCATAATATTTAATCATACAACCAATATGCCTAAAAGGCGCCTCAATCACACAATCAAACTAGATTATAAATTTGCTAAATTTACCATAGATCAACCAACTATTGGAACAAATTCTATACCAACATTTACCACAATGTTCACATACCAATCATACCAAAATATACCAATTTGACCATTCATCAACTAACATCACTAAACCCTAGTAAACTTGGCCATATGCCAACCACATCCAAACTTACCAAAATAGCCATTTATCTACTCAACACCCTGTAACAGCCCGATTTTAGGTCTAGTCGAAACAGTGGTTTTGAGACCACAAATCTGACGCAGTAAAATTTGTTTTTATTATATTTTTATGGTCTACAGTTTTATGGAACTATTCTATGAAAATCTTGTTCGAAAATTTCAACGTTTGGGCACTCAATTTAGTTTTAAGGATTAAATTGTATAGAAGTGCAAAACTTGAATTATAGATGTTAAAGGTGTCCAATTGCTATGATATTTTAAATTTGAGGTCTTTATATGATAATTAACCATTAGTTAATTTTATGGACAAAAATGGACATGATTAGGTGAAATTTTAAAGTTTGGCAAAAAGGGAATTTTGGTCATTTAGAAATTAAATGAATTAATAAGCAAAATGAAAGAAAAATTTGTTCATCTTCTCCTACCTTGTGCCAAAATTTTGAAGGTCACCATAGCTAGGGTTTGTTCAACTTTCAAGCTTGATTGTAAGTACATCCTAGCCTCGTTTTAATGCTCTTTATATTTTTAAAGTCATTATCATCCGATCTACCTATTTCTACCATTAATTTAACATGTGGTTGATGTCTAGGGTTTGACCCATGTTAGACATATGTGTATTTTGATGTTTAATGGTAAATTATGCATGTTTGATGTGTGAAAAAACTTTTACTAGGTGATTTTTGATGAAAATGCATAAAAAGGACAAAATTGTAAAAAGTTATAAATTGGGTGGTAAAAATATGATTTAATGGAAAAGGTGGGCTACTATAAGCATGAAAATGGTTCGGCTAGGCTAGGGTTACGAAGAAATTGAACACATTTTATTTTATGAGCCTAGGGACTAAAATGTAAAATGTCAAAAAGTTAGGGACAAAATAGTAATTTTGTCTAGGATGCAAATTAATGTAAATGTATGCGTAAAATGATGAATTGATAGTCAAGTTTGCTTATATAGACCCGGAAAAACCGATTACGGAACTAGATCGAGGAAAATGAAAAGTCTCGAATTAGTTGAGTTTCAAATACGAACCATTCTCAAGATAAGTCCGTGTAATTTAATTTGGTATGTTATTATGTTTTAATTGAATTGTGTAATTGAGATAATATATATGTGATGATATACCCTATGAAATAATCACAAGATGATAAACACAAATAAAATGTCATTGTCCCGGTTGAACATTGTATTTCGATGGATAATAATAATTTTCTTGAAATGAACAAAATGATATAGAAAGGATTTAGCCCGGACGGGTAATCCTGAGCTACACTCTCTTGAGTAAATGTTATGAAATGAATTTAGCCCAGATGGGTAATCCATAGTAGGCTCATTAGAGCTAACGTTATCGAAAGGATTTTGCCTGGACTTGTAATCCTGAATAAGCTCTTGGGAGTGAATGTTAAAGACGGGATTTAGCCTGGACTGGTAATCCTGTTATATAAATGTGGCTTGAGAGTGTGCTCTATGAATATGTGCTTAAGGAGCACTTTGGATGTGAATTGACAAACGATTGACATGTATACCTCGAGTATACTACCCGAGTATCCATCGAAATTACAATAGATCAATGAAAAGAAGTCCTGAAAAGTGGAATAGTAAAATGATATGAAAGTTTATACTATGGTGAGCTCATCTATGTTGGTTTGATACCTTCATGATGTGTATGACTAACTTGTTTAATGAGTGAATGTATTTAGGTAACTTGTCAAAATATTGATGGAATGAATGCATATATATGCTTATTTGAATAATTATAATCGATAAGTTTCTTTCTATTACGCGAACTTACTAAGCATGGAAATGCTTACCCCGTTTTACTTTTCCTTGTTTTATAGTGATCGTAAGGCTCGCGAAGGTTGGAGGATTCAGTCGGAGCAAGATCACACTATCCAGAAATCTCCTTTTTGGTGTAGCTAAATGATTCATTTTGGTATAATGGCATGTATAAGCTACATGGCTTAGATGAAGGCTTGTAAGTAATATTTTGTGACTTAGCCATTGGAATGGCTAAAGATGTTCAATTGGTGCATGTGTGATGTTAATGTATGTCCAAATTCTTAAGTGTTAAGTATGGTGGATAATTCATTTTGTAAGTGTCCATTGGAATTGGCTAATATTGGTTTCGTTATATATGCATATGATGATGTCTTTCATGGATGTGAGAATTTGCATGGTTTGAGTATACAAGTATGTGATGTTGTATGTGATGGAAAATAGCATGTGAATGATGTGGCTTATTTGGTTGAGTGTATGTGTTTGGATTGGTGCTATGTTTTGTTGTGTAGGTATGTGCATGGAAGGGTGATAAAATGGCTTGGTAAATAGCCTTGTTTTTGTCCACATGGGTAGACACACGGGCGTGCATGTGTTCTGGCCGTGTGTCCTCTACACCTTAATTGATGCAAAACAGAATGTCCAGAATATAGCATACGGGTAGAGACACGGGCGTGTGTCTCATCCGTGTGTGCTACACGGCCTTGGACACGGGCGTGTACCCTGGCCGTGTGAAGTCTGCACCTATTTTATGAAAAAAATATGAAAAATAAATCGACCACACGGCCTAGCACACGGGCGTGTGGCACAACCGTGTGGCAAAGTCAGAGAGCACCCTATTTTTAACATGGCCTGTAGCACGGACGTGTCTCAGGGTCGCACGAGCGTGTCCCGAACCCACACGGGCTTGTGACCCTTTTTTTAGCTAAAATTTTCTAAGTGTCGTAAAACTTTCTAAAATTCTCAGTTTAGTCCCGAACCGCTTCCAAAGCATATTTTGGGCCTCGTAAGCTCGTTTTAGGGACGATAGGAATGTAAATGAAAAGTTTTAAATTTGGATGGAGATTCACGTCTCAGTTTTGTATGATTGCTTGTGTTTATGCCCGGTAATGCCTCGCACCCTGTTCTGGCTTCGAATACGGGTAATGGGTGTTACATTTAGTGGTATCAGAGCTACAGTTTAGTCGATTCTCGGACTAACGTAGCAAGTACGGGTTTAGCTATACATGCCATTATATAAATTGTGATAGTGTGATAACTCTTGAAAACTTTTTAATGTATTTTCATATAGTAAATGTCTTCCAACCAAGCTCGAGATGAGTCTGAAGAAGCTGAGGGCACTGCTCAAGCTTCTGTGCAACGAGCCGCAACTAGTAGTAGTAGTAGGAGACCCATGTCAGAGGGTCGCGAAAAAGAGAAAGCAGCCTTCTTCGAAATGATGGATGAATGGTTTAGCGAGTACATGAGAACACACCCTACTGTTCCACGACCTCCCCCACCTATCCCTCAACCTGATATGAGATGCCACAGGGTGTTGAGCTCGAAAGGATCAGAAAGGCTCCGGGTGATAAAATAAGAAAATATGGAGCAGAAGAGTTCAGAGCTACTACTGACGATGATTCAAAAAAAGCCGAGTTTTGGCTAGAGAATACCATTCGGGTTTTCTAGGAATTGTCATGTACTCCCGCAGAAAGTTTGAAATGTGTAATATCTTTACTGAAAGACACAGCATACTATTGGTTGAAAACTATATCTTCAATTGTACCGAAGGAAAATGTCACATGGGAATTCTTTCTAGAGGAGTTCCGAAAGAAGTATATCAGCCAAAGGTTCTTAGATCAGAGAATGAAAGAATTTTTAGAGCTTAAACAGGGAGACAGGACCATGTCAGAATATGAACGAGAGTTTGTTCGGTTGAGTCAGTATGCCATGGAATGGGTTCAAACCGAAGCTGAGATGTGCAAACGCTTTGAGGAAGGGCTAAACGAAGACATTAAACTACTGATTCGGATTCTCGAAATAAGAGAGGTTGCCGTGCTAGCCAGTCGGGCCAAGAAAGCTGAAGATTTAAGTATAGAGAAGAAGCAAGCCGAAAGGGAAACCCGGGTTCCTAGTAAAAGATTCATGAGTAAGTCACAACCCTCTGCTTCAAAGAAATCAAGAAGTTATCATGAGCGTTTTACATCATCAGTGGGACATTCGGGAAAGGAAAGAAGTTCCAAACGCTCGAAATCGATGACTTCATCTCCCTCAGCAACTAATGTAGGGAGTGTTGGAAACCCCAAGCCACTGTGTAATGTATGTAATAAATTGCATTATGGTGAATGCTGGATGAAAAGTGGGGCATGTTTCAGGTGTGGTTCCCTCGATCATTTTTTTAAGGAATGCCCGAAAATAGCTGAGAAGGATATCGAACAGACTCTTAAATCGAGTAACCTCACCTTGAGGGGTAGACCTCCACGACACCCCAGGAATGCCAGTGGTAGTCGTGGTACTGCAAAAGATTTAGCAGCAAGATCTGAGGCACGGGCTCCGGCAAGAACATATGCTATACGTGCAAGGGAAGAGGCCTCGGCGCTCGATGTTATCATCGATATATTTTCTCACTATGATACTAATGTAGTTTCATTGATTGATCCTGGATCAACCCATTATTATATTTGCATGAAGTTGGTATCTAGTAAGGATTTACTTTTGAGTCTACTGAATATGTGATTAAAGTGTCGAACCCCTTAGGCAAATATGTTCTGGTTGATAGAGTTTGCAAGAATTGTCCTTTGGTAATTCGAGGTCACTGTTTTCTAGCTAACTTAATGTTTTTGCCATTTGATGAGTTTGATGTTATATTGGGTATGGATTGGTTGACACTACATGATGCTATAGTAAATTGTAGATGAAAAATTATTGAATTGAAATGTGAAAATGGTGAAATTCTTCGGGTTGAATCAGATGAGTCAGATACACTACCTGTTGTGATTTCTTCTATGTCGGCTCAGAAATATATGAGAAAAGGGTGTGAAGCCTATCTTACTTATGTGTTGAACACTAAGGAGTCTGAATTGAAAATTGAATTAATGCCGGTAGTATGTGAATATTCAGATGTATTTCCAGAGGAATTGCCAAGGTTACCTCTGATTAGAGAAACTGAGTTTGGTATTGATTTAGTCCTTGGTACTTCACCGATATCAATTGCTCCGTATAGGATGGCCCTGACTGAATTGAAAGAATTGAAACCTCAGTTGCAAGAATTGACAAATAAGGGATTCACGAGACCGAGTTATTCTCCCTGGGGTGCACCGATATTATTTGTAAAGAAGAAAGATGGTTCTATGAGATTGTGCATCGATTACCGACAGCTCAACAAAGTGACCATAAAGAACAAGTACCCGTTACCGAGAATTGATGACCTGTTTGATCAGTTGAAAGGGGCAACAACATTTTCAAAGATAGATTTGAGATCGGGCTATTATCAGTTGAGAGTTAAGGAGTCGGATGTACCAAAGACCGCTTTCAAAATAAGGTACGGGCACTATAAATTCCTTGTTATGCCTTTCGGACTGACGAATGCTCCTGCAGTTTTTATGGACTTGATGAACCGGATTTTTAGACCATACCTAGATAGGTTTGTGGTTGTGTTCATTGATGATATCCTGATTTATTCTCGAGATGAGTCTGAGCACGCTGAGCATTTGAGAACTATTTTACAGATTTTGAGAGAAAAACATTTATATGCTAAGTTCAGTAAAAGTGAGTTTTGGCTTTGAGAAGTTGGATTTCTGTGGCACATTGTTTCAGGTGATCGTATTCGAGTTGATCCGAGTAAGATTTCTACTATAGTTGAATGGAAACCACCGAAGAATGTATCTGAGGTTAGAAGCTTTTTGGGTTTAGCCGGTTACTACCGCCGGTTTGTCAAAGGGTTTTCGATGATTGCTACTCTTATAACAAGATTGTTGCAAAAAGATGTCAAGTTTAAATGGTCCGAAAAATGTCAGCATAGTTTTGAGAAATTGAAAGCTTTATTGACTGAAGCATCAGTCTTAGTACAACCTGAACCAGGAAAAGAATTTGTAATTTATAGTGATGCATCTTTGAACAGACTTGGATGTGTGTTGATGCAAGAGGGCAAAGTTATAGCTTATGCCTTGAGATAGTTGAAACCACATGAGAAGAATTACCCGACGCATGATTTGGAACTAGCCGCCATAGTTTTTGCCTTGAAAATTTGGAGACATCATTTGTACAGCGAGAAATGCCATGTTTTTACTGATCACAAGAGTTTGAAATATTTGATGACTCGGAAAGACTTAAATTTGCGGTAACGAAGATGGCTTGAGTTATTGAAAGACTATGAGTTGGTGATTGATTATCACCCGGGTAAGGCAAATGTAGTCGCAGATGCCCTGAGTAGGAAATCCTTGTTTGCCTTGAGAGCAATGAACACGAGGCTGACTTTATCGGATGATGGTTTGATTCTAGCCGAATTGAGAGCTAAATCGACGTTTCTTCAACAGATTTACGAAGCCAAGAAGTGTGACAGTGAATTGTAAGCTAAGAGAGCTCTGTGTGAATCGGGCAATAACTCAGATTTTTGTATCGGATCCGATGACTGTTTGATGTTCCGAGATAGGATTTGTGTGCCAAAAGGTGTGTAATATCCCGGGTTAGGGGCTGTTTTGTTGTTGCATGATAGTGCATGAGTTTAGTGTGCTGTGTTGCTATTTCGGTGTTTTAGGGGTTTGATTGAAGTCTAGGAGTATGCCTGAGTGAATGGGAAAATTTTGGTTTTGGGTGTTAAGTCGGGAGCTGTTGGAGCTGGGTATAAGAGTTTTCTTTGGTGTTTTATTGCACAAATGAAGAGTGGCAGAGTGGCAAGGAGGAGCTTGGTGTGGCGTCATCTACAGGTGAGGAGGTCCAGAGTTCAAGTCGTAGAGCTCCCATTTTGGTTCTCATTTTGGACGGCATGGAGGAAGAGGTTGAGAGCAACTTGAATTCTACCATGGACTTGGTCAAGGGGTGACTTGGATGGTGGAGAGAAATTGGTGGAGGATGACTTGTTCAAACTTATTTGAATTTGCGGTTTGGAGTGAATAGGGGGATTTGGCGAATGTTGGGGAGTTGTGGAGTGGGTGGGCGGCTTGGTGGTGTGTTGTAGTAGGTAATGCCGAAATTCATTTGGAGTTATGAGGCATTTTCGGTCAAGTTGGAAGGCTATTCTTTCTTTCTTTTGTCATTGAATTTTCAAGAGAATTTCTCTCATTCTTTTACTCTTGGAACCGTAAGACCAAAACTCAAAATGGATTGCCGAAAGTTTCATTTTATTTCTTGTCTCCTAAAGTGTTTGTAGCCAAAAGTTCTTGAGCCTCAAGCTTGTACTTCTTTTTGTCTCTTTTGGCGAATGCTCATTCCATTTCTCCTTCTTATCTTCTTTTGGAGCTAAGTAGAAACTAGCCTTCTCATATCTCATTTTTGTTTCATTTTCTCTCCCTTTTGAAACACTAAAGCCGTAAATTTACCTTGCCTAAACCGAAAATTCCTATTCATTCCTTCCATTTCTTGTCATCTTAAAAACCGAAAAGCACCTACCACTTTTCCATTTTTCTTTCCTTTCTTCTCAAACTTTGGCGATTCTTTCTTCTTGATCACATATTTCCCTTGCTTTATTTTAATTCTAGACCGAATTCTCTTTGGTTCAAAGTATTGACCGGATCCATCCCTTCTCCTAGTGGTTGTTGTGGCGAACATCAATAGAGTGTTGGGGGTTTCTTGCTTCAACCGTTTGGAGGTTGGTGAGTCCATGGCCGAATGGTCATTTATTTTCTTTCTTTTCTCAATCGATTTTGGTTTAATTAAGGGCGAATATGGTCATTTTGGAAGGATTCTAATCTCTTCGTTATAGGATCTTTGGATTGTGGAAGCAAGCAAGAGGAGCCGTTTTCTTACGTCAATTGATTAGTAAAGGGTAAGTGATTGGTTGTTGTTAGTTTAATCGTGCGGTTTCGATTAAGTCGTGAATGATAAAGGATTAAGCGTTATTCTTTTCAAGGTGGTGGCCGATCGTCTTAGAAGGACCATTGTGGTTCGGGGTTGGTTGGAAACCAAGTTAAGAAGTGAAGGTAAGGGTTTGAGATGACTTCTCTTGGTATAAAGCCTTTGGCCGAATGGTTTATGTGTACTAACCCTATGTTGGCCGATTATAGGAGCCGGATAATCAAGGGACTTAGATCGATTCGTTGGGATTTTTAGACGCGTGTATACCAGGTGTGTAACTAACACACCCATACTTAGTGATATTATTATTAAACCGGTTTGCCTATTAAAATCATGGCAGTTTGATGGATTGATATGATACCCTTTTGGGTATGATCTTGGACTCGGGTAAGTCAGTATTGTTACAAGTTTACTGATGATCTATATGGTATCATGACTATGTATGTATGTGATATGGGGTATGAGTCAAACATATTAGCATGATAGGCATGACTTGTATGATATGCATGATCACATGAGTATGGTATGTTGATGGGTGATATGAGTGGAGGGAGCAGTGATATTTTGTGCTGACGAGCACCAGTGTTTTGGTAACACAACTTTGTGACTTTGGGTCACCAGTGGTTTGGTACCACATTTGTGTCTTTGGGGCACCAGAGGTTTGGCACCTCATTGCGACTCGTCCCTGTGGTTAACACCACCGTGGGTTGGCCCCACATGAGATATGGGATCGTCTGCTAGTGATTGGGTATCACACGATGGGTTGGCCCCATCATTCGATTATTGTGACTACGGTCACCAGTGGTTTGGTACCACATTTGTGTCTTTGGGACACCAGAGGTTGGGCACCTCATTGCGACTCGTCCCTGTGGTTTAACACCACCGTGGGTTGGCCCCACTTGAGATACGGGATCGTCTGCTAGTGATTGGGTATCACACGATGGGTTGGCCCCATCATTGGATTTGTGACTTCGGTCACCAGTGCTTTGGTAGCACAAGCGTGTCTTTGGGACACCAGTGGTTTGGCACCACATTGATGGATATTGTGTCTTTGGGACACACAGTGTTTTGGTAACACATTGTGACTATATGTCACGGTGGTTTGGCACCACCGGTGGTTTGGTACCACACGGGGTAGAAAAAGGAGATACGGATGGTTAGGATCGGGTTGCATTAATTATGTTGCTATGTATGATGTGTGTTAGCATGTTGTTTCATCGGGAGCGGGATTTATGCACTTGAGTCATTCGACTCACCCTCTCCTTTGACATTTCGGGTGACCAGTGAGACGCGGACATGGGTAGGGGTGGACTCGGGGTGCACATGCCATGCTTTAATAAAAGTTTTGCTCGGACTATTCACTTTGGGTACTTTAGCTTATTTATTTTTATTTGAGATTTAATTTGGATTTGTAAAAGGCCTTTAAATTATGTTTTAGGATGGTTATGTTTTAATTAGATTCTCAACCTGCTTAACAAATAACTTGGTATGAAATTTTACTAAAAATTTGGTAAGATAATGTTTTCAAAACTATAACGCAATGTGTTTAAACTATACCATCGGGTATTTCACTATGTTTTGCTATAATGTAAACTCAAATGATTTTCAAACCAAACTCGATATTCTGCTAAGTCAAAAATGTTTCAAAATAGCCCTAAAGAAACTATTGGAAATGCTAAATGAAATCAACTCGTTTTTAACTATATACTTTGGATAAGTTTTCAAAATCTAGTCAAACAAGCCTATTCAAATTTTCTTCAAGTTCACTATGTTTTCACCCCGCTTTTAGACGAAAAATCTGATCTCCCAAAAATGTTTTTCCCCGTAACATACCAGATTTGGACGTGGTGTCTTGTCCGGGTTTGGGGTGTTACAATTGTGGTATCAGAGCCAGGTTCAAAGGCTCGGCTGTGGGCATGAGGCCCAAAAAGTTTTTAAGAGTTTATTTTAAGTGTTTGTATGGTTTGAAAGGCATGGCACCGAGTCTCCGGCACCAGTTCGCCCAGGTAAGTACCCTTACTATTGCTTGTGAATTGATTGGATGTGATATGATTTGATGAATAGCAATAGTACACTACTTTAGAGATTGAAACTGATAGGATTCTGTGAACTCGCGAGAACAAATCTCCTTAAATATTCATAAGATTTGCCTTAAAATAGTGGAATATATCTTTGATGCATAAAACTCTTAAATCAGATACGTAGAAAGATTAGTCATGAGCACTCGAGGCGGACGTGGTCGTAATACTCGTGGTAGAGGTAGGGGTAGAATGAGCGGTTTAGCCCGTAGGATCCGGTCAAGGGTCGGAAAATGAGATACGGTTCCGCCATCATTTGGAGGTGGTGAGTTCCAAGATCGCATGGTGATGACGCAGATGTCACGAGCGCGGCGCTGCGAGTGTTGGAAAGGGTAGCCGTGGTGTAGGTGGTGGTGCGGGAGTTAGGAAATCGTGCTGGCGACTTCGGGCAAATGGGGCCGAATTCTTCGAGGTGTATATCTGGTGTTGCTCCTAGCACCGCCGAGAAATCTTGGCTAGAGGCAACCGAGCGGATCATGGATGATCCGACTTAAGCTCGGCCTGAAGAGAAGTCGAAGGGCATCGATCGCTTCTCGGGATGAGTCATATCGGTGGTGGCTCACGGTTCGGGGCAGTGTGGGCAGCAGAGGATCGACATGGGATTATTTCGTGGTCGCATATCAAAAGAAGTACATCGGGGCTAGTTATATCGACTCCCAGTGAAAGGCATTTCGAGGCTTGTTCAGGGAGTAAATCTGTTTCGAGCACGCAGGTGAGTTCCCTGGTGAGTAGGTATGCCGGGGGCATTGTGGCCACCGAGCATGAGAGGTGTGTTCGTTTCGAGGATGGGCTGCGAGGCAGTGAGATCGCTGATTGCTCCTCGCCAGGAGCTTGAGTTCTTGTCTTGGTTGAGAAGGCTAAGGTAGCCGAGGGTGTTAAGGAGTCGGTGAGGCGAGTATGGGACGTAAATAGGCATAAGAGGAGCTTTGGGTCTTACGGATCGTCGGGTAATCCGCAGAAGAGAGCTAGACCGAGTGGGCCGAATCACTGCTAGGTAGGTTTTGTTGCTAGGCAAGGACCGCCGCAGATGCAATCGGTGTGGGAAATCTCATTGGGGTGGTTCTTTGGGTGGAGGAAAGGGTTGCTTCGAGTGTGGTTCTCTGGAGCACGTGTGAGGGACCCGCCCGCGTAGGTTGGCGATGATTTGATCCCGAGAGTCGGCCGTAATCGATTCAGAGGTAATAGACCGCCACCGCATGAGGGGCCGTGGTAATGGCAGAGGTGGTAATGGTTCGGTGGCCGTGGAGCACGGCGGGCAGAGTGCGGTAGTTACGATGCCGCACACCTGGATTAGTATATGCCGCGAGGCGCCGAGAGGAGGCGACGCACCGGACGTCATAACCGATACGTTTTTGATTTTTGGTTCTCCTTATCTTCGCTTTGATTGATGTGGGTTCAACGCACTCTTATGTTGCCGTGAGTACAAAGAGACCATGGATCTAGACTCGAGATATCTTCTAGGCGGATGACCGTAATTAGCCCCCAGGTCACTCGTAGTAGTAGATAAACCTGTTTAGAGAGGTACCCTTAGAACTCAAGGGGTAGTGTTTGTCTGCCGATCCGATGGAACTACCGTTTGGGGAGTTCGATCCGATTCTTGGGATGGATTGGTTGGTCAAGTACCAGGCGAGGTTGGATTGCGCGCTAAGCGCATGGTTCTTAAGACGGTTGAGGGTGATGAGGTGGCTATGATAGGTAATAGGAGAGATTACTGTCTAATGTGGTATCTCTGCTCAAAGCGGAGAAGATGGTCAAGAAGAATTTGTGTGAAGCATATGTAGTTCATGTGTATGCCTTGGAGGCTAAAAGAGTCCTTTGTGGAGAAGGTCCGCATTTGTTAAGGAATTTCTTGATGTGTTTCTGAGGAGCTTAGGGTTTGCCGCCGATCGAGAGGTAGAGTTCGGGATTGATCTATTACCGGAATCGCGCGCTGTCTATTGCTCCGTATAGGATGGCGCCAAAGGAATTGGTGGAGCTTAAGGCTCGAGATCCAGGAGTTATTGGATCGAGGTTTCATTAGGCCTAGTGTTTCGCCGTGGAAGTGCGCCGGTACTCTTTGTCAAGAAGAAAGATGGCACGATGCGGATGTGCATAGACTACCTTGATTGAATAAGCGACGATTAAAAACAAGTATCCGTTGCCACGGATAGATGACTTGTTTGATCATTTGAAGCGGTCTTCTGCGGTATTTTCAAGATCGACTTGAGGTCCAGGTATCATCGGTTGAAGGTTAAGGAGGCCGATATCCATAAAACAGCGTTTGGACTCGGTATGGGCACTACGAATTTCCGTAATGCCGTTCGGGTTGACTAACGCACTGCCGGCGGTGTTTATGGATATGATGAATAGGGTGTTTCAACAAAGATCCGGATCGATTCGTCATGGTTTTCATAGACGACATCTTGGTGTACTCAAAGACAGAGGAAGAGCATGATGCGCATTTGCGAGTGGTGCCGCAGATTCGAGGAAAAGCAACTCTATGCTAAGTTCGATAAGTGCGAGTTCGCTTAGGAAGTGACTTTCTTGGGTCATGTAGTGTCGGTGAGGGATTGAGTAGATCCTCGTAAGATTGAGGGCGATTTTGGATTGGAAGCCGCCTAAGTCGGTGGCGGAGATTCGAGTTTTCTCGGTTTGGCGAATACTACCAGAAGGTTTGTTGAGGGTTTTTCGTTGATAGCAAGCGTCGATGACCAAGTTCTTTGAGGAAAGAAGTTCCGTTTGTATGGGTGAGAAACAGCAGAAAGCTTCGATAAGTTAAAGAAGATTTTGACCGAGGCTCCGTTTTAATTCAACTTTGAAATCGGTAAGAATTTCACGATCTATTGCGACGCATCACATACGGGCTTGGGTTGTGTGTTGATGCAAGAAGGTAAGGTTGTGGCTTACGCTTCTCTCGGTGAGACCACATGAGGTCAACTATCCGACGCACGATTTGGAGCTATGGTTTGTAGTCTTCGCTTTAAAGATTTGGAGGCACTACTTGTATGGAGAAAGATCGATAGTCTACACAGCATCACAAGAGTCTAAAGTATCTTCGACTCGGAAGGATTTGAATTTGAGGCAAGCGTGAGATGGGTTGAGTTCTTTGAAAGATTACGACTGCTCGATTGAGTATCATCCGGGCAAGGCTAATGTGGTGGCGACGCATTGAGCCGCAAGGTTGTTTCGGACTTAAGAGCTTTGTTTGCCCACTTGAGTTTGTATGACGACGGGAGTATTCCGCAGAGTTGCGAGTTAAGCCTACTTGGGTTGAGCAGATCGAGAGAAAACAGATTATTGGATGAGGTTACGAGTGCGCGGAAGTTGCAAGTGCGAGAATGGTGGTTTGGAGGGTTCTGACTTGTCTAGTGATGAGGTGTTGTGTTTCCAAGGTAAGGTTTGTATGCCTAAAGATGTTGAGTCGAGGCAAAAGATTCTTCAGACGCACATATGATCCTCATGCTATGCATCCTGGAGGTAGCAAGATGTATAGGGATCTTAGAGAGCGATTTTGGTGGCCTCGGCTTGAAGAAAGAGGTGACAGAGTTTGTTGGGATGTGTCCGACTTGTCAACAGGTCAAGGTGAGCATCGATTGTTGCGTCGGGTTTGCTTCACTGTGAAGATTCCTCGATGGAAGTGGGAAAGGATAACCATGGATTTCGTCGGTGGGTTACCGCCACGCCAAGCAAGAAGGATTCATTTGGGTAGTGGTGGATCGATCGACTAAATCACTCACTTTATTCCGGTGAGGGTTGACTACTCACTTCGGAAGCTAGCGAAAAAGTGTATGTGTCGAGAGATAGTAAGGTTGCACGGTGTGCCGGTTTCGATAATCTCGGATAGGGATCCTAGATTCACGTCAAAGGTTCGGAAAGCATTGCATCGAGCTCTGGGTACTCGTTTGGATTTCAAAGACGGCTTTTCACCCGCGATCGACGGTCAATCGTAAAGGGTTATTCGGGATCTTGGAGGATATCTTTGAGAGGTTGTGTCCGGATTTCGAGAGGTAGTTGGGAGGAGTTTCTACCACTAGTGAGTTTGCCTACAACAACGATTACCAAGCGAGCATCAAGATGGCACCGTATGAGGCGTTGTATGGTAGGAAATGTCGCTCACCTACGTGTTGGGCGGAGTTAGGTGAACGTCGTTGTTGGGACCCGAGTTGGTTCTTGAGACCGAAGACAAGGTTAAGTTGATTCGATCTCGATTGAAGGAAGCTTCGGACCGGCAGAAGTCTTATGCCGATCTTAACCGAAGAGATATAGAGTTATTTGTGGGGATCGAGTTTTCTCAAGGTCTCACCTTGGAAAAAGGTGTTGAGATTCGGGAAGAAGGGCAAGCTAAGTCCGAGGTTCATTGGGCGTATAAGGTTACGAGGACGAGTTGGACGATGGCGATCGGCTTGAGTTGCCGCAGAGCTTAGTCGATTCACGACGCGTTTTTCACGTTCGATGCTTTGAGGTATCGTCGATCCGTCGCATGTGGTAGCGATGGAAGAGATCGAGGTAAATCCAGATTTGACCATGGAGGAGGAACCCGTGCGCATTCTTGATCGAGATGTGAAGGTTCTGCGTAAGAAGTCTGTGCCTTTGGTTAAGGTACTTTGGCGGAATCATGGCGTAGAAGAAGCTACGTGGGAACCCGAGGATATGATGAGACAAAGCAATACCCGCAACTCTTACGATCGGGTAATTTCGAGGCCGAAATTATTTTTAAGGGGGTAGAAGCGTAATATCCCGGGTTAGGGGTTTGTTTTGTTGTTGCATGATAGTGCATGAGTTTAGTGTCTTTGTGTTGCTATTTCGGTGTTTTAGGGTTTGATTGAAGTCTAGGAGTATGCACGAGTGAATGGGAAAATTTTGGTTTTGGGTGTTAAGTCAGGGATTTGTTGGAGCTGGGGTATAAGAGTTTTCTTTGGTGTTTTATTGCACAAATGAAGAGTGGCAGAGTGGCAAGGGAGGAGCTTGGTGTGGCGTCATCTATAGGTGAGGGAGGTCCAGAGTTCAAGTCGTAGAGATCCCATTTTGGTTCTCATTTTGGACGGCATGGAGGAAGAGGTTGAGAGCAACTTGAATTCTACCATGGACTTGGTCAAGGGGTGACTTGGATGGTGGAGAGAAATTGGTGGAGGATGACTTGTTCAAACTTATTTGAATTTGCGGTTGGGAGTGAATAGGGGGATTTGGCCGAATGTTGGGGAGTTGTGGAGTGGGTGGACGGCTTGGTGGTGTGTTGTAGTAGGTAATGCCGAAATTCATTTGGAGTTATGAGGCATTTTCGGTCAAGTTGGAAGGCTATTCTTTCTTTCTTTTGTCATTGAATTTTCAAGAGAATTTCTCTCATTCTTTTACTATTGGAACCGTAAGACCAAAACTCAAAATGGATTGCCGAAAGTTTCATTTTATTTCTTGTCTCCTAAAGTGTTTGTAGCCGAAAGTTCTTGAGCCTCAAGCTTGTACTTCTTTTTGTCTCTTTTGGCCGAATGCTCATTCCATTTCTCCTTCTTATCTTCTTTTGGAGCTAAGCCGAAACTAGCCTTCTCATATCTCATTTCTGTTTCGTTTTCTCTCCCCTTTTTGAAACACTAAAGCCAAAATTTACCTTGCCTAAACCGAAAATTCCTATTCATTCCTTCCATTTCTTGTCATCTTAAAAAACCGAAAAGCACCTACCACTTTTCCATTTTTTCTTTCCTTTCTTCTCAAACTTTGGCCGATTCTTTCTTCTTGATCACATATTTCCCTTGCTTTATTTTAATTCTAGACCGAATTCTCTTTGGTTCAAAGTATTGACCGGATCCATCCCTTCTCCTAGTGGTTGTTGTGGCCGAACATCAATAGAGTGTTGGGGGGGTTTCTTGCTTCAACCGTTTGGAGGTTGGTGAGTCCATGGCCGAATGGTCATTTATTTTCTTTCTTTTCTCAATCGATTTTGGTTTAATTAAGGGCCGAATATGGTCATTTTGGAAGGATTCTAATCTCTTCGTTATAGGATCTTTGGATTGTGGAAGCAAGCAAGAGGAGCCGTTTTCTTCTGTCAATTGATTAGTAAGGGTAAGTGATTGGTTGTTGTTAGTTTAATCGTCTGGTTTCGATTAAGTCGTGAATGATAAAGGATTAATCTGTTATTCTTTTCAAGGTGGTGGCCGATCGCCTTAGAAGGACCATTGTGGTTCGGGGTTGGTTGGAAACCAAGTTAAGAAGTGAAGGTAAGGGTTTGAGATGACTTCTCTTGGTATAAAGCCTTTGGTGAATGGTTTATGTGTACTAACCCCTATGTTGGCCGATTATAGGAGCCGGATAATCAAGGGACTTAGATCGATTCGTTGGGATTTTTAGACGCGTGTATACCGTGTGTGTAACTAACACACCCATACTTAGTGATATTATTATTAAACCGGTTTGCCTATTAAAATCATGGCGATTTGATGGATTGATATGATACCCTTTTGGGTATGATCTTGGACTCGGGTAAGTCAAGATTGTTACAAGTTTCTCGATGATCTATATGGTATCATGACTATGTATGTATGTGATATGGGGTATGAGTCAAACATATTAGCATGATAGGCATGACTTGTATGATATGCATGATCACATGAGTATGGTATGTTGATGGGTGATATGAGTGGAGGGAGCGGTGATATTTTGTGCCGACGAGCACCGGTGTTTTGGTAACACAACTTTGTGACTTTGGGTCACCAAAGTGGTTTGGTACCACATTTGTGTCTTTGGGACACCGAGGTTTGGCACCTCATTGCGACTCGTCCCCCGTGGTTAACACCACTGCGTGGGTTGGCCCCACATGAGATATGGGATCGTCTCGCTAGTGATTGGGTATCACACGATGGGTTGGCCCCATCATTCGATTATTGTGACTACGGTCACGGTGGTGGTTTGGTACCACATTTGTGTCTTTGGGACACCGTGAGGTTGGGCACCTCATTGCGACTCGTCCCCGTGGTTTAACACCACCGTGGGTTGGCCCCACTTGAGATACGGGATAAATCGCTAGTGATTGGGTATCACACGATGGGTTGGCCCCATCATTGGATTTGTGACTTCTGGTCACCGGTGCTTTGGTAGCACAAACGTGTCTTTGGGACACCAGTGGTTTGGCACCACATTGATGGATATTGTGTCTTTGGGACACAGTGTTTTGGTAACACATTGTGACTATATGTCACCAAAGTGGTTTGGCACCACAAAGTGGTTTGGTACCACACGGGGTAGAAAAAGGAGATACGGATGGTTAGGATCGGGTTGCATTAATTATGTTGCTATGTATGATGTGTGTTAGCATGTTGTTTCATCGGGAGCGGGATTTATGCCTTCGAGTCATTCGACTCACCCTCTCCTTTGACATTTCAGGTGACCGTGAGACGCGGACATGGAGCCAAGGGTGGACTCGGGGTGCACATGCCATGCTTTAATAAAAGTTTTGCTCAGACTATTCACTTTGGGTACTTTAGCTTATTTATTTTTATTTGAGATTTAATTTGGATTTGTAAAAGGCCTTTAAATTATGTTTTATGATGGTTATGTTTTAATTAGATTCTCAACCTGCTTAACAAATAACTTGGTATGAAATTTTACTAAAAATTTGGTAAGATAATGTTTTCAAAACTATAACGCAATGTGTTTAAACTATACCATCGGGTATTTCACTATGTTTTGCTATAATGTAAACTCAAATGATTTTCAAACCAAACTCGATATTCTGCTAAGTCAAAAATGTTTCAAAATAGCCCTAAAGAAACTATTGGAAATGCTAAATGAAATCAACTCGTTTTTAACTATATACTTTGGATAAGTTTTCAAAATCTAGTCAAACAAGCCTATTCAAATTTTCTTCAAGTTCACTATGTTTTCACCCCGCTTTTAGACGAAAAATCTGATCTCCCAAAAACGTTTTTCCCCGTAACATACCAGATTTGGACGTGGTGTCTTGTCCGGGTTTGGGGTGTTACAAGGTGACGGACTTATTCAAAAAATTCTTCAAGAGTCACACAGTGGTTGTTTATCCGTTCATCCGGGTAGTACGAAAAAGTATAATGAATTGAAGAAAATGTATTGGTGGTCGAGTATTAAAAGAGATATCTCTGAGTTTGTTTCGAAATGTTTGATTTGCAAACAAGTGAAAGCCGAACACCAAGTACCTTCAGGTCTGCTTTAGCCAGTGATGGTTCCCGAGTGGAAATGGGATAGAATCACAATAGACTTTGTGACGGGTTTGCCTTTGACCCCGAAAAAGAAAGATGTTGTATGGGTCGTTGTTGATAGATTGACGAAGTCGGCTCATTTTATACCGGTACCTACTGACTACTCGCTTGATAAGCTAGCTGAGTTGTACATTGCTGAGATTGTGAGATTGCACGGGGTGCCTATATCGATTATTTTGGATAGTGATCCGAGATTCACTTTACGATTTTGGAAGAAGTTGCAAGAAGCTTTAGGTACGAAGTTAAATTTTAGTACTGCTTTCCATCCGCAAATCGACGGTCAATCCAAAAGGGTAATTCAGATTCTTGAGGACATGCTCCGATGTTGTGTTCTAGAGTTCCAAGGTAGTTGGGATAAATATCTACCGTTGGTTGAATTTGCCTACAACAACTGTTTTCAGTCAAGCATAAAGATGGCACCGTATGAAGCATTGTACGGCTGTAAATACTGAACTTTTCTGTATTGGACAGAGAAACAAATTCACGGGGTTGACTTAGTTAGAGAAACTGAAGAAAAAGTGAAAGTAATTCGTGATAGTTTGAAAGAAGCTTCTGATAGACAAAAGTCATATGTGGATTAAAAAAAAAAAAGAGATTGAGTTTCAAATTGGGGATAAAGTGTTGTGGAAAGTATCTCCATGGAAGAAAGTTCTCAGATTTGGCCGGAAAGGCAAGTTGAGTCCACGATTTATTGGGCCGTATGAAGTGATTGAAAGAACCGAGCCAGTAGCATATCGGTTGGCTTTACCGATGGAGTTGGAAAAGATCCATGTTGTGTTTCATGTGTATATGTTGCGGCGATATCAATCTGACCCTTCACATGTGATTTCCCCTTTAGAGGTTGAAATTAGACCGAATATGACCTATGGCGAAGAGCCGATCAAGATATTAGCTTGGGAAGTGAAACAATTGAGAAATAAAAGTATAGCCCTAGTGAAAGTCTTATGGAAAAGACACAGAGTTGAGGAAGAGGGAACCTAAGGAGGCTATGAGAAAACAGTACCCAAACCTCTTTTCCGGTAAGATTTTCGGGGACGAAAATCCCTAAGGGGGAGAGTTGTAACAACCCGATTTTAGGTCTTGTCAGAACAGTGGTTTCGGGACCACAAATTCGACGCAGTAAAATTTGTTTTTATTATATTTTTATGGTTTTATGGAACTATTTTGTGAAAATCTTGATCGAAAATTTCGACGTTTGGGCACTCAATTTAGCTTTAAGGACTAAATTATAAAAAGTGCAAAACTTGAATTATAGATGTTAAAGGTGTCCAATTGCTATGAGATTTTAAATTAGAGGTCATTATATGATAATTAGACCATTAGTTAAGTTTATGGACAAAAATGGACATGATTAGGTGAAATTTTAAAGTTTGGCAAAAAGGGCATTTTGGTCATTTAGTAATAAATGAATTAATAAGCAAAATGAAAGAAAAATTTGTTCATCTTCTCCTACCTGATGCTGAAAATTTGAAGGTCACCATAGCTAGGGTTTGTTCAACTTTCAAGCTTGATTGTAAGTACATCCTAGCCCCGTTTTTAATGCTCTTTATATTTTTGAAGTCGTTATCATCCGATCTACCTATTTCTACCATTAATTTAAGATGTGGTTGATGTCTAGGGTTTGACCCATGTTAGAAATATGTGTATTTTGATGTTTAATGGTAGATTATGCATGTTTGATGTGTGATAAAAAAACTTTTACTAGGTGATTTTTGATGAAAATGCATAAAAATGACCTAATTGTAAAAAAGTTATAAAATGGGTAGTAAAAATCTGATTTAATGGAAAAGGTGGACTGCTATAAGCATGAAAATGGTTCGAGTAGGCTTGGGTTACTAAGAAATTGAACACATTTTATTTTACGAGCCTAGGGACTAAAATGTAAAATGTCAAAAAGTTAGGGACAAAATAGTAATTTTGTCTAGGATGCAAATTAATGTAAATGTATGTGTAAAATGATGAATTGATAGTCAAATTTACTTATATAGACCCGGAACAACCGATTACGGAACTAGATCGAGGAAAACGGAAAGTCTCGAATTAGTTGAGTTTCAAATACGAACCATTCTCAAGATAAGTTCGTGTAATTTAATTTGGTATGTTATTATATTTTAATTGAATTGTGTAATTGAGATAATATATATGTGATGATATACCCTATGAAATAATCACAAGATGATAAACACAAATAAAATGTCATTGTCCCGGTTGAATATTGTATTTCGATGGATAATAATAATTTTCTTGAAATGAACAAAATGATATAGAAAGGATTTAGCCCGAACGGGTAATCCTGAGCTACACTCTCTTGAGTAAATGTTATGAAATGGATTTAGCCCGGACGGCTAATCCATAGTAGGCTCATTAGAGCTAACGTTATCGAAAGGATTTAGCCTGGACTTGTAATCCTGAATAAGCTCATGGGAGCGAATGTTAAAGACGGGATTTAGCCTGGACTGGTAATCCTGTTATATAAATGTGGCTTGAGAGTGTGCTCTATAAATATGTGCTTAAGGAGCACTTTGGATGTGAATTGAAAAACGATTGACATGTATACCTCGATTTTACTACCCGAGTATCCATCGAAATTACAATAGTTCAATGAAAAGAAGTCATGAAAAATGGAATAGTGAAATGATATGAAAGTTTATACTATGGTGAGCTCATCTATGTTAGTTTGATAACTTTATGATGTTTATGACTAACTTGTTTAATGAGTGAATGTATTTAGGTAACTTGTCAAAATATTGATGGAATGAATGCATATATATATGCTTATTTGAATAATTATAGCCGGTAAGTTTCTTTCTATTACGCGAACTTACTAAGCATGAAAATGCTTACCCCGTTTTACTTTTCCTTGTTTTATAGTGCTCGTAAGGCTCGCGAAGGTTGGAGGATTCGGTCGGAGCAAGATCACACTATCCATAAATCTCCTTTTTGGTATAGCTAAATGATTCATTTTGGTATAATGGCATGTATAAGCTACTTGGCATAGATGAAGGCTTGTAAGTAATATTTTGTGACTTAGCCATTTGAATGGCTAAGGATGTTCAATTGGTGCATGTGTGATGTTAATGTATGTCCAAATTCTTAAGTGTTAAGTATGGTGGATAATTCATTTTGTAAGTGGCCATTGGAATTGGCTAATATTGGTTTAGTTATATATGCATATGATGATGTCTTTCATGGATGTGAGAATTTGCATGGTTTGAGTTGACAAGTATGTGATGTTGTATGTGATGGAAAATAGCATCTGAATGATGTGGCTGATTTGGTTGAGCGTATGTGTTTGGATTGGTGCTATGTTTTTTAGTGTAGGTATGTGCATGGAAGGGTGACAAAATGGCTTGGTATATAGCCTTGTTTTTGTCCACACGAGTAGACACACGGGCGTGTGTCTAGGCCGTGTATGACACAGGGTCTGCCCCACGGGCATGTGTTCTGGCCGTGTGTCCCCTGCACCTTAATTGATGCAAAAGAGAATGTCCAGAATATAGCACACGGGCAGAGACACAGGTGTGTGTCTCAGCCGTGTGTGCTACACGGCCTTAGACACGGGCGTGTACCACGGCCGTGTGGAGTCTGTACCTATTTTATGAAAAAAATATGAAAATTAAATCGACCACACGGCCTAGAACACGGGCATGTGGCACAGCCGTGTGGCAACGTCAGAGAGCACCCTATTTTGAACATGGCCTGTAGCACGGGCGTGTCTCAGGGTCGCACGGGCGTGTCCCGAACCCACACGGGTGTGTGACCCTTGTTTTAGCAAAAAAATTCTAAGTGTCGTAAAACTTTCTAAAATTCTCGATTTAGTCCCGAACCGCTTCCAAAGCATGTTTTGGGCCTCATAAGCTCGTTTTAGGGACGATAGGAATGTAAATGAAAAGTTTTAAATTTGGATGGAGATTCACGTCTCGATTTTGTATGATTGCTTGTGTTTATGCCCAGTAATGCCTCGTACCCTGTTCTGGGTTCAAATACGGGTAAGGGGTGTTACACACCCACTATCTATTTCCATATCAAACCATACCTCAATGACAACCTTTAAGCATATCAAAACAACATTTCATAGCATGCATTTAACTTACCATTCCATCATTCACCATTTAAGTACCAAAATGCCAAAATGTCAACAATTATAAAATCACATTTACATGCCAACATAACAACCTATTCATCAATCAAAGTTCCAAATTTACAAGTTATATAAATAATGACCATTTCATCAAACACAAAACACCTATACATGCCATTATAACTATAATACCCCTAACCCGAATCTGTCGTCGGAACAGGGTTACGGAGCATTACCGGAGTTTACAAATGAAATGGACAGAAATTTCAAACATTTCATATCAAAACCAATCAAAATCATACATATTGTTCCTTATACGAGCCATTGAAGCTCTAAATACACGTTAGAAACAAGTCGGGACTAAATCGGGAACTTAGAGAATTTTTTGAAAAATATTGAAAAATTTCAAAGCTGCAGGGGTCACACGGCCGTGTGACTCACACGACCAAGAGACACGCCTGTGTCTTAGGCCGTGTGGGCATTCGAAATGGGGACACACGGCCATGTCCCAACCCGTGTCCATGCCCATGTAACTCACTGATTTGGGCCACACAGCCAAGCCACACGCCTGTGTGCTAGGCCGTGTACCCTTCGAAGTAACCTCACACGCCCGTGTGCCAGGCCATGTACTAGGCCGTGTAACAGCTTGACTTGCAACCATTTGAAAGCTACAGGGGACACACAGCCATGTCACTTGGCCGTGTGTCACACACGGCTAAGACACATGCCCATGTCTCTGCCCGTATGGATGAAAATAGGCCATTTTACAAGCCACTTTTCTCACCCAAATAGGCATAAACCAACACCCAACATTATGCATAACAACAAGACATAATAAGGCACCCAAAATAAGCATAACCAAGCCTTACACATATGGTATCATCACATACAACCAATATGCCCTTAGGCACCTCAAATGACAATTTATAAACATGTCTAACTATGTGTTCAATATAATCAAATGATCAACTAACAATGTGCATATTTGCATCAAAACTTACCATGTAACTCACTTACCAAAACACACCAAATGGTACCAATTAATCACTTAATTACTAGCATCAATATACAAATATGTCTTCCACAACAAAGCACCAATTCACAACAAATTATATGACATATTTAATATTCACATTCAACTACCTTTCTTTCTTCCATCATTCAACCATATCAACTCACATAACAACCATTACAAGGCTACTTATATACACATCAAAATATACCATTTCACCAACACAAGGCCAAAATGCAAACCAACCAAATGGTCATTTCCAACAACCAAAGCACATATAAGCCAACATTAGCCAAAATAACCTATACATGCCATTATAACCAAAATTTAATCAACCGAAAGTACCAAAAGAGCCGATGGATAGTGTTATATAGCTCCGACAAGCTTCCAACCCAAACGAGCTTTCGATTCACTATAAACACAGAAAATAACACAGAGTAAGCATTTAAGCTTAGTAAGTTCGTATAACATAGAATAAAACTTACCATTTGATCAAATAAAAGGTAAGTAACAAAACATATCCCAACACAAATTGGCCAAAAGCCTAAGCACATATACACCAACCATGTTAGTCATGTAAATTCATATATGAATCAATAGTCATGGATGAGCTCAACAATTAATCAAGTTTCCATATACATGTAACATCCATATCATGTATCTGTACATCATGTAAAATCATTTCCATGTATTTCATGTAAACACCTGTAATAGTTCGTATCGAACTCATATCATCTCAAAACAGCACATTGCCCGTTAAACCATTTAGAATATCATTGGATACTCGAGATAGCTAACACATAGTGTGTTAAGCTGTAATTCGTCAAATCCTATACATGTATGCTCATACGAGCTGTGAATCGGTATGCTCTTTTGAGCTGTAAATTGGTAAGCTCATACGAGATGCGAATCGGTAAGCTCCTAAGAGCTGTGAGGCGAAACGTAGCTACACGATGCTGCTCACACGAGCTATGGAGTATTCGCCACACATGCCAGAACTCAGCCATCGGTAGAACGTTCAGAACCAGCACCCAAATCATGTAACCCTAATGACATGTCATTTGTATCCTAAGAATTCCAAATGTTCAAACGGGACTCGGTAGTCATCGTACGCCGTTGAATATGCGATCAATATTTATACATGGAAATTATACAAACACACATATATAATTCAATTTAAACATATAAATACACAATTTAATTACACGAACTTACCTCGACAAGTATATGTAGATACGGAGACGATTAATCCGAGATTTTACCTTTTCCCTAATCTAACTCTGTACGAGGTCTGTCTTGATCTATACAAATAAATTTAACTCAATTTAATATATTTCTCATTCAATTAAGTCCAACACATATTTTTGGAAAATTACCATTTTACCCCTATACTTTTAATTTCTTTACAATTTAGTCCCTAGGCTCGAAAAATGAAATTCATGCAATTTTACCCCTACACAAGTCAAGCCGATTTTTATACATGCTTATAACAGCCCACATATTTCATAAATTCACAAATTTTACCATGAATTTATCATATTTTTCAATTTAACCCCTAATTGACAATTTCACCAAAAATCCCTTTACAAAAGTTGTTTATCTAACAACAACCATTCATTTTCTATCATCAAACTTCAAAACTCATATATATTCATCAATGGTAAAACCCTAATAGTTTAACAGTTTTACAAATTAGTCTCCGGGCTAGCTAGATTAAGCTACAACAATCCGAGAAACATAGAAATCATAAAATACGCAACAAAAATCACTTACCAATTCAGCTTACAAGCTTGGTCGAATATCAAGCTTCCAAAATGGCTATTTCTTCTTCTACATTCGGTTGTGGTCAAGAAAGAAAGATGAAAGCTTTATTTGTTTTATTTATTTTAACATTAATTACCTTTTTACAAATTTAACCTTTAATAACTTTAAAAATTACGCAAATGCCAAGCCAACATCTTCCACTAACTCATTTATGGTCTAATTACTAAATAAGGACTTCCACTTTAAAGTTCTATACCTATTTCATATCCTTAGTTATTAGAACTCAACTTTTGCACTTTACGTGATTTAGTCCTTTTTTATCAAATTAAGCATGTAAACGGTAAAATTTCTTAACAATTTTTTTATACGGTAATACTATCATACTGTAGACCATAATAAATAACAAAATAAATGTAACACCCCGAACCCGGCCTAGAAGTTAGGCCCGAATCTGGTGTGTCACATGGAAGTAAAAACTTGCTTGAGAAATACAGCCTCTTTGTTAAAACCTGATAAACCGTAAAAGTAACATATTTTAATCCCACATTTAGTATGCTTTTGGATGAATTATCCCTTGATTTATGTAAAAAGGTGCTCTTAATCCTTTCTTTTCATGACCTATACTCAGGAAAGCACCAGAGGATGAAAAGAACGCAAAACGGGCTTAAAACGGGACAAATGGGCCAAAGCATGAAATCAACACGGCCTGGACCAAAGATCACATGGCCGTGCCTTCTTAAAGATCTCGAACACGATCTAACCCCGATTTACACGGCCGTGTCTCATTAAAGAAATCCGAACACGGCCTGACCACGATTTACACGGGCGTGTGCCATGGCCGTGCCTCTGCCGTGGAGAAGAGCAATTTCATTCTGGAAAAGATACTTAGGGAGAAAGAAACGTATTTCAAAAGCCTATAAATACACCCTAAGTATGACCTGAAAGGGGAAGCCCAAAGCTATCGTCTAGGGCGTCGTGCTAAGCCTTGAGAAGGCGATTTGTGGGGATTCACTCGAGGATAGCCAGTTGATCCATCTCAAGAAGCCAGAATTCTACTCAAGACGGAAAATCTCCTCTTCAATTCCTTTAGGGGGTTTTAGGGATTTCTTATGTTTTGTTTTATCTTTTCTCTTGATATGTTTTTCGTTATGAACTAAACACTTCGAATACCCGAAGGGGATGAAACCTATGATGAATCTTGTTATTTGATTATTTGAATTATATGATAAATACTTAGTTTGTTCTTAATTATGTGAGCTTAATCCAAATTTAATATGCTTAGGTGGAGGAGGAATAGACCCTGCCTAAGAGTAGATCCAACATAATTAAGCGGAGTTGATCGCACGCCTAGAGATAGGGTGACGAGATTTTTTCGGATTAAGGTGAAACCTAATATGGGAATCCATAGATCGATTTACTGCTATTCTAGGGGGTTATTATAAGAGAACGAGAGTTCCACTAATTAACCTAGGGTTAGACGTTATTCGCCTCGAGGGAGGGTTTAATATGCGTTAGGGAGTCTTACGGATCAAACTAAGTAAATAAAATCATATGGTTCAGTGATAGATAACAAGTGAAGTCTAGGTGGATTCTTCCTAGGGTATCGCCTAAATCAACTGAGTTTTTCCCAAGTTATTTTCCAAATTCATTCTTCTTTGTCTTAGAGTCTTTAGTTTAGTAGTTAATTAATTTAGATTAATAAACAAACTTCACTTATTATAGGCTAAATAATAAAAAGAAAGTTAGTATTAGTACTTTTAGTTCCTTTGGGTTCGATAATCTGGTCTTGCCTAAACTATACTACTGTCCGATAGGTGCACTTGCCTTTAATCATTGTCAGAGTTAGTTTCCAGGTTCAATCATTCTTTTATAAATTTTAAAACTCTGATTCACAGCGATCAAAACCCAAAACACTTAAGCAATTCATGTCTAATTGAAAACGTAATTATCTTTAAAAACCTTTTTGTTTGCGGAAGCATATTTGAAATAAACAATTTACAAAAATGTGACATTTAGAAATAGAGTTACAGAAGCATTTTGAAAATGTTGCGGAAACGTAGATAAAATGCAAGTATTTTTGAGAGGTTGTTTGATAAATCGATAATCGAACTAGTAATCTTTTAAAACCGTGACTTTTGAAAATATCGTTGATAATTTGAGAGAAAATTTCCAATGTTAAAAATATTTGTAAAAGTTTGTTATGAAATCCATATGTTAATCAATTTTGGAAAACCTTTATTTAAGTTTTAGAAAATTCTCGTTTTAAACAATTTAAGCAAAATAATAAGTATATCAACCATAAAGCAAATAATAAAACACTGCAGAGGCCTTATTACAACATAAAAACCCAAAATAGTAAAGTGAACGGAATTAAAAATCTAAAGTTCAAAATAAAACACTGTTTCTGAAGTATGGCCTCCACCGAGTCATCCATGGGCCCAAGTCTTCGTGACTGAGCATTACCTGCAAGGGTTAAGAAAAGGGGGTGAGTTACAAGAACTCGATGATGAAATCCCTTACCGTCATCCACTTTGGGCCTGAACCCGCTTAGAAATATCTTGGGCCTAAGCCCATTTAAGATAATCTTGGGCCGAAGCCCAATTACAAAATAGTATATATACATGAATGCAAAGTATGCAACCCAACCCATCCATCAAATCTCTCCCCCATACCAGCCAGTCTCTCCTGTGGGGATCAAGTCAACCCACCCCGCCAGTCTCTCCAATTTGCAGTCAAGCTGCCATTTATACTATTTGTGGCTGAGCCACAAGATTCATATACGGTAAAATGATCGACACAGAGTCGTTAATTCATATGTTAGGCATATAGCCATTATCACAATTTGTGGCAATGCCACCGGTCTATACTTCTCTTCATTCAAATTTTCCCATCCCATGCAATATGTAAAGATGCATCATACATAATCGTAAAACATCCATTAACCTATTGAATACTTTTTATGAATCAACCCATTAAAGCAATACGATCATTCGGCCCATAGGGGCATTTCGATAATTCGGTCCATAAGGACATTTCGATAAATCGACCCATTATAACAATCTACCAAATCGGCCCATAGGGGCATTTCGATAAATCGGTAATTTTACCCACTAAGGGTAATTCGGTAATCTCGTAACCCAGGGGTATTTCGGTAATTTACCATCCATGGGTATTTTGGTAATTCCGCAACCTAGACTTAACTACTAATGTGGGGCATAAAAATCGAAACTGTCCATCAGTGTCGTACTGACTAAATTGACTATAACTCGAGTTAGGAATCTCAAAATCTAAACCCGTAAATTTTTCTTGAAACTAGACTCATATATCTTCTTACTACAATTTTTCCAGAATTTTTGGCTTAGCCATTTAGTACAGTTTATTCCTTAAAATTTCCCTTGTTTCACTGTCCAACGATTCTGCCCTCTCTTACCTTAATTTCAAATATCTCACTGTACGGTTTTCATATACTGCTCCCACTTGTTTCTATTGAAAATAGGTTCTCTAAGGAATCCATACATATAAATTATAACTCACAATTCACTTTGTAAAATTTTAACCAATTTTTCCAAGATAGAACAGGGAACCACGAAGTCCATCAGACCCAGTCTCACTAAAATTAAGGTATCCTAGAATATAAACTTCCTCTTCCTCCTCTGTTTCTTTCATATAAAAATAGACACAGTAAGCTTTAATTCGATATCATTTTCGCTTTCTAATTCCCTTTATCCTATTTTTCGTGATTTTTCTAAAATCATGTCACTGCTGCTGACCAAACTGTTTCTTTGCAAAATATGGTTACTACTATGAACATACGCACTCCCGAGTGGTCTCGGATGCCGGTTTCCAATTTTCTTCGGTATTTCGACCGAATCATAGAACATATCATACAATCATTCAGAGAGGTAAGAGATTACACACCATTTCAAACATGTATTCGGAAGGGTACGAGATTACACACCTTGATTACAAGTTGTGCTTTCTACCGTTTCAACACCACGAATGTGATCTCCCTCAGTGCACCAAAATCGATCCTACCCTTTGGCTACTGAAATCCCGTCCTAACAATATTTGGTGAGCGAAAGAGTCGTTAAAAATTATCCCACCTTTGATCAAAACAAATCTTATAACAACGTTCTTACCCCACTTGCTTAACAAGTCGACGATAACGATTTTGTTAATACAAATAACTTGTGCTCCTTCACCTTGTTGAAAGCCCTAAATCCAACGATGGCCATATCAGAGAAAAGAATGTAACTCAGACCCAACGAGAGAGAAAGAAGAACACTCGATTATTAAGGAAAAACTCGGATGAAACAAAGTTATCGACAAAGAGAGAACTACTACTTACCGATTGTTAATTTCCTTGTAGTGCCACTCACTTAAATCACTACGAAAAGAGGATGATTTGATCACAAGGTAATGTCGAATTAAGAATAGAGAAAATGTTGATGAAAAGGTCAAAAGAAAAGAATGGATGGAGAGAAGAGTGCTAGATTGTTTCAGCTATCTAAGGGGAGATGAACAAAAAGGTGAGTGATTCGGCCAAACAAAGGAGAAAGATGTACACTCAAAGCTTGAAGATTCGGAAAGAAGGAGAAGGAAATGTGGAGAGAAAAGAAAAATGACACAAAAGTTGCAAATAGGAGTTTTTGGCCAAAACAACACCAAAACTTTTACCAATTGCCAAAGAAAATTCGGCTACCTCCCTCTACACCCAAAACCGTCCACATTCATGACCATAATGGTCAAAAATTGGCCAACCACACTTTCCATAACACTTCCCTTGAAAAAGGCCACATGTTCCCCTTACTTTCCCTTTTCTCTTGATTTCTTTCCTCACCTTCATCCTTTCCTATTTTCCTTAGCCATCTTGCCAAAAATAAAAAGTTCACCTTGCCTTATTTACAAGCTTGGCCGACACTTAGGGAAAGAGTACAAAAAAAATAGTCAAAATTTTGCACTTGATGGGATTTGAACCTCCTCCCTCAAAGTCCTTCATGTGGCGCCATAACCTCTTTACCATATGCTCAATTATGCAAGAAAATTGCTCTCTTATTTCCATAAGCCTTGATGCCACTTACTATCTCTCCTTAAAGTGCTAAAACACAAAATTTTATTAAATCCCAACTTGAACCCGGAACTTCATAGAACCCCGTAACTTTCTAAAATCACCTTCCTAATAAGTCCAACTTGAAATAATGCCGTTCTCTTATTCTCAAAAATTTTTAAAACGCTTCTACGCTCAAGGCCCAATGGGCCCAATCCTACTAGGCCCAATTTTGGGTCGTTACAATTCTACCCTCCTTAAAGAAATTTCGTCCTCGAAATTTCCAACCAACTACTAAACGCACCGCTCAAATCACACCACTATGCTTTCGCTGCGCACTCTGATCTTAATAACACTAATGTACTTTTAACATAATCTTGAATCCTCTTTCACACAACCAAACACCTAACCACAGAAGCAAGTAGTTATCTACCACTTATACCTAAAATTTTCTACATTCAATCATCACGTCTAACCAAAACATACCTGACTTGATGGTGATGAAACAATCCCGAGCCTTATGCCCCTTAGACCCACATCTTAAGCATGCTCCTGACCTCCTCCAACATTCTCCCAGATGACGCCTTCTGCAATAATCGCAAGCTGAAAAGTTTGGACGTGCCTTAACACACTTTACGGAACTAGACTGCGACCCAAAAGAACCGCGATCTAATTTCTTCTTACAGTCCACAGACCCAACTCGAAGTGCTTCACCGATTCCTTTAACCTCCTCCAATACTTCCTTAACTATCTGAGTTAGCTCATCAACCCCAGCTCGATCATGAGATCCCGTCTCAACCACTGGCGATGGCAACGCCTTCCTTTCGGAAACATGCCCCGATGCTGAAGATCTAGCCTTAGCACCTTGGCCTCTACCACGTCCACGTCTACTGCATCCACGTCTTCTAGCTCTCATGTTCACTAATGTCGACTTAATCTTATTACGAGTCTTATGAATCAGTATAATATTTCAGTGTTTATTAAACAATGTTTTATGGAGTATAGGAAGTAAAGTTGTTTTCGTAGTACGTATCCAAGGTCTCAATTTCTATAGTTTCAGCTCCTAAAGCTAAGAGTTCTAGAGTATTTCTACAGTCATACCACAATAATCATAAATTGAAAACATAAACTTACTTGACTTGGTGCCAGAAACCCGTGGTGCCATACTTCCTTTAGAACATGTATTTATAAATTAAAATTTTAAACGGATTTGAAAACACTTTTGAACCCAAATCACAGCCAAGTTTTGTAATCGGGCTCTGATACCATAAAATGTAACACCCCGAACCCGGCCTAGAAGTTAGGCCCGAATCTAGTGTGTCACATGGAAGTAAAAACTTGCTTGAGAAATATAGCCTCTTTGTTAAAACCCAAAACACTTAAGCAATTCATGTCTAATTGAAAACGTAATTATCTTTAAAAACCTTTTCGTTTGCGGAAGCATATTTGAAATAAACAATTTACGAAAATGTGACGTTTAGAAATAGAGTTGCGAAGCATTTTGAAAACGCTAGGAAACGTAGATAAAATGCAAGTATTTTTGAGAGGTTGTTTGATAAATCGATAATCGAACTAGTAATCTTTTAAAACCGTGACTTTTGAAAATATCGTTGATAATTTGAGAGAAAATTTCCAATGTTAAAAAAATTTGTAAAAGTTTGTTATGAAATCCATATGTTAATCAATTTTGGAAAACCTTTATTTAAGTTTTAGAAAATTCTCGTTTTAAACAATTTAAGCAAAATAATAAGTATATAAACCATAAAGAAAATAATAAAACACTCCAGAAGCCTTATTACAACGTAAAAACCCAAAATAGTAAAGTGAAAGAAATTAAAAATCTAAAGTTCAAAATAAAACACCGTTTCTGAAGTATGGCCTCCACCGAGTCATCCATGGGCCCAAGTCCTCGTCAATGAGCATTACCTGCAAGGGTTAAGAAAAAGGGGGGTGAGTTACAAGAACTCAGTGTGAAATCCCCTTACCGTCATCCACTGGGCCTGAACCCGCTTAGAAATATCTTGGGCCTAAGCCCATTTAAGATAATCTTGGGCCGAAGCCCAATTACAAAACAATATATATATATATATGAATGCAAAGTATGCAACCCAACCCATCCATCCAATCTCTCCCCCGTACCAGCCAGTCTCTCCTGTGGGGATCAAGTCAACCCACCCCCTGGGCCTCTCTCCAATTTGCGATCAAGTCGCCATTTATACTATTTGTGGTCGAGCCACGATTCATATACTGTAAAATGATCGACACATATTCGTTAATTCATATGTTAGGCATATAGCCATTATCAGAATTTGTGGCAATGCCACCGGTCTATACTTCTCTTCATTCAAATTTTCCCATCCCATGCAATATGTAAAGATGCATCATACATAATCGTAAAACATCCATATAAAAATAACATCCATTAACCCATTGAATACTTTTTATGAATCAGCCCACTAAAGCAATACGATCATTCAGCCCATAGGGGCATTTCGGTAATTCGGTCCATAAGGATATTTCGGTAATCGACCCATTATAACAATCTATCAAATCGGCCCATAGGGGCATTTCGGTAAATCGACCCATTATAACAATCTATCAAATCAGCCCATAGGGGCATTTCGGTAAATCGGTAATTTTACCCACTAAGGGTAATTCGGTAATCTACGCAACCTGTGGGTATTTGAGCAATTTACCCTCCAAGGGTATTTTGGTAATTTCGCAACCTAGACTTAACTACTAATGTGGGGCATAAAAATCGAAACTTTCCATCTATGTCGTACTGGCTAAATTGACTATAACTCGAGTTAGGAATCTCAAAATCTAAATCCGTAAATTTTCCTTGAAACTAGACTCATATATCTTCTTACTACAATTTTTCCAGAATTTTTGGCTTAGCCATTTAGTACAGTTTATTCCTTAAAGTTTCCCTCGTTTCACTGTCCAACAATTCTGACCTCTCTTACCTTAATTTCAAATATCTCATTGTACGGTTTTCATATACACTCCCACTTGTTTCTATTGAAAATAAGTTCTCTAAGGAATCCATACATATAACTTATAACTCATAATTCACTTTGTAAAATTTTAACCAATTTTTCCAAGACAGAACAGGGAACCACAAAGTCCATCAGAACCAATCTCAATAAAATTAAGATATCCCAGAATATAAACTTCCTCTTCCTCCTCTATTTCTTTCATATAAAAATAGACACAGTAAGCTTTAATTCGATATCTTTTTCGCTTTCTAATTCCCTTTATCCTATTTTTTGTGATTTTTCTAAAATCATGTCACTGCTGCTGACCAAACTGTTTCTTTGCAAAATATGGTTACTACTATGAACATACGCACTCCCGAGTGGTCTCGGATGCCGGTTTCCGATTTCTTCGGTATTTCGACCGAATCATAGAACATATCATACAATCATTCAGAGAGGTAAGAGATTACACACCATTTCAAACATGTATTCGGAAGGGTATGGGATTACGCACCTTGATTACAAGTTGTTCTTTCTATCGTTTCAACACCACGAATATGATCTCCCTCAGTGCACCAAAATCGATCCTACCCTTTGGCTACTGAAATCTCGTCCTAACAATATTTGGTGAGCGAAAGAGTCATTAACAATTATCCCACCTTTGATCAAAACAAATCTTATAACAACGTTCTTACCCCACTTGCTTGACAAGTCGACGATAACGATTTGGTTAATACAAATAACTTGTGCTCCTTCACCTTGTTGAAAGCCTTAAATCCAACGATGGCCATATCACAGAAAAGAATGTAACTCAGACCCAACGAGAGAGAAAGAAAAACACTCGATTATTAAGGAAAAACTCGGATGAAACAAAGTTATCAACAAAGAGAGAACTACTACTTACCGATTGTTAATTTTCTTGTAGCGCCACTCACTTAAATCACTACAAAAAGAGGATGATTTGATCACAAGGTAATGTCGAATTAAGAATAGAGAAAATGTTGATGAAAAGGTCAAAAGAAAAGAATGGATGGAGAGAAGAGTGCTAGATTGTTTCAGCTATCTAAGGGGAGATGAACAAAAAGGTGAGTGATTCGGCCAAACAAAGGAGAAAGATGTACACTCAAAGCTTGAAGATTCGGCAAGAAGGAGAAGGAAATTTGGAGAGAAAGAAAAATGACACAAAAGTTGCAAATAGGAGTTTTTGGCCAAAACAACACCAAAACTTTTACCAATTGCCAAAGAAAATTGGCTACCTCCTCCTCTACACTCCAAAACCGTCCACATTCATGACCATAATGGTCAAAAATTGGCCAACCACACTTTCCATAACACTTCCCTTGAAAAAGGCCACATGTTCCCCTTACTTTCCCCCTTCTCTTGATTTCTTTCCTCACCTTCATCCTTTCCTATTTTCCTTAGCCATCTTGCCAAAAATAAAAAGTCCGCCTTGCCTTATTTACAAGCTTGGCCGACACTTAGGGAAAGAGTACAAAAAAAATTGTCAAAATTTTGCACTTGATGGGATTTGAACCTCCTCCCTCAAAGTCCTTCAGGTGGTGCCATAACCTCTTTACCATATGCTCAATTATGCAAGCAAATTGCTCTCTTATTTCCATATGCCTTGATGCCCCTTACTATCTCTCCTTAAAGTGCTAAAACACAAAATTTTACTAAAGCCCAACTTGAACCCAGAACTTCATAGATGAAACACCCCACACCCGGCCCACAAGCCTGGATCGGATCTGGTATGTTCCTTAAGTAAACTGGTTACAAAATTCTTTTATTACCAGAGGAAAACTTGTGTGATTTTTAAAAACTATTGTTTTGGGTTGGGCTTGAGTTAAAAACCCATTTATCTTATTTTAAAATCCAATTAATTAGGATGAAAAAAAAACAATTAGGGTTTACTTTTAAAGAAATAAATTTTACTTAACTTTAATTGAAAATAATTCGTAACATAGTAATTAAAAATAAAAGTAAAGAAATGTAACTTATGGCCTTATTACATCAAGTAAAATCCCAAAATAGAATTAAAATACTTAAATAAATTTAAATATCCATATTGAATAAAACTTCAAGTGAGCATGGCCATCCCTAAGCTCCGCCAACCCGGTCCATTATTGATCGTCACCTAAAAAATAGTCCCACAACGGGTGAGTCAATGCAGACTCAATGTGTACACAACACTAAAATTCAATAGATCAGGCATACATTTTTCATATCCAATACTTATTCATATAACAGATAAAAATGATGATGCAACCCAAACCCAAACCTAGGTGCCATCCGCTACACATCCCCGTACCAACCTGCACACCGTGGGGACTACTAAGTCAACCCTCCATCCGCTACACACCATCGAAGGCAGTCGCTGCAGTCGACGTGCACATCGCCCATATAAAATTTTGTGGCATAGCCACCAGATAATTATGTCATGAGACACCACATTCAGATAATGTAACCGAAGTTACCACATTCAGATAATGAGACCGTAGTCATCACATTCACTTCCCCTTTTTCATATATCCCGAATGACCCATATTATTCATATCATGCATATCCTACTTAAATTCACATTCTTATAAATTTTCACATGTTAAATATAACATATTTCGTAATCCTAATAGGAGTAGGAAACGTACCTGAGTACTTTGTACCATATTATGGTACCTTAGCCACATTCTTATAAACATGCATATTTTACATATTACCATCAATCTTATTAAAAGTTAGTGTGAGGTACACACCTGATTCGTTTAACGAAGTCCTTGAAATCCCGAAGAACCGATCTACTGATTTAGATCCTTAACTCCTATATTCGGCCAATCATTTAAACACATTAATAAACCTTTTTGGCTTTAAAACCAAATCCTAGTAGGATTTGTATCAAAAACCTACCTTGTTGCCGATTGACTTAAGAATCAAGTCCCAAAACTTTGTTGTATTCCTTCTTGCATTCGGCCAATCATTAAAACACATCATAGGTTAGTTTTGGCTTTTGGGAATAAATCCAAATACTTAAAATAGGCTTTGGCCGAATGTCTTAAACACATACCTTTGTGATCTCAAATCCCTAAAAGTATCCTTGCTTTCCTAGGGATGTCGAAATTCCTATAATCACATGTTAGGTTTAATCTAACATTAAAACTTAAAACAAGACCTTTGGATCTTATAGTTTCTTACCTTAGATCCCGAAATATTCCTCCTTGTAGTCGCATGGTTGTAGAAACCCGAGAGATCCCCTTAATACTTCAATGATCGCTTCCTTGCTTAGATTCACAGGAGATTCGGCTTTAATAAGGAAAAGAAAAGAGAGGGTGTTGAGGCTCAAAGATTCGGCAATGGTGGATTAAAGAAAAGTAGATTTCGGCTTGTCAAAATAAAAAGAGAAAAGAGAATATTACTTAGGAATTCAGAGAGTAGGAGAGAAAAGAGTGAATAAAGAATGGCCTTACTCTTCCTTTCTTAGCCGAAATTACTAGGCTAGTGTCCCCTACTTGGCCACCACTCTTCATGTGTGATAATTTTATCTTTTAATTATCACCTAAGAGAAAATAAAAGATAATTCAACACTTATCCTTATTTCCCTTCTTATTTCTTTATTTAAAATTAATCCCTCATTTATCCATCTTTTAGCTATTTTAAAGAGGATAAAACTCCTCTTTTTAAAAGCCTTGTGCCGTCCACCTCTCTGCTTCTAGAAGCAAAAATAAAATTTCTTTATTTGCCTCCCATGTGACTCGAACCTTGGCCCAATTCCTTTGTATGTGGCGCCATTTCCAGAGGCCCTAAGTGATATCTTCAGGCCACTTTTCCAAGCCTGTTTGTGTGTCAAATTTCACAAAATTTTCCTTTTAAGGCCACCTTGCCTTAATTTCCTCTTTTAGACTTTAAAACTCGACATTTCTAAGTTTCCAAAAATTTTCGTTCGGCTCTGTAAACTTGACATTTTCTTACATTTCCAAGTTTCCAGAAATGTGCACTTTCCTATTTTGAATCATTTCCAAATCATTTCCATCCATTTCCATACATTTTTAGGTTTCCAACAATTGTTCAAAATTTATTCTTAGTACATAAAACATGTTACTTCATACAATTAAATCGAAAATGCATAGACCCTTTCCAGGATGTTACAATAGAACCCCGTAACTTTCTAAAATCACCTTCCTAATAAGTCCAACTTGAAATAATGCCGTTCGCTTATTCTCAAAAAAATTTTAAACGCTTCTACGCTCAAGGCCCAATGGGCCCAATCCTACTAGGCCCAATTTCGGGTCGTTACAATAAATTTTTCAACTTTGAATTTGTGATCTCGAAACCACTAGTTTGATTTCACTAAAAACGGGCTGTTACAATAACCATGACTCAAAATCATCAAAATCAACCGATATAGCCGATGGATAGTGCGATAGATCTCCGACTAGCTTCCAACTCGATCGAGCTTCCTATAACCTGTAAGGTAGAGGAAAATAACTACATAAGCAATGTATGCTTAGTAAGCTCGTATAAACTTTAAGCATAATATTCCATTTCAATAATAAACTTTATAGAATAAACATAAATCTATGCCAATACTATAAGATTCATAAATCAATATGATCATCAACTCAAAAATGAGTAAGTTCGTTAACGTTGCATATTTATTGACCATTCATAACATGATAAGATTTCATGAGACATAATATATAATCATCAACCTTTTATAAGATTATATATCTTTCTATTTACTTACTTTCCATTCCATCCCCAATGCTTATCATAAGCCTAAACAACATTATTAACTCTTGTTTCAGCGTATTTATCCATAGCATAAGCAATTAGCTCACATATAATCCATCATAATACATCCCAACTACGTACTTACCGTTTCATTTCCTTTTGTTACCAGTTTCGTATGCATAGTACAAGCATAATCATAAACATCAATCATATCCACAAGCTTGGCATAAGCCCTAGCACATCAACAACATATGTTAGTTTATTTAAACATGATTATGAATTTGACATGGATAACCATTATTCTTGAGTATGATTCAATTGGATTTATCATCCATCAGAACATATCATGTTTTTCCATGTAACACCATTCCATTGAGTTTCACATAAACATGTATTAGTTATTATTGAACACTTACCATTTCATTTGCATACACATAAGACATAAATATAACATTAACCATAGCTACAAGCTAGTGATTGAACACATAACTTAGCAATATCATCACATAGTAAGATATGGGTTTATAACATAGCATCACCTATATCATACCTTTCATAAACATGAATTTTCATACTTTGATCATTGGTACATCATACCTTTCCCTATTTTTCGTAGTGAAGTCAATTAGAACCTTTACCAGAACTCACACAAAGTGTGCTAAACAATGGTTATAACCATCCCTTTTCATATTCGATGGTCGAAACCATCCCTTTTCATTAATCGATGGTTGTCACCATCCCTTTTCATAGTTGATGGCCGTCACCATCCCTTTTCATAATCAATCTCTGTAACTATCCCTTTTCATAATCAATAGTCGAAGCTATCCCTTTTCATTAATCGATGATCGCCGATACACCGTTGGATTTACGTCGTCTCACAACATGATAACTTCTATAATAACATATATATTGATTCATTTTCAATAAAATCATATATTAACATTCAATTTAATCAACATTATACATAATACAATTCATACGAACTTACCTGGCTAAATTACATAAATGTCAAAGTAAAGGGGCATTTTGGTAATTTTTTATTCTCCTCGATTTTCCACCTGATCTTGATCTAAATTAATATTTTCATTCAATCTATTAATTTAGACAATAAAAAAATGTATTTTATGCAAAATAGTCATTTTTGACATTTTTAAAAAATGGCCCCTAATTTTTTTTACTTTTATTCAATTTAGTCCTTGAACCTAAAACTTGCAAATTAACCATTTTTACCCAAAATTGAGCCTAGCCGAATACTCATGGAATCCAATACAACAAATTATTGCAACAATTTCACATAAAATCCTTTTACTTTTACTATTTTAATAATTTAGTCCCTAATCAGAAAATTCATCAAAAATCACTTAACAAAATACTTTTAAATACCAACTAATATCTCAAATTCATCATTTAACATCTAAAATCGCAAGTTTCATCAATGGTAACATTAAAAATCTTTAATAGTTTCAAAATCGAAGGTATGGGCTAGCTGGACCTAGTTGCAACGATCACAAAAACATAAAAATTATTAAAAACAGGACCAAAATCACAGACCATGCATGAAATTTCACCATGGCCGAAACTTAGCTTCATGCTTCCATGGAAATTCGGTTGATGAAGAAGAAAACCAAAAAGATGATAAGAATTTAGCCTTTTGTTTTTATTTATTTTAATTTAATTTATCAAATTACCATTTTAACCTTGATTAATAATTAAATAAAACACCAAATTTATGCCCATAATTGTCCACTAACTCCTTTAATGGTTTAATTACCATTCAATTCCCTTTACCTTTATTCAATAAGCCATTTAATCACTCAAATCAAATAGTGATCAAATTTTACATCTTTTACGATTTAGTCCTTTTTAATTAATTAACTATCGAAATGTTAAAATTTTTCAACGAAACTTTAATACCACCTTAATGACACTCCTTAAATATTTATAAAATAAGTTAAGGCTCGGTTATAGAAACGAGGTCCCGGTACCTCGTTTTCTAAAACCTCTTGACCTTAAGGCCTTAGCACTCGAACTTAATAAATCGTTTAAATAACATAATTTATCAAATCAAAAACCTTTTCAAAGCCACATTTGACTCATAAATATTAAATAATAACATTTATGAACTTACTCGTCGGATTTGGTTGCCCCAAAACCACTGTTTCCAATACCACTGAAAAACGGGCTGTTACAACTCTCCCCCCTTACGAAAATTTCGTCCTCGAAATTTCTCACCTGATACAAGCCATCAAGTTGAGTCTTTCTTTCATCTTCTTAATGGTAATCCACAGATAAATCATTTATAACTCATCTCGATTCAGAACTCGAATCAGGACTTACATTAGAACTTGATACTGTATTTGAACTTAACTAAACAGTTATGATGTTCTCCTGTCATAACTTTATCATTCGTAGTATAACTACCGAGAAAATTTCTGTGATCGTTTCTCGAAACATAACCGAGAAACTCGGATTATCAAACTCTGACTGATGCTTCTGACATGTTTGCATCTATAACTTTCAACTGATATTTGTTCCCCTTTTATGGAAAGCGTCAAGCAACATAATTTAACACAAGCACGATAGCTTCAACTATCGAGACGACTTTAACAATAATGACATTTCCTGATTAGAAGTGATCTAGTAGATATATTTCTGTATCATGTCTTCTAGAATATGAATCCCTCATTTTGACTATTCGTTAATTTACCCGTGAATGTACAAAATTTATTCTCGAACCTGAGGATAAACTCAAATACATATAACACAATTAACTTTTCAAATGAATAACCCGCTCTGATTAAAACAACTGAGTTGATTTTTAACTATCGTATAATAACATTTCAGAATAATCCCTTCTTCTTATTGTCAAGACAACCCAGACATACAATCTATCATAATTCCCTCATAATACTAATCAAAGATCTTTACAAATTGCATTAACTCAAACGAAACATAAAATCATGTTTTAACTCGTTGACATAAATCGAGATTACCTGAGGAATGAAAACCAATATACAAGTTTAAGTTTGATCTTCCACCGTCTACACTTTTACCGTTACCTATCCCTTTCATGAAAGCTAGAAATGAGATATATAATAAAACTATTTCAATTATTAATATCAAAACTTTAAACCATACCGAAGCCGCCACCATCAGATGCATTAAAACCACAATGCTATAAAAAGACTGATGTTACCACTGTATGGATAGAACAATACCTCAAATATCAATAGTGCATTCCAAAAAAAAAAAGAGGAAATGCAAATGTAGTCCCAAACAACCAGTGCAGTAGTACAACCTCTAAAATTTGAGATATATATCACCGTGCTCCAATGATCGAACTAGGAATTATAATCGTAATAGATGTAATTACTTTCGGCCAATGAATATCCCTTATAGATGAACCATGTTTAATAGATTAAACAATAAGAATGAGAAGAAAACAGAGATAATGAAATCCAAGATGTGAAGCTATATTGAATTTTCGAGAATAAAACCCACATTGAATGATAAAGAGATCGATGATACCCCAGAGAAAATCCAAAAGAAGAATATCACTCATACGCACTGGAAAGAGTTTTGATAAAGACAACACAAATTGCATATATAATTCAAAGCATCAATCAGTAGAAGAACTAAAATAACACCATATGAGTCTTATCATTGAATCTTCTACCGAACATAATAGAATAGAATTGCCAAAGAAAAATAGAGCAATGCCAATCATAAATCTACCAGACTAACAATACTTCCGTCTAACATTATGGTTAGCTAACATTCTCTTATGATAAGAATCACATCTGAAGATGAACAATTGCATATACCTCTGAAGATAAAAGAACATATAGAATACCCAGAAGAGATCGTCGTAAGCCATTCGTCTATAACTGTTGCATTCAGATATCTTTACAATTCAAACATTATTCCACTGGCTACTACAATCATCAATAATCCCACATTACCCCATTCACTAATGAAATCAATTTAGAAGAAATTCTGATTAATAAGTTATTTAGATACCATACCTGAATAAGTCGATTACTCGTTATTAACCTCTTCTTTAACAGCAACATTGCTTATCCTGAATGATCTTCAGAAAAATCTAATATCTTTTCCAGAACTTTCTTTACTTGCTAACCCATTCTCGGCTTTAACCACCTTATTATTCATTCATCCACTGAACTCTTCGATTTCATACTCGTGGGCTTAATCAACATAAATCTTGTGAATTCCGTTGTATAAGATTTTGAGGGTGAGGGGTGGAGATCGTAAAGCCTCTAAATTTGACTCTCACATATAAACACATAACTTAGTATTTATCATTAACATAATATTATGAAATTTTATTTATACCTTTATGAGTTCTGACTCATCATAAGAAACATTTTTACTTAAATACTTGAGTATCACATTCAACATTATCGGAATTAGCTCGATTGGAATACATCTCTGTCTAAAAATGAAACAAATCTCATCATAGTCGAGAGATATCACACTATCACAGGTTAAATAATTGCATACATTTCTAGATTTCACACATGCTACGTTAAGTCCGAGAACCGACTAAACCGTAGCTCTGATACCACTAAATATAACACCCTTAATCCATATCCGTAGTCGAAATAAGGTTACAGAGCTTACCAAAAACTTTTAAATTAAAACATTCTATTACAACCATTTAAAAAAACACATCATATTCTATTCAAACACATGCATAACGTCCCTTTTTCGAGCCCTCGGGGCCTTAAAAAACACTTTAGAAATAGTTCGGGATTAAATCGAAAACATTTAGAACTTTATGGAAAAAAATAGAAAAATTAATACTGCAGGGGTCACATGATCGTGTGGCCAGGCTGTGTGACTCACACGGCTGAGAACCACGCCCGTGTCTCAGGCCGAGTGGGCATTCGAAGTACATGGCCGTGTCCCAGTCTGTGCCTGTGCAACTCTCTGACTTGGTTCAAACGGCCAAGCCACACGCCCGTGTGCCAGCCCGTGTCACTCTTGAAATGCAACCTTTAAAACCTATAGGGGACACACGGCCGTGTTGCGTGGCCGTTTATCACACACAACTAAGACACTCGCCCGTGTCTTAGGCCATGTGGACAAAAAATAGGCTATTTTCAAGCCATTTTCCTCACCCAAAATTTGGTCACTTACACAAGCCAAAATCACCTATTTTCATGCATCAAAATTGTACCTAACACATGCATATTCAAGCTAGATCATCATATTATTTAATCATACAACCAATATGCCTAAAAGGCACCTCAATCACACAATCAAACTTGATTATACATTTGAAAAATTTAGCCATAGATCAACCAACTATTGGAACAAATTCTATACCAACATTTACCACAATGTTCACATACCAATCATACTCAAATATACCAATCTGACCATTCATCAACTAACCTCACTAAGCCTTAGTAAACTTGGCCATATGCCAATAACATCCAAACTTACAAAAAATAGCCATTTATCTACTCAAAACCCACTATCTATTTCCATATCAAACCATACTTCAATGACAACCTTCAAGCATATCAAAACAACATTTCATAGCATGCATTTAACTTACCATTCCATCATTCACCATTTAAGCACCAAAATGCCAAAATGTCAACAATTATAACATCACATTTAGATGCCAACATAACAACCTATTCATCAATCAAAGTCTCAACTTTAAAAGTCATATATACAATGTGTAACAGCCCGATTTAGGGCCTAGTCAGAATAGTGGTGTGAGGCCACGAGTCTGAGGTGAATTCATGAGTTTTAGGGTTTGTTCCATGTTTGCATGCTAGTGTGAAATTTCATGAAGCAGTTTCGTTAAATTGAAGTTGTTTGGTCCAACAAGGACTAAATTGCAAGAGTTGCAAAATATGAGTTCCTAGAAGCTTTTTGTATGAAATAGCTTTAGAATATCAATTAGAAGTCCTTAATTAGCAATTTTCCCAAAATATAATTTTTGGACAAAATTGGACATGAGTTAGTAATTATGAAAATTTTAAAGAGAATGGCATTTTGGTCATTTGGTTAATAAATTATTAAAATAGGAAAAAGATGATAAAAATCTATTCATCTTCTTCCTCTCGTTGCCAAAAATTTGGAGACTCCATAGCTAGGGTTCTTCATTTTTTTTCAAGCTTGCTAGTAAGTTCATCTTAGCCCCGTTTTTAAAATTCTTTGTATTTTTGAAGTTCTCGCATTATGAATTAGCTATTTTTAGCTATATAATGAGCTAAGATGCATGTTCAAAAATTCACCTATGAATGACATGGTTGTTAAATGATGTTTTATGGAAGATTATGAGAGTTTGATGTTAGATAAACATCTTTTCCTTAATGAATTTCATGAAAAATGATAGTATGGACTAATTTGTAATAGTTATAAAAATTGGTCATACATACTAGAAATAATGAGAATTGATGATTGTTATAGTAGAGAAAATGAATTAGCTAAGCATGAAGTTTAAGAAAGTTGAATGAAAATCATTTTTTAGAGCCTAGGGGCAAAAGTGCAAATATGAGAAAGTTTAGGGGCAAAATAGTAATTTTGCCAAAATATGATTAAAGAGTCAATTTAGTCGATGTGAGTATTAAATGGTCTATTTATGATTATAGATCAAGAAAAATGAAGCACGGATCAAAATCGAGGCAAGAACAAAGTCGAGGACTAAATTGCATATCTACATACATTTTGTATATTGAGGTAAGTTTGTGTGATTTCTAAGCTTTATGATTTCTATCATTGAATTTCTCAGTATAATGTACATTATTATCATGGAATGCTTAATGTTCTGCTAAACAAAGAAATCAATGAGATTAAATATGAGCATGTCCCGATTGAAGATGGAATTTCCCAGGATACTCGATCTACCACATGAGATTAGAAAGCCCGTATAAGACGAAGCCAAGGCATGGCATTGGCAATCAAGCAAGTTATCATGTAAGTCCAAGGCAAGCTTGGCATTGAACAAGTTGTCATGTAAGTCCAAGGTAAGCTTGGCATTGAACAAGTTATCATGTAAGTCCAAGGCAAGCTTGCCATTGAACAAGTTATCATGTAAGTCCAAGGCAAGCTTGGCATTGAACAAGTTATCATGTAAGTCCAAGGCAAGCTTGGCATTGAAAAGCTATCAAGAGAAAGAGATCCCATGTAAGTCCAAGCCAAGGCATGGCATTGGTGAGAACAAAAAAGACTTCGTATAAGTCCACGTCAAGACATGGCCTCGAAACCAAGATGAGATATTCCACGTAAGACCGTATCTAGGATATGGCTTTGGCATCAAGTTCATGTGAAGAGATTTAGTATCCTCGGTTATTCGCAGAAATTCATCGGGCAAATGAGTAAAGTTAAAATGAGATAGCAAGAAAGTTGAGTAAGCAAAGTTATTATCAAGTTGAAAATGAGTATTATTCATGTTATGAATGATGAATCGAGAGATTATGATTATTATGTTAAAGTATCTTTGATCAATGTGATCAAGTGATACAGGTACCTTGTTTACCTCCCAAGTATGAGACTAGTAAGTTTCATGAGATATGAAAGAATCAAGCATGAGTAAGTAAGCTTTATAGCTGAAATTTATGATACCGTTGTTGATGTCAAATGGTTTATATTAAGCAAGTATGTTGCTATGAATATTATGCAAACTTACTAAGCTAAATGCTTACGTCTTTTATCCTTTCTTTCTATGTAGTCCCGCCAAACTAACTTGTGGATCGTTGAAGTCAGAGCTCGAAGCACACTATCAATCCTTATTTTGGTATAGCTAAGTTGAAATTATATAAAGGATGGCATGTATAGGAAACGTTTCATTTTGAGTATATGTCGTAGAAAGGGCAAAAGTATGGGCTCTCAAGTTTATTATTCTTTTGTAAATGGCTAAGTGATTGGCCAAGATTGACTATGTATGTATGTTATTAACATCAATGAAGCATGTTGTATTGTTCATAAATGATGTAATACTTGAGTTGCTGAATTGAGCTTGAGTTTGGTCTTGATTTCAAGGTGGCAATTGGCTTGGTAAATAGCCTCTAAGTGCCCACACGGACGGACACGCAGGCGTGTGTCAGGCCATGTGCACCTCGCACCATTGTATCTTAAGTCGAATAGACCACGGACCGATCCACGGGCGTGTGTTTAGACTCTAGGCCGTGTTAAGGTAGTCAGTGTGCACCACGGGTGGTAAGCACGGGCGTGTGCCTTGGGGGCATTGGCAGAATGCTGGGGTTTTAGGCACGGTTTGGGGCTACGGGCGTGTCCAGGCCGTGTGTATTTTGCCAGTATCCACCACGGGTGAAAGACACGGGCATGTTTTAGGGGTGCACGGGCGTGTCCCATACAACATGGGCATGTGACCCCTGCTCTAAAGAAAAGTTTCTGAATATGTTCTGAAAATTTTTAGACAAGTGTTTAAGGCCTTGTAGGCTCATGAAAGGTATGAATAGACTGGGAAAGAGAAGTTTTTAATTCGGAACAAAATTTTATAGCCTGTAAGTACATGTTTAAGTGAGTTCAAGCATGGTAATGTCTCGTATCCAGTCTTGGTCTCAGATTCGGGTATGGGGTATTACATTTAGTGGTATCAGAGCTACGGTTTAGTCAGTTCTAGGACTAACGTAGCACAAGCACGAGTCTAGCTATACATGCCATACGTAAGAATGTTTTTATAATGATAGTGTGACGACTCCTGATGACTTAAATCATTTTATATGTTTAGTAAATGGATCCCGATAGATCTGTGGCGGATGACGTAGAAAGTAACGCGCCGGCTCCCGTTGAAGGGACGGTGTCGAACGAGCATGAGAATAGACCCACTACGGTGAGTCAAGAAGGAGGAAAAGAGGCCAGAGAAGCCTTCCTCCACATAATGAATACATGGTATACGGAGTTCGTTCGTACGAACCCGAATGCGCAACCCCCTCCACCCCAACCTATTCCTCAACCTATCCCAGTAGCCCCTCAAGGAGTAGAGGTGGTAAGAGGAGAGAAGCCTCCGGTTGATAGGATTAGGAAACATGGGGTAGAAGAATTCTGGGCTAGAAAAGATGATGATCCGGAAAAGGCTGTGTTCTGGATAGAAAATACTATCAGGGTATTTAATGAGTTATCATGCACACCTGAGGAATGCATGAAGTGTGTAGTCTTTCTTTTAAGAGATTCTACTTACCAATGGTTGAACACCCTTGCGTCGGTGGAGGGAAAGGATCACATGGGAATTTTTCCAAGAAGAATTCAAGAAAAAGTATGTCAGTCAAAGGTTTGTGGACCAGAAAAGGAAAAAATTCTTAGAACTGAAGCAAGGTAAGATGTCAGTAACTGACTATGAATGTGAGTTTGTACGACTCGATGAAGTGCGGCGCTCGCGAACGCGTGTCCACCGAGGCCATCATGAGTAAAAGATTTGAAGACGGGTTGAATGAGGACATCAAACTGTTTGTTGCTGTCCTAGAACTAAAGGAATTTGTTGTGCTAGTAGAGAGGGCTTGTAAAGCCGAGGAATTAGTGAAAGAGAAAAGAAAGTCTGAAATGGAGTCTCGTGACTCTAGGAAGAGACAGTGGAATAAGTCATTCCAATCTTCATCCAAGAAGTTAAGAGATTTCCCTACCCGATTGGCTACTTCCACTGGGTTTTCAAGGAAAGACAAGAGTAAGCAATATTCAGGGAATAAAGCATAGACTACTTTAGTTGCAAGTGTTGGGAATATTAGATTTGACAGACCCGAATGCCCACAATGTGGCAAACGTCATCTTGGAGAATACCGAGCACATGAAAATGCATGCTTTAGATGTGTTTCCCAAGACCACTATATAAAAGATTGTCCAGAGATGATGAAAGAAGAAAGAACTCAGAACCCGAGATCCAGGAGTATGGTCCGAGGAAGACCGCAGAGAAACCCGGGAAGTGGGGCAAGTGGAAGAGGTAACCCTCGAGAGTAGGCTGCGAGACCCGAGGGTAGAGCGCCTGCAAGGACTTATGTCATTTGCGCTCGCGAAGAGGCATCTTTTCATGATGTTATTACGGGTACCTTTTCTCTTTTTGATATCAAAGTTATTGCTTTAATAGATCCCGGATCCACACACTCTTATATTTGCATAAAATTAGTGTCCGGTTTGAGTATGCCTATGGATTCTATAGAATTTATGATTAAAGTGCCTAATCCTTTAGGCAAGAGTGTGTTAGTCGATAAAGTATGTAAAGATTGCCCATTAATGATTAGAGGTCATTGCTTTAAAGCAAATCTTATGTTGCTACCATTCGATGAGTTCGACCTCATTCTTGGTATGGACTGGTTGACTGCCCATGATGTAATAGTTAATTGTGGGAAGAAATACATTGAGATGAAATGCGAAAATGGGGATACTCTTCATGTAGAATCAGATGAGCAAGGTAAATTACCGATAATGATTTCTACTATGACGGCACAGAGATACATAAGAAAAGGGTATTAAGCATATTTGGCCTTTGTGATGAATGATAAAGAAACAGAGTTAAAGATTGAGACAGTACCAATAGTATGCGAGTACGTGGATGTTTTTCCCGAAGAATTACCAGGACTACCACTAGTTAGAGAGGTTGAGTTCAGCATTGAGCTAGCTCCCGATACTGTACCGATATCTATTACTCCTTACAGAATGGCTCCAACGGAGTTGAGAGAGTTGAAGTCACAGTTGCAAGAGTTGACAGATAAAGGTTTTGCGAGATCAAGTTGTTCTCCATGGGGTGCTCCGGTTTCATTTGCGAAAAAGAAAGATGGCACCATGAGATTGTGCATAGATTACCGTCAACTTAATAAAGTGACAGTAAAGAACAAGTACCCATTGCCAAGGATCGATGATTTGTTCGACCAATTGAAAGGAGCCACTGTGTTCTCCAAAATAGACTTGAGATCAGGGTACTACCAGCTGAGAGTAAGAGAATCAGATGTGTCCAAGACAGCTTTTCGATATGAATTTTTAGTCATACCTTTTGGTCTAACCAATGCTCCTGCGGTATTCATGGACTTAATGAACCGCATCTTTAGACCATACCTCAACAAGTTTGTAGTCGTTTTTATTGACGACATACTGATTTATTCCCGATATGAGAATGAGCATGCTGAATATCTACAGATAGTTTTACAGACTCTTTGAGAAAGTCAGTTGTATGCCAAATTCAGTAAAAGCAAATTTTGGCTCAAGGAAGTAGGATTTCTTGGACATATTGTCTCGAGAGATGGAGTCCGAGTAGATCCAAGTAAGATCTCAGCCATAATGGATTGGAAGCCACCGAAGAACATCCCTGAGATTAGAAGTTTTCTAGGCCTAGCCGGCTATTACAGACGATTCGTCAAGGGGTTTTCCATGATTGCAACCCCGATGACTAAATTGTTAAAGAAAAATGTGAAATTTGAGTGGACAGAATGATGCCAACAAAGTTTCGAGAAGTTGAAAGCAATGTTGACAGAAGCTCCAGTTTTAGTACAACCTGAGTCAGGGAAAGAGTTTATAATTTACAGCGATGCATCCTTAAATGGATTAGGCTGTCTACTTATGCAAGAAGGTAAGGTGATTGCTTATGCCCCAAGACAGTTGAAGCCTCATGAGAAGAATTATCTGACACATGATTTAGAGTTGGCTGCCATAGTCTTCGCTTAGAAGATTTGGAGACACCAATTATATGGTGAAAAATGTCAGATTTTTACTGATCACAAAACTCTGAAGTACTTGATGATGCAGAAAGAGTTGAACTTAAGGCAACGAAGATGGTTAGAATTGTTAAAAGACTATGAATTGGTCATTAACTACCATCCAGGAAAGGCGAATGTGGTCGTCGATGCTTTAAGCAGAAAGTCCCTATTTGCATTAAGAGCATTGAATTCAAGGATATCTTTATCCGATGATGGTTCTATTTTAGCTGAGCTAAGAGCTAGACCAATGTTTCTTCACGAGATCTTGGAAGCTCAGAAAGAAGATAGCGAATTGCAAGCCAAGAGAGCTCAGTGCGAATCCGATGTTGGATCTGACTTTCGGATTAATTCCGATGGATATTTGATGTTTAAAGATAGAGTTTGTGTACCGAGAAAAGAGGAGCTTATTCAAAAAATTTTGTGTGAAGCACATAACGGATGTTTGTCTGTACATCCGGGAAGTACAAAGATGTATAATGATTTGAAGCAACAATATTGGTGGCCGAAAATGAAGAAAGATATTTCAGAGTTTGTTTCCAAGTGCATAATTTGTCAGCAAGTAAAGGCTGAACACCAAGTACCTTCAGGTTTACTTCAGCCCATCTTGGTTCCCGAGTGGAAATGGGATCGTATCACCATGGATTTTGTAACGGGTTTACCGTTGTCACCCAGCAAGAAGGATGCTATATGGGTCGTAGTGGATAGACTCACGAAGTCAGCCCATTTTGTACCTGTACGAGTTGATTACTCACTCGACAAGTTAGCAAACTTGTACGTTTCAAAAATAGTAAGGCTTCACGGTGTTCCGTTGTCAATCATCTCAGATAAAGATCCGAGGTTTACATCCGAATTTTGGAAGAAGTTACAAGAGGCCTCGGGTACAAAGTTGAACTTTAGTACCGCTTTTCATCCTCAAACTGACGGTCAGTCGGAGAGGTTAATTCAAGTACTCGAGGATATGCTCAGATGTTGTATTCTTGAATTCCGAGGCAGTTGGGAAAAGTTTCTCCCATTGGTAGAGTTTGCCTACAATAATAGTTTTCAGTCGAGTTTAAAGATGCCACCTTATGAGGCTCTATATGGGCGAAAGTGCAGAACGCCTTTATTTTGGACTGAACTCAAGGAAAACCAAATTCATGGGGTTGATTTGGTTAGAGAAGCTGAAGAGAAAGTGAAAGTGATACGAGAATGTTTAAAAGCTGCATCAGACAGACAGAAGTCCTATTCGAACTTAAAAAGAAAAGAGATGGAGTATCAAGTCGGAGATAAAGTTTTCTTGAAAGTGTCACCATGGAGAAAAGTTCTCAGATTTGGCCGGAAAGGCAAGTTGAGTCCATGTTTTATTAGACCGTATGAGATTATCGAGAAAGTTAGACCGGTAGCTTACAGATTGGCTCTGCCATAAGAGTTAGAAAAGATACATGATGTGTTTCACGTGTTAATGTTGAGACACTACCGATCAGATCCTTCACATGTAATTACCCCGTCAGAGATAGAAATTCATCCCGACATGACTTATGGTGAAGAACCAGTTAAGATTTTGGCTCGGGAAGTCAAACAGCTAAGAAATAAAAGTATTGCCCTAGTGAAAGTATTGTGGCAAAGACATGGGATAGAGGAAGCGACGTGGGAATCAGAAGAAATCATGAGAAACCAGTATCCAAATCTGTTTGCTGGTAAGATTTCCGAGGACGAAAACCTCTAAGGGGGAGAACTGTAATAGCCCGATTTAGGGCCTAGTCGGAATAGTGGTGCGAGGCCACGAGTCTGAGGTGAATTCATGAGTTTTAAGGTTTCTGCCATGTTTGCATGCTAGTGTGAAAGTTTCATGAAGCAATTTTGTTAAATTGAAGTTGTTTGGTCCAAAAAGGACTAAATTTCAAGAGTTGCAAAATATGAGTTTCTAGAAGCTTTTTGTATGAAATAGCTTTAGAATATCAATTAGAAGTCCTTAATTAGCAATTTGCCCAAAATATAATTTTTGGACAAAATTGGACATGAGTTAGTAATTATGAAAATTTTAAAGAGAAGGGCGCTTTGGTCATTTGGTTAATAAATGATTAAAATACGAAAAAAGATGATAAAAATCTATTCATCTTCTTCCTCTCATTGCCGAAAATTTGGAGACTCCACAGCTAGGGTTCTTCATTTTTTTTTTCAAGCTTGCTAGTAACTTCATCTTAGCCCCGTTTTTAATATTTTTCGTATTTTTGAAGTTCTCGTATTATGAATTAGCTATTTTTAGCTATATAATGAGCTAAGATGCATGTTCAAAAATTCACCTATGAATGACATGGTTGTTAAATGATGTTTTATGGAAGATTATGAGAGTTTGATGTTAGATAAACATCTTTTCCTTAATGAATTTCATGAAAAATGATAGTATGGACTAATTTGTAATAGTTATAAAAATTGGTCATACATACTAGAAATAATGAGAATTGATGATTGTTATAGTAGAGAAAATGAATTAGCTAAGCATGAAGTTTAAGAAAGTTGAATGAAAATCATTTTTTTACGAGCCTAGGGGCAAAAGTGCAAATATGAGAATGTTTAGGGGCAAAATAGTAATTTTGCCAAAATATGATTAAAGAGTCAATTTAGTCGATGTGAGTATTAAATGGTCTATTTATGATTATAGATCAAGAAAAACGAAGCCCGGATCGAAACCGAGGCAAGAACAAAGTCGAGGACTAAATTGCATATCTACATACATTTTGTATATTGAGGTAAGTTTATGTGATTTCTAAGCTTTATGATTTCTATCATTGAATTGCTCAGTATAATGTACATTATTATCATGGAATGCTTAATGTTCTGCTAAACAAAGAAATCAATGAGATTAAATATGAGCATGTCCCGATTGAATATGGAATTTCCCAGGATACTCGATCTACCACATGAGATTAGAAAGTCCGTATAAGACCAAGCCAAGGCATGGCATCGGCAATCAAGCAAGTTATCATGTAAGTCCAAGGCAAGCTTGGCATTGAACAAGTTGTCATATAAGTCCAAGGCAAGCTTGGCATTGAACAAGTTATCATGTAAGTCCAAGGCAAGCTTGGCATTGAACAAGTTATCATGTAATTCCAAGGCAAGCTTGGCATTGAACAAGTTATCATGTAAGTCTAAGGCAAGCTTGGCATTGAAAAGCTATCAAGAGAAAGAGATCCCATATAAGTCCAAGCCAAGGCATGGCATTGGTGAGAACAAGAAAGACTTCATATAAGTCCACGTCAAGACATGGCCTCGAAACCAAGAAGAGATATTCCACGTAAGACCGTATCTAGGATATGGCTTTGGCATCAAGTTCTTGTGAAGAGATTTAGCATCCTCGGTTATTCGCAGAAATTCATCGGGCAAATGAGTAAAGTTAAAGTGAGATAGCAAGAAAGTTGAGTAAGCAAAGTTATTATCAAGTTGAAAATGAGTATTATTCATGTTATGAATGATGAATCAGAGATTATGATTATTATGTTAAAATATGCTGATCAATGTGATCAAGTGATACAGGTACCTTGTTTACCTCCCAAGTATGAGACTAGTAAGTTTCATGAGATATGAAAGAATCAAGCATGAGTAAGTAAGCTTTATAGCTGAAATTTATGATACCATTGTTGATGTCAAATGGTTTATATTAAGCAAGTATGTTGCTATGAATATTATGCAAACTTACTAAGCTAAATGCTTACGTCTTTTATCCTTTCTTTCTATGTAGTCCCGCCAAACTAACTTGTGGATCGTTGAAGTCGGAGCTCGAAGCACACGATCAATCCTTATTTTGGCATAGCTAAGTTGAAATTATATTAAGTATGGAATGTAACACCCCAAACCCGGCCCATGCGGTATGACCGGATCTGGCATGTCACATGAAGAAAACGTGTAAAGAACTTGTGATTTTTACTAAAGTTGTCGTTATTTGTTTATAGTTAAGAAAACAAGTTTGATTATAAAAACTATTAATCTCGAGAGGTTGATTGATGAATCAAAAATTGAACTAGTGAACTTTAAAATCGTGACTTTTGAAAAAAAAATGTTGATAAAATTCGAAGGAAATCCAGTTAAATTATTTATACTTATTTGTTATGAAATCCGTTTGTTGTTAATCAATTTTGGAAAACCGTTATTTATGATCTCAGAAAAATCCCGTTTAAAACAATTCAAGAAAATAATAAGTACGTCAAAACATAAAGCAAATTAAAACATATCCCAGAGGCCTTATTACAACTTTAAACCCAAAATAGTAAAAGTAATGAAATAAAGCAAAAAGAAGTTTACTAATGTTCGAAAACATTATTTTCAAAGTATGGCCTCCGTCGAGTCATCCATGGGCCCAAGTCCTTATCACTGAGCATTACCTGCAAGGATTAAGAAAGAAAAGGGGGTGAGTTACAAGAACTCAATGCATAATCCCCTTACCGTCATCCACTGGGCCCGAACCCGCATAGCAACATCTTGGGCCTAAGCCCATTTACATAACAGTAATCAAATGAAATGAATGCAACCTAACCCATCCATCCATCACACCCCCGACCAGCCAATCACACCTGTGGGGATCAAGTCAACCCACCCTGCCGCTCACACCAAATTTGCAGTCAAGCTGCTATAATATATTATTATTGTGGCCATGCCACCGAAATCATAAGTAAGCACAATAATAAACGAATTGTGGCTATGCCACCGGGCTACACTACTCTCCATACAATTTTTCCCAACCCATGTAATATGTAAAGATGCAACATAATAAAAATTATATCCACATATATAACAACCATTAATCTAGTGAAAATTTTCGGTGAATCGGCCCATTAAAGCACTTTGGTAATTCGGCCCACTAAGGCATTCTAGCACATCGGGCCATCGAGGGCATTTTGATAAATCGGCCCATAGGGGCATTTTCGTAAAAACGGCCCATTAAAGCTTTTTAGTAATTCGGCCCATAAGGACATTTTTTAAATTTAGCAAATTAATACCGATTTCGATAGATCTTTAGAAATAATGTTGTTTAAGCAAGTTATTCGATTCATGCCATATTACGGTTATTAGATTTGTAAGAAACAACGATCTATTTTTCGAACATGATGGTGAATCACAGATTTACAGGATTTCGGTGTGAGATTACACACGACACAGTAAGGACTAAACCTTCTTGATCGCGGCACCTATGTCACCATAACACTCGATTAACTAGCAAGAGATAGTGTCTTAATCCAAGTCTAAATCAAACGATCTAAAGAAATGCTTACCCTTAGTATCGAGAACGACTATGATTTGCCTACTCTCACCAAAATATGGTCCACAACCTGGTGGAAAATCCTGAACTGCCGATACCGCCCTATGTTTGAACTTGGGAGCAGAGATTGCAAGTCCACTCCCTTTTTGACCTCCTATTGATTTTCCCTTAGAACGGCTACCACTTGCCTCCATTGGAAGAGTCTCGGTCAGAATAATATTACAATGAGAGAAAGTAGTTGTCTAAGGAGAGGGTTTTGGCTTACCACTACTTCCAAAAGATCAAAGGGTAGAGGGGAACGAGTTGTTTAGTCCCTTAAAGATGATGAACCCGATTCTACCGATTCGAATTATGGCTACGGATGAGTCAGCAAAGATATGAGATTCGACACCCCACTAGAATACTACAAAAGAAGAGTTGATCACGATATGAAGGAGTAGGAGAGAGTGATGTTTCGGTTTAGAAATAAAGTGAACCAACCGAATGATGAGGGTCACACATTCGGCTATGGAGAAAAAAGGATGAAAGGAAGAGAATGAAGCCACTTACCCGATTCGGCCAAGGAAGAAAATGCCCCACACGAAAAAGAGAGAGAAAATAAGATACTTAAGAGATTTGGCTTTTTGGAGAGGAAAGAACAAGAGAGATTTGGTCTCCAAGTATGTTGTCTAACGAAAAGAGAAAAAGAAAGCTATGGCAAAGACGAGAAGAAGAAAATAAAATGCTCCCTAATAGTCACGGTTTTGGGCAAGGAAAGGAGGTACCAAATGGTAAAAAGAAAAGACCTTCAAATGAAACCAAAAACTCCTCAAAAAGTCTAACAAAAATTCGGCACAACCACCCCTTACCAAAATCGATTACACCCTCCACCAAAAAGTCTTAGTTGACCAAAATTCCTTCCCCAAGCAACTCTTAAAATTCGGCCAACATATCCCCCTTTATCTCTTTCCTTATTTTCTCCTTGATCTCTTCCTTACTCTTCTCCTTAGTGTTCTTTCCATCATTAGAAAGTCTTCCTTACCTTCTTTAGAGTCTTGGCCGACACTTACCATCTTCCACCTGATTAGCACAAAAATTAATCCAAAATTTGCAATAGGTGGGATTCGAACTCCACCCCTTAAGCCCCTTCATGTGACACCTCACCACCTTGCTACTAGCTCTTCTTGTGCTAGCAAAATACACACTTATTCCCTTATGCCTTAACGCCACTTACCTTCTCCCCCTTAAGTACATAAACACAAAAATTCTACCAAGGCCCAACTCAACCCCAAGCCTTCTTAGGGTCCCTAAACATACACAACTGACACTCTTAGCTAGCCTAACGCATGGTATAATGCAAAACAAAAAATCCCGAATTTTAGGATGTTACAATTCTACTTCTTAAAGAAATTTGGCCTCGAAATTTACGATTAAAAGAGATGAGGGTATTGTAGCCGGATCGTGTCCTCAGGCTCCCATGTAGCTTCCTCTGACCCGTGATTACGCCATAATACTTTGACTAACGGAATCGACTTCCTTCTCAGCACCTTAATATCCCGATCTAAAATCTGCACTAGCTCTTCTTCAAAAGACAAGTCAGTTCTTATCTTAACTTCCTCCACTAGCACTACATGAGACGGATCCGAACGATAACGCCTTAACATCGAGACATGGAATACGCTATGTATCTGACTTAACTCTGGAGGTAACTCGAGTTGATAAGCTACTGGCCCTACACGCTTCAATATTCGGTAAGGACCGATAAATCTGCAGCTCAACTTACCCTTCCATCCAAATCTTAAGACTTTTTCCAAGGTGAGACCTTCAAAAGACCCGATCTCCCATCGAAAACTCTATCTCCTTTCGCTTGGATCGTGCATACGATTTACGTCTATCCGAGGCTTCTTTTAACCGAGCCCGAATTACCTTAACTTTTCCTCCATCTTCGAGATTAACTCAACCCAATAAGCGTCGCTCTCCCGGCTCAGATCCAAATAGTAGAGTCACGACACCTACGACCATACAACGCCTCGTAGGGTGCCATCCGGATCTTTGGATTGATAACTATTTTTGTATACAAACTCGCCAATGGTAGAAAATCTTCCCAACTACCCTCGAAGTCGATCACACAAATTTCTTAACATGTCTTCTAGAATTTGGATTACTCTCCCGATGACCATCATCTGCGGATGAAACATTGTGCTAAAATTTAGTTTTGTACCCAAAGCTTCATGTAAAGCCTTCCAGAACCGTGATGTAAACCTAGGATCCCTGTTCGATATAATAGACACTGGTACCCCATGCAACCTCACGACTTCTGCTATATACAACTTGGCCAACTTCTGCAACGTATAATCCGTACGAACAGGTAGGAAATGAGCAGACTTCGTTAACCAATCCACTATTACCCATACTGAATCTTTCTTACTAGGCGTTAAAGGTAACCCACTAACAAAGTTCATCATTATCCTTTCCCATTTCCATAGTGGGATTTTCATCGGTTGTAGCAACCCTGAAGGCAGTTGATGTTCCGCCTTCACCTGTTGACATGTCAAACACTTGCTCACAAAATCACTAACCTCCCATTTCAACCCTGGCCACCAATACTGCTCACGGAGGTCTTGGTACATCTTGTTTCCCCTAGGGTGCATAGCATACGGGCTACTATATGCCTCCCGCAGAATCATATGTCTCAGTTCAGAATCCCTCGGCATACAAACTCTTCCGCGGAAACACAATACTCCATCACTATTTAATCCAAAGTCCCCTATCTCACCACTTTCCACTTGCTGAAGTCGAGAACCCAACACTTCATCCGAAAACTGCTTTTCCTTAATCTGACCTACCCATGCAGGCTTCACTTGAAGTTCAGCTAACAGACTACCATCTTCATAAAGGCTGATATGAGCAAACATCGCTCTCAAATACGATATCACCTTACGACTCAACGCATCTGCCACTACGTTAGCTTTACCTGGGTGATACTCAATTGAGCAGTCATAATCTTTCAACAATTCTATCCACCTCCGTTGTCTTAAATTCAACTCATTCTGGGTAAGGAGGTACCTCAGACTCTTATGGTCCGTGTAAATAATCGACTTCTCCCCGTACAGATAGTGTCTCCAAATCTTCAAAGCAAACACCACTGCAGCTAACTCCAAATCATGTGTAGGATAGTTTGCCTCATGCGGTCTTAATTGACGAGATGCATAAGCCACCACTTTCCCCTCTTGCATCAACACACATCCCAAGCCCGTGTGTGACGCATCACAATAAACAATAAACTCTTTACGGCCTCAAATTTGAATCAATCTTGGCGCTTCGCCGAATCTTCTTCAATTTCTCAAACCTCTCTTGCTGCTTATCTGACCACACAAACGGTACTCCCTTACGCACCAGCTTAGTTAGAGGTGCAGAAATCAACGAAAACCCCTCAATGAACCGCCTGTAATACCCAGCCAAACCTAGAAAACTCAATTTCGCCATCGACTTTGGTGGCTTCGATCGATACAACCTCGATCTTCCAGGATCAACTCTAATTCCTCGATGCAGACACAACATGCCCCAAAAAGGTCACTTCCCTCAGCCAAAATTCACACTTATTGAATTTGGCATACAGTTGCTTCTCCCTTAATATCTGTAATACAACCCGTAAATGCGAATCATGCTCCTCTTCAGTCTTTGAGTACACCAAGATGTCATCTATGAACACCACCACAAACCGGTCTAGATAGGGTTGGAAGACTCAGTTCATCATGTCCACAAATGCAGCTGGTGCATTTGTCAACCCAAACGGCATCACCAAGATCTCGTAATGCCCATAACGAGTTCGGAACACAGTTTTATGAATATCCACCTCCTTAACCTTTAGCTGGTGATACCCCGGTCTCAAATCTATCTTCGAGAAGACCGAAGCTCCTCGCAGCTGATCGAACAGGTCATCGATCCTCGGTAACGGGTACTTGTTCTTGATCGTCAACTTATTCAATTGTCTATAATCGATGCACATACGCATCGACCCATCCTTTTTCTTAACGAACAAAATCGGTGCTCCCCACGGTGACACACTTGGTCGAATAAACCCACGATCCATCAGTTCCAGGATCTGAGCTTTAAGTTCCACTAGCTCCTTCGTCACCATTCTGTAAGGAGCAATGGACACCGGAGCCGTTCCTACCAACAGCTCAATACCAAATTCCACTTCCCGATCCGGAGGCAATCCTGGAAGCTCCTCAGGAAAGACATCTGAAAACTCTTTCACCGTTCTAACACTCTCTACCGACAACTCTTTTGTATCCAAAGAACTGATAAAGGCTAAGAACGCTTCACACCCCTTTCGTACCAACCTTTCCGCCTTTAAAGCAGATACCACATTAGATAAATAATTTCTTCTTTCACCTATCATCATCACTTCCTTATCCTCTGAAGTTCTTAGTTCCATCCGCTTTGCAGCACAGTCCAAGTTTGCACGATGCTTAACTAGCCAGTCCATGCCCAATATAAGGTCGAACTCCCAGAACGGCAGTTCCATCAAATCCGCCAGAAATTCTACTCCCTGAACTTCTAAGGGCACATCCCTAATCAACTTATTTACTACCACCGACTATCCAAAAGGGTTAATCACAGTTGTTTCTCTAGCAGTAATCTCAGATCTAATATTCAGAGTTCTAGACACAGCACATGCAACATACGAATGGGTGGATCCAATGTCTATCAGAGCGGAAAAAGGTACATCAGATATGAAAAACGTACCGGTTATGACGTCCGGTGCGTCGCCCTCCTCTCGACGTCGATCGCATAGACCAAACACGGGCCGTCTCACCTCCGTGTTACCTCGCACGGTACCTCTACCCGGTGCACCCGACCTCGTCCTACACCATTACCACCTCGACTGGCCCACGGCCTCTCGCGGCTCTTTGGCGCCGCCCCACCGGCTGCGCAAATCATTACGAACTACCGAGTGCGAGCAGGCTCGAGGGAAATCCCTAAACCGATGGTCTTTGGATCCACATCTGAAACAACCTCCAGTTCTCTTCCAACATTCACCCGAGTGAAGTTTTCCACAATCCACACAAGGCTGTAACTGAGGTAGTAGCTGGAGCACTCACTCGAACTAGTCCCTCATTCTGGGCCTTTTCTGAAATCCTCTAGCAGGACCTGAATACCCAGAGTCTCTCTTGTTCCTGCCTCTATCCTTGTCTCGGTTTTGCCGTTCCGAGTGTTTAACTTCCTCAGCTATCTTAGCTTTTTCCATCAGTGTAGCAAAATTCCTCTCCTTCTGTAGGGCTATCAGCACCCGTAACTCATCACGCAATCCGTCCTCAAAACGCACACAGTGTTCATAATCAGTCGGCACTATACCCCGGGCATACCGACTCAGACGTAAGAAATCCGCCTCGTATACTGCCACAGATCTACTTCCTTGAACCAGATTCAGGAATTCCTTTCTTCGGGCATCCACATAGCTAGCCCCGACATATTTCCCTTGGAATGTTGTCTTAAAGAAATCCTAGGTAATACGATCAGCCTGAGTGCCTTCCCGAATAGTGAGCCACCACTGATACGCCTCGTCTCTCAGCAATGACACAACCCCTTTCAGTTTCTGCTCAGCTGTACAATCCAGATCCTCCATAATTTGTTTCATCGCCTCAAGCTAGTACTCCGGTACACTTGGGGCTACACTCGAAATACCCCTAAAAACTTTGGCCCCATTCAATCTAAGTCACTCAGATATCGACCCACGAGCTGCCGACCCAGTTCTAGCCCCAGCAACCCTTTCTAGAACTCGCAACATCGCTTGGGACAGAGTGTTGTCCTCTCTCATTCGATCATGTGACCAAGCTTCAGTCACTGGTGACGCAGGTGCGTCCATTTTCGACATATGTCCAGATGCCTCAGATATAACTCTAGCACCTCGGCCTCTACCACGTCCACATCTACTGCGTCCACGTCCTCTAGCGCTCATGTTTGCTAAGTTAATTTAATTTGATTACGAGTATTATGAATCAGTATGCTATTCAATGTTTATTAAATAATGTTTTATGGAGTATAGGAAGTAAAGTTGTTTTCGCAAAACTTATCCTAAAGTCTCAATCTCTATAGTTTCAGCTCCTAAGCTAAAAGTTCTAGAGTATTTCTATTTTGTGGAGTCTTCTTACCACAGTCATACCACAATAATCATAAAATGAAAACAAAAACTTACTGACTTGTTGCCGGATACCTGTCGTGCCATACTTTCTCTAAATCATGCTTTTATAAATTAAATTTCAAACAGCTTTGGAAAACGCTTTTGAACCCAAACCACAGCTGAGTTTTGCAACCGGGCTCTGATACCATAAAATGTAACACCCCAAACCTGACCCATGCGGTATGACCGGATCTGGCATGTCACATGAAGAAAACATGTAAAGAACTTGTGATTTTTACTAAAGTTGTCGTTATTTGTTTATAGTTAAGAAAACAAGTTTGATTATAAAAACTACTAATCTCAAGAGGTTGATTGATGAATCGAAAATTGAACAAGTGAACTTTAAAATCGTGACTTTTGAAAAAAAATGTTGATAAAATTCGAAAGAAAATCCAGTTAAATTATTTATACTTATTTGTTATGAAATCCGTTTGTTGTTAATCAATTTTAGAAAACCGTTATTTATGATCTCAGAAAAATCCCGTTTAAAATAATTCAAGAAAATAATAAGTACGTCAAAACATAAACCAAATTAAAACATATCTCAGAGGCCTTATTACAACTTTAAACCCAAAATAGTAAAAGTAATGAAATAAAGCAGAAAGAAGTTTACTAATGTTCGAAAACATTATTTTCAAAGTATGGCCTCCGCCGAGTCATCCATGGGCCCAAGTCCTTATCACTGAGCATTACCTGCAAGGATTAAGAAAGAAAAGGGGGGTGAGTTACAACAACTCAATGCATAATCCTCTTACCGTCATCCACTGGGCCCAAACCCACATAACAACATCTTGGGCCTAAGCCCATTTAAATAACAGTAATCAAATGAAATGAATGCAACCCAACCCATCCATCCATCACACCCCCGGCCAGCCAATCACACCTGTGGGGATCAAGTCAACCCACCCCGCCGCTCACACCAAATTTGCAGTCAAGCTGCTATAATATATTATTATTGTGGCCATGCCACCGAAATCATAAGTAAGCACAATAATAAACGAATTGTGGCTATGCCACCGGGCTACACTACTCTCCATACAATTTTTCCCAACCCATGCAATATGTAAAGATGCAACATAATAAAAATTATATCCACATATATAACAACCATTAATCTAGTGAAAAATTTCGGTGAATCGGCCCATTAAAGCACTTTGGTAATTCGGCCCACTAAGGCATTCTAGCACATCGGCCCATCGAGGGCATTTTGGTAAATCGGCCCATAGGGGCATTTTCGTAAAAATGACCCATTAAAGCTTTTTAGTAATTCGGCCCATAAGGATATTTTTGAAATTTAGCAAATTAATACCGATTTCGACAGATCTTTAGAAATATTGTTGTTTAAGCAAGTTATTCGATTAATGCCATATTACGATTATTAGATTTGTAAGCAACAACGATCTATTTTTCGAACATGATGGTGAATCACAGATTTACAGGATTTCAGTGTGAGATTACACACCTGATTACGGTAAGGACTAAAACTTCTTGATCGTCGGCACCTATGTCACCATAACACTCGATTAACTAGCAAGAGATAGTGTCTTAATCCAAGTCTAAATCAAATGATCTAAAGAAATGCTTACCCTTAGTATCGTGAACGACTACGATTTGTCTACTCTCACCAGAAGATGGTTCACAACCTAGTGGAAAATCCCGAACTGCCGATACCGCCCTACGTTTGAACTTGGGAGCAGAGATTGCATGTCCACTCCCTTTTTGCCCTCCTATCAATTTTCCCTTAGAGCGGCTACCACTTGCCTCCATTGGAAGAGTCTCTGTCAAAATAATATTACAATGAGAGAATGTAGTTGTCTAAGGAGAGGGTTTCGGCTTACCACTACTTCCAAAAGATCAAAGAGTAGAGGGGAATGAGTTGTTTAGTCCCTTAACGATGATGAACCCGATTCTACCGATTCGACTTATGGCTACGGATGAGTCAGCAAAGATATGAGATTCGACACCCTACTAGAATGCTACAAAAGAAGAGATGATCACGATATGAGGGAGTAGGAGAGAGTGATGTTTCAGTTTAGAAATAAAGTGATGTTTCGGTTTAGAAAAGAGGATGAAAGGAAGAGAATGAAGCCACTTACCCGATTCGGCCAAGGAAGAAAATGCCCCACACGAAAAAGAGAGAGAAAATAAGATGCTTAAGAGATTCGACTTTTGGAGAGGAAAGAACAAGGGAGATTTGGTCTCCAAGTATGTAAATCTAACAAAAAGAGAAAAAGAAAGCTATGGCAAAGATGAGAAGAAGAAAAGAAAATGCTCCTAATAGTCACGGTTTTAGGCAAGGAAAAGAGGTACCAAATGGTAAAAAGAAAAGACCTTCAAATGAAACCAAAACTCCTCAAAAGTCTAACAAAAATTTGGCACAACCACCCCTTACCAAAACCGATTACACCCTCCACCAAAAAGTCTTAGTTGACCAAAATTCCTTCCCCAAGTAACTCCTAAAATTCGGCCAACATATCCCCCTTTATCTCTTTCCTTTATTTCTTTCCTTATTTTCTCCTTGATCTCCTCCTTACTCTTCTCCTTAGTGTTATTTCCATCATTAGAAAATCTTCCTTACCTTCTTTAGAGTCTTGGCCGACACTTACCATCTTCCACCTGATTAGCACAAAAATTAATCCAAAATTTGCAATAGGTGGGATTCGAACTCCACCCCTTAAGCCCCTTCATGTGACGCCTCACCACCTTGCTACTAGCTCCTCTTGTGCTAGCAAAATACACACTTATTCCCTTTTGCCTTGATGCCACTTACCTTTTCCTCTTTAAGTGCGTAAACACAAAAATTCTACCAAGGCCCAACTCAACCCCAAGCCTTCTTAGGGTCCCTAAACATACGCAGCTGACACTCTTAGCTAGCCTAACGCATGGTATAATGAAAAACATAAAATCATGAATTTCAGGATGTTACATGGCAGGTATAGGAAACGTTTCATTTTGAGTATATGTCGTAGAAAGGGCAAAAGTATGGGCTCTCAAGTTTATTATTCTTTTGTAAATGGCTAAGTGATTGGCCAAAATTGACTAAGTATGTATGTTATTAATATCAATGAGGCATGCTGTATTGTTCATAAATAATGTAATACTTGAGTTGCTGAATTGAGCTTGAGTTTGGTCTTGATTTCAGGGTGGCAATTGGCTTGGTAAATAGCCTCTAAGTGCCCACACGGATGGACACACGGGCGTGTGTCTAGGCCGTGTGCACCCTGCACCATTGTATCTTAAGTCAGAATAGACCACGGACCAGTCACACGGGTGTGTGTTTAGACTCTAGGCTATGTTAAGGTAGTCAGTGTGCACCACGGGTGGTAAGCACGGGCGTGTGCCTTAGCCGTGGGGCATTGGCAGAATGCTGGGGTTTTAGGCACGGTTTGGGGCCACGGGCGTGTCCAGGCCGTGTGTATTTTGCCAGTATCCACCACGGGTGAAAGACACGGGCATGTTTTAGGGGTGCATGGGCGTGTCCCATACAACATGGGCGTGTGACCCCTGCTCTAAAGAAAAGTTTCTGAATATGTTTTGAAAGTTTTTAGACAAGTGTTTAAGGCCTCGTAGGCTCATGAAAGGTATGAATAGACTGAGAAAGAGAAGTTTGTAATTCGGAACGAAATTTTATAGCCCGTAAGTACATGTATAAGTGAGTTCAAGCATGGTAATGTCTCGTATCCAGTCTTGGTCTCGGATTCGGGTATGGGGTGTTACACAATGACCATTTCATCAAACAGAAAACACCTATACATGCCATTATAACCATGACTCAAAATCATCAATATCTACCGATATAGCCGATGGATAGTGTGATGGATCTCCGACTAGCTTCCAACCCGAATGAGTTTTCTATAATCTGTAAGGTAAAGGAAAATAACTACGTAAGGAATGTATGCTTAGTAAGCTCGTATAAACTTTAAGCATAATATTCCATTTCAATAATAAACTTTATAGAATAAATATAAATCTACGCCAATACTATAAGATTCATAAATCAATATGATCATCAACTCACAAATGAGTAAGTTCGTTAACGTCGCATATTTATTGGCCATTCATAACATGATAGGATTTCATGAGACATAATATATAATCATCAACCTTTTATAAGATTATATATCTTTCTATTGTTTCTATTTACTTACTTTCCATTCCATCCCCAATGCTTATCATAAGCCTAAATAGCATTATTAACTCTTGATTCAGTGTATTTATCCATAGCATAAACAATTAGCTCACATATAATACATCATAATACATCCCAACTACGTACTTACCGTTTCATTTCCTTTTCTTACCGGTTTCGTACGCATAGTACAAGCATAATCATAAAAATCAATCATATCCACAAGCTTGGCATAAGCCCTAACACATCAACTACACATGTTAGTTCATTTAAACATGATTATGAATTTGACATGGATAAACATTATTCTTTAGTATGATTCAATTGGATTTATCATCCATCAGAACATATCATGTTTTTCCATTTATCACCATTCCATTGAGTTTCATATAAACATGTATTAGTTCTTATTGAACACTTACCATTTCATTTGCATACACGTAAGACATAAACATAACATTAACCGTAGCCACAAGCTAGTGATTAAACACATAACTTAGCAATATCATCACATAGTAAGATATGGGTTCATAACATAGCATCACTTATATCATACCTTTCATAAAAATGAATATTCATGCTTTGATCATTGGTACATCATACCTTTCCATATTTGTCGTAGTGCACTCAATCGGAACCCTTACTGGAGCTCACACACAAAGTGTGCTAAACAATGGTCGTAACCGTCCCTTTTCATATTCGATGGTCGAAACCATCCCTTTTCATTAATCGATGGTCGTCACCATCCCTGTTCATAGTTTATGGTCGTCACCATCCCTTTTCATAATCGATAGCTGAAACTATCCCTTTTTATAGTCGATAGCCGAAGCTATCTCTTTTCATATTCGATGGTTGTCACCATCTCTTTTCATAGTTGATGGTCGTCACATCCCTTTTCATAATCGATAGCCGAAGCTATCCCTTTTCATTAATCGATGATCGTCGATACGTAGTTGGATTTACGTCGTCTCACAACAGCATAACTTGTATAATAACATATATATATATTGATTCATTTCCAATAAATAATATATTAACATTCAATTTAATCAACATTATACATAATACAGTTCATACGAGCTTACCTGGCTAAATTGCATAAATGTTAAAGTACAGGGGCATTTTGGTAATTTTCTATTCTCCTCGATTTTCCACCCGATCTTGATCTAAATTAATAATTTCATTAAATCGATTAATTTATACAGTAAAACAATGTATTTTATGCAAATTAGTCATTTTTGACATTTTTACAAAATTACCCCTAAATTTTTTACTTTTATTCAATTTAGTCCCTGAGCCTAAAACATGCAAATTAACCATTTTTACCCAAAATTGAGCCTAGCCAAATACTCATGGCATCCAATACAGCACATTATTGCAACAATTTCACATAAAATCCTTGTACTTTTACTATTTTAACTATTTAGTCCCTAATAAAAAATTCATCAAAAATCACTTAACAAAATACTTTTAAATACCAAGTAATATCTCAAATTCATCATTTAACATCTAAAATCACAAGGTTCATCAATGGAAACATTCAAAATCTTTAACAGTTTCAAAATCGAAGATACGGGCTAGTTATACCTAGTTGCAATGATCTCAAAAACATAAAAATTATTAAAAACGGGACCAAAATCACAGACCATGCATGAAATTTCACCATGGCCAAAACTTAGCTTCATGCTTCCATGGACATTCGGTTGATGAAGAAGAAAACCAAAAAGATGATAAGAATTTAGCCTTTTGTTTTTATTTATTTTAATTTAATTTATCAAATTACCATTTTAAAATAAAACACCAAATTCATGCCCATAATTATCCACTAACTCCTTGAATGATTTAATTACAAGTCAAGTCTCTTTACCTTTATTCAATAAGCCATTCAATCACTCAAATCAAATAGTGATCAAATTTTGCATCTTTTACGATTTAGTCCTTTTTAATTAATTAACTATCGAAACGTTAAAATTTTTCAACGAAACTTTAATACCATCTTAATGAAACTCCGTAAATATTTATAAAAATATTTACAGCTCGATTTATAAAACGAGGTCCCAATACCTCATTTTCTAAAACCACTTGACCTTAAGGTCTTACCACTCGAACTTAATAAATCGTTTAAATAACATAATTTATCAAATCAAAAACCTTTTCAAAGCGACATTTGACTCGTAAATATTAAATAATAATATTTATGAACTTACTCGTCAGATTTGGTGGCCCCGAAACCACTGTTTCTGACACTACTAAAAAACAAGTTGTTACATGTCTTTTGTATTTGTCTTTTATATTTTGCATGCATAGCAAAATTGTGACAAGTAAATATTAGCTCATTGATTGTATAAGTTCAAACTAAAGATAAGTGGCATTGTAAGAGCGTTTATATTGCGAGAAAGATAACTTACTTAAGTAGATAATCTAAATAAGTCTGTAATCCCGTAAAAGAATCAAAGTGAGCATTTGATTCAAATACTGAGAAGGATTATTATGTTGTCTACAATTCCAATTGGGGAGATGGCTAGTCTTGGCTATTGGAGCAGTTGAATACACGAGTAGAGACATAGATGTATTTATTGGTAGAATGATACATTGGACTGGAACCAAGATGAATTAATTCTAAATCTATTTGTGAATTAATTCACTTGTGACGTTCATGGTGTGATTTACCTAAATCTTGACTTAGTCACTGATCATGGGTATGTAACTCATGTGCTTTAATATAAGTGGAGGCTTATGCTTTAAAGATGATCGAGTCTATAGCCAGTATGTCCGGTATGTGACTTATGTATAGCATGGCTTAACTAGCAAAAAAAGAATTCATAGCTCAATTAAAGAGTTAATGATATCCTCCCATTGACATTGTGTAGATTGATAAATATGGAACGTGGCAACAGGTTGCTAGTTCTCGACTGAGCAATTTATCACATTCATTTGTTAATAGTGATCATATTAATCATTATGAAGACATAATGGTGACAATGAGATAAAATTGGGCCCGAGAGCCCAAAACTAAGACCAAGACCCAAAAAGTGGTCAGAGTAGGCTCGGTATGTGAAATTAGGCCGACGGTCCAACCGATGGCTAGACTGGACCGGTCTAATTGTCACTGACTCGGACCGAACCGTCAGTAGTTGAACCGGCTCGGGGTGTCGTAAGGGTGTCGCACCTACATCAACAGACACGACGGTGCTGGCGGCTGGGATGGTGGTATTCCGGTGGCCAGTGGTGGTTGGTCTTCGGTGGTTGAGTAGTCGAAGAGTTACATTCCTATTAGAACTCTACCAGAGAATTTGATTTCAGAGTAACTATTCCAAAAATAATGTTATTTTATTAGTTTAATATTAAATTTAATTTAATGTTTTTCTTAATAAATATTATATTAATTTAATATTAAAGTGATTAATGTTAATCATAGTTGAACTCTCTAAACTCTCCTTATATAAAAGGAGCCTTGGGTCATTATTTTTCACACACTTGAATTCAAGAGAAGAGAGAAAATTCTCTGAAGAGATTATTTTAGAAAATTTCTAGAGATATTATTCTTATTTACAATTTGACCCAAAATTTTAAAAAAAATACAAAATTACCCTACTAATAATTTTTGTGAATTTTTTTTATTCGAAGCGAGCCTACACATGGCAGACATGAGCTTGAGGATAGCGGAGAAGACTACTCGGTCGAAGTTCTCATCCTAGACAAATCGAAAAGGTACAATTTTTATTAAGTGTTTATTACTTAAGATATCACAACTAAGATCTTGTTTTGGAAAAAAAATTAAAACTCTGTTTTCTGTAAATTTATTTTCTGCTATGTTTTCCAAACCCGTTTTTCTAACAATTTGCACTCAGCAACCTCGTATGGCTATATATTAATGGAATTCAATTTCTCTATTCGTCTGCCCATAGCTCAAATTCGTCATACCTAACATTAATGCTCGAACACCATAATGTCCCCTCCGCAAGACCCAGAGCTTCGTACATCATGGTTTGCACCCAACAGCACCGTATGACAGTGTACAGAAACACCATTTCCCATATCCTAACTTCATCAAACCCGTCAATAAGTTCCCTCTCCATACTCCACCATCCCATTCATGAAATAAAAGAAATTTAAAAACATATTACCATGGAGTACATTACTTTTCAAGGATAAAAATCATAACCAATTCAACCTCATGCATACAAAGTAGTCTTAATCAGCCAAGATCATGCATCATTATAGAACTTACTGAAGCTCAACAAAAAATCATATCAGTCATTCAACATCCCAGAAATGGAGCATAGAAACTCACTTGGATTCATTTATCCTCATCAACTTAGCTTGAACAAACGCCAGAGCCTTTTTCGTCCTGACAGATAAGCATAACAACCATTTATTTGTTAAACTAAAGGTGTTCAACCCTTAAAACCCAGAATCCATTATTATATAGGAGCTTTAAAGAGTTACTACTTAAGCACACACCTATATATATATATATATATATACTCCTTAAGCATGATCTTTAGCGACCATCTTAACCTTCCATCCTTAACCATTTTGTCTCCAACTATAGAACTAGTTGGTTTCATCCTAACCGTACCAGAAGTGAGGTCCAACTAATTGTTATTTGGCATCTAAAATTTTTGAATTTCCTGGCGGAGTCCGATAATTTGCTAATCCTTTCAATTTAATCTTAACTATCCTTAAATTTCGAGTCAATAAAGATAATCGAGTGTTATAGTTGTGGATTCATCTAGTTTCCAGGGCTCCTTAAGACTTCTGCATGCAACTTTCCATCTTTTCCATCTATCTTCTTCATTCTATCTTGTTTTTTCTTTAATTGTTCAAATCTTTGATTTTTTTAACTGTCATTTTTTTTTCTATCTTAATTATTTATTTTAATTGTTTCCTTTTAATCTTATATCTGATTAGGATTTTGTTTGCATTTTAGGTTGTGTCAAACTCCGAGTTCTCCTTCATTCGTCTAGAAACCTAGGCCAAATTTGTGACTTGGACAAACTTACAATCCTATTCAGCACGTGCATCCATATCCCTTGTGTACCTATCTCATATGCTTTGATATATTGAAAAGCTACATTCAATTGGTATTAAAGTTGAAAGCTGATATGTTGGGTATATCACTTATGTATAGCATGACTTCACTTGAAAAAATGGAATTCATAGCTCGATTAAAGAGTAAATGGTATCCTCTTACTGACACTGCATGGATTATGAAAAAGGAACATGGTCACGGGTCATTTGCCAAGGACGAATGATTGTCATTTCTCTTTGTTAGTAATAATTGTTTTCATCGTGGACGATACAATGGTGACCATGAGATAAAATATAATTATATTGAGTGAACGAATTTAATGTAAAGAGATTAAGGATATTCTATAAGATAACACACAAATCACAAAGTCATTGGAGAAAGCATAAATATAGGTTGCTTTTGTAATGGTATATAATGGGGAGTTCAACATGGTACTTTTAGTTGATTGACTGCATGATTAAACAATGTTATAATTAATAGATGAAGAGTTCAAACTTAATTACAAATTATTTAAGTCCTAATTATATATATCCAATCAGTCCATTCGCTATGTATAGATTGCAAATTAGAACTGATATGATAAATGAATGAAAACTACGAATGGGAAATAGATTGTGTGAATTACTATCCATAGTAAATGCATTTTTTTTCCAAAAGGAACAAGAAATGGCATAGAAATTAATTTAATTTCTTTATATTATTATTTAATTAAATGTAATTAAATAATTGAAGTTCAAAGTTAATAATAAATTAATTAGTCATCACAGTTTTACTGAATAATGCAATTAAATTTATTTACTCATAGATTCTAATAGGGTAAATTCGAGAAAATAATTAAATTAATTAATTTTAATAAATTAAATTAATAATATTTTGGAAATAAAAACTAATTATTGATTTGAATAATCTTATGAACTTATGTTAATTTTCTTTAAAACTAGGCTATATATGTAATTATACTCAATACATAAAAAGCCCAATAGGCCCTATACAATATAGGGTGGTAGCACAGTAGGTATGGGAACATAGTGTGTTGTCCTCTACAAAGAGTTTTAGTGGAACTCTGGTTTTCTATTAAAATATAAAGTTTCCCTTACTTCCTGTTCCAGTACAACTCTTGTGATTTTTCTCTATATATAAGGACTACGGGGTAGCCGAATAAACAAACCAGTCATACATGGATACTCTGTCGAAATTTAGGTTAAATTTATTTAACCTCAAATAAATTTTGCTTTTCTTGAGTACTAGAGATATAAATTTTTGAAATGATAAATTGCAACTTCCTTGATAATTATAATTTAAATTTTGTGATTGCAAATTTCGGTTTTGATTCCCATAGGAAAAGCTAACTTCTTCCATTAGAAAGCTACGATTTTCATTCTATGTATGGTTTTTGATAAAAGTCCACTCTCTTAGCATACAAGAGTTCGAGAATAGTAGAGAAGTTTATTCAATAGAAGTTAGAATTCAGTTGGACTTCCTAACATAAAAACACAATTACTAAATTTGATAAAATTTATTGCAATAAATAACAAAACAAAGATTTAATTTATGAAAAAAAATTAAACTTTCGTTGTGCAAAGAAACATTTTTCATAAAAATAAAATTCCCAAACACCTTTGTCATCCACTATGTCTTGTACCAAGGTCGATTCATCGTAATTGCACCCAACTATATATGGCTTAAGAAGGGTTCGAAATATGGGATGTAGTTGTCCACCCAAAAGCGAATTTTACTATCATCTCCTACAAACCAACACGCATTGTAAATAATCAGGTCCCAAACTTGAGCAAGAGACGTCTAAAAACCGAAAATCTATGGCGGGTTAACTCGTTAGAAAAACCTCGATTATGCTGTACTTAGCATTAATGACTTGAACCATAAAGAGTCAAGCTTGGTAATAAGTTAAAATCCTAATTTCATTAAAAATGATTTGTTCTGATCATGAAATTTCCTGAATTCGCAGCCACCATTTATAGTGGGTTAGAATTCACTAGAGCAATTTTCCGTTCATGATTGGAGGCTCCCCAAATAAAATGGCTAGCAAAAAAAAAGGCCACATCATTATTCATTTAACAGATGAAGGTCGAAAACGTGAGTAATTATATGGTAATTTTTTATGGTTAAATAAATTTATTAATAGTGCAATTTATTTATTTTTATATTATTTCAAAAATTATTTAAAAAAAATACAAAAATCGAGTTTTCTGTTAGAGACGGTAACAGTTGAGAAACAAATTAATAAAAAAGTATGTCTTATTTAAAGCACACAAAAAAGAATATGAAAATGAAATTTGTTCATGAGCTTGAGAACTGGGTAGAAAAGAGCATGAACATGAAATTTGACCAGCACAAGCTTTAATTGCTTTCGGCCTAGCGACAACACTTTGAAGCTTTTATAACATAACACGTATTGTAACAACCTAACAAAAATTCATGCCTCTTTTGACTTTTTCCTTAAAATACATATAAATTTAAATGTCCAAAATTAAATGACAAATAAATATCACAGATGAAAAACCTTCTATTTGATAATTAATATGGTCTTGCTTGATGGTGGAACGGTTCCATAAAGTAATGATGAATGAGGTGATATCATAACTAAAATTCCTCTATCCATTTATTAAGTAAGCCTTTGCCTGACTTAAAATTTGATGTTACCGTCGACCACTTTTGAAGGTAAAGGAAAGTATAAAATTCGTGGACGGTATAGGTATAGCCTAAAAGGGAGAACAATCAAAGACAACCCTCCTCATGTTTACATCATGGATCCCTAACTTCCAACCGAATATTTATTATGTGATTTCTACTGAACAATAAAACCCAAATTAAGTTAGAAAAATCATTCATTAATCTCGATAAAACAGTTCAATTTTCCATTAATGCAACCAAATGAAGGAAGAAAAAAGTTTAAATGTTTAATTTCCTCTATGATGTCATTATTTTCTAGATACTTACATATTAGTTTTTGAAATACCTAAATTATATTATATGTAATTAATAATGGGAAGAGATTCACTTATACGAGTGTAATATTTAGTAACTTTTTGCATAATTAATATTTTAACAACCCAACCATTGAATTTATCAAGATATTTGTGTTTGTGATGCATGTAAGTTTTTTAACTAATCCAATATCTCTATCATCTTGATCTAAAATATTGCCTATATTAATATATATATTTAACGATTGAAATGTTTTTTTTTTTTTTTTACATTAAATGAATAGTTATAAATTTTCAATTATGTCAAACTTGACATGCATGATTACATGAATGGAGTATGAAATATAACGGTTGGATTGTGAAAATATTAATCTTATAAAAAATTATAGAATGGTGTAAAACTACTTATATTTTTCTTATATTTTACACTAGTGTAAGTTGATAATATCTCCCCATCAATAATATTGAGATATTTTTCTGTGTCCTCTTTTCCTGGCGACGTTTGCCTATGTATATAGGTTCTGTTCATTGAGATGACAGGTTGAGTAGGCTCCATGCATACAAATACGTACCCTACTCTAGATTGAACACGTGTTACGCGTTCTCATGCACGTATAAAATTGTAGGGGAGTAGGCTCGACGAGCAAGCTACGAGCTCAGTTTGTGATCCCATCATGAGAGCTCAATCTGTGATCACATCATGCGTGCTCAGTCTAAAACCTCGTGTGTTTGGGCCGATGCTGGCCCAAACCCAAATGAATTTTGGACCGATGGTGGTAACTATCCAAACAAATAATATATAATGTATGAAGTCAAAACATTTTTATTAAAAGAGTATCTATTTATTATATCACTCATATGCAATATTATTAATAAAAAAATTCTATTGTTTTAAAGTTTATTAAAAATAATAGAAATTGAATAAAATTAAAGATTGAGTGTATATATTATTTTTCTACAACATAATCATATGTATTGTGGGAAGGCTACCACACTATAGCTTCTTCAACTACTCTACAATTTATTTTCACATATTTTGTTCGAATACAAAAGACTAGAATTAATTTCGCACCCGAGTTATAATTTGGTTTGAGTCTTGAATCAAAGCATGAAACGACAATCCTCGATCATCTCATTTAAACTTGTTATTTGTGATTCAATCAAACTCAAGGTTATATTAGTTTTGACTTAGAATCTATTTTATTCTTGAATCCAAATTTCATTGGTATTTCGGAATTTAAGATTTCTATCAGGTTGAATGTGTTTATTCTGATCTAAAATCTCGCGGTTCGATCCATAAGATTTAAGTCTTGGAGAGCTTATTCGGACTTAAATTTTAGGCCTAGGCTAACAACCAACCTTGTACACCAGACCCATCACCTTAGTCCCTTCAATTGATACCATCACTGTCACTACCCCTAAAATCGCCATACTGTTGGTTATCCTATGCTTACCCCTACTTCTCTGCTTCATTGCTACTACCACTTGCAAGCAGCCATTCTACATTCATCGGTCCCACAACATTAAGCTCTACCACCGCATGAAGACAATTATAAAACCACATGATAACATTATCATGAAAGGGATTTTGTTGGACGATTACTAATAAAAATATCACATCATTCTAGAGGAAGCACGCATACTGGATTGTCACGTAACTTCGATTCAGAGATGAAAATTGTTCACGAACTACAACATTAACTTCCCTAAACTTGAAGGAATGGTTTAATGCTTAAGAAATAAAAATAAAGTCTTTTTGTCTTTGTTATTTTTACTTGACAAAGAACGTGGGGTTCCTTTCCTTGTTTTTTATATATATTTCTACAGTAAAGGGACTATCTCTTTATAACTCTCATAAACTGCATGGCAGTTTATTTTCTATTTTTTTTAAATTTAAATGTAAATTGTTATGAAGTTTATCCATTATGTGAGATGTGATTTAGTGTCTGAGTGTCCATTATGGACGTTTACACCAACATCTCTCACTCGTACGTTATGGTCATCAGTATTCTTGCAATGAAACATTAAGAGATCATTAACTCTTTTCATTTCTCGTTAAGTTTCATACCAGTAAGTAGTCCATGCAACCAACATACATTATTCTTGAGAGCAACTACTTTATAATTGTTAGGTGTCTATAACAGCTCATGAATATAAATAGAGTTTGTCTGCAGTACCCTAGATTCATTTAGTCACATTCCTAGTCGCGGATGATATCTTTTAGTATTAAAATATATAACAAATATTTTGTATTCACAATTTTGTTCACTATTAGAACATAATTGGAGCAAATGAAGAACATAATTGGAAAAATTGAATGAGACACTATAGTGTTCTTTCCTTTTCCTCGAATCTCTCTATTTCAATTTAATTGCTCTCTTGAGCTCTTATCAAAACTCCTAGTTTTGAAGCCAAGTTGGGTAGAAACTTCTCTGAAAATATTCCATCGACATGCATATTGAAAACTATGAATCTATACTATTTTAATTCTCTGCTTAACTACTGGTTTGAGTGTTATGTTTACTGTTTTATAACGATTACTTGAGTTATGACTCACACTGAGTTTATTAGCTCACCGTTTAGTTTACTGATTTATTTTTTAGATAATCCTCGAGGTTAGGACTTGTAACACCCCAAACCCGGCTTAGAAGTTTAGACCGAATTTCAGAAGTCACATTGATCACCGAAGTGATCGTGGGAAAAATTTTAGTTTAACAACTAGAAAAACTTTACAATATTAATAACAGAACTTACAATCCAAAATCGTCTACATAAAATCAGGTTTACAGAAAACACTTTATTCACCAGTTATTTAAAAAACGTGACGCTTTCGAGACCTCCGCTGTGCCGAGTCCAGCAACAACATACGGAATACTTGAAAAAAGGAAACTGAGGGGGGTGAGCTACATGAGCTCAGTGTGAGTTTGATACGTGACTAATAACAAAAATACAGAACACAATTCAATATCGAAACGACTACAGATATATATATACAGAAGCAGAAGGTAATTTCGAGGTCAACGTCCCAACAGAACGTAACATTTCAAACACACACCATGTCACACACAGACACTCAGTCATATGTGTTTTCAGTCAGACAGAATACAGTCAGATAACCTTGCACCCAAAACACTTAATCAGATATGTATGAAATGTAGTCAAGTAAAAACCCACCCATCCAGCCAACACACCTCTTCGTCCCCTGATCACACCCCATAAGAGCTGATTACGCTCATCCAACCAAAACACACCACATAGGACACCGAAAGGCCCATCCAACCATACACACCATGTATGTGGACTAAGCCACTCAGATATTAATACGCAGCAAGGCTGGCGTATATGCAGTACAGTGCAATGTGGTAATCTACTGTACAGACATATTGCAGTTTAAACTGTTAGATCAGATAATAATACGCAACAAAGCTGCCGTATATGCGATACAGTGCTGTAAACCGCTTTACAGATAGGTTGTAGTTTAACTGCCAAATCAGAACAGTCTTCCTTCTCTTCACAACTAAAACCCCAAATGTTTTTATGCAAATGTATGTATGCAGAAAAACATACAGAATCAAAATACAAATTTTCCAGACAGTCATTCGGACACAGAAACTCACATCCAGACAAACAATTACAGAATTCCCGTGCAGTCACATAATGCGCACCACACTCAAACACTCACACACCAATCACTCAGAATCAGGAATGCATGCAACCATTTACCCAGATTCAGAATCAATTGCATAGTAACCACATATAACAATCAAACAATCTGCTTAAATAAAGGTATATCTATATAAACTTACCAATCTAGGCCGAAACAAAGTCCCGAACACCCTTACTATGACTTAGCTAGGAGTCGGAACTCACAAAATTTCAATCAAGCTTAAATTTGACACAGAACAAAGTTTGGCATGGTCGGGCCACACGGCTGTATGGAAATCCCTAGACCGTGTGGAGGGTAATCACGCCCATGTGGAGGGACACACGCCCGTGTGACCTAGGGACATGGCTGTGTGATCCGTCCGTGTAACTCTCTGTCCAAATATGCTAAAATAGAGCACTGGGCAGTCACGACCGTGTGAGGGTCGACCACGCCCATGTGCCCACCAGACATGGCCGTGTGTCCAAAACACACGCCCGTGTGGGATCCCTAGATCCCCAAATAGGCCACACGACTTTGTGGCACCAAATCACTAAATCCCTAATTCCCAAACACCCATGCCCGTGTGGTCAAGGGACACGACCGTGTGAAAATGACAAAATCCCCGAGTCGACCACACAATCGTGTGGCACCAAATTTTGCCCGAAAACCCTAATTCCTAATTGCACACGGCCGTGTGGGTAGCCCGTGTGGCCACCCGTGTGGTCACGAAACCACACCAAAACTGGCTGAAATCTCATTTTTGCTATATCAGAACAAACCCTAGCTGTTAACCACTCTTTAAACAACAGAATCTTACATAAATCATCTAGAATCAACAACAATTTCATGTCGAAAATAAGCAGTTCAGAACACACACAAGATGTCAAATTTCACAGCAATTCGGTACCAATACCCAGTTCAATACACACCCGATATTATCAAATACAACAAAATTGAATTAACAAATCAACAATGGAAGAGAAGAGGTTCGAAACCAACACTTGATTTGTGAGATGAACACCCGAATCATTCGCTTCGCTGCCCAAGCCAATTCAGAGAACCACCGGTCAATAACGTTGAACTTGGAGTTAATTTGGAAACCAACAGAGGGAAAGAAAGAGAAGAAAATATCCCGATTGAAAAAAAAAAAGAAGGAAGATGGAGGAAACGTTCAGGGAGAAAAAGAAGAGAACGTGCAATCTTTTTCCCAAAAATCAAAATCAAAATAAAAAATAAAAATAACGAAACAAAATAAAAAAATAGAGTAAAAAAATTAATAACTATATTTAACCCAAAACAAATAGAAGATGCAAAAATAATTCCCCACTAACACATGGAGTGTAACAGCCCGATTTAGGGACTAGTCAGAATAGTGGTTGCGAGACCATAAATCTGAATTAGAAATATGTGTTTTATTATTTATAATAGGCTTATGATTTGATTGCATGATTATGAGAAAATTTCATGAAGAAATTTTATTAATTAGTGAATAATTTGTCTATTAGGACTAGATTGCAAAAAGTGGAAAATAAGAGATTCTAGAAGATTTAAGTATGAAATAGAAGTATAAAATTTACTAGAGGTCCTTATTTAGCAATTAGACCATTAAATGTTAAGATGGACAAAATGGACATGGGAAGGAAAAATCTAAACAAAGGGGCCTTAAGAGCATTTTTGTCATTTAGTTAATAAAAGAATTAAAAAGGTAAAAAGAAGCCAAAATCATGTCCATCTTCTTTCTCCTTGGCCGAAAATCACAAGAGCACCATAGCTAGGGTTTCTTCAATTTCCAAGCTTGATAGTAAGTGCATCCTAGTCCCGTTTTTAATGTTCTTCGTATTTTTGAGATCCTCGTAGCTCGGTTTAGCTATTTCAAGCTATATTTTGAGCTAGGGTTTATGTTCAAAAATTTACCCATGTATGGCATGTATTTGTTTTGATGTTTTCTGGAAGAATATGAGAGTTTGATGTAAGATAAACATCATTTTCTAAGTAATTTTCATGAAAAATGCATAAAAGGACTAAATTGTAAAAGTTAAGAAAGTGGTCATACATGGGTGAAATAGTGGAAATTAGAGGTTGTTATAGTTAAGAAAAAGATTCAGCTAGGCTTAAAATACAAGAAAGTTGAATAAAAATCATTTTTACGAGCTTAGGGGTAAAAGTGTAAATATGTGAAAGTTTAGGGGCAAAATCGTAAATTTTTCCAAAGTATGATTTATTAGTCAATTTAGTCAATGTGAGTATTAAACAAGTGAATTGTTATTATAGATGAAGAAACACGAAGCCCGGACCGAAACCGAGGCAAGAACAAGATTGTGGACTAAATTGATCAATTACACACATTTTGAGTGCTGAGGTAAGTTTGTATGAAATTAAAGCTATATAATGTTATTATGCCTTTAAATACTTTATTCTATGAGATATGTATATTAATTTCATGAAAATTGATCAATGATGTTTCATTGAGATTGAAATGAGATTTACAATAAGTTGAAGTCCCGGTTGAAGATTCGAAATAACGGGGATACCTATGTCATGACATGAGATAAGGATGGTCCCGTGTAAGACCATGTCTGGGACAAGGCATCGGCACCGAATGTAGATCCCGTGTAAGACCACGTCTGGGACATGGCATCTGATCGAATAAGAAAGGTCCCGTATAAGACCATGTCTGGGACATGGCATCGGTACCAAATGAAGGAGGTCCCGTATAAGACCATGTCTGGGACATGGCCTCAGCAACAAAGGAAGATCTCGTGTAAGACCATGTCTGGGACATGGCATCGACATCGGGTTAAGAGATCCCGTATAAGACCATATCTGGGATATGGCATCGGCATCATAAGGTGATCCCATGTAAGACCATATCTGGGATATGACATTGGCATCATAATACCAGCATGACGAGATTAAGTATCCTCCAATATTCCGAGTAATTCAACGGGAAAAAGGGCTAAGTACGCAAGATGATTAAGAGATAAGTATGCAAAGATGGCAAAAGCTAAGCTATACCAAAAAAATTACATTTAAGTGAAAGATGATTATGATTTCAGTTAAGTTCATGATAGCATAAGTGCTAAATTATGTGATGAAGTGATACAGGTACCATGAGTAAATACGAGTTATGAAACCCTAATGTGATATGTGATGGGTAAGCTTGAGTATGAGTAAGTATGTCAAAGTATTTGAGAACTTGGATGGTTGTCATTCTATGAGAAAAATGAATTCTACCATGAGTATTTATGTTACTATTTTAATTCATGCAAACTTACTAAGCTATGAGCTTACCCCTCTCTTTTCCCTTTTCCTTGTAGTTTCGCCAAGCTAGCTCGGGGATCGTAGGACGTCGGAGCTTGGATCACACTATCAACTATTATTTTGGTATAGTAAAGTTGATTCATTTTGAGTATGGCATATATAGAAATTTGGTCATCTTGTGTTTTGTCATATTTGGAAGCCAAAGTGTTGGCTACTAATGTTATACACTCATTTTGTAAATGGCCATAGAGTATTGGCCAATATTTATCAAGTTTCATATTTTAATGATGATGAATTCATGCAATGAAAGTTCATGAAATTGATGGTTTAAAATGTGAAGTGTATGAATGATGATTTGTAATTCTTTATAGTATATTATTACCAGGTTATATGTTGCTTGAGTTGGTATATGTGTGATTATGTTTTAGGGTGGCAATTGGCTTGGTAAATAGCCTTAGAATTGTCGACACGGATAGACACACAGGCGTGTGTCTAGGCCGTGTGTGACACACGGCCAACCCCATGGGTGTGTTGACAGGCCGTGTGTCCCCTGCATCAAATTTGCGAGAATTTGATTCGCCACACGGGCCAGCAAGCGGGCGTGTCCCTAGGCCGTGTGCACTTAAGGGATTGCTGACGTCATAAACAGAATGCAAGGGTTTTCTCGCACGGGTGAGGACACGGGCGTGTCTAGGTCATGTGGAGGACACGGGCCACAGACATGGGTGTGTGTCCGGCCGTGTGAAAACCCCTGTAGGTTTGAAATGAAAAATAAATTCCACACGGGCTGGGAACATGGGCTTGTGTGACCACACGGCCTGCCCACACGGGCGTATAGCCCTATTTTGAGCAAAAAAAATTCTAAGTGCGTAAAAGTTTTTCGGATTGGTTCCGAACTATTTCGATTTTATTTTTATGGCCTCGTAGGCCCATGATAGGGAAGTATTGTGCACTAATGAAAAGTTTTAAATTGAAACGAAATTTTACAGCCCAATGTCGTATGTTAAAGAAAGTAAAGTACGGTAACGCCTCGTATCCGGTTCCGGCATGGAATACGGGTAAGGGGTGTTACATTTAGTTGTATCAGAGCTACGGTTTAGTCAATTCTCGAACTAACATAGCGTATGCATGAGTCTAGCTATACATGCCATACATATGAGTAAATGTATTATGATAGTGTGACGACTCCTGACGATTTAAATTGTGTTTTTATATAGTAAATGGATCCCGAAAGAGCTGTGGCGGATGTTGTAGAAAGTAACACGCCAGCTCCCGCAGAAGGGATGGCGCCGACTAAAAATGAAAATAGGCCAGCTACTGTAAGCCGGAGAGGAGGAGAAGAGGCTAGGGAAGCCTTTCTCCAAATGATGAACGCATGGTATACGGAGTTCGTTCGTATGAACCCGAATGACAACCCCCTCCTCCCCCACCTATTCCTCAGCCTACCCCTGTATCTCCCCAAGTGGTAGAAGTAGTAAGGAGAGAAAAGCCTCCGGTTGACAAAATTCGAGAACAAGGGGCCGAGGAATTTCAAGCCGGTAAGGATGACGATCCAGAAAGAGCAGAATTTTGGCTTGAAAATACCATCCGGGTATTTGATGAGTTATCTTGCACCCTTGAAGAGTGCATGAAGTGTGTGGTGTCTCGTTTGAGAGATTCTGCTTATCAATGGTGGAATTCCCTTGTGTCGGTTGTACCAACGGAAAAGATAACATGGGAGTTTTTCCAAGAAGAATTCTTGAAGAAGTATATCAGCCAAAGGTTTATCGAACAGAAAAGAAAGGAATTCTTTGAACTGAAACAAGGAAATATTACAGTAACTAAATATGAGCGTGAATTTGTAAGGCTCATCAAGTACGCTCGGGTATGTGTGTCCTCCGAAGCCAACATCTGTAAGAGGTTCGAGGTCGGATTAAATGAAGATATCAGATTATTCGTTGGTGTCCTTGAATTGAAGGAATTTGTTGTGCTAGTGGATCGGGCTTGTAAAGCCGAGGAATTGGTGAAAGAGAAAAGAAAAGCTGAGATGGAGTCTCGTGACTCAAGAAAAAGACAATTGAATAAGCTGTTTCAGTCCTCGTCCAAGAAGTCGAGAGACTTCCCTACCCGATCAGCTACTTCAGCCGAGTTTTCAAACAGAAGTGAGAGTAAACAGTACTCGGGGATTAAAGCTCAGACTACTTCAGTTGCTAGTGTTGGGAACACACGCCCTAATAAGCCGGAATGTCCAAAGTGTGGCAGACGACATCCCGGTGAGTGCCGAGCCCATGAGAAAGCCTATTTTAAGTGTGGTTCCCAAGATCATTTTATTATAGAGTGCCCTGAGATGGTTGAAAAAGAGAAAATTCATAGCACAAGGTCGGGAAGTACCAATAGAGGGAAACCGCAGAGAAACCCGAGAAGTGGAACGAGTAGCAAGAGTACTCCCAGAAAGCAGGCTACAAGATCTGAGGGTAGAGCGCCTGCGAGGACCTATGCCATTCGCGCTCGCGAAGAGGCGTCATCTCCTGATGTAATTACGGGTACATTTTCTCTCCATGATACTAATGTTGTTGCTTTAATGGATCCGGGATCTACCCACTCATATATTTGCATGAAATTAGTATCTAGTATGAGCATGCCCGTAGAGTCTATAGAGTTTATGATAAAAGTGTCTAATCTTTTAGGCAAAAGTGTATTAGTTAATAAGGTATGCAAAGATTTCCCATTGATGATTAGAGGTCATTATTTTAAGGCAAATCTCATGCTATTACCATTTGATGAATTTGATATCATTCTTGGTATGGACTGGTTAACTTCTCATGATGTGACAGTAAATTATGGAAAGAAATACATTTAATTGAGATGTAAAAAAAGGGATATTCTTCGTATTGAATCAGATAATCAGGACAGATCGCCTGTAGTAATTTCTCACATGTCTACTCAAAAATATGTAAGGAAAGGATATGCAGCTTATCTTGCCTTTGTGATGAATGCCAAGGAAACTGAGTTAAGAATTGAATCAGTACCGATAGTATGCGAGTACCCAGACGTATTCCCAGAAGAATTGCCAGGGTTGCCTCCGGTTAGAGAGGTTGAATTTGGCATTGAGTTAGCCCCTGGTACTGCTCCTAAATCGATTGCTCCGTACAGAATGGCTCCGACTGAGTTGAAAGAATTGAAGGCACAGTTACAAGAGTTAACAGACAAAGGCTTTGCACGACCGAGCTATTCTCCATGGGGTGCTCCAGTGCTATTTGTGAAAAAGAAAGACGATTCCATGAGATTATGTAGAGATTATCGGTAGCTTAATAAGGTTACTGTGAAGAATAAGTACCCATTACCAAGGATCGACGATTTGTTTGATCAATTGAAAGGAGCCACTGTGTTCTCTAAGATAGACTTGAGGTCAGGATATTACCAGTTGAGAGTCAAAGACTCAGATGTGCCGAAAATCGCATTTCAGACAAGGTATGGGCACTATGAATTTCTAGTCATGCCTTTCGGTTTAACAAATGCCCCTGCCGTGTTTATGGACTTAATGAACAACATCTTTCGGCCATACTTGGATAAATTTGTGGTGGTTTTTATTGATGATATACTGATATATTCTCGTGATGAGAATGAGCATGCCAAGCACTTGAGGATGGTTTTACAGATTTTACGAGATAATCAGTTGTATGCCAAGTTTAGCAAGATTGAGTTTTGGCTCGAAGAGGTTGGATTTTTTGGGCACATTGTCTCGGGATATGGAATCTGAGTTAACCCAAGTAAGATTTCAACTATTGTTGATTGGAAGCCTCCAAGAAATTTATCAGAGGACAGAAGTTTTCTAGGCCTAGCTGGCTATTACCGATGATTTCTCAAGGGATTTTCCATGATAGCGACTCTGATGACGAGACTATTATAGAAAGATATAAAGTTTGAATGGACAAAAAAGTGCCAATAGAGTTTTGAAAAACTAAAAGCATTGTTGATTGAGGCTCCGGTTCTAGTACAACCTGAACCGGGAAAAGAATTTGTGATTTACAGCGATGCATCCTTGAATGGATTGGGCTGTGTGCTTATGCAAGAAGGCAAGGTGATAGCGTATACCTCTAGACAGTTAAAACCGCACGAGAAGAATTACCCGACACATGATTTAGAGTTGGTTGCCATTGTGTTTGCATTAAAGATATGGAGACACCATTTGTATGGTGAAAAATGTCAGATATTCACTTATCATAAAAGCTTAAAGTACTTGATGACTCAAAAGGAATTGAACTTAAGGCAGCGGAGATGGTTAGAGTTGATCAAGGATTATGAGCTAGTCATTGATTACCACCTGGGAAAGGCGAATGTAGTCGCCGATGCTTTGAGTAGAAAGTCCTTATTTGCATTAAGAGCTATGAATACACGAGTGACTTTGTCAGATGATGGTATCATTCTAGCTGAGTTGAGGGCTAGACCGATGTTTCTTCAAGAGATTTACGAGGCTCAGAAAGATGACAACGACTTGCAAGCCAAAAGAGTTCAGTGTGAGTCGGGAGTTGAGTCTGACTTCCGGATTAATTCTGATGGATGCTTGATGTTGGAGATGCAGTCCAGGTACCGAGGAATGATGAGCTTATTCAAAAGATCTTATACGAGACACATAGTGGATGTCTATTTGTACATCCGGGCAGTACAAAAATGTATAACGATTTAAAGAAATGGTATTGGTGGCCGAGTATGAAGAAAGATATTTCTGAGTTTGTATCAAGATGTTTAATTTGTCAACAAGTGAAGGCGGAACACCAAGTACCTTCGGGTTTGCTTTAGCCTATCATGGTTCCTGAGTTGAAATGGGACCGTATTACGATGGAATTTGTGACGGGTTTGCCGTTGACACCGAGTAAGAAAGATGTTGTATGGGTTGTCGTAAATAGACTTACAAAGTCAGCCCACTTCATACCGGTACGTGTCGATTATTCGCTTGATAAGTTGGCAGACTTGTATGTTTCTGAGATTGTAAGGCTTCATGGAGTGCCTTTATCGATTATATCAGAAAGAGATCCGAGATTCACATCCCGATTTTGGAAAAAGTTGCAAGAAGCTTTGGGCACAAAGTTGAGTTTTAGTACGGCTTTTCACCCACAAACCGACAGACAGTCAGAGAGATTAATACAAATACTTGAGGATATGCTTCGATGTTGTATTCTCGAGTTTCAAGGAAGTTGGGAAAAGTACCTACCGTTAGTAGAGTTTGCCTATAATAACAATTTTCAGTCGAGCTTGAAAATGGCGCCTTATGAGGCTTTGTATGGGCGTAAGTATCGAACGCCTTTATATTAGACTGAACTAAAGGAAAATCAGATTCACGGGGTCAATCTGGTTAAAGAAACCGAAGAGAAAGTAAGAGTGATTCGAGATTGCTTAAAAGCTGCTTCTGATTGACAAAAATCCTACTCGAATTTAAAACGAAAAGAGATTGAGTTTCAAGTCGGTGATAAAGTATTTTTGAAAGTGTCACCATGGAAGAAAGTTCTTAGATTTGGCCAGAAAGAAAAATTGAGTCCGCGTTTTATCGGACCATATGAAATCACCGAAAGAATAGGACCAGTAGCCTATCGTTTGGCTTTGCCATCTGAGTTAGAAAAGATACATGATGTGTTTCACGTATCCATGTTGCGACGTTACCGATCAGATCCTTCGCATGTGATTACACCGATAGAGGTTGAAATTCAACCCGACATGACTTATGGCGAGGAACCGATTAAGATTCTAGCACGGGAAGTTAAGCAACTAAGGAATAAAAGTACAGCTCTCGTGAAAGTATTATGGCAAAGACATGGGGTAGAAGAGGCTACATGGGAACCCAAGGAGGCTATGTGAAACTAGTACCCAAACCTTTTTACCGGTAAGATTTTCGGGGATGAAAATCCCTAAGGGGGAAAGAATTGTAACAGTCCGATTTAGGGCCTAGTCGGAATAGTGGTTGCGAGACCACAAACCCAAAGTAGAAATATGTGTTTTATGATTTTTAAGAGGCTTATAAAATGATTGCATGATTAAAAGAAAATTTCATGAAGAAATTTTATTAATTAGTGAACAATTTGTCCATTAGGACTAGATTGCAAAAAGTGGAAAATAATAGATTCTAGAAGATTTAAGTATGAAATAGAACTATAAAAATTACTAGAGGTCCTTATTTAGCAATTAGACCATTAAATGTTAAGATGGACAAAAATGGACATGGGAAGGAAAAATCTAAAGAAATGGGCCTTAAGGGCATTTTTGTCATTTGGTTAATAAAAGAATTAAAAAGGGAAAAAGAAGCCAAAATCATGTCCATCTTCTTCCTCCATGGCTGAAAATCACAAGAGCACCATAGCTAGGGTTTCTTCAATTTCCAAGCTTGATAGTAAGTGCATCCTAGTCTCATTTTTAATGTTCTTCGTATTTTTGAGATCCTCGTAGCTCGGTTTAGCTATTTCTAGCTATATTTTGAGCTAGGGTTTATGTTCAAAAATTTACCCATGTATGACATGCGTGTATTTTTATGTTTTGTGGAAGAATATGAGAGTTTGATGTATGATAAACATCATTTTCTTAGTAATTTTCATGAAACATTCATAAAAGGACTTAATTGTAAAAGTTAAGAAAGTGGTCATACATGGGTGAAATAGTGGAAATTAAAGGTTGTTATAGTTAATAAAAAGATTCGGCTAGGCTTAAAATACAAGAAAGTTGAATAAAAATCATTTTTACGAGCTTAGGGGTAAAAGTGTAAATATGTGAAAGTTTAGGGGCAAAATCGTAAATTTTTCCAAAGTATGATTTATGAGTCAATTTAGTCAATGTGAGTATTAAACAAGTGAATTGTTATTATAGATCAAGAAACACGAAGCCTGGGCCGAAACCGAGGCAAGAATAAGATTGTGGACTAAATTGATCAATTACACACATTTTGAGTGCCGCGGTAAGTTTGTATGAAATTAAAGCTATATAATGTTATTATGCATTTAAATACTTTATTCTATGAGATATGTATATTAATTTCATGAAAATTGATCAATGATGTTTCATTGAGATTGAAATGAGATTTATAATAAGTTGAAGTCCCGGTTGAAGATTCGGAATAACGGGGATACCTATGTCACGACATGAGATAAGGATAGTCCCGTGTAAGACCATGTCTGGGAAATGGCATCAGCACTGAATGTAGATCCCGTGTAAGAGCACGTCTGGGACATGGCATCGGCATCGAATAAGGAAGGTCCCGTATAAGACCATGTCTGGGACATGGCATTGGTACCAAATGAAGGAGGTCCCGTATAAGACAATGTCTGGGAGATGGCCTCGGCACCAAAGGAATATCTCGTGTAAGACCATGTCTGAGACATGGCATCGACATCTATGTATGATCTCGTGTAAGACCATGTCTGGGACATGGCATCGACATCGGGTTATGTGATCCCGTATAATACCATATCTAGGATATGGCATCGGCATCATAAGGTGATCCCATGTAAGACCATATCTGGGATATGGCATTGGCATCATAATACCAGCATGACGAGATTGAGTATCCTCTGATATTCCGAGTAATTCAACGGGCAAAAGGGCTAAGTATGCAAGATGATTAAGAGATAAGTATGCAAAGATGGCAAGAGCTAAGCTATACTAAAAAAATTACATTTAAGTGAAAGGTGATTATGATTTTAGTTATGTTCATGATAGCATAAGTCCTAAATTATGTGATGAAGTGATACAGGTACCATGAGTAAATACGAGTTATGAAACCCTAATGTGATATGTGATGGGTAAGCTTGAGTATGAGTAAGTATGTCAAAGTATTTGAGAACTTGGATGGTTGTCATTCTATGAGAAAAATGAATTCTACCATGAGTATTTATGTTACTATTTTAATTCATGCAAACTTACTAAGCTATGAGCTTACCCGTCTCTTTTCCCTTTTCCTTGTAGTTTCACCAAGCTAGCTCGGGGATCGTAGGACGTCGGAGCTCGGATCACACTATCAACTATTATTTTGGTATAGTAAAGTTTATTCATTTTTAGTATGGCATGTATAGGAATTTGGAAGCCAAAGTGTTGGCTACTAATGTTATACACTCATTCTGTAAATGGCCATAGAGAATTGGCCAATATTTATCAAGTTTCATATTTTAATGATTATGAATTCATGCAACGAAAGTTCATGAAATTGATGGTTTAAAATGTGAAGTGTATGAATAATGATTTGTAATTCTTCATAGTATATTATTGCCTCGTTATATGTTGCTTGAGTTGGTATATGTGTGATTATGTTTTAGGGTGGCAATTGGCTTGGTAAATAGCCTTATAATTGTCCACAAGGATAGACACACGGGCGTGTGTCTAGGCCGTGTGTGATACACGGCCAACCCCATGGGTGTGTTGACAGGCCGTGTGTCCCTTGCATCAAATTTGTGAGAATTTGATTCGCCACACGGGCCAGCACACGGGCCAGCACACGGGCGTGTGCCTAGGCCGTGTACACTTAAGGGATTGCTGACATCATAAACAGAATGCAAGGGTTTTCTCACACGGGTGAGGACACGGGCGTGTCTAGGCTGTGTGGAGGACACGGGCCACAGACACGGGTGTGTGTCCGGCCATGTGAAAACCCCTGTAGGTTCTAAATGAAAAATAAATTCCACACAGGCTGGGAACGTGGGCTTGTGTGACCACACGGCCTGCCCACACGGGCATGTTCCATTTCACACGGTCGTGTAGCCCTGTTTTGAGCAAAAAAATTCTAAGTGCGTAAAAGTTTTCGGATTGGTTCCGAACTATTTCAATTGTATGTTTATGGCCTCGTAGGCCCATGATAGGGAAGTATTGTGCACGAATGAAAAGTTTTAAATTGAAACAAAATTTTACAACCCAATGTCGTATGTTAAAGAAAGTAAAGTACGGTAATGCCTCGTATCCGGTTCCGGCATTGAATACGGGTAAAGGGTGTTATATGGAGAATCGAACCCGAGACCCCAGACTAAACTAACACTTAACCAACCACCAAACTAGTAGGCCCATTCTGACACTAGAATATGGAAACAAACTCAATTGCTTGATCTAGTCACTGACCCTTACCTACAAATCGCAAAACTTCTAACCCCAAATCCGGGGCATTACAGGACTTGGACGCAGCTCTTGGAGGGGCAACTCAGATATTTTTATATTTAAATTATTTTAAATTTATTTTTTTATACTTGCTTTGGGACTGTAGTAAATTTTATTTGGATTGTGGCATGAGTTTTTAATTTGTAATTATTTTAATTGCATGATACTAAAATTTTTAAAACTGCTTAAGTTTGTATTTGAAATGATTATGCATGAAACTTAGTTTTTAATTAGAAGAAAAGTTGTCAATATCACTCTTTTCCATTGCAATACTGAAAACAAGTTTTTAATAAAAATTCAACTTAGTTTTCAAAATAATTATTTTTTTACAAATGCAATACTAAAATCAATCAATTTATGAAATTAACATATTTTTGTGAAATTAAGAGAAACATTACTGGCGGCTTGTCCACATATTTCTGGTAGTATATCTCATATCTGGTGGTTTGTCCATATATATTTCAGCAGCTTGACTGCAATTACTGGTGGCTTGTCTACAATATGGTGTGTTTTTGGATGGATGAGTTCTGGGAAACTCTTATAGTGGTGTGTAGCGGAATTGGGTAGGAACTTCTCTGAAAATATTCCATCGACATGCTCATGCATATTGAAAACTATGAATCTGTACTATTTTAATTCTCTGTTTAACTACTAACTTGAATGTTATGTTTACTGTTTTATACTGATTACTTGAGTTATGACTCACACTGAGTTTATTAGCTCACCCTTTAGTCTATTGATTTATTTTTCAGATAATCCTCAAGGTTAGGACTTGGACGTAACTTTTGGAGGGGCAACTCGGATATTTTTATATTTAAAGTATTTTCGTAACACCCCTAACCCGTCTCCGTCACTGGATTAGGGTTACAGAGCATTATCGTACAAATCAATATAGAATAATTATGCAAGCTTAATATGAATCAATAATAATTCTTACTGGACCCTAAAAACATTTTGGGAACATTTGGGACCAAAACGAAAAAATTCAAAAAAATTTGGAAAATGTTGAAAAATTGGGAAACAGGGGTTAGACGGCCGTTTGACATAGCCCAGACCGTGTGAACATTCGAAGTCTGGACATACGATCGTGTCCCAGCCTGTGTGTCCGCCTGTGTGGGTATTTGAAATAGGGTCGCATAGTCGTGTCGCAGGCCGTGTGCCAAACCGTATGTGCATTCAATGTTGGGTCACATAGCTGTGTCGTAGACCGTGTGGAACCTGCACTTGAAATTTAAAATGACACACAGCCGTGTAGGGTGGCTATGTGTGGCACACGGCTGTGTGATAACCTGTGTGCTCCCTTAATAACCCCTAAAACAAGCCATTTCAAATACCATTTATAGAAATTTTCACATACATAAATCACATTCAAAGACCTCTAAAACATGTCAAAAATCATTCAATAAAAACCTAACCAATGTGCCTTCATTAAACACCACAACTCATTCACCTAAACACATCAAATTCAATACCATAAGTCCATGACCAAAACATGCATCACACACACACACCATTTAGTTACTCATTCTCAAATCATACCTTTTAGCCATACTCACCTATGAATACAAACATATAACAACTAATGTGAAAACTTATACATATACAAATAGGTTAAGCATAGCCTCAAACATCTCACATGGTCAAGTTAACAATACATTTCTATTACATTCAAAACATACCAATTCAACCATCCAAAAACATATCAATCAACCATTTCTTTCATAACTTCAAAAGCCCATGCATAACCATTAACAAAAGGTATTAAGGCATTCCAAAGCTTGACATGACTCAAAACAAGCCAAACTAACATATAAACATATACATGCCATTTTCAACCATTTCTATATATTCAAAAGCTACCAAAATGGATCGATGGATAGTGTGATCATGCTCCGAAATTGATTCCAAACGTTTGAGCTTTTCAATGATCTACAAAACAAAGAAAAATAACTATGTAAGCAACTAGTGCTTAGTAAGCTTGTATAAAGGAACTTAAACTTACCGAACATATTAAGTTAAACAACAAAACATACTTTCACTATAATATATGCCAAATTTCCTTCCCTATATACACAACCTCACCAGATTAGTAAGTGTATAATTCACATTAATTCAAATCAAAGCATGACATGTAACTTATCAAGTATTTCAACTTTATAATGCATTGCTCATAAAACATGTAACATCCCAGTTTTAGCTAAATCAGAACAGTGGTTTTGGAACCACAAATCCAATGTCAAAAAATTATTTTAATATTATTTTCGGTATTTACAACATGTTATTTGATATATGTGAAAATTTGTGAGCTAATTTTATTGATTGGTTGGTTAATTTGATAGAGATGACTAAATCACGTAAAATACAAAACTACTGTTCTATTAGCTAAAGGTGTCAAATAGTTATAGAACCTTAAAGTTAAGGTCCTTATGTGGTAAATATACCATTGTTAGTTTTAGTGGACTTTTATGGACATCTTTTAAGTGAAATTTTAATGAGTTTATAAAGGTTAAACTTGTAATTTGATTATTAAAGGCTTAAATAATAAAACAAAATAACTTTAAGCCATTATCATCCTTATAGCCAAAAATTTAGGGCTTTGAAAAGCCATGGAAACACCTTCAAGGTTCAGTCACATTGAAGCTAATTAGTAAGTCCATTTTTGTTCGTTTTTGATGATTTCTATGTTTTTGTAATCGTTGCAGCTCAATCTAGCTAGCCCATACCTTTAATTTTGAAACTGCTAAAGATTTTGAGAGTTTCCATTGTTGAATCTATGTGTTCTTTGATGTTTAATGTTGAAATATGAAAGCTTGATGATAGTTTTACATGTTTTGTTAAGTGATTTTTGATAAAAATGCATAATAGGGATTAAAGTGTGAAAAGTGCAAATTGAGTGGTTGAAATGTGAAATAAATGAAATTTTTGGGCTGCTAGGGACCTATATGTAATTCGGCCAAGCATGGGTTTTATTGAAATTATGTGAATTTTGTATTTTGTGAAATAATGATTAAATTGTAAAAGTTGTGAAATACTTGGGGCAAAGTGTAAAAGTGCTTTAAAGTGTGATATGGACTAAATTGAAAGAATATGTGATTGAATAAGTTAATTTTGAATTCATATAGATCAAGAAAGAAATAATTCGAATTTAGATCGGGGAAAAAGCAAGGTTATCGAGTAGTCGACCCAATCCGTCATTTCTGTATACGAGGTAAGTTCGTATAACTGAACTTAAATGTGTATCTATTTATTTGATGGATGAAATTGAGATAGTATTTATTCTATTAGATAAATGTGGAGATGTTAGATTAAATGCACGGTTCAAGTAAATGAGTTGTTGAATAAGACCATAGCTGGGCTATGGCAAAATTGAATAATAAGACCATAACCGGGTTATGGCATGTGAATGAAAGACCACGGCAGGGCCTTGGCAATGTATGTGTAAGACAACAGTTGGACTATGGCATTGGAAATTCGGCGTACTTATATCGTAAGCATTTATAAACTCAAAGTGATTCGATAAGCAAAATGGTGAGAATAGATATGTATCAGTACAAGTATGTACAAAAAAGATGTTTGAATGATGAATTATAAGAAGATGAGAATTTATGAGTTGCTTTATAGTTAAACTTTATGTTATCTCATTGATTGAGGTTTTAATTGCAAATTATGTATCTACTTGGAATTGTTCATCAATGATGTTGATTATTTCATATATACATACGAACTTACTAAGCTTTATAGCTTACTTTTTTATTTCCTTCTATGTTTTATAGTAAATCAAAGCTAGCTCAGAACCGGGGATCGTCAGGAACTTCATCGCACTATCGAACATCTATTTGGTACTTTTGAGTTGGGTATATATGGTATATGGTATGTATAGGCTTGAGTCATTTTGATATGTTTGATGAACATGTACTTTGGGCTATTTAAGTTGACTTGTGATGATGATTTTGTTAATGTATAAAGATGTGTGAATGACTTTGTTTTGAATTAGGTAAATTGACCTATAATGAATGAATGAGGTTGAATTGATAATGCATATTTGGAATGGTTTTATTGAATGAATCATATATGTGAATTATGGTAAATGAACCATATTATTGATGTTGTTTTGGTTTATATTTGAGTAAGTGAAATGGTTGTATTTGTATAGCATGAAATGTGCATGATTTGGGATTGATTTGGTTGCATATTTATGCCTTGAAATGGTACAATTTGTACTTGTGTAGGTATGTGCAAAATGGGGTGGCAAATTGGCCTTACAAATGGCCTATTCTTGTCCACACGGGCGTGTGTCTCATCCGTGTGTGACACACGGTCATGTTACATGGTCGTGTGTCCCCTGGTGTTGAAATTGAACTGAAGTCGGTATGCTCCACACGGTCTCACACACGGGCGTGTGACTGGCCGTGTGGTACAAGTCAGTATACCCCCCTAAATGGCACACGGCCTAGCACACGGGCATGTGACTTGGTCGTGTTACATAAGTCAGTATACCCTATAGGTTTGGCACGGCCTAATACACGGTTTGGCACACAGGCGTGTGTGACCAATTCGAAGGGCACATGGACTGGACACACGGGCGTGTGATTGGCCGTGTGACCCAAGTCAGTATGTATGCCTTGTTTCCATACGGCCTGAAACACGGGCGTGTCTAGAGCCGTTCACGGACTGTTCACACGGGCGTGTGACCCCTGAATGGTTGAAATTTTTCTAAGTTTCCAAAAATTTAAAAATTTCTTGAGTTATCGGTTTAGTCCTGAACCACTTCTAAAGCATGTTTAAGGCCTCGTAGGCCCTTATAAGGGACAATGTGATTGTGATTAAATGATATTTGAGTATGAATGCATAAATGTATGAGTTATGTATGTTAAATGATATGTATTGATTGGTAATACCTCGTAACTCTACTCTGGTAACAGATACAGGTTAGGGATGTTACATTTATTGGTATCAGAGCTACGGTTTAGTCGATTCTAGGACTAACGTAGCATGTGTGAGAGTCTAGCTATACATGCCATATATACTCTATGATAGTGTGATGATTCCTGATAGCTTAAATTGTGTTTTTGTATAGTAATAGATCCCGAACGAGCGATAGCTGATGATCTAGAGAGTAATGCGCCCGCTCTTGCTCGAGGGACAACGCCTTCCAAATCTAGACCCGTGTCTAGTAGTCATGGAGGTGAGGCTAAAGAAGCCTTTTTCCAGATGATGAACGAGTGGTTCACTCAATACGTCTGGACAAATCCGGCTACTCAACAACCTCCACCCCCTCCTATACCCCAAACTATACCTGTAGCTCCTCAAGGAGTCGAGCTTTTAAGATTGAATAAGCCTCCAGTTGATAAGATTCGTAAACACGGGCTGAAGAGTTCAGGGCTAATGTTGGTGATGACCCTGAGAGAGCTGAGTTCTGGCTTGAAAATACTATTCGAGTGTTTGATGGACTTTCGTGTACGCCAGCTGAATGCTTAAAGTGCGCTATTTCTCTTTTGAGAGACTCTGCGTATCATTGGTGGAATACTTTAGTGTCGGTAGTGCCAAGAGAGCGAGTGACTTGGGAATTCTTCCAGACCGAGTTTCGGATGAAATACATCAGTCAACGGTTCCTTGACCAAAAGCATAAAGAATTTCTAGAATTGAAACAGGGTCGTATGACCGTAACTGAATATGAAAGAGAATTTGTACGGTTGAACATGTATGCTCGAGAATATGTTTCTACCAAAGAGATATGTGCAAGCAGTTTGTTGATGGGCTGAACGAAGACATTAAACTTCTGGTCGGGATATTGGAATTAAAAGAATTCGTTGTGTTAGTTCAACGTGCTTGTAAAGCTGAAGAACCGGGCAAAGAAAAGAGAAAGGCTGATTCGGAAGCTAGAGATTCGAGAAAGAGATTGATGAATAAACCTTATCACTCTTCATCAAAGAAATCCCGAGATTTGTATAGTTGATCAAATGCACCAGTTGAGTACTCTAATAGATATCGTGGGAAGCAATTTACGGGTTCAAAAACTCCAGCTATGTCAGTGGCAAGTGTGGGTAATGTTAGATCGAACAAACCTGAATGTGGACGATGTGGAAAACAACATTTTAGAGAGTGTAGACTGAATGATAAAGCCTGTTTTAGATGTGGTTCGCACGAACACTTCATTCAAGATTGTCCTGAGTTAGATGAGAGAGATAAATCTTCGAGTGCAAGACAAAGCAACACGACTGCGAGAGGAAGACCATTCCGTAATGTTGGAAATGTGAGTAGTGGTAGAGGTGCGACACGAGATACTGCTGTGAGATTCAAGGCCAGAGCACCTGCTAGAGCCTACGCTATTCGCGCTTGCGAAGAAGCATCATCTCCAGATGTTATCACCGGTACTTTCACTCTCTATGATACTAATGTGATTGCATTGATAGATTCAGGATCAGGTCATTCTTATATATGTATGAATTTAGTATCTAGTAAGACTTTTCCTGTAGAGTCTACTGAATTTGTGATTAGAGTATCGAACCCCTTAGGCAAATATGTTTTGGTTGACAAAGTCTGCGAGAATTGTCCGTTAATGTATTGGGATTTCTATTTTCCGGCTAATCTGATGTTGTTGCCATTTGATGAATTTGATGTGATTCTGGGTATGGATAGGCTAACAATGCATGAGGCTATAGGGAATTGTAAACGAAAGACAATTAAACTGAAATGTTAGAATAATGACACTATTAGAATTGAATCTGATGATCTGAATAGTTTGCAAGTTGTGATCTCGTCTATGTTAGCTCAGAGATTTGTGAGAAAGGGGTGTGAAGCTTATCTTGCTTATGTACTTGATACGAAAGTGACAAACAAAGATTGAATCAATACTTGTTGTGTGCGAGTATCCAGATGTTTCTCCCAAAGAGTTATCGAGTTTACCACCTATTAGAGAGGTTGAGTTTGGTATTGAATTTGTACCGGGAATAATGCCAATATCGATAGCTCCGTACAGGATGGCTCCGACAAAGTTAAAAGAATTGAAAGCTCAGTTACAAGAGTTGACAGATAAAGGTTTTGATAGACCGAGTTTCTCTTTTTGGGATGCACCGGTGTTATTTGTGAAAAAGAAAGATGGCACGACGAGAATGTGTATAAACTATCGACAGCTCAAAAAAGTGACAATCAAGAATAAATACCCTCTACCACGAATAGATGATTTGTTTGATCAGTTAAAAGGGGCAACAGTGTTTTCAAAAATTGATTTGAGATCGGGTTATTACCAGTTGCGAGTTAAAGACTCAGATGTGCCAAAGACTGCATTTAGAACAAGGTATGGACACTACGAATTTCTTGTTATGCCTTTTAGACTAACAAATGCACCTGTTGTTCTTATGGACTTGATGAACCAAATTTTCAGGCCGTACTTAGACCGATTCCTAGTTGTATTTATTGACGACATTTTGATTTACTCTCGTGATGAATCTGAGCATGCCGAGCATTTGAGAATCGTGTTACAAACTTTGAGAGATAAACAGTTGTTTGCAAAATTCAGCAAATGTGAGTTTTGGCTACGAGAGGTTAGTTTTCTGGGACATATAGTTTCAGTCGCGGGTATCCGAGTTGACTCGAGCAAAATTTTTGCAATTGTTGATTGGAAGCCTCCGAGAAATGTATCTGATGTCCGTAGTTTTCTAGGACTAGCCGGCTATTATAGACAATTTGTGAAAGGCTTCTTGATGATTGCGACTCCGATGACACGATTGCTTCAAAAAGATGTTAAATTTGAGTGGTCAGAAAAGTGTTAGCAGAGCTTCGAGCAGTTGAAAGCTTTATTGACAGAGGCACCAGTGTTAGTTCAGCCTGAGTCGGGTAAAGAATTCGTAGTTTTTAGTGATGCATCGTTAAATGGCCTGGATTGTGTTTTGATGCAGGAAGGCAAAGTTATAGCTTATGCCTCGAGACAGTTGAAGCCGTACAAAAATAATTATCCGACGCATGATCTAGAGTTAGCTGCGATAGTGTTCACATTGAAAATTTGGCTTCATTATTTGTTTGGTGAGAAATGCCATATTTATACCGACCACAAAAGCATGAAATATTTGATGACTCGAAAATATTTGAATTTGCGACAGCGGAGATGGCTAGAATTGCTAAAAAACTATGAATTAGTGATTGATTATCATCCAGGGAAAGCGAGCGTAGTTGCTGATGCTTTGAGCCGAAAGTCCTTATTTGCTTTACGTGCTTTGTGTAACAGCTCAATTTTGGGTCTAGTCAGAACAGTGGTTTCGAGACCACAAATCTGAAGTAATAAAATTTATTTATTATATTTTTATGGTCTATAATTTCACGGAACAATTTCGTGAAAATTTCGTTCGAAAATTTCGATGTTTGGGCACTCAATTTAGTCAAAAGGACTAAATTGTAAAAAGTGCAAAACTTGAGTTCTAGAAGCTAGAGGTGTCAAATTGCTATGAAATTTTAAATTGGATTCCCTTAAATGGTAATTAGACCATTGGTTAATTTGTTGGACAAAAATGGACATGAAATAAGTGAAATAGAATATTTTTAAGTTAGGGGCATTTTGGTCATTTAGTAATTAAAATGAATTAAAAACAAAATTAAAAGCCAATTTTTGTCCATCTTCAACCCCATGGCCGAATTTCACAAGAGGAAACTAGGGATAGGGTTTTTCGAGCTTCCAAGCTCGATTGTAAGTCCGTTCTTGCCCCGTTTTTAATGATTTTTACGTTTTTGAAATCATCGTAACAAGATCTATCTATTTCTACCACTAATTTGAGATATGGTTAAAGTCTAGGGTTTTGACCCATGATAAATATGTGTGTATTTTTGTGTTTAATGGTAGAAAATGCATGTTTATGGTTAGAGAAACGACTTTTACTAAGTGATTTTTGGTAAAAATGCCTAAAAGGACTAATTTGTAAAAGTTATGAAATTTGTCATAAAAGTGTGAATTAGTGGAAATTGTGGGCTGTTGTAGTTATGAAAATGGTTCAGCTAGGCTTAAAATACAAGGAAATTGAATAAAAATCATTTTACGAGCCTAGGGGAAAAAGTGTAAATATGACAAAGTTTAGGGGCAAAAATGTATTTTTTTCCTAAATGTTAATTTAGGCTAATTTGAGTAGCAGAATGAATAAATAAATTAAATGTGTTGTTATAGATCAAGGAAAACGAGGTTTGGAACTAGAACTAAGGAAAAATGAGTAATTAACGAATAAGTCCTTTTCACCGATTTTACTTTCGAGGTAAGTTTGTATGTAAATAATATATCATTTTTTATTTATGTTTTCATATTTTGTTATATTATATGAGATATGGTTGAATATGGAGTAATTATTTGATGTAAATTATGAATTGTGATTGATTATGGATGAATTGGTAAAATGTTGAAAAGTGAGAATCCCCGGTTGAACCTTCGGAATAGAAAAGATACGAATGAGGTAGCTAGGTCACATGTGTGGTACTAAGTGTAGGCCACTATGTGTACAAGAGAGCTACGAGATGGTTTTAGGTCACGTGTGTAGTACTAAGTGCATGCTACTACGTGTACCAGACGGATAGGTCGCATGTGTAGTACTAAGTGCAGGCTACTATGCGTACTCGATAGCTTCGATCACATTTGTGGTACTAAGTGCAAGCCACTATGTGTAAGTAATGGTTTTGGTCACATGTGTAGTGCTAAGTGCAGGCTACTATGTGCACCAGATAGCTTCGGCTACAAGGGTGGTACTATGTGCAGGCTACCGTGTATTTGTTATTATTCCGATGAGTTCAACGGGAAATTGACTAAGTGAAAATACATGTGATCATGTAACGACTAAGTGTAATTGAATATGACTATGTGATGAATAAGTGCAGGTATAAGTGTGAAAATTTATGAACAATGTGCTCGATATTTGATCGAACATTCGGTAAGATGAAATGGAGTAAGTGAAATTATGAAAGAGTAAATTTAGCAACAAAATAGTTTTGGACAGCAGCAGTTGTGTGAATTTGAAAAATCACCAAAAATGGTGGAAATCGAATTAGAGGCTGAATAAGATATGAAATTAGATATGAATGAGTCTATTTTCACATAAAAGAAACGGTGTAAACAAAACAATTTCATATCCTGTGATATTCAAATTTTTGTGAGACAGGGTCAGAATGATTTCGGAATCCCGTATTACGACTTTGGAAAATCACTAAAAATTGTATAAAAATGATTATGGTTTATAATTTATATGATTAAATTTTTTAATGAGTATACCTTCAATAGAAACAAACGGGAACATCATCTGAATCCCGTACGAAGAGATAATTAATTTTTAGTGAAGAAGGGTCGAAACTGTTAGACAGCAGAACAGGGGAGATTTTAAAGAATAAACTGTACTTATTGGTTAAACCAAAAATTCTGAAAATTTTATGGTAATAATATATGTGAGTCTAGTTTCAGGTAAAATTAAATGATATTAATTTGGAGTTCTGTAGATTGAGATATAAATAATTTAGTGACTGTGACTCGAGTAGACAGCTTGAGATGAACATGAATAAATAGTGGAACTATGTGCAATTATGATTGTATTATCTTGAGAACATATTGTGAAGATTTATAAAAGCCTGTTAAGAAATCACTTATTATTTACATACCTACTTACTAAGCTATAATGCTTACCCCCCTTCCTTTCCTTTTTCCTATAGTGTCACTGAGGCTAGCTCGGGTTGGAGATCGTCGGAGATTTTATCACACTATCAAGCTTTTGACTGGTATCAATGCCTTCAAGTAATTTAAGTCTATGGCATGTATAGGGACTTAGTCATTTTGTGTATGTGTTATTATGTTTTGGCCAAATGTATTGGCTTGTAATGGTTAAAGGTTATTGTAGTATGTAGTCATGCTAATTGGCTTATATTGGCTAATTGATTGTAAGCCTATATATATTATTTATATGCCAATGTCTTGTGATGTGAGCTGTGTTTGCATGATACATGATGAGTTGTGGGTTATGGCATAAATACCTAATGGTTGACTGTGCTAGTAGTCTTGATGTCGAATGGCTAAGTTTGGCTCAATGGTATGGTATGATAATTAGATATAATTATGCATGTATAAGAGTTGTTGAGGATGCATATTGAGTGTGACCCTGTTTTGAAGAAAAATTTTCTAAGTGTTGTGATATTTTCCAAAGTTCTCAGTTTAGTCCCGAACCGTTTCCAAAGCATGTTTTGGGCCTCGTAGGTCCATATTAGGGACTTTATGATTGAATATGAAAAGTTTTAAATTTGGATGGAAATTTGTGACTCAGAAATGATCGGTTATATGTGATTAAGTCCGGTAATGCCTCGTACCCTATTCCGGCAACGGATACGGGTAAGGGGTGTTACACTTTTAACAAACAATTAGCTTTGTCTGACGACGGTTCGATAGTAGCCAAGTTGAAAGCGAGATCGTTATTTCTACAGCAGATTTGTGAGGCTCAAAATTTTGATAATGAATTGCAAGCAAAACGAGCTCAGTGTGAGTCGACTTCTGATTCAGAGTTTCGAATAGGGCTTGATGACTGTTTGATGTTTCGAGGTAGAATTTGCGTACCAAGAAATTCTGAGCTTATTCAAAAGATTTTAAACGAAGCACATAGTGGTTGTTTATCAGTACATCCAGGAATCACGAAAATGTATAACGATTTGAAACAACTTTATTGGTGGCACGACATGAAATGAGATATCTCAGAATTTGTTTCAAAATTTTAGATTTGTCAGCAAGTTAAAGCTGAGCATCAAGTGCCGTCAGGTTTATTACAGCCTATTATGATTCCTGAGTGGAAGTGGGATAGAGTAACAATGGATTTCGTATCGGGTTTGCCCTTATCTTTGAAAAAGAAAGATGCGATATGGGTTGTTGTTGACAGATTGACGAAATCCACTCATTTCATTCCGGTACATATAGATTTCTCACTTGATAAATTAGCTAAGTTATATATTTTCAAAATTGTGAGATTACATGGTGTTCCCCTATCTATTATTTCAGATAGATATATGAGGTTTAGATCGAGGTTTTGGAAGAAATTACAGGATGTTTTGGGTACTTAACTACATTTTAGCACTGCGTTTCACCCGCAAATGGATGGTCAATCCGAACGAGTTATTTAAATATTTGAGGATCTGTTGCGTTGTTGCATTCTTGAGTTTAAAGGCAGCTGGGAGAAATATCTATCGCTGATTGAATTTGCTTACAATAATAGCTTCCAATCGAGTATAAAAATGGCACCATACGAAGCTCTATACGGTCGTAAATGTAGAACACCATTGTACTAGACCGAGCTTAGTGAGAATAAGATTCACGGGGTTGATCTGATCAGAGAAATAGAAGAAAAAGTGAAAGTAATTCGCGATAGTTTGAAAGCAGCTTCGGATCGACAAAAATCATACGCAGACTTGAAACGGAAAGATATTGAGTCCCAGATCGGAGATAAAATGTTTTTGAAAGTGTCACTGATCGTTATGTCAGAGTCTTAAAATTTATATAATGAATGATCTAGCCTAGAAACTAACTGTGACAACGATTGAGGCAAGTGCACCTATCGAACAGTAGTATAGTTTAGCGACAAGACTGGAATATCGAACCTAAACGAACCAAAAGTACTAATACTAACTTTCTTTCTATTATTTAGCGTAAGAATTGAAGTGAATTATTGTTTAATCTAAAATTAACTAACTACTTAAGCTAAAGACGCTAAGACAAAGAGAACGAATTGGGGAAATACTTGTGGGAAAAACCAATTGATTAAGACAATACCCAATGAATAATCCACCTAGACTTCATTTGTTATTTAACTCTGAACCAGACGATTTATTCACTTGACTTGATCCGTAGGATTCCCTAATGTATATTAATACCTCTCTCGAGGCTACTAACGTCTAACCCTAGGTTGATTAATTGAAATATCTTTCTAATTAAAACCCCTAGAATTGCATTAACTCGATCTATGGACTCCCATATTAGGTTTGACCCTAATCCGGCAGATTTTTGTCACCCTATCTCTAGGCGCACGAGCAACTCCGCTTAACTATGCTAGATCTACTCTTAGGCAGGGTCTATTCCTCCTCTACCTAAGCACATCAATAGTTGAATCAATATCCTAAAATATCAAAGTAAGAATTAAGAACACATAATTAAGAACAAATCAAGTATTTATCATATAGCTCAGAAAACAATAACAAGATCCGTCTTATGTTTCATCCCCCTCAGGTATCTGAGGGTTTAGTTCATAATAACAAAATAATACATCTCAGAAGAAAAGATAAAACAAAATATAAGAAAAACCCTAAAACCCCCTGAAGGAATTGAAGAGAAGATCTTCCGTCTTGAGTATGACTCCGGCTTCTTGAGATGAATCAACTGGCTTTCTTCGAGTAAATCCCACGATTCTGACCTCTCCGGCTTGGCTCCTTGGCCTAGCTGGACTCCCCCCTAAAGGTTGTCATTTAGGGTGTTTATATAGGCTCTTGGAATGTGTTTCTTTACCTCTAAGTACCATAATCCGAATAAAATTCTTCTTTGTCACGGCAGGGACACGCCCATGGCACACGCCCGTGTAAGTCGAGTTATAGGCCGTGTTCGAGCCTGCTAAGGAGGTACGGCCGTGTGGTGAAACCCCAGGCCGTGTCGATATCTCACTTTGGCCCATTTGGACCGTTTTCGGTCCGTTTCTTGTTCTTTTCATCCTCCTATGCTCTCCTGAGTATTAAACATGAAATTAAAGGATTAAGAGCACCAAATTCTATAATTCAAGGGATAAACCATCCAAAAGCATGCTAAATGTGGGATTAAAATATGTTACTATTACGGTTTATCAAATACCCCCACACTTAAGCTTTTGCTTGTCCTCAAGCAAAAATCTCAACTCACAATTAAAATGAACTTCCTCAATTCATGATATTCATCAATAATGTTTCATCATAATTCATAGGTAATTCATACATTGATAATTTAACCGGAAGGTTCCTAAAGATTCAAACAATCAAAGCCATAGTTTTTATAGTATGAAAAATAGGTGTTTCCCCTTACCTAAATAATCACCTCTGATTCAAAATTGACAAAAATTGACATCCTCACTAAAGATTCACTCAAATCACTCGAAGTGTTTAAGGTTCAGAAATAAGCACTCAGAAGTCGAACATGAAAAGTTAATCCCATATGCTGGCATGAAAATCAAATCTCCACCACTATAAAATGATATGGTACACAAATCAAAAGGTCTTTTATGGGTTGTAATGGGGCTTGGGTTAAAGGTGTGGATAAAGGCTTGAATTAGAGGGTTAGTATCGAGATTGAATTGACAAATTACCTAACTAGAGACAACGAACTGAATAAAGAATAATTACACCAATCGAAAACTTGTAATACTAATACTAATAACACGAGCTTCTTCTAATGATGTGAATTTAACTGTATAAGCTCACTTAATCAAAAAACTAATAATGAATATACTTCGATTTTTTTTAAAAACAAATCAAGTACAATAATAATAAGATCGAATTTAATAATTGGAATAAAGAAAATAGTTAAGTAACCGATCAAATCAAATCTCGATATAGGGGTAGTCAAGAAAAAATGGTGATAAAAATACAAAGGGTTTTGGGTTAATATTAGTGGGTGAGTCAATAAAATGGGTTGTTAGGATTAAAGGGGTTCACTAGGGGTTAATTATGGAGGTATGCTTTTAGTGGAGTAAGTGGGTTAAAACCTAGGTGCCTTTATCATCTTAGTATATCAAATCAAAGGTGTGGTCTCGACATGTATAATCGATGCAAGTTCTAGAATAACAAATCAATGTTGACACACTCATAATCAATAAAGTGAGCAAGGAAAGGAATGTATGCTCTAAAAGGCTCAAAATCTCACAAAAATTATGCGCTTTTGATATCAATCTTGTAAATTTCAAACTTCAAAGTAATAATTAGATTCGGGTAGACAACCTAACAAAATTTTTACTTCTGAAAAATAGACTTATCCGCTTGATTCTCTAGTTTCCTCTGAGTTTAAATCATCTTTGCACAATTATCAATGACTTAATCCAAAACATATCAATAAAAATCATAAATCAAAGGAAATTTCATTTTAACAGATAATATGAGAAATTTTACTTAAGAACAAGACATAATTCAGATTTGAGAATAATGCAAAAAGTTTGGCACTTTTAAGATTCACCCCCCACACTTAAGATGTACATTGCCCTCAATGTACAAAGATAGATAGGAATTCATAAAAGATAGGGAGAGATGAAACTTCCTGAATTTGGATGGATTCCTTGAGTTGGAGGTGTGGAAACTTGATTCGAAGGTGAAAGATAAGTTGGAGGAGGCATCTCCGGTGGTGGTATGGGGGCTGCCCACTATTACTGCGCTAGATGAAGAAATTGGGTAGCCCGTGAAGAAATAGCCAAGAAATACTAAGAAAAATTCAAAATAAACTAATTATTTATTTAAGGACAAGGAAGATAAAGAGAAGGAAAATAAATGCGACGAAAAAAGAAAATTAAAAACTAAATGGCCTCAAATATCCCTGGCTTGTCGAGTGGATGAAGCGGCCGGCATGAACTTATGTAGGTCGGTCTCGCAGAGGGAGACTGTGCTAGGATCCTTTCACTTCTTCGACATGGATATGGTGTAGTTTGGAAAAGGGCCAAGGAAGGAGAATATGGAAGGGGGGTCTGAGAATGTATGGAGGAAGGGGAACGGGGAGTAGTTGAGAAGAGGGGGGTGGTTTAAATAGAGTTTTGATGTCTGGTACATCCCCGCGCCCGTGTACTATGGGCGTGGCGGGTCACACGGTCGTATCGCACGGTCGTGTTGTGCTTCGTTCGTTTCTCCCACGCCTGTTTCGTGGTCACCACGCCCATGTTTGATAAAACAGTGTCGACCACGATTGTATCGCACGGCCGTGGTGTTTAGTCGGAGCCTGTGTGACTTCCCTTAGTGTCGGCCATGGCCATATCACATGGCCGTGGCAATTTATAGTCGTTCGTGATCTGGGAATATTTCGTCATTGGCTCGTACTACCTCTTCTATGTCAGTACGGGAGTTCGTAGTATCCACAAGGCCATGGCCACAGCCATGTGCATGGCCGTGTGGTATGGAAATTTGCGCCTAAATATAAATAAAAGAAAAGAAATAAAACTAAACTTAATTATTAGGGTTAGTGCTCGGGTTGCCTCCCGAGAAGCGCTCGTTTAAAGTCTTAAGCTAGACTTACCTCTCATTCGCATAATCAGGGTGGTTTGAAGAGTTGAACATCCTTCCTCATGCTATCTGTCCTATTATTAGTATATAGTTCAAGTCGAGTAGCGTTTATTTTAAAAGTTCCAAAAATAGGGTTACTTACCTCGATTGTTCCGTATGGGAAAACATTGATTACCTTAAAAGAGATGTCTTCATTTGTATTCAGGTCTGATGTGGCGATTCGAGGGTCTCCTTATTCAACAATACTGATCTCCTATTTTGAAGTGATTTGTCGTTCCTATAAGCATGTCCGGAGGTTCCCTTGGTTTTACGTGTGATTTTGGCTTCTCCTTAAAATGTGCCTTCCACTCATCTAGTTCATCAATATGAAGCCTTCGATCCTCATTAATTATTTCCTTGTTGTTATGAGGTATAGGATCGAGCTCGGGTGTGTAGTTCCGTGGTGCTTCCTGAAAAGAAGGTTTAACAAATTGGTTATCAATTGAATTTACTTTCTCACCTCTATCATTCGATGTCCTAGTTGAGTCGAGAGCCTGAAGACTGATTGATTCGTCACCTACACGGAGTATGAGTTCTCTTGTACCAACATCAATTTTAGTTCTGGTAGTTGCTAAAAAGGGTCTTCCTAAAATTAAGGGGATACTATTGTCCTCATCCATGTCTAAAACTACAAAGTCTACTGGGAATACGAATTTATCAATCTTTACGAGAACATCTTCGATTATACCCCTAGGAATTCGAATAGTCTTATCAGCTAATTGAATGCTCATCCTAGTTTGTTTGGGTTTCCCTAGACCTAGTTGTTTAAACATTTTATAAGGCATAACATTTATGCTTGCCCCTAAATCAGCTAAAGCATTATCAACCGATAAACTACCAATTAAACATGGAATCGTAAAACTCCCTGGATCTTTTAATTTCTGTGGTAGTTTGTTTTGTAGAATCGCTGAGCACATTGCGTTTAGCTCCACATGCGATGACTCGTCAAACCTCCGTTTGTTTGTTAGAAGCTCTTTTAAAAATTTCCTCGAATTTGGCATCTGCGAGAGAGCTTCAAGAAAGGGTAAGTTAATATGTAATTTCTTTAAGAGTTTAAGAAACTTACCGAACTGTTCCTCTGTGTTATCTTTCTTCATTGCTTCGGGATATGGTATGCGAGGTTGGTGCTCTTTGATTACCGGTTTTGATTTATCATGACTTACCTCGACCTTACCTTCCTCTACCACATCCTCTTGCCTTAATTTGGGCTCATCTAACCCTTTACTATCTTGAGCGGTTATGGCTTGAAGTTGCTCTTTTGGGTTAGTTTCAGTGTTGCTTGGCAATCTACCTTGTGGTCGTTCTGACATGATCTTGGTAAGTTGACCTACCTGATTCTGGATCTCTTGAATCGATGCTTCTTACTTTTTGAGTGCTGTTTCGGTGTTTTGGAAATGTGTTTCTGACACCGCTATGAATTTTGTCAACATCTCCTCAAGGTTCGACTGTTTTTCCTATGGGTAGGGCTGTTGTTGGAAGTTTGGAGGGGTTTGTTGTCTCTGATTGGGGTGGTTCCTCCAACCTGGATTATAAGTATTACTATAAGGGTTATTTTGATATTTGAAATTGTTACCCATATAGTATCATTGCTCGTTTTCAGCACTCGGGTTGTAGGGTGGATATTCTGTATTGCTCATCCCTCCTCCATTCATATCGCACTGCATTACTGGATGTACCTGCGAAGAACCACATAAGCCATCAATCTTTTTAGTTAAAATCTCTACCTGATTTGATAGCATGGTTACTGCGTCGAGGTTGAAAACACTAGCGGCTTTTTTTGGGCTTGTCCTTGTCACTTGCCACTGATAATTATTCAGTGACATCTCTTCAATAAACTCATAGGCAGCCTCAGGTGTTTTGTTATTCAAGGTCCGCGGCATTGAATCAATCAACCGCCTGGTTGAAGGGTTTAGACCATTATAAAAGGTTTGGACTTGTAGCCACAAGGGTAATCCATGGTGTGGGCACCTTCTCAATAGATCTTTGTATCTCTCCCATGCATCATAAAGTGTCTCTAAATCCATCTGCACAAAAGAAGAGATATCATTCCTTAACTTAGCCATTTTAGCCGTCAAAAAATATTTTAATAAAAAATTTTCGATCATTTGCTCCCATGTAGTGATTGATCCTCGTGGAAGAGAATTCAACCACTGTTTGGCTTTATTCCTTAAAGAAAAGGGAAATAACAAAATACGAATGGCATCATCAAAAACGCCATTTATTTTGAAGGTATCACAGAATTCAAGAAAATTCACTAAGTGTGTGTTAGGATCCTCATCCTACAAACCATCAAACTGAACAAACTGTTGTATCATCTGTATAGTGTTAGGTTTCAGTTCGAAATTATTTGCAGCAATAGTAGGTCTAACAATACTTGACTCAGTTCCTGTTAAATTTGGTTTAGCATAATCATACATAGTTCGAGGAGGAGGATTTTCGGCAACCACAGGAGGGAGTGGATTATTCTGGTGATCTACCATCTCTTCCGTGTTATCAGTATCATCCTCTTCCTCTTCTTCTAAGTAATTTAAGCTTCGCCTTATTTCTCTACGATTTTTGCGAACGGTTCCTTCAATATCACTGTCGTCAATTAAGGGTCCTGTCGGGTTTTTTCTAGTCATAAACTAGAGGTACCTGCAAGGAACAAAGAAAGAAAAAAAATTAGCAAAGTTAAAATAAAAATAAAATAAAAGTAAATTGCAAAAAATAAAAAAATGGCTAAAGTAATAAAAATTGAGCGTTCTTAATATTTTAGTTCCCCGGCAAAGGCGCCAAAAACTTGGTTGTTATGTCAGAGTCTTAAAATTTATATAATGAATGATCTAGCCTAAAAACTAACTGTGATAACGATTGAGGCAAGTGCACCTATCGAACAGTAGTATAGTTTAGCGACAAGACCGGAATATCGAACCCAAAGGAACCAAAAGTACTAATACTAACTTTCTTTCTATTATTTAGCCTAAGAATTGAAGTGAATTATTGTTTAATCTAAAATTAACTAACTACTTAAGCTAAAGACGCTAAGACAAAGAGAACGAATTGGGGAAATACTTGTGGGAAAAACCAATTGATTAAGACAATACCCAAGGAAGAATCCATCTAGACTTCATTTTTTATTTAACTCTGAACCAGACAATTTATTCACTTGACTTGATCCGTAGGATTCCCTAATGTATATTAATACCTCTCTCGAGGCTACTAACGTCTAACCCTAGGTTAATTAATTGAAATCTCTTCTAATTAAAACCCCTAGAATTGCATTAACTCGATCTATGGACTCCCATATTAGGTTTGACCCTAATCTGAAAGATTTTCGTCACCTTATCTCTAGACGCGCGAGCAACTCCGCTTAACTATGCTAGATCTACTCTTAGGCAGGGTCTATTCCTCCTCTACCTAAGCACATCAATACTTGAATCAATATCCTAAAATATCAAAGCAAGAATTAAGAACACATAATTAAGAACAAATCAAGTATTTATCATATAGCTCAGAAAACAATAACAAGATCCGTCTTAGGTTTCATCCCCCTCAGGTATCTGAGGGTTTAGTTCATAATAACAAAAGAATACATCTCAGAAGAAAAGATAAAACAAAACATAAGAAAAACCCTAAAACCCCCTGAAGGAATTGAAGAGAAGATCTTTCGTCTTGAGTATGACTCCGGCTTCTTGAGATGAATCAACTGGCTTTCTTCGAGTAAATCCCACAATTCTGACCTCTCCGGCTTGGCTCCTTGGCCTAGCTGGACGCCCCCCTAAAGGTTGGCCTTTAGGGTGTTTATATAGGCTCTTGGAATGTGTTTCTTTGCCTCTAAGTACCCTAATTCGAATAAAATTCTTCTTTGTCACGACAGGGGCACGCCCATGGCACACGACTGTGTAAGTCGAGTTGTAGGTCGTGTTCGAGCCAGCTAAGGAGACACGGCCGTGTGGTGAAACCCCAGACCGTGTCAATTTCTCACTTTGGCCCATTTGGCCCGTTTTCGGTCCGTTTCTCATTCTTTTCATCCTCCTATGCTCTCTTGAGTATTAAACATGAAATTAAAAGATTAAGAGCACCAAATTCCATAATTCAAGGGATAAACCATCCAAAATCATACTAAATGTGGGTTTAAAATATGTTACTATTACGGTTTATCAGTCACCGTGGAAAAAGATATTGCGGTTTGGTCGAAAAAGGAAATTGAGTCTGCGATTCATTGGACCGTATGAAATTACTGAATGAGTTGGGCCAGTGGTATATCGGCTGTCCTTACCGTCTGAGTTAGAAAAGATACATAATGTGTTTCATGTGTCGATGCTTCGATGATACCGATCTGACCCTTCACATGTCATTTCCCCGACCGAGGTTAAAATTCTGTCTGATATGTCATATGCTGAAGAATCGATTCAAATTTTAGCTCGTGAGATCAAAGAGCTAAGAAATAAGAAAATAGAATCAGTGAAATTATTATGGCATCGACATGGGGTTGAAGAAGCTACATGGTAACTCGAAGATGCTATGAGAAAATAATACCCGAACCTATTCACTGGTAAGAATTTTAGGGACGAAAATCCCTAATGGGGGAGAGTTGTAACATCACAGTTTTAGCTAAATCAAAATATGGTTTCAAAACCACAAATCTGATGTCAGAAAATTATTTTAATATTATTTTCGGTATTTACAACATGTTATTTGATATATGTGAAAATTTCGTGAGCTAATTTTATCGATTGGTTGGTTAATTTGATAAAAAGGACAAAATCGCGTAAAATGCAAAACTGCTGTTCTATTAGCTAAAGGTGTCAAATAGTTATAGAACCTTAAAGTTAAGGTCCTTATGTGGTAAATATACCATTTTTAGTGTTAGTGGACTTTTATGGACATCTTTTAAGTGAAATTTTAATGAGTTTATAAAGGTTAAACTTATAATTTGATTATTAAAGGCTTAAACAATAAAACAAAATAATTTTAAGCCATTATCATCCTTATATCCAAAAATTTAGGGTGTGGAAAAGCCATGGAAACACCTTGAAGGTTCGGTCACATTGAAGCTAATTAGTAAGTCCATTTTTGTTCGGTTTTTTATGATTTCTATGTTTTTGTAATCGTTGCAGCTCAATCTAGCTAGCCCGTACCTTTAATTTTGAAATTGTTAAAGATTTTGAGAGTTGCCATTGTTGAATCTATGTGTTCTTTGATGTTTAATGTTGAAATATGAAAGCTTGATGATAGTTTTACATGTTTTGTTAAGTGATTTTTGATGAAAATGTATAATAGGGATTAAATTGTGAAAAGTGCAAATTGGGTGGTTGAAATGTGAAATAAATGAAAGTTTTGGGATGCAAGGGACCTATATGTAATTCGGCCAAGCATGGGTTTTATTGAAATTATGTGAATTTTGTATTTTGTGAAATAAGGACTAAATTGTAAAAGTTGTGAAATACTTGGGGCAAAAGTGTAAAAGTGCTTTAAAGTGTGATATGGACTAAATTGAAAGAATATGTGATTGAAGTATTCGGCCTAGTCTCCTTGTGCATGTAAGTTCATTTTTGTCCCATTTTTAATGATTTCTATGTTTTTGAGATCGTTGCTTCGTGTTCTAGCTAGCCCGTACCTTTAATTTTGAAACTGTTAAAGATTTTGAGAGTTGCCATTGTTGAATCTATGTGTTCTTTGTTGTTTAACGTTGAAATATGAAAGCTTAATGATAATTTACCATGTTTTGTTAAGTGATTTTTGACAAATATGTCAAAAAGGGACTAAATTGAAATATGTGAAATTTATGTGGTAAATTTGTGAAAAAAGTGAAATATGTGGGCTACTAGGGACACTAGTGAAATTCGGCTATGGTGAAATTGGATTAAATTGCATGAATTTGTGATTTTAGGAAATAAGGACTAAATTGTAAAAGTTATGAAACATTAGGGGCAAATGTGTAAAAATGCCCAAATGTGTAATTTCGGATTAAATTGAATGAGTAGATGATTAAATGAGTTAATTTTGAATACATATAGATCAAGAAAGAAAGAATTCGGATTTAGATCGGGGGGAAAGTAAGGTTATCGAGTAGTCGATCCGATCCGTCAATTTCGAATACGAGGTAAGTTCGTACATGATAAACATTGTTACAATTATGCTTTTAAATGTCTTGTTATTTCCTAAATTGTATGTATGAGACTACGGTCATGTTCGACGAAAAATCGGCTATGTTTAGCACTTAGTGTGCGAAATTATAATAGCTTTGGCTATGCGATGGCACTTAGTGTGCCAAACATCGAGTAAGGCACTTAGTCTGCGGAATTATAATAGCTTCGGCTATGCGGTGGCACTTAGTGTGTGAAACATCAAGTAAGGCACTTAGTGTGCGGAATTATAATAGCTTTGGCTATGCGATGGCATTTAGTGTGTGAAACATCGAGTATTTGACAGTGTTACGGGATGGTATGAGTTCGTTATGAATTCGTACAGGTATGTACATGTAAGTATGAAGTTCAAATAGAAAAGGTTATGACTTTTCATATAAGTATATGAATAAGCTTATGGAAGGTTTGATATTATCATGAATTATACATTAACTTGTTCAAATTGATGATTTGTATTTTATGAATTGTTGAGTATATTTAGTACGAAATTACTAAGATTTGTAGCTTACTTTGTTTGTTTTTCCCGTGTTTTATAGTGAATTCAAAACTATCTCGGGTTCGGGGATCGTCAGAGTCTGTGTCACACTATCCAACCATCTACTTGGTACTTTTGAATTGTGTATATATGGTATATGGCACGTATAGGCTTGAGTCATTTTGGTATGTTTGATGAACATGTATTTTGAGCCATTTGACTTGGCTTATGATAATGAATTTGATGATGTTTATAAAAGTGTAAATGGTTCTATTTTGTGCTTGGTAAATTGATCCATATTGTGTGATTGAAGTTGGATCTATAATGCTAAATGATATTAGGTAATTTGGGAAGCTATGTGCTTGAGAATTGATGCTTAATAATGTATGTATGGAATGGTTTAGTTGATTGAATTGAATACATGAATTAGGAATGAATTTAGATGGCAAATTGTAGCATATTTGTAAATTATATTGATGGTAAAGAAATGCTATGATTTGAACATTGGTTGATGTTTTTGGATGCATATTAGTGCCTTGAATTGGTACCATTTGTGCTTGTGTAGGTATGTGCAAATTGGGTGGAAAAATGGCTTGGTAAATAGTCTATTTTTGTCCACATAAGTAGAGGCATGGGCGTGTGTCTCAGCCGTGTGTGACACACGGTCAAATTACACGACCGTGTGTCCCCTGGTGTTGAAATTAAATTGAAGTCAGTATGCTCCACACATTCTCACACACGGGCGTGTGACTGGCCGTGTGGTACAAGTCAGTATGGCCCCCTAAATGGCACACGGCCTAGCACATGGGCGCGTGACTTGGCCGTGTTGCACAAGTCAGTATACCCTACAGTTTTGGCATGGCCTAACACACGGCCTGGCACACAGGCCTGTGTGGCCACTTCGAAGGGTACACGGGCTAGACACACAGGCGTGTGGTCGGCCGTGTGACCCAAGTCAGTATGTATGCCCTGTTTTCACTTGGCCTGAGACACGGGCGTGTCTACTAGCCGTGTGAGGCACACGGCCTGTTCACACGGGCTTGTGACCCTTGGTTACATGAAAAATTTCTAAGTGTCCAGAATTTTCGTATTATATCGGTTTAGTCCCGAACCACTTCTAAAGCATTATTAAGGCCTCGTAGGCCCTTATAAGGGACAATGTGACTGTGTGGAATGATTTATGAGAATGAATACTTATTGTTGCATAAACATATGCTATATGTGTTGTGAATGGATCGGTAATACCTCGTAACCCTATTTCGACGTTGAATACGGGTGAGGGGTGTTACATGGCATGTGAATGAAAGACCACGGCAGGGCCTTGGCAATGTATGTGTAAGACCATAGTTGGACTATGGCATCGAAAAATCGACGTACTTATATCGTAAGCATTTATAAACTCGAAGTGATTCGATAAGCAAAATGGTGAGAATAGATATGTATCAGTACATGTATGTACACAAATCTGTTCGAATGATGAATTATAAGAAGATGAGAATTTATGAGTTGCTTTATAGTTAAACTTTATGTTATCTCCTTGATTGAGGTTTTAATTGTAAATTATGTATCTACTTGGAATTGTTCATGAATGATGTTGATTATTTCATATATACATACGAACTTACTAACCTTTATAGCTTACTTTGTTTATTTCCTTCTATGTTTTATCGTAAATCAAAGTTAGCTCGGAACCGGGGATCGTCAGGAACTTCATCGCACTATCAGACATCTATTTGGTACTTTTGAGTTGTGTATATATGGTATATGGCATGTATAGGCTTGAGTCATTTTGATATGTTTGATGAACATGTATTTTTGGCTATTTAAGTTAACTTGTGATGATGATTTTGTTAATGTATAAAGATGTGTGAATGACTTTGTTTTGAATTAGGTAAATTGATCTATAATGAATGAATGAGGTTTAATTGATAATACATATTTGGAATGGTTTTATTGAATGAATCATATATGTGAATTATGGTAAATGAACCATATTATTGATGTTGTTTTGGTTTATATTTGAGTAAGTGAAATGGTTGTATTTGTATAGCATGAAATGTGCATGATTTGGGATTGATTTGGCTGCATATTTGTGCCTTGAAGTGGTACCATTTGTACTTGTGTAGGTATGTGCAAAATGGGGTGGCAAATTGGCCTTACAAATGGCCTATTTTTGTCCACACGGGCAAAGACATGGGCGTGTGTCTCATCCGTGTGTGACACACGGTCATGTTACACGGCCGTGTGTCCCCTGGTGTTGAAATTGAATTGAAGTCAGTATGCTCCAAATGGTCTCACACACGGGCGTGTGACTGACCGTGTGGTACAAGTCAGTATACCCCCTAAATGGCACACGGCCTAGCACACGGGCGTGTGACTTGGCCGTGTTGCATAAGTCAGTATACCCTATAGGTTTGGCATGACCTAATACACGGTTTGGCACACGGGCGTGTGTGGCCACTTCGAAGGGCACACGGGCTGGACACACGGGCGTGTGATTGGCCGTGTGACCCAAGTCAATATGTATGCCATGTTTCCACACGACCTGAGACACGGGCATGTCTAGAGCCGTGTGAGGCACACAGCCTGTTCACACGGGCGTGTGACCCCTGAATAGTTAAAATTTTTCTAAGTTTCCAAAAATTTCCTGAGTTATCGGTTTAGTCCCGAACCACTTCTAAAGCATGTTTAAGGCCTTGTAGGCCCTTATAAGGGACAATGTGATTGTGATTAAATGATATTTGAGTATGAATGCATAAATGTATGAGTTATGTATGTTAAATGATATGTATTGATCGGTAATACCTCGTAACCCTACTCTGGTAACGGATACGGGTTAGGGGTGTTATAAAACATATACAAGTAAACACATTTGATATATTATTCCTTCAACATTTGTTCATTTAACAACTTACATTTATATTTCAAGTATTCATTTCAAATGTCTCTTTTTACATATATCTATCTATATAAACATTTCATAGAACATTTCATATAATTATTTCCATATATCCGATTCACATAATTATTTCGTTTATCTATCTTTATAACTAATTCATACAACTATTCTATACATCTATTTCCATATAACCAAATATTATAATCATTTCACATAACCATTTTGTACAACCAATTCATATAACCATTCGTCATCCGATACATATTACCTGAATATCAATTGTTCAACGGATGTCATAGCATCTCCCACCCACGGTCTTAATTATTTTCGGCATGATGCGATAGTGTCTTTCAACTATGGTCTTATTCATTTCCCGTCATCTTCTCATAGTGTCTTTCAACCATGGTGTTATTCATTTCACGTCATGTTGCCATAGTGTCTTTCAACTATGGTCTTACACATCTGAATCGTGATGCCATAGCGTCTTTCAGCTATAGTCTTACTCATCTGAATCGTGATGCAATAATGTCTTTCAGCTATGGTCTTACTCATTTCTGGTATGTTACCATAGTGTCTTTCAACTATGGTTTTATTCATTTTCCGGTATAGTGCCATAGTGTCTTTCAACTATGATCTTATTTATTTTCGGTATAGTGCCATAGTGTCTTTCAACTATGGTCTTAATCATTTCCTTCAAGCCAACGAACTTGATTCACATATACACAATTAAATATTAAATAACCAAAAAAAAATTTAATTGATTTAACCAAGTTATGAACTTACCTCGACTGAAATGGTTACTAAAACGGAGTCGACAACTAGTCCGAAACTTTAGCATTTTCTCGATTTAAATCCAATTGTAGCATTTCTTGATCTAAATAATATAAATTCATTTAACTAAACAATTCAAAAAGCTAAAAATAATTAATTCAAGCCTATAACCCATTTTAATGTGAATTTATAAAATTGCCCCAACATTTTTCCTTTTATGCAATTTAGTTCCTAGACCCATAACTTGCAAACTTACCATTTTTAAAAGAGAACCCATGTTAGATGATTTTCTTAGGGGTCTAAAACACTCCACATCTTTCACAAATTCATATTATTTCCCTTGAATTTTACTATTTAATCCCTAACAATCAAAATCACTAAAAATCACTTAGCAAAATACTTATATCTAGCTATCAACTTTAATAATTCATCCATTAAATTCAAAAACACCTCAAAATCATTCATTGCAAATCCTAAACCTTTAACAGTTTTACAAATTGACCCCGAGCTAGTTAGATTAAGCTTATACAAACTCAAAAACATAAAATTCATTAAAAACGGTATCAAAATCACTCACCATGCATGAAATTAAACTTGGCCAAAAACTTCACCCTAGCTATGGCTTCATCGATTTTGGAAAACAAAAACAAAATGTTGAAGATGATGGTATTTCTTTTATCATCTTTTATTTTATTTTTAACTTGTCTAATTACCAAATTAGCCTTTAAAGTTAAACCAAATTTCATCAAATGCCAAGCTATGATCATCCACTATATTTAAATTAGGTAGAATTACCACTTAAGGCCCTTATTTCATGCTTTTTCACCTAATTAATGCCAATAAGTCTATAGCAATTAACTTTTGCAGCTTTTACAATTTGGTCTTTTTTACTTAATTAACTATGTAAACATTAAAATTTCTCGATCAAACTTTAATACACCTATATAACCACTTTGTAAATATATAATAAAAATATTTACGGGTCCGGTTTTTAGAAATGAGGCCCCGAAATCTCATTTTCTAAAACCACTTGACTTTATGGATTTACCACTTGAACCTAATTATTCATTTAAATAATGTAAATTATCAAATTGCAATTTGTTATAATACTATATTTAACTCATAAATATTAAATAATAATATTTACAATCTCAGTCGTCGGATTTGTGCCCCTGAAACCACTATTTTCGACACCACTGAAAAATGAACTGTTACAATTTTAACTTATTTTTTTATATATTTGCTTTGGGACAGTAGTAAAATTTATTTGGATTGTAACATGAGTTTTTAATTTGGAATTATTTTGATTGCATGATATTAAAATTTTTAAAACTGCTTAAGTTGGTATTTGAAATGATTATGCATAAAACTTGGTTTTTAATATAAAAAAAAGTTGTCAATATCACTCTTTTCCGTTGCAAATACTGAAAACAAGTTTTTAATAAAAATTTAACTTAATTTTCAAAATAATTAATTTTTTTACAAATGCAATACTAAAATCTATTGATTTCTGAAATTAAAATATTTTTGTGATATTAAGAGAAACATTTGATTTCACTAGTTTTGAATGGATAAGCAAATGGTTTAAAAGTACATTTGAAATATGAAAGTTTAACTAGGCCACTTCAGTGGCCAATGTGGCTTTTAGAATTCGACCATAACATTTTAGGCTGAGTTAGGGAGGTTACATGGATAGCCTAATTTGACATATCAAATTACAGTAGATCAGTCTATTAATGGATCAAAAAGTTACTTTCATTTTGAATTATGATGGCATTCTTCAACATTAGTTGAGCATGCTTCTTTCCAACATAAGCATTATGACCATTCAGGTGAGCCTTCCCAAATCTAAAAGTTGTGTCACTAGATCCAATGAATACTTCTAAAAGGTTGCATTGGAATGGTTTCTTGAAACCAAAAGGTACAACTTGAAAAGTGATATGTTTTTAAAAAGCCACTTAGGCACCTATTAATGTTTTATAAATAGAAAATAAGTTTGATGAACAGAAATTTAATTCATTCCATTCAATTTTTTTAGTGAAATTTTTAGTACAAAAGTATTCTTTTTTTATGATATATATTTAATTTGATATATGAATTTATTTGTTTATTTAAATTATGATATTAGTAACTAGTATTTGGATGATATTGATGAAACATTATTTTCATTGCTAAAAATGAAATTTTGTAGATGATCATATAATATAAATAATTTTGGTTGTTGTTTTTGTTAAATAACCATAAGCTAAATGAGTTTTATACATGATTGCACATTTTTTGTTCTATGTTATAAAGTTTGGACTAGAAGCGGTTTTGACTAGAAATTAAATAAGTCATATGCATATTCATGGTTAATTTGTCTAGTGAATGTAGAATGGTGGAAAATATTGGCTTATATAATAATATAAGTATTTTGGTATAAAATCTTCTAGTAAGAATATAACATGATAATCATATATTTGAAATCAAGATCATACTGTGCATATTTACGATGGTGCATGTGATTTTTATATGGCTTGGATATGATCTATAATCTCGTGGTTCTATAAAATTTTGAGATGTAGTAAATTTTGAAATTTACTTAGGAAGCCATGAATCAAAGATCTCGTGAGTATGAAAATAACAATATGAATGCTATTTGACCCATTTAAGCGATGGACATGATTTTGATCGTAGTTCAAAAATAATTGATAATGTCTATGGTGAAGGGTGAATAAATGTGTAATTTTACAGTCAATTGATTGGACAATTGATGGTCCTCTAATATGACTATATATATTACACCCTTGTATATATATGGTGTGTTAAGAGAAATAATGTTATTTGACTATGAATACAAAAAATTATTTGACAGACATGTATTGACTATGAAAAGAAGCTATAACAAATATCAAATATGTTGTCTAGTTTTATCAAGGGATTCGAGGCCTGTTTACAACAACTTACTCGGTGAAAAAGACATGATGTATGATTTCATATATTTGGTGATTGTGGAATAATTTCTTGGATATCAAAAAATAAATAAAGTAGTCAAATATGAAATTGTCATGATAGGAAAAGATAAAGTGATCATTGTAATTTGACAATAGTAGAAAGGATATCTTTGATATCATTCTTTTGTGAAATAATGGGTAATTGAACATGGTGAGGATGTTAATCTTGTGAATTTTTAAGACACAAATAAATATAAAGTTTCACCATGTGGTATATATAATTAACATAGCTATGTTGAAAATTTTGAAATTTTGGGATGAGGTACAAGCCTATAAGATTTGAGTCACCCATGATGGAAACTCAACTCAAAGTTTGGTATAACGTCAAGTCTTGAGTTCAATGACACAAAGTACATCATCAGTATGTGACTGCTAGCACTATAAAATAATATATAATATATCATCCTAAGGTAAAAAGTTTTAGATACCTGTAATGATAAAGGGAAGGATGAGTATTATACTCTCAATAGACCCATAACATAAATATGTTGGAGTGTTATAATTACGAGAACACTCTCGATGGGATCTACCTATGTGAGTGGAACTATGGTTGCTTCTAGGAGCTCAAGGACTTGGCTTTGACAGCACTCATAAAAAGAGGTTACAGACACATTGTTATAATAGTGTCCCTGGATACTGTGCATTGACTGGTGTTGAAACCATTGTGTGAGATGTGTTTGGTTAATTAAATGGAGTAGTTGGTTCAAAGCATGGTCTACCATGCAATTTCGATTAACTTTAACATGTTTTAACTCAGTGAAGGTTCAATCGTAAGATACATTCATATATGCTATTGATTTCCGAGATTATCAAAATCTAGAATATTTTGAAAATGTGGAGAGATTGTTGGAACTTTTTCAAAATATATATAATGTTCTAATAGTTGCAAATGAAAAATTATACATAACCAAAAGTTATGTCACATGGTTATTAACCAAAAATTGTCACTATTTATAGCAATGAGTTATATCTCTTAAATTCAAAAATTATGTGACTTGATTATTAACAAATAGTCATAATTATTCAAGTAGATATTTATTGAATAATTATGTTTATTGCTAAAAAAAATAACTATCCATATAGGTAGTTATGTCCTTATGAAGAGACATTAGGTCTCCTATAAATAGGAGTAAACTTTCATTTGTATGACACACCCAAGAAACATAGAAACAAAGTTTCTTTCTATTCTCCCACAATTTTTTATATTTATAGATTGTTCTATAAAGAATTTTTGCAGTAATTCTTTATAGAAATTGATATTCTTGCTATGCTTCGCTCAATGCTTAGTGGACTGTTTCCGTCAATATAAAACGTCGACAGTTATTGGGCTTTATTATACCCTAGAGGTTTATTTACCAATAACTCTTTTGCACACTATAATATAGGTGGGGGCAAATAGAACCTTAAATAAAGTGACATTGATACACGCCTTAAAATATTTGTTAATTCCTCATTAATTTATTTTTTATCCACACACACCAACACTACAAAACCAATAAAAATGCTTCTTCAACTGTCAATAATTCAGCCAAAAATTATCGTATATCACCTGCAGTGAATAAAAAATAGACCCTTATAATCGAGAGAGATTTGATTGGGAGAATACTAATATAACAGTCCTAAATTCATCTTCCAACTCGCCTCCTATACGTGTTGGACCACCTTTGCCTAACTAATCCAAAACAACATTGGATTTTAAATAGCCGTTGTAAAAAAGAATCTGAACACTAGACCGAGATAAATTTAACAATAAGAAAGTATTTAACAAGATAATTTGTTATTAAAATGTCAAATTAAAATTTCTGTATAAGTTACGGGAAAGCCAAGTGGGTCTGAACAAACTCACAAAATTAAATGGAGGTTTAACATTAATGGCCATAGTCAAAGCCCAAAGGCCAGAGTGGTTATGGTTTTCATGAATTGCAGCTGTTCTTGCCTTTCACCGACTTGCTTTCGCTAGGTTGGACCACTCACCAAGTCGACCTGCTTGCTTCTTAAATTTCAAGGTAAGAAGTTTGGCTAAAACTCCTATTGACGCAGCCGCCTATGGTTTCTCACAAGTCTTGAGCCTTTCATAAATTCTAGCCATACGCAAAATCAGGCCACTTTCCATCATATGATGGTGGCTAGATATCATGTCGACTATGGCAATTTATGTCCACTTTAGCTTTTCCTTTCAAAGCATTTATAGATCCCACATTCCATTCTTGCCAAGTATGGCAAATGAATGTTGAATTAGGATCTTCGTCGTAACATGCATTAATGCAAGGCAATTTGTTCTAATAATTTTGGCAATTATATGTTCACCGTACATACATTTAATTTCGACATATAGCAATCCAGGTCAAAACTTCACAATTCTAGGTTAAGTTCAATGGTCCGAAATCGAGTCATATTGGTTCCTTGTTCTAGATTAGGATCTAAATTAGACACATTCATATCCAAATCAATGTTTCATCTTTACTTATCAGCTTTGCAGCTTCGCCTAACTTTTGGTTTGCACTTTACAGCTTAGAATTAGAATAATTCATGTACTTAGGTAATGTTTGTTATGGTTGAATTTGATAAGTTGAAAAGTTATTTAATATTTGGTATGTCAAATTTTATTTATTTATTTATTTTTTGAAATCTAGCTTCTCTTTTCCCATTAATATTACAATGTGTGTCCCATAATAAAATGTAAAAAAGTTAATTTCTCATGTAAATTGGAAAGTTACGACAAAATTAACCCTATTTTATATTGGTTTAGGCTATTATTCTATTAATAAACATAAAAAAAACTATTGTCTCTTTTTTACTACTTTATTTTCTATTATTTTTCTCTTTTGTTTTTGCCATATTACTTGACAATTCAATTTTTTTTATAGTATATATGAATATTCAAGTTTATTATAAAAATTAAATGCATGAATATTTTCTTTTATTTAATAAGGGTAAAGTCATAAATTGTCGCTATATCCTAAAAAAGTACTTAGTGAATCAAACATAATAATTTAGCTTTCCTGGTATTTTAATCAATACATTTCAATGTATATCAAACATTGTAAAGTAACTTTCCCGATAATTACATTTTCGGCAGTCACATTCCAAATAATTACATTTTATTAAAATTATAACATGAAAAAGCACCAAATACTACCTTAAATTAAAATGATTTTGTTAATGTATAAATTTATTTGTTAATGTATAAATTTATACATATTTTTAAATAAAAACTCAAAAACAACTCTTTTTGCATTAGGAAGGGATAAAAGAATTATTACAACTTATATTTTGAATATAACAAAACAGAGGCTTAAGCGTCAAAAATCTTTTTAAAATTTTGAAAAATCAATTAACCCTTAAAAATGCATTTTATTAAGTGATTAATGATAAAATAACCAATTAAGTCTTGTCATTAATAAATATCGAGTTAACTAATTTGATCATTAATGGCGCAGACATGGTTGACAGTAATCACCAGGAGATGACATATGGCATGCTATGTGGAAGGATACTAATGTGGCAACAAAAAATTAAAAAATAATTTTTAAAAAAATATAAAAATTACATCTGAAATAAAAGTTGATTTAAATTTAGACAATCATTTGTCTCTATTTATTCTAGATGAATGTAAAAGTATAAAAAATAAAAATTATTAATAATTATTTAAAAAATTTAATAATTGAAATATGATAAATTAAAAAAATAAAAATATTGACATTAAAAATTCAAATATGACATAAAAAATTTAAAAAAATAAAAAAAAATATTTAAGTAGTTCGAATTTCAAACATGCAAGTTGATAATATTGATATTGACATAAAAATATAATTTAGGTTTTACTATAATTAATAGTGAAATGAGTTTATAATTTATATGATTTTTATATATATATTTTTTAAAATTATTGATGTTTTTTATAATTTTTAAAATTTTATAGTTTTGCACTTATTTAAAATGAATCTAAATAAATAGTTGTCCAGATTCATATGAATATGGACAAACATTTGTCCAAGTTCATTCCAAATGTGCATTTTATTAATTTTATAATTTTATAATTTTATAAATTATTAATAATTTTCATTTTTTATAATTTTAAAATAATTTATTAATATTTTTATGATTTTTATTTTTTATAATTTTGAACTCATCTAGAATGAAAGTGGACTAATGGATTTCTAGATTCCAATGAACAGGGACAACATTTGTCTAGGTTCATTTTAGATGTAATTTTTATAATTTTTTTCAAAAATTAATTTTTATAAAATTTTTGCTGATGTGGGATGCCATGCCAATATCTTTCCACATGGCATACCTCGTGTCATCTTCTGGTGGCCATCGCCAGTCATGTCAACGTCATTAAAGGTCAAATCGATTAATTAGTGGTTTCTATTAATAGAATAGCCTAATTGATTGATTTTTTTTTTCATTAATGACTCAATAAGATCCACTTTTTTTGGAACAGAGCCAAGTGTCTTAATGTAACATTATACACTCGACCCGACCATCAGGTCCGAGATGCGATATCCCACATTCGTTGCCGGAGCAACTATGATTTCAATTGCATATAAAATAAACAACTTATGCAAGCCATTATGATCAATTCTTAGTTACAAGATGATATTTAATCAAATTCGCATTTTTAAACAAGCTTACGAAAGCTCTTATGATAAATCGAAGTTAACAGAGGACTAAATTGTAAAGTTTTCAAGTTTACCAAGTTGACATCACAACGTTGGGGGGAACCACATTGCAACATTGAAGGTAGAAGCTCATCGTTGCAGCTTCAGCATGACTTTGAGAAACAATATGTGTCATCACGACTATCGAATAAGGGACATCAAGATGTTACATATTGTCGAACTCACGTCATGACGTTGAGGAGATTGTGTCGCGACATCACTTACTGACGAGCTCTCATCACCACGACGGGGGACTATAGTCACGATGTGACCTACTGGAATTACAACATCTCTTGAGCATTAATTCACAACAACTTAACATATATGATTATTTGCATAACTAAATTCATTTAAGCCTTATACCACTTACAAATATACCTTAAACAAATCATTTTTTTATTCAATTTAACATTTACTATCCAAAGTACTAAAATGACCATTCACAATACAAAATCGACTCAACCGTAGGTACATGGCTTATATTGAAAACATAAATAAACTATACAAACATTGTTGAGTTGAGAGTTGCGGTCTAAATGCTGATTCACTCCTCGGAACCTCGAGATCTATAGGAACTTGTGCACAAATGTTAAGAATACAACCAATACATGATCTAATTTCAACCATTTCAATTCACCATTCATGTCCTGTATACCAAATTTATGCACTATCTCATTCTTTCTCGATTCTATTAATTTGTTCATATCCATATCGTCCCCTAGGGCTCATTTTAACTGCTTCGCATGATCTTTCGCATGCTATCATTTGTCACATTTCATATAGATACACAATATACCATTTTACATTATCATTTCATACCAAATGTCATTTAGAAAGTTCATGTTTTATAATCCCTATTAATTGAGCACGGACTCAAGACAAATACACAAAGCATCCAACCATCACACTAATCTAACACTTAGTGCCTCATCAGAATGTCCGAAGTATAAATTACGCCCCCGTGCCTCATCTGTATAACCAAAGTAAAACGTGCCCCACACCTCATCGAACATCTGAAGTATAATATCTGCTCCGCGCCTCATCAGTATAAACCGAAGTAAAATCTCGTACACTAATCCACAACTAAAACAACTTGCATATTCTTAAAAGAATTTTTTTTTGTCAAAATCCACAACTAAGTATCACTAGTCTTTCATGCACTTTTTAATTAATACACTTAACACATAATTTCTTATCATAAAATCCTTTTTTTTCAAGTTTCACTACACAAATGAATATTATTCAATTTAGTTCCTCAAGCTAGTATATCATGTACACATGGACATGTTTACATTTCCAACTTTCATTTCACTTAATATATCACTTTCTCATTTAAGTTCTTCTAAATTCTAAATATTATTTCTCATGTATTCCTTCGTACTAATATTATCTTAATTACTTTCACATTCACTAAACTTATTTTATCATGTGATTTACTTTAGTCCTTTGAAAAATAAATAGAATTCATAGGAGTACTTACCTATCTTTTCTAGATTTCACTTCCTTTTCCTTTGATTCCAGTAATTTCTTCGCTTCACTTGTCACCTTCTTTTCTTTATACTTTCTTATCTTTCCTTTACTTCCATCTTCAATTTTCTTAATTACTAGATGATGAACAAGTTCACTAAAGGCTCAACATCACTTTTTCTCTTTGGTTTCCGTGGAAATTCCTAAGGTTCTAGGTTGGAAGGATGGAATTTAATGGAGAAGGACCAAATTGTAAGAAAAATAAAGCTTTCCCTCTTCCTTCATGCTATGAATGTGTGATGCATGGATGAATGAATAAAATTCTTCATTCTTCTCTTTTTATAATCATAAAATAATATAAAATATCTTATAATAATTTTAATCTAATGACTAATATTTCATCTCCTTTTTCACCAAAATACAAGTGCTCATATTGACCTAACATTTCATAAATTAATAATTATAATAAAGATATTTATCTTTGATCTAATGGCCCATATTAAATCCTTCATCACTAAGCAAATCCAATGGCTCAATTCAATACGCATGTCCAAGGATGTTTTGGTAATTTTACCCTAAAGTTATCTCACTTGTAAAATGACCATTTTGCCCCTAGAAATCTTTAATATTTATAGTTAAGTCATTCCAGCTTTTTGTATAATTACAACTTTGGTCATTCAACTTTTTCATACTTTTTATTTATCCTTCAAGTTTTGAATTTTTATAATTTGACCCTTCACTTTTCACTTCTTTATAATTTAGTCCATACCTCGAATTAATATCTATCAACACACTACTTGTTTCAACTTCTTTCAGCATCCATCAACCTTCTCTACTATCATTGATATGCTTTATTTCATTTAATCAAGAAATCCACTATGCACATTTTCAATTTAGTACCACTTATATAGCATAGTGGTTTTAGGGGTGTTACACAGTTTAAAAATCTGGCCCAAAATCGAAGTTCCCGACACTGACTAGAATATGGCCATTACAACTTGAATGCTATTCGGGATTTGGATTATCTTTATGGTTCAATTATCTAACTTACATTTCTTGTTTATATTGAGTTGATGCTTTCTATCTTTTATATTCATCTCTTTAATTCCATAATTTACTAAACGCTTATTGTGGTTGGGTCTTGCTCGAGGTTAATCAGTTAAGTACTCAATCTACAAGATTTGCATATATTTACAATTTTTTGGTTGATTATTGAATTGAGTGTAGCTCTATTGAATTGGATACCCTTGTTCAATGTTATTCCTAAGTGAAAATCCGTGAGGACCATGAAGAATAATCAAACATGAAAGAGAAACAATCAGAAGGATCCATACTAAGGAAAGTTACAAGGTTACCATTAGGAGTGACGGTCTCCTATGACTAAGATGTTCAATGTATTTCAGCTGATCTAATTGTATGACAATAAAAGTACAAGCTAAGGCATGAGTACCTTGTCCACTAGAAGGGACTACCTGACAACGAGGCCAATTGGGAACTAGTTGAGGCATTATGATAGTTCTAAGATAAGATATACCACTCCCATTTTGCAGATACCATAATGGCATCACTAGAACAGCTAGAAAAGAATGCCACAACTCCCATACAAAGGCCCATAACCGAGGCATGCACCACTGACCTATGTTGTACTTATATGTAAATTTGGGCGTACTTTGACTCATCAGGACTAGCCCAATATTGGAATATTTTCTTGCCTGTAACGCCCTGAATAATTTATCTCTGTTTCTGTAAATATCTGACATAAATGTGTATCTACTTCAGTGGTTAAGTGTTCTGGGTGTGTGTATGAGATCTTGGGTTCAAGTCTCACATTTGATAAATTTTGTTATTTTTTATCCAAGCCTTACCCTTGTTGAGTGGGCTTATACAAAATTGTATGTTAATCCATATCAAAATAAGCCTGCTGGTTCGAGTGGTAAGGGAGTTGATGTGCTGAGAGTCCTGTGTTTGAATCCTTGCGTTAGCGAGGATGTTATTTTTGCTCGGTTTTGTGTTAGTGTTTCGGTGGAGTTGGGATACTAGGGTAGTTGGATGTGAATTCGTGGGGAGTTAAGATATTAGTGGGATTTTAAAATAGATTTTATTTTATTTCTATTTTTTATTTTTTTTCAAAAGTTTCCCTCATCTTTTCTAACGTTCTTTTTCTGTGATTGGGAAAAAAAATTTCTTTTCCTTGTTTCTGAAATTCTGTCGAAATCCTGTCAATTAATCTCGATTTTTTAGTTCGTCGATGTTCTTCGTGCGTTTCTGGTAAGTGTGGTAAGTCTGGTTACTATTTTGGGTTAAGGAATCGTTGAGTAATGGGGTTCGTTTTGTGTTTAGGAGAAGATTAAGATGCTGGGGGCTTTCAATCAGTGCTGTAGTTGTACGAAATCACCGTTGTTCATTCAAAGGTAAGGGTTTTGTGGTTTAAAGGAGTGTCTGTTTCATGGTAGTTCGGTTTGGTATCGGTTTAAGTAGCTAATATGATGTTTTATTGGTGAATTTTAGGTGTTGGTGGTCTCGAGAGTGTTTTCACATCGAAACCGAACCAGGTGTGTACCCGAAATGTAGAAAATCGAGCTTCGGCCAAAGTTGAAAAAACCATTCTATCGACGCCACATGGGCGTGTGCCTGGCCGTGTAGTTGGCAGTGTGGTTGGCCGTGTGCGAGACACATCCGTGTGGTCGACGAAGGCATGGTCGTGCGCAAGACACGACCGTGTGGTGGTGTGGGTGTGGCCGTGTCGGCCACACGGGCTAGGCCAAGCTAGGGGTGTGGGTCACACGGGCGTGTGGGCCCACATTGGTATGCCATACGGGCGTATGGGTTTTAGGCCAGGCCGTGTGGGCCACACAGGCTTGTGGGCCCATAATTCTAAAATTTTCACTAGGGTTGCATGGGACATTCCGATCGACTGTAAGCCTACCGTAGGGTCGGTAAGGGCTAATTAAACCCTAAATTTTATGTGATCTGATAATTTGATATTCTGCTCTGAGTAGGACACGGTATGCATGTTTGTTTATTCAGATAAGTATATACATATGATCTCTGTATATGAGCATGTTATGCATGATATTACTGTATCTGTTATTTTTGTATCTATGATTGGGGTGGGTCTTGATTATGTGGAGGAAGTGTTCTGTTGGGCGACCTTCGCCTATATTCTGGCAGCTTGGCTGCGTATTATCTGATATGTGTCATAATGACACAATATGGTGTGTAGGGATGGGTGGATGTTTTTAACCCCATATGGTGTGATGGGATGGTCGAAGTTGGTGTATAGAGGATGGGGGTAGGATTCTATATATATGTTCTGCATATCTGTATCCGTATCTATATTTGAATCTGTATCTGTATCTGTAAAGAGCTTAAAGTCTGAGTCTGAAATCTGAATCTGGTAGTGTATGTGATACATGTATGTAATGTATGTCTATTTCGGTTGGGTTACACGCTAAGTTTACGAAAACTCACATCTGTTTGTATGTTCTGTTCAGGTAATCCTCAGACTTAGACGGATCGGTGCGACAGAGACTCAGCGGTGACCACTCGACCGAGTACTGAATATACTTAGTAATTTATAGTGTTTATTTAAAATTTTGGACTTAATTGAGAGTTTGTAATTTTTGGGACTCTCTGGACTGTGTGGTTTTTAACTGTGGTTTTTATTCTGTTTGCTTGCTAACTTGCATGGTTTGACAAAATGTTTTAGGGAAATGACAGTTTTACTCAAACAAGGGTTTTTCTGAAAATATGAACAGGACCTTCAAAATGTAATGATTTCGTTAGACTTCCGCTGTAAATAGTGCTTTGGCAAATAAACCAACTAATTAATGTTTTCGACAATGGATATAAACGAATATGAGTTATTAAGCTGAATTGATTTAACGTAATGACTCCATTTTCAAAACCCATTCTTTGTGACATCTCCAGATTCGATCATAACGTCTAGGCCGGGTTTGGGGTGTTACATTTAGTGGTATTAGAGCCAGGTTGCAAAACTCGAGCTGTGAATTTTGGGTTCCAATATTTTGTTCCAAAAAGAGCTAATTTTCAAATAATTTGGATAATTTTGAGAAAATATGTGGTACACCGAGTCTCCAGTGCCCATCCTTTAAGTATTTCTGAAACTTAGATAGTATATTTTGAAAACACTATCGATAGTACTTTCTAAAACTATACTGAAATAGTTAGAGACTAAAACCTCTAAAAACATTTCTAAACTTCTGATAATTTATGCATAAAATATCTGCTAATAAATACTGAAACTGATGCATAAAATTTTATATTGTAGATAAAAATTGGAAATTTACGATGAGCGCTCGTGGAACTCACGAATGTGGTATTCGTGCCCATAGTAGAGGCCGTAGGGGGCTCGAGCTGAGTCTTCCTCTCTGGGCAGTATGCCAAATTTAGATACAAGTGAGACACCGGTTTCGCCTGCTACTGAGACTAGGTCTCAAAGCCGTTCGACTCGAGATGATGCACTATCCCAAGCTATGTTGAAGGTATTGGAGAGGGTCGCTTGACCCTATTTTGGAGCTGGGGGCCGTAGGTCAGTAACTGAACGACTCCGGTCCAATGGTGCTGAGTTGTTTAGGGGTGTCACTAGAGTCGCCCGTACTGTGGCCGAGTCTTGGTTGGAGGCCACCGAGAGGATCATGAATGATATAGACTGTACTCCCGAGCAGAAACTTAAGGGTGCAGTCTCTTTGCTTCGCGATAAGGCATATTAGTGGTGGTTACCGGTTGAGGAGGGTACTCAGCCTGATCGTCTGAATTGGGACTTCTTGAAGACTGCCTTTCAGGTGAAGTATGTGGGAGCGAGCTATGTGGATGCTCGTAGACGTGAGTTCATGAATCTCACGCAGGGTGATAGATTAGTGGCCGAATATGAGGTCGAGTTTTTGAGGTTGAGCCGCTAAGCTCGAGGCATGGTGGCATCTGAGTATGAGAAGTGTGTCCGCTTTGAGGATGGTTTGAGGGATAATTTGAGGGTACTGATTGCTCTATAGAGAGAGCGGAAGTTCACGGTTTTGGTTGATAAGGCGAAGATCGCCGAAGAGGTTAAACGCGTGAAGCGCCAAAATAGGGACCGTGAGAGAGGCAAGAATAAGAGGGAGTCGAAGCCCTCTAGTTCTGTTCAGATGCCTAAGAAAAAGGCCAGACCTGATGGGCTTGTTAGAGTGGGGGTTCCTGTTGCTCCTACTGGGATTCAGTCATGTGGAGATTGTGGTAAGCGCCATCCGGGTGAGTGTTGGAGGAGGATAGGGGCTTGTCTGAGGTGTAGGTCTTTGGAGAATTGTATTAGAGAGTGTCCACAACGGGCAAATCAGATGCAAGCTTCAGGATCAAGTTTTGTACAGCCTCAGAGGGTAGTTCAGCAGCCAACTAGGGGCTGTGGACCGGCTAGGGGTGGTAATGGTATGGGCCGTGGGCAGAGAGCACTAGGCAGTGGTGCTAGCCAGACTGAGGCGAGGTAGCCTACGTTGGTTTATGCTACTTGAGGCCGAGAGGATAGAGACGCTCCTGACGTTATCACGGGTACGTTCTTTATTTTTGATGTACCTTATACTGCTCTGATAGACAGGTTCTACTCACTCCTATGTAGCTAGTATTGTTTCTGAAAACTTGGGGATTTTGGTCGAGAGCACTTCTAGTGAGATTACTGTACTAAGTCCGTTGGGACAGTCTGTTTGGGTTAGTAAACTTTATAGGAATGTTCCGTTAGTGGTGCAATGGCCTGTATTTATGGTAAATTTGATGGAGCTTCCGTTTGGTGAATTCGACTTAATTCTGGGTATGGACTGGTTGGTCGAGCACTGAGTTAGTTTGGATTGCACGACTAAGAGGGTCGTTCTGAGGATCGAGGATGATAAGGAGGTGGTTGTGATCAGTGAGCGTCGAGATTATCTGTTCAATTTGATATCCACTCTTGTGGCTGAGAAACTGGTTAGGAAAGGGTGTGAGGCATATTTGGCTTACGTCAGTGTTTCTGTTTCTAGGGACTCTTCTATCAGGGATATCAGAACAGTGAGGGATTTTTCGGATGTCTTTCCTGAGGAATTACCAGGTTTACCTCCGAATCGAGAACTTGAGTTCGGCATTGAGCTTCTACCGGGTATAGCTCTGATATCCATCGTTCCTTATCGAATGGCGCCGAAGGAGCTTACAGAGCTTAAGGCTCAACTTCAAGAGCTTTTAGATCGTGGTTACACTCGCCCTAGTGTGTCTCCGTGGGGGGCATCGGTTCTATTTGTAAAGAAGAAGGATGGGACCATGAGGATGTGTATTGATTACTGGCAACTGAATAAACTGACGGTGAAGAATAAGTATCCACTTCCGAAGATCGACGATTTGTTTGATCAGTTCCGAGGGGCTTCTGTGTTTTCAAAAATTGATCTCCGCTCTGAGTATCATCAGCTAAGAGTTAAGGAAGCTGATGTTCATAAGACTGCATTTAGGACTCGTTATGGACACTACGAGTTCCTAGTTATGCCTTTTGGTCTGACGAATGCTCCGGCTGCATTCATGGATCTGATGAACCGAGTCTTTCAGCCATATCTGAATCAGTTCATCGTGGTCTTCATCGACGATATTTTGGTTTACTCTAAGACCGAGGATGAGCATGATGAACATCTTAGAGTAGTGCTTCAGATACTCTGAGAGAAGCAGCTCTACGCTAAGTTGAGCAAGTGTGAGTTCTAGTTGCGTGAGGTAACTTTTGTGGGTCATGTAGTTTCTGCTGAGGGGATTTGAGTTGATTAGAGGAAGATTGAGGCTGTGCTTGATTGGAAAAAACCTAAGAATGAATCAAAGATTCGTAGTTTTCTTGGTCTTGCGGGGTATTATCGGTGTTTTGTTGAGGGGTTCTCTCTGATTGCAGCTCATCTGACTAAGCTTCTGAGTAAGGGTGTTCCTTTTGTTTGGACTGATACGCAATAATCGAGCTTCGAGAAGTTCAAGTCTGTTTTGACTCAGGATCCTATGCTGATATAACCTGAATCTGGTAAAGAGTTTGTGGTCAACAATGATGCGTCGCACGTCGGTTTGGGATGTGTATTGATGCAAGATGGTAAAGTTGTGGCTTATGCGTCCCGTCAGCTTAAGGCACATGAAGGGAATTATTCGATGCAAGATCTCGAGTTGGCTGCGGTGGTTTTAGCGTTGAAAATCTGGAGGCACTATCTATATGGTGAGAGGTGTTGTAATAGCCCGATTTAGGGTCTAGTTGGAATAGTAGTTGCGAGACCACAAATTCGAAGTAGAAATATGCGTTTTATGATTTTTATGAGGCTTATGATGTGGTTACATGATTGTGTGAAAATTTCATAAGGAAATTTTATTTATTAGTGATCAATTTGTCCATTAGGACTAAATTTCAAAGATTAGAAAATATGATATTCTAGAAGATTTAAGTATGAAATAGAATTATAAAAATTACTGGAGGTCCTTATTTAGCAATTAGACCATTAAATGTCAAGATGGACAAAAATGGACATGGGAAGGAAAAATCTCAAGAAAGGGCCTTAAGGGCATTTTAGTCATTTGGTTAATTAATGAATTAAAAAGGGAAAAATAAGTCAAAATCTTGTCCATCTTCTTCCTCTAAGTGCCGAAATTTGCAAGGAGACATAGCTAGGGTTTCTTCAACTTCCAAGCTCGATAGTAAGTGCATCCTAGCCCCATTTTTAATGTTCTTCGTATTTTTGAGATCCTCGTAGCTCGATTTAGCTATTTCTAGCTATATTTTGAGCTAGGGTTTATGTTCAAAAATTTACCCATGTATGACATGCATGTATTTTGATGTTTTAAGGAAGAATATGAAAATTTGATGTGTGATGAACATCTTTTTCTAAGTGATTTTCATGAAAAATGCGTAAAAGGACCAAATTGTAAAAGTTATAAAAATGGTCATACATGAGTGAAATAGTGGAAATTGGGGGCTGTTGTAGTTAAGAAAATAATTCGGCTAGGCTTAAAATACAAGAAAGTTGAATAAAAATCATTTTACGAGCCTAGGGGCAAAAGTGTAATTATGTGAAAGTTTAGGGGCAAAATCATAATTTTGCCAAAGTATGATTCATGAGTCAATTTAGTCAATGTGAGTATTAAAAAGGTGAAATTGTTATTATAGATCAAAAAAACACGAAGCCCGGACTAAAACCGAGGCAAGAATAAAGTGTTGAACTAAATCGAACATCTACACACATTTTGAGTACCGAGGTAAGTTTGTGTGAAATTAAAGTTTCATAGTGTTTTTTTTATTTTAAATTGCTTGATCTTATGATAATGAATATCATTTCATGAAAATCGACTAATGAAGCCTCGATGAGAAAATGATGAGAATGTATTAAGTTGAAGTCCCGGTTGAAGATTTGGAATAACGAGGATACCTATGTTACGACATGAGATAAGGAAAGTCCCGTATAAGACCATGTCTGGGACATGGCATTGGCACCGAATGTAGGTCCCGTATAAGACCATGTATGAACATGGCATCGACACCGAATGTAGGTCCCGTATAAGACCATGTCTGGGACATGGCATCGGCACCGAATATAGGTCCCGTATAAGACCATGTTGGGGACATGGCATCGGCACCGAATAAGAAAGGTCCCGTATAAGACCATGTCTGGAACATGGCCTCGACACCAAAGGAAGATCTCGTGTAAGACCATGTCTGGGACATGGCATCGATATCTATGTACGATCTCGTATAAGACCATGTCTGAGACATGGCATCGACATCGAGTTAAGAGATCCCGTGTAAGACCATATCTGGGATATGGCATTGGCATCGTGATACATGTATGATGAGATTGAGTATCCTCCGACATTCCGAGTAGTTCAACGGGCAAAAGAGCTAAGTATGCAAAGATGACAAAGAGCTAAGCTATACAAAGATGACAAAGAGTTACATTTAAGTTAAGGATGATAATGATTTAAGTTTATGTTCAAGATAGCATAAGTGCTAAATTATGTGATGAAGTGACACAGGTACCATGAGTAAAATACGAGTTATGAAACCATAATGTGAAATGTGATGGGTAAGCGTAAGTATGAGGAAGTATGTCAAAGTACTTGAGAACTTGTGTTGTTATTATTCTATGAGATGAATGGATTTTACCATGAGTACTTATATTGCTATTTTAATTCATGCAAACTTACTAAGCTATATGCTTACCCTTTTCTTTTCCCTTTTCCTTGTAGTATCGCCAAGCTAGCTCGGGGATCGTAAAACGTCGGAGCTCAGATCACACTATCAATCATTCTTTTGGTATAGTAAAGTTGATTTATTTTGGGTATGGCATGTATAGGAACTTGGTCATCTTGTGTTATGTCATATTTGAAAGCCAAAGTGTTGGCTATTAATGTTATACACTCATTTTGTAAATGGCCATTAGGAATTGGCCGATATTTGTCAAGTTTTATATCTTAATAATGATGAGTTTTATGAAGTGAAAGTTCATGCAATTGATGGAGTAAAATGTGAAGTGTATGAATGATAATTAGTGATTCTTCATAGTGTATTATTTCCATGTTATGTGTTGCTTGTGTTGGCATATGTGTGTTTATGTTTCAGAATGGCAATTGGCTTGGGAAATAACCTTTTAATTGTCCACACGGGTAGACACACGGGCATGTGTCTAGGCCGTGTGTAACACACGGTCAGCCCCATGGGTGTGCTGATAGGCCGTGTGTCCTCTGCATCAAAGTTGCGAGATTTTGATTCGCCACACGGGTCAACACACGAGCGTGTTCCTAGGCTGTGTGCCCTTAAGATCCTGCTGACGTCATAAATAGAATACCCAGGTTTTTCACACACGGGTGAGGACACGGGCGTGTCTAGGACACGGGCCACAGACACGGGCGTGTGTCCGGCCGTGGGAAAACTCCTGTAGGTTCAAAATGAAAAATAAATTCCACACGGCTAGGAACATGGGCGTGTGTGACCACACGACCTGCCCATACGGGCGTGTTCCATTCCACACGGGCGTGTGGCCCTGTTTAGGCAAAAATTTTCTAAGTGCGCAAAAGTTTTTGGTATAGTTCTGAAACCTTTCGTATGCATGTTTAGGGCCTCATAGGCCCATAATAAGGATGTTATGAATATGAATGAGGAGCTTTAAGTTAAAATGAAATTTTATAGCCCGATGTTGTATGTTTAAGCAAGTTAAGTCCGGTAATGCCTCGTATCCGGCCCCGACGTCGGACACGGGTAAGGGGTGTTACAGGTGTATTATCTAAATTGATCACAAGAGCCTCAAGTACCTCTTTACTCAGAAGGATTTGAACCTTAGGCAGCATCGATGGATTGAGCTACTCAAAGATTATGATTGCACGATAGAGTATCATCCTGGTAAGGCCAATGTGGTGCCTGATGCTCTAAGTCGTAGAGCGATGTCTGATTTGAGAGTGATGTTTGCTCATCTTAGTCTATTCGATGATGGGGGTCTATTAGCCTAGTTGTAAGTTAAGTCGACTTGGATTGATCAGATTCGGGATAAGCAGTTAGGGGATGAGTCTCTAGGTTTGCGGTTTCGTCAGATTGAGAGTGGCAGTACTTCGGATTTTGGGCTGAATAATGATGGAGTTCTGTGTTTTTGAGGTCAGATCTGTGTGCCGAATGATTCTGATCTGAGGCAGTCGATCTTGAGGGAGGCGCATAGTAGCCCTTATGCTATAGATCTCGACGGGAAAAAGATGTATAGGGATCTTCATGAACTGTACTAGTGGCCGGGTTTGAAATGTGAGGTTACAAATTTTGTTGCTCGTTGCCTGACGTGCCAGCAGGTTAAGGCTGAGCACTAGTTGCCTTCGAGTTTGTTACAACCTATTAAGATTCCCTTATGGAAATGGGAACAAGTAACGATGGACTTCGTTAGTGGGTTGCCCTTGACACCCACTAAGAAGGATTCTATTTGGGTCATCGTGGATCGGTTGACCAAGTCCGCTCATTTTATTACGGTTCGGACGGACTACTCTCTACAAAAGTTAGCGAAGCTCTATATCTCTGAGATTTTAAGACTGCATGGGGTTCCTGTTTCGATAATTTCTGATAAAGATCCTCGATTCACTTCTCAGTTCTGGAAGAAATTACACGTAGCTCTGGGTTCGAGATTGGACTTCAGTTCTGCGTTCCATCCTCATTCCGATGGTCAATCTGAGAGGGTGATTTAGATACTGGAGGATATGCTTCGAAGTTGTGTGATTGATTTCTGAGGTAGTTGGGAGGACTATCTGCCGGTAGCTGAGTTTGCCTACAATAACAGTTTCCAGTCTAGCTTCCAGATGGCACCTTACGAGGTTTTGTATGGTCGTAAGTGTCGTACTCTGCTATGTTGGACTGAGTTGGATGAGCGTCGGGTTTTGGGTCTTGAGTTGGTTTCTGAGACTGAAGATAAGGTTAGACTGATTCGGGATCGTCTGAAGGCGGCTTCTGATATAAGAAGTCTTATGCAGATCTGAAGAGGAGAGATATTAAGTACTCTGTGGGGGACTTCATTTTTCTTAAGGTTTCTCCATAGAAGAAAGTTCTGAGATTCGGTCGCAAGGGCAAGCTGAGCCCTAGGTTCATTGGGTCGTATCGAATTCTGAAGCGTGTGGGACCGATCGCTTATTAGTTGGAGCTACCTACAAAGATGGACCGTATACACAATGTATTTCATGTCTCGATGTTGAGGTGGTATCGGTCTATCCATCTCACATTGTTTCTATTGAGGAGATTAAGATTAGACTAGATTTGACTTTTGAGGAAATGCCGGTTCAGATTTTGGATCGTGATATTAAGGTTTTGAGGAGGAAGTTCATCCCATTAGTGAAGGTTCTGTGGCGGAATCATGGCACTAAGGAAGCCACGTGGGAACCTGAGGACCCGATGCGTCAGCAGTATCCTCATCTGTTCTAATCAGGTAAATTTTGAGATCAAAATTTCTTTTAGGGGGTAGAGTTGTAACACCCTGAATAATTTATCTCTGTTTCTGTAAATATCTGACATAAATGTGTATCTGCTTCAATGGTTAAGTGTTCTGGGTATGTGTATTAGTTCTTGGGTTCAAGTCTTACATTTGATAAATTTTGTTAGTTTTGATCCAAGCCTTACCCTTGTTAAGTGGGCTTATATAAAATTTTCTGTTAATCTATATCAAAATGAGCCTGCTAGTTTAAGTGGTAAGGGAGTTGATGTGTTGGGGGTCCTGTGTTCGAATCCTTGCGTTAGCGAGGATGTTATTTTTGCTCAGTTTTGTGTCAATGTTTTAGTGGAGTTGGGATACTAGGGTAGTTGGATGTGAATTAGTGGGGAGTTAGGATAGCAGTGGGATTTTAAAGTAGATTTTATTTTATTTCTATTTTTTATTTTTTATTTTTATTTTTATTTTTATTTTTATTTTTTATTTTTTTCAAAATTTTCCCTTATCTTTTCTGACGTTCTTTTTCTGTTATTGGGAAAAATTCTTTCTTTTCCTTGTTTCTAAAATTCTGTCGAAATCCTGTCAATTAATCTCAATTTTTCTGTTCATCGGTGTTCTTTGTGCGTTTCCGGTAAGTGTGGTAAGTCTGGTTACTATTTTGGGTTAAGAAATCGTTAAGTAGTGGGGTTCGTTTTGTGTTTAGGAGAAGATTAAGAGGCTGGGGGCTTCCAATCGGTGTTTTAGTTGTACGAAATCATCGTTGTTCATTCGAAGGTAAGGGTTTTGTGGTTTAAAGAAGTGTCTGTTTCGTGGTAGTTCGGTTTGGTATCGGTTTAAACAGCTAATGCGGTGTTTTATTGGTCAATTTTAGGTGCAGGTGGTCTCGAGAGTGTTTCCGCATTGAAACCAAACCAGGTGTGTACCCGTAACGCAAAAAATCGAGCTTCGGCAAAAGCTGAAAAAAACATTCTGTCGACGCCACATGGGCGTGTGCCTGACCGTGTGGTTGGCTGTGTGTGAGACACGGTCGTGTGGTCGACGAAGGCATGGCCGTGCGCAAGACATGACCGTGTGGTGGTGTGGGTGTGGCTGTGTGGGCCACACGGGCTAGGCCAAGCTGGGCGTGTGGGCCCACATGGGTATGCCACACGGGCGTGTGGGTTTTAAGCCAGGCTGTGTGGGCCACACGAGCAAGGTGAATCTGGGTGTGTAGGCCACACGGGCATGTGGGCCCATAATTCTGAAATTTTCCCTAGTGTTGCACGGGTCGTTTTGATCGACTGTGAGCCTACCGTAGGGTCGATAAAGGCTAATTAAACCCTAAAATTTATGTAATCTAATAATCTGATATTCTGCTTTGAGTAGGACATGGTATGCATGTCTGTTTATTCTGATAAGTATATACATATGATCTCTATATATGAGCATGTTATGCATGATATTATTGTATCTGTTATTTCTGTATCTGTGATTGGGGTGGGTCTTGATTATGTGGAGGAAGTGTTTTGTTGGGCGACCTTCGCCTATATTCTGGCGGCTTGGCTACGTATTATCTGATATATGTCATAATGACACAAAGTGGTGTGTAGGGATGGGTGGGTATTTTTAACTGTAACAGCCCGACTTAGGGCCTAGTTGGAATAGTGGTTGCGAGACCACAATTTTGAAGTAGAAATATATGTTTTATGGTTTCTATGAAGTCTATGACATGTTTGCATGGTTGTGTGAAAATTTCATGAAGAAATTTTATGATTTAGTGATCAATTTATCTTTTAGGACTCAATTGCAAAAATTGAAAAATATGAGATTCTAGAAGTTTTAAGTATGAGATAGCATTAGAAAATTTATTAGAGGTCCTTATTTAGTAATTATACCACTATATCTCATGATGGACAAAAATGGACATGGAAGGGAAAAATCTCAAGGGAGGGCCTTAAGTGCATTTTGGTCATTTAGTTAATAAATTAATAAAAAGGGAAAAAGAAGTCAAAATTGGTGTCCATCTTCTTCCCTAAGTGCCAAAAATTGAAGAGAAGTCATAGCTAGGGTTTTGTTCAATTTCAAGCTCAAAGTAAGTGCATCCTAGCTCCGTTTTTAATGTTCTTTACATTTTTGAGATCCTTGTAGCTCGACTTAGCTATTTCTAGCCATATTTTAAGCTAGAGTTCATGTTCAAAAACTTACCCATGTATGACATGTATGTATTTTGATGTTTAATAGAGGAATATGGAAGTTTGATGTGTGATGAACATCTTTCTCTAAGTGATTTTTCATGGAAACACCTAAAAAGGACCTATTTGTAAAAGTGATAAAATGTGTAGTAAAAATCAATTTTGAAGGAAAATGTGAGCTATTATAAGCTTAAGATAGGTTCGGCTAGGCTTGGGTAATCAAGGAAATGAGTACATTTCATCATACGAGCCTAGGGACCATTTTGTAAATATGTGAAAGTTTAAGGGAAAAATTATGATTTTTGCCAAAGTATGATTCATGGGCTGTTTTAGTCAATGTGATAATTAAATAAGTGAATTTGTCATTATAGATCAAGAAACACAAAGTCCGGACCTAAATCGAGGAAAGAACAAGGTGGTGGACTAAATTGAACAACTATCTATATTTTGGTACCGAGGTAAGTATGTGTGTAATAAATCAACATTAAGTTATTATGTATTTAAATGCTTGATATTACATGAAATTTATATTCTTTTTATGGAATTGGTTAATGAGGTCTCGATGAATAAAATGATGAAGATTTACTATATCGAAGTCCCGGTTGAACCTTAGGAATAGAAAAGATACCCTTGTCACGACATTAGATTAACAAGGTCCCGTCTAAGACCGTATCTGGGATATGGCCTTGGCACCAAATTAAGATTCCTTGTAAGACCATATATGGGATATGGCATCGACATCGAATAGTGATACCATGTAAGACCATGTCTGGGACATGGCATCGACATACGATCTCGTGTAAGACCATATCTGGGATATGGCGTCGACATCGATATGAGATCCCGTATAAGACCAAATCTGGGATATGGCATCGGCATCGACATGTGATCCCCATGTAAGACCATATATGGGATATGGCATTGGCATCTTATTATGTGTATGACAATTTCTGAGTATCCTTAGATATTCTAAGTGGTTCAACAGGGTAAATAATTAGAGTTTATGTTAAAGATAGAAAAAGGGCTAAAGTTATGTGATGAAGTGATATAGGTACATATGCGAAACTAACGAGAAATGAGTTCAGTATGTGATATGTGGATGGTAAGAGTGATCATGAGTAAGCCATGTCAATGTTGCTTGAGATTTTTATGTTAATTCATAATGTATTATGTGGATGTTATTACAAGACTTTATGTTGTAATCTATTACATGCAAACTTACTAAGCTTTATGCTTACTCCCTCTATTTTCCCTTTTCTTGTAGTATCGCCAAGCTAGCTCGGGGATCGAAGGACGTCGGAACTAGATTCACACAATCAAGCTATTCTTTTGGGTATAGTAAAGTTTGATTATTTTGGGTATGGCATGTATAGGAACTTGGTTATTTTGTTATATGTCATATTGGTTAGCCAATGTGTTGGCTATTAATGTTACTTATTTCATTTTGTAAATGGCCATTGGAATTAGCCAATACTAGTTAAGTTATATCTGTTCAATGATGATGGAATTCATGAAGTGTAAGCTTGCGCAATTGAATGAGTAATGTGTGAAATTAAGGTGTGGATGTCTTGATTGTGGATATTAGAGGTGCATTATTGCTATGCTATGTGTTGCTGGAAATGGTATAAGTGTGGTTGTTTTTCAGGGTGGCAAATGGCTTGGTAAATAGCCTTATATTTGTCCACACGGGCGTGTGTCTAAGCTGTGTGTGACACACAGTCAACCCTGTGGGCGTGTCGATAGGCCATGTGTCCCCTGCATCCAAATTTAGCAAAACAGAATGCCCAGTAGTAAACACACGGGCAGAGACACGACCGTGTGTCTCAGCCGTGTGAAGGACACGGCCTCAGGACATAGGCGTGTGCCCAAGCCGTGTGAAGTTTGCATATTAATTGTGAGAATTAAGTTCGCCACACGGCCTAGCACTCGGGCGTATGACTCGGCCGTGTGACCCTAAATGTCTGCTGACGTCATAAACAGAATGTCAAAGTTTTTACGCACGGGTTAAGACACTGGCGTGTCATGGCCGTGTGAGGGACACGGGCGTGTGGCCCTATTTTTGAGGAAAAAATTTGTAAGTGTTCGTAAGTTTCCGGATCAGTCCTGAACCACTCTATATGTATGTTTCGGGTCTCGTAGGCCCATAATAGGGACGTTATGAACACGAATGAAAAGTTTTAAGTTGGAATGAAAATTTATAGCCCGATTTTGTATGATTAAGTATGTTAAGTCCGGTAATACCTCGTACCCGGTTCTGGCGTCGAATATGGGTAAGGGGTGTTACATTTAGTGGTATCAGAGCTATGGTTTAATCGTTTCTTGGATTACCGTAGCTTGTGTGAGAGTCTAGCTATACATGCCATACGTATTTGTATATACATAATGATAGTGTGACGACTCCTGACGATTTAAAATATATTTTCATATAGCAAATAGATCCCGATAGAGCAGTGGCGGATGACATAGAAAGTAACGTGTCGGCCCCTGCCCAAGGGACGGTGCCAATTGAAAATGAAAATAGACCAGTGACTGTGAGTCAGGGAGGAGGAGAAGAGGCCAGGGAAGCCTTTCTCCATATGATGAACGCTTGGTATACGGAGTTCGTTCGAACGAACCCGACTGCTTAACAACAAGCTCCACCCCCTCCAAACCCTCAGCCTATCCCTGTAGCTCCCCAAGCTGTAGAAATGGTAAGAAGGGAAAAGCCCGCGGTTGATAGAATTCGAAAACAAGGAGCTGAGGAGTTCCGAGCTAATAAAGATGACGATCCGGAAAGAGCAGAATTCTGGCTTGAAAATACCATCAGGGTATTTGATGAATTGTCCTGCACACCCGAAGAGTGTATGAAATGTGTTGTGTCTCTCTTGAGAGATTCGACTTATCAGTGGCGGAACACCCTTGTGTCGGTTGTACCAAGGGAGAGAGTTAATTCAGAATTTTTCCAAGAAGAGTTCTGAAAGAAGTATATTAGACAAAGGTTTATCGATCAAAAAAGAAAAGAATTCCTTGAGATAAAACAAGGTCAAATTACGGTAACCGAATATGAACGTGAGTTTGTAAGGCTCAGTAAATACGCTCGGGAGTGCGTATCCACCGAAGCATCATGTGTAAGAGGTTTAAAGACAGATTAAATGAGGACATTCAATTACTTGCTGGTATTCTAGAACTGAAAGAATTTGTTGTGTTAGTAGAGAGAGCTTGCAAGGCCGAGGAATTGGCCAAAGAGAAAAGAAAGGCTGAAATTGAGTTCCGTGACTCGAGGAAGAGACAATTGGGTAAGTCATTTCAACCCTCATCCAAGAAATCGAGGGAGTTCACTACTCGATCACCCGCTTCGGTTGGGTTCTCAAACAGAAGTAAAGGTAAACAGTACTCGGTTTCTAAAGCTCAGACCACTTCGATTGCTAGTGTTGGTAATGCTCGACCAAGTAGACCGAAATGTTCACAGTGTGGTAGACATCACCCCGTTGAGTGCCGAGCAAATGAGAGAGCTTGTTTCAAGTGTGGTTCCCAAGATCACTTCATTAGAGACTGTCCCGAGATGGTCGAAAAAGATAGAAATCAGAGTGTGAGATCGGGCAACACTGCTAGTAAAGGGAGACCACAGAGAAATCCAAGAAATGGAACGAGTAGTAAGAATACACCTAGAGAGCAGACTGCAAGATCTGAGGGTAGAGCGCCTGCGAGGACTTATGCCATTCGCGCTCGCGAAGAGGCATCATCCCCTGATGTGATTACGGGTACATTTTCCCTCTATGATACTCATGTTGTTGCTTTAATTGATCCGGGATCTACCCACTCGTATGTTTGTATGAAATTAGTATCTGGTATGAACATACCTGTAGAGTCTACAGAATTTGTGATAAAAGTGTCAAATCCCCTAGGCAAATGTGTGTTAGTTGACAAAGTATGCAGAGATTTCCCTTTGATGATTAGAGGTCATTATTTTCCGGCTAATCTCATGCTATTGCCGTTTGATGAATTCGATGTAATTCTTAGTATGGATTGGTTAACTGCTCATGATGTGATAGTAAATTGTGCAAGGAAATTTATTGAATTGAAATGTGAAAATGGGGATATTCTTCGTGTTGATTCAGATAAACAGGATAAATTACTTGTAGTGATTTCTTTTATGTCTGCTCAAAAATACATAAGAAAGGGATATGAAGCTTTTCTTGCCTTTGTGATGAATGCCAAAGAGACTGAGATAAGAATTGAATCAGTGTCGATAGTACGTGAGTATCCAGATGTATTTTCAGAAGAATTGCCCAGGTTGCCTCCGGTTAGAGAGATTGAATTTGGTATTGAGTTAGCCTATGGTACTGCGCCTATTTCGATTGCTCCGTACAGGATGGCTCCGACCGAGTTGAAAGAATTGAAGGCTCAGTTACAAGAGTTGACGGATAAAGGTTTCACAAGATCGAGTTATTCTCCGTGGGGTGCTCTCGTATTATTTGTGAAAAAGAAGGATGGTTCTATGAGGTTATGTATAGATTATCGGCAACTTAATAAGGTAACCGTAAAGAACAAGTATCCCTTTCCAAGGATCGATGATTTATTTGACCAATTCAAGGGAGCCACTGTGTTTTCCAAGATAGACTTGAGGCCTGGTTATTACCAGTTGAGAGTCAAAGACTCAGATTTGCCGAAAACCGCTTTCGGACAAGGTATGGTCACTATGAATTTTTAGTTATGCCTTTTGGTTTAACAAATGCCCCTGCCGTGTTTATGGATTTAATGAACCGCATCTTTCAGCAATATTTGGATAAATTTGTTGTAGTCTTTATTGATGATATATTGATTTACTCTCGTGATGAGAGCGAGCATGCTGAGCACTTGAGGACAGTTTTACAAATTTTATGGGATAAACAGTTATATGCAAAGTTTAGTAAAAGTGAATTTTGGCTTAAAGAAGTTGAATTTTTGGGCCACATTATTTTGGGTTATGGCATTAGAGTTGACCCGGGAAAGATTTCGACCATTATTGAATGGAAATCGCGGAAGAATGTATCAGAGGTTAGAAGTTTTCTAGGCCTAGTTGGTTATTGCAGACGGTTTTTCAAAGGATTTTCCATGATAGCTACTCCGATGACGATTGTTACAAAAAGATGTTAAGTTCGAATGGACAGAAAAGTGCCAACAGAGTTTTGAGAAATTAAAGGCATTGTTGACTGAGGCTCCAGTTTTAGTACAACCTGAACCGGGAAAAGGTTTTGTGGTTTATAGTGATGCATCCTTGAATGGATTGGGTTGTGTATTTTGCAAGAGGGCAAGGTGATAGCTTATGCCTCGAGACAGCTGAAACCGCACGAGAAAAATTATCCGACACATGATTTGGAGTTAGCCGCCATTGTGTTTACGTTGAAGATTTGGAGACACCATTTGTATGGCGAGAAATTTCGGGTATTCACTGATCATAAAAGTCTAAAGTACTTGATGACTCAAAGGGATTTGAAGTTATGGCAAAGGAGATGGTTGGAGTTGTTAAAAGATTACAAATTAATGATTGACTACCATCCAGGAAAGGCGAACGTAGTCGCCGATGCTTTGAGTAGAAAATCTTTATTTGCATTAAGAGCTATGAATACACGGTTGGCTTTATCAGATGATGGTTCTATACTAGCTGAGTTGAGAGCTAGACCGATGTTTCTTCAAGAGATTTCTGAAGCTCAGAAAGGCGACAATGATTTGCAAGTTAAAAGAGCTCAATGTGAATCGGGTATGGAGTTAGACTTTCGGATAAGTTCTGATGGATGTTTGATGCTCCGAGATAGGGTCTGTGTACCGAGAGATGATGAGCTTATTCAAAAAATTTTGCACGAAGCACATAGTGGATGTCTATCTGTTCATCCAGGCAGTACAAAGCTGTATAATGACTTGAGGAAATGGTATTGGTGGCCGAATATGAAGAAAGATATTTCCGAGTTCGTATCGAGATGCTTGGTTTGTCAGCAAGTGAAAGCTGAACATCAAGTACCTTCGGGTTTACTTCAGCCGATGATGGTTCCCGAATGGAAATGGGATAGAATTACTATGGATTTTGTGACGGGTTTGCCTTTGACACCGAAAAAAATGATGTTGTTTGGGTTGTGGTTGATAGGCTTACGAAATCTGCTCATTTTATTCCAGTACGTACTGACTACTCACTTGATAAATTAGTCGAATTGTATATTTCTGAAATTGTGAGATTGCACGGAGTGCCTTTGTCGATTATATCAGATAGAGATCCGAGGTTCACCTCGCAGTTTTGGAAAAGTTACAAGAAGCATTGGGTACAAAATTGAATTTTAGTACCGCTTTTCATCCACAAACTGATGGTCAGTCTGAACGAGTAATTCAAATTCTTTAAGATATGCTGGGGTGTTGTGTTCTCGAGTTCCAAGGTAGTAGGGAAAAGTATTTACTGTTGGTGGAATTTGCCTACAACAATAGTTTTCAGTCGAGTTTGAAAATGGCACCTTATGAGGCATTGTATGCCGAACACCCTTGTATTGGACCGAACTCAGAGAAAATCAGATTCACGGGGTCGATTTGGTTATAGAAATTGAAGAAAAAGTAAAAGTAATTCGTGATTGTTTGAAAGCTACTTCGGATAGACAGAAATCCTACGCAGATTTGAAACGAAAAGAGATTGAATTTTAGGTCAGTGATAAGGTATTCCTGAAAGTATCTCCATGGTAGAAAGTTTTGAGGTTTGGCCGGAAAGGCAAATTAAGTCCATGCTTTATTGGATCGTATGAGATTACTGAAAGAATAGGGCCGGTAGCATATTGGTTGGCTTTGCCATCTGAGTTGGAAAAGATCCATGATGTGTTCCACGTGTCTATGTTGTGTCGTTACCGATCAGACCCTTCACATGTGATTGTACCGACAGAGGTTGAAATTCAACCGGACATGACTTATGGTGAAGAGCCGGTTAAGATTTTGGCTCGAGAAGTCAAACAGTTAAGAAATAAAAGTATAGCTCTTATGAAAGTATTGTGGCAAAGACACGGGGTAGAAGAGGCTACATGGGAGCCTGAGGAAGCTATGAGAAACCAATATCCAAACCTTTTTACCGTAAGATTTTTGGGGACGAAAATCCCTAAGGGAGAGAATTGTAACAGCCTAATTTAAGGCCTAGTCGGAATAGTGGTTGCGAGACCACAAATCTGAAGTAGAAATATATGTTTTATGGTTTCTATGAAGTCTATGACATGTTTGCATGGTTGTGTGAAAATTTTATGAAGAAATTTTATGATTTAGTGATCAATTTATCTTGTAGGACTAAATTGCAAAAAATGAAAAATATGAGATTCTAGAAGTTTTAAGTATGAGATAGCATTAGAAATTTATTAGAGGTCCTTATTTAGTAATTAGACCACTATATCTCATGATGGACAAAAATGGACATGGAAGGGAAAAATCTCAAGGGAGGGCCTTAAGGGCATTTTGGTCATTTAGTTAACAAATTAATAAAAAGGGAAAAAAGTCAAAATTGGTGTCCATCTTCTTCCCTAAGTGTCGAAAATTGAACAAAAGCCATAGCTAGGGTTTTGTTCAATTTCAAGCTCAAAGTAAGTGCATCCTAGCCCCGTTTTTAATGTTCTTTACATTTTTGAGATCCTTGTAGCTCGACTTAGCTATTTCTAGCCATATTTTAAGCTAGAGTTCATGTTCAAACACTTACCCATGTATGACATGCATGTATTTTGATGTTTAATGGAGGAATATGGAAGTTTGATGTGTGATGAACATCTTTCTCTAAGTGATTTTTCATGGAAACACCTAAAAAGGTCTTATTTGTAAAAGTGATAAAATGTGTAGTAAAAATCGATTTTGAAGGGAAATGTGAGCTATTATAAGCTTAAGATAGGTTCGGCTAGGCTTGGGTAATCAAGGAAATGAGTACATTTCATCATGCGAGCCTAGGGACCATTTTGTAAATATGTGAAAGTTTAAGGGAAAATTTATAATTTTTGCCAAAGTATGATTCATGGGCTATTTTAGTCAATGTGATAATTAAATAAGTGAATTTGTCATTATAGATCAAGAAACACAAAGTCCGAACCTAAACCGAGGAAAGAACAAGGTGGTGGACTAAATTGAACAACTATCTATATTTTGGTACCGAGGTAAGTATGTGTGTAATAAATCAACATTAAGTTATTATGTATTTAAATGCTTGATATTACATGAAATTTATATTCTTTTTATGAAATTGGTTAATGATGAATAAAATGATGAAGATTTACTATATCGAAGTCCCGGTTGAACCTTAGGAATAGAAAAGATACCCTTGTCACGACATTGGATTAATAAGGTCCCGTATAAGGCCGTATCTGGGATATGGCCTCGGCACCGAATTGAGATCCCATGTAAGACCATATCTGGGATATGGCATCGGCATCGAATAGTGATTCCGTGTAAGACCATGTCTGGGACATGGCATCGACATACGATCTCGTGTAAGACTATATCTGGGATATGGCGTCGACATCGATATGAGATCCCATATAAAACCATATCTGGGATATGGCATCGGCATCGACATGTGATCCCCATGTAAGACCATATCTGGGATATGGCATTGGCATCTTATTACGTGAATGACAATTTCCGAGTATCCTTAGATATTCCAAGTGGTTCAACGGGGTAAAGAATTAAAGTTTATGTTAAAGATAGAAAAAGGGCTAAAGTTATATGATGGAGTGATACAGGTACATATACGAAACTCACAAGAAATGAGTTCGGTATGTGATATGTGGTTTGTAAGAGTGATCATGAGTAAGCCATGTCAATGTTGCTTGAGAATTTTGTATTAATTCATAATGTATTATGTGGATGTTTTTACAGGACATTATGTTGTTATCTATTACATGCAAACTTACTAAGCTTTATGGTTACTCCCTCTCTTTTCCCTTTTCTTGTAGTATCGCCAAGCTAGCTCGGGGATCGAAGGACGTCGAAACTCGATTCACACTATCAAGCTATTCTTTTGGGTATAGTAAAGTTTGATTATTTTGGGTATGGCATGTATAGGAACTTGGTTATTTTGTTATATGTCATATTGGTTAGCCAATGTGTTGGCTATTAATGTTACTTATTTCATTTTGTAAATGGCCATTGGAATTGGCCAATACTAGTTAAGTTATATTTATTCAATGATGATGGAATTCATGAAGTGCAAGCTTGCGCAATTGAATGAGTAATGTGTGAAATTAAGGTATGGATGTCTTTATTGTGGATATTAGAGGTGCATTATTGCTATGCTATGTGTTGCTGGAAATGGTATAAGTGTGGTTGTTTTTCAGGGTGGCAAATGGCTTGGTAAATAGCCTTATATTTGTCCACACGGGTAGACACACGGGCATGTGTCTAAGCTGTGTGTGACACACGGTCAGCCCTGTGGGCGTGTTGATAGGCCGTGCGTCCCCTGCATCCGAATTTAGCAAAATAGAATGCCCAGTAGTAAACACACGGGCAGAGACACGGCCGTGTGTCTCAGTCGTGTGAAGGACACGGCCTCAGGACATGGGCCTGTGCCCAGGCCGTGTGAAGTCTGCATATTAATTGCGAGAATTAAATTTGCCACATGGCCTAGCACACGGGTTAAGACACGGGCGTGCCATGGCCGTGTGAGGGACACGGGCTATAGACACGGGCGCGTGGCCCTATTTTTGAGCAAAATTTTTCTAAGTGTTTGTAAGTTTCCGGATCAGTCCCTAACCACTCTATATGTATGTTTCGGGTCTAGTAGGCCCATTATAGGGACGTTATGAACACGAATGAAAAGTTTTAAGTTGGAATGAAAATTTATGGCCCGATTTTGTATGATTAAGTATGTTGAGTCCGGTAATACCTCGTACCCGGTTCTAACGTCTAATATGGGTAAGGGATGTTACATTAACCCCACATAGTGTAATGCGATGGTCGGAGTTGGTGTTGATGTGATCCGGCTCGGTGTTGAAGAGTCGAGTCACTTGTTTGCCCTATCGTCGACGAGGAGATTGTTCATAATGCTGAAAAGGATTAATTTGGCGAAGGTAGAAGCGGAAGTTAACAAAATGGTTTGTAATGAAAGATAGGTTTATAAGAATAGAATAGGCTCAGTTTAACAAAGAAGCAAAGTTGGATAAATTTGGTCAAGTGGTGGAATGGATAAAACGAACTTAACTTTAAGAATGATTCAACACTATATAACAGTGTCACCCCGATTCTTATATCGTTAAGGTGGAAAGGTGGTGTGGTAGATGGATAGGTGAACGCCACACCAGTTAAGGTGATAAGTTCAAGAAACAAGTTCGTAGACGCCAATAGCAAGCTAGATAAGTTAGACGAGACTCGTACGAAATTTGAGAGGAGGATGCCTCACTCAAGAACACAATGTTCATATAATCAAAATGGCAAAAGTCCTATTACAAATGAAAATGGCTAAGTATTTATAGCCTAATTTTAGGATAGTCGAATGGACAAGAACACAAACTTAATGTCTAAGAAATTCGGCTATGAATGTACTAGAATAATCTAGAATAAACTATTAAAAGGCTAAGTCTTGATTCGGCTGAATGGACATAAATGAGGCATTAAAATTTGGTTCATGCTTGAAGATGGTGCATGAATTGGCCGAACCATTATGTTGCTTCACTTGATGTATTCATGCATTCTTAACCTTGAAGAAAACCTTAATTCTATGAATGTGCAGCCCTTTATTGTTCCTACATCTCCCTTGGCAGAATGAAGCTTTAATGTGCCTTGAATACTTGAATGGTCATCTTGAAAATGCATGAAGCATGCATGAAACGTCCCAATGTATATTCCTCCATAATTACGGTCCATGAATCTTCAAATACATGAACATTCAGCAGCTCCCTCTTGCATGAACGTCCCAAATACATTTGCTCCTTTAAATGCCATCCATTGAACCTCAATTGTGCATGCACCATTCCATACATTGCACCAAGTCGTACATGAACCTTGCATTAATTACATCTTCACATTCGGCTGAACCTAAACACACATTAAACACACTAAATCAAACATGAATTCAGCTGAACCTTAATAAAACATCATCTAAACATATTAATAAACATAATAATTAAATTAAAACTCAATTAATATGAACTTAGCTAGCATATTAAATTCGGCTAGCTCAAAACATGTGAAAACAATTAATGAACTGATTTGAGCTAGGGAATTCGGTCATGAGCTGTATCAAATTGAATTAAATTAAAACTAATACTTAATTTATTTAAATGATAAAAGAAACGAGCTGAAAGTAAACTTCGTTGAGTTCAAACGAGCTTAAATGAGCTCAAGTGAGCTGATTCGAGCTAGACGGAGCTTGGGGAGCTGAAATTGAGCTAAAAGCAGCTTGCTTTAAGGTGCAAGGAATCCTTAGGATGCTGGCCCGAGCTCGATTCGAAGAAATATTGCACAGCCTCGTGTAGTCCTTGCTCGAGTTGGACAAGCTCCCGGGCATGCTCACATCAGGTGTGTAGAGGATGGGGGTAGGATTATGTATATCTGTTCTGCATATCTTGTAACACTCCTAACCCGTAACCATCGTCAGTTTAGGGTTAAGAGGCATTACCGGACAATCGGAAACTTTTACAGACATTTCATAACATAATTTTACAAATTACATCAAAGTGTCCCTTAAATAGGTCTACAAGACCTTAATCATGCTTTAGAAAGGGGCAAACCGAACACATACGAAAATTCTCAGAAATTTAAAAAAATTTCTAAGCTACAGGGGTCACACGCCCGTGTGGGCAGGCCGTGTGCCTCCCACGGCCTCAGACACGCCCATGTGCCCGAGCCGTGTCAAAACAGGGCATACATACTAACTTGTCCACACGACCATGGACACGCCCGTGTGCCTCACCCGTGGTCGAGCCTGACTTGCATCACACGCCCGTGTGTCCAGCCCGTGGTCAAGCCTGACTTGTTTTTGAAATGCAACCACGAGGGACACGGTCGAGCCACACGCCCGTGTGCTCAACTGTGTGGGCAAATATAGGCCATTTGCAAGGCCAAAATTCCACCCACACTTTGGGTCATTTATACAAACACTTACAAGCATCATACCAAACACAATTGGCAACCAAAAACATACCAAATGGTCATCCTTCTCAACTCATTCAAGTACATTTCATCACAACATATTATATGCCATTTAATTCAACCAAATCACAAGTATATCTAAGTAATATTCACCCATAAACTTACCAATTCATTATGGCATCTCTCCATCAATATTATACCAACTATTCATCACCAAAACATAGATCAATATTACCATATGCTCAACCTTTAACAAAACAGATAACATAGCTTATCTGCTTATTCATAACATATCATTAACTAGCCATAACACATGGCTATGTACATATCACAAACATAATTCAAAGTGACTAGCCTATACATGCCATACTTAATATATATACACTTTCAAAAGGTACCAAAAATAGGATTGAGTAGTGTGATGATGATCCTCGACGATCCCCGAGCCTTTCAGTAGCTTTGACGATCTATAAAACAGAACAAACATACACAAAGTAAGCTTTCAAAAGCTTAGTAAGCCATATACAAATAAACTTAACATATAGGCATTCATTTATTCATCTCAAATATAAGATCACTAATAGCTCATTTGCACATTCATAATTCTCCATGGCTCATTTGGTTAGCCATTTGCTTTCCAACGTATATGCATCACCATGTACTTCATTAGATTATAGTTCATTCATTCACACACACATTTTACTTTATCAAATCCATTCACATAACTCATCTAGGTAAGTTCATATAAACACTTACCTTTCATACATTTGCTTAGTGTACAATTCAAACGTACCTAATTCGTTTATACATTTCACGTAGACTTTCATTTCTCGAATTTGCCCGTTGAACCGTTCAGAATCAAATAGGATACTTAGAATGCTCGGAATAGTAAATGCATAGCCCCAACGCCGGGCGTGGTCTTACATGTAACGATATCGATGCCATGCGCTTTGTCTGAAGCGGTCTTACACGAATCAATACGATGCTAACGTCCCAGACATGGTCTTACAGGTAAATCTCAAATCGATGCCAACGTCCTAGACGTGGTCTTACACAATGTCCCATATCGATGCCAACGTCCCAGACGTAGTCTTATACGATATCACATATCGGACACATATGTCATGACATATGTAATCCTATCTATTCCTAGGTTCGTACGGGACTTTTTTGGATGTTGACACCATGTCGATACAATTTCGAATTTCATGTACTCATCATCTCATATACATTCATCATTATGAATTTTCATATGAACATACATATATCAATGTAAATACATTTATTTGTATATAGACTGACCTCGAATTCGGATTAACAGAAACGAACTCGGCTACTCAATTACTTTCGATTTCCCACGATCTAAGTCCGTTTTCTTCGGTTCTTGATCTATACATATTCAAATTTTACTCATTTATTCACTAATTCATTCAATTTAATCCAAAAACACATATTTAGGGCAATTTACAAATTAGCCCTCATATTTTCACATTTTGACATTTTAGTCCTTATTTCACAAAATCACAAAATACACATAATTTGCTTGTACCATGCTTAGGCCGAATATCACCCATGCTCAAACAAGTCCATACATTTTATTTATTTTTCAATTTAGTCCCTCAAAATATTATTTTCTCAATTAATTCCAATTTACTCAAATTCATCAAAAATCCAAAGACAAACTATGTTAATCTAACACATATATTTCATATTTCATCATCAAACATCACAAAACTCATGGATTCATCAATGACACTTTCCAAAATCTTTATCAATTCACAAAATTGAAGCATGGGTTTTGAAGAACACAAAGCAACGATTACAAAAACGTAGAAATTATTAAAAACCGAACAAAAACTAACCTTGAATCAAGATTATAGCTAGCCGAATGTTCAAAGCTTTTCTTCTTGCTTTTTCTTTTCTATTTTTGACACAAAGATGATGACAATGGCTAATTTCATGCTTTTGTTTTATTAAATTAAACATAATTATTAATTTCCCTTTTTACCCTTAATGAATTAATAAGAAAACTACATAATTCATGCCCATAACCGTCCACTATAATGTTTAGTGGTCTAATATCCACTTAAGGACTTCACCTTTATTAGCCATGTCAATTCAATACATTAACATATGAATTGCCACTTTTACCTTTTATGCGATTTACTCCTTTTATCAAATTAAGCACACAAACGGCAAAATTAATTCACAGAAATTTCACACTTACTAAATCACATATCATAGGCACGGAAAATAATATTTAAAATATTTTTCTAACTCGGATTTGTGGTCCCGAAACCACTATTCCGACTAGGGTCTAAATCGAACTGTTACAATTCTCCCCCTTAGGGATATTCGTCCCCGAAAATCTTACCGCTGAATAGATTCGGATGTTGTTGTCTCATTGTATCTTCAGGCTCCCACGTAGCCTCTTCCACTCCGTGTCGATGATATAACACTTTCACTAACGAGATTTTCTTATTTCTCAATTCTTTCATCTCACGATCTAAAATTCGGATCGGTTCTTCTTTATAAGTCATATCAGATCGGATTTCAATCTGAGACGGAGTTATCACATGTGATGGATCAGATCTGTATCGACGAAGCATTGACACATGAAATACGTTATGAATCTTTTCTAATTCCGGTGGCAATAACAATTTATATGCAACAGGTCCAATGCGCTCGATGATCTCATACGGTCCGATGAACCTCGGACTCAATTTGCCTTTACGTCCGAATCGAAGTACTTTCTTCCACGGAGATACTTTTAAAAATACTTTATCACCTATTTCAAATTCAATGTCTTTTCATTTCAAGTCTGCATAGGACTTCTGACGATCCGACGCTGCTTTCAGACTATCACTGATTACTTTCACTTTCTGTTCAGTGTCTTTTATCAAATCGACCCCGTGTATCTTATTTTCACTGAGTTCTGACCAATACAAAGGTGTTTGACATTTGCGTCCATACAAAGCTTCATAAGGTTCCATTTTGATGCTCGACTGAAAACTATTATTATATGCAAATTCGATCAATGGAAAATATTGTGCCCATGTACCATTAAACTCAAGGATGCAACATCTCAATATATCTTCGAGTATCTGAATGATTCGCTCGGATTGACCATCTGTCTGCGGGTGAAAACTTGTACTGAAATGCAATTTCGTACCTAAAGCTTCTTGCAATTTCTTCCAGAATCCTGATGTAAACCTCGGATCTCTGTCAGACACAATAGACAATGGCACTCCGTGCAATCTCACAATATCAGAAATGTAAAGTTCAGCTAACTTATCAAGTGAGAAATATGATCGTACCGGAATAAAATGGGCTGATTTCGTCAATCTGTCAACCACAACCCAAATTGCATTTTTCTTTCTCGGAGTCAAAGGCAAACCTGTAACAAAATCCATTGTCATTCTGTCCCATTTCCATTCGGGAATCAAAATCGGTTGTAACAAACCAGTCGGAACCTGATGTTCAGCTTTAACTTGCTAACAGACTAAACATTTTGACACAAAGTCAGAAATATCCATTTCCATACCAGACTACCAATAGTGTTGCTTCAAATCATGATACATCTTTGTACTTCCTGGATGAACAGATAGACGACTATTATGAGCTTCATTCAAAATTAGCTGGATCAACTCTGAATTTCTGGGAACACAAATTCGATCTCGAAATCTCAAGCAATCATCATCATCAACTCGAAACTCAAAATCAGAATTCGAATTACACTGAACTCATTTCATTAGCAATCCATTATCAACTTTCTGAGCATCACATATTTGTTGTAAAAACAACGGTTTCGCTTTCAATTCAGCTAAAACTAAAGTATCATCAGATAAGTTCAAATGAACATTCATAGCACACAATGCAAATAGTGATTTCCGGCTCAGTGCATCAACAACAACATTTGCCTTACCCGGATGATAATCTATCACAAGCTCGTAATCTTTCAACAGCTCTAACCATCTTCTCTGACGCAGATTCAAGTCTTTCTGAGTCATCAAGTACTTCAAACTTTTATGATCTGAAAACACATGGCATTTCTCTCCAAAAAGATAATGGCGCCAAATATTTAATGCAAACACAATCGCAGCTAGTTCAAGATCGTGTGTCGGATAGTTCTTTTTATGCGGCTTTAATTGTCTCGAGGCATAAGCTATAACTTTGTCTTCCTGCATCAAAACACAACCCAGAACATTCAATGAAGCATCACTTTAAATCACAAATTCTTTAACCGATTCTGGCTGTACTAGCACTGGATCTTCGGTCAAAAGGGCTTTCAACTAATCAAAGCTTTTCTGACATTTATCGGACCATTCAAATCTCACATCTTTCTGAAGCAATCTAGTCAACGGAGTAGCTATCATCGAGAATCCTTTTACAAACCGACGATAATAACCAGCTAATCCCAGAAAACTACGGACTTCAGACACATTCTTCGGAGGTTTCCATTCCAGAATAGCAGAAATCTTACTCGGATCAACTCGTATTCCAGAGGCTGATACAATATGTCCCAGAAAACCAACTTCTCGCAACCAAAATTCACATTTACTGAACTTTGCATACAATTGCTTATCTCGCAGAGTTTGCAAAACAATTCTCAGATGCTCAGCATGCTCAATCTCATCATGTGAATAAATCAAGATGTCATCAATGAATACAACAACAAATTGATCTAAGTACGGTTTGAAAATTCTGTTCATCAAATCCATAAAAATAGCAGGAGCATTGGTTAGTCCGAAAGGCATAACTAAAAACTCATAATTCCGTACCTCATTACGAAGGCGGTCTTGAGAATATCCGAATCTTTACTCAGAATGGTAGTATCCCGATCTCGGATCTATCTTTGAAAACACAAGTGGCTCCTTTAAGGCGATCAAATAAATCATCAATTGCAGTGAGAGGATATTTTTCTTTATAGTCACTTTGTTCAAGCGGCGATAATCAATGCACATTCTCATCGTGCCATCTTTCTTTTTCACAAGCAGAGCAGAGCACCCCAAGGTGAGAAACTTCGAGTCTTGCAAACCCTCTATCACCAACTATTGCAAGCTGTGACTTTAACTCTTTCAACTCTGTTGGTGCCATTCTATACGGAGCTATCGAAATAGGAGTTGTTCCCGGTAACAAATCAATGCCAAATTCAACTTCACGTATCGGAGGTAATCCCGGCAATTCTTCAGGAAATATATCAGAGAATTCACAAACCACTGTCACTGATTCAACTTTCTTTTCAGATACTTTCGAATCAATTACATAGGAAAAATAAGCTTCATATCCCTTTTTCACATAACTCTGAGCTTTTAACACAGATATCACAGCTGGTAACCCATTCAAATCATTAGACTCGATCCGAACTATTTCATCATTCTGACATCTCAAATCAATAGTCTTTCTTTTGTAATTCACAATAGCATCATGCAATGTCAACCAGTCCATACCCAAAATTATATCAAACTCATCAAATGGTAATAGCATCAGATCAGCCAGAAAATAAACATCTCTAAACATCAACGGACAGTTCTTGCTTACTTTATTAACCAAGACACTTTTACCTAAGGGGTTCGATACTCTAATAACAAATTCAGTAGACTCTACAGACAAAGTCTTACTGGATACTAAGTTCATGCATAAATACGAATGTGTAGAACCTGGGTCTATCAATGCAATCACAGAAGTATCATAAAGAGTAAATGTACCCGTTATAACATCTGGAGATGAAGCTTCCTCACGAGCTCGAATTGCATAAGCTCTGGCAGGCGCTCTAGCTTCAGATCTTGCAACAGTTTCTTTCGTAGTTCTCTGACTACCACTGACATTCCTTGCATTTCGGGAAGGTCTACCTCTCGCTGAAACATTATCAGATCTCGGATTCTGAACAATCTCTTGCTCAACAGACTCTGGGCAATCACGGATGAAATGATCTAACGATCCACATCTGAAACAAGCTCGATCATTCAATCTACAACTACCTGGATGTCTTTTACCATAGTGCTTACATTCAGATTGTTTAGATCGGACATTTCCCACACTAGCTATCGATGTAGCTGGAGCTTTAGAATTCGACTGTGATCTAGCTCGATCTCTCAAATTCGAATGTCCCACATTAGTTCTGGAACGGCTATGCTCATCTCTGAATTTCTTTGATGCAGACTGAAATAATTTACTCAGAAATCTCTTTCTCGCATCTCTGACTTCAGACTCAGCTTTTCTTTTATCTTTCCCGAGTGCTTCAGCTTTGCATGCTCGATCAACAAGCACAACGAACTCTTTTATTTCCAAAATCCCTACTAGCAACCAAATATCTTCATTTAGGCCATCTTTAAAACTTTTGCACATTATTGCCTCGGTTGATACACATTCCCGAGCATACTGACTAAATCTTATGAACTCTGTTTCATACTCGGTGACAGACATGCGACCCTGATTCAATTCCAGAAACTCTTTTCGTTCCTGGTCTATGAATCTCTGACTGATGTATTTCTTCCAAAACTCAGACTGGAAGAAATCCCAAGCAACCCGTTCCTTTGGAACCACAGAAATCAAAGTCTTCCACCATTGATAAGCTGCATCTCGTAACAAAGAAACAACACATTTTATGCATTTTTCAGGATTCAGTGACATTTCATCAAATACCGGGATTGTGTTCTCGAGCCAAAACTCAACTTTCTCGGCATCATCATTACCGGAGGCCCTGAACTCTTCAGCCCCATATTTACGGATTTTCTCGACCGGAGGCTTATTCAACAAATTCATATTCATGGCCGGAGATATAGCAGAAGTCTGAGGAGGATTAAGCAGGGGCGGAGGTTGTGAAACAGCCGGATTATTCCTTACAAACTGAGTAAACCACTCACTCATCATTTGGAAGAATGCTTGTTTAGCCTCTCCCTATTGACCGCTCGTAGCCGGTCTCGAATTAGATGGCGCTATCCCTTGAGCGGGAGCAGGCGCATTGCTTTCAATGTCGTCAGCTATGGCTCTTTCGGGATCCATTACTATACGAAGAACACATTTTTCACGTCAGGATTCATCACACTATCACACTTCATATATATGGCATGTATAGCTATACTCTCTCACGCTACGTTAGTCCGAGAATCGGCTAAACCGTAGCTCTGATACCAATCAAATGTAACACCCCTAACCCGTAACCATAACCATCACCGGTTTAGGGTTAAGAGGCATTACCGAACAATCAGAAACTTTTACAGACATTTCATAACATAATTTGACAAATCACATCAAAGTGTCCCTTAAATAGGTCTACGAGACCTTAATCATGCTTTAGAAAGGGGTAGGGACTAAACCGAACACATACGGAAATTCTCAGAAATTTAAAATTTTTTCTAAGTTACAGAGGTCACATGCCCATGTGGGCGGGCGTGTGCCTCTCACGACCTCGAACACGCCCATGTGCGAGCCGTGTCAAAGCAGTGGCATATCATGCGACTTGTCCACACGGCCATGGACACGCCCGTTTGCCTCACCCGTGGTCGAGCCTGACTTGCATCACACGGCCAGTCACACGCCTGTGTGTCAAGCCAGTGGTCAAGCCTGACTTGTTTTTGAAATGCAACCACGAGGGACACGGTCGAGCCACGCCCGTGTACTCAACCGTGTGGGCAAATATAGGCCATTTGCAAGGCCAAAATGCCACCCACACTTTGGGTCATTCATACGATCACCTACAAGCATCATACTAAACACAATTGGCAACCAAAAACATACCAAATGGTCATCCTTCTCAACTCATTCAAGTACATTTCATCACAACATATTATATGCCATTTAATTCAACCAAATCACAAGTATATCTAAGTAATATTCACCCATAAACTTACCAATTCATAATGGCATCTCTCCATCAATATTATACCAACTTTTCATCACCAAAACATAGATCAATATTACCATATGCTCAACCTTTAACAAAACACATAACATAGCTTATCTACTTATTCATAACATATCATTAACTAGCCATATCACATGGCTATGTACATATCACAAACATAATTCAAAGTGACTAGCCTATACATTCCATACTTAATATATATACACTTTCAAAAGGTACCAAAAATAGGATTGAGTAGTGTGATGACGATCCTCGACGATCCCCGAGCCTTTCAGTAGCTTTGACGATCTATAAAATAGAACAAACACACACAAAGTAAGGTTTCAAAAGCTTAGTAAGCCATATACAAATAAACTTAACATATAGGCATTCATTTATTCATCTCAAATATAAGATCACTAAAAGCTCATTTGCACATTCATAATTCTCCATGGCTCATTCGGTTAGCCATATGCTTTCCAACATATATGCATCACCATGTACTTCATTAGATTATAGTTCATTCATTCACACACACATTTTACTTTATCAAATCCATTCACATAACTCATCTAGGTAAGTTCATATAAACACTTACCTTTCATACATTTGCTTAGTGACAATTCAAACGTACCTAATTCGTTTATACATTTCACGTAGACTTTCATTTCTCGATTTTTCCCGTTGAACCGTTTGGAATCAAATAGGATACTCAGAATGCTCGGAATAGTCGTATAATGCCAACGTCCTAGACGTGGTCTTACATGTAATCTGATATTGATGCCACTGTCCCAGACAGGGTCTTACACGAATCAATACGATGCCAATGTCCCAGACATGATCTTACATGTAAATCTCAAATCGATGCCAACGTCCCAGACGTGGTCTTACACGATGTCCCATATCGATGCCAACGTCCCATACGTGGTCTTACATGTAATCTGATATTGATGTCACTGTCCCAGACAGGGTCTTACACGAATCAATACGATGCCAATGTCCCAGACATGGTCTTACATGTAAATCTCAAATCGATGCCAACATCCCAGACATGGTCTTACACGATGTCCCATATCGATGCCAACGTCCCAGATGTAGTCTTATACGATATCACATGTCGGACACCTATGTCATGACATATGTAATCCTATCTATTCCTAGGTTCATACGGGACTTTTTCGGATGTTGACACCATATCGATACTATCTCGGATTTCATGTACTCATCATCTCATATACATTCATCATTATGAATTTTCATATGAACATACATATATCAATGTAAATACATTTATTTGTATATAGACTTACCTCGGATTCGGATTAACAGAAACGAACTCGGCTACTCAATTACTTTCGATTTTCCACGATCTAAGCCCGTTTTCTTCGGTTCTTGATCTATACATATTCAAATTTTACTCATTTATTCACTAATTCATTCAATTTAATCCAAAAACACATATTTAGGGCAATTTACAAATTAGCCCTCATATTTTCACATTTTAACATTTTAGTCCTTATTTCACAAAATCACAAAATACACATAATTTGCTTGTACCATGCTTAGGCCGAATATCACCCATGCTCATACAAGTCCATACATTTCATTTATTTTTCAATTTAGTCCCTCAAAATATTATTTTCTCAATTAATTCTAATTTACTCAAATTCATCAAAAATCCAAAGACAAACTATGTTAATCTAACACATATATTTCATATTTCATCATCAAACATCACAAAACTCATGGATTCATCAATGGCACTTTCCAAAATCTTCATCAATTCACAAAATTGAAGCATGGGTTTTGAAGAACACAAAGCAACGATTACAAAAACGTAGAAATTATCAAAAACCGAACAAAAACTAACCTTGAATCAAGATTATAGCTAGCCGAATGTTCAAAGCTTTTCTTCTTCCTTTTTCTTTTCTATTTTCGGCACAAAGATGATGACAATGGCTAATTTCATGCTTTTGTTTTATTAAATTAAACATAATTATTAATTTACCTTTTTACCCTTAATGAATTAATAAGAAAACTACATAATTCATGCCCATAACCGTCCACTATAATGTTTAGTGGTCTAATATCCACTTAAGGACTTCACCTTTATTAGCCATGTCAATTCAATACATTAACATATGAATTGCCACTTTTACCTTTTATGCGATTTAGTCCTTTTATCAAATTAAGCACACAAACAGCTAAATTAATTCACAGAAATTTCACACTTATTAAATCACATATCATAGGCACGGAAAATAATATTTAAAATATTTTTCTAACTCAAACTTGTGGTCCCGAAACCACTATTCCGACTAGGGTCTAAACCGGACTGTTACATATCTGTATCTGTATCTGTATCTGTATTTGTATCTGTATCTATAAAGGACTTAAAGTTCGAGTCTGAAATCTGAATCTGGTAGTGTATGTGATACTTGTATGTAATGCATGTCTATTTCTATTACTGAGTTTACGAAAACTCACATCTGTTTGTTTGTTCTGTTCAGGTAATCCTCAGACTTAGACGGATCGGTGCGACAGAGACTCAACGGTGACCACTCGACTGATTACTGAATATACTTAGTAATTTATAGTGTTTATTTAAAATTTCGGACTTAATTGAGAGTTTGTAATTTCTGGGACTCTTTGGACTGTATGGTTTTTAACTGAGGTTTTGATTTTGTCTGCTTGCTAACTTGCATGGTTTGACAAAACATTTTAGGGAAACGACGATTTTACTCAAACAAGGGTTTTTCTGAAAATACGAACGGGACTTTCAAAATATAATAATTTCGTTAGACTTCCGCTATAAATAGTGCTTTGGCAAATAGACCAACTAATTAACGTTTTCAACAATGGATATAAACGAATATGAGTTATTAAGCTGAATTGTTTAACGTAACGACTCCGTTTTTAAAACCCATTCTTTGTGACATCTCCGGATTCGACCATAACATCTAGGCCGGGTTTGGGGTGTTACATAGCCCGTGTATTTAAAGCTTAGTGACTCCATAAACACTTTCGTAACTTGTAATTTACTAGGTTATTTGAATTCTAAATATGGAGATGATAAAGAGTCTATATTTTTTTATTCATTGATGTTATTTAATTTCTAGTATTGATGTAAAGTGGACTCAACTATAAATAAAGGTCTCCCCCAACATCATTTGTGCCATTCATCATTAACTTATTTGATACACTAAGAGCATTTACTCTAGCTTTCTTGAGTGTTCCTACTTTTCTTCACTCTTTCGCCTTAGTAGCTTTTTAGCTTCAGTGCAATTGAAAATTCTTTAGGATTCTCAAATTAAATGTTCAGTTTGACTTAAGCAATTTGAAGTGATTTCTCAACTTAAGACTCTGCAGTTAGCTCGATTAAAATAAAAACACCTAACACCAATAAGAGGTGGTAGAGTTGTGCACTATTTGTGATACCTTGAATAACACTGCCTAAGGGTTGAGCGAGATTGCAAGGACACATTACCTATGTGTACTCATAGTTTTTTTTTTTCTCTTTTTATCTTTCAATTTTTGGATTTGTTATATGTATTTTGTATCTTAAATAAAAAAATAAAACAAAAAATAACAATAGAATAGATAATGATAAAACTTTAAATTAATGGGCCATAAAACCCAAAACAATGAAAATAAAAGGCCCAAATTGATAGAACGAGTTCAATAAACGTATCAGGCCCAAACCAAAGACTATCCCAAAACATGATTAATTCCAACATATGAAATATTTTATGGGCTTTGGATTTCAATGATTAAAATCAAGTTTAGTGGGCATATCGTATTCCAAAATAAAACTTCAAATATGGATGGAATACTGTATCTACAAAGCAAATCGACTTCTTCTCTAAATAGTTCATATTATCTTGCCGTGGAAATGGAAGTGGAGAAACATTATTACACCTATGGAGGTGTGATGCTTGGGAAATTTCCTCAGCTTCATGCTGATTGACATTTTGTCTTCTATTTGTGTTCTAAGCATCCTCGTGTTGTTCCATCATCTTCATTCGTCATTCTAACCCTTCAATTTACCCTCTTATTGTATTGAACTCTTGGAAAGTTTGATCTCTTTCTCTCGCATTGAACATTGAGAAGGATACACCCAACTGTTTAAAGATCTTCTTTTCTTTTTTAGACTTTATTGAGACCAAACATGGGCTGGGTTAGGATAGATTGTTTTGCCTGTTTGAAACAAAAATAAAAATAAAAGATAAAAGATAAATTCTATAATAAATATTATACATAAGTTTAAAATGGATGAAAAATTAAAAAAAAAAAAAAAAACTTTATTATGTAAATATTAATTTAGACCTAGTAAGATAAACATCTTAGCCGATCCATAAATAACCCTACCCAGTCCATGAATAGATTTATAAGGGACCAAGCCACAACGCCCACTCACGAAAGTCCTACATATTCTTACTTAAGATTAGAAGCAATAATCATTTATCAGGTACATTCATTTTGTTCCATGGCCTAAAATTTGTAGCAATTTTCAGTTGGTCAAATTGTGTAGAGAACCTTTGTATTTTACCTTTTTTTATTATAAATTGATATTTTTATTTTTTTTACTTTTCTAAATATATAGTTTTAATCATTTGGCCAACTACTTTTCCTAAATTTCGTCAAAAACTCAGCTTTTATATATATATATATATATATATATATATATTAAAAATGATGATGATGTCACAGCTTGACTCTTTTATATAGTTGGGCAAATCTATTTCTTTTTATCATTTTAAAGGGTAAATTATTGAAATGGTCACTTGATTAGGCTTCGTTTGTTTAACTGAAAATGACTTCCGGAAAATAATTTTTGGAAAATAATTTACTTTTGTGGAAAAGCTAATATTTTCTGGTGTTTGGAGGAATCTGTGTAAAATATTTTCTGTTGTTTGATAGATTTCTTAAAAATATTTCATAAAAGTTGTTTTCAATTAAACAAACATACATTTGAGATTTTCTTATTTTTTTCATTGTTTAATTAAATTTATTTTTATCTATAATTTTATATTTTACATTGTTTTTGCATATATTAAAAATATTATGTTAAATTCAGATTCATTACAACGTCATTTTTTAATTACATGACTACTAAGTGAGTATTTTTTTTATTAAAAAATGTGACATCAACAAAATTGACAAAAAAAATTAACGATGTCAACAATTAGACTTGATTTTCATATTTGAAAAGTAAAGGGACTAAATTCTTGAAAATAAAAGTACAAAGACTAAATTACAAATTTGTGAAGTGTACATAGACTTATGACATATTTTAACCTTTATACTACAAAACATTGATTATTAATATATTTATAATTGTAATAAATATTTATTATTAAAATATTAATATTGAATATTTTCAATAATATGTGAATAATATTAATTAAAATTATTATTTTTAAAATTTATTATTAAAATAAAATTGAAATATTAAATAATTTATTAAAATAATAAATTATATTTATTATATTAATAATTTATTATATGACTAAATATAAATAATTAAATATGTATGTTTAATAATATTGAAAATATAATATTTTAAATTTTTTAAAAAATAAAAATAAAATTTATTATCAATATAATAATATTAAGCTTGATTTAAGTTAATTTTTATATAAAAATAAAATTATCTATAGATGAGCTCTTTTCCGGAAAATGACTTACGCTTTTCAAAATAGTAAGTCATTTTACAGGAAAAAGGGCTTATTTTACCTTGACCTGTAAGTTATTTTCCGTTAACCAAACTATTTTCTGTGAAACAAATACAGGAAAATGCAGAAAACATTTTCCGTAAAACCTTTTACATGTAAACAAACGGACCCTAAAATTAAGATTACATTTCGGTTAGCCAATATTCAAAAGTTATATAATGGTCACCAATATTATTATATTGTTATATTTTTGTCACTCATCCATTAATTTTCACTATCCCTTAACAAAATGATAGCATGGTGCATTAACTCAAGGGTTAATAACTAATTTAGCCTTTACACTATAACTAAAATATTAAATAAATTTATTGTATTTAATAATTGAAATATATTAAATTAATTCATATTATTATTTTTAAAATTTAGCGGGTTTAAAAATAATATAAGTAAGAAATTAAACTAAAGTATTTGACAAATAATATATTAAAAAATATATGTAATATTAAAGTAATTTTTATATTGTATTAAAATTAATATACATTGATATTAAACCTATACATATAGCTCAAAATATAAATCTTAAGCAAATTATAGATTAAAGAAATTTAAAGGTGAATATCTTCTCCATAAAAGCATTTTAAAAGTTCAATATTCATAAATTAAAATTTGGCGAAAAAAATATTCCATATATCAATGATGGAATTAAAATTTTATTACTTTTTTTCAGAGATAAGGTAAACAAAAATAATAATAAGTAAATGTTAAGCTTCATTTTTTTAATTAGTTTAGTCAAATATACATGTAAGATTTTTTGTCATCATTATAGGATTCTATCAAAGGTTTTTACTATTATATATTATTATATTAGCTTGTTACCCATGGGATGCAGTTTATTTATTTAATATATACACAAAAATTTTAATTAATTAAAATATTAATAAATAATAATAATAATAATTATATTATAATTTAATATTATTATTAATAAATTTTAATATAACAAAAAGACATTATAAATATTATTAAATCTTAATTTAAGTATACCAACATATTTAAATATAACTTAATAATAAAAAAGAAATATATATATATATAACCATATGAATAAAATGTTAAACTACTAAAATTGTCACTTTTGTTTGCCTCGGGTTACATTTTAGTTACTTTTGTTTGAAATGTTATGTTTTAGTCACTTACGTTATCGTGTTGTAACATTTTAGTCACTGAGCCGATGTAACACCCCAAACCCGGCCTAGACGTTATGGCCGAATCTGGCGATGTCACATGGAATGGAATTTGAAATTGAGTTTATCAAGTTAAAACCGTTTTCGTTTATTATCTTTTGTTACTCTCTCTCGTTAATTTCAAAATTATTTTCTTGTTAATTTGATTCGTTTAAAATCAAGTTCTGTAGCGGAAGCTTTTAAAACCGTGATAATTTAAAGAAAATCTTTCACTTTTAGGGAAAACGTTGTTTTTAATTAAACTGAGTTTTCGTTGAACTTTTGCAGTTTAAAAATCCCTAAAATCAGCTAAGATCCCAAAATAAAGACAAACAGTCCAAAAGTCCAAATTTCCATCAAAATACCCCAAAAATAATAGAAATTAAAAACCTTAAATGGAATTAACTCGGTTCAAAAGTTATGTGGTCACCGTTGAGTCCTCCACCGCACCGATCCGTCTAAGTCTAGGGATTACCTGTACAGATAAAACAGAAAGGGGTGAGTTTACGTAAACTCAGTGTGTAATCCCCACAGAAGACATGCATACAGTCAATCAACAACAAATAGTCAAATGCAGTCTGGGCCTAAGCCATTTTAGTTTCAGTAGCAGTTCGGGCCTTAGCCCATTTCAGTTTCAGTATCAGATATGCATTAGGGCCTAAGCCCATCACAGTAGCAGTATCAGATTTACATTAATCAATAAACAGAGTCCTACCCAACCAGCCTCTACACACCATCTCCGTCCATCCCTATACTCCATGTGGGGTTTAAAACACCCACCCATCCCTACACTCCAAGTAGTATCGAATGCGGCACATAATCGAGAAATTGCGGTGTTTTGCGGATAATAGGCTTAAGACCCTTTCAGTACACTTCCTTCAAATATCAACATCCCAACCCAATGCAATGCAACATACAGTATATGACATGCTAATACATGAATATCAGTTATACATACAGTTCAATATTCATTCATATAATCATCATGCTCAGTACATACATCATACATACAGTTCACGCATTTAAGGGTCTAAGTGGTGCTTACCGACCCTACAATAGGTTCACAGTCGACTTGGGTGACCCGTGCAACTTTAGAACACATTTAAGTTAAGTGGGCTCACACGCCCATGTGGCCTGCTCGTGTGGGCCTACACACTTGTGTGACCCATACAGCCCAATTTGGCCTTGGCCGTGTGGATCACACGGCCTGGCCCAGAATCCCACACGTCCGTGTGGATTACCCGTGTGGACCCATACGCCCGTGTGGCCTACACGGCCCAAATCAGTCTAGCCCGTGTGTCGCACACGACCTACCTGGCAATCACACGGCCGTGTTTTGCGCGCACGGCCTGGCCTCGTCGATCACACGCCCGTGTTATGGCACACGGCCTCGACAGTGGGGTTTTCGGCTTTCGTCGAAACCCCATTTTCTGCGTTTTCGGGTACACACCTGTTACGGATTCGATGCAGAAACACTTCTGAGCCTTCCAAAACCTATAATCGATATACAACGCTCCTAACTCAGTCACAATTCTCTATTAAACTGAATCCCAACATCGACATAAGTCCAAAAAGAGCGTTCAACACTTACCCCAACTATCCTGAATGATTGACTATGATTCCGTAAGAGGAGAATCACGATCAAGACTCCTCGCTGCTGCCAAAACACGAGTTCAATCATCAATGGGCAAAATTCCACATCGCTCAAACGGATTAAAAGAACGACTCTAAATTCGAACAAAAACCTCTTACTTACCGAACATAAAACACAATGCCGAAATAAAGAAGAACAATCCTTGTTGAAACGGAAAAGAAGAGAAAAGATTTATGTTTGAAAAGGAAAGGGAAAAACGGAGGAGCAAGAAAGGTGGACGTCAGTTTTTTTTTTCCAGGAGAGATTTTGGGAAAACAGATTACCCAAATCCCATTACACCCATATCCATAACCACCCACTAACTCAGAATCCCAATCCCATCCAACCTCTTTCAGGAAACCGAGCAAAAATAAAACTCCCTCGCTCGCACAGAGATTTAAACACAAGACCTTCAACATGCCAACACTCCACCTAACCACCAAACCAGCAGGCCTGTTCTGATATGAAATTACAAGTAATTAAATATAAGCCTGCTGAACTAGTATAAGGCTTAATTCTAAAATAACCAACATTTGCCAAAAGCAAGGCTTGAACTTGAGACCTCTCACACACACCCAGAACATTTAACCACTGAAGCAGATACACAGATGTGTCACATTCTCGCAAAAGTCGAAACAAAAATTTTAGGGCGTTGCAGCCGATAACCATTAACAGTGTAACGGTAAGCTGGCGTGGCACATTAAATCATCATTTCAAACGAAAATTTTAGGTTAAATTCTACAATTGGTCACTATATTTTGTTCATTTTGAGCAATTCAATTTTTTTTTCTTTTATGTTCTTTTAACTTTCTTTCTTTTTTTTCTTCATTTTCCATTCTCTTCTGCTTCTCCCTCTATTTTCCTCCATTCTCCACTTCATTTAACGTAGTTTTTCTATGCTTTTCATTTGTTAAAACTAGTCCGCAAACTTGCCTCACTCAAAAAAATTAAATTGTTCAAAAAAATAAAAGTATAGGGGACTAGTTTTAACAAATGGAAAACATAAAAAAACTACATTAAAAGAAATGGAGAATGGAGGAAAATAGAGGGAGAAGTAGAAGAGAATGGAAGATAAAAAAAAAAGTTAAAAGAACATAAAAGAAAAAAAAGTAAATTGCTTAAAACGAAAAAATACAGGGACCAATTGTATAAATTAACCTAAAATTTTTGTTTAAAATGATGATTTAACGTGCCACATTAGCTTACCGTTACACCATTAACAATTCAGTGACTAAAATGTTACAATGTAATAACGTAAGTGACTAAAATGTTACAATACGATAACGTAATTGACTAAAACGTAGCATGAGGTAAATAAAAGTGACTAATAGTTTATGATTATTTGCTTTGAAAATTTTAATAATAAGCTATTATTTATTAAAAATATAAGAAATAGGTACGATTTTGAAACAATTTAAAATAATTAAAAGAAATTTAATTTAATGATCAAAATAAATTTAAATTTTAAATAATTAAAAATATTTATTATTTAATTTATTTAAAGTTTTAAAATTGCATTAGTTTATTTAACCTTCATATTATATTTAAAAAATATAATTTAAAGTTATAAGAAAAATAAATTAAAATACTGGAACTATGTCATAGAAAAGTTTTTTTTTTTTCTATATGCACAAAGTTTAAAAAAAAAATTATTTAAAAATTCATTAAATATATATTTATATTAAAAGAATTATCTATTAAATATTTATTTTCATTTTTGTGAAGTAAAAATCTTATTCCATATTCATAATTTTGATATTTTACACTATTTCATTGTAATTAAAATTATATAAATGTGTTTTCAAAAAATGTACAAATAATTAAAATTTAAAATCAATTTAAAATAAAATCGTAATAAAAATAAATTTAAAATAAATAAATAAAAATCAATATGTTTTTAAAATTTTAAAACTATAAAAATGAAACATATATTTCATTTAAAATTATTAATAAATAAAAGTATAGAAAATAAATTAAGACATATTGTCCTAAAATACTATCTTAATAAAATTTAAAATTATCTTATTTACTTAATTTAAGTAAAATAAAATATTAATAAAAATAAAAATAAAAAAATATTTATTGAGCAATCTTAAAATGCTTTAATACTTTATAATGACTATTATAAGCAAAATACTAAAGATACCCATGAAAGTAATTATAAATTGAAAAAAAAATGATGTTTTGCATATATATATATATATATATATATATAAAGTGATAGTAATGTAAATTATTAAAATAGTCACTTTTGTTAGCCTCAAATTATATTTTAGTCACTTATGTTTGAAATATTATGTTTTAGTCACTTACGTTATCCTTTTGTTACAAAATGGTCACTGAGTTGTTAACGATTGTTAATGGTGTAACAACAATCTAAGGTGGCCTGTTATTTCATCATATAAAACTAAAATTTTAGATCAAATTACACAATTAGACCTTGTATTTTTTTGAACAATTTAACTTTTTTTCTTTTCTTTTTTTCCTTCTCTTCTTCTTCCCTTTATTTTTCTCTCTTCTCACAATTTTCACTACAGGAACATAATATTTTGTCAAAAGGTTAAAACTTTAACCCTATCATTCTCCCCAAAAAATTTAACAACTTTTAAATTCAATTGGCGTATTAGATCCCCATGTTTTGCAGCTAAAGAAAATTTAGAGTGAAATTAATAACTACACACAACATAAAATTCTTAAGCTAAATCAAAACTTAATCTTGAATATTAATTTAAAAAAAAAAAAAAACTGAAAGTTGAAAGAAGAGAAATAAGTAAGCAGGCAAGAACATGAATCTAGATTGAATGCTAAGACTAAAAAAACCATAAAATCTAAATTGAGAAAGCTAGGCAACAAACTAAAATGTCACTAACTTTGCTAAGATCAAATGAAGGCTTACATAACAAATTATGAGAAACCTAGATTCTAATTTGATGCATAAAGATGAAATAACACAAGATTCAAACGAGAAAAAGAATGAAAATTTACAAAAACAAAAATGATGCTTGTAAGTAATATCCTTACATGCCCAGCTAAAGAAAACCCTACAGAAATTTCTAGAAAACTGAGAGGAAAAACAAGAGATTATGAGGTGAGATAGACATGAACTGAAACATTCAAAGAAAAAGAGCAAAGGAATAACGAAGGAAGAGGAAGAGGAAAAGGTAGAAAAAAATCAAAGAAATTTTCTTACTTTGGATTAAATAAAAATGATTCTGCAGTAATGAAATTTTAATCTTTAACCTTTAGACACAATATTTTGCAGTGAAGAATATGAAAAAGACAGAAAAATAAAGGGGAAGTAGAGGATAAGGAAAATAAAGAAATAAAAAGAAAAAATTTAAGTTGTTCAAAAAAATAAAACTAAAATGATTAGTTGTGTAATTTGACCTAAAATTTTAGTCTGATGTGATGAAATAACGGGCCATGTCAAATTGACGTTACACCATTAGCAGTCATTAACAATTCAGTGACCATTTCGTATCAAAACGATAACGTAAGTGACTAAAACATAAAATTTCAAACATAAGTGACTAAAATGTAACATGAGACAAACAAAAGTGACTATTTTGATAATTTACCCTACTTACAATAATATATACAAATCTTCTAGATGAAAATATGACAAAATGAAAACAATGAAAAATTAAAAATAATAAATTACAAATAATAAATATATAAAAATTGTGCCCTTTAATAAAATATACTATTGAATAAAAGAATAAATTTATTTAAAATAAATGTATATTTTTTTGCTAATAAATAAATGTAGAAATTTATTTAAAATATATTATTTAAAAAATTTAATTTTGATATGATTGTAAAGTCATAAACCTTTAAATATATATTAAATTAACATTTTGAAAAATAAACCTGTAAATATGAATGGATGAAGAATACAATAAATTAAGATCTAATAGGCGAAAAAACAAAATTTAAAAAAAAGCTAAAAAAGCAAAGTTTATTTATTTCTTTTTAGAATAAGTAAAAATATTCTAAAACATCAATATATATAAATGATAAACTACTTTATATTTAATGAATGATATATTTTATATTAATTTTAAAATTTAAAATTTGAAAATAACAAAAATGATAGGTTTACAATCTTATTTTAATGACTAATTTTTTTATATAATATTTTATTATCATACTAAAATTTAAATTTCGAGCTTAATGAGTATTACATCAGGTTCCATCAGGGTTGCTCCAACTGATTTGAATTCCATAGTGGAAGCGGGAGAGAGTGACAATGGATTTTGTTAGTGGGTTTCCCTTGGCACCTACTAAGAAAGATTCAGTTTGGGTTGTGGTTGATAGATTGACTAAGTTCGCCCATTTTGTTCCTGTCCGTACAGATTACTCTCTCCAGAAGTTAGCTAAGCTCTACATTTTCAAGATAGTGAGACTGCATGGTGTGCCAGTGTCGATTATTTCAGATCAAGATCCTAGATTCACATCTCGATTCTGGAAGAAGTTGCACGAGGCTTTGGGTACTCAATTGGATTTTAGTATGGCTTTCCATCCACAATCCGATGGTCAGTCGAAAAGGGTCATTCAAATATTGGAAGATATGTTGAGGAGTTGTGTAATTGACTTCCTAGGCAGTTGGAAGGAGCATTTACCGATGGCATAATTTGCCTATAATAACAATTTTCAGTCAAGTATACAAATGGCACCTTACAAAGCTCTTTATGATCGTAAGTGTCGCTCGCCTTTATTTTGTACTAAATTGGGTGAAAATAAGTTGATTGGTCTAGAATTGGTTACGAAAATCGAGGATAAAATTCGATTAATTCAAGAAAGATTGAAGGCAGCTTCTGATAAACAAAAGTCATATGCCGATTTGAAGCGCAAGGACATTGAGTTCAATGTGGGGGATTTGTTTTCCTTGAAGTCTCTCCATGGAAGAAAGTTTTGAGATTTGGTCGAAAGGGCAAGTTAAGCCCTAGATTCATTGGTCCCTATCGAGTGCTTAAAAGGGTTGGTCCTGTGGCTTACCAACTCGAGTTAGATCGTATTCATGATGTATTTCATGTATCGATGTTGAGATGGTATCGATTCGATCCCTCACATATTATTCCAGTTGGGGAGATAGAGGTTAGACCGGATTTATCATTTGAGGAGGAACCGGTTTGAATATTAGAACGTGAAATCAAAGTGTTAAGACGAAAGCAAATTCCTCTAGTTAAGGTGCCGTGGAGAAATCATGGCATCGAAGAGGCTACTTGGAGTTGGAAGACTCAATTTGACTTCAGTATCCTCATCTTTTCGAAATAGGTAATTTCGAGGACGAAATTTCTTTAAGCGGGGTAGAGTTGTAACATCCCAAATTTAGCTCCACAAAAATGTAGAAATATATCAAAAATAGGGAATTGACCCAATGGTTAGTTATTTAATGTGAAAGCACGAAACTTAGTTGGAGGTCCCAAGTTCAAGTCTCAACTCTTACAAAATAAATTTATTTTTGCAAATTCCCTTATTTTTTTTATGTGTTGTCATCCAAGCCTAGTAAACCTAGGTATAAATACAATTTTTTATCAAAATAATCAGCCTTTGAATCCCTTTTTCTTCTACCTTAGCCATCCCTAACCCCCTCTCCCTCTCTTTATCTTTATTTTTTTTTGTTTATTTTCCCTTTTCCACCATTGTTGTCGTTGCCTACACCTACACCATCTTCTTTTTCTTCTTTTTGCATCAAGATTATGCACCGTCTCCTTTACTATATTGCTGCAATTTTTTCCCAAATAAATCAGCCCTAAATCTGAAATATTGAACTCCAAAATTGATCCCAAACAATGCCAAGAAGGTGTCATTGTTGTTTCTTTCAACAATGCCAAGAAGATCGTATTCATGATGTATTTCATGTATCGATGTTGAGATGGTATCGGTTTGATCCCTCACATATTATTCCAGTTAAGGAGATGGAGGTTAGACCGGATTAAACATTTGAGGAGGAACCGGTTTGAATATTAGAACATGAAATCAAAGTGTTAAGACGAAAGCAAATTCCTCTAGTTAAGGTTCCGTGGAGAAATCATGGCATCGAAGAGGCTACTTGGAGCTGGAAGACTCAATCCGACTTCAGTATCCTCATCTTTTTAAAATAGGTAATTTCGAGGACGAAATTTCTTTAAGCGGGGTTGAGTTGTAACATCCCAAATTTAGCTCCACAAAAATGTAGAAATATATCAAAAATAGGGAATTGACCCAATGGTTAGTTATTTAATATGAAAGCACGAAAGTTAGTTGGAGGTCCCAAGTTCAAGTCTCAACTATTACAAAATAAATTGATTTTTGCAAATTCCCTTTTTTTTTATGTGTTTTCGTCCAAGCCTAGTAAAACTAGGTATAAATACAATTTTTTATCAAAATAATCAGCCTTTGAATCCCTTTTTCTTCTACCTTACCCGTCCCTAACCCCCTAACCCCCTCTCCCTCTCTTCATCTTTATTTTTTTGTTTCTTTTCCCTTTTCCACCATTGTTGCCGTTGCCTACACCTCTCATTTCACCATCTTCTTCTTCTTCTTTTTTGCATCAAGATTATGCACCGTCTCCTTTACTATATTGCTGCAATTTTTTTCCAAATAAATCAGCCCTAAATCTGAAATATTGAAGTCCAAAATCGATCCCAAACAATGCCAAGAAGGTGTCATTGCTGTTTCTCTCAACTAGCTTGGGTAAGATCTATTTTCTCTTAAATTTATTGGTTAATCTAGAATTTTAGAGATTTTAAATGTTTTAGGTATTTTTTTATATTTTAATGAGGTCTCAAACCATTTTAAAATTCAGCCCCAATTTCAACCACCATGGGTGGTGGTGCGTGTGCATATGTGTAGAATAGGGTGCTGTTTTGTTTCTTGAGTCTTGCCCATTTAGTTCTAGCCATAATTTGAGTTCTTTAACCCTCCTAATTAGCTATTAAACCCATGTCAACTAGGGAAAAACGTTCTAGATTATTTGGGCATTCAAAACTCACAAATCGGGTAGCGTAAGTGCAATTAAGCGTAAAATTAATTGTTGTTTCCACATAGTTGTAAGGTAAAGGTTATGGATTGATCAAATGAAGGAATTTAATCATTATTAGCTACTAATTTTCCAGTATATTATTGAATTAGGTGTTGACTCAATCACCCCTAATCAACCGTAAAGCCGAAGAACGATCGTACGTACGATTCGCATCGATATAGGGTAATGAATCAAACTAGTTTGAATTCGTAAAATAGTTATTAATTTGACAATTGGTTTGAACTCATAAGTGGATAATTTGGAGTTCGTTAAATGGTAAATTTATTGAATTTATATTGAATTTTGGTTTAGGATCGTAGAAAGGTTTATTAAGGAAAATTGGAAGATTCACTAGGGTGCTGCGAGAAAGCGAAAAATAAGGTTTGGTCCTAAACTTGTAAAATTTCTTTGATAATGATAAATTTCATGTTATATTTGATAAATTAGCTTGCTGATTGGTTTGACTTAATATCCAAAATATTAGTTTTGTGAGTGGCCAAACGAGGTACGTTTCGAGCCTTAAAAGATTGATGTGTTGGCAAAATTGCTAGTTTGGCTGTATGAATGTGTAATTGAGATTGTTATGCATAATTATATCATGTGATATGAGAATGTTTGATTGAATAGTATGAAATGCTGAGATATTAGGTTTATGCATGATTTAAATGCATGAAATATTTACTATGATATATATACGTGAGGTTGCTATTGGTGCACAATGAAATTTGTAAAGCATGTGAATTGAACGATATTGATAGATACCATCTTAATGGTAATTTGAAAATTGGAACACTACTTCCTTTTACTGAAAGTATGTGATTATTGAGGACATGTTGAACATGTCGAATAAATGTGAAAATTATTGAAATATGATTATGTATGAATTTGTATGACATATTGCATGTGCATTGGGATGAGATTTTATGGTTGACAGAGGAGTTCCGTGGAGTACCGGCGACATATTAAGTTCGCATATATTTGTAGTCAGTGCACTGCATTTGGAGTACCGAGGGGATTGGCGATTATATTGCATTATTTATTTGGAAGTTTCACTACATTATTGGTTATTGGTGGTTTTACCACATCGAGCTTTGCTCACATACGTTGGAGTTTGGAAGACGGGTTCTAGGGAACTCGTGGTGTGTAGCGAATGGTATGGGTAGGATCTCACATGTGCACTTGAAATTATTATTTATAATGTTTGATTATGCTATTGGTACCTCTATGAAATTGCTTGTATGAATGCTTAATACTTGCTTGTTTAGTCTCAAACTTAGCTTGTTAAGCTCACCCCATTACCTCAACTTCTCAGGTAATGATCGAACTTAGGATCAGAATTGACATGCTGATGTACGACGGACTTTGGACTTTACTTCGTCATATTATTTTAATTTAATTATATTTTTAGGTTATTTTATTATTATTCGATTTTGGATTGTAAAGTTTCTTTAAATTGTGGTTTGGGACTGTTTGAGATTTTGGGGTTTTTCATGCATGCATGGCACACAGATTTTGTATAGATACACGGTTTTTATAAATATGTTGAAATGGACTATGCATGATATATGACTAAATTAATAATTTGACTAGTAATGGTACATTCCCGCTGCGAAGAAGATAACAAAATGATTTTTTGAAGGCAACGCCGACAGTTGGGTTTTGTAAAAATTCACCTAATTCACTAATTCGACCTAAACATGGTTGGACTAAGTAAATGAATGTTTTTCCAAAGCTAACAATAGAAACCACGATTTTATAAAAGGGATTACTTGAAGGATTTTAACTATCGTTAGGGTAGGTTCAACACTAAGGTGTCCAATGTGGTTTTCACAATTCGATCATAACATCTAGGCCGAGTTTAGGAGGTTACAATATATGAACCATCCCCTTCAGTCGATTCCAGTGATGTTGCGTCATTTTTTTACCGATGCAACATCCACATTACGAGCCATTTGGTACCAAATTTGAGCCAACCCCAAATTTTTTTCTAGGGTATTATTGCCTCGAGCTTCCTCCTCTCCATGTCGCGTGAAGTTTTGGTCACTCGAGCTTTATTGCCCTTTTCAGGTGAGAATGAATCGAACTCATCGACCTTTTCAGCTAGCAACTTCTCTATCATGGATATAAAGTGTATTGGCTCTTCTACACTTTCGTTCAAGGTCAGTTTAAGCTCCATGATAGTGGTTACGTCTATTTTTATGTCAATGGCTACATCTACTACTATGTTTGTTCCTACGTTAATTGGATGGAGGACACCTTTGGTTATCTTCGATTTTTCATCACGGTCCTCGATTCCAAACTCTTGATGATTTCCATCATCTAAGTTCGAATGATTGTTGAGAATACAATGGTCATCATGGTCACAGTTGAGAACATCATGTATGACCTCTTCCCATGGAGGTAATGCCTTTGATATCTCTCGGAGCATTGTCATAATTTGTGTCATCATATCTAGAAGATTTTATAATATGTTGGATGTTTCGTTGTTAGTTCGATAGATTTGACCACACTCAGATGGATGTTTATTCAGCTCACGTAAGGGTTCCTCCAGATATTTGCTTTTATCTTCATGGTCATAACTCCCATACGCATTGTAAGGTAGCTCGTCTAGATGTTTGAGCATATTGTATTCATTGTTATTACTCTACTAGTTTTTCGAAGCTCCATTCAACCAAATTTGTCCTCCATTGTTTTGCTAATTGTCATACCAAAAGGACAACTCATTCGACTTAGACCAGCTATCATCATCATCAAATTTATCCATGTGTGCGTCTATGTTCTGGGCTGAAGGTTTGTCAAGCTCAATTTTTTCACATGATAATATCTCTTGTGGATTAGAAAGAGACTCTTTTGGGTATTCGAGCATATCAATATTTTTTGCCATCTAACTCATACAGAGATTCATAGGAGTATCCTTCTTTTTCACATTCGCTATCCAAAATCCATTTATCCATCAACGCTCCAATCAACCAACTTGATTCTATGTCATCGTATAAATTATCCCACGTCTTGCCTTCATACCAACTGTACATCATTAATTGCACTCATGATTAAATTTGCTTAATCAGCAAGGAAAATAATGAAATAACAAAAATATTAAAAAATGAAAATAAAGTTGAAATAATAAATTAATAAAATTAGCAAACTATCTAACTCGTTCGTCTTTTGATTAATATTATTCTACAAGGTAATTGATTCAATAACAATTATCACCATCGCAATCCCCGGCAATAGCGCCAACAAATTGACCGCCTCCGGACGTACTAACGTCTAGGGTATGAATACTACAAAAAAAAATAAGAGTTAGGCAACTTCCGCAAGTATATAGATCATGTTGTAATATAGTTTGTTTACAACGAAACACTTGGTAAGTATTCAAAGGATTGTACCCTAGGGACTGCAGTTTGGGGAAAACTACTATTAAGCCAATTACTGAAAATAACTACTAATCTACTCAAGTCACAAATTAGCAATGTTAATCTGGAAGCAAGATGATAATAATAATAGCCAAATAACTTGAATTAAATCTAAATCTATTCCTAAGTTCATGTGTCGACTTCTCCTATCCCTTGTTTCGACTACACGAGTTCCTTCAGCCTAGATCCAATTATTTTACCTAATTATTTATTGATGTAGGGTTCTAAATAATTGGTTACTAATTAACCTAGCAGGGATTCTCAGCACTCTACTAACCTAACTAGTTAGTAAGAACTACTCACCTCTCGATGACATAGTTTAGACTGGTGTAGAGTAAGGTTTTCATGGATAGGCAATACTAATTTCGGTTTAATTCCCACCTATATGACTTCATAGGGTCGTCAGGCCTAGGGTTTAAGTTTTCCTTCCCTAACCACTAATCTGCTAAGTGATGCTTGGTAGGCAATACCGATTATGGGTTAATTCCTACTTAAATGACTTCCTAAGGTCATGAATCCTAGGGTTTAACTTCACTCAACCAGATCCAACCAATCCAAATTAAACTCTACCTTTAAATTGATTAATTAGGTTAATACAGTTGTAACATGCGAAATATGTACAAAGCATAAATTGATTATAATCTTTACACAAACATTCAATTAACAATGTTAATGAAAGAAATATAAAGAATAAAATAAAGGAAAGAGATGCTTATGGATTTATTGATGAAAGCTGGCTCCATAACAATCTCTGCTCGCGAAAGTCTCACTTCGGAGTAGGATTTTCTGATTACAAGAACATAACGTAAACTAAGGAAAAACTAAAAATGAAATAAAAACCTAGAACAAAATAAAAACCTAAGAATCAATCCCCCCAATGTGTTTTTCTGAGCGAATATTTATAGATTACATGTATTATGACCTAACTAGGTCAAGTAAGGACAGCTGAGCATGTTAATTTAGGTTGTGTAGACGAAAATGCCCTTGCTTATTAAATTGGCCTTGTCGCAGCTGTGTCGCGACACCGAAGGCAGTTTCTTTTATTCTTGGTGTCTTCAGGGTTGTGTCGCGACATCCTCTGAAGACTACTCTTGGGTATTTTGCTTATTGTGTTGCAAAATGCCAACTGCGTGTTGCAAATTCTAGAGCAATCCACTGTCTTTTCCCCTCGAATGATGTCCTGCACACTTAACCAACATGTTAGTATTCCCTTAGGCCCAAATAGGCCTAGAAGGTCATAAAACACATAAAAATGCTCATTTTATTCATTATGTGCTAAGAAAGGAAACTTAATAAAAACTATATTAATTAGCTATAAGATTAGCTCGTTAAGTATAGGATTGGGCCTAATCTACTAAAACACCTTTGCTCATTAAATTGGCCTCGTCGCAGCTGTGTCACAACACCCCTAAGCCTATGTCATGACACTGAAGGCAGTTTGCTTTATTCTTGGTGTCTTTAGGGCTGTGTCGCGACACCGTCTAGCCTATGTCATGACATCATCGGAATACTGCTCTTGGGTATTTTTCTTGTTGTGTTGCGAAATGCCAGCTGCGTGTTGTAACATCTAGAGCAATCCACTGTCTTTTCCCCTCGAATGATGTCCTGCACACTTCATCAACATGTTAGTATTCCTTTAGGCCCAGATTGGCCTAGAAGGTCATAAAACACATAAAAGTGCTCATTTTATTCACTAGGTCCTAAGAAGGGAAACTTAATAAAAACTATATTAATTTGCTATAAGACCAACTCGTTAAGTATAGAATTGGGCCTAATCTACTATAATAAATTATGGCAGATCACCCACTATGGACGCACGAATTCCTTATAATGTCTTTTGGTTTAACTAATGTACCAAAAGTATTTATGGATGTAATGAATAGAGTTTTTCAACCTTATTTAGATTAATTTGTAGTTGTTTTTATCGATGATATTTTGGTTTATTCTAAAAGTGAAGTCGGGTATGCAGAGCACTTCCATGTGGTGTTAAATATCATTTGAGAGAACTGACTGTATGCCAACTTCAGCAAATACGAATTTTGGCTTAAGAAAGTTACCTTTTTAGGCCACGTTATCTCTGTCAACGGTATCAAGGTGGAACCTGATAAAATCAAAGTCTTCTTAGATTAGAAATTGATTTGTCGCAATTCGTTGTAGCAGATTAATCCATTTTTCGTACTTAAGGAGCTCGTATAAAAGTAATTTAGTTATGTTTTTCCTTAATTTTCATCTTTAGTTCATCAATAATACAAAGTGTGATTTGAGCCATTAATGACTATAGGGGCCAAAATAGGCCTAATGGAAGGCTAACGTATTCGGTGAGTGTGCAAGACATCATTCGGAGGCATGAGAACATGAGACTGGCCGCAATGTTGGAACACGGAGTGTCAATGTCGTAACATAGTGAGCAAAGCACTCAAAAGGAGCAAACTGCCTTCAATGTCGTGACATAACCCTGTAATCAAGCCTCAGCTCGTAAACTGCCATCAGTGTCACGACATAGGCCAGAGGGTGTCGCGACACCGCCTTGACGAGGAAAATCAATTAGCCAAGGTAGTTTTCATCCACACAACAAACTTTAATGCAAAAACATCAGCTGAATTAGGTCAATAGACGATGGCCAACCCTAAGCCTATAAATAGATGGCTCTAAAAACACTTCATAAACAGTTTTTTTATTCAAGTTTTAGTTGACGATTTCATTTAGTTTTAGTTTTCAGTTCTCTTAAGTTTATTTTGTACTTTGGTTTATTTTCATTTGTAATTCTATTCTAGTTTTTATTTTCTTTTTTCAGTGAACTCAATTTGTGGATTCATCAACTCTTCGTGGATTGTTGTTCGCGCAATTTTCTATATATATCAAGATTCTTCTTAAACTCTATTCTTGATCAATTATTTATGTTTATCTTTTTAATCAATATTATGATGTTTATTAGATCCATGATGAACTAATCATTTTATGGGAAATAAGTGAGTGGATGTGGGAGTAATTAACTTCTGTGTGGGGTTTTGTTAATGGATCAGCTGGTTGAGATAGGAAGAACTTAAAACCCTAGGCTTGATAACCCACTGAAGTCATCTAGGTGGGAGTGAACCCAAAATTGGTATTGCTTATCTGTGAACACCTTTCCCAAATTCAGTCTGGACTGTGACGTTGAGAGATAAGTAGTTCTTGCCGACTCATTAACTTAGTCGAAAAGTGAAAGATCTTGCTAGGTTAATGACTAGTTGATTAAATAGAACCCAAAACGGGAGTTAGTTATGACCACCAAAGCAAGTTAGTCTTTCGTCCTTAGAATTGATAAAGTCTACAAATTATTTTCCCATCTTTATTTTTATGCATCTTAATTATTTTTATAAAATATGATTTTTCATCACTCTAGGGTTTATCGTAATATAGTTTGATTAAATTACTAATTAGATCTGTTAACGTAGAAGTTAGAATTAGTTTAGTCTCGCCTCCCTTGGGTAGGATCCTCGGAGTACTCCAATACTTTGTTGTATAAATTTATATTACAACTTGACCTGTATACTTACGGAAACTGCCTAACGATAATATTTGGTTGTAGGGTTTACACTCTAGACGTTAGTACTTCCGGAGGTGGTCAAATTGTTGGCGCCGTTGCCGGGGAGCCAACGCTACTAAAGTAGTTTTAATTTTTACATTTAATAGGATAGTTAGGATTTTTTTTAATTATAGGAACGCTGTTAATTTTTTGTTTTTATTTACTTTTATTTTTCTTTATTAATGTTTTTGTTTTTCTTTGTGGTTTCAGTGCATGACTCGAAGTAGGGGCACACCCATAGAACCAGCCACTAATCCAGAGAGAATAATTCATAGAAATCGTCGACAGTAACAACAACAGATGCAGAATAACCTACCTGCTGCTATCAATCCACCACACGAAAATTCGTTTTTTGACAAACCTAATTCAGCAGATCTACCACGAACACCACCACAACTACTGATAGAATGACAAATGGCTCAAGAGGAATGTACACTAAGAGATTACGTGCTACCAACCCTTTACATAGTGAAAGGTACCATTGCAAGGCCAGCTATAATCGCAAATAATTTTGATATTAACCCGGTCATGATCCAAAGGATTCAAAATAACCTACAGTTCAGAGGAACTAAGGCGGATGACCCAAACCAACATTTAAAACAGTTTCTCCAACTTTGTGATACCTTTAAGTTTAGCGGGGTCATCGATGATGCTATTCATCTTCAGTTGTTCTTCTTCTCCTTAATAGATAACTCTTTCTCTTGGTTAGACTTGCAGGCACCAGGATCCATCACGTCATGGAACAAACTTGTAGAGAAGTTCCTATACAAGTTCTTTCCTATCAGTAAGACAGACTAACTATGGAGAGAGATTGCCACATTTAAACAATTAGAAGGAGAAAGCTTTCATAAAACTTGGAAGCGATTCAATTCACTGGTACAAAGATGCCTTCACCATGGTCTACCTTACTGGTTACAGTTACAAATGTTTTATAATAGGCTACATGTACAATCGGGATCAGGACAGGATTGAGCCGCAAGAGGAGCCTTAATGAACCAAACATACGAGGATGAGTATGATCTTATAGAAAACATAATGATGAGTTCCTGCTAGTGGCCAAATGAGCGATTTACTTACGGCTTGAGATCGTATATGGTTAAAGCTATCCATGAAGAAGACAAGTATCAACAAATTTTGGATAGACCTAACTGGATCGAGTCAACATCCTGCACGTCCATAATATACGATGGAGATAAACCAATCGGCCAGTATCCTGAGAATCCAACTGAGAACGTAAATTACATCGAGAATAGGGGTAGAAATCCCTACTCTAACACTTATAATCCCGGCTGGAGAGATCACCTAAATCTGAGATGGGGTGGAAATCAAGGAGGCGGTAACAATTCTAACCTAATTAAACAAAAGATTAATTACCAACCTTCGTATATGCAGAAACCTTAGGAAAGGACCAATCTCAATGACCATACTGTATATGGTCAAAGACTTGACCGAATTGAGGGGGAGATGCAATCAATGTGAACATAAGTAAAACATGTGCAGTCTGAGTGTACCCAAATGAAAAAGACATTGACAAAACTAGAAGACCAAATAATCCAACTTATTAGCATTATGGGAGACATTAAATGGAAAATTGGCACGGGCATTCCAAGTAACACTGAAAATAATCCTCGGAGAGAAGGGAAGGAGCACATGAATGCAATAACACTCAATTCGGGTAAAGTACTGAGTAGCCTGAATAACCCAACTCAAAAGAAGGACGAGAAGGAAGCCAACAATCTTCAAGAAGAAACCCCTCGAAACAACAATGCTGAACCAGAACCAGAAAAGGTAAATTAGCCGAAAGCCGAGCCAAACATAGAACTTGTACTTACAAAGGTACCATTCTCCTCGCGGTTAGAGGACAAACGGAAACAGGATGAAGCGGAGTTTTTACATTTTTTAAACTTATTTAAATCGCTTAGTGTTAATTTGACTTTAAAAGATAATTGAAAAAGTTCCTAAATATGTGAAATACTTAAAAGAAATAATGGCTAGGTGTAGGAAAATTAAAACAAGAAAGCAAGTTAATTATAGACGCATCTTGTAGTGTGATTATTACAAAATAGATACCCTTAAAGTTAAAAGACCCGGGGAGATTCACTATTCCAAAAGATATAGGGGACATTCATTTTAGTAAGGCCCTATGTGACCTAGGATGTAACAGCCCGATTTAGGGGCTAGTCGGAACAGTGGTCTCGGGACCACTAATTCGAGGTTGAAGAAAAATATTTTGATATTATTTTATGTGTTATTAAGTGTTTATAAAGAGGCATGAGAATTTTGGTGCTTTAATTTTAGCGATTGAACGCTTAATTGCGAAAAAGGACTAAATCGCATAAAGTGCAAAAGTTCTATTTTATTTGCTAGAAGTGCCAAATAGCTATAGAATGTGAATTTGAGATCTTTAAAGTGCAATTATGCCTTCCTATAAGTGATGGACGGTCAAGGGACAAGAAATTAAAATTTGACAAGGGTTGGTGACATTAGTTGACTAAAGGAATAAAATAAAGGGAAAAATAAAGAAAAGAAAGCTATCATCTTTTCTCCATCTTATCTCCACCGAAAATGAGCAGCAACAAGGATTTTTTTGAATCTTAAAATTTCAGCAAGCAATTCTCCTCTCTAGTAAGTGATTTTGATGATTTTTCTTGATAAAAATTGTACTTTTGGAGTCCCCAAAGCTTAAGATTTCTAAAGAGGGGACTAGTTTTCATTATGGTTGAAAGTCTAGGGACTTTCCATGATAGATTTCATGTTTTTTGATGATTTTTTATGGAAGGAAATGAATGTTAGGATGTTGATAAACAACTTTTGTGAAAGGTGTTGTCATGAAAACACCTAATTGGGACTAAAATGCAAAAGTTGTAATTTGTTCATTAAGGCATGAAATTGATGGAATTGAGAATAGTTGTAAGAGGATTAAATGTTCAGCTAGGCTTGTTTAACAAGAAAATGTGATGAAAATTTATTTACGAGCCTAGGGGCAAAATCGTAATTTTGCCAAAGTATAGGGGCAAAATGGTCATTTTTGCCTAAGTAGAGATCATGTTGTAATACGATCATTAAGTGATTAAATGAGTGAATTTCATTGTTCTAGATTAAAGAAAATGAGTTTTGGACCTAGAACGGATGAAAAGAGAAATATGGGCAAAAAGTCATTTTCGGCTCTTTCGACATCGAGGTAAGTTCATGTGCAAATGTTGAAATTGCGTATGAGCTTATTTAGTATTCCAATGTTGTATGGAATGTATATTACTATATGAATGTATGAAATGTCTCTTGATGAGATGTCAATGGAATTAAATTTAGAGTAATGGGAAAGGTGTATAGCACGATAGGACGATGGGTAAAGGCTCGAGTAAGACCATATTGAGATATGGCCTCGGTGTAAGAATTCATATAAGACCATGCCAGGGACATGGCATCGATATGTTAGTGTATGTAAAACCCAATTGGGGTAGAGTGACAACGAGAACTATGTGCATGAGACTCAAGAGAGTTATTTAACAATTTGAATGATTCATTGTATATGTGAATGTATGTGGTGGTACCATGAGTAGCACAAGTATGTGTAGAATTGAATTGAGATGAATTCAATAAATAACGAACCCCTAGTGGGGTATGTGTATTTGATGCACTGTGTGAATGAGAACGAATATGGTAGAAAGTTAAGTAAAAATGGAAACATGTGAGAATGTTCTTGAATGAACATTTGAAATAGAGTTATACTTGTGAATTATTATCCATGAATGTAAATAACGGTAAGCTATGTGTGATATCACCTTATTGATTGTTGATCGATGGGCTATGTGTGATACCATCACTTATAAATGATTGGTGGGTTATATGAGATACCCTTCTATTAAAGATTCAATGGTGGGCTAAGTGCGAAACCACTGAGATATTAGTAGCATGTGCGGCTTATTGAAAATGCTTGATGTGTTGTTATATATGACCTTCTGACGATCAGTGCAGGAACGTATACTAATTAAACGAATGAATTGGCTTGTGATATGGTAAGAATGTGGTAAGAGATTGAATGAGTAAGTTTCAAGAATGGTTGAGTAAGTAACTATGAGTTGATGAGAAAAATTCAACATATTGCCTTGGGGTTATGTATATTCAGTGAATATCAATATTTGTCAAATTATACAGATGAACTTACTAAACATTATTGCTTACCCTTTTACTTTTCTCATCTTTTATAGGTTTTATTACTGAGCTCGCGTTGGAGACTGCCGGAGATGCCTCACACTATCGAGCAGACACACGGTATGAGGTAGCAAGTCCTTAAGAGTCATGGCATGTATAGGAATTTGTTTAAAGTTGATGAAGTCTATTTGTAGTAGCCAAATGTTGTTGGCCAAAGAGTATTCATAGTATGGTTGTGTATAGCCAGTTATGATGGTTTAAGTTGTTGTAAATGTTGTGGGAATAATTCTCCCAAGTGTACGAGAGGAAAACTTTATTTTCATGAACCAAACGTGTTAATTTATGTGTTTCAATTGATGATTTGAGAATGTATTGAAGTAGTTTATAAATTTATGGAAATGGGAGTGGTAAAAGGCTTGGTAAGATAGCCTCTAAGTGCCCACACGGATAGACACACGGGCGTGTGTCTAGGCCGTGCGTCTCCTGCACCTTAGTATCTTAAGTCTGATTAGACCACGGGCTGATCACATGGTCGTTTGTTCAAGTCGTGTGATACGCACGGCCAGCACATGGGCGTGTACCTAGGCCGTGTTGAATAAGTTAGTATATCAAGGTATAGCACACGGTTTAGGCCCACGGGCGTGTCAAGACCGTGTGTGATTAGTCAGTGTCGACCACAGGTTGGAGGCACGGACATGTAATAGGGCACACGGGCGTGTTCCCAAACCGCATGGGCGTGTGCCTTAACCGTGGGGCATTTGGCAGAATGCTTGGGTTTTTAAGCACGGTTGTTGAACATGGGCGTGCGTGTCTACACACGGGTGTGTCTCATTCTATACTGCGCGTGTGGCCCTGTTTCAAAGAAAAGTTTCTTTTAACTCGTAAAAGTTTTGAACGCAGTTTAAGGCCTCAGAGGCCCACGATACGAATGACATGACTAAGAAAGAGAAGTTTTTAATTCGAAACGAAATTTCATAGCCGTAAGTACATGTATAAGAAAGTTCAAGCATAGTAATGTCTCGTATCCGGTCTTAGCCTCAGACTCGGGTATGGGGTGTTTTATTTAGTGGTATCAGAGCTACAGTTTCGTCGGTTCTAGGACTAACCTAGCGTGAGTAAGAGTCTAGCTATACATGCCATATGTGAACCGTGATAGTGTGATATCTCTCGACTCTAATGAACTGGTTTGTTAAGACAGAGACAATTCCCAACCGAGCTAATTTCAGTAAGTTTGTATGATTTTCAAGTTTCATGAATATTTCGTTGAACGGCTTATGATGTTGCTATGTGCACATTATTTTTATGAAAATGTTCAATAATCTGATAAACAAAGAAATCAATGAGATTAAGTATTAGTAAGTCCCGATTGAAGATGAATTTTCCAGGATACTCGATCTACCACTTGAGATAAGAAAGTTCGTATAAAACCAAGCCAGGGCATGGCATCGGAAATTGAGCCAGTTATCATGTAAGTCCAAGGTAAGCTTGGCATTGATTCAAGAAGAGATATTCCATGTAAGACCATATCTAGGATATGGCTTTGGCATCAAGTTATGTGGGACGAGATTTAGTATCCTCGGTTATTCATAATAATTTATTGGGCAAAAGAGTAAAGCTTAAATGAAATAGCAAGAAAGTTAGTAGTAAAATTGATATTATGTCATGCTAGTTAAGGCTGACTAACAAGTATAATTCATGTTATGAATGATGATGCTGAGATTATGTTTATTATAGTAAAGCATACTGATCTATGTGATCAAGTGTTACAGGTACTTTGTTTACCTTACAAGCATGAGACTAGTAAGTGCCATGATGTATGTGAAAAGCAGTAAGAGTAAGTAAGCACTTGCGATATTGTGATGCCATTGTTTATGATAAATATGTTCACATGATTAAAAAATGAAAAGTTCGATTTAGTAGAATGCAGGATATGAGTACGGTCGTTCAACGATGAAAAGATGAATAAGACCATGGTTGGACCACGGCAATGAGAGGGTCAGTGTAAGACCATGTTTGGAACATGGCATCGACCGTATTATGAGGGTCAGTGTAAGACCATGTTTGGAACATGGCATCGACCGTATTATGAGGGTCAGTCTAAGACCATGTTTAGAACATGGCATCGACCGTATTATGAGGGTCAGTGTAAGACCATGTTTGGAACATGGCATCGACCGTATTATGAGGGTCAGTGTAAGACCATGTTTGGAACATGGCATCGGCCGTATTATGAGTGCCAGTGTAAGACCATGTTTGGAACATGGCATCGGCATTAAGACAAGAGCTGGTGTAAGACCATATCTGGGATATGGCATCGACATTGACATGCGTTCCATGTAAGACCATATCAGGGGTATGGCATTGGTATTGGTATGAGATTTTATGTAAGACCATAGTGAGGCTATGGCATCGTGATGACATATAAAGAAGTAGCTAGACTATGCTGTCGTGATATGAGTAAGACCATAGTTGGACTATGGCAATCAGGTAGACGACATACTCAAACCCATACAACATTCATTAATTGATAAGTGATTGTAAGAGAAAGTAGGGTTAAATGTTGAGTACTCGAGCAGATATTAATGTGGAACTTGAATTATTAAAAGTTACAGTTCAAAAGTATAATGGATAGAAACAATTGTAGAGTGATAAATGTGAAAACCCACTCGAGATGAGTTATATGACTATGATGAATATTAAGTCATATGTATGTAGTCACGAGAGCCAAGTTAAGGGGCTCTGTGACCTCACTCTCCTTACCACTGTTGAATTATGATGAGATGTTAAGAGAGTTAAATTGAGTAAGTTTACATGTGATTAATGCAGATTTATGTTAGCACTTTAAGAATGCTTTGTATCACATTGATACATGATACTCTATTAGATAGAGTAATCGTTGTTGAACATGAGGTTGAAGTCCTGGGGACTATAATGAAAAGGCTATCATTGAGATATGAAATAGATAAGGTCCCGTATGAGACCATGTTAGGGGCATGGCCTCAGATCGAGTTGAAGTTCCGTATAAAACCATATTTGTAATATGGCATCGGTAATGAATATGAGAACTCGTGTAAGACCATGTTCAGAATATGGCATCGATACTTGATGTAGAAGTCCATATAAGACCACCTCAGGGATGTGGCATTGGTTTCGTACCTACATGAATGACGATGAATATGCGTCTTTGATTATCCCTAGTGATCAATGGGACACATAGATGAGTCTAGAGGTAAAAATGGAAATTGTACTAAAGCCATGTGAATGAGTAAATATAGACACACGTCGAACGAGTCAAGAAGAAATGAGTACGATGTGTGGCATGGTATGTGCTAAATAAATGGCAAGTTTGAATAAGTTGGCTTAAAGCCTGTAGTTTGTGCATGGTTAGTTGATGCCATGGATGGATTATAATAACAAATCCCCTTGAGTATTACGTATAAATAGCTGTTACCTTTCAAGGCTGATGTAGTTGTTCTTTTCATAAATTCTGATTGTGTGAGAATGTTAGTTGATAGTAAAAATCAAACAAAACGGTTGTCGATTTGGTTAATTGAAATCGACATTCCTTTATCTTCTCGTAACCTTAATTGGGTACTTTGAGGAGGAAGTTGGTGATGATTCGTGTACAATAGGTGAAATCGCAAGTTTCACATTGCGTGATGGGTTTTCGGGTAAGCCGAATAGAGTTAATGAATTCGATCGAGATGTCTCTGCTATCGTGTGTTATAACGATAGTAAAGGTCTTAGATTAGCATAACAAGAGCAACTCAGATGAGAGTGTGCTTGAAATACATTTTCGGCATGGAGAAAAGAGTAGATTAATGTATTGAAAAATGATTCAAGTTCTGAGTATATTCAAGCATGAATCAGTAAAGAGAATAAAATTCTGTGTGTACGTGAGTAGAGAGCATGATACAAAGATATACTCCTCAAAATGTTCAAACCGTGATGGTTGAGTTGAAGGCTATAGAGGGAACTGTTAACTGAAAGTTTTAGCACTGAGTTCAGCACGAATCGAGAAAAAGAGCTGACATGTTGGTGATCCAGAGACGATCACTTTTGTGTCTTTATTGTAAGCTAGATGTTATGAAATGATCCATGGGATCATCGATGCGTATTTTCTGAATTTTTTTTATGATGAAAGAGTATCATATACTACAGGAGATTTTGAAAATGAAATAGTGAAATGGCTAGAGCTAATACAATGACAGCTATAGTTATTGTAATACTTTCGGATAGTAGACATAGTACAGATGTCTGAATGAATGATCCATGTTAAGCAATGCGAGTTGGTTACTCGATTGACCTTAGTTGATAAATCCATATTGAATAAGATTACCATTGTTGAAGTTTCCTCGAGATAGAATTAGAATGATGATGAATCCAAAACTTATACAGAAGTTTGGTACGAGATTTAGTAGTAGCATATCTACTAATGCAAGAATAAGGAAATGCAGTTATGTGCATAAATGTTTTTACAATAGAGTACATTTCCTGATATGATTGAGTTTATGGTCAGGAGTAGTTGACCACTAAAAGTCGAGTTTTTAAAGCGTACAAGTCAAGAGTATTAAAGTCGGTGAATGCTTTAATGAGAAAGTGAGATGAAACTTTACAGATTTCAAATTTGGTTTGACAAAATTTCCAAGAAAAGGAAATGTCATTCGAATTGTAGTAAATCAACCAGTGAAGATCCGAACGATCATTTGGGCATGTACGGAGTTCCAAATTAGTGGATTTCTGGATATAATATAAGCCCCAGAGGAAGAATAACCTAGGTCTCAAGTTACGTTTCGATCTTATGTATCACAGCTTAAGAGTTATCGGCAAGAGGAATTTGAGGATAAGTAGATTTTCGATTTTGAATATTAGATGGAAACATTTTTTTTAGAATGTTAGTAGCTAACCCTCCTGATAAGGTTTTCGGGGACGAAAATCCCTAAGGGGGGAGAATTGTAACAGCCCGATTTAGGGGCTAGTCGGAACAGTGGTCTCGGGACCACTAATTTGAGGTTGAAGAAAAATATTTTGATATTATTTTATGTGTTATTAAATGTTTATAAAGAGGCATGAGAATTTTGGTGCTTTAATTTTAGCGATTGAGGGCTTAATTGCGAAAAAGGACTAAATCGCATAAAGTGTGAAAGTTCTATTTTATTTGCTAGAAGTGCCAAATAGATATAAAATGTGAATTGGAGGTCTTTAAAGTGTAATTATGCCTTCCTATAAGTGATGGATGGTCAAGGGGACAAGAAATTAAAATTTGACAAGGGTTGGTGACATTAGTTGACTAAAGGAATAAAATAAAGGGAAAAATAAAGAAAAGAAAGCTATCATCTTTTCATCATCTCTCCTCCACAAAAAGAGCAGCAACAAGGGGTTTTGAAGCTTAAAATTTCAGCAAGCAATTCTCCTCTCTAGTAAGTGATCTTGATGATTTTTCTTGATAAAAATTGTACTTTTGGAGTCCCCAAAGCTTAAGCTTTCTAAAGAGGGGACTAGTTTTCATTATGGTTGAAAGTCTAGGGACTTTCCATGATAGAGTTCATGTTGTTTGATGAGTTTTTATGGAAGTAAATGAATGTTAGGATGTTGATAAACAACTTTTGTGAAAGGTGTTGTCATGAAAACACCTAATTGAGACTAAAATGCAAAAGTTGTAATTTGTTCATTAAGGCATGAAATTGATGGAATTGAGAATAGTTGTAAGAGGATTAAATGATCAGCTAGGCTTGTTTAACAAGAAAATGTGATGAAAATTTATTTACGAGCCTAGGGGCAAAATCATAATTTTGCCAAAGTATAGGGGCAAAATGGTCATTTTTGCCTAAGTAGAGATTATGTTGTAATACAATCATTAAGTGATTAAATGAGTGAATTTCATTGTTCTAGATCAAAGAAAATGAGTTTTGGACCTAGAATGGATGAAAAGAGAAATATGGGCAAAAAGTCCTTTTCGGCTCTTTCGACATCGAGGTAAGTTCATGTGCAAATGTTGAAATTACGTATGAGCTTATTTAGTATTCCAATGTTGTATGGAATGTATATTACTATATGAATGTATGAAATGTCTCTTGATGAGATGTCAATGGAACTGAATTTAGAGTAATGGGAAAGGTGTATAGCACGATAGGACGATGGGTAAAGGCTCGAGTAAGACCATATTGGGATATGGCCTCGGTGTAAGAATTCGTATAACACCATGCCAGGGACATGGCATCGATATGTTAGTGTATGTAAAACCCAATTGGGGTAGAGTGACAACGATAACTATGTGCATAAGACTCAAGAGAGTTATTTAACAATTCGAATGATTCATTGTATATGTGAATGTATGTGGTTGTACCATGAGTAGCACAAGTATGTGTAGAATTGAATTGAGATGAATTCAATAAATGACGAACCCCTAGTGGGGTATGTGTATTTGATGCACTGTGTGAATGAGAACGAATATCATAGAAATTTAAGTAAAAATGAAAACATGTGAGAATGTTCTTGAATGAACATTTGAAATAGAGTTATACTTGTGAATTATTATCCATGAATGTAAATAACGGTAAGCTATGTGCGATATCACCTTATTGATTGTTGATCAATGGGCTATGTGTGATACCATCACTGATAAATGATTGGTGGGTTATATGCGATACCCCTCTATTAGAGATTCAATGGTGGGCTAAGTGCGAAACCACCGAGATATTAGTAGCATGTGCGGCTTATTGAAAATGCTTGATGTGTTGTTATATATGACCTTGTGACGATCAGTGCAGGAATGTATACTAATTAAACGAACGAATTGGCTTGTGATATGGTAAGAATGTGGTAAGAGATTGAATAAGTAAGTTTCAAGAATGGTTGAGTAAGTAACTATGAGTTGATGAGAAAAATTCAACATATTGCCTTGGGGTTATGTATATTCAGTGAATATCAATATTTGTCAAATTATATAGATGAACTTACTAAGCATTATTGCTTACCCTTTTACTTTTCTCATCTTTTATAGGTTTTATTACTTAGCTCGGGTTGGAGACCGCCGGAGATGTTTCACACTATCGAGCAGACACACGGTATGAGGTAGCAAGTCCTTAAGAGTCATGGCATGTATAGGGATTCGTTTAAAGTTGATGAAGTCTATTTGTAGTAGCCAAATGTTGTTGGCCAAAGAGTATTCATAGTATGGTTGTGTATAGCAATTTATGATGGTTTAAGTTGTTGTAAATGTTGTGGGAACAATTCTCCCAAGTGTACGAGAGGAAAACTTTATTTTCATGAACCAAACGTGTTACTTTATGTGTTTCAATTGATGATTTGAGAATGTATTGAAGTAGTTTATAAATGTATGGAAATGGGAGTGGTAAAAGGCTTGGTAAGATAGCCTCTAAGTGCCCACACGGATAGACACACGCAGGCGTGTGTCTAGGGCCGTGTCTTCTCGCACCTTAGTTCTTAAGTCGATTAGACCACGGGCTGATCACACGGCCGCTTGTTCAAGTCGTGTGATACGCACGGCCAGCACATGGGCGTGTGCCTAGGCCGTGATGAATAAGTCAGTATATCAAGGTATAGCACACGGTTTAGGCCCACGGGCGTGTCAAGACCGTGTTTGATTAGTCAGTGTCGACCACAGGTTGGAGGCACGGACATGTAATAGGGCACACGGGCGTGTTCCCAAACCGCATGGGCGTGTGCCTTAACCGTGGGGCATTTGGCAGAATGCTTGGGTTTTTAAGCACAGTTGTTGAACATGGGCGTGCGTGTCTACACACGAGCGTGTCTCATTCTACACGGGCGTGTGGCCCCTGTTTCAAAGAAAAGTTTCTTTTAACTCGTAAAAGTTTTCGAACGCAAGTTTAAGGCCTCGTAGGCCCACGATACGAATGACATGACTAAGAAAGAGAAGTTTTTAATTCGGAACGAAATTTCATAGCCGTAAGTACATGTATAAGAAAGTTCAAGCATAGTAATGTCTCGTATCTGGTCTTAGCCTTAGACTCGGGTGTGGGGTGTTTCATAGGATCTATTATTAATTTAATGCCTCTACCAATTTATAAAAAACTCAGGTTAGGGGAACTTAGAAATACGCATATCACACTATAGTTTGCTGACAAATCTTCGGTACAACCAAAAAGGGTACTTGAAGATGTGTTCGTTAAAGTGCACAATTTTATAATCCCGGTAGATTTTATAATTCTAGACTTCGAAGAAGACCATGAAATCCCTATCATGTAACACCCCTAACTCGTATCCGTCACCAAAATAGGGTTACGGAGCATTACCATAAACTTTTAACTTGAAACATTCAATTATAATCATTTATAAAACACATTATATTCCATTCAAACACATGCATAACGTCCCTTTTTTTAACCCTTGAGGCCTTAGAAACACTTTAGAAACGATTCAGGACTAAATCGAAAACATTTAGCACTACATGGAAAAAGATAGAAAAAATCATACTACAGGGGTCACACGGCCGTGTGGGTATTCGAAGTAGGGACACACGGCCGTGTCCCAGCCCGTGTCTATGCTCGTGTAACTCTCTGACTTGGGTCTTACGGCCAAGCCACACACCCGTATGCCAAACCGTGTAACTCTCGAAATGAAACTTATAAAAACCTACAGGGGACACCTGGCCGTGCCACATGACCATGTCTCACGCATGGCTGAGACACACGCCCGTGTCTTAGGCCGTGTGAATGAGAATCTGGCCATTTCCAAGCCATTTCATTCACCCTAAACATGCTCACACATACAAACCATTTGTACCTATTTCAAACATTCAAAAAAATATCTAAAACATGCATAATGTAGTTAAATCAAAATGACATCTATCCATACAACCAATATGCCGTAAAGGCACCTCAAACAAAACAATCAAATTTGACTAAACATTTGCTAAATTTAGCCATAAATCAATCAACCAATTGAACAACTTATATACTACATTTACCATAATGTTCACATATAATTTTCATACTCATAACCACCAATATGACCATTCACACAACTCAATCAATAACTTAGCAACTTAGCCATATGCCAACACAACCAAAGCTACCAAAACTAGCCATTTAACAACTCAATGCGGTATCTCATTCCATACCACACCAACATTTCATAGCATACATTTATATTCATTATTTCAACTATCATCATTTAAGTACTTAGATACCAAACTAACAACCATTAAAGTACCATACATACATGTCAACATAACAACTATTTCATCACTTAAAATAGCATATTTACAAGCCAAACATAATTGCTAATTTCATCAAAAAAAGACACCTATACATGCCATTATAACCATGACTCAAAATCATGAAAATCTACCGATATAGCTGATGGATAGTGTGTTGGATCTCCGACTAGCTTCCAACCCAATTGAGCTTCCGATAATCTATAAAGTAAGATAAAGACAACCACATAAGCAGTGAATGCTTAGTAAGCTCGAATAAACATAAACATAATATTCCATTTTAAATATGAACTTTATAAGTCATAAATAAACCTATATCAATGCTTCAAGATTTATCAAACTATATAACTATCATTTCACAAATGAATATGTTCATTAACATCCCAAATACTTTCCATTTATAACATAATAAGGTTTTATAAGTTGAATTACACAATCATCAACCTTTTCTTAAAACGGTGAATCATTTCATTTACTTACTTATCATTCCATTTACTTAGCATAAGCTTAATTACGTTATCAATTTGCGAATTAGTGTATCTATTCACAACATAAGTAAATTCATTCCTTACAAGTAAGTCCTTAACTCAATGATTCTTTTTATTTCATCATATTTCGTCACATCTATGAACTTATCATTTCAATATCTATTCTCACCCGTTTCATTTGCATAACTCACAAGACATAAGCATAAACATCAACCATAACCACAAGCTAGTGCATTTTAATTTAACTCTTTCACATTTAACTAATAATCATTCTATAATTCATCATTCGTCTCAAACTTTCCTATAAACATGTTATCCAGGAATCTTTTACTTTCAGTAAACAAGATTAAAGCTAAATGAAAAAATTAATCATACCTGTTATACGTTTACGAAGTACTTATAGGCTTAGTATTGAAAATGATTCATCATATGCTTCCTGTACTATAATAATTCAACCCAAACTCATTTATATATGTATATAAACATAAATCATTAAACGAATAATCATCAATATAACTATACTCACATATGATCAAGTAATTTATTGAACATTTAACATTTAACATTTTCTAATATCTTGACTATACATTAGCCTTTAACATTAAAATAATTTTATAAATTCCATTCACAGTTAACCCGACGAACTAGTAACTTGACTCGGATACTCGAGTAACTACACCACACTAAAGGCATCATAGATGCATAACATGGGCACCGTAGTGCGAATAGAGACACCGAAGTGTATATAGGGGCACCGCAGTGCAAACAAGGGCACCGAAGTGCAAATCCCGTACAAGCGCGCATTCTAACCCTACTGGCATGCCAATCGTATCCTAGTGATTACTACGTTCAACCGGGCATTTCATGTAATCCATTTCCTTTAAACATATTTATCATTTAAGGGCACTTCATCGTTTTCATACACATGATATAACATCAATGCATATATTTATACTGTCAATGTGTCATCACAAAGATTAACATCATCTATTAATCACTTTCATATTTCTCGATACACATGTTGTAACAATTCATAATCATGTTGAAATCGCATATATATCATATCTCATAAATATTCAATAGTTTTCTAATAAATCCTCTCACATTATATTCAATTATAATATTTCGAGTTTCAGCTCACATTTTAAACATCATATATAAGTATATACATTCATGAATCAGCATTAACATTATTTATATTTATAGGTATGTACAATTCTATACCTACGAGCTTACCTGGCTAAATTACAGAAATGTCAAAGTACAATGGCTTTTTGGTAATTTTCCATTCTCCTCGATTTTTCCACCCGATCTTGACCTAAATTAATAATTTCATTCAATATATTAATTTAGACAGTAAAAAAATGTATTTTATGCAATTTAGTCATTTTTAAATTTTACAAAATTACCCCTAAAGTTTTACTTTTATTCAATTTAGTCCCTAAGCCTAAAAGATGCAAATTAACCATTTTTACCCAAAATTGAGCCTAGCCAAATACTTATGCTATCCAATACAGCCCATTCATGCAACAATTTCATAACAAATCCGTGTACTTTTACTATTTTAATAATTTAGTCCCTAATCGACAAATTCATCAAAAAATACTTATTAAAATACTTTTAAATAAGAACTAATATTTCAAATTCATCATTTAACATCTAAAATCACAAGTTTCAACAATGGTGGCATTCAAAATCTTTAACAATTTCAAAATCGAAGGTACGGATTAGCTGGACCTAATTGCAACGATCTTAAAAACATAAAAATTATTAAAAATGGAGCCAAAATCACATACCATGCAATAGGAAACCACCATGGCTGAACCTAACTTAAAACCTCCATGGAAATTAGGTTCTTTGAAGAAGAAACTAAAAAGATGACAACCAATTAACCTTTTGTTTTTATTTTATTTTAATTTAATAAACCAAATTACCTTTTTAAACTTAGTTAATAAATAATTAAAACACCAATTTCATGCCCATAATTGTCCACTAACTCCTTAAATGGTCTAATTACCATTTAAGTCCCTTTTCCTTTATTCAATAAGCCATTTAATCACTCAAATCAAATAGTGATCAAATTTTACATCTTTTACGATTTAGTCCTTTTTAATTAATTAACTATCGAAACGTTAAAATTTTTCAATGAAACTTTAATAACACATTAATGAAACTCCGTAAATATTTATAAAAATATTTATGGCTCGTTTTATAGAAACGAAGTCCCGATACCTTATTTTTAAAACCCACTTGACCTTAGGGTCTTACCACTTGAACTTATTAAATCATTTATATAACAAAAATCACTATATCAAAAACCTTTTTAAAACCATGTTTGAATCATAAATATTAAATAATAATATTTATGAACTTACTCGTCGAATTTGGTGGCCCCGAAACTACTATTTCCAACACCACTGAAAAACGGGCTGTTACATATCATGTTAGGGAGACCATCTCTAGCCACATCTAGGTCCACTATTAATTTAGAAAATAATGAATTAATCTTGAAAATCAATGGTGAGATTGAAGTATTTAAATGTGGCCACCAACAAAATAAATGTAATAGAGGAAAGTCCTGGGAAAACATGTTATAAAATATCTGTAAATTTCCCTAACTACCTTGATCTGAGAAGGGTATTCTCTGTGATTGGTGCGGGAAGAAAAGGCAAGTTTCGAGAGTGAGAAAAGATGATCATGGTAGAGTGGCATGACGGACGTTGGAACAACACAGATAGAAAATCGATAATAAAAAATGCGTCCATGTACAAGCTAACGGAGGTGACGGATGATTCCGACAGCAACACTTGATAATTGACAAACACTTTATTAATTTTGTTGTAATTTTTTGTAAAGTTAATTTTGAATACATTTGAATAGCAGTAGGACTAAGTAAGATAAATTAGGATTTAAAATAGTGTAAAGATAGGATATTTGAATCGAATACCTTGAAATTCAAGAAAAAGGGCCAAAATAGGGTCGATGTCGCAACACGGCCCCTTCGTGTCACAATACCAAGGCCAGACTTAAAATATTTTAAAAATCCAGTCAATGTCACGACACGGGTACCCATTTTTGTGACATCAAAGACAGTAGCCCCAAATCTCACAATTTAAAAGTGTGTCGCGACATCGAACCCTGATGTCGCAACACTGCTGTAATTTTTTTTAGGGTTGGCTCGACCTGTTGCGTAACCGTCGACTTAAACCCCTATTTTACCCTGTTTCTAAACTAAAAATATCATTTTTAAAAAAAACTAAAACACTTCTAATATATTCCAAAACCTTTTCTAACCCTAAAACCTCTCAAACTCTTTAACATCAAAAACCCATTTTCTCTTTTTTGTTTTCTCTATTTTTGCATTCGTGACAAACTCATCAACGGAATAAAGAGTAACTGGTATAACAAGGTTAAGAGTTCCTTTCTTCAAATTCTACTGTTGCATTGCTTGCTTATTTCTTAAATCTTTAGTTCAATAGTCAAATAGCTTTGAAAATGTCTCCTAGGAAAGCTAGGTGAACTAATGAACAGGAGGCACTGCTGGTTGCGAATCCTTCTAACTTTCCAAACCCAAACGTCAAAAAAAATTTTTCTTGGAACTTTAAAGGAAGAAGTTCATACAAGAGAGGGGTTTTGAACCATCGGTGGTCTTGGGTAAGGAGATATGGCCATTGATCCGATACCATATGTGGGAGCATTTTTGCGTAACCCCCAAAGACCCCACTATAATCCCGATAGTACAAGAATTTTATGCATCATTTAGGGGCAGGGAGTTTAGGAGACCATACGATGTTATCTGGGAAAAGGTACTTGTACGGGGCATAGATGTGCATGTCACCCCTAGGGAAATTTGTGAATTTTATAATGCTCCATATTATGAATAAGATTTTTTTTAAAAATAGTGATTTAGAATATTTGAAGGATATTAATATGGATAACATTATAAACTATTTAACAGAGAGTAGGGGTAAATGGAAGCATTTCCCCGGCACTGATATTCTCAGTTCTTTTAATCAAACGATTATGTTTCCTATTGCGAAAATGTGGATACATTTTTTTTGCACCCAAATTGCTCCTACTTTAAATGTTTCTAATGTAAATACTTTCCAAGCAGTTTTGTTATATGTTTTTTTGCAAAAAAAAACAGGTATGTGTCGGGACATGGATCTACCACTACATGAAGAGGTGCATTAGTGGCCTAAAGGTAGGGGTTTTCTTCCCTCACTTAGTGATGACCTTGTGCAAAAAGGCTGGAGTTCCAATGACTAGAACAGAATAGTTCATGAAGCCATCCAAGAGTCTCATCGGAGATTCACTATACACGTTGTATACGGAGCTTCAAAGAAAACAAATACAGGGATTTAAACAAAAGGCGAAAGGAAAATATGGACATCCTAGTGTCACTAAAATGAAAAGCAAAACCAACATCTCGGAAAGAGTTAGAGGGAAACAACATCCTGGACATGGAATTGATGATAAGGTGGATGCAAGAAATTCATCCGATTGGATAATAATTTGTAAGGAAAAATGGTATGCGAATACCAATTTTGCCACCAAACAAATATGGCCCAATGAATTTCATTCATAGATCCAAGGAGCAAGGAAGTGAAGAGGACGATGGAAGTGAGGAAGACAAGGAGGAAGAGACGACGGATCAAAATTCCCAAGAGAAGGGTTATGACGATTATGATATGGCATTTCATCAGTAACGATTCACGCAAAAAAGAGCCAATCATCTGCAACCCAACCCAACATGCACATTCGTCAGGTGGAAACTCCTCTTGAGGCCACGTCTCAGGCAGAGGGAAAGCTTCAATGGAATGGGGCAATCGCCTTATTTTGATTATTAAAAGATGATTTTTCATTTCTGGATTTGTAAAATAATTAATTAGGATGATTTTTTATTTTCTTGTTCTAGATTAAGAGTAGGAGTAACAATGGTTTATATATATATGTTTTTGTTCTAAATTTTCTATGTAGGAACCCTATACGAGGAAAGCACTAAAATTACAAGCGTAAATAAACAAGGAAGGAAGCATCCACCATAAGACTACGACATTGTCACGATCAATCGGGTAACTTCGTTCCTTATCTACTTAAGGGTTGCACATTAGGGACAATGTGCTATCTAAAGTGCAGGGGGGTAATATAGGAAATTTCATTTTTATTTTTGTGCTTTTTGCTCTTTTATTTTTCTTGTCCAAAGTGTGCTTGAGCTTGTCGAAATACAAGTGATTGGTTAGGAGCATGTATATAGGTTGATTGTATTTACTGTAAATTTTGCATGATAGTGAATGAATTTAAAATTTCAATTATTAGACTACTAGGTTCTATATATTACATTGTAAATAGGCGTTAAGTAATTGAATATACCAAATAATAGAGATAATATAGGGAAACGAGCATGTTAGTGTGAATGATAAATGGTTAGAATTGTGATTGCTTGATTAATTAAATTTGTGAATATTGAGATACCTATGGATGGATTAAGGCATTGTTTGGTACAACCTAGAGCCAAAAAAGCCAACCTTATTCATCAATCTTTAGTACCCATATTTGAGCCAAAAAACCCTTCCTGATGAACCTTTGTGCAACACCCGAGCCAAAACATAACTTGTACTTACCCTTTTTTTTTTGTCCTTGAAATGCACGAATTTAGACATCTAGCCATACATATTGAGGGATAGGTAGAGACATAATGGTGGTTTTGTAAAATCAGAGTGAAATAGGAATGAGTAGTGTGATATAGTGATTATGGGTCTAGCTAAAATGTGCGAAACAAAAGAAAATTACAGAAAAATTCAAAACGAGTACAAAAAGTATTTGAATAATGAAAAATCATTGTGAGTGAGACATGTTGAGAAAGTCAAAAGTGACTAAAAAACAATGTCACAAAATTAGAAAACTCAATCATTAATGCATAAAAACTCGTACATTGATCATAGTTACTTTATCATGTTGTGACTTCCTACATGGAGAAATAAGGCAGTGAGCAGGAAAGGGTCATTGAGGGGGCGAATAGGGGACAATACGATGTGCCAAACAAATTCCGTGCTTGAAATTGTTTTGATGCTCCTTGTTCTTGAATTTCATATCAACCTTAAGCCTGAAAACGTTACAAGCCGAAAAGTCCTATGTGACCTAGGTAAATCTATTTGTGAACAAACATTGTATTGAGAGGTTGCAAAAATAATTGTTTGTCTTCTGCTAGTATAATCAAATTACCTATATAATTTCTATAATAGCCCGGTTTAGACCCTAGTCGGAACAGTGGTTTCGGGACCACAAATCCAAGTCAGAAAAATATTTTAATATTATTTTCTGAGTCTACAGCATGTGAATTGGTATGTGTGACATTTCCGTGATTTAATTTGATCGTTTGTGTGCTTAATATGTAAAAAGGACTAAATCGCAGAAAATGCAAAATTTTCCTTCTATTTGAATAATGGCCGAATTGATGTGTCTTTATAAAGAGGAGGTCCTTATGTGGTTATTTAACCATTTAATGCATTAAATGACAAAGTTGGACATTTCTTAGTGGATTTTAAATGATATTATAAAGGTTAAAAATGGAAATTGATAATTAAATGATGAAATAAAAAAAAGTATGAAAATAGGCCATTATGTTCATCTTTGGCCGATAATAACAAGAAAAGAAAAGAAAAAGACTAAGCTAGGGTTTGGCTTTGATATTTGGTGATTAAGGTATGTGCTTTGATCCATTTTTGACAATTTCTATGTTTTTGTGATTGTTGCTTAGCATTTTATTAAGCCCATGCCTCAATTTCTGATTTTGATGAAGATTGTGAGTTAAGACATTGATGAATTTGTGATTTTAATGATGTTAATTGATGAATTATGAAAGATATGTGTTGGATTAATATATTTTGTATTGAGATTTTTGATGAATTTGAGTATTTTGGGCTAAATTGTGAAAATGAGAAATTGAGGGGCTAAAATGTGAAATAAATGAAACATGTGGGCTTATATGAGCTAAAGGAATATTCGGCCAAGCTATGATATTGTTAAATTATGAGTATTTTGTGATTTTATGAAATAGGTACTAAAATGTCAAAATGTGAAAATGTGAGGGCTAATTTGTAAAATATCCTAAATATGTGTATATGGATTGAATTGAATAATTTGGTGAATGAATAAGCTAAATTTGAATGTGTATAGATCAAGAACCAAAGAAAACGAAATTAGATCGAGGGAAATCTAAAGTGGTCGAGTAATCGTTTATTTCCATCTGAATCCGTACGAGGTAAGTCTATATACAAATAAATGTGTTTGAATTGAATTTCTATTGCTTATATGTTAATGAAATGTGATGAATGGCTATTGGAGCTGAATATGTGAAATCTGAGAAAATTCTGATAATATGATGACGTCCGAAAAGCCCCGTACGAACCATAGGAATAGTTAGGATACATATGTCATGACATAGGATTCCGATATGAGTTATCGTGTAAGACCACGTCTGGGACGTTGGCATCGATTTTTGATTTACGTGTAAGACCATGTCTGGTACATCGGCATCGTATTTGATTTCGTGTAAGACCCTGTCTGGGACAGTAGCATCGATATTGATTACATGTAAGACCACGTCTAGGACGTTGGCATTGTACAAGCTTTCCAAGCTATCCGAGTATCCTGTTTGATTCCGAACGGTTCAACGGGCATTCGGAGAAATGAATGAGTATACGAATGTGCATCCAAATTTCGGTACGTATGTATGTATATAAAATTTGGCAATGAAAGATATGTATGTATATGATCATTTGATATGTGAGCTACATTACAAGATATGTGATTATGAGCAAGTGAACATGATCAATTGAGATATAAGAGAGTTATGACTTGTGATTGTGTTACGCCATAAACCATATGTATGAAATGGTTTATAATTGTCCTATATGATAAGTTTATTTGTATATGGCTTACTAAGCTTTTGAAAGCTTACTTTTTGTGTGTTTGCATTGTTTTATAGATTATCGAAGCTACTAGGAGCTCGGGGATCGTCGATGATCATCACCATACTATTGAACTCTATTTTGGTACCTTTTGGAAGTGTAAATTTTAAAAGTATGGCATGTATAGGCTAGGACTAGTGTGGTATGTTTTGAGATATGCATTTTATAGCCATGTGATATGGCTTGCTTGTGGAAGAAAATATGGTTTGGATGTGGTACATGATTTGTGTTAAGTAATGGTATGTTTTGATGTTTATAAATGACCAAAATAAATGGTCAATTTTGGTAAGTTTCATGGTTGATTTGGGAAATTGATATGATGAGAAATGCTATGAATTGAAATGGATTAATATGATGTATGAATCACATGTTTTTGATGTGAAGTTGGTACTTTGAATTGGTATGTTTGAGTTGGACTTGTATATGGAAATGAATGATGTTGTTACGGGTTCAATTGTGCATAATTTGGTATGTTTTTGGCTACCTTTGGGACATGAATTGATGCTTGTTTGATGCTTGTAGGTATGACCCAATTTTGGGTGGCAAATTGGCCTTGCAAATGGCCTATATTTGCCCACACGGTTGAATACACGGGCGTGTGTCTCGACCGTGTCTCTCAAGGTTGCAATTTGAAGCAAGTCAGGATGCCACACGGGCAAGAAACACGAGCGTGTGCCAGACCGTGTGATCCAAGTCAGTGTTGCACACGGGCTGAGACATGGTCTAAGGCACGGCCGTGTGAGGCACACGGCCTAGCCACACGGGCGTATGCCCTATTTTGAAAGAAAAATTTTCTAAGTTCCGCAAAGTTTCCGTATGAGATCGGTTTAGTCCCAAACCTCGAACCTTCTCTAAAGCATGTTTAAGGTCTCGTAGACCTTCTAAAGGAACTATATGAGTATGAATTATTATGAAATGATGTTGTAGGATTGATGTTGTGAAATGAGCGTAAAATGTTTCGATATGTCCGGTAATGCCTCTTAACCCTAGTCCAGCGACGGATACGGCTTACGGGTGTTACAATTTGTTGGTATCAAAGCTACGATTTAGTCGATTCTAGGACTAATGTAGCATGTGAGAGTCTAGCTATACATGCTATATATACAAAACTATGATAATGTGATGAATCCTAACAGATAAAATGTGTTTTTCGTATAGTAAATGGATCCCGAACGAGCCGTAGCTGACGATGTTGAAAGTAATGCACCTGCTCCCGCTCAAGTGACAGCGCCGTCTGATTCTAGACCGGTTACTAGTAGTCAGGAAGGAGAGGCTAAACAAGCCTTCTTCCAAATAATGAATGAGTGGTTCACTCAGTATGTTAGAGCAAATCCGGCTGTTCCTCAACCTCTGACCCCATAAGTTCCCCTAGCTCCCCAATTTATAGATCCGATTCGTCTGAATAAACCTCTGATTGATAAGATTAGAAAATATGGGGCTGAAGAATTTCGTCCTACTACTGATGATGATGCTGAAAGAGCCGAGTTCTGGCTTGAGAATACGATTCGGGTATTTGATGAGTTGTCATGTACCCCTGATGAATGTGTTAAATGTGTCGTTTCTTTGTTGAGAGATACAGCTTACCAATGGTGGAAAACTCTGACTTATGTTATTCCAAGAGAACAAATTACCTTGGATTTCTTCCAGACTGAATTCCGAAAGAAATACATCAGTGAGAGATTTATAGATCAAAAACACAAAGGGTTTCTTGAATTAAAACAGGGTCGTATTTCTGTTACAGAATACGAGCGAGAATTTGTGAGACTGAGCCAGTATGCACGAGAATGTGTCTCGACTGAGGTAATAATGTGTAAACGGTTCGAAGACGGCTTGAATGAAGATATTCGTTTGTTAGTCAGAATTCTGGAAATAAAAGAATTCGTTGTGCTTGTTGAACGAGTGTGTAAAGCTGAAGAACTCAGGAAAGAGAAAAGAAAAGCTGATTCGGAAGCTAGAGAGGTGCGAAAACAAATAACGAGTAAGTCATATCAGTCGGCATCAAAGAAATTTCGAGATGATTATAGCCGTTGAAGGCTAATATGGGACATTCAAGTAGAGATCGTGCAAGATCACATTTGAGCTTCCGAGCTCCAGCTTCTTCGATTGCAAGTGTTGGAAATGTCAGATCTGAGTGACCCGGGTGTAGACATTATGGTAAAAGACATCCGGGCAATTACCAATTAAATGATCAAGCTTGTTTCAAATGTGGATCTTTAGATCACTTTATTCGAGACTATCCCGAGTCTGTTGAGCAAGAGATTGTACAGAATCCAAAGTCGAATAACGCTTCAGCTAGGGGTCGACCTCCCAGAAACACGGGAAATGTGAGTGGTAGCCAGAGAGCTACGAAAGATATAGCTGCGAGATCTGAGGCGAGAGCACTTGCCAGAGCTTATGCTATTCGTGCTCGCGGAAAAGCTTCGTCTCTAGACGTCATTACCGGTACTTTTATTCTTTATGATACTTCTGTGATCGCATTGATAGATCCAGGTTCTACTCATTCATATATATATATGCATGAACTTAGTATCCAGTAAGACTTTGCCTATAGAGTCTACTGAATTTGTAATTAGAGTATCGAACCCCTTAGGCAAGTGTGTTCTGGTTGACAAAGTGTACAAGAATTGTCCGTTGATGTTTTGAGATATCTGTTTCCCGGCTGATCTAATGTTATTACCCTTTGATGAGTTTGATATAATTCTGGGTATGGATTGGCTAACATTGCATGATGCTGTTGTGAATTGCAAACGGAAGACTATTGAATTGAGATGTCAGAATGATGAAATAATACGGATTGAGTCCAGTGATTTAAATGGGTTACCGACCGTAATATCTTCGATGAAAGCTCTGAATTATGTGAAAAAGGGATGTGAAGCTTATCTTGCGTAGGTGATTGATACGAAAGTGACAGAAAAGAAAGTTGAATAAGTGCAAGTTGTTTGTGAGTTTCCTGACGTATTTTTTGAAGAATTATCGGGATTACCTCCTAACGTATGCAAAGTTTAGTAAATATGAGTTATGGTTGCGTGAAGTTGGCCTTTTAGGGCATATTGTGTCAGCATTCGATATACGAGTTGATTCGAGCAAGATTTCAGCTATTTTAGAGTGGAAGCCTCTGAAAAATGTGTCTGAAGTTCACAACTTTCTGGGACTGTCTAGTTATTACCGACGGTTCGTAAAAGGCTTTTCGATGATTGCAACTCTGTTGATGAGATTGCTTCAGAAAGATATGAAATACAAATGGTCTGAAAAGTGTCAGAAAAGCTTTGATCAGTTGAAAGCCCTTTTGACTGAAGCTCCAGTTTTGGTACAGCCAGAATGGGGTAAAGAGTTCGTGATTTTTAGTGATGCTTCGTTAAACGGTCTGGGTTGTGTCTTGATGCAGAAAGACAAAGTTATAGCTTATGCCTCGAGACAATTGAAACCGCATGAAAAGAATTATCCGACGCACGACCTTGAGTTAGCTGGGATCGTGTTTGCTCTAAAAATTTGGCGCCACTATCTTTTCGGTGAGAAACGTCATGTGTTTTCAGATCATAAAAGTCTGAAATATTTGATGACTCAGAAAGATTTGAATCTGCGACAGAGAAGATGGTTAGAACTGTTAAAAGACTACGAGCTTGTGATTGATTATCATCCGGGAAAAGCAAATGTTGTTGCTGATGCTTTGAGTCAAAAACCATTGTTTGCCTTACTTGCGATGAATGCTTATTTAGTTCTGTCTGATGATGGTTCGGTTTTAGCCGAATTGAAAGCGAAACTGTTGTTCTTACAGTATATTTGTGATGCCCAAAAAGTTGACAATGAAATGCTAGCGAAACGAGCTCAGTGTGATTTAAACTCTGATTTAGAATTTCAAGTTGATGATGATGATTTTACGAGATTAGAGATCGATTTGTGTTAGAAATCCGAGTTGATTCGGTTGATTTTGAAAGAAGCTCATAGCGCCGCTTATCGTTCATCGGGAAGTACAAAGATGTATAATGATTTGAAACAACTTTACTGGTGGCCTGGAATGAAAAAAGATATCTCTAATTTTGTTTCTAAATGTTTGATCTTTCAGCAAGTTAAAGCTGACCATCAGGTGCCATCCGGTTTGTTACAACCGATTATGATTTTTGAGTGGAAATGGGATAGAGTGACGATGGATTTTGTTTCAGGTTTGCCTTTAACTCCGAGGAAGAAAGATGCAATTTGGGTTATAGCTGATAGATTGACAAAATTAGCTCATTTTATTCAGGTGAAACGGATTATTCGCTTGATAAGTTAAATGAGAGTTATACATTTACGATATTGTGAGATTGCTGAGTGCCACTATCTATTGTGTCCAGCGACAGAGATCCGAGAGTTTACCTCGCATTTTGGAAGAAAGCGCAAGAGGCTATAGGTATGAAATTGCACTTCTTGATCGCTTTTCACCCGCAGACGAATGGTCAATCTCGAGCGAATTATTCGGATACTCGAGGATATGTTGAGATGTTGCATTCTTGAGTTTGAAGGTACGTGGGAACAGTATTTGCCATTGATTGAATTCGTGTATAATAATAGTTTTCAATCGAGCATTAAAATGGCACCGTACGAAGCCTTGTATGGTAGGAAATGCCAAACACCTCTGTACTGGTCTGAACTCAGTGAAAATAAAATTCACGGGGTTGATTTGATTAAAGAGACTGAACATAAAGTAAAAGTGATACGAAATAGTCTGAAAGTAGTGTCTGATCGACAGAAATCATATGCAGATTTGAAACGAAAAGATATTTAATTTGAGATTAGTGATAAAGTATTTTTGAAAGTGTCTCCGTGGATGAAAATACTCCGATTCGGCAGAAAAGGCAAATTGAGTCCGAGATTCATCGGATCGTATGAGATTATCGAGCGTATTGGACCGGTTGCTTATAGACTGTTGTTACCATCTGAGTTAGAAAAGATCCATAATGTGTTTCATGTATCGATGCTTCGATGATACAGATCCAATCCCTCACATGTGATTTCTCTATCTGAGATAGAGATTCAGTCTTATATGACTTAAGAAGAAGAACCGATCCGTATCGTAACTCGCGAGGTTAAAGAATTGAAAAATAAGAAAATTTCATTAGTAAAAGTATTATGGCATCGACACGGGGTCGAAGAAGCTACGCAGGAACCTGAAGATGCTATGAGACAGCAATATGCGAATCTGTTCAACGGTAAGATTTTCGGGGACAAAAATCCCTAAGGGGAGAGAGTTGTAACAGCCCGATTTAGACCCTAGTCGGAACAGTGGTTTTAGGACCACAAATCCAAGTCATAAAAATATTTTAATATTATTTTCTGAGTCTACATCATGTGAATTGGTATGTGTGACATTTCCGTGATTTAATTTGATCGTTTGTGTGCTTAATTTGCAAAAAGGACTAAATCGCAGAAAATGCAAAATTGTCCTTCTATTTGAATAATGGCCGAATTGATGTGTCTTTATAAAGAGGAGGTCCTTATGTGGTTATTTAACCATTGAACGTATTAAATGACAAAGTTGGACATTACTTAGTGGATTTTAAATGATATTATAAAGGTTAAAAATGGAAATTGATAATTAAATGATGAAATAATAAAACAAAAGTATGAAAATAGGCCATTATGTTCATCTTTGGCTGATAATAACAAGAAAATAAAAGAAAAAGACTAAGCTAGGGTTTGGCTTTGATATTTGGTGATTAAGGTATGTGCTTTGATCCATTTTTGACAATTTCTATATTTTTGTGATTGTTGCTTAGCATTTTATTAAGCCCATGCCTCAATTTCTATGTATATGATCATTTGATATGTGAGCTACATTACAAGATATGTGATTATGAGCAAGTGAACATGATCAATTGAGATATAAGAGAGATATGACTTGTGATTGTGTTACGCCATGAACTATATGTATGAAATGGTTTATAATTGTCCTATATGATAAGTTTATTTGTATATGGCTTACTAAGCTTTTGAAAGCTTACTTTTTGTGTGTTTGCATTGTTTTATAGATTATCGAAGCTACTGGGAACTTGGGGATCATCGAGGATCATCACCACACTATCGAAATCTATTTTGGTACCTTTTGAAAGTGTAAATGTTAAAAGTATGACATGTATAGGCTAGGACTAGTGTGATATGTTTTGAGATATGCATTTTATAGCCATGTGATATAGCTTGCTTGTGGAAGAAAATATGGTTTGGATGTAGTACATGATTTTTGTTAAGTAATGGTATGTTTTGATGTTTATAAATGACCAAAAGAAATGGTCAATTTTGGTAAGTTTCATGGTTGATTTGGGAAATTGATATGATGAGAAATGCTATGAATTGAAATGGATTAATATGTTGTATGAATCACATGTTTTTGATGTGAAGTTGGTACTTCGAATTGATATGTTTGAGCTAGATTTGTATATGGAAATGAATGATGTTGTTACGGGTCAAATTGTGCATAATTTGGTATGTTTTTGGCTGCCTTTGGGACATGAATTGATGCTTGTTTGATGCTTGTAGGTATGACCCAATTTTGGGTGGCAAATTGGCCTTGCAAATGGCCTTAATTTTCCCACACGATTGAATACACGGGCTTGTGTCTCAACCGTGTCTCTAAAGGTTGCAATTCGAAGCAAGTCAGGATGCCACACGGGCAAGAAGCACAAGTGTGTGCCAGACCGTGTGATCCAAGTCAGTGTTGCACACAGGCTGAGACATGGTCTAAGGCACGGCCGTGTGAGGCACACAGCCTAGCCACACGGGCGTGTGCCCTGTTTTGAATGAAAAATTTTCTAAGTTCCGTAAAGTTTCCGTATGAGATCGGTTTAGTCCCAAACCTTCTCTAAAGCATGTTTAAGGTCTCGTAGACCTTCTAAAAGAACTATATGAGTATGAATTATTATGAAACGATGTTGTATGATTGATGTTGTGAAATGAGCGTAAAATGTTCTGATATGTCTGGTAATGCCTCTTAACCCTAGTCCGGCGACGGATATGGCTTACGAGTGTTACAATTTGTTGGTATCAAAGCTACGATTTAGTCGATTCTAGGACTAACGTAGCATGTGAGAGTCTAGCTATACATGTCATATATACGAACTATGATAGTGTGATGAATCCTAACGGATAAAATGTGTTTTCCGTATAGTAAATGGATCCCGAACGAGCCGTAGCTGACGATGTTGAAAGTAATGCGCCTGCTCCCGGTCAAGGGACAGCGTAGTCTGATTCTAGACCAGTTACTAGCGGTCAGGAAGGAGAGGCTAAACAAGCCTTCTTCCAAATAATGAATGAGTGGTTCATTCAGTATGTTAGAGCAAATCCGGCTATTCCTCAACCTTCGACCCCGCAAGTTCCCGTAGCTCCCCATGTTATAGATCCGATTCATCTGAATAAACCTCCGATTGATAAGATTAGAAAATATGGGGCTGAAGAATTTCGTGCTACTACTGATGATGATGCTGAGAGAGCCGAGTTCTGGCTTGAGAATACGATTCGAGTATTTGATGAGTTGTCATGTACCCCTGATGAATTTGTTAAATGTGCCGTTTCTTTGTTGAGAGATACAGCTTACTAATGGTGGAAAACTCTGACTTCTGTTGTTCCAAGAGAACGAACTACCTGGGATTTCTTCCAGACTGAATTCCGAAAGAAATACATCAGTGAGAACGAATTAATGTTGCAACGTGGAGTGTCAATTTTGTAACACCCATATCCCGTCTCCATCGCTAGATTAGGGTTACGGAGTATTACGATACAAAACGAAACATTTAATTTCAAACTGAAACAATTATAAAAATTACATAATAACATTCCATAATTTATTTAATCAAGGTAAAAATACACTTATGGGCCTTAAATCGAGCCTACGGGGCCCAAAAATAGTTTGGGAACCTTTGGGGATCATTTTGATATAAATAAAAAAAGATTGGAAAATTTGACAATTTTTGAAAATAGGGGTCACACAACCATGTGGCCAACTGTGTGACAGTCCCTGTAACTTTCAAAATAGTAGCACACGGTCGTGTCGGACACCGTGTCACATTCAAAATACCTTCATATGGCCATGTCACAGGCCGTGTGATAGACCGTGTTTAATTCGATGTTGGGTCACATGGTCGTGTTGCAGGCCGTGTCCTAGACCGTGTAACTCACTGACTTGAAACACACGACCGTGAAAAGAGACCATGTGTAGCACAAAGCCGTGTGACAGCCCGTGTGCCCTTAATTTTCCCTTCAAATGCAAGCTTACCAAAACGTGCTTACTTGAACATCAAACAACTCATTTACCAACAATTAAACCTATTCAAAACACACTTAAACAAGCCCGAAACATGCTAAATTCATCCAACCTAAATGCCTAACCAATGTGTCTTCATTGACGCCACAATTCAATTAATAAACTCAATTCACATATAACACCAAACTAATTTACATTCAAGTTCATACATAAAACTCATGCCAATCTTACCATTTCTTCTCTTATTCAAACATATACATTCATACCATAACCTCAAACACCTATATAAGACTTATACAAAATGACCAACTAACATGACATGAACATAAACACATTCAAGTTAATACTAAACATAGCCATCATTCATCACTTTCACAATTATCACATAATTTACAATCAAACATCTACCAATTTCACCTATTACATGCCATATAACCCAAAAGTTAACTTCAAAAGCTACAAAAATGTAACTGGATAATGTGATTGTAACACCCCTAACCCGTCTCCGTCACCGAATTAGGGTTACGGAGCATTACCAATCAAATCATAACCAATAATGACCTTGAGAAACAATTAATCAATTAAAAAATAAAATTCAAACTAATATTTATTCATGGCATAAACATGGTTACATACCTTAATTCGAGCTTACGAGGACATAAAAATAAGTTGGGAACATTAAGGGACTAACTTGAAAAAAAAATAGGAAATTTTAGAAGAATGGAAAAATTTGAAAACAGGGGTCACACGGCCATGTGGCCAAGCCGTGTCACAAAGCCCAGACCGTGTGAGTATTTGAAGTATGGGACACACGACTGTGTCCCAGAACCTGTGTTTGCATGTGTGGGTATTCGAAATAAGGTCACACAGTCGTGTAATACCTGCACCTAAAATAATATTGACACATGACCATGTGGGGTGACCGTGTGTGGCACACGGCCATGTGACAACCCATGTCCCTGGTCGTGTGCTACATAAGTTGCCCCTGAAACAAGCCAAATCAAGCACAAATTCTAACACACCAAGACACACTATTCCCTAATGCATTCATATGACCAAAACACATTCAAACACACTAAAAAACATACCAAATCAACCATCCTATAAGACCTAACCAATATGCCAACAAAGGCACCACAATTCACATATCAAACTTAATCCAATTCAACATCTCAAGATCATTCACTCTACATAAATCAAACATACCAAAACCATTTCAAACATACATATCATTCAACCATGATTTACCTATCATCACATGGGCCTGCATAAGTGTTCAACAACACACCTATTTACCATTATTTACAAACCATAAATTAAAAACATTAAGGCATACACAAGCTTGGCACCACACAAACATACCAAATTGCCAAGTTAACAATCAAGCCCCATTACATACCGAAATCTACCAAAATGATGATTGGATAGTGTGATCATGCTCCAACGCGATTCCAACTGATTAAGCTTCTGATGATCTACAAAATAATGAAAAACAACTATATAAGTAACTAGTCCTTAGTAAGCTCGTATAAAGGAAACTTAAACTTACCGAACATAAAACGATTAAACCATTCAAACATTGCTTGTTAGATCATATGGATATTTTTTCTTTCCTATCCACAACACTTCACATAGTTAGTAGATACATTTAAGAACATATCAACCAATGAAACATGGCACATATAATGAAAAAGATTTCGATATATAAATCATCCATCACATGATCCAATTGTTACCTTTTCAATCCAATTACACATATTACATTTTCCATTCCATATTCTCAATAACATAGCTAATTTAATATACGTACATTTTCCTTTTAAACCTTAATTGCCTATTGAACCAAATAGAATAACATCGGACACTTGGGAAATGCTCACACAATGTGTGCTTTTACATGTAACTATAACCGTCTCTATAATACTCACACAAGCTATGGGTCAGGATGTTATCTACACGATGCTGCTCACACGAGCTATCGAGAATCTACAACAAATGCAGGACCTCAGCCATCGGTAGGACATCCAAGACCAGCACCCAAAACTGTATAATCCCTAATGACATGCCATTTGTATCCTAAGTATTCACAAGGTTCAAACGGGACTATTAAACCATCCAATATCCAAAACATTGTATTATTATCAATTTATATTATACCTAGCTTAACATTATTTAACATACAATCAAAACATCCATTAATAAGTTTAATACTTATACGAACTTACCTCGACAAAAATAGTTGCAAAAACAAAGTCAACAACTAATTTGACACTTTAGCTTTTCCTCGGTTTAGATCTGTTTGGTTCATTTCTTGATCTAAATAATAATTTTCATTCAGTTAAATAGTTCAAATAACTTAATATAACTAATTCAACTTATAACCCTTATCAATGGGAAACTTACAAAATTATCTCCAAGATTTTACCTTTTTTGTAATTTAGTCCCTAAACTTGAGACTTGCAATTTAACCACTTTTAATTAAAATTCATGCTAGTAGATTTTCCCTTATTATTATAACAACCAATATTTTTCCTCATTTCACACAATTTACATTGAATTTTACTATTTCAACAATTTAATCCATAAACATTAAAATCATTAAAAATCACTTAACAGAATACTTTTATTTAACTACAAAATTTAATAATCTATTAATTAAAATAAAAAAATACTTCAAACTCATTCATATCAAGTCCCTATACTTTTAATAGTTTTACAAATTGACCCCCAAGCTAGCTAGATTAAGCTAAAATGACTTTAAAAACATAAAATCATTAAAAACAGGATCAAAATCTCTTACATGCACACTAGTATAGCTTGGACGAATGTTCCTTAGGTTTAACCAAGGCTTTTTGGTTCCAAAACAAAAACAAAAGGAAGAAGATGATAATAATAGGTTTTGTCATCTTTTGTTTTAATTACTAATTTACCAATTTACAAAATTAACCTTTAAAAATAATAAAAAATTTCACCGAAAACCAAGCCACAATCGTCCACTATATTTTAACTTGGAAAATTTACCAATTTGAACCCTAAAGTCTTGTGTTAAATCAATTTAATGCAAATAAACCTATAGATATTAACTTTTGCATCTTTTACGATTTAGTTCTTTTTACTCAATTAACTAGCTAAACATTAAAATTCCGGATCAAAATTTCAATATACCTTGGTGTATAGAAACGAGGTCCCGATACCTCATTTTTCAAAACGGGTAAGGGGTGTTACATTAGTGGTATCAGAGCTATGGTTTAGTCGGTTCTCGGACTACCGTAGCGTGTGCAAGAGTCTAGCTATACATGCCATAAACGTATATTGATAGTGTGGTGACTTCTGACAATGCTAAACTTCATTTTTATAGTAAATGGATCCCGATCGAGCGGCTACTGATGACGCGGCTAGTAACGCGCCGGCTCCCGTGCAAGGGACCGTGCCTGTAGAGAGTAGACTCAAGACTAGGGGTCAAGGAGAAGAGGCCCGAGAAGCCTTTCTCTATATGATGAGTAATTGGTACACTGAGTATGTACGAGCGAACCCTAATGCTCAACCTCCTCCACCCCTTCCGATACCTCAGCCAGTTCCTGTGGCTCCTCAAGGTATAGATTTAATGAGGATGACCAAACCCCCGGTAGACAAGATTCGGAAGCAAGGGGCCGAGGAGTTTAGGGCTAACATAGATGATGACCCCGAGAGGGCGGAGTTCTGGCTTGAGAACTCCATGCGAGTATTTGATGAACTCTCCTGTACACCTAAGGAGAGCTTGAAATGCACCGTGTCATTGCTAAAGGACTCGGCCTATCATTGGTGGAAGACGTTAACTTCGGTGGTTCCAAGAGAGAGGGTAACGTGGGACTTCTTTTTGGAAGAGTTCCGAAAAAAGTATATAAGTCAGAGGTTTGTGGACTAGAAACGGAAAGAATTCCTTGAACTGAAGCAAGGAAGAATGACTGTGGCAGAATATGAGCGCGAATTTGTTAGGCTCAGCAAGTATGCACAATAATGTGTGTCTACAGAAGCTATCTTGTGCAAGAGGTTTGAAGATGGGCTGAATGAGGATATCAGACTTCTAGTTGGGATTTTAGAATTGAAAGAATTTGTGGTGTTGGTTGACCGGGCATGTAAAGCCGATGAACTAAATAAGGAAAAGAGGAAAGCCATGAGTGAGGCCCGAGATGCAAGAAAAAGGCCAATGAGTAAATCATATCAAGCTCAATTGAAGAGGTCCAAGGAAATGAACCCTTGGACGATAGCGTCAGTTGGACATTCACATCGAGATCGAGGTAACACATACTCGGGCTCGAGAGTTTAAGCCACTTCGATTGCAAGCATGGGCAATCCAAAGTCCAAACCAGAGTGTTCAAATTGCGGTAGGCAGCACACTGGGGAGTGTTGGGGAAACAACGAAAATTGTTATAAGTGTGGTTGCCCCGACCATTTCATTCAAAATTGTCCTGAGAGGGATGACAAGGAAAAGAAGCAAGAAGTGAGATCAAGTAATGTATCTTCGAGGGGTAGATCACAAAAGAACCCGAGAGGTGGGACCAGTAGTAGAGGTACGCCTCGAGACTCTATTGTGAGACCAGAGGGTCGGGCACCTGCAAGGACTTATGCCATTCACGCTCGCGATGAGGCATCATCTCCAGATGTGATAACGAGTACTTTTCCTCTTCATGACACCTCTGTTATTGCTTTGATTGATCCGGGGTCTACCCATTCTTACATTTGCATGAAACTGGCATCTAGTATGAGTATGATTATTGAGTCTACGGAATTTGTAGTAAAGATGTCAAACCCGTTAGGTAAACATGTGCTAGTTGACAAGGTGTGTAGGAATTGTCCTTTGACAATTAGAGGTCATTGTTTTCTGGAAAATCTTATGTTGTTGCCGTTTGATGAATTTGACTTGATTCTTGGTATGGATTGGTTGACGACTCATAATGTTTTAGTGAACTGTGGTAGCAAGTTTATTAAATTGAAATGTGAAAATGGAGATGTCATTCGGGTTGAATCAGGTAGATCGGACAGTATTTTCGTAATGATTTCATCTATGGTAGCCAAGAAATACTTGAGGAAAGGATACGAGTCCTATCTCGCCTTTGTGCTGAACACTAAGAGTCAGAGGTAAAGATTGAAATAGTGCTGGTGGTATGTGAGTATCCGGATGTATTCCCGGAAGAGTTACCTGGATTGCCTCCAGTTAGAGAGGTCGAGTTTGGGATTGAGTTAGTTCTGGGTACGGCACTTATTTTAGTTGCTCCGTATAAGATGGCACCATTAGAGTTGAAAGAACTGAAGGTTCAGTTGCAAGAGTTATCGGATAAGGGTTTTGCAAGACCGAGCTATTCACCGTGGGGTGCTCCTGTTCTTTTTGTAAAGAATAAAGATGGGTCGATGAGATTGTGCATAGACTATAGACAGCTCAACAAGGTGACAGTGAAGAATAAGTATCCTTTACCAAGGATAGATGACCTATTTGACCAACTGAAGGGAGCTACGGTGTTCTCCAAGATAGACCTAAGGTCTGGTTATTATCAGTTGAGAGCTAAGGAGCAAGATGTGCCGAAAACTGCATTTCGGACGAGGTATGGCCATAATGAGTTTCTTGTCATGCCATTTGGTTTAACGAATACTCCTGCGATTTTTATGGATTTAATGAACCGTGTCTTCCGACCGTATTTGGATAAGTTTGTAGTTGTCTTTATCGATGACATACTGATTTATTCTCGGGATGAGAATGATCATGCAGAGCACCTGAGAATTGTTTTACAGACTTTAAGAGACAAACGGTTGTATGCTAAAGTTAGTAAGAGTGAGTTTTGGCTCCGAGAGGTCGAATTCCTAGGACACATTGTGTCGGGTGATGGTATTAGAGTTGATCCGAGTAAGATCTCGGCTATTGTGGAGTGGAAACCGCCAAGAAATGTGTCGAAAGTCAAAAGCTTTTTGGGTTTAGCGGGGTACTACAGACGGTTCGTAAAGGGGTTTTCCATGATTGCTACCCCGATGACGAAACTGTTACATAAAGATGTTAAGTTTGAATGGACTGAGAAATGTCAACAGAGTTTCGAGAGATTGAAAGCATTGTTGACTGAGGCACCGGTTTTAGTACAACCTGAGTCGGGGAAGGAGTTTGTAGTATACAGTGATGCGTCATTTAATGGACTCGGCTGTGTGTTAATGCAAGAGGGTAAGGTAGTAGCTTACGCCTCGAGACAGCTAAAACCGCATGAGAAGAATTATCCTACTCATGATTTTGAGTTGGCTGCAATCGTTTTCGCTTTGAAGATCTGGCGTCATTATTTATATGGTGAGAAGTGTCGAATCTTCATCGATCATAAGAGTTTGAAGTACTTGATGGATCAAAAGGATTTAAATTTGCGACAACAGTAGTGGCTCGAATTATTGAAGGATTATGAGCTAGTAATTGATTACCATCCGGGGAAAGCGAATGTGGTTGCGGATGCCTTGAGTGAGAAATCCCTGTATGCTTTGAGAGCTATGAGTACTAGCTTAGCGTTGTCTGAGGATGGTGCTATATTAGCCGAGTTGAAGGCTAGACCATTATCTATTCAACAGATACGTGAGGCTCAAAAGAATGATAATGAGATACAAGCAAAGATAGCTAAGCGTGAATCGGGAAATGATTCTGATTTTCGGGTGAGATTGGATGGTTGTTTGATGTTTCATGACAGGATTTGTGTACCTAAAGATGATGAGTTGATCCGAAAAATTTTACATGAAGCACACAGTGGTCACTTGTCAGTACATCCCGATAGCACGAAAATGTACAATGACTTGAAGAAATTTTATTGGTGGCCTGGTATGAAAAGAGACATCTCTGAGTTTGTGACAAGATGTTTGATCTGCCAACAAGTGAAAGCCGAGCATCAAGTACCTTCGGGACTACTTCAGCCGGTGATGGTTCCTGAATGGAAGTGGGATCGGATCACCATAGATTTTGTAATGGGGTTGCCTATGACTTCGAGAAAGAAAGATGTTGTGTGGGTTATTGTTGATAGACTAATGAAGTCGGCTCACTTTATACCGACGCGAGTAGATTATTCGCTTGATTAGCTGGCTGAGTTGTATATTGCTGAGGTAGTGAGACTTCATGGGGTGCCTATATCTATTATCTCGGATAGAGATCCGAGATTTACTTCGAGATTTTGGAAGAAGTTGCAGGAGGCCTTGGGTACAAGGTTGAATTTTAGTACTGCGTTTCATCCCCAAACAGACGGCCAATCTGAAAGAGTGATTCAAGTTCTTAAAGATATGCTCTGATGCTGTGTGTTAGAATTTGAAGGTAGTTGGGAAAGATACCTACCTTTGGTTGAGTTTGCCTACAACAACAGTTATCAGTCGAGTATACAGATGGCACCGTACGAAGCCTTGTATGGTCGCAAATGTCGGACTCCCTTGTATTGGACCGAGCTTAATGAGAAGCAAATTCATAGGGTTGATCTAGTTAAGGAAACCGAGGAGAAAGTAAAAGTGATCCGTAATAGTCTGAAAGCTGCATCGGACCGACAAAAGTCGTACTCGAATTTGAAAAGAAAAGAAATCGAGTTTCAAGTGGGCGACAAGGTATTTCTGAAAGTATCCCCGTGGAAGAAAATATTGAGATTTGGTCATAAGGGAAAATTGAGTCCACGATTCATAGGGTCGTATGAGATTACCGAAAAGATTGGGCCAGTGGCATACCGGTTGGCTTTGCCAGTAGAGTTAGAGAAAATACACAACGTGTTTCATGTGTCAATGTTGCGACGATATCGTTCCGATCCTTCGCATGTGATCCCTCCATCGAAAATTGAGATACGATCGGACATGACTTATGAAGAAGAGCCAATTAAGATATTGGCTCGGGAGGTTAAACAGTTGAGGAATAAGAGCATAGCTTTAGTAAAAGTGTTGTGGCAAAAACACGGTGTGGAAGAAGCTACGTGGGAACCGGAAGAAGCCATGAGAGAACAATATCCAAACCTTTTTACCGATAAGATTTTTGAGGGCGAAAATCTCTAAAGGAGGATAGAGTTGTAACAGCCCAATTTTAGGGCTAGTTGAAACAGTGGTTTCGGGACCACTAATCCGAGGCTGAATAAAATTATTTTAGTATTATTTTATGTGTTATAGCATAAATATATGACTATATGAAAATTTTGGTGCATTAATTATAGTGATTTCATGCTTAATTTCGAAAAAGGACTAAATCGCATAAAGTGCGAAAGTTTCAAATTTCAAGCTAGAGGTGTCTAATAGTTAAAGGATATCAAAATGGAGATCTTTAAAGTGAAATTAGGCCATTAGATGTGTGGTGGCTGGCCATGTAGACTAGGGAGACAAGAGCATTAAATTTTGGTCAAATTTGGTGATATTAGGTGACTAAAATGAATAAAATAAGGCAAAGAAAGATGAGATATCATCTTTTACTATTCCCCTTTCTTCTTCCACCGAAAATTGAAGAGGAAATAGAGATTTTTGGAGCTTAAACTTCCAGCCAAGCTATCTCCTTGCAAGTAAGTGATTTTAGAGGTCTTTCTTGATGATTTTTGTATTTTTGGAACCCCCAAAACTTAAGCTAGCTAATGAGGGGACTAATTTGCAATATGGTTGCAAGTTTAGGGACTTGCCATGAGAGTGTTCATAATTTTTTTTGAGTTTTTATGGAAGAAAATGGATGTTAGTGAGTCAAAGAACAACTTTTGTGAAAGGTGTTACCATGAAAACACCTAAATGGGACTAAGTTGTAAAAGTTGGGATTTTGTAATAAATGTATGAAATAGTTGGAATTATGAGTAGTTGTAAGAGTAATAAATGTTCATCTAGGCTTTTTCAATGAGATAATGTGATGAAAAATGATTTACGAACCTAGGGGCAAAATCATGATTTTGCCATAGTATAAGGGCAAAATGGTCATTTTTGCCTAAATAAAGATTATGATGTATTATGATTATCAAATGATTGAATGAGTGAATTTTTGTTATTATAGACCAAGAAGAGCGCGGAATCAACCTTGACCGAGGAAAAGGCAAAGTTACGGAATAGACTGTTGATTAACACGTTTTGCACCGAGGTAAGTTTGTGTGTAAACGATGCATCTTAAATACACATGTTTTTACTTATTGGTGCATTGTATGATTGAGAATATTTACGATTTAAATGAATTGAATTCGGTAGGTAATGAATAATTTTCGTATGATTGTTGAAATAGATATGTAAATGTGGAATATTATCCGTAGTAATTAATGGTGGGCTGTGTGCGATACCACCTTAATTATTCTTACTAGTGGGCTATGTGCGATACCACCTTATTACCTATTCATGATGGGCTGTGTGCGATACCATCGTTTATATGAACATTTGGTGGGCTATGTGCGATACCACCGTAATTATTCTTGTTGGTGGGCTATGTGCGTTACCACCCTGTTAAAGATTAATGGTGGGCTAAGTGCGAAACCACCGAGTGTTTGGTATTACTAAGAATGGCTTATTGTGAGTTCGTGATGTGTTGTTTCATGTGATCATGTGGTGATAAGTGCAGGGATGTAAGTTACATAATATGAGCATTTGGCTTGTGATAAGGTTGGAATATGGTAAGAGATGAAATGAGTAAGCATGATCTTGGAATGTGGATTGTTCTTACTTATTGTGAAATGCTATTTATTGATTAGCGCATATTATGATGTTTATTGTTTACATGTAAACTTACTAAGCTTAAAGCTTACTCCCTTTCTTTTCCCTTATTTTATAGTGTCAAAGAGTCAGGTCGAGATACGAAGATAATTGGAAGATCACCCACACTATCAGCTCATCTCGGTATATCTAGAATTAGCATTTTGAGTATGGCATGCATAGGGGCTAGACTAGGTGAATTGTTTTGTTATTTTGGTCAAGTGTGTATTAGCCATCTTAAAGATGAATTCTTTTGTATATAGCCATAGTTGATGGCTTATTATTACTAATTTATGAAAAGACAAGGTTATTCATGAATGTGTATGTTGCATAATTGCTTTGCTTAGCGATTGGTTGAATGGATTTAAGATGTGTGATGTAAGGTGATAAAAAGAGCTTAGTAAATAGCCTTGTTCTTGTCCACACGGGTAGGCACACGGGCGTGTGTCTAGGCCGTGTGTGACACACGGTTAGTCCCATGGGTGTGTGACCAGGCCGTGTGTCCCCGGCATACTAGTGTTACAAGTCAGTGTCGACCACGGGCTTGCCACACGGGCGTGTGCCTAGGCCGTGTGTCCCTTATGAGGTTGCTGTCACAAACAGAATACCCAGGTTTTTACACACGGGCGAGGACACGGACGTGTTTAGGCCGTGTGGAGCACACGGGCCGAGAACACGGGCGTGTATCCGGCCGTGTGAAAACCCCTGTAGGTTCAAAATGAAAATAAATCACACACGGACTAGGGACATGGGCGTGTGTGACCACACGGCTTGCCCACACGGGCGTGTCCCAATTCACACGGGCGTGTGGACCCTGTTTAGGAAAAAAAAAATTAAGTGCACAAAAGTTCCCGGTTGGGTTCCGAAACCCTCCGTATGCATGTTTAAGGCCTCGTAGGTCCTTAATGAGAATGTTTTGATTGTGAAGAGATATTTTAAGTTGGAATGAAATTTTATAGACTAAAATTGCATGACCGAGTGAGTTAAGTCCGGTAATGCCTCGTGCCCAGTTCCGGCACAAGATACGGGTAAGGGGTGTTACAATTATCATTTTAAATTATACCTAGCATAACATTAATTAACATACAATCAAAATATCAATTAATAAGTTTAATACTTATACGAACTTACCTAGACAAAAACAGTTGTAAAAACAAAGCCAACGACTAATCTGACAATTTAGCTTTTCCTCAATTTAGATCCGTTTGGTTCGTTTCTTGATCTGGATAATAATTTTCATTTAATTAAATCATTCAAATAACTTAATATAATTGATTCAACTTATAATCCTTATCAATGGGAAATTTACAAAATTACCCCTAATATTTTATCTTTTTTCAATTTAGTCCCTAAATTCAAAACTTGCAATTTAACCCCTTTTAATTAAAATTCATGCTAGCCGATTTTCCCTTAGTCTTATAACAGCCCATATTTTTCCTCATTTCACACAATTTACATTGAATTTTACTATTTCAACAATTTAATCCTTAAACATTAAAATCATTAAAAATCACTTAACAAAATACTTTTATTTAACTACCAACTTTAATAATCTATCAATTCAAATAAAAAACACTTCAAACTCATTCATAAAAAGTCCCTAGATTTTTAACAATTTTACAAATTGACCCTCGAGCTAGCTAGATTAAGATAAAATGACTTCAAAAACATAAAAAATCATTAAAAACGAGATCAAAATCATTTACATGCACACCAATATAGCTTGGCCGAATGTTCCTTAGGTTTAACCATAGCTTTCCGATTCCAAATCAAAAAGAAAAGGAAGAAGATGATAATAATAGGTTTTATCATATTTTGTTTTAATTACTAATTTACCAAATTACAAAATTAACCTTTAAAAATAATCAAAATTTCACCAAAAACCAAGCCACAACCGTCCACTATATTTTAGCTTGCCAAATTTACCAATTTGAACCCTTAATTTATTTGTTAAATCAATTTAATGCAAATAAACCTATAGATATTAACTTTTGTATCTTTTACTATTTAGTCCTTTTTACTTAATTAACTATCTAAACATTAAAATTTCATGCCAAAATTTCAATATACCTTGGTTTATAGAAACGAGGTCCCGATACCTCATTTTTCAAAACCACTTAACTTAAGGGATTAACCACTTGAACTTGACTATACGACCATTCAACGAAATTTGTTAAATTAAATTTTTAATAATATTATATTTGACTCATAAATATTAATTAATAATATTTACGAACTTTCTTATCGAATATGTGGTCCCGAAACCACTATTTTCGGCACCACTGAAATTGGGTTGTTATAGTGATCCTCAAGTTGATCCGATCGCCCAATTCCGCAAAACGCTATCTACAAAGAAATAAGAAAATAAGACGAGTATGCCTCTATAGAGCTTAGTAAGTTCAACGATTAAAATGATAAAGCTTAATGAAGTAAACATAGCAATTATAATAACAAAACTGATGGACAATGTTTCCTATCAACCACAATCATCAACAGGTGACTATATATATAACAATGTACGAGTTATATTTTAATATAATCCTACGAGATCATTCAATATTAAGCCATAATGCTATCAGGAAATTCATGAACAACCTTCAAACAATTCAATAACTAGCCATTTCACATGAGATATTGCCCGATGAACGATATATGGATATGAGTACACATGTATCCATCCGAAACACGCCAAGAGCTCAAACAAGCCAACCCAATCGAAAACACGCCTTGGCACCAAGTGCCTAGCCCATAGGCTAACATCCACCCCTGATAACATGCCAGAAACATTGTAATGTAACACGATAGTTCGCAACAAATGTTGAACCCCGATATACTCAATATAAAAACAAAAATCAAGAATCATCACCTCGTCACAAGTCAATCCCGTACAGCGCGCACTATAACCTATTGGCATGCCAATCGTACTCTATCCTACATTCATCGGGCTCATGAGATATCATCACTAGACAATGTTCCAAACAATTTACTACTTCAATTCACACTAATTTAACATCAAACAATCAATTTAACATTTAGCAACCAATTTCGCATTCAATACATTTTAAAATATATTAAACTAAACCGAACGAACTTACCAGGGATAAACTGCAGAGTTTGTAAAAGTTCAGGGACTAATTAGCAACTTTCTCTTTTCCTCAGTTATCTACTTGTTCATGATCTATAAAATAGTTTATTTCACTTTATTAGCTTCAATTTCATATATCATTCAATTTAATACATATTCTTTTCTATTTACAATTTTTTTTATATTTGCCCCAAACTTTTACACTTTATACAATTTAATCCCTAAACCCAAAAATTACAAAATTAACCTTATTTGAACACAACCCATACTAGCCGAATATTTAGGGGTCTCTATACAGCCCTCTATTTAACATAATTTCACAACAATACTATGAAATTTTACCGTATAAATAATTTAGTCCTTTAACATTAAAATCAACAATAAATACTTTACAAAATAGTCATATTCAACAACCAAGCTTAGAAATCTATCACAAACTTTCATAAACACCTCAAACTCATCCATGACACATTCTAAAAAAATTAACAGTTTCAAAAACGGAAGTACGGGTTAGCTGGACCTAGTTGCAATGATCTCAAAAATATAAAAATTACAAGAAAGGGTGAAAATAGCTTACCATGCAAAGATTTTAGCTTGATCGAAGCTTCCAATGTATGAATATGGTGGTTCAGTCATGGGAATGAAGAAATGAAGAAGATGGAAGCTTATTTTTTTACTTTTTGTTTTATTAATGTTATTTATTTTATTTCTTTAATAATTAACTAAAGCATAAAACATATAAAATGTAACAAATCTTAATGTTTAACCATCCATTTATATTTATTAAGGTCTAATTACCATATAAATCCTCCCTCAATCACTAATTAAACTATTTAATCTATAAAATTCAATAGCGATTAAGTTTTACATCTTTTACGATTTAGTCCTTTTTCTTTAATTAACTATCTAAATGTTAAAAATTTTTAATCAAAATTTAATACGACTCTAAGGACCTTAATATTTATGAACACACACATCAAAATTGTGATCCCGAAACCACTGTCTCTAACACCACTAAAAACGGGTTGTTACAGATGTCACAACATAGTGAGCAGAGCACTCAAAAGAAGCAAACTGCCTTTAGTGTTGCAACACAGCCCTGTAATCAAGCCTTAGCTTATAAACTGCCATCAGTGTCACGACATAAGCCAGAGGGTGTCGCAACATTGTCTTGACGAAGAGAATTAATGAGCCAAAGGCGTTTTGGTCTGCACAACAAACTTTAATGCAAAAATGTCAAACGAATTAGGTCAATGGACAACGACCAACCCTAAGCCTGTAAATAGATGATTCTAAACACATCATAAACAATTTTTTATTCAAGTTTTAGTTGACGATTTCATTTAGTTTTAGTTTCAGTTCTCTTTAGGTTATTTTGTACTTAAGCTTATTTTCATTTGTAATTCTATTGTAGTTTTTATTTTCTTTCGTCGGTGAACTCAATTTTTGGATCCATAAACTCTTCGTGGATTGTTGTTCGCACAATTATCAATATATATCAGGATTCTTCTTAAACTCTATTCTTGATCTATTATTTTTATTTATTTTTTCAATCAAGTTTATAATGTTTATTAGATCCATTAGGAACTAATCATTTTATGGGAGATTAGCGAGTGGACGTGGGATATGGAAACTTTTACCTGGAAATCTGAAGTATTAAGGTCTTTATTTGATGATGAACAGGTGAGAAGGATATTGGCAATCCCACTGACCAGTAGTACGTAAACGGATGAAGTGGTTTGGCAAAGAGACAACACTAGTGTCTATACGGATAAAAGTGGGTATAAGTGGCTAGTTACAAAGGATTTGGATTTGCTGGGAGATAATCTTACAACACATTCTACGCTACTAAAAGTTTTCTATACAAAGATGTGGAATTTAAACATTCTAAGCAAAACCAGAATTCCAATATGGAGAATTGCCAATGGCTTTTTGCCTACATTACAAACATTAAAAGCAAGAAGGCTTGCAGTAGATAGTCTTTGTCCTGTCTGCCAAACTGAGGAGGAATCAGTAGAGCAGTAGTTTCGGGAATGTTCGTTCACGCGACAAATCCTACAGGGGATCGATGTGGTATTCTCAACCACAAATGGGGAGCAAAGTTGGAAATGTTGGTTAGCATAAAAGTTCATAAATAGAACACTCTGTGTGTAAAAGAATAGCTATCAGCTATTGGGCGTTATGGTACAATCCAAACAAGGCATATCATGAGGGGGTAAGGAAACGGGTGCACGAAGTTTTAGCTTTTATCAGTGCCTATATTTCAGAAATGGAGAAATTGGAAGATATAGCAGTACCAATGCAGAACCCTTAAGTTATTAAATGGGAGTAACCAGAAGGTGATACTATTAAAGCAAAATTTGATGCTTTATTCCAGTAATAGTAACTGATCAATCTCAGGATTTTAATAAGAAACGGGGAGGGATTAGTTATGGCAACATGTACTTACCCGAATGAGCATATGTTAAACTCAACCATGGTAGAGGCACAAGCATGTCTGCAAGCGGTAATCTTCACATAGGAATTGGGTTTTAGGAAGGGTTTTGTGGAAGGGGACGCCTTAACTGTCGTCAAGAGAGTAAGGGTTGTAGAGGAGGATAAATCGAATATTAGTAATCTGGTAAAGGAAATAAAAGAAAGATTTTGCATATTTGATAAGATAGAATTTCGATATGTATCTCGTAAAGCTAATGAAGTTGCACATGCTTTGGCGACGGAGAGTAGGCGGTATGAAATCCCCAAATACTGGATAGAAGAGGCCCTAAAGAGAGTGGAAGATCTAGCAAACCAAGATCAGTGTGGGTTAGAAGGAGAAGGATAAAGAGTGAGATTTCTGAGGCTAGAGGAAATAGGACTTACTGGACTCCAATGAACTCAGGCTGATACAGAGGGAGCGGGTTGTCAATGAAAGCATACCCGAGATCAACAGGAAGTATAACGGTTCGCCTCTGGTGTTTATTGATGTAATGGTAGAGCCAACGAAATGGAGAGGAAGATAGTTCAATCCCTGTTTTTAGTTTCTTTTCTTTTGACTTTTTGGTTTGATTTTTAGGTGGGAGTTATCTCCATTTTTTTTTTTTTGTTTGTTTTCAAAACACCGCCCGTTTCGACCAATAGGATGATGGCACATAAAAAGCTGGTTGGTGAGCATGAGCTTCTCTTATTAATACATCAATCATTTTATTCAAAAAAAAAAAAAAATCTTGTGTAAGCCTTCCTTTGTTATATAAAAAAAATATGTTTTTGTGCCCAACATATATATTGGAATGATAAAAGTTCAATATCGTTACACGATGGAATTTAATACAATATTAAGAGTAAAAACTAGAGTAATATTTAATACAATATAATTCATGCCAAACAAGTATTTAACAAAAAATTTAACTATCCCTCCGTAACCTAATATTTAAACCCGTTTTGAAAAAAAAAAAAAAAAAACACTTGAACCCGCACTAATTCTATTTGGGTTCTTATTTAGGTCACCCACTCACCCACCTAGCTCTTCTTGCCCAACACTTCACTTAATGCCACAGGATATTTCAACATTAACTAGAGAGTAAATTTCAACATTAATTTAGGAGCAAATAAGTAATAGAAATGAATAAGCATATAAACAATCAAATATATAATATCCAAAATGTGGAGGAGAAAAACAGCTATACAATAAAAGATCCAATATGTAAAGCATAGACACTAAAACACAATGCAGAAAACAATAGGAAGCAAATACGGCAGCCCAGACCCAACGTACGTGTGCCCATATCCAAAATCGGAAACTAAGAACAAAGATTAGCTCAAGGTTTCCAGGTCTGCTGCTGATAATAATTGTCTCTCCTATTGTTCCTGAAAGCGCAGCAGCCAACAGAGTAGACAATAATGAGGAAGATGAGGAACACAATGTTGACAATCGCCACCTTCTTCCAAGAACTCCTGAGGTTGTCTATGAATCCAGCCTTGCATGACTGGCAGTCGAAGCATAGAATATTCAAGTTGTTATTCCATAAATTGCAGTCGGAATTGTTGGATTCCGCACTCCCTCTAGTCCAGTTTGTCGGTCCAACATACGTGAATTGGCAGTCGTTTGATGGCTTACAGCAACCAGACTGCAATTATACATAAAAACAGAAGGATTAGAACCAAAACACCCTCCATGACAGAATTATATTTAAATTTTCGTAAGAAAAGTTAGGAACCTTTTTTTCATCCAAAAGTTTCAACTAAATACAAGGGTTTAAAAAAGAAAAGAAAAAGTATTGATACCAGACAGCTTTATGCGTAATGCTTCAAATATTTCATAATTAAATAGTAACTTTATCGTATTTTAATTAACTTTCTTTGACTAAACTGAAATAAAACAAACTTGAAATCCTTGCACAAATTTCAAAAATAAAGGACCAAAATTATTCAAATCGGTCTCTGGTTCAAATTCAAATTTTCAAGAAAAGGAAAGATTTTGAAAAATTACAGAATCGGAAATTAGATCCTCGAAACAAACCAATTGCTATGGATCAAATCAAGACGAGAAATAAAATCAATTAGACAAAGTAGAGAAAACTAAAACAAAAGCCCAGATCTCAGAAATCCAGAAAAAAGAATAGCATACCTGAACGGCGGACAAATGCGTCTGGTAAAACTCCGAGGCAGAAGCATTCAGATACTTATCGTGGAAATCAGTACAGACTTTACTATCAGCCAAACAGCTCTTAATCTTATTCCAGTTCTTCTGGCTAGTGACTCTCTTCTGTAACCAGTTGGAGTAATCACCAAGTCGGTATTCCTTGTACCCTTTCCCAGACAAAGCTTCTCCAGCACCTTTATTCGTCACCGCGAAAGCAAAGATGGTGAAGACGATGCCGAGCACGATGAGGAGGAACATGACGACTAGGTAAAGCCAGAGTAGCCAAGTGACGCGACAGCACGCGCCGATTAGTCCCGCAAGTGAGACGAGCATGAGGAAGACTCCGATTACGATAACGGGCTTGTCCAAAAACCGTTCGCATTCCGTCACGCCTTCTCGACTAAGCCAGATGCCGGCTCCGAGGATGGGGATCGAGAGGAGGAAGGTTATGAAGTTGAGGATTCCAACAAGATTGTTGCTAAGGCGGAAGGCCATGGTTGCAAGCTTTGAGTTGGTTGTTTGGCTTTAGTTTGGAAGATGAGAGAGGTTAAGGAAAGACGAAAACTGAATTTGGGGAGAAAGTGGAGTGGGGGAAGCGGGGATTTATAATTTTGGAGTATGAAGGGGAAAACTGGGGAAATAGAAATTGCAGAAGTTACCATGAAAGGTCCTGCCCCCTTGTGTCGTGTGGTTTATTTGAGCCAGGCTTATTGCAAATTTATTCTAACGCGCTTTACACGTCTTTTAAAGCCGGCGCGTGGAATTTATACTCATACGAAGATTTTACGCTCGAATCTATGTTGTTGTACATTAGTGGATATTAACGATTAAGTAGATATTAGTCGAGATAATACTTAATAAATAAATTTTATTTTATGATATATTATTTTTTATTTTATTTTATTTTATGTACTATTCAATTTATATTATATGAAATTAAAATATTAAAAATGTGTTTAATTGATTATATTTAAAATTTTAACTAAAATTCTTAAAAAAAATTTAAAAATGTTAAAAATTTTATCACTAGAAACCACAAATATAGAATATAAAAAATGAAAATAATAAAATGTGTATAATAAATTTAAAATGTATAAAAAATATTAAAATAAAGCTTTTGCTAAGTGATAAATTAAAGATTTTATTAATGCAAATAGTTTGGGCTCAAATCTCCTTATATGTATGCTTTATTGATTTATTTAAATAAAAAAATAAAATATCTTGGAACAATATAATTTTTTTTAATTAAAAAAGGACATATTTGTAATTTTTTAACTGAATTGGTGATCCGGTTGAAAATAATACTAACTAAGACAAGAGCTTAAATAATAGTATAGATATATAATTATTAAATAAATTTTTATTTTAATTAAAATAATGAATTTTGAAGCCGATAATAAATTGGACTTGGTTAAATACGTATTGGCCTAGTCGACCAATAAAAATGTCTACTTAAAATTTTAATAAAAATATATTAAAAAATATAATAACTCTTAAGATTTATTTATTAAATAAAAATTATTTTTTTAATATATTCAAAAATATACTATCTCTTAAGACATACTTATTAAATGAATTTTAAATATCAAAATAATTTTATTCTTTATTAATTACTTAAAATTCTATTTATTCTTTTATTGTCATTCTTTTTCATCCAATAATTTTTAATTAAAAATGATATATAATTATTAATGAAATTATTTCAATTATTATTAAATTTAATTATAAATTGCATTAAATTGTAATATAAGCATATGTTAAATTATAACTAATTATTTCTTCTTTTCTTTTCTATTTTTTCTTTTATTTCTTTTTAGTAATTTTTATAGAAATACATGTTAAATATCTTAAACTAAATTTTAATTCAACTATATATAAAAAGTTAAATCTAATATTATATCAATTTTTAAAATTGTCAATAGTTAACAAAATTGAGCTAAAATAAAAAAAAACACAATTTTTTTTTTTTTTTGGCATGAGGAAGATAATATTTTTTTTTTTATAATTGAATGATAAAAGAAAAAGTAAATATAATGACGCTTGGATTTGTGATGCTATGTTGTCGTCTTTAGTCTTAAGCATGAATTAAGATATATACTTTTTAGGAAGAAAAAGAAACAAAGATTTCTACTTCAGAAAAAAATATCCTTTTTCCACTGAAACCGACAGAATTAAATGTATAAATAAAATTTATTTATGTAGAGATATAAATAATCTAAAAGGAAAACAAAGAAGATAATGGAACAGGTATTTAGAAAGATTTTGTCATAATCTGATTTTTATTTCTCTAGTGGATTATGGTGTTTTTTATAATTAAATTCTTTGTATATTTCTTAAAATGAAATTATTTATATACTTATGTTAGTAAATTATTTTACTTTACAAATTTTAATGTTATTTTTTTTTGTTACATCGCTAGTTGTATTTAGATGTTTCAATAATTATACTAAAATGTGTACACTTTTGAGCTGAGTATTATTCTTCTCATTTTCTTAAAAATAAATCATGTGTATAGTTTTTAGACTAATACGATTACTTTTTTTATGCACAAATGGGTAATTATTCAGCTTTAGTATTATTAGTAAAAAATTAGGTGTTGGGGTGATTTTCTCTTGAATTATTTTGGATTTAAGTTTATTGTGTTTTAAATTAAATTAATTTTAATTTTAAATAATTGGAAATGTATTATGTAATTGTTCCTGTAATTATATTTGTAAATATTTTCATAGAAAAAACATTTATATTAACGGCAAAGATATAGATAAATGTAATTTATATTTATATTTATTATATTGTAGATTTATACACAAATAATTGTGACTTGCTAAAATTATAATTATTTAAAAAAATTATGTATCAAATTCAAATTCATATAGGTATGAATTTTTTTATAAAAAATATTTACTTTAAAAATAAGATAAATTTCAAAACTATACATAAATCTTGATTCAATTTACAATATATAAACTTTAATTTTATGCAATTATATATATAATTGAATTATACATTTTTTTTTTTTCCTTTTCTCTTCTCTGCCGTTATCTTGCCACTTCACCAACACCATTCAATGTTATACATGCCAATTTCCGGCCTTAAATGCTCTCCAAAACTTATTCATCCCCGAAAATGCTTCCATCACCATTTTGGCATACAACCGATAGCAATACTGCACCCATACCCAGTCACCCCACAATGGACGTTTCCCAACAACAAGTTTGGACATTTGAATTTACAACACGTTCATCTTTTGGGCAGCAATTCTTTTTAACAGCTCTTCTCCTACCACGTCGTTCATTCTTTTCATTGATTCTACTAACACTTGCCTTCTTTGGGAGATCTTACATGAATTTAGCTGATGTTTACTCATGGTCATTCAAACATTTATACAAGTTTTCCAATAAAAAAACATTCTCATTACATGGTGTAGCCTCCCTTTGTAATGCTTTCTTCTCAATATTGCTACCTTCCCTTGTATCATACCAGATAACCCTTTATGTTTCCCAAACTAAATTTCATCTTGCTCTTTCTAATCGTTTACTTGGGCTTTGTAATTGTGGCTATTACGGTAGGTCCATTTTGGTGGGTCCCTCAAACCTAAATGTCGATTTAGCTGGTTAATTAGTTCCCGTATCTCTTGTACTAGAGTCTTATTCGCTTTTTAGTATCAGGGGTGAAGGTCTGCACATACTGTGCATTATTGAGGAGAGGTTGGTGTAGTGGCAAGATCACAACAGAGAGAAGGGAATGGAAGAAAAAAATTGAATTAATTATAGAGATCCCTAAACTTTAGTTGAGAGTTAAAAAAAAAAAAAAAGTGTCATATGTTGCCTTTCAATTGGTTAATGTGTCACGTTAACAATTTATTAGTGGATTAACGAAATTTTTAACAGCAGTGACTAGTTCGAATAATTATTTTATTTAGAGTGATTAAATTGAAAAAAAAAAATTAAAGTAATCAAAATAGGACAAACCCTATATAAGAGTGACCTTGGGTGTGGTTTACCCTAACAATAAACTTGAAATTCACGTAAATAATTAGGGTAAACTATATCATTAGCCACTAAACTATGGGTAAATTTTGGTTTTGGTCATTTAACTAAAAAAATTCAATTTGGTCACTGAACTATTAAAAAATTTTCATTTAAGTCACAGGGCTGTTAAAATCGATGCTATATGACTTTCTTTGTTTGCACTATCTGCACTAATCGAAAACTGTCTTTCTCTTTCTCCTTCTCTTCTATAGTTTAGTTTTTTTTTTTCATAAAATAACTTTGGACGTCACAAATTTACAATCCAAAATTCAAACATTTTTTTTTCATCTCCAATACTGACCTTTAGATAAACTTGGACATAAGGAATGTTCTTTTACTCGTTGATGGGTACTAATCCGTCGTACCGATCGCTGAGTCGTCGCTTGGAGCTTGCTGGCAGAACTTTTTTTCTTAAAAAAAAAAGCATAGCAACTTAGTGACTTAAATGAAAACTTTCAAATAGTTAAGTGACTAAATTGTAATTTTTTTTAGTTAAGTGACCAAAACGAAAACTTACCCATAGTTTAGTGACCAATGGTGTAGTTTACCCAAATAATTATCATTAGATTAACAACTTTAGTGACACGTGTAACAAATTGGCTTAAAAAAGGCTTAATTCATTATTTGACCCCTCAAGTATACTCATTTTCTCATTTTGACACCTAAACATTTTTTTGTCACAATTTGGTACCTAAAGTATCAATCACTTCCCAATTGGTACTTAAAGTATGTCTCCCTTGTACTTTTGACAAATGTTAAAAAAATTGATAGCCAATCACAAAGTGCCACATGGCAGTTTTATGTGAAAAAATAAATATTTTATTTTATTAAATGTGTATACACATTAAAAATATGAAAAATAGAAATAAATATATAAAAATTTAGAAATATATATAAATTATAAAAATTTAAAAATAAAATTTAGAAAACTACAATAATTGAAAAGAAATTAGTTAAAATTGATAATATTATTACAAAAAATGTAAAAAATTGGTAAAAATTATAAAAAATAAAAAAAAAAATATTTTTTTATGAAATTCTAAAAAGGTATTTAAATTTCAAGGTTTTTTTTTTTTGCAATTGCTTGAAATTTATATACTTTTTAAATTTTTATATTTTATTTTGATTTTTAAACTTTATAATTATATATTTTAGAATTTTATAATTATATACTTTTTTAATTTTTATATTTTATTTTAATTAATATAATATATATTATTAGAAAAAGACACATAGAATATTCTAATAGCGTCATGTGATAGGTCAACAACCAATCAATGTCGATCAACAGTCCATCAACGGTCGATCAAAATCAACAGTTTTTAATATTTAAATATTTAATATTATAATTTTCTATTTTGTAACTTAAATTTAATATTTTTATTTTAAATAAATTTAATTGTTATATGACATTTGTTTTATTAGCCAAAAACAAGCCATATACACTTTTTCATTGACCAAAGTAATTTAATGGATTTTTTTTTAACTACCGTTACAAAATGAACCAAAATTAGAATAACTGAAAAAATAAATCAAAATGAAAAAATAAATATACTTCAAAATCTAAATAGTAAATTAAACCTTTAAAAAACTGCCACAAATAAATCAACTTAAAAAGAGAAGGGCGGGGTTAAAGGGAGCGTGGTTACATAATCGGTAGGTGACAAAATACAGATAGCTGGACCAATTATTTGTTTATTATGGACGATTTGGTCAAAATCTGTCATCGTATTATTTTACAGGTCTCGAGGGACCATCGCATATCTCAACAACAACAGGCGTTATAGCCTATGGGGTCAGCTCGCAATTTCAAGCTTCCCACAAGGTATTGAGATAGTTAATTTTAAGAAAAGAAAAAGTTAATAATATTGCGTCCGGCGGGAAGCTTCCCCTCCCATGCTAATTATGCCGTTAAAGCGAAGCCAATTACCCAACTTTATTTTCATCGTCTGGCTTCGTTTTTCTTCACTCTTCCGTCCCCCGAAGTCAAAATAGCAATGCGCAGCCAAAGCCACGCGTCAATCTGACGCCGCTGGTGTTGGATCAAGTCCTGCTTCTTGCTTCTAACTTAACACGCGTTTTCGTCCAAAAAAAGGAATTTTGCAACTTTGATATCTTAAAATTATTTTTTAAGTCAACAAAGATTGATAAAATTTGTATTTTTGATAGAGTTTAACTTATAAATTGATATTTAAATTATATTATTTTTTCATTTTATACTTAAATATTTTTTTTTGGTTATAATTGGTACCTAAATTATTATTTTTCTCAAGTTGGGGAGTTCTAAGGAAATATAATTCCATAATAGGGTCCAACAGACACTATTAGACTAAGACTTAGACCGACAAACGGTACGCCACTCTGGCGAATACCATTCTTCTTGTTTTCAAGGATCCGCTGGCAGATACTTCCACAAACAGACACAGCCCAATGGTGGACACTATCCACTATTAGAAACTCGCGTATGATGGACACAAGGCACAACTGCTCTGCGTGTACACCACCTTTGCGGACTACCCCTTTATGATTGTTTATCATGTTGTTTACACTTCATGCAACGTTCACATTTTGTTTAACACAATGTACGACCTTTTTCCATATACTCTTTTCCTTATGTTAGCTTTTGATCCTAGTTCCGAAGAACCATTATTCATGTATCTTCATACCGCTCATTAGAGCTATTAAACAAGTCATAACCTCCATACATCCATCATTTCTACTTGTATTCGAACACATGAGTGTTCTCCCACAAGGCTGGGTATTTCCCAGTCACGGTTTGCACTAGATTGCCATACCGAAAGCAAAACATAATATCTTGTATCTTGTTTTCATCATCATATGTAACAACCCTTCGATTCCTCCTTACACCATTTTGGATACGGAGCTTGTGCACCAACGAAGAAGTATTTATACCCATGCACATGCATGACTTATGTTCCTGATTTACTGACTGTAACCTCCATGCATCGACTCCTTAAACACATCCCCTTTTGATGCAAGTACCGGGACCAAGGGTTAAAGCCACTTACCTGGATATACAATAGGTAGGTTTAAACGAAATAATGCAAATAACAGACTCAAGGTACAAAGGAACTCACAAGAAAACTTCACTCAGAGTTTTTCCTACTAAATGGGTTTTTTCTCTTTAGCACTAGACCTTCTCCCGTTTCTTTGGCTAAAATAATAAAATGACTTCTTTAAATATAAAATCAACCAAATTTTAATGAAATAACATGAATAAAAAAACATGCAAATAGTTCTCGGATGAAAGTTTCCTTCCTGTCCAGTATTCAAATGAAAGCCTTACTGTAACACCTTAATACCCAACTCGATCATTGGGTCCGAGCAATGGTATGTGTAACACGCATTACCTGTATTCGACGCCAGAATAGGGTACGAGGCATTACCGGACTTAAACACAAACAAACATACATTTCTGAGTCATAAATTTTCGTACAAATTAAAAACTTTTTGCATTCAATCATAGAGTCCCTATTACGAGCCTACGAGGCCCAAAACATGCATTGGAAGTGGTTCGGGACTAAACCGAAAACTTTAGAAAATTTTACAAACCTTAGAAAAATTTTCATGTTACAGGGGTCACACGCCCGTGTGGATTTGGGACACGCCCGTGTGACCATGGGACACGCCCGTGCTACTGGTGCCGTGTTCAAATTAGGGAGCTCTCGACTTGTGCCACGGCCGCGTGCCACACTGCCTTGCAAGTGTGCTAGGCCGCGTGGTTGATTTAATTTCCATAATTTTTCATAAAATAGGTGCAGACTTCACACGGCCAAGACACATGCCCGTGTCCAAGGCCGTGTAGTACACACGACTGAGACACACGCCCGTGTCTCTGTCCGTGTACTATATTCTGGACATTCTATTTTGCAACAATTAAGGTGCACGGGACACACGACTGAAACACATGCCCGTGGGGCAGACCGTGTATCACAAATGGCCTAGACACACGCCCGTGTGTCTACCCGTGTGGACAAAAATAAGGCTATTTACCAAGCCATTTTGCCACCCTTTAATACACACACCTACACCATATAACATAGCACCAATTCAATCATATACATACAATCAAATCAGCCACAACCAAGACATCAACACATCATTCACATGCTACCATCTATCATACACAAACATTACATACTTATCAATTCATATCATGTAAATTCTCACATCCATGAAAGACATCATCATATAAATTGCTTATACCAACATTAGCCAATTTCAATGGCCATTTACAAAAATGAACTTTCAACCAATATAAGCCAACATATTTGGCCAAATCAATTATGACACATAACAAAATGACCAAGTCCCCTATACATGCCATAAATCAAAATGTTAAATTCATTGGTACCCAAAATAATTGTTGATAGTGTGAGTGGATCTCCGACAATCTTCGAACCCCGAGCTAGCTTGGTGACACTATAAGACATGGAAAGAAAATGGGAGTAAGCTATATAGCTTAGTAAGTTACTATGCAAATAATAATCATCATAACCACACATTTAACATACAATTAATATAATGTAAGTTAACATAAATGTTACTAAAATCTCATAGTCATAATTTACTCAATCACAACCTTACCGAGGGTTCATCACATATCGAGCTCATTAATTATGAGTTTTACGTACATACCTGTACCAATTCACAACATAACCATAGATTTTCACAACTTCGGCATTCCCGTTAAATTTTTCGTTGAACCACTTGGAATACTAAAGGATACTCGAAAATCTCGTACACACAGTACCGTACCAATGCTATATCCCAGATATGGTCTTACATGAAATCTCGTATCGATGCCAATAGCCCAGCTATGGTCTTACACGAGTCTCATATCGATGCCATATCCCAGATATGGTCTTACACGTAATCTTAGTAACCCTAATGTCATGACATTTGTATCCTATCTATTCCTAAAGTTCAACTGGAATTTCTCGCTTGTCGAAACTTTGTCGAATACACCCAAAGGGTAAATCACAATTCATACAATATTAAAGCATTTAAAATATAAATATAATAATGCATTATTTACATACGAACTTACCTCGATACAAAAATAGTAGAAATGGGACCTAATCATCAAACACTTTGTTTTTCCCCCAATCTAGGTCCGAACCTCATTTTTCTTGATCTATAATAACAAATTTAACTCATTTAATACTCACATTGTTCAATTCAGTCCAAAAATCATATTATGGAAAAATTACATTTTTCCCCTAATGTTTCACATTTTTACAATCTAGTCCCTAGGCTCGTAAAATGAAACGTGTTCAATTTCTTTAATACACAAGCCTAGCCGAACCATTTTTATACCCATAACAGCCCACAATTTCAATTAAATAGCACTTTTACTACATATTTTATAACTTTTACACATAGGTCCTTTTTGACATTTTTACCGAAAATCACTTAGTAAAAGTTGTTTATCCAATATCAAATTTGCATAATCTACCATTAAACATCAAAATACACAAATATCTAATATGGGCCAAACCCTAGACTTTAATCATACTTCAAATTAGTACTAGAAATGGGTAGATCGAGTTACAAGGATCTCAAAAACATAAGAATCATTAAAATAGGTGCTCAAACGGACTTACAATCGAGCTTGGAACTTTAAAAACACTAGCTATGTCTTCCTCTTGTAAATTTCGGCCAAGGGGTAGAAGATGAGTAAAAATTGGCTTTTAATTTGATTATTAATTCATTTATTAACCAAATGACCAAAATGCCCCTAACTTAAATCATAAAATTTCTCTTACTCCATGTCCATATTTGTCCACTAGATTAAGTAATGGTCCAATTACCATCTAAGGACCTTCAATTTAAAATATCATACCAATTGGACACCTCTAACATATAGAACTCAAATTTTACACTTTTTGCAATTTAGTCCCCTTTACTAAATTGAGTGCCCAAACGTCAAAATTTTCGAATGAAATTTTCACGAAATCATTCCATAAAATTGTAGACCATAAAAATATAATAAAAATAAATTTTACGGCGTCGAATTTGTGGTCCCGAAACCACTGTTCCGAGTAGACCCAAAATCGGGTTGTTATAGTATGTCACATTCGTTTTCAAGCAACATTTGTCATACATTTCATAATTAAATCAGACACACAATTATAAACATACACAAAATTGAATTAGCCTAAATCGAACATATAATGGGCCCAAATTTTAAAACACGAGCATGGGATAGGACTAAACCACAAAATTTTTAAATTTTTAAATAGGTACCAATACTTGGTTAAAGGTACCAATACCAAATTAATATTCAGTTAGTTTGAGAAAACTGTTCAGATGGTCAAGTATCGCGATACATATGCCATGGTACCAATACTTAAACGCAGAAATGGTCAAAACTTACTTTAAAAGTTTCCATTCCATGCCCAGACTCAAAGCATTCACAAATGGTGTCTTAAGGCACCTCAAACCTACTATTTAACTCCTATATCCAATCATATAACATGAAAACACAAACACAACTACAATTTATTAATTCACAACCAATAACATTAACTATAACATGATCAAACCTTATTCCAATACATTTCAAACATGTTAAATCAGGCTTAATTTTATTCACAAGAAATTACACTAATATATATACACACAGTGAGCCTAACTTAGGAAACTCTATACTAGGAAACAGACTAATTCTAAGAATGTTGACCCTAAAAACAGCCTTAAAGTTAGGGATAACAATCATTGAAATATTTACAGAATCCTAGCTAATACACTCACAATATTCCTTATTTAGGAAACTGTAATCTGACACTCCCCCTCAAGCTGGGAAGTGGATATCATCCATTCTCAGCTTCCTTACTAGTTTCTGAAAGAACTTCCCAGACAATCCTTTGGTAAGTATATCTCCCAGTTGACCATCAGTGGACACAAATGGAGTGCAAATTAAGCTACTTTCAAGCTTTTCTTTTATAAAATGTCTGTCAACCTCAACGTGCTTCGTACGATCATGTTGAACTAGATTATGTGCAATATTGATAGCAGACTTATTATCACAATACAACTTCATTGGACCTTCCCACTTGATCTTCAAAGCTTCCAAAATGATTTTCAGCCATAATAACTCACAAATCCCAAGTGCCATCACCCTAAATTCAGCTTCTGCACTAGATATAGCCACAACATTCTATTTTTTACTCCTCCAAGTCACAAGGTTGCCTCCTAGGAAAGCGCAATAGCCCGAGGTTGATCTTCTATCAACAATAAACCCTGCATAATCTGCATCAGTATAGGCTTCAAGGGTTAACTTCTCCCCTTTCTTAAATAAAATTCCTCTGCCTGGCGTGCCCTTTAAGTACTGTAGAATTTGATACACGGCTCTAAGATGTGATTCTTTGGGGTTGTGCAAGAATTGACTTACAACACCGACTGCATAGGTAATATCTGGTTTATTATGTGACAAGTAGATGAGCTTTCCCACAAGTCTTTGATATGAACCTTTATCAACTGCTGCATCTTCTAGTGCATCTCCAAGTCTGTGGTTAACCTCTATGGGCATCTCTGCTGGTTTGCATCCCAACTTGCCCGTCTCTGTCAACAAATCAATTATGTATTTTTGCTAAGATATAAAGATTCCTTCCCGAGAATGTATCACTTTAATACCGAGAAAATATTTTAACTTACCAAGCTCTTTGACTTCAAATTCTTTTACTAGGAATTTCTTTAAATTCTCAATTCCTTCCAGATCATCACCAGTCACTATAATGTCATCTACATAGACTAATAAAGCAGTCACTCCCCCTGAAGATGAGTGCTTTACAAACAAAGTGTGATCTCCTTGGCTTTGTTTATACCCCAACTTGAGCATTACTTTGGTAAACCTTCCAAACCAAGCTCTCAGGGACTATTTTAGTTCGTACAAAGCCTTTTTTAGTCTGCAAACTACCTGTCATGTATTTGGACTGAATCCTGGTGGAACATCCATATAGACTTCCTCCTCAAGATCACCATGTAAAAAGGCATTTTTGATGTCAAATTGTTGTAATTTCTAGCCTCGATTGGCGGCTAGTGAAAACAACACTCTCACAGTGTTCATCTTTGCAACAGGAGCAAATGTCTCAAGGTAGTCTATTCCATACATTTGAGTGTACCCTTTAGCAACCAATCTTGATTTGTACCTCTCCAAAGAACCATCTGACTTATATTTCACTGTGAACACCCATTGACATCCCACTAGTTTATTTCCTCTCGGTAATTTCACCAAGTCCCATGTCTTATTTTTTTAAAGGCTTTCATTTCAACCTTCATGACATTTTTCCAATTATCATCATCTAATGCCTCGGATATGGTTTTAGGAATAGAGATGGAATTTAGGCTAGTAAGAAAGGCTTTGTGCTTATGGGAAAAATTTTTGTAAGACATGAATAAGTATAGGGGATGTCTTGTGCAGGCTCTAGTCCCTTTTCTAATAGCAATGGGAAAATCATAGTCTCTCTGATCTGAATTTTCAGTAGTTTCAGTATTAGTATTCAAAGTAGGTTCAACAATTACCTCGGGTTGTATAGTAGCAGGTTGTATAGAAGAAGAAGATGATTGAACTTGCACCGGTGCCTTCTTCCTTGAGTAAACCAGTAAAGGACGAGTAGTGTCCTAAATCCCTTCTTGTGATTTAGGTGTATTAGGCTCTGTTTTGGGTTGCATAGTTTAGAGTTGGGCAGGCTGGTTGGCAGGCAATGACTGAGTGTTTGGCTGGGCAAAGAACTAAGTGTGAGTGTTTGGCTATGATACGGCCACGCCCCGAGTCACACCTAGCTCGAGCAAGGAGCCTTTGGAGCTGCCTCAAGGTCCTATCACCCGAGCACGAGCCAAGCACTTCAAAGAAGCTATTTCAGCCTTAGTAGATCAAGTGTGGGGCGAGACCTTGGCTGGACACATTGAGGAGGCTTGGGCCAGCCCTACGAGCTCACCTTGCAATCTTTTGCAAGCTGAACTAAGCTCAAACTTAGCTCCATAAGTTTGATTCAGCTCAATTGAGCTCATATCTATTTTTTTAGTTCATGCGATTTACCTTGCTGGAATAAACTTAGTTATTTAATTAAGTTAGTTAATTTAGTTTCAGCTCATAAATATGTCTTAATTTGAACTTATTAATTTTGTGTTAAATGTGTTTTATTTTTAATGCATGTTTTTAATATGTCATAGTTAGTACATATTATTAATTTATCTTAGCTTAAAACATGTTTTTAATGTGTCCTAGTTGCTGTCGAATTAATGTGTCATAAGCTAAATTAATTTGTTGAATTAAATGGTGCAGTTACATACATGGGACGGCTTGAATGTAAGTGAGCTGATGGTTTAGCTCTTCCAAGCATCCCTTCGTGAACACCAAGGGCCAAGTGAGCTGATGTTTTCTTTCTCCCAAGCTGACCGTCCAGCTCTTTAAAGAAACTTTGAAAGCTTTCACATTGCTGGAAATTCTTTTCACATGGGATGGCTATTCGATTATATGCTTTCACACACAATGAGCTTCTTAAATTCGGTTTTCACACTTACATGCCCATTGAAGTGCTCTAAGCTGCCCATTAAGCTCATTGACTCTTCAAGTAACCAAGGTAGCTCAATTAAAACCTATTAAAACACATTGGCCGAATTTGTCCAGCCATTTTAGCTCACCATCCACTTCATTAGAATCAAGTTACTTGAAGACATCAAGAGGCTGTCCATTGGAGTCTCCAAAGCTGAAGGAAGCTTCAAGGAAGCTGCTAAGAAATTTCCAAGAAGTTTCCAGCTCATTTAAGTTGAACTCAAATGTCTATTTAGTTACATTAATGCCTATTCGGTTAGCTAGGAATGTAGCTATAAATATGAACCAATTGAGTTGTATTTCAGACTTTTGCTATTTTGAATGAATTCTGAGTTATTTGTGAGTATTTCATCTCTCAAATTTCGTTCAAGACTCAGCTTGACTTATCTACTTAGCTAGTGGAGTCAACCTGTTTCTTCTATACGAACTTATCACTTTCAAAGTGTGGTGTTCACCCCAAATTGATACCTCTGGTTCATATCTTCTTAAATAGCGGGTCAAGGTCCTATTTTAATTCCCAACCCACCTTAAGAGTCTTATAAGTCTCGGGTCAACACTCTCCTTTAGTGTTGGTTCATTCTTGACCCTTGAGTCCTTTTACCATCCCATCACCACTATTACTTATTTCCTTTGTTTTTTTTGTTAGCGAACTACCTTTTTTTTATTTAGTTTTCCATTTTGAACCTACTTTGTTAAACTAAAGTCTCTACTTAGCTGAATTCACCCTTTTGCTCCTAATAGAACGGTGCTTCTCATTTTAACGATCGGGCAACTACACGACTCGAACACCTCAACGAGGCCGTGGTCGTATCAGGCTGGGCAGGAGCTAGAAAATCAAGGAGAAAGAATTCCCTGTCATTATCTTCTATGAATGAGATCTCCCCCCGAAGATAAGGACTAGTAAAGTAATTCTCTTATTCTGCAAAAGTAACATCAGCTGATACATAATATTTTTTTGTGGCTAGATGATAACATTTGTACCCTTTTTGAGTGGAAGAATAACCGAGAAAGACACATTTGACAACTCGTGGATCAAGTTTTCCCCTGTTTTGAGAATGTACATGTACAAAGGCAACACAGAAAAATATTTTGGGAGTAAGGTTATTTGAAGTATTGAAATTAGGAAAGAATTTTGCTAGAACTTGCATAGGACTTTGAGATTCAAAGACTTTTGTAGGCAATCTATTTATCATATGAGTAGCAGTTAAAACAGCCTCCCCCAATATTGTTTAGGGACATTTTTTTGGAACAAGAGGGCTCTTAAAATAGCTAAAATGTAACCATTCTTTCTTTCGACAACACCATTTTGTTGGGGTGTGCTAACACAAGATGACTCATGTATAATGCCTCTTTCTTGGAAATATGGTGAGAGAAATTGATTGAAATAGTCATTGGCATTGTCTGACCTAAACCTTTTTATTTCAGCACCAAATTGTGTTTTGATCATATTGTAAAAGGTTGGAAAGACAGACCTTACATCAGATTTCTGTTTTAAAAGGAATATCCAAGACACACGGGTACAATCATCAATAAAGGATACAAAACACAGAGCCCCGGAAATGTTTGAAATAGTGGATGGTCCCTAAACATCACTATGAATAATAGTAAAAGGAGCGGATGATCTTTTATTGCTTACCGAAAAAGAGGTACGTTTATGTTTTGCAAGTTTACAGACATCACAATGAAATTGTAACACCCCAAACTTGGCCTAGACGTTATGGCTGAATCTGGCGATGTCACATGATAGGGTGATTGAAAACTAAGTTGATGATAAAACCATTTCCGTCTATAAACATTTAATTAACTCAAAAACGTGTGTCCACTGTTTTAACTCAAACGTATCTTTTTAGCGGAAGCTTTGGAAAATCATTTATTTTAAGTAAATTCATTCATTTTATGGAAAACCTTAGTTTTTAGGAAATCCATATTTTCGTTAAGAGGTAGTGGTAAAACTGTAGAGGCAAGTAAAATTCCCAAAATTAAAACAAAACAGTCCATAAAGTCCAATTACATAAAAATACCCAATAATAATAGTAAAAATATAACCATAAGTCAAACAGAAAGTTTCATTAACCGTGGTCACCGCTGAGTCCTCCGCCGTACCGATCCGTCTAAGTCTGAGATTACCTATACAGATGAAACAAAAAGGTTGAGTTTACGTAAACTCAGTGTGTAATCCCCACAAATCACATGCATACAGTCAGTCACATCAATCAGTCAAATGCAGTCCGGGTCTAAGCCCATTTCAGTTTCAGTAGCAGTTCGGGCCTTAGCTCGTTTCAATTTCAGTAACAGTTATGCATTAGGGCTTAAGCCCTTCACGAGAATGATGATCGGATATGCATTTATCGAATGTAATCCTACCCAACCAGCCTCTACACACCATCTCCGTCCATCCCTACACTCCATGTAGGGTTTAAAACACCCACCCATCCCTACACTCCAAGTAGTACCGAAAGCGGCACATTATCAGTAGATTTGCAGCTAAGCTGCTAGATATTAGGCTTAAGAGCTTTTCAGTACACTTCCTCCATACATCATCATCCTAACCCAATTCAATGCTAACATACAATAAATGACATGTTATTACATGATTAACAGTTCACATACAGTTCAGTATACATGCATATAAGCATCATGCTCCGTACATACATCATGCATTCAATTTACGCATATAGGGGTCCAAGTAGTGCTTACCGACCCTACAGTAGGTTTACAGTTGATTTGGGCGACCCGTGCAACCTTAGAACACATTTCAGTTAAATGGGCTCGCACGCCCATGTGGCTTGCGCGTGTGGGCCCACACGCTCGTGTGGCCTACACGGCCTGGCCCACATTCCCACACGCCCGTATGGACTACCCGTGTGGGGTCACACGCCTGTGTGGCCCACACGGCCCAAATCAGTCTAGCCCGTGTGTCACACACGGCCTACCTGACCATCACACGGCCGTGTCTTGCGCGCACGGCCTGACCTCGTCAATCACACGCCCGTGTTAGGGCACACAGCCTACCACACGGGCAACCACACGCCCGTGTGGCGTCAACAGTGGGGTTTTTGGCTTTCGTCGAAACCCTATTTTTTGTGTTTTCGGGTACAAATCTGGTTTCAATTTATGCTAAAGTGATTCCTGAGCACTCCAGAACCTATAATTGACCAATTTTCACTCAATTAATCACTTAGAAATTGAACTAAAATCGAATTCGAAACACAATACTTATCCATTGAGTAACTAAACTTACCTTCAGTTGAAAAATAGCGATTCCCACGAACTAAGTCTCCTTCAGACGATTACACTCCCTCGATTCTTTCCCCTAATCGCCAAAACGACACGAATTAGAGACAAGTTGAACAAACAAAAACAATCACTTACTCAAACTTACCGAAATCACGCAACGAAGACGAACTTGTTGAGAAAGGTAGAAGAAAGGAACCAAATACGAAAAAAGAAAGAGACAAACAAGGGAGACGACAGAAGGCAAAATAAAAGATTGTCGTCAGAAATTTTGGGAGTGGAAAAACAGAAAAAATGCCAGGGGGAGAGGAAGTCTCTTCAGAAAATTCAAAAACTGACAGGATATCCTCTAAACCTCTCCACTATCCCCCACTAACAACAACCTCTCAGAAATTCAATTCCACTCGAACTCCTCTACACGCTACACACCCAGAGCAAAAAGAATTCCCTTGCTCGCGCAAGAATTCAAACATAAGACCTCCATCCCCCTACACTCCACTTATCCACCAGACCAGTATGCCCATTCTGTTATAAGCTTACCAACAATTAAATAAAAACCTACTACCCAGAGATAGGGCTTGATTCAGAAAAATACCAAAATTTAGCCAAAGCTAGGGCTTGAACTTGGGACCTTTCACACACACACCCAAAACACTTAACCACTGAACCAGATACACAATGTGTCAAAAATTTACAAAAGCCGAAAAATAAATTTTTGGGGCGTTACAGAAATTTTTCAACAGTTAACCCTTTGAACAATGAAGAAAACATAATTTTAAGGACTCTAAATAATGGATGACCAAGGCGGAGGTGATGGAACCAAATATGGTCTTTAATGGTTTTAACAGATTCTAAAATGAATGATAAAGGTGAGGAATTCAGAGCACTAACTTGTCCACTGGATTCTTCAAGATAGTATAGGCCATTTACTTCCTTAGCATGTCCAATCATCCTCCTCGTATTCTGTTCTTGAAAAACACATTGATTGGGATAGAAAACCACACTACAATTAGAGTTTTTGGTAATTTTTTGGATTGATAGAAGATTGGTAAATAGTTTTGGAACATGGAGGACATTTCTAAGAGTAAGAGTTTTGTTTATAACAATATCACCCTGACCAGCCACTGTGATCACAAAACCATCGGCTACTGTTATCTTTCTATTACTAGGGCAAGGTGTATATGAAACAAATTTTTGTGAGGAATGGGTCATGTGGTCTGTAGCTCTTGAGTCAATGACCTAAGAACTTTTGGTGGGTATATCTGAGACTTTAGAATCTTGAGAAGAGGATATACCTGAAAAAGCCAAACTACAAGTACTTGTTGAAGAAGATTTTTCTAATGATCCCAGCAGATTCTTCAATTTCTCAATTTCTTCTTTATTGAACTCAACAGATGATTCTTGAGAAATACCTTCTCCAGCCAGCTGTCTTGCTGTATGTGCTTGCCCTTGTCCCTTTGGTTGTCCACTTTTTTTTGAAAATTTTTATTTGTTGTCTGTGGCTCCCCATGGAGTTTCCAGCATCTTTCTTTAGTGTGATGGGGTTTTTTTGCAATAGGTGCACCATAAGGAATCCCTGTTAATAGGCCTTGTAAGTTCTGTCTGCCTACTATCTTCGCTAGTTGGCTGCTCTAGGCCAAATCTCCTCTCATTTATAGCTTTTGTAACCAAGACTGAACTATCCACCTGACTATTCTCAATCATAACTCCTCTTCTTCCTTCTTCAGCACGAACAATCGAAATTGTCTCATTTAGTGATGGCAGATCCTCTTTTCCAAGTATTTGAACTCTTACTACATCAAACTCAACATTTAATCCAACAAGAAAATCATAAATTCGATCCTTTTCAATTAACCTTTTCAGGAGTGCTGCATCTTCACTGTACTTCATCTGAATGCATTGGTAGTGATCCATCTCTTGTAATAAGCTTTGCAACAGATTTGAATACTTCGTGATTAACCGGCTTCCTTGCTTGGTAGATGAAATCTTAGTCTTGATTTCATAAATTTGGGCAGCATCTCGAACTTTAGAATAAGTCTGCTTCACAGCTTCCCATATTTCTTTGGTTGTATTAAGAAACATGCATCAATCACTTATTTCTGGCATCATAGAGTTCCATAACCAAGACATTACCATAGAGTCTTGTTCATCCCAAGCATCAAACTTAGGATCTCCTTCTTTAGGTCCAGTTCCGAGTAGGTGACTCAGCTTTCCTCTTTCCTTCAAGAACGTGCGAACCAGTTGAGACCACTTCAGGTAATTCTTCCCATTTAACCTGTAGGCTTCTTGGATGTTCTGCAACTCACTTGTTGGGTTTAAGTTGTTCATAAAGACTTTTAAGGTATCCCCAGTGTTGTTAGTTTCGACAGTTTCAGCCATGTTTCTTTTGAACAAATTCTACAGGCTTAAGGGTTGATTGGGAATGAGAAAAAATTTTCCAGACAAATAATAAAAAAATCCTAGAAATTGAGCTAAAAAAAGCTCTGATACCATGTTAAAATCAGGCTTAATTTTATTCATAAGAAATTAAACTGATATATATACACACACAGTAAGCCTAACCTAGGAAACTCTATACTAGGAAACAGACTAATTCTAGGAATGTTGACCCTAAAAACAGCCTTAAAGTTAGGGATAACAATCATTGAAATATTTACAAAATCCTAGCTAATACACACACAATATTCCTTGTTTAGGAAACTGTAATCTGACAAAACATAATTCAATTACCAACATACAAGAATTCAAAACTATAGTAACCTTTAATTCTTCCAACTAATAGGATATTTATGCCTTAACTCATCAATAAACATACCTAGAATAGGTCATTCACATTTCCAATTCTTTCCACTATCAATTTCCAATCTACCTACCATGGCATATCACTTTTCAAGTTCACATATCAAGAGTATCAATTGACTTGCACGTAATTCAAACCATTACCAAAATCATATAATCATTTATATAATTTACACTAAAACATTATTTCATCATTCAAAAGTATCATTATAAAAACTCAAGACCTCTCTAAGTACATGACCTGACTCACAAAAGAAATTCACCAAGGTTGTTGAGTTCAGGATTCTTGGCGAATGCTGAAAGTCGAAACTTGATAGATCAAAACACCTAACCTGCGCAAGTAAATAGTATTGTACACTAAGTAATCAACTCAATGATATTTCTATAACTAAATTATAACATAACATAAATTATGCAATGACATAAATCAAAGATCAAAGGTTCATATGTAAATTAATATGTCAAATTATACGATTTCTTCATATTCATTAACTCAATTATATTCAAATTTTCTATCATAAGAACGTAAATAATTTCATATTGCATTTGAAGTCACATTAACTGGTTGTCACATTTTCATTTCAATTTCCTGGCCCTGTAAGTCCGATAAACGTAGTCAATCACCATTTCAATTCAATACTACCATTTCATCAATCAATCATCAATTCATAACAGTAAGAACATTATTCATATCAATACGAATTCAATTTCACATTTATAATAATACATAGTATTTCCAAATCTATTCAATTTAATCATTATCACCAACAACCAATCAAATCAATTTCACTCAATTTATCATTTATAACTCACCTTATGATCTTACCATACAAATTAGTTAGAAATGCAGCAAAGGAAGTGATTCGGGTTATAGAAATACAAATCGTAAACTCCGAGCTATTCGTCGATGACTTTATCTTTTCCTATCCTTTTTGAGGAATTCGGGTCGACGTTAGCTACAGATTAACATAAACACAACAATTCATCAATACACAATCAAATCCACACTCAATTGCAAATTTACACAAATTTTTATAATTTATTCAATTTAGTCCCTAAAACTAGGACTAACCTAACTTTCAATCTAAAACTCAAATCTTCAACCCGATTTCACTATAGCCCAATTTGGACATCTTATTTCTCATTTTTACCATTAATTTTAAAATTGTGCATTTTAGCCCTATTGACAAAACTATAAATTTACTTCACAATTTAGTCCTTTTTCAACTCTACGCTTAAAATCTATCAATTTAGTACCTAAAACTTCAAGAAATCATCAATGACATCTTTCCAAAACTTTAACAATTTTGAAAAGTAATACACTGGTCAACTAGATTAAGCGCTCAGAATTTCAAAAACATAAAAATTATAAGAAAAGGACTAAACTGAACTTACCAATTTGCAAGCCAAAAGTCATGAAACCCTTGAATGTTTTCTCTCTTTTTTTTTTCTTTCTAATCTATTCGGACATGGAAAAGAGATGAGAGTTTATCTTCTCTTTCCATCCACTTGTTATCGTTTTACAATCTATACTTTATTCAATTTAGTTTTTTAATACAACTAAACTTTATTTTATTTTATTTAATATGCTTTTGTTCCTTACCGTCCACTATCATTTCTTAATGTGGGAATATTGCCACTTTGGTCCTTAATCCATTTCTAATTAATAAAAATTCATAGTAATTGAACTTTTACCACTTTTACAATTTAGTCTTTGTACCTAAATTAATCACTAATTCAACAAAATTCAATATCAATGCGAATAAGTTAATGAAAACACTCAATAATTATACCTATACAAAATATCCTACTAAGTACATTATTTATACCACTCAAGTCCATTTAAATACATTCCATAAACTAGTTCAAGAGTATAACATGTTAGCATACTATAATCCAAATCAAGTCAATTAATTTGTCTCAATTTCATATCAACCATCCGAATCATAATCCACTATGCATAACCGTTCACTATTGTAGTTCATGTTAAGTCTCATTATCAAATTTTATATTCTAACACTGTCTATTACAATAAAACATGCTTATATTCATACAAGTTCCAATATTCAATATACGTACGTACTAGCTTACCATGTAATATTCAATTCATAGGCAATTAAATTTATATCCATTATCATCTATAAGTATTAACATTTATTCAATTATTCTACAGTTCAACATATAATTCTTAATTGAATCAAATCATACAATCATAAATGTACATACATTCCAAACTTAATCTAAACTGAACATACAAGAATCTAATTTTGAAGTCTGAGAATGAAGTAGAATTGATTTGTAAAATTACAAAATTTAAGGGATAGGTATCGATACTTAGTTGATAGGTACTGATACCTTCTAAAAAGTATCGATACCGAATCTTAGTACCGATACCAAATTGACATTCTGTTTTTCTGTTAAATCAATTCAATTGGTCAAGTATCGATACCTATTCCAGAGTATCAATACGTTCTTGCCTAAATGGTCAAAACCTTCATTTTAATGTCCCATTTCATGCCCAAATCATATATAGTCCAAATGGTGTCTCTAAGCACCAAAGTAGCTTGAATTCTAACATATACATATCATACTCAAAGCATCCAACACATCCAACCCCCAACAATGCATACCAAATCCATCCAACTTGACCATTTCATACCTAACAAGCTCAAACCATATTCTTGATAACATAAACATGCCAAATGCATATCTAAATCACTTACCATAAATTGCATGCATCTTATTAACCTATTTCAACTTAAATCATTCATCCAACCAATTTCTAGATAGTTCCATACCAAATTTACATTACAATTACCAAAACATATACACTATAAACATACAACCCAACTATTTGCAACATTATCACCAACTCAATGACTCAACATCTATGAACTTGTAATCCTCAAAACAACATGATATTTTCATACATCAAGATCTACAGTTTTCAATTCTATTTACATATTATAATGTTATTGTTGGAAAATCGAATTTGGAAAATGCAACGAAAACTAAGTTTAAGGAAAAAACATATTTAATTTTTTTTTTTGAAACTAGAACTTGGTTGTGATATTTAAAGTAATAAACACTTAATCATAATTGTACCTTTTTGATTCGTCTAGGATGAATGCTTCGACTGATTAGTCTTCTTCTCTATCCTCAAGCTCACGTTTGTCGAATGTGGGCTCGCTTCAAATCAGAAAAATTTTCACAAAATTATCAGTAAGGTAACTTCATAATTTCTCTAAACTTTGGGGTCAAGTTGTAAATATGGAAAATATCTCCAAAAAATTTTCTAAAATAATTTCTTCAAAAAATTTTCTCTCTACAACTTTCTCTTGAATTCAAGTGTGTGAAAAATAATAACCCATGGCTCTCTTTACATAGGGAGAGTTTAGAGAGTTCAACTATGATTAAATTTAATCACTTTAATATTAAATTTAATAATAAATGTATTAAATTAATAGAATATTTATCTATAAGATAAATATTAAATTAATAAAATACTATCAAGATAAGTATTAAAATAAATTTAATATTAAATTATTAAAATAATATTATTTTTAGAATAGTTAATTTTGAAATCAAATATCTGGTAAAGTCCTAGTAGGAGTGTGATTCCTCCACTACTCAACTGTCGAAGGACAATCCGCCGACCACCGGAATGCCACCACCGCCGTTGTCGGCACCATCATGTCTGGTGGTTCCACCGCAGGTGCAGCACCTTATAATACCCCGAGTTGGTTCGACTATTGTCGATTTGGTTCAAAATAGTGATGGCCCAATCGATCCGGTCTCGGTTTCGGTTGGGTTCACAGGCCCAATTTTCTATCTCAAGTTCAATTTTCAAGTTCAATTACTCATTAGGCCAATTGTTTGACTTGAAAGTTAATTTCCAAAAATATCATAGTAATTTTAATTAATTAATTTTATTAATTTAATTTTACTTGATCAAAATTAATTTTTCCAAAAATCATTGAAATCTTTCAAATTAAATTTTCAAAAAAATTCTTTAATCAAATTCTCTAGTTGAACAATTCTCACGACCACCCAAGTTAATTCCACATCGAACAAATCGACTTAATTAAATTATTTCTAAAGTCGTTGAATTTCATTCTGATTCAAATGTAATCCAATCGAGCTTTTGTTGAGCTAGCAGAGGGACCAATTGGACATAAACAATTAGGCTCGAGTAATTGCAATTATGTCTAGAAGCATCAATCCGATAATTCGCAATTTACTTAATCATGGATTTAGTCCAAAAGAAGTATCATGATTGAAAACCCTTTATTGTATACTCTTTACGAAAGCAATTCAACCAGTTGCTTTGTCCAATGACCTTGTCATGTGTGTGTTACCCTCATATGATATCCTTGATTCTTTTGAGTTAAATCAGTTCACTCAATACAACTGTAACAGCCCGTTTTTGGTAAAATCGAAATAGTGGTTTTGGGACCACAAATTCGAGTCTGAAAAGAATTTTTTTAATATTATTTTATGGTCTACAGTACGGTAATAATGTCATATGAAAATTTCGTAAAGAAATTTTACCGATTACATGTTTAATTTGATAAATGACCAAATTGCACAAAGTGCAAAAGTTGAGTTCTAATAGCTAAAGGGGTTAAATAGCTATAGAAATTTAAATTTGTGGTCTTTATATGGTAAATAGACCATTAAAAATTCTTAGTGATTAAGGATGATGATTCATCCATGGAAAATAAAATAAAGAAAAGGACTAAATTGGAAAGTAAAATAATAAAAGATGATAAATGATAAAATAATGAAAATATAATCATTTATATCATCTTTCCCAAATTAAAAGTATGGAAACCCTAGCCATGGAAACCTAAGCTCAAGCCAACTTATTTTGCTTGATTAGGTAAGTATTCTTGCCCCATTTTTAATGATTTTTATATTTCCGAGATCATAATAGCTTAATCTAGCTATCTCGGGGATTAATTTGCAAAGTCATCAAGGTGCTAGGGTTTTGCGATGGAAGAACATAGATGAATTATGAAGTTTTATGGTAGAAAATGAAAGGTTGTTGATAGATAAACAACTTTTGTAAAGTGAATTTTTATGAAATTAAAGATTTAGGGACTAAATTGAAAAGATGTGAAATCCATGGAAAAATTCTAAATTTTGTGAAATAAATGGACTGTAAATGTTATATATGAAATTTGGCTAGGCTTGGAATAAGGATTAAATTGCATGAATTTCATTTTCCGAGCCTAGGGACGAAATTGTCATTAATTAAAAGTAAGGGGGCAAAACAATAATTGTTCCTAAGATGTAAATTAGAATGAATTGAGTATAAATTGTATTAAATTGATCTTAAATTTACTCGTATAGATTCGCATAGACCAAATTTGGAGTTAGAACGAGAAAAAAAGAAAGTGTCGAATTAGTAGATTTTACGTACACGAACATTTGTCGAGGTAAGTTCGTGTAACTAAATTGCATATATTTATATGCTTGAATTGAATGTGTATATGTGAATTGTATAAATGCTATGAATACATGAAATTAATCACATATCCGACAGAGCCTGATAAATGTTAAGTCCCGTTTGAATAAATGAAAATTTGATGGATACAGAATTCCCGATTGGTTGTAGTTCTGCATATGTTGCGGACACACCATAGCTCTTACGAGTGTCCCGTTATAAGCCTTCTCGAGCTTCCCGTTACATGGTTCTTGCGAGCATCCCGATCGGTATTGATCCTGCATGTTTTGTGGACATACCACAGCTCTTTGTGAGCGTCCTGTTATATGATCGGTAGTGATCCTGCATGTGTTGCGGACATACAGCAGCTCTTTGTGAGCGACCTATTATATGGCTCTCTGAAGCTTCCCAATATTGCTCACTTGAACTTCCCGATATATGGCTATCCAGAGCTTCTGATTAATGTCTCTTCGGAGCTTCCCGTTAAAAGTTCTTTGTGAGCTTCCTGATTTAGGCTCTTATGAGCTTCCTGTTATAGCCCGGATAAGCTTCTTGTTACATGGATCACATGAGCTTCCTGTTATATGGCTCGAGAGAGTGCTTTCTGATTATGTGCTCTAATGAGCACTCCTGAATATGAATTGACAGATTATAATTGAACATTTCGAGTGTACCACATGTGTATCCATCGGTATTTCAAATAAATTCAATAGGCAAAATCCTGACATGAGAAAATATGAGCACGAAATGAATTATTATACGTATCTGCCTGAAATACATGAAAATGATGATACATGATATATAGAAGTATGAGATGATGATATATGAACATGGAATTTGTTTGATGAATATGTTCATCTATGATTATAGATTTGTACGCCTCGAGTGTACTTCCCGTGTTTCTATCGATATTTCAATTGATTTAATGGGCAAAATCCTGATATGAAATAATTTGAACTTGAGACGAATTATTATGAAAATGTACTTGAAATACATGGATATGATTTGTCTATGTTATATGAACTCATGATGTAGAAAGTATATGTATATGAAAATTTGGTTATTGTTGAGCCCATACATATTTCTTGATATTTGCATGAAATATATGACTAAAAAGGGTGATGAGGATATGTGTTAGGGCTTGTGACCAAATTGGTTAACTGTGTCTTGCATGTTTATCTTGAACATGAATGAATGGTAAGTTAATTACCATGTTATACGAACTTACTAAGCATTTAATGCTTACTCTGTTTTATTTTCCCCTATCCTATAGTAATTCGGAAGCTCGTTGGATTGGAAGCTTGGCGGAGATCACTCACACTATCCATCGGCCCATTTCAGTATATATGGTAAATCAATTATGGTTATAATGACATGTATAGGTTAATTGGTCAATATTAGCATGTATATATTTTGGTTATAATTTGCCATTGGTATGGCTTGTGATGAACACGTTTTGATTTATATAAGAAATTATATCATGTTTGGTATGTGTTTGAAATGATTCATTTAAGCTAGTATATTTGATAAAATATGCATAAAGGTGAACTTGATATCTTGGTAAGTATGAGTATAAGATTGACATCATAATAAATTATCATTTGAGGTGCTTAAAGGCACATTGGTTGAATGTTTGTATTGCATTATGAATATGTAAAAATGTTAGTGTAGGTGGAAGACAAATTGGGTGAGAAATGTGGCTTGGAAAACAGCCTATTTTCGTCCACACGGGTAGAGACACGGGCGTGTGTCTCAGCCGTGTGTCCCCTGCATCTTAAAAATTAAGAATCAGAATGCTCAGAATTGATCACACGGCCTGGCACACGGGCGTGTGATTTGGCAGTGTGACCCCTACACCTATACACGGCCTAGCACATCGGCGTGCGACTTGGCCGTGTGACCCAAGTTAGAGAGTTAAACGGCCTGAGATACATGCGTATCCCTTAGCCGTGTGAGCCACACGGCCTGACCACATAGGCGTGTGTCCTCTACACCTAGGCAAAATTTTGATGTTTTCCGAAAAAAAATTTGAGTACTCGGTTTAGTCCCTATCTAATTCTAATGTATATTTTGGGCCTCGAGGGCTCATGTAAGGGACATTATGATTGATTCTGATATGAATGCTATAAGGCATAAATTTATCTGTTTATCTAATCTGTAAATTTTGGTAATGCTTCGTAACCCTATTTCGACGACAGATATGGGTTAGGGGTGTTACAACAACCCTATTTTATCTCATTGTCATCATTGTGTCTTCTTAATGATTAATATGATCACTTTCAACAAATGATTGTGATAAGTTGCTCATTTGAGAACAAGCAACCCGTGGCCATGTTCTATATTTATTAATCCACACAATACCAATAAGAGGATACCGTTCACTCTTTAATCGAGCTATGAATTCCATTATTGCTAGTAAAGTTATGACATACACAAGTCATGTACCCAACATACCAGCTATGGGCTTGATCATCTTTAGAGCATAAGCCTCCACTTATATCAAAGTACATGAGTTACATACGTATGGTTAGTGACTAATTCATGATTTAGGTAAATCATACAATGAACGTCACAAGTGAATTAATTCACAAACGGATTTAGAATTAATTCATCTTAGGTCCAGCCCAATGTATCATTCTTCCAATGAGTACATCTATGTCTCTACCCGTGGAGTCATCTGCTTCAATAGTCAAGATTTGTCATCTCTCCAATTGGAATTGTAGACGACATAATAATCCTTCTTAGTATTTGAATAAAATGTTCACTTTAATTATTTTACGGGATTACGAACTCGTTTAGATTATCTACTGAAGTAAGTTGTCTTTCTCACAATGTAAATGTTCTTACAGTGCCACTTATCATCAGTTTGAACTTAGACAATCAATAAGCTAATATTTGCTTGTCACAATTTTTCTATATATGCAAAACATGAAAGATAGAAACACAAAAAGACATAATAGTAAAATGTGAAATTAATTTTATTTATTCATTCATCATTCAAATACATAGAAAACTATTACATGTTTACTACAATATGGGCACATTTCCCAACAATCTCTCACTTGCCTTAGTGAAGTAAATGTGTCATGTTTCGCATTCCTAAATCTTCGACGTGTTTGTTAAAACTCATAGTTACAAGAGTCTTAGAAAATGAATCTGCAAGGTTATATTCAGAAGTTACTTTCACCACATTTACAACAAAAACGGTCTAGATCCCAAACCACCTCGGGTCCGTCGTCGAACTTCGATGGCATTAAATTTTCCCAGAAAGAGGTCACACACTTCTATTAGACGATTCAGGGATAGACGTTCATCCCTGGACATGGTCTTGATTCGGGCTCTTCATTTAACGATGAAATTTGGAACGATGTCCGCATTCAAAAATGGGATAATTTTTGTATGCTTCCTAAACAGCCTATCGTAGTACCCATAGTATTAGAGTTTTACTCCAATTTGAAAATTTCTAAACGCGATTGGTTACGTTAGGAATGCCAACGTGGATATTTCCCCCGAGGTCATTTGTGAATATTATGGCGTCCCGTGTTACGAGGAGGACAATCTGTCATCACTTGATTTAACTCGCTTTACTAACATAGACACAAACACGATTCTAAACTACCTTACAGAAGCTAGATGCGAGTGGAAATGAGGAGCTTCATTAGGGCAACCTCTCTCATTTAAACAATCAATAATGTTCCCCATTGCAAAAAATTGGATGCAATTTATATGTACTCGTCTTTTCGCAACATTCAACACTAATAACGTTAATGTTTTTAGAACAACCCTATTATACTCTATTTTACAGCTTAAAAGAATTTGTGTAGGTACATGGATAAATCAACAATTGAAGCATTACATTGCGGGCAACAAGGTGGATATTTATTTCCCGCATTTGGTTATCGATCTCTACCATAGAGCTTGCGTAGACATCGCGTCCACCGAGCAGACTCACCGTCCCACTCACAACATCATTAGTGATTCCTTGCTCCACCAATTCCAAGAGCTTCATAACAAGCAGATTCAGGAGCGGAATCAACGACGCAAAATCAAGATGGATGTGCCTTGAGTAGCAAAGAAGTCAAGTGCCAAGAAGAATAATAAGGATGAGCCAACACATTGGCAACATAGGTTAGGCCAAGACGTGCACTACAACACTCAAATGTTAAAGGCAATGAAACCATTTGTGAATATGTTTGTGGCGAGTTAGGAATCAGAGGGCATACAATGGCCCAATCGGTTGAGTGATTCATCCATGGACGAGAAAGACTAAGACAAGGAAGTCGATGAGGAGGGGAGTGACGAAGGTGAAGCAATTGATGAGGAGGCTACAGAGGGTAATGATGTGACACCTTATGCCGATATCACCGAGGACGTATTCACCCCTGCACGTCCGATGACCAAGGGTGTTGTCATCCGAGAGCAGAGCACACCCATCACCTGAACGCGCACCAAGAGAAGAAATAGGTAGATAATTGAGGAAACTGACTCAGAGGACGACACGTCCAATGCTTAGTTACATGTTTTCACATTTTACCTTATATTTATTTATGCAGCATGTAAACTATAAACTACTTTTGGATTTGTTTTAGATGTTTTATTTTTATTTTATTAGTATTTGCATATATTTTTTTTGTTTGTTTCTATGTGCAGTGAGTTACCTAAAAGGCTACACAACATTCTCGAGCTTCAACGAGGAGGTGGACCCCCGAGCTAGTCTAACGCTCCATTCTAGGGAAGTCTGGTAACCTCTTAATTTTTTGGAACACATTGAGGACAATGTGTAGTCTGAGTGGGGGGGGGGGAATGCACATAGTTTTATGTGTTTTAAATTTTTTTTATGTTATTTTGTGTGTTTATTTTAAGTTTTGTCTTTTTCAAAAAATTTCAAAAATACCAAACATATTTTTCGTTTTTCTTCATTTATTTGGTGTAATTGCATGGTGCTTAGGCTACAATTAGGTAATAAGTTATTAGTTGTAAATATTGAATAAGTAAATAGAATTACCAAACTTTTAAATTTTGAATGGTATTAGATTATTTTTTATTTTTTATTGTAGACGAGTTAGTTCAATAGTTAATGTGTATTATAGGGTGGAGGCAATAACCTAAATTAAAATGTATAAAGTGTACCATAGGATGAATAAAGTATATAGATCATTGTAGATAAATAATTTTAATTGTTAATTGTTCGTTTAAATAAATGTGCGCTTGAAAGAATTGGTGTTAGGTGATTGATTCGAGAAAGACCATAAGCTTTGTTTGAAATATTCTAGAGCCTAAAAGCATACCTTTTGCTATGTGATGTGAGCACGGCCGGGAACTTGTCCAACTCGAGCAAGGACTACACGAGGCCGATCAAAGGTCCTTCGAAACCAGCTCGGTCCAGTAATTCAAGGATTCCTTGCACCCTAATGCAAGCTAATTTTAGCTCGAATTCAGCTCCCCGAGCTCCGTCTAGCTCGAATCAGCTCAATAGAGCTCAATTCAGCTCGATTCTAGCTTACTGAGCTCAATTTTATCCTTTTAAATTTAATCGTTTTAGTTGCTGGAATAATTTCATGCTTTAGCTAAGTCAATTAATTTAGTTTCAGCTCATAAATTAATGTGTTTAGTTAATTTAGTTAGCTTAGCTTAAGTTAATAAATGAGTGTTAATAAATATGTCTTAATCTGAACATGTTAAATTAGAAGTGTTTAAAAGTGTCTAAAGTTGAGACAAATTAATTTCATGTTTTAATTAATTTGTCTTAGCTGCTGTTGAATTTAATTTGTGTCTTAGTTATTATTTGTTTTTAATGTGTCATAGCTTAGGCAAATTAATTACATGTTCCAAATTAATGTGTCTGGTTAGTGCCGAATTTAACATGTCTTGTGCTCATTCAATTTGCTGGATTAATTTGTGCAGCCATGTGCATGAACGGCAATTAAGAGGTTGAGCTGATGGTTGCCATTCCCTAAGCAACCAGTCGGTCATTGCAAAAGCCAAAGGAACCTGGTGTTTTCTCTTCTCCAAATTGGCCATTGAGCTCTCCAAGCACTTTAAAAATGTTCACACAAGCTAGACATCTCTTTCACATTTAAATGACCATTCTACTGTTGCATTCACACCTTAATTTGACCAATCAGCTTCTATACATGCATGGGTGAAGTCATGAACGTCCAAGGGGGGAAATAACACCTTATTTCAGCACATTGAATGAATAAAGTGCATGCACAAAGGGGAGGACGAATTTACAAAGGTACATGCTACCATTCATGAACCAGCCCATCATCAATGCTTCAATTAAGCTCATGGCCGAACCTAGACATGCCCATTCAACTCCAATGCTTTCCAAATACATTCAGCTGGTTTCCTTCCTCTTTGGCGTCCCTAAGTGCTGAACATGGATATGGAAGCTTTATGGATTTATTTCTAGAACATTCAGCTCCTTTAATAGCCGAATACTTAGTTTCTAAGTAATGTTTTTGTCCATTTGGCTAGCCTAGTTAGATAGGCTATAAATAGTTTGTTATTTCATTTGTAAAAAGAGACTTTTGCCAATTTGTTAAATGAACATTGTGTTCTTGAGTGAGTTTACCTCCTCTCATATTTCGTACAAGTCTTGTTGACTTATCTGGCTTTGCTAGTGGCGTCTTCCCGACTTGTTTTTGAACTTATCACCTTAACCGATGTGGCGTTCACCAATCTACCAATCCACCTTAACGATATAAGAAACGGGGTGACACTGTTATATAGTGTTGAATCTTTCTTCCGTTAAGTTCCTTTTTCCATTTTTATCACTTAATCAATTTACCTATTTTATTTCTTGTTAAACCAAACCTACAGAAATTATAAACTTACCGTTTAATTTAAACCCTTTGTTAAGTCTTCCGCTACCTTTACCAAATTTTAACCCATTTCAACAAACCCGAACATTCTCCTCGTCGACGATCGGGCAAACAAGTGAATCGACTCGACCATCCTGAGCCGGATCACATCACTATGTACCTCTAGTTCCCATATCTTTGAGCCTCAAGTACCTTTTCTTTGTAACCTTAATATCAAAGCCTTAAGCTTAAACAAGTCTAGCACTCAATCCTCTCTATCTCGTTCTTTAAAATGTACGATGTAATAGACGTCGGGCCATGGACATTGAGGGCTAGGTAGAGACATTATGATGGCTTTGTGTGAGAAAAAGAAAATGAAGAGATTACATGATTTAGAACTTGAAAAAAAAAAGGTGAACGAAAGAGCACAAAAATAAAGAAAAAAATAGAGCTAAATAAAAATTAAGCTTGAAAATGAAAATATTTCGATTCACAATTACAAAATTTTGTAGTACTAATCTCGCGTAATGCCTTTTAACATTTTGGAGAAATAAGGTAGGCGAGGGAAGGAGAAATAAGGAGGTGAGTTGGTGAATAAATAGGGGGTGAGTAAGGAACAATGTCATGTGCTTAACTGTGTTTAGTGCCCATTGTTTGAATTTTGAACTATCCTAAGTCTCAGAATGTTAAAAGCCTAGAAGACCTTTGGGACTCGACTAAGTCACCAACACAATAATTCGTGAATAGCTTGCATTTGTTTGAACGGATATGACTAATTCTTTTTAAATATCTATGAGCTATCCACATAATTTATTTTGATGGATAACACTTGTACATATGTTCATTTCCATTGCCTCTACATCTATTGACATTTTAACTTAGTGAACTAACTATGTTTACATTAGGAATAAACAAGTTAGTTAGATATCACTTTTAAGTTGCATGTGAGGTAGTTCTCGTATGAGTTCGATGTTTTACCGCTATGTGACTTAATTTCCTAATTTAGTCCAAGAGTCGTCTTTTCTTTTGCATGTTTAGTGTGTTTGCATGATGACAAGCAAAGAGTTAAGTGTGGAGGAGTTTGATCTACCGTAATTTGATATGGCAAATTAGGCTTTCTCGGTATACTTAAGGAGTTTATTCACAAGCAAAGTTGCGTCTTTTTCGTAGCTTTTTTTTTGTAATTTTCAGATTTTAAGTTAATAAATGTAAATGCCTCGTTTTTATTTATTTTGAGACCCAATTTGGCCAATAGTGTCATTGGGGGCCCGAACATATGGTTGAGTAGTGTAGGGACGTGTTGGAAGTTGAAAACGAGCGAAAATGACACCAAATGAGAGGGTGTCGCAATATCCAAACCTTGGAATCACAATACCTCCAACAAACTTGAAAATTGGAGACTGTATCGTGATATCCACCTTCCAAGAAGACCCCTAAGTTCGAAACTAACTAGGGTATCGTGATATCCTCTTCTTGGGTATCGCGATACAGATATCGTGAAGGGACAAAATTGGACAAAAAGGTAAGTCTTTGTCCACCCGACGCACCAATCACACAAGGCCGGTGTAGGGGAAATTTTGGCAACAAAAATCCATCAGCCATCAGCCTAAAATAACCAATTTTGGCTGAGGTGAGAGGATATACACATTAGCTTAGTTTTAGTCTTAGTCTTAGTTTCTCTAGGTTTTCTCTTAGTTTTTGAAACTTTTTATAGGGTTTATATTTTCTCTTCTCTTTTCTTAGTTTTAGAGTTTATTTCACTGCACTTTCTTCTTATTCTTAGTGTTCTTGTAGTTAGTTATCATTGTAGCCTAGGTTTATTTGCACTTTCAATCCCTGTACTTTGGTTGTAATGACATTTCTAGCTTTCGTTTGATGTATTTTAGTTTCTTTTACTTTAATCTATTAAAGTTTGTTTCTTTTATGTTTATTACTTTAGATTTTCTTATTGAATATTTTTGGTTTCATGTTCTTTAAACTTCATTGCATAAAAATCTCAACTTTTATATTTTTCTTGAGCTTTACTTTAATGGCTTCTTTGCTTTTCATTTCTATGGTTATTAGTTGTATTTCCAACACGAGTAGCTCGCATAAAGGGTTTTTAACCTTTTCCACAATGCGGATGTCGTTTTCTCCATCAACACCTTCTACAATACACTATTCATGAGGCACAACTGAATTGCAGACAGGGCCTTCTCATCAAGCTCTTCCCATTCTAACTAATCTAGATTATCGGGCTTTTTTCCAGTAATGACCTTTTTCAGACCGTTCTAAACTAGAATTGCCGTCATCCAAACTTGCCACAGATTGAAATTTGTGCTGCCATCGAACCTATCAATGTCGAACCTTATTGCTGCCATCTCTGAATGGGTTGAATGCGGAAATCAAACCAAGCTCTAATACTAGTTTGTTGGGGATAAACCCGTGTAAGAAACAAATAGGAAAAATAATGAAGAAAATGAAAATATCGAGCACACAAATTTTACGTGGAAAAATCCCTTCGAAGAGGATAAAAAATCACGGGCAAAAATAATTTCACTAAATCGGTAAAAATGAAGAGTACAAAGATGAAGATAAAAACTAAACCCCGAAACCCGAAAATAAGAACCCTTAAAACAAACACAAAATTCCCTAAAAGCTTGTAAAAACTAATACTTAAATGTGTTATGGTTTAATCTTTCTATGGTATAAAAAAGCTTATTTATAGGCTAAATTCGTAGGTCAAATAATCTTAAAATAATCTACACTAATTAGAGTTTGACTGGGACAAATAATCAAAATTTGACTAGAAGAAGAAAACCGAAAAAATTGCATGACATGTCGCCACGCCGCCTATCGTGTCGTCACAGCGTTGCTCTCTATTTGTGTCTTAATTTAACCAAAATACAATGCATGCTCCACAATAATTTTTATATCTATACAATAAATTTATATTTCAATCATAATGCATTATTTTAAAATAACTAAGTACTTTCACTAGAACATACTTACATAGTCATATCTAGGAAATCAATTTCTTAAATTGGTAAAACAAACAAGTTAAATATATATTTTTTATAATTACAAAGAATTTTAATTTTTTAAACTTGTTTGATTGACAAACTATAATTATATTATAATTTTCAATGGCACATTTTGTAATACAAATTGTAATTACATAATTAAATAATTTTAAATTTTAAAAGAAGATATTATTATAAAAAAAAAAAAACCATCAACAATGCTAGAAAAAAAATCTCTAAACTTTAAACAAAACTTAAAATCAAATCATCCTATTAATATGTTTATCAAAGAAAATATTTGAGAATACTATTATTAATAAAAATAACAAAAAAAATATCATATATAATTTTATCTAATTAAACCAGCACTATATATTTTTTTGAGTTATTTTCCCTCTATCATTCAACATGTACTCCTTGTCATCATTGTCGGTCCTTAATCAAATATTAAAAAAATTAGTCTAATTATGAATTTTATCTTTCTATTTTTCAAAAAAAAAAAAAACCTAATTGAATAACACTACTATACCATTCCCTTAGATCTTGTTTAGTAATAAATTTAAAATCCTTCAAATATTTTTGGATTTGATAAATTCATGTTTTTATACATTTCTAGTATGTGATTAAATTTTGACTAATTTGTCCACTCCATTCTTACCATTTAAATGATAATCAAAATCCAAATATAAATTCTCAAATGAAATATTAAATTATTGAGTTAAGAATCATCAGTTCAATCTATATGTAAGGAGTCAGTAAAAAAAAATAAAATATTTCAACAATATATATACAACAAATTAACAAAAAAACCAACTTAATTTCACATGGTTGCCAACAATAGAACTAACTTCTCAACCTTCATAAAATATAAAAATCAAAGACTACCTCCTCAATAAGATGAAATTCAAAACTGAACTTAAAAAATTAACGATAATTTATTTTAAATATATATAAAAAATAAAAAAAATAAATATAATGCAATTTACTTAAATACTTTTCATATAAATTTATTTAAATATAAGAACCACATTTTTAAATTTAAAAAATGACTTAAAATTAAAATATTATATTAAAAAGTAATTTCTTAAGCTCATATAAAATACATGTTTATAATTACTCGTGTAAATACATTAATTCCTTTTTTTTTTTTTTGGTGAATTACAATAACAGGGCAAAACCCGAACAACAAACATAACTAGCACGATTCAAATCCAGGCCACATTTAGAACGATAAACACTTTTGACCATCAAGCCATCACATGTGTATCTTAATTCTTAATTCAAATGCTTCAATGAAACACAATTATCCCAATTCTCAACACTCCCATAAAAATTGAAGTGCTCTGATTACATTCAATTTATCAAGATACACTAATTATAATGATTACCTTTACATGCTTGACATGCTGCATGTAATTGAAAGCAATTATACTTTAATGGCTTTCCAAAGCCACCCTTAATGCAAATATAAATCATTTTCCTAGCCTGTCAGCAGTATATGGGCAAACCTTGCCAAGAAAGAAAAAGAACTTACTAAAAATTCATGAAAGTAATACCACACATCTAAAATGTAAATGAAGATGAAACAATCTGCTGAAAAAAGCAGGTTCATGAATTAAAACATCAGAGCATATTCCAGTTTTTTAACAACTCATCGGCCACAAATTTCCATTTGTAGCTTATTAATTCGAAATTTTCAAGAATAACCATTGAAACTAGCTACAGACAAGTTTTCCATGCCAAAGAAGCAATGTTTCACCTACTTTCCAATATGTGATCACAGTCACAGAGGACCCGGGAAAGTACCATTCTCCCTCTGTTCATTCCACTTGTCAATCTGCATCAATTTCAGCAACATCCAGGATGTTAAAATGGGAAACATCAGTTTAATACAACCGCTTAAGTTATCTATATTCCACTTCCTTTACAAGTAACTCTGGATACAAGCACTGGAGTTATTAAAGAAGAATCACAATAATATAAATTGTGTAGAATGTAAATAGTGAAGACTGGGATCATAATTACAGCCCACCAATAAGAGAGAGCACACATGAGGTAACAGATTACAGCATTAATAACTCCAGTGCCTAGGAATATATATGAGATCAAAAGTCCTTCAATCTAGTCCACGTAAATCACATACAATTTTGATCATCCTATCTGTCTCTACATGTGGACAACGATTGCCTAGGAATATATACGAGTTCAAAAGTCCTTCAATGAAGCTTTACTCTTTAGGATATGATAGTAGATAACAGGTCATAAACATTTTTTTTTTATATACTATGTAACTCAAAGGAAATCTTATCTGTCTAATATCTCGACAAAATTTACAAAGCTGTTCCTAAACTAATAACATGTTCAAGTAAACACTTATTTCATATTTGTAATAAACATCATCAGCAAAATAAATGATAATCCTATCAATATGACGTATAGAAGAGCTTGTAGGATGCTAATATGCTACATCACTTCTGATGGTGAGAAGGAAAAAATAACAGAAGTACAAGTTTATATTCCCAACATAAACACAATAAAGGGCACACCTGGTGAGCAATAAAAACACCTGTAATTTACTTATGCCCTTACTGTCAGAGCTTAAGTTATTTCCTTATATAAACATATATGTATATGAATCAGTTGGTATCTGAAAATACTGAATATGTAACAAGCTTCATCAACAAAGACATGATGCATAGAAGGCATATTTTCCTGTGAACGACAGAGCTTGGTACTACAAGCTAAATGCAAAAAGGCAAACTCTGGTTTACTTATGATGGTAAGAAAAACAAGGTATACTCACCCATTCACCAGGACAAAGAGAACGGTAGTATTTGGCAAATTTCTCACATTGATTAGACTCTTCACCCTTTGCAGCCAAGCACCTGCAATTGCTTCTAAGATTGTTTAAAGAAAGACGTGGGGCAAAAAAACATTTGATAGTTCCATAACAAGCAGAATCTGAAATTTTACAAGCAGTGTACCTATGAAACTCAATGTAGCGGGTGAAACAATGTCTACTTTGATTTGTTGTAGGGAAACGAAAGTCAGCTGGGGCTGTTTTCAGTTCAGTCTGGGACAATATACAATGAAAAAGATGGTGTGGAAGAAATATCAGAGTTAATAGATGATAATTTGATGTGAATCAGTTACCAGTTCAAAGTGAAACTTTCCAATTATGACAGCCCAGAATCATGAAACCATTGGCAGGGGTTATAGATTAATCTTTCAAGGAAATTATACAGTAGAATAAATATAGAGACTCATAACATTAGAAGCCAATTGGCATGACTATGTATAAAGAATTAGTCACAGCCAACAGGCTTCCAAGAGAAACATACAAAAAAGATAATTGCAGTTCCAAAATCCGACAAAAGGGTATCTGAAAACTCTCACTGCAGAATCAAAGTGTCATCTAATTCATGGTTCACAAGTTGACGGAACATAATGGCAGCAGCCTCCAAAGTTGATTATGAGGAGTCTCCAGGCTGCTTGTAATACCCAAGACTTAAATTGGTAAGCGTACGATGACGAGATTTTAGAGTCTTATTTTGGGCTTCCCCTTATGTTGTTGGGTTTTTATTATAGTTTAGGTATAATTGTTTTAATCAAGTTTGTTAATTTGTTAATCGGTTAATTTCCTAATTAGAGTCTCAAGCATCGGTTAAAATCCTAAATGCACTAGAAGTGGTAGTTCTTATTTTAGCATATTTAACCAGGACCAGGAGTGCTAGGATCCTACATGTAATCTTCTTTTATTGAATGGTAAACTTACTATAGGAAAATTTCCAGCATTACTATAATGTTGATTGTCAGATAAACACAACATTTGGAATGATTCCTAAGGTCAAAGCCTATATGACATTTTCTTTTTTATTTTGTTTCACTGTTTACATTTACAACTAGACCCAGATTAACCTCTTTAAACCCAAGAACAGTCATTTACCAAAACTACCACTTCCAGAACAAAATTGTGAATTTCCCCACCAAACCATCAATTAATCCTCACAAACAAGGTCCATAATACCAGAACAGCCTCTGAAAGGAAAGCTGTCCAACATCACAAATTCCTTAAATCATAGATAAACCAAAAAAATACATGAAAGTCACTTTATTAAGTTAAAAGAGGACAAACTAGTATTTGATTTTCCTTCTATACATTCCAACATAGAAAAAAAAGAAGATATAAACTATAATTAAAAACACCTTATGTTGAAATTGACTTTCTGCTTTTAAATATCTAATTTCTAATTTCCCTTTAGACAATACTTTCAGTGGTATAAACCCACTACAGTCATCCAGTGTTCTTTGACTAATTCAGGAATTATGTTTCTAATGCAATAAAGCTTACTACAGTTAAGACTTTTACTGTTAACATATGCTGCCCTAATTATAAGAATTGGATATCACCAGTGTCTACATTTCTTACGTTTGCAACACATTAATTCATAATGGCTAAAAGGTGATGTTTGACCTTGATAATAAGTTAGACTTACTCTATATCATATCATTCACTTAACAAGGGCCAAAATGGAGGCTTCAAGAGACAGGCTTCTGTATGAAATAAGTAGAGACCATTCAAGTCACCTTTCAAATTATATCCTAGTTTCATATTAAGCGGTGAATTAGTTATTCAAGAAAACTTCATGCCAAATCGCCGGTTTCCTAAAATTATTCCCTCTTCATGATAGATAAAGAGATTCAAGCGGCTAGACTACAATGATCAACAATCTGACATAAAATGTGAAACATAGAAAGACTGCAATATTCTGATTCAATAAACAAATTTTACGAGGAATGCGGAACCTAACGCAATTCTCATCAATGGGGTTTGAGTCCTTGATTTAAACAACCCTTACATTAAGGCACCAAATTTCTAGAGCATTCAGCTTAAAAGTTTATGGGACATACGCATTAAAAGTACCTTCTTTTTTCTTATCTTTTTTTTTTTTTTTGCCTAAAGCAATAAACTTTCACATTCTTCATATCAAATGACTTCTACAATTCATAGTATTCCACTTCTTGTTCAAGCATTGGCAAGGAATGAGAACATTCACAAATAAAACCTAGAAATTTTATAACAGAAAGTATTGAAAAATCAAAAGAAGTGACCCATATTAAATTAAATATATAAGGAAACAGTGAATAAATTTTAGATCGATCAAGGGAATCGTTAATCAAATTTTGGTTTCTGGAATTTTTTTGGAAAATAGACGGAGAAGCAGGGAAAAAAATAAAGAAAGAAGAAGAAGGTTACCGCGTCTGCCATGACTGATCCGATGAACGAGCAAAGAAGCGAAACCAGATTTTGATCTTTGATGGGCGACTTTAAAATAGGCTTAAAAAACAGCGACCAGTTATTTCTCTCCGGTTCGTTCCATTACCAATAAAAACACGCCGCGTTATCAAATAAAATGATTATACTGAAATAAATAGGTTAAAATACCTAGAACGTCACTGTAAAATATAAGTATTACATCAAATTAGTTCCTCTATTCTTAAATAGATCAATTTAGTCCCTATCCTATTTAAAATAATCGAATAAGTCCAAATTGTAATAAAGTTAACATTTTATGTATAAAATATGTCTTAAAATTATTTTTTTCTCAATCGGAATTCAATTCTAAACAACATATTTCATTTACAAAACCATAAAAACTTTGAAAATATTAACTATGTTAAACAATAAATGATTTTTTTTAAATAGTAAATGCTAATTCTATTCCAATTTGGCCTTTTTTGAATCTTTTTAATAACACATGGATTAAATTGATCTATTTAATAGTAGAGGGACCAATTTGATTAGGTCCCTATAATAGAGAGACCTCTTAAGTACAATTTACCGAAATAAATATCTTTGCTAGGTTTGATTTGAGGGTGAAATCCACGCATTGTTGTTGACTTAGGTTTTTAATAAATTGAAAAATTAAATACCTAAAAGTTAATATTAAATTTTTATTATTAAATTTTACAAGTGAATATATATTAGAAAATTACTTGGTATATTAATAAAATCATGTATTAAATGTAGTTATGTTTTTTTGATAAAATTAAATTTAGTTTTTAAAAAAAAATATTTCTCTTAAATTTAATATTATTAATATGAGATATATTATTTTATTTTATATAAGTAAGGCATATTGCACTTTCAAAGAAAAATGTAGGTTATACCAAAAATATATAAAAATTTGGATATCTGACTTTTTAATAAATAAATAATAGATAATTTATTTCAAATATACTCTTTTAAATAATATCAAATTAACATTTTCAATATTAAGTGATAAATAATTATCTATTTTTTCTGAAATTAGGGTATTCACCGTCAGTAACCGTGACTAATCATTTCACCATGGATTATCTAAAAAGGTAAACGGCTGGCCATAAAATACGTTCTACTCCCATGAGCAGTGATAAAATAACTATCTACATACTTATCTTAATCAACACTTTTTTTAAAAAAAATTTGTAGTAATTAAAAGCCAATAGGAATATTAAATGGGTAAATTACCAATAAATACTCTTTTTTTTCAAAATTTACGGAAAAGGACATGTTTCCCAATTATTTACCGGAATGGGCCAATTTCCCTAAAAGCGCGCCCCACGTCGTAGTGAAGTCGGGGATGCAAAGAGGAAAGCGCGTCCTTGAGTGAGCGTTTTCCGCCACATCAGCAGAAATCGCATCCTTGAGGGCGCGCTTTGCTGATGTGGCAAAAACGCTCCCTCAGGGACGCGTTTTGCCTGCTTTCAACGGTCATTTTTTTTACCGTTGGGCCTCCAACGGTCAAAAAAAAAACTATAAACCCCCCCCACCCTTTCATTTTTTTCACACAAAGGTCCTTACTCAATTTTCTCTCAACTTTCTCTCAAATTCCTCTCAAATTTCTCTCAAATTCCTTTAAAGTTCCTCTCAAATTTCACAAATGTCCTTTAATTTTTACAAAAAGCCCTGCATTTAAAAGTTTTTGAAATATTTTTTTAAATTAAAAATATTCAATCGTATTAGCAATGGCTGGAGAATTAATTCGTCTCGACAATAAACACATCTCCGTCGATCAAATGACAATGGTAAGTTATAATTTTATTTTTTTAATACTATTTAATATTTTTTAGGTTTATGCAATTTTAATTAATTTTTATTTTATAATTTTTTAAACAGTCTGTAGATCGGGTGTTGCAATGCTGTATTCGCAATATGCCTGGTCCGCCATCGCCGTTGATCGAGAATTACCTACGGGAAGCGGGTTTTTGGCACGTGGCCACGATAGGCCGGAGGTGCAAGTTGGACCCGAAGCTAATCAGTGCGTTGATAGAGAGGTGGAGACCCGAGACGCACACTTTTCATCTTCCATGCGGAGAGTGTACTATCGCTCTGGAAGACGTGCATTTGCAATTGGGATTGCCGATGGATGGGTACGCAGTCACCGGGTCCGTAACTTCTGGTGATTGGGGAGCCGTATGCTACGAGCTTTTGGGTGCTATTCCGGATAATATTAATGGAGGTCGGATCGAGATGGGTTGGTTACGAGACACATTCCTAGAGCCGGATAATGATTCGACCGAATTAGAAAGAATACGGTATGCTCGGGCATACATTCTTGAGATGATTGGAGGCTATCTAATGCCGGACTTGTCACGAAACCTCGTACATCTGAGATGGCTGCTGAAACTTGTTGATTTTAGAGCAGCCGGTGAATTGAGTTGGGGGTCTGCCGTGCTAGCGAAATTGTATCGGGAGATGTGCGGGGCGACGCGACCGAATAAAGCGAAAATCGGAGGTTGCCTATCACTACTGCAATCATAGGCACGGTTTCGCTTTCCATTTTTATGTCCTCGAGTGGACCACCCATATACATTCTCACTCATAACGAGGTAAATTTAATATTAGATTTTACAATTATTACGTAGATTTAAAATATAATTGTATGCTAAAAATTTATTTAATTAGGTGGAACCATTCGGCGAGTTATGTTGGAATACCTACCTCGCTTGAAGATATACGGCTTCTATTAGACTAACGGTCGGAAGCACAAGTAAGTATTAAATAAAATATATTTTCGTAATAAAATAGTCGTTTCGTATTTCGTATTTCGTATTTAGTATTTAATATTTAGTATTTAGTATTTAGTATATAAATAATATTTTTATCATGTTAATATAGTTTCAATGGACACCATACGAGGATCCGTCAATTCGGGCAGTAATTCCGGATGAGTTCTTTCAAAATCCGAACATTTGGCATGTGAAGGTCTTATTGGTCAACTATGTCACCGTGGAGATGCACCAGTCAGATCGGGTTCTGCGTCAATTTAGATTCCGACAACCGATTCCCGTGGCACCTGAGGTGCTCGATGATGTGCACAAAGTCGACTTACGGCAGTTGCATACGGATTGGCCAAGATTTTGGTCAGCATATATCGAATTGTGGGAAAACCGGTATGATTATATACCTACTCGGGAACCGATCATCGTTCCTGAGTTAGCGTGCGTGCCGGAATACATGCCACGGTTTAGGATCCATGGCAAGCCATATTTATTGTCAGAAGAGGAGAGGCGACGACAACTTCGTGTACAAAGGGAACGACGGGGCCCTTTAAATCCAAGGAGAAGGGATGATGGGACGGGCCCATCAACAGCGCCGACACAATCACCGGGCCCATCAACAGCTCCCACACGATCCACCGGGCCCAACACTTCACGGACGACACCCACATCACACGACCTTTCCGGTTATGCGGTGCGTATCCTAGCCCTTATATGTATCCTAACCCTTATATGTTTCATTTTCCCAGTCCTATGGCAGGTTGGAATGCATGGCCCGGTTCGAGTCCGTTCTCGACTACTCCGAGTGGACCGCCGATCTATAGGCCACCGTCCCATGAGGGATCGCACGAGGCGCCATCGGGGAGCTCTTCTTTTTACCAATCTCCGATGCCTTATGGGATTCAAACACCTCCGCCATGGGTGATGCAAACACCTCGCATTCATTATTTTATCAATGTGGGTCATCCTCCCAACACCCACCACGGACCCTCATGAGGAACCAAGAATCGATGAGCAACCACAACCCCGCCGGAAGTTTGGAACAATGAGGAATCCAGTACAGAATCAGTCGACCACCCCATGTGGCAATCGATTTCGATTGGCACCCACATTGATTTTTTTAATATATTTGTATAAACTTTTTTATATTGTTTCATTTATTAAAATAAAAGTTGTTTTTTTTAATTTTTTATTGTAATTTATTTTTTATATCTTTAAAAAAATAAAAGTTGTTTTTTATTTTTATTGTAATTTATTTTTTATATCTTTAATAAAATAAAAGTTGTTTTTATATTTTATTATTGTAATTTATTTTTTATATCTTTAAAAAAATAAAAGTTGTTTTTTTTTTTTTTTATTGTAATTTATTTTTATATCTTTAATAAAACAAAGTTTGTTTTTATTTTTTTATTGTAATTTATTTTTTATATCTTTAATAAAATAAATGTTGTTTTTTTATTTTTTATTGTAATTTATTTTTATATCTTTAATAAAATAAAAGTTGTTTTTTATTTTTTATTGTAATTTATTTTTTATATCTTTAATAAAATAAAAGTTGTTTTTTATTTTTTTATTGTAATTTATTTTTTATATCCTTAAAAAAATAAAATTTGTTTTTTTATTTTTTATTGTAATTTATTTTTTATATTCTTAAAAAAATAAAAGTTGTTTTTTTTATTTTTTATTGTAATTTATTTTTATTTTTTTAATAAAATAAAAGTTGTTTTTTATTTTTTTATTGTAATTTATTTTTTAATATTTTTAATAAAATAAAAGTTGTTTTGAAGGGTGGAAGGATCTAGAAACTAAGAAGAAATGGATGAATTAGGACTAAATTGAATAAGTGAAAAAGTATGAGGGGTTAATTTGTAATTTTATCAAGATGGGTGTTGATCCAATGTAGAAATTTTGAAGGATCGTAAGGGACAAAATAATCATTTAGCAAGAAAGATAATTTTGAAGAATACTGATGATGGTGATATTTTAAATTAATTGAATAACTTTTTTTTTTGTTTTGCAACTTAGTCCTTCTACAAAAGTTCACCATTTTCATCAAGAAATTAAAAGAATTTTCATAGCCATCAAGAGACAAAAATGATAAGGAGACTATCAACTATTCCGATTTGGACATGAGCGAGATGTATGGCCTAGGTTCCTACACCATCCGCATAACTTCCGTTGGTTGGCTGTTTCTCGGATATCCATATTGTTGCGTATTCTAGTCGAGAAAGGTCGACCCTTTGGTTTGCGACGCAGTTCTCTATTCGGTAACAATTTAAACGGAGCAAGCGATACAGACGGTCACTTACGTTCATCTGGTACTGGTGGGAATACGTGTCTCCACACGTTGTACATGTATTCTATTTTGTAAACTTCGTCGACATAGCTCATGGGATCAATACAGAGATTCTTACAAGTCGCAATTACATGAGCGCATGGATAACGGCGCGTCAAATATCCACGATCGCGCAGTCCTATTTCTCAAGTGTACATGATATTGCCCACCAACAATACCTTGGTTTGGTCTGTCAAACTCCGTCACACGAAACCATAGGTTGTCGCGATCGTGACATCTGTGTGTGCATGGTGTTGGCTCGTGCCTTCGCATTGTTAATTTCTCGCAATACCTTCGCGCACCATACATGGCCTCCCCGCATTTGGCCTTTATAACTCATTTGCTCGCTTCGGAAATAGTGCCGCTAAACGAAAATATGTCTCTCGCACTGGCCCGATGTTATCGGTAAATGACGCGTTCCTTTTAGAACGAGTTTATGCATTGGCCGAGTTTGAGGTCATATGACCATATCGTAGGCGCCGTCGTATGCTTGTGTCCACTGTTCGAAAGGTATGTTGCATAGGTAGTTTGCGCCTTCTTCGTTAACTGAGCGCAAAATCTCCAACATCTCATGAAAATGGTCCTTATTGATCTCGTACCACGCCAATATAAGTTGATAGCGAATATTACATACCACTATTCATTTAAGAATAAATTGAATATTACAAACAAAATTATATTAATAAATATTACATACCCATGTTGGTCACTTACCGTCATTCACTTGTAGATCGATGTTGCCTGTGGTAGTTAGACGAAACATGCCTTAGGCAATATCGATGGTGTGTGGGATGCCATAGGCTTCCCTGTCGCTCTATTGCGGCTAGTATTCCAGGGCCCCGATCCGATATAACGCATATATCAGGTTGGGGGTAGACATGCCTCCTTAACCTAGATAGAAAGAAATCCCAATCATCGGTGACTACGCTTAGATGTTATTGCAAATGCAATTGGAAGGATTCTCCCATCGCCATCGTGCCACGACTAGCAATAGCCGGCGCGTATATCTACCATACATAAAGGTACCGTCAATCTGTACCAATGGCTTGCAGTATAAAAATGCGTCCCGGCATTGCTTAAATGTCCAGAACAGATGCTTGAACACTTGGCATCCACGGAGAAAGCTATCGTTGTAGTACGCAGGTACCGTTTCAAGGTCTGTTATGATGCCTAGGACATATCTCTCCAGCACCTGACACCACTGCCACACTTTATTATATGAAGCGTCCCACCGACCATGCAACTTTTCCAACGCCTTCTACTTAGCTATCCAAGTCTTGCGGTAAGAGGGCGTGTACCCCAATTGGCTACGAATATTGGCAATTAAGACCGGCACTGAAGTCTTGGGATTCGCCTTCACCGTCGGTATTATTAAGCTAGCCAACATATCTGAATCCATCTGGGGATGATCTTGTGAAACACTTGTCAACGAAGTACGTTAAATAATGCAACATTACGTAATATCAGTATTATTCAAAAACCCTAAACACCTAGTGATACTGTACCGGCAAGACATGTATGTGGACCTTTCTACTTTTTAATCTCCCACAAGTCTGTCCTTTTCTTCAACGAGGCCATGATTTTTCATGAACATGTACCGTCTTGCACTGCACACTTGGCCTCGTACTTATCGAGTTTGGATTTAACCACGTTGTAGTTAACCCCGTTCTCGATGCTAAATTGTTTCAATGCACCAAGAAAACTATCCTTATTGGAAAACTCTTTACCAACTTCTAATTCACCCGAATCCAATGACGAACTTGTACGATCACACCTTCTATATGGTAGTTCAGGAAACTCCAACGCATCGTCTTGAGATAGATCGACATTATGTATGTGGGCTGGAGGCGAGTACGCCCTGAATCGTGGATCTTCTTCTTCTTCATCTGAACCCCCTTCAATATCTTCAGGTTTGGTTGGAACAGGCTCCGGTTCAAAAAATAATGCAACTTCTGCACCATCGGGGCCGAGCTATCGAGGTGGATCGACATTGGACTCATCATCCGACCCACCATCATCTGCAACGAATGAGGTCCCCTCGCCGGTGGATGTCGTGGGGAGTATATTATCCCTTCTTAAACAACTTTCGTAACGTCCCCAATCATATGTGGATTGCCAACTAAGCATTAGTTGATTACGTAGTTATTTTTCTTTGTTTCTGTGGGTAGTCGGAAAGCTCGATCGATTGGAATCACATTGGAGCATGATCACACTATCCAAACATTATTTTGGAAGATATTTGGTATATAAGTTCAAGGTTATAGATGACATGTATAGGGTTTGTTTATAAAGAGAGTTTTTTATTATGTTACTTAGTCAACTTGGTATGTTTATGCCGTCTTGGGCATATGTGTTTGTTTGGACTCGTAATGTTTTGGTATGTTTGTGTCTTTTGGTCACTTTTAGTACTTTGTAAATTTGTGGCTTGAGACATGTTCATAAGTGGTAGAAAAGGTTCTATGGTGCGTGTGTAAGTATATAAAGATATTTGTTTAGGTTATAAGGTATGTTTGAATGAATTGGATAGGTTGTGATTGAGGTGCCATAAGAATGACACATTGGTTAGATATAGGATGAGCATGAAATTGGTATGTTTTTGGATGTTTGATGTATGTTTTAAACATGTGAAAGATGATTTAATTAATGTATCTTGGTATGCAAGGGTTGTGTTTGAAATGGCTTGTTTTAGGGGCAACACATGTTGCACATGGCCTGGGATATAGACTGTCACATGGTTGTGTGCCACACACGATTACCTCACACGACCGTGTGTCTTTTAAATTTTAAGTGCATGTTTCACACAGTCTGACATACAGTTTACAACACGGCTGTGTGACACAAGTCAGTGAGTTACATGGTTTAAAACACGAGCTAGGACACAGCCCGTGTGACCCCTATTTTGCAAATTTTCAATTCTACCATGAAGTTTCTATTTTGATTCAAATAAGTCCCTAATTGTTCCCAAACTGTTTTTAGGGCCACTTAAGCCCGATTTAAGGCCTATAAAGTATTTTTTCCATAATTAAATTGTGAATTGCATGTTGATCTCTATTTTGATGTTAAAGGTTCTATATTGTACAGTAATGTTTTGTAACCCTGAACCGACGACGGAGACGAGTTAGAGTGTTACAGGGGTGCTCAATTCCACTGTGGATAAGCTGACAGTAAGGGACAATGCTCTTGAGGCCATGGTGATGGCTTTGAAGGAGGATATTAAGGCCAAGATGAGGGTTTGGAGCACAAGAATAGAGGAGCTTGAAGGAGAGCTTACTGTGTGTCAAGCTGCCGTGGGTAAGGGAGTGTTGGATGTGCAATAGCCCATTTTTTAATGATGTCAAAAATAGTGATTTCGGGATCACAATTCCGATGAGTGAGTTCGTAGACATTAGTAATTAATATTTATGAGTTAAATATAGTATTATGGTGGATTTTGATTTGATGGATTTTATTAATGGTTAGTTAGTGAAGGTACAAGTGGTGCGTAACGAAAGTTAGTGGTTTTGGAAAATGATGTATTGAGACCTTGTTTTCATAAACTGAGCTATATTTTTATTAAATATTTACGAAACTGTTTAATAAGTGGATTGAAATCTAGTTTGGTAATTTGATAGTTAATTAAGGTAAAAGGACTAAATCGTAAAAATTGTAAAAGTTAATTGGTATTGGTTTTATTAGCTAAAAGACTTAAAAAAAATAATAAATAAGGTTTAATGTGATAATTAAGCCAATTTTATATAATGGTGGATGACCATGTGTTTTAATTTGGTGAATTAAGTATTAAATTCTTAATTAAATAATTTATATGTTAATTAATAAAAGATGTTAAACCATTTTCATGTTTTCTTCAACCTTCCATCGTACGAAATAGAAGAGAAACTTGAGTAGCCATAGTCGAACCTTCCCAAGCTTCTTTCTCATGCATGTAAGTCATTTGGATGCCTATTTTTCGTAATTTTTATGTTTTTATGATCGTTATAGCTTAATCTAGCTAACTCGTACCTCCGTTTTCAAAGCTGTTCAAAGTTTTATAAGTTGCCATTGATGAAAATTAGAAGCTTTTAATGTGCATTAGTGATCTACCACAAGTCGTTGTGGCAAATTAGAATATTTTCGGCACTTAATGAGCTTGTTTTTTAGCCACTTTATGTTTATTTATTACATTTTCAGTTTTATTAGCTTAGATTTATTTTATTGCAAAATAAGCGTTTTTACGCATTTTCTGGTGTTTTAATGATCTGCAAGGCCAACTCGGGCATCGGGAATGACTAATAGGCTATTTGAGTGTGTAGGGTGCCAATTCCAACCCAAGAATACAAAGGACAACGCCAATGTCGCGACACCAGCATGTAGCATCACAACACCAAACATTAAAGCATCTAGGGCTAAAAAGGGGCACGACGTAGTGACATGGGATTCTTGGTGTTGCTACGTTGTGCCAATTTTATGGAAAATGCGACTATTTTCTTTTGACAAAAATTTTGGATTATTTCCTTAATTGGACCCTAGTAATTTAATGGTATATTATATTAATTAGATTTAAAGGGTATCTAGGGTTGTGTGGGCACCAAGCACAATTAGCCTATATAAGTTGTCTTAGAGTGAAATGCTTTTTATGTAGTGGTCCGCATAGGATACGGGACTATCCAAAGTGATCTAAGCTTTCCACTATCAATAAATGAGGGAAAGTAGAGCCCGATGAGAGTGAGGCTTCAAAGTGTGGGTCAATGATACTCAATTCCTCAAAAGCGAAGATGAGTCACAAGCAGAAAGGGTTGATGTATGTGGACATCAACATCACAGGTCAAAGAAAAAGTGCTTTTATTGATACAGGGACATCAAGCTTGTTCATATCGGAGAACACCATGGGTAAACTTGGTCTCTCGGTTAGCAAATCAACCAGGAATATCAAGATCGTAAATTTTGAAGTGGTCCCAACTGTGGGAGTAGCATAAGGAGTGGAGCTATAGATCAGTCAATGGAAAGGCAATGAAGACTTTGATGATTGTATGTGTATCTTGAATACTTGACAACAACAATGTATTGTGCTGGTGAGTCGAGGCCTAAAAGGTGAAACTAACGTGCCGTCAGCAATCTAGCTACCCGAGGATGTTCATGGTGAAAAGAACATTGACTCAGTAGATCGGAGGAGTGCTACAAGGACCCCTTTGGAAATGCTAGAGGTGCGAAAAATCGATGCAAGACTTGTTGAGTCATTAGTGGGGCTACCACCTATGAGAGAAGTAGGTTGTGCATTAGAATTTGAGGGGTAAAGTAGTGATGCAAGCTGAGCAGTTGAAACGAGTAAATGAAATGAGCGAGGTACATCTCAAACACTTATCTAGTGTTTTTCATTTTGACTTATCGTTGGTTTGGCAAGGACACATGGGCCATTTTAGAGTTTGAAATGGGTAAGACGAGGGGTTTGCAAACCAGAGTTAGTAGGAATACTCAAGGTTAACCCGATGTTCAATGTGAGAATGCCAAATTCTATTTGTGCAGATCTTGTGAATTTTGATCGAAGCAAGTCACAATGTGGGCAAGTGAGAGTGGCGGGCTCTTGCAAATGAGATGTAATATCCCGGGTTAGGGGTTATTTTGTTGTTGCATGAGGTTGCATGTGTCTAGTGTGCTGCGTGGCTATTTCTACGTTTTGGGGGCTTAATTGAAGTCTAGGAGTATGCCTGAGTGAATGGGAAAATTTTGATTTTTTTTTGGGTGTTAAGTCAGGATTTGTTGGAGTGGGGTATAAGAGTTTTATTTGGTGTTTTGTTGAACAAAAGGTGAGTGGCAAAGTGGAACCATGCGTTACTTGGGAGCTTGGTGTGGCGTCATCTACTTGTGGTGGAGGTCCGGTGTTCGAGCTGCAGAGTCCCCATTTTGGTTTCATTTTGGGGACGGCATGGAGGAGAGGTAGAAGGAAACTAGAATTCTACCTTGGACCAAGTCATACCTTTCAAATGAAAGGTGGAGAGCATTTGTAGGAGGGAGACTTGGTCTTGTTGGTTTGAATGTGTGGATGTGAGTGAATGGGGATTTGGCCGAATGTTGGGGAGTGGTGGAGTGTTTGGCGGTTTTGGGAAGTGGGGAGAGAAGGCCGAATTATTCCTTTTGGAATTTGGTGAATATTCGGCCATTAGGAGACCAAAGCAAATTCTTTTTTTCTTTGAGAAACCAAAAATTGAAATTCTAAAGAATTCTCCCATCTTTTCTCACTTCTTGAACCGAGATACCAAGTCCCTTTAGTTGCCGAAATTGTCTTGTTCACATGGTTTGTGTGTAGCCGAATACACTCTTGCATCTATCCTTCTTTCTTCATTTGTGTTTGAATCGGGTATCCCTTCTTCTCACACTTTCATTCATTTTTTTGTCATACTTGTGCCAGAAATCATACTACTTCTAAACCAAGTTCTCTATTTTTACTTCTCCATTACTAGTAAGCGAAACCATATCATCTTCTTCCTCAAACTCTCATTTGCTTTTCTCAATAATCCTAGCCGAATCTTTCATTTGTGCCTTACCATTTCATTAAGCGAAACACTAGTTCCCAAAACACATTTTTATCTCTTTTTCTTTCAAAACCGTAAGTACTTGTCCCAATCTATTTTCTATTTCTTTTCTTTCTTTCTTCCATTTCAAAAGCTCTTGAGCCGAATCTCCCTTTTCTCCTAGGGTTCTTGTGGCCGAATTTTTGGTGGTTGGTAAGTAGGGGTAAGTATTTGGTATTATTATTAGCCCAATTCTTTGGTTTCGATTAAGGCAAGGGTGACTAAGGATTAACTATGTTCTTGATAGGTGTTGGCCGATTATCGGAAGAACCATTTGTTGGGTTCGGGATTTGGTAGGAAACCAAATCAAGTGTAAAGGTAAGGGTTCAATATTAACCCCTTTGGTTAATTGTTGTTGGCGAATGTTATAGATGTCTAACCCTTATGTTTGGCCGATTGTAGGAGCTAGTAATCAAGGAGCCTTAGATCATTTGTTGTCGTGGATTTTTAGACTCGTATTTACCGGTGTGTAAACTAACACACCGATATCTAGTAATGTTATTAATAAACCTGTTTGCTCGTTAAAAACTATACGATGATGACGGATAATTGGATACCCAAACGGGGTATGTGTACGTATCGGGTAAGTCTAATTTATTACAAGTTCTATTATGGATACCTTGGGTATTATGATCCATGTTATGTATGCTATGAGATGTAATGCTAGACATGTTGGCATGATATGCATGATTTGTATGATATGCATGATTACATGAGTATGGTATGTTGATGGGTGATATGAGAGGAGGGAGCGGTGATATTTTGTGCCGATTTGAGCACCAAAGTGTTTTGGTAACACAACTTTGTGACTTTGGGTCACCGGTGCTTTGGTAGCACAATTGTGTCTTTGGGACACGGAGGTTGGGCACCTCATTGCGACTTGTCCCCGTGGTTAACACCACCGTGGGTTGGCCCCACTTTGAGATATGGGATCGTCTGCGCTAGTGATTGGGTATCACACGATGGGTTGGCCCCATCATTCGATTATTGTGACTACGGTCACCGGTGCTTTGGTAGCACAATTGTGTCTTTGGGACACCGGAGGTTGGGCACCTCATTGCGACTCGTCCTCGTGGTTAACACCACCGTGGGTTGGCCCCACATGAGATATGGGATCGTCGCTAGTGATTGGGTATCACACACGATGGGTTGGCCCCATCATTGGATTTGTGACTTCGGTCACGGTGCTTTGGTAGCACAACCGTGTCTTTGGGACACGGTGTTTTAGTAACACATTGTGACTATATGTCACCGGTGGTTTGGCACCACCGGTGGTTTGGTACCACGGGGTAGAAAAGGCGATACGGATGGTTAGGATCGGGTTGCATTAATTATGTTGCTATGTATGATGTGTGTTAGCATGTTGATTCATCGGGAGCGGGATTTATGCACTCGAGTCATTCGACTCACCCTCTCCTTTGACATTTCAGTGATTCGTAGCGCGGACATGGAGCGGGGTGGACTCGAGGTGCACATGCCATGCTTTAATAAACGTTTTGCTCAAAGCTATTCACTTTGGGTACTTTAGCTTACTTATTTTTATTTGAGATTTAATTTGGATTTGTAAAAGGCCTTTAAATTATGTTTTATGATGGTTATGTTTTAATTAGACTCTCAACCTGCGTAACAAATACCTTGGTAGGAAATTTTACTAAAATTTGGTAAGATAATGTTTTCAAAATAATAACGCAGTGTATTTTAAACTATACCATCGGGTATCTCACTATGTTTTGCTATAAAAAAATAAACTCAAATGATTTTCAAATCAAACTCGATTTTCTTCTAAGTCTAAAATGTGTCAAAATAGCACTAAGAAACTGTTGGAAATGCTATATGAAATCAACTCGTTTTAACTATATACTTGGGATAAGTTTTCAAAATCTAATCAAACAAGCCTACTCAAACTTTCTTCAAGTTCACTATGCTTTCACTCCGTTTTTAAACAAAAAAAAAAAAAATCTGATCACTCAAAGACGTTTTCCCCGTAACATACCAGATTCGGTCGTGGTGTCTTGTCCGAGTTTGGGGTGTTACAATTGTATATCGAGCCAAGTTCAAAGGTTTCATTTTGTGGGCCCGAGGCCCAAAAATGTTTTCAAAAGGTTGTTTTGTTAGACTTTATTCTTAAAGTATGGTTTGAAAGGCATGGCACCGAGTCTTGGCACTGGGCCGCCTGTAAGTACCTTACTATTGCTTGTGAATTGATTGGATGTGATATGATTTGATGAATAGCAATAGTATACTACTTTAGAGATTGAAACCGATAGGATTTTGTGAACTCGCGAGAACAAATCTCCTTAAATATTCATAAGACTTACTTTTAAACAAGTGGAATAAATATCGATGCATAAAAATTCTTAATCGATCACGTAGGAAGATTAGTCATGAGCGCTAGAGGTGGACGTGGTCGTGGACGCAGGTCGTGGTAGGATGACGATTTCGAGCCCGTAGGATCGGGTCGTGGGTTGAGAAAATGAGATACCGGTTCCGCCACCGGTGGAGGTGGTGAGTTCCAAGATCGGGCCCGGGACGACGCAGCGATCACAAAGCGATCTTGCAAGTGTTGGAAAGAGTAGCTGGTGTAGGTGGTAATGCAGAGTTAGGAAATTGTTCTGAGCGACTTCGCCAATGGGGCCGAATTCTTCCGAGTGTTTCGTGTTGCTCCCAAAGATCGCTTGAATATTGGCCGGAGGCAACCGAAGCGGATCATGGATGATCCGACTTGATCTTTGAAGAGAAGTGAAGGGCATCGTGACGCTTCTTCGGGATGAGTCATATCGGTGGTGGCTCACGGTTCGAGACGATTGTGGCGCAGAGGATCCGACATGGGATTATTTCAGTACGCATATCAAAAGAAATACATCGGAGCTAGTTATATCGACTCCCAGTGAAAGGCTTTTCGAGGCTTGTCAGGGAGAGTAATCACATTCTTGAGTCACAGGTGAGTTCCCGAAGGTGAGTAGGTATGCCAGGGCATTGTGGCCACCGAGCATGAGAGGTGTGTTCGTTTCGAGGATGGTGCGAGACGACTTGAGGTGCTGATTGCTCCTCGCCAAGAGCGCGAGTTCTTTGTCTTAGTTGAGAAGGCTAAGGTAGCCGAGGGTGTTAAGGAGTCCGTGAGGCGGGGCATGGACGAGAAATAGACATAAGAGGAGCTTTGGGTCCTGCGGGTCGTCGGGTAATCCACGAAGAGGGCTAGACCGAGTGGGCCGAACCACTGCTGCTTAGGTTTGTTCTTCGCTAAGCGGGGACCGCGCATGATGTGATCGATGTGGGAAATCTCATTGGGGTGGTTCTTTGGACTGGAGGAAAAGGTTGCTTCGAGTGTGTTTCTCTCTGGAGCACCGTGTGAGGGACTGGCCCGCGTAGGTTGGCTAGGATTCAGTCTGAGAGTCAGGGCCGTAATCAGTTCAGAGGTAGTGGACCGCCACCGCAGAGGGGCCGTGGTAATGGCAGAGGTGGTAATGGTTCAGTCGGGGCCGTGGAGCACCGGCGAGAGGTGCGGGTAGTTCGATGCCGATACGGCTGGATTAGTGTATGCCGCGAGGCACGAGAGAGGGCGACGCACTGCACGCCATAACCGTGACGTTTTTGATTTTTGGTTCTCCTTATATACCGCTTTGATTGATGTGGGTTCAACGCACTCTTATGTTGCCGTAGTATAGTAGTAGAGACCATGGATTTAGACTCTGAGATATCTTCTAGGCAGATGACTGTGATTAGCCCTCTAGGTCACTCTGTAGTAGTAGATAAACTGTTTAGAGAGGTACCCTTAGAACTTCAAGGGGTAGTGTTTGCTGCTGATCTGATGGAACTGCCGTTTGGGGAGTTCGATCTGATTCTTGGGATGGATTGGTTGGTCAAGTACCAGGCGAGGTTGGATTGCGCGGCCAAGCGCATGGTTCTTAAGACGGTTGAGGGTGATGAAGTGGCTATGATAGGTAATAGGAGAGATTACTTATCAAATGTGGTATCTGCTCTGAAGGCAGAGAAGATGGTCAGGAAGGGCTGTGAAGCATATGTAGTTCATGTGTATGCTTTGGAGGCTAAAAAGTCTCATTTGAGAAGGTCCGAAGCTGTTAAGGAATTTGTTGATGTGTTTCTGAGGAGCTTAGGGTTTGCCGCTTGAGATCGCGAGGTAGAGTTCGGGATAGATCTATTACCCGAGGCTGCGCGGTGTCTATTGCTCCGTATAGGATGGCGCCAAAGGAATTGGTGGAGCTTAAGGCTCGAGATCCGGGAGTTATTGGATCGGGGTTTTATTAGGCCTAGTGTTTCATTTGTGCGGTGCGCGGTACTCTTTGTCAAGAAGAAAGATGGCACGATGCGGATGTGTATAGACTACACGCTTGATTGAATAAAGCCGACGATTAAAAACAAGTATCCGTTGCCACGGATAGATGACTTGTTTGATCAGGTGAAGGGTGCCGCGGTATTTTCAAGATCGACTTGAGGTCCAGGTATCACCGATTAAGAGTTAAGGAGGTCGATATCCATAAAACAAATTTGGACTCGGTATGGGCACTACGATTTCTCGTAATGCCGTTCGGGTTGACTAACGACCTGGCAGCGTTTATGGATATGATGAATAGGGTGTTTCAAACGAGATCTGGATCGATTCGTGGTGGTTTTCATGACGACATCTTGGTGTACTGGCGACAGAGGAAGAGCATGATAAGCATTTGCGAGTAGTGTTGCGATTTTGAGGAAAAGTAGCTCTATGCTAAGTTCGGTAAGTGCGAGTTCGGCTTAGGAAGTGACTTTCTTGGGTCATGTAGTGTCCGGTGAGGATTCGAGTAGATCCTCGTAAGATTGAGGCGATTTTGGATTGGAAGCCGCCTAAGTCGATGGGTCGAGATTCGGAGTTTTCTGGTTTGGCCGGATACTACCGAAGGTTTGTTGAGGGTTTCGTTGATAGCAAAGACCGATGACCAAGTTCTTTGAGGAAAGAAGTTCCGTTTGTATGGTCGAGAAACAATGAGGAAAGCTTCGATAAGTTAAAGAAGATTTTGACCGAGGCTCGGTTTTAATTCAACCGAGGTGGTAAGGAATACACAGTCTATTGCGATGCATCACATACGGGCTTGGGTTGTGTCTTTGATGCAAGAAGGTAAGGTTGTGGCTTACGCCGACACGGTGAGGCCACATGAGGTCAACTATCCGACGCACGATTTGGAGCTAGCAATGCGGTAGTCTTCGCTTTAAAGATTTGGAGGCACTACTTGTATGGAGAAAGATCGATAGTCTACACAGATCACAAGAGTCTAAAGTATCTGGCGACTCGGAAGGATTTGAATTTGAGGCGTGTGAGATGGGTTGAGTTCTTCGAAAGATTACGATCGCTCGATTGAGTATCATCCGGCAAGGCTAACGTGGTGGTCGACGCGTTGAGCCGCAAGGTTGTTTCGGACTTAAGAGCTTTGTTTGCCCACTTGAGTTTGTATGACGATGGGAGGATTCTCGCGAGTTGCGAGTTAAGCCTACTTGGGTTGAGCAGATCGAGAGAAACAGATTATTGGATGAGGTTCTCGAGTGCGCGAAGGTTGCAAGTGCGAGGATGGTGGTTTGGAGGGTTACTGAAATTGTCCGATGATGAGGTGTTGTGTTTTCAAGGTAAGGCTTGTATGCCTAAAGATGTTGAGTCGAGGCAAAGGATTCTTCAGACGCACATAGCATGATCCTTATGCTATGCATCCCGGAGGTAGCAAGATGTATAGGGATCTTAGAGAGCGATTTTGGTGGCCTGGCTTGAAGAAAGAGGTGACAGAGGTTGTTGGGAAGTGTCCGACTTGTCACAGGTCAAGGTCGAACATCGATTGCCGTCGAAGCTTGCTTCACTGTGAAGATTCCTCGATGGAAGTGGGAAAGGATAACCATGGATTTCGTCGGTGGGTTCCACGCTTACGCCAAGCAAGAAGGATTCGATTTGGGTAGTGGTGGATCGCTCGACTAAATCACTCACTTCATTCCGGTGAGGGTTGATTACTCACTTCGTGAAGCCAGCGAAGTCGTATGTGTCGAGATAGTAAGGTTGCACGGTGTGCGGTTTCGATAATCTCGGATAGGGATCCTGTGTTTACGTCAAGGTTTCGGAAAGCACCGCATCAAGCTCGGGCACTCGTTTGGATTTCGTACGGCTTTTCACCCATGATCGACGGTCAATCGAAAGGGTCATTCAGATCTTAGAAGATATCTTTGAGAGGTTGTGTCCGGATTTCAGAGGTAGTTGGGAGGAGTTTCTACCATTAGTTGAGTTTGCCTACAACAACGATTACTGTGCAAGCATCAAGATGGCACCGTATGAGGCGTTGTATGGTAGGAAGTGTCGCTCACCTACGTGTTGGACGGAGTTAGGTGAACGCCGCTTGTTGGGACCCGAGTTGTTCTTTGAGACCGAAGACAAGGTTAAGTTGATTCATCTAGATTGAAGGAAGCTTGGACCGGCAGAAGTCTTATGCCGATCTTAAGCGAAGAGATATAGAGTTATTTGTGGGGATCGAGTTTTCTGAAGGTCTCGCCTTGGAAAAAGGTGTTGAGGTTCGGGAAGAAAGGCAAGCTAAGTCCGAGGTTTATTGGACCGTATAAGGTATCGAGACGAGTTGGACCGATGGCGTGATCGGCTTGAGTTGCCGCAGAGCTTAGTCGATTCACGACGTTTTCATGTTTCGATGCTTTCGAGGTATCGTTCGAGATCCGTCGCATGTGGTAGCGATGGAGGAGATCGAGGTAAATCCAGATTTGACTATGGAGGAGGAACTGTGCGATTCTTGATCGAGATGTGAAGGTTCTGCGTAAGAAGTCCTGTGCCTTTGGTTAAGGTTCTTTGGCGGAATCATGGCGTAGAAGAAGCTACACGGGAACCCGAGGATATGATGAGACAAAGCAGTATTCGCAACTCTTTTGATCGTGTAATTTCGAGGTCGAAATTATTTTTAAGGGGGGTAGAACTGTAATATCCCGGGTTAGGGGTTATTTTGTTGTTGCATGAGGTTGCATGTGTCTAGTGTCTTTGCGTGGCTATTTCTACGTTTTGGGGCTTAATTGAAGTCTAGGAGTATGCACGAGTGAATGGGAAAATTTTGATTTTTTTGGGTGTTAAGTCGGGGAGCTGTTGAGGCTGGGTATAAGAGTTTTATTTGGTGTTTTGTTGAACAAAAAGGTGAGTGGCAAAGTGGAACCATGCGTTACTTGGGAGCTTGGTGTGGCGTCATCTACTTGTGGTGGAGGTCCAAGTGTTCGAGCTGCAGAGTCCCCATTTTGGTTTCATTTTGGGACGGCATGGAGGAGAGGTAGAAGGCAACTAGAATTCTACCTTGGACCAAGTCATACCTTTCAAATGAAAGGTGGAGAGCATTTGTAGGAGGGAGACTTGGTCTTGTTGGTTTGAATGTGTGGATGTGAGTGAATGGGGGGATTTGGCCGAATGTTGGGGGAGTGGTGGAGTGTTTGGCCGGTTTTGGGAAGTGGGGGGAGAGAAGGCCGAATTATTCCTTTTGGAATTTGGTGAATATTCGGCCATTAGGAGACCAAAGCAAATTCTTTTTTTTCTTTGAGAAACCAAAGCCGAAATTCTAAAGAATTCTCCCATCTTTTTCTCACTTCTTGAACCGAGATACCAAGTCCCTTTAGTTGCCGAAATTGTCTTGTTCACATGGTTTGTGTGTAGCCGAATACACTCTTGCATCTATCCTTCTTTCTTCATTTGTGTAAGCTGAATCGGGTATCCCTTCTTCTCACACTTTCATTCATTTTCTTTTGTCATACTTGTGCCGAAATCATACTACTTCTAAACCAAGTTCTCTATTTTTACTTCTCCATTACTAGTAAGCCGAAACCATATCATCTTCTTCCCTCAAACTCTCATTTGCTTTTCTCAATAATCCTAGCCGAATCTTTCATTTGTGCCTTACCATTTCATTAAGCCGAAACACTAGTTCCCAAAACACATTTTTATCTCTTTTTCTTTCAAAACCGTAAGTACTTGTCCCCATCTATTTTCTATTTCTTTTCTTTCTTTCTTCCATTTCAAAAGCTCTTGAGCCGAATCTCCCTTTTCTCCTAGGGGTTCTTGTGGCCGAATTTTTGGTGGTTGGTAAGTAGGGGTAAGTATTTGGTATTATTATTAGCCCAATTCTTTGGTTTCGATTAAGGCAAGGGTGACTAAGGATTAACTATGTTCTTGATAGGTGTTGGCCGATTATCAGAAGAACCACTGTTGGGTTCGGGATTTGGTAGGAAACCAAATCAAGTGTAAAGGTAAGGGTTCGATATTAACCCCTTTGGTTAATTGTTGTTGGCCGAATGTTATAGATGTCTAACCCTTATGTTTGGCCGATTGTAGGAGCTAGTAATCAAGGAGCCTTAGATCGTTGTCGTGGATTTTTAGACTCGTATTTACGGTGTGTAAACTAACACACCGATATCTAGTAATGTTATTAATAAACTGTTGCCTGTTAAAAACTATACCCGATGTATGACGGATAATTGGATACCCAAACGGGGTATGTGTACGTATCCGGGTAAGTCTAATTTATTACAAGTTCTATTATGGATACCTTGGGTATTATGATCCATGTTATGTATGCTATGAGATGTAATGCTAGACATGTTGGCATGATATGCATGATTTGTATGATATGCATGATTACATGAGTATGGTATGTTGATGGGTGATATGAGAGGAGGGAGCAGTGATATTTTGTGCTGACGAGCACCAGTGTTTTGGTAACACAACTTTGTGACTTTGGGTCACCAGTGCTTTGGTAGCACAATTGTGTCTTTGGGACACCAGAGGTTGGGCACCTCATTGCGACTTGTCCCTGTGGTTAACACCACCGTGGGTTGGCCCCACTTTGAGATATGGGATCGTCTGCTAGTGATTGGGTATCACACGATGGGTTGGCCCCATCATTCGATTATTGTGACTACGGTCACCAGTGCTTTGGTAGCACAATTGTGTCTTTGGGACACCAGAGGTTGGGCACCTCATTGCGACTCGTCCCTGTGGTTAACACCACCGTGGGTTGGCCCCACATGAGATATATGGGATCGCCCGCTAGTGATTGGGTATCACACGATGGGTTGGCCCCATCATTGGATTTGTGACTTGGTCACCGGTGCTTTGGTAGCACAAGTGTCTTTGGGACACCGGTGTTTTGGTAACACATTGTGACTATATGTCACCGGTGGTTTGGCACCACCAAAGTGGTTTGGTACCACACGGGTAGAAAAGGCGATACGGATGGTTAGGATCGGGTTGCATTAATTATGTTGCTATGTATGATGTGTGTTAGCATGTTGATTCATCGGGAGCGGGATTTATGCATCGAGTCATTCGACTCACCCTCTCCTTTGACATTTCGGGTGATTCGTAGTCGCGGACATGGAGCCGGGGTGGACTCGAGTGCACATGCCATGCTTTAATAAACGTTTTGCTCAAAGCTATTCACTTTGGGTACTTTAGCTTACTTATTTTTATTTGAGATTTAATTTGGATTTGTAAAAGGCCTTTAAATTATGTTTTATGATGGTTATGTTTTAATTAGACTCTCAACTGCAGAATAAATACCTTGGTAGGAAATTTTACTAAAATTTGGTAAGATAATGTTTTCAAAATAATAACGCAGTTGTATTTTAAACTATACCATCGGGTATCTCACTATGTTTTGCTATAAAAAATAAACTCAAATGATTTTCAAATCAAACTCGATTTTCTTCTAAGTCTAAAATGTGTCAAAATAGCACTAAGAAACTGTTGGAAATGCTATATGAAATCAACTCGTTTTAACTATATACTTGGGATAAGTTTTCAAAATCTAATCAAACAAGCCTACTCAAACTTTCTTCAAGTTCACTATGCTTTCACTCCGTTTTTAAACAAAAAAAAAAAAAAAAATCTGATCACTGAAAGACGTTTTCCCCGTAACATACCAGATTCGGTCGTGGTGTCTTGTCCGAGTTTGGGGTGTTACATGAGATGTACCAAAAAGGAGCAGAATGGTTCGAGGTAGGCAATGACGGGAGTTGAGGCAAATGTTTCGAGGGGCGAAACTACTTGACAAATAGATTAGTTGAGGAACGATCGAGGCATCAAGAAAGTTCCGAGGCAGATTAAACCAGTGTAATTCTAAGGACGCAACAAGGGCGTTGCGAGAATGGACGGGGGAGAATGTCACGCGTCGCTGATCAAAGCCTGTGACGATTGTGCAAAGAGCGTCCATAGAGGTCAATTGATGAAATGAGACTATTTAATCCACTTGAATTGGGCCAACTCGTGGAATATATGGAGAAGGCCATCTATTTGAAGCCTTAGTGTCCCAATGAAACACTCTAGTAAAACTAGAGTTATTAGGATAAATAATGTAAATCCTGAAGGGATAAGATTGTATAAAGTTTAAATCTCTTAGGAATCTCAATTGTAGATATGCTCTAATGTTAACTGTTGAAGTTACTCAATCTGTACTATTGGTTTTTTTTGGGGGGGGGGGGCTCAACTATAAATAGAGATCTTTCCCCTCATTTGTAATGATTCTATTCATAGATGTGAATACATTTGAGAACATTTACTCAAACATTTAGTGTGTGCTATTTTTTTGTGGCCTTTTTCTGTTCGTTCTTTGCTCTTTCGTTTCGAGTTTGCTTCCGCTTTGTTTCGGTGCCTTTGAGAAATTCCGTGAATATTCTCATTTTGTGATAGTAAGGTTAACTTAGGCAAATTTCAAGCAAAGAAAACACCTAAAACCGCGTAATTTACAAGACTAAAATTCTAGTCTCGTGACACATGCAAATTCTTTTACGATATTTGATGGTTTTGATGGAATTCGAGACAGCCTACAGGGAGAGTCCAATTATATTATTTTTGTGACATTATTTTTTATTTAATCACTAATTAAGAAGCGTTAGAAAACCATTAGCATCCAACAGAATCATATAATGTATGTATAACTCTAGAGGTGCAACTGCCAAGGACTTGTTAATTATCAAAAGCATTGGGGACTGACATTTAGTTATAGGAAACCATATGAACATCCATTACTCGATGTATTACACGGGTAAATAACATGCTACTTCATTTATTTATGGATATATTTTTTTTTTCACTTTTTAAGCAAGCATGCACTCAAAGTTAGATTTTAATTGTCCCCTCCGCTGCCATGACCCTCTCCATAGCCATGTCCCTCGCCATAACCTTCACCATTGCCTGAACCATTTCCCCTGCCTGACCCCTCCCCATATCCCTCACCATGGCCTGAACCACCTTGCCGTCCCTTGTTACCACCAGATCCTGATCCTGCTCGAGACCCAGCAGAAGACCCCGCATACGAACCTGCATCAGAGCCTGCATCTGACCCTGAACCCGAGTTTGAATAGGATGAAGAGGAAGAACTTGAACTTGAACTGGAACTGGAACCAGAACCAGCCCCAGCTCCAGACCCTGAGCCACCACCTCCGAGACCCAGCCCTACACCTGCTCCAATCCCTACTCCTATACCACCAAGATCGATACCCAAGTCCTTCCTTACAACCCTGCTCTCCGACACAATAGTCGACATAGCAAGGAGAAAGGCGACCAATGCTAGGGACATAAATGCTCCCATTTTGTTTTGTCACTTTATATAACTTAGCTGAACTAAATTGCAAATGGGAATTGAAGTATTGAGAGCTCTTCAATCTCTTCTTTTCTGCGTTCGATGCATTACTGAGAGAGCTAATTTATACGATTGTTGAAGGTAAGGTCTTGGACAATTATAAAATAAATAAATAAAAAAGTAAAAGAAGTGTGAACTGTTGAGTATAGTGGAGAAATTTGTTTATAAGAATTCGATTATTTTAATATTATTACATGTTTAGTATTAACAATGGAAGTAACAATAGGATTTGTCGGAGAGAAGCTGGATGAGAAACTAAGCACTTCCCCAGTTTGTGACCGACCCATTTGATGTCCACTAAACAACGATCGTAGTGGAAGTATGAATGGATCATCCTGTTGACTAAAATCAATGTTTCTGGTACCACCTTCAATTATTTGGTTGGTGATGATTACTCTTTTTTTTTTTTTTTTCAGCTAGGTAGCTCTCCATGCTTTTCTTTAGGCAAATAGGGTGATTTGAAGAAGAAGAAAAAAAGCTAGAGCGCTATAGCTCATTATTAGGGCTTGTTTTTAGTTACAAGGTTGGTTTGTAGAAGATATGGAAGAGCATGCGGATTCAACGCCATGATGCCAAACGGCTACGTCAAGGATTGCACGCCGGGTGACATATGGTTGTGCAAGTTGCATGTCCCATGTTTGATCTCAATAGAAAGTCACTTTGGAATTGAGTTGTTATGCAATTTAATATATATATTTTTTATTTTTTATTTCAATATTTATATATAGAGAGAGAGAGGTGTAGTTAGGGGCTGGCAGGGCCCGATCCTCTTTAAAATAGAAAATTTTTCATTTAAGTTCTTTAAAATTTCAAATTAGTAAAACTAAAATTACACTTTAGCCCTATTAAAAATAATAAAAATTTGATTTAGTTCTTTAAAAAATATAAAGATATAGAATATTGAAATGGTGAAGTTGCATTTTTAATATCGTAAAAATTAAAAAATAATAATTTTGGCCCTCTAAAAAAATTACCTACCTTCGCCCTTGTATATATATTAGGTTTTTTAGCATCAATTTATTAGATTGGATGGAAAAGAATATCAAGTAAAGATTCTTTAAAACTTCTAATTGCTATTGTTATGTTAGTATGTTTTTTCTTTTGTTAATGCTTATATGTTCTATTGCATTAATAATTGATTTTATAGCTCCTTTTATGATTGGATTGGATTGTATTGGATTAGTAGAAAAAGTTGTATTGATGATCTTTGGTACCTTGCTTAAGGTTGTCGATGTGTTTTTTGTCAAAAAAAAAAAGCCAAATGAGGAGGTTGATGTTATGAGTTGCATGTACTAGCTCGCTTTGCAACTGAATCGTTGTGTAACTTCCTATATTTATTGGCATTTTTTAAATAAAATTTTTTTGTACTTTTTTATACATATCCAACAAGATTTGAGTAACAATTTATTTTATTGAAACGAGAAGAAAATCAAATCAAGTATGACTCTTTCAACACTTTGTGTGATAATTTACTTCATTAAGGAGATCCTATTTCCAAAAGAAATTTATTCTTACAAAATCTTTGATATTATTAAAAACATACTCATTTTAAATAAATTATTCTTCACTTTCAGTTTGTAATTTAGCTTTTAAAAGGAAAATCATAGTAGAGAGGGTGATCTTATATTGATGTTTAAGAGTGAAATTGTAACTTTGTGAGTAAGTTGAGCTTAAATCACACAAGGCAACTCTCCTAATTATTAAAGCGAATTGCAACTAAATATTCAAATAACAAACAAATTGAAGTATAAATAACAGAGTAAAAATTTGATTTGGGTACTATAAACATACAATTTCAGTCCTTGCTTTCCAACTCGCAACTCATCTCTATTTCTTAAGATCTGCCAATAATATATGGGAAAGATCTACTTTACAAGTGGTTCCACAAATTTTATATATAATTAATATTTTAACAATTCAATTGTTAAACTTATTAATATATTTGTAATTGTTATGCATGTAAATTTTTAATTCGATCCAATATCTCTATATTATTGATCTAAAATGTTGTCTATATTAATACATGTTTAATGATTGAAATTTTTTCATAAAATGATTAGTTAGAAAATTTTAATTTATACCAAACTTGATATGCATGATCTACATATGAATGGAGAATGATATACGATGGTTGAATTGTTAAAATATTATTTGTATAAAAATTACAAAAATATGTAAAACCACTTGATTTTTTACCGGTATAACTTGATAACTAAGTATATATATTCTATGATGCATGATTTAATGATCGCTTAACCCTTATTTAACATGTCTATTGTCTGGTCTACTTTTTAACCATTTAATTTATATATATATATATATATATATGTTTTTTTTTTTGCTTCCATGTCTGTTTTACGGTTCATGAAGACTAATCTTTTTGGAGATTAGTGGTTGCCCCTCTTAATAATGTTGTCTTCAATATTCAGACTTGCATTCTCTCTTAAAAATACAATGTACCTTATCAATACACCCAACATTTATTAGTTTATATATACTTTTAATTAGCATGAATTATTTATTATCTTTTACCATATAGTCTTAAGAATTTTATACATCTCAATGAACATGAAAAGAAAATCTTATACGTCTAAGCCTTTAGCATATGGTAAATTTCTCTATGTGATGTACATCTTATCATACATGTAGTCGTTTACAAAGTTAATTAGTAAGAGGGGTGGAGCTATTGGCTGAACGTAGTCACCTTTCTATAAAAAGCCATATAGCTTTCTCATACAACAACAAGAGAAAAAAAAGGAATCTTGGAACTTTTCTTACCAACCATTTTAATGCTCTTAATTATATAGTAATTTCTTTCTAAAAGGCAGGGATTTGCTTTAAACCTCAATTTTTTTTTATTTACTTCCTTTCATATAAGTGTAGTATCATGATTTTTAATCTTTATTTTTTTGATATAATACTTAGTTTTACTTATAGTCCCTCCTCAACCCTTAAAAAAAAAGGATAATGTACTTCAGCGCACTTGAACCTATGGCCTTTTACATTGACAAAAATATCGAAACAAATTAAGCTAAAACTCAATCGATAAATCTCGATTTTTTTACTACAATAGTTAGTAAAGTATATTTCTTTTGTTGCTATTCTTGCTATATATAATGCGTACATCAGTCTTAGGATTATTGATGATAGAAATAACCATAGCAAGCCCAAAAAGTTATTCCAGCAATTTATGCTACTTTATTAATATAAATAATATTACACATGAAGTGAGATTTGATAATTTGACTCTCTAATTAAAGTAAAACTGTAAAATCTGAATAACAACGTAACAGAAATATATATTGGAAGTAGGCAACACCATACGTACACCTAAGTGACTTTAACAGAAAACCACTAATCACTCATCACCACATTTATTCATGGACAAGAGGTGGTGATCAGTTTCATTTTTAATTATTTGATTCCCCGCATACATTTTTTTTAGCAAGGAGTGCTTAATTTAATTAGTTACCGTTGCCTCTCCCACGGCCTCGTCCTGACCCAGCTCGAGAGCCAGCATAGGAACCGGCTTCTGAACCTGCACCAGACCCGGCTCGAGACCCAGCGTAAGAACCTGCGGATGAACCAGCTTCAGAACCTGCACCAGACCCACCAGATGAACTGGAGGATGATGCTGAACTAGATGAAGAGCTTGAACTAGAACCCCCTGAACCTGAACCGGAACCAGCCCCAGCTCCTGATCCTGAACCACTACCACCTCCCAAGCCAAGGCCTATCCCTGCTCCAACCCCAAGTCCTATGCCACCAAGATCCAGGCCGAGGTCTTTTCTCGTAACCCGGCTTTCAGATACAACCGCTGACATGGTAACAAGTAAAGCAATCATAAGAGCTGTAAAACTGAAAGAAGACATTTTCAACAACGTAGAACAAGAAACAAGGCACAAAGTGAAGAAGCCTTGGGGGAGCAATTTGGATGTAAATATGAGTGCAGTTGAACTCTCAGTACGAGATTCTGGAATCAGGGGATGACCAGCATTGAGCAGTGGCGTTCAGGAGACACAGAGTTAAGCTATTTATAGTCTGAATGCGATCCGTGTTAAGAGACTGTAAATTAAAGAGGAAATAATTTGTTTTAAAAAATACAAGTGGAAATCATGATGTGTCATGTACAAGATTTTGCTGGGAGCAACCTTGTGGCTAAGAAAGCTGCCAAATTCCCAGGGATCTTAACTTCTTAAACTGGGTTTAAGACAGTTGTCTAAATGTCGCCGACCCATTATCCATAGTGGATGGAGCATTGATCAGTGCGGGCTTTTGTTTATTGATTACACTGTGAGTTGTGGCGGGGATATTTGATAATAATCAACTTTTTCTGGGCGGATGATTAAGTAGGGCGTTTTTTTCATATGAAGTTGAGCAAAAGTAAACACCATTTTTGTAGGTTTTCCTAATGAACTGTCCTCATTAGAGATGTAATGTTGATAGATGTGCTAGAAGGTACTATTGAGAACACTTTTGTGTTGAGAAGATTCAATTCTGAGATTAACTTTCTATATCTTGATTTTGTATCTTTCATGAAAACCTTATCTTTGTTCATTTGTTCATAGCATATATATAAAGAGCTAGACTAACTGCTCTTTAGCAATCTCTTAACAAACTAACAGACGCTAGCTGTACTAACAGTTTCTTGGCTAACCAACTAGCCATATTAGCTGAAGCATGTGATACTCTATCATGCACCCATCTTCCCCACTTGTGAGACGCAAAGAAGATTTCGAAACCGTGTAAAGTATGTTACGGACAAGGGCTTGGTAAATATATCTGCCACTTGGTCACAAGCGGGAACTTCACCTACCAGAAGAGACCCGTCTGCAACTTTCTCACGAACAAAAAACAAATCTAGTTCGACATGTTTGAATTTTGAGTGTAAGACAGGATTGGCCACAACTGCTACTGCACTTGAGCTATCGCACCAGACAACTGGAGTATCATCAGACACAATTCGTAACTCGTGAAGTAACGAAATTAACCAAGTCATCTCACTTGTTGCCACAGCAAGGCTCTTGTATTCAGCTTCAACCGTGGACCGAGAAACTACTTGCTGCTTCTTAGAACCCCATGAGACGGGAGTCTGTCCGAAGTATACACAGTAGCCTAAGGTTGATCGTCGATCGTCGATCGTCAAAATTAAGGCCCTAGTTGGCATCGGCATATCCAACCAAAGATAACCGGGTGGACAGTTGAAAAACTAATCCAAAATCAAGAGTGCCACAAAAATACCGTAATATGCGCTTTAGTGCCACCATATGAACAGTAGTAGGGCTATGCATGAACTGACAGATTCTATTTACAGCATATGCGATGTCAGGCCTGGTCAAAACAATATACTGGAGAGCACCAGCAAGGCTCCTGTACTTAGTTGGATCCTCCAAAGGTTCGCCATCAGACTTGGACATGGTAGTCGAGCTGATCATCGGAGTATGAACACCCTTCGCCGTGAGCATCGAGCATCGCCCAAGAATATCACGAATATATTTTCGCTGACAGAGATGGAGGCAGTCAGATGAGCGAGTGACCTCGAGCCCAAGATAGTGTAAATCACCCATATCCTTAAGTGAAAACTCACTGTTCAACAACTGAACAAACCATTCTATAAAGGTAGACATGTTGCCAGTGATTATAATATCATCAACGTACACAAGAACATAAAGGGTAGAACCATCTATCATCCACACAAATAAAGACGAGTCAGACTTGGAAACAACAAACCCCATCGATTTGAGAAACTGTTTCAATTTCTCAAACCAGGCACGAGGTGCCTGTCGAAGGCCGTACAGAGCTTTCTTCAGATGACACACAAGGGGTTGTCCATCGGAACCATACTGCTCATATCCTGGAGGCTGGTGCATAAACACCTTAGTATCAAGATCGCAATTCAAGAAGGCATTGTTGACATCTACTTGCCTCAACTGCCAGCCTCTGGAGACAGCAATGGACAAAACAACACGAACAGTAGTAGGTTTTACTACATGACTGAATGTTTCTTTGAAATCACACCCAGGGATTTGAGAACAACCTTTCGCAACCAGTCGAGCTTTCCGGCGAGCAACAGTACCATCCAGATTTCGCTTAATTTTGAAAAGCCACTTGCACCCTATAACCTTGCGGTTCTGTGGTCGCGGAACAAGCTCCTAGGTGGAATTACGAATAAGGGCATCATACTCGGCCTGAGCCGCAGCACGCCATTCGGAGGAAGTCAAGGCTTCTTCAATTGTAGAAGGTTCGACAACCTCAACAGACATGGCTTTGGGTTTGAAGACTCCAGCCTTCGACCTAGTCACCATCGGGTGGACATTGACCATAGGTAGAACCGATGCCTGAGTGGAAGAAGAAGATGCAACACTTCCTTCACCTCGAAGATCAGCATCAGAAGTAGAAAAAAAGGAGCTATGAGGCTCCCGGTTAGATCCGACCTCAGGTTGAGCAGTGACAGGGAAAGCCGGGAATGAGCAAATAGCTTGTTGAGAACACGACGGAGATGGATTAGCAATAGGAGGCTCTGTAGAACCAGACACACCAGTTCGAACTACTGGAACGAACGTTGAGACAGGATGATTTTGTGTTGGCAAACACTTCCCCAGAGCTGGCTCGGACGATAAAAACTTAGTCTCATCAAACACCACATACCGGGAAACAACGACCTTGCCGGTCGGTAGGAGACACAGATACCCCTTATGTGGAGCACTATATCCCAAGAAAGTAGACGGTTGAGAGAGAAAATCTAGCTTATGTGCCATAAATGGGCGTAAGTAAGGGTAACAACAATATCTGAATACCCGCAGATGATCGTAAGTGGGGTCTTCTCCATAAAGGGCCTTAAACGGAGACTGTCCTTTTAGAACTGGAGTAGGTAGCCGATTGATGAGATGTATTGCGCAGCAAAATGCATAACCCTAGTATTCCATAGGTAAACTTGCTTGAGCCAAAAGGGTGATGCCCATGTCAACAATGTGACGATGTTTGCGTTCCGCGACACAAATTTGTTCAGACGTATGTGGGCAGGTCAGGCAATGAATGATCCCTTACGAGGCCAAAACAGACGTAAAAGCTCGATATTCTCTGCCCCAATCACTCTGAAATTGTTTGATACTCTTCCCAAATTGAGTTTTAACTAATTGTTGAAACTGAACAAAACAGTGCACAGCCTGAGATTTCTGACGAAGGAGATAAACCCACGTAAACCGAGTACACATATCAAAAAATGAAATATAATACCAGTTATTCCCATAGGCAACAGATGCAGGACCCCAAAGATCAAAAACAACCAAATTAAATGGATTAGTGTATTTAGTAGTGGAGAGATGAAACGGTAGTTTATGAGTCTTCCCTTTTTGGTAGGCAATACATATGCTATCAAGACAAGTATTAGTCTGTACGACAATATTACACTTATCTAAAACACTTTTGACAACAGTAGTGGACGGATGACCAAGACGGTTATGCCACAAGGACAAAACAGTACAATCATCAGATTTATTCCGGAGTATATTGGAAGTAGCAACTGGAGCTTCTACAGACTTAGTGGACAGATCCGGCAGAGAGAACTGGTATAGTCCAACACGAATGTGGCCCTTCAGCAGTGTTTCCCGGGTCATTACGTCCTTAATAACATAGTACGTTGGGTGAAATTCAAAGAACACATCATTATCGTTAGCAAATTGTGATACAGACACCAAATTTTTTCGAATTCGTGGCACACATAAGACATCAGATAACCAAAGCAATTTAGATCGTGTAGGTAAAACACCATTACCAATTAACGAGATCGGGGCAGGAGTCCCGTCACCCATCAAGAGAGAAGACGTACCTAGATACGGAGTGGTATCCTGCAGTGCCGACGCATCGCGACAGACATGATTGCTCGCACCCGAATCAGGGTACCATGATGCTGTCCAAACTGGCATAGGTATATAAGAATCCGTGCCACCACCATTTGAACCAAACTGAGCGGTGTTGATATACGAGCCTGAGGAATCAGAATAATCAGAAGCATTCAAGTCACCCTGTAACAGTCCGGTTTATACCTTAGTCAGAAAAGTGGTTTCGGAACCACAAATCCGAGTCTGAATAATATTTTAATATTATTTTCTATTCTGTTGATTAGTGATTAAGCATGTGGTAAATTTTCGTAAGCTAATTTGTCTGTTCGTGTGTTTAATTTGAGAAAAGGATTGAATTGCATTAAATGTGAAAGTTGTATGTTATTTGTTAAAGCATAAATGTGTTGTGGCTTTGTATAGGTGGAGGTCTTATATGGCAATTAAACCATTTTTTTAAAAGTTAGTGGATGGCATTAGGTAATGAAATGATTATATATATGTGTTTTATATATATAAATTTTATAAGTTAAAATTTATATTTTATATTAAAAGGTTATAATATAATAAAAGAAACAAGTGTAGTGGCTTTATTTTATCATTGTTCTTGCCGAAAAACACAAAAGAAAAGAAAAGTTTGAAGCTTTGCATATTCGGCTACTTGCAAGCCAAATTAAGGCGAGTTTTGACTTCGGTTTTTGATAATTTTTACGTTTTTGTAATCGTTGCTTCAAGAGATACAAAACCCATGTATTAATTTTGTGAATTGATGATGTTTGTGTGAGATGCCATTGTTGATATGTTGAGTTTTATGATGATTTATGATGTTAAATGAAAGTTTTGAGCTAGATGAACATGTTTTGTTCTTAAAGTTTTGATGAATTTAGCTAAATAGGGCTAAATTGTGAAAATAGCAAATTGAAGGACTAAATTGCTAATTTTATGGAAAATATGGGCTTGAATGATATATATGTACATTCGACTAAGCATGTGTGTGAACAAATTTGGTGAATTTGATGTTTTGAGAAAAATGGACTAAATTGATAAATTATGCAAATATGAGGGCTAATTTGTAAATTGCCCGAAATAAGTATCTTTGGGTTGAATTGAATGTGTTATTAAATAAAAAGGTTAAATTATGAATATGTTTAGATCAAGAGTGAGGAGGAAAGCGGACTTAGATCGCGGGAAAGCGAAAATAACCGAGTAGCCGTATCCATTAGATAAACCGAACGAGGTAAGTTATATTGCAAATAAATGTTATTGTACTGAATTGAGTTTATTTCCATGACTATAAATGATAATGAATGCTTATGAGATGCTATGTATATGAATTTTGGGATAAGGTCGATATAGTGATAAGTCTGAGAAATCCTGCATCGAACTTAGGAATACAAATGTATCTAATCGTGTTAACGAGTAAGACCCTGTTTGGGACAGTGGCATCAATATCTGAATACGAGTAAGACCCTGTCTTGGGACAGAGGCATCAATATCTGAATACTGAGTAATACCCATGTCTGGGACAGTGGCATCAATATCTGAATACGAGTAATACCCTATCTGGGACAGTGGCATCAATATCTGAATACGAGTAAGACCCTATCTGGGACAGTGGCATCAATATCTGAATACGAGTAAAACCCTGTCTAGGACAGTGGCATCAATATCTGAATACGAGTAAGACCCTATCTGGGATAGTGGCATCGATATCTGATTACGTGTAAGACCCTGTCTAGGACAATGGCATCGATATCTGATTACGTGTAAGACCCTATCTGGGACATTGGCATCAATATCTAATTGTAAGACCCTGTCTGGGACAGTGGCATCGATATCTGATTACGTGTAAGACCCTGTCTGGGGCAGTGGCATCGATGTCTGAGTGCATGTAAGACCTTGTCTGGGACGTTGGAATTGTACGACCATTCCGAGCTTTCTGAGTATCCTACTAGATTCTTTACGGTTCAACAGGCAAGTCTGTGGTACGAATTGCAAATTCGAACTTTAATAAAATTAATGAATGAACATCCGTTTCAGGTACGTTGCTTATACACTAATTGTGTATATAAGGTAAGTATCCGTGTGGTTATATCATGATGTTATGTATATGGGATTTATAATACGATATGTAAAGTCTTGACTATATGAACTATATGTATATATGGTAAGTTATGAATAAGCATATGAGCTTGAGAAAGAATGAAGTGATTTTTGTCATGAGAACCATATTGATCATCTTATTAAATTGTTTATGTGCAATCCATGCTAGGTTTGATTATAGAATTGACTTACTAGGCTTTTGAAAAGCTTACTCTATGTGTGTTTTCTCTGTTTTATAGGTCGTCAAAGCTACTGAAGGCTCGGGACCGTCACGGATCATCATCACACTACTAAACTTATTTTGGTACACTTTGAAAATGTATATGGTTAGATATGGCATGTATAAGCTAGTCATTGGTATGATTTGTTATGTGAACTTAGCCATGTGATTTAGCTAGTTATGTTTTGGTAATATGCTTAAAGGAATGTGATATGTGAAGTTGTTTTGGTAAGATTAGTTGATATATGAAATGGTTATGATATGGTAAGTATATAGATGAATGGTGTTTGGGAATAATTGTGATTTGGTCATGCAAATTGGTATGTTTGGAATTGGTTTTGAATGTAAAGATAGAATGGATATTGAATGTATTATTGTATGATTTCCTTAGTTGCCAAATATGCATGATTTGGGATGGCTATTTGGTATATTTTGGTGGTTATATGTGAATGAAATGGGATGATATATGTTGCTTGTAGGTTTGACCCTTATGGGTGGCATTTTGGCCTTGTAAATGGCCTATAATGTTACACGGTTGTGGCATACGGGCGTGCCTAAAGACCGTGGGTGAATTGGCAGAATGTAGCTTAGTAGCACACGGCCTCGACACGGGGGTGTCAGCTAGCCGTGGTGTGCAAGTCAGTAGCTAGCTAAGAGCACACGGGCGTGCTTGGAGGCTGTGGTGGGGAAGTCAGTATATGGCCTAGTAGCACACGGCCATGGCACACGGGCGTGCCTAGTGACCGTGTTGATATAGTCAGTATGTAGACACGGATGGACACACGGGGGTGTCTAGAAGTCGTGGAGGGCACACGGTCTCCTCCCACGGGCGTGTCTCCCCTGTATTTTAGAAAATTTTAAATTCTTCCATGAGATTCTGTATGTGTTCCGGTTTAGTCCCGACCCTATTTCTGAGCATACTTAAGGTTTCAATGACCTACTTAAGGGACACTATGATTGTAATTAATGTATGATCTTATGAAATTGTCTGTTAAAGTTTCCGATCCATCCGGTAATGCCTTTATCCCCAGTCCGACGTCGGATACGGGTTAGGGGTGTTACATTTGGTTGGTGTCAGAGCCACGGTTTAGCCGATTCTCGAACTAACGTAGCATGTCAGAGTCTAGCTATACATGCCATATTTCTGAATTGTGATAGTGTGATGAATCCTGACGTATAAAATGTGATTTCTGTATAGTAATGGATCCCGAAAGAGCCGTAGCTGACGACGTAGAAAGTAATGCGCCTGCTCCCGCGCAAGGGACAGCAGCCTCTAATCCGAGACCGGTTACTAGCGGTCAGGAGGGAGAAGCTAAACAAGCTTTATTCCAGATGGCAAGTGAATGGTTCACTCAATTCGTAAAGTATAACCCGACTGTTTCACAACCCCCGCCCCCGGTTAATCCCCCTCAAACCTCAGTTGTGCCTCCGGTGATGGGTATAAATCATTGAATAAGCCTTGGTAGACAAGATCCGCAAGTATGAGGTGAAGAGTTACGGGCTACTAATGATGATGATATCTTGAGAAAGCCGAGTTTTTGTTAGAAAACACTATCCGAGTATTTGATGAGATGTCACTGACTCCTGAAGAATGTATAAAGTGTGTTGTTTCTTTGTTACGAGATGCAGCCTATCGGTGGTGGAAAACTTTAATTTCGGTTGTTCCTAAAGAACGGATCACATGGGATTTCTTTGATGCGAGTTCGTAAAGAAATACATTATTCAGAGATTCATTGATCAGAAACGAAAAGAATTTTTGGAATTGAAACAAGGTCACATGTCTGTTACTGAGTACAAACGAGAGTTTGTAAGATTAAGTCAGTATGCTCGGGAATACGTTTTGATTGAAACGATAATGTATAAAAGATTCAAAGATGGCCTAAATGAAGATATCCAATTGCTCGTTGGTACTTTGGAGATACAAGAGTTCGTAGTGCTAGTTGACCGAGCATGCAAAGCTGAGTCTGAAGCCAGAGATATGAAAAACAGATTTATGAGCAAATCATTTCAGTCTGCCTTGAAGAAATTCCGAGATGAACATAGCCGTTCAAAGGCTAATGTGAGGCATTCAAGTAGAGATCGAGCTAGATCACAGTTAAGCTCCAAAGCTCCAACAACTTCGATGACTAGTATTGGAAATGTCAGATTCAAGTGACCTGAATGTAAACATTATGGAAAAAGGCATCCGAGAATTTGCAGATTAAATGACCGAGCTTGCTTGGATGTGGATCATTAGACCATTTCATTCGAGATCGCCTTGAGTCCATTGAACAAGAGATTGTTGAACCCGAGATCCGAGAATATTTGGTGAGAGGTAGATCTCCTCAAAATGTAAGAAACGTCAGTGTTAGTCAGAGAACTACTAGAGATACTGTTGCGAGATCAGAAGCTAGAGCGCCTGCCAGAGCGTATACTATCCGAGCTCGGGAGGAAGCTTCATCTCTAGATGTTATAATGGGTACTTTTACACTTTATGATGCTTTTGTGATTGCTTTGATAGACCCTGGTTCTACTCATTTCTATATATGCATGAACTTAGTATTCAGTAAGACTTTGCCTGTAAAGTCTACTGAGTTTGCTATAAAAGTATCGAACCCCTAAGGTAAAAGTGTTCTTGTTGACAAAGTATGTAAGAACTGTCCGTCAATGTTTCGAGATATCTGTTACCCTGCTGATCTGATGCTTTTGCCATTTGATGAGTTCGATATTATTCTGGGTATGGATTGGTTGTTTTTGCATGATGCTGTAGTGAACTGTAAAAGAAAGACTATTGATTTGAGATGTTCGAATAATGAAATTATGCGGATTGAGTCTAATGATATGAATGGATTGTCTGCTGTGATATCGGTTTTGAAAGCTCAAAGTTATGTGAAAAAGGGTTATGAGGCATATTTTGCTTATGTGATTGATTCAAAAGTATCTGAAAAGAAAATAGAATCGGTGCCTGTTGTCTGTGAATATTCTGATATGTTTCCGGAAGAATTGTCGGGTTTACCTCCGATACGTGAAGTTGAATTTGGTATTGAGTTGTTGCCCAGTACAACCCCTATTTCGATAGCTCTGTATAGAATGACACCAATGGAATTGAAAGAGTTAAAAGTCACAGTTGCAAGAATTAACCGACAGAGGGTTCGTAAAACCGAGTTTTTCACCTTGGGGTGCTCCTGTTCTATTTGTGAAAAAGAAAGATTTGAATCTACGACAGAGAAGATGGTTAGAGTTATTGAAAAACTACGAGCTTGTAATAGATTATCACCCGGGTAAAGCAAACATTGTTGCTGATGCATTGAGTAGAAAATCATTATTTGCACTACGTGCTTTGAATGCTCAGTTAGATTTATCTGGTGATAGTTCTGTGATGGCTGAACTAAGAGCGAAACCGTTGTTTATTTAGGAGATATGTGATGCTCAGAAAATTTACAACGAAATGTTAGCGAAACGGGTTCTGTGTAATTCAAATTCTGAATCTGAATTTCAAATTATTGATGATTGCTTGAGATTTCGAGATCGTATCTGTGTTCTGAGAAATCCAGAGTTGATTCAGTTGATTTTGAGTGAAGCCCATAATACTTATTTATCTGTTCATCCGGGGAGTACTAAAATGTATCATGATTTGGAGCAACATTACTGGTGGTCAGGTATGAAACGAGACATTTCTGACTTTGTTTCGAAATGTTTAATCTGTCAGCAAGTGAAAGCTGAACATCAAGTTTCGTCTGGGTTTCTACAACCGATTTTGATTCATGAGTGGAAATGGGATAGAGTAACGATGGACTTTGTTTCTGGATTGCCTCAGACTCCGAGAAAGAAAGATGCGATTTGGGCCATAATTGATCGATTGATGAAATCTGCCCATTTTGTTCCGGTAAGATCTGACTATCCACTTGATAGATTAGCCGAGCTTTATGTTTCTGAGATTGTTAGATTGCATGGAGTGCCACTATCCATTGTGTCAGATAGAGATCCGAGATTTACATCGAGGTTCTAGAAGAAATTGCAAGAATCTTTAGGCACGAAACTGCATTTCAGTACAGTTTTTCATCCGCAAACAGATGGTCAATCTGAGCAGATTATTCAGATTCTCGAAGATATGTTAAGATGCTGTATACTTGAGTTTAATGGTTCGTGGGAACAGTATCTGCCCTTGATTGAATTTGTATACAATAACAGTTTTCGGTCAAGCATCAGAATGGCACCTTATGAAGCTTTGTACGGACGTAAATGTTGTACACCTCTGTATTGGACCGAGCTCAGTGAAAAGAAGTTACTTGGAGTTGATTTGATAAAAGACCCAGAATAGAAAGTGAAACTGATTCGAGATTGTTTAAAAGCGGCATCTGATCGTCAGAAGTCGTATGCGGACTTGAAACGAAAATATATAGAATTTGAAATCGATGACAAAGTATTTCTGAAAGTATGTCCGTGGAAGAAAGTACTCCGATTCGGACATAAAGGCAAGTTGAGTCCAAGGTTCATCGGATCGTATGAGATCATTGAACGTGTCGGGCCTGTTGCATATAGATTAAAGCTGCCGTCTGAGTTAGAAAAGATACACAACGTATTTCATGTTTTGATGCTTCGTAGATATCGATCCGATCCATCACATGTAATTGCTCCATCTGAAATTGAAATTTGATCTGACATGTCATATGAAGAGGAACCGATCCGTATCTTAGCTCGTGAAGTAAAAGAGTTGAGAAACAAGAAAATTTCGTTAGTAAAAGTACTATGGAATCGACACGGAATAGAAGAGGCTACGTGGGAGCCTGAAGATTCAATGAGACAGCAATACCCGGATCTGTTTAATGGTAAGATTTTCTGGGACGAAAATCCCTAAGGGGGGAGAATTGTAACAGTCCGATTTATACCTTAGTCGGAACAGTGGTTTCGGAACCACAAATCCGAGTCTGAATAATATTTTAATATTATTTTCTGTTCCGTTGATAAGTGATTGAGCATGTGGTAAATTTCCGTAAGCTAATTTTTCTGTTCGTGTGTTTAATTTGAGAAAAGGATTAAATTGCATTAAATGTGAAAGTTGTACGTTATTTGATAAAGCATCAATGTGTTGTGGCTTTGTAAAGGTGGAGGTCTTATATGGCAATTAAACCATTTTTTTTAAAAGTTAGTGGATGGCATTAGGTAATGAAATGATTATATATATGTGTTTTATATATATAAATTTTATAAGTTAAAATTTATATTTTATATTAAAAGGTTATAATATAATAAAAGAAACAAGTGCAGTGGCTTTATTTTATCATTGTTCTTGCCGAAAAACACAAAAGAAAAGAAAAGTTTGAAGCTTTGCATATTCGGCTACTTGCAAGCCAAATTAAGGTGAGTTTTAACTTCGATTTTTGATAATTTCTACGTTTTTGTAATCGTTGCTTCAAGAGCTACAAAACCCATGTATTAATTTTGTGAATTGATGATGTTTGTGTGAGATGCCATTGTTGATATGTTGAGTTTTATGATGATTTATGATGTTAAATGAAAGTTTTGAGCTAGATGAACATGTTTTGTTCTTAAAGTTTTGATGAATTTAGCTAAATAGGGCTAAATTGTGAAAATAGAAATTTGAAGGACTAAATTGCTAATTTGATGGAAAATATGGGCTTGAATGATATATATGTACATTCGGCTAAGCATGTGTGTAAACAAATTTGGTGAATTTGATGTTTTGAGAAAAATGGACTAAATTGATAAATTATGCAAATATGAGGGCTAATTTGTAAATTACCCGAAATAAGTATTTTTGGGTTGAATTGAATGTGTTATTAAATAAAATGGTTAAATTCTGAATATGTTTAGATCAAGAGCCAAGGAAAACGGACTTAGATCGCGGGAAAGCGAAAATAACCGAAAGTAGCCGCCGTATCCATTAGATAAATGAATCCGAGGTAAGTCATATTGCAAATAAATGTTATTGTATTGAATTGAGTTTATTTCCATGACTATAAATGATAATGAATGCTTATGAGATGCTATGTATATGAATTTTGGGATAAGGTCGATATAGTGATAAGTCCGAGAAATCCGTGCGAACTTAGGAATACAAAGGTATCTATTACGTGTTAACGAGTAAGACCCATGCGGGACAAAGTGGCATCAATATATCGAATACGAGTAAGACCATGCGGGATAGTGGCATCAATATCTCGAATACGAGTAAGACCCTGTCTAGGACAAAGTGGCATCAATATCGAATACAAGTAAGACCACATGCGGGACAAAGTGGCATCAATATCACGAATACGAGTAAGACCACGCACGGGGCGGTGGCATCGATATATCGATTACGTGTAAGACCTGTTTGGGGACGGTGGCATCGATATCGATTAAGTGTAAGACCCATGCGGGACAATGGCATCGATATCGATTACGTGTAAGACCACATGCGGGATAGTGGCATCGATATTCGATTACGTGTAAGACCATGCTCGGGCAAAGTGGCATCGATATGCGAGTGCATGTAAGACCTAAATGCTCGGGGCGTTGGAATTGTACGACCATTCCGAGCTTTACGAGTATCCTACTAGATTCTTTACGGTTCAACGAGCAAAGTGCGTGTATGCAATTGCAAATCCAAACTTTGATAAAATTAATGAATGAACATCCGTTTCAGGTACGTTGCTTATACACTAATTGTGTATATAAGGTAAGTATCCGTGTGATTATATCATGATGTTATGTATATGGGATTTATAATACGATATGTAAAGTCTTGACTATATGAACTATATGCATATATGGTAAGTTATGAATAAGCATATGAGCTTGAGAAAGAATGAAGTGATTTTTGTCATGAGAACCATATTGATCATCTTATTAAATTAGTTATGTGCAATCCATGCTAAGTTTGATTGTATAATTGACTTACTAGGCTTTTGGAAAGCTTACTCTATGTGTGTTTTCTCTGTTTTATAGGTCGTCAAAGCTACTGAAGGCTCGGGACCGTCACGGATAGTCATCACACTACTAAACTTATTTTGGTACACTTTGAAAATGTATATGGTTAGATATGACATGTATAAGCTAGTCATTGGTATGATTTGTTATGTGAACTTAGCCATGTGATTTAGCTAGTTATGTTTTGGTAATATGCTTAAAGGAATGTGATATGTGAAGTTGTTTTGGTAAGATTAGTTGATATATGAAATGGTTATGATATGGTAAGTATATAGATGAATGGTGTTTGGGAATAATTGTGATTTGGTCATGCAAATTGGTATGTTTGGAATTGGTTTTGAATGTAAAGATAGAATGGATATTGAATGTATTATTGTGTGATTTCCTTAGTTGTCAAATATGCATGATTTGGGATGGCTATTTGGTATATTTTGGTGGTTATATGTGAATGAAATGGGATGATATATGTTGCTTGTAGGTTTGACCCTTATGGGTGGCATTTTGGCCTTGTAAATGGCCTATAATGTTACACGGTTGTGGCACACGGGCGTGCCTAAAGACCGTGGGTGAATTGGCGAGAATGTAGCTTAGTAGCACACGGCCCGACGACACGGGGTGTCGACTAGCCGTGGTGTGCAAGTCAGTAGCTAGCTAAGAGCACACGACCATGGCATACGGGCGTGCTTGGAGGCCATGGTGGGGAAGTCAGTATATGGCCTAGTAGCACACGGCCATGGCACACAGGCGTGCCTAGTGACCGTGTTGATATAGTCAGTATATAGACACGGATGGACACACGGGGGTGTCTAGAAGCCGTGGAGGACACACGGTCTCCTCCCACGGGCGTGTCTCCCCTGTATTTTAGAAAAGTTTAAAATTTTCCATGAGATTCTGTATGTGTTCTGGTTTAGTCTTGACCCTATTTCTGAGCATACTTAAGGTTTCAATGACCTACTTAAGGGACACTATGATTGTAATTGATGTATGATCTTATGAAATTATCTGTTAAAGTTTTCGATCCGTCCGGTAACGCCTTTATCCCCAGTCCAACGTCAGATACGGGTTAGGGGTGTTACACACCCACCTAAGGAAGACCTATACACGGGTCAGAACTAGAGTAAACACGGGCCCACGGCTTGGTTCACCAAGGAACAAGAGAATCCGACTCATGCCCAAATTGAACACAGTTATTGGTTGGTCTAACTCCCTCTATTGGACTTGGCCCAATGTGTCCATCACAAGTGCCAACAAATGGTGGCCTGGTACTAACATTCGGCCTGCTTGAATTAAGCGCATGTCCATTCGCATATGGGCTAGGTGGCCCACCATAAACGTCATGCTCATGCATGAAACAATATGGCCCATTGTGGTGTCCAGCTGGAGGCCAATTTTGAATTTTATTTTGACCATCATATGGCCAATTTTGACCGACTGGGTGAGTAACTTTAATTTTTTACGATGACCATTCCCTTCTCTCCACAAAACCTTCTTGCGGCGCACCATAAAGAGCATTAAGGGGAAAGCCCGACGACGACAACGAACGAGAGCCATCAACAGCCGGCGGAGCATGGCGTGGTCCATCAAACTCCTGATTAAAGCGATAGAAACACTTTTGAGCAAGGTGCCCGAAACGGTTGCAAATCTTGCATTGAACTCTCGGTCGAAACCCTCTCCCACGGCCACCAAATGGAGGGCGACCACCACGGGCAAAACCATCACGAGCCTGCGACGGTACGGCTTCCACTAGATTCACATGCATGGCTACCTCCTGGACCGCCCGCAACTGTCGTTGCTCATACTCGATCAACGTCTCTACCAACCGTTTAAACAGTATTGGTTCTAACGAGAGAGATGCCGAAGAGACAGTCGCATTAAAATCAGACGGTAGCCCTGCAAGCATCACCTCCGTCTTCTTCACCTCCGAGACTTGAGAGTCGGACGCCGCAAGAAGAGCGCATAGGTGCTTGATCCGATCTACATAAATCTTGATGGAAAGAGCACCTTTCTTCAGTGAATGAAGTTCATGCCGGAGTTTCGACTGTTTGGCACCGGTGTCTACGGCAAAAAGACCTGTTGCCGTGAGCCAGACATCTAATGAGGTGCGAGCATCCGTGAATGATGGTAAAAACGAGCTGTTGATCGTGGAAAGCAACCACGAAGCAATGAGGAGATCTTGTCGAGAGAACACAAGAGCGGACGGATTTGGAACGAGGGAGCCATCCGTCGATTGAACAAAACACGTCGGTAGAGGTAAAGTGCCATCTATGAAACCTAACAAATCATATCCGCCAAGAATGAAACGTACCTGTTGTTTCCATTGGATGAAGGTTCCTTCATCAAGTTTCACCACATCGTGACGAGGAAATGACGTGACGACTTTCTCACCAGTGAGCAGGGCACAACCACCGTCAACAGAGCCAGAATCGGGAGAAGGTGTGGCAGCCATAGGTCCTAGGATCGAGAGGAGACTAATACCATGCTAGAAGGTACTATTGAGAATACTTTTGTGTTTAGAAGATTCAATTCTGAGATTAACTTTCTATATCTTGATTTTGTATCTTTCATGAAAACCTTATCTTTGTTCATTTGTTCATAGCATATATATAAAGAGCTAGACTAACTGCTCTTTAACAATCTCTTAACAAACTAACAGACGCTAGCTGTACTAACAGTTTCTTGGCTAACCAACTAGCCATATTAGCTGAAGCATGTGATACTCTATCAAGATGCATGGGCATCTAATTGTCAAAATTTTTTGTAATATATATGAGAAAATTGTTAATGTTAATAGTTGATTATTATAATTATATTCGAATATAAAATTTACTATGAACATTACCAGAGGGTATTCGTTAAGCACATTCTATTTCAAAAACGTAAATTTTCTCATGAGCCCTCGCCAATGTCATTCCTTAAAACTTCCTAATCATGGCGTGATGGTGAGTAAAGATGAGAGCCTTTGTACCCATGGTTATTAGTATTGTACTATTATTTAGTTATTTATTTTGATACTTAGGAGGAGAGATATGGATATTTTCAATGCAACTCGATCTCTTATGCATTAATGTTTTTAATTTTAGAAGGGATATATCTCAAAATTATACATGAACTATGGTTTAATGTATAATTGTGTATACATGAACTTTGATTTTGTACAATTTTATACATGAACTTTTGATTTGATCCAATTTTTGTAAATTATTAAGACAATTATTGATATAATATTATTTTATGTTTATATATTACATACATAAATAAATATATTTGTCCAATATAAAAATAAATCGATGTATTTATTTCTTTAAATGTATATGATTAAATCAAAATTAAAGTTTCAAGTATACATTTGAACCACAATTAGAGTTTCATGTGTATAATTGCACCAAATTAAAGTTCATGTATATAATTGTACATTAAATCAAAGTTTATGTATAATTTTGAGATTTATTCCTTTTTAGAACAAAAGATTGTTGGCACTTTTCAATATTGTACTATTATTAATTTTATAGATTTTTGGGAAAACTGATAGACATCACTATTGCATTTTTTCATCTTTAAATTATTTTGTATAAATTCAGGGGCAAAGCAAGGGAGATAGGTTGTTCCTTACCCCACGTTTCCCTGAACTATTAAAATTTTTTTTAAAAGGTTTGAAAAGATTTCAATTTTTTTTACTCAATTAAACATATTTGTGAAAATACATTTAAGTAGTCCTTTTGATGAATGTTAATCATTAAAATTAATAGATCTTGGGAGACACTAATTTTGTTCTAGGTATTAGAAAAGGGATCGAAAGAACAAAGTGATAGCACTGTCTCAAGCTTTATACATAGACAAGATATTAGAGCGTTATGCAATGACCGATTTGAAAAAGGAAAATCAACCCTCCGTATCGGGATTTCACCTCTCTTTGGAGGACTGTCCTAGGACAGCGGAAGAAATAGAGAACATGAGAAAGGTTCCTTATGCATTGACAGTGGGAAGTCTCATGTATGCTATGTTATGCACATGCCTAAATATTTGTTTTGCAGTGGGGGTTGGTAAGTCGATATCAGGCGAATCTAGGACCAAGACACTAGCAACCAGTTAAGCATATGCTCAAGTATTTACGGAGAACGAGGGATTATATGCTTGTATGTTCCAGAAGAGATCTTACTTCTATCGGATATACTGACTCTGACTTCCAAACGTGTCAAAATTTAAGGAAATCTATATCAGGCTGTGTTTTGTCCTAGATGGCGGGTTCATAGTGTGAATAAGTCCCAAGTAAGGTTCCACTGCTAACTTCACTATGGAGTGCCGAATATGAGGTATGAAAAAGCTATGACACTATAATAGTGTGAATATAGCTAAGGCTCAAAGAAACAATATAAGGACAAAACACATTGATACAAAGTTTCATAAGAGAGACGGTAGTGTTTGATGGAATAGTGAATGTAGTCAAAGATCGAGTATGAAGACAAACCCTGGGGATTTGTTTTGCCAAGAATCTACTAGCTAGAGAGATTTTTGGGAAACATATGGATGGGTAGAAGAATGCGAAACATGAATCATTTACTTCACTAGGGCAAGTGGGAGACTGTTGGATCTGGTGCCCTAAGTGTAGTATTTTAGTTTAAATACACTTGTAAGTTTTCGAAAAGATTGGTTAATAAAACTATTCATGAATTACATTAATACTTTGTATATTTTCCTCACATGGTTATTTGCACGCAAAGAAAAAAAGAAGCAAATGTTGCTCATTGATTGTCTAATGTTTAACTAATATTATGTAGTATTGCATGGTCGAATCGTAATACAGAAAGAAAACTTATATTAGTAGACAAACCTAAACATATCCTTAGTCTAATCGAAAATGAGAAAACCGATTGAAAAACTAATATGTCGTCTATCAAGGCCAATTGTGGAGATGCTTTTTCTTGGGCATCGCAGTGGATGACTTCTAAAAAATAGAGATATAGATGTCACTGACTAGATTGACAGTACATCGGACTGGACCCAAGAAGAATAGATCCTAAACCAATTTATGGATTTATTTACTTGTGACGTTTATAGTGTGGCATACTTAAATCCTAAGTGGATGACGGAGTATGTATGTGTGACTCGTACACTTTGATGTAAGTAAAAGCCTGAGTTTGAATAGATAAGGAACCAAAAGTTGGTGCGTTGGGTGTATGACTTTTGCAGTACGTAGCGTCATTCACAATACTGGAATTCATGGCCTGGGACATGGGTAAATGATATCCTCTCATTGGCATTACATGGTTGATGAAAAGAAAACATGGACATGGGTCTCTTGTATCTGTGATGAATAACTTAATTACTATTCGATAATAATTGAATTTTCACGAAGGAAGATGTAATGGTTACCATGATATAAAATATGATAATATTCGGAGAACAGATATTATCCTAAAGAGATTAAGGATATCCTATGAGGGTAACACACTTATGACATTGTCATTCGACGAGCACTAAGTAGTTGCTTTCGTAATGGTATGTCGTTAGGGAGAGCTCAGTCACGATATTATAGTAGAATGACTTCGTGACTAAATGAGTTTATAATTAATAGGAGAAAATTCAGAACTTAATTATAAATAATTTGAGCCCCTAATTACATATGTTCAATCGGTCCCTCCGCTAGCTCATTGAAACCAAAAATGAATTATGTGTTTGAATAGAAATGAACAGAATGATGATTTGCCACAATTCATTGTGGCAAATTAAGGTCTTTTTGGCACTTAATGAGCTTGTTTTATAGCATTTTTATATGTTTTTATTTCGTTTTTCAACTTTTATTGCTTGATCTTTAATTTTTGCAAAATAAACATTTTTACGCAATTTTGAGTTATGTTATGACCTAATGGGCCACTATGGGCCTAGGGATAATCTAACGGCTCCATCTAGTGTGTAAGACACTATGGGCCCAAGGGAGCAACTTCACGCAACCACTGTTCGAAGTGTGAAAGGATTAGTCGAACCTGAATAGAAACCGAAACTAGAAGCTATTAAGAAAAATGATGAGGTTGAGGAAAGCAAGAAAGAGCAAAAGCTAATGGTTAGAGAATAAAAACCTCAAATTCCATATCCACCAGCATTGAAGAGAGACCACAAAAACGAACAATATGATAAATTTCTTCAACTTTTAAAAAATTACACATTAACTTATCATTTTTTGAAGCCCTTTCATAGATGCCAAAGTATGTAAAATTTTTAAAGGAGCTGTTAACAAACAAGAAGAAGTTAGATGACTCGTCGACTGTGGAGCTCAATGTAGTTTGCTCGGCCATTCTCCAAAACAAACTACCCAACAAATTTAAAGATCTAGGGAGTTTTACTATTCTTTGTCTCATCGGGAGAATTTTGATTCTACCTGATTCCAGAGAAAATTTTGTAAAACCGCACAACCTGCCAAATTGGGAGAATTTGATTTCACCCAATTCCAGAGTCAAGAAATTGAAAAAAAACTTCTTAGAACTCCAAGGTAAAACATTTATCCAGGAACGCAGTTTCGACTTATCATTCAATTTGAACAAAAAATTTTGGGAGTTAATTCGAGCCAACCAATGGATCGACTTTTTTTTAACATCTAAAGAGTTGGAGATCGACTTAGTGGTGTATGAATTTTGTGCCTCATTAAAATAACAGGAAAATAATAAATCCAAGCATGATGTTAGACGCGAGGCGAGTTCGTCCGAGGCGAGGAGGTCCAATCACCCCTCGGGAAATTTGTAATATTTATAATGCACCGTACTATGTCTCTAATGCGTTAGACGCACAAGATATTGATTATTTTAGAGACATTGATATGGACAAGGTTTGTACGTATTTAATCGAGGGGAGAGGCATTTGGAAACACCAACCGAGCACTAACATCTCTTTGACATTCAATCAGGAAATGATGTTTTTGGTCGCCAAAATATGGATGCAATTTATCTGCACACAAATTTCTTTGGCCCTTAGCTTGTCTAACATTAACGATTTTTGAGATATTCTACTTTACTGTATTTTGCAGCGTAGATAGGTGTGCATTAACAAGTGGATTTATAAGGCAATGTTCATTTGCATCAGTGGGAAGAAGGTCAAAAACTTTTTCCGCACCTAATGACTGCCTTATGCAAGAAGGCCAAGGTTCCGATATCCACAACCAAACAGTTTGTTAAGCCAACTAAAAGTATCCTTGCGAACTCCATCTACACCTACTACATTGAGCTCAACTGCAAGCACATCCAATATTGGAACGAGTGACGGGAGAAAAAGATGGATGTTCTACAATTCCTCAAGCGGAAGATGAAGGAAAAGGGCCAAGGGAGCTAAGGGTCCAATGGTGTGACCGATATATAGTGGGTCATTAGGTGGATGCAGTGAATGACACCATTGGGCATGGACTACGCCCAAAAATTTGAGATTCCCATATCTGAGCCACCATCGAACCGATACCCACCCATACAACAAACTGGTGAGGAATGGGAGGAAGAGGAAAAAGGAGATGACGAGGACAAAGAAGAAGAGCCGACCTTCGACGAGGATTTTGATGAGATATTTCGATCAGAGTAGCCATCTGTCGGAGGAGTTAAGATTCGCACCCTGAGCTGCACAAGCCTTACTAGTTCTATGGGTGTGCGGGCTGCCACTCTAGACACGAGTCGAGGGAATGACCTGATGATCAAGGAGAATCGGCCAGATCCCAATTCTAATTAAAAACTTTCGTACTTTTAAATTTATTTTTGGGACTTATAATTTTTATTTTTGAGATGATTTTATTTTGTTGGGAATTATTTAGCTATTTTTCTATTAGTTTTCTTTTAGTTAATTTTTGTGTAAGAACCCCGTACGATATGCGACACTACATCTCGGAGTTAAACCGACATGAGGAGGACCACCCGACCATATCCGAGGACCTTTAACACTAAAATCGGGTAGTCTCTTTTCTTATCTTTGAGACGCACATCAGAGATGATGTGCCAAATAAAGTGTGGGGGGTAACATAGAAATTTTCAAATTTTCATGCTTTTATTAGTTGTCTATTGTTTATTTCTATTATTTTTCGTTTTCACTTTTGTGTGTGTTTGCTTGTGCGCGAGCTTGTAGCAATACAAGTGATTGGTTATGAGCATATAAATAGGAATTTGTGTTTGAATTGTAAATTTAATTCGATAACAATTGATTTTAAATTGTTCAATGTTACACTATTTAGTTCATTTTATTACAATTTGAATATGTGATAATGTATTAGGTGCACTAAAGGAATAATAGGTACATGGAAAGCATATATGTTTATTTCAATAACAAGTTGTTAGTGTGTTAATATTTAGTTAATTGTAATCCATGAATTGAGACACTTAGGGATGACCTAAGGCGTTTTTTTGGTAGACATTTTTGAGCCAAAAAGCCGACCTTAATGTAAAATCCCTAGTACCTTAATTTTTGAGCCTAAATACCTATTTCTTGATGAACCACAATAGAAGCCCTAAGCCTTAAAATATAATCTCTTGATCCGATTTTCTTGGTCCTTGCACGAACTTAAACGTCAGACCATTGATATTGAGGGTTATGTAGATACGACATAATGGTTTCCAAGTAAAAGAAAAATAAGAGTGAACCTAAGGGATAAGAGTATTACAAACTTGTGCTTAAATAGAAAAATTTTGGAAATTAATCAATAGGAAAATTTTGGAAAAGGCTAAAATAACCGAGCGAGAAGTTCTTGAGAATATAGAAAAAAAAGTGAGTGAAAAAGAAAAGAAAGAAGAAAAATTCCTTATTTTTTGCACATTAGTCTCGCTAGTACAATTGTATTCACTAATACTTTACTATACCTTAGGAATTACAGATAAAAGGTAGGTGAGAGAAAGGGATATAATGTGGTGAGCTAAAGGGTCTAATCGGGATGTATTGGGGTCAATATAATGTGCCAACTATTTTTGTGCTTTAACTATTTTGTGTACCTATTCCTTGATTCCAAACAAACCTAAGTCGCAGAACGTTACAAGCCGAAAAGACCTACGTGACCTAAGTGATACGATTTATAGATGAAAATTGACTGAATTTTTACATTTCTAATTACTTGTGTTCTTCAAGCATAAATGTATATTTTGTGTACCTATTCCGATGGATCAATGTACTTACCACTCTTGAATTTTTTTTTTTTTTTTTTTTTTTTTTGCAATTGTATGAACTAATGTGTGTGATATTGAAGGTCGAGAGTCAGTTGTATATCGTGTTAGAGTTACATATTCATTCACATTGTTCTATGTATATAGCTCTGATCTAGTCCTTGTATATGACATGCTCAAGCACTAGTTGATTTTATTTTATTGTGTGCGATTTTTATTTTGTTTCCTTTTATCTTGTTGCTTGAGGACAAGCAATGACTTAAGTGTAGGGAGGTTTCATCTGCTCCAATTCGTTGTGGCAAATTAAGATCTTTCTGGCACTTAATAAGCTTATTTTATATCGTTTTTATATGTTTTTATTTCATTTTCAGTTTTTATTACTTGGTGTTTAATTTATGTAAAATAAATGTCTTTACACAATTTTAATTTATGTTATGACCTAATGGGCCACTAAGGGATGATCTAACGGCTCTATCTAGTGTGTAAGACACTATTTTTTGTGCTTAGAATATGAGAGATGACTGCAACGTCATGACACCAGGAAGCGGTGTTGCAACACCGAACTTTGAAGCCAAAATACCCAAGAAATGGACCGGTGTCGCAACATCGAGTGACGAACAAGAATTCTTAATTAAGGGTATTTTTGTCCTCACAATGTATCGTAATCAAAATTTTGGGCTGTTTAGCAACCCTAATTAGGTCTGAGCATAAACTCTATAAATAGGCATGTTAAGTCTCATTTGAGGAGGCTTGGCCAAGTGAGCCGTTTTAGTGTTTTAGGGTTTTTAGTTTAGTTTTATTTTCTTTTCAGTTTAGTCCTTTTTATACTTTTGTTACTATTTTAACTTGAATTTGATTTCGATCCAAGATATCAATATATTAGTTTTTCATTATTTTGGTGTTGATTCCAATTGCAATCGAGGTGATCTTCGCGACTGGTAAGGGAGATTTTGCTTCCGAGCTTCAATCGATATAAAAAACAGATTTATTTATATACTCCTTACTTTTATTTAATTTGTTGTTTTGCATGTTAAATATGAGTTTAGGAATTATTGTATTTAGATCCATGAGTAGCTAATTTCCTTAAGGTGTTTAATGAATGGATGTGTGTATAATTAATGAATGAATGAGGGTTAAAATCTGGGTTAGTGGGTTTAAATTATGTGTGAATAAACCTTAGGAAGTGACGCCCCTAGGAAGTAATTTAGGATAAACGAGATCGAGAGATAAGTTTACCGAGTGCCTTATAATTTATCTCGGTCAAGAAAGTGAGGCCGAGAGGTAAGCGTGTATTGGTCGATTAGTTAATTAGCTAGAGGCAGAGAGGTAATAACTAGTTAACTCGATAAAACACAAGTTTTGAAGTTAATTAGGATCATTGAAGTGAGTTAAGCTCCTGCTTGTTTTATTGGGTTATTTTCGATTGTTAAATTGGTTGACTTTTAGTTTAAATAATTTTTAGGTTAATTAGATTAATTGATGTTAATTTGATTTTTCATAGTATAATTTTAAATCGGTACTATTTAGACTTATTAGTGTAGATAATTAATTTCAGTTTAATTCAACCTCCCTTGGGTACGATCCTCGGAATAATTCCCGGAGTGTTTTATTGTAACATTATTCTATATTACAATTTGACCCGTATACTTGCAAACACCGCTACTTAATTTTATATCTTTTTGTTGTTGTATTTCCAATCCAAACGTTCGAACGTCTGGCGGTGGTCAAATGAATAGAAAAAGAGAAATGAGAAATATTTAAGAATGATTATGGTTTTTTGGAATAATTTGGAAATGAATATAGGTTTCCGAAATGGAAATGGAAATAAAAATGATTCATTTGCAATTCTATATGGATTACTTAAAAATGATCGAAAGAATGAGTTTATGTTTCTGAGATATTTTGAAGCCTGAAAATGAAAATAAATCATTCGGTCACAGTGAAGATATTGAGTTGTGAAATATTAAACATATTTTCTCTAAATTTTACCAGGGGTGAAATGGCCAAAACTTTATCGAGGGTAAAATCGTCAAAATTTTACTAGGGATAAAATAGGGATGAGAAAATTGTTTAATATAGAATATTAAAGTTTATTTTGAGAAATAGAAAAACTGAATCGGGTTGGATCACAATACAGAATACTAGGTCAAAAGGCCCAAGAAGTACTCGTAATTGGACCTGATGTAAGAAAGACCCAAAACCCCTCATATAACATGAAGGGGGCGGCAATCCTAGTAGGAATACTAAGGTATGCCGTCCACCACACTCCTACTCTAAGTAAGAAGTGCGTTTTGTATTTGAAATAAACCACTACAACTCAACAAGGTTTCTACCATCTTTTATTATAAATAGATGACACCGGTAAGGTATAAAACAAATATTTGAGAGATTGTTACTTTGCCGAAAAGTAGAGAGACTTTATTCTGAACTATTAAATATTTTTTTTTTCAGAATAACAATTCTACTAGTTTCTATTAAAGAAGAGAGAATTTTCGTTTTCACTCTAAATAAAAGAGATAAAACTTTTTCTAGTTTTGTGTTTCAATTCAATTTATTCGAGCCCACACTCGAAGAAGTTCATGGTACGAAAATAGCGGAGAAGACCGTTTGGTTGAAAGTCGAGAACAACGAACGTCCGCTGAGCCCAAAACACAAGTTCAGTTAGGGTTTATTGCAATAAATATTACAAACCGAGTCAGCTTTCAAATTTTTAATTTTCCGTTGTTCAAGAAAACTATTTTCAAATCAAATTTTTTCCAACACAAACTCTCCCAATCTTCATAAAAAATTCATTTTCATCATAAACTAAATATTCATGACAAACGATTGGTTTTAGATATTTTGGATTTCCCAAAATTCAATAACCAAAATTTGAAACCTTAACTTATGTTTTCTCCAAAACATATGGTTTTCACGTTTAAATCCAAAATCAAACAACTTTAAAAAACATAAAAACATACCTGGCAAAATTTGCATTTGATCCCTGGAGAGGTGTGTCGATTTTCATTCTTCATGGTTTGAGGTCTCCACTTTAATTTTCATTACAAGATTTCTAGTTCATAAGGTTTTCTGAAAAATACTAAACAAAAAAGTTTAATCAATGGTACAATTATATACAAAAATGTAACCTAATTCTAAGAACTACAACATTAAAAAAAGATATTTATCAATATCCATTCACATATATATTCACAACATACATAAGAATTGAGAATGCCACATTCTATCATTTTAATCAATACATAAAAAGAGGGAAGAAACATTTGACCATCAATTTATGCAATTAGACATAGCATGACCCAAGCTCTAATTATAATTGTTAGAAAATAATTTGGAAAATATGCCAGAGTTGGTGCAACAAAATTTTAAAATTTTTTAAAATGGACTTTTTCGTGATACATATCCAACTCTCTCTATAACAATTACATTTATCTGTAAAAAATTTGGATGTTAGAAAGAAGTGATTTTTATACACCTCTAACCATATTTGAGACAACTATAACAACATTTAAAATTTAAATCATATTTGGAATTTTAAAAATTTCAAATTAAAAACTATAATATTATTAACTAGTGAGGATGTTGAATAAAATTTACAAATGTAGTTTGATAATATAGGATAAATATAATTTTTACATAAAATTTAAATATTTTATTGAAATAATATCTTAACTAAATTTATTATTTTTAATTTAGTTAGTAATTGAACTAATTTTACTAAAATTTGAGAGAATAAATTGGTATAAAGAGCTAATTTGTAGAAAGTGTGCATCATACTAGTTATAGATGATAAAAATAAAAAATAAAAGATTGGTTTTGCAACCAAGTTTATTGTTATAATGAAATATTGTTATAAAGTATGGTTGTCATAGGGAGAACTAATTGTATATATAATGATTATAAATATTATTATTATTATTATTAATTTTGGTTTAATAATTAAATTAGTTAATTAAATGCTTTCAAACCGAAGTAACCCATAAACAAAATTTGGAAAATGAATAAAAATTGATCGGGAATGAATTAATTTTATCAACAACCAGTTAGACAAACTAATTCAGTTACACAAATTATTTAGCTTTTATTCTCTTTTGTTACATAGCCCGAAGGTTTTTATTGATTTTTTATCCCAATAAATAAATAACATTTTATACTACTAACTAATCTTTGCTGAAGTTAATTCTTTTAAAAATCAGCTCTCAACTTGATTTCAGAAGTTCGTTACGCAAAAAAAAAACCGGTAGCTTTGTACAAGGAAACGATGACCACTACATTAATATTATTTTGATCTAAACAGCTAGGAATTAAAACGAAATTTAACCGCATAAAATCCTAACGATGAAAGGAAAAAAAAAAAAAAAAAAAAAACTAAAAAATGAAAACGAATCAGCCTCTCAGCTTTGATCTATGATATATGGAGCTCCCACATTGTTACCAGAAATAGGGACAAATGAGAACTGATTAGTAGCAGAGCCATGCAAACCAGAAATACCCCAAGTTTCAACCATTTGCTTCGCAATGCTTTCATATAACCTTGTCGACAGGTTAGGCAATCGTAGCATAATGCGTCTCTATCGTTCTTCCATAAATCACAGTCGGGATTGTAAGTATCGGAATCAGTTTGCATTTGATCATTCTTTTCCCAGAAGGTGGCGTTTACATACTGCAACGGGCAGTCTGCAGGTGGTCTGCAACATCCAGACTTTACAATGGAACATAATTAGTATGTATCACCAAAACAAAAGATTTAGAATTATTATTGTTCGTGATATGTAAAATGATAATACATACCTCCACCGACGATAATTTCTTCATGCTGAAATCATATGATTTGAGTTTCGTTGATGTCAAGGCTAAATCACGGCAGACGCCAGTGTCGTAGATGCATTCTTTGATGTTGCTCCAAAGCTCGTTGTCATGAATTTTCATCTCGAACCACAATGGTGTAGCTGGAATCCTTCTGTTTTCCATGCTGTTAGCGCCAAGGAATGCAAGACCGATGGTGAACATCACGGTCAACGGCACCATAACCACAACGATTCCCACCATCTGCATTCGAGCTCTCAAGAAGAGAGCTGCATTGCAGATGAAGAAAACACAGATCAAGCCAATGCTGATCCCAATCTGCAAGCTAGGCAACTTGAATAGCCATTCGCAGTCATAGCTTTTCATGTATAGCAACCAGATAACGGAGGAAAGAACCGGGAGTGAGAAAACAAATGAAACAACGGATAATAAACCTGAAACGCGTTTCACTTGAAAGAATTTCCCTGGAATGATGTTTTTCCTCGGGGGTACTTCAGCCTGTTTATGTTCGTTCTCTTCAATAATTGGCACTTGTACCTCTTCTGCTGGATTACCATCAGCTTTATCATCTGCCATTGTATTAACGAAGAACAAGACCTTTGCAAGAAATGATTGTCAAAAAAAAAAAAAAAATCTGATTAAATGTTACACCTACTTTTTAGTGCATGCCCAACTGTATAAGCATCAAGACAAACAAGACAACCCAACTGCTACGTTTTTTTTTTGTAATACACTAACATCTTGTAAGGGATATACCGATATATAGTTTCGTGTTTTTTACCGAGTCCTAATCTTTAATCCACTTATCGCACGGATATAGTTGGAGAGATATTAGGGAAAAGTTAAAAGAGTCTGTTTCCCTTGATATTTTACCATATTTATTTATGTATTACGTGTAACAATATGTATTTTGATGTTCAAGATTTCTAACAACAATTCATGTGATCAAACATTTATATCTAATTCTACTGATAAAGTTGGTAATTTGTTTTTTCATTTCTGCTGACTAATTTATTTTGTAACTATTTAACTGAAGTGGAATATTTTATAGTAATTGGTTTAATTAATAGGTAAGTTTTTAAATGTCTTCGTCTTAACTATTTAAGTATGTTCACATCAGTCTCAAACCTTGGTACGAGCACTTGATGGGTCCTTGACTTTGCTCATTCTAGGATCTATTCGTATTTGATATCATGTTAATTTATATGATATTTTATGTTTAATTAGGTTTATTTCTGAATTGATCCCTGCTAAATTAGTGCTTTTATGTTTTAACCTTGTCAATGATGCAATTGATACACTAAGAGACAAAAACAAGCAGAAAAGGACCAAATTGAATCACAAATAATGAAATGAGGCCGAATAAAAAATGTGGGGAAAGCCAAGGACTCATCAGATTTTTTGACTTTGTAAAAGCCAAAAATAGAAAAAAAAATCTTATTTTATTTTTTATTTAATTTTATGTTAAATTAGTTAAGGCTAAAATTAGTAAATTCTATGTATACAAATAGTGCCTTAATGTTCTTAGGAAAGACACACCTAATTTTACATTTGATTTCAATTTGAAATTGAATAGCCATTATTCTTTTTCATTCAAATTGGCGTGAGTTTCTTTATTCTTTCAAATTGGTCTAATTTCTTTCCAAGTACTTTTCTTTCCCATTCTTCACCACCATCATCAAATCACCTTTCAGTTCTACAAAGCATGAATAATTTCATGCTACACTAAATTCCCTCCTAGCTTTAGGCTGGTACTCTTTCCGGTCGGGAATCGTGAGATACGTATTCGTGCTAAAAATTCTTCCAATCGGTATTCACTTTTTTTTCCTAAGTATCGGGAAAGACAACTCATCCCTTAAAGTTAAACTCGATTTCAAGTCAAAGTGCATGTTGGGTTGGAGTCGTGTTTGCTGACAGTTGGAGAAACGAGTCAGCCGTGCTGTATTCGGATCTCCGAGAACAAATCAAGGAAGAAATGATAGGGTTTAAACGACCCACGCGGTTGAGGCTGTTGATTTGAGTTGGGTTCTTCAGAGCGCAAGGCTGCCGGAATCTTGAATTGGGAACATGTGTATCTCGGTTAGATAATCGGTAAGGGTTGGTTTGTATGTCGTAACGGGACCAGCTACGAGAGGAAGAATTGGTGGTTAGGACGTTCTTAACTGCTATAACCAGCTTATTGTTTGGAGGAGAAAATTAATTTTCAGGGATCGATTCAGAAATCCAGTATCCAGCGAGTCTAGGGCTAAGGCTTATTATCTTTGATTACAAAATCTGAATTTAATTTCCAATTTATTTAATTATTTATTTATGTTGTTTCAATTGTTTACTTTCTAAACATTTCAAAACTCCCCTGATTTATTTGTTTATTTTTTAGCAGGTCTGTTTGGAGTAGTGGGCACGACTTTTGCCACGACTTTCGACACAACAAAAATTCTGATCACAAGTTAAACACAGAAGTAGATTATAACATCCAATCCCTGTGGACTCGACCCTACTACCACTCTTTACTACTATTTAGAGTTATTTTGTAGGAATTATTTTTGGTGGTTTCGACGCCCATCAGTATTGTAATTAGCATAAATTAGAGACAAAATTATGAATTTTATACCCATAAATAATACAAATACTCGAAATACTTCTGTATGTGATCTTGGTTTCATTTCTTTCATAGATAAGACCATATATCTTTGTTTACATGTTTCGATGATCTCGTTCCGAACTCAAGTTGACCGCTTCCCCATCAAAGATGAGATGGTTGCCATCTTAAAAATACCTTCATACTTAATTACCAGAGGTAGAAGTGCTATAGAATTCTTTATAATAAGAGTTGTGTTGAATTTTTTCTCTCCACTTAAAAAAATAGATAAATTAATCATTATACATTAGATCAAAAAATAAATTAATCATTATGTTAAAAATTTTATTAATTTCTACGGTTCAAAACTTCTCCTTGTACTTTGGTATAATGTACACGTGGCATGTTATGTGTAATTATCTGGTTATTTCATTAGTCACGTCAGTTTTTAACAATAGAAATGGATGAAATTTTTAACATAAATGATTACTCTGCTCTTTAATCTAACGCACAAAAACTAATTTGCACATTTTTAAATTAAAAATAAAAAAATATAATTTGACTTTTAGTACAGGGCCTTCCAAAATTTGCCATGGTAACATATTAACACACTTTTCCATAATAATGTCATATTTCATAAATTTTCACAAATATCAAAAAAAAAAATTAATTATTCTATGAAAACCAAATTTCCATAATAGATCTCATAACCAAACATTTTTACTATAAATTGTCAACTACTTATTACAACACATTTCAGTCATGGAACTTTACACATAATCATTAAATAATCATTTCCATATTTATATAACAAAAAATTATTAATTTCCTTAGCACGTTAGCATAGTAAAAGAAAGGGTGTTGACAATAGTGGGATAAAGTCGTGATTGTTATTCATCAACATAAGAGAACATATAAATAGAAAAATTACTCCTATTCTCCCTCAACTTCTAAAAATAGATTATCTCATAATATTGCATATAAATCTAATACTTATCTACTTCCTAAAATATTTCATACAAATCTTCCGTAATACCCCCTCAAGTTGGAGCATGCAAATCGTAAATGCCCACTTGCTAAAAAATGATCAAATTGTTTCTTTCCCAAAGCCTTTGTAAATATGTTTGCTAGTTGATCTATAGTAGAGACATAGGAAGGAGAAATAAGTCGTTCTTGAATTACATCCCAAATAAAATGACAATCCACCTTAATATGCTTCGTACATTCGTGATTAACAGTATTACAAGCAATATGCAGGGCAGGCTGACTATCACAGAAAAAAGGAGTAGCTTTAGTGTGATGCACCCCGAGACTGAGCAGTAGAGCTTTTAACCATTTCAATTCACAAGTAACAGAGGCCATAGAACGATCCTTTACTTCATTTGAGGAGCGAGAGGCAGTGTGTTGCTTCTTATTTTTCCAAGAGATAGGTGTCTGCCTGAGAAACACAGGCCAGACAAAAAGAGACCGTCGAGTGATGGGACATGCAGCCCAATTTGAGTCACACTAGGCTTACAAAGGCAACTCACTATCTGAATGTAGAAAGATACCTCGGCCTGGAGCACATTTTAAATAGCGAACTACTTAGATTGCCGCATTTAAATGCTCTTGCTTAGGATACTGCATAAAACAAGATAAAACATTCATAGAATATGCTAAATTTGGACGCGCGATAGCCAAATATATAAGGCGACCCATCAATCATCGATAGGACTTAGGATCTACAATCAATTCTCCTGAAGCATGTGCAAGTCTGTGGTTTTGTTCAATCGGAGAGCCAGTTGGTTTGACTCCCAATAATCCTGCCTTGGAAATAATATCAAGTGCATACATACGTTGACACAAGAACAAACCTTGAGGACTTCAAGCAACCTCAATACATAAAAAGTACTTCAGTACTCCATGTAATGCCCCTAACCCATCTCTGTTGCCGAGTTAAGGTTACGAAGCATTATTAAACAAAAAAAACCTTTAACTTTAAAATAGAACAATAATACAATTTAATACTTATTAACAATAACTCAATGCAAAAATAGCAAAAATACACATTTGGGCCTTAAATTAAACCTTCGAGGCCCTAAAAACAATTTAGAAACAAATCGGGATCAATTCGAAACAATTTAAAAATTTTGGAAAAGTTTGATAAAAAATTAGGAAACAGGGGTTACACGACTGTATGACATAGCCCAGACCATGTTTACATTCAAAGTCTAGACACACAGCCGTGTCCCAGCCCGTGTGTCCACCCGTGTGAATATTCGAAATAGGGCCACATAGTCGTCTCTCAGGTTGTGTTCCAGATTGTGTGTGCATTCGATGTTGGGTCACACGACCGTGTAACTCTCTAAACCCGTGTGCAAACTTGCAATTTAAAATCAAACTACACACGGTCATGTACATAGACCATGTGCGACACACGACCGTGTGACAGCCCATGTCCCAGGTCGTGTGTCCCAAAACGTACCCTGAAAATCAAGTTTACCAAATATGCTTACTTGAGACACAAACCTACCATTTACCAACCAATTTACTTACTCATAACACACCTAAACAAGACCAAAACATGCCAAAATCACACATAAATCATACAATTAAAAAGCTTATCCAATGTACCCTTATTGGTACCACAATTAAACATCTAAACAATTCAACCTCATTGTCATGGTTTCATATCCCAAACATACATCACATAACATACCTACCATTCAACCATTTCATTAACACTTCAAAATACCAAAAAGTTACCTAATCACAAGACATTCACAAATAACCAAAACACATATTTACATCTTCATGTACCAATTATCATCATAGGATATTAAAACACAATAAAAGCTTGGCACAATTTCAAAACATCCCAAGTTACCAAAATAACATACAACCATATACATGCCATTTATAACCATTTTCATATATTTAAAAACTACCAAAATGGTTCAATGGATAGTGTGATCGTGCTTCGATGTTGATTCCAACCATTTGAGCTTTCCGATGATCTACAAAACATAGAAAAACAATTACGTAAGCAACTAGTCCTTAGTAAGCTCGAATAAAATAAACTTAAACTTACTGAACATAAACGATTAAACCGTTAAAAAATTGCTCATTTAAAATTATGCACACTTTTCCTTCCCAATCACAACACACCACAAGGTTAGTAGGTGTGTTAATGAACATATCCAATCAATTGAACATGAAACATATCAATATGAAGATCAATACATAATTCCTCAATCTATTGCTCAGTTGGTTCCCTTTTCATTTCATATTCATATACCAACATTTTCCATTTCATGTTTCCATAACATAGTTCATTTCATATACACATCCTTTTGTTAAAACTTTAATCGCCCGTTGAATCAAATGAAATAACATCGAATACTTGAAAAATACTCATATAACCACTTAAGTCCCTAAACACACCACAACATCATAATTTAACATATTTATAGACATATGAAACATATAATCACACCAAGACATTAGTATTCACTATCAAACCATACTAATAAAAACATTCATCCCATATTTATACTCGTGATACAAATCTTACTCGAAACATGTTACCTAAATAGTAATGATTGAAGGATGCCATGGTGTCTTTCAACCATGGTCTTATTTATGCTCGACTTGATGCCATAATGTCTTTCAACCATGGTCTTATTCACTTTCTGATATGATGCCATAGTGTCTTTCAACCATGGTCTTATTCACTTTCCGATATGATGCCATAGTGTCTTTAAACCATGGTCTTATTCACTTTCCGATATGATGCCATAGTGTCTTTCAACCATAGTCTTATTCACTTTTCGATATGATGCCATAGTGTCTTTCAACCATGGTATTATTCACTTTCCGATATGACGCCATAGTGTCTTTCAACTATGGTCTTATTCACTTTCTAATATGATGCCATAGTGTCTTTCAACTATGGTCTTATTTATTTTCGATAGGATGCCATAGTGTCTTTCAACTATGGTCTTACTCATTTGAATCATGATGCCATAGTGTCTATCAGGTATGGTCTTACTCGTCTGAATAATGATGCCATAGCTTCTTTCAGCTATGGTCTTACTCGCCTTCATCCTGATGAACCTGCTTATATATATATTAGAAGATATACCATTCATTTTACACATACTTATTTACTATGCTTCACAAATCAATTCTTTATTTTCAATTTCATGTCTTACCTCAATTAATCGTGTTAACTATAATATATATAAATAAAAACCTTTATAATTGAATTCAAATAATTATAAACACATTATTTCATCACAAAAATTCATCTATGTAGTTTTCCATTTTCAAGCATAATCTTTAACTTAATTAACATTTCAACTTAATCCATTTCATTGCTTACAATTTATTAAGCAAATGAACTCAATCACAACATACATATATGGATATTAAAACATAAAAACAAAAATTAAAATAAAATAAATTAATTTACGAACTTACCTAATCCAAAAACGGCAATGAACCCAACACCGATGATTACACCACTAACTTTCCTTTCCTGCGATTATTGTCTGATTGACTTGTTTCTTGATCTAAATATAATAATTTAATTTCAATTATCCAATTCAAATACTTTAAAATACTTAAATTCATGTAATTTACCATTTATCAACATTTTACACTTTTACCTTGAACTTTCTCATTTTATTCAATTTAGTCCCTAAACTCGAAACTTTCACATTTTCACAATTAAATCAAATTCAAGCTAGCCAAATTATCTATCATACATATAAAAACCATAATTACTGAAATTTCACAAGAATTTCATGCTAAATTTACTATTTTATAAATTTAGTCTTTAAACTTTAAAATAAACTAAAACCACTTTACAAAATAGTTCATTTAACTATCAAACTTATAAATCTATCATCAAACTTCAAAATCATCACAAATGCACTAATGGCAAGATTCAAAATATTTGACAATTTCACAAATTAGTTCGTGGGTTAGCTAGATTAAGCAACAACGATATCAAAAACATAAAAATTAGTAAAAACTGACTAAGAAAATGCTTACATGCAAGAGAAAAGAGATGGCCAAATGTTTGTTCTTCTTCTCCCCTTAGCATTCGGTTGAAGATGAAAGAAAATGGTTCAATGTTTTTCTTTTCTTTTTCTTTTAAAAAAATTAAAACATGTTTTTATTATATTATTAAATAACATCAAAACTTAATATATTATCAAGCATTATGGAAAACAACCATTCCACTACATTATTCTAGGCTCTAATTTCCATTTAGATCTGTAAACCAACATTAATTATGCAATTTAGCTAATAAACATCAATAGCGATTAACTTTTACATCTTTTACGATTTAGTCCTTTTTCTTTAATTAACTAATAAAACATTAAAATTTACGGACTGAACTTCAATAAACCTATATAATAACTCCGTATAAAAATATTACGGGCTCGTTTTACAAAAAGGGGTCCCAAAATGTCATTTTCCAAAACCACTTGACTTTAGGGACAACCCACTTGTACTTTACTATTCATTCAATTAGCAAAAATTATAAAATCAAAACTCAATATAATATTATATTTGACTCAAAAATATTAAATAATAATATTTACAAACTAACTCGTCGGATTTTGTGATCCCGAAACCATTGTTTTCGACATCACTGAAAAATGAGTTGTTACACTCCGAGATTCTTCAGATGAAACAATTACTAAGATAGGCTATAAAAAACTTCAATGCAGCAGAATAGTTACCAAAAATGATCAAATGATCGACATACACAAGCACATTAATCTACATATCACCTTTACTATACGTAAAAAGAGAATAATCAAAGTAAGATTGTAGGAAGCCATACCCCTTTAGAACCATAACAAGTTTGGCAAACCAACAACAAGGTGTCTGCTTCAAACAATACAAATATTTTTGAAGCCTACACACCGTACCCGGATCTGAAGTGTCAACTCCAAGTGGAAGTTTCATATATACTTCCTCATCAAGATCACCATGCAGAAAGGAATTGTGAACATCCATTTGATGAAGCTCTCAATTCTTTAATACAACATTGACCAAGAAGGTTCAAACAATCACCATTTTCGCCACTGGAGAAAAAGTCTCATTATAATAGATTCCTTCAATTTGATGATTGTCAAGGACAACTAAACAGTCCTTCAATCTCTTAATGGAACCATTAGAGTTGTACTTTTTCTTGTACACCCATTTTCTACCCAAACCTTTCTCTCTAGGAGGAAGAGACTTCATAGCCCGTGTGACATTAGCCTCAAAAGTCCAAACCTCCTCTTGCATAGCATTACGTCACCCTACATCTTTTATAGTATTCTTAAAATACCGTGGCTCTACCCCTGTAGTTATTGTTGCAAGAAAATTTCTGTGTTTTGTGGTAAATTTATCACAATTAACATAATATGCTATAGGAAAAGGTGTACTTGAGGAAGGAGAGGAAGCGAGTGATACGAGAGATGAAATTTTCTTAATCATTGTATGTGTCACAAAATTTTTCAATCTAGATGAGAGGATTTTTGTTCTCATACCTCGACCCTTAGGATAATGAAGAGAAATAGTCGAACCAGACGTTGAGCCTTGCGAATCATTACCTGGTTGGGCACTCAGCCCCTTTGTTGGCACATCCTCCGTTAAGACAAGATACCACTTCATTTTTGGTAATGAAGAGAGACGATGTAACATCCCAGTTCTGGCAGATTCTAGGTTATGATGCATAGTATCAGAATAATCTATGTGGCAAAAAAGTATCTGCCCAAGCATTTCTTTTAGCGTATAGGATGGGTCTGTGTAACAGCCCGTTTTTAGTAAAATTAGAACAGTGTTTTGAGACCACAAATCCAATGAGTAAATTATTATTTTATTATTATTTTAATCTCTATGGGATGTTAGTATGGTCATATAAAAATTTCGTTAAGAAATTTTGACGTTCGCATGCTTAATTTAATGAAAAGGACTAAATCACAAAAAAGTACAAAAGTAGAGTTTCATTAGTTAAAGGTGTCAAATAGCTATGAAACTTTAAAATGAGAGGACTTAGATGGTAATTAGACCATTACTATAGTTAATGGACAAAGATGGGTAAGAATTTGGTATTTTAAGTAATTTAAAACAAAGGTTAATATGGTAATTAATAAATTAAACTAAAAATAAATAAAACAAAAAAATGCATTCATCTTCCCCAAATTTTGTTTCCACCGAAATTAGAAGAAGAAAAATCCATAGCTAGGGTCATTCATTTGACTACAACAAGTGCTTGCATGTAAGTGATTTTGAGCTCATTTTTAATGATTTTTATGTTTTCGGGATCGTTGTAGCTTAACCTAGCTAGCCCGGGGATCAATTTGTAAAACTATCAAAGGTTAAGGGTTTGAATGGTTTTGATGTTTAATGATAGATTATGAGTCCTTGTTGATAAATAAACAAGTTTTGTAAAGTGATTTTTTTATGAAAATTGTATTTATGGACTTATGTGCAAAAATGATAAAAGTTCATGGTAAATTTGTGAAAGGATGATTTGTATGGATCGATTTAGGTCCCTAGAGAATCTGACTAGCATGAGAAGAGGATTAAAATGTTTAAATTTCAAATTATGAGCATAAGGACTAAAATGTAAAAAGTTAAAATGTTAAGGACAAAATAATAATTTTGCAAAAATATGAAATATAGACTGAATTGAATAATAGAAGTATTAAATGGATTGAATTTGTCTGTTTAGATCAAGATAGACCAGGTACGCATTTAGATAGAGGAAAAGCTAAAGCCTCGAATTAGTCAATCTCGTTTCTACGCCTTAATCGTCGAGGTAAGTTCGTATGTACAAATCACTTAGTTTATGTTATTTAATTGTATGTTATTATGTATTTACAATATTAATAATCAATGTATATCTAAAGAAATGCCATGACGTCTATCGAGTCCCAGCTGAACCTTAGGAATTCGTAGGATACAAATGACAAGTCATTAGGGATTTCATGTTTCGGGTGTAGGTCTTGAATGTCCTACCAATGGCTAAGGTCTTGCATTTGCTGCAGATACTCCACAGCTCATGTGAGCAACATCGTGTAGCTTACATTCCGACCCACAACTCGTGTGAGCAAGCCCATTTCACAGCTCGTGTGAGCAACGATGTAAAGGAAAGGTTACGGTTATATGTTTAAGCACACTTGATGTGAGCTTTCCCGAGTATCCAAAGATATTCTAAATGGTTCAACGAGTATGAAAAGGAAAGGAATGGTAAATGTTCAAATGAACTATGTCATATATTCATGGAAAGGAAATGATGAATTCAAATGAAGTATGTTCATATACAAATGGCTTACCTTATGTTAAATTCAAGTGAATTATGTTTGAATGCACTAACTTGTGTTAGTGGTGGTGCTTAGGCTTGTGCCAAGCCTGTGGTTGGATTACACTATGCTTATACTTATGTTATTTAGATGAAATGGTAAGTTATGTTTCATGTTTTATGAACTTACTAAGCATTGTGTGCTTACGTAGTTTTCTTTTCTAGGTTTTATAGATAATCAGAAGCTTGATCAGTTTGGAAGCTCGTTGGAGATCTATCACACTATCCAGCATAAATATCGGTAGTTTTTTATGTTTTGGCCAAGGTTATAATGGCATGTATTTTAACAGCCCGATTTTGGGTCTAGTCAGAATAGTGGTTTCGGGACCACAAATATGACGCAGTAAAATTTATTTTTATTATATTTTTATGGTCTACAGTTTTATGGAATGATTTCGTGAAAATTTCGTTCGAAAATTTTGATGTTTGGGCACTCAATTTAGTTTAAAGGACTAAATTGCAAAAGGTGCAAAATGTGTGTTCTAGAAGCTAAAGGTGTCTAATTGCTATGAAATTTCAAATTAGAGGTCTTTAGATGGTAATTAGACCATTGGTTAAGTTGGTGGACAAAAATGGACATGAATTAGGTGAAATTTGGATGTTTTAAAGAAAGGGCATTTTGGTCATTTGGTAAATAAAGACAAAATAAACAAATAAAAGTTGTCATCTTCTTCAAATTAGTCCCCATGGCTGAAATTCACAAGGAGAAGACATATCTAGGGTTTTTTCATCTTCCAAGCTAGATTGTAAGTCCGTTTTAACCCCGTTTTTAATGATTTTTATGTTTTTGAGATCCTTGCAACCTAATCTAGCTATTTCAAGGACTAATTTGCAAAGATGTCAAAGTCTAAAATTTTACCCATGTTATATATTTGTGTATTTTGATGTTTAATGGTAGAAAATGTATGTTTGATGTTAGATAAACAACTTTTACTAAGTGATTTTTGATGAAAATACCTAAAAAGGACCTATTTGTAAAAGTTATAAAATGAGTAGTAGAAGTGTGTTTTAATGAAAAATGTGGACTGTCATGAGTATGAAAATGGTTCGGCTAGGCTTGGGTTTTGAAGAAATTGACTATATTTCATTTTACGAGCCTAGGGACTACAGTGTAAAATATTAAAAAGTTAGGGACAAAAATGTAATTTTGCCATAATGTGATTTTTGGACTGAATTGAATAATGTGAGTATTAAATGAGTTAAATTTTCTATTATAGATCAAGAAAAATGAAGTTCGGACCTAGATCGGGGGAAAAACAAAGTGTTTGACGATTAGGTCCATTTTCACTATTTTTGTACCGAGGTAAGTTTGTATGTTAATAATGCAATGTTATATTTGTCTTTTAATGTCTTGATATTGCATGAACTGTATGATTTATTCTACGAGCATATTTGACAAAGTTTCGGCAAGAGAGAAACCTCGGTTGAACCTTAGGAATAGATTAGGATACAAGTGAAATGTCACTAGGAACCCATGTGATTATGTAATTATGTGACCCGGGTGCTGGTCCTGTACGTCCTACCGGTGGCTAGGTATATCGGCATATGTTACGGATACCTGACAGCTTGTGTGAGTAGCACCGCGTAGCTACGTCTCGACTGACAGCTTGTGTGAGCAGGCCCGTGGATAGCTCGAGAGCGAGCCTATATGTATTATAAGATTTGTGGTAGAATTGGCGACATATGTGGCACTTAGGTGCAAATCTTTCCATGTATCCAATAGTATTCCAAGTGGTTCAACGGGTATGTCCAAGATGAGAAAGTATGTGATTATGTTACGAGTTGGTACAGGTATGTACGAAAAACTCAAAGAAAATGGATTCGGTATATGATGAACTAGTGGTAAGGATGTGATTGAATAAGTTATGCTTATGAAGTTTTAATGACATTTATGTTAGTCCATGTTATGTTATTCATATGAAAAATGTATAATTAATGTTGTTTATTATTTGCTTATGAACTTACTAAGCTATATAGCTTACTCCCCTTTCTTTCCCTTATCTTATAGTGTCACCAAGCTAGTTCGGGGATTGGAGATCGTCAGAGATCCATTCACACTATCAACCATTCTTTTGGGTATCATTAAAATGTCAATATTTTGAGTTATGGCATGTATAAGGACTTGGTCATTTTGTTATATGTGTCATTGGTAATGTGGCCAAATGTATTGGCTTATAATGAGTAATGAGTTCATTTTGTATATAGCCATGAAAGTTGGCTAATGTTGGTTATGAGTATCACTATATGTTGATACCATTCATGAATGTGGAAACTTGCATGATTTGTGTTGATAAATTATGATGTTAAAGCATGTTAGATGTTAGCATGTGGATGTGATGTTAATACCTTGGTTGTGGATGTTTTGGTTGCCTAAGTATGCTTGAATTGGTATTATATGATGTTGTGTAGGTATGCGCAAGGAAGGGTTGCAAAAGGCTTGGTAAATAGCCTTATTTTGTCCACACGGGTAGACACACGGGCGTGTGTCTAGGCTGTGTGTGACACACGGCCTGCCCCATGGGCATGTGTTTCAGCCGTGTGTCCCCTGCACCTTAATTTTGAGAAACGGAATGCTCAGAATTGAGCACACGGGCAGAGGCACGGGTGTGTGTCTCGGCCGTATGAGGAACACGGCCTTAGGCACGGGCGTGTGTCCCGGGCGTGTGAAGTCTACACCTATTTTATGAAAAATCATCAAAATTAAATCGACCACACGGCCTAGCACACGAGCGTGTGGCTTGGCCGTGTGACCTCAATTTGTTCATGAGTTACAAACAGAGAGTTACACGGGTTAGGGACACGGGCGTGTGTGACCACACAGCCTGACCACACAGGCGTGTGTGACCATACAGCCTGACCACACAGGCGTGTGTGACCACACAGCCTGACCACACAGGCGTGTCCCATATCCACACGGGCGTGTGACCCCTGTTTAATGGAAAATTTTCTAAGTTGTGTAAAAATTTCTAAAGTTCTCGGTTTAGTCCTGAACCACTACTAAAGCATGTTTTGGGCCTTGTAGGCTCGTATTAAGGACTTTATGATTGAAAATGAATGGTTTTAATTTGGACGAAAATTTTGTGACTGTGAATGCTTGTGTTGTAAGTCTGATAATGCCTCGTACCCTGTTCCGGCGTTGAATACGGGTAAGGGGTGTTACATGTATAGGTGGAAATATGATGATGTTTAGTTGAATGCTTAGATGTTGAATTGGTATTTATAAGTTGGTTAATTTGGTACATTTGATGCCTTGTTAGTTTGTGCCAATGTGGTTAAGTTGTTGCATGTTAGAAATGACTCAAATGGTATGTGTTAGGTTGGTTTTGTTGTGGTTAAAATATGGCATGTTTTGGAAATGTATTGAACTAAATTTGAATGATGGAAATGTGACCAAATATGTATGTTTAGGTAAGTTTTGATGTTTTCTATTGAGGTGCCTTATATGGCATATTGGTTGAATGATATTGGACTATTGAATTGGTTATTTCATGTAGGTTTTGGTCATGTTTTGATGCTTTGTTTATATGCACAAAATGCTTTTAGGTGGTTGCATGAGTTGGTGATGGAAATGGCTTGATTTTTACCAATTTCATGTCCACACAGCCTAAGACATGGGCGTGTGACTCAGCCGTGTGTGACACATGGCCAGGTAACACGGTCGTGTGTCTTCTGTAGGTTGTAATGCATACAAGTCAGGCTGTTACACGGCCCAACACACGGCCTGGGACACGGGCATTTGGCTTGGTCGTGTGACCCAACTCAGAGAGTTACATGGGTGAGGACACAGGCTGGGACACATTCGTGTGTCCCTATTTCAATTGTTACATGGCTTGAGACACGGGCGTGTGTCAGGCGGCCTAGCCACACAGTTGTGTGACCCCTGCAGTCCAATTTTTTCTAACTTTTTCTTATACTTTGCTATTTTTTCCAATTTGATCATGAATTATTTCTAAGGTATTTCTAGGGCCTCGAGGGCTCGAATAAGGGATGTTATGTATGTGATTGAATGTATTTAAATTATGTTTGCAATGATGTTTAAAATGAATGTTTTAAATTATGTTCTGTTTTAATGTTTTAATGTTTAAAATGAATGTTTGTAACCCTATTTCGGTGATGAATACGTGTTAGGGGTATTACATTTATTGGTATCAGAGCTACGATTCAGTTGGTTCTCGGACTGACCATAGCATGTATGAGTCTAGAAATACATGCCATTATATAATCTGTGATAATGTGATAACTCCTAACTCAAATTGAAATATGTTTTCATATAGATATAATGTCATCTAACCGAGCTGATTCTGATTAAGTTGAAAGTAACGCGTGAGCCTCCATTTACGGAGCAGCATCTAGTGGAAGTAGGCCCGTATCTAAGAGTCAGGGAGGTGTGGCTAAGGAAGCCTTCTTCTAGATGATGTCTGAATGGTTTTCTAATTTCGTGCGAGCGAACCCAATGGCTCAATGACCTCCACTGTAACAGTCCGAATTTGACCCTAATCAGAACGGTGGTTTCGGGACCACGAATCCGAGTTCGAATAATAATTAAATAGTATTTTATGTGTTAATTATATGTGAATTAGTATGTGTGAAAGTTTCATAAGAAAATTTGCTAGTTTGGGTGATTAATTTAAGAAAAAGGATTAAATTGTTTAAGAGGTAAAAGTAGCCTTTATTTTAATTGGAAGGATTAAATTGATTTGTTTCTTGCATGCATGGATTTGCATGTCAAATTATCCAAAACCTAATTAGTGGATGGCATGATGATGGTTTTTTTATTCTTAATTAATTTCTTTAAGTTAGTGGAATTAGATAAATGGATTAAATGATTATTTCATTTGAATTAAGTCATAAAATAATAAAACAAAGTGGAAGGAAAGAGAACATTCATATGTTCATCTTCTTGGCCGAATGTGAGAAGGGAAGAAACTCCATTTTTGAAGCTTGAGTTTCGGAAATTGAGAGCTCAATTTGGGGTATGTATTTTGTTTAGTTTTTGATAATTTTTACATTTTTTGAATTCGTTGCTTTGAATGCTATACAACCCATGTTGAAAATTTTGAGTTTGAGACATGTTGAGGATTCGGCCATGGATGTATATTCATAAATTGTGATGTTTGATGGTAGATTATTAAGAGTATGTTTTAAATCATCATGTTTGGAATTAGAAATTTTGATAAAATTTAGTGATAGGGATTAAATTAGAAAGAATAATTTTTTGAGGGACTAAAACATGAGACAAATGAAATGCATGGTCTTGTATGAAGTCTAGGAGCATTCGGCCCTTAAAGTGGGTGACCAAATTTGGTGTATTTTGTGTTTTGTACAAATAGGACTAAATTGTAAAAGTGTGAAACATTAGGGGCAAAATGGTAATTTGCCCATTTAAGTGTTTTTAGATTAAATTGAAATGAAATGTGCTTGAATGAGCTTAATTTGAACATGTTTAGATCAAGAACAAAGGAAAAAGGATTTGGATCGGGGAAAAACAAAAGTTAACGAATAGCCGGTTTTCGTTGTCCGTCGATGGTCGAGGTAAGTCTTTAAGTAAGTTAATACCGTAAGTATCGATTATAGCCTAGTATACATGCTGAATTATGAATTTGTGGATTGAAATATGACAAAGCCGAATGTGTTAAAGTGATTTAGAAATGAAATGTAGTTGAATTAATTGAATTCACTATGTGAAAGTGATGTGAATTATATGTGATATATGTGATATTGCTAAGATGTAATGTGATCAAGTTGGCTCGATAATATGAATATTCGGGCTTCGAGCCCTTGGGCCTTGTCTTAGGTGAACTATATCGGGCTTATTGCCTAGCGAGCCTCGTCTTGCGGTGAATTATATCGGGCTTATTGCCTAGCAGGCTAAATACCGGTGTTTAAATTTCAGACCTCGGGTCTAGCAGGCCTAGTGCCGGTGTGTGATTCAGGCTGACGCCTAGCAGGTTTTATACCGATGATTTACAATTCTGAGTTTAGACTACGAAATGATTAAGTCATGGAACAAATCGAGTAAGCCTAAACTTATGCAAATGAATTTTGTTAATTCGATCTAAGGTATGTATTTTCATACTTATATGTTATATGTGATGTCAATGAGCAAATAAAACGATGAAATAAATGTGTTGTACATTAGGTTGATGGGATATGTGGATAAATTATGTTATGTGGATGTTGTTTACTTGATAACATGAGAGTGGTTTAAAGATGTTCATGTATGTATATCTATACACACAAATATGTATATGTATATATATACATTCGGTTATATGAGATAATTTGTATATTTATCGGGTTATGTGGAATATATGTATATGTGTGTTATCGAATACGTGGGATTGTATTTAGATACTTTCGGTTATAGTGGCTTACTTTATATGTGCACAGGAAGATGCTATTCGGTTATATATAGAATATATATATATAACTTTTATGTGATGTGTATTTGATGAGTTCTATTTTTAGATAAATGATGATAAATATTTTGTTATAAATAAGGACATTGATATTTGGCTATGATAGCATATAAATGTCATATTATTTATTTATGTTAGGAATTCGATTGATTTAAATTGATTGAATAATTAGCTGAATTGTTAAACTTACTTAAGACTTACTAAGCTAAATTAGCTTACTCTGTGTGTTCATCGTTCATTTTATAGATTTGATCAAGCTACGAGCTCGGGGATCGTCAACGAAGTCACCCACACTATCAATATATTTTGGTACCTTTTTGAGTTTGGTTTTGGATTAAAGGCATGTATAGGCTAAACAAAGTTATGAGCCATGAATTTTGTTCTTGTATATATAATAACATGCCATGCGAATATGGCTTATCTCCTTTGTTAGTTTGGTATTGAGACATATGGTTTTAATGGTCAAATGGTGTATATGTTTATGTCATTTATTGTGCATGGGTTGTGGAAGTTGTTAGTTGGCATATATTCGGCCATGGTACATACATATATACTAGGTATAGTTTGGTTTTGTGGTTGATGGCATTTGGGCTAAGATAATGTTTTGATAATGTATATTCGGTTTAAATATATGTTCAAGTTATGTATAACGTTTCATAGTCTATATGTGTAGCCGTTGGATGTATATACATATATTTAAAATGGTAATTTACTAGTATATTTTGCTATAGGGATTCGGTGTATAATGGTAAGAAATAAAGTGGTACACGAACATATTTGTGCATTAGTTGATTTCGAAAATGGTATATGCAAATTAGGTAGTTGTAAATATTACATATATATGGAATGTTTTGAAATTTTGGTTTGTTTGGATATGTAAGTGACTATTAGGTTTTATTTTTGTATTTGTGTTTTAGGTGAGTAATTGGTATTTTCATAGGTGATATTGCTACAGTGAGCATGCATGCATATTATTAAAGAAACAAATGTTTTATATGTTTAATAATGGTGTTTGTTTGAATGTATGGTTGATAATTGAAACGAAATAAATGTTTAAATATTATATGCCTATTCAGCCATTGTTTTTAAATGACCATGTGATTCGTACAATGCAAGTTGTTGTATTAAGACCTGATAGAATTTATATATATATATATATATATATTCATTTGTGATGGCATGAAATGATATGAATTTATCAAGTGTTAGTCTGAAAGGAGTGCTATGACTTGGTAATTGTTATAGTAATACCTCGTGACCCTAATCCGGCAACAGATACGGGTTAGGGGTGTTACATTTTTATTGGTATCAGAGCTTATGGTTTAGTCGATTCTAAGACTACCGTAGCGCGTGTGAGTCTAGCTATACATGCCTTAAATTATAATGCGATAGTGTGATGACTTCTAACATCTAAATTGTGTTTTATATAGTAAATGGATCCCGGTAGAGCCGTAGCAGATGATGTTGAGAGCGTAGCGCCTAATCCCGCGCAAGGGACAACGCCGATAGAATCTCAACCTACTTCGAGTAATCCAGAGGGGGAGGCTAGACAAGCCTTCTACCAAGTGATGAACGACTGGTTTACTCAATATATCCGGACTAATCCGGCTGTGCAACAACCTCCACCCCCAAATAATCCATCTCTGATACCTTCAGCACCTCCAATGACAGATCCGATGAGATCTAGCAGACCTCTCATTGATAAAATCAGGAAACACGGGGCCGAAGAATTTAAAGCTAATGATGATGACGACGCGAAACGAGCTGAGATGTGGCTTGATAATACTATCCGTGTGCTTGATGAGCTGTCATGTACTCCAGACAAATGCTTGAAGTGTGTTATATCCTTATTACGGGACACCGCATATCACTGGTGGAATACACTAGTATCGGTGGTTCCGAGGAGAAAGTGACACGGGAATTCTTTCGGATAGAATTAGTAAAAAGTACATCGATCGAGATTCATTGATCGAGAAATGAAAAGAATTTCTGGAATTGAAACAGGGTTGAATGACCGTGACTGAGTATGAACGGAAATTTGTCAGACTGAGCCGATATGCCCGTGAATGTGTATCAACTGAAGCCATTATGTGTAAAAGATTTGAAGACGTTCTGAATGAAGATATTAAGTTGCTAGTCGGCATACTCGAGATTAAAGAGTTCGTGGTACTTGTCGAACGAGCTTGCAAAGCCGAAGAGCTTGGAAAAGAAAAGAAAAGCCGAGTTGAAGCTAGAGACATTCGAAAAGATCATCGAGTAAGACCTCTCATTCGCATCAAAGAAGTTTAAAGATGAATCCGATCGACATAAGGCTACTTCGGACTTCTAGACGCGAGATCGACCTCTGTGGGTTCCCAAGCCACTTCGGTGGCTAGTGTTGGTAATGTTCAGCAGAACCGGACTGAGTGCAAGCATTGTGGAAAATGGCATTCTGGGAGTTGTAGATTTCGTGATCGGTCCTGATTTAAATGTAGATCATCGGATCATTTTATTCGAGAGTGCCCGATGCTAGTTGAGCAAAATACGGCTTAGAATACAAGACCGAGCTACGCGTCAGCACGAGGCAGACCACCCAGGCATTCGGGAAATGTAAGTGGCAATCAGAAAGGAACCAAAGACACTGCAGTTCGATCAGAGGCTCGTGCACCTGATAGAGCATATGCTGTACGTGCCAGAGAGGATGCTTCTTCCCCGGATGTTATCACCGGTACTTTCACTCTTTATGATACTACTGTGATTGCATTGATTGATCCGGGTTCGACTCATTCATATGTATGTGAAACTTTAATATCTAGTAGGACTCTACCGATTGAGTCTACTGAGTTTGTGATTCGTGTATCAAACCCCTTGGGTCGATGTGTTCTGGTTGATAAAGTGTGTAAAAGTTGCCCGTTGATGATTCGGGATTCATGCTTCCCAGCTGATTTAATGTTGTTGCCTTTCGACGAGTTCGATATAATTTTGGGGATGGACTGGTTTGTAGACTTGATGAATAGAATATTTAGACCTTATTTAGACCATATTTAGATAGATCTGTTGTTGTGTTCATTGATGACATTCTGATCTATTCACGAGATGAGACAGAACATGTTCAGCATTTTAGAATTGTTTTGTAAACTTTATGCGAAAAATAATTGTTAGCTAAGTTTAGAAAATGTGAGTTCTGGCTCTGAGAAGTTGGATTTTTGGGACATGTGGTATTAGCGGATGGTATTAGAGTTAATCCGAGCAAAATTTCAGCCATGGTAGATTGGAAACCTCCGAGAAGTGTATCTAAAGTCAGAAGTTTTCTGGGTTTAGCCAGATATTATCGACGATTTGTCAAGGAATTCTCAATGATTGCTACGTCTTTGATGAGACTGTTGCAAAAAGATATTAAGTTTGAGTAGTCAAAGAAATATCAGTAAAATTTTAATTAGTTGAAAGCCTTGTTAACTGAGGCACCTATGTTGTTTCAGCCAGAGTCTGGTAAAGAATTTGTGATTTAAAGTGATGCTTCATTGAACGGTTTAGGATGTGTTTTGATGCAAGAAGGCAAAGTGATAGCGCATGCTTCTAGACAGTTGAAACCACACAAAAAGAATTATCCGACTCACGATTTAAAGTTTGCAGCTATTGTATTTGCTTTAAAGATTTGGCGACACCATTTGTACGGGGAAAAATGTCACATCTTCACAACTCATAAAAGCCTGAAGTATTTGATGTCACAGAAAGATTTGAATTTGAGACAGCGCAGATGGCTCGAGTTATTGAAAGATTATGATTTGATCATTAACTATCATCCGAGAAAGGCTAATGTTGTTACTGATGCATTAAGTAGAAAATCCTTATTTTCTTTGCGAGCTTTGAACGTGCGGTTAACATTGATTGATGATGGTTCGATTTTAGCTAAGTTAAAAGCTAGACCTTCGTTTTTATAACAGATTTGTGAAGCTCAGAAATGTGATGATGTTCTGATCACTAAACGGAAACATATTGAGACGACATCTGATTCAGATTTTCATGTGAGTTCAGATGACAGTTTGTACTTCAAAGGCAGAATTTGTGTTCTGAGAAATTCTGGTCTCATTCAGAAGATCTTATAGGAAGCTCACAGTAGTAGCTTGTCGATTCATCCTGGTAGTAACAAAATGTACGACGATTTGAAATAGATGTACTGGTGGCCAAGTATGAAACGTGAGATTTCAGAGTTTATATCGAAATGTTTAGTTTGTCAGCAGGTTAAAGCCGAACATCAGTTACCTTCTGGTTTGTTACAACATGTAATGATTCCAGAGTGGAAATGGGAACGTGTTACAATGGATTTCATATCAGGATTGTGTAACACCCCTAACCCGTTTCCATCGTCGGATTAGGGTTACGAGGCATTACTAGACAAATTCCCAAATCAGCATATACATATGAATCATTTTAACATAACAATACATCTTTCAATTTGATCATAACCGATTTCATCATTAATAATATTATACTATCATTGTATACTAAAACATTTACATACATATATATATATAATATATATATAACTCACGATTCTAATATACCAATTACACATAATAATAATAAAGTTCAAATGGTATAAATTTCTATTCAATTGGTAAATTATTCACCATGACCGAATATGCACATTGCCAAAATTCATTTTTACCAACAAAGTATCAAGCACTTTAAGCAAACAACTCACACCAAAAATTCATGTCATATAAGAATCATCTATATATCTATATATATAGTCTCACTCAAAATCACATATGTATTATATAAACTCATAAGTTCATCCCTCATTTGAAACATATAATAAATTTTACCCAAACCACATTCCAAGACTAATTCATCAAGCATCTACTAAGTACACCACATACATAGGAAAACATACTACTTTCGAAACATGTATAAACCATATCCAAATCAACCAAACATTTGTAACATACTAAGCACATCTCACATATATATATATATACCATGATCATAACATATTAACATGTCCGAACTCTCATAAACCCAAAATATCATGTTTTAGCCATTTTCGCATGGCATACATAAATACACAATTACATATACACATCATTTGCAACAATTCCAAAGGTAACATAGCCTATACATGCCATTAATACAAAAGATCAACTTTGATAAGGTACCAAAATAGTAGTTGATAGTGTGCTTGACTTCGACAAGAATTTCCGAGTACGAGCTTAAACTTCAAAACCTATAAATAGTCAAATGAATTCAACGGTAAGCTTACTTAGCTTAGTAAGTGATAAGCAATGGTTTTTATGAACAACATTTCAATAACCGAACTTTAAATGAATCAATTCAATCGTAAAAAGGCTCATAACAGTATAGATATGTAACCAATTACTATGCAAACCTTACCTATTTTCATATGCCTCAAAACCGCATATTATTATACCACATATTCAATTTGAATAAATTCCTTAATTAATATTTACGTCTCATCCTATAATTTCATGAAGCATGAGTAACTTACCTCTTTAATACTGTAATGTCCAAGATATCATGCATCATTTTTATGAGTAAAATTTCTAAATATCTCCATTCATTAGTCAATACTTGGATGAATCTGTAACTCTGCACACTTAGTGCCAACTTCCCGTAACGTATCGCTCACATAGAGCCGTTACTTACATTTCCGCACACTTAGTGCCAACTTCCTGTAACGTATCACTCACATAGAGCCGTTACTTAACATTTCCGCACACTTAGTGCCAACTTCCCATAACGTATCGCTCACATAGAGCCGTTACTTAACATTTCCACACACTTGGTGCCAACTTCCCGTAACGTATCGCTCACATAGAGCCGTTACTTAACATTTCTGCACACACAGTGCTCATTTACAAATCTCCTCTTAAACATAACATATATATTCACATATTATAAATATGAACATGCATAAATATGCACATCCAGCCCAAATCTTTCTTTCTATAATTTACCTTCACATTCGGCCACACTCAATTAAACACCTAGTTATTTATTCAATCACCACCATCACCCATTTCATGTTCCACAATTAACTACTACTCAAAACATAATTATTTATTCAGTCCAAACATATCAAAATTTCATGCATAGGGCAAACATACATTCGGCCAATACAAATATTTAATCTTATACTCTATCACATTGGTGACATTTATATATATATATATATATATCTTTATACATATTTCAACCATCCAAGGTATTTATATACCTAAATACATGTTCATGATACTATCACATTGGGAAAACACATTTAAAGTCACTATATCATATTCGGCATCATCAAATATATCAAGTTTCCCCATAGTTCAATTACACAATCAGCTAGTATATATATTAAATATCATTTCATACCCTATTCGGCTAAGCTAGATTTTAGCATACTCAATTTTTTTTTAACTACTCAAGAGGTATACATTTCATTATAATAGTTATTTGATTAATTCCAATTGCTTAAACACTTACCTCGATAGTTGACAAATTAAGCTTTCCGGCTACTCGTTTAATTTTGCTTTGCCCCGATCCAATGCCCTTTCCTTTTGTTCTTGATCTAATTAATGCCAAATGGAACTCATTCAAACACATTTTATTCAATTTAATCCAAAAACTCATAATTCTGAAATTTACCATTTTACCCCTAGTATTTACAATTTTACAAATTAGCCCTTCAAGCATAAAACACAATTTACATGAAATTTGAGCTCATTTTACAAGGGCCGAATATCCTTCTAACTTATTTAAGTCCATACAAACTACTTATTTAACATTTTAATCCCTCAACAAATTTACTATTACAATTTAAAACATCATACTCCATTTCATCCAAATTTCTTACTACAAACATGTTGATTTCAAACCTATACTAAACATTCTTCCATGAACCATAACAAATCAAAAATATTCATCCATGGCCGAATTTAAAACATATTTCAAACTCAAAAATTCCAACATGGGTTTGATAGTACTCAAGATAATGAACTCAAAAATGTAGAAATTTTCAAAAACCAAGCTTAAATACCAACCTTAATGGGACATGCAATGGCCGAATATAAGAGAGCCTAAATTCCTCTTCTTTCTCCTTGTTTCATGAAGAAGATGAAGAAAATTGGGAAAAATAAACAATTTTTTTCTTTTAATCAAATTGTTTATTACTTAACATCCACTATCTAATAAAATAATCATATAAAATATACTATAATAATAAGCCATGATTATGCCGTCCAGCATCATCAAATAAAAGGCCAATTTGCCACTTTAATATCATGCAAAAAAATAAAACCATTCAATTTAGCCACCCAATCTCATAATTGCTACTTTTCATACTTATTCTATTTAATCCTTCACTTAATTAATCATTCAAACACACAAATTAATCTATGATATTTTAACATATGCTTAATCACACAACATTGATATGAAAATAATAATTAAAGCAATTTTTCTAATTTGGATTCGTGGTCCCGAAACCACCGTTCCGATTTGGGTCGTAATTGGGTTGTTCCAACTCTCCCCCCTTAAGGAATTTTCGTCCTCGAAAATCTTACCAGCAAATAAGTATGGGTATCGTTCTTTCATTGATTCTTCGGTTTCCCATGTTGCTTCTTCAACCCCATGCTTGTGCCACATTACTTTAACCAGCGATATCTTCTTATTTCGCAACTCTTTCACTTCACGAGCTAATATGCAAATCGGTTCTTCTTCATAAGTCAAATCGGGCTGAATTTCAATCTCTGTTGGACTGATCACATGAGAAGGATCAGATCTGTATCGTCGAAGCATCGACACGTGGAAGACATTATGGATCTTGTCTAATTCAGATGGCAACTTCAATTTGTACGCAACCGGCCCAATACGTTCGATAACCTCATACGACCCAATAAATCTCGGACTCAGTTTTCCCTTACGACCAAATCTAAGTATCTTTTTCCACGGTGATACTTTCAAGAACACTCGATCACCCACCTGAAACTCTATATCCTTTCGTTTCAAATCGCTGCACGACTTACGGCGATCGATGTGGTTTTCAAACTTTCTCGAATTACTTTAACTTTCTGCTCCGTCTCCCTGATCAAATCAACCCCGTGTATCTTACCTTCACTTAGCTCAGTCCAGTATAGCGGTGTTCGACATTTTCGACCGTACAATGCCTCGTAAGGTGCCATTTTAATACTTGATTGAAAGCTATTATTATATGCAAATTCAATCAACAGCAAGTATCGTTCCCACGTACCCTCAAACTCAAGAACGCAACATCTCAACATATCCTCAAGTATTTGAATAACACGCTCGGATTGACCATCCGACTGAGGGTGAAAAGCTGTACTAAAGTGTAACTTGGTACCTAAAGCATCCTACAGTTTCTTCCAAAACCGCGATGTGAACCTCGGATCTCTATCTGAAATAATATAGATAGGCACTCTGTGCAATCGTACAATCTTCGATATATACAACTCAGCTAGCTTATCAAGTGAGAAATCCGTACACACTGGGATAAAATAAGCCGATTTCGTCAATCTATCAATGATAACCCAAATTGAATCTTTCTTTCCTGGCGTCAAAGGCAAACCCGATACGAAATCCATAGTGACTCGATCCCACTTCCACTCAGGTATCATAATCGGCTGAAGTAGTCCCGATGGCACTTGATGCTCGGCTTTTACTTGTTGACACACTAAACACTTTGATACATAATCTGAGATGTCTCGTTTCATACCATGCCACCAATAATGCTGTTTCAGATCATTATACATTTTCGTGCTACCCGGATGAATTGACAATCTACTACTATGAGCTTCATCACAAATCATTCGGATCAATTCAGGGTTCTTCGGTACACAGATTCGATTCTTGAAACGTAAACATCCTTTAGCATCTATCTGAAAATCTGAATCTGCACACGAGCCACAATGACTTTTCTTTGTTTTTAAATCATCATCAACCTCTTGGGCTTCTCAAATCTGCTGCTCAAACAATGGTCTCACTTTCAACTCAGCAATGATCGCACCATCCTCAGTGATAGCTATATCCGCATTCATTGCGCGTAGAGCAAATAACGACTTTCGACTAAGTGCATCTGCAACCACATTAGCCTTTCTCGGGTGATAATCAATCACGAGCTCATAGTCTTTCAACAATTCTAACCATCGTCGCTGTCTCAAATTCAGATCCTTTTGAGTCATTAAATACTTTAGACTCTTATGATCCGAATAGACGTGGCATTTCTCACCTAATAGATAGTGACACCATATCTTCAAAGCAAAGACTATAGCGACCAACTCAAGGTCGTGCATCGGCTAATTTCTTTTGTGCGGTTTCAACTGTCTCGAAGCGTAGGCTACGACTTTACCCTCCTGCATCAATACACAACACAGCCCATTTAAAGATGCATCACTGAAAATAACAAGCTCTTTACCCGATTCTAGCTGAACGAGCACTGGAGTTTCCGTTAACAAGGTCTTTAGTTGATCAAAACTCTTCTGACACTTTTCTGACCATTCAAATTTCACATCCTTCTGTAATAGTTTTGTCATCGGGGTTGCTATCATCGAGAATCCTTTCACAAAACGTCTGTAATATCCAGCAAGCCCCAAAAAGCTACGTACCTCAGAAACATTCCGTGGAGGTTTCCAATTCAATATAGCAGAGATTTTACTCGGGTCTACCCGAATACCTGATGCTGAAATGACATGCCCCAAAAAGTTGACTTCTTTCAACCAAAACTCACATTTACTAAATTTTGCGTACAATTGCTTATCACACAAAATCTGTAATACTAACCTCAAATGCTCAGCATGTTCAATTTTGTCACGTGAATAGATCAGTATATCATCTATGAATACAGCCACAAACTGATCTAAATAAGGTCTGAATACCCGATTCATCAAATCCATGAAAACAGCAGGGGCATTAGTGAGCCCAAACGACATCACCAAGAACTCATAATGTCTGTATCTCATCCGAAAAGTAGTTTTCGGTATGTCTGATTCTCTAACTCGCAACTGATAATATCCGGACCTCAGATCAATTTTTGAGAACACCGAGGCTCCCTTAAGCTGATCAAATAAATCGTCGATACGTGGCAACGGGTATTTGTTCTTCACGGTCACCTTATTAAGCTGCCGATAATCAATGCACATTCTCAAGGTTTCGTCTTTCTTTTTCACAAATAGAACGGGTGCACCCCAGGGAGAGAAACTCGGTCTGGCGAAACCTCTATCTGTCAATTCTTGCAGCTGAATCTTTAATTCTTTTAGCTCAGTTGGTGCCATCCTATACAGAGCAATCGAAATCGGGGTAGTCCCCGGCACTAGCTCAATCCCAAACTCTACCTCACGAACGGGTGGTAATCCCGGTAATTCCTTCGAGAACACATCAGAATATTCATTAACAACCTGCACCGATTCAATCTTCTTTTCAGTTACCTTGCTGTCAATCATATACGCGAGATAGGCTTCATAACCCTTCCTCAGATACTGTCGAGCCATCATCGAAGATATCACAACAGGTGGTCCACTCAAATCTGTAGACTCAATTCGGATTCTCTCATTATTCTGACATTTTAAATTAATAGTCTTTCGTCTGCAATTAACTACTGCATCGTGAACTGTCAACCAATCCATACCGAGAATAATGTCAAACTCATCGAAAGGTAGTAGCATCAGAATAGCCGTAAAACACATGTCTCGAATCATTAATGGGCAGTTCTTGCACACTTTATCAACTAATACACATCGACCCAAGGGGTTTGAAACCCGAATCACAAATTCAGTAGACTCAACAGGTAAAGTCTTACTGGTTGCTAATGTTTCACACACATATGAATGAGTTGAGCCAGGATCAATCAAAGCAGTTACACTAGTATCAAAGAGAGTGAAAATACCGGTAATGACATCTAGAGATGAGGCCTCCTCTCTGGTACGAACGGCATAAGCTCTAGCTGGTACACGTGTATCCGATCGAACAACCACATTTGAAGTCCCCCTCTGTGCACTACTCCTACCTCCCCCAAAACGAGATGATCTGCCTCTAGCTGTATTGTCGCTCGGTCTTGCACTTTGAGCAGTACCCTTTTCAGCGGTCTCCGGGCAATCCCGAATGAAGTGGTCCTACGAGCCATACTTGTAACAAGTGCGAGAAATGGATTTACCCCAGCACTCTCCGAAATGTCGCCTGTTACACTGTTGACACTCAGGTTTGCTCGATCTCTCATTACCAACACTAGCAACTAATGTAGCCCGAGAACTCACTAGTGGTCGTTCTCGTATAGAAATCCCGGTGTTAGGTTTTGATCGGCTACCATCATTCTTGAACTTCTTTGTTACCATCTGCGAAAATTCACCCGCAGATCTCTTTCAAAAATCTCTAGATTCAAGCTCAACTTTCCATTTTTCTTTCCCCAGTTCTTCCACTTTACAAGCTCTTTCAACTAGTACAACGAACTCGTTAATCTCAAGAATGCCAACCAGAAGCTTTATGTCTTCATTTAAACCCTCTTCAAACCTCCGGCACATAGCAGCCTCCGACGAAACACATTCACGGGCGTAACGACTAAGTCACACAAACTTGCGTTCATATTCAGATACGGTCATACGACCCTGTTTAAGCTCAAGGAATTCTTTACGCTTAGAGTCTATGAAGCGCTGGCTTATATACTTCTTACGAAATTCCATCTGGAAGAAGTCCCAAGTAACCCTCTCTTTTGGAACAACTGACGCGAGTGTATTCCACCAATAATAAGCAGAATCCCGTAATAATGATATGGCACACTTCAAACACTCATCGGGTGTGCAGGACAACTCGTCAAAAACACGTACAGTATTATCGAGCCAAAATTCGACTCGCTCTGCATCATCATCATCTTCGGCTCTAAATTCTTGAGCTCCGTATTTTCTTATACGGTCAACAGGAGGCTTATTTACTCTTTCAGGATTGGCAATTGGGGGTACCACCGGTACTACAGGAGGAATGTTCGGATTCAGGGGTGGTTGAATAGCCGGATTGGTTCGTATGTATTGACTAAACCAATCGTTCATCATACTATAGAAGGCTTGTCTAGCCCCCTCATTCGGATTACTCGTAGCCGGTCGAGATTCCTCTGGCGCGGTCTCTTGCACGGGAGCAGGCGCCACGCTCTCGACATCATCAGCTACTGCTCGCTCGAGGTCGGGATCCATAACTATATGAAAGAAATAAACACATTTCACTGTCAGAAGTCATCACACTATCACATTATAAATTATGGAATGTATAGCTAGACTCACACACGCGCTACGTTAGTCTGAGAATCGACTAAATCGTAGCTTTGATACCAATCAAATGTAACACCCCTAACCCGTTTCCGTCCCCAGATTAGGGTTACGAGGCATTACTAGACAAATTCCCAAATCAGCATATACATATGAATCATTTTAACATAACAATAAATCTTTCAATTTGATCATAACCGATTTCATCATTAATAATATTATACTATCATTGTATACTAAAACATTTACATACATATATATATAATATATATATATAACTCATTATTCTAATATACCAATTACACATAATAATAATAAATTTCAAATGGTATAAATTTCTATTCAATTGGTAAATTATTCACCATGACCGAATATGCACATTGCCAAAATTCATTTTTACCAACAAAGTATCAAGCACTTTAAGCAAAAATCTCACACCAAAAATTCATGTCATACCGAATCATCTATATATCTATATATATAGTCTCACTCAAAATCACATATGTATTATATAAACTCATAAGTTCATCCCTCATTTGAAACATATAATAAATTTTACCCAAACCACATTCCAAGACTAATTCATCAAGCATCTACTAAGTACACCACATACATAGGAAAACATACTACTTTCGAAACATGTATAAACCATATCCAAATCAACCAAACATTTGTAACATACTAAGCACATCTCACATATATATATATATACCATGATCATAACATATTAACATGTCCGAACTCTCATAAACCCAAAATATCATGTTTTAGCCATTTTCGCATGGCATAAATAAATACACAATTACATATACACATCATTTGCAACAATTCCAAAGGTAACATAGCCTATACATGCCATTAATACAAAAGATCAACTTTGATAAGGTACCAAAATAGTAGTTGATAGTGTGCTTGACTTCGACAAGAATTTCCGAGTACGAGCTTAAACTTCAAAACCTATAAATAGTCAAATGAATTCAATGGTAAGCTTACTTAGCTTAGTAAGTGATAAGCAATGGTTTTTATGAACAACATTTCAATAACCGAACTTTAAATGAATCAATTCAATCGTAAAAAAGGCTCATAACAGTATACATATGTAACCAATTACTATGCAAACCTTACCTATTTTCATATGCCTCAAAACCGCATATTATTATACCACATATTCAATTTGAATAAATTCCTTAATTAATATTTACGTTTCATCCTATAATTTCATGAAGTAGGAGTAACTTACCTCTTTAATACTGTAATGTCCAAGATATCATGCATCATTTTTATGAGTAAAATTTCTAAATATCTCCATTCATTAGTCAATACTTGGATGAATCCGTAACTCTGCACACTTAGTGCCAACTTCCCGTAACGTATCACTCACATAGAGCCGTTACTTACATTTCCGCACACTTAGTGCCAGCTTCCTGTAACGTATCGCTCACATAGAGCCGTTACTTAACATTTCCGCACACTTAGTGCCAACTTCCCGTAACGTATCGCTCACATAGAGCCGTTACTTAACATTTCCACACACTTAGTGCCAACTTCCCGTAACGTATCGCTCACATAGAGTCGTTACTTAACATTTCCGTACACACAGTGCTCATTTACAAATCTCCTCTTAAACATAACATATATATTCACATATTATAAATATGAACATACATAAATATGCACATTCAGCCCAAATCTTTCTTTCTATAATTTACCTTCACATTCGGTCATACTCAATTAAACACCTAGTTATTTATTCAATCACCGCCATCACCCATTTCATGTTCCACAATTAACTACTACTCAAAACATAATTATTTATTCAGTCCAAACATATCAAAATTTCATACATAGGGCAAACATACATTCGGCCAATACAAATATTTAATCTTATACTCTATCACATTGGTAACATTTATATATATATATATATATATCTTTATACATATTTCAACCATCCAAGGTATTTATGTACCTAAATACATGTTCATGATACTATCACATTGGGAAAACACATTTAAAGTCACCATATCATATTCAGCATCATCAAATATATCAAGTTTCCCCATAGTTCAATTACACAATCAGCTAGTATATATATTAAATCTCATTTCATACCCTATTCGGCTAAGCTATATTTTAGCATACTCAATTTTTTTTAACTACTCAAGAGGTATACATTTCATTATAACAGTTATTTGATTAATTCCAATTGCTTAAACACTTACCTCGATAGTTGACAAATTAAGCTTCCCGGCTACTCGTTTAATTTTGCTTTGCCCCGATCCAATGCCCTTTCCTTTTGTTCTTGATCTAATTAATGCCAAATGGAACTCATTCAAACACATTTTTATTCAATTTAATCCAAAAACTCATAATTACAAAATTTACCATTTTACCCCTAGTACTTACAATTTTTACAAATTAGCCCTTCAAGCATAAAACACAATTTACATGAAATTTGAGCTCATTTTACAAGGGCCGAATATCCTTCTAACTTATTTAAGTCCATACAAACTACTTATTTAACATTTTAATACCTCAACAAATTTACTATTACAATTTAAAACATCATACTCCATTTCATCTAAATTTCTTACTACAAACATGTTGATTTCAAACCTATACTAAACATTCTTCCATGAACCATAACAAATCAAAAATATTCATCCATGGCTGAATTTAAAACATGTTTCAAACTCAAAAATTCCAACATGGGTTTGATAGTACTCAAGATAATGAACTCAAAAATGTAGAAATTTTCAAAAACCAAGCTTAAATACCAACCTTAATGGGACATGCAATGGCCGAATATAAGAGAGCCTAAATTCCTCTTCTTTCTCCTTGTTTCGTGAAGAAGATGAAGAAAATTGGGAAAAATAAACAATTTTTTTCTTTTAATCAAATTATTTATTACTTAACATCCACTATCTAATAAAATAATCATATAAAATATACTATAATAATAAGCCATGATTATGCCGTCCAGCATCATCAAATAAAAGGCCAATTTGCCACTTTAATATCATGCAAAAAATAAAACCATTCAATTTAGCCACCCAATCTCATAATTGCTACTTTTCATACTTATTCTATTTAATCCTTCACTTAATTAATCATTCAAACACACAAATTAATCTATGATATTTTAACATATGCTTAATCACACAACATTGATATGAAAATAATAATTAAAGTAATTTTTCTAATTCGGATTCGTGGTCCCGAAACCACCGTTCCGATTTGGGTCGTAATTGGGCTGTTACAGATTGCCTCTATCTCTGAGAAAGAAAGATGCTATGTGGGTCATTGTAGATCATTTGACAAAATCCGCGCATTTCATTCTGGTGCGTACGAATTTTTCATTTGAGAGATTGGCAGAGTTGTATGTTGCTGAGATTGTTAGATTGCACAGTGTACCAGTTTCTATTATTTCTAACAGAGATCCACGATTTACGTCTCGATTCTAGAGTAAGCTACATGAAGCTCTAGGTACTCGACTACATTTTAGTACATCATTTCATCCTTAGACCGATGATCAGCTCGAGTGAGTAATTCAAATACTCGAAGATATGCTTCAATGTTGTGTTTTAGTGTTCGAAGGTAGTTGGTACAGATTTTTGCTGTTGGTTGAATTTGCATATAACAAAAGTTATCAAGCGAGTATTAAAATGGCACCGTACGAATCTTTGTATGGTCGAAAGTTTCAAACTCTGTTATAATGGACTGAGCTCAGCGAGAAAAAGTTATTCGATGTTGATTTAACTTGAGAAATCGAAGAAAAATTTAAAGTGATACGTGATAGTTTGAAAGCAGCTTCAGATCGAAAGAAATCTTATGCGGATTTGAAAATAAAAGCCATTGAATTTCAAATTGGCGATAAAGTGTTTTTGAAAGTGTCACCTTGGAAGAAAGTTCTTTGATTTTGCCAGAAGGGAAAGCTTAGTCCGCGGTTTATTGGACCGTACAAAATCATTGAAAAAATTGGGCCAGTAGCATACAGATTAGCTTTACCGTCAGAGTTAGAAAAGATTCACAATGTATTCCATGTATTGATGTTATGACAATATTGATCAGATCATTCACACGTGATTTCACTTGTTGATGTTGAGATTCAGTCAGAGATGACGTACAGTGAAGAACCGATTAGAATTCTAGCTCAGGAAGTTAAAGAATTGAGAAATAAAAGCATAGCTTTAGTAAAAGTTCTATGGCAACGTCACGGTATAGAAGAGGCCACCTGAAAATTGGAAGAAACTATGAAAGTGCAATACCCGAACTTATTTTCTGGTAAGATTTTCGGGGACAAAAATCCTTTTAGGGGGAGAGTTGTAACAACTCATTTTTAGTAAAATCAAGAAAGTGGTTTTAGGACCACAAATCCAATAATTAAATTATTATTTTATTATTATTTTAATGTCTATGGGATGTTAGTACGGTCATATAAAAATTTCGTTAATAAATTTTGACGTTTGCATGCTTAATTTAATGAAAAGGACTAAATCGCAAAAAGTACAAAAGTAGAGTTTCATTAGTTAAATGTGTCAAATAGCCATGAAACTTTAAAATGAGAGGACATAGATGGTAATTAGACCATTATTATAGTTAGTGGACAATGATGGGCAAGAATTTGGTGTTTTAAGTAGTTAAAAACAAATGTTAATATGGTAATTAATAAATTAAACTAAAAACAAATAAAAGAAAAGAATGCGTTCATCTTCCCTAAATTTTGTTTCCATCGAAATTAGAAGAATAAAAATCCATAGCTAGGGTTCATTCATTCGACTACAACAAGTGCTTGTATGTAAGTGATTTTGAGCTCGTTTTTAATGATTTTTATGTTTTCAAGATCGTTGTAGCTTAACCTAGCTAAAGCCCGGGGATCAATTTGTAAAACTGTCAAAGGTTGAGGGTTTTGCCATAAATGATTTTTGTATATTTTTGATGTTTAATGATAGATTATGAGTCCTTGTTGATAAATAAACAAGTTTTATAAAATGATTTCTGATGAAAATTGTATTTAAGGACTTATTTGTAAAAATGATAAAATTTCATGGTAAATTTGTGAAATGATGATTTTTATGGATTGATTTAGGTCCCTAGAGAATTCGACTAACATGAGAAGAGGATTAAAATGTTTAAATTTCAATTTATTAGCTTAAGGACTAATGTGAAAAGTTAAAATGTTAGGGGCAAAACAGTAATTTTACAAAATATGAAATATGGATTGAATTGAACAATATAATTATTAAATGGACTAATTTTGTCTATTTAGATCAAGATAGACCACATACGGATTCAGATCGAGGAAAAGCTAAAGCCTCGGATTAGTCGATCTCGTTTCTACGCCTTAATCGTTGAGGCAAGTTCGTATGTATGAATTACTATGTTTATGTTATTTAATTGTATGTTATTATGTATTTACAATGTTAATAATCAATGTATATCTAAAGAAATGCCATGACGGCTATCGAGTCTCGGTTGAACCTTAGGAATTCGTAGGATACGAATGACATGTCATTAAGGATTTCATGTTTCGGGTGCTGATCTTGAATGTCCTACCAATGGCTGAGGTCCTGCATTTGTTGTGGATACTCCACAGCTCATGTGAGTAGCATCGTGTAGCTTACGTTTTGACCCGCAGCTCGTGTAAGCAGGCCCATCTCATAGTTCGTGTGAGCAACGATGTAAAGGAAAGGTTACGATTATATGTTTAAGCACACTTCGTGTGAGCTTTCTCGAGTATCCGAAGATATTCTAAATGGTTCAACGGGTATGAAAAGGAAAGGAATGGTAAGTGTTCAAATTAACTATGTCATGTATTCATGGAAAGGAAATAATTAATTCAAATGAAGTATGTTCATATACAAATGGCTTACCTTATGTTTAATTCAAGTGAATTATGTCTGAATGCACTAACTTCTGTTGGTGGTGGTGCTTAGGCTTGTGCCAAGCTTGTGGTTGGATTACATTATGCTTATACTTATGTTATTTAGGTGAAATGGGAAGTTATGTTTCATGTTTTATGAACTTACTAAGCATTATGTGCTTACATAGTTTTCTTTCCTATGTTTTATAGATAATCGAAAGCTCGATCAGTTTGGAAGCTCATCGGAGATCTATCACACTATCCAGCATAAATATCAGTAGTTTTTTATGTTTTGGCCAAGGTTATAATGGCATGTATAGGTGGAAATATGATGATGTTTAGTTGAATGCTTAGATGTTGAATTGGTATTAATAAGTTGGTTAATTTGGTACATTTGATGCCTTGTTAGTTTGTGTTAGGTTGGTTTGCTTGTGGTTAAAATATGGCATGTTTTGGAAATGTATTGAGCTAAATGTGAATGATGGAAATGTGACCAAATATGTATGTTTAGGTAAGTTTTGGTGTTTGCTATTGAGGTGCCTTATATGGCATATTGGTTGAATGATATTGGACTATTGAATTGGTCATTTCATATAGGTTTTGCTCATGTTTTGATGCTTTGTTTATATGCACAAAATGCTTTTAGGTGGTTGCATGAGTTGGTGATGGAAATGGCTTGATTTTGGCCAATTTCATGTCCACACGGCCAGTGACACGGCCGTGTGTCCCATGTAGGTTTTAATGCATGCAAGTCAGGCTGTTACACGGCCTAGCACACGGCCTGGCACATGGGTGTGTGTGGCTACTTCGAGAGTTACACGGACGTGTGGCTTGGCTGTGTGACCCAACTCAGACAGTTACACGGGTGAGGACACAAGCTTTGACACGGTCGTGTGTCCCTATATCAATTGTTACACAGCTCACACGGCCGTGTGACCCCATACAGTCCAAGTTTTTCTAACTTTTTCTTATACTTTCCAATTGTTTCTAATTCGGTCCTGAATTGTTTCTAAGGTAATTTTAGGGAATCGAGGGCTCGAATAAGGGATGTTATGTATGTGATTGAATGTATTTAAATTATATTTGCAATGATGTATGAAATGAATGTTTTAATGTACTGTTGTACGGTAATGCTCCGTAACCCTATTTCAGCGATGGATACAGGTTATGGGTGTTACAGTGTATCCCAATAATTGTGTAAGTTAATGATAGTTCTTTTCCAGATTACTAAGTTAATTGGAAAATGATAATATTAAAGTAAAAAGGTAGTCATGGTATAAGTTCACGCCAAAGGTATAGTGTGCTTGTATGTTTGATGCACTGTTCAAGTTTCGATACAAGGTAATCTAGTTAGGAATCAACCAGATTGAGTAATCGAGTATTTAAAATATTGTATTTTCATTTATTTCATCCTCAGATTCTGTAGGCCATTATGAAAGACAAACTTTGAATTCAGGTGACACATGTTGAGCTCTAGTAAGTGAAATTTGACTATTTATATATGTGTGTGAGTTTAGAAATATAGGGTTGTTCTTCTTTCTTCTTCTAAAATGTTGCTATCTAATTCCTTTAGGAACCAAAAGCATTTCTTTCTCCTTTAAGCTGGATATTGTAATTCTGGATCTCCTCAGTATTTATTGCATGTCTGGGTAAGTAATTTGACTTTGCATATTAAACTCAAAAAGAGTAGTCTATACAGAATATATGAGTAGTAGAATGAAAGTATGAGGCTCTACATGGGGGTTGTCAATGTTTGAGATATAAAATAAATGTTTTTGAGTGAGTCTTTGACGATGTTCCTATGTTCTATTAGCAATGGTTGCTGTAGTTTCATGTTGGATGTTCGGTCTAGAGTTCAAGTTGTTGTTCGTGAGTGTCAGGTGAGTTCTATGTTGACTCCTGCATGTATATTGTTCATATCGAGAAAATACCTATAGGAAATTGATTAAATTATGAATCCGAAACTATGAAAAGTATAATATGTATATTGGTAGTGAATCTGATAAATTCAAGTATATGATGATTGGTGTCTGAGTAGTGAATCTGATAAATTCAAGTATGTGATGATTGGTGTATGAGTACTGAAACGATGAAGTATGGTTGTATATGTATGTCTAGAATGTATGCTATGAGATGTATGTTCTGTGGGTGTATGTTAGTGAATTAAGATGTTGGGCTTAGATTGTGTCAGTGCATGAAGAGTCTATAAAATAATTCTATGTTTAGTCATAGCGGTGGTGTCTGATTGAGTCCTTCGGGATAGAAAACATGAACTCTGATATGAAACTCTGAAGGATAAGTCCATGGCCATGGCACCCTCTAAAAATGAAATAATAAATGGTGATTTCCCAGTGGGGTTCTTTAACGCCCTCAACCCAACCCGATTTACCGAGTCCGGATCTTGGGTGTTATTATGTGATGCAAAACATTTAGTAAAACAATTTATTATTTCTTCTTTAAGTTTGTTATTTGAAGTATAAAAGAAATTCTCAACATCTTGAAATATTCGAAATGGAGTACATGTTAAACATCTTATTACAACTCATCTGATTCAAATCTCTACAAGTTTAAAAATTATTTAAGATAGACTTAAAAGACAAATTTCAAAGTTGTGCCACCAGTTCTCTATATGCATAATAGCCCAATCCACCACTAGCTTGGTGTACTCTTGGCGTTGTCCCTCCAGGAAAAGTCGCTTCTCAGCAAACCTGAAAAGAAGTAATAACCTCGTAAGCATAGAAGTAATTAGTGAGCTCATTGACAGTACCTTAGTGGAGTCTTGTAATACTTTAGGACTTTCTATGGATCAACTTCTACTTTATGCCATTTTCTATGGCTGATATCTTACGATCTTATCACTCTCATATGCGCCAATTATTATACCATTATCATGCTTAATCATTCATATCTTGTTATTGAGGAAATCCTTCTATTCAATTTATGAATATCTTATTTCAAATAAACTACTCGCTGACATTATATTGGGCGGATATATATACATGGCGAATACTTACGCAACATTTCATACCTGTGGTTCAATCTCAAACCTACCCTGATCTAATTCAGTGCACATATTCATACTGATAATTCACCGCATATAACATCCAGATGAACTCCATATCATGCTATACATAATCTCGTAATTCAAACAACTTTAACTCAGATTAAAAATAAATTGGGAAGAAGATGTGATACCCCTTATTTTTCATACTCATAGATCATCATAACAAACACCCTTCTTGACATATAGTTATACATTTCTTTTTCATGAAAATCCCTTAAGGCTTCATTCAACTCTTATTCCAGATCATATCAATACCTTATCATGATTATATATATTATAGATCTACTAGAACTTACTCACATCTTGCCATAGAGACAGACATTCAGATTCATAACTTACTAGGTTTTTCGAGCTAGTCTGATGCTCCATTTAAGGAAATCCAGTAACCTTCTATCCTTTCTTTTAACACATTGGGGACAATGTGTAGTCTGAGTGTGGAGGAGTGCACATAATTTTTATGTGGGTTTACTTTTTCTTGTTTTTATGTTCATTTTTGTGTTTGTTTTAGTTGTTATGTTTTTTTTTAAATCCCAAAAATATTTTCTGTCTTTGTTTTTAATTTTTTTCAAAAATCCAAAAATATTTCTTGTTTTCGTTTTTATTTTGTATTATTGCATGGTGCTTGGACTGTAATTAGGTAATAAGTTAGTAGTTGTAGATATCAAATTAGTATATAGAATTGTCAAACTTGTAAATTTTGAATGATAGTAGATAATTTCTTATTCTTAATTGTAGATTAATTAGTTCAATTAGTTAATATGTATAATAGACTAGAAGCAATAACCTGAATCAAAATGTATAAAATGTACCATAGGATGAATTAAATAGATGAATCCTTGTAGATATATAATTCGAATTTCTAATTGTTCGTTTAAGTAGATGTATGCTTAAAAGAATTGTTGCTAGGTGATTAATCCGGGAAAGACCTTAGGCATTGTTTGATATATCCTAGAGCCAAAAAGCTTACTTGTTGCTATATTTCTGTAGCTTTCAAATTTTTGACTTACTTGTTGCTATATTTCTGTAGCTTTCAAATTTTTGATCCTTGAGTATCGTTTTCTTGTTTAGACTTAATATCAAGTCCCGTACCTAAACGAGTCTAGCATTCGACCCTTATTGTCCTATACTGTAAATGCACTATGTAATGGATGTCGAGCCATAAACATTAAGGGATAGGTAGAAACATCATGGTGGTGTTGTGTGTGCGAAAAGAAAATGAAGGGATTACGTAAATTAGTACGATATTTCTAAAAAAAAGTGAATGAAAGAATGCAAATGAAAGAAAAAGTGAGGTAAATCGAAATTAAGCTCAAAATTCAGAATTTTTCAGTTCACATTTATAAATTTTTCACATACTAATTTCATGTAATACCTTCTAATGCTTCAGAGAAATAAGGTAGGCGAGAGAAGGAGAAATAAGGAGGTGAGCTTGTAAATAAATTAGGGACGAATAGGGAACAATTTCATGTGCTTAACTATTCCTAGTGCTTAAACCCGTTTTGAGTATCCATTGTTTGAATGTTGAACTGTCCTAAGCCTCAGAACGCTACAAGCCTAGAAGACCTTTGGAATCCGAATAAGCCACCAATGCATTAATTTGTATATATCTTGCATTTGTTAGAACAAACATGATCAATTCTTTTTAAGTATCTATAAGCGATCCATATAATTTATTTTGATGGATAACATTTGTACATTTGTTCATTTACACTGCCTCTATATCTATTGACACTTTAACCTCTTGAACTAATAATGTTTGCATTAGGAATAAATAAATTAGCTAGCTATCATTCTTAAGTTGCATGTGAAGTAATTCCCGTACGATTTTGATGTTTTACTGTTATATAACTTAATTGTCTAATTTAGTCCAAGAGTCATTTTTTGCATGTCTTGTGTGTTTGCTTGAGGACAAGCAAAGACTTAAGTGTGGGGGAGTTGATTTACCACAAATCGATGTGGCAAATTAGGCTTTTCCGACATACTTGAGAAGCTTTTTCTCAAGCATAATAGCGTCGTTAGCATAGCTTTTTAGTATTTTTATATTTTCAGTTGCTAAGTGGAAATGTCTCATTTTTGCTCATTTTGTGACCCAAAATGCTCAATAGATCCATTGGGAGGCCTAATGTGTCATTGAATGATGTAGGGTCATCGAAAACAAGAGAGAACGACACCAATACAAAGGGTATCACGATATCCACACCTTGGAATCGCGATACCTCTAACAGTATAAAAGAGTGAAGACTCTCTTCAGTGGTATCGCGATATCCTTTTTGGGTATCGCGATATCCACCTACCAAGGAAGACCCCAAGGCTCAACACTACCCGAGGTGTCACGATATCCTCTTTTGGGTATCACGATATCACCTTCGTCAAGGGGACAAACTTGGACAAAAAGGGTAGTCTTTGTCTACCCGGTCCACCAATCACTTAAGGCTCGTGTAAGGGTATTTTTGGCAACGAAAAGTCACTAGAAGACACCTTATAACAACCAAAAATTGTTGAGAAGGAGAGAGACACACATTAGCATAGTTTTAGGTCTAGTTTTCTCTAGGTTTCTCTTAGTTTTCTTTGCACTTTTTCTAAGGTTTTTATTTTCTCTTCTTCTACCTTAGTTTAGAGTTTATTTTTCTACATTTACTACTTGTTCTTGATGTTTTTAGTGTTATTTAAGTTAGTTATTACTATAGCTAAGGTTTATTTACATTTGCAGCCCCTATACCCTATTTGTAAGACTTTTCTAGTTTAAGTTTAATGCATTTTAGTTTCTTTTGCTTTAAATCTGTCAAAGTTTGTTCATTTTATGTTTATTGCTTTAGATTTTCTTGAATAAAAATCCCAACTTTGATATTTTTCTTAACATTTACTTTCATGGCTACCTTGTTTTTCATTTCCATGTTTTTTTTTTCTTTTACTTTGAGCATGAGTGGTTAAGCCTCAAATGAGGTTGGCTGATGGAGATGTGGGTAAACTAGAATCTTTGGATAAAGGACCAAATCACAATTAATTGGACTAAATCGAATAGACCTATTAACTTAGGAAGTGACGCCTCTAAAGGAATATCAAGGCAAGTGAGATCGGAAGGTAATCTTATCGTGCACTCGTTCATTAGTCCCAGATTAACTGGTGAGATCGGAAGATAAATATGACCTAATTCGTCTAAGTCGACAAAATTGAGATCGAAAGATAAAATGGAGTCACTTAGTAATTTACGTGATTTAAGTCCCTTGTCTAAGATTTGGTGAACAACATCAAAATCAACCAACCCCCATTAGTTATTTCTTGAATAGTCCTTTAATTTTATGTTCTTTGCAATTTAGTCCATAAAGTAAAACATTTAATTTCCTTGCAACCTTACCTTTTTAAGAATTGTCGTACTATAAAATCGTGTGAGTAGCCACTTAGACTCTATTGTGTATGTTAGATATCGTTTAATCGCCATCTCTTTTGGGTTCGACCCCTTGGAATACTTTGTGTTCCATCAAAACTATAAATATTACAACTGACCTATACTCTTGCAGTAAAATCGGGATTTAATTTTTTCTTTATAAATTAGTTGTTTTAATGCGCACATGCAAAGTCGGTCAGACTTCTAATGTCATAATAAAACAAAATTATCTTAATAATAGATCACAAAAATCCTAATAAATACTAATAAAAAATACTAATATAATTAAATGAATAATAATAACACATAACACACATTAATTCAAAATTTAATTCATTTTTTACTCCAATTCTAATTCATCTCCTAATTTCATGAAAATAAGTTAATTACAAATTAGTCCTTCATTAAATTTTGAAAGTTCATTTTAATCCTATACACAAAATCAAATTTTAATTTAATCTCAAAAGTAATCTAAATTTTCAAATGTCCCCTTAAAGTACTAAAATTCTAAATTTTATCCCTTTATCTAAAATTTTTGAGGTAATTTTTTATATATATTATATAAATAATACTATATAAATTATTTGAAAATTTTCACCGAAATAATCTCAATCCAACACAAAATTCGATATCAAATTTTTTGAGGCGTTACTATAGAAGGAATAATTTGTAATTTGGCAACCTTATACCTCTAACCTCTAGCATCTTCACAATTTCCTCATTCTTTGTAATCCACTCATTCCTAATCACAACAATAGATAATTTCCTATATTTGCTGGGGTTTTTTGCCACCCCATCGAAACCTTTTTTTTTTCCTTCCCTTTTCCTTTCCTCTGACCTCTCCCTTTATTTTCTATGTCTACTTTCACCAACCATTAAACCCAAATACTACAAACTACAATTAAATTCAAATATTGATGAAAAAAAAATCTCAAATACCAAACTAAATCGTAATTCAACAAGCCTACACCATAATTCTAATAATCAAAAAGCCTTGGAGTTATTTTCACCAAAGTAGTTTCAAGAGTTTTGAATCGACAAAATGGGGCTATGAAGTTCAAAAGCTTTGTCTATGACCTTACGTAAACATGTTCTATACAACTTAATAGGGCATAAAACCCAAATTGAATCAAATTATGACGTGTCCTAGCAATTATAAGGCATCGATTCAGATGACCACTCACCAGCAAACATGTTGCCCACTCATTAATGACAACAATTCAAAGCTCGCGCCTCTACATCAAAATTAAGGAAATCACAAATACAAGGCACACGCAAAGCATAGACCACTTTTTCACCATACTTACAATTGATGCATATCATGACATGTTCACCTTACACCTTATTGAGAGAATATAAATCGTCAAACCTTTTCCTAGGGGAAGATCAATTATAACCTCACCTTCAAATAGGAGGGAGGGCAATTATTTTACATACATTGCCAACAAGGCCTTGCCCACAATGCCTAATATCTCCTTGTCCACTGTGGCACCTCGTTGGATCATGAACCTCATTGATATATGATGTGCTCAATATGTGGAACATCTTCTATTGATCTCACTAAGATAGGTGTTCAGCCTCCTTTATGCATGAATAGCACATAGGATTTCTATCATATCCTCTCAATCTAATCACAGATTAGTAATTAAACCCATCAATCCATCACCACCTAGTTATAATACTATCTTTCTATGATGCGAGAATCAATTCCCAATTACGAGATGCCTTAGGACAATGGATGACTAATCTTACCTATGATTATCCCTTCTTTCCTTGGCAAGGCCATGTATGTGAAAACTCTACCTAATTGTCTCCTACACTTGCATGGTCACTTTCTCTCCATCGTGTGAATTGTCATTCTCTCCTCCCTCTCCTCTGCCTCTTCAAAATGCTTAAACGATGATGATAGCTTGCGAGAAAAAAAATGCATGGCTATGGAGAAAACAACAAGAGCATGATTATTGATTTTTTATATTGAATCAAAAATAAAATTTATGTTTGTATTTTCCTTTTCAAATATCGCCATCACAACTCGCAATGTAACATAAACACGGCCCGCACCGATAGAAGCTCGATCCACTATGGGTAATGGGTCGGCAACTTTTAGACAGTTGTCTTAAACCCAGTTTAAGAACATAAGGTCTAGGGGCGAAGCCAGGACAATTTTTTAGGGGGGGCCGGATGAAATTTTAATTTTTTATAGTTTATATCTTTCTAATTTGTAAAGGATTAAATCGAATTTTTATAATTTTAGGGGGGCCAAAGTGTAATTTTACCTTTACTAATTTAAAATTTTAAAAAAATTTCAAGGGCCTAAATAACAATTTTACCTTTTAGGGGGGCCGAGGCCGGGGTCATGCCAGCCCCCTGGCTTCGCCCCTGATAAGGTCCCTTGGAATTAGGCAGCTTTCTTATCCGTAAGGTTCTTTCCGACAAAATCTCGAAGAAGTCTCATCATGATTTCCACAACTATTTCATTAAACAAATAAATTGGTCCAAAATTTGCAGTGCTTTAACAAGTTTCATATTCACACAATTATATTATAATGCTTAACCGCTATAAATAGCCTTAACTCTTTTACTCATGAAATCCCGTACTCATCCCTGAAGCTCATACTGAGAGTTTAACAACACTAAGATTGACATCCAAATTACCTTTTCGTTCGCTTTTTTCCTACAAGACTTATTCAATTAGTGTCTTGTTCTTTGTTCTGCTTTATCGAAAATGTCTTCTTTCAGGATGACAGCTCTTATGCTTGCTTTACTTGTTACTATGTCCGCGATTGTATCTGAAAGCCGGGTAGCGAGAAAAGACCTTGGACTGGATCTTGGGGGCATAGGACTTGGGGTTGGAGCAGGGATAGGCGTTGGCTTGGGAGGTGGTGGTTCAGGATCAGGAGCTGGAGCTGGGGCTGGTTCCGGTTCAGGATCTGGGGGTTCAAGTTCAAGCTCTTCATCTAGTTCATCGTCATCATCCAGTTCATCTGGTGGGTCTGGTGCAGGTTCTGAAGCTGGTTCATCCGCAGGTTCTTATGCTGGATCAGGAGGAGGCAATGGGAGAGGCCACGGTAACTAATTAAGCATTCCTTGCTAACAAGATGTATGCGGGGAATCAAATATTTAATAATGAAACTGGTCTGCACTTTATGTGCATGAATAAACGTGGAGTAATATTTTCTGTTAATGGTAGCCACTTGAGTATAACTCAAGTGGCAGTAAGAATGATGTCCCAATAGATATTGTTATCTTGTTATGCAGTTTAACAGTTTTAATTACTATAATGAAGTCAAAATTATAAATGTCACTTCATATGTAATATCTATTTATATTAATAAAGTAGCATTATTGCTGGAATAACTTTTTTCTGGTCTTGCTATGGTAGTTTCTATCATCAATAATATAATATTGATGTACTCAGGATATAAAGTGATCTCAAGTCAAGCTGATATATAGCAAGAATAGAATGGCCACAAAAAAAGGATAATTATCTAATTATTGTAGCTAAAATAGCCGAGGCTTAAAACAAATCGCTGCATAGTAACTATATTTTCAGAAGAGGTGTTTTAAGGTAAAAAAAAAAAAAAAAAACAAATTAATCCTTGTGTTTTAAAAATCGAAATTCCAAGTTTCCTTTTTCTCCTAAGGCTTCTCAGGGCATAGAATTGCAGTTGTAGGATGTGAATGTTAAGAAGGGAGACTAGGTTGAGCAAACTGTTGTTAGTTTCTTGATTCATAATGCAAATATTAGTGAACAGGATTAATTCAGGATGCATGTCTCTCCCAAATAAATTTATGTAATTCATGACGTGTACGAGTAACGAGTCCAAGATTCATGTTAACAAGACAGGCAACATTGAATCCATTATAGCAGTAAAATTTATTTTAAGAGAGTTTTCATACATGTATAATATATGCATATATTTCCGATTAGCGGAGTACGTGCATGGTAGAGAAATTTACTATTTACTACAGATTTAAAAAAGTTGAATTAATATTATACCGTCAAACCTCTTTATAGCAATTTAATTTGTTTATTAAAATTCTTGATGTTATAGAAAGATTTTTCTTTTAAGAAAAAAGAAAATCAAACTATAACAAATCTATAATAACATTTAATAGTTATATCATATTTGAATTTTTTTTTAATTTCAAATTAAAAAGCTATAATATTTTAGTAATATTAATCTGTAAGATTTAGATTGTATGTTTAATAAAATTTCCAAATGTAGTTTTACTTATTAAATATTATTTTCATTTAATAAAATATGATTAATATATTCTTATATAAAAATTTAAATTTTTTATTGAAGTAATATATTAACAAAAATTTATTATTTCTATTTTTTTAGGAATAAAATTAATTTTACTAAAAGTCAAGACAAGAGACTATTGTAGAGAATTGATTTAATTAAGAATGTACTTCATACTTTTTTATTATTGTTTATAGATTAAGAGTTATTATAAATGGTTTAAATAAATCATAAAAAAATAATTTTACAACATAATAAAATGTTATTATAGAAAAAACTAACTATAATAAAAATAAATCATAATTTATAGGACTTATTAGAAATATTGATATGAGAGACTGGATCGATGTAATTAAACATGGTAAAAAGTCAATAGAAATGCTAAATTAAGTGGTCAATAAATCATGCATCACTATCTAAATATATACATGGGAGTTGGAAAGCAGGGAGATAAATTGCATAGTTATAGTATTCAAATTCAGATGCATGTTTTGTTATGTCAAATTGTCAACAGGCGTGCAATACTTGATATGATATCTCTTACGTAACCATGCGGCATCATGGAGCCGGATGCGCATGCTCTTATGTATCTTCCGCTACAAGCCTAACCAACCTTTTTTTAGTAACTAAAAGCAAGCCGTAACAATGAGCAATATCGCCCTACCTTTTCTTCTATCAACCTAATTGCCTAAACAAAAGCATGGTGAGCTACTTTTTTTTTTTTTTTCTCAGTCCAAGAAATATTTCAAGAAAGTAGTTGGAACCACCAACTCTTTCAAGAACAACACGATTACAACAATATTACAACTAAACATCCAAATACAACAAAACCTAGGCCCGACCTTTCCATATTAAAATTTTTTATTTTATTTTTTATATAAAAAATATAATACATTAAAAAATTTTATATTTAAATACCACTAAGATAGATGTAACTTAATAAGCAAATGCCTCTAAAGTAGTAGCAAAATTAACAATAAAACAAGAGTTATACAGTATTCAAACAATAATAACAAGATAGTAGTAACATAATAGTGAAATAGCAACAAAACAGTGGGAAAACAATAACAAAATAGTGAAAACAACTTTTTTTTTTTTTGCAAAGTTAGGCTAGGCTCGGGCTCGGGCCCAAAAAACCTTACCCAAGGCCCGGCTCATTTTCTAAATGGGCTTTATTTTTCTGTTCAAGCCCATTATTGGGCCTATATTTTTTCCCAAACCCTCTCACTTTTCGAACAGACCAAGAACAAGGCTAGTTTACAAACACATTTTTATTATTTCATTTTATTCTTTACCCTACAATTCATCATAATACAAGCTATCAATATTCTAAAAAATAAAATACTATACTATTTCAATTTTACCTTTTTCCATTGATATATACAAAAACCTATTTATTTCATGAGATAATAAACTTGTAAACAATAAATAGACAAATATTTTACTTTTTAGATATAAAATTAACAATTATTATAAATAATAGGAAAAATAATTTTATTAATATATAATAATCGAGTAATAAATAAGTTTAAAACAAACTTTAATTCAACATCACGAACCTATTCATAAACATAAAATAACTAAAGTAACTCTGTTTGAGTTGGAATTTTAAAATGTTGTTCATATTTCTTTTATTTAACTTAATAAATAAATAGTAACCAATTTATTCCTAAACCATTCATCTTTATTCATTTAACTTTTTAAGCGGTAAAGAATAAAAGTCTTAATTAATATTATCTTGGTTGATATTGTTATTTATGCCGCTAACTAAATGTCGCACAAAAAATTCCTCACTAGCAAAACACTGGAAGCAGAAAAACTTCAGAAGTTGACAATCACACGTAAGTCAAGTTGAGTCTATATAGAGAGACACGTACATAACACTCATGACTTAGGTGAGTCTATATAAATATATAAATATGAAAATAATTTATATGCTAAATCTAGCAAGTTGGCTAGTAGTTGTAGGATCATATTGTAAATGTAGAGTCGGAGAGCGTAACATCATTCTATCTTTGGACGTATTAGCAAAGCTTTTAACCATTTTAAGTGGAACTTGTGCTGTAGCCCGCTACTGCTTTTATACTTTTTCTCATATGTAATTAATTACGCCTTTTGAATCGAGCTGTTCCATCTTATCTATCTTGGCCATAATTATAATATTTAATTCACGTGGATGTTTAAGCAACAAAGTTGAATATAAAGCTCGCCGTATATATAACCCAATCATTCTCCACTTTAGTTAGTGGGATATGGGGTACCGTCTTCAACCACCACGTGTCTCCAACCTTTGGGTGTAGGAAAAGACTGGCCACTCCTTTTCACCCACTAAACATTTTGTTTCAACCTCATTTCTTCACTTCTTTGTTTTGCTACAATCTACATGCTTACACTATTTTCAAATACCAACCCTGTCAAGTGGGCTACTATCTTCGGAATATGTTTCAACTACTTTATATGTCTCCAAAGTGAGCTTAATTTACCTAAATAATATAAAATAAAATAAAAATTAAATTCTAAAATGAGTTGTCTGCGAAATAAATTACAGAAATGATATATTTTTTGGGTGGAGCCTTTCTCATAGGCGCCACCACCTTTTTTTTTTATAATATATTTCTTTTATTTTTTTAAATATTATTTTATTAGTGGTGCATTTCTCATAGGCGGCACCACTTGTATTATTTTTTTCCGGTACAATACATGACCTGTGTATATGTACGAATGTGGTATGGGATAGGTGGTGCCAATCTAATAGGCGCCACTGGTGACTCTAACCTTATAAGCGGTACCAGTGCTTAACTTTTCACCTATTTATACTCACCTGAAAATCAAATGAGTAGGAGATATCCAAAAAATTTAGCAGAACAAAAGTAAGAAGATAGGGAGAAAAAGAAAGAAAGGAAAACAAAAATAAAGATAAGGTATTTTAATTTATTTCTTTTTAAATAGAATGGAGAGTCTTGTTAGTAATTTTGTTATTTGAAAGTTAATTTGTTAGGTTATTATTTTTGTTAGCTTCTGAATGAAAAATTTTGCATTAAAAAATTTATGTAAGTAACTTTTTTACTATTCGGAACTATTTTGAGAATTTTAAATTTTTTTTAACAGATCTAGTACTGAAGATGGAGAATCAATTTTTCGTATGCGTTTATTTAGATGGAAAAATTTTGACAACAACCGTGGGATGTATATTTGAATGTCACCAACAAGTAGCAATGAGATTTAATAGAAATATCTCGTTTGATTATATGAAGGAAAGGATTAATGCAAAAATTGATAGACGTGGTGGAAGAAGGATCTCGAAACTTTTCTACAAGTTTCCAGTTTCGACGGATCCCATAAAATTCACCAAAATGGAACTTGTAGATGACGAAGACGTGGAGACAATTGTCGCTCTTTATTGTGGGACTCAGAGCAACCAAAATGCACCGATTCAGTTATTTGTTGAGTTAGCTGGTGTGGAGCCAACTGAAGATCCCACTCCATTAGGTGAATAACATGGAGCTCAAGAGCCGTGTATGATGGTTCTGATATCATACGTTGATAGTCAATCGACTATACGCGGGATCGACATTGATCTTAATGCTGCACCCCAGACTGATGTGGTTGGTGATGATGTATACCATAGTAGTGATCCTTCTGATCACGAGGTCGATAGTGATAGTGATCCCGACATGGACGAGGTCCCGGATGATATTGACGACGAATGTGTGAATGACGATGGAAACGTTAACGCGTCTTCAGTCGGGAATCAGACTCGTTGTATTGTGATACACAATAATCCTGGGGCACACATGTCGCGAATAGACCCCGATGCGGCGCACGCGACCGAGTTCCCAGAGTACCTTGAAATACTATCTGCTCACCGACTAGCCGTAGATTCCGATCCTGAGGAGTTGTTCGTGGGTCAGAGATTCGAAAGTAAGGAAGAGTGCGTATTTGCCATTAAGCGGTAGCATGAATATATCTGTGGACTACAAAGTCGCCGTGTCTAAACCAACATTATATATTGGAGAGTGTTGGAGGTTAGTGGAAGGCTGCAATTGGCGGATACGAGCTGCATTTATCCAGAAGTCGTAGATGTGGGAGATACGAAAATTTGTTGGGCCTCACACATGCACTTCAACACGTATGACAGAAGATCATCGAAAACTTGATTCCAAAACTATCTATATGTGCATCATGCCAATGGTGAAAGACATGCCGACCATTAAAGTTTCGGTACTGATTTCTGAAATACGGGCACGATTCCAGTATCGAGTATCATACCAGAAGGCATGGATAACTAAACAGATGGAAATTGAGCAATTGTACGGAGATTTTGATGCGTTGTACAATAAGTTACAGGGATGGATAGCCGCTATGCGGGAGTACATGCCGGGGACTGTCATTGTGTTGCAGACACGACCTTATTACGGCCCGGATCAGGGATTTAAATTGCGGTCACGGTCGCGTTTTCGGTTGCATTGCGTTTATCGCTGTTGCGAACATAACGGATACTATTGCGGTCACTGCGGGTATCACGGTCGTGAATTTTTTTAAAATTCGCACAACTTATTGTAAAACATAATAATTATAATTATAATTATAATTATAAAAAGTCACTTTTAATGATTTTTAGAGTGTTTTCTAACACTTATGAACTTTTATTAATATGATATGAGAACACAACTTTTATAATCATTAACTATTCTTACATTTATTTACGAATTTTCTAAGAATGTTATATTAACTAATAACAAAGTAAAAAAAAAAGGAAATATTAAACATTTATCATATTTAATAAGTTTGAAAGTTTTTATAGATAAAATAATTGAAAATTCATACCTGAGAGATGTCTACAATATTTCTTGACAGCTTTAAAGATGGTGAAGATATAAACATTCTATGCTGCAAAAGGAAAAAAAGAATAGATAAATGTATAGATTCTCATTAATTATTTCTATTTCCTACCACTTATTCTCACTCTCATTCTACTTTCATATATAGTTTAACATGCTTCGATTCTTAATTATCTTTTTATAAAATATACTCCATTCATTTATCTAAAGATAAATTTTAAATGTTTTAATGTCATCAAAATTAAGAATATTAACAAAAGTTTTCTTTAAAAAAAACATACCTTACAAATAATGGTAGTGGTACGATTTAGTTTTCACCAATTAGTGGAATGACGAGGAAGATCAGATCCTTCACCTTCACTTTGAGAGCGTTCTTGACTTGATTCTCTTTGCCTTTGTCCAAAAATATATCCAAAAAAATTAACATTTTCACCTTGGTTTTCATATAATTGATATGGAGGATATATTTGAGGAAGAGGATACATGAGAGGTGGAGGTGGGTGATACATTGGTGGTGGATGATGCATTTGAGGCTGGTATGGCACACCATAATTAGGAAATGATGGATAATAACCATATAGTTGTGGATAACCATGTGAAGGTTGAAAATATGAAGGTTGTTCTGGTGGATAAAAACCTTGAGTGCTAGTAGATGAATCACTATACCCAAGGTTACTAGAACTCGATCTCCTATTAGATGAAGAGCCTATATAAGTATGCTTTTTGCCTTTTCCTTTTGATGGAGCTCTAGGTTCACTTCTATCTCTCCTAGGTTCAGGAAACATATTTCCATCAAACTCTGATCTATCACGAAAATATCCACTAGTGGTACCAACCCCATATTCTCCTCCATACTAACTAGAAGACCTAATTTCACCTCTATCACCACTATATCCATCATCCTTATCAATTGGACTTAAACCACCACCATCGGGTCCATCACCACTCTGACTTGGCGTTGAACTAGAACTTGAATGAGACAACTTTTGTTGTTGAGATTGATTAACATCCATTTCATCATCAGAGGTATCCACAGGCAACACACCGACATTTTCACCATCTAATAATGGATTCTCTTTCTCATGAAGCCATTCTAATAGTGGATCAACATCTTCAAAGATATGATCAAGGCTGATAGGATTAAAACTAGCGTTTATATCATCAGTGCTCATTCTTTTTTAATGCCTTATCTGAAGCCTCATATTATAATAGGTAAACACTAGTTTCTCAAGTTTTTTATACTTTAACCTATTTCTTGCCTTGGTGTGAATATAACTAAATGTGTTCCAATTTCGTTCGCAATTTGATGCTGAAGTTGTTTGACTAAGCACTTTAATTGCTAATTTTTGTAATTCGGGAACACATGTGCCGTATATTATCCACCACTCAATTTGCATAATATTATTTAAATTTCAAAATAACTTCAAAATGTACAATATAATTAAATAATATAAATTAAATTAAATAATTTAATTAACTGTTTACCTGGATTCATTTGCTTCCAAGCTCTTTGTGCTTGTGGAGTACCGAATGTCTCATGTTTATCTCTAAATAGTAACAACTGCATAAATAAAAGATAGAGTAAAAATAAATAAAAAAATTCTATTTCAAATTATGTAACTAAGTTACAAATAATAGTACTTGAATCTAACCTGATTAACCATTCTGACTTGAGTATCAAGAGAAGGTTCTAATCTTTCAATTATTGATCGTGTACCTTCTAATGTTTCTATTAGTACATTCTCAGAATGCTCCACCCCAAATTCAAATTGAGGATTGAGAAAATAACCTAGGTATAATTTATAAGAATATCGTCAAATAATAATAATCTAAAGCTTAAAATAATAAAATATAAAAATATTTCTTAATTATATGAAACATTTTATCTTACCAGCTGAATGCAAGTCGGAATGCATAAAATTTCATCTATTGTCAATAATCTTTTCGTACTCGGTGAAATATCGACAATCTTGTTGAATTGCTCGTTTAGCTCTATCAACAGCCTCATAAATAAAGCCCATTGTTGGTTTTTCATCGCTATCCACAAGTCTCAATATTTTTACTAGGGGCTCGTAAACTTTTATGAAGTCATTCGCTCTTTTCCAAAAATCTTTTCCCAAAATAATTTTTTTGGCTTCATAATGAGCCACGACTTTTCTTTGTCCCCATTTTGATTCTTTAAATTCCTATATATTCATAAGAAAAAATTTAAAATAATATAATTTAAATTATTTGGAACTAATAAAATCATTAAAGGTTACTATATTTAAGTAATTATATTAACTAATTATAAAATGCTAACCTTTGAATTAAACATTTCTCTCAGACCTTGCTTTTGTCTTGTTATCTCTTCAAGTTGAATGAAATGAGTTGCAAATCGAGTAAGAGCGGGTCGAAGTATTTGTTTCCCTTGTGTATACTTCTTCATCAAATCAACAGTCCAAATGTGATTGTGTATAAAGTAAGTTACTTTCTTTGCCTCATGTAACACTTTTGCTACACTGGGCTTTTTCCCAATATCTTCAAGGCATAAATCTAAGCAAGTGGAGTGTACATGAGGTCCAATATAGGTGTTTTCTTTTCAACATTAATTTTTTTCCAGCAGCTTTCATTACTGCCTCATTATCAGTCACTATTTGGACAATGTAATTTTCTCCAATTTCTTCTACAACTGAATCTAACAAACTGTAGTAGAATTCAGCATCTCTACTACGAACACTTGAGACATCTACCGATTTTCAAAAAATGGTTCCTTTACTGCAATAAACAAGGAAATTAATGATGTGCATTTGATTCAAACTGTTGGTCCAACCATCAAACATTAGAGTTGCACCCAATTCTTTCCAATGAGTCTTTAGTCCATTTACCCAATCACGAACTCGTTGATACTCTGACTCCAAATACACATCTGAAACCTCATAAGGTGTTGGGTGCTTTACACCTTGTCCAACTTCTGTTGACACTTGAATTAAGTTATACAACCATGGAAAGCTTGCTAATTGAAAAGGAAGTCTTTCATATATTAAAAATTTAGATACCGCTTCACCTATCTTCCTTAGAAAACTCTTTAAAAAAGAGTCATTGACCTTTGGTTGCTTTGAACTTTTGTTTCTAACCAATTCAGGTATAGCTCCCCTTAAGGTAAACTCAGACTCACTTGGGATGGATTTACTTGTTTTTTCTCTATTATATTCTCTAGCTGATCCATGAGAAGATCGCCCTTCTTCATAAATGTTATCCCAACCACTAGTACTTTGTCTGAATTCTTCCCTTCTATGCCACTCGTGTTGTGATTGGATACTTTCTCGAGTTGCTTGCCTTATTGCAGAAACCTCATCAATGAATTCCTCGTGTTCATCCTCCTCTTCTATTAATTGAGATAAAAATTCATCTTTTCTCCTCTTTTTGTCTATTTTCTTTGTGTTGCTTTCCTTCAGTATATTCATCATACTTTCTCTAATGACACCTGTTAATAAAATAAAAATAATTCACACTTTATATTATTATCAATTATATATAATCTTTATTGATAAATTTACAATAACATTTAAAAATAATAATAAAGTATCACATACCAGTAACATTAGGGCATGGTGCAACATTGCCGGTTTTATGAGCAATGTGCTCTTTAAATCGTGTTATTCCTCCTTTCACAACTTTACCACAAAGTTTACATACGATATTTCCTTTCGCATTTGACACTGGAGTTCCAAAGTACCAACCTATATCATTACTTGGTGCACCCTTCAATCCTTTAGTCAGGAACTCCTCACGTGGTGGCATGCTTTATTTTTATTTATACATAAGAAACATAAAATTATATTTAGAAATATAAGCAACTCATTACTTATATTATCAACAATATAATACAAAAAAAAAGTAAACATCATTAACATGGAAAATTTAAATTTATTGCATAATCCATACATAATTTATTTATTTTTTTAAAAACAACAATACACCATAACCCATTATTACTTGGTTCCAAAGTTTTTGGTATAAATAGTTTGTTTTGTTCCATCTTAATAAAATTTAAATTCAAATTGGATCAAATTTAAAAATTCAAGTTTTTCATATTATGCAAACTAAAATCAATAGAGATTTATCTAATGTTGAATTAAAGTCATCTATCGGATTTGATAAAGAAAAACACAATGAATTAATTTGTCTTGATTTTTTACCTTTTATAATACAAGTCATAAGTGATGGAGGCTATAATTTTTTCATTAATTTTGTATGTAACCTTAAACATACCCCAAGCAACAGAGGTTATAATTTTTCATTAAAAACAAACCATGAGTAATGAAAGTTATGAAATTTTAAAATAATAATAAATAATAAATAATTATCATTATAAATTATAATTACAATATTAATTAAAAAATAACATATAAAGTAAAATTATAAATCTGATAAGATTGAAGCTTTCATATTAAAAAATATAATAATATGATTGTCGTCAAAGTAATTTTCATTTTCAGTAAAATTTCTCCAAACAATTCTAACTTATTAATCTATAATTTTTTAGTGATTTTTTTTTGAAATAAAAATCTGAATGCATTAAAAGAGGATATTTAATAATCAGTACACTAATCAACAAATTGATCCTAACACCTGTCAAGACGGTGCCTTGGTTTTGCCTGAGAGTAAATGAAAATAAAAATGAAAAAATAAAGGAAAAAGGAAATGAAACGGCAGAAACGTCTCTGTTCTAAAATCCCTAAACACACAAAACTTAGAAAGAAAAAATGAAGAGAAACTCTATCATCCTCTCCTCTGAAAACTCATATCCTCTACTTTGCATATCAAATTCTTGGAATATGCTGGTTGTGCTGATATGAACTCGTTTCGGTGATGATTCGAGTCGTATTAGTTGCCCAATCGAGAAATTGAGTAAGTTTGATTCATTACAAGAAAAGGCTGAAAATGGATAGAAGATAGGTTCAAACAAAGGTTCAAATAATTTTTAGGAAAGGAATGGATAGGTTTAGCTAAGGCAAAGGCTGAACCAACAATATAGAGATTGTTGACCCAAGACTTACAAGCACTTAGATGGATAAGAAAAGTAAAATCAGCAAATAAACCTTGACCCACTATCTAACGAGATAGGAACCGAAGGTATAATGAACGCCACACTTGAAGTGATAAGTTTGGATACCAAAGGAAGGAAATGATGCCACAAGCCTAACTTGATAAGTCAGATCAGTTCCAAAGAGAACAAGGAGATTTGAATTCTCACAAGTTTCAATTGATTCATAAAATTGGCAAAAAGTTGTCTAACCAAAACAATGTTTTCTTACAAACTATTTATAGGCACTATTATGACTATTCAAATGCCTATTTGTGACCTTTCACCTCCAGCAATTAACTAAGGTTTTTAACAAGCTTTAATTTCGTTTTTTAAGTCATGTAGGGAAGCCAATAGTCATGTCTCTTCACTTGATTCTGGTGTAGATGAAAATGCATGTCTCTTCACTTTATTGTTGACTTAATGAACCCTTAATGTGCTGTTTGGTGTCCCTTCATCTCCCTTAAACTGAATGTCAAAAGACTTGTGCATTCATCTCTTTAATTGGCTCCTTAACTAGCTTTGAATGCTTTAAAACTGAACAGGTTTAAAGAGACACTCTTGGATCATTTGAACAGCCACCATGATGATCTTTGAAGGCTTGAAAAACGTCCAAACTTGAAGAGTCGATTAGTCATATGAATAGTCACCTACAAGGTAGATAATTAAGCATTAAAGACACTCATAAGAATCAGCACACTATAAACACTCATACACAAATTTATTAATGAACATGCAGCTCAAATCACCTTATTTAAAATGAAAATAAACTCACTTTAATTTATGCAGTAAAAAGTAATAGCCAAATTAAATAACATACTTAAATAAATAAACTCAAACATATTTAATAACTAAGATGCTTAAATGCATGGTTTAAAATGTAAACTAAATGAACAAATGAGTTACTTAATGCATGACATAATTTAATGATGCAAACTTTAACTAACATGGGAGTTACATAATGCATGTCATAATTTATGATGCAAACTTAACTAACATGAATGTTACATAATGCATGACTTTATTAAATGTAGAACTCATTGTAACGACCCGAATTTGGGCCTAGTAGAATTGGGCTCAATGGGCCTTGAGGAGTAGGAGTGTTTAAAATTTTTGAGAACAAGAGAACAGCATTATTTCAAGTTGGACTTATTAGGAAGGTGATTTTGAAAAGTTACGAGGTTTCTAGGAAGTTTCGGGTTCAAGTTAGGCTATAGGTAAATTTTGTGTTTAAGCACTTAAAGGAGAGAAGGTAAGTGGCATCAAGACTTAAGGTAATAAGTGTGTATTTTGCTAGCATAAATGAGCATATGGCAATGAGGTTATGGCATCAAGTGGAGAGCATGGAGGGAAGGGGTTCAAATCCCATTTTTTGCAAATTTTTGATTAATTTTTGTACTTCTCTTCCAAGTGTCGGTCATGGCATCAAATATGGTAAGGGAGACTTTTCTAATGTTGGAAAGATGGCTAATGGAACATGGTAAGGAGGAAGATAAGGGAAAAGGAAGGAAAGAAATGGAAGAATGGGAAAGAGAAGGGAACATGTTGGCCTATTATGTGGAGGATGTTTTGGAAAGCATTTTGGTCAACACTCATCTTTTGGTAAAGATGATACATGGTTTTGTTAGGGGGGAAGGGGGGGGAGCCGAATTTCTCTAGCTCTCCCTTGCATTTTCACATTTTTGGGATCACTTTTCCTTTTCGAGGCATTTTGGGTCTTCTTCAATTTTTCCTAACCAAAACCTCAACTTCACCATGTCTTTCTAACCCTTTTCTTCCTTAGTCGAATCTCTCCTATAGCTACCATTTCGGTTTGTGTTCTTTAATAGCTTGTTCTTTGATTGGTTTTCTTTTCGGTATAGTCTCCATAGCCGAACCTAGAGTTATTGTCTTGTTGCTAGTGCCAAACCTTGTTATCCCTTTCGACTCATCCACATTATTAAGGGCGAATCAAGCCATCCTTTGCTGCTACTTATCATTCTCTTAGCCTTGGTTTTGGAAGTTGATTGGTAAGTGGGTGATTAGGCCGAATATTGGTGGTAAGATGTTACTCTTTATTTCGATGTTTTGCGCCGCTCATGTGATTCTATTTTGTGGTGAAGATATCAAATTCCTACTCTTGTGGAAGCGCTGAATATTGGATGAAGGCTAACCCCTTTGGTACATCACTTATTTACTTTAGGAACTCGTTGCAATAGCCAAGGTGCAAGGCCAGATTTTAGAACCTAGTAGGGAAGGATCACGATTGTGGTAAGTGACTCTTGTGAGTTAGTACTTTTGGGCTTTTGGAACCTTTAAGAAATCGAGGCTAACTTTTGATCGATTTTATTTTTAGGGGGCAACGAAGAGTGGTTCTGTAGGAAATCCAAATCAGGTGTGTAATCCCGTACCCTTCCGAATACGTGTTTGAAATGGTGTGTAATCTCATACCTCTCTGAAGGTTTGCATGAAATGTTCTGTGATTCGGTCGAAATATCAAAGAAAACCAAAAACCGGCATCCGTGACCACTCGAGCGTGCGTAAGTTCGTAGTAGTAACCATATTTTGCAATGAAACAGTTTTGGTTAGTAGCAATGACGTGATTTTGAAAAATCACGAAAAATAGGAGAAAGGGAATTAGAAAGCGAATAAGATATAGAATTAAAGCTTACTGTGTCTATTTTTAAATGAAAGAAACATAGTCTATTTTTAAATGAAAGAAACATAGTAGTAAGAGGGATTTTATATTCTGTGATATTTTAATTTTAGTGAAACTGGTTCTGAATGACTTCGTGGTTCCCTATTCTGTCTTGGAAAAATCATTTAAAATTGTACAAAGTGAATTATGAGTTATAATTTATATTTATAGATTACTTAGTGATCCTATTTTTAATAGAAATAAGTGGGATCAACATATGAAAACTGTACAGTGAGATATTTGAATTTCGGGTTAGAGAGGTCAAAACCGTTGGTCAGTGAAACAAGGGAAACTTTAATGAATAAACTGTACTAAATGGATAAGCCAAAAATTCTAGAAAAATTTTAGTAAGAAGATATATGAGTCTAGTTTCAAGGAAAATTTACGGAACTAAATTTTGAGTTTTCTAACTCAAGTTATAGTCAGTTTAGTCAATATGACGCAGATGGACAGTTTCAATTTTTATGCCCCACATTAGTAGTTAAGTCTGGGTTGCGAAATTACCAAAATACCATTGGAGGGTAAATTACCGAAATACCCCTGGTTTGCGAGATTACCGAATTACCCTTAGTGGGTAAAATTACAGAATTACAAAAATGCCCTTATGGGTCGAATTACGAAAATGCCCCTACGAGCCGATTTACTAAAATGCCCTATGGGGCCGAATTGCTAGAATGCTTTAGTGGACCGATTTACAAAGTTCTATAATTGGCCGATTTACCGTAATAAATCTCTAAATCAATGATTGTTGTTTATATTTGTGGATATTATGCTTTATTATGTATGCTTTATTATGTATGTTGCATTTACATAATTTGCATGGGATGGGAAAAAAGTTGAAGAGAAGTGTAGCCCGGTGGCATTGCCACAAAAATGTTTGTTATTATGTTTCATTCTGATTCTGGTTGCTCTGCCACAAATTCTGATAATGGCTATGTGCCAACCTAAATATGGCTTTGTGCCATCGTGATTATGGCTTTGTGCTAAACGTATTTACCCGGGGCTATGTGCCTAACATATGAATTAACGACTCTGTGTTGATCATTTTTTTACCAAGGCTGTGTGCCGATTATATTACCGTATATGATATTCTGGTGGCTCTGCCACAATCTGTATAGTGGCTATGCCACGCATAATTATGACTCTGGTGGCTTAGCCACAAATATTATTAAATGGCATCTTGCCTGCGAATTAAACGGCATCTTGCTTGCGAATTAAATGGCATCTTACCTGCAAATTAAATGGCATATTGCCTGCGAATTAAATGGTGACTTGCCTGCGATTGGTGTGTTTGGCGGGGTGGGTTGACTTGATCCCCACAGGTGTGATGGGATGGTACGGGTGGTGTGTAGCGGATGGATATCTAGGATGGGTTGGGTTGCATACATTCATACATTTGCTTCATTTTAAGATTGTTATGTAAAAGGGCTTAGGCCCATGATATTTCTATATGGGTTCGGGCCCAATAGATGTGAGTAAGGGATTTCACTGAGTTCTTGTAACTCACTCCCCTTTTCTTAACCCTTGTAGGTAATGCTCGAGTGATGTGGATTTGGGCCATGGATGACTCGGTGGAGGCCATACTTCAGTAATGGTGTTATTGAACTTTAGATTTCTATTTCCGCTTATTTTACTACTCTTACTATTTTGGGTTTTTATGTTGTAATAAGGCCTCTGGAATATTTTATTTTTGCTTTATGTTTGTCGTACTTTCTATTTTGCTTGAATGATTTTAAATGGGTATTTTTCTAAAACTTAAATAAAGGTTTTCCAAAATAGATTAACAATGGATTTCATAACAAACTTTTACAAATATTTTAACTCGTAAAGTTTTTCTCGAACTATCAACAATATTTTCAAAAGTTACGATTTATAAAGATTTTTAGTTCAAATTATTGATTTATCAAACAACCTTCGAGGTTAGTAGTACTTTATCAAATATTTCAAATCAACTCGTTTTCTCAATTATAACTAAACAATATCTATATTAGTACGAATAAAAAGGATTTAACATGTTTTTCTCATGTGACATGTCAGATCCGGTCTTAACGCATGGGCCGGGTTTGGGGTGTTACACTCATACTAATAATGTTCAAACTATGACATAATTAAAGACTCATACTAATGATGTTCAAACTATGACATAATTAAAGATACAAACTAAAATAACTAAAGTAACTAAAATAAATGAATCAAAGTCCTTATTTTCCAGCAACCAAATTAACAAAATGAAATTAAAAACTTCATTTTGCACTTGGGCCCCTCGTGCTTGGGCCAATTTCGATGTCGTCGAGGTGTATCGAAACATGATGCGGCTGGGATCGCATCATGTGCCTTCTCGCTTCATCCCTAAAGTCTAAAGAACATATTTGCACTGCAGATTCAAGACATGCAAGCAAGAATCAAGACAAAATTTCAGGTACTTACTTGAAAATTATCAATCTCTGAATGTGCAAGTGATCAGGGCAGGGTTTGCTTTTTAGATTCAAGTCCTCGCTTTCATCTGCTGCTGTGTTGTTTGCCAAAATATGAGAAATAGAATTTCATATTTTCTATTACTTTTGAGTTTTGATTGCTTTTTTCTGTTTATTTGGACTTCTTTTTACTTTTTTTGATTGAAAACTCTCTGATTTTGCAGGTAGGGGAATATATTCCCTTTTGTTTTATTATGTTTCTGTTGATTTTTGTTTAGAGGAGATGGATTTTTTTAATTTACTATAACAGAAAATAACGGGAATAGCAGCCCATTATTGTCGTAATTGGTCATTACCCGTTAAATTACGGCCACAATCCACCGCTATCGGTGTGACTTCGCTTCACACTGTTATTTTCAGTAGTAGCGGTTTCGGACGGTGCCGCTACCGCTATATAGTGGCCGCTATTCCGATATCAGACCGCTATTTAAATCCCTGGCCCGGATGACCAACTACAACCGGGAAAAAGAATTTTCCAATGGATGTTCTGGACATTTGATCCATGCGTGCGTGCATTTCCCTGCTGCAAGCCGTTTGTGCAAGTAGATGGGACATGGCTATACAGTAAATATACACAGATCCTACTTCTTGTGGTTGCTTAAGACGGGAACAAGAACATGCTCTCGATAACATTTTCCATCGTAGATAAGGAGAACATAGAGTCGTGGGAATTCTTCCTTACAAACTTGCGGAAGTATGTTATTAGTAACGATAATATTTGCATCATCTCCGATAGAGGGAAAGGATTAATTACCGCCATTAGGCATTCCGGTGTGCCATGGAGATCCGTTTACTGCATCCAACACATCGTGACTAACTTCCACCGAGATTATCACAATGCAGACTAGCGGAGACAAGTTGTGAGAATGTGTAAAGAATAACATTATCCTTTCAATATATAACCTAATGTTTTAGGGTGAGACTGTAACTTATATTTTCTTAATACATACACAGCGCACGAGCTAGAGCCACACATTTTTCGGCAAAGGATGACTTGACTTGAAAGTGACATAAAGGGTCACACGAACACATCTTCCCGATAATGGTTGGGTACCATGGAGCCGTGGAAATGGGCTCAAAGTTTCAACGAGGGCTTTCACTATGGTCATATGACCACTAATTTGGCGGAGGGGGTTAACTTTGTGTTGTTGAAAACACGACATCTTCCAATTTCATATGTCTTCTCAGCTATATTCTACAAGCTGACTACCTTGATACCAAGAATGGGGCAGCACCAAGTTAACCAAATAGAGACAGGACACATGTTTGTTGAATATGTCAGGAATGCAATGGTTGCAAACCGGTGGATGGCGAGGTCGATAAATGTAGAAGTATATTCACGACGTAATGAAACATTTCGAGTTACAGAGACCATCAGTCATCGACCCGGTATATCACCTAGGTCTACGGAGTTTATCTCCGAAACAAAAGGTACGATTGCAGGAGGTTCCAGACACTTCATTATCCCTGTGCACATGTCGTGGCGGCTTGTGCTAAAATCTCGCTCAATGTTGAACAACTTATCGATGAAGTGTACACCCTTGAGCGCACGTTGCGTGTATGGGAGAACGAGTTCCCCGTGCTTCCTAACCTATCTACATGGGAAGTGCCTCCGACGACTTTCGAGCTTGTCCCAGACAAAAGGGTTGCATAGGAATCCGAAAGGTCGTCCGCAATCATCCAGAATCCATAACGAAATGGACATTAAGGAGAAATTCGACAGGAAGCTGTGTGGCGTATACAAATTAGCCGATCATAATCGGAGTAAATGCCTGCTCCGAAACTACCATATTGGACAACCGTCGCGATCGGGTAGAAATTGAGATGTTGTTCAAGCCCTGTTAATTACATTCACTACATGTAAAGAGGATTGAATCTAAAATCTGTCTAAAATTTGTTGCAATTAATCTAATTTGAATTACAAAGTTAGTCTAAAGCTTGTTGTGTTTATATTTTTGTTGAATTAAATAACGTTTTTACGTAAATAATACAAAGTTTATTATTTAAATTGCAAAAAACCTTAAAATTAATAACTAAAATAGCGAAAAAGTCATTATATAAATACAAAGTTGACTATTTAAATTGCAAAAAACCCCTAAAATTAATAACTGAAATAGCGAAAAAGTCATTACATAAATACAAAGTTGACTGTTTAAATTGCAAAAAAAAAAACCCATAAATTAAGAACTGAAATGGTGAAAAAGTGATTACATAAATACAAAGTTGACTACTTAAATTGCAAAAAAAACCCATAAAATTAATAATTAAAATGGAAAAAAAGTCATTATATAAATATAAAGTTATTTAAATTACAAAATCCCCTAAAATTGATGGTTTGATGGTGTGGTTCTAGGGGTATATTTTTGTGGAGCTTGACGTTCACGTTACGGGTGACTGCAGCGATCAACGTTCTCTTCACCCGCATGGGAGGGTGTGCGAAACATGGATGAAAAATCATATGTCTCAAACGCCATCGATGAACTTGAGCTGGAAGTAGTGGGGTACGGTAGTGGATACGGGCTGGGAGGAATGAAGTACGGCAGTGAATACGAACCGAGAGGAGTGGAGTACGGCGGTGGATATGGGCCGGAAGGGGTGGAGTACTGAGGTGGATACGAGCCGAGATGACTGGAGTACTGAGGTGGTAGTGGGCTGAAGATATCAAACTCTGAATGATTTCCGTGGCCTAATGAGCCTGGGAAATAGTCATCACCCTCCAAATTTGAATGATAAGAACTATCCCTAGAGTGTAGCTCCGACTCTGTCTCCGGCTATGGTGCATGATGCGAATCTGGAAGGGGTTGCCCAAGTTGTGTCATATGCGGGGGGACTACCATTGACCGCCCACCAAACGAAAATGGTTTCCCTATCTCAAAGTACCACTGTATGGATTCTAACGAGGGCTGTAGATGTAACGGTCCGTTTATAGTTAAATCGGAATAGTGGTTTTAGGACCACAAATCCGAGGTCATAAAATTTATTTTAATATTATTTAAATATCTACAGCATGTTAGAATTATGGTATAAAAATTTCGTTAAGAAATTATACCATTTGTATGCTCAATTTATGAAAAAGGACTAAATCGCGTAAGGTGCAAAATTTGTGTTCTATTAGTTAAAGGTATTAAATAGCTATAAAACTTTAAAGTGGAGGTCCTTATGTGGTAATTAGACTATTAATTGAGTTAGTAGATGTGCATGGATTGGTAATTATGAAAATTTTAAAGTTAGGTAAGGGTAAATAGGTAATTAGGTAAATAAAGGTTAATTTGATAAAAGAAAAACTATCATCTTCTTCCATTCTTTTCACCATAGCCGAATTTCACCTTAGGAGGGGAGAAGAAATTTTTTTTCAAGCTTTTCCTTTGCATGTAAGTGAAATCTTGTTCCGTTTTTGTTGATTTTTATGTTTTCGGTATTGTTGTAGCTTAAGCTAGCTAAACAGGGGACTATTTTGCAATATGGTTAAAAGTTTAGGGTTTTTCCATGAGAGCACTTTTTTTGTCCTTGATGTTTAATGGAAGAAAATGAGTCTTTGTTGTTAATTAAACAACTTTTGTTAAGGGATTTTTAATGAAATTACCAATAAGGGTTAGATTGAGAAAATGTGAAAATTGTGTGTTAAATGTGTGAATTTGAGGAACGTATGGGCTTCTATGAGCATGTAGTAAAATGTGGATGAAATTGCATGAATTTCATTTTACGAACCTAGGGACTAAATTGTAAAGGAGTCAAATGTTTAAGGGCAAAATGATAATTTTGCCATAACATGAATTTTGGATTGAATTGAATAGAATAAATATTAAATTAGTTAAATTTGATTATATAGATCAAGAAAAGCCACGTTCGGAATTAGATCGGGGGAAAGATAAAGTAGTGGATTGATCGGTCGATTTTTTCGTATAAATTCGAGGTAAGTTCGTATGTTTAATAAGCATTAAATTATATGTGTTTTAAATGCTTAATTAATATAATTATGATGATATGATACCATGGAAATTATTGACGAAGTTTCGGCAAGGTATGAATCCTGGTTGAACCTTAGGAATAGATAGGATACAAATGACATGTCATTAGGGGTTATCGTGTTTTGGGTGCTGGTCTTGTATGTTCTACCGGTGGCTGAGTTTTCGGCATGTGTTGCGGTTACTTTACAGCTTGTGTGAGCAGCACCGTGTAGCTACGTCTTGACTGACAGCTTGTGTGAGCAGACCTAGTGATGGCTCGAACGTGAGCATCTATATGAGATATGAGATAGAGGTGGTTTTGACCACGTATTGGCACTTAGTGTACGAGATACCCGAGTATCCAATAGTATTCCAAATGGTTCAACGGGCACAGATGATAATACAAGGTCATAAGAGTTGATACGAACCAGTATAGGTATTCGTGTGAAATACGGAAAATAATTCATAGTTGATGTATTCATACATGACTAACATGATTGTGATTATGTGTTAGGCTTTGGGCCAATTGAAATTTACCTATGTTTTAATTATGCCTATCTAAATTGTAGATGAATGGTAAGTTGTATTTATTAGCCATACGAACTTACTAAGCTTAATTGCTTACTCTGTTTTAATTTCCGTGTTTTATAGTGATTCAGAAGTTTGTATCGATTTGGAAGTTGTCGGAGATCGTGTCGCACTATCAAACTCTCATTTTGGTATTTTAAACTTTGTATATTTTGGTTAAATGGCATGTATAGGTGTTTTGGCTAATGTGGCCTATATGTCTTGTTGTGTTTTGGCCATTTGAGATGGCTTGTAAGGTGGTCACATATTTTAATACGTATATGTTCAAATGACCCTTTGATATGTGGTATATGGTTGCTTTATGAATGCCTTGCTTGTGAAATTGTGTTTGACATTAATTGGTTGAAATGGAGATGATTATGTATGCTAAGTTTTAGGCACAATGTCTCATATATGTAATTGACCATTTAGGTAACCTTTGAAGTATGTTTGGTATGTTTTAAAGTGGTCAAATGAATGTGTTTATGGATATCATGTTATGGTGTGAATGTACATGTTATAAACTTGATATTGGTTGGACTTGAGTGCCTATTTATACCATGGTTTTATGTATTTTGATGTGTATAGGTTGACAACAATTTGGGTGAGAAATATAGCTTGGAAAATGACTTATTTTTGTCCACACGGGCAGAGACACGGGCGTGTGTCTCAGCCATGTATGACACACGGCCAGGTGACATGGCCATGTATCCCCTGTAATTTCCTTAGAAAGCAAGTCAGTAGCTTCACACGGCCTAGCACACGAGCGTGTGGCTTGGCCGTGTGGCACAAGTCAGTATACCTTCCAGTTTTTACGGCTTGGCATACGGGCGTGTGGTTCGGTCGTGTGATCCAAGTCAGTGAGTTACACGGGGTAGGATACGAGCTGGGACACAGCCATGTGATCCCTTTTCAATTGCCCACAAGGCCTGGCCACACGGGCGTGTTTCTCGTGCACTTTGAAAATTTTCAATATTTTTCTAAAAATTTCTTGAATACTCGGTTTAGTCCTGAACCACTTTTAATGTCTATTTGGGGCCTCGAGGGCTCGTAACAAGGACTCTATGAAGGTATTTGAATGGATTTTTATTTGAATGATAATTGATTATGAAATGTATGATTGTTTAAGTCATAAGTTTGGTAATGCTCTGTAACCCCATTCCGGCATCAGATATGGGTTAAGGGTGTTACAGTAGATCCAAAACACGATCCATCTGAGGTACCCTCCCCAACCGGTTGTTCTACATTGTAATATATTCTTCATGCACTTCTCCCCAATCATTCCCATGTTTCCCCCTCTTATTAATCCTATGGATCTCCCCCAATTGTACTAGTAGTGTTGGGATATACTGTATACAATCGAACTGCCGGAGTACTCGATCACCATGATACCATTCCAATGTCTGAAAATTGATAATGGTTACGCTAACGGACCATAGGTTTGAGTGGACGTAGGCAGATGAGGGAATAACCACTATAATTTCTGGAATAGAATACGACATCCAAATGAACTGCACGGTTAATAACATTGTTATATTAACGCGGGTCAAGTGGGATAAAATAATAAAATAAAGTTGATAATGGAAAAACTTACCCACTCTCTAGCATGATTCTCGATCATCAGACGGTATATAGGAACCGTGTATGACCTCCCGATACCCGGATTAGTGCTCCATCTACAAAAACAAATTGTTAGAACAATATAATTCGAAAAAAAAAGTCAACTAACTGTTATAACGAGTAAAAATTCATCACCTATTAACGAGTGGAAATACATATGATTGGTGACTAATGGATGCCAAGAATGGCATCCGGAAAAGCGCCCATGACTGCATCAATATGAGGCATCCGCCTATGTCCAATGCAGAAGGATCTGTCGTCCAACAAAGTTCGCGATACAACATGGCTAACACTATAGACCCCCAACTGTATGAACGAGTGTTATGCAAATTAAATAATAGGGTTAAGTACATCAAGTGGACCCTATTGCCGTTTGCATCCGGCATGAGTATACCCCCTAAAAGGTGCATAATGTAAGCTCGAACGGCCTGCATCACCTCCCATTCACTGGAAGTATTCGGCAAATGCTCAAAATTGGCCTTTAGCCATGAAAACTTCATACCTATAAATTTTCCCTCACTAGGCGAGCGTCCAAGTAAGTCATAGTAAAGGGCAACCGGCCTAGAGATCGAACTTATGCTCGTGACCACATTCCCGTTGATGGGGAGCCCGAGCTACAGTGCAACATCCTGTAGAGTGATGATGCACTCCCCGCACGGCAAATGAAATGTGTGGGTCTCCGGATGCCATCGCTCGACTAAAGCGGAAATCAAGTCGTATCGGAGATCAAAGGTTCGGATCAATGTCGCTGATCCGAATCCAGCTAACTCCAAGTATGGCATTAGGCATTCATCTGGCAGAAACCCTACACTATTAACACGGCCCCTCAATGCGCGGTACGGGCCCTGACATTATTAAATTAGCAAAATAGTTAATACAATCTAATTTAATTCTGCAAATGACGTGAGTATCAAATAACAATTTCATTACTATCTCATTAATAGGACTTGATATGTGATGGTCATTCTTAATCATAGAACTCGTTTGTTGCAAATCTGGAATTAAAAAAATGAATTCATTTAATTTGTTGCAAAAAACACAGTAAATAATTTGAAATTTTAGAAACAGTAAAACACAGTAAATATCTCATTATTTCCCATAATTTACCTACAATAAAAAAATTTATGTTAGTTGACAATAATAATATAACTAAAATAAATATATATTATTTAAACATAAAAAAAACATATGAATCAAATAAAATAAAAATAGATACATACATGTTTAGTTTCTTTCAAACAACCTATAAAATTATATAACAACAAATTTAATCAACATTTCAATAAATCAATAAAAATTCTCAAATAAATAAAAATAAAATAAAATTACATTATAAAAAATTTACATTAATAAAAAATCACAAAACACTAAATTAAACACTAACAATTTATATAACCTAATCATAAATTACTAACAAAATAACTATAAAATTATTATTTTTTAAATTACATTACTAAAAATCACAAAACCCTAAACTAAACACTAACAATTTATAAACTAATCAAAAATTACTAACAAAATAACTATAACATTTTTTTAAAAAAAGAATTTACATTACTAATAAATCACAAAACACAAAACACTAACAATTTATAAACTAATCAAAAATTACTAACAAAATAACTATAAAAATATATTTTTTAAATATTTTACATTACTAAAAAATTACAAAACACAAAACACTAACATAAATTACTAACAAAATAATTAACAAAATAATTTTACATTAATAAAAAATTACAAAACACAAAACACTAACAATTTATAACCTAATCATAAATTACTAACAAAATAATTTTACATTAATAAAAAATCACAAAATACTAAACTAAACACAACAATTATTTAACATAATCCTAAATTACTAACAAAACAATTTTAAAACAATTATAAAAAAAAACAAAAAAAAGTACATTCATAAAAATTATTAAACCAAAACCATAAACACTAAACGTAAACAATTTATTTATAATAATTAATAACAAAAAAATTTTACATGTATTAATCAAACACTTTAAATTAAAAGACAAATTATTTACTAAAATAATGCATACTTTTTTTTTCTTTTTTTTTCTATCTTCTTCTTCTTTTTTCTTCTTCGTTCTTTCCTTCTTTTCTTCCCCGGTGCATTCATATTATGGGGGACCATGCTGCTTATAAGGTCCCCCATTCAAAAAAATTTCTCCCATTTGAAGGGACATAACACTGCTTAGCAGTGTGCACAGCAGGCAGGGGGAAATTTGTTGTTCGATGCAGCAACAGTGCAGGGGCGGATGGGACTGGTCAGCACCAGTGCCGCATATCTGACAGGCGCGACTAGTGCCGCCAGTCCAGGTGACGCCACATGTCACGGGTATTTTCAACCCATATTTTGACCCATTGACCGTATTTTGACCCGTATAAATATATATATATATATATATATTCATAATTAATCCCACTAACAACCCATTTCAAAAATTAATTTTTTTATATTATTTATGTAAATTAACCCCAAAGTGAACACGATCTTTGTCACTATTGCAATTGAAGACAATTGCAATTGAAGGCGGCGTTACAAGAAAAGTTTGATTGTTTATTATTTTCTATTTTGATTGATTTGATCCATATATCCCTTTTCACCTTTTTTTCTCAGTTTTTGTGCTTTGAGTACTTAGGTTAATTTATCAAAATAGTATAAAAAATTAATTTCTGAAATGGGTTGTTAGTGGGATTAATTACAAAAATGGTATGTTTTTTGGGTGGAGCTTTTCTCATAGGCACCACTACCTTTTTTTATAATAATAATTTTTTTATAAAAAATATTTTTTTAAATATATATATACCGGGTCAAAATACGGGTTGAAACGTATGGCACCACCTGGACTGGGGGACCTTATAAGCAGCATGGTCCCCCATAATATGAATGTACCGGGGAAGAAAAGAGGGAAAGAAAGGAAGAAGAAGAAGAAGAAGAAGAAGAAGAAGAAGAAGAAGAAGAAGAAGAAGAAGAAGAAGAAGAAAGAAAGAAAGAAAGTAAGTATTATTTTAGTAAATAATTTGTTTTTTAGTTTAAAGAGTTTGATTAATATGTTGTAATTTTTTTTTTGTTATTAATTATTATCTATAAATTGTTTTAGTGTTTATGGTTTTGGTTTAATAGTTTTTATGAATGTAATTTTTTTTTATAATTTTTTTAAAATTATTATGTTAGTAATTTAGGATTATGTTATAAATTGTTGTGTTTAGTTTAGTATTTTGTTATTTTTTATTAATGTAAAATTATTTTGTTTAGTTTATAAATTATTAGTGTTTTGTGATATTTTAGAAATGTAAATTTTTAAAAATATATATATTTTTATAGTTATTTTGTTAGTAATTTATGATTAGTTTATAAATTGCTAGTGTTTTGTGTTTTGTGATTAATTAGTAATGTACAATTTTTTTTTAAAAAAATGTTATAGTTATTTTGTTAGTAATTTATGATTAGTTTATAAATTGTTAGTGTTTAGTTTAGGGTTTTGTGATTTTTTAGTAATGTAATTTTTAAAAAATAATAATTTTATAGTTATTTTGTTAGTAATTTATGATTAGATTATATAAATTGTTATTGTTTAGTTTAGTGTTTTGTGATTTTTTTTAATGTAAATTTTTTATAATGTAATTTTATTTTATTTTTATTTATTTGACAATTTTTATTGATTTCTGCCAGATGAACTCCTAATGACATACTTGGATTTAGCCGGATTTGGATCAATGACATTGATCCAGACCTTTGATTTGCGATACGACTTGATTTCCGCTTTAGTCGAGCGATGGCATGTGGAGACACACATATTTCATTTGCCGTGCGGGGAGTGCACCATCACTTTACAGGATGTTGTACTGCAGCTTGGGCTCCCCATCGATGAGAATGCGGTCACGGGCGTAAGTTCGATTTCTAAGCCGGTTTCCCTTTGCTATGACTTACATGGACACTCGCCTAGTGAGGGAAAATTTACGGGTTTGAAGTTTTCATGGCTAAAGGCCAATTTTGAGCATTTGCCGAGTACTGCTAGTGAATGGGAGGTGATGCAGGCTATTCGAGCTTACATTATGTACCTTATAGGGGATGTATTCATGCCAGATGCAAACGACAACAGGCTCCACTTGGTGTACTTACCTCTATTATCCAATTTGCATAACACCCGTTCGTACAGTTGGGGGTCTGCAATGTTAGCCATGTTGTATCGCGAACTTTGTTAAAACGACAGATCCTTCTGCGGTGGACATAGGTGGATGCCTCATATTGCTATAGTCGTGGGCGCTTTATCGGATGCCATTCTTGGCATCCATTAGTCACCAATCATATGTATTTCCACTCGTTAATAGGTGATGAATTTTTACTCGTTATAACAATTAGTTGACTTTTTTTTCGGATTATATTATTCTATCAATTTATTTTCATAGATGGAGCACTAATCCGGGTATCGGGAGGTCCTACATGGTTCCAATATACCGTTTGATGATCGAGAATCATGCTAGAGCGGGGATAAGTTTTTCCAATATCAACTTTGTTTTATTATTTTATCTCACTCGACTCGTGTTAATATAACCATGTTATTAACTGTGTAGTTCATTTGGATGTCTTATTCTGTTCCAGAAATTATGGTGGTTATTCCCTCGTCTGTCCACGTCCACTCAAACCTATGATGCATTAGTGCACCCGTTATCAATTTTTAGACAGTAGAGTGGTATCATGGTGATTGAAAACTCCGGTAGTTCGGTTGCATACAGTATATCCCGACATAGCCAGTTGGATTGGGGGAGATCCATGGGATTAACAAGAGGGGGAAACATGGAAATGATTGGGCAGAAGTGCATGAAGAATATATTACAATATGGAACAACTGGTTGGAGAGGGTACCTTAGATGGATCGTGCTTTGGATCTACAACCCTCGTTAGAGTACATACAGTGGTACTCTGAGATAGGGAAACCATTTTTGTTTAGTGGACAGTCGATGGTAGTCCCCTCGCATATGATACGACTTGGGAAACCCCGTCTAGATCCGCATCATGCACCAGAGCCAAAGGCAGAGCGGAGCTACACTCTAGGGATAGTTCTTATCGTCCAGATTTGGAGGGGGATGGCTATTTCCCGGGCTCGTCAGGGCACAGATATCATGCAGAGTTTGATCTCTTCAGCCCACTACCACCTCAGTACTCCAATCATCTCGGCTCGTATCCACCTCAGTACTCCACCCCTCCCGGCCCGTATCCACCACCGTACTCCACTACTTCCGACTCAAGTTCATCGATGACGTTTGGGACATATGATTTTTCATCTATGTTTCGCACACCCCCCACATGCGGGTGAAGAGAATGTTGATCGTCGCAATCACCCGCAACGTGAATGTCGAGCTCCACAAAAATATACCCCTAGGACCACACCATCAAACTATCAATTTTAGGGGGTTTTGTAATTTAAATAACTTTATATTTACGTAATGACTTTTTTTTCCATTTTAGTTATTAATTTTAGGGTTTTTTTTTTGCAATTTAAATAGTCAAATTTGTATTTATGTAACGACTTTTTCGCCATTTCAGTTATTAATTTTAGGGTTTTTTTGTAGTTTAAATAATAAACTTTGTATTATTTACATAAAAACGTTATTTAATTCAACAAAAATATAAACGCAACAAGCTTTAGACTAACTTTGTAATTCAAATTAGATTAATTGCAACAAATTTTAGACAAATTTTAGATTCAATCCTCTTTACATGTAGTGAGTGCATTTAATAGGGCTTGAACAACATCTCAATTCCTATCCGATCGCAACGATAGTCCAATATGGTAGTTTCGTAGCGGGCATCTACTCCGATTATGACCGGCTAATTTGTATACGCCACACAGCTTCCCGTCGGATTTCTCCCTAATGTCCATTTCGTTATGGCTTCTGGATGACTGCAGATGACCTTTCAGATTCCTACGCAACCCTTTGTCTGGGGCAAGATTGAAAGTCATCAGAGGCACCTCCCATGTAGATAGGTCTGGAAGCATAGGGAACTCATTCTCCCATACACGCAACGTGTGCTCGAGGGTGTACACTTCATCGATAAATTGTTCAACCTTCAGTGAGACTTTAGCACAAGCAGCCACGACATGTGCACAGGGATAACGTTAAGGATAAAGTTATTCTTTACCCATTCTCACAACTTGTCTCCACTAGTCTTCATTCTTATAATCTCGGTAGAAGTTAGCCGCGATGTGCCGGATGCAATAAAACGGATTTCTATGGCAAACTGGAATGCCTAATGGCGGCGATTAATCATTTTCTTCTATCGGAGATGATGCAAATATTATTGTTACTAATAACATACCTCTGCAGGTTCGTAAGGAATAATTCTCACAACTCTATGTTCTCCTTATCTACGATGACAAACTCTATTGGGAGCACGTTCTTGTTCCCGTCTTGAGCAACCGTAAGAAGTAGGATCTGTGTATATTTATCGTATAGCCATGTCTCATCTACTTGCACAAACGACTTACAGTAGGGAAATGCACGTACGCATGGATCAAACATTTAGAACATCCGTTGGAAAATTCTTTTTCCCAGTTGTAGTTGGTCATCCGGGCCATAATAAGGTCGTGTCTGCAACTCAATGATAGTCCCCGACACGTACTCCCGCATAGCGGCTATCCATCACTGTAACTCATTATACGACACATCGAAATATCTATACAATTACTATATTGCCATCTGTTTAGCTATCCATGCCTTCCGGTATAATACTCGATACTGGAATCGTGCCTGCATTTTGGCAATCAGTACTGAAACTTTAATGGTCGGCATGTCTTTCACCACTAGCATGATGCACGTACATATAATTTTGAAATTAAGTTTTCGATGATCTTTTTTCATATGTGTTGAAGTGCATGTGTGAGGCCCAACAAATTTTCGTATCTTCCACATCTGCGACTTCTGGATAAATGTAGCTCGTACCCACCAATTGTAGCCTTCCGCCAACTTCCAACACTCCTTAATATATAATGTCGATTTAGACACGGCGACTTTGTAGTCCACTAATATATTCATGCTATACCACTTAATGGAAAATACACACTCTTTCTTACTTTCGAATCTCTGGCCCATGAGCAACTCCTCAGGATCAGAATCTATGGCCAGTCGACAAGTAGATAGTATTTCAGGGTATTTCGAGAACTCGGCCGCGTGCACCGCATTGGGGTATATCGGCGACATGTGTGCCTTAGGATTATTGTGTATCACAATATGACGAATCTGGTTCCTGACTGAAGACGCGTTAACATTTCCATCGTCATTCACACATTCGTCGTCAATATTAGCCGAGACCTCGTCCACGCCAGGATCACTATCACTATTGACTTCGTGATCAGAAGGATCACTACTATGGTATACATCATCACTAACCACATCAGTCTCGGGTGCAACATTAAGATCGATGTCGATCTCATAGTCGATTGACTATCAACGTACAATATCGAAACCACCATACACAGCTCTTGAGCTCCATGTTCTTCACCTAATGGAGTGGGATCTTCAGTTGACTCCACACCAACTAACTCAGCAAATAATTGAATCGGTGCATTTTGGTTGCTTTGAGTCCCACAATAAAGAGCGACCATTGTCTCCACGTCTTCATCGTCTACATATTCCATTTATGTGAATTTTATAGGATCCATCGAAATTGGAAACTTGTAGAAAAGTTTCGAGATCCTTCTCCCACAACATTTATCAATTTTTGCACTAATCCTTTCCTTCATATCATCAAACGAGATATTTTTATTAAATCTCATTGCTATTTGTTGGCAACATTCAAATATACATCCCACGGTTGTTGTCAAAATTTCTCCATCGAAATAAACGCATACGAAAGCCTAATTCTCCATCTTCAATACTAGATCTGTTAAAAAAAATTTAAAATTTTCAAAACTATTTCGAATAGCAAAAATGATACTTACATAAAAATTTTAATGATAAAAAGAGACCAAAATTATAACAATATGCAAAATTTTTCATTCAGAAGCTAACAAAATTAATAACCTAACAAAATAACTTTCAAATAACAAAATTGCTAACAAAACTTTCCAATCTATTTAAAAAGAAATAAACTAAAATACCTTATCCTTTTTTTTTTTATTTTCCTTTCTTTCTTTCTTCTCCCTATCTTCTTACTTCTGTTCTGCTAATTTTTTTGGAATTCTCCTACTCATTTCATATTCAGGTGAGTTTAAATAGGCGAAAAATTAAGCACTGGTGCCACCTATAAGATAGGAGTCACCAGTGGTGCCTACTAGATAAGAGTCACCAGTGGCACCTACCAGATAGGCACTACCTATCCCATACCACCACAGTGTATATACACGGGTCATGTACTATATCCGAAAAAATAATACATAGTCGTGCCGCCTATGAGAAAGACACCACTAATAAAATAATATTTTTTTTATAAAAAACAAAAAAAAATATTATAAAAAAAGGTGGTGGCATCTAAGAGAAAAGCTTCACCCAAAAAACATACCATTTTCGTAATTAATCCTACTGACAACCCATTTCAGAAATTAATTTTTTTAATATTATTTATGTAAATTAACCGAATACTTAGCTTATCAACTCCATTAGTCCTTTAAATTTTTTGAACTAAAGTCGAATAATATTTAGGGCCAATTTACCAGAAAATACCAATTTTTAACAAAATTTACGGAAAAGGACCTAAAAAATAATTATTTACCGGAAAGGGTCATTTCCCCCGAAAACGCATCCACCTCAGCGCGTTTTGGGGATGAAGAGAAAGCGCGCCCACGAGGAGCGCTTTGTGCCACATCAGCAAAAAACGCGTCCTTAAAGCGCGCTTTAGCTTGATGTGGCAAAAGCGCTCCTCGTGGACGCGCTTTGCCCCTCCAACGGTCAATTTTTTTTGACCGTTGGGCCTCCAACGGTCAAAAAAAAGACTATAAAAATCCCCACCCTTTTATTTTTTTCACACAAAAGTCCTTACTCATTTTTCTCTCAAATTTCTCTCAACTTTCTCTCAAATTCCTCTCAAATTTCTCTCAAATTCCTTTAAAGTTCCTCTCAAATTTCACAATAGTCCTTTAATATTTACAAAAAAGCCCTTTTTTAAATTTTTTTGAAATATATTTTTTTTGATAAATTTAAAAATATTCGATCGTATTAGCAATGGCCGGAGAATTAATTCGTCTCGACAATAAACACATCTCCGTCGATCAAATGGCAGTGGTAAGTTTTAATTTTAATTTTTCAATACTATTTAATATTTTTTTTAATTTTTCAATTTTAATTTTAATTTTAATTTTAATTTTAATTTTTAGGTTTATGCAATTTTAATTAAATTTTATTTTATAATTTTTTTAAACAGCCTGTAGATCGGGTGTTGCAATGCTATATTCGCAATATGCCTGGTCTGCCATCGCCGTTGATCGAGAATTACCTGCGGGAAGCGGGTTTTTGACACGTGGCCACGATAGGCCGGGGGTGCAAGTTGGACTCGAAGCTAATCAGTGCATTGATAGAGAGGTGGAGACCCGAGACACACACTTTCCATCTTCCATGCAGAGAGTGTACTATCACTCTGGAAGACGTGCAGTTTCAAATAGGATTACCGGTGGATGGGTACGTAGTCACCGGGTCCGCAACTTCTGGTGATTGGGGAGCCGTATGCTACGAGCATCTGGGTGCTATTCCGGATAACATTTACGGAGGTCGGATCAAGATGGGCTGGTTACGAGACATATTCCCGGAGCCGGATAATGATTCGACCGAAATAGAAAGAATACGGTATGCTCGGGCATACATTCTTGAGATGATTGGAGGCTATCTGATGCCAGACTTGTCACGAAACCTCGTACATCTGAGATGGCTGCTGAAACTCGTTGATTTTAAAGCAGCCGGTGAATTGAGTTGGAAGTCCGCCGTACTAGCAAAATTGTATCGGAGATGTGCGGCGGCGACGCGGCGAATAAAGCGAAAATCACGAGGTTGCCTATCACTCTCGCGCAATCATGGGCACGGTTTCGATTTCCATTTTTACGTCCTCGAGTCGACCATCCATATACATTCCCACTCATAACGAGGTAAATTTAATATTAGATTTTACAATTATTACGTAGATTTAAAATATAATTGTATGCTAAAAATTTATTTAATTAGGTGGAACCATTCGGTGAGTTATGTTGGAATACCTACATCGCTTGAAGATATACGACTTCTATTAGAGCAACGGTCGGAAGCACAAGTAAGTATTAAATAAAATATATTTTCGTAATAAAATAGTCGTTTCGTATTTAGTATTTAGTATTTAGTATGTAGTGTTTAGTATTTAGTATTTAGTATATAACTAATATTTTTTATCATGTTAATATAGTTTAAATGGACACCATACGAGGATCTGTCAATTCGGGCAGTAATTCCGGAAGAGTTTTTTCAAAATTAGAACATTTGGCATGTGAAGGTGCCATTGGTCAACTATGCCACTGTGGAGATGCACCAGTCAGATCGGGTTCTGCGTCAATTTGGATTCTGACAACGATTCCCGTGGCACCTGAGGTGCTCGATGATGAGCACGAAGTCGACTTACGGCGGTTGCGTACGGATTGACCAAGATTTTGGTCAGCGTATATCGAATTGTGGGAGAACCGGTATGATTATATATCTACTCGGGAACCGATCATCTTTCCTAAGTTAGCTTGCGTGTCGGAATACATGCCATGGTTTAGGATCCATGGCAAGCCGTATTTATTGTCAGAAGAGGAGAGGCGACGGCAACTTCGTGAACAAAGGGAACGACGGGGCCCTTTAAATCCAAGGAGAAGGGGTGATGAGACGGGACCATCAACAGCGCCGACACAACCACCGAGCCCATCAACAGCGCCCACACAGTCATCGGGCCCAACACTTCAGCCGACGACACCCACATCACAGCCTTTTCAGATTATGCCAGGTGCGTACCCTGGCCCTTATATGTATACCCTGGCCCTTATATGTATCCTAACCCTTATATGTTTCCTTTTCGATCTCATGGCGGGTTGGAATGCATGGCCCGGGCTCGAGTCCGTTCGACTACTCCGATCGGCGGTGATCTATAGCCGCCGTGCCCACAACCCCGCTGAGGTTCCACAACCCTCACTGGAAGCTAGAAGAAGGAGGAATCCGGTAGCAGAATGTCGACCACCCCCATGTGGCACTGATTCCGACCGGCACCAACATTGATTCCGACCGCCATTATTTTATTTTTTTATTGTAATTTTTTATATATTTAATAAAATAAAAGATTTTTTTTAATTTTTTATTGTAATTTAATTTTTATATCATTAATAAAATAAAAGTTTTTTAATTTTTTTGTAATTTTATTTTTATATCTTTAATAAAATAAAAGTTGTTTTTTTTATTTTTTTATTGTAATTTAATTTTTATATCTTTAATAAAATAAAAGTTGTTTTTTTTATTTTTTTATTGTAATTTAATTTTTATATCTTTAATAAAATAAAAGTTGTTTATTTTTTTATTGTAATTTATTTTTTATATCTTTAATAAAATAAAAGTTGTTTTTTATTTTTTTGTATTTTTTATATCTTTAATAAAATAAAAGTTGTTTTTAAATTTTTTTTGTAATTTCATTTATTTTTTATATCCTAAATAAAATAAAAGTTTTAATTTATTTTTTTATTGTAATTTATTTTTATTTTTTATATATAGAAATTAATAAGAAATGGATGAATTAGGACTAAATTGAATAAGTGAAAAAGTATGACGGGTTAATTTGTAATTTTATCAAGATGGATGTTGATCCAATGTATGAATTTTGAATGATCGTAAGGGGCAAAATAAGCATTTAGCAAGAAAGATAATTTTGAAGAATAATGATGATGGTGATATTTTAGATTAATTGAATAACCTTTTTTTTGTTTTGCAACTTAGTCCTTCTACAAAATTTCACCATTTTCATCAAGAAATTAAAAGAATTTTCAATGCCACCAATAGACAAAAAATGATAAGGAGACTATCAACTATTCTGATTTGGACACGAGCGAGATGTATGGCCTGGGTTCCTACACCATCTGCATAACTTCCGTTGGTTGGTTGTTTCTCGGATATCCATATTGTTGCGTATTCTAGTCGAGCAAGGACGACCCTTTGGTTTGCGACGCAGTTCTCTATCCGGTAACAGCTTATACAGAGCAAGCAATACAGACAGCCACTTACGTTCATCCGGGACTGGTGGGAATACATGTCTCCACAAGTTGTACATGTATTTTATTTTATACACTTCGTTGACATAGCTCATGGGATCCAGACGGATATCCTGACAAGCCGCAATTACATGAGCGCATGGATAACGAAGTGCATCAAATATACCACAGTCGCAGGTCCTATTTCTCAAGTGTACACGATATTGCCCGCCAACAATACCTTGGTTCGGTCTGTCAAACTCCGTCACACGAAACCATAGGTTGTCGCGATCGTGACACACTGTGTGCATAGTGTTGGCCCGTGCCTTCCCCTTGTTAATTTCTCGCAATACCTTTCTGCACCATACATGGCCTCCTTGCATTTGGCCTTTATAACTCGCTGCTCGCTTCGGAAATAGTACCGCTAAATGAAAATATGTCTCTCACACAACCGATGTTATCGACAAATGACGCGTTCCTTTTAGAACAGAATTTATGCATTCGACCAGGTTTGAGGTCATATGACCATATCGTAGATCGTCGTCGTATGCTTGTGTCCACTGTTCAAAAGGTATGTTCCATAGGTAGTTTGCGCCTTCTTCGTTAACTGAGTGCAAACTCGCCAACATCTCGTGAAAACGGTCCTTATTGATCTCGTACCCTGCCAATATAAGTTGATAGCGAATATTACATACCACTCTTCAATTAAGAATAAATTGAATATTACAAATGAAATTATATTAATAGATATTACATACCCATGTTGGTCACTTGCCGTCGTTCACTTGTAGATCGATGTTGCCCATGGTAGTTGGACGCAACATGCCTTAGGCAATATCGATGGTGTGTGCGATGCCACAGGCTTCCCTATCGTTTTATTGCGGCTAGTATTCCAGGGCCCCGATCCGATATAACGCATATATCAGGTTGGGGGCAGACATGCCTCCTTAACCTAGATAGAAAGAAATCCAGTCATCAGCTGACTCCCCCAGTGTTATTACAAACGCAATTGAAATGATTCTTCCACTGCCATCCTGTGCCACAGCTAGCAATAGCCGATGCGTATATCTACCATACATAAACGTACCGTCAATTTGTACCAATGGCTTGCAGTATAAAAATACGTCTCGGCATTGCTTAAATGTCCAGAACAGACGCTTGAACACTTAGCATCCACGGAGCAATCGATCGTTGTAGTACGCCGGTTTCATTTCAAGGTCTGTTATGCTGCCTAGGACATATCTCTTCAGCACCTGACACCACTGCCACACTTCATTATATGAAGCGTCCCACCGACCATGCAACTTTTCCAACGCCTTCTGCTTAGCTATCCAAGTCTTTCGGTATGAGGGCGTGTACCCCAATTGGCTACGAATATTGCCAACTAAGGCCGGCACTATAGTCTTGGGATCCGCCTTCACCGTCGGTATTATTAAGTCAACCAACATCTCTGAATCCATTTTCGGGTGATCTTGTGAAACACCTGTCAACGAAGTACGTTAAATAATGCAAAATTACGTAATATCAGTATTATTCAAAAACCTTGAACACCTAGTGATACAGTACCGGCAAGACATGTATGTGGACCTTTGTACTTTTTAATCTCCCACAAGCCTGTCCTTTTCCTCAACGAGGCCATGATTTTCCATGAACATGTACGGTCTTGCACTGCACACTTGGCCTCATACTTATCAAGTTTGGATTTAACCACGTTGTAGTTAACCCCGTTCTTGATGCTTTATTGTTTCAATGCACCAAGAAAAGTATCATTGTTGGAAAACTCTTTATGTAACAACCCAATTTTGACCCTAATCGGAACGGTGGTTTCGGGACCACGAATCCGAGTTGAAAAAAAATTTAATATTATTTTATATGCTCATTATATGTGTATTGGTGTGTGTGAAAAGTTCGTATTAAAATTTGATCGTTTTAGTGCTTAATTGTGAAAAAAGGGCTTAATCGCATAAAAAGAAAATTTGGTGGTTAAATGTGTAAGTACTGAATTGATGAAGTCTTTATAAATTGGAGGTTTAGAGTTGCAAATTGACCATAAAATGGAGATAGTGGATGGTCATGATTATGCATGTAATAGTGATTGATTTTGGTTGTTTTATTTTATATTATATTATAATGAAATAATTTAATATATGTTATAATAATATAATAGATAAAAGAAGAAAAAATGTTCATCTTCTTCTAGCTTTGACCGAAAATAAAAGAAAAGAGAAAGAAAAAAAAAAGGTTTAGCTTCATTCGACCATGCTTGAGTTTGATTAAGGTAAGTGTTTAGCCCGGTTTTTAATAATTTTGACATTTTTGATATCTGTGTTATGTGTTTGAGTATGTGTTAAAATATCGTAGACTAATTTGCCTGTTTGGATGTTTAATTTTAGAAAAAGGATTAAATTGCATAAGTGGGAAAAGTAGCCATTTATTAAATTAAGTGGCAAAATTGATTTGACTTCTTAAGTATGAGTACTTAAATGGCAAATTTACCTTTAAATGGTATAGTGGACGGTAACATGACTTTATAATATATATTATATGTTTATTTTATTTATTAAATCATGATAATGATATAATATACATTATACACATATTATAATAAAACAAAAAGGAGAAAAAGGATTGCATGTTCATCATTTTTTTTGCTCTCTTGGCCGAAACTAACAAAAGAAAAAGAAAAGAAAAACCAAGCAAGGGTTCGGCACTCATCAAGCAAAATTAGGTGAGTTTTAGCTTTAGATTTTTGATGATTTTTGTATTTTTGAGATGGTTGTTTACTCTACTATCAAGCCCATGTATTAATTTTGTGTATTGATGATGTATGTGAGATATGCCATTGATGATATATTGAGTTTTGTGATGATTTTTGGTATTAAATGAAAGAGTTGAGCTAGATGAACATATTTTATTCTTGAGTTTTTGATGGATTTTAGTTAATTAAGGTTAATTTGTGAAAATATTATTTTGAAAGGTTAAATTGTGAAATTTATGAGAAATATGGACTTATAAAGTCCCTAGGAAAATTCGGCACTAAGGAATGGTAGCCAAATTTTGTGTAATTTGTGAGTTATGTATTAGGGACTAAATTGTAAAAATTGTAAATGTCAGGGGTAAAATGATAATTGGCATAATTATGTGATTTTGGATTAAATTTAATGAAAATAAATTTGAATGAGCTCAATTTGGAACTATTTAGATCAAGAACAAAAGGAAACGGGATTGGATCGGGGAAAGGCAAAGTTGAACGAATAGCCGGGAAACCTTAATCCGACAATTTCCGAGGTAAGTTTTAAGCAATTGGATTAAATTGAATTTTATTCTATATTATGCGCATATGTTAAATGATTTTAGGTATGTTAATTATCATAGTGCCGAATGTGTGTTAATGAATTTAGCATGAGTTGGCCGAATGTAAGACTTGGTATTTGTATAAGTGAACTTTGATTAGTTGAGTTGTTTGAATATGTATGTATGAAATATGAAATGGTGGATATAAGTTTTTATGTATGATAAGGGTGCCGAATGTAATAGTGAGTATCAGAATAAATGAGTTTTTTGTAAACCTTTAATTATACGAGTATATGTGAATAAATATTAGAACATATGTGTATTTTGTAATGAGGAGAAACTGGATTGATGGCACTATGTGTGCGAGCTTATATACCGAGCACTGTGTGTGCGAGATCAGTTGTTGGGGCACTATGTGTGCGAGCTTATATACCGAGCACTGTGTGTGCGAAATCGATCATATGGCACTATGTGTGCGGGAAATAAGTAACGGCACTACGTGTGCGATACATTACAGAAACTAGGCACTAAGTGTGCGGAATGCCAAAGTAACGGCACTAAGTGTGCGATACGTTACAGAAACTAGGCACTAAGTGTACGGAATGCCAAAGTAACGGCACTATGTGTGCGATACGTTACCGAATCTTGATAACAAGTATACAGGTTTGATGTTTCTCTTTAAAGATTCCTATTATTAATGTTGATAAAGATAATAAAATGTTCAAATATAAAGTCACATGATATGTACAGGTAGTTACGGTTGGAAAGGAAAATAACCTAGAGGTATGTATTATATATAACGGCTTATGATCGATGGTAGCTTGTAATGTAAGATGAATTGGTGAGTAAAAGATGTATATGCTGGTTATTTTATTTTGTGAAGGTGGTGTATGGATATATACATAAATATATATATTACATGCGTATAATGTTGTTATGAAATCTATTTTTGTATATTTAATTTTTTAAGCAAGGAATTTATAAGTGAAATAATTTATTTGAATCATGACAAAGCTTATATGTGAATTAAATGCTTAAAACTTACTAAGCTATGAAAGCTTACTTTGTATTTGGTTGTGTTACGTATTGTAGATTTCTTTTGGATGTTCATATCGCGCTCGGGGATCATCGTCGAAGCTCATCACACTATCGTCGAAATTTTTGGTATCTCTTTTGTGTATAAACTTAAGGTCTATGGCATGTATAGGCTAAATCGTTTTTGAATTGACTCAAATGATGTTTAAGTGAATGTATATAAATTCCATACGAAAATGGCTTAATTTGTAGGTTTGAGTTGATCGAATATGCTTGCGTTGGTTGAATATATTTGAGTTGTTGTTATATATGTTCATATTCGGTTATGAGGACTTAATAAGAGTATAATATAGTTGTAAATACTTGGTCATGCATGCGATAGAATATGTGTGGTCTATTAATTGATAAAAGTTGAATAGAGTCTAACTTATATATATATATATATGTATTCGGTTATGCTACTCAAAAAGACCAAAGGGATAGTATTGAGTTATTTGTATGGAATTGTATCTCCGAACGATGCACATGGTATTACATTGAGATGACTTTTAGTTGTGACATAATAAATTAATTATGCATTTACCTTGTAATAAGATTTTATTGAATGAGTTGATGATGTAAAAGTATACTGACTTGTATTTGGTCAAGTAATGCCTCGTAACCCTAATCCGGCGACAGACACAGGTTAGGGGTGTTACACTTTACCAACTTCTAATTTGCCCGAATCCAACGACGAACTTGTACGATCACGCCTTCCGTGTGGTAGTTCAGGAAACTCCAATGCATCGTCTTGAGATAGATCGACATTATGCATGTGGGCTGGAGGCGAGTATGCCCTGAATCGCGGATCTTCTTCTTCTTCATCTGAACCGTCTTCAACATCTTCAGGTATGGTTGGAACAGGCTCCGGTTCAGAAAATAATGCATCTTCTACACCATCGGGGCCGAGCTCTCGAGGTGGATCCACATCGGACTCATCATCCGACCCACCATCATCTGCAACGAACGAGGGCCCCTCGCCGGTGGATGTCGTGGGGAGTACATTATCCCTTCTTAAACAACTTTCGTAACGTTCCCAATCATATGTGGATTGCCAACCACTAGAAGTTGATGACGTTCCCCAATATGTATTTCTAGCATCGAACGTCGAAGGAAGGATATGCATGTTCCATCCACCAACCGAGTGTCGTGCAGGGGTTGTGTTTTCCATACTACCACCAAACACGGGTGCTTCCGTATTCTGCCTCCCACTAACAGAGTGTCGGCTTGGGGTCATGTATTCCCCTCGAACAGCAGTAGATGTTGAAGTCGAAGGAAGATCACTTGGCGATGAAAATTGTACATATACCTCAAGATAGGGTGATCCACTGGCAAGATGAGTCTCCACCATTGCCTCCAAGCTCCGAGGACCTTTGATGTCGAATGAGTCATATCTCACGGGATCAACCGAAACACAAAATCTATACTTAATAGACTGAACTTTCATTGGCGTTGTTCCGAAGATTTTACGCCTAATTCTTTTGCGAAGGTTCTGTCAAATCTATGTTCTGTGTTCTTCGATAAAAAAACAACACCATTTTCGATGTCACAAACCTCGCCATCATAGTAAATAATAGCACTAATACGTTCACTCATCTTCAGTTTCTATTTTACTTTTGCCTCAATTTCTATTATGCAACCTGAGAATGAAATTTGGCTCATTTATAGTCTAAAGATTGCCAGAGACTACTGTAGCAAAAGATTGTCCACGTGGGAGCTTTTTTCAGTACTCTTGCTAACAGTGCATCCTGCTTGAAGCGTTTTGGTCACTATTTGTTCAGAAACGTCTTCTCAAAAAAAGGATTGCCAGAGACTACTGTAGCAAAAGAGCGTCCACGTGTGAGCTTTTTTTAGTACTCTTGCTGACAGTGCATCCTGCTTGAAGCGTTTTGGTCACTATTTGTTCAGAAACGTCTTCTCAAAATTATTTTGCCGAGACTCATTGTAGCAAAAAGCGCCCACGTGGGAGCTTTTTGGTACTCTTTGCCGACAAGTGCATCTTGCTTGAAGCGTTTTGGTCACTATTTGTTCGTAAACGTCTTCTCAAAATTATTTTGCCAGATACTATCTGTAAAAAAATTCAAATAATTTTTTTTTTTGTGATATATTTTTCCAAAACCCTAAACCTAAAATTATTTTAATTAATTAACCCTAAAATCTAGTTCATTAATTTTCCCTAAAAACCCTAAACCCTAAGACCCTAAAAACCCTAAACCGTAGCCTTAAAACCCTAAAAACTCATACCCTAACACTAAAAACAACTGAAAAACCCATTGGGGAAGCGGCAAAAAGCGCGCCCCACGAGGGGCGCTTTTGCCACATCAACAAAGCACGCCCTCAAGGGCGCGTTTTTTTGCGATGTGGCACAAAGCGCTCCTCGTGGACGCGCTTTCTCTCGTTCATCCTCAAAACGCTTGACGTGGACGCGTTTTCGGGGAAAATGACCCTTTCCGGTAAATAATTATTTTTTAGATCCTTTTCCGTAAATATTGTTAAAAATTGGTATTTTCTGGTAAATTAACCAATATTTAGAGTTAGAGATAAAAATATGAATGGTGAGATAATGCAATTCATATAGCTAATACTAATAATCAGGCTAAATCTATGTTTATTACAAAAAGTATAGTTTAACTAAAAAATTGAACTTTTAAAAAATTATATTTCATACATTGTTAGTCTATAATTTTAGAGGTTACTAATGAAAAAGAGGTAAAAGTAATATAAATGTCTTTGTATTAAGAACTAAATTGCATTTTGCCCCTTTTACTTAAAATATGAGCAAATTAGTACTTGTACTTTAGACTAAAGAGCAAATTAATCATTCTATTGAAATTTTCATCCATTTCTACTATTAAAAACTTATCTTTGTATGTTCGCATGAGATATATGTGGCATGCCACGTGTCACTGTTTAGTTATTTTATCATCCAAACCAACTTTTAACAATAGAACTGGATAAAATTTATAATAAAAAAATTAATTTATTACTTAATCTAATGTAAATAGACTAATTTACCTATCTTTTAGTAAAGAGGGTAAAATGCCAAACAAACCTCAGAGGAGCTCACTTTTATACTAATCAATTGGGGTTTAGGGCTGCTTACACTACAAATATTTTAATTGAGTCCATGAGTTATCAGTAGTCGGTTGTCAGTCCATGACACGTGTTATCAATTGGTTGTTAGACATTTTGGTGTTTCTTTTTCTTTTTAATACCTTTTTTGTTCTTACTCATTTTATTTTTTTAGTAAATAAATACAAATAGTAATTTATATATATATATATATATATATTTATCTTTTATGTCTATTTTGGAAACGCAAATCTAACATTTATCGATTATAATAACGTATACCATAATTAAAGTATTTTTAATTTATAATTAATTAAAAATATTTAGTTTTATTGATAAATTGCCTTTTTCCGTAATAGAAAAAGAAAAAAGAAAAAAAAGCATATGCTAATTTAAATTAGATATTTAATAAATAATTTATTAAATATATTCATTTCCATTAATTTTATATTTCCCCCCTTTTTTTTCTCGCTTTTCTCTTTTATTTTATTTCTATAAATAAAATAATTTTGTAGAAAAAATTATTTATAAAATATACTTTTTTACATTACTTAATTAAGAATATGATTTATTCATCTTATTTTTATAATTAAATTAATGCGAACAAAATATATATTAATGTTACCTATTTTTTATATTTATTTATAAATAGATAAAAATAAAAAAATTTATAGGTTCGATCAAATTTCATAAAATTACCACATGCGACAGTTGGACACTTGCTTCATGCACTAACTTCTAATAACAATCCTATCGTCTGTACATTCTTCATTCTCAGAAGTGAGTACGAAGTTGGTAACTGTTGCAATTGAAAGGGGAAAATAGGAGTTTGGTCGATTCATTTTTCAGGTATCCAAGGTTTGCTGGTTTCCAACAACGGCTAAAATATTCAGTGTCTCCATTGCTAGTTTTCTTATACCCATAACGAAAAGGCTAAGGCCCAATGGCTAACAAAGTCATCAATTTTTTTTTCTCCAGGAATCACGAATTAGTTGTTTTTTAAACAATAAGAATAAATATAAAAATTATACATCATTTATGCGATTTTATACATTATCGTAGAATTAAATTAAAATTAATTTTTTTATATCTATAATTATATAATTACAGTAAATATATTTATATCACTAACATGACTATTAATAATAAATTAGTATGAGAATGAGTTCAGATGGGTAGTGCGTTTACCTGCGGTTAGTGTAAAAACATCGATGGTGGTGAGATTAGATACTGTAACGTAAGACAAAAAGTAAGCTAAACGTATCGTATCGTACCGTACCGTATCCCACCGTCCACCTAAACCTACCTTAAATCTACCTTGAATCCCCTTGCTGCTTAGGAAGAGGGAGAAAAAGTAGCTATAAAAAATTCCTATATATCTTAAAGAAATTTTAACCATCATTATAATTTGGCTATGTGAAATAAAGCTTACCGTAATGAAAACCACCAAATAAAGAGATGACTAATCATTAGGTTAAAACTTTCACAAAAGTTTCAATTTTTGTTGACAAAAGAATTAGTTCTACATCTAAAAGGAAAGAAACATGAGTATTGAGTTGTAGGGTGGTGTAATTTATTTATAAATAAAAAGAAGCAATCATCAACCAACGCTTCTGATCACGTCCAAACTAGGATAAATGGAGTGAAGGTATAGCCTTAAGTTTATTAGTTTCATGCTAAAAGCAAATTTCAAAGTTTAATAGGAACAATGCTATGAGCATACAAGTAGATTGATTAAAGCATCTGCCACATATTAACCTTCCAACCATCCAATTTGTATTTGATTTGTACTAACATAAACGTTATGAGTAGGTCAAAACTGTTGAAAAATATGGACATCACATATATAATAAGGGTAATTACGTGTTTATTATTTACTATCATAATAGGTTAGCCTATATTAAAAGTGATCTAATTTGATTAAGGTTTATTGGGCTTTAATTATTAAATAAAGTATGGGTCAAATATGTGTAGATACTCTAGTAATTAATTTCTAATTAATGATGGGCTAATTAAGAATTACGGTTAATGTGCCAAACTTATATATATTAGGGTTATGGTCCCTAAATTACACACAAGATAACTTCTCTAATATCTCATCCTTAGGAAAGAGAGAGCAAGTACTCTCTGAATTTCTTGTGTGCTAATTTAGAAAATCAAATTCCTAAGATCCAGAAAAACTTCAAGGAATTTATGGATTCATATAAACTTTCGCATCTAGTTTTGTTCTTTATTTATTCTTGATAATTTGACATGACAGATCCTGGCTTATGATTTATTAAGTTTTGTATCAAGATTTTAACGATTCTAACATGTGGTATCAGAGCCTCGTCATATCGAATCATTAAGAATTGATTAAGGTTCTTCCTTTGAATGATTGATTCATGAAATTTCATGAGTTTTATATTTCGGATATATATGTTGATCTTTGAATGTTTATATTAAAATATTTTTTTTAGATCTTGATTATCTTGAATTCATATTAAAATTTTAGGGTTTTTTTTAATTTTTAATTTGGGTGATTTTCAAATTGATGGATTCAATTACAAAGTTTGGAATATTTGTGTAATATTATTTAATACCTGCGTTTCAATCTTTATTTACAAATCTTGCGATTCAATTTCTATTTTAATCCTATATCGACATTTAATTAGAAAAAAAAAAGGTTAACACTATATACGCATGGCTTAGTTCATATATATATACATTTTGATTATATATACATATATAATAAATGCATGTTGTTTTGGAAAAGTATTATAAATATATATATATATATATATATCTTTTAATTTGATTGAAAGATGATATTAAGAAAAATATTTTGAAACAAATAAATTCAGATTTTGGCTTTTAATTAAGGATGTCTAATATTTTAAATAGATTAATTGAAACAAAATGCCGCCAAAGTGACATCTTTTTACGTAGATTAGTTTATTTAAAATATTAAGATGATTATATATTTTTGTGATTCATGCGTTTATTGATTGACCCAAAGGTAAGTTAATATTTGGCAGAATTTCAACAACTTTTGTTGTGATAAATGTGTGACAATTATAAGGTATTTTATGTGAGCAATAAGTTTGTCCAAAGATTAATTAATTGTTTGACATAATTTATTGTCAATGTTTGAATGCTACAACAAGAGTATCATTTACTTAATATTACTGTCCAAAGACTTGATATTAATGTTGTGTTTGGTATCTTGAGATGGAATTAGCCATTATCTTGAATTTATTGTTTACTTATGAATATTGATGTGAGCTTGTTTTTTTATTTGTTCTATATTTAGCTAGTTCATCTTCTGCTACCACAATATCTGTTAATATAAATTCTATATCCCTACTTAATGAGACTAATTTTAAGGAATGGGAAAGACACAACTTATAGTGCTTGGCTGTATGGACATAGACCTTACACTAAGGGAAGAATAATGTAACAGCCCAATTTCGGTGAGATCGAAATAGTGGTTTTGGGACCACAAATCCGAGCGAAAAAAATTTATTTTAATATTATTTTATGATTTGCATTATTATAGGAAGGTCATATGAAAATTTTGATACGAAAATTTTACCGATTGCATGTTTAATTAGGGAAAGGACTAAATTGCATAAAATGCAAAAGTTGTCTTTTAGTAGTTATAAGTATCAAATAGCTATAGAATTCAAAACTTAAGGTCCTTATATGGTGATTAGACCATTGAAGAAAAGTTAGTAGGTAATTTAGTGACTCATCCATGGAAAAATTAGAAATGGGTAAGGACTAAATTAGAAATCACTAAAATTAAAAGATGACAAATAATTAAAAAGGAAATTGGCATCTTTTTATTCATCTTCTTCCCCAAAATTTCTATGGAAACCCTAGGAGAGAGGAAGACAACTTTTCAAGCTTAAAAAGGTATGAAATCAAGTCCTGTTTTTAGTAATTTTTATATTTTTGGAATCAGGATAGTCTAATCTTTCTATTTAGGGGATTTATTTGAAAAGTTATCAAGGTATGAAATTTGGGTCATGGATGAATATGCTGAAAATTAGAAATTTATGGTAGAAAATAAAAGGTTGTTGGTAGATAAACAACTTTTACAAAGCAATTTTTGGTGAAAACTCGGTTTAGGGACTAAAATGAAAAATGGGTAAAACCCATGGAAAATGCTGGAATTTGAGAAATTTGGGTGCTGTAAAGGTTGTACATAAATTTTGGCTAGGCTTGGAAAGAGGGTTAAATTCCATGAATTTCATTTTCCGAGCCTAGGGACGAAATTGGAATTTATGAAAAGTATAGGGGTAAAACGATAATTTTGCTTAGGATGTAATTGAATGCAAATGTATATTAAATGTGATAAATTGATAGTTAAATTTGTTTATATAGACCCGGAAAGACCAACTACCGAACTAGATCGAGGGAAACAAAAGGTTTCAGATTAGTTGAAATTCAAAATACGAACAATTATCAAGGTAAGTTCGTGTAACCTAAATATGTATGTTAATGTGCTTGAATTGAATTGTATGTTTGTGATGATATGTATGTGAAGATATACATTATGAAATGACCACAAATTGAAAAATGATGATAAAATGCTATGTCCTGGTTGAATATTGAAATTCGATGGAATAAGGTGGTTTCTCGAAAAGAGTATAATACTGCATATGTTGCATATAGGATTTAGCCCAGACGGGTAATCCTGAAATAAGCCCTCTCAAGCATATGTTATAGATTGGATTTAGCCCGGACAGGTAATCCAAATCAAGCTTTTTAGATCATATGCTACAGAAAGGATTTAGCCTAGACTGGTAATCCTGTTATAAAATATGTGGCTTGAGAGTGTGCTTTATGATCATGTGCCAAATGGATACATTTGAACATGAATTGATGGATATTTGATATGTATACTTTGTGTATACTACTCGAATGTCCATCGAAATTTCAATAGTTCAACGGGAAAGATTCTTGAAATACGGAAAGGTGAAACTAAATAGAAGTTTATAATACGATGAGCTCATCTATGTTTACTTGATATTCATATGATGTTATGTGACTAACTTGTTTGATTAAGTGTATATGCCTAGGTAAATTTACCCAAAAATTTTGGATGGTATGGTTATGTATGCTTGTATGAATAAATATAACCGGTAAGTTTAATTCCCGTTATACGAACTTACTAAGCATGAAAATGCTTACCCCGTTTAATTTTATTTATTTTATAGTGCTCGTAAGCTTACGAAGGTTGGAGGTCGGTCGGAGCATCAATCACACTATCCACTATCTTATTTTGTTATAAATAGAAATCTCATTTTGGTATAATGGCATGTATAGGCTCATTTGGCCGAATGATGGCTTGTAAGTGATGTTTTGTAATCTAGCCATTGGAATGGCTAGTGATGTTTTACTTAGCATGTTTATAAAGTTATCCTATGATTAAATTCCTATGTTCTAAGTTGGTTGATTGGATTATGCTTAAGGTGTATGTCCACTAAAAAAAAAATTATAAACATGAATTGTATGTGATAATATATCATGCTAGGTACTAGAATTGGCTTGATTTTAATGTTTGGATTGGTGGATATATGTTAGTGAGTTTTGGTACAGGAAAGGGGTAAGTTTTGGGTGACAAATGAGGCTAGGAAATGGCTTTATTTTGTCCACACGGGTAGATACGCGGGCGTGTGTCTTGGCCGTGTGTGACACACGGCTTGTCCCATGGGCATGTGGTCTAGCCGTGTGTCCCCTGCATCTTAAAAATGAGAAACAGAATGCTCAGAATTGGGCACACGGGCAGAGACACGGGCGTGTTACACGGCCGTGTGAAAACTGCACCTAAATTTTGAAAATAAAAATTCGCCACACGGGCGTGTGACTTTAATTACTTCATGCTTTACAAGTCAGAGAGTTACACGGGTTAGGGACACGGGCGTGTCCCTAGACCACATGGGCGTGTGGGCATTGTTTATAAGTAAAAAAACTTTTGAAATTTTGAGAAAAATTTTATGAGATCCCGATCTAGTCCCGATTCGTTTCTATTGCTTATAATGGGTCTCGAGGGTCCATTTAAAGGACAATATGAATGTTTTTAGATATGAATAGTATTTTTACTTGATTTATCTGTGATGGTTCTATAAACTCCGGTAATACTCCGTAACCTTGTTCCGGCAACAGATACGGGTTAGGGGTGTTACAAACAACCTGCACCTCTCACTGCGGAAAGCACCCCTGATGTTAAGAGGGATTTTGAGAGGTGGGATCATTCAAATCGCATAAGTCTAATGATTATGAAACAAAACATTCCAAAATCCTTTAGGACACAGAATCTGAAGAGATTACTCAGGCCAAGGGTTTTCTTGATGAAATTGAAAAATGTTTTGCTAAAAATGATAAGGTTGAGATGGCATCACTTCTGACTTCTTTGATGTCTATGAAGTATAAGGGTCAAAGAAACGTAAAGGAGTACATTATGGAGATGTTCCATATTTCTTAAAGACTTAAGGCACTTAAGATCGAACTCTCTGAGGAATTGCTTGTTCTTATGGTTTTGGTATTGTTTCCTGCACAATTTAATCAATTTAAAATTAGTTATAACTGTCAAAAGAGGAAATAGACTCTAAATGAGCTTAGTTCTCATTGTGCGCAAGAGGAAGAAAGGTTGAAGCGTGGTAAGCCTGAAAGTGCTCATTTGGCTAATGCCCCTAAAGACAAGGGCAAGAAAAGAAAATATCAGAATGAAGCTACTAAAGGTCCACCTCAAAAGAAACAACAACAAGCTACAATGAGTTGTTTCTTTTGTAACAAGCCTAGACACATGAAGAAAGATTGTACCAAATATCATGCTTGGCTTGCAAAGAAAGGTATAATTCTTAATTTGGTCTGTTCTGAGGTTAATTTAGCTTCAATACCTAGAAACACTTTGTGGATAGATTCTGATGCTACTACTCACATAAGTGTTTCTATGAAGGGTTGTTTGATTTATCGAAAGTCAAGTGATGGTGAAAAAATACATTTTCGTGGGCGATGGAAAATCGATAGAAGTGGAAGCGATTGGGCATTTTTGGTTGTTATTAGGAATTGATTTTTATTTGGATTTAAAAGACACTTTTATTGTACCGTCATTTAGACGAAATTTAGTTTTTTTTTTCTTCGTTGTACAAATTTAGATATTATTGTTCATTCGGAAATAATCAATTTAGTTTGTCTTTAAATTCGAATGTTGTTGGAACTGGTTATTTAAATACTTATGACAACCTTTATTTGCTAAAAACAGTTGCATCCTATAATGAAAACTTGCATGTGGAATCACGTGGTATTAAACGCAAATTAAATAAGAAAAATTCAGCATCATTATGGCATAAGCGCTTAGGTCATATCTCAAAGTTAAAGTTGAACGCCTTGTGTCTTATGGTATTTTAGACTGCCTTGACTTCACAGACTTTGATGTCTGTGTTAATTGCATTAAGGGAAAACAGACCAGAACCAAGAGGTTGGGTGTCAACAGATCTTCAGACATCTTAGAATTAATTCATACAAATATTTGTGGGTCATTCCCTACGACATCCTGGATGGTCAATAATATTTCATAACATTCATAGACGATTACTCACGTTATGGGTACCTATATCTCATTCATGAGAAATCTCAGTCTCTAGATGTGTTCAAAGCTTATAAAGTTGAAGTTGAGAATCAACTCAACAAAAGGATTAAAAACATCAGATTTGGTCATAGTGGTGAACTGGGGGCGTTAATGGAGGATCAAACCAGGTGAAAAACCGACATGGTTTTTGAAACCCACTGCCAAATTTCTTACACCCAAAAAACCTCCTACATGGGTTCTCATTAGACCAAGATGTGTTTAATGTAACACCCCTTACCCGTATTCAACACCGGAACCGGGTACGAGGCATTACCGGACTTAACTTACTCAAACATACAACATCAGGCCACAAAATTTCTTTTCAACTTAAGACTTCACACTCAAAATCATAACGTCCCTCTTATAGGTCTACGAGACCCTAAACTTTCTTACAGAGCAGTTAGGGACTGAACCGAAAACTTTCGAACACTTAGATAATTTTTGCTTCTGTGTAGGTAGGCCGTGTGGTCACACACGCCCATGTCCCTAGTCCGTGTGGATTTTATTTTTCATTTCGAACCTACAAGTGTTTTCACACGGCCTGACAGACGCCCGTGTCCATAGCCCGCGTCCCTCACACGGCCAAGACACGCCCGTGTCTTCCCCCGTGTGTGAAAACCTTGACATTCTGTTTATGACATCATCAACCCATTTAGGTCACACGGCCAACACGCCCGTGTCCTTAGACCGTGTGGCGAATTAAATTCCCAAATTCAGGTGCAGACTTCACACGGCCTGGGCACACGCCCATGCTCTATGGCCGTGTCTTCCACACGGTTGAGACACACGGCCATGTCTCAGCCCGTGTGGTTACTACTGGGTATACTGGCTTGCTAACTTAGCATGTAGGGGAACACACGGCTTATCAACACGCCCATAGGGCTGACCGTGTGTCACATACGGCCTAGACACACGCACGTGTGTCTACCCGTGTGGACAATTGTAAGGCTATCTACCAAGCCAATTGCCACCCTACAAAGCCACCACACTTATACCATTTCAATGCAACATACATCATGACCATAAGACACTTTTAATACCCAAAATCAAGACATCCACACATAGGTTTACACTACATTCATCATGTGTATACTTTACTCATTACTCATCCCATCACACAAGCTTGCACTTCATGAACTTCATCATCATTGAATATATAAACTTGTCAAGTATTGGCCAATTTCCAATGACCATTTACAAAATGAATTTAATGACATTAATAGCTACACATTGGCTAACAAATATGACATAACACAAAATATCCAAGTTCCTATACATGCCAAACTCAAAATAAATCAAACTTTGCTATACCAAATAGAAGTTAATAGTGTGATCCGAACTCCGACGTCCTACGATCCCCGAGCTAGCTTGGCGATACTACAAGGAAAAGGGAAATGAGAGGGGTAAGCATTAAGCTTAGTAAGTTTTCATGAAATAAATAACAACATAAAAGCTCATGATGACATCCATTCATCACACCAAATAATTCACAAGTTCTCAAACACATCAACATAACTTACTCTTGCTTACTCTTACCAAATCACATATCACATTTTGCATTCATTACTCGTAAGTTATTTATGGGTACCTGTATCACTTCATCACATAAGTTTAGCACTTTTATTCTCTTGAATATAGGCTTAGCTCTTTGCTATCTTCCATATAAATTTAGTTCTTTACCCGTTGAACTACTTGGAATATCGAAGGATACTCAATCTCATCATACATATAACCCGATGCCAATGCCATATCCCAGATATGGTCTTACATGGGATCAAATCTTGATGCCGATGTCATATCGCAGATATGGTCTTACACGGGATTTCATATCTCGATGTCGATGCCATATCCCAGATATGGTCTTATACGAGATCGTATATCAATGTCGATGCCATGTCCCAGACATGGTCTTACACGAGATCTTTCTTTGGTGCCGAGGCCATGTCTCAGACGTGGTCTTATACGGGACCTTCTTTATCTCATATTGTGACAATGGTATCTTTACTATTACTATTGTCCAACCGGGACTTCAACTCAACATAATATCATTATACTTCCATCGATGCATCATTAATCAATTTCATTGAAATAATATACATTTCTCATGATATCAAGCAATTAAGAATATAATAGCATTATGTAGCTTTAATTTCACACAAACTTACCTCGGTACCAAAATATATGTGGAATTGTTCAATTTAGTCTATGACTTTGTCCTTGCCTCGGTTTCGGTCTGGGCTTCGTGTTTCTTGATCTATAATAACAATTTCACTTACTTAATAACCACATTGACTAAAATAACCCATGAATCATACTTTGACAAAATTACGATTTTGCCCCTAATCTTTTACAAATTTATGATTTTGCCCATAGGCTCATAAATCAGTTCTAATCAAATTTCCTCCTTTAACAAGCCTAGATGAACATTTACTACTCTAATAACAACTCACAATATCAATTATTTCACACATTTACCACCTATTTACAACCTTTACAAAAAGGTCCTTTTAGGTGTTTTCATGGAGACTCCTTTCACAAAAGTTGTTTATTTAACAACTAAGATTCATTTTCTTCCAAAAAATTTCAGACATAAACATGAATACTCACATGGAAAACCCTAGACTCTTAACCATTTGGCAAAATAGTCCCCTCATTAGCTAGATCATGCTACAAGGGTCCCAAAAGTATAAAAATTATCAAGAAAGACCACCAAAATCACTTACTTTCAAAGGTGAGAAGTTGCTAAAAATTTTTGGCTCCCAAAACCCCTCCTTGGCTGATATTTTCGGTGGAAGAAGATGAATGAATAGGGTGATACCATCTTTTTATTTATTTTATTTGATTTTATTTCATCAATTTAATCCACCTAATCCAACAACTTTGACCAATTTTGACATTGTTTGTCCCTTATGGCCGGCCAGCCCTATTTCTAAGGGTCTAATTGTACATTAAGGACCTCCAATTTAATATTCTATAGCTATTAGACACCTTTAGCTTGTAGGACAACACTTTCACACTTTATGCGATTTAATCCTTTTTTCGCAATTAAGCATGCAATCACTAAAATTAATGCACCAAAGTTTTCATGCACTCGTATAATCATATTATAACTCATAAAATAATATTAAAAATAAATTTCTCTGACCTCGGATTAGTGGTTCCGAAACTACTGTTTCGACTAGCCCCTAAATTGGGCTGCTACATTTAATTTGGTTGGGTTTCCATAATAGCACACCGGAATCACTTCATGCATCTCCATTTTTCCTCTTCTCCTTATTATTCTTCTTTTTCTTCTCCTCCTTTTCTTATTTTTCTTTTTTTTTTCTCTAACCCTAAATTGGTGCTGGTAGGGTTGTTAAATTGGTGATAACCGGCCAGCTGGAGGATTTTTTGGCACCAAGCACGTTGTCATCTGCCATGTCACTTTTCTGTGACGTCTGTGATGGAAAACAAAAAAAATTACTGTTTTGTCAGTTTTTGAAAGTTGAGTGACTGAAATAAAACCTAGGTGACTATTTTGTCAGCTACCCCAAAGTTGAGTGACTGTTGCTGTAATTTACCCATAAATATATAAGTTTTGGACACTTGTCAAACTATAGAGCCTCTTGTACACTCTTTTTTATATATATAGAAGTATAGATAAATAATTTTATTCGCTTTAGAAATGAAATGTATAATAAAAATAAATGTCTCTATGTCTCTATATAAAAGTAATGTCCATCATGTTTTCCTTTAGTCACGTGTCCTCCTTTGTCCTCTCTCTCTCTCTCTCTTTTTTTTTTTTTACAATTTAGGGAAATGGTTAAATTTTAGTTTTGGTCTCTCTATTATGTTAAAACTTAAGATTTAATCTCTATACTTTAATTTATAATATTATTTTATCTTTATATTTTTATACTATTTTTAATTTGTTCACATAATTATATTTAATTTTTTATTAAAATATTTCGTGATTATATATAATTTGAATGCCATAAGAGTTTTAGAAACTGATACGTGGCTTCCCATTTCATTTAGGCTTGCATTGCATTTGTTTCATTATAAAATAATGGTCAATTTTCAAATTTGACCCTTAAACTATCTTGAAATTTGAGATTTAATCTATATACTTTACTCTTCACCATAATTTGATCCCTCTACTTTTATAATGTCATTTGTTAATCTAAATAGTTACTGTTGTTAACTATTTCAATCAAAATGATGACGTCAATTTTTCTGAAGAACATTACTCCAATAGAAAATAATTATTTTATCATGACAATTTTAAATGAATATTTATAAGAAACAAAATTCTTAATCAATGTTTTTAATGTTAGTTTTATTGTTACATGACTTTTAAGTGAATGCGGCACCTAAGGATTTAATAAAAAAATTTTAACAGTGGTAATAATTGGATCTAAATTTTTAAATCTGAAAACAAGAGGTATTAAATTCCTAAATATAAATGTAGGTGGACTAAAATCCAAATATACGAAATGTATAGGAACCTAAAGCATATTTTAACCTTCAATTTTCTACTCTATAATTTTACATAAATAAATAATCAACCCAACGCAAAGCATGGGTCAAAAACCATACTAATATTCTACATTAAGTGTTAAATAACTCCTTATCAACTTATCATTTTTACACTTTTTTTTTGAAAAATTTTATCATTTACTTTTTATATTAAATTATTAAACGTGCTTAAAAAAATTAAATCACTCAAAATATTAATTTTTTACTTGATTTTACTTTTCAATGAATTACCTAAATTATTCTTATTTTTAATTCTAATTATAAAAAAAATATTTTCCTCTTTGACAACCATTTTTCGCAATTAATTTTATCTTTTAAAGAAAGATTCAATTTTGACCTCCACAACTTAAAGAAAGTGAAATATCATTGATAAAAAGAAATATGGTAAACTATAAAAATAGTCATCCAATGATTAACATGTTTTTGTTTTGTTCACCTAGATTTACAAATTTATATTTTAGTCATTAATGTTATCAAAATTTAATTTTTTTTTTGGTGAATAAAATTTAATATTTTGTTCATATCTCCGTTAAACCACTAGCGGCGACCTTTTTTATTTGTATAATAACAAATTTAACCCTCCAATATTTACAGATTTTATCAGTTTAGTCCTAATTCTAAAAAAATCAATAAATTTATCCCTCAACTTTACACATTCTATCAATTTAGTCTTGATTCTTAAAAATTAAAATTTTAAAAAATTATTTAAAAGTTCATTTTTCAATACAATTACATAAGATTTTATAAAAAATACATAAAAATTATAAAAATATTTATAAATAAATGAATATATATTTTTCTATTTTTTATAACATAAAATTATTTATTAAAATAATAATTTTATAAATAAAATAATAGGGGAAAATCATGAAGAAAACTTACGCAGATTCAACTTTTTCCATTTTTCAGCATTAACGACCACCATGTTAAGGTTGAGTTAAAAGCTATAGTCTAGGATAAAAAAAATGAGAATTGATGTCTTGAGGTTGTAACCCAAAACAAGTTTGTTGTTTGAGGTTATGCCTGAGGGTGGGCATGATTGGGAATATATAGGTGAGGATCAGGTCTTGGAGACCCAGTAGGTGAAAGGCCATGTCGGTAGCTTCAACCAATCTCTAGTTTGATGGCACGATGATGGAGGATGTGGAAATCAAGGAGTTAGGAGTAATGGTTATTTGTGCCAGTGGTTGTGGGTGAATGCAATGATGTCTAACACTTCACAAATTTGACGAGGACTAAGGAGTAAGGCTAGGCGTATAATAAAATTTCTTATTTATAAAATAAACTAAAAAAAAGAGAAAATTTTGAATCTGGTTTAAGTTTGTGGATTTTTTTAAAAAAGATTTTATTTATAAAAGTATTATTTTAATAGATACATTTCATGTTAGAAAAAGAGAAAAATAAGTATTCATTTATTTTATAATTTTGTATGTATTTTCATAAAAAATGAACATTAAAATTATGTTTTTTTAAAGTTTTTTAAATTTTATTTTTGAATGTTTAAGCAGTGAAACTAAATTGATAGAATGTGTAAAGTTGAGGGCTAAATTTGTTGAAATTTTTAGAATTAGGACTAAATTGATAGAATCTAATAAACATTGGAGGGCTAAATTTGTTATTATGCTAATAAAAAATTTCATTGTTAGTGATTTAACAGGGGAGTGACCAAAATATTAAATTTCAATAATGTTAGTGATTGAAATAGAAAATTTTAAATGTTACAACCCATACTTGGTCCGGTCGCCGGACCTAGGTTACAAGATGCAACAGAAGATAATAAAATAATTACATGTAAATTCAATATTTAGTAATCAAAGCAATCAATATAACATTCATAATTCAAGCAAGCTATGGTTTACACATCAATCTAATTCCCAAACAAGATTACGAATGCTTTAAACCCATCCCGGGAATAAATAGGGACTTAATTGTAAACTTAACAAAAATACATGGAAATTTTAGTAAACATGGGTCACACTGCTGTGTGGCCAAGCTGTGTGACAGGCTGATGCTGTGTGGTGCTGAACCACACAACCGTGTACTCCTGAACCATACAACTGTGTACTCCAACCGCGTACAAGACTAATGTCGTGTATTGCAAGGTCACACAACCATGTAACAAACTGTGGCCGTGTGGACCTAATTGTAAAACTTTGCAAATATTCACACGGTCATGTAGATAGACCGTGTGAGAGACTGAGACCGTATCAACATTCATGAATCTAAATTACCAGTAGCACACGACCGTGTCAACCAACTGTGTGTAACACATGGCTGTGTAGCAAACTGTGTGTGAAAAAAAGGCACCTAATGTACAATTTAACTCAACCTTACACAAAGACTTACAATGCATTCATTTACTAAAATCAACACCTGCTCAAATATGCACATTTCATGCCTAAAATATAACTTATAAAGCATTCCTATATGTCCAACCAATATGCCACAATTGGCACCGCAATAAACTAAACTATTTCAATCCATTCATTCATAATTTATGCATTCATCCAACTATCACATTCTAATCACTTAGCACACATTCAACCTAGTCATACACATCTTCATATCATACAAGCATAAGTATAGTTCAACTTACCTAAAAAATCTCATAAACTTGCTTTAATACAATACCCAATTAAACATACCAAAATGGGCAGGTTCATAAATTTAAACACCAAGCACACATATATATATCACACTTATTGCATGTCACTTATAACCGAATTAGGATGAACTAAATATTACCAAAAGAGACACTAGATAGTGTGAGCCCTGGAAGTGATCTGATAGCCAAGTTTCACAAAGGAGTAACTACAAGAAATAGAAAAATGAAACAGGGTAAGAATTAACATGCTTAGTAAGTTCATAGTTACTCCTCAATTTACAATTAAGTAAATAGATATAAATAATTTAATAAAATTTCCTGTTAAGACATTTACAACAACAAGGTGAGCATTTCAAGTATCAATCGTATAATCTCTCAATCATTCAATACGACATATTTCCGTATCATTCAATAGGAAAGATTCAATATATGAATCATATTAACCAATTGATCATATCAATTCATATTCACAATCAAACACCATTTCTTTTAAACATGTAGCCCTGTCACCACATATCACATGTAACACTCTCAACCCGACCCGAATCACCGAGTCCGGATATATGATGTTACGGCGTAAACACAATTAGCATAAATTTTTCACCAATCTGCTTATAATCCTTTTCATACATACTTCATATTATTTTAATAAAGGTTTCTGAACAAAAGAAATGAGGAAAACATTCAGAAATACAACAGACTCTTAGGGATAAAAAATATATTATGTTACATTACAATACACAAGTACGTTAAAGACAGACTCATGTTAGCATAATGTACTATATGCCATATTCCTAAAATGTCCTATGTATGTATAATAAACCAACTCAGCATTCACATTCTTGGCTTGGTCTCTCCTGACGAATTCATTTTTATAGCAACACCTGAAACATGATCAAAACGCTTGTAAGTTCACGCGAACTTAGCGAGTTTTAATACAAAAAACCTCTGAGCCTTTCTAGATGGATTCTTCATCTTTAATATATTGGATTACCACTTTATCTTTGACAGATACATTCATAATATCGGATATATGTACTTATATTCCAACTATCACACTTAATGTATCAACTCTCACTTCACTACTTGGCTGACTCCGTATCTTCTAGACGATATCCATATCTTTTTTTCTCTTAGAACAACGAAGGTACTTATCAAAAGAATATTTATACAGAGCCCACTTTTTACGAATTTCCTCTTCGAACAACCTTTAACATTTATTCCCCAGAATGGTTATTCACAGATACTAACTGATTTTACATTTGGCGGACTCTCATACTGAGTTGGATAACTGCTAGACTACTATGGTAGATTCCTTCTTTATAAATACAAATACCTACTTTCTTTCAAGAACCGTCGCTTAAGGCTCATTCAATTTCATCACAAGACTAACCAAACCAAGTTAATTTCATATGTATCAGATCCTTATCATAGATTTATCTATTAAAGAGATCTCAGGACTTACCTAGATCTTACCACAAAGGCGAATAACTAGATTCTGTTATGTATGTATCCCCAAATACGCCACATAGGCATTTCATAATTTGTCATAAAGGCATTTACAAAATATGCCACAAAGGCATCTCACGAACTACCATGTTCGCGATATGGATTTGCCTAAACTCATCATCGCGTGAGGTTTTCCCATCATCGCCCTGGGACACGCATAAACCCCAATAGATAAATATGGCTCATCCACCTTTTCCAGAATGTGCCATGACCATGGTCTTTCCTTAGAATGGTCATACCAAATTTCGTGTTTACTATCCCGACAGACTTCGTTGCATACTATTGTGGTGTCAAAACTCACATCACATAATCTCTCAATACTCCGTTAAACCCCCGTTTCTCCAACATTTTCGATCATGCATCATACATCTAACATAAGTATACATTCGTGTAGGATATACTGATTTTCCTATTTGAAGCATGCTTCTTTACATGTTTCAATCACATCAATACTATCATGCATTACCGTACATGTTCTGTGTACACACATGCATTTTCTTCACAGAATCACATGCACCTATACATACAGCACATCACACACTCAAACTTACATGGACACTATATGAAGATTACATATACATATTAAACAGTCGTTTAAGAACTCATGCATCGTTATTAGAACATCAATCACAAGAACTTTTTGAAATAATTATAGGATCCAAGATTAGGGTCTCACCTGATTCTCACCTAAACTGCAACGTAGAGTTCCTAACTCGAACATCTGTAACACCCCTAACCCGTCTCCATCACCAAATTAAGGTTACAGAGTATTACGACACACATCGAATAAAAAAAATCTTAAAACCATTCAATTATTAATTTAAATATCAATATTCAATTTAAACATTATACATAGCATATATACAAATAAAAGACTTATATTGAGCTTATAGAACCTTAAAAATAGTTTGGAAACAATCAGGAACTAATTTAAAACAAAATAGAAAAACATGGAAAAAGTTGAAAATAGGGGTCACAGACCGTGTGGCCAGGTCATGTGATAGAGCCCAGGTCGTGTGGCTCAGGAACATGGCCATGTGACTAAACCATGTACGGTTCAAAAATAGGGTCACATGATTGTGTTGCAAACTGTGTGCCTGTCTGTGTGCAAATTGAAATAGGGTCACATGACCGTGTCGCAGACCGTGTGCCAAACCGTGTCTGATTCAAAATAAGGTCACACGGTTGTGTTTTTAGGCCGTGTAACAACCTGTGACCGTGTTGGACAAACCTGCACCAAAATTAAATAGTCCACACGGTCGTGTGGTGTGACCGTGTCTGGCACACGGTAGTGTGACAGCTTGTATCCCAAGCCGTGTGCACCTAAAATAGCTTCCAAAATAAGACAAAATAATACCCATTTCTTAGATGCCAAGCCAAATCAAAATCAATCATCCACTTTCCTTCAAAACACATTCAAACAAGCTTAAAATATACCAAAATATCCAACCTAAGTGCCTAACCAATATTGTAACATCCTGATTTTGGGCCTAGTCGGAACAGTGGTTGCGGGACAACAAATCCGACATAAAAAAAATTATTTTATTATTATTTTGATGTCTACAGTATGATACTAAAGTTGTGTGAAATTTTCATAAAGAAATTTTCTCGTTTGAGTGCTCAATTTGATAAAAAGGACTAAATCGCGTAAGGTGCAAAACTTGAGGTCTAATTGATAAAGGCACTAAATAGCTATAGAATTGAAAAGTATGAGCACTTTCATGGTAATTATACCAATAGAAAGTGAGGAGACAAAGATGGACATGTAGTAGGTGGATTTGGTAAAGTTATTAAAAAGGTTAAATTGGTACATAAGTTAATAGGTGTAATAAGACAAAATAGCAAAAGCTACCATCTTTTTTATTTCTCTTTCTTCTCCACCGATTCTTACCCAAGGAAATGGCCATGGAAGCTTGAAAATTTCAGCAACTTCTAACCCTCACAAGTAAGTGATTTTGATGGTCATTTTTGATGATTTTTGTATTTTTGGAACCCTCGTAGCTTAATCTAGCTAATGAGAGGACTATTTTGCAAAATGGTTGAAAGTCTATGGTTTTTCCATGAGAATATTCATGTTGTTTGCTGCATTTTTATGGAAGAAAATGAATCTTGGTTGTTAAATAAAAAACTTTTGTTAAGTGATTTTCATGAAAACACCTAAAATGGACCATTTTGTAAAAGTTGTAAAATAGGTGGTAAAGGTGTGAAATAATGGAAAATGTGGGCTGCTATAAGCATGAGAAAGGTTCGACTATGTATGGGTAGTAAAGAAATTGAACACATTTCATTTAACGAGCCTAGGGGAAAAAGTGTAAATATGACAAAGTTTAGGGGTAAAATTGTAATTTTACCAAAAATGTGAAATTGGGCTAATTTGAGTAGCATGATGAATAAATAAATTAAATGTGTTGTTATAGATCAAGGAAGATGAAATTCAGAATTAGATCGGGGGAAAAGCAAGATAATCGAGTAATTGACTTATTTCGTCGTTTCATACCGAGGTAAGTTTGTATGTTAATAAGCATTAAATTTGATATGTTTAAATGCTTAACTGATACCATGTGTTATTTCGTATGTTATTATTGGATCATGAATAATATAAAAATTACGAGATTGTATTGAAAGATCAAATTAAGAGAAATGCAGGGCTGAGTATGATCGAATTTCGACATGTGATGAATTGACGGTAAAGACCATGGTTGGACCATGGCAATATGTGTGCCAGTGTAAGACCATGTTTGGGACATGGCATTGGCATTGATATGTGTGCTAGTGTAAGACCATGTCTGGGACATGGCATCGGCCATGATATGAGAGCCAGTGTAAGACCATGTCTGGGACATGGCATCGGCATTGGCATTGATATGTGTGCTAGTGTAAGACCATGTCTAGGACATGGCATCGGCCACGATATGAGAGCCAGTGTAAGACCATGTCTGGGACATGGCATCGGCATTGATATGTGTGCTAGTGTAAGACCATGTCTGGGACATGGCATCGCCACGATATGAGAGCGGTGTAAGACCATATGCGGGACATGGCATCGGCATTGATATGTGTGCTAGTGTAAGGCCATGTCTGGGACATGGCATGGGCCACGATATGAGAGCCAGCGTAAGACCATGTCTGGGACATGGCATTGGTACGATACATCATGTACGAGCATCCTTAGTATCCCAAGAGATTCAACGGGTAAATCCAAAGATGATGTCAAAGAAATGACAAAGTATGATCATGTTGTAAGGGTACAGGTATGTACGCAAAATTCATGAGTACTGAAATCGATGTATATGGGACATTTGGTAAAATGTAAATGAGTAAGTCATACCTATGAAAATGATCTTGTGATGACCTTGTGACGATAGGTCTATACTTATGATGTATAAATAGGTGGTAAATTTGATTGATGACCATGTGTGAGGCTTTTAGGCCAAATTAAATTGAGACATGATAAGTTTAAGTTTTGTTGTTGATGTATAGGTTAAAGGGGCAAATGAATGGCATGTAAATATTCGACAATGACTAGCTATTGGAATGGCTAGTTAACGATATGCTTTGGTGTTATGTATGATTAAATGGATGTTAATACAAAGCAATCATGAAAGAGTAAAATTAGCAATAAAACAGTTTTGAACAGCAACATTTGTATAACTTTGAAAAATCACCAAAAAATGTGGAAATTGAATTAGAGGTTTAATGGGATATAAAATTAAATATTATGGAGTCTATTTCTACATAAAAGAAACAGAATAAGCAAAAGAATTTCATATGGTGAGATATTTGGATTTTAGTGAGATAGGGTCAGAATGATTTTAGAATCCCCTGTTCTGACTTGGGAAATTCATTAAAAATTTTAAAAAAATAATCAAGGGATAAAATTTATATGATTGAATTTATTAATGAGTATATTTTCAAGAGAAACAAACAGGAATGTCATTCAAGTTCTGTACAATGAGAAAATAAATTTTTAGTGAAGAAGGGTTAGAACTGTCAGACAGCAAAACAGGGAGATTTTAAAGAATAAACTGTATTGATTGGATGAACCAAAAATTTTGGAAATCTTATGATAAGAAGATATGTGAGTCTAGTTTTAGGAAAAATTAGCGGATATTAATTTGGAGTTCCATATCTCCGGATAAAAATGATTTAGTGACTATAACTCGAGTAGACAGCTCAAGATGAACATAAATGAATTGTGAAATTTTTTATGCAATAATGATGGTATTATCTTGAGAGCTTATAATAAGAATTGTTAAAAGCATGATAATCAATTGTTTATCATTTACATACGTACTTACTAAGCTTTATAGCTTACTCTATCTATTTTCTATGTTTATAATGTCCTCAGGCTAGCTCAGGTTGGAGAACGTCGAAGATACCATCACACTATCAAGCTATCACTTCGGGTATTGTTGAATTCAAGTAGTTGAGTTGTGGCATGTATAGGAGATTTAATTATGTTGTTAAGTGTCATAGCTGAATTTTCTATGTATTTGATAGATCATTTTGTATAAGGCCATGGATGATGGCTAATATTTGTTATTGTCATATGTATATGATGATGTTTTCATGAATGTGAAAATTTGCATGGTTGAGCATATGGTGTAACACCTCTTACCCGTATTCATCACCGGAACCGGGTATGAGGCATTACCGGACATAACTCACTTGAACATACAACTTTGAACAATAGAATTTCATTCCAAATTATAACTTTCCAATTCATATACACAACACCCTTATTATGGGTCTGCGAGGCCTTAAACATGCAAACGGAAGGTCTCGGGATTAAACTGGGAACTTTGATATACTTAGAAAAATTTTGCCTTAACAGGGCCACACGCCCGTGTGAAATGGAACACGTCTGTGTGGGCAGGCCGTGTAGTCACACACACCCATGTCCCCAGCCTGTGTGGGATTTATTTTTCATTTCAAACCTACAGGGGTTTTCACACGGCCGGACACACGCCCGTGTCTTTGGCTCGTGTCCTTCACACGGCCTAGACACGCCTGTGTCCTCACTTGTGTGTGAAAACTTGGGTATTCTGTTTATGATGTCAGCAACCTTATAAGGGGCACACGGCTTAGGCACACACCCGTGTGTCTAGCCTGTGGTCGACACTGACTTGAAACTCTAGCATGTAGGGGACACACGGCTTGGTCACACACCCATGAGACTGATCGTGTGTCACACACGGCCTAGACACACGCCCGTGCCTACCCGTGTGGACAAGAGCAAGGCTATTTGCCAAACTCTTTTATCACCCTAATTCACATAACATGAAATCCCATTCAACCATTTATCAAGCAACCCAATCAAGCATCTAACACATTCATGAATAACCTCTTCTTTTCATAATTTAGCATTAATGAGCCATCAACTATGGCAATATACAAAAGAGTTCATCTCTAAAAGAGCCAACACTCTTGGCCAAAACAACAAAACATTTCATTAAGCCTAGCCCCTATACATGCCATACTCAAAATACTAAGTCTAAATATACCGAGATAAGTCGATAGTGTGGATGATCTTCCGATTATCTTCGAATCCCGAACTAGCTCTTTGACACTATAAAACAAGGGAAAAGAGAGGGAGTAAGCTTTAAGCTTAGTAAGTTTACATGTAAACAATAAGCATCATAACATATGCTAAACAACCAATAACATCATATACTAAGCAAGAACAATTCCAAATTCCACAATCATGCTTACTCATTTCATTTCTTACCACAATCCCACCACATAATAATTATATTGCTCACATTCACTTGTACACATTCCCTGCACTCAATACCTTAAGGCAACATAAAACATTCAATTATACAAATTCTCGATGAACCTCTCGGAATAATACTAAATACCCGGTGGTTTCGCACACAGCCCACCATTAATCAATAATAGGGTGGTATCGCACATAGCCCACCACAAGAATATTTACGGTGGTTTCACACATAGCCCACCAAATGATAGAATAAACGATGGTATCGCACACAGCCCATTGTGATTAAGAAATAAGGTGGTATCGCACACAGCCCACCAAAAGAATAATTACGAATATTTTTCCGCACTTACATATCTATTCCGAGGTTCATAAGGAATTACTCACTATTTATCAATTTCAATCAATCTTAATCATAAATGATCTCATTCATACAATACACCAATAAGTAACAACATATATATTATAGATGTATCGTTTACACATAAACTTACCTCGGTGCAAAATGTATAAGTCGACGACTTAATCCGTAACCTTGCCCTTTCCCCGGTCAAGGTTGTTTCCGCGCTCTTCTTGATCTATAATAATGAAATTCACTCTTTAATCACTTTATGATGCATGATACACCAAAATTTCTACTTAGGCAAAAATGACCATTTTGCCCTTATACTTTGGCAAAATTATGATTTTGCCCCTAGGCTCGTAAATCATTTTTCATCACATTTTCTCATTAAACAAGCCTAGCTGAACATTTATTTCTCTTACAATAACTCACAAAACCAATTATTTCATGCATTTATTACACAATTACTACATTTACAAATAGGTCCTATTTAGGTGTTTTCATGATAACACCCTTCACAAAAGTTGTTTCTTAACTCACCAACATTCATTTTCTTCCATAAAATCTCAGCAAACAACATGAACAGTCTCATGGCAAGTCCCTAAACTTTCAACCATTTTGCAAAATAGTCTCCTCATTAGCTAGCTTAAGCTTTGGGGATTCCAAAAGTACAAAAATTATCAAGAAAGACCCCTAGATTCACTTACTTGCAAGAGATTTGTTTTGCTGAAAATTTTAACTACAAGAACCATTATTTCCTCTAAATTTTTGGTGGTAGAAGAAGCATGAATAGTAAAAGATGATATCTCTTTTATTCATCTTATTTTATTCATTTTTATATCGCCTAATTCCACCAAATTTGACCAAAATTTAATGCTCTTGTCTCCCTACTCTATATGGCCGGCCAACACACCCTTAATGGCCTAATTTCACTTTAAGGACCTCCAATTTAATATTCTATGGCTATTAGACACCTCTACCTTGCAAAATAGAACTTTCACACTTTATGAGATTTAGTCATTTTTCACAATTAAGCATGCAATTGCTAAAATTAATGCACCAAAATTTTCATACATCTATATAATTATGCCATAATACATAAAATAATGTCAAATAATTTTCTTCAACCTCGAATTAGTGGTCCCAAAACCACTTTTCTGACTAGCCCCAAAATTGGGCTGTTACATATGGTGTGTTAATGCATGATTGAGCAAGTTGCATGATTGGATTGATAAAGAATGTGATAAGTGTTGCATGTGAATGAAGTGTAGTGGCCATGTTGTGTAAATGTCTTAGTTGTGGTGATTTGGTCATGTATTTATGTGTGGATGGGTGTTACTTGATGTTGTGTATGTTGGTGCAAGTAAGGGTGGCAAAAGGCTTGGTAAATAGCCTTGTTTCTGTCCACACGGGTAGACACACGGGCGTGTGTCTGGGCCGTGTGTGACACACGGTCTACCCCATGAGCATGTAGTCCGGCTGTGTGTCCCCTGCACGTTAATTGTGAAATTAAATTCACCACACGGCTTAGCACACAGGTGTGTGCCTTGGCCGTGTGACCTTAAAGGGTTGATGACGTCAGAAACAGAATGTCAAGGTTTTTGAACACAGGCTAGGGACACGAGTGTGTCCCAATATGCTCAGGCCGTGTGAGCTACACGGTCCTTCAGCATGGCCATGTTAAGAGGTCACACGGACGTGTCACTCTTCCATACGGGCGTGTGCCCCTGATTTCAATGATATTTTCTAAAGTTTTTCTAAAGTGCTCGATTTAGTCCCGAACCGTTTTCAAAGTGTGTTTTGGGCCTCGTCGGTCCATATTAGGGACTTTAAGGCAAAGTTTAAAAAGTTTTAAAATTGAACGAAATTTTATGACTCAGAAATGTATGTTTGCATGTGTTTAAGATAGGTAACACCTCGTACCCTGTCTCGGCGTCGGTTACGGGTAAGGGGTGTTACAAATATGCCCTCATTGGCACCACATTTCATGCACCAATCAATTCACATTCAAAGACTACAAGATCCTACCTTTTACACATGCCAAACATACCAATTCATCTGTAACATCCTGAAATTGGGCCTAGTAGGATTGGGCCCAATGGGTCTTAGGCGTAGGAGCGTTTAAAATTTTTGGGAATAAGAGAACGGCTTTAGTGCAAGTTGGATCTAGTAGGTGAGGGATTTTGGAAGGTTAGGGGGCTTCTATGAAGTCCCGGGTTCAAACTTTGGCTTTAGGGAAATTTTGGTTTTAGGTGAATAAAACACTGGGAGTTAGTAGGTCGGCTTTAAGAATAAAATGTAGGAAAAAATGACACAAGTGGAGTGTGTGGTGTAGTGGCAAAGTGATGCCACTTAGGGAGCAAGGAGGTGACGCCACAAGGAAGGAAGGAGGTCCAAGGTTCAAGGCGTGGAACTTGCATTTCTTTTAGATTATTTTATTAAATGGATTTAGACCTTGGCCATAGACTTATCTTTAGTTGGGCATGTTTTAAGACACAAGAGGAGCTTGTGGCCTAGTGGCAAGGTGGAGTTACAGCTGGCAAGAGGTCTGAGGTTCAAGTCTCGGGATCAACAAGGGAGTATTTATTTTGCGGATTGGACGGCCAGAGTTTGAGTTGGATTTAAACTCTGCTAGCGGAGGGATCCCACATCGGAAAGATACAAAGAAGGAAAGTGAGAAGCTGGCTATATATAGAGCTATCTATGATGGGAGGAAGCACACCTGGTTGGCGTTGGGCATAGGAGCATTTGGAGCGCGGATTAGCACCAGATTCCTATCAGGTGTGTATTCTCTCTACTCTAGTTGTAGAGCGGCAAATGCCGAATGTCTCACACACACGGCGATAGTAGCCACCACGAGCGCGTGCGGCGCGCGTGTGGGGGGGCCGGACGCGATAGTTGAGGCCATCGTTAGTGTTCTTGTGGGTTGATGTTGTTTGGGCCACGATGGGCGATAGGGGCCAAGTGGGCCCAATAGGCACAATGGGCCCATATGAGCGGTGTATGATTGTGTAGTATATATTATCTTTGGACTAGGTGAATCTCATATCTGTGGCTAAATTTGTGCTAGTTGGGCCACACGAGCGTGTGGGCTCGAATGGGCCGAAATCGGGTTTTAGGCCAAATAGTTCGGTAACGACCGAAAGTGGTAGCCGAGTCGCTCGGGGCGACATTAGGCCTTTGGAAAGATTATTACTGGTGTAAAATTACTGAAATACCCCTGGTTTGTAAAATTACCGAAATACCCCCGGTTTGCAAAATTGTCGAAATACCCCTGGTTTGTAAAATTACCAAAATACCTCTGGTTTGCGAAATTACTGAAATACCCCCGGTTTGCAAAATTACCGAAATACCACAGTTCGTGAAAATTATGCAGAAATACCCCGGTTTGCAAAATTGCCGAAATACCCCTAGTTTGTAAAATTACCGAAATACCCCTGGTTTGTGAAATTACTAAAATACCCCCGATTTGCGAAATTACCGTTTTACCCCTACACGACAAAATGATCATTGTACCCTCGTGGTAGTGCTAGCGTTGTATGTGTTAATTGTATGATTGATTATGTTTGAGATGCGTTGCTTACATGGATTGGTTTTGAGTAGAATTATCGAACTACCCCTGTAGGGTGGAATTATCGAAATACCCTTATAGGGTAAAATGACTGATATACCCTCGATAGGTAAATTACGAGAATACCCTTGGTGGGTAGTGTTGATCGTTATCAAGTGTGTAATATTCACACCTCTTTGTTGTTACTTTTAAGTATGTGTATGTACGGTGAGATGCCGAGATAACGACATTAGTTGTTCTTCTATATATGGTAAGTAAAAGTGAGACATCAGGTTAGTGATTTGTATTTGTGATAATTATGCAATTGTTTTGACATGAGTTTATGTTGCATTTGATACATGTTGAGATATGTTGCATGCTCACACCATGATTTCATGTTGCATGGGGGAAAATATGCCATGAATAGAAGGGGAAGTGTGTGTGGTGGCTTGTGCCATTTCAGCCTGGTGACTATGTCACAATTCTGATAATCTGGTGGCTTGTGCCATTTTAGCCTGGTGACTCTGTCACAACTCTGATAATCTGGTGGCTTGTGCCATTTCAGCCTGGTGACTTCGTCATAATTTCTGACGGTGAGCAGCATGACTGCCATCGATGGTGTGTAGCGGTGAGGGTTGATTGTAGAAATCCCCATTGGTGTGATTGGCAGGTAAGGGTGGTGTGTAGCGGATGGAAACTAGGTTGGGTTGGGATTTGCATCATATTGCACTTATATCTGATTATCTGCTATACTCTGCTAAAAGGGCTAAGGCCCAATCTGTTTCTGTGCGGGCTTCGCCCAAAATGATTTGTAAGGGCTAAGGCCCAGTTGGCAAAAGGATGGGCTCGAGCCCAGTAATGGTGTATGTAGAGTAATTGCACACCGAGTCTCGGTGACTCACCCCCTCTGCTTTAACTTTTGCAGGTGATCCCTAGCTTGAGGATTTGGAGCCGAGGTGGACTCTGTGGTGGCCATACGTCGTCACTTTAGTAAATTAAGTGTTATTTTCTTTTAAATTTCATTTTAATTCGGGATTATGTTCTGTAATTAGGCCACTGGGATTTTAATTTGGTTTTTGTTTTAATGCGGTTATTATCTATGATGAAATGATCAATCCAGAGTTTTCCTAAAAACACAAATAACTGTTTTCCAAAATATTAATGAACGGTTCATAAACTACTGATAATCAAAACTCAAAATTTGTTTTAAACGATCGCAAATTTTTTTTAACTACCTTTCCTTGTGACATACCAGATCCGATCGTAACGTGTAGGCCGGTTTTAGGGTGTTACAATTTTGGTATCAGAGCCTGGGTTGCAAAACTCGGCTTGTGGAATGGGTTCAAAAATGTTTTTCAAAATTCATTTGAAATCTGGTTAGGAAAAATATGTCTTTTTGGGATGTATGGAACCTGAGTCTCCGGCACCAAATCCGTAGGCTTCTTTTTACGCTATAATCTATTATATGCTGAAATGTCTGTATTGCTGGTATTTATTCTGTGTGTTTGGTTTGGATGTGACATTGAATACAGAAACTGTGTGCATATGTGGTAAGATCTGTTTGCTTCTGTGTTAGATATTTGGTTGTGTAAAGTGGTTCCAAGATTAAGATAGAAAATGAATTAGTGTTATAAGATCAGAGTGCGCAGCGTGAGCGTAGTGTTGTAGGTTAGGATGTACGACTGTTGGTTAGTTGGAAATTTCGAGGACGAAATTTCTTTAAGGAGGGTAGATTTGTAACATCCTGAAATTGGGCCTAGTAGGATTGGGCCCAATGGGCCTTAGGCGTAGGAGCGTTTAAAATTTTTGGGAATAAGAGAACGACTTTAGTGCAAGTTGGATCTTGTAGGTGAGGGATTTTGGAAGGTTAGGGGGCTTCTATGAAGTCCCGGGTTCAAACTTTGGCTTTAGGGAAATTTTGGTTTTAGGTGAATAAAACACTGGGAGTTAGTAGGTAGGCTTTAAGAATAAAATATGGGAAAAAATGACACAAGTGGAGTGTGTGGTGTAGTGGCAAAGTGACGCCACTTAGGGAGCAAGGAGGTGACGCCACAAGGAAGGAAGGAGGTCCAAGGTTCAAGGCGTGGAATTTGCATTTCTTTTAGATTATTTTATTAAATGGATTTAGACCTTGGCCATAGACTTATCTTTAGTTGGGCATGTTTTAAGACACAAGAGGAGTTTGTGGCCTAGTGGCAAGGTGGCGTTACAGCTGACAAGAGGTCTGAGGTTCAAGTCTCGGGATCAGCAAGGGAGTATTTATTTTGCGGATTGGACGGCCAGAGTTTGAGTTGGATTTAAACTCTACTAGCGGAGGGATCCCACATCGGAAAGATACAAAGAAGGAAGGTGAGAAGCTGGCTATATATAGAGCTATCTATGATGGGAGGAAGCACACCTGGTTGGCGTTGGGCATAGGAGCATTTGGAGCGCGGATTAGCACCGAATTCCTATCAGGTGTGTATTCTCTCTACTCTAGTTGTAGAGCGGCAAATGCCGAATGCCGGTCACACGGCGATAGTAGCCACACGAGCGTACGAGCGCACGTGTGGGGGCTTCGACGCGATAGTTGAGGCCATCGTTAGTATTCTTGTGGGTTGATGTTGTTTGGGCCACGATGGGCCGATAGGGGCCAAGTGGGCCCAATAGGCCCGTGAGCCCATATGAAGCGGATTGTATGATTGTGTAGTATATATTAGATGGACCGGTGAATCTCATATCGTGGCTAAATTTGTGCTAGTTGGGCCACACGCGGCGTGTGGCCCGAATGGGCCGAAATTGGGTTTTAGGCCCAATAGTTCGGTAACGACCGAAAGTGGTAGCCGAGTCGCTCGAGGTGACATTAGGCCTTCGGAAAGATCATTACAGGTGCAAAATTACTGAAATACCCCTGGTTTGTAAAATTACCGAAATACCCCCGGTTTGCAAAATTGCCAAAATACCCCTAGTTTGTAAAATTACCGAAATACCTCTGGTTTGCAAAATTACCGAAATACCCCCGATTTGCAAAATTACCGAAATACCCCTGGTTCACAAAATTATCGAAATACCCCCGGTTTGCAAAATTGCCGAAATACCCCTGGTTTGTAAAATTATCGAAATACCCCTGGTTTGCAAAATTACCGAAATACCCCCGGTTTGCGAAATTACCGTTTTACCCCTACACGACAAAATGATCATTGTACCCTCCTGGTAGTGCTAGCGTTGTATGTGTTAATTGTATGATTGATTATGTTTGAGATGCGTTGCTTATATGGATTGGTTTTGAGTAGAATTATCGAACTACCCCTGTAGGATGGAATTACCGAAATACCCTTATAGGGTAAAATGAGTGATATACCCTCGATAGGTAAATTACGAGAATACCCTTGGTAGGTAGTGTTGAGCGTTATCAAGTGTGTAATATTCACACCTCTTTGTTGTTACTTTTAAGTATGTGTATGTATGGTGAGATGCCGAAATAACGGCATTAGTTGTTCTTCTATATATGGTAAGTAAAAGTGAGACATCAGGTTAGTGATTTGTATTTGTGACAATTGTGCGATTGTTTTGACATGAGTTTATGTTACATTTGATACATGTTGAGATATGTTGCATGCTCACACCATGATTTCATGTTGCATGGGGAAAATATGCCATGAATAGAAGGGGAAGTGTATCGGTGGCTTGTGCCATTTCGACTGGTGGTATGTGGTCTGATCGATCGATAATCGGTGGCTTGTGCCATTTCACTGGTGACTCTGTCACAACTCTAATAATCTGGTGGCTTGTGCCATTTCAGCCTGGTGACTTCATCATAATTTCTGACGGTGAGCAGCATGACTGCCATCGATGGTGTGTAGCGGTGAGGGTTGATTGTAGAAATCCCCATTGGTGTGATTGGCAGGTAAGGGTGGTGTGTAGCGGATGGAAACTAGGTTGGGTTGGGATTTGCATCATATTGCACTTATATCTGATTATCTGCTATACTCTTCTAAAAGGGCTAAGGCCCAGTCTGTTTCTGTGCGGGCTTCGCCCAAAATGATTTGTAAGGGCTAAGGCCCAGTTGGCAAAAGGATGGGCTCGGGCCCAGTAATGGTGTATGTAGAGTAATTGCACACTGAGTCTCGGTGACTCACCCCCTTTGCTTTAACTTTTGCAGGTAATCCCTAGCTTGAGGATTTAGAGCCGAGGTGGACTCTGTGGTGGCCATACGTCGTCACTTTAGTAAATTAAGTGTTATTTTCTTTTAAATTTCATTTTAATTCGGGATTATGTTCTGTAATTAGGCCATTGGGATTTTAATTTGGTTTTTGTTTTAATGCGGTTATTATCTATGATGAAATGATCAATACGGAGTTTTCCTAAAAGAACAAATAACTGTTTTCCAAAATATTAATGACCGGTTCACAAACTACTGATAATCAAAACTCGAATTTTTTTTAAACGATCGCAAATTTTTTTTAACTACCTTTCCTTGTGACATACCAGATCCAGTCGTAACGTGTAGGCCGAGTTTGGGGTGTTACATCATCCATACCTTTCACATTCAATTCTACCATGTTTTAACCATATTCATAAAGTGCCAACCAAATAGCCAAATGTACATACATATAGACATTTACAAGACGAAACAAGGATGTACATAACCATAAGTATGCAACTATCACACTAACATAAAACATATCACTTGAAGTAACTACCTATATATATACAAGTTACTTCCTTTACATGCCACATATTCCCCCAAAAAAAAACAATTTCAAAATCTACCGAAAGGTAGCTGGATAGTGTGATCTTCAAGTTGATTCAATCGCCCGATTCTACAAAACGATATCTATAAGGAAATAAAAAAAAAACGACACAAGTAAGCTTCAATAGAGCTTAGTAAGTTCACAGGTTGAAACGTTAAAACTTACCGAATAAACATAGCAAATTGTATAGTAATAATGTTAATAAACATTATTCCTGTCAACCACAACCATTCAATAGGTGAGTTTTACATATATACGAGTTGCACAATCTATTCAATCGTTCAAGATCATTCGATACCAAATCACAATATAATATCGAAAAATCATGAAAACATTTGTATAATCCAATAACAAGTCATTTAACCACTGAAAAACTACCCGATGAACGATATAAATAGATACGGATAAGCGGTTATCCACCCAAGACACGCCAGAAAGCTCCAACGAGCCAAACCAACCGAGAACACGCCTGGGCACAAAGTATCTATCTCGTAGGCTAACATCCCTCTAGAAACACGCCTGGGCACCAAGTGCCAAGTGTAACACCCCTTAACCCTAAATCGTCGCCGGAACAGGGTTACGGAGCATTACCAAACATATCAGACAGTTTACGAATAATTCATAAATAAATAACATACATAGTATAATTTAATCATTAAGTCCCTGTAACGGACCCTCGAGGCCCAAAACACATAATAGAAGTGGATTGGGACTTGTTCCAATACTCCAAAAATTTTTCGTGAATTTCTAAAACTTTTCCTAGGTGCAGGGCTCACACGCCCGTGTAGGTCAGGGACACGCCCGTGTGTCTCTATGACATGCCCGTGTTGACATACCGTGTGGTTCACACAGCTAGGACACGTCCGTGTCCTTTACTTGTGTAACTCTCTGACTTATTGTTCATGAACAAATTGATTTCACACGGCCAAGCCACACGCCCGTGTGGATTTATTTTCAATTCGAATCTAGTGTGGTTTTCACACGGCCATGACACACGCCCTTGTTCAAGGCCGTGTCCTTCACACGGCTGAGACACACGCCCGTGTCTCTGCCCGTGTGCTAAAACTTGGGTATTCTGTTTCCAAAATTTAAGTTGCAGGGGACACATGGCCAGACCATACGCCCATGTGCTAGCCGTGTGTCTCACACGGTCTGGTCACACGCCCGTGTGCCAGGCCGTGTGAACTTTATATGAGCCTTTTATATTAACCTAGCCAACCCTGTAATTTCAAACCGAAACCAATCCAATACCAGTATTTCAACCAATACATTTGCACACTCAATATTCCTAAATCATGCCTAAAACATTGACTTAATAATATGACCAATAACATTCATAATATCATTTAAAATTAAATCATATTCATCATTCATTTCCACTTTTTACTTATAACAAATATGTTAAGTGTATCATAAAAGCTTTTATACTTTCTCATTAAAACCCAACTCAAACATTATAAACCATTCTTTACAACCAAAAACTACAAGACATATACATGTGACCTAAACAACACCTAGTACATGCCACTTTTACCCAAAGAGGAAAATTTACATCACCAAGGTTGTGCTGAGGTCGGGATTGATCTGGATGCTGAACCGGGACCTTTGACTTTTACTAATCTGCGCACGAAAACAACCATACGCTGAGTATGCCTATACTCAGTGGTATTACCATAATTCAAACTAAATAAAATTAAAGTTCTATAAGCATCAAATATGTAGCAATGTAAATCATAAGAATTAATTTACACTCAAATTCATACTTCATTTATAATAATTTATCAACTGATATCATATATCAACCATTCGAATCTTCGATCAATTCATGAACCTTAGGTTCATGCTTACAAATCTCATATCTCAATTTCAATTCACATTTCAATTCATAATTCCACTTTCTCATACTTTCAGTAGATCAATCGATCAAACTCATTCAATTTTCTCATTTCATTTATTTACCCCTATTAACAAGACTCGGACCTTGGCAGATACACGGATCCAACCAAACACACCAGAATGATCCACCCAAACACATCAGAATAATCCACCCAAACACACCAGAACGGCACTAAGTGCCTCTTCGGATAGTCCGAAGAAATATAGTAACAACAGTGTCTCCTCGGCCAAGCCGAAAAATCCCCAAATCCTTTCAATCCTATGGTATACCAACTATATCCGACTCAGCCCGACTAGTTAATAGGGTATTAAATTTTCAATTAAATTTTACTTTATTATCAAATTCACTTTCAATTCAATATACAATTCAACTCAATACATTTTCCATTTCAATCCACATGCAATTCAATTTCAATACATATTAATCATGTAACTCAATTTCATACAATTCAATAATACACTTACCTCATAATTTACTTATCAACTACATAATTTAAATATAACATTTAATAGTAAATAATTTAAATTATAGTAATACAAACCATGATTTTCTCGTGTCTACTCCTCGATAACTTTTTCCTTTCCTTTTTGAGCCGATGCCTCTGGTTCTTTGCTAGCTACGAAAATTAAAATAATTTATACTATTAATACAGCACTAATTTATATTAAATAATTGAATTTCTATTCAATTTCTACCATAATTTTAATTTAGTCCTAATTAAACTCATTTACTTTTTTAACTCAATTCATACTTTATTTCTACTCAATTTCCTACCAAATTTAACTTAACTATCTAATGTTCATGATAAAACCCTAATTTCAAATTTCTTTCAATTTAGTCCCTCTAACACAAAACTTATAGCTTACTTTACAATTTAATCCTTTAATCAATTCTAACTAGAAATTTTATCAATTAAACCCCTAATTCATCAATTTATTCAACATAACTCATGTCCAAAAACCTAAGAACTTTCAAAGTTTCAACTTAAATTCAACAAAACTTTGTTCTAAAGCTTCTAAAACCTCAAAATTAAAAGAAAATGACTTAATTGACTTACCAATTAAAGCTTAAAGCCTCAAAACCCTAGTTTCCCCTTTTTCTTTTCTTTCTTTCTTTTTCCTTCTTTCCTTCCCCTGTTTCGTTTTCAACTTCTTTGTTCTTTCTTTCTTTCTTTTTCTTTTTCTTTATTATTTTATTTACTTTATTTTAATTATATTATTATATTATATTTTTTAATAATTATTATTAACTTAAATACTAAGTAAATTTATACATGTATTACAAATGTATGTATAATATTTATTACACATGTATTTTATTTTTATCACACACTTGGCACTTTATAGTTTAATTACTAGTTTAGCCCCTTTAATTCTCTCTAGTCTATAATTCAACTTTTACCCTTTATTCAATTTAGTCCTTTTTTCTAATTACTCTTAATTAAGCTAAATTCACTTAATTGAAAGCTAATTAGACACACCACTAGACTCATAAATATTTTTAATAAATATTTATGAGTTCGGTTTACTAAGACGGAGGCCTGATAATGTACTTTTTCGATGCCCGTGAATTTCGGGTCATTACACCAAGCCCATAGGCTTTACATCCGCCCCCAATAACACGCCAGAATTTCTGTAAATATAACACGATAGTTTGCAACAAATGCTGGACTCCGGTATATTCAGTGGATAGTAACAAGTTAATAATCATCATCTCACCACAAGTCAATCCCATACCGCGCGCAATATAATCTATTGGCTTGCCAATTGTATCCTATTCTATGTTCATTCGAGCTCGATACAAGTAATCACAATAATATCTTACAAATCAATTACATTTGTAACACCCCAAACCAGGTCTATGCATGAAGACGAGATTTGGTTTGTCGCACCGAACGAACATCCAATATTCTCTAATGATTTAAGTAAAACAGTAATGCAAAACCTTTAGAAATAAGGTTTAATAAAAACTAAGTACAATGATTAAAATTTATAAATTAAGAAAAATACTTGTTTGAAATCTTATATATATTAGTCAAAACCTTAACGTAGTTTTAAAAGAATTTGAAAGAAATTGAAAAGTAATTTAGGTGTCCAAAATTGTTATAAAACACAATATTTTTAAGAAAACTTTATAGATTTTAACATAAGCCCATATTAAGAGTCTTAAAATAAAATTAAATCCATCCACACATAAAAATCCATAAAAACATAATTAGAGGCCTTATTACATCATACCCAAATAGTAATTAAAATAAGTAACTTAAATAAAGTTCATAGTTTATAAAACCCAAGCTCGTAGTATGGCCTCCACCAAGTCATCCCCGGCCCAAGTCCACATCAATTTCCATTACCTGAGATGGATAATAAAACGGGGTGAGTTACAAAGAACTCAAAGTGTGTAACTCACTTACCACCATTATTGGGCCGGACCATCAAGGCATTAATTTGGGCTTGAGCCCAATTACAAATTTTAACAATATAAAAATGAAATAAAATATATAAAATGCATGTAAAATGAATTTCCCAACCAAGCCTAATTTCCATCCGCTACACACCCCCGTACCAACCAACACACTGTCGGGATCAAGTCAACCCACCCCGCCAAACACACCAATCGTAGGCATTTAGCCTTTTAAATAATATTGTAGTGCACTATCGAACTAGATTGTGACATAGTCACCGAACTAGAGGCATTAAGCCAAATTTGTGGCAGAGCCACCGAACTAGATTCATGGCCACAGGCCTTACTTCTCTTCATCATGTATCCCATCCCATGCAATTATGTATGAATAACAAACTTTAATCATAAATAATTTATCAAGTAATCCATAATACAAATGAGTTTTTAATTAAACTTTTCATTTGGGTCCATTAAACAAAATAGTATTTAGCCCATTTAGCAATCTAGCTTAACTTTGGCCCATATTTCGAACTAGAAGGTTTTTGGCCCATTATATCGATCTAGCGCTTTTTAGGCCCAATTTGTCGAACTAGCGCTTTTTCGCCAAATTTATCGATCTAGTAGTTTTTCGACCCAATTTAACAATCTAGCGATCTTTCGCCCAATTTAACAATCTAGCAATCTTTTCGCCCAATTTAACAATCTAGCGATCTTTTCGCCCAATTTAACGATCTAGCAAGATTTGGCTCAATTTATCGATCTACCAATATTTCAAACTCAATTTATCGATCTAGCAATATTTGGCTCAATTTATCGATCTAGTAATTTTTCCGACTTTAACCGTTTTTCATGCATTTACACAAGTGTTAATTATCACATAATTTTTGATTTTGCCATTTTTACGGTTTATCATAATACTTATTGTTTAGTATCTAACCCGAAAGATAAGTGTGAAGTTACACACCTGGTTATAGTGAGAACTAGACTTTTCCTTTCACAACACCTATACATATCACGATAAATTAGAATCACTATATTTTAATAACGAAATCAATCTTAGGAATTAACGATCTAACTTTTACCCTCGGATTTTGAACTACTTCTACTTGCGGTTTCTCCCGATTGATGGTTCGTTAACCGAATCAAATCCACGAACAAATAATGGTTTGGAGTACGAACTACTTCAAACAATTGATTCTCCTCGGATGAACGTCCACAACCCGTGGGAAATCCCGGATTGTCAAATTGATCCTTTGCTTATACTTAGGGGGATTAATGGAACCTCCCTTCTTCCGAACACTAAACACCGCCCTTTTCTTCCCTATCTTGATTGTCTTCAACGACAAAAGATCGTTAATCCAATCTATTATTACATCGAAATATGACTAAGGGTTTAAGGGTGAAATTCGCTTACCACAAAGATCCTTGTTCCAAAATATGAGAATCGATCAAACGTTCCTTTATCACCTTAAATCGATTCCAACATTCTAAGATACCCACGAACACTTGATTTCCGATCTTCCGCTATCGCACTAAAATATAACCATTGGAAACGTTTAAGAGATGGAATGGTAAAATTTTTATCCAAGAAATCCTTTTTACCATCATCAAAATTCGGCCAACATATTTATTAACTAATCGTAAAATAAAAAGAACCCTTACCTATTATCCACGATTGGAAAGAGACGATTGAGAAAGATGTTTGTGCAAGATGGAGGATTCGGCTATATGACCAAAGAAAATAGAAAAATGATTCGGCTATGGGTACATCAACATTTGGCCATGAGAGAGAAAATAATAGAGAAAGTATGAGTATCAAGAATAAAAGATGAGAGAAGAATGATGATGATGTTGTTTCAATTTTCAAAGAGAATAAAAGAGAAAGAAAGAAAGAGATGAGTTTTGGGAGCAATGTATATTCGGCAATGGGGAGAAGAAAAGTAAAGAATGGCTTTTTGGTGTTGGTAGAATCGGCACTATGAGAAAGGCACAAAATTGAACACTAAAGTGAAAAGCAAAATGACCAAATGGTCAAAATAATCAAGGCTTACCAAAAGATCAATTTCGGCCAAAGGAAAAGTTGAGAAGAGGAATGCAAAATTTTGCACAAAAACTAAAATGACCAAAAGCAAACTCCTAAACCTTACCAAGCTACTAGCAAAATTCGGCCAACCTTCCCCTAGCCATATTGTCAGTCCAAATTCATTGGTCAAATGACCATGAATTTGTTTTCAAAACACTTTCCTTGATACTTGCCCTATGTCTCCATATCTTTCCATATTTTCTTGATTCCCTACCATAAATTCACTCTTACCTTATTCCTTTGATATACTAACCAAAAATAACAAGGTCAACACTTACCATAAATAAGCTTGGCCGACACTTACCATAGAAGAGCAAAATAAAAGTTGTCCAAATGTTATACAAGGGATTGAACCACTCCCCTCATGCAATATCTCATGCGCCAACACCACCTTGCCATTTACTCATCTTATGCTACTTTTTAACACTTAATTTAACTTAAGTGTCAATGCCACTTGCTCCACTTCAATAAATTCTCAAACTAAAAATTATTCCATACCCGAATAATTCTATACTCTTCTTCGGGACTATAATAGGCACGAAAAGAAATAAGAAAATTTTTCCTTCATAATCTAAACACCAAAACATGCAATAAATCGATACTTGAATTTTAGGGTGTTACAACTCTACCCTCCTTAAAGAAAATTTCGTCCTCAAAATTTACGGTTGAAAGAGATGAGGGTATTGTTTGATTTAATTGTATCCTCAGCTCCCACGTAGCTTCCTCCACTCCGTGATTACGCCATAAAACCTTGACCAACGGCACGGTTTTCTTTCTTAGCACCTTAACATCTCGGTCTAAGATTTCCACTGGTTCCTCCTCAAAAGACAAGTCTGAATTCAACTCCACTTCTTCTACCGGTACTATGTGCGAAGGATCCGATCTATAGCGCCTCAAAGATGGAAACATGAAAAACATTATGAATCGACTCAACTCCGGAGGTAATTCGATCGATAGGCAACTGGACCAACACGCTTCACCACACGATATGGTCCAATGTATCTAGGACTCAACTTGCCCTTCTTCCCAAACACGAAAATCTTCTTCCAAGGTGAGACCTTCAAGAAAACTTGATCCCCACAAAGATACTCGATACTTCTACGCTTGGATCTGCATACGACTTTTGTCTATCCGAAGCTTCCTTTAACCGTGCTCGAATAGCTTTTACTTTTTCTTCCGTTTCGAGAGATCATTTCGGGACCTAACATCCGCTCGTTCGCCCAATTCGGTCCAACAACTAGGAGAACGACACCTACGACCATATAATGCCTCGTAGGGTGCCATCTGAATGCTAGACTGATAGCTATTGTTGTAAGCAAATTCTGCCAACGGTAGAAAATCCTCCCAACTACCTTTGAAGTCGATTACACATCCCCTTAACATGTCTTCCAGAATCGAATTACTCTTTTCGATTGACCATCCGATCGAGGATGAAAAGCCGTAATGAAGTTTAGCTTTGTTCCCAAAGCTTCATGCAAAGCTTTCCAAAATCGTGACGTAAACCTAGGATCCCTATCTGATATAATAGACACAGGTACCCCATGTAACCTCACGATTTCGGATACATACAGCTTAGCCAACTTCGTAACGAGTAATCCGGTACGAACTGGTAGAAAATGAGCAGTCTTCGTCAAACGATCAACAATTACCCAAACGGAATTTTTCTTAGTAGGTGTTAAAGGTAACCCACTAACAAAATCCATTGTTATCCGCTCCCATTTCCAAAGAGGAATCTTTACCGGTTGTAATAATCCTGACGGCAATTGATGCTCCGCCTTCACTTGCTGACAAGTTAAACATTTTCCCACAAATTCAGAAATCTCACGCTTCAACCCTGGCCACCAATATTGTTCACGAAGATCCCGATACATCTTATTTCCTCCGGGGTGCATAGCATAAGGGCTACTATGCGCCTCCCGTAGAATCATTTGTCTCAGATCTGAGTCCTTAGGTATACAAACTCTCCCACGAAAACATAACACACCTTCCGCGTTTATGCTAAAATCCTCTATTCCACCATTTTCAACTTGTTGAATTAAAAGTCCCAACTTCTTATCTGATATCTGTTTTTCCTTGATTTGCTCTAACCACAGAGGCTTCACCTGAAGTTCCGCTATCAGACTACCATCCTCGTACAAACTCAAATGGGCAAACATTGTTCTCAAATCAGATACCACCTTACGACTTAACGCGTCTGCTACCACATTAGCTTTTCCAGGATGATACTCGATTGAGAAATCATAGTCCTTTAACAGCTCCACCCATCTTCGTTGTCTCAAGTTTAATTCCTTCTGAGTAAGAAGATACTTAAGACTCTTGTGATCCGTATAGATGATAGCCTTTTCACCGTAGAGGTAATGCCTCCAAATCTTTAGAGCAAACACTACTGCAGCTAACTCCAAGTCATGAGTAGGGTAGTTTACTTTGTGCGGTCTCAGCTGACGAGAAGCATAAGCCACCACTTTCCTACTTTGCATCAATACACATCCTAAACACGTGTGTGACGCATCACAGTAAACTATAAACTCATTTCCATTTCGGGTTGAATCAAGATCGCACTTCGTTAAAATCTTCTTCAATTTCTCGAAACTTTCTTTGTTTATCGGTCCATATATATGGTACTCCTTTTCGCAAAAAGCTTAGTTAGGTGCAAAGCAATCAACAAAAACCCCTCAACAAAGCGCCTATAGTAACCAGCCAAACCCAAGAAACTCCGAATCTCACTCATCGACTTTGGTGGTTTCCAATCCAATCTGACCTCAATCTTCCGAGGATCCACCCTTATTCTTTCGGCTGATACCACATGACCCAAAAAAGTCACTTCCCTTAACCAGAATTCACATTTACTGAATTTGGCATAAAGTTGATTATCTCGAAGTAACTGCAATACAATTCGCAAATGCGAGTCATGCTCCTCTTCATTCCTTGAATATACCAGAATGTCATCTATGAATACCACCAAAAACCGGTCTAAATATGGTTGAAAGACCCGGTTCATCATATCCATAAATGCAGCTAGTGCATTGGTCAACCCAAACGGCATCACCAAAAACTCATAATGTCCATAACGAGTTCGAAAAGCCGTCTTGTGAATATCCGCTTCTTTCACCTTAAGCTGGTGATAACCTGATCTCAAATCAATTTTGGAGAAAACGGAAGCTCCCTTCAATTGATCAAACAGGTCGTCAATTCTCGGCAGAGGATACCGATTCTTGATCGTCAATTTATTCAATTGCCTGTAGTCAATACACATACGCATTGACCCATCTTTCTTCTTAACAAACAAAACCGGTGCTCCCCACGGAGACACACTCGGTCGAATAAAGCCCCGATCTAGCAATTCTTGAATTTGAGCTTTAAGCTCCGACAACTCTTTCGGTGCCATTCTATAAGGAGCAATGGACACTAGAGCCGTTCCGGGCAAAAGCTCAATACCAAATTCCACTTCCCGATCTGGAGGTATGCCGGGAAGTTCTTCAGAAAAACATCCGAAATTCCTTCACTTTGTTCTCACATCTTCCATCGACAACTCTTTGGCATCTAAAGCACTAATAAAAGCTAGAAATGCTCCATACCCTTTTCACACCAACTTTTCGCCTTAAGTGCAGATACCACATTTGCCAAGTAATTCCTTCGCTCACCTATCATAATTATCTCCTTATCCTCCACAGTTCTTATTGACATCCGCTTTTCGGCACAATCCACTTGCGCCCGATGCTTAACCAACCAATCCATACCCAAAATGATATCGAACTCGCCGAAAGGCAATTCCATCAAATTTGCCAGAAATATTTCTCCTTGAATTACTAAGGGCACGTCTCTAAACAGTTTATTTACCAACACCGACTGTCCTAAAGGACTAATTACCTTCATCTCACTATCGGAAATTTCAGAGTCTAAATTCAAGTTTCCAGATATGGTGCTAGCGACATACGAATGGGTAGAACCAATATCTATCAAAGCAATAACAGGTACATCAAAGATGAAGAACGTACCAGTTATCACATCAGGTGCATTGCCATCCTCACGGCGTCTAACTGCATATACCAATCCTGGCTGTCTTGCATCTGTGTTGCCTCTAGGACCATTGCCTCGACCCGCTGCACCTTGACCACGTCCAGCCCCATTACCACCACGACCTGGTCCACGACCTCTCGGTGGTTGCTGAATTCCTCTTGCCGGTGGTGCATCGATTGTTACGAGCTTCCCGAGTTGTATCCATTCGACGAGGGAAATTCCTATATTGATGATCCATCGACCGCATTTATAGCAAGCACCCGTTTTCTTCAAAGTACTCTCGTAATGCCTTTTCCCACAATCAAGACAATCTCGACTACGATTCACGATTCATGGTGTTCTACCTTGAGCTGGTTCATCATTTCGAGGCATCTTCAGAAACCTTTTTGAAAAACCCAAATACTTCATATCTCTCTTGCCTCTAGCTCGTTCCCGAGGTCGACGTTCCGAGTTCTTAGCCTCTTCGGCTATCTTGGCCTTTTCCACAAGCGTGGCAAAAGTTCTAACTTGTTGTGGGGCTATCAAAACCCGCAATTCATCGTTCAAGCCATCCTCAAAGCGTACACAATGCTCATGATCCGTTGCCACTATTGTTCGAGCATAGCGACTCAAGCGCAAAAACTCAGCTTCATATGCTGCCACTGTCTTATTCCCTTGGACCAGATTCAGGAATTCCTTCCTTCTGGCATCAACATAACTTGTTCCTACATATTTCCCTTGGAAGGAAACTTTAAAGAATTCCCAATTGACTAATGCAGCTTCAGTGCCTTCTCGGACAGTAAGCCACCATTGGTATGCTTCGTCCCTCAACAAGGACACCACTCCCCTTAGTTTTTGTTCCACAGTGCACTCAAGATCATCCATAATTCGCTCCCACCGCCTCAAGCCAATATTCAGCGACATTTGGAGCTACACTCGAGACATCTCTCGAAAACCTCAAGACCACTTGATTTCAATCGTTCGATATCGACCCATGAGCCGTTGGCCCGTTCTAGCTCAGCGACCCTTTCAAGGACTTGCAGCATTGCTCGTGTCACCGCATTATCTTCTTCCATATGATCATGTGATCCCGTCTCAGTTTCGAGTGACGCAGGTGCATCCATTTCTGGCATATGATCCGGCGCTTCAGTTGCGCCTCTAACACCTCGTCCTCTACCACGACCACGTCTACCGCGTCCACGACCACGTCCTCTAGTGCTCATAGTGACTGATTTAATCTGGTTATGAGTTTTATGAATCAGAATACTATTTCAGTGTTTATTAACGATGTTTTATGATATGAAAGAGATAGAGTTGTTTTCGCAACCATATCCTATTGTCTCAATCTCTACGATTTTCCACACCTAAAACTAGAAGTTCTAGAGTGTTTCTTATGATCATATCACAATGATAATAAACAATCAATATACAGATTCTTACTTGACTTGGCGCGGGATGTTCATGGTGCCATACTACCTTTAAATCAAAAAGTCTAGAAATTTGAATTATTTTTCAACCAAATATCATTGTTGAACCCAAACCACAGCCGAGTTTTGAAACTAGCTCTGATACCATTAAATGTAACACCCCAAACCAGGTCTATGCGTTAAGACGAGATTTGGTTTGTCACATCGAAACGAACATCCAATATTCTCTAATGATTTAAGTAAAGCAAGAATGCAAAACCTTTAGAAATAAGGTTTAATAAAAACTAAGTACAATGATTAAAATTTATGAATTAAGAAAAATACTTGTTTGAAATCTTATATATATTAGTCAAAACCTTAACGTAGTTTTAAAAGAATTTGAAAGAAATTGAAAAGTAATTTAGGTGTCCAAAATTGTTATAAAACACAATATTTTTAAGAAAACTTTATAGATTTTAACATAAGCCCATATTAAGAGTCTTAAAATAAAATTAAATCCATCCACACATAAAAATCCATAAAAACATAATTAGAGGCCTTATTACATCATACCCAAATAGTAATTAAAATAAGTAACTTAAATAAAGTTCATAGTTTATAAAACCCAAGCTCGTAGTATGGCCTCCACCAAGTCATCCCCGGCCCAAGTCCACATCAATTTCCATTACGAGATGGATAATAAAACGGGGTGAGTTACAAAGAACTCGATGTGTAACTCACTTACCACCATTATTGGGCCAGACCATCAAGGCATTAATTTGGGCTTGAGCCTAATTACAAATTTTAACAATATAAAAATGAAATAAAATATATAAAATGCATGTAAAATGAATTTCCCAACCAAGCCTAATTTCCATCCGCTACACACACCCCGTACCAACCAAAGACACCTGTGGGGATCAAGTCAACCCACCCCGCCAAACACACCAATCGTAGGCATTTAGCCTTTTAAATAATATTGTAGTGCACTATCGAACTAGATTGTGACATAGTCACCGAACTAGAGGCATTAAGCCAAATTTGTGTGCAGAGCCACCGAACTAGATTCATGGCCACAGCCTTACTTCTCTTCATCATGTATCCCATCCCATGCAATTATGTATGAATAACAAACTTTAATCATAAATAATTTATCAAGTAATCCATAATACAAATGAGTTTTTAATTAAACTTTTCATTTGGGTCCATTAAACAAAATAGTATTTAGCCCATTTAGCAATCTAGCGAACTTTGGCCCATATTTGAACTAGAAGGTTTTGGCCCATTATATCGATCTAGCGCTTTTTAGGCCCAATTTGTCGAACTAGCGCTTTTTCGCCAAATTTATCGATCTAGTAGTTTTTCGACCCAATTTAACAATCTAGCAGTCTTTCGGCCCAATTTAACAATCTAGCAATCTTTCGGCCCAATTTAACAATCTAGCAGTCTTTCGGCCCAATTTAACGATCTAGCAGTATTTCGGCTCAATTTATCGATCTACCAATATTTCAGCTCAATTTATCGATCTAGCAATATTTCGGCTCAATTTATCGATCTAGTAATTTTTCCGACTTTAACCGTTTTCATGCATTTACACAAAAGTGTTAATTATCTCATAATTTTCGATTTTGTCATTTTTACGGTTTATCATAATACTTACTGTTTAGTATCTAACCCGAAAGATAAGTGTGAAGTTACACACCTGGTTATAGTGAGAACTAGACTTTCCCGCTCGTCAACACCTATACGTATCACGATAAATTAGAATCACTATATTTTAATAACGAAATCAATCTTAGGAGTTAACGATCTAACTTTTACCCTCGGATTTTCGAACTACTTCTACTTGCGGTTTCTCCCGATTGATGCTTCGTTAATCGAATCAAATCCACGAACAAATAATGGTTCGGGAGTACGAACTACCTCAAACAATTGATTCTCCTCGGATGAACGTCCACAACCCGTGGAAATCCCGGATTTGTCAAACAAAGAGTCCTTTGCTTATACTTAGGGGATTAATGGAACCTCCTTCTTCCGAACACTAAACATCGCCCGTTTTTTTCCTATCTTGATTGTCTTCAACGACAAAAGATCGTTAATCCAATCTATTATTACATCGAAATATGACTAAGGGTTTAAGGGTGAAATTAAACACCACAAAGATCCTTGTTCCAAAATATGAGAATCGATCAAACGTTCCTTTATCACCTTAAATCGATTCCAACGTTCTAAGATACCCACGAACACTTGATTTCCGATCTTCCGCTATCGCACTAAAATATAACCATTGGAAACGTTTAAGAGATGGAATGGTAAAATTTCTATCCAAGAAATCCTTTTTACCATCATCAAAATTCGGCCAACATATTTATTAACTAATCGTAAAATAAAAAGAACCCTTACCTATTATCCACGATTGGAAAGAGACGATTGAGAAAGATGTTTGTGCAAGATGGAGGATTCGGCTATATGACCAAAGAAAATAGAAAAATGATTCGGCTATGGGTACATCAACATTTGGCCATGAGAGAAAATAATAGAGAAAGTATGAGTATCAAGAATAAAAGATGAGAGAAGAATGATGATGATGTTGTTTCAATTTTCAAAGAGAATAAAAGAGAAAGAAAGAAAGAGATGAGTTTTGGGAGCAATGTATATTCGGCAATGGGGAGAAGAAAAGTAAAGAATGGCTTTTTGGTGTTGGTAGAATCGGCACTATGAGAAAGGCACAAAATTGAACACTAAAGTGAAAAGCAAAAATGACCAAATGGTCAAAATAATCAAGGCTTACCAAAAGATCAATTTCGGCCAAAGGGAAAAGTTGAGAAGAGGAATGCAAAATTTTGCACAAAAACTAAAATGACCAAAAGCAAACTCCTAAACCTTACCAAGCTACTAGCAAAATTCGGCCAACCTTCCCCTAGCCATATTGCCGTCCAAATTCATTGGTCAAATGACCATGAATTTGTTTCCAAAACACTTTCCTTGATACTTGCCCTATGTCTCCATATCTTTCCATATTTTCTTGATTCCCTACCATAAATTCACTCTTACCTTATTCCTTTGATATACTAACCAAAAATAACAAGGTCAACACTTACCATAAATAAGCTTGGCCGACACTTACCATAGAAGAGCAAAATAAATGTTGTCCAAATGTTATACAAGGGATTCGAACCACTCCCCTCATGCAATATCTCATGCACCAACACCACCTTGCCATTTACTCATCTTATGCTACTTTTTAACACTTAATTTAACTTAAGTGTCAATGCCACTTGCTCCACTTCAATAAATTCTCAAACTAAAAATTATTCCATACCCGAATAATTCTATACTCTTCTTCAGGACTATAATAGGCACGAAAAGAAATAAGAAAATTTTTCCTTCATAATCTAAACACCAAAACATGCAATAAATCGATACTTGAATTTTAGGGTGTTACAACATTTCTCATCTTGAATTAACTTTATGATTATTGCATTATATATATACAAATATTCAACAAATCATAATTCACAAGTCAATATAATATCACAAATTATTTTAATTTAAACCATATGAACTTACCAGGTCTAAACTACAGAGATAGCAAAATTCAGGGACTAATAAACAATTTTCCCTTTTCCATGATTATCTAATTGTTCTTGATCTATAAAGTAGTTTATTTCAATTTATTAGCTTCAACTTCATATAATATTCAGTTTAATACATATTTCTTCCTTTTTACAATTCTTTTCGCAATGGCCCTAAACTTTTACACTTTAATCAATTTAGTCCCTAAGACCAAAACAAGATTATTTCACAATTAATCTATTACCCGTGTTTCAAATTCATTAACACCCCAAAACAGACCTTACATGTTGAAATTTTCCAAGAAAACCATGTCTAATATAATTCATTTTCAATTCCCTAAACATGAAAACAAATCAAAAATCACTTTACGAACTAGTTCAAACTCATCATCTAGCTTCAAACCAAAGCATTAACATCAAGAAAACTTCAAGAACATCAATGGAAAGTTTTCAAAACTTTGACAGTTTCACAAAATAGTCCCTCAACTAGCTAGATTTCATTACAACAATCTCAAAAACGAAAAATTCATGCAAAACAGATATCAAATACACTTACATGCAAGGAAAATAGCAAAATCGAAGCTTCCTTCTCCCTAACAATGGTGTTCGGCTAGGAAAATGAAAGAAAGAAGATGATGGATGCCACTTTTTTATTATTATTTTAACTTATGATTAATTAATAATAATATTATAAAACACCAAATTTTAATTCATTTCTTCCACCAACCGTCCATATTAATTAGTTATGGTCTAATTGCAACATAAATGCTACAAATTTAACTATTTAGGCCATTTAACTAAGAAAAAAATCAATAGCAAGAAACTTTTTTAACTTTTACAATTTAATCCTTTTTCTTTAATTAACTAACCAAACGTCAAAATTTCTAAACCATATTTTAATATGACACTAATGACTTTGTAAATATTAAATAATTAATATTTACCGACTTACACGTTAAATTGTGGTCCTGAAACCACTATTTCCAACACCACTAAAAAATAGGTTGTTACAACATCTTTCTCGAACTAGTAGCAACAACTACTTAAAGAACATGGAACCACCATTAAAACTCATTTTCAGATAAATGCTAACATCTCAATTACAGACAACCCCCATGCAAGGCTTCTTATTCACAACTTACTGTTCATATGCTTCTTAATATCATTATTCTTTCAAAAACTTCACATGCAGAGCTATCGGACTTACCAGGGGGTAGAACATCCACTGGTTAATTCGAAAACCTTAGCTTCCAGTTTAATAAAGGAGAAGAAAACATATAAGTTGAGAAGAAAAGCCAGAGAGTAATATTAAAGGAATAAAAACCTTCTAGACAGACCCTTCTCACCATATATATATCCAATTTCCCTTAGTGGAACTTAACAAGTGTTGATTGTATCCAGAATTTGTCCTAATAAATGACCTACAAAATCAGGGAGAAATATAAATGAGAATCCTGTATAAATATTATTTAACCAGTCAATCCAATTGACTCCTAACCAGAACACGTTACAAAGCCCAATTAGCACAGTGCTCAAGCAAATCGGGCGTACTATACTTTTGGCGGTAACTCACACTAGGCTTACTCTTTTCTCATCACACTTTTTTCTTAAATAGCAGAATAACCTGAGATAAAATCTTTAATTACTTACATGACAGATACTTTATGCCAACTCTTATTCGCCAAAAGACTTCAAATGGGTAGACTACACTATGCCAAACAGATAACTTCACATATACACATCTTCTAATCGGGTTCGCCAAATTTGGGGTGTGACATCACATTTACAAAGCGAGCATTTCATAAATATAACTAAAAACTTTCCAGTCACTTTGATATAATTTCCAAACAACTTTTAAACATATACTCATCATTCATTCAATTTCATCAATTAACATTTCAATAATTGTACCAACATATCATTTCCAAGCAATTCATGAAATCAATAAATATGCTTTCTTTTAACATTAGCATAATGAACTATAGAAAAATAATTCGGATAATCGAGTAACTACACCACACTAGGGAGCACCGTAGTGCTATCAAGGGCACCGAAGTGCAAAAAGGGGCACGATTGTGCAAACAGAGGCACCAAAGTGCAAACTAGTACAAGCATGCATTCTAACCCTATTGGCATGCCAATCGTATCCTAATCGTTTATTAAGTTCAAATGGGCAATTAAACAAGATTCATAACACTTTTAAATCAGGGGAACTTCCATGTTATCAGTGCACATTCTGTAAACACGTTACATTTCTTTAGAAATCCATATAAATCACATTCACTAGTATTTAACAATTCTCAATTTAATCCTTACTCACCTTAGTATTTGTTTATAACATTTCCATTCCAATTCACAATATTAACACCATATATAAACATAATTCAAAAACAAACAACATATATAAATGCATTTCATTGCACTATGAACTTACCTAATACAACCAGCAAGCAAATTTGTTCGTAGGGACCGTTCTGCAATTTTTCTTTTTCCCTAATTTTCCTCTATACAATTCAGTCATTGATCTATATAATAATTCATTTCACATTATCACCTTTTATCACTTTAAACCACCTAAATTCATTAATATAATATCTTTTATTCATTTTGCACAAATTTCCCAAAATTTTACATTTTATTCAATTTAGTCCCTAAAACTGAAACTATTATATCTTTAAAATTCAAGCTTTTATTTTCAATCCAATTGCAAATTCATCACTTTACAGCCTTCTTAAAACATATTTTTCAGAAATTTCATGAAAATTTTTACATTATTACAATTTAGTCCTTATATACAAAACTACCAAAATTTATTTAACACGTTAGTCCCTATTCACAACTAAGCTCACAAACATACCATTAAACATAAAAAGATTCAATTTACATCAATGGAAATATTTTAAAACTTTAAAGGTTTTGAAAATGGAGATACGGGTAAGCTGGACCTGATTGCAACAATATCAAAAACATAAAAATTACGAAAAACGAATCTTCAATACATTGACATGCAAGGGCCGAAAACTTCCATCAATGAAAAATGGATTCTCTTCTTAAGTTAAGCATTCATTCAAGAGAAAATAGAAATGGGAAAGATGATGACCACTTATTTCATGTTTTAACTTTTATTATTATTAATTAATCATATCATTTAACATATAATTATAATAAAAACAAACTGAAATCGTCTCACTATTATAAAGTATGGCATAATTGCCATACTACACCCTAAACATTTACCACTTAAACCATTTAGCTAATAAAATTAATATTTACTAACTTTTATCATTTTTACGATTTAGTCGTTGTTCCTTAATTAACTATCTAATCATTACAATTTTCGGACCAAACTCCAATCCACTTATACAACAACTCTGTAAATATTCAAAAATCATATTTATGAGATCGGTTTATGAAAACGATGTCCCGATACCTCATTTCCTGAAACCACTGACTTTTTGTATGCACCACTTGTACCTTGATTAACTAATCAATTAATAAAATCTATTAAATCACGTTTCACCATTATACTATATTTAACTCATAAATATTAATTAAATATATCTATGGACTCTCTCTGTAACACCCTTAACCTGTCTCCGTCATCGAATTAGGGTTTCAGAGTATTGTGGCACATAACGAAACAAATGACAACATAAAACCTTTCAAATATTAATTTAAATACCAAATATTCAAACTACATATCATTCATAGTATATTTACATTAAACCGAATTTATGGGGTCTTAAAAATAGTTTGGGAACAATCAAGGACCAATTTGAATCAAATCAGAAAAATATGGAAAAACTTGAAAATTTTGGAAACAAGGGTAACATGGCCGTGTGATAGAGCCTAGACCGCGTGGCATAGAAACATGGCTGTGTGACCAAACCATGTACAATTCGAAATATGGGTCACACAGCCGTGTTTCAGCCCGTGTGCCTGCTCGTGTGCAAATCGAAATAAGGTCACATGGCCGTGTTGCAGACCGTGTGAACATTCGAAATAGGTTCACACAGCCGTGTGGAAAGTCCTGCACTTAAAATCAAAACCACACACGGCCGTGTGGTGTGACCGTGTGACACCTATGTCCTAGGCTGTGTGCTCTTAAAAAAGCTTCCAAATTAAGGAAAAACAACACCAATTCCTTAGGTACGAAGCCAAAACCAAATCAGCCATAAACATGCTTCCAAAACAAATATAAACATACCAAAACATTCAACCCAAGTGCCTAACCAATATGCCATCATTTGGCACCGCAATTCACACCAAATTAATTCAATTTCCATGCTACAAGTTCATATTCTAAACATATATCAAACATACAACCACTCACAATCCATTTCACCATAATCTATATACTTTTATAAGGCATAAACAAAGTGACCATAAATACATATACAAAGACACTTATAAGCCAAAACCAAAGTAGTATAAACAAGTAAGCTAGAGGTAAGCTCAAACCACATCATATTAGCAAAATAACATAATAACTCCTATTACATGCCATTTAAAACCATCAACAAAATAACCAAAACATCTACCAAAGTGATGGACGGATAGTGTATATGTACTCCGACTAGGTTCCAACCGATGGAGCTTTTCGATGATCAACAAGAAAAGAGAAAAAAAACTAACATAAGCAACTAATGCTTAGTAATCTCGTATAAAACTTAAACGTAAACTTACCAAATAGGCTCAATTTATCTAGTTCATACATAATTCCATTAACATGCTCATGAATTCATTCAAATCCTTTATACATCACATGTCCCACAAGTTAGTGAACTCAACAATGTAATATATAATCTTATCATTATATAAAACATGTACTAATAACGTCCCAATATACATTTTATTCATCATATTCCAATTTGCATTACTCATTCCAATCAAATCATTTATGCCAACATTTTCCCTTTCATCTATCATGATCTCATAACATTTCATTATATAAAACATGTACTAGTAACATCTCAATATACATTTCATTCATCAAATTCCAATTTGCATTACTCATTCCAACCAAATCATTTATGCCAACATTTTCCATTTCATCTATCATGATATCATAACATTTCATATAATTAAATTCACTCGTCTAAGCCTTTATTACACGTTGAACCAAATGAAACAACATCGGATACAAGAGAACCATGCTTACACAAAGTGTGCTTGTATCTATAATTGTAATCGTATCTATAATGCTCACACGGGCTGTGAAATGGATCTGCTCAATGAGTTGTGGGTCGGGATGTAATTCTACACGATACTGCTCACACGAGCTATGGAGAATCCGCAACAAATGCAGGACCTCAGCCATCGGTAGGACATCCAAGACCAGCACTAGAAACTGTATAACCCCTAATGACATGTCATTTGTATCTTAAGTATTCACAAGGTTCAAACGAGACACATTACATATCCAAATCCTTTATATTCAATCCATTATACACTGTCAAATATACATCCATGAAATTCACTTTTCAACCACAATCTTCAAGTTAATGAACATTATAATTTAATCCAAGTCATTAGTTAACATTTAATAATCAACTAAAGCTATATAAAGCACAACATTAATAAACAATTCAACCGAAATATCAATTAACAAACTTCATCAATATATGAACTTACCTATACAAAAATGATTACTAACACGAATCGATGACTATTCTGCTACTTTGGCTTTTACGCGATTTGAGTCTGATTTATTCGTTTCTTGATCTAGATAATAATTTTCATTCAATTAAACAATTCAAACAACTTAAATAATTAAACTTATACTTATAGGTCCATTTATTATCAATTTACAAAATTCCCACAACATTTTACTCTTTATGCAATTTAGTCCCTAAACCTGAAACTTGCAAATTAAACACATTTAACCATCATTTATGCTAGCAGAATTTCCTAGGGTTTCTAATCAGCCCATATTTATTATCATTTCAAAATATTTCCATAAACTTTTACTATTTTAACAAATAAATCCTTAAACATTAAAATTACTAAAAAAACACTTAACAAAATACCTATATTTAGCTATCAAGTTCATGAATCTATCAACAAAATTCATAAACACATTTAAATCATTCATGGTAGATCCCTAAACTTTAAATATTTTTATGAATTAACCCCCAGGATATCTAAATTAAGCTAATATGAGTTCAAAAACATAAAAATCACTAAAAACAAGTGAAAAATACATATCATGCACTTGATTTCAAGCTTGGCCAAACCAAAGAAGTTTAACCATGGTGTTTTCTTTAATTTTCGGTGATGATGATGATGATAAGTGAAAATGATAACATTTTTGTTATCTTTTGTTGTTAACATATTTATTAAATTACCATTATAACCTTAGTTTTTAAATCAATTTCTCATAAAACCTATCACTAACCGTCCATTATACTTCAACTTGCTAAATTTACCAACTAAAACCTTTAATTCTTGGTTTTATGGCTATTTAATATGATTTGACTTATAGCAATAAATTGTTTTGACTATCTAAACATTAAAATTTCTTAACCAAATTTTAATACGATCCTATAATATCTTTATAAACATTAATTAAATAATAAAATACTGACTCGTTTGTTAGAATTATGGCCTTGAAATCACCATTTTTGACACCACTAAAAACAGGCTGTTACACTCTCGTCGGAATTGTGGTCTTGAAACCATTGTTTCTAGCACCACTGAAAAATGAACTATTACATTAAACAAGGGTGACCAAAACAAAATCACGCTAATAGTTAGGTGACTATTCGTATGGTTTACCCAACAAATAAAGACTATATTAATTCTGATTTATGGGGTCCGACTCCTGACATCTCAAAAGGAGGTAATAAACATTTCCTAACTTTTATTGATGACCACTTTAGGAAAGTTTGGGCTTATTTTTTGAAACAGAAAAACGAAGTCTTCAGAATCCCCAAGCAGTGGAAAACGTTGCTAGAAAAACAAACTGGGAAGCCCGTGAAGCGGCTGAGAACGAATAATGGTCTTGAGTTCTATTCATTAGAGTTTAACGATTACTACAAACGGGAAGGGATAGAAAGACATTTCATCATTGTTGGTACTCCATAGAAAAATGGAGTTGCTGAAAGGATGAATAGAACCTTGCTCGAAAAGGCCTGATGTATGTTTCGACACCGGAACAGGGTACGAGGCATTATCGGACTTAAACACAAGCAAACATACAAAACCAACACGTAATTTCCATCCAAATTTAAAACTTTTCACATACATTCATATCGTCCCTAAAATGAGCCTACGAGGCTCAATACATGCTTTGGAAGTGATTCGGGACTAAATCAAGACTTTAGAAAATTTTACGAAACTAAGAAAATTTTCATGTTACAGGGCTCACACGCCCGTGTTGTCTAAGGGACACGCCCGTGAGAGCCTTGGACACGCCCGTGTTATAGGCCGTGTTAAAAATAGGGAGCTCTCTAACTTGTGACACACAGCCGTACCACACGCCCGTGTGCTAGGCCGTATGGTCAATTTAATTTCCATAATTTTTCATAAAATAGGTCCAGACTTCACACTGCCAGGGCACACGCCCGTGTTCGAAACTGTGCCGTCAACACGATTGAGACACACGCCCGTGTCTCTACCCGTGCGCTCGATACTGAGCATGCTGTTTTGCAACAATTAAGGTGCAGGGGACACACAGTCGGAACACACGCCCATGGGGCAAGCCGTGTGTCACACACGGCCTAGACACACGCCCGTGTGTCTACCCGTGTGGACAAAAATAAGGCTATTTACCAAGCAATTTTGTCACCCTTCCATGCACAAACCTACACAACAAACATAGAATCATTCCAAGCATATACCATCAACCAAATCAGCCATAACTAAGGCATCAACACCCTATCCACATGCTATCATTTATCATACACAAAAGTCACATATATCTCAACTCAAATCATGTGATTTCCCACATCCCTGAAAAGCATCATCATGTACATATATATACTTAAATCAATATTAGCCAATTTCAATAGCCATTTACAAAATGAATTATCAGCCAACATAAGCCAACACATTTTGCTAAATCAATTATGACACATAACAAAATGACCAAGTCCTCTATACATGCCATAACTCAAAATATTAAAATCAATGGTACCCAAAATATTAAGTTGATAGTGTGAATGGATCTCTGATAGTTTCCGATCCCCGAGCTGGCTTGGTGACACTATAAGACAAGGGAAAAGAAAGGAGAGTAAGCTATATAGCTTAGTAAGTTCCTATGCAAATAATAAGCATCATAATCACACATGTATCATACAAATAAACATGATGAACTTGGCATAAATAGTATCAAGATCTTCTAATCATAACTTTCTCATTCATAACCTTACCGAGGGATTCATCACATATCGGGCTCATTAGTAAATGAGTTTTACGTAAGTACTTGTACCAACTCGCAACATAATCATAACCTTTCACAACTTTTACATACTCGTTGAATTTCCCGTTGAACCACTTGGAATACTAAAGGATACTCGGGAATCTCGCACACACAATACTATACCAATGCCATATCCCAGATATGGTCTTACATGTGGTCTCTTATCGATGCCAATAGCCCAACTATTGTCTTACACGAAGTCTCATATCAATGCCATATCCTAGATATGGTCTTACACGTAATATCAAATAACCCTAATGTCTTGACATTCGTATCCTACCTATTCCTAAGGTTCAACCGGGATTTCTCACTTGTCAAACTTTATCAATTACATCCAAGGAGTCAATCATAATTCATACAATATTAAAGCATTTAAAACATAAATAAAACAATGCATTATTTACATACGAACTTACCTCGGTACAAAAATAGTAGAAATGGACCTAATCGTTAAACACCTTGTTTTTCCCCAGATCAAGGTCTAAACCTCGTTTCTCTTGATCTATAATAGCAAATTTAACTCATTTATTATCCACATTTCCCAATTCAGTCCAAAAGTCACATTATGGAAAAATTACATTTTTGCCCCTAAACTTTGCATTTTTACATTTTGGCCCATAGACTCGTAAAATGAAATCTATTCGATTTCTTCAAGACCCAAGCCTAGCCGAACCTCTTTCATGCTTATAACAGCCCACATTTTTCATTTAATCACACTTTTACACACATTTTGAAATCTTTTTTTACAAATAGGTCCTTTTGATATTTTCATAAAAAATCACCTAGCAAAAGTTGTTTATCTAACATTAAACTTGCATAATCTACCATTAAACATCAAAATACACACATGTCTAACATGGGTCAAGCCCTAGACCTCAATCATCTCTCAAATTAATGGTAAAAATAGATAGATCGAGTGATAACGACTTTAAAAATGTAAAGAGCATTAAAAACGTGGCAAGAACGCACTTACAATCGAGCTTGAAAGTGGCCAAACCCTAGCTATGGCTTCCCTTCTAATTTTTGGCACAAGCATAAGAAGATGGACTAAATTTTAGCTTGATTTTTTGTTTTTAATTCATTTGATTTCTAAAAGACCAAAATGCCCTTCACTTAAAACTTTGAAATTTTATCTCACCATGTCCATTTTGTCCACTAACTTAACAAGTGGTCTAATTACCATCTAAGGACCTTCAATTTAAAATTTCATAGCAATTAGACACCTCTAGCATGTAGAACTCAACTTTGGCACTTTTTACAATTTAGTCCTTTTTGCTAAATTGAGTACTCAAACGTCAAAATTTTCGAACAAAATTATCACGATATCATTCCGTAAAATTTTAGACCATAAAAATATAATAAAAATAAATTTTACTGCGTTGGATTTGTGGTCCCAAAACTACTGTTCCGGCTAGACCCAAAATCAGGCTATTACAACTCTCCCCCCATTAGGGATTTTCTTCCCCGAAAATCTTACCAGAAAATAGGTTTGGGTACTGTTTTCTCATAGCTTCCTCAGGTTCCCACGTAGCCTCTTCGACCCCATGTCGTTGCCATAAAACTTTCACTAGGGCTATGTTTTTATTTCTCAACTGTTTAACTTCCCGAGCCAAAATCTTGATCGATTCTTCACCGTAAGTCATATCGGGTCGAATCTCAACCTCTGTTGGAGAAATCACATGTGAAGGGTCTGATCGATAGTGGCGTAACATAGATACATGAAACACGTTGTGGATCCTTTCCAACTCTGTCGGTAAAGCTAACCGATATGCCACTGGCCCTATTCTTTCAATAACTTCATATGGCCCGATGAAATATGGACTCAACTTGCTTTTACGGCCAAATCTCTGAATCTTCTTCCATAGAGATACTTTCAGAAATACTTTATCACCAATCTGAAATTCGATCTCTTTTCTTTTCAAATATGCGTACGACTTTTGTCGATCTAAAGCTACTTTCAAGCAATCGTGGATTACCTTTACCTTTTCTTTAGTTTTCCTAACCAAGTCAACCCCGTGAATCTGTTTCTCATAAGCTCGGTCCAATACAAAGGTGTTTGGCACTTGCGGCCATATAATGCCTCATAAGGTGTCATCTTTATACTCGATTGAAAACTGTTGTTATAAGCAAATTCGACTAAAGGTAGATATTTTTCCCAACTACCTTCGAATTCTAAAACACAACAACGAAGCATATCTTCGAGAACCTGAACTGTTCTCTCTGATTGGCCATCGGTTTGCGGATGAAATGCGGTACTAAAGTTTAGCTTCGTACCCAAAGCTTCTTGGAACTTCTTCTAAAACCGCGAAGTAAACCTCGAATCTCTATCCGAAATAATAGAAATAGGCACCCCGTGCAATCTCACGATCTCAGAAATGTACAATTCAGCTAGCCTGTCAAGTGAATAATCAGTACATACCGGTATAAAATGAGCCGATTTCGTCAATCTATCAACAACAACCCAGACGACATCTTTCTTTTTCAGAGTCGAAGGTAAACCCGTTACGAAATCCATCGTAATCATATCCCATTTCCACTCGGGTACCATCACTGGTTGAAGTAAACCCGAAGGCACTTGGTCTTCGACTTTCACTTGCTGACAAATCAAACATTTTGATACGAATTCAGAGATATCTCGTTTAATACCAGACCACCAATACAGTTTCTTCAAATCATTATACATCTTCGTTCTTCCCGGATGAACAGATAAACAACCATTATATGCTTCATAAAGAATCTTCTGAATAATCTCATCATTTTTCGGTACACATACTCTATCTCGGAACATTAAACAATCATCAGAACCGATTCGAAAGTTTGAATCACTACTCGATTCAAACAGAGCTCTTTTGGCTTGTAACTCACTATCACATTTCTGAGCTTCGCAAATTTGTTGAAGGAATAACGGTCTAGCTCTCAACTCGGCTAGGATTTAACCATTATCAGACAAAGTCAACTGTGTATTCATCACTCTCAAAGCAAACAAAGTCTTTCTACTCAACGCATCTGCGACTACATTTGCCTTACCCGGGTGATAGTCAATCACTAGCTCATAATCCTTCAGTAACTCGAGCCATCTCCGTTGCCGCAAGTTTAAATCTTTCTGAGTCATCAAGTATTTTAAACTCTTATGATCAGAAAAGACATGACACTTCTCATCGTATAAATGGTGTCTCCAAATTTTCAAAGTAAACACAATGGTGGCTAATTCCAAATCATACGTGGAATAATTCTTCTCGTGCGGTTTCAACTGTCTCGAGGCATAAGCTATCACTTTGCCCTCTTGCATCAACACACATCCTAATCCATTCAGTGACGCGTCACTATAAATTACAAACTCTTTTCCCAGTTCAGGTTGCACTAAAATCGGCGCCTCAGTCAATAATGTTTTCAACTTCTCAAAGCTTTGTTGACATTTTTCTGACCATTCAAACTTAACATCATTTTGCAACAGCTTAGTCATAGGAGTAGCAATCATCGAAAATCGTTTGAAAAAACATCGGTATTAACTAGCTAAGCCCAAAAAGCTTCGAACCTTCGATACATTTCTCGGCAGTTTCCAATCAACAATTGCTAAAATCTTACTCAGATCTACCCGAATACCATCTCCAGAAACAATGTGTCCCAAAACTCCAACTTCTCGGAGCCAAAACTCACTTTTGCTGAACTTAGCAAAAAATTTCTTATCTCTCAAAGTCTGCAACACAATTCTTAAATGTTCGACATGCTCAGACTCATCCCGAGAATAAATCAAAATGTCATCAATGAACACAACTACAAACTTATCTAAGTACGGTAAAAAAATTTGATTCATCAAGTCCATAAAAATAGTAGGGGCATTAGTTAATCCAAAAGGCATAACAAGAAATTCATAATGCCCGTACCTTGTCCTGAAAGTAGTTTTCGGCACATCTGACTCTTTAACTCTCAACTGATAGTAGCCAAATCTCAAATCAATCTTTAAGAATACCATTGCCCCTTTCAAATAATCAAACAAGCCATCTATCCTCGACAGAGGATACTTATTCTTTATAGTCACCTTGTTGAGCTGTCGATAATCGATACAAAGTCTCATAGATCTGTCTTTCTTCTTTACAAATAACACTGGAGCACCCTATGGTGAAAAACTCAGTCTCGCAAAACCCTTATCTGTCAACTCTTACAACTGAGCTTTTAATTCTTTCATTCCAGTTGGAGCCATTCTATACGGAGCAATAAATATCGGCGAGGTTCCTGGTACTAATTCAATACCAAACTCAACTTCTCTGACCGGTAGCAACCCTGGCAACTCTTCTGGGAACACATCCGGATATTCACAAACTATCGGCACTGATTCAATTTTCAACTCAGACACTTTTGTATTCAACACATAAGCAAGATAAACTTTACAATCTTTCCTTACACACCTCTGGGTAGACATGAAAGAAATCACAATAGGTAACTCACCCGACTCATCTGAATCAATCCGAAGAATTTTACCATTTTCACATTTCAGTTCAATAATCTTTCTTTTACAGTTTACCATGGCATCATGCAGTGTCGACCAATCCATACCCAAAATAACATCGAATTCATCAAATGGCAACAACATTAAATCAGCTGGAAAACAGTGACCACGAATCATCAAGGGACAATTCTTGCAAACTCTATCAACTAATACATGTTTGCCTAAGGGGTTTGACACTCTAACCAGAAACTCAGTAAACTCAACTGGAAAGCTCTTACTAGCTACTAATTTCACACAAAAATAAGATTGAGTCGATCTAGGATCAATCAATGCAATTACAGTAGTATTATAGAGAGAAAAAGTACCAGTGATAACATTGGGAGATGTCACTTCTTCGTGAGCACAGATGGCATAGGCTCTAGCAGGTGCTCGAGCTTCGGATCTCACAGCTGTATCTTTCGTCACACCTTTACTACTAGCTCCATTTCTGGTAATTCTCGGTGGTCTACCCCTATTAGTAGTATTACTCGGCCTCGCACTCTAAAATTTTTCTTTCTCATCCATTTTAGGACAATCTCGGATAAAATGCTTTGAGAACCACACTTAAAGCAAGCCCGGTCATTCATTCTACACTCGCCGGATGTCTTCTTCCATAATGTTAAGATTCGAGTCTATTAGACTTTACATTACCCACACTTGCCATTGAAGTAGCTTGAGATTTAAAACTCGAATGTTGCTTCCCACGATCTCTGTGTAAATACCCCGCTGAAACATTCAAACGGGAATACTTTTCTTTAGATTTCTTTGACTGAGATGGAAATGACTTCCTCATCGGTCTTTTCTTCGAATCTCTAGCTTCAAGATTAGCTTTCCTCTTCTCTTTATTCAACTCTTTGGCCTTACAAGCCCGTTCAACCAATACAACAAATTCTTTCAGCTCTAAGATCCCAACCTACACACGAATATCCTCATTCAATCCATCATCAAATCTCTTGCACATAATAGCCTCGGTGGAAATGCACTCTCGAGCATATTTACTAAGTTTGAAAAATTCTCGCTCATACTCTGTCACTATCATACGACCCTGTTTCAGCTCAAGAATTTCTTACGTTTCTGATCGATGAACCACTGACTAATATTGATCGGTGTGTCAAAGTCTTAAAATTTATAATGAGAATGATCGAGCCTAAAAACTAACTATGACAACGATTGAGGTAAGTGTACCTATCGGACAGTAGTATAGCTTAGTGGCAAGACCGGATTGTCGAACCCAAAGGAACCGAAAGTACTAATACTAACTTTTTTTTATTATTTAGCCTTAAAATTGAAGTGAATCGGTTTAATCTAGAAAATTAACTAACTACTAAGCTAAGGACGATGAGACAAAAAGAATGAAATTAGGAAAATACTTGTGGGAAAAACCAAATGATTAAAACAATACCCAAGGAAGAATCCACCTAGACTTCACTTGTTATCTAACTCTGAACCAAACAATTTATTCATTTGACTTGATCCGTAAGATTCCCTAATGTATATTAACCCCTCTCTCGAGGCGACTAACGTCTAACCCTAGATTGATTAATTGAAATCACTTTCTAATTAAAACGCCTAGAATCGCATTAACTCGATCTATGGACTCCCATATTAGGTTTCACCCTAATCTGGCAAAATCTCGTCACCCTATCTCTAGGCATGCGATCAACTCCGCTTAATTATGCTAGATCTACTCTTAGGCAGGGACTTTTGCTCCTCCACCTAAGCACATCAAACTTAAATTAATATCCTGGAAATATCAACACAAGAATTAAGAACACATAATTAAGAACAAATCAAATATTTACCATATAGTTCAGCAAACGATAACAAGATTCATCTTAGGTTTCATCCCTCTTAGGTATTTGAGGGTTTAGTTCATAATGATAATGGAATACATCTCAAAAGAAAAGATAAAACAAAACATAAGAAAAACTCTAAAACCCCCTGAAGGAATTGAAGAGAGATCCTCCGTCTTGAGTATAACTCCGGCTTCTTGAGATGAATCAACCGGCTTTCTTCAAGTAATTTCCACGATTCGATCTTTCTCGGCTCGGCTCCTTGGCCTATTGGACGCACCAAAGTTGGCCTCTAGGGTGTTTATATAGGCTTTTGGAATGTGTTTCTTTACCCCTAAGTATCCAAATCCGAGTGAAATTCTTCTTCTCCACGGCAGGGACACGCCCTTGGCACACGCTCGTGTGAATCGTGGCCAGGCCATGTTCAGGTCTGATTAGGGAGTCACGGCCGTGTTGCTCGGGCCCAGGCCGTGTCAGTTTCATGATTTGGCCTATTTGGTCTGTTTTAAGCCCGTTTCTCATTCTTTTCATCCTCCGGTGCTTTCCTGGGTATAAAACATGAAAATAAAGGATTAAGAGCACCAAATTACACAATTCAAGGCTTAAATCACCCAAAAGCATGCTAAATGTGGGTTTAAAATATGTTACTATTTCGATTTATCAAATACCCCCACACTTAAGCTTTTGCTTGTCCTCAAGCAAAATTCTCAACTCATGATTAAAACGAACTTCCTTGATTCATAATATTCATCAATTATGTTTCATCATAATTCAAAGATAATTCATACATGGATAATTCAACTTTAAGAGTCCTAAAGATTCAAACAATCCAAGTCATTCATTTTGTAGCAAGAAAACATAGGTGTTTCCCCTCATCTGAATAATTACCTCTGATTTAAAATTGATCAATCCTCACTAAAGATTCACTCAAATCACTCGAGGTGTTTAAGGTTCAAAAATTATGCACTCATAAGTCGAAGATGAGAAGTTAATCCCATAGGCTTGCATGAGAATCAAATCTCCACCACTATAATATGAGATAATACACAAATCAAAAGGTCTTTTATGGTCAGAACTTGGGGCTTGGGTTAAGGTGTGGATATAGGTGAATTAGAAGGTTAGAACAGAGATTGACCTGACAATTTACCTAACTAGAAACAATGAACTGATAATAAACAATTACATCAATTGAGAACTTGTAATAATAATACTATTACTAATACGAGCTTCTTTTTCAACCATTGGGATTTAAACGTATAAGCTCACTTAATCACAGAACTAATAATGAATATACTTTGATTTTTTTTACATCATAAATACATAATAAAGGATAAATTACTGAAATAAAAATCATAGTTAGGCAACTGATCACATCAAGTCTCGATATAAGGGTTGTCGAAAGGAGTGGTGATAACAAAAACAAAGGGTTTTGGGTTATTATTAGCGGGTAAGTCAATAAATGGGTTGTTAGGATTAAACGGGGTTCACTAGGGGTTAATTGTGAAGGTAGGTTTTTAATGGAGTAAGTGGGTTAAATTCTAGGTGCATTTGTCATCACTGTATATCAAATCAAAGGTATGGTCTCGACATGTATAATCGATGCAAGTTCTAGAATAACAAATCAATGTTGACACACTCATAATCAATAAAGTGAGCAAGAAAAAGAATATATTCTCTATAAGGCTCAACATCTCACAAAAATTATGGCTTTTTGATGTCAACCTAGCAAATTTCAAACTTCAAAGTAATATTCAAATTCAGGTAGACAACCTAAAAAAAAAATTAATTTTGAAAAATAGACTTATCTTGCTTGATTCTCTAGTATCTTAAAGTATAGGTCATCAATGCACAATTATCAATGACTTAATCTAAAATATATCAATAAAAATCATAAATCATAGGAAATTTCATTCTAATCATAATATGAGAAACTTACTTAAGAAAAAAGACATAATTCAGGATTTGAGAATAATACAAAAAGTTTGGCACCAAATTTCAGGAATTTGAGAATACTGAAAAAAGTTAGGCACCTTTAAGGTTCACCCCCCACACTTAAGATGTACATTGACCTCAATGTGCAAAGATATATAGAAATTTATAAAAGAAAGGGAGAGACAAAACTTCCTGAATTTGGATGGGTTCCTTGAGTTGGAGGTGTGGAAACTTGATTTGGAGGTGAAAGAGAAGTTGGAGGAGGCGTCTCTGGCGGTGGTATGGTAGCCACCTACAATTTTTGCACCAGATGAATAAATTGGGAAGCTCATGAAGAATTAGCTAGGAGATAATAAGAATAAATTGACTTATACTAATTATATGTTTAAAGAAAAGCAAGCTAAAGTGAAGGGAAATAAAAAATGAAATAAAATTAAAAGAAAAGATTAATGGACCGAATGGTCCTTATTGTTGGATGGTTCGCGAGGGGGTGTGATATCTACGGTCGCGGTGGTGTTGGCAGTGGTCGTGGTGGGGTGATTCCTAGCAGCCTTTAGAACCTAAAACCAAGAAACTAAGATAAAATAAACTAAATTAAACATAAGAGAAATAAAGAAAAGGAAAATAAAGGAGAAGAGAAAGGAAAAAGAAAAATAGAATGGTCTCAAAGACCCTTAGCTTGTCGAATAATTGAAGCGGCCGGCATGAACTTATATAGATCGATCTCCCACAGGGAGACTGTGCTTGGATCCTTCCGTTTCTTTGACATGGATGTGGTGTAGCTCAAGGGCTTTGTAGATGGAGGAAAAGAGGAAAGAATGGAGGGGTTGGGAGGGGAGGGTGAATGTGAGTAGGGAAAAGGGATGGGGAGTGGGTGAGAAAAGGGGGCAAGGGGTGTTTTAAATAGAATTTTCAAAACTAGTACATCCCCACGCCCGTGTACCATGGGCGTGTTGGGTCACACGGCCGTATCACACGGCCGTGTTGTGTTTCGTTCATTTCTCCCACGCCCGTTTCGTGGTCACCACGCCCATGTAGGATTGAACAGTGTCGACCACGGCTGCATCGCACGGTCGTGGCTAGTTAGTTGGAGCCCGTGTGTCTTCCCTCAGTGTCGGCCATGGCCATATCACACGGTTGTGGCAATTTATAGTCGTCCGTGATCTGGGAATCTTTCGTCATTGGCTCGTACTACCTCTGCTATGTCAGTACGGAAGTCCGTAGTATCCACATGGCCACGGCCACGGCCGTGTGCAAGGCCGTGTGGTCTGAAAATCTGCATTTTGGTTAGTTTAAAATTAAATGCTGAAAAGGAAAAATAAAAGTAAGAATAAAAAATGTAAAAATTAATGGAGTTAGTGCTCGGGTTGCCTCCCGAGAAGCGCTCGTTTAAAGTCTTAAGCTAGACTTTCCTCTCATTCGTATAATCAGGGTGGTTTGAAAAGTTGAACATCTTTCCTCATGCTATCTGTCCTATTATCCATGTATAATTCAAGTCAAGATGTGCTTATATTGAAAGTACCAAAAATAGGATTACTTACCTCGACTGTTTCGTATGGGAAAACACTGATTACCCTAAAAGGGATTTCTTTGTTTGTGTTAGGGTCAGGAGGAGATATTTGAGGGTCTGCTTTATCTATCAATACTTGATCTCCGATTTTGAACTTGTCTGCTTCGTGGATTGGCTCTGGTTCTGCTTCGTGTATCCCTAATTTTTCCTTGAAATGTGTCTTCCACTCGTCTAGATCATCAACTTGATCCCTTCGATCCTCATGAGTTGTTTCTTTGTTGGCATTGGGTCTAGGATCGGGTTTAGTTGTGTTCTTTTGTGGTGCTTCCTGCAAAGAAGGGTTAGCCGAATGGTTATCAATAGAATTTACTTTCTCACCTTGTTTGCTCGATGTTCTAACCGAATCGAGAGCCTAAAGAGTGACTGTCTCGTCACCTACACAGAGTATGAGTTCACCTGCGTCGACATCAATTTTAGTCCTGGCAGTTGCTAAAAAGGGCCTTCCTAGAATTAATGGGATACTATTTTCCTCATCCATGTCTAAAACAACAAAGTCTACTGGGAATACGAATTTATCAATCTTTACTAGCACATCTTCGATTATAACCCTAGGAATTCTAACAGTTTTATCAGCTAATTGAATGCTCATCCTAGTTTGTTTGGGTTTCCCTAGACCAAGTTGTTTAAACATTTTATAAGGCATGACATTTATGCTTGCCCCTAAATCAGCTAACGCATTATCAATAGATAAACTACCAATTAAGCATGGAATTGTAAAACTCCTTGGATCTTTTAAATTTTGTGGTAATTTATTTTGGAGAATTGCTGAGCACTTTGCGTTGAGTTCCACATGCAATTCCTCGTCTAGCTTTCGCTTGTTCGTCAAAAGCTTTTTTAAGAATTTCCTTGAATCTGGCATCTGTGAAAGAGCTTCAAGTAATGGTAAGTTAATATGTAATTTCTTTAAAAGTTTAAGAAACTTACCAAACTGTTCCTATGTGTCGTCTTTCTTCATCGCCTCAGGGTATGGTATACGAGGTTGGTACTCTTTAATTACCGGTTTTGGCTTTTTACTTCCTTCCTCAACCTTACCTTCTTCTACCATATTCTCTTGCCTTAAATGAGGCTCATCTAACCCTACATTATCATGAGTTGATATGGCTTGAATCTGCTCCCTTGGTTTAGTTTCAGTGTTGCTTGGCAATCTACATTGTGGTCGTTCCGTCAAGATCTTGGTGATTTTCCCAATTTGATCTTTGAGCTCTTGTGTCGATGCTTCTTTTTTTCAAGTTTTGTTTCTATACTTTGGAAACGTGTTTCATATCGCTATATATTTTGTCAAGATCTCCTCAAGGTTCGGCTTCTTTTCTGTGGTGCTGCTTCTTGTTGGAAATTTGGAGGGTGTTGTTGTCTTTGATTTCCTTGACCACCCCATGAAAAATTGGGGTGGTTCTTCCAACCTGGATTGTAAGTATTGCTATAAGGGTTATTTTGATATCTGAAATTATTACTTACATAGTTCATTTGTTCGCCTTCTATGCCATGTTCGTAGGGTGGGTACTCAGGATTCGCCACACCTCCACTTGTTTCGCACTGCATAACGGGTTGTACATGCAAGTAATTACACAAACCATCAAATTTTTTAGTTAACACATCTACCTGATTCGATAGCATGGTTACTGCGTCGAGGTTGAAAACACTGGCAGCTTTCGTGGGGTTTGTCCTCGTGACTTGCCACTGATAGTTATTTAGGGACATCTCCTCTATAAATTCGTAAGCTACTTCAAGTGTTTTATTATTCAGAGTTCCACCGGCTGCTGAATCGATCAACTGTCTAGTTGAGGGGTTCACATCATTGTAAAAAGTTTGGACCTGTAGCCACAAGGGTAATCCATGGTGTGGGCATCTTCTCAATAGATCTTTGTATCTCTCCCATGTATCGTAAAGTGTTTCTAAATCCATCTGCACAAAAGAAGAGATATCATTCCTTAATTTGGCCGTTTTGGCCGGTGGAAAATATTTTAATAAAAAATTTTCGGTCATTTTTTCCCATGTAGTAACTGATCCTCGGGGAAGAGAATGCAACCACTATTTAGCTTTATTCCTCAAAGAAAAGGGAAATAACAGAAGTCAGATGGCATCATCAGAAATGCCATTAATTTTAAAAGTGTCGCAGAATTCCAGAAAATTCGCTAAGTGTGTGCTAGGATCCTCATCCTGCAAACCATCAAACTGAACGAACTGTTGTATCATCTGTATAGTGTTAGGTTTCAATTCGAAATTATTTGCAGCAATAGTAGGTCTAACAATACTAGATTCAGTACCGACTAAACTAGGCTTAGCATACATAGTTCGACGAGCCTGATTCTCGGCCATCTCTGGAGGTAGCAGATTATTTTCAGCCATCTCTTCGGTGGTATTGATGATGTTTTCTTGCTCTTCTTCTGTGTATTGTAGACTTCGCCTAATTTCTCTCCGATTTCTGCGAGCTGTTGCTTCGATTTCACTATCGTAAATTAAAGGTCCTGTCGGGTTCCTTCTAGTCATAAACTGGAGGTACCTACAAGGAGCAAAGACTAAAATTTAGAAGGATAAAAATAGAAAACAAAATAAGAGTAAAATTGCAGAAAATAAAAATGGCTAAAGTAATAAAAATTGAGTGTTCTTAATATTTCGGTTCCACAACATGGCGCCAAAAACTTGATCGGTGTGTCACGATCTTAAAATTTATAATGAGAATGATCGAGCCTAAAAACTAACTATGACAACGATTGAGACAAGTGTACCTATCGAACAGTAGTATAGCTTAGTGGCAAGACCGGATTGTCGAACCCAAAGGAACTGAAAGTAATAATACTAACTTTCTTTTTATTATTTAGCCTTAAAATTGAAGTGAATCGGTTTAATCTAGAAAATTAACTAACTACTAAGCTAAAGACGATGAGACAAAAAGAATGAAATTAGGGAAATACTTGTGGGAAAAACCAATTGATTAAAACAATACCCAAGGAAGAATCCACCTAGACTTCACTTGTTATCTAACTCTGAACCAGACGATTTATTCATTTGACTTGATCCGTAAGATTCCCTAATGTATATTAACCCCTCTCTCGAGGCGACTAACGTCTAACCCTAGATTGATTAATTAAAATCTCTTTCTAATTAAAACGCCTAGAATCGCATTAACTCGATCTATGGACTCCCATATTAGGTTTCACCCTAATCCGGCAAAATCTCGTCACCCTATCTCTAGGCGTGCGATCAACTCCGCTTAATTATGATAGATCTACTCTTAGGCAGGGACTTTTGCTCTTCCACCTATGCACATCAAACTTGAATTAATATCCCAGAAATATCAACACAAGAATTAAGAACACATAATTAAGAACAAATCAAATATTTATCATATAGTTCAGCAAATGATAACAAGATTCATCTTAGGTTTCATCCCCCTTAGGTATTTGAGGGTTTAGTTCATAATGATAATAGAATACATCTCAAAAGAAAAGGTAAAACAAAACATAAGAAAAACTCTAAAACCCCCTGAAGGAATTGAAGAGAGATCCTCCGTCTTGAGTATAACTTCCGCTTCTTGAGATGAATCTACTGGCTTTCTTCAAGTAATTTCCACATTTCTGATCTTTCTAGCTCGGCTCCTTGGCCTAGCTGGACGCACCCCGAAAGTTGTCCTCTAAGGTGTTTATATAGGCTTTTGGAATGTGTTTCTTTACCCCTAAGTATCCAAATCCGAGTGAAATTCCTCTTCTCCATGGCAGGGACACGCCCTTGGCACACGCCCGTGTGAATCGTGGCCAGGCCGTGTTCAGGTCTGATTAGGGAGGCACAACCGTGTTGCTCGGGCCCAGGCCATGTCGATTTCATGATTTGGCCTATTTGGTCCGTTTTAAGCCCATTTCTCATTCTTTTCATCCTCCGGTGCTTTCCTGAGTATAAAACATGAAAACAAAGGATTAAGAGCACCAAATTACACAATTCAAGGCTTAAATCACCCAAAAGCATGCTAAATGTGGGTTTAAAATATGTTACTATTTCGGTTTATCAAATATATTTCTTTCGAAACTCCTCTTGAAAGAATTCCCATGTAACCCTCTCTCTTAGTACCACCGATACCAGTGTATTCCACCAGTGATATGCAGAATCTCTTAGAAGTGAGATGGCACACTTTAAACACTCATCCGGTGTGTAGGACAACTCATCAAATACCCTGATGGAGTTTTCGAGCCAAAACTCGGCTCTCTCGGGATCATCATCCACATTAGCTCTGAAATCTTCAGCCTCGTGCTTTCGGATCTTATCAACTGGGGGCTTGTTCATTCTTACAAATTCCATACCTTGTAGAGCTACGGAAACTGGTCGAGGAATAGGTGGGGGTGGAGAAGGTTGGGCATTCGGATTTGTTCGAACAAACTCCGAATACCACTGGTTCATCATGTGGAGGAAGGCTTCCCTAGCCTCTTTTCCTCCCCCCTGACTAACAATGGGAGGTCTATAACACCCCTTACCCGTGTCTGACGTTGGGACTGGATACGAGGCATTACCAGACTTAAACATAAACATTTATACAAAATCGGGCTATAAAATTTCATTCAATTTAAAATCACTCATTCACATGCAAATCGTCCCTTATATGGGCCCACGAGGCCCAAAACAATCATTGGGAACTGTTCGGGACTAAACTGAGAACTTTAGAAAACTTTTGGGATACTTAGAAAATTTTCATCATGAAACAGGTCCACACGCCCGTGTGGGTGAAGGGACACGCCCGTGTGGCATATCACACACCCGTGCTTCAGGCCGTGTCCAAAATAGGGGACATTATGTTTATGACATCATCATCAAAAGAGGCCACACGGTAAAGTCACACGCCCGTGTGCTTAGGCCGTGTCTTCCACACGGTTGAGACACACGCCCGTGTCTCTGCCTGTGTGCTGAATTCTGGACATTCTGTTTTACCTAAATTAAGGTTCAAGGGACACACGGCCGGAACACACGCCCATGGGGCTGACCGTGTGTCACACACGGCCTAGACACACACCCGTGTCTACCCGTATGGACAATTACAAGGTTATATTCCAAGCCATTTTGCCACCCTCACTTGCACATACACACACAACATCACATGGCACAATCTTAAGCATGAAAATTCATTTAGACCAACCAAACACAAACAATAACATATCATATCAATATCATCATATACATACTCTTAACATCATACTTTACCGAATCCAAACATAACAAGTCACATTCAATAATAAGACTATTTGGCCACATTCAACCATTAGGTCTTTAGGCCATAAACTGAAATCCATCACATATACCAAATAAGTACACACCACATCACAAGACATTGGCATATGCATATGAATAAAGATATAGGCTTATAACGAATTAGCCAATAAAAGCCACTTCACATGGCTACACATTACATTAAACCTTTAACCATTACAAGCCAATATCTTTGGCTAAATCATAATGACACAATCACAAAGTGACTTATCCCCTATACATGCCATAAAATTAAGAGGTCTGTATTCACTTTTACCCCCACGATGATAGCTTGACAGTGTGATAGCATCTCTGGCGATCTCCAACTCGAGCTAGCATAAAACCCTATAAGATATGAGAAAGGAAGGGGTGTAAGCTAAAATGCTTAGTAAGTTTGTATGCAAATAATAAGCAATTTATTAACATGTTTTTCACCAATTCTCACAATATGTTCTCAAGGTAATACAATCATTATTGCATAAAATTTCACAATTCATTTATGTTCATCTTGAGCTGTCTACTCGAGTTACAGTCACCAAATTATTTTTATCCAGAGCTACTGATGTGTCTCTAACTAACTACGATCACAATAAAGGCAAGCGCACCTATCAAACAGTAGTATAGTTATGGTAAGACTGGAAATATCATATCCACAAGGACCAAGAGTACTAGTAATTACTATCTTTCTATTATCTAGCCTAAGAATTGGAGTGATTTCTTTTTAAACTAAAATTAATTAAAAGCACGACAGAGAATGAATTGGGAAAATATTTTTTAGACAACTTTATGAGATAGGCAATACCCAAGGAAGAATCCACCTAGACTTCACTTATTACTTTTGATTCATACGATTTATTCACTTGACTTAATCCGTAGAAATCCCTGATTTATGTTAATATCTCATTCAAGACTAAAAACAACTGACTCTAGGTTGATTAATTGAAATATCTTTCTAATTAAAACCCCTATCGTCGCATTAACTCGATCTATGGATTCCCTTATTAGATTTGACTCTAATCCGGCAGATTTTCGTCGCCCTATTTCTAGGGTTGCAATCAACTCCGCTTAATTATGTTGATCTACTCTTATACATGGACTTTTGCTCCTCTGAATAAGCACATTCGACTTGAATCAATAACCTGAATTATCAAAACAAGAATAAAAACTCACAATTAAGAATAAGAACAAGTATTTATCTTATAAATCAAATAGTAATAAGATCAGTCTTAGGTTTCATCCCCTTAGGTATCTAAGGGATTTAGTTCATACTGATAGACGGAAACATCTTAAAATAAGGAAAATTACAAAACATAAGAAAACCCAAAAACTTCAAGAGAAATTGATAGGAGATCTTCAGTCTTGACGGAGATCCTTCTTCCAAGCTGCTTCCAATGGCTGTCTTCGAGTATTTTCTGCCTTCTACTCTGCGTCTCACTTTAGGTCCTCCCCTTGGGTGTTTATATAGGCTTTGGAGAACTTCTCTTGGCCTAAAATTAGTCTTTTCCGAATAGAATTCGACTTGGGTTCGGTAGGGACACGCCCGTGTGACACACCCGTGTTTAATAGCCTTAGGCCGTGCTCGACTCTGCTCGTCATACACGGCTGTGTGGTCTGCCCGGGTGCGACAGTCTAGGCCGTGTTCGATTCTACTCGTAACACACGGTCGTGTTTGATAGTCCAGGCCATGTTGATTTCTAAGGTAGGCCCATTTTGTCCCTTTTTTTCCCATTTCTCGTTATTTTCGACTCCCTAATCTCTCCTGAGTATAAAACATGAAATTAAATGATTAGTAGCATCGAATTCATCAAATCTTAATGAAAATTCATCCAAAAGTAAGCCAAGCATGGGGTCAAAATATGTATAAATTATGGTTTATCAGCTACAGAACTCCTAATTAAGATCCTATAATTTTCCCTGAAACTAGACTCACATATCTTCTTACCATAAGATTTTCGGAATTTTTTGTTCAGCCAATCAGTACAGTTTATTCTTTAAAGTCTCCCATGTTTCGCTGTCTGACAATTCTGACCCCTCTTCACTAAAAAAATATTTTCTCGTTTTACAGAACTCGAATGACATTCCCATTTATTTCTATTGAAAATATACTCATTAAGAAATTCAAGCATATAAATTTTATTTCTTTATTATTTTTGTACAATTTTTAATGAATTTTCCAAGTCAGAATAGAGGATTCCGAAATCATTCTAACTCTGTCTCACAAAAATTCAAATGTCTCAGAATATGAAATTATTTTGCTTACACCGTTTCTTTTATGTGAAAATAGACTCAATAAAATTTAATTTCATATCTTATTCAACCTCTAATTCGATTTCCACCATTTTTGGTGATTTTTCAAAGTGATACAACTGCTGCTATCCAAACTGTTTTATTGTTACATTTACTCTATCATGTTTTCTTTGTATTAGTTCTCATTTACACACATATAACACTAAAGTATATTCATAGTTAGCCATGCCAATAGCTAGTCATCATAAACTATTTACAAGTCTTTATTGTAACACTTACTCCATATCAACCTTACCAAAGTTTGATCACATATCACATACCGGACTCATTTCTCGTGAGTTTCACATATGTACCTGTATCACTCCATCACATAAATTTAGCCCTTTTTCCTTCTTTAACATAAACTTTAATTCTTTACCCCGTTGAACCACTTGGAATATCGAAGGATACTCGAAAATTTCCATACACGTAGTAAGATGCCAATGCCATATCCTAGATATGGTCTTACATGGGATCACATGTCGATGTCGATGCCATATCCCATATATGGTCTTATACGGGATCTCATATTGATGTCGACACCATATCCCAGATATGGTCTTACACGAGATTGCATGTCGATGCCGATGCCATATTCCAGATATGGTCTTATACGGGATCTCATATTGATGTCGACGTCATATCCTAGATATGGTCTTACACGAGATCGTATGTCGATGCCGATGCCATATCCCAGATATGGTCTTATACGGGATCTCATACTGATGTCAATGCCATATCCCAAATATGGTCTTACATGAGATCGCATGTCGATGCCATGTCCCAGACATGGTCTTACACGATTTCATACAGAAGCCAGGTCCTAGACATGGTCTTACACAGAATCACTATTCGATGCCGATGCCATATCCCAGATATGGTCTTATACAGGATCTCGATTAGGTGCCGAGGCAATATCCCAGGTATGGTCTTATACGAGTCCCTCTTAATCAAATGTCGTGACAAGGGTATCCTTTCTATTCCTAAGGTTCAACCGGGACTTTGACTTAATAAAACTTCTTCAAATTTATCATCGAGACCTCATTAACATATTCCATAGAAAGAATATACATCTCACGCAATATCAAGCATTTAAAAGCATAGTAACATGATGTTGATTTATTACAGACAAACTTACCTCGACTTAAAATGGCGAAAGGGACCGAGTCGTCCAATATTCGTCTTTCCCCCGTTCTAAGTCTGAAACTCATTTTCTTCATCTAAAATATCACATTTGACTTATTAAGTTATTATATTATTCAATTCAGTCCAAAAATCATATTATGCCAAAATTACATTTTTGCTCCTAAACTTTGTCATATTTACACTTTTTCCCCTAGGCTCGTAAAATGATTTTTATTCAATTTCCTTGTATTTTAGGCCTAGCCGAACCATTTTCATAACTATAGCAGTCCAAAATTTGCATTCACTCACACATTTTCATACATTTTTCAACTTTTTACAAATTAGTCCTTTTATGCGATTTCATCGAAAATCACTTAGTAAAAGTCGTTTACTACATGCCGAGCATTCATATTCTACCATTAGACATCAAAGCACATGCATGTCATCTATGGGTAAATTTTTAAACTCAAACCCAGCTCAAAATAATGGTAGAAATAGCTAAACTGAGTTACGGGGATCTCAAAAATGTAAAGAACATTAAAAACGGGGCTTGGATGCACTTACTATTGAACTTGAAAGCTTGAAAACCCTAGCCATGGCTTCCCCCATGCTAAATTCGGCCAAGAAAGAAGATGGAAAAGGGTTTTTGGCTTTTATTTTGTCTTTTAGTCCATTTAATTACTAAATTACCAAAATGCCCCTAACTTAAAAATATCCTATTTCACTTATCTCATGTCCATTTTTGTCCAAAAATTTAACCAATGGTCTAATTACCATTTAAGGACCTCCATTTTAAAATTTCATAGAAATTGGACACTTCTAACATGTGGAACTCAACTTTTGCACTATTTACAATTTAGTCCTTTTGACTAAATTGAGTGCCCAAACGTTGAAATTTTCGAACGAAATTTTCACGAAATATTTCCGTGAAATCGTAGACCATAAAAATATAACAAAAATTAGATTTTCCTCGTCGGATTTGTGGCCCCAAAACCACTGTTCCGACTAGGCCCAAAATTGGGTTGTTACAAGGTCTACTTTCAGATGGCGCTGCCCCTTGAGCGAGAACCGGTGCATTACTTTCAACTTCATCAGCTTCAGCTCGATTGGGATCCATTTACTATATGAAAACACAATTTAAAATTGTCAGGAGTCATCACACTATCACAATTGATTTATGGCATGTATAACTAGACTTTTACACACGCTACATTAGTCCGAGAATCGACTAAACTATAGCACTGATACCACTAAATGTAACACCCCTCACCCATGTTCAACACCGGAACAGGGTACGAGGCATTATCAGATTTAAACACAAGAAAACATACAAAACTGAGACATAATTTCCATCCAAATTTAAAACTTTTCACATACATTCATATCGTCCCTAAAATGAGCCTACGATACATGCTTTGGAAGTGATTTGGGACAAAACTGAGAACTTAAGAAAATGTTACAGGGCTCACAGGCCCATGAGGTCTAAGGGACACACCCATGTGACCTTTGGACACGCCCGTGTTATAGGCCGTGTTCAAAATAGGGAGCTCTCTGACTTGTGACACACGACCGTACCACATGCCCGTGTGCTAGGCCGTGTGGTCGATTTAATTTCCATAATTTTTCATAAAATAGGTGTAGACTTCACACGGCCAGGGCACACGCCCGTGTTCGAAGTCGTGCCTTCCACACGGCTGAGACACACGCCCGTGTCTCTGCCCGTGCGCTCGATACTGAGCATTCTGTTTTTCAATAATTAAGGTGCAGGGGACACACAGCCGGAACACACACTCATGGGGCAAGGCGTGTGTCACACTCGGCCTAGACACATGCCCGTGTGTCTACCGGTGTGGACAAAAATAAGGCTATTTACCAGGCCATTTTGTCACCCTTCTATGCACAAACCTACACAACAAACATAGAACCATTCCAAGCATATACCATCAACCAAATCAGCCACAACTAAGGCATCAACACCCTATCCACATGCTATCATTTATCATACACAAACATCACATATATCTCAACTCAAATCTTGCGATTTCCCACATCCATGAAAAGCATCATCATGTGCATATATATACTTAAACCAATATTAGCCAATTTCAATGGCCATTTACAAAATGAATTATCAGCCAACATAAGCTAACACATTTGGCTAAATCAATTATGACACATAACAAAATGACCAAGTCCTCTATACATGCCATAACTCAAAATATTAAAATCAATGGTACCCAAAATATTAAGTTGATAGTGTGAATGGATCTCCGACAGTTTCTGATCCCCGAGTTGGCTTGGTGACACTATAAGACAAGGGAAAAGAAAGGGGAGTAATCTATATAGCTTAGTAAGTTCCTATGCAAATAATAAGCATCATAATCACACATGTATCATACAAATAAACATGATGAACTTTGCATAAATAGTATCAAGATCTTCTAATCATAACTTACTCATTCATAACCTTACCGAGGGATTCATCACATATCTGAGTTTTACGTACGTAACTGTACCAACTCGTAACATAATCATAACCTTTAACAACTTTGAGATACTCATTAAATTTCCCGATGAACCACTTGGAATACTAAAGGATACTCGGGAATCTCATACACACAATACTATACCAATGCCATATCCCAGATATGGTCTTACATGGGGTCTCTTATCGATGCCAATAGCCCAGCTATGGTCTTACATGAAGTCTCATATCGATGCCATATCCCAGATATGGTCTTACACGTAATCTCAAATAACCCTAATGTCATGACATTCGTATCCTAACTATTCCTAAGGTTCAACCGGGATTTCTCACTTGTCAAACTTTATTGATTACATCCAAGGATTCAATCATAATTCATACAATATTAAAGCATTTAAAACATAAATAAAACAATGCATTATTTACATACGAACTTACCTCGGTACAAAAATAGTAGAAATGGACCTAATCGTCAAACACCTTATTTTTCCCCCGATCTAGGTCCGAACCTCATTTCTCTTGATCTATAATAGAAAATTTAACTCATTTATTATCCACATTTCCCAATTCAGTCCAAAAATCACATTATGGAAAAATTACATTTTTGCCCCTGAACTTTGACATTTTTATATTTTGGCTTCTAGGCTCGTAAAATGAAATCTATTTGATTTCTTCAAGACCCAAGCCTAGCCGAACCTCTTTCATGCTTATAAAAGCCCACATTTTTCATTTAATCACACTTTTACACACATTTTGAAATCTTTTTTACAAATAGGTCCTTTTGATATTTTCATCAAAAATCACTTAGCAAAAGTTGTTTATCTAACATTAAACCTGCATAATCTACCATTAAACATCAAAATACACACATGTATAACATGGTTCAAACCCTAGACCTCAATCATCTCTCAAATTAATGGTAAAAATAGATAGATCGAGTGATAACGACTTCAAAAATGTAAAGAGCATTAAAAACGGGACAAGAACGGACTTACAATCGAGCTTGAAAGTGGCCAAATCCTAGCTATGGCTTCCCTTCTAATTTTTGGCACAAGCATGAAGAAGATGGATTAAATTTTGGCTTGATTTTTGGTTTTTAATTCATTTAATTACTAAATGACCAAAATACCCTTCACTTAAAACTTTGAAATTTTATCTCACCATGTCCATTTTTGTCCACTAACTTAAAAAATGGTCTAATTACCATATAAGGACCTTCAATTTAAAATTTCATAGCAATTAGACACCTCTAGCATGTAGAACTCAACTTTGGCACTTTTTATAATTTAGTCCTTTTTGCTAAATTGAGTACTCAAACGTCAAAATTTTCGAACAAAATTTTGACGAATCATTTCGTAAAACTGTAGACCATAAAAATATAATAAAAACAAATTTTACTGTATCATATTTGTGGTCCCGAAACCACTATTCCGACTAGACCCAAAATCGGGCTGTTACAATTTGGCAAGCCATTTGGTGAATTGATCTTCCAATCGAGCATTGAATGGAAAAAGTTCCAGAGGAGATATAGTCAAGTAATCCTCCTAATTATTCTAACCTTAGAATTTTTTGTTGTCTTGCTTATGCTAAAGTTAGCCAGGGAAAGCTCGAACCAGGGGCCACAAAGTGCATCTTTTTGGGATACTCTTCCGGTATGAAAGGTTTTAAATCATGGTGTTCAGAAACCAACAAAAAAAAGTTAGCAGAGATGTTTCATTCGATGAATCTATCATGATTCATTTAGAAAATGGGTTGCCTACATTTAAAGACACAAAAAACCATAGTGTCTCAAGCAAGGTGGATTCAAAGGAAGAAACAGTGGGTGACGTCACGATAAAAGGAAACACGATGTCACAATGTCACGATGAATAGGATCAATGCCCCAACAAGGAAACACGGGATGTCGCGATGTCACGATAAAATTTTGGTGTTCATGATCATAATATTGTTTCGGATTAGTATGGGACTTCATCTGATTCACAGGTACCTTCACCATCTCAATTATTGAATTATAAGTTGGCTCGTGATAGGAAAATGCGAGAAATTTGACCACCATAGAAATACTATGAAGAGAACCTAGTGGCATATGCTCTAAGTGTTGCAGAGATCATTAATTCAACTGATTCTTCATGTTATTTTGAGGCAGTCCAGACCATTGATTCTAGCAAATGGCTCGTTGCTATGAAAGAAGAGATGGAATCACTTTAAAAGAACGAGACTTAGCGGCTAGTTAAACCACTCATCGGTAAAAAAATAGTTGGTTGCAAATGGGTGTTTAAGAAGAAGGAAGGCTCGGGTTTGAACGAAACTAGGTACAAGGCAAGATTGGTCGCAAAAGGCTACAGTGAAGTGGAGGGAATTGATTTTCATGATATTTTCTCTCTAGTTGTAAAACATACGTCCATTCGTGCGCTTTTGGCTCTTGTTGCATCAAATAATCTTGAGTTAGAGTAGTTAGATATAAAGACTTCTTTTTTTTCATGGTGACCTTGAAGAATACAAATACATGCAACAACTAAAAGGCTTCAGAACCGAAGGTGAGGAAAATCATGTTTGCCTTCTACGAAAATATTTATATGGTCTGAATCAGTCTCCTCGATAATGATATAGAAAGTTTGACTCTTTCAAATTAAGTATTGGTTTCGCACGAAGTAAGTATGATAGTTATATGTATTGACAACTTTTAGATGATGATTCATTAATATATTTGTTGTTTTATGTTAATGATATGGTTATAGCAGCTAAGGATTCGCTAGATATTGAACGACTTAAAACTATGCTTAACTCTAAATTTGAGATGAAGGATTTAGGTGCAGTAAAGAAAATTTTAGGGATGGAAATTTCAATGGATAGACGTTTCAAGAAATTATTTTTATCGCAACAAAAGTACATGAAGAAAATACTTGAGTGATTTGATATGCAAGACTCAAAATCGGTAAGTACTCCCTTAACTGCTTATTTTAAACCCTCAATTTCAGATTCCCCTCAAAATGAAGAAGAAAGGTACATGTCAAAAGTACCTTACTCGAGCGCAGTTGGAAGTTTAATGTATGCAATGGTATGCACTTGCCCCGATATTTCACATGTTGTTAGAGTTGTAACGCCCCAAAAATCTGAGCTTTTAAATTCTGTGTGTTGCGGCATGAAATGCATGTTAGCACTGCTGGATTAGTGATTTTGGAGTGTTTGGAGGTTTCTATGAAGTCCTGGGTTCAAGCCTAGACATATTGTTTTTAGCACTAGGGGAACCCTGACTCTAGGTTGTATGCTTCTTATTTTTTATGGGTAAAATATGACACAATGGGCGCCTGGGGTGTAGTTGTAGGTGGCGTGTTCTCTTTCTAAATGGGGACTAGGTTCGAGTCACTCCCTGCTCAAAGGAGCATTTATTTTACTCCTTTGCTGAGCAAGTAGTTGAGTTGGAATGGAACTCTGGTGGAGAGAGAGTTTGAATCGGTCAAGGGTGTGATTTAAGGAGTGGATGATAGAGTGATAAGGGGAGAAAATCAAGAGGATTGAGTTGTTGGGAAGTTGGAGCCGAAATGGGACACTAGGTATGCATAGAAATTCGGCAATGGGGGAAATTTGGTTTACTTTTCGGCTTTTGTGAGTCTTTTTTCTCTCAGTTGGCCGATTACACCTCCCTCTCTTTGCTTCTTCCTTGTGCCGAATATTGTTTTTTTCTTCATCTCTACTATCTTCTTCTTCAATCGGTTTATGCCATAACCGAACCTTTATACTGAGTTTCTCATCCATTTTCTTTGACTTGGCCGATTCTCACACACACTCTCTTCTTCCAATTACTAGCATTCATTCCTTAAACAAAAGGGTTCGACTTGGGAATTTGTTTCGATTGTTTAGGTTGCACATTCATTTTCTACTCCTTGTAGCCGAAGTGTGTGTAAGTATTCTTGACTCTTTTTAAGTGGTTCTTGGTTAATAAGGTCGCCATGTTTCTACTCTGGCTTTCTTTCTTTTGGTCGAATCTTCACTCTTTCTCAAAGTGCGATGTTGGGTGTACATAGGTGTTCTCAAGGAGTAAAAGGGGGGCACGTGTTCAGAGGCAGTTGAAAGCCTACTCTCAATTTTTGATCATAGTAAGTGTTTTTGCCTTACTTTTTAGTTGAGGCCGAATGCTTTTGATGGTATTAAAGGTTATCAAATGTGGTTGTAAACCACATATTATGCAATCTTTGTTAATAAGGTTTTTGGGTAACGCAGATCTCGACAAGGAGTTAATCGTTGCTAACAATTAGTGAGGATTTAATAAAGCTCAGTCGATTAAGGTAAGTGATGGTGTGGTTTCGGCCTTTGGAAAAAGAGGATAATTGTACTGATTGAATGGCTAACTATTAGTCTTGAATGTTGTAGGTTCGGTGCTAGGGATTCAAAACGCGCTTCGTAATCAAGGTGTGTACACACACCACTCCAATTGTAGATCGGCAAATGCCGAAATGCCGAAATGTCGAAATGCCGAAAAGCCGAAAATACGGCAACGGTTACCATACGAGCGCACGAATGCTCGTATGGGAAAGTCGATACAATAACGGAGGCCACTATGAGCGGTCTCATGGTCTTGGGCCGCTTTTGGGTCAAATGGGCCGAAATAGGCCGTATGGGCCCAATGGGCTCGCGGGCCCCACAAGGGCCAACTTCATGAACTTATGTGAAATAATGAGCTCGACCATGTCGTTCACATGGCTAAGGGCAGTTCTGGGCTTAGCGGGCCACACGAGCGTGCGGGCCCCACTTGGGCCATACTTTGGGCTTTGGGCCCAACTATACCTTTTGATTGCTAAAGGTTGCACAAGTCGTGCGGATCGACTGTGGACCTATTGATGAGTTGATACACATACTTGGACCCTAATGTGAGAAATGACCGTTATGCCCCTGAAGGGCAAAATGTCTAAAATACCCCTATATGATACATGACTGATCTTGTATGCCATTTGATGATATGTTCGCATTCATATGTGATATTTTGTTGCATGGGGATGGGATCTTGTATTGGAGGAAGTGATTGATATGTAAGGGTCGCACGGGTCGCGCGAGACGATTGTGGACCCACCGATGGCTTTAAGCTGATTATGTGATTGGCAGCTCTACTGCAATATTGGTTAGTGCTGCCACCGGTGCTACATAAGGAGTGTAGGGATAGGTGGGTCGATTTAATCCCCACAGGAGTGTAGGGTTGGACAGGAGACGGAGTGCAGGGTTGGTTTGGGTATTTATGCATTGCATATACTGAATCTGGTATTGAGATGGGCTTAGGACTAGATAGATGTGATATGTGTCATTTGATATGGGCTCAGGCCCAACCAAGGCTGATGGGGGCTAAGGCCCAATTGCCACCGTTGCTGTAATGGGCTTAGGCCTAGATAAATGTGATGTATATTATTTGATTGTTGGGGTTGTACACACTGAGTTTTCGCAAACTCACCCCTCTTTTTAATTTTACAAGTAATCCCTAGTGAGACGGTTCGATGTACTGGGGGACTCGGAGGTGGCCACACTATGAACAGTTGCATTTCCGTGTTTTTAATTTACTTTATTTTTAATTATGTTTTCTTTAATCTGGGTTTTGTTGTAATAAGGCCTTTCTCTGGTTGTGTTTTAAATTTTGGGATTTAATTGTGTTGATTGCATAACTTCTAGTTTTAGGTCTCAGGTTTTAAAAAAAGAAAACAACGTTTTACAAACCAATCGTAAGTACACAAACCTTTTCAAAGAAAAGCTTCCGCTGTATTTTGAAAGTTTAAGTAACAAGTTGAGAGATTCCTACATAAAGTTTTAATTAAACCCTAATATACCCAAAAGAATTTGAACATAACATTAAGTTATGACTGGCAAATGTTTTAAACTAAGAACTCCTCAAAAGACTTCAAGGTTTTACATCAACTTCGAATTTTACGATTCACCCTTCAATGTGACATCGCCAGATTCAGCCATAACGTCTGGGCCGGGTTTGGGCTGTAATAAGTGTTGTTAGTATATACATGGAAAAACCAGGTAAGTTACACTGGCATGCAGTCAAGTGGATTTTTAGATATTTGGTACTTCAAATATGTGCTTAGAGTTCAGAAGAAGCCAAAAAGGTTAAGCCGGATATGTTGATTCAAATTATGCATGAGAATTAGATCGAAAGAGGTCTCTCACAGGTTATCTATTGGCTTTCAAGAATTATTCCATTAGTTGGAAAGCTACACTTCAAGCCATGGTGGCTTTGTCAACTACTGAAGCTGAATACATGACAATCACTAAAGCTGCAAAGGAAGCAATTTGGTTAAAAGGCCTGTTTAGCGAATTGGTTAGTGAGAAAAGGCAATTGTCGTATATTGTGATGGTCAAAGTGCTATACATATCACCAAAGATCAGATGCATCACGAAAGGATAAAGCACATAGACATTCGTTATCACTTTGTTCGAGAGGTGATCATTCAAGGGGATGTTCAAATTCATAAAATTGGCACAGAACATTCAACCGACATGTTGACAAAAAGTCTTCCAGTTTCAAAGTTCGAGCAGTGCTTGGACTTGGTAAGCATTTGATGAAGATCCAATTAGGCTCGTAATAGGGCTTGGCAAGGGAGTTAAGTGAAATACGAGTCAAGGTGAAAATTTTTGAAAATATTCCTCGCATTTCGACCAAAATAGTGAGTGACATCACAACAAGGGAAGACTCCTTATCTCGACGAGTAGCCAACGCCACAATGAGAAGAAGACTTTCGTCCCAATAACGCGATCGTTCTTCATCCTGGCGACATGGCGGCGTGTTCCTCAAGTTTCTCGGTTTTCTTCTCTTAGTTAAACTCTATTTTAGGTTCCCACTTAAACTCTGATTAACCTAGGGATATTTTAGTCATAAAAGCTAGGCCTTAGTTACCCTAGGTTTATACAACAGAAAATATACAGATTGAGAGAATTTTGTGTTTTGAGTTTGAAAGGTTTTTCTTTTGAGTTTTCAGGTTTTTCTTTTGATTCTCTCCATCTTTGTACTCGTTTTATATATTAGTGAAATCTCCTTCTGCTCATGGTTTTTTTATCCTTTTTTGAGGAGTTTTTTCATGTAAATTTGTGTGTTTGATCTTTTCAATTTCTTCGTTTATTTTACTTGTTCGCTGTTTATACGGGTTTATCCCTAACAATAATCATTGTTTAGTTTAAAATATTAAATAATTTTTCTTTATTTGCTTAAATCATTTAAAAATTTAAATTTGATAAAATTAAGATAGATATTTGATAAATTTAAAATTAAGTGGTAAATATATTAAGTGTTGAATTTATATTATAACATATTTGTATAATTATCACACGCATATGCTATGTAAAATTTGTATTTTGAAATAGGCACATATTTAGTTTGGTACTTGAAATTAAGTACTAAACATAAATAAATTGTTTGATAATTATAAAATTATAATTATGATTTTTTTATTTTAATTTTTTATGCTTACTTTTAAACATATCATGTTATCTTAAACGAGATTAAAATTTAAATTATTTTGAATATACGTACGAAATATTTAGAATAAATTATATTACTAAAGATAAATATGATAAAAATAAAATAAATAAATATTACATTGACAACAATATGATATTCAAGTTCAATCTCTTAAAAGAAAACAACTAATTTAAATCATCACTTGACAAACCAAAAACTAAACTTTAATTTATGAACAAGGTAAACTCAAATATTAATATATATATATATATATATATGGGTAATTTACCAAAATATACCAAAATAAAAAAATTCTGAGAAATAATAAATCGCATTATTTACGGAAAAGGGCCATTTCCCCCCAAAACGCGTCCACGTCAGCGCGTTTTGGGGGGTTGCAGCAGGAAAGCGCATCGTTGGGGGAGCGCTTTGTGCCACATCAGCACAAAACGCTACGACGAGGACGCGCGCTTTTGATGTGGCACAAAGCTCCCTTAAGGGCGCTTTCTCACTTTGAACGGTCAAATTTAACGGTCTGAAAAAAAAACCTATAAACCCCCCCTTTTATTTTTTTCACAACAAAGTCCTTATTCATTTTGCTCTCAACTTTCTCTCAAATTCTTCTCAAATTTCTCTTAAATTCCTTGAAACTTCCTCTCAAATTTCACAATAGTCCTTTAATATTTACAAAAAAGCCCTTTTTAAAATTTTTTCAAATATTTTTTTTGATAAATTTTAAAATATTCGATCGTATTTCCAATGGTCGGGGAATTAATTCGTCTCGACGATAAACACATCTCCGTCGATCAAATGCAAATGGTAAGTTTTAATTTTAATTTTTCAATACTATTTAATATTTTTTAGGTTTATGCAATTTTAATTAATTTTTATTTTATAATTTTTTAAACAGTCTGTAGATCGGGTGTTGCAATGCTATATTCGCAATATACCTGGTCCGCCATCGCCACTTATCGAGAATTATCTGCGGGAAGCGGGGTTTTGGCACGTGGCCACGATAGGCGGGGGGTGCAAGTTGGAGCCGAAGTTAATTAGTGCGTTGATAGAGAGGTGGAGACCCGAGACGCACACTTTCCATCTTCCATGCGGAGAGTGTACTATCACTCTGGAAGACGTGCAGTTGCAATTGGGATTGCCGGTGGATGGGTCCGTAGTCACCGGGTCCGCAACTTCTAGCGATTGGACCGCCGTATGCTACGAGCTTCTGGGTGCCATTCCGGATAACATTCATGGACGTCAGATCGAGATGGGCTGGTTACGAGACACAATCCCGGAGCCGAATAATGGTTCGACCGAAATAGAAAGAATACGGTATGCTCGAGCATTCATTCTTGAGATGATTGGAGGCTATCTGATGCCAGACCTGTCTCGAAACCTCGTACACCTGAGATGGCTGCTGAAACTCCTTAATTTTAGAGCAGCCAGTGAAATGAGTTGGGGGTCTTTCGTGCTATAAAAATTGTATCGGGAGATGTCCGGGGCGATGCGGTCGAGTAAAGCAAAAATCGGAGGTTGCCTATCACTTCTGTAGTCATGGGCGCGGTTTCGATTTCCATTTTTATGTCCTCGAGTCGACCACCCATATACATTCCCACTCATAACGAGGTAAATTTAATATTATATTTTACAATTATTACATAGATTTAAAGTATAATTGTATGCTAAAAATTTATTTAATTAGGTGGAACCATTCGGCGAGTTATGTTGGAATACCTACCGAGCTTGAAGATATACGGCTTCTATTAGAGCAACGGTCGGAATCACAAGTAAGTATTAAATAAAATATATTTTCGTAATAAAATTTTCATTTCGAATTTCGTATTTATAATTTAGTATTTCGTATTTAGTATTTAGTAATATGTATATAACTAATATTTTGGTCATGTTAATATAGTTTCAATGGACACCATACGAGGATCCAGGCAATTGAGCGATAATTAGGAGGAGTTCTTGCTAAATCCAAACATTTGGCATGTGAAGTTCCCATTGATCAACTATGCCACCGTGGAGATGCACCAGTCAGATCGGGTTCTGCGACAATTTGGATTTCGACAACTAATTCCCGTGCCACCTAAGGTGCTCGATGATGAGCACAAAGTTGACTTACGGCAGTTGCACACGGATTGGCCATGATTTTGGTCAGCGTATATCGAAATGTGGGAGAACCGGTATGATTATATACCTATTCGGGGACCGATCATCGTTCCTGAGTTAGCGTGCGTGCCGAAATACATGCCATGGTTTAGGATCCATGGCAAGCCGTATTTATTGTCGGAAGAGGAGAGGAGACGGCAACTTCGTGAACAAAGGAAACGACGGAGCCCTTTAAATCCAAGGAGAAGGGGTGATGAGACTGGACCATCAACAGCGCCGACACAGTCACCGGGCCCATCAACAGCGCCCACATAGTCACCGGGCCCAACACTTCAGCCGACGACACCGATATCACGCCTTTGGCTTTATGCAAAAGTGCACCTAGCCCTTATATGTATCCTAACCCATATATGTTTCCTTTTCCCGATCCCACTGCAGTTGGAATGCATGGACCGGTTCGAGTCCGCTCCGGACTACTCGGGATCGCCACCGATCTTGAGGCCGCCGTCGCATGAGGATCACATGAGGCGCCGTCGGGAGCTCTTCTTTTACCGGTCTCCTTCGCCTTATGGGATTGGACACCCCGCCATGGTTTATGCAAACACCTCGCATGATCGTTATTTTATCAAGGTGGGTCATCCTCCCAACACCCACAACCAGACCCACTGCCGGAGGAACCAAAATTCCCGCTTGAGGTTCCACGACCCCCGCCTGAAGCTAGAAGAAGGAGGAATCCGGTACAGAATCGCCGACCACCCCCATGTGGCATCGATTCCACCTAGCACCAACATTGATTCAACCGCCTTTTTTATTTTTTAATTGTAATATAATTTTTTTATTTTTTTAATGAAATAAAAGTTGTTTTTTATTTTTGTTTGTAATTTAATTTTAATATCTTTAATAAAATAAAAGTTGTTTATTTTTTTATAATTTAATTTTAATATCTTTAATAAAATAAAAGTTGTTTACTTTTTTTTGTAGTTTAATTTTAATATCTTTAATAAAATAAAAGTTGTTTTTTTATTATTTTTTTGTAATTTAGTTTTAAAATCTTTAATAAAATAAAAGTTGTTTATTTTTTTTTTGTAATTTAATTTTAATATCTTTAATAAAATAAAAGTTGTTTAATTTTTTTTGTAGTTTAATTTTAATATCTTTAATAAAATAAAAGTTGTTTTTTATTTTTTTTTGTAATTTAATTTTAATATCTTTAATAAAATAAAAGTTGTTTAATTTTTTTTTGTAGTTTAATTTTAATATCTTTAATAAAATAAAAGTTATTTTTTATTTTTTTTGTAATTTAGTTTTAATATCTTTAATAAAATAAAAGTTGTTTATTTTTTTTGTAATTTAATTTTAATATCTTTAATAAAATAAAAGTTGTTTAATTTTTTTGTAGTTTAATTTTAATATCTTTAATAAAATAAAAGTTGTTTTTTTATTTTTTTATTGTAATTTAATTTTAATATCTTTAATAAAATAAAATTTGTTTATTTCTTTTTTGTAATTTAATTTTAATATATTTAATAAAATAAAAGTTTTTATTGTAATTTAATTTTAATATCTTTAATAAAAATAAAAGTCCAAGATTTGTTTTTTATTGTAATTTAAATTTTATTTTTTCAAATTAGTCCTTCTACAAAAGTTCACCGTTTTCATCAAGAAATAAATAGAATTTACATAGCCACCAAGAGACAAAAAGCTAAGAAGATCATCAACTATTCCGATTTGGACACGGCGAGATGTATGGCACGGGTTCTTACACCATCCGCACAACCTACGTTGGTTGGCCGTTTCTCGAATATCCATATTGTTGCGTATTCTAGTCGAGCAAGGTCGACCTTTGGTTTTTGCGCATCGATTGTCTATCCGCAAGCAGCTTATACTGAGGCAAGCGAAAGCGGGCTGACGACCACTTACATTCATCCGGGATGGTGGGAATACGTGTCTCCACACGTTGTACATGTTTTCTATTTTATACACTTTCGTCGACATAGCTCATGGGATCAAGACGGAGATTCTGACAAGCCGCAAGTACATGAGCGCATGGGTAACGAAGTGCATAAAATACCCCACAGTCGCAGGTCCTATTTCTCAAGTGTACACTATATTGACTGCCAACAATACCTTGGTTCGGTCTGTCAAACTCCGTCACACAAAACCATAGGTTGTCGCGATCGTGACACACTGTGTGAATGGTGTTAGCCCGTGCCTTCCCCTTGTTAATTTCTCGCAAGACCTTCACGCACCATACATGGCCTCCTTGCATTTGGTCTTTATAACTCGCTACTCGCTTCGTAAATAGTGCCGCTAAACGAAAGTATGTCTCTCGCACAACTGATGTTATTGGCAAATGATGCGTTCCTTTTAGAATAGAATTTATGCATTCGGCTAGGTTTGAGGTCATATGACCATATCGTAGGCCGCCGTCGTATGCTTGTGTCCACTGTTCGAAAGGAATATTGCATAGGTAGTTTGCGCCTTCTTCGTTAACTGAGCGCAAATTCACCAACATCTCGTGAAAACGGTCCTTATTGATCTCGTACCCTGCCAATATTAGTTGATAGCGAATATTACATATCACTCTTCAATTAAGAATAAATTGAATATTACAAACGAAATTATATTAATAGATATTACATACCCATGTTGCTCACTTGCCGTCTTTGACTTGTAGATCGATGTTGCCCGTGGTAGTTGGACGCAACATGCTTCCCTGTCGCTCTATTGCGGCTAGTATTCCAGGGCCCCGATCGGATATAACGCATATATCAGGTTGGGGGCAGACATGCCTCCTTAACCTAGATAGGAAGAAATCCCAGTCATCAGCTGACTCACCCGGTGTTATTGCAAATGCAATTGGAAGGATTCTCTCACTACCATCCTGCGCCACAGCTAGCAATAGCCGATGCGTATATCTGCCATACATAAAGGTACCGTCAATTTGTACCAATGGCTTGCAATATATAAATGCGTCTCGACATTGCTTAAATGTCCAGAAAAGACGCTTGAACACTGCGCATCCACGGAGCAATCGATCGTTATAGTACGCCGGTTCCGTTTCGAGGTCTGTTATGCTGCCTGGGACATATCTCTCCAGCACCTGACACCACTGCCACGCTTCATTATATGAAGCGTCCCACCGACCATGCAACTTTTCCAACGCCTTTTGCTTGGCTATCCAAGTCTTCCAGTAAGAGGGCGTGTACCCCAATTGGCTACGGATATTGCCAATTAAGGCCGGTACTGTAGTCTTGGGATCGGCCTTCACCGTCAGTATTATTAAGTCAACCAACATCTCTGAATCCATCTTTGGATGATCTTGTGAAACACCTGTCAACGAAGTACGTTAAATAATGCAACATTACGTAATATTAGTATTATTTAAAAACATTGAACACATAGTGATACTGTATCGGCAAGACATGTATGTGGACCTTTGTACTTTTTGATCTCCCACAAGCCTGTCCTTTTCCTCAACGAGACCATGATTTTCCATGAAAATGTACCGTCTTGCACTGCACACTTCGCCTCGTACTTATCGAGCTTGGATTTAACCACGTTGTAGTTAACCCCGTTCTTGATGCTGTATTGTTTCAATGCACCAAGAAAAGCATCCTTGTTGGAAAACTCTTTACCAACTTCTAATTCGCCCGAATCCAATGACGAACTTGTACGGTCACGCATCCGGTGTGTTAGTTCAGGAAACTTCAATGCATCGTCTTGAGATAGATCGACATTATGCATGTGGGCTGGAGACGAGTACGCCCTGAATAGCGGATCTTCTTCTTCTTCATCTGAACCGCCCTCAACATCTTCAGGTACGGTTGGAACAGGCTCCGGTTTAGAAAATAATGCAACTTCTGCACCATCGGGCCCGGGCTCTCGAGGTGGATCCACATCGGACTCATCATCCGACCCACCATAATCTGCAACGAACGAGGGCCCCTCGTTGGTGGATATCGTGGGGAGTACATTATCCCTCCTTAAACATCTTTTGTAACGTTCCCAATCATATGTGGATTGCCAACCACTAGAATTTGATGACGTTCCCTAATACGTATTTCTATCATCGGACGTCGAAGGAAGGATATGCATGTCCCATCCACCAACCGAGTGTCATGCAGGGGTTATGTTTTCCATACTACCACCAAATACGGGCACTTTCATAGTCTGCCTCCCACTAACAGAGTGTCGGCTTGGGGTCGTGTATTCCCCTCGAACAGCAGTAGATGTTGAGGTCGAAGGAAGATCACTTGGCAATGAAAATTGTACATATACCTCATGTAACAGCCCGATTATAGCCCCAATCAGAACGGTGGTTTCGGGACCACGAATCTGAGTCAGAAAAATTTTAAAGTATTATTTTCTGAGTTAATTGTGTGTGAATTAGCATGTGTGCAAGTTTCGTATAAAAATTTGAGTGTTTGTGTGTTTAATTTTATAAAAGGACGTAATTGCATAAAATGAAAATTTGATGGTTAGTTGTGATAGATCTAATTAGAGAGTGGCTTTTTAATGATGAATCCTTAAAGGGCAAATAGCCCATTTCTTATAGTAGTGGACGGCACAAAGCTTTAATAAAGCATTTTATATTTGTTTTCTTTATAAATTAAGCTTATATTAATATATATGTATTTTATAATAACAATATAATAATAAAAACATGAAAGACAATTGCATGTTCATCATTTTAACTCTATTGACCAAAACTAAGAAGAAAAGAAAAGAGAAAAAGCTTCAAGAGGGTTCGGCACTTCTTAGGCTAATTTAAGGTATGATTTAGTTTTAGATTTTGATAATTTTTATAAATTTGAGATTGTTGTTTACTCTACTATCAAGCCCATGTATTAAATTTGTGCATTGATGATGTATGTGAGATATGCCATTGATGATATGTTGAGCTTTGTGATGATTTTTGGTATTAAATGAAAGATTTGAGCTAGATGAACATATTTTGTTCTTGAGTTTTTGATGAATGTAGTTAATTAAGGATTAATTTGTGAAAATATTATTTTAGAGGGTTAAATTGAGAAATTTATGAGAAATATGGACTTATATAGTCCCTAGGAGGATTCGGCTAAGCTTGTAAGTGGATAAATTTGGTGTATTTTGTGTTTTGTACAAATAGGACTAAACTATAAAAATTTCAAAAGTTAGGGGTAAAATGGTAATTTGCATAATTATGTGATTTTGGATAATTTTGAATGAAAATATATTTGAAGGAGCTTAATTTGGAATTATTTAGATCAAGAACAAAAGGAAACGGGATTGGATCGGGGAAAGGCAAAGTTGAACGAATAGCCGAGAAACTCTAATTCATCGAATTCCGAGGTAAGTTTTAAGCAATTGGGTTAAATCGAATTTATTGCCATATTATATGCCTAAGTTAGATGGTGGTAAGTGTATTGATATCACATTGCTGAATGTATCATTGAATTAGTATAAGTAGCCGAATGTGTGGTTGTTGGAGATTTAGATTTGTTTGCATGAAATGTGTATTTATATGATAGTGATATTAATAGATGTGAGAATTACTAAATTGGGATATGAATATATCCAAAGGAATTGTTAATTGCTTAATAATGTCAAGACCGAATGTGATATTGGGCAATATATGTATATATATATTGGCTTAATTGTGTGGTTGATTTATGTACAAATTTAATATACTTGAAATGGACATATATTTATGGATTGAATAGTAGTTAAATGCGGATATTGAAATAGGTGAAGGTTGTAATTGAATAAGTAACTATGTATATATATATAAGTGTGGCCGAATGTGATGGTAGGCTAAGATGTTGTATGAAACATGGGAGTTTATAAGTGTATTGGCCGAATGGGATTATTATAAATATGTATATATATGTATAACCATTGATATCTTGAATTAAGCATATTGAAATCTAATTTGCCGAATGAAATGGTTTGTTGTAAGGAAGTTGAATTGTTGTTGGGTATTTGAAAATGTGTATACATGCATGAGATTGAAACTATAAGTGTTCATTTAAGCAAAGAAAGGTTCAGTTGAAGGGCACTATGTGAGCGATCTTATATACCGAGCACTGTGTGTGCGATATCGGTTATCTGGCACTATGTGTGCGATCTTATATACCGAGCACTGTGTGTGCGATATCGGTTATCTGGCACTATGTGTGCGATACATTACGAAATTTACACTGTGTGTACGGAGTTACAGAGACTTTGGAGACATAAACTGTTGAAAGGAGAATAACGAGAAACGATACATGAGTATGTGATACAAGGTAGCATAATAGTCAGGTATTAGTGAGGTAAGTTATATTTGTTAAGTGAATATAGAATGAGATGTGATTATTAAACTTTGAGCTTGTTTCAAAGAGGGCATATGGTATTTGAATATTCGATAATTGAGCTATATGTTAGATACGGTGGATGATGAATGGTGACTTAAATTGCATTTTGTACTTATGAATTCGATATTGATCATATTGGATTAATTAAATTGTTTATTGATTAGTTGTATAATTTTTACCATTGCTTAAAACTTACTAAGCTATATTAGCTTATTGTATGTGTGTTTGTTGGACTATTGTATAGATCTTGAAGGCTAGCTCGTGCTCGGGGATCTTTGTCAAAGTCATTCGCACTATTATCTATCTTCGGTATTCTATAAGTTGTACCCCTTTTGAAACATATGGCATGTATAGGCAATATTTCTTGGGTTGTGTTCGAATGATATTTATATATATGTATATGCCATGCGAAAATGGCTATGCTTTTATATTTGAGTTGGTTTGATCACGTTTAAATATGGAATTATTATTTGAGTATATTAGTATATTTATTAAAATGTCTAGTTTGAAAGCTAGTTCATAATGGGTGTATGTTAGTTTTAAGTTTCTAGTAATGGATTGAATATGGTATATATATATGACATTGGGATGATGTTGAATTGTTTCGGCATGTCTAATTGAATGTATCAACGTGACTTGATATAAATGAAATAATTTGCATCTTGTGCATGTGTATACCAAAGGTGAAATATTAATGAGCAAATTGATGTGTATTATTTGTAGACATTCGGCTATGGCTAGTTTTAGTATGAAGCTTAAATATTCTCTTTGAGTGATATTATATGTTTGGCCATGTGACAGAAATGGCTAAATTAATGATGTAATAATTAGATAAGGTGTACTCATGATGATATATATATATATATATGTATAGTGAATATGCCGAATGTGATAAGAAATTATGAAATAAACAAGTTGATTTGGACTTTATAATTGTGGTATATTCGAATGTGGAATAAGTATATTGGTTAATGGTTTAATTGTAGGTGATAATGGAAATGAAATTAATGGATAAGCACTATATGCATATACGGTATTTGTTTTGAATGGCCTAATAAAATGGAAATTTGCTATTTGATTGTAATTAGTCCTTAGTTGATGATAATGATATTATTGATGTTATGTAAGTAAATGATTTGATATTAGATGAGATATACATGATTATTAGTGATAGTAGAATTTGGTATACATTTATCAAAGTGATAGTAGAATTTGGTATATATTTATCAAAGTAATTGTCCTTATAAAGTGCATTGACATGTGTGAGTTTTAGTAATGCCCGTAACCCTAATCTGGCGACGGATACGAGTTAGGGGTGTTACACCTCAAGATAGGGTGATCCGCTGGCAAGATGAGTCTCCACCATTGCCTCAAAGCTCCGAGGACCTTTGATGTCGAATGAGTCATATCTTACCGGATCAACCGAAGCGCAAAATCTATACTTAATAGACTGAACTTTCATTGGCGTTGTTCCGAAGATTTTACGCCTAATTCTTTTGCGAAGTTCTATCAAATCTATGTTCCGATTAAAACCCAGTCGCGTTGTGTTCTCCGATAAAAAAACAACACCACTTTCGGTGTCACAAACCTCACCATCGTAGTAAATAACAACATTAATACGTTCACTCATTTTCGTTTCTATTTTTCTTTTGCCTCAATTTACATTATGCAACCGAGAATGAAATTTGGTGATTTATAGTCTAAGGATTGCCGATACTATCAGTAGCAAAAGAGCGCCCACGTGGGAGCTCTTTTCAAGACTCTTCCGACAAAGTGCATCCTCGCTTGAAGCATTTTTGACACTATTTGTTGTAAACGTCTTCTCAAAATTATTTTACCGGAGACTATCAGAGCAAAAGAGCGCGTCCACGTGGGAGCTCTTTTCAAAGACTTTTGCCGGCAGTGCATCCCGCTTGAAGTTTTCGGCACTATTTGTTCGAAACATCTTCTCAAAATTATTTTACCGGAGATCATCAGAGCAAAAGAGCATCCACGTGGGAGCTCTTTTGAAGACTCTTCCGACAATGCATCCCGCTTGAAGCGTTTTTGGCACTATTTGTTGAAACGTCTTCTCAAAATTATTTTACAGGAGACTCATCAGAGCAAAAGAGCGTCAATGTGGGAGCTCTTTTCAGTACTCTTGTTGACAGTGCATCCTGCTTGAAGCATTTTCGGCACTATTTGTTCAGAAATGTCTTCTCAAAATTATTTTACCGGATACAACTGTCAAAAAAATTCAAATAATTTTTATTTTGCTAATATATTTTCCCTAAACCCTAAACATATTTTTACTAAACCCTAATTAACCCTATAATCTAGTCCATTAATTTTCCCATAAAACCTCTAAACCCAACGACCTTAAAAAATCCTAAACCCTAGCCCTAAAACCCTAAAACCTCATACCCTAACACTAAAAAGCAGTTAAAAGGCAATCGGGGAAGGAGGGCAAAGCGCGCCCTTGAGGAGCGCGAAAGTGCCACATCAACAAAGCAGCGTCCTCGTCGGTGCGCGTTTTGTGCTGATGTGGCACAAAGCGCTCCCTCAAGGGCGCGCTTTCTATCGCATCCCCAAAACGCTACCGACGTGGATGCATTTTGGGGGGAAATGGCCCTTCTCCGTAAATAATGCAGATTTCGGCCCATTTCCGTAATTTTTTTTATTTTGGTATATTTTGGTAAATTACCCTATATATATATATATATAATATTATCATATATAATTGGTCTTTCAATTTGAATATTGAAGTTGTAGAGAAAAATTATTAAATAAAGTAGAGAATAAAGGAGCAGATCAAGAGTATACATAAAAACTTTAACAGATAATGTAGTGGTAAAATAAATAAATTAAATTAATTAAATTAAGCATATTCTTTTTTATATAATATCTAAATTATCTATAATCTTTACCCAAACTAAGCATATTCTTTGTTAAGTAGTAAATACGTCTTATTTATCTATCATTTTCAATACTTCAATTAAAAATTTCTATCAAATAATTTTTATACTAAATTATCAAACTTTAAAAAATAAAAAAAAATTACAATATTTATTAATTTTCAAATAATTTTTTTCAATGACTAATCAAGCCAACCTTAAACTAATAAATGAGAATAAAATAGCAAAGATAATATATATATATATATTACACGTATGCATATAAAGGCTGTAGCAATGACATATTGCATGCTATCGCAACTTATTTCTTTTGGGCAATGCGGTATTGTGGTTGCCCCCCAAAATTTTGATATATTAGACGTTAGTGTCAATAACGAAGGAAATAGAAAGAGAAAGTGATGATGCTGAGGAAGCTGGTTCATTTAGACAGGTGGATGGTCAAAAAGTAAGAAAAGATAAGAAGAAGGTAGCAAGGAAGACAAGATGAACTGAATGCTGGGGATAAATGCTCAAAGTTGCTGATGGGGAAAAAGATCCATTTATCATCATTTGTTGGGGTATATATGGGGAGAGGATCCCCCTTGTCTAGTAGTGTCACATCACTAACAAACTCGAGATATGGGGAATGTATGGTCGGCTAGGTGGCAAGGTTGTTACACCTTGGTTGTCGTCCAGCGTAGTATTGCTCTGACATTTCCTTTGCTGAGGTAGTACGAGATTGTTATGCCTCAATGATTCCTGATGGCCTCTTTCTGGTGGTAAGTGTGTTCACACTAAAAAGTGAGTGGCTTGATGGAAAGTGGAGAGCGTGGGTTGTGACCAGCCATGTGATGTAAGGTAGGAAGACCAATCAGATGATGTGGGGTAGAAAGGCATCTAAGGGTGCCTCTCAAGTATCTCGAGGTGCCACGTGTCTGGGAGGTGTAGGATAATAACAATATACATCAAAAATTACAATTCTTCAACATGAAATTATTTTGATTTTTTTTAAAACGAGTACATTAAATCGTAATCAATGTTTTTACATGTAACACCCTACACCTGGCCCAGTCGCCGAGCTCGAGTAACAGATACTACATCACATGTCACAACATCACACATTACACACCGTCTCATTTGCATTCAAATATCATCACATTTAATCATTTATAGAATATTTAAGTCTAAAATACTTTAGGCGAAATTAAATTTTACTAATCATACATTAATCGACCTTAAAACAAGTTAATAACATGCTTAGGGACCACTTAATGAAAATTCCCACAGAAATCACGTAGGTATTGATACTCAAACTCTGGTATCGATGGTATCGATATTTATGAAGATAGGTATCGATACCATTAGAAAAATCGGTACCTTTTTAGCATTCTATTTCTTCGCAAAATAATGGAACCAAACAAATTATCGATACAAAGCAAAAAGTATTTATATTTTCACCCCTAGTATCGATACTCGAAGAAGGGTATCGATACCAATTTAAGCTATTGACTTCTTGCACATTCGTTTGAACATGGAGGTATCTATACATATGCCCCGAATATCGATACCTCTGTACAAATTAGCAAAAATTACAACAAAACAGGGTATTTAACATATCCAATCACATACCACTTCAACATGCATCCATAACTTCAGTATTCAACATCAAAATGTCCATATTTGCATTTCATAGCAATATCAATAATTCAAGTCAAGACAACCCAATAACATAATATCAAACATCCGTCAATTCCTAAGAGCCTAAAATCATATCAACCATTTAAGACATAATAATAATCAACCAAAAACGTCTACCACATTACCTTATTCTGACATAGTTCAAAGAATAATATGAGTTTCACCTACTTAAAATCTAAAGCCTAACTTGGATCACTTCCTTGGAATTCCACACCGCTTACACCGCAACGTTAACTATCTATAATGTTTAGAAAGAGTGGGTGAGCTTAAACAAGCTCAGTGAATGATCGAAAAGACTACCAAATAAACATGATGTCATGCATTAGATGGAAACATATAAAACACAATTACAGACATGTCTGACTATAGTAACATATTAAAATATTCATGCATGGATTACCAACTCTTCTAACTTTGTAATTACATAATAAATAGGCATACATCACTTCATAATATTACATTCAATAATAAATTGACACTTGAGGCTATGAAACATAAAAGTGGGCTCTATCACCACACATTGGGTACACGGATCTCCAACACACCATTGACTCAAAGAGTCGAATATATCCCAAAAGTGTAGCAACAAACTAACACTCTCCAACACACCAACATATCCCAGTGAATGGTGCTGAGCTCACATTCCCTTATCTCTCCAAAATTGTCTCGGGCCTCAATGCCCCAAATCATAACACAAAGGGTGAGTACTCATAAAATCCTATGGTATGCCAACTATATCCAATGGTCTAAAGAGGTCACAAGGCCAAAATATCCACAATAAAATATGTATATATACTTACCATTTTTTGCACACTTTCATTGCACATTACATCATTAACACAACATCATCATTGTCATTCGACATGTTTAAGATGCCCACAACTAACACATTCCACAATTGTTATCACAACATATATCACATGTCACATTATCATAGCCTATTACTCAATCTACATCACAGAATCACATAATTTGCAAATTAGATAAGGGAATAAGAAAGCTTACACTTGGAACTTAGAGTAGGGGTTTAGGCTACTCTTAAGCTCCCATTTAATATTATGAATTGTAACAGCCTAAAATACGGTCTAGGATTTTTAGCGGTATTTTAGGGATTTTAGCCTTAGAGTGTTCAAAATTTTGCAACATGGTTTATCGGTATTATTTTTTACTATGGTTTTTAGAAAATTAAGTCAATTTTTGAAAAAGAGTTTTAAAGACCTTCAATTTTTAAAATTGGATTGATTTGCAAAATAGTCAAAATTGTGAGTTTTTAAGAGGAAATTAAACCAAAAGTTAAAAATATCCTAATATCATCCCCCACCTATAAGTTTCACATTAGTTGTCTTCCCCTTTTATTGTTGTTGTCGTCCCTTGCTTCTCTAAGCACATTACAATCGATTTTGATTCCCAAACTCCATACTCTTGATTTCTTTCACTTTCCCAACACCCAAAACACCATAGATTCCTCCATTGTCAAGCTTGTGGGTTTTTTGGGTTTTCAATCAAATGCTTAGTTTTTTTGTCAATTAAGGTAACGAATCGATTTTTAATTAGGTTTAAATGTTATCTGGTCTTTTAAACGGAATTTTTAGCCATTAAATTGCATGTTTTAAATAAAAGCAAAAAATTAGATCGTTAATGGTAAATTTCGAGATTTTGGATAAAAACGTGGTTTCAAAGTGTTTTTCAATTATTTTTGACATGATTAAGAGGTTTCTAAACTTAGTTTGAAATTTCATTAAAGATTTCTTAAGTTTTAATGAATTTTCGTAAAATAGCCAAAGCATGTCGAAAAAGTCGATACCATGAATTGAGTAGTTTTGTGTAGTTTAAAAGTTAAGAATTAGTCGTAGGTGAATAATTAGATGAACGAAATTAGTTGTAGGTGAAAAGATTAAGTATAGAGGAAGATAATTGAGTTTCAAGTTTGTTAGTCAAAATTTCAGTTTCATGAGGAATATAGCTTAGAATTGCGTTTTTGGTTGGTTTAAGTGAGTCTTCAGCTGAATATTGATTGTGTATAATGTGTGATTATTATGTGTAAAGCGTCGAAATCGATAGGACCTTCTATGAGTAAAGATAAAGGCAAGGAAAAGCTAGTTTTATGCTTTTGGCTTCTTCGACGAAAGCGTATTGGTGAGTGTTTGGAATAATTGCTTGTGGAAATGATTCAATGCTTTATTTGGGAATTTATTAGTAGCCTAAACCCCTACTCTAAATTTAGAGTGTAAGCTTTCTCATACCTATATTATATTGTGAACTATGTGATTATGTGTTTGTGAATATGTGAATTGAGATGAGATGCTATAACATGTGATAGGTGGTTTATGGTAACCGTTGTGAAAGTACTAATGTGTACATGTTATGTATATGTTAAATGTAAGTGACAGTGTTTTGCTAAAGATGCATATATGCAGTGATAATGCATGGATAATTGGTAAGTGATATGTGTTTGATTTTGGATATTTTGGCCTTGTGATCTTGAAACCGTTGTATATAGTTGGCATGCCATGGGATTGTGAGTACTCACCTATATGTACAGTGATTTTGGGCATTGAGGCCCTAGGACATGTTGGAGGGATAAGGGAATGTGAGCTAAGCTCCATTCAATAGGACATGTGAGGAGAACTAAGGAGAGTGTTAGCTTTATGCTTTACTTTTGGGACATGTTTGACTCTATGGGTCTATGTGGTGTGTTGGAGATCCTTGTATCCGATGAGTGATAATAGAGCTCACTTTTATGTTTCATAGCTCAGGTTCCAATTTATCTATTAACATGTTTTTGAGTATTGTGATATATGCTTGAATGTTATATTATTATATGAGTATTGTGATATATGCTTAAATGTTATGTGATTATATGAGTATTGTAATATATGTTTAAATGTTATGTGATTATATGAGTATTATGATATATGCTTAAATGTTATGTGATTATATGTGTAATGTGATACATGCTTAAAAGTGAATATGATTACCATGTAAATGAACTAGTAAATAATGCACGAGTAAGTATAATATGACACTAGAGTTGGAACTGTTGAGGTTATGCTATATGGTTGTTTCGTTGATGCTTGATGAATTGTTTGCATGGTGGTTGTTCTAGGCATTCATTGAGCTTGTTAAGCTCACCCACTCCATTCTTAAACCATTGCAGATTAGTTGAGTGCCGGTATGAACAGTGTGGTTTCGAGAGGTGATCCAAGCAAGTCCATTTATGTGTTTCCATAGGTGTTATCATTATTTGTTTTCGTTTTGGGAATAAGGCAATGTGGTAGAATTTTAATGATATTTGTCATGATGCTTTGGAAGTTCCATAGCTTAATTGCTATTAGGATTTTGATAATTGAATTGTATTATGTTGATTATCATTTGAACTTATTTTCAATGTTTGGGACTACTATTACGTTTGTTTTGATGTTCATTTGATGATTATATGATAGCATGATGAATTGGTACAATTTGGAATGATTTATACGCTAAGTATGTTGTATTTTTTTGGTCTAGAGTACAGGTATCGATATTCGTGTTGCTAAAATGATACCTTTGTAATTTTGAAATGAGTAGAAGTCAGAATCGTAAATTGGTATCGATACCCTATCACGAGTATCGATACTCGGGGTAATTTTATCGATACTTTTTCAATTGTATTGACAAATCCAGGTTTTGATTTTTGGACGGGAAATAGAATGCTGATTTGGTACCAATTTTCCATACGGTATCAATACCGTGTGTCAAAAATATCAATACCTACGTAGCCAGTTTCTAAATTTTGCTAAATGGACCTTATGCATGTTTAATTATTAGTATAAGACTATTTGATGTATGATTAGCATGTAACGATGATAACTAAAAAGTAAGATTAACTTAAAACCTATACGAATGATACTATGAAAGACATTTCTTTTAGAATGAGGTTTAAATTGTTGTGTATGACATGAAATGGTGGTGTGGCATCCTGATATTCAGGCTTGGCGACCGGGCTGGGTATAGGGTGTTATATGAATCGTGTCTACAAGAAGCAATTCCAAAAACACACCATTCGCACTTTCGCCTAGTCGCTGAAAGCCTAAACTAGTTTTTCCTTGCCTTTTGCCTTGCTTGTAAAGGGCTCCAACAGTTCCGAATCTTCACCAAGGTAAATTACACAGCAAACACAATTTATATTTAGCCATAGACACACCTAAATCAATTGAAAACACATGTCTAAGCTAGTTCCTCTTGGAACTAAAATTTTCGACTAACAAAATCGAAACTCTAATATCTTAATCTTCACTCATTCCCATTTCTTAAAACCAACTCCAATCATCTAATTACTTACCTAAGAGTGATTCCCAACCTTCAAACCACTCCAAACTACTCAAAATCATGGTTCCAAAATTTCAACATACAATGATCACTTTTCATGAAAACTTAACAAACCTTAAAAACTTTTAACAAAACTTTAAGGAGAGTTTAAAAACCTTCTAATCAATTTAAAATAACTTGAAAAACACTTTGAAACATCGATTTCATTCAAAAATCCTGAATTCCACCATTAACGCCCCAAATTCCAACATTTACACAAAACCTTAGATTTAATAACTTAAAACTCGATTTAAATAGCTAGATTACATTAGGAACTGATAGGAAAAATGAAACATTACCTTAGTTGGGGAAAGAACGAATGTTTGATTGTAAATCCGAGGAAACCCACAAGTTGCACAATAGTAAAATCAACAGTGTTTTTTTTAATTGAAGGTTGGGAGATCAAAATAGGAGAATGGTGCTTGGGGATTTCAAGGGATGGCAAAGAGGGTGAGGGGAAAAACTTTCGTGTATGTGGGGGGAAAGAAATAGGGCAATTTTAAACTTTTGTATATTTACCTTTGTGGTACTCCTAATTATAACCCCTTTTTTAAATCAGTCCACATTTTAAAATTAATGGTCTTTTCAACATTATTTTCACAAATTGATTTAAATTTCAAAAATCCATAGTCGAATATATTTTCGAGTTACCATACTTCAAAATTTTCGAACTCATTCCAAGCCAAAATCCCTAAATTATCCTCGAAACTTCTAGATCCAATTTTGGAGTGTAACATTACACGTACAATTGAGTCAAACCCAATTTTTCACATGTACAATTGCTTCAAATCAGAGTTCTATCACATTGTATTAGATTGAAGTGTATTGATAATGTTAAAATTTAATCAAGTTTTGAGTGTAATGGTAAGGCACATTGCATTCCTAAGAGAAGAATACAAGTTCAAAACTTGGAAATGACATTATTGGGAGAAGCAACCATAGATCTAAAAATCTTAGTATTCCTGAACTATAAAAATTATATAAAAAATACATTAATTATAAAAAAATTAATATTAAGATTAATCACTAAAAATAAACACAAAATATAATAAAAATAAATATGAAATTATTTGTATTTCCCGGTTGATTTTGCTCATACAAATTGAGCTTTTGACAAGTTTTTTTTATGGATACAACCAAAATTGTTATTTAATAATAAAAAATAATTTATTATAAAAATATTTTACTATTATAAGATCTTTTAAATATTTTAAAAAAATATTTTTTAATATTTTATTTTCTTATAAGGGATAGAATAAACTAATCCAAAATTTATGTAAATTCAAATTTGAATACAAAAGATTTAGTAATTGTGTTTCAATTTACTTATAGTAACAATAGAGTAAACTATACAACAGTTCTACTAACTATTTTTAAGTTTTTGTCTTTTTTATCTAATTCGGTTAACTTCAGTTAGCTTTGTAACGAAAAAATAATATGATAGTTTAAAAAATAATATAATAATAAATTTACCTCTCAGTGATTATAAAATATGTCAATTTGAATATAATTATAAAGAAATTAATCCTTAATATATTTACATATGGTTTCATTTTAGTTTTGATTCTAGAAAAAATTATAAAATTCTTCTGTTAAAAACTTGAAAAATCAAATAAAAATACATAAGATATCTATTTTTAAAATACAAAAATTCTCCTTTGCAGAAATTGTAACATAAAGGGTACTTCATTACATAAGACTACAGAGTGTTGGAACTTAATTTGGTTGAATCCGTTTTAGTTATCATTGACGAAGGATTAACGAAGTAATCTTTATGTTATAATTTCTGAAATGAAAAGTTAAGGTTTTTTTTAAAAGATTATTTGTTTTTTAAAGATTAAGATTAAATTGAATTACATGAGGAAAAAGAAATTGAAGTATAAATAGTGTATTTAAGCAATAATAAAACTAATGATTGGATGTAATCCAGATAAATGGAGTCTCTCTAATTGGAAGAGCTATACAAATCTAATTCAAGTCAATCGCTTCTTTACATAAACCCTTCCTCATCTTCCCTCTATTGGCAGGTGCAGTAAAAAAGAAAATTAAAACTCGCCTCCTTTTTTGCCTGCATCGGTTACTTACTTTTTCACAAATTTAATTTCATAAAAAAAATAATAAAAAATTTAACTGTTTCTTTTTAATATCCCTTCCCAATTATTTCTTTCTTGGACCAAGGAAGAAAACTAGAAATCCGGATTAGTATGTTAACACCGTCCTTTGAGGAGGATGAGGAGTTTCCGTCGACGCCAGGCAAGTTCAAGATCGACAGATCCCACAACATGAACCGCCACTTCCATCGTAACTTCGCTTCAACCAGCCCCATGTTCTTCTGGGCTCTGTTACTGATCGCATTCACAGCGTCGTATTTGAGCTTTCAAAGTTTCGTTGAATCCCGTAGCCGCTATTTCACTTCTTCTTGCGGTGCCATACAATGGGAGAACCAAGTTCGTAACTCCGGTCATATCCATCGTTCCGGTGGTATGTCCGTTTTGGTAACTGGAGCGGCTGGTTTCGTTGGCTCACACGTTTCCCTTGCCCTCAAAAAACGCGGAGACGGAGTCGTGGGGCTTGACAACTTTAATAATTATTACGATCCTTCGTTGAAAAAAGCTAGGAACTTGCTGCTTAACAGCCACCGCATTTTCGTCGTTGAAGGTGATTTGAACGACGCCAAACTACTGGCTAAGCTTTTCGACGCCGTGGCTTTTACTCATGTGATGCATTTGGCGGCTCAAGCCGGTGTCAGGTACGCCATGGAAAACCCTAACTCTTACGTTCAAAGCAACATAGCCGGCCTCGTTACGCTTCTCGAAGCTTGCAAGTCGGCTAATCCCCAGCCGGCGGTTGTCTGGGCCTCCTCCAGTTCGGTTTACGGTTTAAACGAAAAAATCCCTTTCTCTGAAGCCGACCGGACCGACCAGCCGGCAAGTTTATACGCGGCCACAAAAAAGGCAGGTGAAGAAATTACTCACACTTACAACCATATCTACGGCCTGTCAATTACAGGGTTACGATTTTTCACGGTGTACGGTCCTTGGGGAAGACCGGATATGGCGTATTTTTCGTTTACGAGAAATATTTTACAAGGTAAACCGATAACGATATTTCGGGGAAAGAATCGGGGGGATTTGGCTCGAGATTTTACCTACATCGACGATATCGTGAAAGGTTGCTTGGGATCGATAGATACAACAGGGACAAGCACCGGGTCGGGTGGCAAGAAAAGAGGACCTGCCCCGTATAGGATTTTTAATTTGGGCAATACGTCGCCGGTTAGGGTGCCTGAGTTGGTGAATATTTTGGAGAGACATTTGAAGCTGAAAGCAAAAAGGAATATTGTAGATATGCCTGGGAACGGCGACGATCCATTCACTCATGCCAATATCAGTTTGGCCGAAAAAGAGTTGGGATTTGAGCCTATAACCGATTTGCAAACCGGGTTGAACAAATTTGTTAGATGGTATTTATCTTATTATGGTTATAATAACCGCAATGCTGTAGAATAAAAGAAAATTTGTAGAATAATTTATTTCCTTTTTCTTTTTTATGTTGTAGAGAGATTTTCTTATTATATTCAATATTATTTTAGGGATTATTATCATTTCATTAAAAGATGAGGATTACAAAAATGTTATTTCAGTCCTTCATTTAATTTTTTCCTCTTTTAACCTTTTAACTTGCATTCTTTTGTCAAATAACCCCAAAATTGATAAAAAAGTTAATATTTGTTAACTCTGTAGACATAACATACATTTTGATTCTTATGTAGATGACACGCCAGTATTTAAATTAATTTTTAAAATTTATAATTTTTTTATATTTTTTAATGATTTTTATTTTTTAAAAATAGTTTTATAATCTCTTATTGAATTTTAAAAAACTAATTAAATGCTGACGTGTCATCTAATTTTATGCAAAGTCAACAAAGTTAAAAAAAATGTTAACTTTTTCATTAATTTTGGGGTTATTTGACAAAAACACAAATTTAAAAACTAAAAAATGTGAAAAATTATATGAAGAATTAAAATATTCTTTTAATAAAAGAGGGTCAAATAAATCATTATGCTTTGAATATTAACAAAATAATAAGTGTGAAACTAACACACTCTGATTGATTCACGAGACATGTTGCGGGGGAATAAAGCATGCCTCATTTTCGACACTTTTCTAAAGTAATTATTATTTTGAATAAAATTTGACCGTTTGATATTATATAGTTAGCTTGTAATGCTTAAAATTTTGTCTTTGACAAAAAAATAAGACTAAACTATATTAGTAGTCACCCAATTATTAGTAAGTTTTTTCTTTGTCATCCAACTATAAAAAAGTTATAAAATCGTCACTTAACTATTCGACTTTATCTTTTTTGGTCTAGTTTTTGTAAATGACTAATGGAAAGATAATGTATCAAATTTAAAATTGAAATAATAACAAATTTAACCATCAACATTTATACATTATGTTAATTTGATCATGATTCTAAAAAAATTAGCTTTAAATGTTTAAACATTATGATAATTTGGTCTCGATACTAAAAACTAAAAAAGAAAACACTTATAAAATAATTTTAAATTTTTAAAATGTAATTTTACATTAATTGATAACATTAATAAATTAATTTTCTAAATAAATAATTAAAAATAAATTTAAAAACAATGAATAGAAAATTAATTCATGGATTTCACCCATTTTATGCTAAAATATTTATGGCACAAATATAATGTTACATTACATACATCTCCTAAAAAAAATAAGATAAAGTAGAAATAATCTCCGTTATAAAGTAATAAGAAGAAGAAGAAAGAACACCATAAACAAAAATAATCCAGCTAAACCACAATTGTCTAGTCCATGATCATCAATAACGGTTCCCACCACGAATTTCATCAAGCCTACGTGTAACAGCCTGATTTAGGGGCTAGTCAGAATAGTGATCTCGGGATCACTAATCCGAGATTAGAGAAATTATTTTCATGATATATTATGAGTTAGAACATAATAGCATATGAACATGACAATTTTGGTACTTTAATTTTAGCGATTTCATGTGTGATTTCGAAAAAGGACTAAATAGCATAAAGTGCGAAAGTTCCATTCTACATGCTAAAAGTACCAAATGGCCATGATATGTTAATTGGGGGTCTTTAAAAGGCAATTTAGCCTTTGGAAGAGGCTTGGCCGGCCATAAGAAAGCATGGGAGACAAGATTTTTCAATTAGTGTCAAAGTTAGTAGTAGTAGGTGGACTAATTTGACTTGTAATAATAAAATAAGAAGAGAAAAGATATCATCTTTTCCCTATCATCTTCCACCGAAAATTTGCAGCATAGAAGGGGTAGAAACCTTCAAAAATTTCAGAAAGCTCTCATCTACTCAAGTAAGTGTTCTAGTGAACTTTTCTTGAAAATAATTGTACTTTTGAGACCCCTAAAGCTTAAGCTTTCAAATGAGGGGACTATTGTGCAATGTTGTGAAAGGTTTAGAGTTCTACCATGAGAGCTACCTTAGTTATTTGCTGCATTTTTATGGAAGGACTTGAGTTTTAGTTACTAGATGAACAACTTTTAAAAAGGGTGTTAGCATGAAAACACTAAATAGGACCTTAATGAAAAGGTTATAACTTTTGTAGTAAGTATGTAGAATATTGATTTTTCATGATAGCTTTAAGAGCATTAAATGTTTGCCTAGGCTTGTGGAGGATAAAAATGCGATTAGGATTAATTTCCGGGCCTAGGGGCAAAATGGTCAATTTGCCAAAATCTAGGGGTAAAATAGTAAATTTACCTAAGCATAATTATTGAGATGCTTATGTTAATGTAATGATTAAAATGAGATAATTTTCTATTATAGAGCAAGAAGAGACGAGAATTTGCCTCGATCGGGGAAAGGACAAAATCGTGGACTAAACCGAAGAACTAGCTCATTTTGAAAACGAGGTAAGTTGTGTGTGATTTTTAATACAATATTGTATTAGCATAATTGAGAATGCTTGATGTTTTATTGATGCATGATACTTTAATAATTTGAGAAGTTTATATGAATGTGATATTGAAGTTCTAATGGACCATGAGGTATACGAAAAATACTATCATCCAATGTGAGTGCCAGTGTAAGACCATGTTTGGAACATGGCATTGGCCACATTATGAGTGCCAGTGTAAGACCATGTTTGGAACATGGCATCGGCGTTGATACGAGTGCCGGTGTAAGACCATGTCTGGGACATGGCATCGGCCACATTATGAGTGCCAGTGTAAGACCATGTTTGGAACATGGATCAGCGTTGATACGAGTGCCAGTGTAAGACCATGTCTGGGACATGACATCGGCCACATTATGAGTGCCAGTGTAAGACCATGTTTGGAACATGGCATCGGCGTTGATACGAGTGCCAGTGTAAGACCATGTTTGGAACATGGCATCGGCGTTGGGACAAGAGCTGGCATAAGACCATATCCGGGATATGGCATTAGCACATAGAGGTAATTTCTCCATTAAGACCATGTCCGGGACATGGCATTGGTATCTAGAGGAGACTTCACGTAAGACCACTTAGAGAATGTGATATTGACCTTATACTTATCGTAGAGATGTGAATGAATACAAGTGTTATTGAATGAGTCATGAGAAATTGGCTCTATATGTGTTACGATAAACGTTAGATATGGGCGATTGTAAGTAAGGATTGTCAAGAGGTCCTGGTTTGTATAAAATTATCTAATACTATGGATGAATTATTCTTTTATGAGGAGTATGATTTCTAATTATTATCATGCAACTTACTAAGCTTATTCCTTACCCCTTTCCATTGCCCTTCTTTCTTATAGTATTACCAAGATAACTCGAAGATCGTAGACGCAGGGATTCGAAGATCACACTATCAACAACACTTTCGTATAACAATTTTAGACTTGTTTTGAATATGGCATGTATAGGACTTGGGTATTTTGTCAAGTTGTAATTGTTAGTTAAAGTGTTGACCGTAAGGCATTTTGTAAACGATTTCTTGAGCTAGGCAAATATTTGGCAAACTCTTTGTTTTTCAATGAAGATGAAATTAATGAAGTGTAAGCCTCTTTTATTATTCTTTAGTATTTGGCTAGGTAATGGGCCAAAATTTTCTATGTATGTATCTTTATTGAAGTCAATGAAGTATGTAGTATTGTCTATGAGATGTATTGAATTGAGTTTGAGTTGATCTTGATTTCAGGGTGGCAAATGGCTTGGTAAATAGCCTTTAAGTGCCCACACGGTTAGACGCACGAGCGTGTGTCTAGGCCGTGTGTACCCTACACCATAATGTTATGAGTCAGGATATACCGCGGTCATATCCCACAGCCGTTTGTATGAGCCGTGTATGACACACGGTTAGGACACGCGCGTGTTAAGGTCGTGGTGGATTTAATCGATTGTCGACCACGGTTGCAAGCAAAGACGGGACGTGCTTTGGCCGTGGGCAAATTCGCAGAATGCTTGGGTTTTTAGGCATGGAGTGGGGACATGGGCGTGTGTGTCTATACACGGGCGTGTCTAATTATGAAGCAATGCGTGTGAATATAGTCGAGAACTCCCACAGTGCTGTAGACATGGGCGTGTCTAAGGGTACACGGGCGTGTTCTAAGTCACATGGGCGTGTGAACCCTGCTTCAAAGAAAAGTTTTCGATTAAGGTACGAAAGTTATCGGTTATGTGCCTAAGGCCTTGTAGGCCCGTGAAATGTATGATTAGACTAAGAAAGAGAAGTTTTTATGTCAGAACGAAATTTTTCCACCTATAAGAGAATGTTTAAGTGAATCCAAGTATGATAATGTCTCGTATCCAGCCCTAGCATCCGTCTCGGGTACGGGGCGTTACACTACGAATCATATATAAAACATTATTGAAAACCTCAACCATAATGGCTCTTGCCTACCATTATGTTGATTGTTAAGCAGTTTGACACTTTGGGGGTGTAAGTGAGGCTAACTTTGATGGCAACCTGGGCTAAGTCGCGTGGGATGTCATTGCTGCTTGAGCAGGAAGACTGTGTGTGAAGGAAAAGAGATGGGTAGTTGGTATTGATACATGATGACCAAACCAGAACTTGTGATGCACCATGGTTTGATGTAGTGATAGAACAAAAGGAAGAAGAGAACAAGAAGAATAAGGGAAAATGTTTGGTGAGTTTCTTTTACTCGAGAAGACGACGATGGGAGTTATCGAAGGTGGCTAGTGTTTGATTTAGGTGAAGAAGAAGTCTTTGATTTTTTGGAGAGTGTTGATGAATGATAAGACAAGGATGGGAAACAGTGGTGTATTAAGGTTCACCTAACTTAATTCAAGGTTGAAAGTTACCATGTAAGGTGGTCTGAGACTGAGATTTGATTAGTCAGAGAGTTAAGGAAGAATGGCACACATACACACACAGACACAGAAGCCCTTGTGTATGAGAGCTAAAGATTTATATACTATGAGTTTCTATCCCAAGGTGCCAAATGTCATCATCTAATAGGAGAATGTGGGGCAAGTTAATCAACTACTCTGCAAAGTCAAGCCTAAGTAGGAAAACTAGGGTGGCGACTAGATACAATGTCAATCACTTCAAATGGGACGTGGCAATTGGCATCATAAATGACAGTTATAAAGTGGGCCTTCACATGGTTTAGTGTTTGAGTAGTTGTTCCGAGGGGCTTTTCTGCGAAGTTATTATGATGAGTTTTTTTTTAGAGGACCACCATGAGGGATGGTTCCTAAGATTGATTCCGAGGAGTTGGAGCCCAAGAGGTGTATTCGAGGTGTAGGGGTATAACAATTATCCCTCCAATCGAAAAGGAGGTTATAAAGTGACATTTTTTTAGACGTTGCCATGTGACATTTGCTCTCAAGGGTTGATATGTGATTTTTTAAATTTGCATCGTCAGGCGTTTGCATATGAGGAATACATGTGGCCTGTATTGTTCTACTTCCCGCACATGAGCATACCCACATTTATGTTTTTGGGTTACAACATATCCTAGGGAAGTGTTGCTAATCATCACCTAACATTGCGTCGTTTGGTTGTGCCAGGTGTTCGATACTTATTGGGTGTTTTCATAGCGTGTTCTGGAAGCTTCTTAGGGCTTGTAATGGTTATAAAGTCCTCATATATTTTTAGGCATTTTTACCCAAGTGGAAAAGTTCTAAGTAAAAATTCTTTTGTTACTTACAAGTGTTTGGGTATAATGGTAAGTGTTGGATCTGGTGCCCTAAGTGTAGAATTTTCGTCTAGGTACACTTGTAATTTTCCAAATAGATTGGTTAATAAAACTATTCATGAATTACATTAATACTTTGTATATTATCCTCATATGGTTTTTGTAAGCAAAGCAAACTAGAAGCAAATGTTGCTCATTGGTTGTCTAATGTTTAAACTAATACTAAGTGGTATTACATAGTCGGATTATAATACGGAAAGACAACTTGTATTAGTAGACAAACCTAAACATGTCCTTAGTCTAATCAGAAATGAAAAAATTGATTGAGAGACTAATATGTCGTCTATCAAGTCCAATTAGGGAGATTCTTTGTCTTGGGCATCAGAGTGGATGACTCCCAAAAGATAGAGACATAGATGTGACTGACTGGTGTAACACCTCAAACTCGGCCGAGTAAGTTCGACCTGAATTCGGTGTGCCACATTAGCCACCGGAGTGACTCTCCGTTAACTCCCAACCTAACCTCCAACACACCACAGATCCATAACATGGAAGTTGTACTATGTAACAGCCCATTTTCAGTGAAATCAGAATAGTGGTTTCGGGACCACAAATCTGAGTTAGAAATAAAATTTATTTTAAAATTACTGCATGGTCTGCATCATGATAGGAAAGACGTATGAAAATTTTGATAAGAAAAAATTACCGATTTCATGTTTAATTATAGAAAGGACCAAATTGCATAAAATGCAAAAGTTGAGTTCTAGTAGCTATAAGTATTAAATAGCTATGGAATTCAAAACTTGAGGTCCTTATATGGTAATTAAACCATTAAATGGAGTTAGTAGATATTTATGATGAATCATCCATGGAAAATTAGAAAAAGAAAAGGACTAAATTGGAATTTGGAATAAATAAAGATGATAATAGCGTAATATCATCTTATTTCATCATCTTCCCCAAATTTTCTATGGAAACCCTAGGAAAGAGAAATAAAATCAAGCAAGCTTAATTAGGTAAGTAATCATGTCCCATTTTTAATAATTTTTATATTTTTGAGATCGTAATAACCTAATCTATCTATTTTGGGGATCAATTTGAAAAGATATTAAAGTATTAAAATTTTTCCATGGATGAATATGCTGAAAATTTGAAATTTATGGTAGAAAATGAAAGGTTGTTGATAGATAAACAACATTTGTAAAGTAAATTTTCATGAAATTGTGATTTAGGGACTAAATTGTAAAGATGTAAAATTCATGGAAAACTTCTGATTTTTATGAAATATCTGTGCTGTAAATGTTATATGTAAAAATTGATTAGGCTTGGCATAAGGATTAAATTGCATGAATTTCATTTCCCGAGCCTAGGGACGAAATCGTCATTTATGAAAAGTATAAGGGCAAAATGGTAATTTTGCCTAGGATGTGAATTTAATTAAATTGAATATGAAATGGATTAAATTGACATTATATTCATTTATATAAATCCGGATAACTCAAATACGAAGTTAGATCGAGGAAAAGAAAAAGTGTCGGATTAGAAGATTTATACATATTAACAAGTGACGAGGTAAGTTTGTGTAACTAAATTGCGTATTTATATGTTTTAAATTGAATAATATGTATGTGAATTGTATCTTTGTCATGAATATGAAATAAATCTTATATCCGACAAAGCCCGATACATGATAAGTCCCGTTTGAATAATGAAATTTGATGGATACAGGATTTCTCGATTGGTTGCGGTCTTGCATATGTTGCGGACACACCATAGCTCTTATGAGTATCCTATTATAAGCCCTCTCGAGCTTCTTGATACATGGTTCCTGTGAGCATCCTGATCGGTAGTGATCCTGCATGTGTTGCGAACTAACGCAGCTCTTTGTGAGTGTCCTGTTATATGATCGGTTGAGATCCTGCATATATTGCGGACACAAATGCAGCTCTTTATGAGCGTCCTGATATAGGCTCTTTGTGAGCTTCCTAACATGGCTCTCTTGAACATCCTATTATATGGCTATCTGGAGCTCTCTGATAATAGCTCTTCGGAGTTACCTGCTAAGCTCAATAAGCTTCATGTTCTAAACTCTTATGAGTTTCCTAATTTAGCCTAGATAAGCTTCCTGTTACATGGCTCACATGAGCATCCTGTTATATGGCTAGAGAGAGTGCTTCCTGATTATGTGCCCTAATTGGGTACCCCTGAATATGAGTTGACGGTTTACAGTTTTGTACACTTTGAGTGTACTACATGTGTATCCATCGATATTTCAAATAAATTCAACGAGAATATTTTTGACATGGTTGAATTGAAATTAAGATGATTGATTATAAAAATGCACATGTTATATGGAAATATGATATGAAAAGCACATGTTTATGAAAGTTATTACATGATGAGCTCATCTTTGATTTTTGATGTTTACATGATATACATGACTAACAAGTTTCTTGAGATCATATGTGTTTAGGCAAATGGCCATAATGATTTGGATGCATGTTTGTATACTTATTTTGAATGTACATGATTGGTAAGTTAAATTCTTGTTATACAAACTTACTAAGCATTTGAAATGCTTACTCAGTTTTCTTTTCTCTATTTTATAGTGCTCGGAAGCTCGTAAAGGTCGAAATCGGTCGGAGCATCATCACACTATCCTTCAGCATGTTTTGGTATAAATAGCAAACTTATTTTGGTATAATGACATGTATAAGCTAACTTGGCCAATGTTGGCATGTAAATGGTTGTTTGTAATCTAGCCATTGGAATGGCTAGTAATGGTATATTTAGTGAATATATACTTGAGGTTATAATATGGTTAATATATGTGTGCTTGGTATGGTTAGATTGAATTATGGTAAACATATATGTCTTTCAAAAGGTAAGTTTGAATACATGTGATGATATATCAATTATAATGTTAATGTTGGCTTGGTTTTAACATCTTGAATTGGTTCGTATATGTATGCAAGTATTAATGTAGGTACAAGGCAAAATTTGGGTGAGAAATAAGGCTTGGAAATGGCCTTATTTTGTCCACACGGGTAGGTATATGGGCGTGTGTCTCAACCGTGTGTGACACATGGCCATACGCACGGACGTGTGGTTTGGCTGTTTGTCCCCTGCATCTTAAAAATTGAGAAACAGAATGCTCAGAATTGGTCATACAGGCAGAGACACGGGTGTGTGTCTCAGCTGTGTGAAACACACGGCCCAACACATGGGCGTGTGTCTTGGCCGTGTGAATCCTGGACCTATTTTTGAAAATTAAATTGTCCACATGGCCTAACACATAGGCGTGTGGCTGGCCATGTGACCCAAGTCAATAGCTACCCTAATTTGAACACGGGCTGGGACACGACCGTGTGCCTCACATCGAATGCTCACACGGCCTAAGACACGGACGTGTCACCTGGCCGTGTGAGTCACATGGCCTGACCACACGGGCGTGTGTCCCCTGCACCTAAGAAAAATTTTGAAATTTCGCGAAAAATTCTTTGAGTTCCCGATTTAGTCCCAACTTGTTTCTAACGTATAAATAGGACCTCGAGGGTCCATTTAAGGGACAACATGTTTCGGATATGAATAGTAAAAGACATGAATTAATTGTATTTGTTCTATAAACTTCGGTAATGCTCTGTAACCCTATTCCGGCGACGAATATGGGTTACGGGTGTTACATACTAAGTTTCACACATTGCAGCGAAATGTCATAACATCATGCATGTAATGTAAAACATGGGAGCTTGTAAAACAAATAGAGAAAGTGTTCGCATGTCAATCTACAACATCTTAAGGATTTGCAAATATCACTTAATCATAGGTTCGCATAGTAGCATTCAATGTGAGTTCACATAACACATAAAGTATGAGTTCGCACATCAACCTAGGTTTGCATACAATAATATAGGTTTGCATGCTAACATTCATTATAGGTTGGCTAAATAAACAAACTTTGCAACAAAAGGATTTGTACATGCATAGGTTATCTTACTATAGTAGGGTTCGCATAAACACATGGGTTCGCTCAATTTACCTGGATTCGCTTAGTAAAGGTATCATTAATAGGGGTACACATGTAATTGTTTAGAGTCGCAAACTTACAAGGGTTACAGAAAATAATATTTAGCTATAAATCTGACTCTTATATTTTGATAAAAGGTAAGGTAATATAACGTAACACTTATGCATGAAAAACATAAATTATTTATAATATAAAGATAATTAAAGATTTTAAGACATGGCTCGAAAAAGCAAAATAAACTTAGAGAATTTATATTTAATAATTGTAGCAATAATTAAATGAATCTAATCCAAGCAAAAACTATATAAATAAAATCCCATCGCTTCTTCCCCAGGTTCGCTAATATCTATTCAAAATTAGGCTCGCTCAGACCATTTGCCTCTCCTTTTGCCATCAGCGGCCTACTTACCTGCGAAGTAAGAGAGGAGTGGGTTAGTCCATTGAGAACTCAGTGAATAATTAAGAATAATCAACATATGCTTTAAAATATAGAGTTTTAAAACAGAAATCAGACTTAGTCTAAAAATCTTATCGTGTTCTGAGTTTGTGGCGAAGGTGCGAGACCAAGTTCACAAATCCTGCTTGTTAGAAAACATATAAGTTTGAAAACAATTTTACATATACTTACTAAAAATCATACTTAAAAACTTAGCTTGTACTTGTTTGAAAACAGATCTTGAAATAGCATGAAACATACTCACACCAACTTGTCTTATCAGAAGGGTTGATGAACATAGAACATGTTCTCGCCCACACTAATCTTATCGGAATCTGTTGGATAAGTGAATCTCCTTATAATGCCTCAGAATGACTCGAAGAGTCCTTAACATGTCGCAATGCACTCTCCTATATACCAACATGTCCCGTTGAATGAAGAACATCTCAACATTCCCATATCTCTCCACATGTCTCAAGGCCTTAATGCCCAAAATCACAAAAAACTTATGGTGTGTACTCATAATCCTTTGGTATACCAATATATCTAACATAAGGGCTCGCACAGAAACTTATCACATAGAGCTCGGATAGAGAGTTTGCTTGAAAAACACCTGTTCAGAGAGCTCGTATATAAGTTTGTAAAAAACAATTTATAAAATCGTATCTTAAAAACATATCTTGAAACACAGGCTCACATATGAGCATGTGTAAAACTTCACCTTTAAAACATAACTTTAAAAACATGACTTGAAAAGATATTTTGAAAATAGAGTATCAGAACTTAAAATAGAGTTTTTAGAAAAACTCTATTCTTGGAGCTTAGTTTGAAAGCCTTAAGTTTCAGAAAAGCATAACAATTTGCACACACATATCAATTCTTAACCACTCACCGAAAGAGCTTGAGAATTTAAACAAGTTTAGATTTGCCTTTATTCTTGCTGGTAGATGGTCCGACTGGTTCACAAAACACATAAACACACAGATTACTTAATCAGAAAAATCTTTACAAAATTTACACATGTAAGTGAACCTAGCTTTCTGGACGATCAACCCTAATAGGGCAGAGACTTACCTTGGTTGTTACGAACATGATTAAGAATAGAGAATTGACAACATACTATCGATGAAAGAATTTTCATGGAATAAGGGTCGTATTTAAAAGCCTAAGTGTCCAGCAAATCTTAGGATTCCCTACTTGACTTAGGAAAGGTGTTACTTGCACGAAAAGTATTCCTTGATACATTATATCTTTATTTCCTAATTTGAGTATCACTTGACTTTGACTGGCGAACCCCAGTTTGCAACTTAACTGGCGAATTCCCTAGTTTGCAACTTAACTGGTGAATCCTAGGTCACCAAACATATTAGCGAACACGACTTTCAATGAATCTCGCGAACTCCTCACCACATCTTTTTTCGTATACTACAATGTTGAACATTGGAAAACTCCTGAATAATACTCCTTTAGCGAACTATTCAGTTCGTTGAAATACATGCGAACTTCTAGTTCACTAAAGTACTAGTGAACCCTCACTTGTGAGGCCAAAACTTCTAGACCCGGTCATGGGATGTTACAAATAGACTGATAGTACATCATATTGGACCCAAGAAGAATAGATCTTGAATCTATTTATGGATTTATTCACTTCTGACATTTATAGTGTAGCATACCTAAATCCTGAGTGGATGACAGACTATGTATGCGTGACTCGTACACTTTGATATAAGTAAAAGCCTGAGTTTAAATAAATAAGAAACCAAAAGTTGGTGCGTTGGGTGTACGATTTTTGTAGTATGTAATGTCAATTAAAATAGTGGAATTCATAGCTCGAGATATGGGTAAATGATATCCTTTCATTGGCATTACATGGTTGATGAAAAGTAAACATGGTCACAAGTCATTCGTCTTTGTGATGGATGAATTGATTACTATTTGATAGTAATTGAATTTTTATGAAGGAAGATGCAATGATTACCATAAGATAAAATAGGATCATATTGGGAGAATGGATATTTTCCCAAAGAAATTAATGATATCCTATGAGGGTAACACACTTATGACAAGATCATTGGACGAGAACTAATCGAGTTGCTTTCGTAAAGGTATACCATTGGGGCGAGCTCAGTCATGATACTATAGTGGAATGACTTTGTGACTAAATGAGTTTATAATTAATAGGAAAAAGCTGGAACTTGATTATAAATTATTTGAGCCTCAATTGCATATGTCCAAATGGTCCCTCCGCTAGCTCATTGAAACAAAAAATGAATTGCATGATGAATTAAATGTGCAAAAATGAATATAAATGGTGAAATGGAGAAATAGGAAACATTCAGGAAATGATTATGGTATTCTCCAAAATAAAAATGAAAATGGAGAAAAAAGAATCATTTGGAAATGAATGTGGTTTTGTCAAAATGGAAATAAAAATGAGAAATGAATTCATTTAGAAATGAATAAGGAATTTTAAAAAATGATCTTAAGATTGAGTTTATGTTTTTGAGTTATTTAAAGTCTAGAAATTAGAATAAACCATACGATCATAGTGAACAAGTTGAATGGTTAAATATTAAATATATTTTCTTAGAAATTTTATTAGGGGTTTAAAATTGAGATGAGAAAATTATTTAATATAAATATTGAAGTTTATTTTGGGAAATAGAAAAATAGAATCGGGTTGGATCAGATTACAAAGTACTGGGTCAAAAAGTTCGAGAAGTACTTTAATTGGACCTGATGTGAGAGAGACCCAAAATCTCCTCATGGAATATGAAGGGGCAGCAACCCTAGTAGGAATACTAGGAGTGTGCCACCCAACCTAATCCTACTCTAAGTGGGAATTGTTTTTTATTTGAAATAAACTTCTCTAATTCAACAAGAGTTCTACCTTCTCTCCTTATAAATAGATTGCACCGTTAGGGCTATTAACAGAACTTTAAGATATTGTTATCTGCTTGAAAATAGAGAGACTTTTATTCTCTTATAATTAAATATATTTTTGGAATAACGATTCTACTAGTTTCTATTTGAGAAGAGATTTTTTCATTTTCACCCCAAAAGAAAAAGAAAATTGTTTCTAGTTTTTGTGTTTGATTCGATTTGGTTGGGCCTACACTTGAGGAAATTCGTGGTATGAGAATAGTGGAGAAGATACCTTTTGTTGCATTGAAAAAACGTTGGTTTCAAAATTTCTACGTGACGTCATGACATGGCGGTTCTCCTAGTCGAGACGTCGCCCCTGTTCATCGTGATGTTGCAACGTCGTGCTCTGTGACATCATGACATCAGCGTCTGCTTTTTTTTCTAGCTCCACCTTACTCAAAACACTCGGTTTTCTTTGTTGTTTTTACCCGATGACCCCCTTTTTGACAGAATCAATGATGTTTCATCAAATGTAACAATTCTGCTGACAATGATCTTAATTGTTTTTGGACACCATATTTAACACCCCTTACCCGTATCCTATGCCGGAACAAGGTACGAGGCGTTACCTAACTTAATAACATGCATACAAACATTTCAAGGTTATGAAATTTCGTTCAAATTTAAAACTTTTCAAACTTCATCTTAAAGTCCCTAATATGGGCCTACGAGGCCCAAAACATACTTTAGAAATGGTTCGGCACTAAACCGGGCACTTTAGAAAACTTTGGAAAATTTCATTGAAAATAGGGCCACACGCCCGTGTCCATAGCCCGTGTCCCTCACACGGCCATGACACGCCCGTGTCTCAGCCCGTGTGTTAAAACCTTGACATTTTGTTTCTGACGTCAGCAACATTTTAGGGTCACACGGCCAAGGCACATGTCCGTGTGCTAGGCCGTGTGGCGAAATTAATTTCGCATTTAAGGTGCAGACTTCACACGACCTGAGCACATGCCCATGTATTATGGCCGTGTCACCCACACGGTTGAGACACACGGCCATGCCTCAGCCCGTGTGGTTACTACTGGGCATTCTGTTTTACCAAATTAAGGTGCAGGGGACACACGGCTAGACTACACGCCCATGGGGCATACCGTGTGTCATACACGGCCTAGACACACGCCCGCGTGTCTACCCATGTGGACAAAAACAATGCTATTTACCAAGCCCTTTTGCCACCCTTACTTGCACCAACATAAGTCACATCAAGTGACTCCAATCCACATATTTCACCATGCAAATTGCACATTCATGAAAAACATCATCATTTACACATATCAATAACAAGTATTAGCCATCATCCATGGCCTTATACAAAATGAATCAATCTTCAAGACAAGCCAACATATTTGGCCAAAACAATATGACACTTGAAAAAAAACCAAGTCCCTATACATGCCATACTCAAAATGATAAATCTAACTATACCAAATATTCAAATTGATAGTGTGATCGATGCCTCCGAAGTCTGTTGATCCCCGAGCTAGCTTGGCGGCACTATAAGAAAATGGAAAAGAGAAGGAGTAAGCATAAAGCTTAGTAAGTTGCATGTAAATAATTAACAACAATTACCATGCATTATCATACTCATAACATAATATAAACTTGCACATAATTCTCAAATGATTAAAGCCATAACTTACTCATTTTCATCCTTACTAATCATACAACATAAATCGAGCTCATTTCTCATGAATTTCGTGTAGGTACCTGTATCACTTACAACATAGTGGTAACTTTTCTCACTTTTAACACAAGCTTTAAATTACCTGTTGAACCAGTTGGAATACCAAAGGATACCCGACAAGCCTCACACAAGAGGGTAAGATGCCGATGCCATGTCCCAGACATGGTCTTAAACTGGCTCACGTATCGAGGTCGATGCCATGTCCCAGACATGGTCTTACACTAGCACACGTATCACCCAAATGTCATGGCATGGATATCCAATCTATTCCTAAGGTTCAACTGGGAGTTTTTACTATATCAATTCTCATCATGCATATTCACAACAATAATCAAACAATTTATACCATATTAATTGTTCAATACATAATAACAATAAAGTTGTATTATTTACGTACAGCTTACCTCGGTATACAAAAAGTGGGCGACTAGATTGAACTAGTCTATTAGCTTGGTCTTCCCCCGGTATGGGTCCGGACTCCGTTTTTCTTGATCAATAATGATAAATTCACTTATTTAATCACTACATTAATCAAGACAATCTATAATTCATACCTGGGCAAAATTACCATTTTTCCCCTAGACTTTCACATAATTACGATTTTGCCCCTAGGCTCGTAAAACGATTTTAATCAAATTTTCTCTTTTAACAAGCCTAAACAGACCTTTATTACTCTTATAGCAACTCAAAATCTTCAATTATTTCACACATTTACAACCAATTTTATAAACTTCACAAAATGGTCATTTTAGGTGTTTTCATGAAAAATCCTTTCACAAAAGTTGTTTATTAAACAACCAAGTTTCATTTTCTTTCATAAAATTTCAGCAAACAATATAAATAATCTCATTGCAAGACCCTAGACTCTCAACCATTTTGCAAAATAGTCCCCTCATTAGCTAGATTAAGGTACAGGGGTTCCAAAAACACAAAAATTAACAAAAACAACCACCAAAATCACGTACTCGCAAGAGAAAAGCTTGGCTGAAATTTGAGCTCTCAAAACTCTTATTTTTGCTGAAAATTTTAGTGGAAGAGGAAGAAGACGGGAAAAGATGATAACTTTTTCTTTGTTTTATTTTATTTTATTTTATTCATTTAGTCATCTAATGCCACCAAACTTTGACCATTCATGATTTTTAAATTCCATGTCCAGCCACCACTAATTTTATTGGTCTTTTTACTCAATAAGGACCTCTACTTTAGTGTTCCATAGCTATTTAACACCTGTAGCTTGTAGAACAAAACTTTCGTACTTTATGCGACTTAGTCCTTTTTCAAAATTAAGCATGAAATTGCTAAAATTAATTTACCAAAATTTTCAAACACTAATATAATCATGCAATCACACTTGAAATAATATTAAAATAATTTCTCTGACCTCGAATTTGTGGTCTCGAAACCACTATTCTGACTAGGCCCAAAATCAGGCTGTTACAATTCTCCCCCTTAGGGATTATCGTCCCCGAAAATCTTACCGTTAAAAAGGTTTGGGTATTGATCTCTCACAGTCTCCTCAGGCTCCCATGTGGCCTCTTCAACCCCATGTCTATGCCATAGTACTTTCACGAGTGCTATACTTTTATTTCTCAATTGCTTGACCTCTCGATCTAAAATCTTAACCGGCTCTTTACCATAGGTCATATCCGGTCGAATTTCAACCTCTGTTGGTGAAATAACGTGTGAAGGGCCAGAACGATAACGGCACAACATAGACACATGGAAAACATCATGGATATTCTCTAACTCAGACGGTAAAGCTAATCGGTATGCTACCGGTCCAATTCTCTTAGTCACCTCATATGGCCCAATAAAACGTGGACTTAATTTTCCTTTCCTACCGAATCTGAGGACTTTCTTCCACGGGGATACTTTCAAAAACACCTTATCACCGACTTGAAACTCAATTTCTTTTCGTTTCAGATCTGCGTAGGATTTCTGTCTATCTGAAGCAGCCTTCAAACAGTCACGAATTACCTTTACTTTCTCTTCGGTCTCTTTGACTAAGTCAACCCCGTGAATCTGATTTTCTCTGAGTTCGGTCCAATACAAGGGCGTTCGGCACTTACGCCCATACAAAGCCTCATAAGGCTCCATTTTCAAACTCGACTGATAGCTATTGTTGTAGGCAAACTCTACCAATGGTAAATACTTTTCCCAACTGCCTTGGAATTCAAGGACACAACACCGGAACATGTCTTTAAGAATCTGAATTACTCTCTCCGACTGACTGTCGGTTTATAGATGGAAAGGCGTGCTAAAATTCAACTTAGTCCCTAAGGCTTCTTGTAATTTTTTCCAAAACCGCGAGGTAAACCTCGGATCTCTATCCGAAATAATCGACAAGGGCACTCCGTGAAGTCTCACAATTTCAGAAACATACAAATCGACCAATTTCTCAAGTGGATAATTGGTACGCACCGGTATAAAATGAGCCGACTTAGTTAGCCTATCAACCACAACCCATAGAGCATCTTTCTTCTTTGGCGTCAACGGCAATCTAGACACAAAATCCATGGTAATATGGTCCCATTTCCACTCAAGAACCATCATGGGCTAAAGTAAACCCGAAAGTACTTGGTGTTCGGCTTTCACTTGCTGACAAATTAAACACTTAAAGACAAACTCTAAAATGTCTCTCTTCATTCCCGACCACCAATACATTTTCTTCAAGTCATTGTACATTTTCACACTACTCAAATGGATAGACATACAACTGCTATGTGCCTCATGCAAAATTTTCCAAATAAGCTCATTGTTTTTGGGTACACAAATTCTGTCTCGAAACATTAAACAGCCATCTGAACCAATTCGAAAGTCTGATTCTATACCCGTCTCGCACTGAGTTATCTTAGCTTACAATTCTTTATCACCTTTCTGAGCTTCACAGATCTCTTGCAAAAACATTGGTTTCACTCTCAACTCGGCTAAAATCAAACCATTATCGGTTACTAACAACTGAGTGTTCATAGCCCTCAAGGCAAACAGTGACTTCCTACTCAAAGCATCAGCGACCCCGTTCGCCTTCCCCGGGTGATAGTCGATCACCAGTTCGTAATCTTTTATGAGCTCTAGCCATCTCCATTGGCGAAGGTTCAATTCCTTTTGAGTCATCAAATAATTTAGACGTTTATGGTCAGTGAATACTCGGCATCTCTCGCCATACAAAATGTGTCTCCAAATCTTCAGTGCGAACACAATGGCGGCTAACTCTAAGTCGTGAGTCGGGTAGTTTTTCTCATGCGGCTTCAGTTGTCTCGAGGCATATGCTATTACCTTACCTTCTTGCATAAGCAGACACCCCAATCCATTTAAGGATGCATCGCTATACATCACAAATTCCTTTCCCGGTTTTGGTTGCACTAAAACTGGGGCTTCAGTCAACAATGCTTTTAGTTTCTCAAAACTCTGTTGGCACTTCTCTGTCCATTCGAATTTGACATCTTTCTGTAGCAACCTCGTCATCGGTGTAGCAATCATGGAGAATCCCTTAACGAATCGTCTGTAGTAACCAGCTAAGCCTAGAAAGCTTCTAATCACCAATACATTCCTCGGCGGTTTCCACTCAACAATAGTCGAGATCTTACTTGGGTCAACTCTAATTCCATCACCCGACACGATATGTCCTAAGAATCCGACCTCTCGGAGCCAAAACTCACTCTTACTACACTTGGCATACAACTGCTTATCTCTTAATGTCTGTAAAAAAGTTCTCAAATGCTCCGCGCGCTCACTCTCATCACAAGAATAAATTAATATATCATCGATAAAAATAACAACGAACTTATCCAAGTACCGTTGGAAAATACGATTCATTAAATTTATAAACACGGCGGGAGCATTTGTTAAGCCAAAGGGCATGACAAGGAACTCATAGTGCCCGTACCTCGTCTGAAATGCGGTTTTCGATACATCTTGCTCCTTAACTCTTAGCTGGTAATAATCAAACCTTAAGTCTATCTTAGAAAACACTGTGGCTCCTTTCAATTGGTCAAACAGATCATCGATCCTTGGCAAAGGATACTTGTTCTTCACAGTCACCTTGTTGAGCTGTCTGTAGTCTATACATAACCTCATCGACCCGTCTTTCTTTTTCACAAAAAGTACCAGAGCACCCCACGGAGAATAGCTCGGCCTTGTAAAACCCTTATCCGTTAACTCTTGTAGCTGAACCTTCAACTCTTTTAACTCCAACAGTGCCATCCTATACGGGGCAACCGAAATAGGTGCCATACCAGGGACTAACTCAATACCAAACTCAACTTCCCTAGTTGGAGGCAATCCAGGTAACTCCTCTAGAAACACATCTGGATACTTACATACCACTGGCACTGACTTAATCTTTACTTCTGGCACTTGAGTATTCAACACAAATGCGAGATAAGGCTCATACCTTTTTCTTATACATTTCTCAGCCGCCAAAGAAGAAATCACTACAGGCAAGCTATCTGATTCACCTGATTCAACCCGAAGGATATCCCCATTTTCACATTTCAGTTCAATAATTTTTCTTCCACAATTTACTATCACATCATGAGTTGCTAACCAGTCCATACCAAGAATCACGTCATCAAACGGTAGCAGCATAAGATTAGCCAGAAAACAATGACCTCTAATTGTCAAGGGACAATCTCTACACAGTTGGTCAACTAGCACATGCTTGCCTAAAAGGTTTGACACTTTTGCCACAAATTCGGTAGACTCAACATGCATATTCATACTAAACACCAATTTTATACAAACATGCGAATGGGTAGACCCCGGATCAATCAAAGCAACAACAGAGATATCATGAAGAGAAAAAGTGCCCGTAATCACATCTGGGGATGAAGCCTCTTTGCGAGCGCGACTGGCATAAGTTCTTGCAGGAGCTTTACCTTCTGATCTCACAGTTGAATCTCTAGGCGCACCTCTACTGATAGCCCCACTTCCTGGGTTCTTCTATGGTCTACCTCTAGAAAGAGCATTACTCGCTCGAACATCTTGCTTTTTGTCTTTCTCATCCATCTCCTGACAATTTCGAATGAAGTGGTCTAGTGAACCGCACTTGAAACAGCCTCTATAATTTCCTCGACACTCACCGGAATGTCGTTTACCACACTGCAAACACTCCAGTTTATTTGGTCGAGCACTACCAACACTCGCAATAGAAGTGGTTTGGGCTTTAGACGTCGTGTACTGCTTATTCTTATTTCTACTCGAGAATCCCGCTGAAGCATTTGATCGGGTAGTGAATTCTCTCGATTTTTTGGATGAGGACTGAGATGATTTTCCCAACTGTCTTTTCTTTGAGTCACGGGACTCAATATCAGCCTTCCTTTTCTCTTTGGCCAATTCCTCGGCCTTGCAAGCTCTCTCAACGAGCACTACAAATTCCTTGAGCTCTAGAATGCCAACTAAAAGTCGAATGTCTTCATTCAATCCATCCTCATATCTCTTACACATGATGGCTTCAGTAGATACGCACTCCCTAGCGTATTTGCTGAGACTCACGAACTCACGCTCATACTCTGTTACTGTCATTCGGCCTTGCTTCAATTCTAGAAATTCCTTCCTCTTCTGGTCTATAAACCTCTGACTAATATACTTCTTTCAGAATTCCTCTTGGAAAAACTCCCATGATATCCTTTCCCTTGGTACAACCGACACAAGGGTCTTACACCATTGGTAGGCCGAGTCTCGCAAGAGTGACATAACACACTTCATGCATTCCTCAGGTGTGCAAGACAACTCATCGAATACCCTAATGGTATTTTCTAGCCAGAATTCTGCTATCTCTGGGTCATCATTTATGTTCGCTCGAAATTCCTCGGCCCCTTGCTTTCGAATTCTGTTTACCGGAGGTTTTTCCCTTCTAATCATTTCCACTACTTGGGGAGCTATAGGGGCAGGCTGAGGGATTGGAGGGGGTGGAGGAGGTGGAGCATTTGGGTTTGCACGAACAAACTCCGAATACCATGCATTCATCATAAGGAGGAAGGCTTCTCTAGCCCCTCCGCCCTAACTCAGTGTCACGGGCCCACTTTCGACTGGCGCGGTCCCTTCTGCGGGAGCTGGCGCATTACTTTCAACATCATCCGCCACTACTCCATCGAGATCCATTTATTATATAAAAACACATTTTAAATTGTCAGGAGTCGTCACACTATCATAATTCATATATGGCATGTATAGTTAGACTTGTACACACGCTAGGTTAGTCTGAGAATCGACTAAACCATAGCTCTGATACCACTAAATGTAACACCGCTTACCCGTATCCTATGTCGAAACAAGGTACGAGGCGTTACCTAACTTAATAACATGCATACAAACATTTCTGGGTTATGAATTTCGTTCAAATTTAAAACTTTTCAAACTTCATCTTAAAGTCCATAATATGGGCATACGAGGCCCAAAACATACTTTAGAAACGGTTCGGCACTAAACCAGGCACTTTAGAAAACTTTGAAAAATTTCACTGAAAATAGGGGCACACGCCCGTGTCCCTCACACGGTCATGACACGCCCGTGTCTCAGCCCGTCTGTTAAGACCTTGACATTCTATTTCTGACGTCAGCAACATTTTAGGGTCACACGGCCAAGGCACACGCCCGTGTGCTAGGCCGTGTGGCAAATTTAATTTCGAATTTAAGGTGTAGACTTCACACGACCTAAGCACATGCCCATGTATTTTGGCCGTGTCATCCACATGGTTGAGACACACGGCCATGCCTCAGCCCGTGTGGTTACTACTGGGCATTCTATTTTACCAAATTAAGGTGCAGGGGACACATGGCCAGACTACACGCCCATGGGGCAGACCGTGTGTCACACACGGCCTAGACACATGCCCGTGTGTCTACCCATGTTGACAAAAATAAGGCTATTTACCAAGCCCTTTTGCCACCCTTACATGCGCCAACATAAGTCACATCAAGTGACTCTAATCCACATATTTCACCATTCAAATTGCACATTCATGAAAAACATCATCATTTACACATATCAATAACAAGCATTAGCCATTATCCATGGCCTTATACAAAATGAATCAATCTTTAAGACAAGCCAACATATTTGCCCAAAACAATATGACACTTGACAAAAACCAAGTCCCTATACATGCCATACTCAAAATGATAAATCTAACTATACCAAATATTCAGATTGATAGTGTGATCGATGCCTCCGTCTGTTGATCCTCGAGCTAGCTTGGCGGCATTATAAGAAAATGGAAAAGATAAGGAGTAAGCATAAAGCTTAGTAAGTCGCATGTAAATAATTAACAATAATTACCATGCATTATCATACTCATAACATAATATAAACTTGCACATAATTCTCAAATGATTAAAGGCATAACTTACACATTTTCATCCTTACTAATCATACAACATAAATCAGGCTCATTTCTCATGAATTTCGTGTAGGTACCTGTATCACTTACAACATAGTGGTAACTTTTCTCACTTTTGACACAAGCTTTAAATTACCCGTTGAACTAGTTGGAATACCAAAGGATACCCGACAAGCCTCACACAAGAGGGTAAGATGCCGATGCCATATCCTAGACATGGTCTTACACTGGCTCACGTATCGAGGCCGATACCATGTCCCATACATGGTCTTACACTAGCTCTCATATTAATGCCGATGCCATGTCCCAGACATGGTCTTACACTGGCTCTCATAATGTGGCCGATGCCATGTCACAGACATGGTCTTACACTAGCACACATATCAACGCCAATGCCATGTCCCAGACATGGTCTTACACTGGCTCACGTATCGAGGCCGATGCCATGTCCCAGACATTGTCTTACACTAGCACACGTATCTCCCAAATGTCATGGCATAGATATCCAATCTATTCCTAAGGTTCAACCGGGAGTTTTTACTATATCAATTCTCATAATGCATATTCACAACAATAATCAAACAATTTATGCCATATTAATTGTTCAATACATAATAATAATAAAGTTGTATTATTTACGTACAACTTACCTCAGTATACAAAAAGTGGGCGACTAGATTGAACTAGTCTATTAGCTTGGTCTTCCCCCAGTCTGGGTTCGGACTCCGTTTTTCTTGATCTATAATGAAAAATTCACTTATTTAATCACTACATTAATCAAGACAATCTATAATTCATACCTGGGCAAAATTACCATTTTGCCCCTAGACTTTCACATAATTACAATTTTACCCCTAGGCTCGTAAAATGATTTTAATCAAATTTCCTCCTTTAACAAGCCTAGTCGAACCTTTATTACTCTTATAGCAACTCAAAATCTTCAATTATTTCACACATTTACAACCTATTTTATAAACTTCACAAAATGGTCATTTTAGGTGTTTTCATGAAAAATCCTTTCACAAAAGGTTGTTTCATTTTCTTTCATAAAATTTCAGTAAAAAATATAAATACTCTCATGGAAAGACCCTATACTCTCAATCATTTTGCAAAATAGTCCCCTCATTAGCTAGATTAAGCTATAGGGGTTCCATAAACACAAAAATTTAAAAAAAAACAACCACCAAAATCACTTACTTGCAAGAGAAAAGCTTGGCTGAAATTTCAGCTCTCAAAACCCTTATTTTTGCTGAAAATTTCTGTGGAAGAGGAAGAAGATGGGAGAAGATGATAACTTTTTCTTTGTTTTATTTTATTTTATTCATTTAGTCACCTAATGCCACCAAACTTTGACCATTCATGATTTTTAAATTCCATGTCCAGCCACCACTAATTTTATTGGTCTTTTTACTCAATAAGGACCTCTACTTTAGTGTTCTATAGCTATTTAACACCTGTAGCTTGTAGAACAAAACTTTCGTACTTTATGCGATTTAGTCCTTTTTCAAAATTAAGCATGAAATCGCTAAAATTAATTTACCAAAATTTTCAAACACTAATATAATCATGCCATGACACTTGAAATAATATTAAAATAATTTCTCTAACCTCAGATTTGTGGTTCCGAAACCACTATTCCGACTAGGCCCAAAATCAGGCTGTTACACCATAACTTATACTCTTTTATCCTGATAGCAAAACCAAGAAAAATACACTTCATCGCCCTTGGTTCAAGCTTTCCTTGACTAACTTGAGCATAAATAGGACAATCGAATACTTTATGGTTAGAATAGTTAGGAGGATTACTCGACAAAATCTCTTCAGGATTCTTTCCCTCCAATGCTTGATGTGGAGACCGGTTCACCAAATAGCTTTCTAGATTAACTGCTTCAGCCCAAAAGTCCATTTCTAAACCTACGTTTTAAAGCATGCATCGGGCTTTCTCAAGTAATTTTTTATTCATCCGTTCGACAACACCATTCTGTTGCGGGTTACCAACAACTGTGCGGTTGTAACATCCCGATTTAGGGCCTAGTCAGAATAGTGGTTCGAGACCACAAATATGAGGGTCATGAATGAGTTTTTGAGGTTTATATTATGTATGCATGCTAGTGTGAAAGTTTCATGAAACAATTTTGTGAAATTGTGGTTGAATTGTCCAAAAAGGACTAAATTACAAAAGTTGCAAAATGTGTGTTTCTAGAAGCTATTTGTGTGAAATAGCTTTAGATTATTAATTAGAGGTCCTTAAATAGCAATTTACCCAAATTCTAATTTTTGGACAAAAATGGGCATGGATGAGTCAAAATTTGAAGTTTATCAAAAAGGGCATTTTGGTCATTTATCAAATAAGTGATTAAATAGGTGAAAAGATGATAAAAATTCACTCATCTTCTCCCCTAAGCTGCCGAAAATTAGAGAAGCCATTGTTAGGGCTCTTTCAATTTTTCAAGCTTACTAGTAAGTGCTCTTAAGCCCAGTTTTTGATATTCTTCGTATTTTTGAAGTCCTAGTAGCATGAGTAAGCTTTTTTTAGCTATTTGGTGAGCTATTATGGATGTTCAAAAAGGTACATATGTATGAAATGCATGTATTTTGATGTTTTATGGAATAATATGAAAGCTTGATGTAGTAGAAACATCTTTTGCTAAGTGATTTTCCATGAAAATGCATGTAGGGACTTAGTTGTGAAAATCTTAAGTTTGGTCATACATGGGTGATTTAGTGAGAATTGTTGAATGCTTTAGTTGAGTAAGTGGTTCGACTAAGCATGAAAGGCTAGAAAGTTGAATAAAAATCACTTTACGAGCCTTTAGGGCTAAAGTGTAAATATGAGAAAGTTTAAGGGCAAAATAGTAATTTTGCTAAAGTATGAGATGTGGGTCAATTTAGTCAATGTGTGTATTGAATAAGCTGATTTATTCATTATAGATCAAGAGAGAAAAAGCCCAGATCAAAACCGAGGCAAAAGCAATGTGGTGGACTAAATTGCACATTTCAATACTTTTGAGTATCAAGGTAAGTCTATGCATAAACAATGCATTCATACTTACAATTTGTTAATGCTAGCTAGGGTGTAGCATGAATGAGAATGAATGAGAATGATTGGGAACCTATGTGGTTCAAGTAGAATGAATGTAATATAGATGTGAATGGATGAATAATTGGGTAAATAGACTTATGCATGTGTTGTGATAATGCTAGATGGTGGGCTAAATGCGATACCATCCAAATACATATTGACGATGAGCTGGCTATGTGCGATGCTATCGTTAGGTATATCATTTAGTGGCTATGTGCGAGATCACGATGATTACCTTTGTGGTAGGCTAAGTGCGATACCACCTTATAAATTGATTGTGGTGTGCTAAGTGCGAAACCTCCGAGATATTGGCTGTGTGGATTAATTGTGTATATTAGCTGTGTGTAATAGCTGTGTGGATAAGATATGTGGATTAGCTGTGTGGATTAGCTATGTGAGTTAACTATGTGGATGTATTATTGAGTAATAATGATGTGTTGTATATTGTGTAAATGTGATATTGAATGCAGGGGTGCATTTCAATAGTTATGAGCATGTAACTCATGATGTGTTGGTAATATGGTAAGGGATAGAAAGAGTAAGCATAGTTGTATATTATATGTTGGTATAATGCAAATTGTGGTTCGGCTTATACTATGATGCTTAATTGTTTATGTATAAACTTACTAAGCTCAAAACTTACTCCCTTTCTTTTCCCTTGTCTTATAGATTAAAAGTGGTGAATCGAGATACGAGGATCATTGGAAGATAGCCCACATATCTGCACACTTTGGTACATGAAACTTAATGTTTTGTATATGGCATGTATAGGGGCTAGACAAGTTAGTCAATTTTGTTGTAAATGGATAAGATGTGTTAGCCTTTTTATGGGAAGTGTATTTTGTCTAATGCCATAGTTGTTGGCTATTACATTATATGAAAAAAGATATAGTTTTCTATGTGAGATTATATTCAATTTGAGTTGATTATGATTGTGTTGGATGAGTATATGTTGTGTATGCTAGAAGGGTGAAAAGAACTTGGCACTTAGCTTTGTCCTTGACCATGTGGTTAGACACATGGGCGTGTGTCTAGACCATGTGTGACACACGGTCAGCCCACGAGCGTGTGCTGTGGCCGTGCGTCCCCTGCATGTTAATATTTTAAAACAGAATAGACCACGGACTAGTCACACGGGCGTGTGCCTAGGGCGTGTGGGATTAATCAGTGTTGGCCACGGGCTAGCCACACGGGCGTGTGTCTAGACTCTAGGCCGTGCGAGGGAAGTCAGTGTTCACCACGGTTGGAGAGCACGGGCGTGCCATGGCCGTGGGGAAATCGACAGAATGCTCGAGTTTTTAGCACGGTTAGGGAACATGGGCGTGTGTGTCTATACACGGGCGTGTTACATAGTGCACGGGCATGTGAGCCCTGTATAAAAGAAGAAAATTTTTAAGGATCGTAAAAGTTCCGGATTAGTCTCGAGAGCCCTCGTGTGTATGAGTGACGCCTCGTAAGTCGAGAATGAGGTTATAGAGAGTAATGACATTGAGCCTACATGGCGATTAAGTGGGTTGAGTTTGGTAACGCCTCGGGCCCGGTTCCCGACGTGGAACCCGGGTAAGGGGTGTTACAGCGGTGTCTTTCGATTTCTTCTCGTTTGCAGAAATCATTAAATTATGTTGAATGAAACTTGAGGCCATTATCTGTTTGTAACCCCTTTTGCAGACTTCCCAGTCTATTTCTCTGGTAAGGTTTTCCACTGCTTGAAGGTTCTGAAGACTTCACTCTTGTGCTTTAGGAAATAAACCCAAACATTACTGGAGTGGTCATTACTAAAAGTTAGAAGATATCTGCTACCTCCTTTAGAGACTACTGGAGTCGGACCCCATAAATCATAATGAATATAGTCAAGGGTCCCTTTTGTCTTGTGCGCTGTACTGTTGAATCGAAGTTTGCTCGACTCTACTTCCCATAAATGCAATGCTCGTAGAAATCTAACTTTCCAACTCTAGTGCCTTTAAGAAGACCTCTTTTGCTTAAAATGATCATACTTTTTTCGCTCATATGACTAAGTCGCATGTGCCACAGCTGAGTTGATTTAGAATCCGTAAAGAGGAAATTTTATCACGTTGTTGTGACGTTAGAAGAGTCCTCGTCATGACGTGGCGATGATTTCGTCCTTGTTTTGATAATTGCTACTGAACTGGTCACCATTGAACCTTGCAGAATGTATAGGATGCTGACTTTCTGTCTTCTCATCAAAATAAGAGCTCCACGAGATACATTTAAGTAGTTTGACTGAGTGATGTGCCACAACTGAGTTGATTTAGAATCCGTAAAGAGGAAATTTTATCACGTTGTTGTGATGTCAGAATAGTCCTCGTCATGACGTGGCGATGATTTCGTCATTGTTTTGATAATTGCTACTGAACTGGTCACCATTGAACCTTGCAGAATGTATAGGATGCTGACTTTCTGTCTTCTCATCAAAATAAGAGCTCCACGAGATACATTTAAGTCATTTGACTGAGTGATGTGCCACAACTGAGTTGATTTAGAATCCGTAAAGAGGAAATTTTATCACGTTGTTGTGATGTCAGAATAGTCCTCATCATGACGTGGCGATGATTTCGTCATTGTTTTGATAATTGCTACTGAACTGGTCACCATTGTACCTTCCAGAATGTATAGGATGTTGACTTTCTATCTTCTCATCAAAAAAAGAGCTCCACGAGATACATTTAAGTCGTTTGACTGAGTGACAGTCTTGCAACCATTTGAGTCTAAAATACCCAAAAAGACATGATTCTTCTTTAAATCAGGCACATGCCTGACATCTGATAATGTTTTGACTATCCTATCATGCATCCTAATCTGAATGGTACCAATGCTGGTAATTTTGCAAGGTGAGTTATTTTCGATAAGCATAACTCCACCTTCAACTGAACTGTATGTGGAGGACTAGTCCTTTTTGGGACACATATGGTAGGAACACCCTAAATTAAGATCCACTCGAATATGAACTTAGACCTTTTGGTCGTTGACACCAACAATAAGTCATCACCTCTATCCTCGGCTACACTAGCATCAACTACATCAACTTTCTACTTCCCTTTCTTGTCGTTTTTGGAGACCCTTTTACTTTTATTCTGAAGTTTATAACATTCTGATTTGATATGACCCTTCTTTTTGCAATAACCATATTCCTTATCGCGGTTTCTTGATTTCAATCTCGCTCTTGATCTTCTTTGATTCGAATTCTTAGATTGTTGCCTTCCTCTAGCGACCAAAATTGAGGCTTGCCCATCTGACTTATTCTTCAAACCTAACTCTTTGTTGAGTTTATCCTTACTCAAAAGGTTTCCTTGAAAGTTTTGTATGAAGAGGGCAAAGAACAAAGCAATAACATAGCCCAATCTTCATTATCTATGTTGGCCTCAACATTCTTCAAATCATTTAGGAGAGTTACAAATTCACTGATCTGAGCCTAATAGACTCACCTTCTGCCATACAGAACATATATAATCGTTGTTTTAATACCAAATGATTTGTGAGGGAATTTGTGTTAGAGTATTCCTAAAGATCAATCATGAGATTATTGTAATCAGATACTCATTTTTACCTTGTTTGTTAACATAAGGCATTGCCATTGTTATTTCAGTTTTTTTTTCTATGTGTGTAAGTAAACTGATTGATAATAATGTCCTGAGAATAATATGATTATTCTTAAAAGATCCTTAGTCAAGTATTATTGTGGGCTTGAACAATAATAATGCATTGAGACTAATGTGTAGTTGATTGATGAAAAAGTGTTGTCATTGACATAGGGATGTCAAAATCAATACTTGAGTATGTGTTAGAGAACAACATACTGGATTGGCCCACTATGAGTATGTTTCTTGGATTATTATGTAATAGTCACAACATTACTCATAGTGATAACTATGTATACGATCCTTAGACTTGAGATCATTATTGTCCCAACATCGTGAGTCATATATTTTGATACAGTAAAACGTCTACCGTAATAGGTTGTACTATAAAGACTAATGTTGGGTATGCCACAATCTATGTAGTGGGATATGATTGATCAAAATAAGATTTGTCCATCCTACATAATGGAAGCAATATCTTAGCCCACTTGACGGAGTAAGACTAGAAATGCATGGTCATGCTCATATAAGTTGATATGAGATATCACACCTATTTGTTTATTGTAGTCTACTCAGAGTATCAAGAAATATGAGATTGGACTATACAAGTGTGACTATTCCATGACTTGTGTCCAATCTAGATATAAATGATAAAATGATATAATACATGAAAATTTATCACAGAAAGGTTATGTCAAATCATGACTTCTTATAACTTGGTTAGCAATGATGCATTGCTAGATGCCATTCAATGCTTGTAACATTAGAAATATTTTAGTATTACTACTAATGTTACAAGAGCCTACAGGGTCACACCCTATGGTTGAAGCAAACAGAATCCAAACATATTTGGTATTGTGTTTAGCTATCACATGAATTAAATTGATTATTGAATTAATTTAATTTGACAGTTAAATATTAAACACATTATATGTACAAACTTGTTGTACACAAATATAGAACATAATTAAAATTAATATATGAATTTGATTCATATAAAATATTAACTGAATATAATTTACGAAAATTATTAAAATAAATAGTTATAATAATTTCGGTCAAAGGTAAAAATTATGGAAGGTAATATTTTTTTTGGAAAGAATATAATGTATTAATACTTTCCATAGTTTTCTCTAAAAATAAAGGGAATTTTTCTGTTTTTTTATTAGTTTAGATTAATAAAAAGAATATAATCCCTTAGAGTGTGTTGGTTACCAAGAAAAAAAATAAAGAGGGTATAGCAGCTGTTTTGAACATTCTCTCTAAAAAGTTCAAGAGAGTTTTTGTTGTTCGTTTTGACTGGGTGGATTACTTAGAGGCCGATACGATTTTGTTGCAGCTTGGGATCAACATTGCAAGGGGATCAGACTAAAATAGTATCGACATCACAAGGTGATCAGATTGAAAAGGTATATCTTTGACCCTATTTCAACCCGATTCGTTCCTCGTACATGGATCCATGGTTGATGATAGCTGGAATATTTTTTTTTCCGCTATAGCACGAAGCGTACTGGCGTTCTAACACTTCGTCATATACAAGGCTTCCAATTTCCTCCATAAGGCTACTTTCGTTTTCTCCTTAAGTACCTCCTACAATACATTGTTAGTGAGCCACAGTTGAATCGTTGACAGTGCCTTCTCAGCAAGCTCCTCCTATTTTGTCTGATTCACATCCACGAGCCTTTGCCCTATAACGACCTTCTTTAGACCATTCTGAACTAGAATTTTTGTCATCCGAACTTGCCATAAATTGGAACTTATAATCCCATCGAACTTATTGAGATCGTACCTCATTACCATCTTTGAACGGGTTGAATGCGAAAACTGAATCAAGCTCTGATATCATTTTGTTAGGGTAAACTCGAGTTTTGCGGTGAACAAGAACGAAAAATGAGAAAATTGGATACAAATATTTACATGGAAAAACCCCTCTGAAGAGGATAAAAAACCAAGGGTAAAGAAAACTTCACTAAAACAACAAAAATCAAAAGAGGAGTACAAGATAGAGAACCAAACCAACTTGAACCCGAAATAATATAAAGTTCTCCCGAAATTCCCACAAACTCTCTCTGAATTATGTTGTTGAATCAAACTCCCTAGGATTGCTAAAAGCCCTATTTATAGGCTAAAATTCATAGCTAATCTACTTAGAATATCCTAGAGTTATAAGAGTTCAACAGGGAAAAGATAACAAAGTTTATGTAGGAGAAGAAACCTGGCTTAGTGGGGAACACGTCGCATCTTCGTGATGTGGCATACTTCCTCATCGGGAGATCCTTCATCGCACCATCGGGACATGACGAATCTTCTTGTCGTGACATCAATGTCTTGTCGTCGGGAAGTTGGCTCTTCCTCGTCTTGATGTCAATCTTTTTTCGTCTGAAATGCCAGGCATACTCCACAATATGCATACATGCATATGGGTACTATCCATAGACTCTTTCTTTTATCATTATTTTTTTTTATACATATATACATACACACGGGAGAAGGTGTTACAGCCTCGCGGGAACCACTCGTGGTTCCCCTTGCTTTACATTTGTTTTTTTATAATAGATGAACGCACGGGAGGGGAGGTGCTACACCTGTTAGGTTCAATCTTCCATCTCTATATATATACACTTTAATACAAGACATAATATATACATGCAGCTCGGGGGTGTTCATTGAATATATAATTTTAAATTTAATTTAGTATATAAATATTTCAAATTTAGAATAATGAACCCCTAACACAACCTATAAATATATATCTATAAAAATTTTAACTAACACAACCTAGTTAAACCACTTGATGAATCCCTTTACTATAGGCTTATGAGCATATTAGTCCTTAAAATTATATTTTTACATGTCTTTGATTATAACAAAATAAATAATAAATAAAATTAAAATTTTGTGAAAGGATACTGGTCTAAGTATAATTTCGCTTAATTGCGCATAAGCTTTCTTTTAGGTTTTTAAAATTTCAAATTTAAAATTATGGGTGAACATAAACGAAGACTGTTTAGAGAACTAGAAAAATAAAAGAAGAGCCTAAAAAATGTGGCCTATTAGCTCAGTTGGTTTAGAGCGTTGTGCTAATAACGTGAAGGTCGCAAGTTGGAAACCTGCATGGGCCATTGTTTTTGTATTATTTTTTGTATGCTTAACACGTTATCGCTTGGGCTTGTGAGTTTTGCAGCTCTTCTTAACTTAATTGCGACTTAAGTTTTTGGGTTTGTATAAACACAAATTTATTTTGTTCTCAATTAATTCATTTTTCTTTTCAAAATAAATTCTTATACAATATAATAATACATGCAAGAGAGGTAAAAATAAACATACACATGCAGGATGTACTCACCTTCCTTTTCATTCACCATTATTCTTCTAGGAATTCATGCGTACATTTACAAATTAAAGTGCAAGAGTATATAACTATAGGGAAGATCAGGAGGGAGTATGGGGCGAAAGTTGTAACCATACAGCTAGAAATATTTGATAACCATTTTACAATTTGTCATCTTTAATAGCATGTCCGGCAAGGGATTTAAAGTTATCATTCTAACTAATCTTACAACTATCAGACACAATGGCATAATTAAGAACTGAAATAACCATAAAAGTTCTAATGTTTAGCTACAAATTTTAAACTCATTGGGCTTTGAGACACTTCAAGAACTCCATTTCAAAATTCACCATTTTTTACTTCTATCAGGATCTCAATTCCTATCACCCAAACAGCAGTTAAAGGCTGACACAAAAGCCCTTCAAATTATTGCAACCAATCGGATCATCCTTCAAATTTCAAACGTCAACCACCGTCGGGTTCATCATATCTATAGAAAGAAAAACCCTAACTTGCCCTACCTCTAATCCGCAGTTATGAAAGATTCCAATTTAAAAGACCGCATATTATAGAAATTTCTTCTACACATGATTTACGTATTAAGCATTGAAAACTGAATATTTGCATTTAAACAAAATTCAGAATATCATGCCTATTTCATATTTAAAATAAAAACTTGTGAAATATACAACGCATTAATGATATTATATAATTTAATTAAAGTTAAATTGTGGGTATAAACTCTTCTCTTTATGTTGACCTTTTTTTTATTATGAATTATATGTAATTTTGTTATCAATATGATTTATAATTATTTTTATCTTATGATGAAAATGTTTTTGAGGAAAAAATATTAAAAATTCTAAATGTCATCACAGAATAACATGACTTTAACGACATTATTTTTCTGACGCTTCAGAAAAGTGTCGGTAGTTCTTTGGTTTATTTTACCTTTCCCAACAGAAATATATTTGCCTATAATGATCCTTCTTTTAATGGCACTTTAAACCCAAATTAAAATGTCAATCCTTCTTTTGTTGTAGGTACGAAAGTTTAGATTCAATATCAAACAACCCTATTCCCCTCTTTCAATTATCAAAATAAAAATGTCAATCCTTCCTTTGTTAGTCCTTTCTGTCTTTAGAGGTCTCACTCTCCTATTCTCTCAAATCTTCTTTGTTTATTCAAATTCAAAATTAGTCCTTAATTCACTCTTTTTCCAAAATTCTAATACTTACAATCCCTATTTCTTGTAAAGTGATTAAACATTAGCTTCTATTCCTATGAATCTTCATATTTTTCTCTTAAATCCCTAATTTTTCCCTCTAATCTCTTGATCCGTTACTTTTGCGAATCAATCTTTCTTATTTTGATGTTCACAAAAAAATCTATTTTTGAAGTCTTTCATCTCCATCAAGTCTCTCTCTCAACTCAATCCCTTGCATGAATTCCCTTTGTTTTAGAGTTTCCCCAAAATGCCTATAATGGTGGTTGTCTCACGTACTGATCTCGCACTAGTTTTCGAAGCTTCGAATTGGGCAGTAAAACCGGTGTTTCTTTCAAAGTTTTCACCATCATATGTGGCCTCCTTGGTTTCATCCTCTGCCTCCTTGTCAAAGCCACTTGTTCCTAGGTACTTTTTTTTTTTTTTTCTTTTTCCCTTTTTTTCTCTCTGTTCATTTCCTTGATATACATTGTAACCCCCTACACTTGATCCGATCACCGAGTCCGAGCTACAGGATGCCACATCCGTCACTAGAGCGACTACGATCATTTACATTCGAATTATACCACTAGTTAATCAAATTCATTCAAAACATGCATTAAACGTGTAAAACAACCATTTAATTTAATTCATCTAATCAATTCATTAACTAACACTACTTAACCTAGTAGGTACATGCCTTTTAATCAACAAAAAATATAGCTACACAAACATTGTTGAGTTCAAGATCTTGATTGGATGTTGAAGTAAATAGTTGGGATCTCAAATTGAATCTAACTTGCGCATGAAAAATAAAAACTGCGCGCTAAGTAATAAAGCTCAGTTTATTGCTATGATTCAAATCAAATAATATAAGCAATAATCAAAATGCATACAATTTCAATGTTTATTCTATTAATCAATACAAGTGTATCTTATAACCAACTCTTGTTCAACACATTTATATATATACATACATAAATCACTAGTGAATCAATAGTTAAAATAAATTATCAAATATTTCATATTATTATCATAATGCTAAACTGAGTTGTGCAATTAATTAATTTGTAACATGTAATCATGTTTCATTACATTACGTCATTGAACGATTCATTCCTCATCTTATCAAATTGGCTCTTCAGTTTATTAGCCGACTCGCAATTTTTTTATACTTATTCTCGATATCCAATGTCATATATAAATGCTTGTATTTCAAACTTACAACGTTTAATCAATTTCAAATATCATTATCACATTCATGCACACTTTAACACTTCTAACATATCATTTATTATAATCACAATTAAGCTCATATGTTTCCTTTCATTTTAACATTTCAATCAATTTCGAGCCTAATAGCTCTTCCATACTTATTTGGCCCCAAGGGCTCGTTTTTTGTTCTTCTGCATATTATACTACCACTGCTGTCCATAAAGTGTTTAGTGAAATATTTTGCTCTTCCATGATTTGATTAAGTTAAATCTTCTTATTTCATTATAAAATATAATACATTCCAACCAAATTCAATGTCAATTCATATAATCACTAAGTTACACAAATTTTCATTTATATTCAAATTAGTCCTCTAGTTCAATAATCAATCTCAAACATAACATTCTACGAATCCCCTCGAACTTTCTCTTCCCACATCTCGATCACCCTTTTTTTTTTTTATTCACCGAGCATTCCTCATTATTATCAAGAGGTTTTCTACATTTTTGCTTTAATATTCACATGCACATAAGCTATCTCAAACAACAAGTTCGTAAATAAATACAATCAAATTCTTATTAACATGGCATTTCTTTTTATGCGCCCCAAACTAGTCAATACGACATATAATTATAGCAATTCATATAACGTAGTGCTTGCACATAGCAGATCCTTCCTATCAAGACTCCAAAGTAACTCTACCTATTTAATAAAATTTGAATGGTTAAATTTTCATTCTATATTAACTCAATTAACCGAGCCTCCCAAGAAGACAAGTCTATAGCATCATTCACAAATAAATAAAAGAATATATAATAATTAAAAATAACACCAAGCCGTCCGCTATCCAAACTAAAATGGTTTAATTGCCAAATTGAGCTTTGTCTTAGTTACCATTTTAGTCATTTAGCAATTAAAATCTATAGCAATTAACTTTTGCAACTTTTATGATTTAGTCTTTAAACCTTATTTAGTAGCTAATTCGGCCAAATTACTAATCCGAAATTCAATTCACTTATAAAATAACTTTGTAAATATTTAATAATAATATTTATGGGCTCAGTTTACGGAAATGGAATCTTAAAACTATATTTTTCCAACACCACTGACTTTCGGGTTGTTACATACATATTATGTGGCATAGGAAAAATGGCTGGAGAGTGGAGAAAATGGGAAAGGAGTTTATTGCAGTGTGTAAATCACCATCGTCGATTTTGCTTTACAAGGACCCTAATTCCACTCGTTTCAAGACTCCCACATGGAAGGTTGGTTTTTTCTTTGTCATCGCTTATTAAAATTCCTAAAAATTCTAGGTTTCACTTGTAACATCCAAAACTTTTCGATCGGACACGTGGCATTATTCTAATAACGGATATAGTGAGTTTTTTTTAGAAAAGTTGGAAATTTTATTAGATAAAAGAATTCTTAAGGAAAATAAAGTGACTTTAGATATGAGAATTAATGAAAATAATTTTGGAAGTGAGAAAGTGATGAAATGACCAAATTACAAATTTTTGAAAAGTTTGAGGACTAAAGTGTAATTTGGCCAAAATGTTAAAAGTGAGTTTAGTTGACATAATAATAAGTTCGTATATGAATTTTTATGGTGAAAATCACTTCTAAGACTCAATTGAAATGATTGGGAAGTATAGAGACTAAATTGTAAATTTATCAATTTTACCGAGATAAAGGGTGAAAATATAATTTTCACCATATATAGATTCATATTGAAGATTATAAGTGAACTATGAGAATTGGGATTGATAATTGCCCATTACGGGAAGAAATTGTATACAGGAGCAAAAAAATAAAAAAAGGTATTTTGGTCATTTTTCTAGTATTTATGATGGAAATATTAATTTGATGATATAATTGGTATATTGTAAACTCTAATTTATATAGGTTTTTTCTAGTAGATTTTACCACTTTTTTACTTAAAAATAATACTAATCCTAAGTATTTGTTAATTAATTTAGTGAATTTTGCTTAAACATTAATAACGAACATGAATTTATAAAATATGCAAATTTGTGCTTTATTTCATGAATTTTGTGCATAAATTAAATTATTTCATGTTATTTATTAATGTATTATATTTAATTTGCAGTGGGACCATGAATTTGATTTAATACAGAGCTTATTATAAAGTTGCATGAATATGAGCTATTTATTTCCTATGTTGGACGGGAAAACCATGCTAAATGGGTCAACAAGGTGTTATTTTGACCCAGTTAAATGATGCTACATGGTGGACAAGTCTGATTATTTAATAGGTTATAGAACCGTCTAACAAGGGGGAGTCTAGCCCAAATTCGGCACAAGCATGTTGGCAGCCCAAAAATATGTTTTGGGATATTTTCTAGAGGTCCCTACATTTGAAAAATCATTTGAAATCAACACACAAAGATTGCCTTTGAAACCGTCCAACACACAAAAATCTATTTAGCATGATTCTATGCTCAAATAAAGGAACCATCATCCACCTTCTTCCATAAAATGTGGCTGGCCAAGCAATGGAGAAAATGGGGGGATTCCAATCCCTATTTTTAGTAAACTCTACCATCTACTTCAAGTATAAATACCCCCACTCATTCCCCATTTCAATAATCCCTCATCCTTACATCCCTCATTCTTCACATCTCTTAATCATCATTCATTCTCTCATTTCCTCTCTTCATTTTCATGCATAGCATCCCATATTTTCTTCATTAGCCAAAAACCTTGATAATATTATATCTTGATCGGCCACCTTGAGGAGCCATTAAAAAAAGAGCAACACAAGGATCAGGGGAAAACATCTTCAATCAGAGTTCACGAGACTACTTATTCGACAGAGTTTATTCTTCCTTTACTTTGTTATTTTTATTTTAATCATGTTTGCAATGTGCTTTATTATCTTGTCATCAATAATGGTAGCTTAATTCCATTTAGCTAGGATGATTGCATTTATTTAATGGAGTTTGTTTAAATCATGTCTATAGTGTTTGTGCCTTAGTCATTCATGTTATCAATTAAAATCAAGTATGTATTTTATTCATACGTGATTGGATGCATTAGAATTAGCTGAGCGATCCTAACCAAACGGCGACTAGTGGAAACAATAATTGAAATGTGCATGCTTAATTTAGATCCTAACCTGACTAAATTAAAGGTTTATAATAACTTTAACGAGCTCTATTATCTTGCACAGTTTTTAGGTTTATGTGATTAAACTATTTCAAACCGAACCCATCCCTGTTACTTCCCATGAATCCTAAGAAACCCTTAGTTTAATATGATCAGTAAAATGCATGTTTTACAAAGTAAAAGATTCTGAAAGAACTTAATATGGTTTCCAAACTCATGAAATATCGAGTTACCGGGGAATAAGTTTCGAACACTGTTAAGCATAATAAAAATAAGCTAAGTTGACTGATGTAATTATCCTAGCCTATTCATGTTATTGATTGTTGAAATTTGTGTTTTTGATAAATTCATTCATACATTTCATTTCATACTTCGCATTTAGTTTAAATTGCATTAGGGATCAATCTTGCATCTAGATAATTTAATTTAGTTAATCACCCATCACTCAAGATATTGTGTTTTTATTATCAAATTGTTAACTTTAATTTTGCAATATATTGATTAACATACACAGTCCCTGTGGAGACGATAACTCTTTTACTTACTTATTACTTGATAACGACTGTGTAGACTTGCACCAATTGAGCATTACAAGTTTCTGGCGCCGCTGTCGGGGATTGTTTCCTTAATCATTTTTGTTATATTATTCTTTTCAATTTGGTTGTTATTTCATTTTTATCTCACTTCTAATGTAACAGCCCGTTTTTAGTCAGATCAAATAGTGGTTTTGGAACCACAAATTCGAGGACAAAATAATTATTTTATTATTATTTTAATGTCTACAGCATGATAATATGTTTATGTGAAAATTTCGTTAAGAAATTTTATCATTTGATTTGTCAATTTGATAAAAATTACTAAATCGCGTAAAGTGTAAAAGTGGAGTTCTATTAGCTAAAGGCATCTAATAGCTATGGAATCTTAAATTAGAGGTCCTTATGTTGTAATTAGACCATTATTAAAGTAAGTGAACAAAGATGGACATGCATTATGTAGTTTTAATGTTTTAACTTAAGGTTAAATTTGTAATTTAGTAAATAATGTTAAAATAACTTAAGTAAAATATGTCCATCTTCTTCATTTGCATCATCCATAGCCGAATTTATCAAGGAAGCCATAGCTAGGGTTCGTTCAAGTTATTTCCTTGCATTGGTATGTATTTTAACTCCGTTTTTAATGATTTCTGTGTTTTTGATATCGTTGCAGCTAGGTCTAACTAGCCCAGGGACTATTTTGCAAAACTGTTAAAGATTTAGGATGTTGCCATTGATGAATAAGCATGTATTTTGATGTTTAATGATAGATTATGAATGTTTGATGATAGTTATACAAGTTTTGTTAAGTGATTTTTAGTGAAAATGCAAATTAGGGATTAAATTGTGAAATGTGGAAACTTTGTGGTTGAAATGTGAAATAAAGGAAAAATATGGGCTGCTAGGGACATAATAGTAATTCGGCTAGCATGGGTTGTAGTTAAATTGCATGAATTTGTGATTTTATGAAATAAGGACTATGTTGTAAAAGATGTGAAACATTAGGGGCAATTGTGTAAAAATGGCTTAAAGTGAATTTTGGACTAAATTGAATAGAGAGATGATTAAATAAGTTAATTTTGATTACATATAGATCAAGAAAATTTAAACTCGGATCTAGATCAAGGGAAAAACAAAGTTCTCAACTAATCGACCAGTTTAGCCGTTTTTACATCCGAGGTAAGTTCGTATGTAATAAGCAGTGTTATAATTATGTTTTTAATGCTTTGATATTGCATAAACTGTGAAAACGAGACTACGAACATATTTGACAATGATTCGATGATGATTCAGCATTGGAAATCCTGGTTGAACCTTAGGATTAGATTAGGATACGAATGACATGTCATTACGACTTATTGTGATTATGTGATTCGGGTGATGGTCCTGTACGTCCTACCGGTGGCTGAGTATACCGACATGTGTTGCGGTTACTTGACAGCTTGTGTGAGCAGCACCGTGTAGCTACATCTTGACCCACATCTTGTGTGAGCAGGCTCGTTGATAGCTTGAGAGTGAGCATATATGTGATATGAGATTGAGATAGCATTAGCTATGTATGTGGCACTTCGGTGCGAGTTTCCCGAGTATTCGATAGTATTCTGAATGGTTCAATGGGTAAATGAAAGATGTGGTTGAAGTATGAGATTGATAGGTGATGGTACAGGTATGTACATGGACCGTATAAGCTTTGAATTGAAGAAAGTGAGAAGTTTGCATATAGTCTTATGATTTAAAGATGTGAAAGGTTTGTTAGATAATATGAGCTACATATTGATATATTTGGATGGTTGAATTGTGTATTTATGATTTCATCGAGTTTATTACATACGAGTTTACTAAGCTATAAAGCTTACTTTGTTTATTTTTCCATGTTTTATAGTGATTTCAAAGCTAGCTCGGATTCGGGGATCATCGGAGACTACGTCACACTATCCTACTATCACTTGGTACTTTTAAACTTTGGTATTTTGGTATATGGAATATATAGGGACTTTGGTCATTTTGGCATATGTTTTGTCAAGGTATTTAGCCATTTGAATTGGCTTAATTTTGGTTGGTATGGTTATGTGTATAAAGGTGTGCATATGGTTTATATTATGTAGTTAAGTTTGGCATTGGAATGCTTATTGATAATAGATGTTGTGATTGTCAAATAGTAGAAACTAGAGAAGTTATATGCTTGTAAATTGAGCATGTTGATGTATGACTGAATGTTCGTAATTTGTTAATTGTGTATGTGTGAATTTGGTATAAATGGTATGGCCTAATTTTGTGACTTGTGTGTATGTAAGATAGTGATATAGAATATGCATGATTTAGGCTTGAATTGGTTGGTTTAAATGTCTATTTTTATGCCATGAGTTGTGCAATTTGGTTTGGTATAGGTTTGTGCAAGTTGGGTGGCAAGATGGCTTGGTAAATAGCCTATTTTTGTCCACACGGGAAGAGACACGGGCGTGTGTCTCAGCCGTGTGTGATGCACGGTCATGTACACGGCCGTGTGTTCCCTGGTGATGAAATTAAAATTAAGTTAGTATGCTCCACACGGCCTCACACACGGGCGTGTGACTTGGCCGTGTGGCATAAGTCAGTATACCCTACAGGTTTGGCATGGCCTAGCACACAGCCTGGTACACGGGCGTGTATGGCCGTTTTTAGGGCACACGGGCTAGCCACACGGTCGTGTGTGTTGGCCGTGTGACCTAAGTTAGAGAGTTACACGGGATTAGACACGGGCTGAGACACGGCCATGTGATCCCATTTCGAATGTCCACACGGCCTGCAACACGGGCGTGTGTCCCCTATTTTTGAGAAAATTTTCTAAATGTTCAAAAAGTTTCCAAATTTATCAGTTTAGTCCCAAACCACTCCTAATGCATGTTTAGGGCCTTGTAGGCTCGTATTAGGGACAAAACGATTGGTTGTGAATGAATTGTATATGAATTGATTAATTGTATGTGAAATATATGTTTAAATGTGTTATAAGTCTGGTAATGCTCCATAACCCTATTTTGGCGTTGAATACGGGTGAGGGGTGTTACATCTAACCTTACTAATTTTTTCTTTATTCTTTATTTTTTGTGATTTATTTTTCAGGAGTTTATGAGCATAGATCAAATTATCGATTTATTATCTGTAGACCTTGAGATTGAGTGGACATTTAGACAAAGAAGACACGAAATTAGCTCAAAGACAATCCAAGATGGACCCTGGAAATCAAAACGATGCACAATGAAATGGAGCCAATCATGTGCACAATCTAATCCTTATTGCTCATGATAGGGATTGTGCCATAAGACAGTACGTTGTGCCACTCTTCAATGAATTAAATTTTGGAATTAGGAGACTGGAGATTGAGGCACAACAATTTGAACTGAAACAAATTATGTTTCAAATGCTCCAAATGGTTGTCCAATTTAGTGAAATGCCCATAGAAGATCCACACCATCACCTTCGATTATTCATGAAGGTGAGCGATTTTTTTAAGATAGCCGGTGTAACTGAAGACGCATTGAGTTTGAAGTTGTTTCTATACTCGTTGCGAGATCGAGCACGAGCATGACTTAATTCATTGCCACCAAGTTCAATATCTACATGGCAAGAATTAGCAGAAAGATTTTTGGTTAATTATTTCCCACCTAGAAAAAATGCTAAGTTACGAAATGAGATAACCACTTTTCAACAATTGGACGATGAATCTTTGTGAAGCATGGGAGAGATTCAAATAATTACTTCATAAGTGCCCTCATCATGGGATTCCACACTACATCTAGTTGGAGACATTTTATAATAGTCCCAATGCACACACAAGGTTGATGGTAGATGCTTCTGCAAATGGTGCGATTTTGTCTAAGTCTTATAATGAGTCTTATGAGATCATTGAGAAGATCGCTATTAACAACTATCAATGGCCAAAAAATCGAGAAACTCCAGGAAGACGAGTAGCCGGAGTGAACAAAGTGGACGCACTTACATCACTCTCAGCTCAGGTATCTTCTATTTCTTCAATGTTGAAATAGTTTACCGCTAATGGTTTGAATAATTTTGCAACTCATGTTAATTTGATGTTGTTTCCTGCTTATATTGTGGGGATGGTCATCCTTTTGAAAATTGTCCACCAAATCCCGAGTCAATTTATTACATAGGGAATGAACACCAAAATAGAAGTCGACACGGACCACAGTCCAACTTCTACAATCCTTCATGGCGCAACCATCCAAACTTTTCTTAGAGTAACCAAGGAAATAGATGGAACAACACTTACATGTAGTATAAACCTAACCAATCCCAAAGGTTCGATCAACAAGCTCCAAAACCACAACAACCTGAGTCATCCAACAGTTTGAAGAACTTGTTGAAGGCGTAGATGACGAAGAATGACGCTTTAATCCAAAGCCAAACAGCAACACTAAAAAATTTAGAGAACCAAATGGGTCAATTAGCTATGGAACTTCATAACTAACCGTGAGGAGCCTTACCGACTGATAGAGAAAATCTAAGAAATTTGGGTAAGGAACATTGCAAAGTAGTTGACTTACGAAGTGGTAAGACTTTGGAACCCAAGGAGGTTGTGATTGAAGATGAATGCATTGAGAAGGAGGGAAGTCAACCAACAGTTGAAATTCCTACACCAGCTGAGCCAGAACTTACAACGTCTGATGAGGTAAAACCTAAACTAGTGAATTTTGAAAAACTAACATATTCTTTAGATGCAGATTTATCTCCTCAGAAAAGTTGTCTAGTCCAAACCAAAGTTTTATCACCTCCATATCCTAAAAAGTTCCAACCAAATAAACAGAAACAAGAGGTGCAATTCAAGAAGTTTTTGGATGTTCTAAAGCAACTTCACATCAACATCCAATAGTGGAGGCTTTAGAGCAAATGCCCAATTATGTGAAGTTCATGAAGGACATCCTGTCCAAGAAGAAAAGACTTAGTGAGTATGAGACTGCCGCTTTAATGAAGGAGTGTAGTACGTTCTTACAAAACAAGCTTCTTCCAAAACTGAAGGACTCTGGAAGCTTTACTATACCCTGTAATATCAAAGAATCTTAATGTGGTAAAGCTTTGTGCGACTTAGGAGCGAGCATCAACTTGATGCCCAAGTCTATTTTCAAACTGTTGGGAATAGGCGAAGTAAGACCCACTACTGTGACACTTCAACTGGCAGACCGATCTTTAACATACCCCGAAGGAAAGATCGATGATGTTTTGGTAAGAGTCAATAAATTCATTTTTCCTGTTACTTTCATTGTCTTAGGTTTTGAAGAGGATAAGGAAGTGTCAATCATCCTAGGGAGACCTTTCCTAGCCACGGGAAGAACATTGATAGACATGCAAAAATGAGAACTCATGATAAGAGTTCAGGATGATCAGGTAACATTTAATGTTCTTTAAGCTATGAAATTTCTTGATCCGATGGAGGAATGCTCAGTAATGGAGGAGCTAGAAACCTTAGTTTCTATAGAATTGGAGAACAATTTTAAAGACCCATTAGAGAACACTTTATGGTCTGAGCCATTGGAAGATGAAAAATGTAATGAAAACATGGCTTTGATGGAAGCCAATTTGAAGGATTATGTTCAACCAGCACTGTTTGAACCACTAGGATTGGAAGTTCAGGAATTTACACAACCAAAGTTATCAATTGAAGAATAACCCAAACTCGAAATTAAGGTACTTCCTTCCCATTTTAAAATACGTTTATTTAGGTAACTGTTCTACTTTTCCTTTGATTGTTTTAGCGGAATTAACAAAACACAAAGAGGAGCAACTGATCAAAGTTTTAAAGAAATTTAAAAAGGCGGTTAGTTGGACCATAGCTGATATTTGAGGTATAAGCCCTTCTTTCTGTATGCATAAAATTATCCTAGAGGAGGGCGAAAGAGCTAGGATTTGTGGGCAAATGAGACTCAACCTTTTCATGAAAGAGGTAGTTCGAAAGGAAATGATCAAATGATTAGATGATGGAATTATCTACCCCATCTCAGATAGTTCATGGGTAAGTTCAGTATAATGTGTATTGAAAAAAGGTGGAATCACGGTTGTCGAGAATTAACGTAATGAGCTAATCCCAACACGAACTGTCACGGGTTGGAGAGTCTGTATTGATTATAGAAAATTGAACAAAGCAACTTGGAAGGACCATTTTCCGTTGCCTTTTATGGATCAGATGTTAGATCGACTAGCAGGTAACGAATATTATAGTTTTTTAAATGGATATTCGGGATATAACCAAATAGTTGTAGCCCCAGAAGACTGACACAAAACCACTTTTACTTGTCTGTACGATACATTTGCTTTTAGGCAAATGCCTTTCTATTTATGTAATGCACGTGCCACATTTCAGCGATGCATAATGGCAATATTTACTGATATGGTAGAAAATTTTGTTGAGGTTTTCGTGGATGATTTTTCTGTTTTTTGTAATACTTATGATGTTTGTTTGAGTAATTTGGATAAGGTACTTAAAAGATGCGATGAGACAAATCTTGTCCTTAATTGGGAGAAATGTCATTTTATGGTTAGGGAGGGAATTGCCCTAGGGCATAAAATTTCCAAAAGAGGAATTGAAATTGATAAAGCAAAGGTGGATGTGATTGAAAAATTACCACCTTTAGTTAGTGTGAAAGGAGTTCAAAGTTTCTTAGACTATGCCGGATTTTACCAAAGGTTTATAAAAGACATTTCAAAAATTTCTAAGCCTTTGTGTATGCTGTTAGAGAAAGATACTTTTTTTTGAGTTTGAAAAAGCATGCTTGGAAGCTTTTGAAGAGTTGAAAAGTCGGTTAATCTCAGCTCCAATAATTGTTACACCTGATTGGAACTCACATTTTGAGTTGATGTGTGACACAAATGAATTAGCTGTTGGAGCTGTGATGGGTCACAGAAGGAACAAAGTATTTCACCCTATGTACTATGCAAGTAGAACCTTGACAGGAGCCTAACTCAATTACACGATAACTGAAAAAGAACTATTTGTTATAGTTTTTGCTTTTGAAAATTTCCGTTCAGTTCTTATAGGTACCAAAGTTACAGTTTTACCTGTAACACCCCATACCCGAGTCCAAGGCCAAGACTTGATACGAGACATTACCATGCTTGAACTCACTTAAACATGTACTTAAGGGCTGTAAAATTTTGTTACGAAATAGAAACTCTTCTTTCTTAGTCAAAACGTACATATCATGGGCCTATGAGGCCTTAAACACATATCCGGGAACTTTCAGAATACAAACGGGAACTTTTCCTCAAAACAGGGGTCACACGCCCATGTGGCTTGGGGCACGCCCGTGTACCCCTAAGACACGCCCATGTCTCCCAACCGTGGTCGACACTGACTAATCTCACACGGTCTTGACACGCCCGTGGACTGAAACCATGTGTTATACCTTGATATACTGACTTGTTCACACGGACGGGGCACACACCCATATTCTAACCGTGTATTGCACACGGTCTAAACAAACGGCCGTGGGATTAGCCCGTGGTCTATTTTGACTTAAGATACAAAGGTGCAGGGTGCACACGGCCTAGACACACGCCCGTGTGTCCATCCGTGAGGGCACTTAGAGGCTATTTACCATGCCAATTGCCACCCTAAAATCAAGACCAAACTCATGCTCAATTCAGCAACTCAAGTATTACATCTAACATGAACAAGGATGCATACTTCATTGATAGATTAAAACATACATACTTAATCATTCATGACTCATCTCTTTGGCCATATACAAAAAGAATACTAAGCTTGATAGCCAACACTATGGCTAGTTTTAAAACATAACTCAAAATGAAATGTTTCCTATACATGCCATACTTAATATAAACAACTTGGCTATACCAAAATAGCGATTGATAGTGTGCTCCGAGCTCCGGTGACGATGATCCACGAGATTAGCTTGGGGGGACTACATGGAAAGAAAGAATAAAGGATGTAAGCATTTAGCTTAGTAAGTTTGCATGTAATTCTCATAGCAATATATTTGCTTAACATTAACCATTCATCATAAACAATGGCATTATGAAATCTCAAGTATTTAAGCTTACTTACTCTTACTGATTCTTACATATCTCATGGTACTTACTATTCTCATGCTCGTATGGTAACAAGATACCTGTATCACTTGATCACATAGATCAGTATACTTTACTATGATAAGCATAATCTCAACTTCATCATTCATATCATGAATAATACTCTTAATTAACTCTGACTAGCATAACTTGATAATAACTTTACTTACTTAACTTTCTTACTTTCTCATTTAATCTTTACTCTTTTGCCCGATGAATTACTATGAATAACAAAGGATACTAAATCTCAAAACACATGTGTCTTGATTCCAATGCTATATCCTTGATATAGTCTTACATGGGATCTCTTACTTGGTATTGATTCCATGTCTTGACATGGGCTTACACGAAATCTTCCTTATGAGTTCCCTTGGGAACTTACCATTGCCATGTCTCGACATGGTCTTACTTGGTATCTTTACTTGTCAATGCCGAGCCTTGGCTTGGACTTACATGAAATATTTCTTGTTACTCACCAATGCCATGCCTTGGCTTGGACTTACATGGGATCTCTAACTCTTTATAGCTTTTCAATGCCAAGACTTGTCTTGGACTTACATGATAACTTTGCTTGGAGACTCACCAATGCCATGCCTTGACTTGGGCTTATACGGGTCTTCATCTCATAATAACTCTTCAATGCCAAGACTTGTCTTGGTCTTACATGATAACTTGCTTGATTACCGATGCCATGCCTTGGCTTGGTCTTATACGGACTTTCTCATTTCATGTGATAGATCGAGTATCCTAAGTAATTCAACTTCAATCGGGACTTTCTCATGCTTGATCTCATTGATTTCTTTGTTTAACATAGCATTAAACAATCTCATGGAATTAAAATATTCTACATTATACTAAGCAATTCAATGATATTAATCATAAAGCTTAGAAAACATACAAACTTACCTCAATATACAAAATGTGTGTAGATATGCAATTTAGTCCTCGACTTTGTTCTTGCCTCGGTTTCGATTCGGGCTTCGTTTTTCTTGATCTATAATAATAATTAGATCATTTAATACTCACATTGACTAAATTGACTCTTAACTAATACTTTGGCAAAATTACTATTTTGCCCCTAAACTTTCTCATATTTGCACTTTTGCCCTAGGCTCGTAAAATGATTCTCATTTAACTTTCTTAAACATCATGCTTAGCTGATTCATTTTCTCTACTATAACAATAATCAATTCTCACTATTTCTAATAGGTATGTCTAATTTCATAACTATTACAAATTAGTCCATACTATCATTTTTCATGAAATTCACTAAGGAAAAGGTGTTTATTTAACATCAAACTCTCATAAACTTCCATAAAATATCATTTTACAAGCATGTCACTATTGGGTAAATTTTTGAACATGCATCTTAGCTCATTTTATAGCTAAAAATAACTAATTCATAATACGAGAACTTCAAAAATACGAAGAATATTAAAAACAGGGCTAAGATGAACGTACTAGCAAGCTTGAAAGATGAACAAACCCTAGCTACGGGGTTCTTCAAATTTTCAGCACCAAGGAAGAAGATGAATGAATTTTTTATCATCTTTTTCCTATTTTAATCATTTAATTGGTAAATGACCAAAATGCCCTTCTCTTTAAAAATTTACAATTTACTAACTCATGTCCATTTTTGTCCAAAAATTATAATTTGGGCAAATTGCTATTTAAAGACTTCTAATTAATATTCTAAATCTATTTCATACAAAAAGCTTCTAGAAACTCATATTTTGCAACTTTTGCAATTTAGTCCTATTTGATCATTCCATGTCAATTTCACAAAATTTCTACATGGAACTTTAATACTATCATGCAAACATGTCATAAACCTTAAGAACTCAATTTACTAACTCAGATTTATGGTCTCGTACCACTATTCCGACTAGGCCCTAAATCGGGCTGTTACAATTCTCCCCCTCTTAGGAATTTTCGTCCTCGAAAATCTTACCAGCAAACAGATTTGGATACTGGTTTCTCATGCTCTTTTCTGGTTCCCACATAGCTTCTTCTATTCCATGCCTTTGCCACAATACTTTTACCAGGGCAATACTTTTATTTCTTAGCTGCTTGACTTCCCGAGCTAAAATCTTAACTGGTTCTTCACCATAAGTCATGTCGGGATGAATCTCTATCTCTGACGGGGTAATTACATCTGAAGGATCTGATCGGTAGCGTCACAACATGGACACGTGAAACACATCGTGAATCTTTTCTAACTCTGATGGCAAAGCCAATCGATAAGCTACCGGCCCAACTTTCTCGGTAATCTCAAACGGTCCAATAAAACGTGGACTCAACTTGCCTTTCCGGCCAAATCTGAGAACTTTTCTCCATGGTGACACTTTCAAGAAAAGTTTATCTCCAACTTGATACTCTATCTCTTTTCTCTTTAAGTCCGAATAGGACTTCTGTCTATCTGATGCAGCTTTTAAACATTCTCGTATCACTTTCACTTTCTCTTTAGCTTCTCTAACCAAATCAACCCCGTGAATTTGGTTTTCCTTGAGTTCAGTCCAAAATAAATGCGTTCTGCACTTACGCCCATATAGACCCTCATAAGGCGCCATCTTTAAACTTGACTGAAAACTATTATTGTAGGCAAACTCTACCAATGGGAGAAACTTTTCCCAACTGCCTCAGAATTCAAGAATACAACATCTAAGCATATCCTCGAGTACTTGAATTAACCTCTCCGACTGACCATCAGTTTGAGGATGAAAAGCGGTACTAAAGTTCAACTTTGTACCCAAGGCCTCTTGCAACTTCTTCCAAAATCTGGATGTGAACCTCGGATCTCTATCCGAGATAATTGACAACGGAACACCGTGAAGCCTTATTATTTCTGACACATACAAGTTTGCCAACTTGTCTAGTGAGTAATCAACTCTGCACATGTAAGAAATGAGTCGACTTCGTGAGTCTATCAACTACAACCCATACAGCATCTTTCTTGCTCGGAGATAATGGTAAACCCGTTACAAAATCCATAGTAATACGGTCCCATTTCCATTCCGGAACCAAAATGGGTTGAAGCAAACCCGAAGGTACTTGGTGTTCAGCCTTTACTTGCTGACAAATCAAGCATTTGGAAACAAACTCTGAAATATCTTTCTTCATTCTCGGCCACCAATACTGTTGCTTTATGTCATTAAACATTTTGGTACTACCTGGATGTACAGATAAACATCCGTTATGTGCCTCATGCAAAATTCTCTAAATAAGCTCGTCCTTTCTCGGTACACAAATTCTATCTTTGAACATCAGACTTCCATTGGGACTAATCCGGAAATCAGACTCAACATCTGTCTCGCACTAAGCTCTCTTGACTTGCAATTCACTATCTTCTTTCTGAGCCTCAAAAATCTCTTGGAGGAATACTGGTCTAGCTTTCAACTCAGCTAGAATAGAACCATTAGTGGATAAAGTCATCCGTGAATTTATTGCTCTTAATGCAAATAGGGACTTTCTACTCAAAGCGTCGGCGACCACATTCGCCTTTTCGGGATGGTAGTCAATGACCATCTCATAGTCTTTTATCAACTCTAACCATCTCCGCTGCCTTAAGTTCAACTCTTTCTGCGTCATCAAGTACTTCAAACTTTTGTAATCGGTGAAAATCTGACATCTCTCACCATATAGGTGGCGTCTCCATATCTTCAATGCGAAGACTATGGCAGCCAACTCTAGATCGTGGGTCAGATAATTCTTCTCATGAGGCTTCAACTGTCTTGAGGCATAAGCAATCACTTTGCCTTCTTGCATAAGTACACAGCCTAATCCATTTAAGGATGCATCGCTGTAAATCACAAATACTCTCACTGCCTCAGGTTGTACTAAAATTGGAGCTTCTGTCAACATCGTTTTCAGTTTCTCGAAACTTTGTTGGCATCTTTCTGTCCACTAAAACTTCACATTTTTCTATAACAATTTAGTCATCGGGGTTGCAATAATAGAAAACCCCTTGACGAATCGTCTATAATAGCCTGCTAGGCCTAGGAAACTTCTAACCTCAGAGACATTCTTCGGTGGCTTCCAGTCCATAATAGCCGAGATCTTACTGGGGTCTACTCGAACTCCTTCTCCCGAGACAATATGTCCCAGAAATCCTACTTCCTTGAGCCAAAATTTGCTTTTACTGAACTTGGCATACAACTGATTTTCTCGTAGAATCTGTAAAATTGTCCGTAGGTGCTCAGCATGCTCATTCTCATCTCGGGAATAAATTAGTATGTCGTCAATGAAAACGACTACAAACTTGTCAAGGTATGGTCTAAAAATGCGGTTCATTAAGTCCATGAATACCGCAGGAGCATTGGTCAAACCAAAAGGCATGACAAAAATTCATAATGCCCATACCTTGTTCGAAAAGCTGTCTTAGACACATCTGATTCCTTTACTCTTAACTGATAGTACCATGATCTTAAGTCTATTTTGGAGAACACAGTGGCTCCTTTCAATTGATCGAACAAATCATCGATCCTAGGCAATGGGTACTTATTCTTTACCATCACTTTATTAAGCTGACGGTAATCTATGCACAATCTCATGGTGTCATCTTTCTTTTTCACAAATAAAACTGGAGCACCCTAGGGAGAACAACTTGACCTAGCAAAGCCTTTATCTGTCAACTCTTGCAACTGTGACTTCAGCTCCTTTAACTCCGTTGGAGCCATTCTGTAAGGAGTAATAGATATTGGTACGAAGACGGGAGCAGTTCAATGCCGAACTCAATCTCTCTTCACTGGGGGTAGTCCGGTAATTCTTGGGAAAAACATCCACGTACTCACATACTATCTGGTGATCTTGACTCAATCTTTAACTCGTTTCTTTATCATTCATCACAAAGGCCAAATATGCCTCGTACCCCTTTCTTATGTATCTTTGTGCCGTCATGTGAAAAATCATTGCCGGTGATTTACTTTGCTCATCTGATTCTATATGGAGAATATCCCCATTCTCACATCTCGTCTCAATATATTTCTTCCCACAATTAACTATTACATCATGAATGGTCAACCAGTCCATACCAAGAATGATGTCAAACTCATCAAATGGTAGCAACATAAGATTTGCTTTAAAGTAATGACCTCTAATCATTAATGGACAATCTTTACATACTTCATCAACTAACACACTCTTGCCTAAAGGATTAGACACCTTAATCATAAATTCTGTAGGATCTATAGGCATATTCATACTGGATACTAGTTTCATACAAATGTAAGGGTGTGTGGATCCGGGATCTATTAAAGCAATAACTTTAACATCATGAAGAGAAAAGGTACCCGTAATAACATCAGGAGAAGATGCCTCTTCGCGAGCGCGAATGGCATAAGTCCTCGCAGGTGCCCTACCCTTGGTTCTCGCAGCCTGCTCTCTAGGGTTACCCCTTCCACTTGCCCCACTTACTGGGTTCCTTTGCGGTCTTCCTCTGACTACACTCCCGGATCTCGGGTTCTGAGTTCTATCTTCTTTCATTGTCTCTGGACAATCTTTTATGTAGTGGTCCTGGGAACCACATCTGAAACATGCATTTTCATGTGCTTGACATTCTCCAAAATGATGTCTGCCACACTGTGGGCATTCGGGTCTATCCGATCGGATGTTCCCCACACTAGCAACTGAGGTTGTCTGTGCCTTACTTCCCGAATACTGCTTACTCTTGTCCTTCCTTGAAAACCCAGTGGAAGTAGCTGATCGGGTGGAGAAATCTCTTGGCTTCTTGGATGTGGATTGGAATGACTTATTCCACTGTCTCTTTTTAGAGTCACGAGACTCTATTTCAGACTTTCTCTTCTCCTTTACTAGTTTTTCGGCTTTACAAGCCCTCTCTACTAGCACAACGAATTCCTTCAGTTCTAGGACAGCAACAAACAATTTGATGTCCTCATTTAGCCCATCTTCAAATCTCTTACTCATGATGGCCTCGGTGGACACGCATTCTCGAGCGTATTTGCTGAGCCCTACAAACTCATGCTCATAATCAGTCACAGACATCTTGCCTTGCTTTAACTCTAGAAATTCCTTTCTTTTCTGGTCCATGAAATTTTGACTAATATACTTTTTCTTGAACTCTTCTTGGAAGAATTCCCATGTGACCTTTTCCTCAGATTACTCTGAGACACCAATGTGTTCCACCATTGATAAGCGAGAATCTCTTAAAAGAGAGACTACTCACTTCATGCATTCCTCAAATGTGCATGACAACTCATTAAATACCACGATGGTATTTTCTAACTGAATCTCAGACTTTTTCGGATCATCATCTTTCTAGCCCGAAATTCTTACGCCCCATGTTTCCTGATTCTATCAACCGAAGGCTTCTCTCCTCTTACCACCTCTACTACTTGAGGGGCTACTGGGATAGTTTGAGGAATAGGTAGGGGTGGAGGGGGTTGCGCATTCGGGTTCATACGAATAAACTCCGTATACCATGTGTTCATCATGTGGAGGAAGGCTTCTCTGGCCTCTTCTCCTCCTTCTTGACTCACCGTAGTGGGTCTATTCTCATTCTCGTTCGGCACCGTCCCTTTAGTGGGAGCCGGCGTGTTACTTTCTACGTCATCCGCCACAGCTCTATAGGGATCCATTTACTAAATGTATAAACATAATTTAAGTCGTCAGGATTCGTCACACTATCATTATAAAAACATTCTTACGTATGGCATGTATAGCTAGACTCATGCTTGTGCTATGTTAGTCCTAGAACCGACTAAACCGTAGCTCTGATACCACTAAATGTAACACCCCATACCCGAGTCCAAGGCTAAGACTGGATACGAGACATTACCATGCTTGAACTCACTTAAACATGTACTTACAGGCTGTAAAATTTTGTTACGAAATAGAACCTCTTCTTTCTTAGTCAAAACGTACATATCATGGGCCTATGAGGCCTTAAACACATATCCGGGAACTTTCGAAATATAAACGGGAACTTTTCCTTGAAACAGGGGTCACACGCCCATGTGGCTTGGGGCACGCCCGTGTACCCCTAAGACACGCCCATGTCTTCCAACCGTGGTCGACACTGACTAATCTCACACGGTCTTGACACGCCCGTGGACTGAAACCGTGTGCTATACCTTGATATACTGACTTGTTCACACGTCCGGGGCACACGCCCATGTTCTAACCGTGTATCGCACAAGGTCTAAACAAACGGTCGTGGGATTAGCCCGTGGTCTATTCTGACTTAAGATACAAAGGTGCAGGGTGCACACGGCCTAAACACACGCCCGTGTGTCCATCCGTGTGGGCACTTAGAGGCTATTTACCATGCCAATTGCCACCCTAAAATCAAGACCAAACTCATGCTCAATTCAGCAACTCAAGTATTACATCTAACATGAACAAGGATACATACTTCATTGATAGATTAAACATACATACTTAATCATTCATGACTCATCTCTTTGGCCATATACAAAAAGAATACTAAGCTTGATAGCCAACACTATGGCTAGTTTTAAAACATAACTCAAAATGAAATGTTTCCTATACATGCCATACTTAATATAAACAACTTGGCTATACCAAAATAGCGATTGATAGTGTGCTCCGAGCTCCGGTGATGATGATCCACGAGATTAGCTTGGCGGGACTACATGGAAAGAAATAATAAAGGACGTAAGCATTTAGCTTAGTAAGTTTGCATGTAATTCTCATAGCAATATATTTGCTTAACATTAACCATCCATCATAAACAATGGCATTATGAAATCTCAAGTATTTAAGCTTACGTACTCTTACTGATTCTTACATATCCCATGGTACTTACTATTCTCATGCTCGTACGGTAACAAGATACCTGTATCACTTGATCACATAGATCAGTATACTTTACTATGATAAGCATAATCTCAAATTCATCATTCATATCATGAATAATACTCTTAATTAACTCTGACTAGCATAGCTTGATAATAACTTTACTTACTTAACTTTCTTACTTTCTCATTTAATCTTTACTCTTTTGCCCGATGAATTACTATGAATAACAGAGGATACTAAATCTCAAAACACATGTGTCTTGATGCCAATGCTATATCCTTGATATAGTCTTACATGGGATCTCTTACTTGGTATTGATGCCATGTCTTGACATGGGCTTACACTTAAGTCTTCCTTATGAGTTCCCTTGGGAACTTACCATTGCCATGTCTCGACATGGTCTTACTTGGTATCTTTACTTGTCAATGCCGAGCCTTGGCTTGGACTTACATGAAATCTTTCTTGTTACTCACCAATGCCATGCCTTGGCTTGGACTTACATGGGATCCCTATCTCTTTATAGCTTTTCAATGCCAAGACTTGTTTTGGACTTACATGATAACTTTGCTTGGAGACTCACCAATGCCATGCATTCGCTTAGGCTTATATGGGTCTTCATCTCATAATAACTCTTCAATGCCAAGACTTGTCTTGGTCTTACATGATAACTTGCTTGATTGCCGATGCCATGCCTTGGCTTGGTCTTATACGGACTTTCTCATTTCATGTGATAGATCGAGTATCCTAAGTAATTCAACTTCAATCGGGACTTTCTCATGCTTGATCTCATTGATTTCTTTGTTTAACATAGCATTAAACAATCTCATGGAATTAAAATATATTCTACATTATACTAAGCAATTCAATGATATTAATCATAAAGCTTAGAAAACATACAAACTTACCTCAATATACAAAATGTGTGTAGATATGCAATTTAGTCCTCGACTTTGTTCTTTCCTCGGTTTTCGATCCGGGCTTCGCTTTTTCTTGATCTATAATAATAATTAGATCATTTAATACTCACATTGACTAAATTGACTCTTAACTCATACTTTGGCAAAATTACTATTTTGCCCCTAAACTTTCTCATATTTGCACTTTTGCCCCTAGGCTCGTAAAATGATTCTCATTTAACTTTCTTAAACATCATGCTTAGCTGATTCATTTTCTCTACTATAACAATCATCAATTATCACTATTTCTAATAGGTATGACCAATTTCATAACTATTACAAATTAGTCCATACTATCATTTTTCATGAAATTCACTAAGGAAAAGATGTTCATTTAACATCAAACTCTCATAAACTTCCATAAAATATCATTTTACAAGCATGTCACTATTGGGTAGATTTTTGAACATGCATCTTAGCTCATTTTATAGCTAAAAATAGCTAATTCATAATACGAAAACTTTAAAAATACGAAGAATATTAAAAACGAGGCTAAGATGAACTTACTAGAAAGCTTGAAAGATGAACAAACCCTAGCTATGGGGTTCTTCAAATTTTCGGCACCAAGGAAGAAGATGAATGAAATTTTTATCATCCTTTTTCCTATTTTAATCATTTAATTGGTAAATGACCAAAATGCCCTTCTCTTTAAAAATTTACAATTTACTAACTCATGTCCATTTTTGTCCAAAAATTATAATTTGGGCAAATTGCTATTTAAGGACTTCTAATTAATATTCTAAATCTATTTCATACAAAAAGCTTCTAGAAACTCATATTTTGCAAATTTTGCAATTTAGTCCTATTTGATCATTCCATGTCAATTTCACAAAACTTCTACATGGAACTTTAATACTATCATGCAAACATGTCATAAACCTTAAGAACTCAATTTACTAACTCAGATTTGTGGTCTCGTACCACTATTTCGACTAGGCCCTAAATCGGGCTGTTACATTACTGATGATGCGACCATTAAATACTTACTCACAAAGAAAAATGCTAAACTGAGGCTAATTCGATGGATAATCTTACTCCAAGAATTTGACCTTGAAATTCAAGACAGAAAAGGTGTTGAAAATCAAGTAGTTGATCATTTGACGAGGTTGGAACAAAATGAGGTAACTTATTCATTTGTTCCTATCAATGAGAATTTTCCAAATGAGTATATCTTTGAGGTAAACCAAATTCATGAAATACCTTGGTTTGCTGATTATGCGAATTATTTAGCATGTGGAATAATTCCTCGAGAAATGACATACCAACAAAGGAATAAATTCCTTCATGCTAGTCAGTATTATTTCTGGGAGGATCTGTTTTTTGTTTAAACAATGTGCAGATAACATAATCAGGAAATGCGTAGCTGGAAGTGAAATTGATGAGCTATTGTACCACTACCATTCATCTCCAAGTGGGGGACACTTTGGTGGTTCCCGCATTGCAGCGAACATCTTACAAGCAGGATTATTTTGGCCTATAGTGTTCAAGGATGCGTATGCATATGTGAAAAATTGTGATAGATGCCATAGGACCGGAAGCATATCAATGAGGAACAAGATGCTATTGACAAACATTTTGGAGGTAGAATTATTTGACGTATGGGGCATCGATTTACTAGGCTCGTTTCCTTATTCTTATGGTAACAAGTATATCCTCGTGGCCGTCGACTATGTATCCAAGTGGGTTGAAGCTAAATTATACCCAACCAATGAAGCTAAGGTAGTCATGCGATTCTTACATAAGCATCTGTTTATACAGTTTGGGACTCCTAAACCTATAATTAGCGATGAAGGATCACACTTTGTAAATAAATGGCTTAAGTGGTTGCTTGACAAGTATGATGTGAAACAAAAAATTGTCACTGCCTATCATCCACAGTCAAATGGGCAAGTTGAAGGGGTAAACCAAGAGATCAAAGGAATCCTTGAGAAGGTGGTGTGACCTAATAGAAAAGACTGGTCTCGGAGGCTTGATAATGCTCTATGGGCCTACCGAACAACTTTTAAGACACATTTAGGAATGACTCTTTATCGGTTAGTCTTCTGAAAGGCATGTCATTTGCCAGTTGAGTTGGAAAATAAAGCTCATTGGGTTTTGAAATAATTAAATTTGGATCTTAAGCAAGCTGGTGAGAGAAGAATGTTACAATTTGACGAGTTGGAGGAGTTGAGGTTATTTCCATACGAGAATGCCAAGATGTGTGAAGAAAAGATTAAGAGATGGCATGATAGTCGTATACAACCTCATGAAATCAAAGAAGGTCAGAAAGTGTTGTTGTTTAATTCAAGACTTAGGTTATTTCCAGGAAAGCTAAAATCCCGATGTAAAGGACCTTATACCATCTACAAAGTTTATCCATATGGAGCTGTTAATTTGTACGGCAGCAATGGAGGTACGTTTCAGGTTAATGGTCAATGTCTCAAACACTATTGGGATGGTGAAGTTGAGCGAGTTGAAACCTCGTTTAATCTAATAGACCCTTAATTTTTATGCTTTTATTTTTAATAAAAGGGCATACTTAGAAATTATCTTCTTGAATTAATACATTAAATTAAGTCTGTCTAAGGAGATTAGAACTTAAGCGAGACCGTTTGTGACCCCTCCAACCTTTCCTGGGATATTAATTTGATGTAATTTTTCAAGAAAGAGTTTTCTTAGTAATCCAAAAGTTTTTAATTTTAATTTTGCAATTTTAATTTTCTTTATTTTGAATAAAAAGGGTCAATTTGGCCCAAGTACGAATTAGTTTATTTTCCTAGTTCAGTTTAATTTTTCAGTACAACAAATAATTGTAGTTTAGGCTTGAGGCCCAAAACAGCAAAAAAGAGGAAATTACCCATCATTATCGTCCATAAAGTCCCTAAAAACCCTATTTTTGTCGCTGCTTTTCTCTTCCCTCCTTACCTTGTCATCCAAGCATCCTTGTGTAGCTAAATTTTTACTATAAGTTTACCCTAATCTACTACTATATAAACACTTTTATACCATCATATTCCTCACAACATTCAAAACAATTAGCTTCAAACCCTAGCCACCTATTTCTTTCTTCTTGTCGTTAGCCTCAAATCCCGAAGAATCTTCCCAAAATCTCCCTTCCTGTTGCAAAACCCTCCTATTTCCACTGAAATTTTTTTGTCGGAGCAACGCCTTTGCCATCCCAATCCCGACGCTGCCACACTCTTGTCGTTGTTGCAATTCCATCGCCACCACAACCTTCAGCCACCACACATTGCCAATTTATTTTCCTTTTGTCGAAACTCTGCCTATCTTTCAGGAAAAATACCATGTCTCGCAAAAGAACTAGATCTTCCAAGACTTCTGTCGAGAATCCAATTGTGATTCAATATGAGGAAGCAAGGGAAACATTTGATTCTATCTTTAAGATTCAACCCATGATGCTGAAAAAAGGTTTTAATTTGAAGAGCAATGGCAAGATGATCATGCTATTGTCACTTTAAAAGACAATTAATACTTTAAACTGGGAGCAATTCTGTGATGCACGATCAATCCCAGATGGAGATTTAGCGCTAGAGTTCTATGCCAACTTGACCACACCAAACACTAATGAAGTTCTTGTTCGTAAGAAGAAGGTACCACTTACTTCTAAATCAATTAATGATTTGTTTAACATACATGATGTTGAAGAAGATGAGTACTTTTCCATGATGACAAATATCAATTGGGATTTTCTTCAATAAGTTCTTAGTGTGGTTACAAATTCGGGATCCCAATGGATTATAAGAAAGTATGGTAATCATTCTTGTTGAAGGGAATATTTAAATCTAGTGGCTAAGGTATGGTTATACTTTATTCGGATGAGTCATCAACTAAGCCTGAACTGGAAGCTGATTCAACAAGTAAAAAGGAGGAAATTTCTTTTTTCTTAGCATTTATTTATTTTTAGGCATTTATATTGGGCAATTTACCTAAAAATACCTTTTTTTAAATTTACGGAAATGGACCTATTTTTTAATTATTTACCGGAATGGGCCGATTTCCTCGAAAGCGCGTCCACGTCGGGCGTGATGTCGGGGCGATGTGCCAAAGAAAACGTCCACGAGAGCGTTTTTGCGTGTTTTTAACCCCCAACGGCTAATTTTTTTTGACCGTTTGGCCTCCAACGGTAAAAATAAAAAATCTATAAAAGCCCCCTTCATTTTTTTTCACACAAAAGTCCTCTCAAATTTCTCTCAAATTCCTCTCAAATTTCACAAAAAAGTCCTTTAATTTTTACAAAAAAGCCCTGTTTAAAAGTTTTTTGAATTAGTTTTTTTAAAATTATAAAATATAAATGATCGTGTTAGCAATGGCTAGAGAATTAATTCGTCTCGATAATAAACACATCTCCGTCGATCAAATGACAATGGTAGGTTATAATTTTAATTTTTCAATACTATTTAATATTTTTTTCATTTATGCAATTTTAATTAATTTTTATTTTATAATTTTTTATAACAATCTGTAGATCGGGTGTTGCAATGCTATATTCGTAATATGCCTGGTCCGCCATCGCCGTTGATAGAGAATTACCTGCGAAAAGCGGGTTTTTGGCACGTGGCCACGATAGGCCGAGGGTGCAAGTTGGACCCGAAACTAATCAGTGCGTTGATAGAGATGTGGAGACCCGAGACGCACACTTTCCATCTTCCATGCAGAGAGTGTACTATCACTCTGGAAGACGTGCAGTTGCAATTGAGATTGCCGGTGGATGGGTACATAGTCACCGGGTCCGCAACTTCTGCTAATTGGGGAGTCGTATGCTACAAGCTTTTGGGTGCTATTCCGGATAATATTAACGGAGGTCGGATCAAGATGGGCTAGTTACGAGACACATTCCCGGAGCCGGATAATGATTCGACTGAATTAGAAAGAATACGATACGCTCGGGCATACATTCTTGAGTTGATTGGAGGCTATCTGATGCCGGACTTGTCAGAAACCTCGTACATCTGAGATGGCTGCTGAAACTCGTTGATTTTAGAGCAGCCGGTGAATTTAGTTGGGGGTCTGCCGTGTTAGCAAAATTGTACCAGGATATGTGCGGGGCGACGCGACCGAATAAAGCCAAAATCAGAGGTTGACTATCACTACTGCAATCATGGGCACGGTTTCGCTTTCCATTTTTACGTCCTCGAGTGGACCACCCATATACATTCCTACTCATAACGAGGTAAATTTAATATTATATTTTACAATTATTACATAGATTTAAAATATAATTGTATGCTAAAAATTTATTTAATTAGGTGGAACCATTCGGTGAGTTATGTTGGAATACCTACCTCACTTGAAGATATACGGCTTCTATTAGACCAACGGTCGAAAGCACAAGTAAGTATTAAATAAAATATATATACATAATAAAATAGTCATTTCGTATTTAGTATTTAGTATTTAGTATTTAGTATTATGTATATAACTAATATTTTTATCATGTTCATATAGTTTCAATGGACACCATATGAGGATCCGATAATTCGGGCAGTAATTTCGAATGAATTCTTTCAAAATCTGAACATTTGGCATGTGAAGGTCCCATTGGTCAATTATGCCACCGTGGAGATGCACCAGTCAGATAGAGTATTGCGATAATTTGGATTCCAACAACCGATTCCCATGGCACCTGAGGTGCTCGATGATGAGCACAAAGTCGACTTACGGCAGTTGCATACAGATTGGCCGAGATTTTGGTCAGCATATATCGAAATGTGGGAAAATCAGTATGATTATATACCTACTCGAGAACCGATCATCATTCCTGAGTTAGCGTGCGTACCGGAATACATGCCATGGTTTAGGATCCATGGCAAGCCATATTTATTGTCGGAAAAGGAGAGGCGACGACAAATTCGTGTACAAAGGGAACGGCGAGGCCCTTTAAATCCAAGGAGAAGGGATGACGAGACGGGCCCATCAACAGCGCCGACACAATCACCGGGCCCATCAACAACGCCCACACAGTCACCGGGCCCAACACTTCAGTCGACGACACCCACATCATAGCCTTTTCAGATTATGCCAGGTGCGTATCCTAGCTCTTATATGTATCCTAACCCTTATATGTTTCCTTTTCCCAGTCCTATGGCAGGTTGGAATGCATGGCCCGGTTCATCTCCGTTCCTGATTACTCTGAGTGGACCACCGATTTATAGGTCGTCGTTGCATGAGGGATCGCACGAGTCGCCGTCAGGGAGCTCTTCTTTTTACCAATCCCCATCGCCTTATGGGATTCAAACACCTCCGCCATGGGTGATGCAAACACCTCCGCAGTCATTATTCTATCAAGGTGGGTCATCCTCCCAACACCCACAACCAGATCCCCTGCTGGAGGAACCACAATCCCACGAGCAACCACAACCCCATGGAAGCTAAACCAAGGAGGAATCCGGTAGCACAGAAGTCGACCACCCCATGTGGCACTGATTCCGACCGGTACCAACATTGATTTTTGTTAATATATTTGTACAAACTTTTTTATATTGTTTCATTTAATAAAATAAAAGTTATTTTTAATATTTTAATTGTAATTTACTTTTTATATTTTTAATAAAATAAAAGTTCTTTTGAATTGGGAAATATTTTTAATATTATTATATTTTTAATAAAACATAAATAATGCAACATAATTTTATTACAACAAACTATCAACTATTCCGATTTGGACATGAGCGAGTTGTATGGCTCGGGTTCCTACACCATTCGCACAACTTCTGTTGGTTGGCAGTTTCTCGGATATCCATATTGTTACGTATTCTAGTCGAGGAAGGTCGACCCTTTAGTTTGCGACGCAGTTCTTTATCCGGTAACAGCTTAAACGGAGCAAGCTATATAGACGACCACTTACGTTCATCTGGGACTTGTGGGAATACGTGTCTCCACACGTTGTACATGTATTCTATTTTGTACACTTCATCGACATAGCTCATGGGATCCAGACAGAGATTCTGACAAGCCGCAATTACATGAGCACATGGATAACGAAGTACGTCAAATATCCCACAGTTGCAGGTCCTATTTCTCAAGTGTACACGATATTGCCCGCCAATAATACATTGGTTCGGTCTGTCAAACTCTGTCACACGAAACCATAGGTTGTCGCGATCGTGACACACTGTGTGCATGGTGTTGGCCCGTGCCTTCGCCTTGTTAATTTCTTGCAATAACTTCGCGCACCATACATGGCCTCCCTGCATTTGGCCTTTATAACTCACTGCTCGCTTAAGAAATAGTGCCGCTAAACGAAAATATGTCTCTCGCACAATCGATGTTATCGGCAAATGACGCGTTCCTTTTAGAATAGAATTTATGCATTTAGCCAAGTTTGAGGTCATATGACCATATCGTAGGCCGCCGTCGTATGCTTGTGTCCACTATTCGAAAGGTATGTTGCATAAGTAGTTTGTGCCTTTTTCGTTAACTGAACGCAAAATCGCCAACATCTCATGAAAACGGTCCTTATTGATCTCGTACCCTGCCAATATAAGTTGATAGCGAATATTACATACCACTCTTCCATGAAGAATAAATTGAATATTACAAACGAAATTATATTAATAGAGATTACATACCCATGTTGGTCACTTGTCGTCGTTCACTTGTAGATCGATGTTGCCCGTAGTAGTTGGACGCAACATGTCTTAGGCAATACCGATGGTGTGTGCGATGCCATAAGCTTCCCTGTCGCTCAACTGCGGCTAGTATTCCAGGGCCCCAATCCGATATAACGCAGATATCAGGTTGGGGGCAGACATGCCTGTTTAACCTACCGTCAATTTGTACCAATGGCATGAAGTATAGAAATGCGTCTCGGCATTGCTTAAAGGTCCAGAGCAGACACTTGAACACTTGGCATCCATGGAGCAATCAGTCGTTGTAGTACGCAGGTGCTGTTTCAAGGTCTGTTATGCAGCCTGAGACATATCTCTCCAGCACCTGACACCACTGCCACACTTCATTATATGAAGCGTACCACCGACCATGCAACTTTTCCAACGCCTTCTGCTTAGCTATCCAAGTCTTGCAGTAAGAGGGCGTGTACCTCAATTGGCTACGAATATTAGCAATTAAGACTGGCACTGAAGTCTTGGGATCCGCCTTCACCGTCTGTAATATTAAGCTAGCTAACATATCTAAATCCATCTTGGGATGATCTTGTGAAACACCTGTCAACGAAGTACATTAAATAATGCAACATTACGTAATATCAGTATTATTCAAAAACCCTAAACACCTAGTGATACTGTACCAGCAACACATGTATGTGGACCTTTGTACTTTTTTATCTCCCACAAGCCTGTCCTTTTCCTCAACGAGGCCATGATTTTCCATGAACATGTACCGTCTTGCACTGCACACTTGGCCTCATACTTATCAGGTTTGGATTTAACCACATTGTAGTTAACCCCGTTCTTGATGATATGTTGTTTCAATGCACCAAGAAAACTATCCTTATTGGAAAACTCCTTACCAACTTCCAATTCACCTGAATCCAATGACGAACTTGTACGGTCACGCCTTCTGTGTGGTAGATCTGGAAACTCCAACGCATCATCTTGAGATAGATCAACATTATGCATGTGGGCTGGAGGCGAGTATGCCCTGAATCGTGGATCTTCTTCTTCTTCATCTGAACCCCCTTTAACATCTTCAGGTATAGTTGGAATAGGCTCCGGTTCAGAAAATAATGCAACTTCTGCACCATCGGGGCCGGGCTCTCGAGGTGGATCCACATCGGACTCATCATCCAACCCACCATCATCTACAACGAACGAGGTCCCCTTGCTGGTGGATGTCGTAGGGAGTACATTATCCCTTCTTAAACAAGTTTCGTAACGTCCCCAATCATATGTGGATTGCCAACCACTAGAAGTTGATGTCGTTCCCCAATACGTATTTCTATCATCGGACATTGACCCACCGATATGCATGTCCCATATACCAACCGAGTGTCGTGCAGGGGTGGTGTTTTCCATACTGCAACCAAACACAGGCGCTTCTGTATTCTGCCTCCCACTAACAGAGTGTCGGCTTGGGGTCGTGTATTCCTCTCGAACAGCAGTAGATGTTGAAGTCGAAGGAATATCATTTGGCGATGAAAATTGTACATATACCTTAAGATAGGGTGATCCACTAGCAAGATGAGTCTGCACCATTGCCTCCAAGCTACGAGGACCTTTGATGTTGAATGAGTCATATCTCATGGGATCAACCGAAGCACAAAATCTATACTTAATAGACAAAACTTTCCTTGGCGTCGTTCCGAAGATTTTACGCCTAATTCTTTTACGAAGTTTTGTCAAATCGATGTTCTGGTTAAAAACCAGTCGCTCTATGTTCTCCGATAAAAAAACAACACCGCTCTCGGTGTCACAGACCTCACCATCATAGTAAATAACAGCATTAATACGTTCACTCATCTTCAGTTTCTATTATACTTTTACCTCAATTTCTCTTGCTGTAACTTATGCAACCTAATATGAAATTTGGCTCATTTATAGTCTAAGGCCAAATAGGAACTACTGTAGAAAAATAGCGTCCACGTGGGCACTTTTTTCAATAATCTTGCTGACAGTGCATCCTGCTTGAAGCGTTTTGGACACTATTTATTCAGAAACGTCTTCTCAAAATTATCTTTTCAGATACTACTATAGAAAAAGAGCGTCCACGTGGGAGCTTTTTTCAGTAATCTTGCTGACAGTGCATCTGCTTGAAGCATTTTGGACACTATTTGTTCAAAAACGCCTTCTCAAAATTATTTTTCAGATACTACTATAGAAAAAGAGCATCCACGTGGGAGCTTTTTTCAGTAATCTTACTGACAGTGCATCCTTCTTGAAGCGTTTTGGACACTATTTCTTCAGAAACGTCTTCTCAAAATTATTTTATAAGATACTACTGTAAAAAAAAAATTATATTGCTAATATGTTTTTCCCAAAACCTTAAACACAAAATTATTTTAATTAATTAACCCTAAACCCTAATTTCATTAATTTTTTCCTAAAAAACCCTAACTCTAACTCTAAAAAAAAGCTGAAAACCCTAACGTAAAAGACAGGCAAAACGCGTCCTTGGGGAGCGTTTTGTCCATATCAGCACAAAGCGCGCCGTCAAGGAAGCGTTTTGTGCTGACGAGGACAAAACACTCTCCCAGGGACGCGTTTTGCTGGCACGTCCCCTGACATCGTGCTGACATGGATACACTTTCGGGGAAATCGACCCATTCCGGTAAATAATTTAAAAATAGGTCCATTTCTGTAAATCTAAAAATGGGTATTTTTAGGAAAATAATATCACTTTTAGCTGTGTACTTGTACCTTTTTAAATCAAGATTGCTCAATGAAATCAAATTCCTCTTCAATTCTAGTACATGTCGTACGCCACTAAGGTCACGTTTGGTTCGCTGTAATTGAATAGATCTGTAATTGAATAGAGCTGTAATGGAATAGAACTGTAATAGTAATTCAATTATTTGGTTGAATAGAATGGAATAGAACTATAATAGTATTCTTGTGTTTGGTTGAATGGAATGATGTTGTAATAGCATAAGGAGAAAAACTAAAATGACTAGAATACCCTTAGCAGAAAATTTTTTAGGTAGATGATTATTGTTATTGTTATTAAATTTTAATAAGATTATTAATATAATAAATAATTTAATCATATTTTAATATAATTATTATTAAATATAATATAATAAAATAATATATAATTTAATAAAATTCTTAATATACTTATTCTTATATGAATTTACTAAAATCATAATATATAATACTATAAAAATAATATATAAGCTACTTTATTATTTTTAAATCGCAATACATATTTAATGTGCTAAAATATCATTAGTGAAACAAATAATTTAATTATTCTACAATAAAAAAAAATATTAGAAGTAACAAATAACTTGAGAATTATATTTTGCATGAACATAATATTCATATTGTAACACCCCAAACCCGGCCCATAAGTTTCGACCAGATCTTGTATGCTACGGGTTGTACGTTGAAAACTTTTGCTAAGTTGGTTTTACTAAATCATAAGTTATTAGGCAAAATTCGAATAAACAAGTGACTTTTGAAAAGAAAACCTTGTATTATTATTATTTTGAATAATAAAACCTTTGACAAAGTTCCATAAGTTGCAAATATTAAAAACTAAGTAGTGAGTACAAACTATGGGGCCTTATTACATAAATGTTTCCAAAATTAAAAACTTAAGGAAAAACCGAAATAATCTATAGGAATAAAAACTTGATGGCCCCTCGTCGCCCGCTTTGCTCCCATGTCCACGATCTACTGTTTATCCGCAAAGTTAGGGAAAAATAATAGGGTGAGTCACCAAGACTCAGTGTAAATCTCGAAAACACATCAAAGGCTTGGCCCACAAACACATTATGGCCTTGGCCCGTATACAAGGGTAACTATATATGCATCATGGCCCATCCCAGCCTAGAAATCCATTCTCTACACATCAACCCGTACCAACCATCACACCTTGGGGATTTCTACAATCAACCCTCCAACCGCTACACACCATATCGACAATTTGTGTGCTTTGTCTTAAAGACCGATCATTTGTGTGACCTATGTGGCAAAGCCACCGATCGCCATGTGACCTTAATAATACATCGTAGTATTTGAAAAGTGAGAGCCTGTCATTATAAAGACCGATCACTATGTGACCTATGTGGCAAAGCCACCGATCGCTATGCGACCTTCTTCCCCTTCATCATATCAATCCCATCCCATGCATACACACATAAAGAAAACATCATACAGGCTTTCATATATTTCGATACACATAGAGATTTCTATGATTACATACCTGGCATCCTTGCCTAACCCTTTTAGGGTTTTATTCGATTGTCTACACTGACCTATTATCCGGCTTTTAGCCCATAACATAAACATATATATACATTCATACAGATTATTTGTGTGTTAGAGATCTACACACCTGATTACCGTTAGAACGACACTCTCTATGTCGACACTATCAGAAGTCGATACAACTGCTACTTGCCTAAGGTGTTGTTCAGAAGCCGGTCCACAACCTGGTGGCCAATCCCGTACTGCTGACACAGCTCATTTCTTAAACTTAGGGATTCTCTCCTTTGCCTGATCCATATTTAATTCCATCACAAGTCCTTGTCAGAACTACTATCACAACATATGATCGTTAATCCACATCATAAAGTTAAGATCTCGCATGCGATGAACGAATCTAGTGAAAATCTAGGGAAAATCACCTTACCTTAAAATCCCGAAATTAGAGACTAGCAATTTTCGGCTTTTAAATCTAGATGATCAGGTTTCCTTCAAATCCTGGAATGCCGCCCAAATGCAAAAGAGAGGAAATATTAGCTTCATTCGCACCTTAACAACCAAGTGGCCATTCGGCCTTGTCTCTTAAAAATCGAAAGAGAGATTGAAGAGATAGGAAAATCGGCACTCACCTTAACGCAGAGAATTCGACTATCCCTTAGAGATTCTGGCTTTTTGAGAAGATCAGAAGAGAAGATGTTTCGAAGAAATCTATAGAGATTCGGCTTTTAGAAGAAAGAAGAGAAAAGAATAATGGAGTTTTCGGCTTTTGACTTTTTAGAAGAAAGAAGAGAAAAGAATAATGGGGTTTTCGGCTTTTAGAAGAAAGAAGAGAATAATAGAGTTTTCGGGTTTTAGGAGAAAGAAGAGAAAAGAATAATGGGGTTTTTGGCTTTTAGAAGAAAGAAGAGAAAGAAAAGGTGGAAACCCTAAATGCTTAGAAAAATAAAGAAGAGAACCCTCCTATTTATAGAAATTTGGCACTCACCTATGAAAAACCGAAAGTGCCCTTCCCGATAACTAAAAATTAATCAAATAAAAAGGGAAAATTCGGCACCCCCTTTGCCATAAAGAAACCGATTTCTTCACTTCTCTAGGTGATGGAATTTCGGCCAACTCTGTTCTTAGCAGATAGCTCCTAACTTTTCTCCTTTATCTAAATCTATTCATACCTTTAAAAGAAACCTAGATAGCACCACCTCTTCCTTCTTTTATCAGCTCTTTATCCTTATTATCCATATTATTTAATCTCCTATTTCCTAAATTTAAGCATCATTGCTAAACTCCACTACTGCTCTTGTAAATGCCAAAAATAATAAAAATAAAAGGTACCATGCGACTCAAACCTTGGACCCTCAATTGACGCCAACTCCCAGCCCCCTAAGTGGCGCCATTTTGCCACTGGGCCACAAGCCTGTTCTAATTTACAGATATTATCTTTTAAACCTTATTCTAACAGGCTCTCCACTAGAGCGCCCAAACAGAAAATTTTAACTAAGGCCTCGGCCCAACCTTGAACCCAATCCGAACCCCTTAAACCTTTTAATTAACACTTTGATCGTAACACACATCAAATGCAAAGGCCATTAATTAAGGATGTTATAGTTCTACCCCCTTAAAGAAATTTCTTCCTCAAAATTTCCAACCAACTATTAATCATACCACCCAGGTCTCACCACTATGCTTCCGCTGCGAACTCTAATTCTAAAGCCAAAAGAAACACTTAGGATAATATGATAGAGTACGCACCGGTACTCGCATCTGGAGCGTCCTCGTCCCCTTGTACTCATTCTACCAATTCGCGTTTATCTGATTAGAAATTTTATGAATTATTAGTTTTCTTCCACTGATTAACCACGAACAATATTATGAATAGTAGTTTTAAGAGTAATTCTTTCGGATTCGCAATTATATCTACAATTCAGTCTCAAGTCCGCATCTTCTAGTTCTAGGAAGTACATACATCCAACCATCACACATCAACATACAGACAACATCCACAAACCCACATTCAACACATAGGGTATTTTCGTAATTTTATCCTACAGGGGTATTTTCGTAATTTTCAAAAATAGGGTTTCTTGGTGATTTTTCGAAATAAGGGTATTTTGGTAATTTTGCAATCTGGGGGTATTTCGATAATTTTGCAATCTGGGGGTATTTTGATAATTTTACAAATCAGGGGTATTTTGGTCATTTTCAAAACTAGAGGTGATTTTAGAAATTTTACAAAATAGGGTGGCTGATCCCTTTCGGGTTTTAATTAATTCTCTTTTTTTTTTGGCCTGCCAACAAGTCCTCGTGGCTAGGGTGAGCATCACTACGCGCACTGTAGGATTCCAGTGAAGAGGAGGTGAGTCACTAGGGATCGCTTTAATACCAAGCTCTCCCGAATCCAATCCTAGACATGCGTATGCTGTTTGCCACACCTATCTGGGCGACTTGTTCACGTGTTTGTTTGGTTGGATTAAATCTTATGAATTTAGAGAGTTGTTTAAACTAAGCCTAAAGTCCATCAATGTCTAATATACTAGTCACGTCCATCAAGCCCATCAAGCCCAACATACATATCACATCCAAAAGTTCGAATACTTACTGCGTGGATCGGGTGCCAGAGACTCGAAGGCCATTTCTCAACCCAAACTTTTCCAAATTCTTATCAACTTTAAAAGCGATACTAGACCCATTTCACACTGAGTTTTGAATCGGGCTCGATACAAAATGTAACACCCCAAACCGGCCCATAAGTTTCGACCAGATCTCGGTATGCTACGGGTTGTACGTTGAAAACTTTTGCTAAGTTGGTTTTACTAAATCATAAGTTATTAGGCAAAATTCGAATAAACAAGTGACTTTTGAAAAGAAAACCTTGTATTATTATTATTTTGAATAATAAAACCTTTGACAAAGTTCCATAAGTTGCAAATATTAAAAACTAAGTAGTGAGTACAAACTATGGGGCCTTATTACATAAATGTTTCCAAAATTAAAAACTTAAGGAAAACCGAAATAATCTATAGGAATAAAAACTTTATGGCCTCGAGTCCGCCTTTGCTCCCATGTCCACGATCTACTGTTCATCCGCAGTTAGGGAAAAATAATAGGGTGAGTCACCAAGACTCGGTGTGTAAATCCCGAAAACACATCAAAGGCTTGGCCCACAAACACATTATGGCCTTGGCCCGTATACAAGGGTAACTATATATGCATCATGGCCCATCCCAACCTAGAAATCCATCCTCTACACACCAACCCGCACCAACCATCACACCTTGGGATTTCTACAATCAACCCTCCAACCGCTACACACCATATCGACAATTTGTGGCCACCGCCTTAAAGACCGATCTTTGTGTGACCTATGTGGAAAAAGCCACCGATCGCCATGCGACCTTAATAATACATCGTAGTATTTCGACAATGAGCCGTCATGTCATAAAGACCGATCACTATGTGACCTATGTGGCAAAGCCACCGATCGCTATGCGACCTTCTTCCCCTTCATCATATCAATCCCATCCCATGCATACACACATGAAGAAAACAAAGATACTGAGCTTTCATATATTTCGATACACATAGAGATTTCTATGATTACGCACTGGCATCCTTGCCTAACCCTTTTAGGGTTTTATTCGACCGTCTACACACGACCTATTATCCGGCTTTTTTAGCCCATAACATAAACATATATATACATTCATACAGATTATTTGTGTGTTAGAGATCTACACACACGATTACCGTTAGAACGACACTCTCTATGTCGACACTATCGTAAGTCGATACAATCGCTACTTGCCTAAGGTGTTGTTCAAAGCGGATCCACAACTCGGTGGCTAATCCTGCATCACGACACACCTCGTTTCTTAAACTTAGGATTCTCTCCTTTGCCTGATCCATATTTAATTCCATCACAAGTCCTTGTCAGAACTACTACCACAACATATGATCGTTAATCAACATCATAAAGTTAAGACCTCACATGCGATGAATGAATCTAGTGAAAATCTAGGGAAAATCACCTTACCTTAAAAGCCCGAAATTAGAGACTAGCAATTTCTGGCTTTTAAATCTAGATGATCAGGTTTCCTTCAAATCCTGGAATGCCGCCCAAACGCAAAAGAGAGGAAATATTAGCTTCATTCGGTAGCCTTAACAACCAAGTGGCCATTCGGCCTTGTCTCTTAAAAACTGAAAGAGAGATTGAAGAGATAGGAAAATCGGCACTCACCTTAACGCAGAGAATTTGACTATCCGTTAGAGATTCCGGCTTTTTGAGAAGATCAGAAGAGAAGATGATTCGAAGAAATCTATAGAGATTCGGCTTTTAGAAGAAAGAAGAGAAAAGAATAATGGAGTTTTCGGCTTTCGGCTTTTTAGAAGAAAGAAGAGAAAAGAATAATAGGGTTTTCGGCTTTTAGAAGAAAGAAAAGAATAATAGAGTTTTCGGCTTTAAGGAGAAAGAAGAGAAAAGAATAATTGGGTTTTCGGCTTTTAGAAGAAAGAAGAGAAAGAAAAGGTGGAAACCCTAAATGCCGAAAAATAAAGAAGAGAACCCTCCCTATTTATAGAAATTTCGGCACTCACCTATGAAAAACCGAAAGTGCCCTTCCTGATAACTAAAAATTAATCAAATAAAAAGGGAAAATTCGGCACCCCCTTTGGCATAAAGAAATCTATTTCTTCACTTCTCTAGGTGATGGAATTTTGGCCAACTCTGTTCTCAGCAGATAGCTCCTAACTTTTCTCCTTTATCTAAATCTATTCATACCTTTAGAAGAAACCTAGATAGCACCACCTCTTCCTTCTTTTATCAGCTCTTTATCCTTATTATCCATATTATTTAATCCTCCTATTTCCTAAATTTAAGCATCATTGCCGAACTCCACTACTGCTATTGTAAATGCCGAAAATAATAAAAATAAAAGGAACCATGCGACTCGAACCTTGGACCCTCAATTGACGCCAACTCCCAGCCCTCTAAGTGGCGCCATTTTGCCACTGGGCCACAAGCCCATTCATGTTCTAATTTACAGATATTATCTTTTAAACCTTATTCTAATAGGCTCTCCACTAGAGCGCCTAAACAGAAAATTTTAACTAAGGCCTCAGCCCAACCTTGAGCCCAATCCGAACCCCTTAAACCTTTTAATTAACACTTTGATCGTAACACACATCAAATGCAAAGGCCCATTAATTCAGGATGTTATAGTTCTACCCCCTCAAAGAAATTTCGTCCTCGAAATTTCCAACCAACTATTAATCATACCACCCAAGTCTCACCACTATGCTTCCGCTGCGAACTCTAATTCTAAAGCCAAAAGAAACACTTAGGATAATATGATAGAGTACGCACCGGTACTCGTTTCTGGAGCATCCTCGTCCCTTTGTACTTATTCTACCGATTCGCGTTTATCTGATTAGAAATTTTATGAATTATTAGTTTTTTTCCACTGATTAACCACGAACAGTCTTATGAATAGTAGTTTTAAGAGTAATTCTTTCGGATTCGCAATTATATCTACAATTTAGTCTCAAGTCCGCATCTTCTAGTTCTAGGAAGCACATACATCCAACCATCACACATCAACATACAGACAACATCCACAAACCCACATTCAACACATAGGGTATTTTCGTCATTTTACTACCCAGGGGTATTTTCATAATTTTATCCTACAAGGGTATTTTCGTAATTTTATCCTATAGGGGTATTTTTGTAATTTTCTAAAATAGGGTTTCTTGGTGATTTTGCGAAATAAGGGTATTTTGGTAATTTTACAATTCGAGGGGTATTTCGGTAATTTTGCAATCCGGGGGTATTTCGATAATTTTACAAATTAGGGGTATTTTGGTCATTTTCAAAACTAGAGGTGATTTTAGAAATTTTACAAAATAGGGTGGCTGATCCCTTTCGGGTTTTAATTAATTCTCTTTTTTTTTTTTGGCCTGCCAACAAGTCCTCGTGGCTAGGGTGAACAGTCACTACGCACCAGGTAGGATTCCAGCGAAGAGGAGGTGAGTCACTAGGATCGCTTAAATACCAAGCTCTCCCGAATCCAATCCTAGACATGCGTATGCTGTTTGCCACACCCTATCTCGGCAACTTGTTCATGAGTTTGTTTGGTTGGATTAAATCTTATGAATTTAGAGAGTTGTTTAAACTAAGCCTAAAGTCCATCAATGTCTAATATACTAGCCTACGTCCATCAAGCCCATCAAGCCCAACATACATATCACATCCAAAAGTTCGAATACTTACTGCGTGGATCGGGTCTTGAGTAGACTCAAGGCCATTTCTTAACCCAAACTTTTCCAAATTCTTATCAACTTTAAAGCAAGACTAGACCCATTTCACGGCCCGAGTTTTGAACGGGCTCGATACTAAAATGTAACACCCCAAACCCGGCCCATAAGTTTCGACCGGATCGGTATGCTACGGGTTGTACGTTGAAAACTTTTGCTAAGTTGGTTTTAGTAAATCATAAGTTATTAGGCAAAATTCAAATAAACAAGTGACTTTTGAAAAGAAAACCTTGTATTATTATTATTTTGAATAATAAAACCTTTGACAAAGTTCCATAAGTTACAAATATTAAAAACTAAGTAGTGAGTACAAACTATGGGGCCTTATTACATAAATGTTTCCAAAATTAAAAACTTAAGGAAAAACCGAAATAAGCTATAGGAACAAAAACTTTATGGCCCCTCGAGTCCGCCTTTGCTCCCATGTCCACGATCTACTGTTTATCTGCAAAGTTAGGGAAAAATAATAGGGTGAGTCACCAAGACTCAGTGTGTAAATCCCGAAAACACATCAAAGGCTTGGCCCACAAACACATTATGGCCTTGGCCCGTATACAAGGGTAACTATATATGTATCATGGCCCATCCCAGCCTAGAAATCCATCCTCTACACACCAACCCGTACCAACCATCACACCTTGGGGATTTCTATAATCAACCCTCCAACCGCTACACACCATATCGACAGCTGTGCTGTGAAACACCCCAAACCCGGCCCACGAGCTTTGACCAGATTTGGTATGTTCCTTAAGTAAACCGGTTCAAAATTCTTTTGTTCTTAGGAAAACTTGTGTGATTTTAAGAAAAATATTGTTTTGGGTTGGGCTTGTGTTGAAAATAGGTTCGTTTATATTGAAATCCCTTTTATCTTAAGTGACAAAATATTTAGGGTTTAGTTTAAAAGAAATTTTAATTAAATTTTAATAGATAAAATTCATAATCATAATAAATAAAAATAAGTGTAAAGTAATTCAACTATGGCCTTATGGCCTTATTACATCAAATAATTCCCAAAATAATTCAAAGTACTAAAATAAATTCAAGAGTCCTCAAAAATATAAACTTCATGTTGAGCATGGCCACCACAAGTTCGCCGTCCCGGTCCATCACTGTTCATCACGAAAAATGTTCCCAACGTGGGTGAGTCAACAGACTCAATGTGTACACGACACTAAATCATAATAGAATCGGGCATATCACATATTACACATTCAAAACATAGAATAAAGGTTATGATGCATTCCCAAACCCAAACCTAGTTGTCCATCCGCTACACACCCCCGCACTGCGCCGGTCACATCGTGGGGACTACTAAGTCAACCCTCCATCCGCTACACACCATCGAAGGCGATCATTTGCGATCGACGTGCTCATCGCCCATATAAAATTTGTGGCATAACCACACAGATAATTGTGTCATGAGACACCACATTCAGATAATGTAACCGGTTACCACATTCGAGATAATGTGACCAAGTCACCACATTCGGATAGTGAGACCGTAGTCATCACATTCACTTCCCTTTTTCATATATCCCGAATGACCCATATTATTCATATCATGCATATCATACTTAAAATTCACATTCTTATCATATTTCACATGTTAAATATAACATATTTCGTAATCCTAATAGAAGTAGGAAACGTACCTGAGTACTTAGTACCCTAACATGGTACCTTAGCCACTTTCATATTCTTAATATCACATATTTTAATTAAACACAGCCATAAAACATATTAAGAATTAGTGTGGGGTACACACCTGATTCGCTTAAAATTTCCTTGAGATCCCGAAAAGCTTGATCTAATGCTTAGATCCTTAATTCCTACATTGATTTATCACTTATTACCTTAATAAAAATCCATTCGGCCAAAACTCCAAATCCTAGTAGGATTAGTATTCTTACCTTGTTGCCGATTGGAACACCAACAAATCCCGAAAATGTTCCTTGTTTCACTAGGAATGTCAAAATCCCTAAAACCTTACGTTAGACTTAATCTTAATCATCAAACATAAATCAAGGCCTTTGGCCGAATATTCACATGTCTTACCTTAATCTTAGAAATCCCGAATACTTTTCCGTTTAGTCGACTACTCTGATAATCCCGAAAGGTCTTTCCATATTCGGCAACCATAATATGTATGGGGTTAGATTATCTCTCGGCTAATCTAAAAGAAAAGAATGGGAATCAAACTTGTTCTTACCTTTGAAGAAATCGATAGCACCTATGCTTGAAGCCCTTCCAAGATTCGGCTTTTGATGGATTGGAAAGAAAAGAAAAGGAAGAATAAAGATGGAGGATTCGGCTAGAACACAAGGTATTTCGGCTTGGAAAAAATAAAAGAAGAAGAAGATTTGGTGAAGAGAATTCGGCAGAGAAAGGAGGAAGCATAAATTGATGAGTAGCCCTCCTTCCTTCCTTTTATAGCCGAAATTATCATCTAAGGGGTTCCTTACTTGGCCACCACTCCTCTATCTGATAACTTTATCCTTTAATTATCACTTAAAATAAAAGATAATTCAGCAACTATCCTTACTTAGCCGAAATTATTAAACTCAAAGTCCCTTACTTGGCCATCACTTCTCCCTTATTTTCCTCTTTATCTCTTTATTTAAATTAAAAGAATTTAATCCAACAATTATCTCTTAAAAATAATGATAAATAAATCCCTTATTTATCCACTATTTATAAAATAATAAAAGCTCCTAATTTATAGCCATGTGCCGTCCACCTCAGTCTTTTGGAAGCAAAAATAAAACCTCCTTTATTTGCTTCCCAAGTGACTCGAACTCAGGCCCATTCCTCTTGCATATGGCGCCATTTCCATAGGCCCTAAGTGGCATCTTCAGACCACTTTTCCAAGCCTGTTTGTGTGTCAAATTTCACAAACTTTTTCTTTTAAGGCCACCTTGCCTTAATTTCCCCTTTTAAACCTTAAAACTCGTCATTTCTAGGTCATTTCTAAGTTTCCAAAAATTTTCGTTCGGCTCTGTAACTTGACATTTTCTTACATTTCCAAGACATTTCCTTACAAGACATTTCCTTACATTTCCAAGACATTTCCTTACATTTCCATGACATTTCCTTACAAGACAATTCCTTACATTTCCAAGGTTCTAAAAATGTTCACTTTCCTCTTTTAAACTTAACATTTCCATACATTTCCAGGTTTCCAAAAGTGTTCAAAATATATTCATAACACATAAGATATGTCATTTCGTACAATTAAACCAAAAATGCATAGGCCCTTTTCAGGATGTTACATGCTGCCTGTCTTAAAGACCGATCACTATGTGACCTATGTGGCAAAGCCACCGATCACCATGCGACCTTAATAATACATCGTAGTATTTCGACAGCTGAGCTGCCTGTCATAAAGACCGATCACTATGTGACCTATGTGGCAAAGCCACCGATCGCTATGCGACCTTCTTCCCCTTCATCATATCAATCCCATCCCATGCATACACACATAAAGAAAACATCATACAAGCTTTCATATATTTCGATACATATAGAGGTTTCTATGATTACGTACCTAACATCCTTTCCTAACCCTTTTAAGGTTTTATTCGATTGTCTACACGGCCTATTATCCGGCTTTTAGCCCATAACATAAACATATATATACATTCATACAGATTATTTGTGTGTTAGAGATCTACACACCTGATTACCGTTAGAATGACACTCTCTATGTCGACACTATCAAAAGTCGATACAACTGCTACTTGCCTAAGGTGTTGTTCAGAAGTCGGTCCACAACCTGGTGGCCAATCCCGTACTGCTGACACAGCTCGTTTCTTAAAATTAGGGATTCTCTCCTTTGCCTGATCCATATTTAATTCCATCACAAGTCCTTGTCAGAACTACTATCACAACATATGATCGTTAATCCACATCATAAAGTTAAGATCTCGCATGCGATGAACGAATCTAGTGAAAATCTAGGGAAAATCACCTTACCTTAAAATCCTAAAATTGGAGACTAGCGATTTTCGGCTTTTAAATCTAGATGATCAGGTTTCCTTCAAATCCTGGAATGCCGCCCAAACGCAAAAGAGAGGAAATATTAGCTTCATTCGGTAGCCTTAACAACCAAGTGGCCATTCGGCCTTGTCTCTTAAAAAGTGAAAGAGAGATTGAAGAGATAGGAAAACCGGCACTCACCTTAACGCAGAGAATTTGACTATCCCTTAGAGATTCCAGCTTTTTGAGAAGATCAGAATAGAAGATGATTCGAAGAAATCTATAGATATTCGGCTTTTAGAAGAAAGAAGAGAAAAGAATAATGGAGTTTTCAGCTTTCGGCTTTTTAGAAGAAAGAAGAGAAAAGAATAATGGGGTTTTCGGCTTTTAGAAGAAAGAAGAGAATAATGGAGTTTTCGGCTTTTAGGAGAAAGAAGAGAAAAGAATAATGGGGTTTTCGGCTTTTAGAAGAAAGAAGAGAAAGAAAAGGTGGAAACCCTAAATGCCGAAAAATAAAGAAGAGAACCCTCCCAATTTATAGAAATTTCGGCACTCACCTATGAAAAACTGAAAGTGCCCTTCCTGATAACTAAAAATTAATCAAATAAAAAGGGAAAATTCGGCACCCCCTTTGCCATAAACAAACCGATTTCTTCACTTCTCTAGGTGATGGAATTTTGGCCAACTCTGTTCTCAGCAGATAGCTCCTAACTTTTCTCCTTTATCTAAATCTATTCATACCTTTAAAAAAAACCTAGATAGCACCACCTCTTCCTTCTTTTATCAGCTCTTTATCCTTATTATCCATATTATTAATCCTCCTATTTCCTAAATTTAAGCATCATTTCCGAACTCCACTACTTCTCTTGTAAATGCCGAAAATAATAAAAATAAAAGGTACCATGCGACTCAAACCTTGGACCCTCAATTGACGCCAACTCCCAGCCCTCTAAGTGGCGCCATTTTGCCACTGGGCCACAAGCCCATTCATGTTCTAATTTACAGATATTATCTTTTAAACCTTATTCTAACAGGCTCTCCACTAGAGCGTCCAAACAGAAAATTTTAACTAAGGCCTCGGCCCAACCTTGAGCCCAATCCGAACCCCTTAAACCTTTTAATTAACAATTTGATCGTAACACACATCAAATGCAAAGGCCCATTAATTCAGGATGTTACACATATATTAACAAAAGGTTACATGATTTCACTAGTTTATATGTCATAATCCATATGTTGTAAAATTTTACAACAACAAAAATTTACAACATTGTAATGACATATATCATTTCATTATACCGTCCCAAATATTACAAGCACAAAAAGTTACCAAAATATCATCTACACAACCATGACTTTGTGGATTTGATTAATTGATGACTGACATTTAATATTTTTTTTTTTAAAAAAAATACCCATTTGATTAAATATAGTGTGTTAAATATATTCCTTTTTTTTAAAAAAAAACATGATTTGTTTGTAGCATTTTACGTTCTTTTTTTTTTTTGTTTTGTTTGTTGAGATATTTTTTTTAGTGTTAATTATACTTTTTAATCAAACAATATAAGTAATATAAAACATTGTTTAATTATAATTTTTAATCAGACAATATAAGTAATATAAAACATTGTTTGAAGACCAAAATTAAATATAACATAAATTAAAGATATCGAAAATAAAAATAGTTTGATAATAGATTAAAAGATTAAAATAGTTTTAAATGAAACACATCAAAAATAAAAACATATCGAAATTAAATATAACCAAAATATTCTTGTTTAAAGTAAAAAGATCAAATCTGAAATGTAAATGTAGTTTAACATGTATATATTGTCTTCCTCGTATTACTAGAAAAGAGTAATGGTATCATCATTGCAGTGGAGATATTTGTTTATGTCCGTTAGCTGATACTTATCTGTCCACCTGCATCAGTAAATAATAAAGATGTTATCAAGACAAGAAATTGACATCACTTGTGTTAAAATATTAAAGCTCCAAATGATAAAATTTTTCTTGCAAAAACACATCAAGCCTGTAATTACACAAATTAAGCATTCATTAAAAAAAAAAGAGATAATCATATTCAATGGAGTAATGTAGATCTAATATGATGCCAGATACTAATGTACAAACCTCAGTGCATTTAAGTATGATAAAAATAAGTCAAAACTCAAAACTGAAATCACAATAATAGCATAACGCATAAAAGGTGACTCAATCTAGGAAACATAGAAAACAGAAACATGTGAGAACAACCAAATGAAAATGGAATTAAATTATCAAAGAGTCTTTTTGAAATGAGACTTTTTGCCCATTCTGAGATCTGTATAACCCAATTTCTACAAAAACTTGCATTTTCATTTGCAAACTTAAATACACTCTTTTCACACTATTGTTAAAGTATACTAGAGATTAGCATTTCACAGCAAAGACTCTCTAGAGCTACCTAGACATAATATATCAACATGTGACAAGACTGTTCTATTTATACTAGTAATGGGTTTACATTATGAGGATGTAGAAGGATAGGTTAAAGAATTAAAGATTATCAGATATAGATTAATTATGTTCCTTGTAATAGATGTATTTTATCTGATATACTTTATCCTTTCACCTATTCTTTTACATCCTGATCATGTCAACCCATTAACAATATAAAACAAAGTCTCAGCATCACTGAACTTTATCCTATTATTCACATACTATTTAATTTTATATGGTCATAACTAAGCTCAAATCAGATCGATGGCACAAAAACAAGAACCTATTTCTTGACCTCCTCAGGCAAGCCCTCATTGAGTTGTGCACCCTCTAGAATTTCTTCTAATATATTTCACTTACGCACCAGCCATAACGTAGTAGTCTTCAAACCCTTTTTGTCAAATTTTAACATCTTACCAACATTGAACACACTAAAGATTGCTTAAATATGTTAACAGAACAAACACCAATCATAACAATTTCCACCAGCTCTTGGAAAAATGGAGAAAGCATCACACAAGCAATTAATCTAGCAAATATAGCATAGAAACACAAGACTAAAAGATCCTTAAAGCATATATCTTATCGCTTTCTTAACTATTCTATGTCAAGCAATTGATCTTGGCAAAACCTATGAAATGGGTGCATCGAGTTACATCTAGACAAAATCATACATAAATAGGCAGAAGAATCTGCACTAAAATATCCCAAATAGGTGCACTGTGGAGCTTTAAAGTCCTTTTATCTGCAGCAATAGTAATTCATTATCATCTACAAACTTAATTACTAAAATTATAATAAAAAAATCAGAACAAAAATACCATTAACAAAAAAGATTAAATTTGTGAAGCACTTGTTCACCAGCTCCGACAATGGCGAGAAGACTTGAACTATACAGCATTTCAACAATAATAAAAGCTCCAACAACTATCGAATAAATAACAAAATTTTAAGATTAGATGGATGCTCCAATATGGTCTTTACACTCTGCCTACAGACTTGGTCAGTTTCCAACTCAAAATTTTGCATAAAAAAGACAGTCAAGAAATAAGTAGATAGGTTTTAGCTCTTACACGACAAGGGCACAAGAATAAAAGCATGAAATTTGCAGGCAGGGGAATGTTATAATCAACAAAATGTTAACCAATACTATGAACAAAAAATGATTCATAAGCAATACTCACAAGAAGTAAAAGAAAGCAGTGGGGGGTTTCTTAGGCATTTTAGCATCGAATTTTGTTTTCTTCTTTAGCTTCGATTTGGGTCTTGACTTTGACTTGGGTCTCTTTTCTCTCTCGCTAACAACACTCTTTTCAGCTGTCTTCTTCATTTTCTCACTTGATTTTACCCTTAACGCCATTTGACTAACAATTTTTTTTCAAGCAAAAGTGTCTATTGTTAACCCCAAAAATTCCTAACAAGCAAAACAAACTAAGAAAGCCATAATTTATTCTGTAAAAAATACTATAAAGCAAAGGGGTAAGAGAGAAATACTGATTGAAGGCTGTTGATGGGTTCTTAGCGGAAGTAACGGAGGTTGAAGATGAACGATCATTTTTTGACTTTGAAGCTTTCTTCGCCATTTTTCTCCTTTCTATTTCTAAGACAGGTAGGAGATGGAGACAAAGACCCAGACCTTGTGCTTTGCTTAGTGTTGGCTGGCTCTCACCAGTGAAGTAGTTGCCACCACAAATCGACTGTTTTCGGTGGGAAGGAGCTGGGATTTCAACTTCCAGGGGTGAGGGTCAGTGCCAAATTGCTAATGTATTGCTTTCAGAGATTAAATGAAGAAAAGAAACGTAGGAGAAGATGAAGCTGAGGGCAGAAAAGCCTTTGCATCAGTTTCTAAGTACCCAAATGTAAGAAGGAAAAATCATAAAGAAGAAAAAAATTACCTCTGCAATCAATGGAAAAAAAAAAGGAAACGTAGGAGAAGATGAAGTTGAGGGCAGAAAATGGAAAATAGGAAAAAAAATCAGAAATCGCGGATGGAATCCCTAATCAGCGCTGAAGGCAATGAATGGCTATTACAGCCGATGGGTGTAATAGGGCCTGAATGGATTCAGGCTATAATGCCATTACAGCCAGCCAAACTAATGTTTGGTGGTGGGCCCACCAAATTGGGGGGGAATGCATTCCTATTCCCCCCAACCAAACATGCTGTAAGTGTTTTAATGAATCCATTAAACATCTTAATTTTGATCGTGCCAATACCTGCGATTTTACATGAAGCATAATTTCCCATCAAAACAACACCTTCAGACACTGTTTTATATGTTGTAAACCAATTCCAATTGGGGCTCATATGGAAGGTGCAGCCAAAATCGAGGATCCCATCCTCGCTCACTTTAGATTTATCGACAAAAGCAACTAGGAGTTCACCGTCGCCATAGTCTTCTACAACATCAGCTTCATCGGATTGTTTTGGTTGTTTTCCCTTTTGATTCGTCACCTCGTTTTTTATCTTATTCTTCAACTTATAGCGCTCAGACTTAATGTGCCCTTTCTTCTTGCAGAAGTTACAGGTTTTACCTTTGTTTAAAGATCTTGATCTATCTTTAGATTTACTGCGAGGATTTCGCTCCTATGTCCTCCCATGATTATCATTAGTATTTCGTTCTTATCTCTCATGAAAAATGAAACCCTATCCTTGAGATTTGAATCCAACCACAAGATGCTTCATCTTGCCATACGAGGTTAATGAAGCATAAACTTCATCAACTGTGAAAGATTCGCGGTTATACAAAATTGTATCTCTAATGGTTGAATAAGACAAGGGTAACAAATAAAGTAGAATTAACCCTAAATATTTTTTATCATACTAAACCTCCATGGCCTCTAGATCCGAGAGAATTTCTTTAAACACATCTAAATGTTCGTGCATAAACGCACATTCCTCCAAACAATGAGCATAATGACGTTACTTCATATGCAACTTGCTAGTTAGGGTTTTCGACAAGCCTAACTACTGTAGCTTTGCCCATAATGCAGTGGCGGTCTTGTCCTTCAACACGTCTAGTAGAATTTTATTTGACAGATGCAGATGTAATTGTGTTAAGGCCTTTCGATCTTTAAACTTTTTCTATAACAACTCGTTTTTAGTCAAATCGGAACAGTGGTTTTGGGACCACCAATCTGAGGTCAAAATATTATTTTATTATTATTTTAATGTTTACAACATGATAGTATGATTGTGTAAAAATTCCGTTAAGAAATTTTATTGTTTGAATGCTCAATTTGATAAAAAGGACTAAATCGCGCAAAGTGCAAAAGTGGTGTTCTATTGGCTAAAGGTGTCTAGTAGCTATGGAACCTTAAAGTAGAGGTCCTTATGTTGTAATTAGACCATTTTTAATGTTAGTGGACAAAGATGGACATCATTTAAGTGAATTTTAATGTTTTAATTAAAGGTTATAATAATAAATTAATAAATAAAGATTAAATAAATGAAATAAAACCAAGTATCATCTTTTTAGTCATCATCTTCACCGAATTTTTGAGGGGAAAAGAAGCCATTTTAGGGTTTTCATTCGGCCAAGCTTCCATTGTCCATTTAGGTATGGTTTTTGTCCCGTTTTTAATGATTTCTATTGCAGCTTAATCTAGCTAGCCTAGGGACTAATTTGCAAAATTGTTAAAGGTTTAGGGTTTTTCCATTGATGAATGTATATGTATTTTTATGTTTGATGATAGAAAATAAATGGTTGTTGTTAGATAAACAACATTTGTTAAGTGATTTTTAATAAAATTGCAAATTAGGGATTTATTTGTGAAAAATGGAAATTATGTGGTAAATGTGGGAAATAATGAAAAATATGGGCTTCTATGTTAATAAGGGAAATTCAGCTAGCTTAGGTAGGGATCTAATTGTATGAATTTGTATTTTTATAAGCTAAGGACTAAATTGTAGAAATGTTGAAATATTAGGGGCAAAAGTGTAATTTTTCCATAATGTGATTTATGGGCTAAATTGAATAGATTGATAATTGAATAAGTTAAATTTGATATTATATAGATCAAGAAAAATGAGGTTCAGATTTAGATAGGGGCAAAATAAAGTTTTGGACTAGTCGATCCATTTCGTCATTTTTGCGATCGAGATAAGTTCGTATGTTAATAAAGAATTATTATAATTGTGTTTTAAATACTTTATTATTGAATTTAATTGTGAATACGACCTTACGGATATGTTCGAAGAAGAATTCGGCAATGTGAAATCCCGGTTGAACCTTAGGAATAGATTAGGATACGAATGACATGTCATTAGGGGTTATGTGTTTTGGGTGCTGGTCTGTACGTCCTACCGGTTGCTGAGCTATCTGGAATGTGTTGCAAATTCTCGTCAGCTTGTGTGAGCAGCACCGTGTAGCTACGTCGTGACCGTCAGCTTGTGTGAGCAGACCTGTTGATTGCTCGAGAGTGAGCATTATATGAGATTGAGATAGCTTCGGCTATGTATTGGCACTTAGGGTGCGAGATTCCCGGGTATTCGGTATTATTGCAATTGGTTCAACGGGTATGTCAAAGATATGAAATGGTGTGAGATAAATATGTACCAATACAAGTATGTACGGAAATCATATGAGCATTGAATCTATGAAATTGTAAGTTCATGATCATTATGTGGACGAATACATGTTAACTTTGTATTTAAATGGTCTTTTAGTATATTATGTTTATATCACTTGAATGATGAATGAATTGTTAGTTTTACTTATTAACTAAACGAGCGTACTAAGCTTTATAGCTTACTTTGTTTACTTTTACATGTTTCATAGTGAATATCAAAGCTTGCTCGGATTTGGGAGTCGTCGGAGATCTCATCACACTATCAAGCTATCACTTTGGTACTTTTGAACTATGTATTTGGTTATATGGCATGTATAGGAGTTACGATCACTTTGGTATATATGTTAGTAATAGATTTAGCCATTTGATTTGGCTTGTAATTGATGAATGACTAGTTATGTGTATAGCCATGTGATTTGGCTTATTTTGGTATATTTGGTGATGTATATATATATATGTGCAAATGGCCTTTTGATATGTTATGTATAATTGCTATATAGATGCTTGCTGTGAATTGGTGTTTGCAGTTCCAAATGGTTGAAATTTGAGATTGGTATGCTTGTGGCTTTAGGTAGAGTGATACATAATTAAAAGTGACAATTTAGGTGATTTGAGAATGTGAAATTGGTATGAATTGAATGGCTTATTATGATATTTATGTGTCTTGTGGTTGATGGTATGGAATTAGCATGAATTAGGCTTGGTTGAGATTGGTTTGAATGCCTATTTATGCCATGTTATATGCCATTTGATTTGTGCAGGTGAATGCAAATTTGGGTGAGCAAGATGGCTTGGTAAATAGCCTATTTTTGTCCAGACGGGCAGAGACACGGGCGTGTGTCTCAGCCATGTATGACATACGGTCAAGTGACACGGTCGTGTGTCCCTTGGTGTTTAATTAGAAATCAAGCCAGTATGCTCCACACGGCCTAGCACACAGGCATGTGACTTGGCCGTGTGGCATAAGTCAGTATAACCTACAGTTTTGGCAGGGCCTGGCACACGGGCGTGTGTGGCCATTTCGAAGGGCACACGGGCTAGTCACACGGGCGTGTGTGTTGGCCGTGTGACCCAAGTTAGAAAGTTACATGGGGTCGGACACGGCCATGTGATCCCATTTCGAATGTCCATAATGCCTGTGACACGGGCGTGTCTTTGGCCGTGTGAGACACACGGCCGGGCCACAAGGGCGTGTATCCCCTGTATTTTGAAAAATTTTCTCAGTTTTCTAAAAAATTTCCTGAGTTATTGGTTTAGTCCCGAACCACTTCTAATGCATGATTTGGGCCTCATAGACTCGTATTAGGGACAATATGATTGGTTGTGAATGACATTTATTTGGAATTGGAAAATGTATGTGAAATGTATGTTTAATTGTGTAATAATTTCGGTAAAGATCTATAACCCTATTTTGGCGATGAATATGGGTTAGGGGTGTTACATTTTCTCTTTTTTCATTAATTTCGAAGGCATTTTATCTAACCCTAGCAGGGCATCCTACAAATCCATCTGCGCAAGAACTGTAACAACCCATTTTTGGGTCAAATCAGAATAGTGGTTTTGGGACCACAAATTCAAAATCAAAATATTTATTTTATTATTATTATTAGGTTTACAGTATGGTTGAGTGATTGTGTGAAAATTTCGTTAAGAAATTTTATCGTTTGAATGGTCAATTCGGTAGAAATGACTAAATCGCGTAAGGTGCAAAACTAGAGTTCTATTTGTTAAAGGTATTAAATGGCCATAAATTAATTAGTTGAGGGATGTTTATGGTAATTATACCATTGTTTTAGTAAGTGGACAATTATGGGCTTAAAATGGATGATATTCATGGTTTTTACTTAAGGTTAAATTAGTAATTTATGTAATAACATAGTAAAATAATAGCATAATGCATAAGGTTATCATGTTTATGAGTTTCTTCCACCGAATTAAGAAAGAAAAGAAGCCATGGATGAGCTTCAAGGTTTGGCCACCTATTGTCCAAGCATTTAAGCCCGTTTTTGCTCGGTTTTTAATAATTTCTATGTTTTGTGATCGTTGCTTCGTATTCTAGCTAGCCCAGGGACTAATTTGCAAAACTGTTAAAGATTTTGAATGATGCCATTGATTAATACATATGTGTTTTGATGGTTAATGATAGATTATGAAAGTTTGTTGTGAATTATACAAGTTTATAAAGTGATTTTTAGTAAAAATGCAAAATAGGGATTAAATTGAGAAAAGTGTAAAGTTAGTGGTTAAAATGTGAAATAAATGAAAATTATGGGCTGCTAGGGGCATTATGGTAATTCAGCTAGCATGGGTCTATTTGGAATTTCATTAATTTGTGATTTTATGAAATAAGGACTAAATTGTGAAAATGTGAAATATGTGGGGCAGAAGTGTAAATGTGTTTTAAAGTATGTTTTGGACTAAATTGAATGAATAGATGATTGAATAAGTCAATTTTGAATCTATTTAGATCAAGAAAAGCGAAATTCAGATCTAGATCGGGGAAAAACAAAAGTTATCGACTAATCGACTTATTTCGTCGTTTCCACCTTCGAGGTAAGTTCGTATGTGATAAACTTAAATATAAATGTATTTTATATGCTTTGATATTACATGAATTGCAAATACGAGACTGTATATATGAACGATAGTGATTCGACGACGATTCGACATTCAAAATCCCGATTGAACCTTAGGAATAGTTTAGGATGCTAGTGACATGTCATTAGGGGTTACACCGAGTTGGCTTCGGGCCATGATATAGCATTTTGTGTGCGAGATAAACCGAGTTGGCTTCGGGCCATGATATAGCAATATGTGCGAGATAAACTGATTTGGCTTCGGGCCATGATACCAGAATTTTGGATAAGTTACCTTGATTTGGCTTCGGGCCATGGTATAGGTACTTATCGAGTGATACCTTGAGTATCCGACTTCTATTTCGAATGGTTCAACAGGTAAATGATAGACGAGAATGTATATGAGATTCGTACGAGATTGTACAGGTATGTGTATAAACCATTTTAGCTTTGAATTGGAGAAATGATGACAAATGTATATGGTTTTATGAATGAGCACTTGAAAGGTTTGATAGTTAAGGAAAGTTGCATATTGACATATTGAAATTATTGAATCAAGTGATTGCATTAAATTTATCTCATACGAGCTTACTAATCTTATTAGCTTACTTTGTTTATTTTTCGTGTTTTATAGTGATATCGAAACTAGCTCGGATTCGGGGTTCGTCGGAGATATCGTTACACTATCCAACCATCAATTCGATACTTTTGAGCTTATGGTTTGGTCTTATGGCATGTATAGGAATATGGTCATTTTGATAAGTATTTTAATAGTGACTTTTTCCATTTGAATTGGCTTATGAATGCCTATATTTTGGTTTGTATATATATAGCTATGTGAGTTGGCTATATTGATGATTTTGATGATGTATAAGTGTGCAAATGACCTTTGTTTTGAGTTTGGTAATTGTCCTATAAATGATAATGGGGATGGGTAGATTTTAAAATAGTATTTGGAGTATGAAAGAGCCCATGTTTGATGAATGATATGTTGGTGATATTAGGTAAATTAATGCATGTTTGGATGTGTTCATATTGATGAATTGAGATTGTGAATATTGGTATGTTTTGGAAGACATGTTGGGATATAGTATGTATTGAATTAGTTGGTATTGAAATGGTACGAAAGATGTTGGATTGAGGTTGTTTTAAATGATTATAAGTGTTATGTTTTGGTGACATTGAAATTGGTATAGGTGTGTATAACGCGTAGGTTTGTGCAAGTGTACACAGAAGTTATCAAGTAATAAGTAAGTATTGAGTTATCGTCTCCACAGGGATTGTATTTGTGCTAAGTCACTTAATTTGTAAAACTATATTAACAATTTGGTAAATAAAAACACGATATAGTTGAGAAGTGGTGATTAAAATATATTAAACTAAATGCAATAATCCCTAATGCAAATTATCCTAAGTATGCAAACTATATGAATGAAATAGATTTTAGTAAAACTAAACACAATTTGCAACAATTATAACATAAATAAACTAGGACAATTACTTTAATTAAACTCAATTTATTATCAACATGCTTAATAACATTCGAAACAACATTCCATGGCAACTCGACCTTTCATGAGCTTGGAAACCACATTAGGTCCTTTCGGAATCCTTTACTTAGTAAATACGCATTTTACTGAGCCTTATTTACTAAGGGTTTCTTAGCATTCGTGTGAGGTAACAGGGACGTGTCAGGTTTGAAACAGTTTAATCACACAAATCTAAAAACTATGCAGATAATGAGCTTGGTCGAGTTGTTATGCAACCTACAATTTAATCGGGTCAGGATCTAAATTGAGCATGCACATTTCAATTATGTGTCCATTAGCCGTCGTCTGGTCAGGATTGCTCAGCTAATTCAGGTGCATTTCAATCACGTATGAACGAAATACAGACTTGATTTTAATTGAAAACATGATCGATTGAGGCACAAACATTATAAGCATGAATCAAATAAATATTATTTAATCAAAGCAATCATCCTAGCTTAAATAAAATTAAGCTAACATTATTGTAAACAAGAACAAAGAACACATAGCAAACATATTTAGATTAAATTAAAGAAAAGAAAGATTAAACCCAATTCAGAGTGGCTGTCACTCAAGACTCTGACTGACGAGGCTCCTTCGTTCCTTTGCTTTGCTCCTTTGCTGATGGCTCTCCAAGGTAGCCAACCAAAAGTTCTTTAAGAGTCTTAATTACTAAAATCTCTATGAAGAGATGATGCTACGCGTGACAATGAAAAAGGCTAAGAGAATTTGGAGAGAAGAGAGAATGATGAATGATGAGAATGAATGAGGAATGACTGAGGGATGCTTGAGGGATTTTATTTATAGGTGAGGAGAGGGGGATAATTTGCAAAAAATAATGGATGTTAACCTCTTCAAATCTCCTCAAATTGTGGCCGGCCATGCTTAGTGGCTTTTGACTTGATTTTTTGCTTGATTTTTAAGCAATTTTGGATGCCACACAGCTCAAGACTTAGACTTGGTCAATCGTAAATCTTCAGGCAAATCTCTAATTTCTTCAACACTGAAAAGACCTTGCATAATTAAACCAAAGAATGGTTTAAATGGACAGCCATGTGTAGCCAAATATTGGGTTGACTTGGTTTCCAATTTGGACGGTTTTGTAATCCAGCAAAGCTATCAGACCTGTCCAGAATAAATCAACAAGTTAGAGGACCAAAGAATAAAATTTATCCAATTTAATTAATTAATTAAAACCCAAATTATTAATGAAATATTTTAAAATGAATTATTAAATATAATTTTATATTTTATTATTTAATTTAATCATGCGTGGCCGACTTTATGTCTTAAAAAAATATAATATATTCAAATTAATATAAAATAAGCCATTTATTGCATGAAAACTATATAATAAAGCATAAAATCACATTTTAATAATTTCTATGTCCTAATTTCATCTTTTCACATATTTCATTAATTTATTAAACAATTACTTAGTTTTAACAATAGATTTAAGTAAAAAGGTGATAAATTACATAGGAAAAATCCTATATATATTACCGTTTACAGTGTGCATGAGTTTGGGTGGCAAATTGGCTTGGTACATAGCCTATTTTTGTCCACACGAGCAGAGACATAGGCGTGTGTCTCAGTCGTGTGTGACACACGGTCATGATACACGGTCGTGTGTCCCCTGGTGCTGAAATTGAAATGAAGTCAGTATGCTCCACACGGCTTCACACACGGGCGTGTGATCGACCATGTGGTACAAGTTAGTATACCCCCTAATTGGCATACGACCTAGCACACGGGCATGTGACTTGGCCCTGTTGCATAAGTCAGTATACCCTACAGGTTTGACATGGCCTAGCACACGAGCGTGTGTGGCAACTTCGAAGGGCACACGGACTAGACACACGAGTGTGTGGTTGGCCTTGTGACCCAAGTCAGTATGTACCCCCTGTTTTCACATGGGCGTGTCTGGTGGCCGTGTGAGACACACGGCCTGGCCACATAAGACACACAGCCTGGCAACACGGGCGTGTGTCCCTTGTTTGAAGAAAAAATTGCTAAGTGTTGAAAAATTTCATAAGTTATCAGTTTCGTCCCGAACCATTCCCAAAGCATGTTTAAGGCCTCATAGGCTCTTAATAGGGACAAATTGATTGAGATTGAATAATGAATGATTGAATTGAACAATTGTATGTTAAATTGTTGTTTAATTGTTTCGTAAGTCTGGTAATGCTCTGTAACCCTATTTCAGCGTTGAATACGGGTTAGGGGTGTTACATTTATTGGTATCAGAGCTACGGTTTAGTCGATTCTAGGACTAACGTAGCATATGTAAGTCTAGCTATACATGCCATATAGAACCTGTGATAGAATGATATCTCCCGACTCTGACGAAAATTGTTTTAATTAGACAGATATGTTTTCCAACCGAGCTAATTCCGATAGTGCAGAAAGTGGTACTCAAATATTTGAGCGAAAATGTGTTTATAATGAGTTGAAATTCATAAAGGTATGAATAAAAGTTTATAATATTATGTTATTGATAAATGTTATGTGTATGTATATGTGAGAGTTAAATTTGAGGCTTTATGACCCTCACCCCCTTATCAGTATAGTGTTACCAATGATATATCATGGTTGATTTGGTATGATATAGGGATGATGAATTGGTATATTTTGTGGCATGAATTAGTTGATAAAATGATGAGAAAAATGCATAGGAAAGATAGGTGAAAATGTTGGTAATGAGATATTATTTTGGTATGTTAATGGTTATGATTTGAGAAGTAAAATGGTTGAAGATGAAATGGCATGATTTGTATATGAATTGGCATGTTTTGGTTGCCTATAAATGTGTTGAAATGGTATTATTTTGGTTGTTTAGGTGAGCATGAGAAAGGGTGGCAAATTGGCCTTGCAATTGGCCTATTTTTGTCCACACGGGTAGAGACACGGGAGTGTGTCTCAGCCGTGTGTGACACACGATCATGCTACACGGCCGTGTGTCCCCTGGTGTTGAGATTGAATTGAAGTCAGTATGCTCCACACGGTCTCACACACGGGCGTGTGACCGACCATGTGGCACAAGTCAATATACCCCCTAAATGGAACACGGCCTAGCACACGGGCTTGTGACTTGGCAGTGTTGCATAAGTCAGTATACCCTATAGGATTGGTAAGGCCTAACACACGGCCTGGCACACGGGCGTGTGACCCTTGTATGTTTGAAAAATTCCAAAGTTTTCAAGAATTTTCGTAAGTTATCAGTTTAGTCCCGAACCACTTCTAAAGCATGTTTAAAGCCTCGTAGGCCCTTATATGGAACAATGTGATTATGATTGAATGGTGTTTGAGAATAGATGCATAAATGTATATTGTATATTGTGATTTGATCGGTAATGCCTCGTAACCCTATTCCGGCGATGAATACCAGTTAGGGGTGTTACATTAGTATACATGCGTATAAGCATCATGTTCAGTACATACATCATGCATTCAATTTACGCATATAGGGGTCCAAGTAGTACTTACCGACCCTACAGTAGGTTCACAGTCGACTTGGGCGACCCGTGCAACCTTAAAACACATTCAGTTAAATGGGCTCGCACGCCCATGTGGCTTACCCGTGTGGGCCCACACGCCCTTGTGGCCTACACGCCCAGATTGGCCTTGGCCCGTGTGGATCACACGGCCTGGCCCACATTCCCACACGCCCGTGTGGACTACCTGTGTGGGCTCACACGCTCGTGTGGCTTACACAGCCCAAATCAGTCTAGCCCGTGTGTTGTACACGGCCTTCCTAGCATCACACGACCGTGTCTTGCGCGCACAGCCTGGCCTCGTCAGTCACACGCCCGTGTTAGGGCACACGACCTACCACACGGGAAACCACACGCCCGTGTGGCGTCGACAGTGGGGTTTTTGGCTTTCATTGAAACCTCATTTTCTGCATTTTCGAGTACACACTTGGTTTTGATTGATGCGAAAGTGATTCCCAAGCACTCCAGAACCTATAATTGACCAATTTTCACTCAATTAATCACTTAAAAATTGAACTAAAACCGGATCCAAAACACAATACTCATCCATTGAGTAACTAAACTTACCTTCGGTTGAAAAACAGTGATTTTCACAAACTAAGTCCCCGTCAGACGATTAAACTCCCTCGATTCTTTCCCCTAATCGCCAAAATGACACAAATTAGAGACGAGTTGAACAAACGGAAATAATCACTTACTCAAACTTATTGAAATCACGCAACGAAGACGAACTTGTTGAGAAAGGTGGAAGAAGGGAATCAAATACGAAAAAAGAAAGAGACGAATAAGGGAGACGACAGAAGGCAAAATAAAAGATTGTCATCAGAAATTTTGGGAGTGGAAAAATAGAGAAAATGCCAGAGGGAGAGGAAGTCTCTTCAGCAAATTTAAAAACTGACAGGATATCCCCTAAACCTCTCCACTATCCCCCACTAACAACAACCTCTCAGAACTTCAATTCTGCTTGAACTCCTCCACACGCTAAACGCCCAGAGTAAAAAGAATTCCCTTGCTTGCGCAGGGATTCAAACACAAGACCTCTATCCCCCCAACACTCCACTTATCCACCAGACCAGTAGGCCCATTTTGTTATAAGCTTACCAACAATTAAATAAAAGCCTACTACCTAGAGATAGGGCTTGATTCAGAAAAATACCAAAATTTAGCCAAAGCTAGGACTTGAACTTGGGAACTCTCACAGACACACCCAGAACACATAACCACTGAAGCAGATGCACAATTGTAAAAAATTTACAAAAGTCAAAAAACAAATTTTTTGGACGTTACAACTCTACCCCCTAAAAGAAAATTTTGTCCTCAAAATTTACCTGGTCAGAAAAGGTGAGGATACTGCTGGCGCATCACAACCTCAGGTTCCCACGTAGCCTTCTCAGTGCCATGATTACGCCTTAGAACCTTCACCAGCGGAATGGACTTCTTCCTCAGAACCTTAAGGTCATGATCCAGAACCTAAACAGTCTCCTCCTCAAAGGTCAAGTCTGGCCTAACCTCAATCTCCTCAACAGGGATAATATGCGAGGGATCAGTGCGGTAGCGCCTCAACATCGAGACGTGGAACATATCGTGAATACGATCTAACTCTAGAGGTAGCTCTAACTGATAAGCGGCCGGACCCACTCGTTTCAGAATCTGGTACGGCCCAATAAACCTAGGGCTCAGCTTGCCTTTACTACCAAACCTCAGAATCTTTTTTCATGGCGAGACCTTGAGAAATATGAAGTCCCCCACCGAATACTCAATCTCGCGTCTATTTAGATCCGCATAAGATTTATGTCTGTCTGGTGCCGCTTTCAGTCATTCCCGAATTAATCTGACCTTATCCTCAGTCTCAGAAACCAACTCAAGACCCAGAACAGGTCGTTCACCCAACTCAGTCCAACACAAGCGAGTGCGACACTTACGACCATATAGAGCCTTGTAAGGTGCCATCTGAATGCTAGACTGGAAACTGTTATTATAAGCAAACTCCGCTAGTGGCAGATACTCCTCCCAACTGCCTCAGAATTCGATAGCACAGCTCCTCAACATATCCTCCAGTATCTGAATCACCCTCTCCGATTGACCATCGGTCTGAGGATGGAACGCAGTATTGAAGTCCAACCTTGAACCCAGAGCCTCATGTAGCTTTTTTCAAAACCGAGATGTGAAGCGAGGATCCCTATCAGAAATGATTGAGACCGGTACCCCATGCAGTCTCAATATCTCAGAAATGTAGAGCTTCGTCAACTTCTGAAGAGAATAGTCGGTCCTAACCAGAATGAAGTGCACAGACTTGGTCAATCAATCCACGATGACCCAGATAGAATCATTCTTAGTGGGTGTCAAGGGCAACCCACTAACGAAGTCCATCGTTACTCGTTCCCACTTCCATAGCGGGATCTTAACCGGCTGCAGCAAACCCGAAGGTAACTGATGCTCAGCCTTAACCTGCTGGTTTGCCAAACATCGTGCCACAAAATCAGTAACTTTCTGTTTCAACCCCGGCCACCAGTACAGTTCTCGAAGATCTCGGTACATCTTATTACCGCCGGGATGCATAGCATAAGGGCTACTATGCGCCTCCCTCAGAATCAACTATCTCAAATCAGAATCATTCGGCACACATACCCGACCTCGAAAACACAACACACCCTTAGAGTTCAACCCAAAGTCCGTATACCACCCTCAATCTGTCGAAACCTCAAGCTCAGAGACTCATCCTCTAGCTGTTTACCCTTAATCTGCTCGATCCAAGTTGGTTTGACTTGCAGTTCAGCCAACAAACTCCCATCATCGAATAAGCTAAGTCGAGTGAACATCACTCTCAGATCCGTCATATCCCTACGGCTCAATGCATCGGCCACCACTTTGGCCTTTCCAGGATGGTACTCAATGGTACAGTCGTAATCCATAAGCAGCTCAACCCATCTGCGCTGCCTAAGATTCAGCTCCTTCTAAGTAAGGAGGTACTTGAGGCTTTTGTGATCAGTGTAGATGATACACTTCTCACCGTACAGGTAGTGCCTGTAACACCCCTTACCCATAATCCCCGCCAGAACCGGGTCCGAGGCGTTACCGGATTAAAACTACTTGATTGTCACTTAGGCTCAACGTGACTACTCTCCTTAAGTCACCACGACAACCTCATTTTTGAGTTACGAGGCCTTACTCAAACACACGAGGGCTCTCGAAACCATATCGAAAACTCTTACTATCTTAAAACTTTTCTCCATCTAGACAGGGACTACACGCCCGTGCTAGATGATACACGCCCGTGTGTAGTCACACACGCCTATGTCCACAACCCGTGCACAAAACTCAACCATTCTGCCAAAGTCCCACGGCTAGGTCACACGCCCGTGTTCACCACCCGTGGTGCACACTGGCTACTTCACGCGACCTTAAAGTCTAGACATACGCCCGTGTGGCTAGCCCGTGGCCAACACTGAATAACTCACACGTCCTAGGCACACGCCCGTGTGACTAGTCCGTGGTCTATTCTGGACTTAAAATACTAACATGCGGGGACACACGGCCAAGTCGCATGCCCATGGGCTATTCAGTGTGTGTCACACATGGTCTAGACACACGCTTGCGTGTGTCTACCCACATGGACAAGAACAAAGCTATTTGTCATGCCCCTTCTCACCCCTCTAGCATACACAACATGTACTCATTCAACACATCCATAATCAACTCAATTTGAAACACAATCTTACATGGATAACTACATCTTTTCATATAATAAAATAGCCAACAACTATGGCATTATACAAAATAGATTATCCATCTAAAGGCCAACATAACTTAGCCATTTACAACCAAAAATCACTAACTTGTCTAGTCCCTATACATGCCATATACAAAACGTTTAATCCAATGTACCAGTGTGTGCGATAGTGTGTGGGCGATCTTCCAATTGATCCACGTATCTCGATTCAACTCTATTACTCTATAAGACAAGGGAAAAGAAAGGGAGTAAGCTTTGAGTTTAGTGAGTTTACACATAAACAATTAAGCATCATAATATAAGCTAAACAACAATTAGCATTATACTAACATAAATAATTCACAACTATGCTTACTCTTTCTATCCCTTACCACATTTCAAACACATCATGAGTCACATACTCATAACCATTGACATTCACCCCTGCATTCAATATCGCATTTACACAATATACAACACATCATTATTTCACAATAACACATCCACACATGTACACTACTCACTAATACATCCACACAGCTACTCTCTCGGTGGTTTCGCATTTAGCCTACCGCAATCGATACAATAAGATATTATCGCACTTAGCCTACCAATAAGGTAATCATAATGGTCTCGCACTTAGCCCACTAAACGATATACTTAGCGATAGCATCGCACATAGCCCAGCTCATCGTTGCTAAGTATTAGGGTAGCATCGCACTTAGCTTACCATCAAGCATTATCACTACACATTCACATATCTACTTTGTAGTTCATTCATTCATTCGTTCACTATAACTAACTCATTCATTCCACATGAACCATATAGGTTCTCAACCATGCTATACTCTAGCTAGCATTTACAAAGTATACACATAATGTATCGTTTATACGTAAACTTACCTCGGTACTCAAAAAGTATGGAGATGTGCAATTTAGTCCACGACCTTACCCTTGCCTCGGTTTCGATCCAGGCTTCGTCTTTCTTGATCTATAATGACAAATCAACACATTCAATACACACATTGACTAATCTCATACTTTAGAAAAATCCCCATTTTGCCCCTAATCTTTCTTATATTTACACTTTTGCCCCAAGGCCTGTAAAGTGATTTTTATTCAACTTTCTAGCCTTTCATGCTTAGCCGAATCACTTACTCAATTAAAGTTATCATCGATTCTCACTAATTCTCACATGTATGACCAAACTCAAGACTTTCACAAACTAGTCCCTACATGCATTTTTCATGGAATTAACTTAGTAAAAGATGTTTCTACAACATCAAGCTTTCATATTCTTCCATAAAACATCAAAATACATGCATGTCATACATGGGTACATTTTTGAACATCCATTTTAGCTCATCATATAGCTAAAAATAGCTTACTCATGCTATTAGGACTTCAAAAATACGAAGAATATCAAAAATGGGCTAGAATACACTTACTAGCTAGCTTGAAAAGTTAAAGAGCCCTAACAATGGCTTCTTTCAAATTTTCGGCAGCCTTGGAGAAGATTATGAATGAATTTTGTCATCTTTTCTCCTATTTTAATCATTTTATTGTCAAATGACCAAAATACCCTTTTTGACAAACTTCCTAATTTAACTCATCCTTGCCCAAATTTGTCCAAAAATTAGAAATTGTGAAAATTACTCATTAAGGACTTCTAATTGATATTCTAAAGCAATTTCACACAAATAGCTTCTAGAATCTCACATTTTGCAACTTTTGTAATTTAGTCCTTTTGGACAGTTCAACCGCAATTTAACAAAATTGCTTCATGAAACTTTCACACTAGCATGCAAACATGGCATAGACCTCAAAAACTCATACTTATGCCTCGGATTTATGGTCTCGCACCACTATTTCGACTAGGCCCTAAATCGGGATGTTACAACTCTCCCCCCTTTTAGAGATTTTAGCGAGAAAATCTTACCCGATAAGAGAGGTTTGGATGTTGCTCTCTCATAGCCTCTTTCAATTCCCACGTAGCTTCTTCCACACCTTGTTTCTGCCATAACACTTTCACTAGTGCTATGCTCTTATTCCTCAACTTTTTCACTTCTCGAGCCAAGATCTTAATCGGCTCCTCTTCATAAGACATATCCGGTCTTATCTCAATTTCCGTCGAAGGAATAACATGTGAAGGATCGGAGTGATACCGTCGCAACATTGACACATGAAACACATTATGAATCTTTTCCAATTCTACCGGCAAAGCCAACCGGTATGCTATTGGCCCAACTCTATCTGTAATCTCATATGGTCCTATGAACCTTGGACTCAATTTCCCTTTTCGTCCAAATCTCATGATTTTCTTCCATGGGGACACTTTTAAGAACACTTTGTCACCCACTTCAAACTCAATCTCTTTTCTTTTCAAATCTGCAGACGACTCACAGCCGGTCAAGCGACTTTCAGACTATTACGGATTACTTTCACTTTCTCTTCGGTTTCTTTCACTAGATAGACCCCATGGATCTGCTTTTCATTAAGCTCGGTCCAATACAATGGAGTCCGACACTTACGACCATACAAGGCCTCATACGGAGCCATCCGTATACTTGACTGATAACTATCGTTGTAAGCAAATTCGACCAAAGGTAGATATCTTTCCCAACTACCTTCGAATTCCAACACATAGCATCGAAGCATATCTTCAAGAACTTGAATCACTCTTTCAGACTGACCATCAGTTTGTGGATGGAACGCAGTACTAAAATTTAACCTCGTACCCATGGCCCCTTGTAACTTCTTCCAAAACCTCGAAGTAAACCTCGGATCTCTATCCGATATTATAGACACAGACACACCATGTAACCTCACAATCTCTGCAACATTCAATTCGGCTAACTTGTCCAGTGAATAATCAACACGTACTGGAATAAAATGAGCTGACTTTGTCAATCTATCCACAACAACCCTCACAGCGTCTTTCTTTTTCGGAGTCATAGGTAAACCCGTCACAAAATCCATGGTAATCCGATCCCATTTCTACTTGGGAACCATCACTGGCTGAAGCAATCCCGAAGGCACTTGATGCTCAGTTTTCACTCGTTGACAAATCAGACACTTTGTCACGAACTCAGAGATATCTCTTTTCATACCCGGCTACCAATAAAATTTCCTCAAGTCATTGTACATTTTCGTACTGCCCAGGTGTACTGACAAATAACCACTATGTGCCTCATGCAAAACCTTTCGCATCAATTCTTCATCTCTAGGTACACAAATTCTGTCATGGTATAACAAACAGCCATCTGAACCCACTCAAAAATCAGAGTCACTTTCTGATCCACACTTAGCTCTCTTAGCTTGCATCTCACTATCATTTTCTTGAGCCTCACATATCTGTTGAACAAACAGTGGCTTAGCTCTCAACTCTGCCAATATAGCACCATCATCAGACAATGCTAAACTCGTGCTCATAACTCTTAGAGAATACAAGGATTTCCTACTCACGGCATCCGCAACAACATTTTCTTTTCCGAGATTGTAATCAATGACTAACTCATAGTCATTCAATAACTCGAGCCACCGCCTCTGTCACAAATTTAAATCCTTTTGATCCATCAAATACTTCAAACTCTTGTGATCCGTAAAGATTCGGCACTTCTCACCATATAAGTTATGTCACCAAATCTTTAACGCGAAAACAATCGCAGCCAACTCCAAATCATGAGTCAGATAATTCTTCTCGTGCAGTTTTAGTTGTCTCGAGGCGTAAGCGACTACCTTACCCTCTTGTATCAACACGCAACCGAGACCATTAAATGACGCGTCACTAAAAACCATAAACTCTTTCCCCGATTCTGGTTGAACCAAAACCGGCACCTCAGTCAACAATTTTTCAATCTCTCAAAACTCTGTTGACATGCCTCCGTCCAATCATAATTGACATCCTAATGCAACAATTTCGTCATCGGGGTAGCAATCACTGAGAACCCCTTTACGAAACGTCTGTAATATCCCGCTAGTCCCAAGAAGCTTCTAACTTCCGACACATTCCTCGGCTGTTTCCAATTCAAAATAGCCAAAATCTTACTCGGTTCGACTCGAATACCATCACCCGACACAACGTGTCCTAAAAATCCAACCTCTCAGAGCCAAAACTCACTCTTGCTAAACTTAGCATACAACTGCTCATCTCTTAAAGTTTGCAAGATAATTCTCAAATGTTCCTCATGATCGTTCTCATCCCGAGAATAGATCAATATGTCATCAATGAAGACAACCACAAACTTATCCACATACGGTCGAAAGACACGGTTCATCAAATCCATAAAAATCACAGGTGCATTCGTTAAACCAAACGGCATGACCAAAAACTCATAATGGCCATACCTTGTTCGAAATGCAGTTTTCAACGCATCTTGCTCTTTCACTCTCAACTGGTAATAACCAAACCTCAGGTCGATCTTGGAGAACACTGTATCTCCTTTAAGTTGATCAAAAAGAATATCAGTCCTTGGTAAAAGGATACTTATTCTTCACCGTCACTTTGTTAAGTTGCCTATAGCCTATACACAACCTCATAGACCCATCTTTCTTTTTCACAAATAGTACCGGAGCACCCCACGGTGAGTAGTTCGGTCTTGCAAAACCCTTATCTGTCAACTCTTTCAACTGAACTTTCAGTTCTTTCAACTCTAAAGGTGCCATTCTATACAGAGCAATTGAAATAAGTGCCGTTCCCGAAACTAACTTAATCCCAAACTCGACCTCTCTCTCTAGAGGTAATCTGGGTAACTCTTCCGGAAATACATCCGGATACTCATATACCACCGGCACTGTATCAAACTTTACTCCAACATCTTGAGTATTCAAAATAAAGGCGAGATAGGACTCACACCCTTTTCTCAAACATTTCTCAGCCACTAGGGAAGAAATCATCACTGGTAGACTATCTGATCCACCTGATTCAACCCGAACAACATCTCCACTCTCACATTTCAATTCGATAAACTTACTACCACAGTTCACTAAGACACTATGGGTAGTCAACCAATCCATGCCAAGGATTAAGTCAAACTCATCAAACGGCAAGAACATAAGGTTTGTCAAAAAGTAATGACTCTTAATCAACAAAGGACAATTCTTACACACCTTGTCCACCAACACGTATTTTCCTAACGGGTTTGAAACCTTAACCACAATGTCTGTAGACTCAACAGTCATACTCAAACAAGATGCTAATCTCATGCAAATATAAGAGTGAGTAGACCCTGGATCAATTAAAGCAATAACAAAGGTGTCATAGAGAGAAAAAGTACCCGTTATCACATCTGGGGATGATGCCTCTTCGTGGGCGCGAATGGCATAAGTCCTAGCAGGTGCCTGACCCTCCGGTCTCACAGCAGAGTCTCTGGACGCACCTCTACCACTATTCCCACCTCTTGAGTTCCTTGGTGGTCTACCCCTTACAGACACATCACTAGGTCTCATCTCTTGTTTCTCTTCCTTATCATCCCTCTCAGGGCAATTTCGGATAAAGTGGTCAGGGGAACCACACTTATAACATTTTCAGCTATTTCCCTAACACTCTCCGGTGTGATATCTACCATAATTTGGACACTCCGGTTTGTTTTTCGTATTGCCCACACTTTCCATCGAGGTAGCTTGGACTCTCGAACCTGGACGAGTGTGGTCCAAGTCTCGATGTGAATATCCCACTGATGCTGTCGTCTGAGGATTCACTTCCCTGGATCTTTTCGACTTGGCTTGGTATGACTTGCCCATTGGCCTCTTTCTCGCATCTCGGGCTTCACTCACAGCCCTTCTCTTTTCTTTACCCAACTCTTCGGCCTTACTTGCTCTCTCGACCAACACAACAAACTCTTTCAACTCTAAGATACCAACTAGGAGTTTGATATCCTCATTCAGTCCATCTTCAAACCTCTTACACAGAATGGTCTCCGTTGACACACATTCTTGGGCGTATTTGCTAAGCCTAACAAACTCATGCTCATATTCTACTACTGACATTCTTCCTTGCTTTAACTCAAGGAATTCCTACTGACATTCTTCATTGCTTTAACTCAAGGAATTCCTTCCTTTTTCGATCAGTAAATCATTAGCTTATGTACTTCTTCCAGAACTCTTCCAGAAAGAAGTCCCATGTCACCCGCTCTCTCGGGACTACTGACGTCAACGTCTTCCACCAATGGTATGTCGAGTCCCTCATCAAAGACACAGCACACTTCAAGCTCTCTTCATGTGTACATGAGAGTTCATCAAACACTTTCATTGAGTTCTCTAGCTAGAACTCCGCCCTTTCAGGGTCATCATCTACCTTAGCTCTAAACTCCTCAGCCCCGTGTTTCCTAATCTTATCCACCGGGGGTTTTGATATCCTCACTACATCATTACCTTGAGGAGCCACTGGATTTGGCTGAGGCATAGGAGGAGGTGGAGGAGGTTGAGCATTAGGGTTCGCTTAAACATAATCCGAGTACCAATTACTCATCATTTGGAGAAAGGCTTTCCGAGCCTCTTCCCCTTGACCCCTAACCTCGGGTCCACTCTCTACAGGCGCGATTCCTTGCACAGGAGCCGTTGCATTACTAAATGCTTCATCAGCAGTCGATTGATCGGGATCCATATACTATATAAAACAAGATTTAAAATCATCAAAAACCACTACACTATCATTGTACACTTATGGCATGTATAGCTAGACTCTTACACCCGCTACGGTAGTCCTAGAACCGACTAAATCATAGCTCTGATACCATTAAATGTAACACCCCTTACCCGTAATCCCGTCGGAACTGGGTCCGAGGCGTTACCGGATTAAAACTACTTGATCGTCACTTAGGCTCAACGTGACTACTCTCCTTAAGTCACCACGGCAACCTCATTTTCGAGTTACGAGGCCTTACTCAAACACACGAGGGCTCTCAAAACCATATCGGAAACTCTTACTATCTTAAAAATTTTTCTCTATCTAGACAGGGACTACACACCCGTGCTAGATGATACACACTCGTGTGTAGTCACACACGCCCATGCCCACAACCCGTGCACAAAACTCAACCATTTTACCAAAGTCCCACGGCTAGGTCACACGCCTTAAAGTCTAGACATACGCCCGTGTGGCTAGCCCGTGGCCAACACTAAATAACTCACACGTCCTAGTAACACGCCCGTGTGACTAGTCCGTGGTCTATTCTGACTTAAAATGCTAACATGCAGAGGACACACGGCCAAGTCACACGCCCATGGGCTGACCGTGTGTCACAGATGGTCTAGACACACGCCCGTTTGTCTACCCACATGGACAAGAACAAAGCTATTTGTCATGCCCCTTCTCACCCCTCTAGCATACACAACATGTACTCATTCAACACATCCATAATCAACTCAATTTGAAACACAATCTTACATGGATAACTACATCTTTTCATATAATAAAATAGCCAACAACTATGGCATTATACAAAATAGATTATCCATCTAAAGGCCAACATAACTTAGCCATTTACAACCAAAAATCACTAACTTGTCTAGCCCCTATACATGCCATATACAAAACGTTTAATCAAATGTACCAGAGCGTGCTGATAGTGTGGGCGATCTTCCAATTGATCCACGTATCTCGATTCAACTCTATTACTCTATAAGACAAGGGAAAAGAAAGGAGTAAGCTTTGAGCTTAGTGAGTTTACACATAAAAATTAAGCATCATAATATAAGCTAAACAACAATTAGCATTATACTAACATAAATAATTCACAACTATGCTTACTCTTTCTATCCCTTACCACATTTCCAACATATCATGAGTCACATACTCATAACCATTGACATGCACCCCTGCATTCAATATCGCATTTACACAATATACAACACATCATTATTTCACAATAACACATCCACACATCTACACTACTCACTAATACATCCACACAGCTACTCTCTCGGTGGTTTCGCACTTAGCCTACCACAATCGATACAATAAGATAGTATCGCACTTAGCCTACCAATAAGGTAATCATAGTGGTCTCGCACTTAGCCCACTAAACGATATACTTAGCGATAGCATCGCACATAGCCCAGCTCATCGTTGCTAAGTATTGGGGTAGCATCACACTTAGCTTACCATCAAGCATTATCACTACACATTCACATATCTACTTTGTAGTTCATTCATTCATTCGTTCACTATAACTAACTCATTCATTCCACATGAACCATATAGGTTCTCAACCATGCTATACTCTAGCTAGCATTTACAAAGTATACGCATAATCCATCGTTTATACGTAAACTTACCTCGGTACTCAAAAAGTATGGAGATGTGCAATTTAGTCCACGACCTTGCCCTTGCCTCGGTTTCGATCTGGGCTTCATCTTTCTTGATCTATAATGACAAATCAACACATTCAATACACACATTGACTAAATTGACCTTTATCTCATACTTTAGCAAAATCCCCATTTTGCCCCTAATTTTTCTCATATTTACACTTTTGCCCCAAGGCCCGTAAAGTGATTTTTATTCAACTTTCTAGCCTTTCATGCTTAGCCGAATCACTTACTCAATTAAAGTTATCATAAATTCTCACTAATTCTCACATGTATGACCAAACTTAAGACTTTCACAAACTAGTCCCTACATGCATTTTTCATGGAATTCACTTAGTAAAAGATGTTTCTACAACATCAAGCTTTCATATTCTTCCATAAAACATCAAAATACATGCATGTCATACATGGGTACATTTTTGAACATCCACTTTAGCTCATCATATAGCTAAAAATAGCTTACTCATGCTACTAGAACTTCAAAAATATGAAGAATATCAAAAACGGGCTAGAATTCACTTACTAGCTAGCTTGAAAAGTTGAAGAGCCCTAACAATAGCTTCTCTCAAATTTTCGGCAGCCTTGGAGAAGAAGATGAATGAATTTTGTCATCTTTTCTCCTATTTTAATCATTTAATTGTCAAATGACCAAAATACCCTTTTTGACAAACTTCCTAATTTAACTCATCCATGCCCAAATTTTTCCAAATATTAGAAATTGTGAAAATTACTCATTAAGGACTTCTAATTGATATTCTAAAGCAATTTCACACAAATAGCTTCTAGAATCTCACATTTTGCAACTTTTGTAATTTAGTCCTTTTGGACAGTTTAACCGTAATTTAACAAAATTGCTTCATAAAACTTTCACACTAGCATGCAAACATGGCATAGACCTCAAAAACTCATACTTATGCCTATGATTTATGGTCTCACACCACTATTCTGACTAGGCCCTAAATCGGGATGTTACAGTGCCTCTAAATTTTCAATGCAAAGATTACGGCGGCCAACTCTAAATCATGCATCGGATAATTTTCCTTTTGTGTCTTTAGCTGACGAGACGAATATGCTACCACCTTACCATCCTGCATCAACTCACATCCCAAACCGACATGTGATGCATCACTATAAACCGTGAACTCATTTCCAGGTTCAAGCTGTATCAGAACAGGAGCCTCAGTAAGTATAGTCTTGAGCTTCTTGAAGCTCTCTTGCTGCGCATCAGTCCAGAAAAATGGTACACCCTTACGTAGCAGCTTAGTTAAGGGTGCTGCAATCAGTGAGAAGCCTTCCACAAACCGCCAATAATAACCCGCCAAACCCAGAAAGCTGTAAATCTCAGACACATTCTTAGGCTGTTTCCAATCCACTACAGCCTCAACCTTTCGAGTATCGACTTGAATCCCCTCAGCAGACACCACATGACCCAGAAATGTTACTTCACGTAACCAAAACTTGCCCTTGCTGAACTTAGCATAAAGCTTCTTTTCCTTCAAAATCTGAAGAACAATCCTAAGGTGCTCGTCATGCTCATCCTTAGTTCTCGAATAAACCAATATGTCATCGATGAAAACTACGACGAACTGATCCAGATAAGGCTATAAATACCCGGTTCATCAAATCCATGAATGCGGCAGGCGCATTCGTCAGTCCAAATGGCATCACTAGGAACTCATAGTGACCATAACGAGTCCTAAATGCCGTCTTATGCACATCAGCCTCCTTAACTATCAAATGATGATACCCAAAACGCAAGTCAATCTTAGAGAACACAGACGCCCCTCGAAACTGGTCAAACAGATCATCAATCCTCGGAAGTGGATACTTGTTCTTAATAGTCAACTTATTCAGTTGTCGGTAGTCAATACACATCCTCATGGATCCATCCTTCTTCTTTATAAACAGTACCGGTGTTCCCCACGGAGACACGCCAGGGTGGATGAACCCACGATCCAATAACTCCTGAATCTAAGCCTTAAGCTTCGTAAGCTCTTTCTGTGCCATTCGATAGGGAGCGATAGACACCATAGCTGTACCAAAGAAAAGCTCAATCCCAAACTCCACCTCACGATTTAGAGGTAAACCCGGTAGCTCTTCAAGAAAGACATCCGGAAAATCTCTTACATTTCTAATGTCTTTTACAGTAGAGTTCCCAAAAATAGAAACACTAATATAGGCCAAATACGCCTCGCATCCCTTGCGAACCAGTTTCTCAGCTACCAATGCAGAGATCACGTTAGCCAAGTAGTTTTGACGTTCTCTAATCACAACTACCTCATCATCCTCCTCAGTTCTCAATACGACCCTCTTAGTCGCACATTTCAAGCTTACACGATGCTTGACCAACCAGTCCATCCCCAATATCATATCGAACTCCCCAAATGGAAGCTCTATAAAATCAGCCAGAAATACCGTCCCTTGAACCTCTAAACGAACATTCCTATATAGTTTACTAACTCTAGCAGATTGCCCCAGCGGGCTCAGCACAGTCACCTCACTCGTAGTGCTCTCAACCGAAATCCCTAAATTTTCAGAAACAGAGCAGGCAACATAGGAATACATAGATCATATATCTATCAATGTAGTGTAAGGCACATCATAAATAAGAAACGTACCCATGATGACGTCTGGAGCATCTCTGTCCTCTCGGTGACGTGCAGTATAAACAAGAGCAGGCTGTCTCGCCTCAGTCTGTCCAGCACCTCTGCCTGGTGCTCTCTGTCCATGACCCATACCATTACCACCCCTAGCCTGACCACAGCCCCTCGGTGGCTACTGTGCTACTCTCTGTGGCTGCGTAGTACCAGTGCCCTGAGCTTGCATCTGATCGGCCCTTAACGGACACTCCCTAATGCGATGATCCAATAATCCACACCTCAAAAATGCCCCAGTCCTCCTCTAACACTTGCCCTCATGGCGTCTACCACAACCGACACATGGCTGCAGTCCAGTAGTAGTAACAGGGGTCCCAGCTCTAATTGGCCCATCAGGTTTGGCCTTTTTCTTAGGCCTCTGTACAGAACTCGAGGGCTCTGAATTCCTCTTATTCTTACCCCTCTCTCTATCTCTGTTCTGGCGCTCAGCGCGCTTAACATCCTCAGCAGTCTTAGCTTTCTCAACCAGTACAGCAAACTCTCGCTCCCTCTGTGGAGTAATCAAAATCCTCAGGTTATCCCTCAACCCGTCCTCAAATCGGACACACCTCTCATACTCATCTGCCACCATGCCTCGAGCATAGCAGCTCAGCCTTAGGAATTCGGCCTCATACTCTGCCACAGATCGGTCTCCCTGAGTAAGGTTCAGAAACTCCCTCCTACAAGAATCAATGTAACTAGCTCCCACATACTTCCCCTAGAAGGCAGTCTTAAAGAATTCCCATGTCAAACGTTCGGGCTGAGTGCCCTCCTTAACAGTCAACCACCACTGATAAGCCTCATCACACAACAGAGAGACTGCACCCTTCAATTTCTGCTCAGAGGTGCAATCCAGGTCATCCATAATTCGCTCTATGCCCTCAATCCAGTACTCGGCCACATTAGGGGCAACTCTAGTGACATCCCTAAAAAGCTCAGCTCCATTGGATCAGAGTCGTTCCGTGATCGACCCTCAGCCCCCAGATCTAGTATTGGGTCCAGCGACCCTCTCCAGTAACCTTAGCATAGCCTGGGACAGTGCGTCGTCCCCAGCCATACGATCTTGAGACCCAGTCTCAGTAGCAGGCGACACTGGCGTCTCACTCGCGTCCAAATTTGGCATACTGCTCAATGAAGAGGACTCAGCTTGAGCCCCTCTACGGCCTCTACCTCAGCCTCTAGTACCACGTCCATGAATACCTCGAGCACTCATATCTATTCAGATTTGTCTGTATTACAAATTTTATGAATCAGTTACAGTTTCATTATTTATTAACAGATATTTTATGCAAAGCAGTATCATAAATTCAGAGGTTGTTTTTCACAAGTAAAGTCTCTATCAGTTTTAGTTTCACTACAATTTCAGTATACACTACTAAAGTGTTTCAGAACAGACTATCTACAACAGTTTATCAGAATACTTACAGGATCGGTACCGGAGACTCAGTGTACCACAATCTCAATCATATTATTTCAAATCATTTGAAAATTAGTTCTTAAAAACCAAGTTTTAAAAACCCAAAATCCACAACTGAGTTTTGCAACTTGGCTCTGATACCACTAAATGTAACACCCAACCCGGCCTGGACATTATGGCCGGATCTGGCGATGTCACATGATATGGTGATTTAAAACTAAGTTGATGATAAAACCATTTCCGTCTATAAACATTTAATTAACTCAAAAATGTGTGTCCACTGTTTTAACTCAAACGTATCTTTTTAGCGAAAGCTTGGGAAAATAATTTATTTTAAGTAAATTCGTTCATTTTATGGAAAACCTTAGTTTTTAGGAAATTCGTATTTTCATTAAGAGGTACTGGTAAAACCGTAGAGGCAGGTAAAATTCCCAAAATTAAAACAAAACAGTCCATAAAGTCCAATTACATAAAAATACCCAATAATAATAGTAAGAATATAACCAGAAGTAAAACAGAAAGTTTCATTAACCGTGTTCACAGCTGAGTCCTCTGCCGTACCGATCCGTCTAAGTCTGGGGATTACCTGTACAGATGAAACAGAAAGGGGTGAGTTTACGTAAACTCAGTGTGTAATCCCCAGAAATCACATGCATACAGTCAGTCACATCAATCAGTCAAATGCAGTCTGGGCCTAAGCCCATTTCAATTTCGAGAGTGATTCGGGCCTTAGCCCATTTCGGGCCATAGAATAGCTTATGCATTAGGGCCTAAGCCCGCCACAAGAATAAAGATCGATATGCAATTATCAGTCACAGAATCCTACCCAACCAGCCTCTACACACCATCCCCGTCCATCCCTACACTCCATGTGGGGTTTAAAACACCCACCCATCCCTACACTCTAAGTAGTACCGAATGCGGCACATTATCAGTAGATTTTTAGCTGAGTTGCCAGATATTAGGCTTAAGAGCCTTTCAGTACACTTCCTCCATACAATATCATCCCAACCCAATGCAATGCTAACATACAATAAATGACATGCTATTACATGATTAACAGTTCACATACAGTTCAGTTGTAACAGCCCGATTTTAGTTAAATCAGAATAATAGTTTTGAAACCACAAATCCGAGGTCAAAAAATTATTTTAATATTATTTTTTGTGTTTATAGCATGTGATTATATATGCGTGAAAGTTTCGTGATTTAATTTTATCGAATGAATGCTTAATTTGATAAAAGGACTAAATTGCGTAAAATGCAAAAGTGGCATTCTATATTTTAAATGTGTTTAATTGCTATGATTTATTAAATGAAAGGTCCTTATGATGTTATTAGACCATTGATAGTGGAATTTGACATAAATGGGCATTAAATGGATGTTTTTAATGGTTTTTAACTAAGGTTAATTTGGTAATTAAATAAAATAACGTATATTAATTAAAACAAAACCAAAATAAACCTTCATTTCATCTTTCTTTGGCAAAATGAATAAATTTCCGTATAAATGTTGAAATAGAAATGTAGGTGTGGAATATTATTCGTAGCAAATAATGGTGGGCCGTGTGCGATACCACTTTAATTATTTTTGTTGGTAGGCTATGTGCGATACCACCTTATTACTTATTCACGATGGGCTGCGTGCGATACCATCGTTTATATTACTATTTGGTGGGCTATGTGCGATACCACCGTAAATATTCTTGTTAGTGGGCTATGTGCGATACCACCCTGATAAAGATAAATGGTGGGCTAAGTGCGAAACCACTGAGTGTTTGGTATTATTATGAATGGTTTATTATGAAATTGTGACGTGTTGTTTTATGTGATCATGAGGTGATAAGTGCAGGGATATATGTTAAATAATTTGAGCCTTTGGCTTGTGATATGGTTGGGATGTGGTAAGAGATGAAATGAGTAAGCATGATCTTGGAATGTGGATTGTTCTTACTTATTATGAAATTTTATTTATTGATTAGCACATATTATGATGTTTATTATTTACATGTAAACTTACTAAGCTTAAAGCTTACTCCCTTTCTTTTCCCTTGTCTTATAGTGTCAAAGAGCCGGGTCGGAATACGAAGATAATTGGAAGATCATCCACACTATCAGCTCAATCTCGGTATATCTAGACTTAGTATAATGAGTATGGCATGTATAAGGGCTAGACTAGGTGAATTGTTTTGTTGTTTTGGCCAAGTATGTATTGGCTCCTTTAAAGATGAACTCTTTTGTATATTGCCATAGTTGATGTCTCATTATTACTAATTTATGAAAAGAAGAAGTTATTCATAGAAGTGTATATTGCAAATTTGGGTTATCTAGTGATTTTTTTGAATGGGACTATGTTTTGTGAGCTAGGGTGATAAAAAGATCTTGGCAAATAACCTTGTTCTTGTCCACACGGGTAGGCACACGGATGTGTGTCTAGGCCGTGTGTGACACACGGTCAATTTCATAGGTGTGTGATCAGGCCATGTGTCTCATTGCATGTTAGAATTGCAAGTTAGTAAGCTCAGTAGTAAACACACGGGTAGAGACACGGCCGTATGTCTCAGCCGTGTGGGAGGCACGGCCACGGACATGGGCGTGTGCCCAGGCCGTGTGAAGTCTGCACCTTGAAGTTGGAATTTAATTCGACACACGGTCTAAGGACAAGGGCGTGTGCCTTGGCCGTGTGACCATAGTGAGATGATGATGTCATAAACAGAATGCCAAGGTTTTGGCACAAGGGCTAAGACACGGGCGTGTCGAGGCCGTTTGAGGGACACGGGCTAAGGACACGAGCGTGTGTCCGACCGTGTGAAATAAGTCAGTGTCGACCATGGGTGGAGAACACGGGCATGTCTTAGGGGTACACGGGCGTGTCCCTTGAGTAGCACGAGCGTGTGACCCCTGTTCAGGCAAAATTTTTCTAAGTGAGTAAAAGTTCCCGGATTGATTTAGAAACCTTCCGAAAGTATGTTTAAGGCCTTGTAGGCCCATTATAAGGATGTTAGATATATGAATGGAAAAGTTTTAATTTGGAATGAAATTTGATAACCTAAAGTTGTTTGACCATGTAAGTTAAGTACGGTAATGCCTCGTACCCGGTTCTAGCGTAGAATACGGGTAAGGGATGTTAAATTTAGTGGTATCAGAGCTATGGTTTAGTCGGTTCTCGGACTACCGTAGCGTGTGTAAGAGTCTAGTTATACATGCCATAAGTGTATATTGATAGTGTGGTGACTTCTGACAATTCTAAACTTTGTTTTTATATAGTAAATGGATCCCGATCGAGTGGTTGTTGATGATGCAGCTAGTAACGCGCCGGCTCCTGCGCAAGGGATCGCGCCTGTAGAGAGTGGACCCTAGACTAGGGGTCAAGGAGAAGAGGCCTGGGAAGGCTTTCTCCAAATGATGAGTAACTGGTACACGGAGTATGTACGAGCAAACCCTAATGCTCAACCTCCTCCACCCCCTCCTATACCTCAGCCAGTTCCAGTGGCTCCTCAAGGTATAGATTTATTGAGAATAACTACTCCCCGGTAGATAAAATTCAGAAGCAAGGGGCCGAAGAATTCAGAGCTAATATAGATGATGACCCTGAGAGGGCGGAGTTCTGGCTTGAGAACTCAATGAGGGTATTTGATGAACTCTCTTGCACACCCGAGGAGAGTTTAAAATGCACCATGTTTTTTGTTGAGGGACTCGGCATACCATTGGTGGAAAACATTGACGTCGGTGGTTCCAAGAGAGAGAGTGACGTGGGACTTCTTTTTGGAAGAGTTCCGAAAGAAGTATATAAGCAAAAGATTTGTGGACCAGAAAAGGAAAGAATTCCTTGAATTGAAGCAAGGAAAAATGTCTGTGGGGAAAATATGCGCGCGAGTTTGTTAGGCTCAGCAAGTATGCACAATAGTGTGTGTCTACAGAAGCTATCTTGTGCAAGAGGTTTGAAGATGGGTTGAATGAGGATATCAGGCTTCTAGTTGGGATTTTAGAGTTAAAAGAGTTTGTAGTGTTGGTTGATAGGGCACGTAAGGCCGAAGAACTGAATAAGGAGAAGAGGAAAACCGTGAGTGAGGCTAGAGATGCAAGAAAAAGGCCAATGAGAAAATCATACCAAGCTCAATCGAAGGGGTCCAAGGAGTTGAACCCTCGGACGACTGCATCAATTGGGTATTCACGTCGAGATCGAGGTAATACATACTCGAGCTCGAGAGTTCAAGCCACTTCGATGGCAAGTGTGGGCAATCCAAAGTCCAAAACGGAGTGTCCAAATTGTGGTAGGCAGCACACTGGGGAGTGTTGGGGAAACAACTAGAATTGTTATAAATATGGTTCCCTCGACCATTTTATCCGGAGTTGTCCAGAGAGGGAGGAGAAGGAAAGAAAGCAAGAAGTGAGATTAAGTAATGTATCTTCAAGGGGTAAATCACAAAAGAACTCGAGAGGTGGGACCAGTAGTAGAAGTACGCCTCGAGACTCTATTGTGAGACCGGAGGTTGGGCACCTGCAAGGACCTATACCATTTGCACTCGCGAAGAGGCATCATCTCCGGATGTGATAACGAGTACTTTTTCTCTTCATGACACCTCTGTTATTGCTTTGATTGATCCGAGATCTACCCATTCTTACATTTGCATGAAACTGGCATCTAGTATGAGCTTGATTGTTGAGTCTACGGAATTTGTAGTAAAAGTGTCAAACCCGTTAGGCAAACATGTGCTAGTTGACAAGGTGTGTAGGAATTGTCCTTTGACAATTAGATGTCATTGTTTTTCGGCAAATCTTATGTTGTTGCCATTTGATGAATTTAACTTGATTCTTGGTATGGATTGGTTGACTGCCCATAATGTTTTAGTGAACTGTGGTAGCAAGTTTATTGAATTGAAATGTGAAAATGGAGATATCATTCAGGTTGAATCAAGTAAATCAGATAGTTTGCCTGTGATAATTTCAACTATGGTAGCCAAAAAATACTTGAGGAAAGGATACGAGTCCTATCTCACCTTTGTGCTGAATACTCAAGAGTCAGAGGTAAAGATTGAATTAGTGCCGGTGGTATGCGAGTATCTAGATGTGTTCCCGGAGGAGTTACCCAGATTACCTCTAGTTAGAGAGGTCAAATTTGGAATTGAGTTAATTTCGGGTACGGCACCTATTTCGGTTGCTCCGTATAGGATGGCACCATTGGAATTGAAAGAATTGAAGGTTCAGTTGCAAGTGTTAACGAACAAGGGTTTCGCGAGACCGAGCTATTCACCGTGGGGTGCTCTGGTACTTTTTGTGAAGAAGAAAGACGGGTCAATGAGATTGTGTATAGACTACAGACAGCTCAATGAGGTGACAGTGAAGAATAAATATCCTTTACGAAGGATAGATGATCTATTCGACCAACTGAAGGGAGCTACGGTGTTCTTTAAGATAGACTTAAGGTCTGGCTATTACCAGTTGAGAGTTAAGGAGCAAGATGTGCCGAAAACTGCATTTCGGACGAGGTATGGCCACTATGAGTTTCTTGTCATGCCATTTGGCCTAACGAATGCTCCTGCGATTTTTATGGATTTAATAAACCGGTTCTTCCGATCGTATTTAGATAAATTTGTGGTTGTTTTTATTGATGACATATTGATTTATTCTCAGAATGAGAGTGATCATGCAGAGCACCTGAGAATCATTTTGCAAACTTTAAGAGACAAACAGTTGTATGCTAAATTTAGAAAGAGTGAGTTTTGGCTCCAAGGGGTTGGATTTCTAGACACATTATGTCGGGTGATGGTATTAGAGTTTATCCGAGTAAGATCTCAGCTATTGTGGAGTGGAAACCACCAAGGAATGTGTCGGAAGTCAGAAGCTTTTTGGGTTTAGAGGGGTACTACAGACGGTTCGTAAAGGGGTTTTCCATGATTGCTACCCCGATGGCGAAATTGTTGCATAAAGATGTTAAGTTTGAATGGACTGAGAAATGTCAACAAATTTTCGAGAGATTGAAAGCATTGTTGACTGAGGCATAGGTTTTAGTACAACCTGAGTTGGGGAAGAAGTTTGTAGTATACAGTGATGCATCATTTAATGGTCTTGGCTGTGTGTTAATGCAAGAAGGTAAGGTAGTCGCTTATGCCTCGAGACAGCTAAAACCGCATGAGAAGAATTATCCGACTCATGATTTGGAGTTTGCTGCGATTGTTTTCGCATTAAATATTTGGCGACATTATTTATATGGTGAGAAGTGCCGAATCTTCACTTATCATAAGAGTTTGAAGTACTTGATGGATCAAAAGGATTTGAATTTGCGACAACGACGGTGACTCGAATTATTGCAGGATTATGAGCTAGTAATTGATTACCATCCGGGGAAGGCAAATGTGGTTGCGGATGCTTGAGTAGGAAATCCCTGTATGCTTTGAGAGCTATGAGTACTAGCTTAGCGTTATCTGAGTATGGTGCTATATTAGCCGAGCTGAAGGCTAGACCATTATTTATTCAACAGATATGTGAGGCTCAAAAGAATGATAATGAAATGCAAGCTAAGAGAGCTAAGTGTGAATCGGGAAATGATTCTGAATTCCGGGTGAGTTCAGATGGTTGTTTGATGTTTCGTGACAGGATTTGGGTACCTAAGGATGATGAGTTGATCCGTAAAATATTAAATGAAGCACATAGTGGTTATGTAACACCCCTTACCCGGGTTCTACGCTGGGAACCAGGCCCGAGGCATTACCGAACTCAAACTGCTTAATCGGCACTTAGGCTCAACGTCATTACTCGCTATAACCTCATTCTCGACTTACGAGGCCTCACTCATACACACGAGGGCTCTCGAGACTAATCCGGAACTGTTACGATCCTTAAAATTTTTCTATTTTATACAGGTCTCACATGCCCGTGCAAGATTAGACACGCCCGTGCATGAGCACACACGACCATGTCCCCAGACCGTGCCAAAAAACCCAAGCATTCTACCAAATGCCCCATGGCCATGGCACGCCCGTGCTCCCCAACCGTGGTGAACATTGACTTCCCTCGCACGGCCTAGAGTCTAGACACACGCCCGTGTGGCTAGCCCGTGGCCAACACTGATTAATCCCACATGCCCTAGGCACACGCCCGTGTGACTAATCCGTGGTCTATTCTGCTTTCAAATATTAACATGCAGGGACGACGGCCACAAAGACACGCCTGTGCCGGCTGACTGTGTGTCACACATGGTCTAGACACACGCCCGTGTGTGTCTATCCACATGGTCAAGAACAAGACTAAGTGTCAAGTTCTTTTCACCCTTCTAACATACACAACATATACTCATCTAACACCATCATAATCAACTCAAATTGAAGTGCATTCTCACATAGAAAACTACATCTTTCTTTCATATAATGTAATAGCCAACAACCATGGCATTATACAAAATAAGCTATCCATCTATGGGCCAACACATCTTAGCCATTTACAACAAAATTTACTAACTTATCTAGCCCCTATACATGCCATATACAAAACATTAAGTTTCATGTACCAAAGTGTGCTGATATGTGGGCTATCTTCTGATGATCCTCGTATCTCGATCCAACGCTTTTAATCTATAAGACAAGGGAAAAGAAAGAGAGTAAGCTTTGAGCTTAGTAAGTTTACACATAAACAAATAAGCAACATAGTATAAGCTAAGCAACTATTAGAATTATACCAACAAGTAATTCACAACTATGCTTACTCTTTCTATCCCTTACCACATTTCCAACACATCATGAGTCACATACTCATAACCATTGAAATGCACCCCTGCATTCAATATCACATTTACGTAATATACAACACATCATTATTTATCGTAATACATCCACACAGTCAATCCACATAACTTATCCACACAGCTCATCCACAAAGCTAATTTACATAACTAATCCACACAGCTCATCCCACACGCTTAATCACGCATACCAATCCACACAATCAATATCTCGGTGGTTTCGCACTTAGCACACCACATTTGATTAATAAGGTGGTATCGCACTTAGCCTACCACAATGGTATTCGTAGTGATTCAGCACATAGCTCACTAGATGATATACCTCACGATAGCATCGCACATAGCTAGCTCATCGTCAATATGCATTAGGATGGTATCGCACTTAGCCTACCATCTAGCATTATCACAACACATGCACAAGTCTACTTAAACCACATAGATTCCCAATCATTCTCGATCATACATTCATTCACCATTTCTACTATATTCATTCTACTTGAACCACATAGGTTCTAAATCAATCTCGAATTAGCTACACACTAGCTATCATCAACAAATTGTAAGTATGAATGCATTGTTTATGCATAGACTTACCTCGATACTCAAAAGTACAGTAAATATGCAATTTCGCCCACTGCAGTGTGGTTTTGCCTCGATTTCGATCCAGCTTCGTCTTTCTTGATCTATAATGAATAAATCAGCTTATTCAATACACACATTGACTAAATTGACCCACATCTCATACTTTAGCAAAATTACTATTTTGCCCCTAAACTTTCTCATATTTACACTTTAGTCCCAAAGGCTCGTAAAGTGATTTTTATTCAACTTTCTACTCTTTCATGCTTAGCCGAACCACTTACTCAACTAAAGCATTCATCAAATCTCACTAAATCACCCATGTATGACCAAACTTAAGATTTTCACAACTAAGTCCCTACATGCATTTTCATGGAAAATCACTTAGCAAAAGATGTTTCTACTACATCAAGCTTTCATATTCTTTCATAAAATATCAAAATACATGCATGTCATACATATATACATTTTTGAACATCCATAATAGCTCACCAAATAGCTATAAATAGCTTACTCATGCTACTAGGACTTCAAAAATACGAAGAATATCAAAAACCGGGCTTAGGAGCACTTACTAGCAAGCTTGAAAAATTGAAAGAACCCTAACAATGGCTTCTCAAATTTTCGACAGCTATGGGAAGAAGATGAATGAATTTCTATCATCTTTTCACCTATTTTAATCACTTAATTAATAAATGACCAAAATGCCATTTTTGATAAACTTTCAATTTTAACTCATCCATGCCCATTTTTGTCCAAAAATTAGAATTTGGGTAAATTGCTATTTAAGGACCTCAAATTAATAATCTAAAGCTATTTCACACATATAGCTTCTAGAAACACACATTTTGCAACTTTTGCAATTTAGTCCTTTTGGACAATTTAACCACAATTTCACAAAATTGCTTCATGAAACTTTCACACTAGCATGCAGCACATAATATAAGCCTCAAAACTCATTCATGACCCTCGATTTGTGGTCTCGAACCACTATTCCGACTAGGCCCTAAATCGGGATGTTACAACTCTCCCTTTTAGAGATTTTCGTCCCGAAAATCTTACCAAGAAAGAGATTTGGATGTTGCTCTCTCATAGCTTCTTCCGTTTCCCACGTAGCCTCTTCCACACCATGTTTTCGCCATAATACTTTCACTAGTGCTATGCTCTTATTTCTCAACCTGTTTCACTTCTTGAGCCAAGATCTTAATCGGCTCCTCTTCATAAGACATATCGGTCTTATCTCAATTTTCGTTGAAGGAATCACATGTGAAGGATCGGAGCGATACCGCCGCAACATCGACACATGGAACACGTTATGAATCTTTTCTAACTCTATCGCAAAGCCAACCTGTAAGCTACAGCCCCATTCTCATCTATAATCTCATACGGCCCTATGAACCTTGGACTTAATTTCCCTTTTTGTCCAAATCTCATAATCTTCTTCCACGGCAATACTTTCAAAAATGTTTTGTCGCCTACCTCAAACTCAATTTATTTTCTTTTCAAACCAAGATACGACTTCTCGCGATGCAGGCGACTTTCAGGACTATTACGGATTACTTTCACTTTCTCTTCGGTCTCTTTTACTAGATCGACCCCATGGATCCGCTTTCGCTAAGCTCGGTCCAATACAAAGGAGTCCGACACTTACACCATACAAAGCCTCATACGGTGCCATCTGTATACTCGATCGATAACTAATGTTATAGGCGTAATTCGACCAAAGGTAGATATCTCTCCCAACTACCTTCGAATTCTAGCACACAAAGATCGAAGCATATCTTCAAGAACTTGAATCACTCTTTTTGATCGACCATCTGATTACGGATGGAACGCAAAGATCGAAATTCAATCTCGCATCCATGGCCTCTGCAACTTCTTCCATAATCTCAAGTAAACCTCGGATCTCTATCCGATATAATAGACATAGGTACACCATGCAATCTCACTATCTCTCGCCATGTACAACTCAACCTAACTTATCCAAGGTGAATAATCAACACATACTGGAATAAAGTGAGTCGACTTCACAATCTATCCACAATAACCCACACAAAGATCTCTCTTTCTGAGTCACAAGAAACCCGTTACAAAATCCATGGTAACCCATCCCACTTCCATTCGGGAACCATCACCGGGTCAAGCAATCCCAAGGCACTTGATGCCTGGGCCACTTGTTGGCAAATCGACACTTAGTCACAAACTTTGAAATATCTCTTTTCATACCCGCCACCAATACAACTTTCTCAAATCGTTGTACATTTTCAGATCGCCTGCATGATAACCGACAAGCATCCATCGTGGGCCTCATACAAAACCTTTCGAATCAACTCCTCATTTTTAGGAACACAAATTCTGTCACGATACATCAGACAACCATCAAATCCACTCGAAAATTAGAATCACTTTCTTGATCCGCACTTAGCTATCTTAGCTTGCATCTCGCTGTCATTTCTCTGAGCCTCACATATTTGTTGAACAAATAGTGGCCTAGCTCTCAACTCTGCCAAACTAGAACCATCATTAGACAATGCTAAACTCGCTCTCATAATTCTTAGAGCATACAGGGAATTCCTACTTAAAGCATCCGCAACCACATTCGCTTTTCCCAGGTGGTAATCAATGACTAACTCATAGTCTTTCAACAATTCAAGCCAGCCACCGTCTCTCTGCCTCGATTTAGATCCTTCCGATCCATCAAATACTTTAAACTTTTGTGATCCGTAAAGATTCGACACTTTTCGCCATACAAATAATGTCGCCAAATCTTTAACGCAAACACAATCGCAGCCAATTCCAAATCGTGAGTCGGATAATTCTTCTCGTGCGATTTTAACTGCCTCGAGGCGTAAGCGATTACCTTACCCTCTTGTATCAACACGCAACCGAGACCATTAAACGACGCATCACTATAAACCATGAACTCCTTCCCCGATTCTGGTTGAACCAAAATCGGTGCCTCAGTCAACATTGTTTTCAGTCTCTCGAAGCTCTGTTGACATGTCTCAGTCCATTCAAACATGACATCCTTATGCAATAGCTTCATCATTGGGGTAGCAATCACAGAGAACCCTTTCACAAAACGTCTGTAATATCCTGCTAATCCCAAGAAACTTCTGATTTCTAACACGTTCCTCGGCGGTTTCCAATCCATAACAACCTATATCTTACTCGGGTCAACTCTGACACCATCACCTGACACCATGTGTCCTAGGAATCCAACCTCTCGGAGCCAAAACTCACTCTTGCTAAACTTAGCATACAACTGCTTATCTCTCAAAGTTTGCAAGACAATTCTCAAGTGCTCTTCATGATCGTTCTCATCCCGAGAATAGATCAATATGTCGTCAATAAAGACAACCACAAACTTGTCCACATATGGTCTCGAAAATACGGTTCATCGATCCATAAAAATTGCAGGTGCATTCGTCAAACCAAACGGCATAACCCAAAACTCATAATGGCCATACCTTGTCCGAAATGCAATTTTCAACATATCTTGCTTTTTCACTTTGAGCTGATAATAACCAGACCTCAAGTCTATCTTGGAGAACACCGCAGCTCCCTTCAGTTGATAGAAACGATCATCAATCCTTGGTAAAGGATACTTATTCTTAACCGTCACCTTATTTAGTTGTCTATAGTCTATACACAACCTCATAGACCCATCTTTCTTCTTCACAAACAATACCGAGCACCCCACGGTGAGTAGCTCGGTCTTGCAAAACCCTTATCTCATCAACTCTTATAATCAACCTTCAGCTTCTTTCAACTCTACAGTTCCATTCATCAGACGGGCAATCGAAATAGGTGTCGTTCCCGGAACCAACTCAATTCCAAACTCGACCTCTCTCACCGGAGGTAACTGGGTAACTCTTAGGAAACACATCCGGGTACTCACATACCATCGGCACTCGCTTTTAAACTCTACTCCAACCTCTTGAGTATTCAACACAAACGCAAGATAGGACTCACATCCTTTCCTCAAACATTTCTCAACCACTAGGGAAGAAATCATCGCTGGTAGACTATCCGATCCACCTAATTCAACCCGAACCACATCTCCACTCTCACATTTCAATTCAATAAACTTACTACCACAGTTCACTAAGACACTATGGGTAGTCAACCAATCCATGCCTAAGATTAAATTGAACTCATCAAACGGCAACAACATAAGGTTTACCGAAAAATAATGATTCTCAATCAACAAAGGACAATTCTTACACACTTTGTCCACTAACACGTGCTTTCTTAACAGGTTTGACACCTTAATCACAATGTCCGTAGACTTAACGGTCATACTCAAACTAGATGTTAATCTCATGCAAATATAAGAGTGAGTAGACCCTGGATCTATTAAAGCAAAAACAGAGGTGTCAAAGAGAGAAAAAGTACCCGTTACCACATCAGGGGAGGATGCCTCTTCGCGAGCGCGAATGGCATACATCCTCGCAGGTGCCCGACCCTCCGGTCTCACAGCAGAATCTCTAGGCGCACCTCTACCACTAGCCCCACCTCTTGGGTTCCTTGGTGGTCTACCCCTCGTAGACACATCACTAGGTCTCACTTCTTGCCTCTCTTCCTTATCATCCCTCTCGGGACAGTTACGGATAAAGTGGTCAGGGGAACCACATTTGTAACATTTCTGACTATTTCTCCAACACTCTCCGGTGTGATACCTACCACAACTAGGACACTCAAGTTTACTCTTTCTATTGCCCACACTTTCCATCGAGGGGGCTCAGACTCTCGAACCCTGACGAGCATTGTCCAAGTCTCGATGCGAATATCCCACTGAGGCTGACGTCTGAAGATTCACTTTCTTGGATCTTTTCGACTGGGCTTGATACGACTTGCCCATCGATCTCTTTCTCTCATCTCGGGCTTCACTCACAGCCCTCCTCTTATCTGAACTCAACTCTTCAGCCTTACTTGCCCTCTCAACTAATACACGAATTCTTTCAACTCCAAAATGCCAACTAGGAGTTTGATATCCTCATTCAGCCCATCTTCGAACCTCTTACACAAGATGGTCTCTGTCGACACACATTCTTGAGCGTATTTGCTAAGCCTAACAAACTCACACTCGTATTCAGTTACTGTCATCCTTCCTTGCTTCAGCTCAAGGAATTCTTTCCTTTTTCGGTCAGTAAACCTCTGGCTTATGTACTTCTTCCGAAACTCTTCCGGAAAGAAGTCCCACGTTACCCGCTCTCTCGGGACCACTAATGTCAGCGTCTTTCACCAATGGTATGCCGAGTCTCTCAGCAAAGATACGGCACACTTCAAACTTTCCTCAGATGTACATGAGAGCTCATCGAACACCCTCATCGAGTTCTCCAACCAGAACTCCACCCTCTCAGGCTCGTCATCTACCTTAGCTCTAAACTCCTCAGCCCCGTGTTTCCTAATCTTATCCACCAGGGGTTTCGATATCCTCACTACATCCATACCTTTAGGAGCCACAGGATTTGGCTGAGGTATAGGAGGAGGTGGAGGAGGTTGAGCATTAGGGTTCGCTCGGACATAATTCGAAAGTACCAATTACTCATCATATGGAGAAAGGCTTCGTGCCTCTTCCCTTGACCCTCGCCTCGGGTCCACTTTACACCGGCACGGTTCCTTGCGCAGGAGCCGGTGCATTACTAGCTGCTTCATCAGCAGTCAATGGATCGGAATCCATATTATATATAAAACAAGATTTAAAATCATCAGAAACCACCACACTATCATCGTACACTTATGGCATGTATAGCTAGACTCTTACACCCGCTACGGTAGTCTTAGAATCGACTAAACCATAGCTCTGATACCACTAAATGTAACACCCTTTACTCAGGTTCTACGCCGGGAACCGGGCCCGAGGCGTTACTGAACTCAAACCGCTTAATTGCCACTTAGGCTCAACGTCATTACTCGCTATAACCTTATTCTCAACTTACGAGGCCTCACTCATACACACAAGGGTTCTCGAGACTAATCCGAAACTTTTATGATCCTTAAAATTTTTCTCTTTTATACAGGTCTCACATGCCCGTGCAAGATTAGACACGCCCGTGCATGAGCACACACGCCCATGTCCCCAGGCCGTGCCTAAAAACCCAAGCATTCTGCCAAATGCCCCACGGCAATGGCACGCCCGTGCTCCCCAATCGTGGTGAACACTGACTTCCCTCGCACGACCTAGACTCTAGACACACACCCGTGTGGCTAGCCCATGGCCAACACTGATTAATCCCACACGCCCTATACACACGCCCGTGTGACTAATCCGTGGTCTATTATGTTTTCAAATATTAACATGCAGGGGACCCACAGCCATAGCACACGCCTGTGGGCTGACCGTGTGTCACACATGGTCTAGACACACGCCCGTGTGTCTATCCACATGGTCAAGAATAAGACTAAGTGTCAAGTTCTTTTCACCCTTCTAACATACACAACATATACTCATCTAACACCATCATAATCAACTCAAATTGAAGTGCATTCTCACATAGAAAACTACATCTTTCTTTCATATAATGTAATAGCCAAAAACCATGGCATTATACAAAATAAGCTATCCATATATAGGCCAACACATCTTAGCCATTTACAATAAAATTTACTAACTTATCTAGCCCCTATACATGCCATATACAAAACATTAAGTTTCATGTACCAAAGTGTGTTGATATGTGGGCTATCTTCTGATGATCCTCGTATGTCGATTCAACGCTTTTAATCTATAAGACAAGGGAAAAGAAAGAGAGTAAGCTTTGAGCTTAGTAAGTATACACATAAACAAATAAGCAACATAGTATAAGCTAAGCAACTATTAGCAGTATACCAACAAGTAATTCACAAATATGCTTACTCTTTCTATCCCTTACCACATTTCCAACACATCATGAGTCACATACTCATAACCATTGAAATGCACCCCTACATTCAATATCACATTTACGTAATATACAACACATCATTATTTATCGTAATACATCCACACAGTCAATCCACATAACTTATCCACACAGCTCATCCACACAGCTAATTTACATAACTAATCCACACAGCTCATCCACACAGTTAATACGCACAGTCAATCCACACAGTCAATATCTCGGTGGTTTCGCACTTAGCACACCACATTTGATTAATAAGGTGGTATCGCACTTAGCCTACCATAATGGTATTCGTAGTGATTCAGCACATAGCTCACTAGATGATATACCTCACGATAGCATCGCACATGGCTAGCTCATCGTCAATATGCATTAGGATGGTATCGTACTTAGCCTACCATCTAGCATTATCACAACAGATGCACAAGTCTACTTAAACCACATAGATTCCCAATCATTCTCGATCATACATTCATTCACCATTTCTACTACATTCATTCTACTTGAACCACATAGGTTCTAAATCAATCTCGAATTAGCTACACACTAGCTATCATCAACAAATTGTAAGTATGAATGCATTGTTTATGCATAGACTTACCTCGATACTCAAAAGTATAGAAATATGCAATTTCGTCCACCATATTGGTTTTGCCTCGGTTTCGATCCGGGCTTTGTCTTTCTTGATATATAATGAATAAGTCAGCTTATTCAATACACACATTGACTAAATTGACCCACATCTCATACTTTAGCAAAATTACTATTTTGCCCCTAAACTTTCTCATATTTACACTTTAGTCCCAAAGGCTCGTAAAGTGATTTTTATTCAACTTTCTACTCTTTCATGCTTAGCCGAACCACTTACTCAACTAAAGCATTCATCAAATCTCACTAAATCACCCATGTATGACCAAACTTAAGATTTTCACAACTAAGTCCCTACATGCATTTTCATGGAAAATCACTTAGCAAAAGATGTTTCTACTACATCAAGCTTTCATATTCTTCCATAAAATATCAAAATACATGCATGTCATACATATGCACATTTTTGAACATCCATAATAGCTCACCAAATAGCTATAAATAGCTTACTCATGCTACTAGGACTTTAAAAATACGAAAAATATCAAAAACCGGGCTTAGGAGCACTTACTAGCAAGCTTAAAAAATTGAAAGAACCCTAACAATGGCTTCTCAAATTTTCGGTAGCTATGGGAAGAAGATGAATGAATTTCTATCATCTTTTCACATATTTTAATCACTTAATTGATAAATGACCAAAATGCCATTTTTGATAAACTTTCAATTTTAACTCATCCATGCCCATTTTTGTCCAAAAAATAGAATTTGGGTAAATTGCTATTTAAGGACCTCAAATTAATAATCTAAAGCTATTTCACACATATAGGTTCTAGAAACACACATTTTGTAACTTTTGCAATTTAGTCCTTTTGGACAATTTAACCACAATTTCACAAAATTGCTTCATGAAACTTTCACACTAGCATGCATACATAATATAAGCCTCAAAAACTCATTCATGACCATCGGATTTGTGGTTTTGAACCACTATTCTGACTAGGCCCTAAACCGGGATGTTACAGGTTACGTGTCAGTACATCCTGGTAGCACGAAAATGTATAATGATTTGAAGAAATTTTATTGGTGGTCGGGTATGAAAAGAGACATCTCTGAGTTTGTGACCAGATGTTTGATCTTTCAACAAGTGAAAGCTGAGCATCAAGTCCCTTCGGGATTACTTCAGCCGGTTATGGTTCCCGAGTGGAAGTGGGACCGGATCACCATGGATTTTGTAACGGTGTTGCCTATGACTCCGAGAAAGAAAGATGTTGTGTGGGTTATTGTTGATAGACTAACGAAGTTGGCTCACTTTATACCGGTGCGAATAGAGTATTCGCTTAATAAGCTGGCTGAGCTGTATATTGCTGAGGTAGTGAGACTTCATGGGGTGCCTATATCTATTATCTCAGATAGAGATCTGAGATTTACCTTGAGATTTTGGAAGAAGTTACAGGAAGCCTTAGGTACAAGGTTGAATTTTAGTACTGCTTTCCATCCTCAAACTGACGGCCAATCTGAAAGAGTAATTCAAGTTCTTGAGGTAGTTGGGAAAGATATCTACCTTTGGCTGAGTTTGCTTATAACAACAGTTATCAGTCGAGTATACGGATGGCACTGTATAAAGCTTTATATGGTTGCAAGTGCCGGACTCCTTTGTATTGGACCGAGCTTGGTGAGAAGCAAATTCATGGGGTCGATCTAGTTAAAGAGACCGAGGAGAAAGTGAAAGTGATTCGTGATAGTCTGAAAGCTACTACGGATCGACAAAAGTCGTACGCAGATTTTAAAAGAAAAGAAATTGAGTTTCAAGTGGGCGATAAATTATTTCTAAAAGTATTCCCGTGGAAGAAAATATTGAGATTTGGTCGGAAGGGCAAATTGATTCTACGATTCATAGGGCCGTATGAGGTTACCAAAAGGATTGGGCCAGTGGCATATCGGTTGGCTTTGCCGGTAGAGTTAGAGAAAATACATAACGTATTTCATGTGTCAATGTTACGACGATATCATTCTGACCCTTCGCATGCGATTCCCCAAATAGAAATTGAGATACGATCGGACATGACATATAAAGAGGAGCCAATTAAGATTATGGCTCGAGAAGTGAAACAGTTGAGGAATAAGAGCATAGCTTTAGTAAAGGTGTTATGGCAAAAACACGGTGTAGAAGAAGCTACGTGGGAACTGGAGGAAGCCATGAGAGATCAATATCCAAACCTTTTTACCGGTAAGATTTTAGGGACGAAAATCTCTAAATGAGGGGAGAGTTGTAACAGCCCGATATTAGGGCTAGTCAGAATAGTGGTCTCGAGATCACTAATCTGAGGTTGTGGAAAATTATTTTAGTATTATTTTATGTGTTATAGCATTAATATATGGCTACATGAAAGTTTTGTTGCTTTAATTTTTATGATTGAATGCTTAATAGTGAAAAAAGACTAAATCGCATAAAATGCAAAAGTTCTATTATGCAAGGTGGAGGTGTCTAATAGCCAAAGAATATCAAATTAAAGGTCCTTAAAGTGAAATTAGGCCATTAGAGGTGTGTTGGCCGGCCATAGAGACTAGGGGGACAAGACATTAAATTTTGGTCAAATTTGGTGGACATTAGGTGATAAAAATGAATAAAATATGATAAAAAGAAGAAATATCATATTTCACCATTCAAGTTTCTTCTCCACCAAAAATTGAAGAGAGAATAGGGGTTTTTGAAGTTCAAATTTTCAGCTACATCTCATCCTTGCAAGTAAGTCATTTTGATGATTATTTTTGATGATTTTTGTACTTTTGGAGTCCCCAAAGCTTAAGCTAGCTAATGAGGGGACTAATTTGTTAAATGGTTGAAAGTTTAGGGACTTCCCATGAGAGTGTTTATGTTGTTTTCTGAGTTTTTATGGAAGAAAATGAATGTTAGGGAGATGACAAACAACTTTTGTGAAAGATGTTGTCATGAAAACACCTAAATGGGACTAAGTTGTAAAAGTTGAAATTGTGTAATAAATGCATGAAATAGTTGGAATTTTGAGTAGTTGTAAGAGTAATAAATTTTCAGCTATGCTTGTTTAATGAGAAAATGTGATGAAAAATAATTTACGAGCCTAGGGGCAAAATCATAATTTTGCCATAGTACAAGGGCAAAATGGTCATTTTTGCCTAAGTAGAGATTATGATGTATTATAATTTATAAAGTGATTAAATGAGTGAATTTCACTATTATAGATCAAGAAGAGCGTGGAATCAACCTTGACCGAGGAAAAGGCAAGGTTATGGATTAAATCGCAAATTAACACGTTTTGCACCGAGGTAAGTTTATGTGTAAATGATGCATCTTAAATACACATGTTGTTGCTTATTGGTGTATTGTATGATTGAGAACACTTATGATTTAATTGGATTGGATTTGGTAGAAAATGAATAAATTTACGTATAAATGTTGAAATAGAAATGTAGGTGTGGAATATTATTCGTAGCAAATAATGGTGGGCCGTGTGCGATACCACCTTAATTATTTTTGTTGGTGGGCTATGTGCGATACCACCTTATTATTTATTCACGATGGGTTGTGTGTGATACCATCGTTTATATTACTATTTGGTGGGCTATGTGCGATACCACCCTAATAAAGATAAATGGTGGGCTAAGTGTGAAACCACCGAGTGTTTGGTATTACTATGAATGGTTTATTGTGAAATTGTGACGTGTTGTTTTATGTGATTATGAGGTGATAAGTGCAGGGATGTATGTTAAATAATATGAGCATTTGGCTTGTGATATGGTTGGGATATGGTAAGAGATGAAATGAGTAAGCTTGATCTTGGAATGTGGATTGTTCTTACTTATTATGAAATGTTATTTATTGATTAGCACATATTATGATGTTTATTGTTTACATGTAAACTTACTAAGCTTAAAGCTTACTCTCTTTCTTTTCCGTTGTCTTATAGTATCAAAGAGCCGGGTCAGGATACGAAGATAATTGGAAGATCATCTACACTATCAGCTCAATCTCGGTATATCTAGACTTAGTATAATGAGTATGGCATGTACAGGGGCTAGACTAGGTGAATTGTTTTTTTGTTTTGGCCAAGTATGTATTGGCTCCTTTAAAGATGAACTCTTTTGTATATTTCCATAGTTGATGGCTTATTATTACTAATTTATGAAAAGAAGAAGTTATTCATAGAAGTGTATGTTGCAAATTTGGGTTATCTAGTGATTTTTTGAATGGGACTATGTTGTGTGAGCTAGGCTGATAAAAAGAGCTTGGCAAATAGCCTTGTTCTTGTCCACATGGGTAGGCACACGGGCGTGTGTCTAGGCCGTGTGTGACACACGGTCAATTGTATCGGTGTGTGATCAGGCCGTGTGTCCCCTTGTATGTTAGAATTGCAATTTAGTAAGCTCAGTAGTAAACACACGGGCAGAGACACGGCCGTGTGTCTCAGCCATGTGGGAGGCACGACCACGGACATGGGCGTGTGCCCAGGCCGTGTGAAGTCTGTACCTTGAACTTGGAATTTAATTTGACACACGGTCTAAGGAAACGGGCGTGTGCCTTGGCCGTGTGACCATAGTGAGATGATGACGTCATAAACAGAATGCCAAGGTTTTGGCACACGGGCTAAGACACGGGCGTGTTGAGGTCGTCTAAGGGACACGGGCTAAGGACACGGGCGTGTGTCCGACCGTGTGAAATAAGTCAGTGTCGAACACGGGTGGAGAACACGGGCATGTCTTAGGGTTACACGGGCGTGTCCCTTGAGCAGCACGGGCGTGTGACCCCTGTTTAGGCATAATTTTTCTAAGTGAGTAAAAGCTCCCGGATTGATTTAGAAACCTTCCGAAAGTATGTTTAAGGCCTTGTAGGCCCATTATAAGGATGTTAGATATGTGAATGGAAAAGTTTTAATTTGGAATGAAATTTGATAACCTAAAGTTGTTTGACCATGTAAGTTAAGTACGGTAACGCCTCGTACCCGATTCTGGAGTAGAATACGGGTAGGGGTGTTACAGTGTGTCCCCTGGTGTTGAGATTGAAATAAAGTCAGTATGCTCCACACGGTCTCACACACGGGCGTGTGACCGGCCGTGTGGCACAAGTTAGTATACCCCCCTAAATGGCACACAGCCTAGCACACGGGCGTGTGACTTGGCCGTGTTGCATAAGTCAGTATACCCTATAGGATTGGCATAGCCTAACACACGGCCTGGCACACGGGCGTGTGACTTGGCCGTGTTGCATAAGTCAGTATACCCTACAGGATTGGCACGGCCTAGATCACGGCCTGGCACACGGGCGTGTGTGGCAACTTCGAAGGGCACATGGGCTAGACACACGGGCATGTGGTCAGCCGTGTGACCCAAGTCAGTATGTATGCCCTGTTTTCACACGGCCTGGGACACGGATGTGTCTGGAGCCGTGTGAGGCACACGGCCTGTTCACACGGGCGTGTGACCCTTGTATGTTTGAAAAATTCCTAAGTTTTTGAAAATTTTTGTAAGTTATCGGTTTAGTCCCGAACCACTTCTAAAGCATGTTTAAAGCCTCGTAGACCCTTATAAGGGACAATCTGATTATGATTGAATGGTGTTTGAGAATAGATGTATAAATGTATATTGCATGTTGTGATTTGATTGGTAATGCCTCGTAACCCTATTCTGGCGATGGATACGAGTTACGGGTGTTACATTTATTGGTATCAGAGCTATGGTTTAGTCGATTCTAGGACTAACGTAGCGTGTGGGAGAGTCTAGCTATACATGCCATATATACTCTACAATAGTGTGATGAGTCCTGACTACTTAAATTGTGTTTTCGTATAGTAATGGATCCCGAAAGAGCTGTAGCTGACGATGTAGAGAGTAATGCACCCGCTCCTGCTCAGAGGGCAGCGTAATCTGACTCTAGACTTGTAACTAGTAGCCACGAGGGAGAGACTAAACAAGCCTTCTTCCAAATGATGAGTGAGTGGTTCACGGAGTTCGTTCGAATGAATCTGGCGTCTCAACAACCTCTACCCCTGCCTATTCCTCAACAAGTCCCAGTTGTGCCACAAGTGATAGATCCGATTCGATTGAGTAAGCCACATGTTGATAAGATTCGTAAATATGGGGCTGAAGAGTTTCAGGCTAATGTTGATGATGATGTTGAACGAGCTGAGTTTTTGCTTGATAATACAATCCGAGTATTCGATGAGTTATCTTGTACTCCTGATGAATGTATCAAATGTGCCGTGTCTTTGTTAAGAGACACTGCGTATCACTGGTGGAATACATTAGTACCGGTGGTTCCAAAAGAACGGGTTACTTGGGAGTTTTTCCAAACCGAATTTTGGAAGAAATATATTAGCCAGAGATTCATTGATCGAAAACGCAAAGAGTTTCTCGAACTGAAACAGGGTCGTATGTCTGTTACCGAATACGAGCGAGAATTTGTAAGATTGAGTAGATACGCTCGGGAATGTGTTTCAACTGAAGCTATTATGTGCAAGAGATTTTAGGATGGTTTAAATGAAGACATCAAACTATTAGTTGGGATTCTGGAAATCAAAGAGTTTGTGATACTCGTCGAAGGGGCATGTAAAGCTGAAGAACGCAGAAAAGAAAAGAGAAAAGCTGATTTTGAAGCTAGAGACTCCAGAAAGAGATCGACGAGTAAATCTTATCAGTCTGTATCAAAGAAATTTTGAGACTCATTCGATCGTTCCAATGCATCGATGAGATATTCAAGTAGGGATCGTGAAAAGCAACATGTGAGTTCTAAAGCTTAAGCTACATCTATTGCTAGTGTTGGCAATGTGAGACAAAATCGACTCGAGTGTAGACATTGTGGAAAATGACATATCGGTGATTGTAGATTGAATGATCGGGCCTGTTTTAAACGTGGATCATTAGATTATTTCATTTGTAACAGTCCTGAGTTGGTTGAGCAAGATACAGTACAAAACACGAGACCAAGTAACACTGTAGTTACATGTAGACCACCTAGAAACACGGGAAATATGAGTGGTAGCCAGAGAGCAACTAAAGATTCTGCTATGAGGTCAGAGGCCAGAGCACCTGCACGAGCCTATGCTATTCGCGCTCGCGAAGAAGCGTCATCTCTAGATGTTATTACCGGTACTTTTACTCTCTATGATACTAATGTGATTACATTGATAGATCCAGGATCAACTCATTCGTATATATGTGTGAATTTAGTATCCAGTAAGACTTTTCCTGTAGAGTCTACTGAATTTGTGACTAGAGCATCGATCCCCTTAGGCAAGTGTGTTTTGGTTGATAAAGTGTACAAGAACTGTCCATTGATGATTCGAGATTTTTGTTTTCTGGCTGATCTGATGTTGTTGCCATTTGATGAATTTGATATAATTTTGGGTATGGATTGGCTAACGCTACATGATGCTTAGTAAACAGTAAACGAAAGACGATTGATCTGAGATGTCAGAATAATAAGATTATCCGAATTGAGTCAGATGATTTGAATGGTTTACCAGCAGTGATTTCATCGATGTTAGCTCAGAAATATATGAGAAAGGGTTGCGAAGCTTATTTTGCTTATGTGCTTGATACGAAAGTGACTGAAAAGAAGATTGAATCAGTGCCAGTTGTGTGTGAGTATCCAGATGTGTTTCCTGAAGAGTTATCGAGTTTACCACCAATCCGAGAGGTTGAGTTTGGCATTGAGTTAGTACCAGGAACTACGTCAATATCGATAGCTCCATACAGAATTGCCCTGACAGAATTAAAAGAATTGAAAGCTCAGTTGCAAGAGTTGACAGATAAAGGTTTTGCTAGACCGAGTTTCTCTCCCTAGGGTGCACCAGTATTATTTGTGAAACAGAAAGATGGCACGATGAGAATGTGTATAGACTATCGATAGCTCAAGAAAGTGACGATCAAGAATAAGTATCCTCTACCCAGAATAGATGATTTGTTTGATCAATTGAAAGGGGCTACAGTGTTTTCGAAAATAGATTTGAGATCGGGCTATTACCAGTTGCGAGTAAAAGACTCGGATGTGCCAAAGAATGCATTTAGAACAAGGTATGGTCACTATGAATTTTTAGTTATGCCTTTCGGACTAACGAATGCACCTGCTGTCTTTATGGACTTAATGAACCAGATTTTTAGACCGTACCTAGATCGATCTATCGTTGTTTTCATTGATGACATTTTCATTTACTCACATGATAAATCCGAGCATGCCGAGCACCTGAGAATTGTACTACAGACTCTGTGAGTTAAGCAGTTATTTCCTAAGTTCAGCAAATATGAATTATGGGTGCGCGAGGTTGGTTTTCTGGGGCATATTGTGTCAGTATTAGGTATTTGAGTCGATCCGAGCAAGATTTCTGCAATAATGGATTGGAAGCCTCCGAGAAATGTATCTGAAGTCTGTAGCTTCCTGGGACTCGCCAGCTATTATAGACTATTTGTGAAAGGCTTTTCGATGATTGCGACTCCGATAACGAAATTGCTTCAAAAAGATGTTAAGTTCGAGTGGTCAGATAAATGTCATAAAATTTTTTATCAATTGAAAGCTTTATTGACAGAGGCGCCAGTGTTAGTTCAGCTTGAATCGGGTAAAGAGTTCGTAGTGTTCAGTGATGCATCGTTGAATGGTCTGGGTTGTGTTTTGATGCAGGAAGGCAAAGTTATAGCTTATGCCTCGAGACAATTGAAACCACATGAAAAGAATTACCTGATGCACGATTTGGAGTTAGCAGTTATTGTGTTCGCGTTGAAAATTTGGCGTCATTATTTGTTTGGTGAGAAATGCCAAATCTATACCGATCACAAGAGTTTGAAATATTTGATGACTCAAAAAGATCTAAATTTGCGACAACGGAGGTGGCTTGAATTACTAAAAGATTACGAGTTAGTGATCGATTATCATTCAGGAAAGGCTAATGTCGTTGCTGATGCTTTGAGTTGAAAATCCCTATTCACTCGACGTACGATGAACACTCAAATAGCTTTGTGTAATGATGGTTTGATTGTGGCCGAGATGAAAGCGAAACCATTATTTTTACAGCAGATTTGCGAAGCTCAGAAAGTTGATAATGAAATGTTAGCAAAACGAGCTCAATGTGATTCAAACCCTGATTTAGAGCTTCAAGTTGATTCCGATGATTGTTTAAGATTCAGAGGCCAAATATGTGTTCCGAGAAATTCAGATTTGATTCAGATGATTTTGAATGAAGCACATAGTAGTCGTTTATCTGTTCATCCGGGAAGCACAAAATGTATAATGACTTGAAACAGCTGTATTAGTGGTGTAACAGCCCGGTTTAGACCCTAATCAGAATAGTGGTTTTGATACCACAAATCTGAGGTCAGAATAATATTTTAAAATTATTTTTGGTGTTGATTATATGTGAAATAGCCTGTGTGAAAATTTTGTGTGATAATTTTATCGACTGTGTGTCAAATTGTGAGAAAGGACTTAATCGCATAAAGTGTAAAAGCTGTATGCTGATTGTTGAAGTATCTATGTGTTATGGCTTTTAAATGAAATGGCCTTATAAAGAAATTTAGCCATTATATAGTGAGTGGATGGTAGTTGGACAATTATAACCAACTATCATGTGTTATATTATGTTAATAATAAAGGATAAAATAGTAAAATGTATATTATGTTAATAATAATAATAAAACATAAAGAGAAAATGCATGGAGTTGTTCATCTTTTACACCGATTGTGGAAGAAAGAAAAGGGTTTTAAAAGCTTTTGAAATTTCGGCACTTGCTAAGCTCAATTGAGGTATGATTTTTGATCGATTTTTGATAATTTCTACGTTTTCGTAATCGTTGCTTTATGCTCTTCCAAACCCATGTTTAAATTTTGTGAATTGATGATGTCTTTGAAATGTACCATTGATGGACATGTGAGTTCTTGAATGTTTGATGATGGAAAATGAAAGCTTAGTGTTGGGTTAGCATAGTTTGTATTGGAAGTTTTGATGAAATTGAGTAATTTGGGTTAAATTGAGAAAAGTGTAAATTGAGGGACTAAAATGTGAAATAAATGAAATGTGTGGGCTTGTATGAACACAAGGAAAATTCGTCTAGGCTTGTGTGAGGAGAAATTATGTGAATTTGATGATTTTGTGAAATAGGGACTAAAGTGTCGAAATATGAAAATGTGAGGGCTATTTTATAAAATGCCCCAAATATGTGTATTTGGACTAAAATGAATGATTTGGTAATTGAATGGATTGAATTTGAATGTGTATAGACCAAGAGAGGAGAGGTTCGGATCGAGATCGAGGCAAAGATAAAGTGCTCGATTAATCGACCGTTTCGGTACTTCGACGTCCGAGGTAAGTTCGGACATAATACGAACATCTAGTTATGTTAAATGCTATGAAATGAATGTTATGATGATATGGAAATGTGGATGCTATGTGAGAGTTGAGTTTGAGTTATGTGGCACTAAGTGTGCGTATTCGTAAAACGTGATCGAGATGATCAAAGATCGTGTGCGAAATAATATAAGCTTTGACTTTATGGTTGGCACTGTGTGTGCGATACCGATTGAAGAACAGTTTGATATAAATGCACTATTTGTGCGATGATAATTAAGCTTCGGCTAAATATCGGGGCACTAAGTGTGCGATTGAATCAAAGAAGAGACGAAAGTTGATCGAAAGGGAAAAGTGAGTATTGAGTAGCAAATGTAATTGACTACTAGGTGTTGGCTAAGGTACGCTCGGATCCTATGTGGTTGATGAATCTATGAATGAGATTATGAAATGTTAAATGAGCATTTTAGTTTTGGATGGTATGATATATATGTATATGTGAAATAATCTATGTGGTGGTTTGTTTGATTTAAATGTGTTTTGTTACGAACTTACTAAGCTTTGGAAAGCTTACTGTGTGATTTGTTTCTCTGCTTTGCAGTGTCAGTAAAGCTAGCTCGGATTCGGGGATCGTCAGCATTCTCTATCACACTATCGGCAATCTATTTTGGTACTTTTGGGAAAGATGTACATAGTTGAAATATGGCATGTATAGGCTAGTTTTGTAAGACATGTTCGAGATGTGTAAATAGCCTTGTGATGTGGCTAGATGTGTGTTGGCTTTAAACATGTATGGCTTTGATATATGATGTATATTTTGGTATAGCTTGTGGGTAAAGAAAATGTCTTACTAATGATAATCTTAGTGATGGTATGATGCTAGTATGATTTAGTGAATTTGGGGATGAATCATGTTTGGTATTGAATGTGTTCAAGTTGTGTAATTTAGTTCCTAAGTTAACATGTTTAGAAATGAGATTATATGAGATGATATGTTGATCACTTGACATGAAAATTGGTTGCCAATTTGTGTGTGGAAGTATGCTTAAATGTGCTTGTAGGTTTTGACCTTTGTGGGTGGCAAATTGGCCTTGCAAATGGCTCTGTTTTGCCTACACTGTTATGACACACGGGCGTGTCTAATGACCGTGGGGTAAAGTCAGTAGCTAGCTTAGTTGTACAGGGCCATGGCACACGGGCGTGCCTAGTCGCCGTGTGAATAAGTCAGTATGTGGCTTAAGGGCACATGGCCTGAGTACACGGGCGTGCTTGGTGGCCGTGTGGAGAAGTCAGAATGCTTGCTCTGTTTTGGCACGGCTTAGACACATGGGGGTGTCTGGTGACCGTGTGGGACACACGGCCTGGTTACACGGGCGTGTGACCTCAAAAGACTTGGTGAATATTTGAAATTTTGTAAACTTTCGTAAGTGTTCGGTTTAGTCCCGACCCTATTCTAGCATGTGTTTAAGGTCTTATAGACCTCAATAAGGGACCATATGGTTGATAATGAGTATAGTTGATGGATGAATGACTTAGTGTTGTGAAATGTTTGTATAATGATTCGATTGATAGGTAACGCCTCTTAACCCTATTTCGGTGACAATTTTGGGTTAGGGGTGTTACAATTTATTGGTATCAAAGCTACGGTTTAGTCGATTCTCGGACTAACGTAGCGTGTGTGAGTCTAGCTATACATGCCATATATGAAATTGCGATAGTGTGATGAATACTGACAGTTGAAAATGTGTTTTATTATAATAATGGATCCCAATCGAGCTGTTGCTGATGATGTAGATAGTAACGCTCCTGCTCCCGCTCAAGGGACAACGCCGGCCACATCTAGGCCGAATGATAGTAGTGAGGGAGGAGATGCTAAGCAAGCCTTCTTCCGAATGATGAGTGAGTGGTTTTCGGAGTTCGTTCGAACGAATCCGGCTACTCCACAACCTCCACCCCCACAAGTACCTGTTATGCCACAAGTTGTAGATCCGATCAGATTGAATAAACCTCCTGTATATAAGATCCAAAAGTACGGGGCAGAAGAGTTCAGGGCCACAGCCGATGATGATGCAAAGAGAACTGAGTTTTGGCTCGAGAATACCCTTCGAGTATTTGATGAGATGTCGTTGACTCCTGATGAATGTATAAAGTGTGCAGTTTCATTGTTGAGAGATACAGCCTATAATTGGTGGAAAATATTGATTTCCGTGGTTCCGAGAGAGAGAATCACTTGGGACTTCTTTCAAATTGAGTTCAGAAAGAAGTATATCAGTCAACGCTTCATTGATCAAAAACGTAAAGAGTTTTTAGAGTGAAAAACAGGCCGTTTGTCGATTCATCGAGTACGAGCGAGAATTTGTGAGACTGAGCCAGTATGCTTGGGAATGTGTTTTGACCGAAGCTACTATGTGTAAACGCTTCATAGAAGGGTTGAACGAGGATATTAAGTTATTGGTTGGGATACTTGACATAAACGAATTTGTTGTGTTAGTCGAAAGAGCATGCAAAGCCGAGGAGCTAAGTAAAGAAAAGAAGAAAGCTGATTCTGAAGCTCGTAATGAAAGAAAAAGATCGATGAGTAGGTTTTCTCAACCTTCGACGAAGAGATTTAGAGATACAAGCAACCGATCAAATGCTTCGTTTGGCCATCCGAATAGAGATCGCGCAAGACTAAGTGTTGGTCCGAGAACTCAAGCTCCAATGGAATCAAGTGTCAATAGTGCCAAAAGCAACAAACCTGAGTGTAGACGGTGTGGAAGGCGACATGTGGGAGAATGTTGGGGCAAGTACAACAATAGAGTTTTCTATAAATATGGATCACGAGATCACTTCATTCGAGAGTGCCCAAAGATGGTTGAAGAAGAAAATGTTCAGAATGTGAGATCAAGTAATAATGTAATGGCTAGAGGTAGACCACCCAGAAATGTCGGAATGTGAGTGGAAGTCAAAGAGGTACTACTGACACAGCTATGAGGTTAGAGGCAAGAGCACCTGCCTGAGCATATACTATACGTGCACGAGAGGAAGCATCATCTCCAGATGTCATCTCCGGTACTTTCACTTTATTTGATACTGATGTCATTGCATTGATAGATCCAGGATCTACTCATTCATATGTGTGTGTGAATCTAGTATCAAGTAAGACTCTACCTGTTGAGTCTATTGAATTTGTGATTAGAGTATCAAATCCCTTAGGCAAGTGTGTTTTAGTGGATAAGGTGTGCAAGAATTGTCCATTGATGTTTCGGGATGTTTGTTTTTCGGTTAATTTGATGTTACTACCATTCGATGAGTTTGACATAATTCTGGGTATGGATTGGCTTACTCTGCATAATGCCATCGTGAATTGTAAAAGAAAGAGTATTAAGTTGAAAAGTCAGAATGGTGAGCAAGTTCGAATAGAATCCAATGATATGAAAGGATTACCACCGTTGTATCTCATGATGAAAGCTATGAACTATGTGAAAAAGGGTTGTGAAGCTTATTTGGCGTACGTGATTGATACAAAAGTGTCGGAAAAGAAATTTGAATCTATGCCTGTGGTATGTGAGTTTCCAGATGTGTTTCCTGAAGAGTTACCGAGATTACCTCCAATTCGAGAAGTCGAATTTGGTATTGAATTAGTGCCGGGGACCACTCCCATTTCGATAGCTCCGTATAGAATGGAACCAATAGAATTGAAAGAGTTAAAGTCTCGATTCATGCAGGAGTTGGTGATAGAGGATTTGCACGACGATCGAGTTTCTCACCTGGGAGCTCTGTGTTATTTGTGAAAAGAAAGATGGAACTATGAGAATGTGTATTGATTATCGATAGTTGAACAAAGTAACGATAAAGAACAAATATCTGTTGCCTCGTATTGATGATTTGTTTGATCAGCTGAGAGGAGCTACAGTGTTTTCAAAGATAGATTTGAGATCAGGTTACTATCAGTTAAGAGTTAAAGAATTCGATGTGCCAAAAACTACTTTCAAAATGAGGTACGGACATTATGAATTCTTAGTGATGCCTTTCGGACTAACAAATGCTCCTGCAGTGTTTATGGATATGATGAATCGGATATTCAGACCGTATTTGGATCACTTTGTAGTGGTTTTCATTGATGATATTTTGATCTATTCGTGTGATGAGACGCAGCATGCCGAGCATTTGAGAATCGTGCTACAAACTCTGCGTGAGAAATAGTTGTATGCTAAGGTTAGTAAATGTGAATTTTGGTTGCGTGAAGTTGGTTTTCTGGGGCATATTGTGTCAGCTGCCGGGATACGAGTTAATCCTAGTAAAATCTCTGCTATATTAGAATGGAAACCTCCGAGAAATGTGTCTGAAGTCCGTAGTTTTCTAGGACTAGCGGGATATTATAGACGATTTGTGAAAGGCTTCTCGATGATTGCGACTTCGCTGACGGTTGCTACGTAAAGATGTTAGATTCAAGTGGTCGAGGAAAAATGCCATCAAAGTTTTGAACAATTGAAAGTGTTATTGATGTAAGCACCAAAGTGTTGGTTCAACTCGAATCGGGCAAAGAATTCATAGTTACTGATGATGCCTCGTTGAATGGTTTGGGCTGTGTGCTGATGCAAGAAGGTAAAGTCATTGCTTATGCTTCGAGGCAACTAAAGCCGCATGAAAAGAACTACCCAACGTACGACCTTGAATTGGCCGCGATTGTGTTTGCGTTGAAAATATGGCGTCATTATTTATTTGGTGAGAAGTGTCATATCTTTACAGATCACAAGAGTTTGAAGTACTTGATGACACAGAAAGAATTGAATTTCTGACAGAGAAGATGGTTAGAGTTGTTGAAAGATTACGAACTTGTGATAGATTACCACCCGGGTAAAGCTAATGTTGTAGCTGATGCTTTGAGCTGAAAGTCCATATGTGCTTTGCGAGCAATGAATGCTCAGAAAGATCTGTGTGATGATAGTGCGGTTATGGCCGAGTTGAAAATAAAGCCGATGTTTGTACATCAGATTTGTGATGCTCAAAAAGTGATGTTGAAATGATGGCTAAACGAACTCAATGTGAATCGAATGTTGAATCAGAATTTCGATTTGATAGTGATGATTGTTTGAGATTTAGAGATCGAATTTGTATTCCGAGAAATTCAGAGTTGATTCAAGCGATTTTAAAAGAGGCTCATAATAGTCGATTAACTGTACATCCTGAGAGTACGAAAATGTATAATGATCTGAAACAGTTTTATTGGTGGCATGGTATGAAACGAGACATCTCTGACTTTGTGTCGAAATGTTTAATTTGTCAGCAAGTTAAAGTCAAACATCAGGTTCCGTCTGGATTGTTGCAACCGATTATGATTCCAGAGTGGAAATGGGAAAGGATCACGATGGACTTTGTGTCGGGATTGCCTTTATCTCTGGGAAAGAAAGATGCAATCTGGGTGATAGTTGACAGATTGACAAAATCAGCTCATTTTGTTCCGGTGAGAACAGATTATTCACTTGATAAATTGGCTGAATTGTATATTGCTAAGATTGTGAGATTGCACAGGGTGCCACTATCTATTGTGTCGGACAGAGATCCGAGATTTACCTCACGATTTTGGAAGAAATTGTAAGAGGCTTTAGGCACAGAATTACATTTCAGTACTGCGTTTCATCCACAAACGGATGGTCAGTCCGAACGAATCATTCAGATTCTTGAATATATGTTGAGATGCTGTATTCTTGTGTTTGAAAGTACGTGGGAAAAGCATTTATCGTTGATTGAGTTTGCATACAATAACAGTTTTCAATCTAGTATCAAAATGGCACCGTATGAGGCTCTTTACGGTCAAAAATGTCGAACTCCATTGTATTGGACTGAGCTGAGTGAGAATAAGATTCACGTGGTCGATCTTATAAAAGAGACTGAGCAGAAAGTGAAAGTGATTCGAGATAGTTTGAAAGGGGCCTCAGATCGTCAGAAGTCTTATGCAGACTTGAAACGAAAAGATATTGAATTCGAAGTTGGCGATAAAGTGTTTTTGAAAGTATCTCAGTGGAAGAAAATACTTCAATTTGGTCAGAAAGGCAAGCTGAGTCCGAGATTCATCGGACCGTATGAGATCATTGAGCGAGTTGGGCCAGTTGCTTATAGACTGATGCTACCACCAGAGTTAGAAAAGATTCATAACGTGTTTCATGTGTCGATGCTTCGACGATACAGATCTTACCCGTCTCATGTGATTGCTCCTACTGAGGTTGAGATTCAGTCAGACTTGTCGTATAGTGAGGAACCGGTTTGAATTTTGGCACGAGAGACTAAAGAGTTGAGAAACAAAAGAATTTCCTTAGTGAAAGTATTATGGCACAAACACGGAATTGAAGAGGCTACGTGGGAGTCTGAAAACGTTATGAGAGAGCAATATCTGCATCTATTCACTGGTAAGATTTTCGGGGACGAAAATCCCTGAAGGGGGGAGAGTTGTAACAGCCCAGTTTAGACCCTAGTCGGAATAGTGGTTTCAAGACCACAAATCTGAGGTCAGAATAATATTTTAATATTAATTTTGGTGTTGATTATATGTGAAATAGCCTGTGTGAAAATTTTGTGTGATAATTTTATCGACTGTGTGTCAAATTGTGAGAAAGGACTTAATCGCATAAAGTGTAAAAGTTGTGTGCTGATTGTTGAAGTATCTATGTGTTATGGCTTTTAAATGAAATGGCCTCATAAAGCAATTTAGCCTTTATATAGTGAGTGGATGGTAGTTGGACAATTATAACCAACTATCATGTGTTATATTATGTTAATAATAAATGATAAAATAGTAAAATATATATTATGTTAATAATAATAATAAAACACAAAGAGAAAATGCATGGAGTTGTTCATCTTTTACACCGATTGTGGAAGAAAGAAAAGGGTTTTAAAAGCTTTTGAAATTTCGGCACTTGCTAAGCTCAATTGAGGTATGATTTTTGATCGATTTTTTATAATTTCTACGTTTTCGTAATTGTTGCTTTGTGCTCTTCCAAACCCATGTTTAAAATTTGTGAATTGATGATGTCTTTGAAATGTACCAATGATGGACATGTGAGTTCTTGAATGTTTGATGGTGGAAAATGAAAGCTTAGTGTTGGGTTAACATAGTTTGTATTGGAAGTTTTGATGAAATTGAGTAATTTGGGTTAAATTGAGAAAAGTGTAAATTGAGGGACTAAAATGTGAAATAAATGAAATGTGTGGGCTTGTATGAACACAAGGAAAATTCGGCTAGGCTTGTGTGAGGAGAAATTATGTGAATTTGATGATTTTGTGAATTAGGGACTAAAGTGTTGAAATATGAAAATGTGAGGGCTATTTTATAAAATGCCCCAAATATGTGTGTTTGGACTAAAATGAATGATTTGGTAATTTAATGGATTGAATTTGAATGTGTATAGAACAAGAGAGGATAGGTTCGGATCGAGATCGATGCAAAGATAAAGTGTTCGATTAATCGACCGTTTCGGTACTTCGATGTCCGAGGTAAGTTCGGACATAATACGAACATCTAGTTATGTTAAATGCTCTGAAATGAATGTTATGATGATATGGAAATGTGGATGCTATGTGAGAGTTGAGTTTGAGTTATGTGGCACTAAGTGTGCGTATTCAGAAACGTGATCAAGATGATCAGCACTGTGTGTGTGAAATAATATAAGCTTCGACTTTGTGGTTGGCACTGTTTGTGCGATACCGATTGAAGAATGGTTTGATATAAATGCACTATGTGTGCGATGATAATTAAGCTTCGGCTAAATATTGGGGCATTAAGTGTGCAATTGAATCAAAGAAGAGACAGAAGTTGATCGAAAGGGAAAAGTGAGTATTGAGTAGCAAATGTAATTGTCTACTAGGTGTTGGCTAAGGTACGCTCAGAACCTATGTGGTTGATGAATCTATGAATGAGATTATGAAATGTTAAATGAGCATTTTAGTTTTGGATGGTATGATATATATGTATATGTGAAATAATCTATGTGGTGGTTTGTTTGATTTAAATGTGTTATGTTACGAACTTACTAAGCTTTGGAAAGCTTACTGTGTGATTTGTTTCTCTGCTTTGCAGTATCAGTAAAGCTAGCTCGGATTTGGGGATCGTCAGCATTCTCTATCACACTATCGGCAATCTATTTTGGTACTTTTGTGAAAGATGTACATAGTTGAAATATGGCATGTATAGGCTAGTTTTGTAAGACATGTTCGAGATGTGTAAATAGCCTTATGATGTGGCTAGATGTGTGTTGGCTTTAAACATGTATGGCATTGATATATGATGCATATTTTGGTATAGCTTGTGGGTAAAGAAAATGCCTTATGAATGATAATCTTAGTGATGGTATGATGCTAGTATGATTTAGTGAATTTGGGGATGAATCATGTTTGGTATTAAATGTGTTCAAGTTGTGTAATTTAGTTCCTAAGTTGACATGTTTAGAAATGAGATTATATGAGATGATATGTTGATCACTTGACATGAAAATTGGTTGCCAATTTGTGTGTGGAAGTATGCTTAAATGTGCTTGTAGGTTTGACCCTTGTGTGGGTGGCAAATTGGCCTTGCAAATGGCCTATTTTGCCTACACGGTTATGACACACGGGCGTGTCTAATGACCGTGGGGTAAAGTCAGTAGCTAGCTTAGTTGTACACGTCCATGGCGCACGGGCGTGCCTAGTCGCCGTGTGAATAAGTTAGTATGTGGCTCAAGGGCACACGGCCTGAGCACACGGGCATGCTTGGTGGCCGTGTGGAGAAGTTAGAATGCTTGCTCTGTTTTGGCACGGCTTAGACACATGGGGGTGTCTGGTGACCGTGTGGGCACATGGCCTGGTTACACGGGCGTGTGACCTCAACAGACTTGGTGAATATTTGAAATTTTAAAAACTTTCGTAAGTGTTCGGTTTAGTCCCGACCCTATTCTAGCATGTGTTTAAGGTCTTATAGACCTCAATAAGGGACCATATGGTTGATAATGAGTATAGTTGATGGATGAATGACTTAGTGTCGTGAAATGGTTGTATAATGATTCGATTGATAGGTAACGCCTCTTAACCCTATTCCGGCGACGGTTTCGGGTTAGAGGTGTTACAAGTGGCACGTCATGAAAAGAGATATCTCTTATTTTGTTTCAAAATGTTTAATCTGTCAGCAAGTCAAAGCTGAGCATCAAGTACCGTCGAGTTTATTGCAGCCAAACATGATTCCCGAGTGGAAATAGGATAGAGTGACTATGGATTTTGTATTTGGTTTGCCCCTATCTCCGAGAAAGAATGATGCAATATGGGTTGTTGTTGACCGATTAACGAAATCAGCTCCTTTTATTCCTGTACGTACAGATTTCTCGCTTGATAAGTTAGCTGAGTTATATATCTTCGAGGTTGTGAGATTGCACGGGGTACCTATTTCCATTGTTTCAGATAGAGATCCGAGGTTTACATTTCGATTTTGGAAGAAATTACTAGAAGCTTTAGGTACAAAGCTGCATTTCAGCATTGCGTTTCACCCGTAAACGGATGGTCAATCCGAACGAGATATTCAGATACTCGAGGATATGTTACGTTGTTGCCCTCTTGAGTTTGAAGATAGCTGGGAGAAATACCTACCATTGATTGAATTTGCTTACAATAACAGCTTTCAATCGAGTATAAAGATGGCACCGTACGAAGCTCTATACGGTCGTAAATGTAGAACACCCTTGTATTGGACTGAGCTAAGCGAGAATAAGATTCACGGGGTTGATCTGATCAGAGAAATAGAAGAAAAAGTGAAGGTGATTCGTGATAGTTTGAAAGCAGCATCAGATCGATAGAAATCTTACGCAGACTTGAAATAGAAAGATATTGAGTTTCAAATCGGGAATAGAGTATTCTTGAAAGTTTCACCGTGGAAAAAGATATTACGGTTTGGTCGAAAAGGGAAATTGAGTCCGCGATTCATAGGACCATATGAGATTATCGAGCGAGTCGGACCAGTTGCTTATCGACTATCTTTACCGTCTGAGTTAGAGAAAATACATAATGTATTTCATGTGTTGATGCTCCGACGATACCGATCCGACCCTTCACATGTCATTTCCCGAACGAGGTTGAAATTAAGTCAGATATGTCATATGATGAAAAACCAATTCGAATTTTAGCTCGTGAGATCAAAGAATTGAGAAATAAGAAAATCGCATTAGTGAAAGTATTATGGCATCGACATGGGGTTGAAAAAGCTACGTGGGAACCCGAGGATGCTATGAGAAAGCAATATCCAAACCTATTCACTGGTAAGATTTTCGGGGACGAAAATTCCTAAGGGGTGAGAGTTGTAACAGCCCAGTTTTAGTTAAATCGGAACAGTGGTTTTGAAACCACAAATCTGAGGTCAGAAAATTATTTTAATATTATTTTTGGTGTTTATAGCATGTGATTATATATGTGTGAAAGTTTCGTGATTTAATTTTATCGATTGAATGCTTAATTTGATAAAAGGACTAAATCGCGTAAAATGCAAAAGTGGCATTCTATATGTTAAATGTGTTTAATTGCTTTGATTTATTAAATGAAAGGTCCTTATGATGTTATTAGACCAATGATAGTAGAATTTGACATAAATGGGCATTAAATGGATGTTTTTAATGGTTTTTAACTAAGGTTAATTTGGTAATTAAATAAAACAATGTATATTAATTAAAACAAAACCAAAATTAAGCTTCATTTCATCTTTCTTTGGCCGAATGTGGTGGAAGAAGAAAAAAATTAGTTCATTTTAGGGTTCAGTCAATTGGGAGCTTAATTGGTAAGTGTTTTGAGCTCGATTTTTGATGATTTTTATGTTTTTGAGATCGTTGCTTTGCATTCTAGCTAGCCCATGCCTTAATTTTTGAAGCTTTCAATGTTTTTGTGAAGTTCCATTGATGAATGCTTGTGAAAAATGAATATTTGTTGATAGTTACACGAGTTTTGTAAAGTGATTTTTGATAAAAATGTCAAATAGGGATTTAATTGTGAAAATGTGAAAATGTGTGGTTAAATGTGTGAGTAAATGATAAATATGGGCTGATATGTGCACTAGGAAAATTTGGCTAGCATGTATTTGAATTAAATTGTGTGAATTTTGTGTATTTATGAAATAGGGACTAAATTGTAAAAATATGGAACTTTATGGGCTAAAGTGTAAAAAGGCCCAAATATGTGTTTGTGGACTGAATTGCGTGATCTGATGAATAAATGAGTTAATTTTGAATGTATATAGATCAAGAACGAAAGAAATCGAATTTAGATCGGGGAAAATCAAAAGTTATCGAATAGTCGATCCAGTCCGTTTATCCCGAATACAAGGTAAGTTCATATACAAATAAATGTCTTTAAATTGAATTATATATGTTAAACTGTCATTGAACTGCTATGAATGTTGAATGATCAAATACGAGCAAGAATCGATAGGGTTACAATATCTGAAAGTCCCGTACGAACCTTAGGAATAGTATAGGATACAAATGTCATGACATTAGGATTACCGAGATGTGATTACGTGTAAGACCATGTCTGGCACATTGGCATCGTTATATGATTTCGTATAAGACCCTGTCTGGGACAGTGGCATCGATATGTGATAACATGTAAGACCATATCCGGGATATGGCATTGTATGAGTTCTATGTGATTTCCGAGTATCCTTAATGATTTCGAATGGTTCAACGAGCAAAGTCAAGTCGAGAAAGAATGTGTGAATGAGATAAGTGACTCAGGTACGTACGAGATTCATACGAGTATTGAAAAGGGAAGTATTTGATGAATTCTCTTATGAATTTGAATATATGTTCAATGGGAAAGGTTTGTGAGCTTTTATATACTTATTCATGATTTTCCTATTAATGAAAATGATACTAATTCATGTGGTAATTTTTTTTTGTATATGGCTTACTAAGCTTTTAAAGCTTACTTGGTGTGTTATTTCCCTATTCAATAGATAATCGAAGCTAGCTCGGACTCGGAGATCATCAGGAACATCGTCACACTATCGATCAACTTGTTGGTACTTTTGATGTTATGTATATATGGTATATGGCATGTATAGGCTAGTGTTAAGATGATATGTTTTGATTTGTGATTTTAGCCATGAGAGTTGGCTTGTAAATGATGTACATGTTGGTGTGTATTTGGCCATCTAAGTTGGCTTAATTTATGAACTTGGTAAGTGATATGTGAAGTATATATGGCTTTGTGTTTCGGCATGTTTGGTATGATTGTTGTGATGGCTAAGTGGTTAATTGTTTTGATTAATTACCAATGATATATCATGGTTGATTTGGTATGATATAGGAATGATGAATTGGTATATTTTGTGGCATGAATTAGTTGATAAAATGATGAGAAAATTTCATAGGGAAGAGAGGTGAAAATGTTGGTAATGACATATTATTTTGGTATATTTATGGTTATGATTTGAGTAGTAAAATGGTTGAAGATGAAATGGCATGATTTGTATATAAATTGGCATGTTTTGGTTGCCTATAAATATGTTGAAATGGTATTATTTTGGTTGTTTAGGCGAGCATGAGAAAGGGTGGCAAATTGGCCTTTCAATTGGCCCATTTTTGTCTACACGGGAAGAGACACGGGCGTGTGTCTCAGCCGTGTGCGACACACGGTCATGCTACACGGCCGTATGTCCCTTGGTGTTGAGATTGAATTGAAGTCAGCATGCTTCACACGGTCTCACACACGGGCGTGTGACTGGCCATGTGGCACAAGTCAATATACCCCCTAAATGGCATACGGCCTAGCACACGAGAGTGTGACTTGGCCGTGTTGCATAAGTCAGTATACCTTACAGGATTGGCACGGCCTAACACACGGCCTGGCACACGGGCGTGTGTGGCCATTTTGAAGGGCACACAGGCTAGACACACGAGCGTGTGGTCAGCTGTGTGACCCAAGTCAGTATGTATGCCCTGTTTTCACATGGCCTGGGACACGGGCGTGTGACCCTTGTATGTTTGAAAAATTCCTAAGTTTTCGAGAATTTTCGTAAGTTATCGGTTTAGTTCTGAACCACTTCTAAAGCATGTTTAAAGCCTCGTAGACCTTTATAAAGGACAATTTGATTATGATTGAATGGTGTTTGAGAATAGATGCATAAATGTATATTGTATGTTGTGATTTGATCGGTAATGCCTCGTAACCCTATTCCGGTAACGGATATGGGTTAGGGGCGTTACATCAGTATACATGCATATAAGCATCATGCTCAGTACATACATCATGCATTCAATTTACGCATATAGGGGTCCAAGTAGTGCTTACCGACCTTACAGTAGGTTCACAGTCGACTTGGGCGACCCGTGCAACCTTAGAACACATTTCAGTTAAATGGGCTCGCACGCCTATGTGGCTTGCCCGTGTGGGCCCACACGCCTGTGTGGCCCACATGCCCAGATTGGCCTTGGCCCATGTGGATCACACGGCCTGGCCCACATTCCCACATGCCCGTGTGGACTACCCGTGTGGGCTCACACACCCGTGTGGCCCACACAGCCCAAATTAGTCTAGCCCGTGTGTCGTACACGGCCTACCTAGCCATCACACAGCTATGTCTTTCGCATATAGGCTGGCCTCGTCGATCACACACCTGTATTAGGGCACACGGCCTACCATACGGGCAACCACACACCCGTGTAGCTTCGACAGTGGGGTTTTTGGCTTTCGTCGAAACCCCATTTTTTGTATTTTCGGGTACACACCTGGTTTCGATTGATGCTAAAGTGATTCCCGAGCACTCCAAAACCTATAATTGACCAATTTTCACCCAATTAATCACTTAAAAATTGAACTAAAACCAGATCTAAAACACAATACTCATCCATTTAGTAACTAAACTTACCTTCGGTTGAAAAACAATGATTCCCATGAACTAAGTCTCCATTAGACGATTACACTCCCTCGATTGTTTCCTCTAATCACCAAAACGACACGAATTAGAGACGAGTTGAACAAATGGAAACAATCACTTACTCAAACTTACCGAAATCACGCAACGAAGACGAACTTGTTGAGAAAGGTGGAAAAAGGGAATCAAATACGAAAAAAGAAAGAGACGAATAAGGGAGACGGCAGAAGGCGAAATAAAAGATTTTCATCAGAAATTTTGGGAGTGGAAAAACAGAGAAAACACAAGAGGGAGAGGAAGTCTCTTCAAAAAATTCAAAAATTGACAGGATATCCCCTAAACCTCTCCATTATCCCCCACTAACAACAACCTCTCAGAAATTCAATTCCACTCGAACTCCTCTACACGCTACACGCCCAGAGCAAAAAGAATTCCCTTGCTCGCGCAGGGATTCGAACACAAAACCTCCATCCCAGAACACTCCACTTATCCACCAGACCAGCAGGCCCATTTTGTTATAAGCTTACCAACAATTAAATAAAAGCCTACTACCTAGAGATAGGGCTTGATTCAGAAAAATACCAAAATTTAGCCAAAGCTAGGGCTTGAACTTAGGACCTCACACACACACACCCAGAACACATAACCACTGAAGCAGATGAATAATTGTCAAAAATTTACAAAAGCCGAAAAATAAATTTTTGAGGCGTTACAAATAATGTTTGAATTGTAAAGATATCTGAGTACAGCAGTATAGTTGAATATCTTATAATGATCTCTTCTGGGTATTCTATGTGATCAATTATTCTCAGAGGTATATGTGGCTATTTATTTTCAAATGAAACTCTTATCGTATGAGAACGCTAGCTAAACATACTGATAGACGAAAGCATTGTTGGTCTGTTTGGGTTATGATCGGCATTACTCTATCTTTCCCTGGTATTCTAATCTATTGTGTTGATAGAAAAGTCAACTGTAAAATCTGTATGATGCTAGTATTCTGTTTCTACTGGTTATGGTTTTGTTGACTATACATGAATATCATATTGCTTCTATCACAGTTGATTTCAGTGCTTATGAGTGATGTTTTCTTCTGGAATTTCTCTGGGATATCATTGAGATCTTTATCACACTATATGGGTTGTAATTTTCAGAAATTCTGTATAGCTTCATACTTTGAGATTTCGCTACCTCGGTTTTATTATGATTTTATGTGATTATCAGCAAGAGATATTCTTTTGACGAAGATGAATATATCTATTATGATTATAATTTCTGGTTTGATCATGGGAGTACAGTGGTATTTTCATCAGATTTATAGAGGTTATGTTTCTGCATTTATTTCTGTTGAAATCATATTTGATTTTCTTTTGTGTTCAAAATGCATTATTAACAGCTGGGATATTATCTATTTATACGATTGAGATGTCGGTCTTATTATGGCATTATGATTTTTATCTGACAGAGGTGGCTTCAGTATAGTACAACGCTTCGATGACTAATAGTTGAGATAGCTTTATTATATAATCCTTTCTAGTTTTCTTGAAAGGGAAATGACATCAGCAAACGCATAGACGATATAAGATCAAGTTCAAATTTGTATAATAGTTATCACTTCCAGGTAAATCTTGATATATGTCAATGAGTAAAGACGGAATGTTATGTCATATTAGAGTTATGCAGTTTTTAAGAAGATCTTTGACTAGTATCCTGAAGAAATTGCGATAAATTGTATGTCTGAGTTATCTTGACAACAAGAAGAAAGGTTGTCTTTGAAAAGTTATTGTTTGACAGCCAAGATTGATTCAGTTGTTTAGTTTGATTGGGTTATTTATTTGAAAGGTTAATTGAGTTATATGTGTTTGAGTTTATCCTTGGGTCCGGAAATAAATTTTATGCATTCACGGGTAAATAGATGGATAGTCTGAATGAAGAATTCATATTTGAGAAGACATGATACAAAATTATATCTATCGAAAAGATTCTATTTGAGAAAAATTATTGTAAAATAAAGTTGTTCCGATTGTTGAAGTTTTCATTTGTACGAAGTTTGATTTGGTTTAGTATATGTTAATAAAGTTATAAACAGTTGAAAACACTGTTAACTGAATCATCAGTTTTGATTCAACCTGAATTGAGTAAAGAGTTTATGATTTTCAGTCATGTGTCATTGAATGGTTTGGAGTGTGTTTTAGTACAAGAATGTATAGTGATAGCTTATGCTTCCATACAGTTAAAATTGCATGAAAAGAGTTATTCGACACGCGAATTAGATATGGTTGACATTGTAATTGCATTGAATAGTTAGCGACATTAATTGTTTGGTGAGTAATGTAACCTATTTGATGACTGCAAGAGTTTAAAATATTTGATGTTACAGAGAGATCTGAATTTGGGACAGCAAAGATGGCTTGAACTGTCGAAAGATTTTGAGTCAGTAATTGATTATCGTCCTGGACAAACGATTATAGTCACCGATATATTGAACAAGAAATCTTTGTGTGCTTTACAAGCGATGAATACACTATTGATCTTATCAGATGATGGATAGATATTAGCTGAGTTAAAAGCTAAATTGATGTTTATTCCGCGATTTTGTGAAGCTCAAAAATGTATCAGTGAATTGCAAGTTAAAAGAATTCAATGTGAATTGACTTCTGATGTAGAACTTCAGATTGGAACCGATGATTATTTGTTGTTTCGAGACAGAGTTCGTGTGCCAAGAAATCTAGAGATTATATAATAATTGTTATATCTAGCTCACAATGGTAATTATCTGTTCATTCGGGGGATACTAAGATGTAAAATAATCTGAGACAATCTTACTGGTTAATGAGTATGAAACGTGATACTTCTGACTTGTATCCAAATGTCTGATTTATCAACAGGTTAAAACTGATTATCAAGTACCTTCGTGGATCATATTACGATCGTTATTATTATCTGAGTGGAGATGAAATAGAATTTCGTTGGATTTTGTAAAAGGAATATGTTATCTGAACTATTGTTAATTGTTGAAGAAGTATGTACATCTTATCTCAGTACGTATAATTTCTCTTTTGATAGACTAGCTAAGTTATACATTTTTGAAATTGTCAGTTTTTATAGAGTGCCAGTCTCCATTATTTTGGATAGAGATCCGAGGTTTATATTGTGTTTCTAAAGAAAACTACTATAAACTTTGGGTATGAGGTTGTATTGTAACACCGCATTTCATTCTTCAATTGATGGATAATATGAGAAAGTGATTCAGATTCTCGAAGATACAATTTGTTACTGTATTATAGAATTTGAAAACAATTAAGAAAGACAATTACTGTTGGTTGAGTTTGAGCATATTAATAGTTATCATATGAGTATAAATATGGTATTGTATGAAGTATTATATAATTTCAATTACCAAACTCCGTTGTTATTGAATCTAGCTAAAGATTCACGGGATTGATTTCAACAGAGAAATTGAAGAAAAAGTGAAAGTAATTCGTAACAGTTAGAAAGCAGTTTCAGATTGACAGAAAACATATGCAGACTAGATACATAAAAGTATTGAATTTCAGTTAGTGAACTGAGTGTTTGTGAAAGTATTACTGTGAGAATAGAATTTCTCGAATTAGCTATAAAGAGAAGTTGAGTTCGTGATTCATCGAGCCGTATGAGATTATTGAGAAAATAAAGCCTCAACTATTATTATTGTCATAACTTGAGGAGATCCATAATGTATTTCATATATCTATGATACGATAATTCAGATAAGACCCTTTATATATAATATCTCTTTCAGAAGTTGAAATTCAGCTTGATATGACGTATAGCAAAGGACAGATAAGAATATTAGCTCGTGAGATTAAAGAGTTGAGAAATCCAAGGCTATATGAGAAATTGATAAGGTTATAAGAAAGCAAATATCTAATTTATTCTCTAATAAGATATTCGAGGAAGAAAATCTCTAAGGGGGAGAGTTGTAACAGCCCGTTTTTTGGTCAAATCAGAATAGTGGTTTCAGGACCACAAATCTGAAGTCAAAATATTTATTTTATTATTATTTTAAGGTTTACAATATGATTGAGTGATTGTGTGAAAATTTCGTTAATAATTTTTATCATTTGAATGGTCAATTCGGTAGAAAGGACTAAATCGCGTAAGGTGCAAAACTAGATTTCTATTTGTTAAAGGTATTAAATGACCATGAAATTAATTAGTTGAGGGATGTATATGGTAATTATACCATTGTTTTAGTAAGTGGATAATTATGGGCTTAAAATGGATGATATTCATGGTTTTTACTTTAAGGTTAAATTAGTAATTAATGTAATAACATATTAAAATAATAGCATAATGCATAAGGTTATCATCTTTGAGTTTCTTCCACCGAATTAAGAAAGAAAAGAAGCCATGGATGAGCTTCAAGGTTCAGCCACCTATTGTCCAAGCATGTAAGTACGTTTTTGCTCGATTTTTAATAATTTCTATGTTTTTGTGATCGTTACTTCGTATTCTAGCTAGCCCAGAGACTAATTTGCAAAACTGTTAAAGATTTTGAATGATGCCATTGATGAATACATATGTGTTTTGATGTTTGATGATAGATTATGAAAGTTTGTTGTGAATTATACAAGTTTTATAAAGTGATTTTTAGTAAAAATGCAAAATAGGGATTAAATTGAGAAAGGTGTAAAGTTAGTGGTTAAAATGTGAAATAAATGAAAATTATGGGCTGCTAGGGGCATTATGGTAATTCGGCTAGCATGGGTCTATTGGGAATTTCATTAATTTGTGATTTTATGAAATAATGACTAAATTTTGAAAATGTGAAATATGTGGGGCAAAAGTGTAAATGTGTTTTAAAGTATGTTTTGGACTAAATTGAATGAATAGATGATTGAATAAGTCAATTTTTAATATATTTAGATCAAGAAAAGCAAAATTCAGACCTAGATCGGGGAAAAACGAAAGTTATCGATTAATCGACTTATTTCGTCGCTTCCACCTTCTAGGTAAGTTATAAACTTCATTATAAATATATTTTATATGCTTTGATATTGCATGAATTGCAAATACGAGACTTTAGATATGAACGATAGTGATTCAAAAACGATTTGACATTCGAAATCCCAGTTGAACCTTAGGAATAGTTTAGGATGCTAGTGACATGTCATTAGGGGTTATACCGAGTTGGCTTCGGGCCATGATATAGCACTTTGTGTGCAAGATAAACCGAGTTGGATTCGGGCCATGATATAGCACTTTGTGTACGAGATAAATTGATTTGGCTTCGGGCCATGATATCAGAATTTCAGATAAGTTACCTTGATTTGGCTTCAGGCCATGGTATAGGTACTTATCGAGTGATACCTTAAGTATTCGACTTCTATTCTGAATGGTTCAACGGGTAAATGAAAGATGAAAATGTATATGAGATTGGTACGAGATGGTACAGGTATGTGTATAAACCATTTTAGCTTTGAATGGGAGAAATGATGACAAATGTATATGGTTTTGTGAATGAGCACTTGAAAGGTTTGATAGTTAAGGAAAGTTGCATATTGACATATTGAAATTATTGAATCATGTTTAAAGTGATTGCATTAAATTTATCTCATACGAGCTTACTAAGCTTATTAGCTTACTTTGTTTATTTTTCCATGTTTTATAGTGATATCGAAGCTAGCTCAGATTTAGGAATCGTCGGAGATATCGTCACACTATCCAACCATCAATTTGGTACTCTTGAGCTTATGGTTTGGTCTTATGGCATGTATAGGAATATGGTCATTTTGATAAGTATTTTAGTAGTGACTTTTGCCATTTGAATTGGCTTATGAATGCCTATATTTTGGTTTATATATATATATAGCAATGTGAGTTGGCTATATTGATGATTGTGATGATGTATAAGTGTGCAAATGACCTTTGTTTTGAGTTTAGTAATTGTCCTATAAATGATAATGGTGATGGGTAGATTTTAAAATAGTATTTGGAGTATGAAAGAGCCCATGTTTGATGAATGATATGTTGGTGATATTAGGTAAATTAATGCATGTTTGGATGTGTTCATATTGATGAATTGAGATTGTGAATATTGGTATGTTTTGGAAGACATGTTGGGATATAGTATGTATTGTATTAGTTGGTATTGAAATGGTACGAAAGATGTTGGATTGAGGTTGTTTTAAATGCTTATAAGTGTTATGTTTTGGTGACATTGAAATTGGTATAGGTGTGCATTTGTTTGGGTGGCAAATTGGCTTGGTACATAGCCTAATTTTGTCCACACAGGCAGAGACACGGGCGTGTGTCTCAGTCGTGTGTGACACACAGTCATGATACACGGTCGTGTGTCCCCTGGTGTTGAAATTGAAATGAAGTCATGATGCTCCACACGGTCTCACACGCAAGGCGTGTGATCACCGTGTGGTACAAGTCAAGATATACCCCTAATTGGCACACGGCCTAGCACACGGGCGTGTGACTTGGCCGTGTTGCATAAGTTAGTATACCCTACAGGTTTGACACAGCCTAACACACGGCCTGGTACATGGGCGTGTGTGGCCACTTTGAAGGGCACACGGGCTAGACACACGGGCGTGTGGTTGCCCGTGTGACCTAAGTCAGTATGTACCCCCTGTTTTCACACGGCCTGGCCACACGGGCGTGTGTCCCTTTTTTGAAGAAAAATTTGCTAAGTGTTGAAAAATTTCCTGAGTTATCGGTTTAGTCTCGAACCATTCCCAAGGCATGTTTAAGGCCTCGTAGGCTCTTAATAGGGATAAATTGATTGAGATTGAATAATGAATGATTGAATTAAACAATTGTATGTTAAATTGTTGTTTAATTGTTTTGTAAGTCTGGTAATACTCCGTAACCCTAATACGGTGTTGAATACGGGTGAGGGGTGTTACAAGAACTGTCTACATCTTTACCTGCCACAACGCGAGTCTGGTGTTGCAATCCAGCACCAGAATATCATACTTCATTATCGCCATTACCGTGATCGAGACAAGTAACCAAAAAAGCTCTGATACCAGTTTGTTAAAGCTAACGTCAATAATGGCAATATATAATGATTGTAAAGCAAAAAGAAAAGAAATATAAAGCACACATATTTTATGTGGAAACCCTTTCGAGAAAAAACCACGGGTAGAGAAGAAAACATTCACTAATTTTGAAAACTAAATTATACTGCATCTATTTAAAGGTGAAAAAACCTTATTCTAATCAATGTCAAATAGAAAAAGTGTAGTTCTATACGGGTTCTACTTGTGTTGTTTGGCCCGTACCGCGAGGGCCTTAAGCCCTCCACAGATCCCCTTGTTTACCACAGTATTTAACAAGGATTCGGGTTACACAACTCTAACAAAGAGCATCCACAGGTAACTACCCTTGGACACTCTTACTTTTCCCATGCTAAAATGTTTAGGAAATTGATAAAAATAATGTAATAATTATGAAATTTATTATAAGATAATGAGGTATAAAGTTCATGGTATATCTATGTAAGAACATGTAATTGGTATGTTGTAGTAAAAATACTTAGTTATGAAATGTTATGTTAATTAAAATTGTGTCATGAAAATTTTCGACGGAAATGAAAAATTAATAAGTATATTTGGAAATTTGAGAAAAAGTATGGATTATGATATTAATATGAAATGGTATTAAAATACTATTATATTATACATTGGTTAATTAATGAATATAAATTCGAATGAAGACAAAGTTGTTTGTTATAATGACTGATACGACAACTTGGTCACCTAAAAAGTATCAAATATGTGAATGAAAGGATGTACAAAATTTATTGTGGCTATGTGTATAACTATTAATTGGGTGCCCTTGGCACCAAATATATGTATATGTGTTAAGTACCCAAGGTGCTTATATGTGCATTGAACATTGAGTTGTGTAACAAACTTGTGAATATGCTTTTGTTTAATAAATAGATGTGTTATCGTTCTCGGCTTAAAATGCATTAATTGTGACTGTAAGTGTAACATCTCGGTTTAGGGCCTAGTCGAAATAGTGGTTTGAGACCACAAATCCGAGGGTTATGAATGAGTTTTTGAGGTTTATATTATGTATGCATGCTAGTGTGAAAGTTTCATGAAGCAATTTTGTGAAATTGTGGTTGAATTGTCCAAAAGGACTAAATTGCAAAAGTTGCAAAATGTGTGTTTCTAGAAGCTATTTGTGTGAAATAGCTTTAGATTATTAATTAGAGGTCCTTAAATAGCAATTTACCCAAATTCTAATTTTTGGACAAAAATGGGCATGGATGAGTCAAAATTTGAAGTTTATCAAAAAGGGCATTTTGGTCATTTATCAAATAAGTGATTAAAATAGGTGAAAAGATGACAATTCATTCATCTTCTTACCCTTTAGCTGCCGAAAATTTGAGAAGCCATTGTTAGGGTTCTTTCAATTTTTCAAGCTTGCTAGAAAGTGCTCTTAAGCTCGGTTTTGATATTCTTTGTATTTTTGAAGTCCCGGTAGCATGAGTAAGCTATTTTTAGCTATTTGATGAGCTATAATGGATGTTAAAAAATGTGGTCATGAATGACATGCATGTATTTTGATGTTTTATGGAAGATTATGAAAGCTTGATGTAGTAGAAACATCTTTTGTTAAGTGATTTTCCATGAAAATGCATGTAGGGACTTGATTGTGAAAAACTTTAGTTTGGTCATACATGTGTGATTTAGTGAGATTTGATGAATGCTTTAGTTGAGTAAGTGGTTCGGCTAAGCATGAAAGGATAGAAAGTTGAATAAAAATCACTTTACGAGCCTTGGGGCTAAAGTGTAAATATGAGGAAGTTTAGGGGCAAAATAGTAATTTTGCTAAAGTATGAAATGTGGGTCAATTTAGTCAATGTGTGTATTGAATAAGCTGAATTATTCATTATAGATCAAGAAAGATGAAGCCCGGATCGAAACCGAGGCAAAAGCAAGGTGGTGGACTAAATTGCATATTTCCATACTTTTGAGTATCGAGGTAAGTCTATGCATAAATAATGCATTCATACTTACAATTTGTTAATGCTAGCTAGTGTGTAGCATATTTGAGAACCTATGTGGGATGAATGTAGTAGAAAATGTGGAATGAATGTATGATCGAGAATGATTAAGTAAGTAGACTTGTGCATGTGTTGTGATAATGCTAGGTGGTGGGCTAAGTGCGATACCATTCTAATGCATATTGACGATGAGCTAGCTATGTGCGATGCTATCGTGAGGTATATCGTCTAATGGGCTATTTGTCGAACTACTATGAATACCTTTGTGGTAGGCTAAGTGCGATACCACCTTATTAACCAATTGTGGTGAGCTAAGCGTGAAACCACTGAGATATTGGCTGTGTGGATTAACTGTGTGTATTAGCTGTGTGTGATAGCTGTATGGATTAATTGCGTGAGTTAGTCGTGTGTAATAGCTGTGTGGATTAGTTATGTGAACTAGCTGTGTGAATAGGCTGTGTGGATAAGTTATGTGGATAAACTGTGTGGATGTATTACGAGTAATAATGATGTGTTGTATATTGTGTAAATGTGACATTGAATGCAAGGGTGCATTTCGATGGTTATGAGTATGTGACTCATGATGTGTTGGAAATGTGGTAAGGGATAGAAAGAGTAAGCATAGTCGTGAATTACTTGTTGGTATAATGCTAATGGTTGCTTAGCTTATACTATGTTGCTTAATTGTTTATGTGTAAACTTACTAAGCTCAAAGCTTACTCTCTTTCTTTTCCCTTGTCTTATAGATTAAAAGCGTTGAATCGAGATACGAGGATCATCAGAAGATAGCCCACATATCAGCACACTTTGGTACATGTAACTTAATGTTTTGTATATGGCATGTATAGGGGCTAGACAAGTTAGTGGATTTTGTTGTAAATGGCTAAGATGTGTTGGCCTTTAGATGGCCTTTAGGTGTTGGCTATTACATTATATGAAAGAAAGATGTAGTTTTGTATGTGAGATTGCACTTCAGTTTGAGTTGATTATGATGGTGTTAGATGAGTATTTGTTGTGTATGTTAGAAGGGTGAAAAGAACTTGACACTTAGTCTTGTTCTTGGCCATGTGGATAGACACACGGGCGTGTGTCTAGGCCATGTGTGACACACGGTCAGCCCATGGGCGTGTGCTGTGGCCATGTGTCCCCTGTACGTTAACATTTTAAATCAGGATAGTCCACGGGCTAGCCATACGGGCGTGTGACTAGGCTTTGAGGCCGTGTGTGTGAAGTCAGTGTGCACCACGGGTGGTAAGCACGGGCGTGTGCCTTGGTCATGGGGCATTGGCAGAATGTTGGGTTTTTAGGCACGGTTTGGGGACATGGGCGTGTGTGTCCATGCACGGGCGTGTCTACTCTTGCACGGGCGTCTGAGACCTGTATAAGTGAGAAAAATTTTAATGATCGTAAAAGTTCCGGATTAGTCTCGAGAGCCCTCGTGTGTATGAGTGAGGCCTCGTAAGTCGAGAATGAGGTTATAGAGAGTAATGACGTTGAGCCTAAGTGGCGATTAAGTAGTTTGAGTTCGGTAACGCCTCGGGCACGGTTCCCGGTGTAGAACCCGGGTAAAGGGTGTGACATTTAGTGCCTTAGTAAACTTAGTGAAATAGTTAGAATACGATTGGCATGCCAATAGAGATTTATGTGTTTCTAGAGTTCACTAGAGTTTTGTATTGGAGTTATGTGGCCTTTGAGCTTAGCACTTTGGTACATTTTGGTTGTGTAGGGATGGATGCACTTATGTGCAATTTTGATGTGTAGGGATAAATGCACTTGTGTGCAATTTGGTTGGGTGGGATGGATCCCGAGTATCCGAGTCATGTTTTAGTAGAGTTTACTAAGGGCGAAATGAAATTAAAATCCTAATAATGAAATTTCGCATACGAAAATGAATTGTTATATGGGCTTAAAGTCCATGAATCAAGATTTAAAAGCTTGTAAGTTGAAAGAAAGTGAATATGTTATTTAGAAATATAATATGGTACTAAAGTCCATCTATAAGTGGCATAACTTAAATGTGAAGTAAGCCGAGCAAGTTAAACAATTTTTTTGATAATATTGGATTTAATTTATAAACCACAAGATTGGATTTCAAATTAAGACACTTCAATTGTATGCTTTTAATAAGAAAATTGAATAAGAAGTATCATTTGTGTAACACCCCTTACCCGTATTCCATGCCGAAACTAGATACGAGGCATTATCGTACTTTAGTTTCTTTAACATACGGCATTGGGCTGTAAAATTTTGTTTCAATTTAAAACTTTTCATTCGTGCACAGTACTACCCTATCATGAGCCTTCGAGGCCCTTAACATACAATCGAAATAGTTTGAAACCAATCCGGAAACTTTTACGCACTTAGAAAATTTTTGCTCAAAACAGGGCTACACGCCCGTGTGAAACGGAACACGCCCGTGTGGGCAGGCCGTATGGTCACACATGCCTATGTTCCCAGCCCGTGTGGAATTTATTTTTCATTTCGAACCTACAAGGGTTCACACGACCGGACACACGCCTGTGTCTGTGGCACGTGTCCTCCACACGGCCTAGACACGCTCGTGTCCTCACCCGTGTGAGAAAACCCTTGCATTCTGGTTATGACGTCAGCAATCCTTTAAGTGCACACGGCCTAGGCACACGCCCGTGTGGCGAATCAAATTCTTGCAAATTTGATGCAGGGGACACACGACCTGTCAACACACCCATAGGGTTGGTCGTGTGTCACACGGCGTGAGACACTGCGCCTGTGTGTGTCTACCCGTGTGGACAATTAGAAGGCTATTTACCAAGCCAATTGCCACCCTGAAACATAAACACATATATGCCAACTCAAGCAACATATAGCATGGCAATAATATGCTAGGAAGAATCCCTATTCATCATTCATACATCTCACATTTTACTCCATCTATTGCATGAACATTTACTTCATGAAACTCATCATCATTAAAATAATAAACTTGACATTTATTGGCCAAATACTAATGGCCATTTACAAAATGGGTGTATAACATTAATAGTCAACACTTTGGCTTTCAAATATGACATAGCACAAAATGACCAAGTTCCTATACATGCCATACTCAAAATGAATCAACTTTACTATACCAAAGATTAGTTGATAGTGTGATCCGAGCTCTGATGTCTTATGATCCCCGAGCTAGCTTGGCGATACTACAAGGAAAAAGGAAAAGAGAGGGGTAAGCATATAGCTTAGTAAGTTTGCATGAATTAAAATAGCAACATAAATGCTCATGGCAAAATTCATTCATCTCATAGAACAATAATAACATAAGTTCTCAAGTACTTTGACATACTTACTCATACTTAAGCTTACCCATTACATATCACATTAGGGTATCATAACTCGTATTTTACTCATGGTACTTGTATCACTTCATCACATAATTTAGCACTTATGCTTTCATAAATATAAACTTAAATCGTAATCATCTTTCACATAAATGTAACTCTTTGTCATCTTTATATAGCTTAGCTCTTACCATCTTTGCATACTTAGCTCTTTTGCCCGTTGAATTACTCGGAATACGAAGGATACTCAATCTCATCACACATATATTACGATGCCAATGCTATATCCCATATATGGTCTTACATGGGATCACCTCTTGATGCTGATGCCATATCCCAGATTTGGTCTTACACGAGATTTTTTAGCTCGATGTCGATGTCATGTCCTAGACATGGTCTTATACGAGATCGTACATAGATGTCGATGCCATATCCCAGATATGGTCTTACACGAGATCTTCCTTTGGTGCCGAGGCCATGTCCAAGATATGGTCTTATACGGGACCTACATTCGGTGCCGATGCCATGTCCCAGACAAGGTCTTATACGGAATCTACGTTCGGTGCCGATGCCATATCCCAGATATGGTCTTATACGGAATCTAGATTCAGTGCCGATGCCATATCCCAGATATGGTCTTATACGGGACCTACATTCGGTGCCGATGCCATGTCCCAGACATGGTCTTATGCGGGACCTTCCTTATCTTATGTCGTGACATAGGTATCCTCGTTAAACCGAATCTTCAACCGGGACGTAAACTTAATACATCCTCATTTCAATCTCATCAAAGCATCATAAATTAACTTCATGGAATTTATATATGTTTCTCATAAAATAAGGTAATTACAAGTAGAATAACATTGTATAGCTTTAATTTCATACAAACTTACCTCAGTACTCAAAATGTGCGTAGATGTTCAATTTAGTCCAACACCTTGTTCTTGCCTCGGTTTCGGTCCGGGCTTCGTGTTTCTTGATGTGTAATGACAATTTCACTTGTTTAATACTCACATTGACTAAATTGACTCATGAATCATACTTTGGCAAAATACAATTTTGCCCCTAAACTTTCACATAATTACACTTTTTCCCCTAGGCTCATAAAATGATTTTTGTTCAACTTTCTTGCATTTTAAGCCTAGCCGAATCATTTTCTTAACTAAAACAGCCCCTAATTTCCACTATTTCACCCATGTATGACCACTTTCATAACTTTTACAATTTGGCCCTTTTATGCATTTCTCATGAAAATCACTTAGAAAAAGATGTTTATCATTCATCAAACTTTCATATTCTTCCATAAAACATCAAAATACATGCATGTCATACATGGGTAAATTTTTTAATATAAACCCTAGCTCAAAATATAGCTAGAAATAGCTAAACCGAGCTACAAGGATCTAAAAAATACGAATAACATTAAAAACGGGGCTAGGATGCACTTACTATCAAGCTTGGAAGTTGAAGAAACCCTAGCTATGGCTCCTTAGTGATTTTCGGCCATGGGAGAAGAAGATGGACACAATTTTTGACTTCTTTTTCCCTTTTTAATCTTTTATTTACCAAATGACAAAAATACCCTTTAATGGTCCTTTCTTGAGATTTTTCCTTCCTATGTCTATTTTTGTCCATCTAAACATATAATGGTCTAATTGCTAAATAAGGACCTCTAGTAATTTTTATAATTCTATTTCATACTTGAATCTTCTAGAATCTCATATTTTCTATTCTTTGCAATTTAGTCCTAATGGACCAATTGATCACTAATTAATAAAATTTCCTCATGAAATTTTCACACAATCATGCAACCACATCATAAGCTTCATAAAAATCATAAAACACATATTTCTATTTCGAATTTGTGGTCTCACAATCACTATCCCGACTAGGCCCTAAATCAGGTTTGTTACAATTTGCACAAGGATAGATGACCATAAGTGAATTTGTATGCGAATAAGTTATAGGATAAGGTATAATAGGATAAACCTCAGGTCAAAGGTTAATTGGTACTCACAATGGAAATCTTGAAAAGGGGTTACCAAGGTGAATGACTAATGGACCATTAATGGGTATATTAAGCCTTAAGAATTGGTAACTAGAAACAAGTTGTCTAAAATGTGTTATGGATAAATTTGTAATGAATATGACTAAGAGGCTCAACTTTAATAGTGGAATAGGATAAGTTAGATTATCCCCTAAGCTCATGAGTTAGTGGTTTAAACGCGTAGGTAATGGATTTGGCAAGAAGTTTAAGGTCCGAACATGGGATCTTCACATCACCTTTCACTTGAGGATTGTAATGTACTAATATTAGTTGTTATTGTATAATGGTATCAGGGTGTACATAAAGATTTAATTTGGATATGATATTTATAAAAATTTGAGTTAAAATTCAATATCTTTTGATGTAATTATTCAAGCTTTATCCCATTACTTGATGTGAATGTGTTTTTGCTTCATATTTTGAGTTTAAATGAGTTTTAAACTTGGTATGTAATGTTTTGGGGCATATATAAATGATATGGTTTTGTTTAGATATGATTTAAGTGCTTTTGAGTTAAGTTTTCAACTTCCTAAGGCCCAATACCTTTGTCAAAGATATCGCACCCCGTTTGGAAAAATGATTTCTAGAATAGTACAAAGACCTAGGTTCGGACTCCAAGGCCTTAGGTACTGATCCCTAGGGTCCTAACAGTGCTACAACACTATTTCATGGAAAATGAGCCCTTAAAGGCTTGTATATGGTTTCAGGCATGTAACACCCCTTACCCGGGTTCTACGTCGGAACCGGGCTCGAGGCGTTACCGAACTCAAACCACTTGATCACCACTTAGGCTCGTCGTAACTACTCTCTGAAGTCATCTCAACAACCTCATTCTCGACTTACGAGGCCTCACTCATACACACGAGGGCTCTCGAGACTAAACTGAAACTTTTTCCAATCTTAAATTTTTTCTCTTTTGAACAGGGCTCACACGCCCGTGCAAGGTACAACACGCCCGTGTGAAGTCACACATGCCCATGTTCCCAAACCGTGCTTAAAAACCCAGCATTCTGCCAATGCCCCACGGCCAAGGCACACGCCCGTGCTTACCACCCGTGGTGCACACTGACTACCTTAACATGGCCTAGAGTCTAGACACACGCCCGTGTGGCTAGCCCGTGGCCAACACTAATTAATCCCACACGCCCTAGGCACACGCCCGTGTGACTAGTCTGTGGTCTATTCTGACTTCAAATACTAACATGCAGGGGACGCACGGCCAAAGCACATGCCCGTGGGCTGACCGTGTGTCACACATGGCCTAGACACACGCCCGTGTGTCTATCCACATGGCCAAGAACAAAGCTATTTGCTAAGCTCTTCTCACCCTTATAGCTTACACAACATGCACTCATACAACACATCCATAATCAACTCAAATTGAAATGCAATCTCACATAGAAAACTACATCTTTGTTTCATATAATGTAATAGCCAACAACCATGGCATTATACAAAATACACTATCCATCTAAAGGCCAACACATCTTAGCCATTTACACCAAAAATTCACTAATTTGACTAGCCCCTATACATGCCATATACAAAACATTGAGTCTAATGTACCAGAGTTTGTTGATAGTGTGGGCGATCTTCCAATTGATCCACGTATCTCGATTCAACACTTTTACTCTATAAGACAAGGGAAAAGAAAGAGAGTAAGCTTTGAGCTTAGTAAGTTTACACATAAATAATTAAGCAACATAGTATAATCTAAGTAACAATTAGCATTATACTAACATAAGTAATTCATAACTATGCTTACTCTTTCTATCCCTTACCACATTTCCAACACATCATGAGTCACTTACTCATAACTATTGACATACACCCCTGCATTCAACATCACATTTACACAATATACAACACATCATTATTCTCGATAATACATCCACACAGCTAATCCACACAGCTAGTCCACACAACTAATCCACACAGCTAATCCACACAGCTATTCTACTCACTATCACATCCACACAGCAAATCTCTCGGTGGTTCCGCACTAAGCCCACCCCATTCAATTAGTAAGGTAGTATCGCACTTAGCCTACCAACAAGGTATTCATAGAAGTCTTACACATAGCCCACTAAATAACATACCTAACGATAGCATCGCACATAGCCAGCTCATCGTTAATATGCATTAGGATGGTATCGCACTTAGCCCACCTTTTTGCATTATCACAACACATTCACAAATCTACTTACTTAATCATCCATTTCACTTGAACCACATAGGTTCTCAATCATTCTCAACCATGCTATACACTATCTAGCACTAACAATTTGTAAGTATGAATGCATTGTTTATGCATAGACTTACCTCGATACTCAAAAGTATAGAAACGTGCAATTTAGTCCACCACCTTGCTTTTGCCTCGGTTTCGATCCGGGCTTTGTCTCCCTTGATCTATAATGAATAAATTAGCTTATTCAATACACACTTTGACTAAATTGATTCACATCTCATACTTTAGCAAAATTACTATTTTGCCCCTAAACTTCCTCATATTTACACTTTAGCCCCAAGGCTCGTAAAGTGATTTTTATTCAACTTTAAAGTCTTTCATGCTTAGTCGAACCACTTATTCAACTAAAGCTATCATCAATTCTAACTAAAACACACATGTATGACCAAACTTAAGATTTTCACAATCAATACCCTACATGCATGTAACACCCCAAACCCGGGCTAGAAGTTAGGCCCGAATCTGGCGTGTCACATGGAAAAAACTTGTTTGAGAATTACAACCTCTTTGTTAAAACCCAAAACACTTAAGCAATTGTTAACTACTTGAAAACGTAATTATCTTTAAAAAAAAAACCTTTTTGGTGGCGAAAGCATATTTGAAATAAACATTTTACAAAAATGTGATGTTTAGAAATAGAGTTGCAGAAGCATTTTGAAATCGTTGCGGAAACGTAGATAAAATACAAGTATTTTTGAGAGATTCATTGATGAGTCAACAATCAAGGTAGTGAACTTTGAAACCGTGACTTTTGAAAATATCATTGATAATTTGTAGGAAAAATTCAAGTTAAATTATTTGTACAAGTTTGTTTAAAAATCCATTTGTTGGTCAATTTTTTTGAAAACCCTATTTATGATTTTAGAAAAATCCCCGTTAAAACAATTCAACCAATACAATGAGTACGACTAAACATAAAGCAATTTAAAACATATCCCAGAGGCCTTATTACAACTTAAACCAAAATAGCAAAATAATAAAATAAACGGAAATAGAAATTTAAAATTCAATAACACCATTTTTTGGAATTCTGGCCTCCACCGAGTCATCCATAGGCCCAAGTCCTCAATACAGAGCATTACCTACAGAGATTAAAAAGGAGAGGTGAGTTACTAGAACTCAGTGTGAAATCCCTTACCGTCATCCACTGGGCCTGAACCCATATAGAAACATCTTGGGCCGGAGCCCACTTTCATAACAGAACATATATATATGAAGCAAATGTATGCAACCCAACCCATCCAACCAGTCTCTGCCTCGTACCAACCAGTCTCTCCTGTGGGGATCAAGTCAACCCACACTGCCAGTCTCTCCAATTTGCAGACAAGCTGCCATTTATAATAATTTTGTGGCTTAGCCACAAGAGTATCATATACGGTAACATAATCGGCACACAGCCTTAATCACGATGGCACAAAGCCATATTTAAATTGGCACATAGCCCATATCAGAATTTGTGGCAATGCCACCGGTCTATACTTCTCTTCATCCAAGTTTCCCATCCCATGCAATATGTGATGATGCAATACACATAATAACATAAAATACCCACATGTATAACAACCATTAGTCTAGTAATTTATACGATGAATCGGCCCATTATTGAGCTTTGTAATTCAGCCCACTAAGGCATTCTATCAATTCGGCCCATAGGGGCATTTCGGTAAATCGATCCATAAGGACATTTTGGTAAATCCGTAATTTTACCCACTAAGGGTAATTCGGTAATCTCGCAACCCAGGGGTATTTCGGTAATTTACCCTCGAAGGGTATTTTGGTAATTCGGCAACCTAGACTTAACTACTAATGTGAGGCTTAAAAAAAAATTGAAACTGTCCATCTGCGTCATATTGACTAAATTGACTATAACTTGAGTTAGGAAACTTGAAATTTAAATCCGTAAATTTTCCTTAAAACTAGACTCATATATCTTCTTAAAAAATTTTTCCAGAATTTTTGGCTTAACAATTTAGTACAGTTTATTCCTTAAAGTTTCCCTTGTTTCACTGACCAATGGTTCTGACCACTCTTACCCGAAATTCAAATATTTAACTGTATAGTTTTCATATGTTGCTCCCACTTGTTTCTATTGAAAATAGGCTCACTAAGGAATCTGTACATACAAAGTATAACTCATAATTCACTTTGTACAATTTTAAATGATTTTTCTAAGACAGATCAGGGAACCACGAAGTCAATCAGAGCCAGTCCCACTAAATTTAAAATATCACAGAATATAAATTTCCTCTTCCACCTCTGTTTCTTTCATATAAAAATAGACACAGTAATATTTAATCCGATATCTTTTTCACTTTCTAATTCCCTTTATCCTATTTTTTGTGATTTTTCAAAATCACGTCACTGCTGCTGACCAAACTGTTTCATTGCAAAATATGGTTACCACTACTAAAATACGTACGCCCGAGTGGTCACGGATGCCGGTTTTCGATTTCCTTCGGTATTTCGACCAAATCACAGAACATTTCATGCAAACTTTCAGAGAGATATGAGATTACCACCATTTCAAACATGTATTCGGTAGGGTACGGGATTACACACCTTATTCAGAATTCGTAACACGATACTCTCCGCGGCACCTAAAGGTACAACCGGTCAACAATTAGTCCAAAGCCCAAAATACAACTTCAACCAAGTATTGCGATTGATTAACAATCTATATCACTTACCAACAATCCGAGTCTCTTATTACGAGGGATAGGTGATCGAACGATTTGATCCCTAAAAATAAACGATTAGTCATCACCTCTATACCGTTTAGCAAACTAACCGATCAACGAAAAAGATCTAAAAAGAACCATGATAAATCCCTTACGTTAGAGATTATAAAACCAATTCTCAACGATTGTACAATGGCTACGGATGAGTCAAAGTTTCGGCCTTCCAAAATTACTCGATTGATCAAAGAAGTGAGTGTCAACACGAATGAGAAGGAATGTTAAAGAAGAGATGGAGGGTTCGGCTATAGAGGAAAAATGGACAAGAAAATTCGGCTATCAAGGGAAGGTGATGCAAGAGATGAATGTTTCGACCAACAAAAGAGAAAGAAAAAGTGCACAAATGTGCTAGAAGGTTTCGGCCAAAAGAAAAGGAATTGGAAAAATAAAAATCACCAAAAGGCTAAGAAGAAAAGTAACCTCTCAAGCACTAAAACTTACCAAATGCCTAAAGGATTTTTGGCACTCCCCTTTACCCCCCTCAAAACCGTATACACCAAACCAAAAAGGTCAAACATTTTGGCCATCAAAAACATTCCAAAACATTTTCCTCTCTTTGGGCCAACATGTTCCCTATACTTGCCTTTTCTTTTGATTTCTTTCCCTACCTTCATCCTTTCCTAATATCCTTAGCCACCTTGCCAAAATTAAAAAGTCCAACTTGCCTTATTTACTAGCTTGGCCGACACTTAGGGAAAGAATACAAAAATAATAGTCAAAATTTGCACATTATGGGATTTGAACCTCTTCCCTCCATACTCTTCACGTAATGCCATAACCTCTTTGCCATATGCTCAATTATGCTAGCACATTATTCATTTAATTCCATAAACATTAAGGTCACTTACTATATCTCCTTAAAGTGCTAAAACATAAAATTTACCTATAGCCTAACTTGAACCTGGAACTTCCTAGAAGCCTCGTAACTTTCCAAAATCACCCTCCTAATAAGTCCAACTTGAAATAATGCCGTTCTCAAATTCCCATAAATTTTAAAACGCTTCTACGCTCAAGGTCCAATGGGCCCAATAGGTCCAATTCTACTAGGCCCAATTTTGGGATGTTACAATTCTACCCCCTTAAAGAAATTTCATCCTCGAAATTTCTAACCAACTACTAAACGCATCGCTTAAATCACACCACTATGCTTTCGCTGCGCACTCTGATCTTAATAACACCAATGTACTTTTAACATAATCTTGAATCCTCTTTCACGCAACCAAACATCTAACCACAAAAGCAAACAGTTATCTACCACTTATACCTAATATTTTCTACATTCAATCATCATGTCCAACCAAAACATACCTGACTTGATGGTGATGAAATAATCCCGAGCCTTATGCTCCTTAGACCCGCATCTCAAGCATGCTCCTGACCTCCTACAGCATTCTCCCGGATGATGCCATTACCACCTCGACCTGGCCCACGGCCTCTCGGCGGCTGTTGAGCGCCTCTAGTTTGCTGCGCAACATCATTATGATCACCTTGAGTATGAGCAGGTTGTCGAGGGAAATCTCTAAACCGGTGGTCCTTGGAACCACATCTGAAACAACCACCGGTTCTCTTCCAACATTCACCCGAGTGAAGTCTCCCACAATCAGCACAAGGTCAGATCGATTAGTAGCAAGCTGGAGCACCCGCCGAACCGGTCCTCATTTCGGCCCTTTTACGAAAACCTCTAGCGGGACTCCGAGTACCTGAGTCTCTATTATTCTGCGCCTTTCCTTGTCTCGGTTTTGCCTCTCGAGTGTTTAACCTCCTCGGCTATTTTGGCTTTCTCCACCAATGTGGCAAAATTCATCTCCTTCTGTGGGGCTATCAGTACCCGCAACTTATCACGCAACCCGTCCTCAAAATGCACACAGTGTTCATAATCGGTCGGCACTATTCCCTGCATACCAACTCGGGACGCAGAAATTCCGCCTCATATGCGGCCACGATTTACCTCCTTGGACCGATTCGGGAACTCCTTCCTTCGGGCATCCACATAGCTAGCCCCGACATACTTTCCTTGGAATACGATCTTGAAGAATTCCCGGTGTAATGCGATCGGCCCGAGTGCCTTCCGAGCGGTGAGCCACCATCGACACGCCTCCGTCTCTCGAGCAAAGACACCACTCCTTTCATTTTACGCTCGGTGCAATCCAAATCGTCCATGATTCGCTCCACCGCCTCAAGCCGATGCTCCACTACATTTCTGACTACACCGAGATACCCCTAAAAACCTCAGCTCCATTCGATCTGAGTCGTTCTGATATCGACCCACGAGCTGCTAGCCCAGTTCTGGCTCCAGCAACCCTTTCCAAAACTCGCAACATTGCTTGGGACAGTGCGTCGTCCTCTCTCGTACGATCGTGTGACCCGGCTTGATCCACACGGTGACGCAGTACGCCCATTTTCGGCATATGTCCCGATACCTCGGATACAACTCTAGCGTCACGGCCTCTACCACGGCCACGCCTCTCGCGCCCACGTCCTCTAGCGCTCATATTTGCTAAATCGATTTAATCTGATTAAAAGTCTTATGAATCAGTGTACTAATTCAGTGTCTATTAAACAATATTTTATGGAGTATAGGAAGTAAAGTTGTTTTCGCAAAACGTATCCTAAAGGCTCAATCTCTATAGCTTCAGCTCCTAAAGCTAAAATTTCTATAGCATTCTATTTTGTGGAATTTTCCTACCACAGTACTAACACAATAATCATAAAATAAAAACACATACTTACTTGACTTGGTGCCGGATACCCGTGGTGCCATACTTCCTTTAGAACATGTTTTTATAAATTAAAATTCTTAATCAGCTTTGAAAACACTTTTGAACCCAAACCACAGCCGAGTTTTGCAACCGGGCTCTGATACCATAAAATGTAACACCTCAAACCCGGCCTAGAAGTTAGGCCCGAATCTGGCGTGTCACATGGAAAAACTTGTTTGAGAATTACAGCCTCTTTGTTAAAACCCAAAACACTTAAGCAATTGTTAACTACTTGAAAACGTAATTATCTTTAAAAAAACCTTTTTGGTGGCGAAAGCATATTTGAAATAAACATTTTACAAAAATGTGATGTTTAGAAATAGAGTTGCAGAAGCATTTTGAAATCGTTGCGGAAGCGTAGATAAAATACAAGTATTTTTGAGAGATTCATTGATGAGTCAATAATCAAGGTAGTGAACTTTGAAACCGTGACTTTTGAAAATATCGTTGATAATTTGTAGGAAAAATTCAAGTTAAATTATTTGTACAAGTTTGTTTAAAAATCCATTTGTTGGTCAATTTTTTTGAAAACCCTAATTATGATTTTAGAAAAATCCCCGTTAAAACAATTCAAGCAATATAATGAGTACGACTAAACATAAAGAAATTTAAAACATATCCCAGAGGCCTTATTACAACTTAAACCAAAATAGCAAAATAATAAAATAAACGGAAATAGAAATTTAAAATTCAATAACACTATTTTTTTGAATTATGGCCTCAACCGAGTCATCCATGGGCCCAAGTCCTCATTACGGAGCATTACCTACATAGATTAAAAAAGAGGGGTGAGTTACTAGAACTCAGTGTGAAATTCCTTACCGTCATCCACTGGGCCTGAACCCATATAGCAACATCTTGGGCCGGAGCCCACTTTCATAACAGAACATATATATATGAAGCAAATGTATGCAACCCAACCCATCCAACCAGTCTCTCCCCCGTAGCAACCAGTCTCTCCTGTGGGGATCAAGTCAACCCACCCCGCCAGTCTCTCCAATTTGTAGACAAGCTGCCATTTATAATAATTTTGTGGCTTAGCCACCAGAGTATCATATACGGTAACATAATCAGCACACAGCCTTAATCACGATGGCACAAAGCCATATTTAAATTGGCACATAGCCCATATCAGAATTTGTGGCAATGCCACCGGTCTATACTTCTCTTCATCCAAGTTTCCCATCCCATGCAATATGTGATGATGCAATACACTTAATAACATAAAATACCCACATGTATAACAACCATTAGTCTAGTAATTTATACGATGAATCGGCCCATTATTGAGCTTTGTAATTCAGCCCACTAAGGCATTCTATCAATTCGGCCCATAGGGGCATTTCGGTAAATCGGACCATAAGGACATTTCGGTAAATCCGTAATTTTACCCACTAAGGGTAATTCGGTAATCTCGCAACCCAATGGTATTTCGGTAATTTACCCTCCAAGGGTATTTTGGTAATTCGGCAACCTAGACTTAACTACTAATGTGAGGCTTAAAAAAAATTGAAACTGTCCATCTGCGTCATATTGACTAAATTGACTATAACTTGAGTTAGGAAACTTGAAATTTAAATCTGTAAATTTTCCTTGAAACTAGACTCATATATCTTCTTACTAAAATTTTTCCAGAATTTTTGGCTTAACAATTTAGTACAGTTTATTCCTTAAAATTTCCCTTGTTTCACTGACCAATGGTTCTGACCTCTCTTACCCGAAATTCAAATATTTAACTGTATAGTTTTCATATGTTGCTCCCACTTGTTTCTATTGAAAATAGGCTCACTAAGGAATCTATACATATAAATTATAACTCATAATTCACTTTGTACAATTTTAAATGATTTTTCTAAGACAGATCAGGGAACCACGAAGTCAATCAGAGCCAGTCCCACTAAATTTAAAATATCACAGAATATAAATTTCCTCTTCCACCTCTGTTTCTTTCATATAAAAATAGACACAGTAATATTTAATCCGATATCTTTTTCACTTTCTAATTACCTTTATCCTATTTTTCGTGATTTTTCAAAATCACGTCACTGCTGCTGACCAAACTGTTTCATTGCAAAATATGGTTACCACTACTAAAATACGTACGCCCGAGTGGTCACGGATGCCGGTTTCCGATTTCCTTCGATATTTCGACCAAATCACAAAACATTTCATGCAAACTTTCAGAGAGATATGAGATTACCACCATTTCAAACATGTATTCGGTAGGGTACGGGATTACACACCTTATTCGGAATTTGTAACACGATACTCTCCGCGGCACCTAAAGGTACAATCGGTCAACAATTAGTCCAAAGCCAAAAATACAACTTCAACCAAGTATTGCGATTGATTAACAATCTATATCACTTACCAACAATCCGAGTCTCTTATTACGAGGGATAGGTGATCGAACGATTTGATCCCTAAAAATAAACGATTAGCCATCACCTCTATACCGTTTATCAAACTAACCGATCAACTAAAAAGATCTAAAAAGAACCATGATAAATCCCTTACGTTAGAGATTATAAAACCAATTCTCAACGATTGTACAATGGCTACGGATGAGTCAAATTTTTGGCCTTCCACAATTACTCGATTGATCAAAGGAGTGAGTGTCAACACGAATGAGAAGAAATGTTAAAGAAGAGATGGAGGGTTCGGCTATTGAGGAAAAATGGACAAGAAAATTCGGCTATCAAGGGAAGGTGATGCAAGAGATGAATGTTTCGATCAACAAAAGAGAAAGAAAAATTGCACAAATGTGCTAGGAGGTTTCGGCCAAGAGAAAAGGAATTGGAAAAATAAAAATCACCAAAAGGCTAAGAAGAAAAGTAACCTCTCAAGAACTAAAACTTACCAAATGCCTAAAGGATTTTCGGCACTCCCCTTTACCCCCCTCAAAACCGTATACACCAAACCAAAAAGGTCAAACATTTTGGCCATCAAAAACATTCCAAAACATTTTCCTCTCTTTGGGCCAACATGTTCCCTATACTTGCCTTTTCTTTTGATTTCTTTCCCTACCTTCATCCTTTCCTAATATCCTTAGCCATCTTGCCAAAATTAAAAAGTCCAACTTGCCTTATTTACTAGCTTGGCCGACACTTAGGGAAAGAATACAAAAATAATAGTCAAAATTTGCACATTATGGGATTTTAACCTCTTCCCTCCATACTCTTCACTTAATGCCATAACCTCTTTGCCATATGCTCAATTATGCTAGCACATTACTCATTTAATTCCATAAACATTGAGGTCACTTACTATATCTCCTTAAAGTGCTAAAACATAAAATTTACCTACAGCCTAACTTGAACTCGGAACTTCCTAGAAGCCTCGTAACTTTCCAAAATCACCCTCCTAATAAGTCCAACTTGAAATAATGCCGTTCTCAAATTCCCATAAATTTTAAAACGCTTCTACGCTCAAGGTCCAATGGGCCCAATAGGTCGAATTCTACTAGGCCCAATTTTGGGATGTTACAATGCATTTTCATGGAAAATCACTTAACAAAAGATGTTTCTACTACATCAAGCTTTCATAATCTTCCATAAAATATCAACATACAAGCATGTCATACATGACCACATTTTTGAACATCCATTTTAGCTCATCAAATAGCTAAAAATAGCTTACTCATGCTACTAGGACTTCAAAAATACAAAGAATATCAAAAACGAGGCTAGATGCACTTACTAGCAAGCTTGAAAAATTTGAAGAACCCTAACAATGGCTCTTGGAATTTTCGGCAGCCTTGGGGAAGAAGATGAATGAATTTTATCATCTTTTCCCCTATTTTAATCACTTAATTGTTAAATGACCAAAATGCCCTTTTTGATAAACTTCCTATTTTAACTCATCCATGCCCAAATTTGTCCAAAAATTAGAAATTGGATAAATTGCTATTTAAGGACCTCTAATTAATAATCTAAAGCTATTTCACACATATAGCTTCTAGAAACACACATTTTGCAACTTTGTCAATTTAGTCCTTTTGGACAATTCAACCACAATTTCACAAAATTGCTTCATGAAACTTTCACACTGGCATGCATACATAGCATAAACCTCAAAAACTCATTCATATACCTCGGATTTGTGGTCTTTCCCCACTATTCTGACTAGGCCCTAAACTGGGATGTTACAAGGCATCTCCGAACACCGGCAAAATATTCCTAAATGGTTTTAAGTTGATTTTAAGGCCTATAATTTGATAATTATCCCAAGGGACAAAATGGTTATTTAACCATTTTTAAATATGAGATAGTAGAAAATGATGATGATTTCCACTTAGCTTTAATTTATTCTTAAATATTGCTTATGAAGTTACGATACTACCCTTTGATGTCCTAACACCGAGCTTCTGTTTCCATAGTTGTGATTCCCCCATGTTGAAGTCGTGACATTAAATTCCCATGTACTCAACGTTAGGATGTCAGTCTCCTACTTTTGAAGTCACAACACCTATTGATAGTATTCATGATGTCGGGCTTCTGCCATCATTGTCACGACATGGTTCCCCCGTGGTCGTGATGTCAACTCAGTATTTTTTAACATTTTACAGTTTAATCCCTTAATCAAAATTAGTTCTTTGTAATAGCTTTTGTAAGCTCGTTTAAAACATGGATTTGATTACATAACTTATTATGATTAAGAATTGATCATAATGGCTTTCATAAGTTGTTTATTTGACTTCCAAATAAATTCGTAGTTGCTCCAGCAACCAATTTGGCATATCACATCTCAGATCTGAAGATCAGGTCGAGTTTGGGTTGTTACTGATTGAATACTCAAATGTGTCACTCATTGCTTGGGTTCAGGTTTAAAGTCAGGTAAGGGGTGTTCCACTATATCTTCTGACTTTTTATTTTTTTCTATTATGCTAACATGTACTCCACATGGCTTTAAACCTTCCGGGTATTTGGACTTGAGGTTCGTGATACATTACATAAGTTAAAGTAGAAGTGTCTATTTATTTTGATAAGTGATAAGTGATAAAAATAACATATTTTAGTCTCATTCTTAATGCGCTTTTGGATGATTATTTATGCAAATTAGTGAATTTTATGCTCCTAATCTTTTAAATTCATGTTTCTATACTTAGAAGAGCATTTCGAAGCATAAGGAGCGAAAAACGAGTAAAAATCAGACAAATAGAGTAGATTTCAAAAGTCACATGGGCTGGGCCTTCCCACACGGATTGGACACACGAGCTGGCACACAGCCATGTGCCAGACCGTGTTGATTTCGCAAGTCGCATTCCAAACACACGAAAAAATGCAATTTTTAGGCTTTCTAGGCATTCTAAAGCCTATAAATACCAAATAAAAGAAGAGAATAGTGAGCCATTAGAGAGTATTGAAGAAAACAACTCGAAGAACACCATTGAAGCTAACTCTGAAGCAGATTTCCATCAAGATTGAAGACCTCCTTTTAATTTTTTTTAAGTTTTTATGAGTTTCTTTATTTCTTGTGGTTACACTAACTTTGAGATGTTTTTATCTAAAATTATGAAGTAATTCTCTAGATACCTAGGGAAGATGAACCCTATGATGAATTCTATTATTTTATTTCTATTTTACGCAATAAATACTTTATTCTTGTTCTCAATTATGAGTGCTTATCTCTTGTTTTAATATTTCCTGAATATTAATGCATGTTTAATGTGCTTAAATCAGAGGAGGAAAAGTCTCTGCTTAAGAGTAGATCTAGCATAATTGAGTGGAGTTGGATGCAATCCTAGAAATAGGACGACATAAATCTACCAGATTAGAGTCAAATCTAATAGGGGAATCCATAGATCGAGTTAATGCGATAATAAGGGTTTTAATTAGAAAGAAATTTCAATTAATCAACGTAGAGTTAGTTGCTTTTACTATCGAAAGAAATATTAGCATAATTTAGGGATTTCTACGATCAAGATACTAAGTGAATAAATCGTTTAATTCAGATTCATAATGATAGATGAAGTCTAGGTGGATTCTTTCCTAGGTATTGTTTAGCTTCTTAGTTATTATTCAATTATTTTATTGATTTATTCTCTACTGAGTTCTTTAGTTAATTAATTTAGTAGATTTTATCTTAAACCAATCACTCCAATTTGTCAGTTAAATAATAGGAAAACGGTAATTACTAGTACTTTTAGTCCTCGTGGATACGATATCTCTACTCACCATAACTATAAATTTATCGATAGGTGCACTAGCCTTTGTCGTATTTTTAGTTAGTTTCGTGACCCATCAATACGTTGTTCGTTTCTCAATGCTTTCAAGTATATTTTCATTCAATATTTTCATTTTTACATAATATTGAAGTGTTTATGTATATTCTCGTTACCGACAACAATTTCCTTTTTGCCAGCTCCATCATATTTGGTTATGACATAAATTATTGAGATATATTACTATATTCATAATTTCACCTAAACCTCTTCGAGGGTTTTATCAAAAAGTTATGTCTTCGGTCTCTTCATGAGTAAACGTCTCCTTTAACATGTGACCATCTTCATTTTCTTACTCTTTTCTTTCAAGACTATTTTTGTTTTATGGAGCTTACTAGTTTGTAATGCTTCTAGCATGCCCAAGACTTATTTTTATCATATTTTCCTTCTAGGACACAATTATTTGGAGCATTTTAGCTAGTTTATCTATCAGTTAGTTTATGCAATTTTTAAATTTCATCACTAAACATGTCTGGAAAATAATTCTATCCTTTAAAATTTGTGCACATAATATCAGTGAGGATCGCGAAAAGTGATGACATAATTATTTAACCAATTTGTTTCCCCCTAATACTAAGAAAATTTGCAATATGACAATACTTTTTCAAAATTATAAATATATTTCCTTTCAAATTTTAACATCTAATCAAAATTCTAAATTTTCTCAACTTCATACTTGATGATCCATCTTAGTGCATCATGGTTGAATATAAAATAGATATTGCACATCCAAATATTCTTAGAGGGAATCTATTGGCTTATAAATGAAAGTCAATTCTCATATGAGAAATATTTCTTACATGTTGGCTCCATGTATATAAAATTACATGCTTAATGTAAAATAATTCATATATTAATGGTTAAGCAACTAAATGGAGGCATACAATTTTGCTAACATTAAGTATAACATATATAGGCGTAGACAACTTAATATTATCCCACCTAAAACTATGAAAATCAATTTTAGGATATAATGCACCAACATTGTTAGCACAAATTGCATACTATAGAGACTGTGCACAATACAATTATTTCCAAAAATAATATTGCTAATTTCGAGTTGCACACATGTGATACATAAGCAGTATGCTACTTGGATATCATCTAAAAATGAAACTAACCTTTAGCTTTTGCTGGTGTTAGTTCAATATTTTGCCAAGTAACTAATATTGATGAAAATTATTAAAATGAAAATAACTTCTCATTCTCTAATAAAATTTCATATAAATTCTCATAAAATTATTTTGCATCATCATTGACTCGAGATGGTCTAACCAGCCATGCCAACACTAGTGAATTTTTTTTCACTATCTCATGATTCAATCATATAAATGTAATGTGTTCCTTTGTGGAATATAATAAAAAAAACATGAATATTTCATGTAATTCCTGTACATTATTTTAATGTAAAACACATAAATATTTCCTTCAATATATATCTTCTCAGTCTAAAAGTAATATTATTATGTTCTACATGATTTTGCATCACAAGGAGGTGCAACATGTTTATCATTAACTTTAACGATTGCATAATTTATATTAAATAATATGCAATGTTGCAGTTCTTTTCAACATGGATGATAAAAATTCCGAATCCTTAAAAATTTTATTTATTCATATAAAAGAAAATGATTATTTTTATAAAGAATAAGTTTAAATAAAACATATGTTAAACATAGCAAAGAAAGAAATTCATGTCACTAATCAATCACTTTAACAAGCATGCAGTTAGAGATTTTTTTTTCTATACCATAACACAATAAAATACAAAATATTATAAGGTCACAATAAGATATTAAAATAACTTTGCAGCTACAAAGGTTTAAAATTTAAAATTTCTAACCCCCACCTCTTATAGCATAATTTCAATTCAAATTTTATTATCATACATTATGGAGTATCTCTCTTTCGATAAGACCTTACAAAATTTAATGTTTTAGACATGCTATAGGCACGTAGACGATGCATTCATATCATAATGATTATTAGAATCATCATTTGTTGTAGCCTTATACATTTGACAACTACTAGATTTATAATAAATTTTATTGTCATTACTATTATTTTGTATCCATGTATAAGTACAATTATGGCATTTACTTCTAGAAATGTAGAAAATTCAAGTGTCCAAATTGACTTCAATTATCAAAAGTGATCATAAAATTTATTATATTTATTGCAGACATTCACTTCAAAGAATGTGCAAGAAATAATTCGGAAAATAATGTAAACTTATCTTATATTCCTTACCAATAAGATCATATAGATATCATTTGCCCCAGGGAATGATTAATTAGTATAAACCATTGATCATTTAAGTCTAGGGATGAACATTTAGCAACATTTTGGACCATCTATCTTCCTCTTATCTATTTTCTAATAAAGTCAGTAGGTTCCATTCAATTATAAGAATGAATACACGATATAATTTGTTAAAAATGCCAACAAAGTCATCCTTGTTTGCAAATTTACTTCAATATCATTGTGCCATATCTAATGCATTTATGTAGCCAATATGCATGTGTCAAATGACATTTGAGTATCACATAAATATTTTTGTGTGGTTTCAAGGGCTATTGAGAGAAGTTTAGCTGTTCTCTTATTTAAATTTATCATTCCACTTTATAGGAGAGAAAACAAATATTTTAATCGCTGTAGCTATACTGATAATTATGCCTATACTAGCCTATTAAATATCATGGTCACAGCCAAAACTATAACTTTGTCCTATTTAAAACTAATTATTGTAACAACACATTTTTCAGCGGTTTCAGAACCCCATTTCTGATGAGTGGGTCCATAAATATTATTATTTAATATTTATGAGGTTAATATAAAGTTTAATTAAAGTTTGGTCCATTAATTTCGTCAATTAGATAGTTCATTAAGGTACAAGGATTAAATTGTAAAAGTGGTAAAAGTTAGTCGCTATGAATTTTTAATTACTTGAAAGACCAGTTGAGCAATTGGACCACTATAAAATAGCCAAACAGTAGTGGAATTAGTTGGAATCCACTAATTTTTGTTAATTAAATTTAAGGTTAAGTAATTAAGGTTAATAAGGTTAATCTTAATTAATTAATAAACTAATTAACTATATAAGTGGAATTAAAAGAAAAAGATGAAATATTTAGTTCATCTTCTTCAACCTTACCTACAAAGAAGAAAAAATAAGGGTTTTATACTTTCAACCTTTGCTCCTCCCATTTGGTAAGTTTTCTAGTCCTTTTCTTGTAATTTTTATACTTTTGTGGTCCGAGGAGCTTGATTTAGCTAGCTCGTATACCAATTTGTAAAATTGTTAAAGTTTTCAAAAGTTTTCATTGATCAATACTTGATGAAATTGGATTTAAATTGTTATAGTTTAAGCATAGAAATGAAAATGGACTAGATTGTAAAGTTTAATTGTTAGTTTTCGAACATAGGGACTAAAGTGCATAAATTTCAAATTTGATGTTAAATTTTTATAATTAAAGATAAAATAGGACTATAGAATGATAAATTTGAGACCAGTTTCGAAATCAAGGATCAAATTTGAAAGTTATGGCAATTTTGGTAATAGGGACTAAATTGAATAAAATGAAAAAAATTTAGGGAACATTCAAAAAGTGAAATTGAAACATCATATGCATATAGTAGGATGATATATTTTATTTGGAATTGATAATTGAAATGATTTATTATTACAAATCGAGATTTGAATCCACCGGAGGATAATCGAGGGAAAGGTAAAATTGCGAAATAGTCCTCAATGTTTTGTTTGTCACTATTTTTTGTCAGGTAAGCTCATAGGAAACTTACTATGTTAATTTTTTTACATTTTTTATGTTTTATTTTTCTTGTTATTTGAGTTGATGTGAATATAGTGACATTCGACATTGTAGGGACTAAATTGTAAAGTATTATATATGTGATAATTATAAGCATATATGAAGTACCGAGTGGATAAAAAAACTTTATGACGGGATGATATGTACATGATGACTCTACAATGATTTAAATGTGACGAATACAATATTAATGCCCATGTGAACTTAGTAAATGATTATGATACGATTGACATGCTAATAGAGTTATTTGTGCACTTGTACAAGTTTAGCACTTTTATGCTCTCTATTCAGCACTTCTGTGCTCTCTGTTTAACACTTCGGTAATCTTTTATCAGCACTTCAGTGCTCTATTCTTAGCACTTCATTTCTCTATGTTTAGCACTACAATGCTCTCAGGTGTAGTACAGTTACCCGTGTATCTGAGTTTATTTACTAGAGTTCATCAGGCTAAATGATTCATGTAAAAGAGAAGTGACAATGAAATGTTACAAGTTTGATGTTCAAAATGGAAATTAGATGTTTTGATATCGCAAATGGAATTGAATTATGACTTATATGTGAATTATACTAAATCGAATAACGTATTAATGTTGAATTGTTATACGACTCGGTTATGTGACAACTCACCTTATCATTGTGAAATGCTATGTTAGGAAAATTGTATCAAGTTAATTTGATTGTTATGTTTAATTATAAATCATGGTAAGTTATTCTTTAAACCTATGAACTTACTAAGGATTTAAAATGCTTACCTAGTTGTTTTTCCCTTTTCTGTAGATTGTTAATTTATGGAATTCATCGATCAGATCACCTTCAAGCTCACACTATCCTACTATCGACTCAGTAGGCTTTTGCTTGTTTTAAGCTTGGTTATGTGGCATGTACATAGGTGTTATGTATGAGTTCACTTTGGATGGATTTTTTTTTTATACTTGGTTAATGTTTGAATCACGGGGTGTTAATGATCAAATGTTCAAATATATGTTTGGTAACTTGTTGATATTTTTGGGTGGCAATTTGGTAGCATAAATAAGCATAGATATGGCATGTGTAACACCCTAATTGTCTAAAATTTTGAATTGTTAAATTATGTCAAGTAATTTGATCTATTTTAGTGGTTAAGTGCCTTGGATGTGTGCTTTAGGTCTTGTGTTCAATTCCCTTCCTTTTGGAATTTTTCCATTAAATTTGAATCTATGTCTGACTTGGGTCATAAGGAATATCTTATAATTTCATTAGTTTGGTGAAAAAAATGAGCCTACTGGTTCAATGGTAAGGCTTTAGCTTACCTAGAGGTCCCGTGTTCGAATCTTGTGCGTTCAAAGTGAAAATAGTTTTGCTAATTCCTATCAATGCCACCCAGGAGGTAGAAATTGGGTTGAATTCGAATTCTGGAATATCTAATAGTTTATTAGTGGATGGGATTATCTGGTTTTTTAAAAAAAAAATTGATTGAAAAATATTCTTCTGATTTTTCTCCCTAAAATACACGTAATTTTCTCTCTCTCCCACTTCCCAATTCTGTCGTCCCTATCCTAGCACTCTCTCCACTTTCTTTTGCTTCATTCCATTTGTTGTAATTTTCTTTACCAGTTTCTTTTCTCTGTTAAATTTTTTATTGGGTTTAATGTAACAACTCGTTTTTAGTGAAATCAGAACAATAGTTTCGAGACCAAAAATCTGACGAGTAAATATTTATTTTATTATTATTATAATGTCTAAAGTATAATAGTAGGTCGTTTAAAAATTTTGTTAAGAAATTTTGACATTTGCATGCTTAATTAAGTAAAAAGGACTAAATTGCAAAATGTGCAAAAGTAGAGTTATATTAGTTAAAAGGGCCAATTTGCTATGAAACTTGAAAGTGGATGGATTTAAATAGTAATTTGACCATTCATAAAGTTAGTGGAAAAATATGGGCATAACTTAAGTGATTTTTGAAGTAAATAAGTAAGGTTAATAAAGTAATTTAATAAATAAATAAAGTAAATCATGTAAAAGACAAGGTATCATCTTCTTCAAGTTATTTTTCCACCGAAATTGAAGAGGAAAGAAACTATCTTAGGGCTTGAGCATTCGGCTAGGGAATATCTCCTTGCATGTGAGTAATTTGTCTCGTTTTTAATGATTTTTATGTTTCCGGGATCGTTGTAGCTTAATCTAGCTAGCCCAATGACTAATTTGCAAAATTGTTAAAGGATTAGGGTTGTTTCATGAACATGTTTGCATGATTCTTGAAGTTTAATGAAAGATTATGAGTCCTTGTTGTTAAATAAACAAGTTTTGTAAAGTGATTTTTGATGAAATTATCATTTAGGGACTTATTTGAGAAAGTAGTAAAATACCATGATTAAATTGTGAAATGATGCTTTGTATGGGTTGATATAAGTTCCTAGGTAAATCGGCTAGCATGAAATGTGGATGAAATTGCATAAATTTCCATTTACGAGCTTAAGGACTAAACTGTAAAGAAGTTAAAATATTAGGGGCAAAAATATAATTTTGTAAAAGTATGAATTATGGACTAAACTGAATAGTGTAAGTATTAAATGGATTGAATTTGCTTATTTAGAACAAGATAAACCTTGTACGAATCTAGATCGAGGAAAAGCTAAAGCCACAGATTAATTGATATTGTTTCGACATCTTTGTAATCGAGGTAAGTTCATATGTTTAATTAACGTTGTAATGTTATTTTTATATTAATGAATTGTGTTATATATCATGTACTAAAATGATGAGAATCCAATGATGTTTCGAGGATTATCGAGTATCGTTTAAACCTTAGGAATATATAGGATACAAATGACATGTCATTAGGGTTACCATGTTTTGGGTGCTAGTCCTGAATGTCCTACCGATGGCTGAGTTCTGGCATTTGTTGCTGATACTCATCAGCTTGTGTAAGCGGCATCGTGTAGCTTACATTTCGACCGTCAGCTTGTGTGAGCAGACCTATATTATGGCTCGAGTGAGCAACGATGTAAAGGAAAAGGAAAAGGAATGGTTTCAACCATATATTTAGCACACTTTGTGTGAGCTTTCCTGCGTATCCGATATTATTCTAAGTGGTTCAACGGGCATGAAGAGGGAATGAACGATAAGTGTTCTTGAAATGATCTACGAATGCATATCTATGTTTATGGAAAGTATGAGTCCAATGGCATTATGTTCATGTGAATTTACCTTACCATGTGATAATTCTATTGAATTATGTGTTAAAGCACTAACAATTGTTGTTGATGATGCTTAGGCTTGTGCTAAGCTATTGGTTGGATTGTAGCATGTTTAATTTTAAATTTATGCACTGAAATGGTAAGTTATGTTCATGTTTTACAAACTTACTAAGCATTATATGTTTACGTAGTTTCTTTCCTATTTTTTTAGAATATCAGAATCTCGGTCGGTTTGCAAGCTCGTCAGAGACCTATCATACTATCCAGCGATTATATCAGTAGATTTTGATGTTTTGGTCAAGGTTATAATGGCATGTATAGGTGGACTTATGTTAAATGGCTAGTTGATGTTCATGGCATGTAAATGTTGTTTTGAATTTGTGGTACTTTTGGTACTTTTGATTCCTTGTGGTTGGGTGTTAATATAGTCAAGTTGATGCATGATTTTATGACCAAAGTGGTAAGTGATGGTATGCTTGAAATGTGGTCAATTGTGGTATGTTTTGTATGGAAATAAGTTAGATGTGTATGGTTGATGTATGGCCAAATATGCATATGTTTAGATATGTTTGATGGTTTGTGATTGAGGTGCCTTACTGGCATATTGGTTGTATGGATTAATGGTATAGTGAATTGGTCATTTTATGCATGTTTTGGGCATGTTTTAATGTCTTGTTCATATGTGCAAATTGTGTTTAGGTACATGCTTGAATTGGGTGAAAGAAATGGCTTAATTTTGGCCAATTTCTTATCCACACGGCCTAAGACACAGGCGTGTGTCTCAGCCGTGTGTCCCCTATAGGTTTTAAAGGTTGCAAGTCAGGCAGTTACACGACCTGGCACACGAGCATGTGAGGCCATTTCGAGTGTTACACGGTGATCGTTGTTTTCGCGATGTCAAAGTCTTAAAATTTATAAAAAGAATGATCGAACCTGGAAACTAACTATGACAACGATTTGAGGCAAGCGCACCTATCGAACAGTAGTATAGCTTAGGCAAGACCGGATTGTCGAACCCAAAGGAACCAAAAGTACTAATACTAACTTTCTTTTTATTATCTAGCCTAAAATAAGTGAAGTTGTTATTTAATCTAAATTTAACTAACTACTAAGCTAAAGACGCAAAGACAAAAAAGAATGAATTGGGGAAATACTGTTGGAAAAACTCAGTTGATTAAGACGATACCCTTAGGAAGAATCCACCTAGACTTCACTTGTTATCTAACTCGAACTGCACGATTTATTCACTTGACTTGATCCGAAAGACTCCCTAATGTATATTAAACCCTCTCTCAAGCGAATAACGTCTAACCCTAGGTTGATTAATTGAAATCTCTTTCTAATTAAAACCCTAGAATTGCATTAACTCGATCTATGGACTCCCATATTAGGTTTCACCCTAATCCAGGTAAAATCTCGTCACCCTATCTCTAGGCATGCGATCAACTCCGCTTAATTATGCTAGATCTACTCTTAAGCGGGGACTTTTGCTCCTCCACCTAAGCACATCAAACTTGAATCAATATCCCAAAATATCAACACAAGAATTAAGAACACATAATTAAGAACAAATCAAGTATTTATCATATAGTTCAAAGAAACGATAACAAGATTCATCTAAGTTTCATCCCCTTCGGTATATCGAAGGGTTTAGTTCATAACGATAAAAGAAAACATCTCGTAAGAAAAGATAAAACAAAACATAAGAAATCCCTAAAACCCCCTGAAGGAATTGAAGGAGAGATCCGCCGTCTTGAGTAGAATTCCGGCTTCTTGAGATGGATCAACTGGCTATCTTCGAGTGTTTCCCAAAAATCTGACCTTTTCGGTTCAGCTCCTTAGCCTAGCTCCCCCGCCCTCTTCTAGGTTATACTTAGGGTGTTTATATAGGCTTTTGAAATAGGTTTTTTGCCCCTAAGTATCCTTTTCCGAGTGAAATTGCTCTTCTCCGCGACAGGGACACGGTCATGGCACACGCCCGTGTGAATTGTCTTTAGGCCGTGCTCGGACTTTTAATGAGGTGACACGCCCGTGTAAATCGTGATCAGGCCGTGTTCTAGTCTGTCAAGGAGACACGCCCGTGTTGGCTCAAGTCCAAGCCGTGTCGATTTTCACTTTGGCCCAATTTGGTCCGTTTTGAGCCCATTTCTCGTTCTTTCCATCCTCCGGTGCTTTCTTGAGTATAAAACATGAAAAGAAATGATTAAGAGCACCTTTTTACATAAATCAAGAGATAAATCATACAAAAGTATGCTAAATGTGGGATTAAAATATGTTACTTTTACGGTTTATCACATACCCCCACACTTAAGCTTTTGCTTGTCCTCAAGCAAAATTCTCAACTTACAATTAAAACAAACTTTCCATGATTCAATATTCCTATCAACAATGTCTCATCATAATTCATAGATAATTTATACATGGATAATTTAACTCAAAGAGTCCTAAAGATTCAAACAATATAAGTCATACATTTGTAGCACAAAACATAGGTGTTTCCCCTCATTTAAATAATTACCTCTGATCCAAAACCTACAAGGATTGACATCCGCACAAAAGATTCACTCAAATCACTCGAAGTGTTTAAGGTTCAGAATTAAGCACTCAAATGACAAACATGAAAAGTTAATCCCATAGGCTTGCATGAAAATCAAGTCTCCACCACTGTAGTATGAGATGATGCACAAATCAAAAGGTCTTTGAAATGGTTGTAACGGGGCTTGGGTTAAGGTGTGGATACAGGCTAAATTAGAGAGTTAGAATCGAGATCGACCTGAAAAATTACCTAACTAGAAACAACGAACTGAAAAATAAATAATTACATGAATTGAAACTTTGAAACTAATAATACGAGCTTCTTCTTCAATAAATAGACTTTAACTATATAAGCTCACTTTTCATCATACTAATACTGAATATACTTCGATGTTTTTTTTTAGATCAAGTAATAATAAAGAACTTTAACAACTGAAATAAAGAACATAGTTAGGCAACTGGTCAAATCAAATCTCGACAAAAAGGGTAGTCAAGAAGAATGGTGATAAAAAATACAAAAGGTTTTGGGTTAATATTAGTGGGTGAGTCAATAAATGGGGTTGTTGGGATTAAAAAGGGTTCACTAGGGGTTAATTATGGAGGTAGGTTTTTTTAGTGGAGTGAGTGGGTTAAATCCTAGGTGCCTTTATCATTTCTGTATATCAAATCAAAGATGTGGTCTCAACATGTATAATCGATGCAAGTTCTAGAATAACAGTTCAATGTTGACACACTCATAATCAAAAAGTGAGCAAGAAAAAGAATATATGCTCTATAAGGCTCAAAATCTCACAAAATTTATGGGTATTTTGATGTCATCCTCGCAATTTTCAAACTTCAAAGTAATATTTTAAATTCAGGTTGACAACCTAGAAAAATTTTTAATTTTTGAAAAATAGACTTGTCATGCTTGATTCTCTAGTATCTTAGAATTTAATTATCAATGCACAATTATCAATGACTTAATCTAAAACATATCAATAAAAGTCATAAATCATCAGAAATTTCATCCTAATTAGTAATATGAGAAAATTACTTAAAAACAAATTAAAATTTAGGGATTTGAGAATAATGCAAAAAGTTTGGCACCTAATTTTAGGAATTTGAGAATGATTAAAAAAAAAGTTAGGCACCTTTTTAGGTTTTTCACCCCCCCACACTTAAGATGTACTTTGCCCTCAATGTACAAAGATATATATATATAGAAAATTAAGTATAAATTCAAAAGATATGGAGAGAAGTGAAACTCCCTGAATTGTGGATGACATCCTTGAATTGGAGGTGAAAGATACATTGGAGGTGTCGTCTTTTGTTGTGGCGGTTACTAATGAGCTCTGTGCTAGGTGAAGAAATTGGGTAGCTCATGGAGGATTAGCCAGGAATTATTAAGACACATTTAAAATAAACTAAATACATAATTAAAGACAAGAAAGATAAAGAGAAAGAAAACAGAAAGTAAAATAAAATTAAAAGAAAAGATGGATGGACTGAGGGGTCCTTATTGTTGGATGGTTCGCGAGGTGGGTGTGACCTCTCAGGCTGCGGAGGTCCTGGCGGTGGCGGAAGTGGCGTGATTCCCAAGCAGCCTTTAGAACCTGACACTAAGAAACTAAATTAAAATAAACTAAATTAAGCATAAGATAGTCAAAGAGAAGGAAAATAAAGGAGAAGATGAAAGTAAAAGAAAAGATAAATGGTCTCAAAGACCCTTGGCTTGGCGAGTGAATGAAGCGGCCGGCATGAACTTATATAGATCAGTCTCCCTCTGGGAGACTATGCTTGATTCCTTTCGCTTCTTCGGCATTTGGTGTAGCTCAAGGGTTTTGGGAATGTATTGGAGAAGAAAAGTATGGAGAGGGTTGAGAAAGAAAAGAAAAACTGAATGGGCTGAATGGGTGAGAAGAGGGAGGGGTGGGTGGTTTAAATAGAATTCTCAAGTCAGGTACATTCCCATGCCCGTGTACCATGGGCGTGTTGATTCAAACGGCCGCCTCGCACGGCCGTGTTATGCATCGTATCGTTTCTCCCATGCCCATTTTACAGATTGCCACGCCTGTTGGTGATAAGTCAGTGTCGTCCATGGCCGCGTCGTACGGCCGTGGCGTTTTGTCGGTGCCCGTGGGGTGGTGGTTGGAGTCCGTGACTTGAAAATTTGATTCTTTTTGACTTGTACCTCTTCCGCCATTGTCGGTATGGAGATTCTCAGACTCTCCACACGCCACGCCATGGCCGCTGCAAGGCCGTGTGTAATGGAAATCTGCACTTTTGGTTAGTTTAAAACTAGGTGTTTAAGACTAAGAGAAGAGAAGAAAATAAAATGAAAACAAATACGAAAGTAATTAGGGTTAGTGCTCGGGTTGCCTCCCAAGAAGCGCTCGTTTAAAGTCTTAAGCTAGACTTTCCTCGTATTCGCAAAAATCAGGGTGGTTTAAAAATTTGAATATCTTCCCTCATGCTATCAGTTCTATTTCCTTGATAAAGTTTAAGTCGAGAAGCGTTTATATTGAAAGTACCAAAAATATGATTACTTACCTCGACTGTTTCATATGGGAAAATATTGTGTACCTCAAGAGGAATTTCTTCGTTTGTGTTCAGGTCTGATGTGATGAGGCGAGGATCTGCTTTATCTAACAGTACCTGGTCTCCTATTTTAAAGTGGTTTTTTGTTCCTATGAGCTCTTCTGGGGGTTCCTTCAGTTTTACTTCGTGTGGTTCCGGTTCCTCTTTGAACTGTGTTTTCCACTCTTCTAATTTGTCGACCCTAAGGCTTCGTTCCTTATGTAATTCTTCTTTGTTATCATGGGGTCCAATATTCGGCTCAAGTTTGTAACTTTGTGGTGTTTCCTGTGGTGAAAGTTGAACAACTTGGTTATCAATTGAATTTACTTTCTCACCTTCATCAATTGTTGTACTGGCCGAGTCAAGAGCTTGTAAACTGATCGATTCGTCACCTACACGAAGTATGAGTTCTCTGCACCAACATCAATTTTTGTTCTAGCATTTGCTAAAAAGGGTCTTCCTAAAATTAAGGGAATCGAATTATCCTCATCCATGTCTAGGACAACAAAATCTACTGGGAAAATGAATTTATCAATTTTTACAAGAACATCTTCGATAATACCCCTAGGAATTCTAACAGTTTTATCAGCTAGTTGGATGCTCATCCTAGTTTGTTTGGGTTTCCCTAGACCTAGTTGTTTAAACAATTTATAAGGCATGACATTTATGCTTGTCCCTAAATCAGCTAACGCATTATCAATAGGTAAACTACCAATTAAACATGGAATCGTAAAACTCCCTGGATCTTTTAATTTCTGTGGTAGTTTATTTTGCAAGATTGCCGAGCACATTGCATTTAGTTCCACGTGTGATGCCTCGTCTATCCTTCGCTTGTTCGTCAAAAGCTCTTTTAAAAATTTTCTAGAATCTGGCATCTGCGAAAGGGCTTCAAGTAGCGGTAAGTTAATATGTAATTTCTTTAAAAGTTTAAGAAACTTACCAAACTGTTCCTCTGTATCGTCTCTCTTCATCGCTTTGAGATAAGGAATACGAGGTTGGTACTTTTTGATTACTGGTTTTGTCTTTTCTTGTGTTACCTCAGCTTTACCTTTCTCTACCTCGTTTTCTTGTATTGGATTGGGTTCATCTAACCCTATACTATCATGAGCTGTGATAGCTTGGATTTACTCCTTTGGGTTAATCTCAGTGTTGCTTGGTAGACGCCCTTGCGGTCGTTCAGAAATTATCTTTGCAAGTTGTCCAACTGTCTTAGTAAGTTTCCCAACTTGAATTTCGATCTCCTTAATTGATGCCTATTGATTCTTAAGGGTGGTTTCAGTGTCTTGGAGGCGGTTATCTGTGGCTGCCATGAATTTTGTCAGCATCTCTTCAAGGTTCGACCTCTTTTCCTGTGGATAGGGCTGATTTTGGAAATTTTGAGGAGGTTGTTGTCTTTGAATTCCTTGATTTCCTTGACCTCCCCATGAAAAATTTGGGTGGTTCCTCCAACCTGGATTATAAGTATTACTAGAAGAGTTATTATTAGATCCGAAGTTATTACCTATATAGTTCATCTGTTCGCTTCTGTGTCTTGGTAGGGTGGGTACTCAGGATTCGCCACGCTTCCACTTGCGTCACTGCTTGCATTCATTGGATGTACTGCGAAGAACACAAACTATCAATCTTTTTATTCATCATCTCTACCGTGTTGATAGCATGGTTATTGCGTCGAGGTTGAAAACTCCGGCTGATTTTGTTGGTTTTGTCCTTGTAACCCGCCACCGATAGTTATTCGCTGACATCTCTTCAATAAACTCGTAGGTCGCTTCGTGAGTTCGTTGTTCGTGGTTCCACCAATCATTTGAATCAATTAGTTACCTCGTTGAGGGGTTTACACCGTTATAGAAAGTTTGAACTTGGAGCCACAAGGGTAAACCATGGTGCGGACACCTTTTCAAGAGATCCTTGTATCTCTCCCATGCGTCGTATAATGTCTCTAAATCCATCTGCACAAAAGAAGAAATATCATTCCGTAATTTGGCGTTTTGGCTGGTGGAAAATATTTTAATAAAAATTTTGGTCATTTGATCCCATGTAGTGATTGACCCTCGTGGTAACGAAGTTTAACCATCGTTTGGCTTTATTCCTTAATGAAAAGGGAAATAACAGAAGACGGATGGCATCATCGAAATGCCATTTATTTTGAAGGTATCACGTAACTCTAAAAAATTAGCTATATGAGTATTTGGGTCTTCGTCCGTAAACCATCAAATTGAACAAACTGTTGAATCATTTGTATAATGTTAGGCTTTAATTCAAAATTATTAGCAACTATAGCAAAGCCTAACAATACTTGATTCTCGCTCTTGTTAAATGAGGTTTAGCATAATCATACATAGTACGAGGAGCATTATTTTTCGCCACATCTTGTGGTGGTGGATTATTCTCGTCCATCCCTTGAGAAGATTGGATCCGCTTCTCGCTCTTTTTCGTGTAATTTAGGGCTCGCCTAATTTCTCTGCGATTCTGCGCGAGCGGTAGCTTTAATATCACCTGTCAGATACTAGTGGTCCTCTCGGGTTCCTTCTAGTCATAAACTAGAGGTACTGCTAGGAAAAGAAAGAAAGAAAATTTAGCAAAGTTAAAAACAAAACAAAAATAAGAAAAAATCAAAGTAAATTGCGGAAAATAATGGCTAAAGTAATAAAAATAGAGCTTTCTTAATATTTTAGTTCCCTGGCAACGGCGCCAAAAACTTGATCATTGTTTTCGCAATGTCAAAGTCTTAAAATTTATAAAAAGAATGACCGAATCTGGAAACTAACTATGACAACGATTTGAGGCAAGCGCACCTATCGAACAGTAGTATAGCTTAGGCAAGACCGGATTGTCGAAGCCAAAGGAACCAAAAGTACTAATACTAACTTTCTTTTTATTATCTAGCCTAAAATAAGTGAAGTTGTTATTTAATCTAAATTTAACTAACTACTAAGCTAAAGACGCAAAGACAAAAAGAATGAATTGGGGAAATATTGTTGAAAAACTCGGTTGATTAAGACGATACCCTTAGGAAGAATCCACCTAGACTTCACTTGTTATCTAACTCTGAACCAGACTATTTATTCACTTGACTTGATTCGTAAGACTCCCTAATGTATATTAAACCCTCTCTCGAAGCGAATAATGTCTAACCCTAGGTTGATTAATTGAAATCTCTTTCTAATTAAAACCCCTAGAATTGCATTAACTCGATCTATGGACTCCCATATTAGGTTTCACCCTAATCCGGCAAAATCTCGTCACCCTATCTCTAGGCGTGCGATCAACTCCGCTTAATTATGCTAGATCTACTCTTAAGCAGAGACTTTTGCTCCTCTACCTAAGCACATCAAACTTGAATCAATATCCCGAAAATATCAAAACAAGAATTAAGAACACATAATTAAGAACAAATCAAGTATTTATCATATAGTTCAGCAAACGATAACAAGATTCATCTAAGTTTCATCCCCTTCAGGTATCTGAAGGGTTTAGTTCATAACGATAAAAGAAAACATCTCAAAAGAAAATATAAAACAAAACATAAGAAATCCCTAAAACCCCCTGAAGGAATTGAAGGAGAGATCCGCCGTCTTGAGTAGAATTCCGGCTTCTTGAGATGGATCAACTGGCTATCTTCGAGTGTTTCCCACAAATCTAACCTTTTCGGCTCGGCTCATTGGCCTAGCTCCCCCGCCCTCTTCTAGGTTATACTTAGGGTGTTTATATAGGCTTTTGAAATAGGTTTTTTTGCCCCTAAGTATCCTTTTCCGAGTGAAATTGCTCTTCTCCGCGACAGGGACACGGCCATGGCACACGCCCGTGTGAATCATCTTTAGGCCATTTTCTGACTTTTAATGAGGTGACACGCGTGTAAATCGTGATCGTGCCGTGTTCTAGTTCTGCATCAAGGAGACACGCCCTTGTTGGCTTAAGTCCGCATCAGTGTCGATTTTCACTTTGGCCCAATTTGGTCCGCTTTTTGAGCCCGCTTTTCTCGTTCTTTCCATCCTCGGTGCTTTCACGAGTATAAAACATGAAAATAAAAGATTAAGAGCACCTTTTTACATAAATCAAGGGATAAATCATCCAAAAGTATGCTAAATGTGGGATTAAAATATGTTACTTTTACGGTTTATCACACGGCCTGGCACACGGGCGTGTGGCTTGGCTGTGTGACCCAAGTCAGAGAGTTACACGGGCTGGGACACGGCTGTGTATCCCTATTTCAATTGTTACACGGCCTGAGACACGGGCATGTGACCCCTGCAGTTTTAAATTTTTAACTTTTTCCTCAATATTCCAAATGTTTTTAATTTAGTCCCTAATCGTTTCTAATGTGTTTCTAAGGCCTCGAGGGCTCGATTAAGCCACAATATGCATGTATATGATTGGATTATGCTATGTTTATATCAATGTTTGGAAATGTATATTTTTATGTTACGGTTTTATGATAATGCTCCGTAACCCTATTTCGGTGATGGATACGAGTTAAGGGTGTTACATTTAGCTTTATAATTTTGCAAAGGCAATTTTTATTTCACCATTGCCGTTACCCCTCTGTTCTTTTCTTTTTATTTTGCGATTATCATCTTTTCGTGCGATCGAATCTCTTTCAATCCGTTGTTCGATTTCGGGTAAGTTTTAGTACTTATTTTGTAAGGATTTGGTGTTGATCTTATTCGTGAGGAGGTAAGTGGATGAGTGGTTGTTTTGGATTGAGATTGGTTTTGACAGATTTTTATGGTCTTGAATAGGTGTCGATTGTGGAATGGTTAATCCTCCAACGACTTAGGTGTTGTTAGTCTATGTCTTCTTCAGGGTAAGTGACTAAATGCTGGTTTTGATAAGTATTAAATGAAAAAATCAAGTTTCGATATCGATAATTGATTACTAATCGAGTTTCACGTGGATGTCGTGTCCAAGATATTGTTGATGCTTTAGTATTGTTATCTCGGGTACATTAAGGTGTGTGTTTCTAACACGTAAACGTTGAAATCAATCACAAAAATCGGGAATTTTGTGAAAGTTTCGAAGCTGGCAGATTTCATAACACAACCATGTGGGTCATACAGCCTTGTTGTTGGCCGTGTGGGCCACACGACCTGGACAAGTAGGGTGGGTAGGCCACACGGGCATGTGGGCCCATTTTGGGCAGATTGTTGGGCTCAATTTAGGTTAGAAGTGAGATTTTGAAATCAGATTTGTAGATACTCTATAAGTGTGTAAGATCATTAAATATGTAAATTAAGTGTATGCATGTTAGTAAAGCATGACTCTGATTAGTAAAACTCTATGTAAGCTATGCGACATAATCAGTTTTGATGACCTTTTATGTAAGCATGTCATAAATCTATTTATTTAAGATCATATGTAGCATGATATGTTAGTATGTTATTGCATGTGCATTGGGGTGGAATATGATATGTGATGGAGGAAGTGTGTTCTGGCAGTTTTACTACAATACTGACAGTATACACGCGATATTTGTTCTGGCAACGCAGTTGCAAATTTTCTGAGTGGCATATGACCACATTTTGTTGTGATGATTGGATGGGTTTTTGTAGCCCTAATTGGTGTGATTGGTTGGATTGTGTTTCGATTTTAACTTTGGTATTTGTGTAACAGCCTGATTTTTAGTGGTGTCGGAAATAGTGATTCGAGATCACTAAATCCGACAAGTGAGTTAAAAAATTTAATAAATTAATATATTAGTCAAGTGTGATTTTAGAAGTATTTTTGAATTAGTGAATTTTGTGATTTAAAAGAATTTATTAGGTAAATTGGGTCGAAAACAAGGTATCGAGACCTCAAATTTATAAACCGAGCCATAAATATTTTTAGAAATATTTATGGAGTGTCATTGAGTTAGTATTAAAGTTTCGTTAGAAAATTTTAACGCTTTGATAGTTAATTAATTAAAAAGGACTAAATTGTAAAAGGTGCAAAAAATTGTTAGAGTGATTAAATAGCTTAAGTGTCTAATAAGGAAGGATTTAAAAGACAATTAGACCCAAAATATATGTGCTGGACGGTATGGGCAAAGAAAATAAGCAATGAAACAATGTGAACAAGGGGCAAAATTGGAAAACAAGTAAAATTAATAGTTAAAATTGAATTTTCATGAGAAATCTATATATTTTCTTCATTTTTCTTCAGCAAAACGACATGGGAGGTCTCCAAGAAGCTGGTTTCTCATATTTTTTGCACCATGTGAGTTTATTTCTTGCTCTTTTCTTGTAATTTTTGTGTTTTTAAGACTTTTGCAATTAGGTCCAACTATCTAATTCATTAGTTTTTTATTTATGGGTAATCTTGGAAGTTACTATTGATGAGTGCTGGATGTTTATGATGAATTAACATGGAATTGAAATTTTAATTTTGTTATATGATGATTTTATCAAGTAATTTCAATAGAAATTGATTTTAGGACCTAATTGTGAAAAAGTTAAGAATTAGGGTTTGGTATTAAAATTCTGAATATTAATGGCTGTATGGTAGCCTAAAATAATTAGGTAAATTGTCAATTAAGGAAAATTAGCTCAATTGATAGGATAATTGCACAGGGACTAAATTGTAAAAACTCTAAAATTTGGGGTAAAAGTGTAATTTTGAAAATTGAAGGGTATAAATTGTAAAGTGAATTAGAATTAAATTAGATGCTAATGAATGAGTAATTTTATATTATAGATCAAGAAACCAAAGATAAACAGGGAAAAGAGAAATTAACAGACTAGTCCTTGAATTTCTACGAATTCTACAAATATGCCCAGGTAAGTTCTTATGGTTGAACTTTAATAATTATATTAAATTGATGGATGGTATTATATATTTATTTATAGTATTTGTTAAAAACATGAAATATTATTATATAATGAAATTAAAGTAAATGGTCGGATTTAATGGAACGCGGGATTTGAGTACCATCGTTTGTAGCAAAGGATGAATTGACGGATAAGACCATGGTTGGACCATGGCAATGTTTAAATGTAAGACCATAGCTGGGCTATGGCATTTTAATGAAAAGACCATAACTGGGTTATGGCACAAAGAGAACGATGTACTCATATCCGTAAGTCGTTCTCCGATTCGAAAAGACTTGGTTAGTGACATGGAAAATTCATGTATATGAAACTTGTCTGATAATTATGTAAATTCATGATTATGAATTGTTATCAAAATAAATATACACGAAATTCATGAAAATAATTGTATAAGGAATATTGATTGTTATTGAATTGAATGTATGTGGAATTGTGATATTTGAATATTGGAAAATTGTGGAAATTGAAAAGTGAATTGAAACCCTATTAACTGTATCGGGCTGAGTCGGATATAGTTGGCATGCCATAGGATTGGAAGTGTTCAAGGATACTTCGACCTCGATTCGATGAGACACTGGGTGTCAAATTGTTACTTCAGATAAATTCGATGAGGTGCTGGGTACCAAATTACTTCGGCATGGACGATGAGACACTAGGTGTCAATTTGTTACTTCGAATTATCCGATCAGGCACTGGGTGCCAAACTGGTGTGTTTTGGTTGGATCCTATATCCGTCCGAGTCTGAGTCGGGTTAATAGGGGTAAACAAATGAATTGATAATATAATCGATATTGAATATGAATTGGAATGAGATATTGAATTGAATTATATAAATGACATGTATGAATCATGAGTTCATGAAATGGACATTGATATTGTTAAATGATTGTGTATTAAATTGTGATAATATATTTGAGATAGTAAATTGATGAGAATTGTATGTGCTAAGAATGATCTATGTATATAATTAATATTGAAAGACTTATGGTTATTACCGACATATACCTGAAATACTTGGTAATAATATTTACTTGATATATTGAAAGTGACATGTAAATATGTGATTAACTTTGATATGTTGATACAAGGAAATTATGTATATGGTGATGAGTAATAAACCCAAGTGTGATATGTCGTGAAAATAAGCTTATCAATATTGAATTTATATGTAAGATTTGCAAGTATGCTAACGATTGTTGTTGCTTGATGATTAGGCAAGTGCCAAGCTATTGATTGAATAGTAGTATGTTTATTTGTTTGAAGCACTGGAATGGTAAGTATTTAAGTGAAAATAAGTTAGTGCTCATGAAAGAATGGTAAGGCTTAAATTATGGAATTTCTTATGAAATAACTTATTATGTGTTCAATACGAAAAAGGCTTGGTTAAATGCACTAACTTGCGGTCATGGCTATATGATATGCATATAGAATAAATGTAGAAGAGTTAAAGTTATATAAAATTTTACTAAGCTTGGGTAATAAGTTTATGTGTGATACTATGGATTTATTCACCTTGTGAATTAGTGAGAACAGTTTATAAGTATTACAGTAACAATAATGGGTTATTTTTTATATGTAAAGTTTTATAATTGAAATAAATTAGTATGATTAAAGATTATACGAGCTTACTAGGCATTTATTGCTTACATGTTTGTTTTATTTATCTATCTTACAGATTATCGAAAGCTCAAACGGATTGGAAGCTTATCGGAGCCATATCACACTATCCATTAGTTCTATCGGTAATTATGGATGACTTGATTCTGGTTATAATGGCATGTATAGGTTATTTTGATTAAATGTTAGTCTATAGGTGTTATGTAGATATTAGTCATTTATTTGGTTTGCGTTTTGGTATTGTGGTATTTGAATGATTTGCCTTATAATGTCGATGTGATTGAATGATGAGAGGTAAAATAGTAGTCGAATATGCATAAGAGGTGCCTAAAAGTATAATGATTATGTATGTCTAAATAAAAGTTAATACAAAGAATCATGAAAGAGTAAAATTAGCATTAAAATAGTTTCTGGACAGCAGCAGTGGTTCAACTTTGAAAAATCACCAAAAATTGTGGAAATTGAATTAGAGGTTTAATAAAACATTAAATTAAATTTTATTGAGTCTAGTTTTTCATAAAAGAAACGGTGTAAGCAACTAAATTTTAAATTATGAGATATAATAAATTTTGTGAGACAAGGTCAGAATGATTTCGGGTTCCCCTGTTTTGACTTTGGAAAATCATCAAAAAATTTTAAAAAAATAATTGGAGGTTTAAATTTATATTTTTAAATTCTTAATTAGTCTATTTTCAATAGAAACAAATGGAAACATCATTTAAATCTCGTACTAAGAGATAATTATTTTTTAGTGAAGAAAGGTCGAAGCTGTCAAATAGCAGAACAGGGATAAATTTGAAGATTTTACTGTACTTATTGGCTAAATTATAATTTTTTAAATTTTTATGGTAGAAATATATTTCAGTCTAGTTTCAAAAACATTAAGCGGATCTTAATTTAGAATTCTGTATCTCTAGATATAAATAATTTAGTGACTACGACTCAAGTGGACAGCTTTGATATGAACATAAGTAAATAGTGGAATTATCTGTAATTTTTCTGTAAACTTTGATAACATCCCGTAACCCTATTCCAGCGACGGATGTGGGTTAGGGGTGTTACAATTTGAGCTTTGCTAAATATTTGTAATTAGTTATTTAAAATTGGCATGATTTTATGATAATTTGAATTAAACGAGCATTTTACAAAATTAATCAAATCTGAAAGTTTTCCACTGCATTGTACTAAATACGATTATGAGTTTTGCAAAGCAAGTAACTAAAATTAATTTTAAGACGATTTTGTAAAAATAAAATTTCTTAAAAAAACAATTTAAAATTACACAAGAACTATTTTTGTATGTCTAATTTCTCCTATCAATAAGTCATGACAAGTTTTTATAAAGTCTTCGGTTTTTTTTATTTTGGAATTAGATCTATTTTCAAAAATAATTGTCAAAATCTTTAATTAATTAATGTAACCTTCCTAATTCGATCATAACGTCGAGGTAGGGTTTGAGGTATTACAGCATGTTTATAAGTGAGATTGAATGGTTTGAATACATGATTAAATAGGTTGGATTTGAATAGGATGATTAAGTATGTTTGGTGCTAAATGATGGCATATTGGTTAGAATGATGTGCATTTGATTAAAATGAAATGTTTAGATATTGTTTGGATTGGTTTTGTGTAGGTTTAAAGGTGCACAAATGCACCAAATGTATATATGGTTGAATTGGCTTGATACAAGTACCAAAAGGCTTATTTTGTGCCAAAAACAAAGTCCATGTTGCGACGTCAAACGATGGTCGTCGTGACAAGATCTGGGTTTTGGACCACGGCATGACAAGGAACCCCATCGACACAATGAGGCAATACAGTCAATCATGTTGTGACGAGGAACTCTTCAAATCACGACGTCGTTTTGAAATTTTGTAAATGTTGCAATTTAGTCTTTATGCAATCCCGGGTTAATTCTAAAGCATACGTAAGCTCATATAAGACCCGAGAAAGATTGTATAATGAATTTATGATCTGTAATGATGGTGTCTGTATGATTTATGTTTACATTGCATGTTATCCGGCAGTAGTTATTCTGATAACGATTGTAGCATTCCGTAGCTCGAATCCGGCGATCGGGTCTGGCGATGGGTGTTACAATTATGTAATGTTACACTCACTTCAGGGAAAGAAGCAATATAATGAGAATATTTTCTGATAAGTAATAGCGGAAGAAGATCGTATTCAAGTTGTTCGACTAGAGAAAGAAGGATTCAGATATGACTTGTAAAGAAGAAATAAAAAAAATGGAAACACTAAAAGAAGAATTTTGAGAAGAAATAATAAATAAGAAAGAAACGAAAGAAACGAAAATTAAAAAAAAATAAAGTGGAAGATGGAACGAGAAAACTGATGAATATGATGGATAAATGGATAAGTGTTCAATTCAACCCTTTGAGATATAAACCCCAACAAACTTAATTAAGGACTCTATTCAACCCTCCAATGAATAATTCCTTGGCAAATTGAAGGATGAAGAATTAATTCACATGACTCTTTGAAGAAAATCAAGAACAAAATTACTTCTAAAAATCATAAGAAAGAAATCTTACACAAAGAAACTAACTCTCAAAGTTGAAAACTTTATTAATGAAAACAATTGTGTTCCTCATGAATAATGAAGAGGCCTTTATATAGGTCAACTAAGTACATCTAAATAAAACTCTCAAGTATACTTAAACTTTAATTATTCTAAATAAGTAGTTTTAAACTAAACTTTCTTATTTGACTAAGAAACATAAAACTCCTAAACAACTTAAAATACTTTTAAAAAAATCCAAAATTTGAATTAAATAAATAATAAAATAATAAAAGCTAATAAATATAATATTGGGCTCATTTATAATAAAAATAAATCCTAAAATTTGGATCCAATATTATTTAAATTTGAATTAAAAGCCTGAAACTCGTAATTTCTATAATAATCTCGTTCAGAAATTCTACTCGCGCATTCTTCACTAAAACGATCATAACTTGAGCTCTCAAACTTGAAATCGAGTGATTGAAAGTGTGTTTCGAAGATAGGAGATAGGTCTTTGAACGCTATGAAGACATCTGAACCCAGAAATGACTGGATCCTATCCAAAAAGTAATCTCAAGTCGGCTAGTTTTTCAAACTTGAAACTTGCCAGCTTTGGTGAATGGAATTTAATAAATTTCATCTCATCTGTGCATGTATCATTTTCATTATCAAAATCTTCTTTCAAAACAAATTCATAATTTTAAAGACTATTTTACATGCTTTTCTAGTGAGGCTTCATCCAAAAATTCATGATTAATATAATTCTCAAGCATGTATAGATTTAAACTCCAAACTAATCATTGCATATAATAAACATTTACAATAGATAAGAAGAGACAAGTGTCACATGCCACGTAAGGGTGCTTGTGACCAAGGCTCACTTGGATTATCCCATCTTGTGCATGAGGGGTCATTTGGCCCAACAGGATTGGCCCGTTGTTTGTAGAGATTAAAGGTCCATTTACATAGTCTGGTGAATATGGAAAGTAACTTATATTTTACCATGATGAATATTTGTAATCCTAAGGGATAATATTGTATAGAGTTTAAATCTCTTAGGAATCTCATTTTGTAGATAGGTTTTAATATTGATCGTCCATGTAATTTAAACTGTATAGTGGGATCTAGAGGAGCTCAACTATAAATAGAGGCATTCCCCCTCATTTGTAATTATCTCATTCGTAGTTATTAAATATATTTGAGAGCATTTACTCAAACATCTTGTGTGAATAATTTTCTTGTGGCTTTTCTTTCGATTTGAGCTCTTTTGTTTTTTTTGAGTTTGCTTCCACTTTATTTTGGTGTCTTAGATAATCTCCTTTGTGAATTCTCACTTTGAGAATAAGACTGACATAGGCGGATTTGAAACAAAGGAATCACCTAAGGCCATGAGGTTTGCGAGACTAAAGTTCTAGCCCATGACACAAGAATAATCATAAATCTTAATGAAAATTAAAACTTAACTAATCAATTCTATATAATAATAATAAAAACATACACCTCCACATAGAAAGCCCAACAATTAAACTCGAGAAGGGATTTATAAATTCATAGAGATGTGGATAGAGAATTATATAAATTGAATTTCTTAATAAAAATCGAATAAAAATTTAAAAACATTTTATTATACCTACTTAGGTAATTGTGGATGAGAAGTAGAGATTATGAGCATTCTTTGTAGTGAAGAGAAAGTGATTATCCCCAAGCAAATCTCAAGAGCCACCCACGATTTTTGAACCAAACAATTAAATTTCAATGCTTAAAGCCCAACAAAATGTTGATGCAAACTAAGAACCTATTACTCCTGAATAAAATGGTATTGATAACTTATTATAAAATAATGGAACGAAAGAATAAACCAATAGAAAGATACAATATAATATAAAGATAAATGAGAGGACTTTTTATTTCTTTTCTTATGTGTCCATACATGCCATGTACATGCCTCTATTTATTGACCTTCTAACATAATAAAATCTCTTAAATTACAACAAATAAATAGTGACATAATTACAATATAAAAACTTCATAATTTGATTAGAATTGCTACATTAAAGATTACTTTTAAGAATTACGGACCTCCGTAATAAAGTTTTTATAACATAAGCAAAATAATTCAAGCTAAATTCATTTGTTAAAGCACGGTACTACGTGCCAAAGAAATTACGTTAAAGAAGAGTTAGTTTAATTAGGGCAATTTACTAAAATATACCAATTTTAAAAAAAAATGACGGAAAAGGGCCGAAAATTTTATTATTTACTGAAAAGGGTCATTTCCCCTAAAAAAGCGTCCACGTCAACGCGTTTTCAGGGGATGCAGCAGGAAAACGCGTCCACGAAGGAGCACTTTCTGCCACATCAGCAAAAAACGCTTCCTTGAGGATGCGCTTTGCTGATGTGGCAAAAACGCTCTCCCAAAGACGCGTTTTAGCCCGTGTTTTTTTTTAAAAAAAAAATCTATTCTCGAATTTTTTAAAAATTTACGAGAATAAACTTTTATAAAGGCTCAAAGTGACAACACCATTTTTTTAAGGTGTCATCAATTAATAAGGAAATATAACTTACAAATGAAATCTTTATATAGACCCAAAGTCACATTTCCCTTGTTTTCTTGAGCAAAGTGGGATATGAGATATGTGTATATAGACTCATGAACAGTTTTGCAACTTGTTCCTAAACAATGTGGGATTCTTTCCTCTTTTAACTAACAACATGAGATAAAATGCTACACTATATTTGATTTTTTTTACTTAGAGTTTAAATTTTTTTACAAAAAGTTAACATTTGTTACATTATAAATAAAACTTTTAAACTCTATAAGTAAAAGAAAATGAAACCGAGTGGCTGAATTGTTTAAATCGAGCAATTTTGGGTTCAAGATTTTGGATTATTTTGAATTCAGATTACTATTATTCAATCAACTAACATCCATCTTTTCAATAACTTCAAAATGCATCTGCATATCAGGCTTCCTATCAGCAAAATAAAATCTCTCACACACCTTCAATTTCCCACCACTTTTCTCATCTTCACTTTCAATCATACGATACAATCTGTTCTTCTCATCCTGTATCCATATTCTGCGGCCGTCGCACCACTGCCTAGGAGTTCCATGCAGAAAGAAACGAACCCTGGGGCCTCCTTCCGCAACCCGTTTCGATATCCTTTCGATCACGTCTTGGTCAGTGATGTATGCACCACAAGAGTTTAACCCCACATCCACGTAATGAATTTCATTGATGCTGTTTAATAAGCTTTCCTTAGTCGTGGGAAGTATTTGAACCTCCTCTTGGACATTAACCCCTGCAGGCTGTTCTCTTATGTATGATTGGTCATCCAAAGAACCAAGTTCAGCCACAAGCTGGTTAACTGCAGTACCACCTTTGCTGAAACCAAGAACTACGGTTTTGGGTCGTGATGTAGATGATGAACTAATGGAGCATGGTTTCTTCGTTCCACTTGAAACTACATCTTTTGCCTGCAATAATGATATAAATTTAGTACATGGGAACAATCCAAGCAAAGACGTTATAGCAATATGTGCTATTTCATCAAATTTGCTTTTTTGTTTAAAAGCTCCATCTCAATTTTAATATGGAGCAAATTAGTCCCTCTATCAAATATGAAAAATAATTATTATATTTGATGTATATTATATATTTCTATAAAAAAAACTAATTTAACATAATTATATACTATGTTTAAATAGATTATCTATCTAGTCAAAATATATCTGAAATAAATTTATCGGCATTCATTAGGTGATGAAAATTAAATTAAATTAGAATTAAAAAAATTAATTAGTATAGTAAAATATTAAAAATAAATAAATATTTAAAAGATATATCAATTTTTAAAATTACAAAAAAAATACTATTTGAGTGCCAAATACTCACCATTTATTTATTAATCAAACATTCATAATATAAAATAAAATAAATAAAAAAATTAAAAGTATAACTTATAAATTTAAATAATGGAAAATTATTTTAAAAATTAGAATTGTATTGATATTAACTTCAAACATTTAAAATTGAATAGAAGATTATTACATGTAGAAGTTTCATATGTGCAATTTGTTCTCTTTTTTTTAATAGTTCTTTTGTATATGTTAACAATTCTAAAATGCAACAAGATTAAATATCTCAAAAGATAATTTTATAATATAAGAAAATGTTAACAAAATATAAAAAAAAAATTGTTTTGTAAAAAAAATATCAAATATAGTGTAGCTTTAATCTCATGTTGTTAGTTAAAAGAGGAAGGAATCCCACATTGTTTAGGAACAAACTGCAAAACTATTCATGAGTTTATATATACACATATCTCATATCCCACTTTGCTCAAGAAAATAAGGGAAATGAGACTTTAGGTCTATATAAAGATTTCATTTGTAAGTTATATTTCCTTATTAATTGATGACACCTTAAAAAAATGGTGTTGTCACTTTGAGCCTTTATAAAGGTTTATTCTCGTAAATTTTAAAAAAATTCGAGAAGAGTTTTTTTTTTTAAAAAAACAGGGGCTAAAGCGCGTTCACGAGGGAGTGCTTTTGCCACATCAGCAAAGCGCGCCTTCAAGGACGCGTTTTTGGCTGATGTGGCACAAAGCGCTCCCTCGTGGATGCGCTTTTCTGTTCATCCCCTGAAAACGCGCTGACGTGGACGCGTTTTCGGGAGAAATGGCCCTTTCCGGTAAATATTAAAATTTTCGGCCCTTTTTCGTCATTTTTTTTTAAATTAATATATTTTAGTAAATTGGCCGTTTAATTAAGCTATAAAATAAGACCGTCAATACCATAAAATTTTAGCTATAATACTTATATTTCATTAAGCTATAAAAATACTTAACAATATATTCATTTCACAATTAAAACATAAAATAAAACCCAAAATGAAATTAACCTTAGTCTATAATTTTTTTTCACATTAAATCATTATAGATTCTTATCATATCTGTTTTTTTATTTTATATAATGCTTAGAACTACCTTTAGTCCCTCCCAAATCCTTAAGTAAGAGGATAATGCGCTTCAGTGCACTCAAACCCACGTTTTCTTGCACTGACAATAATATCAATACCAATCGAGCAAAAACTCAAATGACTAATCTATAAAAATATTTAATCCAATATTTATTTCAAAATTAAAATAGAAAACAAAACCGTTAATTTTAAATCCCTTTTTTCGTATAAAACCCACCAAATTTCATCCTCAAAATCCCCCACCATATACATATATAACAAAGTTTCTTTATCCACACCACATTAATAGAGTATTTAATCACCATGGCCATCTTTGTATGCGAGTTAGCCATAATCTTCGCAGCAATAGTTGCCTAAAATGACTTGGACGTTGAAGACACTCAGCCTTCATCTGCGGTTGCCGACGATACTGTAGCCTTGTCAATATGGGATGAGGCCCAACAATTGGAGAATCTCTACCAGCGATGCACGGTAATTCTAGGGGATGAGTGCGAGGATGAGATTTTTGATCTCATATTTAGGAACGATTCTTTCGTAATAATAAGCCACAAATACATGGAGCTGATTGTGTCCAAGAATTGCTGTGGGAAGCTGGTCAACATGGGGCGACGCTGTCATGACCACATGGTTAATATGATTGCACAAACAACCGGATTTTCCACGCATTTATCACCCACTTTGCCTAGGAGTTCCCAAGTTTGGGAGTTATGTTCCTTAAACGCCTCTTAATTTGCTGTTTTGGTATTTTTAGCAATGTATGATCATTCCTAAGTCCTTTCTTTAGAATAAAAGAATTGGAAATGTCGGTATAAAATTTGAATCTCAAATTTATTGTAGGTCATCTCTCAAGGGTAGGATGGTTTTAATCAATTGGATTAAACTTCAGACAAAAGCATTGACCGGGGGTCAAATCTTGACATCCTTCTACCAATAACCCAATGTATGTGTGTGTGTGTGTTAGGGGCAATAAGCTTTGGCACAGAAGCTCTGAAACCTGCCTTCTGGTACTTGTGGCTATTAACTTTTTCTTTTTTTAATAAATGAAATTAGCTTGCATTTGGAGTGAGAACTGTTTTTGGCACTGCTGTATAATGGAAAACCAAGAAGCAATTGATGTGGACTCAGTGAATTTTTCAAATTGAAAAAAAGGTATTATTCTAATCGCGAATTTTACAAGAACTTGGGATTTAAAAAGCTAAACATTAATGTCTTTTGTATCTAAACAACAAATATATTCAAGCAATTATTAATTTTTATGATTTAGTTACTAATTTTTTTACAATTAAATATTTTATTTTCATTGTTCTAATAAAAAATTTAATTTTTTAATGTTTACATATTCTATCAATTTTATCTTAAATATAAAAAAAAAATCAACAAATTTAGGCCCAATGTTTACAAAGTTTTTCATTTTAGTTCAAATTCCAAACAATCCAATAAATTTCTCTCTCAACAATTACAAAATTTATCAATTTAATTTTAATTCTAAAAATTTCAATAAAAGAAAATAAAAATTAAAAAGAATTTTTTAGCCCTTTAGCTCATGTTATAATTTTTTGGGTGAGCAAAAATCACAACCAAAGCAAGAAGTGTGTCGCTGAGAAACAAATCTATCGATATATATATATATATATATTTATCTCAGTTAACATAATTTCACCCATTTTAGTTTTTTTTTTTTTTTTACTTCAAGTTTTGTATACATTGGACTTTTTTTTTATTTCACTCTTGATTTTTCCCTCTTAAAATTTCCATCAGATTCAAGTAATTTCTACTAATTTTTTTATTATGTAGTGAAATTTCATTTACCACTTAGTTCCTTTTGTGATTATTGTTTTAAAGTTTCTCACTCTTTTTTAATATTTTTTAAGTACAATCTGTTAACTGACATCTTTGAGGTGAAGGCAGTGTCGCTGCCATAGATTTTTCATCGGTGGTGTTGTACCGCCCTAGATTCATTCCCCGGCTAGCTGGAGCCTATTTATGTTCGAATTAGGAAAAAATAAACACTTTATCTCGAGGGTTAATTTGCAAAACTGTTAAAGGTTAAGGGACTTGCCATGAATGTTTTTGAATGAGTGTTGCTGTTAGTTGATAGATTATGAATCCTTGTTGAAAAATAAACAAGTTTTGTTAAGTGATTTTTGTTGAATTTTGGAAATAGGGATTAAATTATTAAAGGTGTAAATCTATAGGTTTTATTGTGAAATGATAGTAAATATGGGTTGTTTCAAGGTCCCTTGTATCTATGGTTAACATGGATTTAAGTTAAAATGGTTAGATTTTAAGTTATGAGCTTAAGGACTAAATTGTGAAAAGTTAAAATGTTAGGGGTAAATTAGTAATTTTGCATAAATATGAACTATGGATTAAATTGAATTCTAGAAGTACTTAATTGATTCAAATTATCTATTTAGATCAAGATAAACCACATACGGACTTAGATTGAGGAAAAGCTAAAGCTTTGGACTAACTCGACTTTACTTCTACGCCCTGATTACCAAGGTAAGTTCGTGTGAACTACGATCATATTAACTGTTATCCAAGTTAACTATTTATTATTTTTTTTAAGTATAATTGAATTTGAATGTATATGTATCAATTCTATGATGAATTGACGGATAATAAGTCTCGGTTGAACCTTAAGAATTCTTAGGATACAAATGACATGTCATTAGGGATTCCATGTTTCGGGTGATGGTCTTGAATGTCCTACCGATGGCTGAGGTCTTGCATTTGTTGCGGATTCTCCACAGCTCGTGTGAGCAGCATCATGTAGCTTACATTCCGACCCACAGCTCGTGTGAGCATTGATGTAAAGGAAAGGTTACGGTTATATGTAAAGGCACACTATGTGTGAGCTTTCTCGAGTATCCGATGTAATTCTAGATCGTTCAACAGGTAAGAAAAGGGAATGAAATGGTAAGTATGCAAATTTATTGAATCATGACTTTATGAAAGGATTTATGAACTAAATGATGTTTGTACACATGGAAATTTATATATCTTATGGTTGATTTTCATTTGTATCATGGACAAGTGTACTAACTTGTGAGTTGGTGATGTTGTTTAGGCTTTTACTAAGCTTATGGCATTGGTAACGGTTTATACTTACTCTTTGAATTGTTTATTGAAATGTTAAGTTATGTTTTAGTTTATACGAGCTTACTAAGCACTTGTCACTTATGTAGTTGTTTTCTTTTATTTTATAGATCATCGGAAGCTCAATTTGGTTGGAAGCTCAACGGAGATCTATCACACTATCCAGCAAATATTTCGGTAGTTTTTGAATATTTTGGCCAATGTTAATAATGGCATGTATAGGGTGATTTGTAATGGTATTTTGGTGAATGTGTTGATGGTGTTTTGGCATGTATAAGTTTTGAAAACAATGTTGGTTTGCTCACTTTGATGTCTTACCAAGTTATGTCAAAGTTGTTTCTTTAATGTGCTTGATAATATAGTTCTTTTGGTATGTTGATGTTGTCTTGAAAATGGTCTGTTGTGACATGTTTTAGTACCTATTTGGATTAGGCTTGTATGCATGAAATGAGGCAATATTGACATGTTTAGGTAAGTGATGTTTGGATGCAATTGTGGTGCCTTTGAATGGCATATTGGTTAGGTGAATTAGGTTGTTTGAAATGGCATGGTTAAGTGTATTTGAATGGTGCTTAAGTCCCTTGTAAGTGTGCACAAATGGTAGGGTGAGTTATGCATGAAATGATTGTGAAATGGCTTGTTTTTAGGTAAAATTTTAGGTTCAGACGGCCTGGGACACGATGTAACGCCCCAAAATCTAGGTATTTATTTTTGTATGTTTGTAAAATAAATACATGTCTGCTTCCATGGTTAAGTGATTTGGGTGTGTTTGGGAGTGTCTAAGAAGTTTTGGGTTCAAGCCTGGGCTTGTGCAAAAAGTTTTGTTTTTAAAGAATAAACCCTTGCCTTTAGTTAGTAGGCTTTTAAATTATTATGTGTATAACAAGACATAAAAAGCCTGCTGGTCTAGGGGGTAAGTGGCGTGTTACCTATGCCAGTGGTCTGAGGTTCGAATCTTGGTGGAGGCAAGGGAGTATTTATTTTGCTGCTGTGCCGTGAGGGGTGTTGTAGTTTGATTGAAACACTGAAGTGGTTGAGTAGAATTCAAATTGAGTGGTTGAGGGGAGGTGTGATCTGGTGGAGAGATTTGAGGAGGGATTTTAGGAGAAAATCAAGGGAAGTGAGGGGAGAGGGAGTGTTGTGCCGAAATGGGACTCTAGGGCACTCAAGAGTTCGGCTAAGGGGTGCTTCTCATTTCAGTTTTGCTTTGTATGTGTTTTTCCCTCTGCCGAAACCTCTTCTCCCCTTTTTCATTTTTTCATTTCCCTCTGCTGAAACCTCTTCTCCCCTAAACCGTTTCTCTTCTTCCTCTCCCTCAAGTTTTGTGCTGCCGAAACCATTCATCTTCCTCTGCCGATTGACTTTGCTCCTTTCTTCTCTCAAACGTTCTGAGCCTCCATCTTTTTCAGTGATTTACCGCACTTTTTCGGTAAGTGAGTATGGAACTTGAAGTTTCGGCTTTTGAGTTACTAAAGTGGGGTTTTGTTTAACTATTTTTGGCAGTTATAAAATCGAGGGTGAGGGGCTGTGCTAGTGCCAAATCCTTCCACTATTCGATTCTCTTGCTCTCTTTCGGTAAGTGCTATAGACGAATCATTATTCCCTTTCTTCTTCTGCCTTAAATGGTAACTGATAGCAATTGTATGGAAATTAAGGAAGGATTCAGGGAACTCCTAATCAATCGCTAGAGACTAAGATTCGTGGGAATCATAGTGGTTCGATTGAAGGTAACGCTACTCTATTCTATGAATGGATTATTGGTTTCGGGTTTCTTTTTAACCATAAAGTAGGAATGATGGTGGTGTTTGATTGACCAAATGTAGGTTGGTGAGTGCTTGAGTGACTGTTCGTGACGAATCGAAACAAGGTGTGTAAGCACTGCCCAAATCGTAAACAGGCAAAAGTCGGAAAGTAGGACAATTGACGCTACACGAGCGTGCGCTCACTCTTGTGGTAAATCGAACGCATAAAAAGTGGGCGTTAGACTGTTGAGGCCACCATGAGCGATTTCGTGGTCTTAGGCCATTTTGGGCCACGTTGGGCCGAAATGGGCTATATGGGCCCAACGGGCTTGTGGGTCCCACACGGGTAAACCACACGAACGTGTGGAGAATATTGGGCCAAACTGTGTAATGTTCATGACCGAGACCAATTCTGGGCTATGTGGGCCACACGGGTGTGTGGGCCCACATGGGCCCGCATTATGGGCCTCGGGCCCTGTAACATCCCGATTTAGGGCCTAGTCAGAATAGTGGTGCAAGACCACAAATCTGAGGTATATGTATGAGTTTTAAGGTTTATGCTATGTTTGCATGTTAGTGTGGAAGTTTCATGAAGCAATTTTGTTAAATTCCGGTTGAATAGTCCAAAAGGACTAAATTGCAAAAGTTGCAAAATGTGAGATTCTAGAAGCTAATTGTATGAAATAGCTTTGGATTATCAATTAGAGGTCCTTATATAGAAATTTTCCCAATTTCTAATTTTTGGACAAAAATGGGCATGTCTGGATGATATTGGAAAAGTTTGACAAAGGGGCATTTTGGTCATTTGTCAATTAAGTGATTAAAAAGAGAAAAAGATGACAAAATTTCATTCATATTATTCTCCAAGCTGCCGAAAATTTCAAGAAGCCATTTTTAGGGCTCTTCAATTTTTTAAGCTTGCTAGTAAGTGCATCCAAGCCCCATTTTTTATATTCTTTGTATTTTTGAAGTCCTAGTAACATGAGTAAGCTATTTTTAGCTATATGTTGAGCTAGGATTGATGTTCAAAAATGTACCCATGTATGACATACATGTATTTTGATGTTTTATGGAAGAATATGAAAGCTTGATGCAGTAGAAACATCTTTTGCTAAGTGAATTCCATGAAAAATGCATGTAGGGACTAGTTTGTGAAAGTCTTGAGATTGGTCATACATGAGTGATTTAGTGAGAATTGATGATTGCTTTAGTTGTGTAAATGATTCGGCTAAGCATGAAAGGCTAGAAAGTTGAATGAAAATCACTTTACGAGCCTTGGGACAAAAGTGTAAATATGAGAAAGTTTAGGGGCAAAATGGTAATTTTGCTAAAGTATGAGATAAGGGTCAATTTAGTCAATGTGTGTATTGAATGAGTTGATCTATCATTATAGATCAAGAAAGACGAAGCCCGGATAGAAATCGAGGCAAGGGCAAGGTCGTGGACTAAATTGCACATCTCCATAATTTTTGAGTACCGAGGTAAGTTTACGTATAAACAATGCATTTATGTGTATACATTGTTAATGCTAGCTAGTGTGTAGCATGATTGAGAACCTATTCGATTCTAGTGGAATGAATGAGATAGTAGTTGTGAATGGATGAATGTATTACAAAGTAGACATGTGAATGTGTAGCGATAATGCTTGATGGTGGGCTAAGTGTGATACCACCTTGATACTTAACAATGATGGGATGTGTGTGATACTATTGTTAAGCATATTATTTAGTGAGCTATGTGCGGAATCACTATAATTATCCTTTGTGGTAGGCTATGTGCGATACTACCTTATGATCTGATTGTGGTGGGCTAAGTGCGAAACCACCGAGTAATTAGCTGTGTGGATGTATTACTGAGAAATAATGATGTGTTGTATTTTGAGTAAATGTGATATTGAGTGCAGGGGTGCATGTCAATGATTATGAGTATGTTACTCATGATGTGTTAGAGATGTGGTAAGGGATAGAAAGAGTAAGCATAGTAGTGGATGTGAATTACATATGTTAGTATAATGCTAATTGTTGTTTAGCTTATACTAGAATGCTTAAATTGTTTATGTGTAAACTTACTAAGCTCAAAGCTTACTCCTTTCTTTTCCCTTGTCTTATAGAGAAAAAGGATTGAATCATGATACGCGAATTAATCGGAAGATCGCCCACACTATTAGCACACTCCGGTACATTAGACTTAATGTTTTGTATATGGCATGTATAGAAGCTAGACAAGTTAGTCAGTTTTGTTATAATGGCTAAGATGTGTTGGCCTTTAGTTGGATAATCTATTTTGTATAATGCCATGGTTGATGGCTAACTTATATTATATGAAAAGATGTAGTTATCCATGTAAGATAGTGTTTCAATATAAGTTGATATTGGATGAGTTGAATGTGTATATGTTGTATGAGCTAGATGGGTGAGAAAAGCTTAGCATATAGCTTTGTTCTTGTCCATGTGGATAGACACACGGGCGTGTGTCTAGGCCATGTGTGGCACACGGCCAGCCCACGGGCGTGTGACTTGGCCGTGTCAATTTGGCAGATTCGAGTGTTATAGGCCACGGGCTAGCCACACGGGCGTGTGTCTAAGCTTTAGGCCGTGTAAAGTAGTAAGTGTTCACCACGGGTGGAGAGCACGGGCGTGTGCCCTAGCCGTGGGACATTGGCAGAATGCTTGGGTTTTCATGCACGGGATGGGGGCATGGGCGTGTGTGACCTCCACGGACGTGTCAAATCTTACACGGGCATATGGTCCCTGTATAGATAGAAAAATTTTAATTTCGTAAGAGTTTCCAATATGGTCTCGAGAGCCCTCGTGTGTATGAATGAGGCCTCGTAAGTCGAGAATAAGGTTGTTGTGGTGACTTAAGGAGAGTAGTCACGTTGAGCCTAAGTGGCGATCAAGTGGTTTTATTTCGGTAATGCCTCGGGCTCGGTTTTGGCGTAGAATACGGGTAAGGGGTGTTACATTTAGTGGTATCAGAGCTATGGTTTAGTCGGTTCTAGGACTACCGTAGCGGGTGTAAGGGTCTAGCTATACATGCCATAAGTGTACAATGATGGTGTGGTGGTTTCTGATGATTTTAAACCTTGTTTTATATAGTATATGGATCCCGATCAATCGAATGCTGATGAAGCAGCTAGTAATGCGCCGGCTCCTGCGCAAGGAACCGTGCCTGTTGAGAGTGGACCCGAGGTTAGGGGTCAATGGGAAGAGGCTCGGGAAGCCTTTCTCCAGATGATGAGTAATTGGTACTCGGATTATTTCCGAGCGAACCCTAATGCTCAACCTCCTCCACCTCCTCCTATACCTCAGCCAATTCCAGTGGCTCTGTAACACCCCTAACCCGTATCCGTCGCCAAATTAGGGTTAAAGGTATTACCGGACAAATCAGAAACTTATTCAGACAAATTGTAATATAAATCATCATCATGTCCCATCTATAGGTCAATGAGACCTTAAACATGCTTTTAGAGTAGGGTCGGAACTATGCCGAACTCTTACAGAAATTCTCAGAAATTTAAAACTTTTCTAAGTTATGCAGGACACACGCCCGTGTGGGCAGGCCGTGTGCCTCCCATGGCTACTAGACACGCCCATGTGTCTTCCCCGTGGTCGAACCTGACTTAATTTCATGGCCACCAAGTACGCCCGTGTACCTTGGCCGTGGTCGATTCTGACTAAACCACACGGCTACCAAGCACGCCCATGTGCCATGGCCATGTACCCTTAGCTAAATACTGACTTACACCCACAGTCATCAGGCACGCCTGTGTGCCACAACCGTGTGGCAAAATAGGCCATTTGCAAGGCCAAAATGCCACCCACATAGGGTCAAACCTACAAGCAAATTACCAATGCAACTCATGCTCATTTGGCAACCAAAAACACATCAAAATAACCATTCAATCTCTATATTCAAATCCATTTCCAAACATACCAATTTACACAACAAAAACTCAAGTATACACAAGCATAATTCATCCCTATTTACCTTTCATGAACTCATTCTTTTGTTCAAACATATATGCACAAATTTCATCCATAAACTTACCATCAACTTAACCATTTCATATGCTATCAAACCATACTAAAACATTCATCACATAACATATTCATTAATGCATATTATCAACACATAACTAGCCAAATCACATGGCTAGATTCATCTCTCAACTTATACAAATTAGCTAGCCTATACATGCCATACTTAGTATATACATTTTCAAAAGATACCAAAATGAGTTTGAGTAGTGTGATGACGATCCTCGATGATCCCGAGCCTTGAGAGCTTTGACGATCTATAAAGCAGAGCGGACACACACACAGAGTAAGCTTTCAAAAGCTTAGTAAGCCATATACAAATAAACTTATCATAAAATGTATATAATTAAATTGATTCAATAACATTAATGGTTCTCATAGCAAATTGATCTCATATATTCCTTGGCTCAACTGTTAAGCCATTTCTTACCACACTCTTCAATTCAAATATCACATATACACAAAGCTTATTCAAGCATATCTTCAAATGAAATCTCATTATTTATTTGCATATACTCATCATAGTAAGTTCATATAGATACTTACCTTTCATACACACATAGTGTACTTCTCAAACGTACCTGAAACAGATGTACAAATCACAAAATTGTTCATTTCTCAGACATGCCCGTTGAACCGTTCAGAACTAAATAGGATATTCAAAAAGTTCGGAATAGTCATACAAAGCCAACGTCCCAGACGAGGTCTTATATGTACTCAGATATAGATGCCTCTGTCCCAGATAGGGTCTTACACGAATCAATACGATGCCAATGTCCCAGACATGGTCTTACACATAAATCTCATATCGATGCCAATGTCCCAGATGTGGTCTTACATGATATCACAGAACCGACACCTATGTCATGACATAGCTAATCCTATCTATTCCTAGGTTCACACGGGACTTCTCAGACTTTATCAGTTTATCGACTTATTAGCCAACTCAAATTTCACATACATTCCATCTCAATGGATGATCATAGTATTTCACATATCATATGCATTCAAATAATTCAATGCAAATACATTTATTTGTATATCGACTTACCTCGGATTCGATTAACGGAAACGGATGCGGCTACTCGATTACTTTCGATTTCTCGCGATCTGAGTCCGTTTTCTTCAGTTCTTGATCTATACATATTCAGATTTAACCATTCATTCATCAATTCATTCAATTCAACCCAAGAACACACATTTAGGGCAATTTGCAATTCAACCCTCACATTTGCACAATTTATCAATTTAGTCCATTTTTCTCAAAACATCAAATACACAAAATCATCACATACTCATGCTTAGCCGAATGCTTATGAATATCATACAAGCCCATATATTTCATCAAATTCACAATTTAGTCCTTCAAATTGCTATTTTCTCAATTTAGCCCCAATTAGCTAAATTCATCAAAAATTCAAGAACAAAACATGTTCATTAAACACATATATTTCATTTAACATCAACACTCATCACAAATCTTACCATTTCATCAATGGAACCTCTCACAAACATCATCAATTCATAAAATTAAGACATGGTTTTTGAAGTATACAAAGCAACGATTACAAAAATGTAGAATTTATCAAAAACCGAACAAAACTCATACCTCAATCAAGTGAGAGAAGGGCCGAATGTTTCAAAGCTTTTCTTCTTTTCTTTCTTTTGTGTTTTCGGTGGAAAATGATAATAATAAAGTCTTCCTTTCTTTTATTATAATGTTTTCATTATAATAATGTATGACTTATAATTTAATATAAATTTTAACTAAATAAATTAATATATATAAAAAAACATATATATATCATTTCATTACTTAATGCCGTCCACTAACTAAAATAGTGGCTAAATTGCCACATAAGTCATCCACACTTAAAAGCCACACCGATTTAGCCAATAATCAAATAGAAGGCTACTTTTTCATTTTATGCGATTTAGTCCTTTTATCAATTAATCACACAGACGGACAAATTAACTCACAGAAATTTATCACATGGTTAATCACATATCATAGGCACAGAAAATAATATTAAAATAATATTCAGACTCGGATTTGTGGTCCCGAAACCATTGTTCTGACTAGGGTATAAATCGGACTGTTACAATTCTCCCCCCTTAGGGATTTTCGTCCCCGAAAATCTTACCGTTAAACAGATACGGATATTGCTGTCTCATTGAATCTTCAGGCTCCCACGTAGCCTATTATATTTCGTGTCGATGCCATAACACTTTCACTAACGGAATTTTCTTGTTTCGCAATTCTTTCACTTCATGAGCTAAGATACGGATTGGTTCCTCTTCATAAGTCATATCAGATCGGATTTCAATCTCAGACGGAGTAATCACATGTGACGGATCAGAACGGTATCTACGGAGCATCGAAACATGGAATACATTATGTATCTTTTCTAGCTCAGAGGGCAACAATAATCTATATGCAACTGGCCCAACTCGTTCAATAACCTCATATGGCCCGATGAACCTCGGACTCAACTTGCCTTTACGTCCGAAACGTAGTAATTTCTTCCACGGAGACACCTTCAGAAACACTTTGTCACCAATTTCAAATTCAATCTCTTTACGTTTCAAATGCATATAGGATTTACGACGATCGAATCGCTTTTAAACTATCTCGGATTACTTTCACTTTCTGTTCAGTATCTCTTATCAAATCAACCTCGTGTAGCTCATTTTCACTGAGCTCAGTCCAATACAGAGGTGTACGACATTTACATCCATACAAAGCTTCATAAGGTGCCATTTTGATACTCGACTGAAAACTGTTATTATAAGCAAATTCAACCAATGGCAGGTACTGTTCCCACGTACCGTTAAATTCAAGAATGCAGCATCTTATCATATCTTCAAGAATCTGAATGATCCGCTCAGATTGACCATCCGTTTGCGGATGAAAAGCTGCACTGAAATGCAGTTTCATGCCTAAAGCTTCTTGCAATTTCTTCCAGAATCTTGATGTAAATCTCGGATCTCTATCTGACACGATGGATAGTGGCACCCTGTGCAATCTCACAATATCATAAATGTAAAGCTCGACTAACTTATCAAGTGAATAATCAGATCTCACCGGAATGACATGGGTAGATTTCGTCAATCTATCAACCACGACTCAAATCGCATCTTTCTTTCTCAGAGTCAGAGGCAATCCAGAAACAAAATCCATTGTCACTCTATCCCATTTCCATTCGGGAATCAGAATCAGTTGTAATAAACCAGACAAAACCTGATGTTCAGCTTTTACTTGCTGACAGATTAAACATTTCGACACATAGTCAGCAATATCTCGTTTCATACCTGACCACCAGTAGTGTTGCTTCAAATCATGATACATTTTAGTGCTTCCCAGATGAACAGATAAACGACTACTATGAGCTTCACTCAGAATTAACTGTAACAACTCAGAGTTTCTCGGAACACAGATACGATCTCGAAATCTCAAGCAATCATCAACAACTCTAAATTCAGAATCAAAATTCGAATCACACTGAGCTCGTTTCACTAACATTTCGTTGTCAACTTTCTGAGTATCACATTTCTGTTGTAAAAACAACGGTTTAGCTTGCAATTAAGCCATTACGGAACTATCATCAGACAGGTCTAACTGAGCATTCAAAGCACGCAATGCAGACAACGATTTTCGACTCAGTGCATCGGCTACAAAATTAGCTTTACCCGGACGATAATCTATCACAAGTTTGTAGTCTTTCAACAACTCTAACCATCTTTTCTGTCGCAGATTCAAATCTTTTTGAGTCATCAGATACTTTAAACTTTTATGATCTGAAAATACATGACATTTCTCACCAAATAGATAATGTCGCCAAATCTTTAATGCGAACGCAATCGCAGCTAGCTCAAGGTCGTGTGTCGGATAATTCTTTTCATGAGGCTTCAGTTGTCTCAAGGCATAAGCTATTACTTTGCCTTCTTGCATCAGTACACATCCTAGATCGTTTAACGAAGCATCACTGTATATTACAAATTCTTTGCTCGATTCTCGTCAGTATTAACACCGAGCTTAGTTATGAGTTTTCAACTGATCAAAGCTTTTCTGACATTTATCAGACCATTCAAATCTCACATCTTTCTGAAGCAATCTGGTCAACGGAGTAGCTATCACTGAAAATCCTTTTACAAACCGAAGATTATAACCAACTAGTCCTAGAAAACTTCAGACTTTAGACACATTCTTCGGGGGTTTCCAATCCAGTATAGCAGAGATCTTGCTCGGGTCGACTCTTATTCTAGAGGCCGATACAATGTGTCCCAAAAAATTGACTTCACGCAACCAGAATTCGCATTTGCTGAATTTCACATACAATTGCTTTTCTCTCAGAGTTTGCAACACGAATTTTAGATGTTCGGCATGTTCAGTCTCATCCCGTGAATAAATCAGAATGTCGTCTATGAATACAACAACAAATCGATCTAAGTACGATCTGAAGATTCTGTTCATCAGATCCATAAAAATAGCAGGAGCATTTGTTAATCCAAATGGCATAACTAAAAATTCATAATGCCCGTACCTCATTCTGAAGGCGTTTTGAATGTTCGAATCTTTTACTCATAGAATGGTAGTAACCCGATCTCAGATCTATCTTCGAAAACACAGTAGCTCCTTTTAAATGATCAAACAAATCATCAATCTTGGGCAACGGATATTTGTTCTTTATAGTCACTTTGTTTAACTGACGGTAGTCAATGCACATTCTCATCGTGCCATCTTTCTTTTTTACAAACAGAACAGGAGCACCCCACGATGAGAAACTCAGTCTAGCGAACCCTCTGTCTGTCAACTCTTGCAACTGAAACTTTAACTCTTTCAACTCTGTTGGTGCCATTCTATACGGAGCTATCGAAATAGGAGTCGTTCCTGGCATTAATTCAATACCAAATTTAACTTCACGTATCGGAGGCAAACCCGGCAGTTCTTCAGGAAATACATTAGAAAACTCACAGACGACTGGCACTGAAACAACTTTCTTTTCAGACACTTTCGAATCAATTACATAAGCAAAGTATGTCTCATAACCCTTTTTCATATAACTCTGAGCTTTCAATACAGATATCACAGCAGGTAATCCGTTCAAATCATTAGACTCAACTCTGACTATTTCATCATTCGGACATCTCAAATCAATAGTTTTTCTCTACGATTCACAACAAACATCATGCAATGTTAACGATCCATACCTGAATTATATCAAACTCATCAAACAAGAATAGCATCGATCGCAGGAAAGCAGATATCTCGGAACATTAACAGGCGGTTCTTGCATACTTTGTCAACAAGGACCCTTTTACCTAAAGGGTTCGATACTTTTATAACAAACTCGTGAGACTCTACAGCAAAGTCTTGCGATTACCAAATTCATGCATATATACGAATGAGTAGAACCGTGGTCTATCAATGCAATCACGTAGTATCATAAAGTGTAAAAGTACCGCTTATAACATCGGAGATGAAGCTTCCTCACGAGCTCGAATAGCATACGCTCTGGCAGGTGCTCTAGCTTCAGATCTCACAACAGTATCTCTAGTAGTTCTCTGACTACCACTGACATTTCTGACATTACGCATAAATCTACCCCTTGCTGGTGCATTATCAGATCTCGGGTTCTGAACAGTCTCTGGGCAATCTCGAACAAAATGATCTAACGATCCACATCTAAAGCAAGCCCGATCATTCAATCTACAATTTCCCGAATGCCTTTTTCCACAATGCTTACACTCGGGTATTTCAGAACGGACATTTCCAACACTTGCTATTGAAGTTGCCAGAGTTTTGGAGCTTAACTGTGATCTAGCTCGATCTCTATTCGATTGTCCCACATTAGCTTTTGAACGACTATGCTCATCTCAGAATTTCTTCGAAGCAGGCTGAAATGATCTACTCTGAAATCTCTTTCTCACATCTCTAGCTTCAGACTCAGCTTTTCTTTTATCTTTCCCGAGTGCTTCAGATTTGCACTCTCGGTCAACTAGCACAACGAACTGTTTTATCTCTAAGATCCCGACTAACAAACGAATATCTTCATTAAGGCCATCTTCGAATCTTTTGCACATTATAGCTTCAGATGATACACATTCACGAGCATATTGACTCAGTCTCACGAACTCTCGTTCATATTCCGTAACAGACATTCAGCCCTGTTTCAATTCCAGAAATTCCTTTCGTTTTTGGTCGATGAATCTCTCACTGATATATTTCTTCCGAAACTCAATCTGAAAGAAGCCCCACGTGACTCGTTCTTTCGGAACAACAGAAGTTAGGGTTTTCCACCACTGACAGGCTGCATCCCGTAATAAAGAAACAACATATTTAATACTTTCATCTGGAGTTAAAGACATTTCATTGAATATCCGGATTGTATTTTCTAACCAGAACTCGGCATTTTCAGCATCATCATCATTAGTAGCCCTGAACTCTTCAGCCCCGTATTTACGGATCTTGTCAACCGAAGGCTTGTTCAACAGATTCGGATACATAATAGGTGGCACAACTGTAGTCTGAGGGGGATTAACCAGGGGCAGAGGTTGCGAAACAGTCGGGTTATTTCTTACGAATTGAGTGAACCACTCACTCATCATCTGGAAGAAAGCTTGTTTAGCTTCTCCCTCTTGACCGCTCGTAGCGATCTTGGATCGAGGCGTTGTCCGCCTTCGGGGGAGCAGCGCATTACTTTCAACGTCATCGCACTCTGATCTTTCAAGATCCATTGCTATAAGAAAATCACATTTTACACGTCAGGGTTCATCATACTATCATAGTTCAGATATATGGCATGTATAGCTAGACTCAGACACGCTATGTTATTCCGAGAATCGACTAAACCGTAGCTCTGATACCAACCAAATGTAACACCCCTAGCCCGTATTCATCGCCAAATTAGGGTTAAAGATATTACCGGACAAATCGGAAACTTATTCAGACAAATTATAATATAAATCATCATCATGTCCCATCTATAGGTCAATGAGACCATAAACATGCTTTTAGAGTAGGGCCAGAATTATGCCGAAATCTTACAGAAGTTCCTGGAAATTTAAAACTTTTCTAAGTTATGCAGGACACACGCCTGTGTGGGCAGGCCATGTGCCTCCCACTGCTACTAGACATGCCCATGTGTCTTTCCTATGGTCGAACCTGACTTAATTCCACGGCCACCAAGCACGCCCGTGTACCTTGGCCGTGGTCGATTCTGACTAAACCACACGGCTACCAAGCACGCCCATGTGCCATGGCCATGTACCCTTAGCTAAATACTGACTTACACCCATGGTCATCAGGCACACCCGTGTGCCACAACCGTGTGGCAAAATAGGCCATTTGCAAGGCCAAAATGCCACCCACGTAGAGTCAAACCTACAAGCAAATTACCAATGCAACTCATGCTCATTTGGCAACCAAAAACACATCAAAATAACCATTCAATCTCTATATTCAAATCCATTTCCAAACATACCAATTTACACAACAAAAACTCAAGTATACACAAGCATAATTCATCCCTATTTACCTTTCATGAACTCATTCTTTAGTTCAAACATATATGTACAAATTTCATCCATAAACTTACCATTAACTTAACCATTTTATATGCTATCAAACCATACTAAAACATTCATCACATAAAATATTCATTAATGCATATTATCAACACATAACTAGCCAAATCACATGGCTAGATTCATCTCTCAACTTATACAAATTAGCTAGCCTATACATGCCATACTTAGTATATACATTTTCAAAAGATACCAAAATGAGTTTGAGTAGTGTGATGACGATCCTCGATAGTCCCGAGCCTTCAGTAGCTTTAACGATCTATAAAACAGAGCAGACACATACACAGAGTAAGCTTTCAAAAGCTTAGTAAGCCATATACAAATAAACTTATCATAAAATGTATATAATTAAATTGATACAATAACATTAATGGTTCTCATAGCAAATTGATCTCATATATTCCTTGGCTCAATTGTTAAGCCATTTCTTACCACACTCTTCAATTCAAATATCACATATACACAAAGCTTATTCAAGCATATCTTCATATGAAATCTCATTATTTATTTGCATATACTCATCATAGTAAGTTCATATAGATACTTACCTTTCACACACACATAGTGTACTTTTCAAACGTACCTGAAACAGATGTACAAATCACAGAATTGTTCATTTCTCAGACATTCCCGTTGAACCGTTCAGAACTAAATAGGATATTTAGAAAGCTTGGAATAGTCATACAAAGCCAACATCCCAGATGAGGTCTTACATGTACTCAGATATAGATGCCTCTGTCCCAGACAGGGTCTTACACGAATCAATACGATGCCAATGTCCCAGACATGGTCTTACACATAAATCTCATATCGATGCCAACGTCCCAGACGTGGTCTTACACGAAATCACCAATCAATGCCAACGTCCCAGACGTGGTCTTACATGATAACACAGAACCGACACCTATGTCATGACATAGCTAATCCTATCTATTCCTAGGTTCACACGGGACTTCTCAGACTTTATCAGTTTATCGACTTATTAGCCAACTCAAATTTCACATACATTCCATCTCAATGGATGATCATAGTATTTCACATATCTTATGCATTCAAATAATTCAATGCAAATACATTTATTTGTATATCGACTTACCTCAGATTTGATTAACGGAAACGGATGCGGCTACTCGATTACTTTCGATTTCCCGCGATCTAAGTCCGTTTTCTTCAGTTCTTGATCTATACATATTCAGATTTAACCATTCATTCATCAATTCATTCAATTCAACCCAAGAACACACATTTAGGGCAATTTGCAATTCAACCCTTATATTTGCATAATTTATCAATTTCCATTTTTCTCAAAACATCAAATACACAAAATCATCATATACTCATGCTTAGTTGAATGTTTATGAATATCATACAAGCCCATATATTTCATCAAATTCACAATTTAGTCCTTCAAATTACTATTTTCTCAATTTATCCCCAATTAGCTAAATTCATCAAAAATTCAAGAACAAAACATGTTCATTAAACACATATCTTTCATTTAACATAAAAACTCATCACAAATCTTACCATTTCATCAATGGCACCTCTCAAAAACATCATCAATTCATAAAATTAAGACATGGGTTTTGAAGTATACAAAGCAACGATTGCAAAAATGTAGAAATTATTAAAAACCGAATAAAACTCATACCTCAATCAAGTGATAAAAGGGTCGAAGGTTTCAAAGCTTTTCTTCTTTTCTTTCTTTTGTGTTTTCGGTGGAAAATGATAATAATAAAGTCTTCCTTTCTTTTATTATAATGTTTTCATTATAATAATGTATGACTTATAATTTAATATAAATTTTAACTAAATAAATTAATATATATAAAAAAAACATATATATATCATTTCATTACTTAATGCCGTCCACTAACTAAAATAGTGGCTAAATTGCCACATAAGTCCTCCACACTTAAAAGCCACACTGATTTAGCCATTAATCAAATAGAAGGCTACTTTTTCGTTTTATGCGATTTAGTAATTTTATCAATTAATCACACAGACAGACAAATTAACTCACAGAAATTTATCACATGCTTAATCACATATCATAGGCACAGAAAATAATATTAAAATAATATTCAGACTCAGATTTGTGGTCCCAAAACCACTATTCCAACTAGGGTATAAACCGGACTGTTACAGGCTTCTCAAGGTATTGATGTAGTGAGGATATCGAAACCCCCGGTGGATAAGATTAGGAAACACGGGGCTGAGGAGTTTAGAGCTAAGGTAGATGATGACCCCGAGAGGGCAGAGTTCTGGCTAGAGAACTCAATGAGAGTATTCGATGAACTCTCTTGTACACCTGATGAGAACCTGAAGTGTGCCGTATCTTTGCTGAGGGACTCGGTATACCATTGGTGGAAGACGTTGACGTTGGTTGTCCCGAAAGAGTGGGTGATGTGGGACTTCTTTCTAGAAGAGTTCTGGAAGAAGTATATAAGTCAGTGATTTACTGACCAAAAATGGAAGGAATTCCTTAAGTTGAAGCAAGGAAGAATGTCAGTAGCAGAATATGAGCGCGAATTTGTTAGGCTTAGCAAGTACGCGCAGGAAAGTGTGTCGACGGAGACCATTTTGTGTAAAAGGTTCGAAGACGGACTGAATGAGGATATCAAGCTTCTGGTGGGTATTTTGGAGTTGAAAGAGTTTGTTGTGTTGGTTGAAAGGGCAAGTAAGGCCGAGGAATTGAGTAAGGAAAAGAGAAGGGCTGTGAGTGAAGCCCGAGATGCGAGAAAACGACCGATGGGCAAATCATATCAAGCCCAGTCAAAAAGATCAAAGGAAGTGAATCCTCGGACGATAGCACCAGTGGGATATTCACATCGAGACTTAGACAACACTCGTTTGGGTTCGAGAGTCCAAGCTACCTCGATGGAAAGTGTAGGCAATTCGAAGAACAAACTGGAGTGTCCAAGTTGTGGTAGGTATCACACCGGAGAGTGTTGGGGAAACAACTGAAGTTGTTATAAGTGTGGTTCCCCCGACCATTTTATCCAAAATTACCTCGAGAGGGATGATAAGGAAGAGAAGCAAGAGACAAGACCTAGCGATGTGTCTGCAAGGGGTAGACCACCAAGGAACCCGAGAGGTAGGACTAGTGGTAGAGGTGCATCCAGAGACTCTACTGTGAGACCGGAGGGTTGGGCACATGTGATGACGTATGCCATTCGCACCCGCAAAGAGGCATCCTCCCCAGATGTAATAACGGGTATTTTCTCTCTCTTTGACACCTTTGTTATTGCTTTAATAGATCCAGGGTCTACTCATTCTTATATTTACATGAGATTGGCATCTAGTTTGAGTATGACCGTTGAGTTACGAATATTGTGGTTAAGGTGTCAAACCCGTTAGGAAAACATGTGTTAGTGGACAAGGTGTGTAAGAATTGTCCTTTGATGATTAAGAGTCATTGCTTTCCGGCAAACCTTATGTTGTTGCCGTTTGATGAATTTGACTTAATCCTTGGCATGGATTGGTTGACTACCCATAGTGTCTTAGTGAACTGTGGTAGTAAATTTATTGAATTGAAGTATGAGAGCGAAGATGTTATTCGGGTTGAATCAAGTGGATCGGATAGTCTACCAGTGATGATTTCTTCCCTAGTGGCTGAGAAATGTTTGAGAAAAGGGTGTGAGTCCTATCTCACCTTTGTTTTGAATACTCAAGAGGTTGAGTTAGGGATTGAGTTGGTTCCGAGAACGGCACCTATTTCAATTGCTCCGTATAGGATGGCACCTTTAGAGTTGAAATAACTGAAGGTTTAGTTGCAAGAGTTGACAGATAAGGGTTTTGCAAGACCGAGCTACTCACCGTGGGGTGCTCCGGTACTATTTGTGAAAAAGAAAGATGGGCCTATGAGGTTGTGTATAGACTATAGGCAACTCAATAAAGTGACGGTGAAGAATAAGTATCCTTTACCAAGGATTGATGATCTGTTTGATCAACTGAAAGGAGCTACAGTGTTCTCCAAGATCGACCTGAGGTCTGGTTATTACTAGTTGAGAGTGAAAGAGCAAGATGTGTTGAAAACTGCGTTTCGAACAAGGTATGGCCATTATGAGTTTTTAGTCATGCTGTTTGGTTTAACGAATGCACGTGTGATTTTTATGGATTTGATGAACTGTGTCTTCCAACCGTATGTGGATAAGTTTGTGGTTGTCTTCATTAACGACATATTGATCTATTCTCGAGATGAGAATGACTATGAAGAGTATTTGAGAATTGTCTTGTAAACTTTAAGAGATAAGAAGTTGTATGCTAAGTTTAGCAAGAGTGAGTTTTGGCTCCGAGAGGTCGGATTCCTAGGACACATTGTGTCGGGTGATGGTGTCAGAGTTGACCCGAGTAAGATATCGGCTGTTGTGGATTGGAAACCGACGAGGAACGTGTCAGAAGTTAGAAGCTTTTTAGGTTTGGTAGGATATTACAAACGTTTCGTAAATAGGTTCTCTGTGATTGCTACCTCGATGACGAAACTGCTGCATAAGGATGTTAAGTTTGAATGGACTGAGACATGTCAACAGAGTTTCGAGAGATTGAAAGCGTAGTTGACTGAGGCACCAGTTTTGGTTCAACCAGAATCGGGGAAAGAGTTCGTGGTTTATAGTGACGCATCGTTTAATGGTCTCGGGTGCATGTTGATGCAAGAGGGTAAGGTAGTCGCTTACGCCTTGAGGCAGTTAAATCCGCATGAGAAGAATTATCCGACTCATGATTTGGAGTTGGCTGCGATTATTTTCGCGTTAAAGATTTGGCGACATTATTTATATGGTGAGAAGTGTCGAATCTTTATGGATCACAAGAGTTTGAAGCATTTGATGGATCAAAAGGATTTGAATTTGTGATAGAGGCGGTGGCTCGAGTTATTGAAAGACTATGAGTTAGTCATTGATTACCACCCGGGAAAAGCGAATGTGGTTGCGGATGCCCTGAGTAGGAAATCCTTGTATGCTCTAAGAGTTTTGAGCACGAATTTAGCATTGTCTGATGATGGTGCTATTTTGGCAGAGTTGAGAGTTAAGCCACTATTTGTTCAACAGATATGTGAGGCTCAGAGAAATGATAGTGAGGTGCAAGCTAAGAGAGCTAAGTGTGGATCAGAAAGTGATTCTGATTTTCGAGTGGGCTCGAATGGTTGTTTGATGTACCGTGACAGAATTTGTGTACCTAGAGATGAAAAATTGATCCGAAAGGTTTTGCATGAGGCACATAGTGGTTATTTGTCAGTACACCCGGGCAGTACGAAAATGTACAACGACTTGAGGAAATCTTATTGGTGGCCGGGTATGAAAAGAGACATTTCTGAGTTTGTGGCGAAGTATCTGATTTGTCAACAAGTGAGTGGCCCGAGCATCAAGTGCCTTCGGATTGCTTCACCCGGTGATGGTTCCCGAATGGAAATGGGATCGATTACCATGGATTTTGTGACGGGGTTGCCTATGACTCTGAAAAAGAGAGATGCTGTGTGGGTTGTTGTGGATAGATTGACAAAGTCGGCTCATTTTATTCCAGTACATGTTGATTATTCACTGGACAAGTTAGCCGAATTGTATGTTGCAGAGATAGTGAGGTTACATGGTGTGCCTGTGTTTATAAAATCAGATAGAGATTCGAGGTTTACTTCGAGGTTTTGGAAGAAGTTGCAGGAGGCTTTGGGTACAAAGTTGAACTTTAGTACCGCATTCCATCCACAAACAGATGGTCAGTCTGAAAGAGTGATTCAAGTTCTCGAAGATATGCTTCGATGTTGTGTGTTATAATTCGAAGGTAGTTGGGAGAGGTATCTACCTTTGGTCGAGTTTGCCTACAACAACAATTATTAGTCGAGTATACAGATTGCACCGTATGAAGCTTTGTATGGTCGTAAGTGTCAGACTCCTCTGTATTAGACTGAGCTTAGTGAGAAGTAGCTCCATGGGGTTGATCTAGTAAAAGAGACTGAGGAGAAAGTGAAAGTAATCTGTAATAGTCTCAAAGTTGCTTCGGACTGACAGAAGTCGTACGCGGATCTGAAAAGAAAAGAAATTGAGTTTGAGGTGGGTGAAAAAGTGTTTTTGAAAGTGTCCCCGTGGAAGAAAATCATGAGATTCGGACGAAAAGGGAAATTGAGTCTTAGATTCATAGGGCCGTATGAGATTACAGATAGAGTTGGGCCAATAACATACTGGTTAGCTTTGCCGGTAGAATTGGATAAGATCAATAATATGTTCCATGTATCGATGTTGTGATGGTATCGCTCCGATCCTTTACATATGATTCCTTCAACGGAAATTTAGATAAGACCGGATATGTCTTATGAAGAGGAGTCGATTAAGATCTTGGCTCGAGAAGTGAAACAGTTGAGGAATAAGAGCATAGCCCTAGTGAAAGTGTTATGGCAGAAACACGGTGTGGAAGAGGCTACGTGGGAACTGGAAGAAAGCATGAGAGAGCAACATCCAAACCTTTTTACTGGTAAGATTTTCGAGGGCGAAAATCTCTAAAGGGGGAGAGTTGTAACATCCCGATTTAGGGCCTAGTCGAAATAGTGGTGCGAGACCACAAATTCGATGTATATGTATGAGTTTTGAGGTTTATGCTATGTTTGCATGTTAGTGTGGAAGTTTCATGAAGCAATTTTGTTAAATTGCGGTTGAATTGTCCAAAAGGACTAAATTGCAAAAGTTGCAAAATGTGAGATTCTAGAAGCTAATTGTATGAAATAGCTTTGGATTATCAATTAGAGGTCCTTAAATAGCAATTTCTCAATTTCTAATTTTTGGACAAAAATGGGCATGTGTGGATGATATTGGAAAAGTTTGACAAAGGGTCATTTTGGTCATTTGACAATTAAGTGATTAAAAAGAGAAAAAGATGACAAAATTTCATTCATCTTCTTCTCGAAGCTGCCAAAAATTTCAAGAAGTCATTGTTAGGGCTCTTCAATTTTTCAAGCTTGCTAGTAAGTGCATCCAAGCCCCGTTTTTGATATTCTTTGTATTTTTGAAGTCCTAGTAACATGAGTAAGCTATTTTTAGCTATATGTTGAGGTAGGATTGATGTTAAAAAATGTACCCATGTATGACATGCATGTATTTTGATGTTTTATGGAAGAATATGAAAGCTTGATGTAGTAGAAATATCTTTTGCTAAGTGAATTCCATGAAAAATGCATGTAGGGACTAGTTTGTGAAAGTCTTGAGATTGGTCATACATGAGTGATTTAGTGAGAATTGATGATTGCTTTAGTTGAGTAAATGATTCGGCTAAGCATGAAAGGCTAGAAAGTTGAATGAAAATCACTTTACGAGCCTTGGGACAAAAGTGTAAATATGAGAAAGTTTAGGGGCAAAATGGTAATTTTGCTAATGTATGAGATAAGGGTCAATTTAGTCAATGTTTGTATTGAATGAGTTGATTTATCATTATAGATCAAGAAAGACGAAGCCCGGATAGAAACCAAGGCAAGGGCAAGGTCGTGGACTAAATTGCACATCTCTATACTTTTTGAGTACCGAGGTAAGTTTACGTATAAACGATGCATTTATGCGTATACATTGTTAATTCTAGCTAGTGTGTAGCATGATTGAGAACCTATTCGATTCTAGTGGAATGAATGAGACAGTAGTTGTGAATGGATGAATGTATTACAAAGTAGACATGTGAATGTGTAGCGATAATGCTTGATGGTGGGCTAAGTGCGATACCACCTTGATACTTAACAATGATGGGTACATGTGAATGCGATACTATTGTTAAGCATATTATTTAGTGAGCTATGTGCGGAATCACTATAATTATCCTTTGTGGTAGGCTATGTGTGATACTATCTTATGATCTGATTGTGGTGGGCTAAGTGTGAAACCACCGAGTAATTTAGCTGTGTGGATGTATTATTGAGAAATAATGATGTGTTTTATTTTGAGTAAATGTGATATTGAGTGCAGGGGTGCATGTCAATGATTATGAGTATGTGACTCATGATGTGTTGGAGATGTGGTAAGGGATAGAAAGAGTAAGCATAGTAGTGGATGTGAATTACATATGTTAGTATAATGCTAATTGTTGTTTAGCTTATACTAGAATGCTTAAATTGTTTATGTGTAAAATTACTAAGCTCAAAGCTTACTCCTTTCTTTTCCCTTGTCTTATAGAGAAAAAGGATTGAATCGTGATACGCGGATTAATCGGAAGATCACCCACACTATCAGCACACTCCGGTACATTAGACTTAATGTTTTGTATATGGCATGTATAGAGGCTAGACAAGTTAGTGAGTTTTGTTATAATGGCTAAGATGTGTTGGCCTTTAGTTGGATAATCTATTTTGTATAATGCCATGGTTGATGGCTAACTTATATTATATGAAAAGATGTAGTTATCCATGTAAGATTGTGTTTCAATATAAGTTGATACTGGATGAGTTGAATGTGTATATGTTGTATGAGCTAGATGGGTGAGAAGAGCTTAGCATATAGCTTTGTTCTTGTCCATGTGGATAGACACACGGGCGTGTGACTTGGCCGTGTCAATTTGGCAGATTCGAGTGTTATAGGCTACGGGCTAGCCACACGAGCGTGTGTCTAGGCTTTAGGCCGTGTAAAGTAGTAAGTGTTCACCACGGGTGGAGAGCACGGGCGTGTGCCCTAGCCGTGGGACATTGGCAGAATGCTTGGGTTTTCATGCACGGGATGGGGGCATGGGCGTGTGTGACCTCCACGGGCGTGTCAAATCTTACACGGGTGTGTGGTCCCTGTATAGATGGAAAAATTTTAATTTCGTAAGAGTTTTCGATATGGTCTCGAGAGCCCTTGTGTGTATGAATGAGTCCTCGTAAGTCGAGAATAAGGTTGTTGTGGTAACTTAAAGAGAGTAGTCACGTTGAGCCTAAGTGGCGATCGAGTGGTTTTATTTCGGTAATGCCTCGTGCCCGGTTTCGGCGTAGAATACAGGTAAGGGGTGTTACAGGCCATTTTCACTGTTTGACTGTTAAGGTTGAACGAGTCGCCCGAGATGACTGTGCACCTACTGATGGGTCGGTAAGTTTACCTAGACCCCCAAACTTATAAAATGACTGTTATGCCCCTATGATATTAAATGCCTATATGCCTTATGATATGTATGACTGTATATGAGCATGCCACGATTTATATGTTGCATACATGTGTGATATGTTGCATGGGGATGGGATTATTATGATTAGAGGAAGTGTACTGTACTGGCAGCTCTGCTGCAAATACTGTTTAGTGCCGCAACTGGTGTTAATTTTTGAAGTGTGGGGATGGGTGGGTTGATTTTATCCCCACATGGAGTGTTGGGCTGGACGGAGTGTAGTGTAGAGGCTGGTTGGGTAGGATTTCTGTTTGCATGCCTGAACTGTTACTGTCACTGAAATGGGCTAAGGCCCACATTGATACTGATACTGTTATGGGCTAAGGCCCACACTAATACTGATACTGTTATGGGCTAAGGCCCAACTGAACTGAACTGTTGTTGATTTGGGCTTAGGCCCAGACTGTACTTGCCTACGGCCTGATTGGCCATTTTGCTTATATGGGGTTACACACTGAGTTTTCGTAAACTCACCCCTCTATTTATCTGTACAGGTAATCCCCAGTCTTAGGCGGATTGGTGCTGCGAGGGATTCTGAGGTGGCCACACAACCGCACCTGCTTTTATATTTGAGTTTTATTTCCAATAAATTTGATTTGGGTATATTTTTTTTTTTGTAATAAGGCCTCTTTAAATTTTTAACTTTTAATTTGGGATTTTACTTATTTTAATTAATATCTAAGAGTAGTAGGACGCGGTTTCTCAAAAGATAAATGCTTTTCAAAACACCACGTTTTCGTAACATACTATAAGAGCTTCCGCATCAAACACTGTTTTAAAGTATAGTAACAAAGCAATATGATTAATATTCTGCTAAAAACAACTTGAGTTTTAAATAAACCGAATACCCATAAATTTTCGTTAAGAGCATAAACGAGTTTTAATAATAGAACGGGTTTTCCAATGAAACTATGTTTTCAAAACACACTTCAATGTGACATCGTCAGATTCAGCCATAAACGTCTAGGCCGGGTTTAGGGTGTTACACACGAGCTGTCACACGGGCGTGTGACACACACGGCCTGGCATACAAGCGTGTGACACGACCGTGTGACCCTACTCATTGAGTTACACGGGTGAGGACACGAGTTGGGACACGACCGTGTGTCTCTTATTCAAAAGTTACACGGCTTGGGGCTATGTCACACGGCCGTGTGACCCCTGTTTTTCAAATTTTTCTATTTTTCTTAAACTTTCCAATTTGTTTCAAAATTAGTCCAGAATTGTTTCTAAGCTATTTTTAAGGCCTCGAGGGCTCAATTTAGGGACAAAATGCATGTGTTTGAATGGATTATGATATGTTTAATTTATTTAAATATTATGATGTTAAATGTTTCTGATTGTACGGTAATGATCTGTAACCCTAATCTGATGACGGAGATAGGTTAGGGGTGTTACACATTAACTACAGAAACAAAAACGAAAATAGGTAAGCTTAAGAAGCTTAATAAGTCCATAGCTAAGAATTCAAATCAACTTACCTCAATCCATATCCATAAATGAATACTAAAAGAGCATTAAATTTTCTAAACCTGACAATCGTTTTCGAAATCACATAATGTCAGTACCAAAACTTTCAATTGAGCGATCATAAATCACAATAGTTAAAATCAAAACAAATCATCCTTTGATATTTAAATACATAACTTTGTCACCAATATCACATTTACAAAGCATGTGTTTCATACATATAACTATAAACTTTCCCTTCATTTCAGTATTGTTACAAATAACTTTTAAGCACATAATCATTAATTATTCAATTTCATCACTTAACATCTTCAAATAATTCATGAATTCAATATCAACTTACCTTAATCAAATAGATAATTAAGAGGATAAATTTCTAATTGCTGATAACCGAATACAAAATCTCACCGCATTAGTATATAATCATATATAACCTAAATGATACTTTTCAAAAGAACTAACCAAATTCTATCAATCATCATATCTCAAATTAATTCTCAACATTTATACACAAGCATTTCATAGTGCCATTTACCACCTAGTAGCAATTTAAACGTTCAATAGAATGGAACAAGTAAATAAGTTTAAGTTAAATAATACATAGCTCGGTGAAGTATAGTAACTTGACTTGGATACTAGGGTAACTACACCACACCAAAGGCATTAAAGATGTGTAACAGAGGCACTGAAGTGCAAACAGAGGTACCAAAGTGCAAACAGAGGCACCGAAGTGCAATCCCATACAAGCGCACGTTCTAACCCTATTGGCATGCCAATCGTATCCTAATCATTTACTACGTTTAAATAGGCATTTAAATTGAACTCATCACATTACAAAATCAGAGGCAGTTCCACAATATCTATACACATACCATATGTTTATTTCATTCATTCTAAGATAATATCATTCATTTTTCACAACTATTTCTCAACTTTCGAATAGTACACTTTTACTTTATACTTAATTGAAACATGTAATAATATATGTATAACTAATGAAATTTCAAATTTGCACAATAATATAATTATAAAGAAATGCACATTTACAAATCATTACACTATGAACTTACCTAATTTCTGTTTTCGTTAGACTCGCAGAGACTAATCCAAAATTTTCTCTTTTCCCCTGTTAACCTCCGTACGATTCGATTCTTGATCTATATAATGATTAACTTCAATATATCAACTTCAAATACATATTCCAACTCATTTTATACATATGACCCTTAAGTTTTAATAATTACACATTTGCCCTAAACTTTTACATTTCTCACAATTTAGTCTCTAAACCCGAAATTTCAAATTTATCAAATTTTCATAATTTCTCATGTTAACCAAATTTTCACTTATACAACTACAGCTCATAATTATTCCAAATTCACAAGAATTCCCTATCAATTTTAATATTTTACAATTGAGTCATTTAACTAAAAACTAACAAAAATCACTTTAGAAAATAATCTTAATAAAAAACTAAGGCTACAAATTTACCATTTAACATCAAGAACAACTAAGATTCATTAATGGTAAAATCCAAAATCTTTAACAGTTTCAAAAATGAAGGTACGGGTTAGCTAGACCTACTTGCAACGATCTCAAAAACATAAAAATTATAAGAAATGGGCTAAGAATTCATACCATGCAAGAGGAATTTGCTATTGCCAAAACTCAAGCCCTTCAATGGTTTTTCCCAATTTAATTTTCGGTGGTAAGAAACACCAAGGAAGATGATGCTTTATTTTTATCTTATTTACTTAAGTTATATTTATTTAATTACAAGATTGCCATTCAATTAAACATACAATTTTAGAATTTTTCATGCCTTAACCATCCATGCTAAAATAAGAATGTTATGATTTTCATTTAAAACATTCCGCTTATGTGATTTAAACCATCTAATCACTATAATTAGATTATAATTAGATTATAACTAGATTTTACAACTTTCACAACTTAGTCTTTTTCTTTAATTAACAAACCAAACAATAAAATTCTCGAATTGAACTTTCACTTATCAAAATAATAACTCTGTAAATGTTAAATAAAAATATTCAAGGGCTTGGTTTTCAAAAATGAGGTCTCGTTATCTCGTCTCCTACACCACTTGACTTTTGGGACAACCACTTATGCCTAACTTATTTATTTAATTAGCTAAAAATTATCAAATCAAAATTCTATATAAAATTATAATTGGCTTGTATTAATTAAATAATAATATGGACTTACTCGTCGGATTTGTAGTTCCGAAACCACTGTTTCCGACACCATTGAAAAACGGACTGTTACACTAGGACTTAAAAATATGCAATTAAAGGAAGAATTATGTGTGGTGTTTGCAAGTGTATAGGTCAAATTGTAATATAGTTTATTACAACGAAATAGTTTGGAGTATTCCGAGGATCGTACCCAAGGGAGGTCTATTTAAACTAAATTAACAGTAAATCTTAACACACTAAACTAGGTCTAGGTCTAAATTGCATAAATACTAAAAATACCAAATTAATAATCAAGATTAACATGCAGAAGGATGATTAACGTCCATGGTTGTGATTAAACTAGACTCGAGAATTTTACAATTAATTAAGAATTAACCTAGTTAATATCTTTCAGCCTATACTAAATTAACTAATCGACTTAGTCCACTTATCTTTCGACCTGATGGAATTAAATCGGGCTAAGTTGAATTGCTTCTAAGTAGAATACCCTTTCAGTCTCATCTACCTAAATTACTTACTAGAGTTGTCAATTCTGGGGTTTAAGTATATTCAACCTAATCATATTAATTGATTTATGAACCCTAAATCTAAGCTAACCACACCCATTTCGGTCAATTAATCTTCCTAGGGTTTTAATTACTGGCATTCTAGATGTAAATAATCCTCTCCAATTATCAAACATTCAAACAATGCAAAATAATATAGGAAGGGATGAGAAATTCTCAAGAATCCAGTAAATCCAAGAGTTGCGATGGATGGAACGACCACATTAACCCATGAACGATGTTGACTACTGAATTGGATTGAAGTGTAAACAAAAATAAAAATAAAAGAGAATATGAATAAAATAACTTCTATTAAAAACTAAAAAGTAATTAAACAAGAATTGAGAAAAATCTGAAATCTAACTAAACTACAAGTTAAACCCTAAAATGAACTCCCCAAACTGGTAGTTTAATGTAGTATTTATAGTTTAAGTCTAACAAAACTACAAGCTAAAACCCTAAAATTAACTCCCCAAACAGATAGTTTAATGTAATATTTATAGTCTAAGTGTATTATGACAATTTTAGGTCGACTAACTCTAAAATTACAAGCTAATATCAATTGTACGGGCGAAAACGCCCTTTGCATAATTTTTGGTTCGTCGAGCCCAATGTTGTGACATTCAATAACCAATGTCGCGATTTTGTAGGAAGTTTGCTCAAATTTTTTTTTCTTTTGTACCTTACCATTAATTTATGTTTCTTTGTAGGTAGTTTTCTCAATCTCACAACTTCGCTGCTATTTGGAGTCAACTTCTATCTTCAGGCTACTGGTTTGAATGTCGTGACTTTGTAAGCCAATGTTCTGACTTTGCTATCTCGGTGTTGGGACTTTGAGGCCAGTAGCTTGCCTTGTGGATGTCGATTGGAAATTTAGCTAAGTGTTGAGCCCGTTTCCAATGTCATGACATCCATATTGAATGTTGCGACATTCAGGTCAGACCACCGACTCCTTGGCTTAGGTTGTTTCTTGCACTCTCGATTAACTTGTTAGTTCCGCCTTAGGCTCCAATCAGCCTAAAAGGTCATTAAACATTACAAGAAACTCAATTTATTCAATCGAAACTAAAATCTAAATACTTCTCAAAATGAATGCAAATATCATAAAAGTACTTGGATACAAGCTCCTTAAGTAGTGAGAAGAGCTTAATTTGCCATAATAAATTATAGAAGATCAAATTTCCCCACACTTAAGTCTTTGCTTGGTCTTAAGCAAACGCATCAACACACAATATGCAACAATGACGACCCTTGAGCATACTTGATAATAGACAATTAGTTCGAAACATTAATGCTAATAATGTCTTCTCTAACATGCAATTTCAATATGATATGTAAAACATTCATAGCTCCTAAGGTCGAACATGAGAGTTCACTAAATTACAATATCAAAGAGCTCAAAGATGATTAGGCATATGACTCCATCAAAACACACTACATATATATGACATTTATATTAGAAGAACGTAAACAAACATATCTCGTGCAACTTATCATGACATTCATCCATGAATTAAATTGCTTAGGTCACATAGGATTTTTCGGCTTGTAATATTTAGAGACTTGAGGTTAATTTGAATTAATTCACACTTTGTATTCATACTAAATTTATTTGTACTATTATTAAATTAATTCAACTTTGAGTTACACTTGTATTAGTATTTTATTAATATAAAACTAATAGATATTGTAATAAATTAAATGCATTCACATTAGAAATGTTTTATTCAACTAGTAACTAAAATATAAAAATAAAAGTTTAAATTTCACTATTATTTTCCTTGAGATTTTAATAATAGATTGGATTTTTTTAATATTTTAATTATTAAAATAATTAATATATTTTGGTTATATTCAGATTTTTGAATAATCTATGGTGTGATGAGTGAATTACCAACTCAGTAAAATATATATATATATATATACGATCTCAAACGTAATTGAAGATAATTATGTCATTTATTATAATAAAAAATAACTATTCACTGAACTAATAAATAACTATCACAAACCATAATCATTCATGTATTTTTTTATTTTTAAATTTATCTTTCTTTTCAAATATTATATTTAATTAATATTATTATCTTAAAGAATATTATTTTTCATCCAAAGAATTAAAAACACAAATTCTAGTATTATTTTATATTAAGAATTAGGTCACAATTGCCCTTGAATTATACATTTTTTTTCTTACTTTGATATTTCATTTTTCTGTCTTATCTTAGTAATTTAACTATCATTTTGGTCCCATTTTATCTTAAAAACTATGACCGTTCAACAAAAATATATCATTTGTCGTATTTCTATTGGCAACTTTTTTATATTGAGGTAAATTGGAATGAAAATGATACTTCATGTATTAAAGTGGGGTAAGTACAAAGTTAAAAATATATATAATTTAAGGTTAAACCTTGTACTAGTTATATAAATGAAATAAAAAATTATGATTGAATTAGTGTTATGAATCGATCAAGTACCAAATATTTAATTTTACCATTTCGACTAAAATTTCATTTGATATTTATATAAAATTTTAATAAATATATTTATTACAATTTTTTCACCTTTGCCATAATCTAGAATTATTTAATTAAATCAAAAAATAAATGCAATAATGTTACTGTTAGTAGATGCCACGGAAAGTAGATGGGAACGTGTTGCAAAATTGTTCACCAACTCGTCCTCCTTTAAGTACTCATCTCACCTTCAAATTGTCCTTTTAACTTCTATATAAGGAAGCTGATTACAACAAGAAACCAAATAAAGAAGAAATAAAAAGGCGAAAGAAACTACTTTGTGCAAAAGCTACAACAACAACCAAAATGGATCACGAAAAGCCAGCAGCTTGTGTTCTTGATGCATCAACCTATGTGGGTTTTTGGATTCTCAAAGGACTGTTGAATAGAGGTTACACAGTTCATGCAGCTATTCAGATAAAGGGTAACTGCTAAACCCCCCCCCCCCCTCCTTTTTCTTCTTCTTCTTTGTCTGTTATTGGTGACTTCTTTCTTTGAGTTTGTTTCCTTTTGTTTTGAAACTTCTTTTCTCCTGTTAAGGATCAGAGACAGATATAGTGAAGAAAATTAAGGAAATGGAAAGAGTGGAGGAGAGATTATCAGTTTTTAGTGTGGATATTCTGGATTACCATAGCATTCTTGTTGCTTTGAAGGGTTGCTCTGCTTTGTTCTGTTGTTTAGACTGTCCAGATGGTTATGATGTAAGTCAAGATCAAATTCCCTTATTTTTGTTACCCTGGCTGGAATTTATTAACGTGGTTCATATGGGGGGCAGGATCTAATTGTGGATTTGGAAGTGAGGGGAGCAATCAATGTAGTTGAGGCCTGCGCACAAACAGATAGCATGCAGAAAATTGTATTCACTTCTTCCTTAACTGCAGCTATTTGGAGAGAAAACATTTGTTCACAGACAGATGTAGATGAGAGGTGTTGGAGTGATCAAGATTTCTGCCGCAAAATGAAGGTTAGCAAAATGAAACCCTTGAAATTTGAATCCATATTTTTCCCAGCTCCTATTGAGTAGCCAAATAATTGCATACATCTTACATAATTATTATGTATCTACTTTGATGTGCAGTTGTGGTATGCCCTTGCTAAAACACTCTCCGAGCAGGCTGCCTGGGCTCTTGCCATGGATCGAATGCTTAACATGGTTTCTGTGAATGCTGGACTAGTTGTTGGCCCTGCTGTTGCACAGCAAAATCCTTGTTCAACCATGTCCTATCTTAAAGGTATAAAATATGCAAATAAGCTAAGAACTCCGTCTGAAACAATACCATGTCAGCAATTATGTTTAATTTCAATCTGAAACAGGAGCTGCTGAAATGTTTGAAAACGGAGTCCTAGCTTTTGTGGATGTGAAGTTTTTAGCTGACGTTCATATTCGAGCTTTCGAAGATTCATCTACCATCGGACGATACTTTTGCTTCAATCAAATAGTGCATACTGAGGAAGAAGCTGTTAAACTTGTAGAAACCCTGAGCCCTTTGTTATCTTCACAACCCAAGTGAGTCTATTGTAACTCTGTTATTGTCATTAAAAAGAAAATAAAAATGGTGACGTCCTCAATTTATCATGCAGATATGAATGCCAAGGGACCGAGGCCTATGCTGAGAGGTTGAGAACCAAGAAATTGAACAAACTGGTTGAAGGCACTGCATAATTGTGAAACTTGATTTTACCTTTTTTCCTATCGATTATAGCTTCTTAACTTTGTCAGATGATGTATATATATATATATATATATGTTCTCATTGGGAAAGATGTGCTGATTTTTCTCATCAGCATTTTTAGTGAACTGGTCGAACGGTAAGGAACTCATTGGTATAAGCAGAACTTAAAACCCTTCTTTTAGCACTCAAAAAATTGCTTTCCTTCACACAAAGGGGGAAGATCCCAATGTTAGTTCAATATTTTTGGCCTTAATTTTTCATAGGAGTTTTCCTGTGGCAGAGGATGACATAAGCATTTAAGTCAAAATGGACAAAGTCAAATTGCGATGTCCAATGGAGGTGTAGTCTTTCGACACAAGGATTAAAGTCCAATTCCACAAACTCGTGAATATATATGAGATGTTTGAAATAGAGCTTGATTGCATGAATGCAACAGTCATCGACGGCTGAGTGGGGTGAAAGGTCACATCCCAATTCGTGAAAGCAATTATGACAATTATTAGTTTTTTTCTTGTTCATAATATCAAGCTTTTAAGACAAACATAACAATAACTTATAAGCTTAACTGCTCCATGGATCAAGTTTCCATACTCATCTCTACAAATTACAGCAATCCCATAAAAGGAAAAAAAGGAAAGATACAAAATTTGATAAAAAATAGAAAAGTTCAAAATTGATGTAAATTTTCATTTTATTTATGGCTTTGCAAAGTAGAAAAGGGTAATATTTCTTTTTTTGTTTTTAAATACAGACTTCACCACTCACGTTGTTAGTTCAAATCATGATGTATGCATGGTAGAGATTTATTCTTGCCAAAGATGCGTGAATGGTAGAAAAGATAGTTGGAATAAATCAAGAGAGGGGTCTGTGGTAGTGTATGGCATAATTAATTGATCAAGTGTCGTCCTCCACCACTACCGAAAGGTATGCTTTGTTAATGGGGTGCACTGCATATCAGCCATGATCAAAGGTGGGCTCACTTATTTTTTGTCGCTTTGCATCTGTTGCTTCGAAATGGCTGCTACGCTGGCTCACATGTACTACGTCATACTGCAGACTTTCCCTCGTCTGTTTTAATTTTTGTGTTAGATTCAAATATAAATTAATTATTATGTTAAAAATTTTATTTATGTTTATCATTAAATAGTTGTAATATATGGCATTTCACATCTATTTCATGCTAAATAAATATTTGAATTCCAAATTAATTATCTTCATCGAGCTACAATTTATTAGATATCTAATAATTATTACCATGAATTACTATAAATATAAAAATTGAAATGATAAATAACTAAAAGAATAATGTAAAATTTAATGGAAGTGAGTTTTTATTTGCTCAGCATCTTGTCCATTATTAAATAGACCAATATGAGAAAATATGTTACGAATTTGAACAAAAAATAATAAACATTTAAGGGAATATGATCAAAATAAATGGTGTAAAATATAAATACTGCTCATTGAAAATCAATTATAGAATCTATTATTTTGGATTTGTGGTTTTGCAAGCATTATTTTAATTGTGGTTATTTATTTAAAATTAAGATGAATATTTAGATATTTTTTATTAATTTTATATATTATATTTTTTAATAATTATTTAAAAATAACATAAATAATCATTTATTCAGTTTTTCGAATGATTATTAAAAAAATTATTTATTTTCAGAATTTTTTATTCTTTTAAATATTTTTTTAGTATTTCTCTATTTGCTCATTTAATCACGCCATCGTTTAATGATAATGTTTTTAGAATCTAACCATGATTAAACTGATCCAACCATATATTCCAAATTTGATTGTTGATTCAACTAGTTCCAAAAATAAAAAAAATCAGATGTAATTTTTTTTTAATAAATTATAAAATGCTTTTTATCAATTAATATAAAAGTAACAGCTACAATGAAAATAAGAGAACCAATTAAGTGGATGCCAACTAGTCTTTATGGTTCCAAAAACAGCATGAGTTGAAAGCTAAAAAACTAAAGCTTTATTCCTTCTCGTATTCGTATCAAATTGACCCTCGTTCTTCCTTAAAAAAAAAAAAATTCCACTTTCAAATGGGATAATTTATATGTATATGCTTAAAAAAAATTAATTTGAGAAATTATGTTAGAAATTTTTAAATTTATTAATTTACGTTGTTTTTGGAGAGAGAAAAGAAAATACATATTATAAGACGTGTTTTTAGTCACATCATTTAAAATCGCATCTTAAAAGATGCGTTTTCACTAAAAGTTGGCACTTTAGCTTTTTTGGTCAGATAGTTAAATGTTAATATTTTTATCTTTGAGTCTCGAGTTCGATTTCTCTTCTACTCACATTTTTATTTTTCATTTCATGTTGTTTTTAAGCTTTTCTTTTCTTTTTAATTAATATTTTTAACACATTAGCTTTTTTGATTAGATAGTTAGATAATTGTGATTTCATCTTAGAGTCCTAAATTTGATTCCGCTTATAAACATTTTAATATGTTTTTATTTTATTTTATGTTATTTCAAGTTTTTTAATAAATGTTTATAATTAATAAATATATTTTTTAAATTTTTTTTTTATTTTTAATTCATCTTTTTAATTAATAACTCTTTTATTTATAAAATCAAGCAATTATGTAAATATCATTATTTTTAGTAAATATATTTTTTATGTGTAATATTTATTTTTCAATCTATATCATGAGTGTAGTAAATTGACATATTATATATGTTTGTATGTGTATTTGAAATATTTTACATATAAACATAATGATATTTGAAATATTTCACATATCAAAATATTTGAAATATTATACACATAATGTAGATGAAAAATAATGATGTTTGAAATATTTTACTTATTTAAAATAATAATGATAGTTGAAATAATTATTTGATTTTATAAATAAAAGAGTTATTAATTAAAAATAAAAGAACTTGAAAATAATATATTTATTAATTATAAATATTAATTAAAAAAAGTTTGAAACAACATGAAATAGAAAATACATATTAAAATGCTTATAAGATAAATTGAACTTAGGACTTAAGAACGAAATCACAATTATCTAGTCATCTAACCAAAAGAGCTAATGTGTCAAATATATTAATTAAAAAAAAAGCTTCAAACAACATGGAATAAAAAATACAAAAATGATTAGGAGAAGAATCGAACTTGAAATTCAAGGATAAAAGCATTAACATTTAACCACCTAACCAAAAAAGGTTAAGTTGTCAATTTTTAGTGAAAACACATTTTGTAGGACGTATTTTCAACTAACATGATTGAAAAACATTCTGTAGGATGCGTTTTTCTCTCTCTCTCCAAAAACAGCATATATCGATAAATTTAAAAAAAAAAAACAACAACCTACTTTTTCAAATAATTTTTTTCAGCATATTTCTAAAAATTAGCCCTTTCAAATTGGCTAAATAAGGCCTTTAGGCTGATTTTAATTTTAATTAGGGAAATAGGTCTGTTTTAGGAGAGAGAATGTGAAAGCGCCTAAACTAAAAACTCTAACGGTAACTTTTTTTTAACCCTATAAATACCCCTTAAATTTCATTTTTTTTTTCATTCACATCATTCTCTCAAACTCTCTTAACTCTCTCAAACTCTCTCAAGCTTTTTATTTAAAATTTATTTATATTTTCATTTAAAAATAATATTTTTTTTAAATTAAATCGTATTTTATTCGTTCGGATCAGTTTCTCAAGAATGGATGCCTCTTTAATTCGTTTCGACGACAACCATATTTTTGCACCCAATTAGCAATGGTAATTCGTTATATTTAAATTTTCGTTATTTTTAATTATGTTAAATTTTTTTTATAAATCTAAATAATTTTTTTATGTTTTAAATAGGTGGACAATCGTGTGCTGAAGGCATTCATACATAATACGGGGGAGCCTCCGATCCCTGAAATTCGTGGGTACCTGCAAGAGGTTGGATTCTTGCATGCGTCTCACATGCAAGGGGGCTTCAAACTCGATCTCACATTAATCAGCGCGTTGGTGGAAAGATGGAGGCCCGAAACACACACTTTCCACCTTTCATGCGGCGAGTGTACAATCACACTCAAGGACGTAGCATTATAGCTCGGTTTGCTGGTGGATGGGCCAGTCATCACGGGATCAGTGATCATTCCAGGGAAAATGGACCTATTCACGACAATGTTGGGGAAGGTCCTGAACAGGTTCGAAGGTGGTCGGATATCGATCAACTAGTTGGAAAAAAAATCTCAATAAGCTTCCCGACGACGCAACGAAGGAGGTCATACAATAGTACACCTGAGCATTCATTATGAAGTTAATCGGGGACATTTTAATGCCCATTAAATCTAGAAATTTGGTGCACGTAAGGTGGCTTCTACATCTAATGAACTTCAGTAAATGCACAAAACTAAGTTGGGTATCTGCCATGTTGTCGACGTTATAGCGGGAGCTTTGTCGGGCAACGCAACTGGATAAGATGTCAATCGGTGGTTGCTTGTTGCTGCTGTAGTTGTGGGCCTGGTGGAAAATATAGTTTCTACGTCTTAGAGTCACCGACCCATACATGTTCCCGTTGGTGATGAGATAAACATAATTTATCAATAAATATATAGTTTGTACAGTAAATATTTTTATTTATTATATTTTTCGCCTAATATATCAGTTTTACAGGTGGAACCATGGGCTGAGTTACGTCAGACTGCCCAATGAGTTGGAAGACGTTAGGTTGTTGTTAGATCAATGCTCCGAAACCGAGGTTAATTTCCTATCCTTTTCGAACCTATATTAACTACATAATGATTTGTTAAAAAATTAGTACGTAACGATATTTACAATTTATGCTTTTCAGTTTGAATGGATGTCGTATGCCGGCCCCGAGATCATATCTTGCATCCCGCCAAAAATGTTAGACAACTGAAAGATGTGGGACGTGAAGGTGTCGTTGGCAGTGTAAGCGACGGTGGAAATGCACCACCACCGCCAGTTCGGGTATAGGCAACGAATTTCACCGCCACCGCGAGACATGAAGGAACTACACAAGGTGAACATGCGAGGGAAGAATGATGAAGACTGGGCGGAGAAGCAAAAGTAGCACATCCAAGCTTGGGATCGTAGGATGAAATCCATACCCGTCTACGAACCATTTTTCTCGATAGACACGATGATAGCCGATGATTACTTGACATGATTCAGAGCCGTCGGTAAGCCGTATTTGCTACCACTGGAGGTAAGGAGTAGGCAAATTTGGCTAAAGATTACTTGACATGGTTCATAAGCACCACCGCACTACGAACCACCGTCGCACGTGGCCAATTCTTCTGTTCTAGCAAGTTCATATTTTGGGGCACCGACGTCCCACTATGCCAATGACTATGCCGAGCCTCTTATCGAGATATATGTCGATGTATGCACGACCACTGATGACAACATCGATGCAGACGCCCATGCATCAATCGATGCCGATGTCAATGCTCAAGTCGATGTCGATGTACCCGGGATTTGGGGCACCTTATAATTACACGCCTATAGTGACCCAAACACCGCGCTCATCATTGTTTTACCAGCGTGGCTCATCGTTGCAACCACCGGATGCGGGTGTGATGGATATACAATGGGCGGCGAAGACGATGCAGCAATCGACCATGGAGGAAGATGATGACGCTGCTGATCTGAAAGATATAGTTTCCCAATGGGCCATGCGAGGTTCACATTCAGATGATAATGACGAGGAGGAGGATGTCTACAGGCCCGCACTTCCGGATATAGCTCCGGTATCACCTTCGAACGCATCTTCGGACGCACCTCCGGTTGTACGCCCGGTTCCACGGAAGAATCTTGCGCGCGACCGTCGTCCACCACCTTGTGACACACATTCTCCCCGACGATGAGTGCAATATATTTTTTTTATAGATATTGTGATATAAATAAAAGTGTCATAAATAAAAAATAGTTTATTTTTACAAAACAATCCTCTTAGGTGTTGTACATTATTAATTATTACAATTAGTATAAAGTCTCTATTGGAACAATACCTTTGTCTTTGCAGATTTGACTGTCGTAGTATATAACAAATTTCACTCATTGACTCATTTCAATATTGCTCACGATTTGGATGAATAAATGCAAAAAGAAAAAATAGAGAGTTACCCGAAGGAGTACATACAACTCTCACCTGTGATGCAAGGTTATTCTATTTAATATTAACTTGATGTGTGACTATGTTATGAAAATTATGCCCCTTTAATAAGAGAATTATGTAGGGAGAAAGAGAATACGCACTATGAATCTCGTTTACGAATGCACACATTTGTTACATATTGTATGGTGCAAATACCTTTTATATTAAGTAATCAGAAGTCATATAATTTCATTGAGATTTGATGCTGCATAACATGCTCAACATGTATACAAAAAAGGTCATTTTTGCCTTGGGAAATAGGAAATTTGTTAGAGAAAGCTCAACCAGCTTTAAAAAAATTTTCAACACGTTTAGAATATGTTGTAGCGCGCTTTCAAGGTTTTCCTTTGCAAACAGACCCTTCCTTGCGACTATAAAATAACTCTCACATACCAAGCTTCATCATTTCTCAATCATATAATTTCTCTCCAATCCTCCCCATTTCTCCACTATAAACCATTTCACAGTCTTAAAAATTTCGGTCGCTAAAAATATTTGGTCTACGTTCGAGGTATTCTTGAGTCGTCAGTGATGCGATATCACTCCGAGCCGCACACATTTCATATATCATGCTGAGATGGGATAATTGCCTTTGAAGCTTATCCTAGGGAAGTTGGTTATGGGGTGATTTTGCTTTCTACGGTCATGGGTGAAAGTCGACATGGAGGTCTCAATCGACGGTCGTTATGAAGTAATGGATCGGGATATAACAGAAGAGTCAATTGACGGTCGTTACGCGGCCACGTGCTCAATTTTTTCAAATACCTGAAAATGAGGCCCTATAAATGCCATATTAATGTTTGAAAGCGTATTCATACAGACAAACTTTGGGGCTTTCAGCTAAAATCGATGTAATTTTTTTCTCCATTTGTAGCAACCAGTACCTTTAACCTTCTTTCTTACTCGAAAGCCAGTACCGTCATGGAAAAAAGAGGACTCTTAGGCGGAGAGCGGCTGTTATGGTACAGTAAAGGTGATGCTCCTTTCGGGGTGATGAGAGTTGTCATTATTACACAACCTATTAATAACTACAACCGCTACCGCGTTGACCCGAGTTTGACCTTTATTGTGCTGGAACATCCGTTCTCCTCTTGAGAGCCCTCTTATGTCCACCTTGGTGTCAGCCTTCGGACAAGAATGAAAGGTTAAAAATACCAGCTACTTGGAAATAGAGAAAAAAATTACGTTGATTACACTGGAAGTCCCCAGAGTTTTTTTGTATGATTATGACATTAATCTTATGTATGGTATATATAGGGTATTGTTTACGGGTATCTAAAAAGCTTAAACTTCTGATCGTGTAACGACTGTCATCTAGCCCCCTGTTTATACTCAAAGTCGTGACCGCATCACGGTCGCCAACTAGGACCTTCACATTGACTTCGACCCCTGATCGTATCAAGCCATGTCACCCCCAAAGGTTTCTCGGGTGATGGTCCTATCTTGCCATGACATATGAAATGTATGTGTATTGAGGCACGTTTTCACATCCCTTACCACTAAACTACCTAAGAACTTCCGTCATTTCGATCGAAAACCCTGAACACTTTTAAAAAACCATAAACCCTAAAAAACCTAAAACACTAAAAGATTAATAACCCTAACCCTAGAGAGAGAATGTGAAAGCGCATCCAGCTGGGCACGCTTTATTGCCATCTGTGCAAAAAGCGCGCCTAGCTGGACACGCTTTCACATTCTCTCTCCTAAAACCAACCTATTTTCCTAATTAAAATTAAAATCAACCTAAAGGCCTAAAAAAAATTGCCTATAGGCCTTATTTAGCCTTTCAACTGTCTCTCCCAACCATCATTCTTTTTCCTTAGATCTTCAAAAAAATCATTCTACCATCATTACTTTTTCTTTTATTTTCAAGAAAAAAACTTTGAGACTTGAGAAGACTGAAGAAAAGAGAAGCATGTTATTCCATAAACCTAAAATTGAAACAAGAAAGAATTATATTGGGTATAAATCCTTAACGAAAAAGGATTGAGAGAGCTGCAAAGATTCAAAGCTTTTTAGTTTTTACATTTTTTTTGTTTATCTTACTAGTTTTAGGATTGTTTTTAATTTTTTTTAAATTTTTTTTTGTTTTATTTTGGATTGGGCACTTGGATTTAGTAATTTTAAGGGATTTAGGCCTGGTTTAGGTTGGTTTTTTTCTCAGCTTAGGCTAGGATATATGACCCAAAAAAATAAAAAAAAAATTTGTCATTTAGTCCACGGTTCAATCAGTTTTCCCCCTTAGTTTAAACTAGTAAACTAACTAGTTCGGTTCAATTTCAACAACCATGCATTACAGTATAAATGAATGGATTTTTTAACGGAAGGATCAAATAGCTTTTTGATATAACATATATGGGCTAATTTGACCATATTTTGAGTAAATGGGACAAAATGCAATTTGATTCCTAGTATAGGGATCTCCAAGATACTTTTACCACTGATTGATTGTTCTCAAAGCATCTGAGTGATATTACCTTTGTTTATGAAATATTGTTTTTGTTTTGTGTTTTTTTATTGGACGGGTAATTGGCAAATGAGGCTGCTCATTTGTTAGCTGTGGCGACCTTATGTTTTGCAAACCCTTTTGTTTGGGACTATGCTTTTCTTAGTATTTATCATATTCTTGCTTTAGATGTTTTATCGAAGATTTCAAATCAGAATTCTAACACGTAGGACCGAGTGTATAGAGAAAGCCTGTTGATTTGAGGTGTAGTTGTCTGTTTTTGGTTTCATTATTTAGGCTGGAGTTCTTGATTTTATTAATGAAGTATTTATTTGAAAATTTGTGTAACTTAATTTCTTAAAATAAAAAAGTAAAACTGAGATTTAAATTTTAAAAATAGATTAGGATTGTAAAAGTGGTATAAATTATGTGGTAATATATATAGGGGTGAGCGTTCGATCGAATCGAATCGAATCGAATGAAAAAATTTCGAGTTAATCGAGTTGACGAATCATATTTTATCATCCTAATTTGATTTGAAATTTTCTCGAATCGAGTCGAGTGAGATGGAATTCGAATCGAATCGAATCGAATATATTTGTTCGAGTTAAATTTTTAAAAAAAAATTTGGGTCCTTATAACCACTGTCACCCACCGTAATAAAATTTGTCCACCGTAATCAAATTTTTTATTAACTTTCATCACCTCATAATTTATTTATTTATCTTTTATATACGAGTTAGCTTCTTTGCTTGCTTAGTTGTTTCAATTATCTTCATATTCTTGTCACTATGTATTTTGGAATTAAAAAATATATTAAATGTAAAAATGTGCTTTTTTAATAAAAGTTATTTTAAAGATAAAATGTGAAATTGATACCAATATAAAATTTTAACACGAATATTTTATGGAATCATTAAAAATTCAATTTTAATATAAATATTCAATATGACTAAACAATTCAATAATATAAATAATATAAAATATGAAATTTAATTTAATAATATAAATAGTAGATATAAATAAAAATATTACTATTTATGTTTATGGGTTTTTTTTTTGGATAATTTTAATTTTTTATTTGGGAGTAAAGGGTGAGAAGTAAAAGTTTAAAGGGAAAATAAAAAGTTTTGGGGAGTAAAAGTTTGAGGGAAAGTAAATAGGGGAGAGTAAAATTTTGGAGGGAAAATATTAAAAATAAATTGGGGGGAGGGGATGGGTTTGGGGTAGATGGGAGGTGGGATGGGAAGGGAGTAAAAGTTTTAGGGGGAAAGTGAGAGGGAGTAAAAATTTTGGGGGAAAATAAAAAGTTTTGAGGGTTTTTGGGAGTAAAATTTTGAAGAAAAGTAAATGGGAGAGTAAAATTTTGGTGGGAAATGGATTTTGGGTAGATGAGAGGGTTGGGATTGGAGGGGAGTAAAAGTTTTGGGGGGGGGGGAGTGGGAAGGAGTAAAAGTTTTGAAAGAAAAGTAAAAAGGTTTGGGAGTTTGGGGTAAAAATGTAAAATATTATAGCTTGATATTTGAATTATTCGAATAATTCGAGTTATTCGAATTTGAAAACTTAACTCGATTCGAACTCAAAATTCGAAAAAAAATTCGAGTTGACTCGAATAACTCGATTAACTCGATTCATTTAATTCGAAATTTGAATTTTTTTCGATTTTTTGAGTCGAATCGAATTTTGCTCACCCCTAAATATATATATATAAAGATAATCGGTTATTATTTGGTACAAATACAATAGAGGTTTTTAAATATTATAAGTAGGGTTAAAAAGTTACCATTTGCTTTATTTTTTTATTTTTAAAATATCATTTAAGGATATGTGGTGACTTCTTAATCCATTTTGTGAAGTTAAAAAAATTCTATTTATCAAATAATAATCTAAAAGTAATGTTCATCACTATTTTTAAATTTTATCATTTATTAAATGTCAACTTAATGATTAATTTAATTTTAATTATATTTACAATAATTTTGACAATTAAATATTTATGTTTTTCCAAACAGAACGTATTAGTGGGATTGAAAAAGTAGTGGATCTAATTGATGGCAATCAAAGACAGTGGAATGATGAGTTGGTTAGGGAATCTGTTACTGACTAGGAGGTGCGCCAAATCTTGAGTATCCCATTAGCATCTCACAATTTGGTGGATCGATGGAAATGGTACCCAAAGGAGTCTGGGGAGTATATCGTCTGTTGTGGCTATAGATTGCTACTAAGAGGGTTCCCGACGACAGAGGGAGATAGATATAACAATATTGGATAGGATATGAGAAGTATTTATGGGAAACTATGGGAAGCTAATGTGCCTGAAAGATGAAAATTACATGTTGGTGATTCATTAACAATTATATTCCTACAAAGACTAACCTGTTCCAGCGAAGAATTGGGATGAACAGAATGTGCCCGCGTTGTGGTACAGGCCCGAAAACAGATCTTCATGCGTGCAGAGATTGCCCTGGTGTCCCAAAAAGTTGCCAAAAATTAGGAATTAGTTGTACACTATCATGGAATCAGTAGATATACCATTGCATGGATTTGGCAGTTGTTTGGGAAAGATGCGAAACAAGTACATATATCAATTATCACAATTTCGGTCATTTGGTGTAATACCCCTTACCCGTATTCGACACCGGAACAGAGTACGAGGCATTACCGGACTCACATCACAAGCAATCACACAATTTCGAGTCATAAAATTTGCGTCCAAATTAAAATCATTCATAATCAATCATAAAGTCCCTTATACGAGCCTACGAGGCCCAAAATATACTTTGGAGGTGGTTCGGGACTAAATCGAGAGCTCAGGGAATTTTTACAAAACTTAGAAAAATTTTGCTAGATGCAGGGCTCACACGGCCCGTGTGATCCAAGGGACACGCCCGTGTGACCCTGGGTGATGTGTCTAAAACTAACTATGACCACAATAAAGGCAAGCGCACCTATCGTTTAACAGTATAGTTATGGTAAGACCGGTAATATCGTATCCACAAGGACCAAGAGTACTAGTAGTTACTATCTTTTTATTATTTAACCTAAGTAATGGATTGATTTCTTTTAAACTAAAACTAATTAAACACGGCAACGAAAGAATTAGGAAAATACTTTTAGACAACTTATGTGATGGAGACAATACCTAAGGAAGAATCCACCTAGACTTCACTTATTACTTTTGATTCATACGATTTATTCACTTGACTTAATCCGTAGAAATCCCTGATTTATGTTAATATCTCTCTCGAGACTAAAAACAACTAACTCTAGGTTGATTAATTGAAATCTCTTTCTAATTAAAACCCTATTGTCGAATTAACTCGATCTATGGATTCCCTTATTAGATTTGACTCTAATCCGGCAGATTTTCGTCGCCCTATCTCTAGGGTTGCAATCAACTCCGCTTAATTATGTTGATCTACTCTTAAACAGGGACTTTTGCTCCACTGAATAAGCACATTCGACTTGAATCAATAACCTGAATTATCAAAACAAGAATAAGAACTCACAATTAAGAATAAGAACAAGTATTTATCTTATAAATCAAATAATAATAAGATCCGTCTTAGGTTTCATCCCCTTAGATATTTAAGGGATTTAGTTCATACTGATAGAGGAAAACATCATAGAATAGGAAAAACAACAAAACATAAGAAAACCCAAAAACTTCAAGAGAAATTGATAGGAGATCTTCAGTCTTGATGGAAATCGTTCTTCCGAGCTGCTCCCGATGGCTGTCTTCGAGTATTTTCTGCCTTCTACTCTGCGTCCTCTTTAGGTCACCCCCTAGGGTGTTTATATAGGCTTTGGAACGTCTTTCTTTGCCCCAAAGTAACCTTTTTTGGATAGAATTAATCTTTTATACGGCAGGGACATGCTTGTGTTTGATAGCCTTAGGCCGTGCTCGCTCCTGCTCACCACCCACGGCCGTGTGGTCTGCTTGTGTACGTTGATCCAGGCCGTGTTTGATCCTGCTCGTAACACACGGCCGTGTCCAATGGTCCAGGCCGTGTTGAATTCTAAGATAGGCCCATTTTGTCCATTTTTGGCCCGTTTCTCATTCTTTTTGACTCCCTAAGCTCTCCTGAGTGTAAAACATGAAATTAAAGGATTAGGAGCATCGAATTCATCAAATCTAATGAAAACTCATCCAAAAATAAGCTAAGCATGGGGTTAAAATATGTATGAACTATGGTTTATCAAATATCCCCACACTTAAGCCTTTGTTTGTCCTCAAGCAGAATCCTCAACTCACAATTAAAACTAACTTCCTCGACTCATAATTCTCAACAAAAATGTCTCATCATAATTCACAGATAATTCATACATTGATAATTTAACTAGAAGAGTCCTAGGGATTCAAACAATCTAAGTCATAGATTTTTATAGCATGAAAACATAGGTGTTTCCCCTTACCTAAATAATTACCTTTGATTCAAAATCGACAAGTATTGACATCCTCACTAAAGATTCACTCAAATCACTCAAAGTGTTTAAGGTTCAAATTAAGCACTCAAAAGTCAAACATGAAAAGTTAATCCCATAGGCTTGCATGAAAATCAAATATCCACCACTATAAAATGAGATGATACACAAATCAAAAGGTCTTTTAAAGGTTTGTAACGGGGCTTGGGTTAAAGGTGTGGATAAAGGCTGAAAAAGAGGGTTAAAATTGAGATTGAATTGATAATTTACCTAACTAGAAAAATAAACTAATACTGAATAATTACAATAATTGAAAATTTATCAATAATAACACGAGCTTCTTCTAAAAATGTAAAATTAACTGCTTAAGCTCAAAAAACCAAGAACTAATAATGAATAAATTTCCGACTTTTTTTTAAGAATAAGAACAAGTACATGATATAAGATAAATTTAACCAGTGAAATAAAGAATGTAGTTAGGCAACTGATCAAATCAGATCTCGATAAAAGGAGAGTCAAGAAAAATGGGGATAACAAATCAAATAACTGGGTTTCGGGTTAATATTAGTGGTATATCAAGAACTGGTTGATTATGCTTCAAAGCGGTTCACTAGGGGTTAATTATGAAGGTAGGTTTTTAATGGAGTAAGTGGGTTAAATCCTAAGTGCCTTTATCATCTCAGTATATCAAATCAAAGGTGTGGTCTCGACATGTATGATCGAAGCAAGTTCTAGAATAACAAATCAATATTGACACACTCATAATCAATAAAGTGAGCAAGAAAAGATATATGCTCTAAAGGGCTCAAAATCTCACAAAAATTATGGTTTTTGACGTCAACCTTGCAAATTTCAAACTTCAAAGTAATATTTAAATTTAGGTAAACAACCTAGAATATTTTTGATAATGAAAATAGACTTATCATGCTTGATTCTCTAGTGTCTTAAAGTTTAAACCATTAATGCACAATTACCTAGGACTTAATCCAAAACATATCAATGAAAATCATAAATCAATAGAAGTTTCATTCTAATAGTAATATGAGAAAATTACTTAAGAACAAGGCATAATTCAGTATTGTTGACACCTCCCCACACTTAAGATGTACATTGTCCTCAATGTACAAAGATAAGTAATGACAAAGTAGTAAGAAAATCATAAGATAGGGAAAGAAGTGAAACTTCCTGAATTTTGGATGGAGTCAAAGAAAAGAAACGGTGCAAAGGTGGGCAGGAGTGGTGGATACTCCGTGGTGGTGGGGTCGTTCCGTAATAGCCCCTTGAACCTAAATTAAAGAAATCAAAATATAATAATATAAATTAAATACAAGAAAGGTAAACAGAAAGAATTTAAAAATGAAAATAAAAGAAAAATAAAAAATAAATGGACTCAAAGGTCCTTGTCTTGTCGAATTAATGAAGCGGCCGGCATGAAATTATGTAGAGTGGTTGCGCACGGGGGGACTATGCTAGGAGCCTTTCGCTTTTTCGACATGGGGATGGTGGCTTTGGTCTTGCCTGTAGTATTAGTCATTGTGTATGATGGAAAGGATGGTGGTGGTGTGGTGGTGGTGTAAAGGAGGAATAAGGGAATAAGGGGAAGATAATGGGAAAAGAAAAGGTAGAAGGGGTTTTTGGGCAGAAGAAGAGGTGGAAAAAAATGGAGTAAGTGGAGTGAGGAGACAGTGGCTGGTGGTGAAAGGAGAGAAAAGTTGTGGTGGCTAGGGTTGGGAGAGAAGGGATTTGGGGAAGAAAATGAACAGAAAAAGAGGTTTATATAGAAATCAGCTCCCCACGCCCGTGTGCCCTGGGCATGTTAGGTCACACGGCCGTATCGCACGGCCATGTGGTACATCGTTCGTTTCTCCCATGCCTGTGTAGAGGTTTCCATGCCCATATTGCTTAATCAGTGTCGGCCACGGCCTATAGGCACGGGCGTGTCGCATGCCCGTGTGACTTACTCAGTTTCGACCACGACTTTTTGGCACGGGCGTGTCACATGCCCGTGTCACTTACTCAGTATCGACCACGTCCGTATCGCACGGCCGTGGCATTTTATCGTATCCCGTGTTTTGGGAAAAAAATTCATCGTTGGCCCGTACTGTCTCCGCCACGCCGATATGCCTACCTGTGGTGTCCACACGGCCACGGCCACGCCCGTGTGCAAGGCCGTGTGGTAGGGAAACCTGCGCTTTATTAATTTAGTTAGTTTTTTTTAGTTAGGTGCTAAAAATCAAAAATATGAAAATTAAAGGGGTTAGTGCTCGGGTTGTCTCCCGAGAAGCGCTCGTTTAAAGTCTTAAGCTAGACTTACCTCTCATTCGCATAATCATGGTGGTTTGAGGAGTTGAAACTCCTCATTCTTGCTATCAATTGTATTAAGATAAGGTTTTGAGGCAGTGCACGATTTACCTTGAAGGTGCCAAATTGAGAATGAGTTACCTCGACTGTATCGTATGAGAAGGTATTAAGTACCGTGAAAGGAGTTATTCCATTAGGTTCAGAAGTGGCAACATGAGGATCTGTATTATCCATTAGAACTCGGTCTCCAACCTTGAAGTAGTTTGCTTCATCTTTAAGTTCACTATGGAGTTGCCTCGGTTTTACTTCGTGTGTTCTTGGTTTCTCCTTGACATGTGTTCTCCACTCGTCTAGTTCATCGATCTGAAGCTTTCGCTCCTCATGAGTTATTTCATTGTTGGTATGAGATCTAGGATGTGGCTCAGTTGTGTGATTTCGTGGTGTTTCCTGAAAAGAAGGTTGAACCAGATGGTCATTAATAGAATTTATGTTCTCACCTTTATTACTCGATGTCCTAGCCGAGTCAAGAGCCTGAAGAGTGATCGTTTCATCACCTACACGAAGTGTAAGTTCACCTGTACAACATCAATTCTAGTTTTAGCAGTTGCTAAAAAGGGTCTTCCCAAAATTAAAGGAACATTATTGTCCTCATCCATGTCTAAAATAACAAAGTCTACTGGGCTTATGGTCGTGTTGCTTGGCAAGCTGCCTTGTGGTCGTTCAGATATGGGCTTAGCAAGCTGTCCTCATCAATGGTTAGTTTCCGTGTTGCTTGGCAAGCTGCCTTGTGGTCGTTCAAATATGGGCTTAGCAAGTTGTCCTAATTGGCTCTCGAGCCCTTGAATCGATGCTTGCTAATTTTTGAGTGCTGTTTCGGTGTTTTTGAAACGGGTTTCTGACACCGCAATAAATTTTGTTAGCATCTCCTCAAGGTTTGGCTTTTTCTCTTGTGGGTAGGGTTGCTGTTGAAAGCCTGGAGGGGGTTGTTGTCTCTAATTTCCTTGGCCACCCCATGAGAAGTTTGGGTGGTTCCTCCAGCCTGGATTGTAAGTGTTACTATAAGGGTTATTTTGAGGTCTAGAATTGTTACCCATATAGTTCATCTGTTCGTTTTCTATGCTAGGGTTGTAGGGTGGGTATTCTGTATTGTTCGAACCTCCTCCATTTGTATCGCACTGCATCACTGGATGTACCTGCGAAGAACCACACAAACCATCAATATTTTTATTTAATAGTTCTACCTGGTTTGATAGCATGGTCACTTCGTCGAGGTTGAAAACACCGACAGTTTTTATTGGCTTTGTCCTCATAACTTGCCACTGATAGTTATTCAGTGCCATCTCCTCTATAAAATCATAAGCCGCTTCAAGGGTCTTGTTATTTAGGGTTCCACCGGTGGCTGAATCAATCAACTGCCTAGTTGAGGGGTTCACACCATTGTAAAAGGTTTGAACCTGAAGCCATAAAGGTAACCCATGGTGAGGGCACCTTCTTAGTAAATCCTTGTATCTCTCCCATGCATCGTAAAGTGTTTCTAAATCCATCTGCACAAAAGAAGAGATATCATCCCTCAACTTAGCCGTTTTAGCCGGCAGAAAATATTTAAGTAAAAATTTTTCGATCATTTGGTCCCATGTAGTGATTGATCCTCGTGGTAACGAGTTCAACCCTTTATTTAGCCTTGTTCCTCAACGAAAAGGGAAACAAACCAAGGCGAATGGCATCATCGTAAACGCCATTAATTTTGAAAGTGTCGCGAGAATTCGAGAAAGTTTGCCAAGTGATTGTTTGGATCCTCATCCCGCAAACCATCAAACCGCACAAAGCTTCTTTGAATCATCCGAATAGTGTTAGGTTTTGGTTCAAAATTATTTGCAGCAATAGCAGGTCTAGCAATACTTGATTCAGTTCCTGTTAAATTAGGTTTAACATAATAATACATAGTACGAGGAGTAGGATTTTGATTCACCGGGTTTGCGGCAACCATAGGAGCTAGCGGATTATTATCAGCCATCTCTTCTGTAATATTAGTTTCGTCTTCTTGCTCTTCTTCTATGTATTGTAGACTTAGCCTTATTTCTTTCAGTTTCTGCGAGCTGTACTTTCAATCTCACTGTCAAAAAGTAATGGTCCTGACAGATTCCTTCTAGTCATAAACTAAAAGTTCCCGCCAGAAGCAAAGAAAAAATTAGTGAATAAAAAGTAAATTGAAAATAAAAGCAAATAAAATGACTAAAGTGATAAAAATTTAGCGTTCCTAATATCTTAGTCCCCGGAAACGGCGCCAAAAACTTGATGTGTCTAAAACTAACTATGACCACAATAAAGGCAAGCGCACCTATCGTTTAATAGTATAGTTATGGTAAGACCGGTAATATCGTATCCCCAAGGACCAATAGTACTAGTAGTTACTATCTTTTTATTATTTAACCTAAGTAATGGAGTGATTTCTTTTAAACTAAAACTAATTAAACACGACATCGAAAGAATTAGGAAAATACTTTTAGACAACTTATGTGATGGAGACAATACCTAAGGAAGAATCCACCTAGACTTCACTTATTACTTTTGATTCGTACGATTTATTCACTTGACTTAATCCGTAGAAATCCCTGATTTATGTTAATATCTCTCTCGAGACTAAAAATAACTGACTCTAGGTTGATTAATTGAAATCTCTTTCTAATTAAAACCCCTATTGTCGCATTAACTCGATCTATGGATTCCCTTATTAGATTTGACTCTAATCCGGCAGATTTTCGTTGCCCTATCTCTAGGGTTGCAATCAACTCCGCTTAATTATGTTGATCTACTCTTAAACAGGGACTTTTGCTCCACTGAATAAGCACATTCGACTTGAATCAATAACCTGAATTATCAAAACAAGAATAAGAACTCACAATTAAGAATAAGAACAAGTATTTATCTTATAAATCAAATAATAATAAGATCCGTCTTAGGTTTCATCCCCTTAGATATTTAAGGGATTTAGTTCATACTGATAGAGGGAAACATCATAGAATAGGAAAAACAACAAAACATAAGAAAACCCAAAAGTTCAAGAGAAATTGATAGGAGATCTTGAGTCTTGATGGAGATTCTTCTTCCGAAAGCCGCTCCCGATGGTTTGTTTTGAGTATTTTTGCCTTCTACTCTGCGTCCTCTTTAGGTCACCCCTAGGGTGTTTATATAGGCTTTGGAACGTCTTTCTTTGCCCCCAAGTAACCTTTTCCAGATAGAATTAATCTTTGATACGGTAGGGACACGCCCGTGTTCGATAGCCTTAGGCCGTGCTCGCTCCTGCTCACCATCCACGGCCGTGTGGTCTGCCCGTGTACGTTGATCCAGGCCGTGTTTGATCCTGCTCGTAACACACGGCCGTGTCCAATGGTCCAGGCCGTGTTGAATTCTAAGATAGGCCCATTTTGTCCCTTTTTGGCCCATTTCTCGTTCTTTTCGACTCCCTAAGCTCTCCTTAGTGTAAAACATGAAATTAAAGGATTAAGAGCATCGAATTCAACAAATCTAATGAAAACTCATCCAAAAATAAGCTAAGCATGGGGTTAAAATATGTATAAATTATGGTTTATCACTGGGACACGCCCGTGCTTCAGACCGTGTTCGATTTAGGGGTGCTCTCTGACTTGTGCCACACGGCCATGCCACACACCCGTATGCTAGGCCGTGTAGCACACACGGCTGAGACACACGCCCGTGTCTCTACCCGTGTGCTCAATTCTGGACATTCTATTTTGCAATAATTAAGGTGCAGGGGACACACGGCCGGATCACATGCCCGTGGGGCAAACCGTGCGTCACACACGGCCTAGAAACACGCCCGTGTGTCTACTCGTGTGGACAAAAACAAGGCTATTTTCCAAGCCATTTTTCCACCCTTACTTGCACACATCTACACAACATCACATGGCACAAATTTAAGCATATAAATGCAACCAAACAACCACAAACAAGACAATAACATGTCATTCCTATACCATCATTTATCATGCTTAAAACATCATACTTAGCCCGTTAAAAACATACTAATCTCACATTCACAAGAGGGCATTAACATATGAATAAACTTATGATCAACATAAGCCATCATTCATGGCTATATTTAAGATGAAGCATTAACAATTACAAGCTAACACATATGACCAAATTAATAATGACACACATAACAAATTGGCCTAGTCCCTATACATGCCATAGACTTAAAATGCTTGAATTCATTTATACCCAAAATGATAGCTTGATAGTGTGATAGGATCTCCGACGATCTCCAACCCGAGCTAGCTTAATAACCCTATAAGACAATGGAAAGGAAGGGGGTAAGCTATATATCTAACTTAGTAAGTCCGTACGAAAATAATAAGCAACTCTTACCAATCTTTTATCAAGTTCAACAATTTAAACACAAGATAATACAAATTGCTATGAATCTCACAGTTATAATTTTTATTTAGTCATAATGTTTACTCTACCAACTTATAAGCATAATTTAACATATCTTGGCATCAGCCTAACAACCATAATCTCTCCTTTGTAACATATTACAACAATTCAACAAATCATCTCAAACCTCTTAGTAAACATGCACATTAATTATGTGTATTCATGTTTCCGAGCATATGTCTTAATATCTTTCAATTGCCTAAACTCTTATCTTCCCTTACTTCCATAACCATTTTAATAGGCAATTATGCCAATCTTTCCTTTTTCTCATATCCGATAAATCGCAATTTGTGTGAATAAAACATGCTATATCATAACTCAATTTAGCCCGAAAGCCAAACACATAATCGTCAACCAAATTTACCATGAATTTCATACATCACAAGTATAGACCAATAATCACAAGGTTTTTATAAAAACATCACTGTGGAAATCATGAATTCACAATTTCATGAAGTCAATGCTTATAAACTTTACGTACATACCCTACCAATTCGTAATACTTACATACTCTTTCTCTCCTTTGACATACCCGTTGAATTTCCCGTTGAACTATTTGGAATACTAAAGGATACTCGGGAATCTCGTACACACAGTACCGTACCAATGCTGTATCCCAGATATGGTCTTACATGTAATCTCGTATCGATGCCAATAGCCCAGCTATGGTCTTACACGAAGTCTCATATCGATGCCATATCCTAGATATGGTCTTACACGAAGTCTCATATCGATGCCATATCCCAGATATGGTCTTACACGAAGTCTTATATTAATTCCATATCCCAGATATGGTCTTACACATAATCACATGAACCCTAATGTCATGACATTTTTATCCTATCTATTCCTAATGTTCAACCGGGACTTTCATTGTATCAAATCTCCGTCGGTCATTTCCGTAGTTCCGTACTCAATAGCATTCACATTTCATTTCAATAATGTAGCATTTACCACAATTATATCAATCAAGCATTTATACACATATAATTTAATGCTTATTAAACATACGAACTTACCTCGGCATAAAAACGATAAAAAGGACTAAATTGTCAAATACTCATTTTCCCCCGTTCTAACTCCGAACCTCATTTTTCTCGATCTATAATATCACATTTAACTTAATCAATCATTATACTATTCAAATTAGCCCAAAATCACATTATGGAAAAAAATACATTTTTGCCCCCAAACTTTTGACATTTTACAAGTTAGTCCCTAGGCTCGTAAAATGATTTTCATTCAATTTTTTTAAAAACCCAAGCCTAGCCGATCCATTTTCATACTCATAATAGCCCACATTTCTCATTTATTAACATTTATACAATATATTTTACAACTTTTACAAATAAGTCCTTTTTGACATTTTTACCGAAAATCACTTAGCAAAAGTCGTTTAACAATCAACAAACATGCATTTTCTACCATCAAACATCAAAATACATACATGTTCAACATGGGTAAAATTTTATACTTTGAAATCTCTTCAAATTAGTGGTAGAAATAGATAGATCGAGTTACAAGGATTTCAAAAATAAAAAATCATTAAAAACGGGGCTAGAACGGACTTACAATCGAGCTTGGAAGCTTGAAAAACCCTAGCCATGGTTTCCCCTTGTAAAATTCGGCCATGGGAGGAAGATGGAAAAAAAATTGGCTTTTAATTTGGCTTTTTAATTCATTTAATTACCAAATTACTAAAATGCCCTTAATGAAAAACCTTAGAAACATACCAAACCATGTCCATTTTTGTCTGCCAACTTGACCAATGGTCTAACTGCCATGTAAGGACCTCCAATTTAAAATCTCATAGCAATTTGACACCTTTAACATATAGAATTCAAGTTTTGCACTTTTGCAATTTAGTCCTTTTAACTAAATTGAGTGCCCAAATGTCAAAATTTTCGAACGAAGTTTTCACGAAATCATTCCATAAAACTGTAGACCATGAAAATATAATAAAAATAAATTTCTCTGCGTCAGATTTGTGGTCCCGAAACCACTGTTCCGACTAGACCCAAAATCGAGCTGTTACATTTAAAACTCTAGAAACAAAATCATTCATGAAGGAATTTACCAATCGATTCAGACTTTACTATCTTTGTGTTAGGTTATGCACGAGAGATGGATTCCTTGTTGGTGGAGCGCAAATGTACTGGGGGTCTCCTAACCCAACCAGTAAGGCTCATCCCCTTCTTTTATTGCAAAGCAACCCAATCCGATGCCTTGTTAGCATTTCGCTTAATTAAGCTAAACCGAACATTACAGATTTTTGCAACCAGTTTGTCAAGCTTGTTCAAACCAGGTGCTACTTTCCATCTTGATTTGCAATCCTTTTTGGAGGCCACCTTAAAAATCACTTGCGAATCAGTTTCCAAACTCACCTACTCCAGCTTGTGCCTAACAGCATATTCAGAACCTGTGCACATGGCATACAATTCAACCAATTCAATTGATTTTGCATTCAACATCTTCCCAAGCCCCTTTTTAAGGTCCCCATTTCATCCCTAACAATCACCCTAATGCCAACTTTATTAGATTGCAAATCAAAATCATTGTGCACATTTAATTTCAGCCACCCAGGGTCAAGTTTTTCCCACAAATTTCTAGTTTCCTCGCTTGGATCTCTTATCGCATGGTCTCTACTTACTTGCATTAAATTATCACAAATGTCGAATAAAGCATCTTTTATTCTAAAGATAACCCTCTGAATATTCATGTCTTTTCTTGCCAACACTCTTTCACATCTAATTTTCCAAATATACCAACAGGTAAAAACAACTCTTACCAGTAACATCTCAGTTTCAAAACCTTTCCCTTTGAGTTGTTAATTATTTGCTCGATCACAATTTTACATGCTCCTTCCCATCTCTTCAAGGATTGTTCTCCGTCTTACTGGGGATACTTTAGCCATTCTACATTTAAAACATCGTCATTAGCTGACTCATCTAGCCGTAAATGTTGTCCATTCAGGATTCTATTCATCCACATGTAACTTGGACTTGTCAGATTTTTGTATTCATTGCTTGCATATCCCCTTCTAGTCGGTCGAATCATTGACCACATGCAACATGGTCATTCCCTATGGATTTTTGCTATAAGTGTGGAGGTTGGTAATGAGAGTTTTGTCGAGTTTATGCTTGATTTGCACCTCCTTGGTTGCCTCCTTACTTGGGGTTCAAATGATCCCTCCAACCAGAGTTGTAGGTATTTGAATAAGGATTTTCGCCCCTATTACCTATGTAGCTTGCCTCCTCTAGTTGATTTTCATAACATGGTTCTGTTCTCATCAGTTTGGCAGTCAACTCTAAACGGTTGAGCTTTTCTAAAATCTAATGATATCAATCCTCTTCGTTGATAGCTTTTACCATTGGAGGTTTTGATTTATATTTAAATCTTTCATTAGGCCACATGTATGAATTCATTCCCATGTCGTCTATAATTTTATAGGCTCATTTGTAAGTGTGGAACATGATAGATCCTCTGGTCGCTCTGTCTAGGCTGGATCTAATGTTATCATCAACACCATTATTAAAAATTTTAATTTGAAGCCATGCTTGCAGCCCATGGTGTGGGCACTTCCTTAGCATCGACTTGAAATGTTCCCATGCCTCGTATAGGGATTCACCTTCGTATTTCTTAAAATTGGTGATTTCTCGCCTAAGCTGAATGGTTCGGCTAATTGGGAAAAGTTTGTGTAGGAATTTTTTCGCTAAATCGTCCCATATGGTGATGGAACCTGGTTCTAACGAGTCTAACCAATTAGCTGCATTGTCACAAAAAGAGAATGCAAATAATCGCAGATGCACAACATCATCGGATACTCTGTTGTACTTGAATGTGTCACAAATTTGTAGAAACCGCTTCAAGTTCTGATTCAAGTCTTCCACCATGTTTCCTTTGAATTGCAAGGTGTTTTGGATCATCTAGGTTGTGGCCATTTTTTTTTCAAAATTATTGGCATTAAATGTTGACTTTTCAATATTGTCTCACACAACGTCTAATGTTGGTAAGGCATATTCGCGCAACATCCTTTGATCCATTGGAACTTCTCCCCAGATATTTCCTTTTTGCTCTTGTGGATAGTCAAATAAGAGATTCTCCCGTGGTAGTTTAACTTCTACGGGTAAATTTTTTTGCATCAATTGACGGTTGTGTCTAATTATTTGCTCAGGATCTGGATATGGCTCTATTGGGGTGCTTTCGCTTCGAGTCATAAACAACCTACCAATTAAAAAGAAATTAAATAATTAAAAAAATTAAAAAAAATTAAAAAAATAAAAAGAAATAAAGAATAGTGTATCTATAGTCTTTAACATTCCTATTTATCTTATTAATTGTAAAGATATTTTCAGATTTAATGCCGAAATCTCCTTGACAATGGTGCCAACAAATTGACTGCCGCCAAACATGCGAATGTTTAATTGGAAAATATTACACCAAATATATATAATTAAATCGTCGGTGTCCGCAAGTATACGGGTCAAATTGTAATATAGTATGTGTTACAACAAAACATAGGGAAATATTCCAAGGATCGTACCCAATGATAGATGAATTAAATCTATAGAAAAGATTTTTACAATAACAATTCTAAATAGACGTAATTAAATTCTATATTATAATAAATCATAAAAGAGATTAATATTAGAAATTAAATAGCTAAAATAAATAAAAAATAAAATAAACAAAGGATTAAACCAATTAGGAAGATTAACTCATTTCAGGGGTTGTAATTAACTCTAGATTTAAGTTTTAGGGTAGATTAGCTATTAACTAAATAATTACTACCTCCCGACCTTTAACTAATTAATTAATTGGTTGATACTTGCTTATCTCCCAACCTCACTTTCTCAACCAGGATAAATTATAATTTACTCAGCAAACTTATCTCCCGATCTTATTTAACCTTTGATTACTTCCTAGGGTTGTCAAGCCTAGGGTTTAAGAACATGTAATCTATACCAACTAATCCTATCAGGAAACCATTAATCCTCCATTAATCACGTCCCCATCCACTTGTTAATCTCCCCTAAGGGATTTAGGCACTCATGATATTCATAATCTCAATCTCAATTGAAATAAACATGTGAATAAACACAATTAAATCTAAAAAGAAAATAGATGTAGAAATAATCTTATCGATGTCGATTGAAGTGTAGAGTAGGGAATCTCGTGATTGGAATAACATATATTATTTTTTTTCCAAAGAGAATAAATTGAAATACTTCTATAACACCCCTAACCCGTATCCGTCGCCGGATTAGGGTTACGAGGCATTACTCGCCTAACCACAAACCAGCACACTCATATAAATATTAATACATTAATATATGCATAAATAATTCATGATATCACAATCAAACATATATTTTCGTCTTTAATATTAAAACGTTAATAACATATCACAAATAATATCATTAACATCATTTAAAACTAATTTCATTCAAATAGCAAAACACTATTCATTTGGTCATTTTTAAAGAAAATGACATTATACCCGAATATGCATGCTTACCTTTATTCAATTTATACAAATCAAATAACTATGTTTATTCAATCATATGCGCACCATTACTAGATGTTCCCCACATTAATTTAATACTTTGAATCTCATGACCATAAACAAATAAACGTCCAATGAAAAATATGAACTCCAAACTAAGACAATGCCATGGCCAAATATTTACAAGTGAATATACTCCAATTTGATCAATATTATATCACATTCAATTACCATGTACATAAAATATGACCTAATCTTTTCATAACTTGTTTCGTAAGTGCATACAAATAAGAAAAAGTATTTCCATCAACCAAAATGCACTATAACCCTTATTCAAACCAACTTCATATACTCGAATATTACACATATAATAATATGAAATAACTTTCAAGTTAAGCTTATAAGTCATACATGAAATATTCATTTGTAACATATAGATAATTTACCTTTCATAATTTTCATGAAACACACACATACCGGGATAAGTTCATATTATGGCCGAATATGCACAAACATATACAACATCTCAAGCATATTCAACCAATTTAAGCATAGGAATAAAGCCATATTCGCATGGCATTTATATACATACATATATACATCATTTGAGTCAATTCAAAAAATAGTTTAGCCTATACATGCCATAGACATTTAAGTTCATTCACAAAAAGATACCAAAGATAGTTGGTAGTGTGATTGACTTTGACGATGGTTCCCGAGCTCGAGCTTAGACTCCAAGATTTATAAAATAGTCAAATAAACATATACAGTAAGCTAACATAGCTTAGTAAGTTATAAGAAATGGTAAAATATACAATTAATCATTATACAAATTTAATCAATCCAACTTGATCATCAACTAACTCATAACCGCAATTATATGTAACATGTCACCATTCAACAAATACCATATTTAATAGGTCATCAAAACCGAATGCTCATGTACCATTTATCTTTTTTGAAAAAGCTCAAAGATTAATGATCACATCTCATTTTTATAATTTCATAAACAAAAACAACTTACCTCATTAGTGCTAGTTACTCAACTATTATGCAACACTTACCTATGTTTCACCTTTTGTTTATCTCCATTCATTTGTATATGTCTTTGAAGGATTCGTAAACCCGCACACATAGTGTAATTCATGTAACGTATCGCACACTTAGTGCCGTTACTTTGATAAAGAGCACACATAGTGCCATTTACCAGTAATGTATCGCACACTTAGTGCCATTACTTATTTTTCGCACAATTAGTGCCAGACGACCGATTTCGCACACACAGTGCTCGGTATTTAAACTCGCACACATAGTGCCCCTTAACTGATCCTTTTCTTCATTCGTATAAACACATGTGATTTCATTTTCATTCATATCTATCCACAATTATATGCACATGATAAAAAAAAACACAACTCATTCCTCCTTCTCAATACCATCATATTCGGCAATCTTCAATATACATATATATATATCCACCTATTCGAATATAATCATATCTCCTATCATTTTCACATTTAAATTTATCTTAACACATATATAATCATCCAACTCACATGATCAAGACTTGCATTTATATATATATAGATTCCAACTTTACATTCGGCCAATACATATTAAATTCAATATCACATTCGACAATTTGAAATTAAACATACTTACTATCCTTTAACATATACACATTAATATAGACTAAAATTTAATTCTATCCAATTGCTTAAAAACTTACCTCGGAAATTGACGGTTTAGGTTTTCCGGCTATTCGTTCAACTTAGCTTTTCCCCTATCCAATCTCGTTTCTTTTTGTTCTTGATCTAATCATTTCAAAATGAGCTCATTCAAATAGAATTTCATTCATTTTAGCCCAAAACACATAATTGAACAATTTACCAATTTTATCCCTAACATTTTGCACTTTTACAAATTAATCCAATTTTCACAAAACACAAAATATGCTAAATTTGCATATATTAAGCTAGGGCCGAATGTTAACTAGGCTTATACAAGTCTCCATATTTCATAAATTTTCACAATCTAGCCCCCTCAATTTACTATTTTTGAAATTTAGTCCTAGATACTTAATTTAATCAAAATTTCTAATACAAAATTTAATAATCTAACACATATATTTTATTTAAAGTCATCAACCATCACAAACACAAATTTCCATCCATGGCCGAACATCACACATACATCAAAATCAAAAATTCTAACATGGGCCGGATAGCATTCGAAGCAACAATCTCAAAAATGTAAAAATTATCAAAAACCGAGCTAATTACATACCTTAATTTAAGCTTAAGAATAGCCGAACCAAAATTTGTCTATTTCTCTCTTTTTATTGCATGTATTCGGTCAAAGGAACAAGATGAACAAACATGCTTTCATTTTATGTTTTATTAACATATATATTAACTTATTATTTAATTACTTTTATAACCTTTGTTATAATTAAATAAAACATTATACTATAAGGTTATTTAAGTACATGGCCGGCCACTATCATTAAGATGGCCTTTTTGCATTTTAAAAGCTTCCAATTAAAAAGACATCCACAATTTGGTCCTAACACATTAAACCATCAAGTTTTAACTTTACGCGATTAAACCCATTTTAATAATTCGACTCTCAAACGATAAAATTAAAGAACGAAAATTCCACACATAGTAATTCACACATAAATAACTCATAAAATAATATTAAAAATTAATTTTTGACTCGGATTCGTGGTCCCGAAACCACCGTTCCGATTAGGGCTAAAATTGGACTGTTACAACTTCAATTTAATAAAAGAAAGCTTGGATCGAAATTGATTCCAAGAGAATAACAAAGCATTTTTAAGAAAAGAAATGAAAACTTAATATAAATCCTACTCCTAAAATACGAGGGTTTTTGGATGCGTCTAAGACAACTTAGTTACATCAAACCCCTAAGATTTTATTTATAGGAGTGTTGGTAGCCCGAATTAGGTCTTCAGCATGTCCTAGGTGTTCATATAAAGTTGATTGTGTGGACAAAAATAACCCCAAAATGCTTGGGCACCATGTCGACCCTATGTCGCACCATATGCCTTGCATGGCATGACACGACACCTACAGTGTAAGGTCTAGCATCCATGTCATGCTTTAGCGGCTCAAGAAGCTTGTGCATCACTCTTCCCTTGATCCTACATCCATTGGGCCTATAACTTATCATTCTACGCACTCAATTACACAAATTAAAACTATCTAAGACCTGTGTCGACCTAATAGGTTATAAACACTCACAAATGTATTTAAAAACACTTATTTTACTAATATTTAATACTAACTACTAAATATCGAAAATGCAATAATTAATAATCAACTAGCTAGAAAACAAGCTCCTTAAATGTGTAAATATTTAAAATTACTACTACAATTGACATTAGGTCAACAAGCCGAGAGGAAAAAGTAAGATAAGGCAGGGTACACAAACCTTATTTAAGAAATAAGTACCATGAAACAAAAGTTAACTATCCATATCCTTAGTCTATAACCATCCATCATACATTCATAACATTTATGAACATATTTAAAAACATTTGATTTATTTTAGCTAAATTAAGCAATTATTGATTTTCCAATTTAATTAACTAAGTAAAGACAATTTGTATTTGGTCAACATTTACCTTAATCAAATTAAGGAAAACTCCAATACAATTAGGTTTAACAATAAAATATTTTTTTTTTGAATTTAAAAAAAATTAAATTTAAATTGCATCAATCTACTTTGATACATTCAACAATTTCTAGTATATCTGAATTTTCATGGATTTCAATTTCTAAAATTAAATTTCATAAATTTTCAGAATTAATTAAAATTAAAAATTAAATTAAATTCCTAAAATTCAAGAATTTATTGAATTAAATTTTAATTTTAATTCTAACAAGTCAATAAAAATTAAACTCCTAACGTTTAGGTGTCCAACTTTAGTAACTCGTTACCGAGAATCCCAAATACAGTCCAACCTCATCTAGAATTAGACCAAACTATAGAAAACCCTAAACAAAACATGGAAAGCAAAATATAGCAGTTGTCATCACATGACATAAACATCAAGTAACTGATACGGCCACGCCCCGGAGTGCACCTAGCTCGAGCAATAACCCATTGGAGCTGCCACAAGGTCCTATCACACAAGCTCGATCCAAGCTATTCAAAGAGGCCATGTCGGCCTTAGTCAACCAAGTGTGGGGTGAGACGTTGGCTGGACACATCGAGGAGCTTGGACCAGCTCCACAATATCACCTTGAAACCTCTTGCAAGCCGAACTCATCTCAAACTCAGCTCCTTGAGCTTAATTCAACTCAACTTAGCTCAATTGAGCTCATTCCTATCTTTTTAATTCTTGCGTTTTTATTTGCTGGAACAAAATAAATGTTTTAGTTAAATTAGTTAATTAGCTTCAGCTTATAATTATGGTTTAGCCATTACATGCTTTTAATATGTTTATTTCAGCCGAATTTAATATGTCATTTTTTTAAACAAGTCATAAATGTGTTCAAATATGATTTTATTATTAAGTGTTTAATGTGTCTTATTTTAATACAAGTTTTTAATATGTCATAGCCTAATACATGTTATTAATTTGTCCTAGACTAAAACATGTTTTTATTATGTCCTAGCTACTGCCGATTTAATGTGTTCAAATTCAATTTAATTTGTTGAATTAATTTGGTGCAGGTACATGCTTGGGACGACTTTAATGCAAGGTGCTGATGGTTTAGCTCTTCAAAATACCTTTTCACGTACAGCAAAAGACAAATGAATAGCTGCTATTTTATTTCTCCCAAGCTGACCGTCTGTGTCTCCCAGACAACTTTGAAAGTGTTCACATTGGTAGAAATCCCTTTCACATGAAGAGACTATTCGGTTATGTGCATTCACACCTAAGAGCTATTCAACTTCATATGCTCATACCTTAAAACCATTGAAGATTCCAAGCTGACTTAATTGAACTCAAGACCATTCAGCTGATCAAAGCAACACAATTAAAGAGCATTCAATCCCTTTGGCCGAATCTGCCCACACCATTTCAGCTCATAATCAACCTAAATTAATTTCAGCTGAATGAAGCCCTCTAGAAGCTGTACATTAGCGTCAAAAAGGTTGGGGAAGCTTCATGGAAGCTGCTAGGAAGATTCCAAGAAACTTCAGCTCATTTAAGCTGAAAACAAATGGCCAATCAGCTCCCTAAGTGCCTATTCGGCTAGCTAGATGTTTAGCTAGCTAATTTTATGTAGTGGAGACTTTTTGCTACTTCTGAATGAAATTCTGTCATTTTTGTGAGATTTTTTTTCTCTCAAATTTCGTCCAAAGACTTAGCTTGGCTTATCTGTTAGTCAGTGGCGTCAATCTTTGTCTTTTCCGAACTTATCACTCTAATTCGAGTGTGGCATTCACCCAACCTATACCTTTGGTTCTTACCTTATTAGGTAACAGGTCAAGGTCTCTTTTTTTTTTCATCACCCAAATCACCTGAAGATCCTATAAGTCTCGGGTCAACACTCCTATTTAGTGTTGGTTTATACTTGAATCTTAAGCCTACTTTCCATTCCATCCAAAACTATCCCATTCCCTTTTACTTCTTTGTTAGCAGAACCTATAGAAACAAATACCTAGCCATTTTTTGAATCTATTTTTAGTACCTAACTCCATACTTAACCAAATATACACATAGCTTGCAATTGGAACGATACTTCTACATTTGACGATCGGGCACTAAAACGACTCGGACTATCCAACAAGGCTGTGGTCGTATCATTTGGTATCAGAGCTTGTAAAAACGAGAAGTACGGACGTTCGTAGCCATCCCAGAATAGGTTTGTGAAAAAAAATTTGAAAAAAAATTCGTGTATCAAAAGTCATCTAATGTATTCAGCATATTATAATTGTTAAAAAAAAGGAAGAAATAAATTTGAAGTTATATATTAAAATAAAGTGTTGAAAGTTTGAGTTCATTATCTTTTGAAATCCCGATCATTAACTTACCTTTACTACCATCAACACCTTCACGCCACGCTCCATCACCCTAAATTTGTTTCCTTTAGCCAACCTAGCACCTAACATCATTACCGTTGTAAACCCATTTGAAGCCGACCCCTAGACTATGATTAAGTCTAAACGAGTCTTTTTACAAAATCACGAGAGAAGAAACGAGTGGAAAAAGGCACGAGTGAGTGAGAGCATTAGAGAGAAGAAAAAAAAGCTGTAAAGAGTGTAAACACGAGTATGAGAGCCAATAACTCTTTCTTTCTTAGTGAACGTGATGCTTTGTTGTGAGGTCTTACTCTTACACGTCTAGAAGTCCAGAATGCAATATGGTGGAAGGCAGAGGTCGACAGCCCGTTAGAAACTTAGCGCCCAGAGGAGGAGTATCGGATTTAACTCTCCAAGCACTAATGCGCAAAATGGAGCGCATGTTTGACCGAAAGCTCGAGCCTATCCAAGAAAGCCTAGATCAAGTCGAGGAGAGAGCCCAACGGGAGAGAACACCCCTGATCGTTAACGTTAGAGTCTTAAAATTTTATATAAAGAATGGTCGAGCCTAGAAACTAACTGTGACAACGATTGAGGCAAGTGCACCTATCGAACAGTAGTATAGCTTAGTGGCAAGACCGAATTGTCAAACCCAAAGGAATCAGAAGTACTAATACTAACTTTCTTTTTTATTATTTAGCCTAAGAAACAAGGGAATTTGTTGTTTAAACTAAAATTAACTAACTACTAAGCTAAAGACGCTAAGACAAAGAGAACGAATTTGGGAAAATACTCGTGAGAAAAACCAATTGACTAAGACAATACCCGAGGAAGAATCCACCTAGACTTAACTTGTTATCTAACTCTGAACCAGACGATTTATTCACTTGACTTGATCCGTAGGATTCCCTAATGTATATTAATCCCTCTCTCGAGGCGACTAACGTCTAACCCTAGGTTGATTAATTGAAATCTCTTTCTAATTAAAACCCCTAGAATTGCATTAACTCGATCTATGGACTCCCATATTAGGTTTCACCCTAATCCAGGCAAAATTTCGTCACCCTATGTCTAGCGCGCGAGCAACTCCGCTTAACTATGCTAGATCTACTCTTAGGCGGGGACTTTTGCTCCACCACCTAAGCACATCAAGATTACTTGAATCAATATCTGGAATATCAAAGCAAGAATTAAGAACACATAATTAAGAACAAATCAAGTATTTATCATATAGTTCAGCAAACGATAACAAGATTCATCTTAGGTTTCATCCCCCTCAGGTATCTGAGAGTTTAGTTCATAATTATAAAAGAATACATCTCAGAAGAAAAGATAAAACAAAACATAAGAAAAACCCTAAAACCCCCTGAAGGAATTAAAGAGAAGATCTTCCGTCTTGAGAATGACTCCGGCTTCTTGAGATGAATCAACTGGCTTTCTTGGAGTAAATTCCACAATTCTGACCTCTCTAGCTCGGCTCCTTGGCCTAGCTAGATGCCCCGACAGAGGGCTTCTGTCGACTCCCCCTTTTAGGTCATACTTAGGGTGTTTATATAGACTTTGGAATGTGTTTCTTCGCCTCTAAGTATCCTAATTTGAGTGAAATTCCTCTTTATCACGGCAGGGACACGCCCTTAGCACACGCCCGTATGAATCGTGGCCAGGCCGTGTTCGAGTCTATCAATGAGGCACGGCCGTGTGACTTTGGACCAGACCGTGTCGTTTTCTGTCTTTGGCCCATTTGGCCCGTTTTAAGCCCGTTTCTCGTTCTTTTCGTCCTTCTATGCTCTCCTAAGTATAAAACATGAAATTAAAGGATTAAGAGCACCAAATTACATAATTCAAGGGATAAATCATCCAAAATATGCTAAATGTGGGCTTTAAAATATGTTACTATTACGGTTTATCAAATACCCCCACACTTAAGCTTTTGCTTGTCCTCAAGCAAAATTCTTAACTCACAATTAAAATAAACTTCCTCGATTCATAATATTCATCAATAATGTTTCATCATAATTAAGATATAATTCATACATGGATAATTTAACCGGAAGGTTCCTAAAGATTCAAACAATCAAAGTCATATATTTTTGTAGCATGAAAACATAGGTGTTTCCCCTTACCTAAATAATCAGCTTTAATTCAAAATCGACAAAAATTGACATCCTCACTAAAGATTCACTCAAATCACTCGAAGTGTTTAAGGTTCAAAAATAAGCACTCAGAAGTCGAACATGAAAAGTTAATCCCATAGGCTTGCATGAAAATCAAATCTCCACCACTGTAAAATGATATGATATACAAATCAAAAGGTCTTTTATGGGTTGTAACGGGGCTCGGGTTAAAGGTGTGGATAAAGGCTGAATTAGAAGGTTAGCATCGAGATTGACCTGAAAAATTACCTAACTAGAGACAACGAACTGAATAAAGAATAATTACATCGATTGAAAACTTGCAATACTAATACTAATAACACGAGCTTCTTCTAACGATGTGAATTTAAACTGTTTTAAGCTCACTTAATCACAGAACTAATAAATATACTTCGAATTTTTTTAAAGAACAAATCAAGTAATAATAATAAGATAGAATTTAACAACTGATATAAAGAAACTAGTTAAGTAACCGATCAAATCAAATCTCGATGCAGGGGTAGTCAAGAATAATGGTGATAACAAATACAAAGGGTTTTGGGTTAATATTAGTGGGTGAGTCAATAAAATGGGTTGCTAGGATTAAAGGGGTTTACTAGGGGTTAATTGTGATGGTGGGTTTTTAGTGGAGTAATTGGGTTAAAACCTAGGTGCCTTTATCATCTTAGTATATCAAATCAAAGGTGTGGTCTCGACATGTATAATCGATGCAAGTTCTAGAATAACAGATTAATGTTGACCACTCATAGTTAATAAAGTGAGCACGAAAAGGAATGTATGCTCTAAAAGGCTTAAAATCTCACAAAAATTATGGCTTTTGATGTCAACCTCGTAAATTTCAAACTTCGAGGTAATAATTAAATTCAGGTAGACAACCTAAAAAAAATTTTATTTTTTTTGAAAATAGACTTATCATGCTTGATTCCCTAGTCCCTTAAAGTTTAAATCATCAATGTACAATTAACTATGACTTAATCCAAAACACATAAATCACAGGAAATTTCATTTTAACAGTAATATGAGAAATTTTACTCAAGAACAAGACATAATTCAGGATTTGAGAATAATGCAAAAAGTTAGGCACTTTTAAGTTTCACCCCCCACACTTAAGATGTACATTGCCCTCAATGTACAAAGATAGATATAGATGAAAAATAATAATAGAATCATAAGATAGGGAGAGAAGTGAAACTTCCTGAATTTTGGATGGAGTCAATAAGAAGAAACCGGATAGGATTGGGCGAAGGTGAATGTGGGGGAACGCCTCGAACTGTTTGGATTTGAATCCTCGAAGCAGCCGACCTGATTTTATTGTATCCTAAGCTAAATCTAAATGGTATGAAGAATAAGAACAAAATAATGAAGAAGATAAAAAATAAAAATAAAAATAAAAGTAAATAATGGAAAATGAAATAAGGAAGACAACTGGAAGAAAAAAAGGAAGAAGGGGGTTTAAATAGAGATGCAGCCCGTGTTTTGGGGAAAATTTTGTCCTGTTGCTACATGTCTACGGCCACGCCCTTTTAAATACCTAAGCATGATCAACAACACAAGTTAGTGATTAAACACATAACTTAACAATATCATCACATGGTAAGGTATAGTTCATGAGCTTAACATCACTTAAATCATACCTTTCATAAACATAAGTATTCATACTTTGGTCATCAACATTTCATACCTTCTCAAAAGTTTCTTAATTTAGCTTTCGGTACATTTACTGTTTTTTCCCTTTTTATGCCCGTTGAACCACTTAGAATAATACCAGATACACTGGAAGCTCACACAAAGTGTGCTAAATACATGGTCGAAACCATTCCTTTCCTTTTCCTTTACATAGATGATCACTCAAGCCATAAATGGGATTGCTCACACAAGCTGACGGTCGAAATGTAGCTACACGATGCCTCTCACACAAGCTTATGAGTATATGCAACAAATGCCAGAACTAAGCCATCGGTAAAACATTCAGGACTAGCACCTGTAACATGGTAACCTTAATGACATGTCATTTGTATCCTATATAATCCTAAGCTTCAAACGGGGCTTGATAGTCGTCATAACGTCATTGGACTTTCATCGTGACATAATATGATGAATAACATAAAAGCATTTAAATCAGATACATTAAAACTCTATTTAAACATACGAACTTACCTCGATCACAAAAACGATGAAATAGAACCGACTAGTCCATTACCTTATCTTTCCCTCGATCTAGATCCGTACGAGGCTTAAATTGATCTAAATAAGAAAATTCAATCCATTCAATATTCATTCTACTCAATTCAGTCAAAAATACATAACTTTTGCAAACTTACACTTTTACCCCTAATATTTTAACTTCTTTACAATTTAGTCCTTAAGCCCGTAAATTGAAATTCATGCAATTTCATCTACGTACTAAGCCATTCAAATTCTATATAAACTCATATCAACTCACACAAATCATTATTTCACAATTTCACCATGTATTTTACACATTTTACAAATAAATCCCTAATTGACATTTTCAACAAAATTCAATTTACAAAAGTTGTTTATTTAACAACAAAGATTCATTTTCTTCCATCAAACTTAAAAAATCACATAAAAACTGTCATGGAAAAACCTTAACATTTTAACAATTTTGCAAATTAGTCCATGGGCTAGATAGATTAAGCTACAACGATTTCGAAAACATAAAAATCATTAAAAACGAAACTAAAATCACTTACATGAAAGGGAGATATGTAACACCCCTTACCCGTATTCACGCCGGAACAGGGTTTGAGGCATTACCAAACAAATCTTGCTTAAACATCTCGAATAAGGTTATAAAATTTTGTTTAAACTCGTCGCTTGCACATACTCGGCCTAGGAGGCCCTAAACATACTTCTGAGAGGTATCAAAACTATTCCGGGAACTTTTATGAGTTCGAGAAACTTTTCAACAAAATAGAGGCCACATGCCCGTGTGGGTCTAGGGACACGCCCGTGTACCCCTAAGACATGCCCGTGTCTTCCTCCTGTGGTCGATACTGACTAGTTTCACACGGTCTTGACACGCCCGTGGCCCTGGCCCGTGTGCCAAACCTTAGCATTCTGACTCATCCACACGGTCTATACACACACCCGTGTGTCTACCTATGTGGTCAAATAGCAGGCTATCTACCAAGCCCTTTGCTACTCTCACTTGCATACATTCATACACCATCACAAAAACTTCACGTATCATCAATTATAACTCTTGAATTATCACATTTAATCATAAAAAAAATCAAGTCTTCATCCCATTCACGAGGGAGAACTATTTCTAGTACAATTAAAATCTTCTTGAGCCATCATCTATTGCTATACACAATCGTCTCACGACTCGTTTAGGGCAACACATTTGGCACATTAACAATAACTTAAACTAAATATAAACAAGATCCCTATACATGCCATAACTCATAAGGACTTGAAACCTCATACCAAGTGTCTGCCCGATAGTGTGAAAACATCTCCGGCGATCTCCAACCCGAGCCAGTTAAAATTAACCTATTAGAGATGGGAAAGGTAAGGAGTAAGCAATAATGCTTAGTAAGTTCATATACAAATAATAGTCCGTTATTGATATTCATTAATTATACTCAATCACAAGGTATCATAATGAGTTTTACTCTTAATTCATGGTTACCTATTCAATCATCCATAAAACTTATTCATTTCGTCTCTTACCACGTTCTAACCATATCTCGAGCTTAATGCTCGCATTCATTAACTTATATCCCTGCACTTAACATCACATGATAAACACATTATAATTTCTCACTAATCCAACCACACAGCTAAATCTCTCGGTGGTTTCGCACTTAGCCCACCACAATCAGATATTAGGGTAGTATCGTATATAGCCTACCAAAAAGCGTCATTATAGTGGTATCGCACATAGCCCACTAAATAATATACTTAACGATAACATCGCACACAGCCAATCGTAGTTAAGTATCAAGGTAGTATCGCACTTAGCCTACCATCAATCTCTAATAGGGTGGCATCGCACATAGCCCACCATTTGGTACTAAACTCGATGGTATCGCACACAGCCCATCGGTAATAAATAATATGGTGGTAACGCACTGAAAACACAGAAATTTATATACTTTTTCATGCCCTTTTTGACCCAAATTCATGCGGTTTCGAGTAAATTCTTGTCGGAAAATAACTAAATATTATAAGATAATTAAATTGTGCTAAAAATATGAACATGGTTAATTTTAATTAATTTTATAGTTAATTTTGATTTATTTTGACTATTTTAGACATTCGCACAAAGGGCGAAAATTGGCTCGGTAGACACTACTCGAAGAATAAACCCGAGAAGCAATTTGAAGTATCGAGGCGAATTTATTTCCAGCCCAAAACGGTCCAATTATGAATATTTAATCATAATATAATTAATTTTAATTTATTCCCAATTTAATTTGGGTTAAATAAATTAATCTTAATTAATTATGAAAAAGGCCCAATTGAACCGCATTAGTTGAACCAAACCAGTTGAACCGAACTAGCCACTAATTGGGCAGCCCAAACCATCCACATTGCTGGCCCAAATCAGCTTATTAGCTGATTAACTAAGCTTGCAAAGAAGCCCTTGAAGACCTTTCAAAATTGCATTCAAACCCCTCCAAAAATTATGGCTTTGTAGATTTGCCCCATGCTATTTTTAGCAAAGTTGAATCCATCAACTTTGCCACATAGGTGGCCGGCCAAGGGAGGCCTCTTTTTCTGATGCTATTTGCTATTTTTAGCAGCCTTGATCATCTATAAATACACCCCTTTCTGCTCATTCAAAACACACCTCAAGCATCCAACATTCTCTTCTCTCACTTTCTCTCAATTTCCATTTTTTCCATTTTCCCTTTGTGTGTTCTTGTGTCGATTTCTCCTCTTGGAAAAGAGGTATTTTTCCAGCCATTTGGAGCTGAAATTGGAGTGTTCATAATCCACCTTGATAGCCGAGGCCAACGAAGAACGAAGAACGGAGCAATCAGTCAAGCCACAGAGAAACACCGGATTTGCTTCTTGTTCCCTATCTCTTTTAATTTTCGTTGTTGTTTTGACAAACATGTTTATGAATATTTATGCTTTTGGAATGATTAATTTAATCAATTTAGCTTGAATTTAATTCTTGTTGGGTTGATTGCATTTCGTCCTATTAAATTATTAAAATTGAGTTTATACTGTTAAAAGGCCTCGGTAAAATGCTTGATTAAGTAAAATCATGTTTAAGTTATCTAGCATTCTAATTGTTTAGATAGCTAATTAATTAATTATTTAAACGCATTGGAATTGTAATTAATGGACACAATACTTAATCTGTGCATGTTTAATTCTTCTAAGGTAGCTGAAGATTAAATTAGCATTGTATTTGGAGATACATATGCCTTGCATAGCTTGCAGGATTTTTTTGATTAAGTGTTTCAAGGTAAAAATACTTTGTTAACTCACATGATCTTTTATATGCTTATTAGGTTGAATTAATCAGTTGAATCACATAGTAATATGTGAGAGATTGTTTAATTTAATAAGCATGTATGTGCAATAACATGTTTACTTTTAGAAGTCTGTTTAATCGATCGAATTTGCATAGAAGTATGTACAAGAGATGAATGGATTTTTATTTGTAAGTATGTTCATAAGTTAGAAAATTACCGAGTTGCCATGTTTTAACAAGTATAAACACGAGTTTAATAATTCTAAGGTAAGAAATGCGATTAATCCAACACAATTATATCATCTTGATTAAAACCAGCTTTTGAAATCGTGCACTAGAACTTTGTTTTATTTTATTTTACTTTGTTTTTTTTTAGTTTTTAAATTTTTATTAAATCCAAATATTTTCCCTTCACCAAAGTGTTTAAAATCATTTTCATAAATAATTCTTTTACAGTCCCTGTGGGTACGATAACTCGACATTTACTTGTCACTTTATTACTTGTTACGATTGTGTACACTTGCACATTTCCACCGTTCCACACACACAGCCCACCATTAATAATATCGTTGATGGTATCGCACACAGCCCATCACTAACAATGAATAAGGTGATATCGCACATAGCTCACAGTTATTATACATTCACAGATATTTATCAACATGCATTTCTCTATTTCAAATGTTCGTCCGGGAACATCCTCACACACTATCATTCTTACTTAGATTCTACAACAATCGTTCGCATTCACGAAATGCATTAATAAATATAGCTTATGCAACTAAGGTGCATTGATTACACATAACCCACTATGGGTTCATCATATACCGAATTCATCTCAATTCAGTTCTAACACATACTTGTACTTCTCGTGGTACAACCACATACTTTCTCATTTTCAACATACCTGTTGAATCACTCAAATTGTTAAATAAAACTCTTGAGTCTCATACACATAGGGTCACGTTAACATCATATCCTCGATAGGATTTTAAATGTATTAACATATCGATGCCATGTCCCCGACATGGTCTTATACGAATTCTTACATCGAGGCCATATTCCGATATGGTCTTACACGGAACCTTAATTATCATTATATCATGTTAATTTCTTTTCCCGCTAGTCTTATATTAACTTAAGACCTTCATTTCTTGACATCCCGTCAAAATGTATTTAACATATACATAAAGGTAATAAATAATTCATAAAACATCGACATGTTAAATGCTTCACTTAGAGTTGCATAATTTAGCACATGAACTTACCTCAATATCGAAGAGGGTAGAAAGGGACTTAATTGCCCACATTTCTCTTTTCTCCTGTTCTAGGTCCGACTCTTGTTTTCTTTGATCTAGAACAATAGAATTTACTCATTTAATCACTTATAAATCATAATACTTCATAATCTACACTTAGGCAAAAATGACTATTTTGCCCCTACACTTTGGCAAAATTACGATTTTGCCCCTAGGCTCGTAAATCACTTTTCATCACATTTTCTTGTTAAACAAGCCTGGCTAAACATTTAATCCTCTTACAACTACTCACAAATCCAACTATTTTATGCCTTAATGAATAAACTACAACTTTTGCATTTTAGTCCCAATTAGGTGTTTTCATAACAACACCTTTCACAAAAGTTGTTTCTCATCTTCCTATCATTCATTTTCTTCCATAAAAACTCATCAAACAACATAAAATCTATCATGGTAAGTCCCTAGACTTTCAACCATATTGCAAACTAGTCCTCTCAATAGCTAGCTTAAGCTTTGAGGACTCCAAAAATACAAAAATCATCAAAAATAACCATCAAATTGACTTACCTGAATGGAGAAAAGCTTGCTGAAATTTTAAGCTTTCAAACACCCCTTGTTTGCTAAAAATTTCGGTGGAGAAGAAGAGAGGAAAGATGATACCTTTTTCCTTTCTTTTTTTTATTCATTTGTCAACCAATATCGCCAACTTTTGACCACAATAAATGCTCTTGTCCCCTATGCACACTATGGCCGGCCAACTCACTTAAAACAAGGCCAAATTGCATAGTTGGGACCTCCAATTAATATTCTATAGCTATTTGGCACCTCTAGCAAATAAAATATAACTTTCGCACTTTATTCGATTTAGTCCTTTTTCGCGATTAGACATGAAATCAGTAAAATTAAGGCACCTAAATTTCCATACATCCTTATAAACATGTTATAACACATAAAATAACATGAAAAAAAATTTCTCTAACCTCGGATTAGTGATCCCGAGATCACTGTTCCGACTAACCCCTAATTCAGGCTGTTACAAGATATAACTGAAGCTTTAAAACCTTATCAATGGCTTTCTATTCTTTAATAATCAGTGGAAGAAGACAACAACAAATATGATATCTTTGTTTTCTTTAATTTACAGAACATATTTATCAATTCACTAACTCAACCATATCAATTAACTTGAAAAACACTTCATTTTATGTCCATATTTGTCCACAAACTTCATGAATAGTAAAATTACCATTTGAATCCATCCACTTTAAAGTTTCATAGTGTAACGCCCCGATTTTCTTTAATTGAAGCTTTTGTAATTTTGACACACAGTGTGTATCTGCTTCAGTGGTTATGTGTTTTAGGTGTGTGTGTGAGGTCCCAAGTTCAAGCCTTTACTTGGGAAAATTTTGGTATTTTTATGAATAAATCCCAAACTCTAGTTAGTAGGCTTATAAGTAAAAGTGTGTAAGTAAGTAACAGAATAGGCCTGTTGGTCTAGTGGCTAAGTGCAGTGTTGAGGTTGGTGGAGGTCTGGAGTTCGAAAATCTGCGTGAGTATTATTTTTGCCTGTCACGTCCAGAGTGTTTGTGTTGGACTAAAAATCTGATAGTAGGGAGAGAATTAAGGGGAAAAGGTTGGGGGTTAACAGTTTCTGTTCAGTACTGCCTCTCTTTTTGAAAAATTTGGCTAGCCTTTTCTTTTTCTTCCTCTCTAGTTGCTGCCAAATTCCCCTTCCATTTTCCTCTTTTGCTATCGAAATTCGGCTGCTTTCCCCTCGTATTCTGATTCTTTTTCTCCAATCATTTCTATTATTCAGATTTGAGACGCGCATTCGGTAAGTTGTGGGTTGGATTAACCTTACCGCTCCTTTGAATGGTTAAGTTTTTGTAAAGGGTTTTTGTTGCGTGTAGGAGTCATTTGAAAGGCTAGAATCAGAGTTGCGTCGATTTGACTCGAAGTAGTGATTGATTTGTTAGCGGTAAGTCGAGTTTGGAGAAATTCCTTAATGATGAATTCGTTAGTTTTAGTCTCTAAATTGCTAAATCGAGGCTGTGTATACTAATTTGTAGGCTTTGGAGGGCTTAAGAGTGCTAACGCAGCAAAAATGATACAGGTGTGTACCCAGAAACGCAAAAAATAAGGTTATAGCGAAAGCCAAAAACCTCTCTGTCGATTCCACACGGGCATGTGGTCGCCCATATGGTAGGCCGTGTGCAAGACTGTTAGTCACCACACAGCCGTGTGATCAACGAGCCAGGCCGTGCACGAGTGACACAGCCTCGATTTAGCACGGGTCACCCAAGTCTACTGTGGACCTATCGTAGGGTCGGTAAGTAATACTTAGACCCCTAAATGGATGATCTGTCTGTCTGATTTATGTACTACGCATGTATAATAATCTGAATATATGAGTTTTAATTGCATAATAGCATGTCATTCTTGTATGTTGCATTGCACCGGGGTGGGTTGATTATGATTGGAGGAAGTATCTGAAAGGCTCTTAAGCCTGTTATCTGGCAGCTCGGCTACAAATTTCTGATTATGTGCCGCATTCGGTACAACATGGTGTGTAGAGCTGGGTGGGTTGATTTTATCCCCACATGGTGTGTAGGGTTAAACGGAGTTGGTGTATAGAGGCTGATGGGTAGGACTATGTTTTCTGCATATTTTTTCTGAAATGGGCTAAGGCCCTGAAATATGTCTGATTCTGTATCTGAGTGGGCTAGGGTCCACACCGTTTCTGTAATGGGCTCAAACCCAAACTGTGAAAATCCTGTCTGTTATTTGATATCTCTGTGTGTATGTTTTCTGTGGGGATTACACACTGAGTTGCGAAAACTCACCCTTTTCTGTTTAATCTGTTCAGGTAATCCCCAACAGTAGATGGGTCAATGCAACGGAGGACTCGGTGGTGACCACGGTTCTGGACACTTATTTACGGTTTATTTTTAATTATGATTTGGTTATATTTGGGTAAATTTTATGTAACAAGGCCTTTCAAATTTTTGTTTGAAATTTGGGATCATTATTTTATAAACTGCTAGCAGTAGGACAAGACGCGAGTTTTCAAAATAAACCGGTTTTATCCAAATACGTACGACCTTGTAAATTGTTTTAAAAGCTTCCGCAACGTATAAAGTTTTGAAAAATGGATAATGAATAAATTAACGACACGTTTTGATGATAGCCTAAGATACTTAAAAATGGTTTTAACGCAGGTACGTTTTCCAAAGCACTATCAAGTGACAGCGCCAGATTCGGCCATAATGTCTAGGCTGAGTTTGGGGTGTTACATTTAGTGGTATCAGAGCCAGGATGCAAAACTCGGTTGTGGTTTGGGTTTTTAAAATAGTTTTTCTAAAATTATTTTAAAGGATTTAAAATATTCTGGACCGAGTATGTGGTACACCGAGTCTCCGGCGTTGATCCCGTAAGTGTTCTGATCTTTGTTTAAATTTATCTGAAATACTACTTGCATGCTTAAAAATGACCTTATGTAGTATCTTTGTCATTGAAAATACTTTAGGTAGTGTAAACTAAAAACTGTAGGGAAACTGAAAATCGTAATAAATTTGCGATTCGCGATAACGAACTCTGAACTTCTGATACTATTTTGCATAAAACATCTGCTAAAAACTATTGGAACTGTAACTAATGCATAAAATTGTTAATACAGATAAATTCTGAAACTACGATGAGCGCACGAGGTATCCGTGGACGGGGTACTAGAGGCCGTGGTAGAGGCCGTAGGGGGGCTCGAGCTGGGTTCTCCGCATCTGAGAATCTACCTCATTTGGACACGAGCGAGACGTCGATCTCACCTGCTACAGAGACCGAGTCTCATGATCGTGAGGCTGGGGATTACGCACTATCCCGAGCCATGCTATAGATTTTAGAAAGGGTCGCTGGGTCCAACACTGGATTTAGGGGCCGTGGGTCGGTTACGGAACGACTCCGGTCGAATGGGGCGGAGTTATTCAGAGGTATCAGTGGAGTCGCCCCTAACGTGGCCGAATATTGGATAGAGGCCACAGAAAGATCATGGACTATTTGGACTTTACTGCTGAGCAGAAGCTTAAGAGGGTTATTTCTCTGCTTCGCGATGAAGCATATCAGTGGTGGCTGACGATTAAGGAGGGCACTCAGCCTGACCGTTTGACGTGGGACTACTTTAAGACGGCTTTGCAGAGTAAGTATGTGTGAGCCAGCTACATTGATGCTAGGAGGTGTGAGTTCCTTAATCTCACCCAAGGGGACCGTTCAGTGGCTGAATATGAGGCCGAGTTCCTGAGACTGAGCCGTTATGCCCGGGGCATGGTGGCGACTGAATATGAGCGATGCGTACGTTTTGAGGATGGACTCAGGGATAGCTTAGGGTTCTGATAGCTCCGCAGAAGGAGTGTGATTTTTCTGCTCTGGTGGATAAGGCGAAGATTGCCGAGGAGGTTAAGCGCGCTGAGCGCCAAAACTGCGAGAAAGGAATGAATAGGAGGGAATCGAAGCCCACGAATTCTGTGGTGAGGCCTAAGAAAAAGGCAAAATCTGATGGGCCAGTGAGAGTGGGGCCTCCTGTTGCACCTACTGGGGTGGCACTTTGTGGACATTGTGGTAGACGCCATCCGGACGAATGTTGGAGGACGACTAGGGCATGTTTGAGATGCGGGTCGACTGAGCATTGTGTCAGGGATTATCCGCTGAGGACCGATCAGATGCAAGCTGCGGGTACTGGTACTGCACAGCCACTGAGAGTAGCTCAGCAGCCACCTAGGGGCCAAGGGTAGGCCAGAGGTGGTAATGGCATGAGCCGAGGACAGAGGGCACTGGGGAGAGGTGCGAGACCGACTGAGGTGAGGCAGCCTGCACTAGTTTATGCTGTACATCGCCGAGAGGATGGTGATGCTCCAGACGTCATTATGGGTACGTTCTTAATTTTTAATGTACCCTACACTGCATTGATAGACATAGGCTCTACACACTCTTACGTAGCTAGCTCTGTGTCTGAAACTCTAGGGATTCCGGTTGAGAGTACTTCGAGTGAGGTAACTGTTGTGAGTCCATTAGGGTAAGCTATCTGGGTTAGTAAATTATATAGAGACGTCCCGTTAGAGGTTTAGGGGACAGTATTTCTGGCTGATCTGATGGAGCTTCCATTCAGGGAGTTCGATTTGATTCTGGGAATGGACTGGCTAGTCAAGCACCGGGTAAGTATGAACTGTGCAACAAAAAGGGTTGTGTTGAGAACCGAAGAGGATGACGAGGTAGTGGTGATTGGGGAACGTCGAAACTACTTGACGAATGTGATTTCTACGTTGGTGGCAGAAAAGTTGGTACGAAAAGGATGTGAGGCATTCTTGGCCTACATCAGTGTTTTGGATTCTGGGAACTCTTCGATTAAGGACATCAGAACCGTAAGGGACTTTTCGGATGTTTTTCCTAAGGAATTATCGGGTCTGCCTCCGAGCCGAGAATTAGAGTTTGGGATTGAGCTCTTTCCTGGTACAGCTCCGGTGTCCATCGCCCCTTATAGAATGGCACCGAAGGAGCTTGTGGAGCTTAAGGCTCAGATTCAAGAGTTACTGGATCGTGGGTTCATCCGCCCTAGTGTGTCTTCATGGGGAGAACCTGTGTTGTTTGTGAAAAAGAAGGATGGATCCATGCGTATGTGTATCGACTACCGCCAATTGAATAAGCTGACCATTAAGAACAAGTACCCACTATCGAGAATAGATGATTTATTTGACCAGTTCAGAGGGGCTTCTGTGTTCTCCAAGATCGATTGCAATCGGGATACCATCAACTGAAGGTTAAGGAGACCGATGTGCATAAGACGGCATTTAGGACTCAGTACGGCCATTATGAGTTCCTAGTAATGCCATTTGGACTGGCGAATGCACCAGCAGCTTTTATGGATCTGATGAACCGAGTGTTCTAGCCCTATCTGGATCGGTTCATGGTAGTCTTCATTAACGACATTCTGGTGTATTCAAAGACTGAGGACGAACACGATGAGCATCTCCGAGTAGTATTACAGACTTTGCGTGAGAAACAGTTGTACGCGAAGTTTAATAAGTGTGAGTTCTGGCTCTGAGAAGTAACTTTTTTGGGGCATGTGGTTTCTGCGGAGGGGATTCGTGTTGATCCTCGTAGGATTGAGTCTGTGTTGGATTGGAAACAGTCAAAAAATGTGTCCGAAATCTGTAGCTTTCTGGGGCTGGCGGGTTATTATCGACGTTTCGAAGAAGGGTTCTCCTTGATCGCAGCACCGTTGACCAAGCTTCTGCGTAAGGGAGTTCCCTTTGTCTGGACTGATAAGCAACAAGAGAACTTCGAGAAGCTCAAACCTATATTGACTCAGGCTCCTATTCTGATACAGCCGGAGCCTGGTAGAGACTTCGTAATATACAGTGATGCGTCGCATGTGGGTCTGGGTTGCGTTCTGATGCAGGATGGTAAAGTGGTAGCTTATGCATCTCGCCAGCTCAAGATGCATGAGGTTAACTATCCAACGCATGATTTGGAGTTGGCAGCGGTGGTCTTCGATCTGAAAATCTGGAGGCACTATCTGTATGGTGAGAAGTGTACTATCTACACTGATTACAAGAGCCTCAAGTATCTCCTCACTCAGAAGGAGTTAAACCTTAGGCAGCGTAGATGGGTTGAATTGCTTAAGGATTATGACTGCACCATCGAGTACCATCCTGGTAAGGCTAATGTGGTGGCAGATGCCTTGAGCCGTAGGGCTATGACCGATCTGGAAGTGATGTTCGCTCGACTCAGCTTATTCGACGATGGGAGTCTGTTAGCGGAACTCCAGGTTAAGCCCACGTGGATTGATCAGATTAGAGGTAAACAGATGGAGGATAAGTCGCTTGAGGTGCGGTTCCTTCAAGTTAAGGATGGGGATACCACTGATTTTGGGATTAACGGTGATGGGGTACTGTGTTTTTGCGGGCAGATCTGTGTACCGAATGATGAGGATTTGAGACAATCAATTTTGAGGGAAGCGCATAGTAGCCCGTACGCTATGCATCCCAGTGGGAATAAAATGTACCGGGATCTTCGAGAGTTTTATTGGTGGCCAGGGTTGAAGCGTGAGTTTACGGACTTCGTTGCGTGCTATTTGTCTTGTCAGCAGGTTAAGGCTGAGCATCAGTTACCTTCGGGGTTACTGTAGCCGGTAAAGATACCGATGTGGAAATGGGAGTGAGTAACGATGGATTTTGTTAGTGGATTGCCTTTAACACCCACTAAGAAGGATTCTGTCTGGGTCATCGTGGATCGATTGACCAAGTCCGCTCATTTCATTCCGGTCAGGATGGACTTCTCTCTCCAGAAGTTAGCTAAGCTGTACATATCTAAAATAGTGAGACTCCATGGGGTTCCTATCTTGATCATCTCCGATAGGGATCCTCGCTTCACGTCTTGATTCTGGAAGAAATTGCACAAGGCTCTGGGTTCATGTAACACCCCAAACCCGGCCTAGAAGTTAGGCCCGAATCTTATGTGTCACATGGAAATAAAAACCATCTTTGTGATTATTAAAAACTTGCTTGAGAAATACAGCTTCTTTGTTAAAACCAAAAACACTTAAGCAATTGTTAACTACTTGAAAACATAATAATCTTTAAAAACCTTTTCGTTTGCGGAAGCATATTTGAAATAAACAATTTATGAAAATGTGATGTTTATAAATAGAGTTGCAGAAGCATTTTGAAAACGTTGCGGAAACGTAGATAAAATACAAGTATTTTGAGAGGTTGTTTGATAAATCTATAATCGAAACTAATGATCTTACAAAACCGTGACTTTTGAAAACGACGTTGAAAATTCGAAAGAGAATCCAAGTCTTTTGAAAATATCGTTAATAGTTCGAGAGAAAATATCCGTGTTAAAAATATTTGTAAAAGTTTATTTTGAAATCCATTTGTTAATCGATTTTGGAAACCATTGTTTAAGTTTTTAGAAAATTCCCCTTTTTAAACAATTTAAGAAAAATAATAAAAACGTCCCAACCAAAAAGTAAAAATAAAAATAGTCCAGAGGCCTTATTACAACATTTAACCCAAAATAGTAAAGTAATAAAATAAACGAGAAAGAAGTCTAAAGTCCAAATAAACCATGTCCGAAGTATGGCCTCCCTCGAGTCATCCATAGCCCAAGTCCATATCATCAAGCATTACCTACAAGGGTTAAGAGAAAGGGGGGTGAGTTACAAGAACTCAGTGTGAAATCCCCCTACCGTTATTCATTGGGCCGGAACCCAATTAGCGATATTTTGGGCCTAAGCCCATTTACAAATAATAAATAAATGAAATGAATGCAACCCATCCCATCCTACCAGCCGTCTAACTCTCCACCCGTACCAACCAATCTCTCCTGTGGGGATCAAGTCAACCCACCCCACCGGTCTCTCCAATTTGCGAACCAAACCGCCATTTATACTATTTGTGGTGAGCCACCGTAATCATATACGGTAATATAATCGGCATGACCTCGGTAAAAAAATGATCGACACGTAGTCGTTAATTCATATGTTAGGCACATAGACCCGGTAAATACGTTTAGCACAAAGCCATAATCACGATGGCACAAAGCCAAATCACGTTTATATTGGCACATAGCCCTTATCGGTATTTGTGGCAATGCCACCGGTCTATACTTCTCTTCATTCATATTTTCCCATCCCATGCAAAATTATGTAAATGCAACATTCATAGTAAGGCATCATATTTACAAATATAAAAAACAATTATTACTCCAGAGATTTGTTACGATAAATCGGCCCATTATAACACTTTTCAATTCGGCCCATTAAGGCATTCTGTCAAATTAGCCCATAGGGGCATTTTCGGTAAATCGGTCCATAAGGACATTTCGGTAAATCGGTCCATAAGGACATTTCGGTAAATCGGTCCATAAGGACATTTCGATAAATCAATTATTTTACCCACTAAGGGTAATTCGGTAATCTCATAACCCAGGGGTATTTCGATAATTTACCTTCCAAGGGTTATTTGGTAATTCGGCAACCCCGGACTTAACTACTAATTTGAGCATAGAAAATTGAAACTGTCCATCTGCGTCATATTGACTAAACTGACCATAACTCGGATTAGGAAACTCGAAATTTAGATCCATAAATTTTCTTTGAAACTAAACTCATATATCTTCTTACGATAATTTTTCTAGAATTTTTGACTTAACCATTTAGTACAGTTTATTCCTTAAAGTTTCCCTTGTTTCACTGTCCAACGATTCTGACCTCTCTTAACTTAATTTCAAATATCTCACTATACGGTTTTCATATACTGCTCCCACTTGTTTCTAATGAAAATAGGCTAACTAATGAATCCATACATATTAATTATAACCCTTAATTCACTTTGTACAATTTTATACGATTTTTCCAAGACAGATCAGGGAACCACGAAGTCATTCAGAACTAGTCTCACTAAAATTAAGATATCTTAAAATATAGAATTCCTTTTCGTTCTCCGTTTCTTCCTTATAAAAATAGACACCTTAATATTTAATCTGATATCTTATTCACTTTGTAATTCCTTTTCTCCTATTTTTCGTTATTTTTCAAAAACACGTCACTGCTTCTAACCGAAACTGTTTTATTACAAAATACGATTACCACTACGATCATACGCACGCCCGAGTGATCACGGATGTCGGTTTTTGGTTTTCTTCAGTATTTTGACCAAATCACAGAACATATCATACAAAATTTCAGAGAGATGTGAGATTACACACCATATCAAACATGTATTCGGAAGGTACGAGATTACACACCTGATTTTGATTTCCTAACGAACCACTCGTCGATGACCTAGAACAATACCAACCAAAAGTTAGCCTCGGATTTCCAAAAGATTTCGTATCACTTACACTTGAATCACTTACCACTATATCCGAAGGTAGAAATATATCGATTGATTTGTCCATAAAACATATAGTCGATTAGTCGAAACTTCAATCCGATTTGCAACATAGCCAAATAGAGATATAACGAAAAATCCAAAAATGAACCCCCTTACCTTATCGATATTGGATCCAATTTCCACAGTTTGACTTCGGCTAGAAAAATACACGGTCTCCTACTTAAAGCACTACGAAAAAGAGAAAATAATCTCGTTTGAGAGGGTAGAATAAAATGATGGTCTCGGTTAAAAGGACCATCCCATGCCAAGACATATATTCGGCTAGGAGAAAGAAAAAATAAAAAAAAAAGTTTGAATAGAACCACTTACCGATTGATCAAAGGAGTGAGTGTTAATAAGGATGAGAAGAACGATAAATAAGAAATGAAGGGTTCGGTTTTTCCAAAGGAAAACGAGTGAACAATTTGATCTCCAAGGCTTAGGTACTTTCGGCAACAAGGAAGAAAAGAAGAAACAAAATGCACACTAAATGCTTGAAAATTCGCAAAGAGAAGAGGAAATTTGGAGAGAAAGAGAATGATACAAAAAAACTAAAGAGAACAACCTCTCAAGCACTAGCTTTGCCAAAAACTCCTAGCAAAATTCGGCTATCACCCCTTTAGCCCCAAAACCGCCCACATTCATGTCCCTAATAGTCAAAATTTTGCCAACCACCCTTTCCATAATGACCCTTGAAAAAGGCCACATGTTCCCCTACTTTCCCTTTCTCTTGATTCCTTTCCCCAACTTCAACCTTGCCTTTTATTTTAGCCACCTTACCAAAATAATGAAGTCAACCTTGCCATGAATGCCTCTTGGCAGAAGCTTAAGGAAAGGGTGCAAAAATATAAGTCAAAATTTTCACACAAAGTGATTCGAACCTCTTCCCTCAAGGTACTACATGTGGCGCCATAACCCTTTTACCAATTGCTCATTTATGCTAGCAATTTACTCTTTTATTTCCATAAGCCTTGATGCCACTTACTATCTCTCCTTAATAGGCTTAAACACAAAATTTTACTAAGGCCCAACTTGAACCCAGAACTTCATAGAAACCTCGTAACTTTCCAAAATTACCTTCTTAATAAGTCCAACTTGAAATAATGACGTTCTCTTGTTCTCAAAATTTTAAACACTCCTACACTCAAGGCCCATTGGGCCCAATCCTACTAGGCCCAATTTTGGGATGTTACAGTTCAATGTTGGACTTCAATACTACTTTCTATCCTCAGACAGACAGTCAGTCGGAGAGGGTGATTCAAGTACTGGAGGATATGTTGAGGAGCTGTGTTATAGATTTTTGAGGTAGTTGGGAGGAGTATTTGCCATTAGCAGAGTTTGCCTACAATAACAGCTATCAGTCTAGCATTCAGATGGTGCCTTACAAGGCCTTGTACGGTCGTAAGTGCCGCACTCCCTTGTGCTGGGCTGAGTTGGGTGAGTGACGTGTTCTGGGTCCGAAATTGGTTTCTGAAATTGAAGATAAGGTCCGATTGATCCGGGATCGACTGAAAGTGGCATCTGATAGGCAGAAGTCCTATGTCGGTCTAAAGAGAAAGGATATTGAGTATTCTGTGGGGGACTTAGTCTTTCTCAAGGTCTCGCCATGGAAAAAGCTATTAAGGTTCGGTCGCAAGGGTAAGCTGAGCCCTCAATTTATTGGGCCGTACCGCATTCTGAAGCGAGTGGGGCCAGTTGCTTACCAGTTGGAGCTTCTTCCGGAGTTGGATCGCATTCATGATGTGTTCCACGTCTCAATGTTGAGACACTACCGCTCTGATCCCACGCACGTTGTTCTGGTGGAGGATATTGAGGTCAGACCAGATTTGACGTTTGAGGAAGAGCTGGTCCAGATCCTAGATCGCGACATTAAAGTGCTTCGAAGGAAGTCTATCCCCTTAGTGAAGGTGCTGTGGTGGAATCATAGCACTGAGGAGGCCACTTGGGAGCCAGAGGATGCGATGCGTCAGCAGTATCTTCACCTTTTCTGATCAGGTAAAATTTCGAGGACGAAATTTTCTTTAAGGGGGGTAGAGTTGTAACGCCCTGATTTTCTTTAATTTTGGCTTTTGTAATTTTGACACACAGTGTGTATCTGCTTCAGTGGTTATGTGTTTTGGGTGTGTGTGAGAGGTCCCAAGTTCAAGCCTTGACTTGGGCAAATTTTGGTATTTTTATGAATAAAGCCCAAACTCTGGTTAGTAGGCTTATAAGTAAAAGTGTGTAAGTAAGTAACAGAATGGGCCTACTGGTCTAGTGGCTAAGTGGAGTGTTGAGGTTGGTGGAGGTCTGGAGTTCGCATCTCTGCGTGAGCATTATTTTTGCCTGTCACGTCCAGAGTGTTTGTGTTGGACTAAAAATCTGATAGTAGGGAGAGAATTAAGGGGAAAAGGTTGGCGGTTAACAGTTTCTGTTCAATACTGCCTCTCTTTTTGAAAAATTCGGCTAGCCTTTTCTTTTTCTTCCTCTCTAGTTGTTGCCGAATTCCCCTTCCATTTTCCTCTTTTGCTGTCAAAATTCGACTGCTTTCCCCTTGTATTCTAATTCTTTTTCTCAAATCGTTTCTGTTATTCAGATTTAAGACGCGCGTTCGGTAAGTTGTGGGTTGGATTAACCTTAGCCGCTCCTTTGAATGGTTAAGTTTTTCTAAAGGGTTTTTATTGCATGTAGGAGTCATTTGAAAGGCTGGAATCAGCGTTGTGTCGATTTGACTCGAAGTAGTGATTGATTTTTTAGTGGTAAGTCGAGTTTAGGGAAATTCCTTAATGACGAATTCGTTAGTTTTAGTCTCTAAATTGCTAAATCAAGGCTATGTATACTGATTTGTAGGCTTTGGAGGGCTTAGGAGTGCTAACGCATAAAAAATGATACAGGTGTGTACCCGAAAACGCAGAAAATGAAGTTTCGATGAAAACTGAAAACCTCTCTATCGACGCCACACGGACGTGTGGTCGCCCATGTGGTAGGCTGTGTGCAAGACTGTTAGTCACCACACGGCCGTGTGATCGACGAGCCAGGCCGTGCGCAAGTGACACGACCGTGTGACAGCTAGGCAAGGCCGTGTGCGACACATGGGCTCGACCAATTGGGCCGTGTGGGCCACACGGGCATGTGGGACCACACGGGCGTGCAGGATTCTGGGCCAGGCCGTGTGATCCACACGGCCAAGGCCAATTTGGGCCACAGACGTGTGAGCCCATTTTTTCTGAAAAACTCTATGAGGTTGTACGGGTCGCCCAAGTCGACTGTGGATTTACCGTAGGGTCGGTAAGCAATACTTAGACCCCTAAATGGATGATCTGTCTGTCTGATTTCTGTACTACTCATGTATACTGATCTAAATATATGAGTTTTAATTGCATAATAGCATGTCATTCTTGTATGTTGCATTGCATCGGGGTGGGTTGATTATGATTGGAGGAAGTATCTGAAAGGCTCTTAAGCTTTGTTATCCGCGCACTCACCGCAAATTTCTGATTATGTGCCGCATTTGGTACAACATGGTGTGTAGGGCTGGGTGGGTTGATTTTATCCCCACATGGTGTGTAGGGTTGGACGGAGTTGGTGTGTAGAGGTTGGTGGGTAGGACTCTATTTTTTGCATATTCTTTCTGAAATGGGCTAAGGCCCTAAAATATGTCTAATTCTGTATCTGAGTGGGCTAGGGTCCACACCATTTCTGTAATGGGCTCAGACCCGAACTGTGAAAATCCTGTCTGTTATTTGATATCTCTATGTGTATGTTTTCTGTGGGGATTACACACTGAGTTGCGAAAACTCACCCTTTTCTGTTTAATCTATTCAGGTAATCCCCAGCAGTAGATGGATCGATGCAGTGGAGGACTCAGTGGTGACCATGGTTCTAGACACTTATTTACGGTTTATTTTTAATTATGATTTGGTTATATTTGGGTAAATTTTATGTAACAAGGCCTTTCGAATTTTTGTTTGAAATTTGGGATCATTATTTTATAAATTGCTAGCAGTAGGACAAGACGCAAGTTTTCAAAATAAACTGATTTTATCAAAATATGTACGACCTTGTAAATCATTTTAAAAGCTTCCGGAACGTATAAAGTTTTGAAAAATGGATAATGAATAAATTAACGACACATTTTGACGATAGCCTAAGATACCTAAAAATGGTTTTAACGTAGTTACGTTTTCCAAAGCACTGTCATGTGATCGCACCAGATTCGGCCGTAACGTCCAGGTCGGGTTTGGGGTGTTACACATAGCAAATTAGCCCTTTTAACTAATAGAACTCTACTTTTTCACATTTTTCAATTTAGTCCTTTTCACCAAATTAAACATGCAAACGATAAAATTTCTTAACGAACTTTTTATACGATACTTCTAACATACCGTAGAAATTAAAAAAATAATAAAATAAATATTTTCACATCAGATTTGTGGTCCCAAAATCACTATTCCGATTTCACCAAAAACGGGCTGTTACAAAATACATAAATGATTTTAATTGGAAGCATAAACAACTAAGGCACAAAACATCATAAACATGAATCAAATGAATTTTATCAAAATTATGCAATCATTTCAGCTAAAAAAAAACTAATTCATCATCATTAACGGAAAACCAATTGAACAATTTGCAAACATATTTGAATGAATAAGAACATAAAATAAAGAAGAAGGAGAAAGATGTAACACCCCTAACCCGTATCCGTCGCTGGAACAGCGTCACAGAGCATTACCCAAAACTTTCAGAAACATTTATAGCTAAATCACGTCAATCACCATTCATTAACCAAGATCATTCATAACGTCCCTTAAATGGAGCCTCGAGGCTCTATACGAGCATTAGAAGCGAGTCGGGAATTAGTCGGAAACTCTAAGAATTTTTCGTGACATTTCAAAGATTTTCCAAGGTGTAGGGCTCACATGCCCGTGTGACCCTAGGACATGCCCGTGCTATAAGCCGTGCTCGATTTAGGTTTCTCTCTGACTTGCGCCACACGTCCATACCACACGCCCGTGTGCTAGGTCGTGTGGTTAATTAATTCAATTTGAATTAGGTGCAGGTTTCACACGGCCAAGACACACGCCCGTGTTCTAGGCCGTGTAGCACACACAGCTGAGACACACGCCCGTGTCCTTGCCCGTGTGCTCAATTCTGAGCATTCTGTTTTCTCGAATTTAAGGTGTAGGGGACACACAGCCTGGCTACACACCCATGGGGTAGGCCGTGTGTCACACACGGTCTAGACACACGCCCGTGTGTCTGCCCGTGTGGACAAAATAAAGCCATTCCTAGCTTCATTTCTCACCCAAAATCACACCCATGACCTGCACTTGAACCACACATCCAAATACTAACCATCTCAAGCATTCAAATCAAGTAAATTCCATCATTCATCATGGCATATCATTTCATGCCTACATGTCTATAATCTTGCCATAGTTTAGTCCATATGTTAGGCTTAATTTGATCATCTACTTAACAAATATGTAGCTACCATAGTATGACATTACAAATATATCGAATCAAACCATTACTAGCTATTCCAATGGCTAGATTACAAGCATCATTTACATTTACATGCCAATATGGCCAATATAACATATACATGCCATTACAACCATAATTGATTTACCATACTGTACCGACATAGGTTGATGGATAGTGTGAGTGATCTCCGCCGAGCTTCCAATCCAACGAGCTTTTGATTACTCTAAAACAGGGGAAAATAAAACGGGGTAAGCATTTTATGCTTAGTAAGTTCGTATAACATGGTACTTAACTTACCATTCATTCTATTCTGAGGTAACTATGCAAGGCATATTCAATCAATTTGACCTCAAGCCCTACACATATCATCATTGCCCTTGTTAGTTATGTATTCCATAATAACATCAAAACATATATGGGCTCACAACAATCAAGTTTCCATGCACATATGCTTTCTACCACATATATTCATTAAACATGTATAATTCATCTCATTATTACAAGTATAATTTCATAATAGTTCACTTCGAGTTCAAATCATTTCACATCAGAACTTTACTCATTTCACTCGGAATATCAAGGTCACGATTAGTACACTCAAGGTGTACAAATCTATAATCAAGAATGCACATATATTCATCAAATAAAGTCCATGTACAAATAACATCATCTCATGTTTTCATATATCATTTGTCATGTAACATCATTTTCTTGTATTTCAGACGGATACGTATAATAACTCATTTCTTATACATATCTTCTCATATCAAGATTTCTACCCGTTGAATTTATCTGAAGTATCGATGGTTACTCAAGTAGTACACTCGAGGTGTACAAATTAGGATCCATCAATTCATATTCAATGGTACCCATAAAATACTATCTCATAGAGTACACTCTCGAGCCACACATGTATACAACAGGATTACCAATCCAGGCTAAATCCTTTTTATGACATATGCTCTAAGGAGCTTGTTCTGGATTACCCGTCTGGGCTAAATCCAATTCATAATATATACTCGAGAGAACCCGCATCAAGACTACCCATCCGGGATAAATCCTTTCTGTAATGAAGTCATTAGGATTGCTCGTTCGAGCCTAATCCATTTTGCAACAAATGCAGGACCTCATTCATTTTGGCAATTACATTTATCCATCGATTTTCACTTATTCAAACGAGATTTAAACATTTTTCTAACATTATCAGGCATGTGATTATTTCATGCATCCACAACATTCATATAATTCAAATAAACACATTCCACATCCATTTCAAGCATATAAGTAACATTTTCATCGTTTGACCTTTATCATCTGTCGGGCATTATCATTTAAATTAGACATTTTTAATTATCGGGCTTGATTGGATATGTAATCATTTCACATATTTATGACGTTTATAAAATTCACATAAACACAATGAATGCAAGCCTGTAAATAAACACAATTTAGTTACACGAACTTACCTCGACAATGTTCATGTACGTAAAATCTACAAATCCGACATTTTCCTCTTTCCTCATTCTAGCTCCGAATTTGGTCTATCCGGATCTATACGAGTAAATTTAACATTAATTTACCATATTTCACATTCAAGTGGACTCAGTTTTCATCCTAGGAAAAATTATCATTTTGCCCCTAACTTTTCCATAAATTCCATTTTTGTCCCTAGGCTCGGAAAATGAATTTTGTGCAATTTACTCCCTATTCCAAGCCTAACCAAAATTCCATCATAAAATTTACAGCACATGTATTCATAAAAATTCAGAAGTTTTCATCAAATTTCACAACTTTACATTTTAGTCCCTAAATCATGTTTTCATCAAAAATCACTTTGTAAAAGTTGTTTATATATCAATAATCTTTCATTTTCTACCATAAAGTTATAATTTCCAGCATATACATCCATGACCCATTTTTCATACTTTGATAACTTTTCAAATTAATCCCCCAAATAGATAGTTTAGACTATCCCGATTCCAAAAATATAAAAATCATTAAAAACAGGACTTGATTTCATACTTTATTGAGCTTGAAAAGTTTTCATCCTCTCTTCTAGGGTTTCCATGGAAATATTTGGGGAAGATGATATGAAAATGTTTTCTTTTTCATTTAATTAAATTGTCATTTAATAACTTTTCATCTTTCCAATTTAGTCCTTAGCCTTTTTTAATTTTTCCATGGATGAGTCATACCAAAATATCTACATACTTTCTTTAATGGTCTGATTACCATATAAGGACCTTTAGTTTTGAATTCCATAGATATTTAATCCTTATAGCTACTAATTCAACTTTTGCATTTTATACGATTTAGTCCTTCTCGTAGTTAAGCACTAAATCGATAAAATTTTCTTTTCAAATTTTTTACATGACATTTCTATTATATTATGGACCATATAATAAAATAAAAATAAAATTTATTTTTGACTCGAATTTGTGGTCCCAAAACCACTGTTCTGATTTCACCAAAAAATGGGTTGTTACAAAAGAACTCTTGATGATTTCGGCGATTCTTCGAAGATTGATAGTGGTGGCTTTCTCCAATTCTTCTGATTGCTCCTTCACAAACTGCTCCTCAAGGTGGTCGGCCTAGAGAGTTTTTCTCATTAACAAAGCTAACTAAAGGGAAGCAGGGAAATGGATGGCTTATGCGTAGAAGAGATGGAAGAAAGATGACAGTTGAGGGATGTAACACCCCTAACCCGTATCCGTCGCCAGAACAGGGTTACGGAGCATTACCGAAACTTTCAGAACCTTTACAAATAATTCATGTAAATTACTATTCATTAACCAAGATTATTGATATTGTCCCTTAAATGGACCCTCAAGGCCCAATACAAGCATTAGAATCGAGTCAGGACTTAATCGAAAACTCTAAGAATTTTTCACGAAATTACAAAAAATTTCCAAGTTGCAGGGCTCACACGCCTGTGTGGTCCGAGGGACACGCCCGTCGACCCCGTGTAACGCCCTAACTTGTGCACACGGCCATGCCACACGCCCGTGTACTAGGCCGTGTGGTTAAATTAAATTTTCATAAAATTAGGTGCAGGTTTCACACGCCCGTGTTCTAGGCCGTGTGGCACACACGGCTGAGACACACGCCCGTGTTCTAGGCCGTGTGGCACACACGACTGAGACACACGCCCGTGTCTCTGCTTATGTGCTCAATTCTGAGTATTCTGTTTCTCAAAATTTAGGTGCAAGGGACACACGGCCTTACCATACGCCCATGTACCAGGCCGTGTGTCACACACGGTCTAGACACACGCCCGTGTAGACAAAATAAAGTCATTTCTAGCTTCATTTCTCACCCAAAATCACACCTGTAACACCCCAAACCCGGTCAATACACCACGACCGAATCTGGCATGTTACGGGGAAAATCGTGTTTGAGGGGTTAGGTTTCAGGTTAAAGATTCGATGAAAAAAAACTCTTTGACATATTTTATACTTGTCAAAATCTTGGGCATGATTGCTTTAAAACTGGTAGTGAATTTTGAAAACCCGGGAGTTTGAAAACTTGGTTGACTCCATAAGTAAGACAAATCCATATCGTTTGAGAATCCCAAGTAATCTCCTTCTTGATGCTTAAAAACATTTTGAGCTTAGTGTGGAAAAATCTCTAGTTTTAGAAAACGTTTGAGTTGCATTTATTTTTAATTTATAGTGTGATACCCGATGGTAAAATTTAAAACATATCGCTTTGTAGTTTTGAAAACCTCATTTTATATCCAAGTTTTTATTCGATAATAATCCATAATTTATTAGGACATAATTGAAATCCAATCAAAGCATGTGAATAATCAAAACATAATTTTAAGAGGCCTTTTACAATCCCAACAAAACCATATGGAATAAAAGAAATTAAGTACCAAGTCTAAATCGGTGAAATTTGAATTTATTCATGGCATGGTCACCTCGAGTCCACCCGGCTCCATGTCCGCAATCTAAGTGTCACTGAAATGATAAGGGAGAAGGTGAGTCGCAAGACTCAGTGCATAAATCCCTCTCCCGATTAATGCAACATGCTAACACACATCATAGCAACGCAATACAAGTAATGCACCCAATCCTAGCCATCCGTACTCCATTTCTACCCCGTGTGGTACCAAACCCTTTGGTGACCCAAAGTCACGATATCCATAATTGTGGTGCCAAACCACCGGTGACCCAAAGTCACGAATAATCCAATGATGGGGCCAACCCATCGTGTGATACCAAGTCTTTGGCGTCAATCCCGTATAATCGGTGTGGGGCCAACCCATCGTGGTGCGGCCACGGGACGAGACGCTATGAGGTGCCAAACCTCCGGTGTCCCAAAGACACGAATGTGATACCAAATCACCGTGACCGAAGTCACGAATCCAATGATGGGGCCAACCCATCGTGTGATACCAAATCATGGCGTCAATCCCGTATAATCAACTATGGGGCCAACCCACCTTTGTGGTGCTAAGCCACTTTGGGACGAGACGCCGAGGTGCCAAACCTCCGTGACCCAAAGTCACAATAATCAATCTGTGGTACCAAACCACTGGAGGTGCCAAACCTCTGGTGTCCCAAAGACACGGATATCATATTCCCCCTCCTCTCACATCACCCATAACATATCATACTAATGCAAATCGTGCAAGACATGTAATCATGCTAACATGTTTAACATTGCATCTCATATCACATACATCATCGATCATGATATCATATACCATTAATAGAACTCGTAATGAAACGGGCTTACCCGAATCCGTGCACATACCCCATAGGGTATCATATCAATCAACCACACTGTTTGACAATCAGGTTTATTAACCATATTACTAAGCAATGAGTGTGTTAGTTTACACACCTATTAAAACGCAAGCTTTTAAACCCAACGAACCGATCTAAGATCCTCAAATACCTTGCTCCTATAATCGGCCAAACATAGATTAGCCACTTATACCATTCGGCCAAAACCATTAAACCAAAGGGGTTAACAATTGAATCCCTTACCTTTCACTTGGTTTGGTTTCCTACCAAAACCCGAACCAACCAATGCTTCCTTAGTCAATCGGCCATACCCTAACAAGAGAACTGTTAATTTTTTTGAAGTCTTTGATTAACGAAAACTAAAAGAATGCACTACTAGAACCAATCCCTTACCACCACTTACCAACGATTAACCGAGAAAGAAGACTCCTCTTGCTTGCTTCCAAAATCCAAAGGCCCTATAACGTAATAGTTAACAAAGATTAACTCCTTTCAACCAAACCCAAAATCGAACCGTAACGAGGGAGAGGAGAAATAACCATTCGCCAAGCACTTACCTAACACCAACCAATATTCGGCCAAGAACCACTAGGAGAGAGGAAAGATTCGGCCAACTCTTAAACAAGATGCAAAAAGAGGATTCGGCTAGGGTGGCTTGTAATAATCAAACAAGATTTGGTCAGAGTGAAAGAAAAGAGAAAACGAAATGCAAAAGGATAGAGGTTGATATTCGGCCAACAATAGAAATGGGGAAAAGAAAAAGAAAAGGAAAGGTTTAGAAGGGTGAAGTTTAGGCTTGCAAAAGAAAGAATGGAGAAAGTGTTTTGGAGAATGGAGTTTCGCTTACACAAATGAAGAGAAAAGAGAGAGAGCAAAGAACATTGGCTACCAAGAAAATTGAGAGGGACAAAGCAAATTCGGCAAGGCTATAGGGGTTTGGTCTCTTGGTTTCAAGAAGTAAAGAAAATGAGAGAAAGCTCTCTTGTAATTTCGGCTACTATTGACAAAAGATAGGAATTTGGCTTGACACAAAGTGGTAGAAAAAGGCACAAAAGTGCTTAAGTGAATTTCGCTAACACCCTCCCCACTTACCAAAATCGCCACTCTCTCTACATTCCCCAACATTCGGCCACTACCCACAATTACTCCAAGCCACACATTCAAACTAGTTTGAACTAGTCTCCTCCTAAATTCGCTCTCCACCCACCATTTAAACATTTGACTTGGTCCATGGCGAGTTTGAAGCGCCCACAACTCTTCTCCTCCATGCAGTCAAAATGAGAGCAAAAAAATGTGGGATTTCGCAGCTTGAACACAGGACCTCCTCTCTCCTGCAAGTGACGCCAAACACAAGCCCCAAGTGGCGCATGCTTTGCCATCTTACTAGCTCAACTCTTGTGCTAACTTTTCACCTAAAATTATTTATAAACCCCAGCTCCTTCAGCTCCTCTCACATAAAACTTAAAACCAAAATTTTTTCCTACCACTCCGGCTTATACTAAGCTTACAACTAAGCCCCAAAACAACACAAAAGCAACATTGCAAAACAACCACATGCAAAACAATGCAATAACAAAATAGCCCCTATCCCTGGATATTACAACACCATTGACCTGCACTTAAAACTTACATCCAAATACCAACCATTTCAAGCATTCAAATTAAGCAAATTCCATCATTCAACATGGCATACCATTACATGCATACATGTTTACCATCTTACCTTGGTTTAATCCATATGTTAGTCATAATTTGATTAACTACTTAACATATATGTAGCTACCATAATGTAACATTATAAGTATATCAAAACAACCATTACTAGCCATTCCAATGGCTAGATTACAAACATCATTATCAAGCCACTAATGGCCAAGTTGTCCTATACATGCCATTATACCAAAATGATTTTACTATGTATACCCAAAATAAGCTAGTGGATAGTGTGATGATGCTCCAATGATCTCCAGCCTTCGCGAGCTTCCGAGCACTATAAAACAAGGGAAAATAAAATAGCGTAAGCATTACATGCTTAGCAAGTTTGTTTAACAGAAACTAAACTTGTAACAGCCCATTTTTCAGTGAAATCGGAACAGTGGTTTCAGGACCACAAATCTGATCCGAAAATAAAGTTTATTTTTATTTTATTGTATGGTCTGTATTATGATAGACATGTCGTATTGGTAAGCCATAAAACTAACATATTTTAATCTCATTCTTGATGCATTTTTGGATGTTTTATTATTTAATTTAGTGAATTTGATGCTCCTAATCCTTTAATTTCATGTTTCTATACTTAGGAGAGCATAGGAGAGCAAAAGGAGTAAAAAACGGGCCAACATCAGACAAAACAAGCTACTTTCAGGACCCAAACGGCCTGGCCATTCCCACACGGGCTGAGCATACGCTCGTGTAAGACACACGGGCTGGCCACACGCCCATGTGCCATACCGTGTCGATTTCACTCCCTGTTTCCCAAACACGTGAAAAAAGATAATTTTTAGGGTTTCTGAGCATTCTAAAGTCTATAAATACACACTAGAAAAGGATCTAGGGGAGCACACAGAGTAGAACGAAGAAATTACTTGAAGAACGCCGTCAGAATCAACTTAGAAGCAGAATCTCCTTCAAGATTGAAGATCTCCATTCAATTTCTCTAGAAGTTTTTGGGTTCTTTATGTCTTGTTCTTTTCCTAATTTTGAGATGTTTTCTTCCCAAATTATGAACTAAATTCCTTAGATACTTAAGGAAGATGAAACCTATGACAGATCTTGTTATTTGATTTTCTGAATTACATGATAAATACTTGATTTCTTGATCTCAATTATGTTTACTTATTCCATGTTTTAATGTTTTCAGGATATTAATTCATGATTGATGTGCTTAATTCAGTGGAGCAAAAGTCCCTGTTTAATAGTAGATCTGGCATAATTGAGTGGAGTTGCATGCAATCCTAGAAATAGGACGACATAAATCTACCGGATTAGAGTCAAATCTAATAGGGGAATCCATAGATCGAGTTAATACGACAATAGGGGTTTTAATTAGAAAGAGATTTCAATTAATCAACCTAAAGTCAGTTATTTTTACTCTCGAAAGAGATATTAATATAAATTAGGGATTTCTACGGATCAAGGCAAGTGAATAAATTGTTTAATTCAGATTCAGAATAATAAGTGAAGTCTAGGTGGATTCTTTCCTGGGTGTTGTCTCTCATATTGGTTTATTCGATTATTTTCTTACTTTATTCTCTGTCGCGTCTTAATAATTAGTTTAGATAATTTTAGATTTAAAACAAACTTCTTCAATTTATCGGCTAGATAATAAAAATATAGTATGTACTAGTACTTTTAGTTCTTGTGGATACGATATTCCCGACTCACCATAGCTATACTATTATTCGATAGGTGCGCTTGCCTTTGTCGTGACTTTAGTTAGTTAAGTGAATCATCATCACGTATGAAAATTTTGATACAAAAATTTTATCGATTAAGTGCTTAATTACGAGAAAGACTAAATCACATAAAATGCGAAAGTTGAATTCTAGTAGCTATAAGGATTAAATAGCTATGGAATTTAAAACTAGAGGTCCTTATATGGTAATTAAACCATTAAGAAAAGTATGTAGATTTTCTTGGTGACTCATCCATGGAAAAATTAGAAATGGCAAGGGACTAAATTGGAAATCAATAAAATTAAAAGATGACAAATAATTAAAAAGGAAATTATCATATTTTTATTCATCTTATTCCCTAAAATTTCTATGGAAACCCTAGGAGAGAGGATGAAAATTTTCAAGCTCAATAGGGTATGAAATCAAGTCCCGTTTTTAATGATTTTTATATTTTTGGAATCGGAATAGTCTAATCTATCTATTAGGGGGATTAATTTGAAAAGTTATCAAAGTATGGAAAACGGGTCATGGATGTATGTGCTGAAAAATAGAAATTTATGGTAGAAAATGAAAGGTTGTTGATAGACAAACAACTTTTACAAAGTGATTTTTGATGAAAACATGATTTAGGGACTAAAATGTAATGTTGTGAAATTTGATGAAAAATTCTAAATTTTTATGAATACATGTGCTGTAAATTTTGTAATGGGGTTTTGGTTAGGCTTGGAATAGGGAGTAATTTGCACAAGTTTCATGTTTCGAGCCTAGGGACGAAAATGGAATTTATGGAAAAGTTAGGGGCAAAATGGTAATTTTGCCTAGGACATAAATTGAGTCCCAATGAGTATAAAATGTATGAAATTGACGATTAAATTTATTTATATAGATCCAAACAACTCAAATTCAAGGTTAGATCGAGCAAAAGGAAAAGGTTTCGGATTAGTAGATTTAATACGCGAACAAGTGTCGAGGTAAGTTCATGTAACTTAACCGAGCATGTAATTATGTTAATTGAATGTTGTGTTTGTGTGTAATGTAATTTATATTGATGTGCATTACTTGTATGCTATGATGGAAAAATTGAGTACATGCTTGAAAATGGTGAAAAAGGGTTAAGTCCCGATTGAATATTGAATTCCAATTAATATACGCGCTTTACCGAAATGGATGAGGTCCGGTATTTGTTGCGGACGGGATTTAGCCTGGATGAGTAATCCTATTGACCTAATTATAGAAAGGATTTAGCCCGGACGGGTAATCATGATATAATACCTCTCGAGTATACGTTATGATTAGGGTTTAGCCTGGACTGGTAATCCTAATCGAGCTCTTCTGAGCATACGTTATATAAAGGATTTAGCCTGGACTGGTAATCCTGTTATACGATAAGTGGCTTGAGAGTGTGTTCCTTGGTTAAGTGCCCTAATGGGTACCCTTGAATAAGAATCGACAGATTATCGAATCGTACACCTCGAGTGTACTACTTGAGCATCCATCGAAATTTCAATGATTCAACAGACACAACTCTTGAAACGACATGAGGATTATAAGATGAAATGATATTGACTTGAAAGAATATTGCTTGATGAGCTCATCTATTTTTACTTGATTGATATGAAGATTTTGTGACTAACATGATTGATTGAATTTGTATTTAGGCAATTTTGCCAAGTGATGGAAAACATGATATTGTTTTCTTAGACTTAATAAACAGGATTGATAAGTTTAGTTTCCGTTATACGAACTTACTAAGCATGTAATGCTTACTCTATTTATTTTCCCCTGTTTTATAGCGCTCGAAAGCTCGCGAAGGTTGGAGATCATTGGAGCATCGTCACACTATCAACTAGTCATTTTGGGTATACTTAGTAAAACCATTTTTGTATAATGGCATGTATAGGACAACTTGGCCATAGGTGGCTTGAAATTGATGTTTTGTAACCTAGCCATTGGAATGGCTAGTAATGGTTCATTTTGGTATGACTAAGTAAGTTATTATGATGATATATATACTCATGTGTTAGGTTAAGTATATGTGATCAAATGTTGTTATTGCATAAGTTAAACCAAGGTAAGTTTATAAACACTTGTGCTTGAAATGATATGCCATGTTGAATGATGGAATTGCTTATTTTGAATGCTTTAATTGGTTGGCATTGGATGTGTGTTTCAAGTGAAGGTCTTGGGTGTGATTTTGGGTGAAAAATGAAGCTAGAAATGGCTTTATTTTGTCCACACGGGCGTGTGTCTAGACCATATGTGACACACGGCCTGGTACATGGGCATGTGGTTAGGCCGTGTGTCCCCTGCACCTTAATTTTGAGAAACAGAATGCTCAGAATTGAGTACACGGGCATGTGTCTCAGTCGTGTGTGCTACACGGCCTAGAACACGGGCGTGTGTCTTGGCCGTGTGAAACCTGCACCTAATTCGAATTGAATTAATTAACCACACAGCCTAGCATACGGGCGTGTGGCATGGCCATGTGGCGCAAGTCAGAGAGAAACCTAAATCGAACACGACCTATAGCATGGGCGTGTCCCAGGGTCACACGGGCGTGTCCCTTAGACCACACGGACGTGTGAGCCCTGCACCTTAGAAAAATTTTGTAATTTTGCGAAAAATTCTTAGAGGTCCCGATTAAGTCTCGACTTGTTTCTAATACTCGTATTGGGCCTCGAGGGTCCATTTAAGGGATGTTATGAATAATTTCTGTTAATGAATAGTAACTTGCATGATTTATCTGTAAATGTTTCTGAATGTTTTGGTAATGCTCCGTAACCCTGTTCCGGCAACAGATACGGGTTAGGGGTGTTAGACAACTTAGCGATCCTGTTTACTAAATGTAAGCATACAATAACATGTTTTCCATCAACTTGGAAAAATTGCCTAAATACAAACATTCAATCAATCATGTTAGTCACAAAATTTTCATATACATCAAGTAAATATAGATGAGCTCATCATGCCATATTCTTTCAAGACATCATTCATTTCATTCCATAATTCTCTTATCATGCCAAGAGTTTTGTCCGTTGAATCATTGAAGTTCTGATGGATGCTCAAGTGGTACACTCGAGGTGTACAATTCAATAACCCGTCAATTCCAAGAGTACCCATTAGGGCACTTAATCAAGGAGCATACTCTCGAGCCACATATTGTATAACAGGATTACCAGTCCAGGCTAAATCCTTTATTTAACATATGCTCAGAAGAGCTCAATTAGGATTATCAGTCCAGGCTAAATCCTAATTGTAACGTATACTCGAGAGGTATTATATCAGGATTACCCGTCCGGGCTGAATCCTTTCTATAATGAGGTCAATAGGATTACTCGTCCGAGCTAAATCCATCAGTAACAAATGCAGGACCTCATGCATTTCGGGAAAGCACATATATTCATCGGAATTCAATATTCAAACGGGACTTAACCCTTTTTCCAACCTATTCAAGCATGTATTCATTCTTATATCGTAACATCCAAACAATTTACATAAATAATAATCACATTTCATACAACACAACATTTAATTTACCATAATTACATGCTTGATTAAGTTACACGAACTTACCTCAACACTTGTTCGCGTATAAAATCTACTAATCCGAAACCTTTTCTTTTCCTCGGTCTAACCTCGAATTTGTGTTGTCTGGATCTATATAAATAACTTTAATCATCAATTTCACGCATTTCATATTCATTTGGACTCAATTTACGTCCTAGGCAAAATTACCATTTTGCTCCTAACTTTTCCATAAATTCCAATTTCGTCCCTAGGCTCGGAAAATGAAATTTGTGCAATTTACTCCCTATTCCAAGCCTAACCAAAATTTCAATGTATAAATTACAGCACATATTTTCTATAAATTTTAGAATTTTCATCAATTTTCACAACTTTACATTTTAGTCCCTAAATCATGTTTTCATCAAAAATCACTTTGTAAAAGTTGTTTATCTATCAACAACCTTTCATTTTCTACCATAAATTTCTAATTTTCAGCATATTCATCCATGACCCAAATTTCATACTTTAATAACTTTTCAAATTGATCCCCCAAATAGATAGATTAAGCTAACACGGTTTCAAAAATATCAAAATTACTAAAAACGGGACAAGGAAACTTACCCAATTAAGCCATGAAAGTTTTTTCTCTCTCTCCTAGGGTTTCCATGTATTTTAGGTTGAAGATGACATAAAAATAATAAGATGATATCTTTTATCATCTTTTTAATTAATTAATTATTTCTAATTTCCAATTTAGCCCTTGCCCTTTTTCTAAATTTCCATGGATGAGCCACCAAAATATCTACATACTTTTCTTTAATGGTCTAATTACCATATAAGGACCTCCAATTTAAATTTCTATAGCTATTTAGTCCTTATAGTTACTAGAATTCAACTTTTGCATTTTATGCGATTTAGTCCTTCTCGTAATTAAGCACATAATCAGTAAAATTTTCTTATCAGAATTTCCACATGACATTTCTAACATATTACGGACCATGTAATAAAATAAAAATAAATTTTATTTTCGGATCGGATTCGTGGTCCCGAAACCAGTGTTCCGATTTCACTGAAAAAAAAGGCTGTTACAAGGGATGTTGTAACACCCCTAACCCGTAACCATCGCCGGAATAGGGTTAAGAGGCATTACCGAACAATCAAAACATTTACAATCATTTCTCAACACAAAGTATAGCACCATTCAAACATATCAATATATATACATATAGTCCCTTAATGAGGTCTACGCGACCTTAAACACGTGTTATAAAGGGGTTGGGACTAAACCGAACAAATACGAAATTTTCCAAAAATTAAACATTTTTCCAAGCTACAGGGGTCACACGCCTGTGTGGGTAGGCCGTGTGCCTCACACGGCATCAGACACGCCCATGTGTCCTAGCCGTGGCAAAACAGGGCATACATACTGACTTGTCCACACGGCTTGAGACACGCCCGTGTACCTCACCCGTGGTCGACACTGACTTGCACCACACGGCCAGTCACACGCCCGTGTGTCCAGCCCGTGGTCGAGTCTGACTTGTTTTGAAATGCAACCACGAAGGACTCAGTCGAGCCACACGCCCGTGTGCTCAACCGTGTGGGAAATTATAGGCCATTTGCAAGGCCAAACTTGCCACTCACACTTAGGATCATCTACAAGCATCTTAACATATGCATTTATATCTCAAATGGCAACCAAAACATACCATTATATGCACCAAATAATCATCAACCACACCATATACTTCCATGCTCAAATTCAACTCAAATAAGTCTGTCTAAAATATCAATTCCACCTCCCACAACTTATATTCTATACAACATTCATTCCTTACCAAATCTATCATAAAACATACCATTTCCATCTTGCTAATTTATGCAATAATAATCACTCACATAGAGTATACACATACACCTATAAGTCATTCCTTTCACATGTTCAAAACACATACCAACCATCAAACTACCAAGCCAAATCACATGGCAAGGCTTATACAATTCAAAACATGTCATAATCACTAGCCTATACATGCTATATACCATATATAAATACATCTTCCAAAAGTACCAAAATAGATAGCCGATAGTGTGATTGAGCCGCTGACGATCCCCAGATCCGAGCTAGCTTTAAATACACTGTAAAATAGAGAAACATTTCACACAGTAAGCTCTAAAGCTTAGTAAGTTCGTAATATAATACGTTTAACACTATGATTCAAAATCAATATACAAAATAAACCATCACATAGATTATATTACAAGAATGCACAATCTCATCCTTAGTCATATGCTTACACAACTAACCATTTATCCATAAATGATATCATCAACCACATAGGTTTTGAACATACCTTTGCTAACACTTAGTTAACATTCATTCCTGCTACTCAATGTTCGATACCACATTTCGATCAATCTTCATTATTCCTTCGAATCAATCGCACACCTAGTGCCAAATTCATAGCTGAAGCTTAAATTTCATCGCACACTTAGTGCCTTTACATTAAACCAAATTTATCTCGGTAACGCACACACAATGCCAATCAATAAAGCCGAGGCTTCCATTACTTCGCACACACAGTGCTATTCACCTCTGTCCCGATTCTAATTACGCACACTTAGTGCCACTTTTCTCAATTCCATATATATAGCATTTCTAATTCAATAATCACATACTTATTCATTTCATAGCAATAAGACATAAATTTAACAACTCGTATTATATCCGAACTTACCTCGAACGTCGAAGTAACAAAATGAGTCGATTAATCGAGCACTTTATCTTTGCCTCGCTCTCGATCCAAATCCCTCTTTTCTCGATCTATACATATTCAAATTTAGCTCATTCAATCACCAAATCATTCAATTTAGTCCAAACACACATATTTAGGGCATTTTACAAAATAGCCCTCATATTTTCACATTTCGACACTTTAGTCCCTTTTTCATAAAATCATCAAATTCACATAATTTCACCTCACATATGCCTAGCCCAATTTTCCTTATGTTCATACAAGCCCACATATTTCATTTATTTCACATTTTAGTCCTCCAATTTCTCATTTTCATAATTTAGCCCAAAATAGCCAATTTCATCAAAAATTCAAGAACAAAATATATTAACCCAACATCAAACTTTCATATTTCACCATTAACTATCACAAATCTCAAACATTCATCAATGGCATCTTTCAAAATCACCAAAAAATTCAAAAATTAATATATGGGCTAGCTAGAACACGAAGCAACGATCACAAAAACGTAAAAATCATCAAAAATCTAGCTCAAAACATACCTTGATTGAGCTTTATGCTAGCCGAAACCTAAAACACATCCATGGCTTTTCTTTACTTTTTATTTTCGGTGGAATGAGCAAAAAAATGATGATAATATTACATTATGTTTTATTTATTATACATTAGTATTTACTTTACCATTTTACCCTTTATTATTAAACCATTTAATCATCAATTATAAACCTATTTATGTCCATACAATCTATTTATGGCTTAATAACAACATAAAGACTTCTCATTTAAAAATCCATGACAATTAAGCACTTTAACAATCAGCACACAGCTTTTGCATTTTATGCGATTAAGTCCTTTTTGCAAATTAAGCACACAAACAATAAAATTTTCACACAGAAATTTCACACATGCTTAATCTTATACTGTAAACACCAAAAATAATTTTAAAATATTTTTTTCTGACCTCGGATTTGTGGTCCCGAAACCACTATTCCGACTAGGGTCTAAATCGGGCTGTTACAGAAGGGATTTGTGTTGGATGCTTGAAATGGGAAATGAAGGGTGGTATTTATAGTAGAGGAGTGGCATAGGAGTTTGATAAAAATAGCTTGGGGATCCCTTGGATTGTTCCCTTGCTTGGACAGCCATGAAATGTAGGATGAGAGGTTGGTAGTTATTTGATTTGATGACCGATTCTCCCTTAATTCATGGCATGGGTTGGATGGCAATCAAGGCTCAAGTTGGGGGCTGATTTGTGAGCCTTCAATATAATTATCCCAAAGCTATTTGGGCTGTTCTTGATGGCTTGCCAAATTTGGGCTTCTCATCCCTTTGTTGGACGATTTTTGTGACCCAATTAAGAAGCATTTTAATTCTCTTCAGCAACCATCTTTAAGCTGGGTCAAGGTAATATTTTTTTAGCCCAATTCATCCTCTATCCATCCACATAAAGTGGGTTTTTTTTTTTGCATCACTTGCATGTGTGTTTTTATTTACTCCTACATGAATTATTTTGGTGGTCCAACTGTAGCAAATTGAGTAAAATTTAACATGTAACAGAAAATAGAAAAATTATGTAAAATTAATACTAAATTGCATAAAATTACACACTTTACTAAAATTTATGCTTAATTTCTAAATATGAACTAAAATCACTCAATTAGTTGTCCATATACTCGATATTTGCATATATTATAAGTAAAAAGGTACTTGAAAAACCTATATATTTTAGACGTATCAGTTACTTGATTTTTCTACTTCCAGACTCCAATTCTCATGACTACGTCTCTATACAGAGATCTCCTAAATTCTCTTCTTCTCTGGAGCAACGAAAGAAGACAAAGAAAATAAAAGAAAGGAATTTATAGACTGAATTAAGGAGGATTTTTCTCCTCTTCCAAAATGTCCTCTTTCACCTATATATATAACTCATATACATGGTCTCCCAAACCCTCCTAGCCAATCGCCGGAACCATTATGTCTCCCACTAAGGAACCAGTCGATTCCATCCTAACCAAACCAGAATTAGAACTCAACTAGTTGTTTGCTGGTTCAAAATTTTTCCCTAATTTCCTAGTAGAGCCCATCAACTTACCATATTTTCAATTAGGTCCCAAATTTCCTCCCTAATTGGGTCTTTAAAGATATCCGGGTGTGACATGAATATAGTATAAAAGAGTGTGTGATATATGATATGTGACATGAATATAGTATGAACTATTTTATGTGAAATTAGACATGTATGAATTAATGATGAAATGAAACGAGATTATGATACATAAATGTTTGACACCCGTGTAAACTTAATAGAAAGGCTAGGATACAGCTGGCATGTAAATGGGGTTATATGCGTATTTCTGTATGGGTCTGTTAATGATGTAGATATTATGATATATCATTTGGGATCTAACATTTGTTGTGAATCATCGAGCATTCATTATCTCTCTGTAGACCTTGGTGTGGTGGAGGGATGTATTTGCATATGTATATGCATTTGTTACCTATGGGCTTCACACTCAAGTGCTTTGGTGTGGTGTAATTTATGCTCATATGATCTATCTTGGTGTGGTGTAGTTTACCAGTGTGTCCGAGTCCATTTTTACTAAGATTGGATTGGGCGAAATGTTAAATTGAATCTTGAAATCAGATAATGAAAAATGAACTTGATATGCTATGACATAAAAGTTTGTAATTGTAACCGTTATGTTATAGCTAAGTAATTTAGTCAAAAGAAATGAAAATTAGATGATCTTACAAGAATTGGTATGATTTTATGATGCTTTGGTTGTAGTTATGATGGTTGACACATTAATACATATGTTTCCTATGCTCACTATGTTTGTAATGTTATGTGCCTTATTTGGGTATGATTCGATGCCTTCAGGCTGTGCTCTATTAAGCCACTTGTGGTCTTGAATGGGTCTTGTATACATATGTGAAATGTGATTAACAATACCCTATGAAAGATCATGTGAACCAATTTATACTAGCCCGGAGGGCCAATTGGTAACATAACGAATCATTGGATTTGATACAGAAATGTGATGATGATATAAATAATGTATGAGTTGAAATGAGAACGAACTTGATTTGATAGTAGAAAATGTGGAATGACATGTTTATATTGAATTGTTGATTGTAATGTAGCATGATTTGGTATAAAAGTATAAGCTTAGCTAAATGAGTTTATGCATCATTTTGGTAACTTGGTTTGAATGGTATATGAATTGGTTGAATTTAGAACTTTAATTGATTAGGTTCGTTTAACTAATGATATTGTTTCATTTGCTTGAATCATAGATGTACCACTAAGCTTTACCACTCAGTGTACGGTTTGTTTATTCCGTGCACAAATATTAGTGGATCTCAAAGCCTAGAGAAGTGAAGTAACATTTGGATCATAAATTCTTGACTCAAAAATGTTTGTATCGTTCTTATGTTTCAATAAATTACATGTACCTAGGTTTCAATCATTTTAAGGTTATAAATGGTCAATTGAGTGTTTTTATTAGGGAATCTTAAATGGAAGTTGATATATGAATTATTATAACATGTATATATATGGTTTAAGGGTTTTAAAGAATGGAAATGTGTAATTGAATATCATTATAGGATGAAATGTTTTGCATGTTGGGTCATTAGACCATTATGTTGTATAGTTTTGCAGGTTGAATCATAGGATATAAAAATTGATGGAATCTTACTTCAAAATCGCATCACCACCATAAATATTTTGGGACACCAACCTTCAATGTTGCGATGTCCCCAGTTTGATGTCACGATGACAACCTATTAATTTCAAAGACGCGACATTTCATACTAGAAGTCACAACACTAGACTCGTTGATCAAACCGAAGTGCCTTTATGGGTAAACTTAGTTGTTTCTCCACTTCCATATGAAACTCTTTGAATTTATCAAAGCTTTCACTTTTGTGGTGCATTAGATACACATACCCATATCTAAAATAATCATCAATAAATGTTACGTAATAATCATAACCATCTCTTGCAATGGCATTCATGGGGTCACATACATCACTGTGCATGAGTTCTAAAGGTTTCACGGCCCTCGTTCCTTTTGCATTAAAAGATATCTAGTCATCTTACCTTCTAAGCAAGATTCACATTATGGAATATCAACTTCTTTAAGTGGACTTAAAGTTCCATCTTTCATAAGTCTAGTGATTCTTTATTGGTTAACATGAACAAGTCTTAAATGCCAATGGTATGCCTCATTAGAGTGAGAAGTTTTGAGTCTTTTATTCAAAATTTCAGTTTCAAGTAGTGTGTGCATCTTTGGTTTGATAAAATAGATATTATTATTCATCCATCCATTATAGATAAGAGTAAGATTTCTAAATATTGCAACACTATTGTTAAAAGTCACAGTCAAGTAGTCTTTAAATAAACATCCAATAGAAATTAAGTTTCTTTTGAAACTTTGTACATAGAAAACATCTTTCAAAATAATCTTCCTGAAATTATAAAAATGAAGATGTACATCTCCCACTGCTTTTGTCACCACACCTATCCCATTTTCGGTCTGTAACAATAGGCTCTTTAAAATATTTCGTTTTCTCGAACCCCTATAAAGAAACATATACATGATTAGTGGCTCCTGAATCAATGACCCAATGGTTTTTTGAATCTTCCTCTGAGCAGATTTCTATCATAAAGAGTTTCATACCTTTGCATTTAGTGGCTAGGTAATCCTTCCACTCTTTGCAGTTGACCTTGAAGTACCCTTTCTTGTTGTGGAAGAAACACTTAGACTTAGATACTTCTTTAGGATTCTCAGTTCTCTTCTTTCCACTTTAGGTGGCCAAGAGGACTTAGCCTTGCTTCTTTTAGCATATTTTCCCTTCCCTTTAGAGTAAGAAGAAATCACTAAGTTTGCTTCTACTTTTTGGACCAGATAACTGTCATTCAAAATTAACTCATAGAATTATATCTCCTTCATGAGTTGTGTAAGCATCATATTCTTGTTCCCAAGATTATAAGTGGCCTTAAAGCCTACAAAGCCCTTGGAAAAGCTTTTGAACACCATCTATATTTTTGTGTTCTATTTCAGATAGGCCTCATTATCAGTGTCCTCGACAAAGTATCCTATAAGAGTTATCATATAGTCTTTGAAAAAAGTACTGATTTTTTGTTGGGCATTCATCAAACTAGTTATAATCGATGTCGAGCCAAGGCAACTTCACCTCTGAACATGTCCTCTAGTTTGTCTAGAATCACTTTGACAGTCTTACAACTCTATTGTTGCTTATAAAGGGTGTCGGTCATGCTTGCCAACATATAGCAACGAGCTATTTAATCAGACTCCTCCCAGCATTTTCTAACCTCAGCTTGAGTGGTTGGTGGGCATTTATTATCAAGAATCGTTTTGAGTTAACTCAAGACAATTATGAGGTTCCTTTTTCATTCCTTATAGTTATTTTTGTTCAGTTTGTTCTCAGTAAGTATGTTTAATAAGAGAGTAGGTGTCATTTTTCAAACTAAAAAATAATATATTCATTCACTAATATTTTTATATTTAGCAAATATTAAGAAAATGTTTTGCAACATATGATATGAATTAGGATGATGCATGCACCTTCATTAAACCTTGAAAACAATTGTAAGTTGTTGTAGCGATAATTACTACACTCATTGAATTAAGTCACCTTGGGGCAATCTTGATCTAGTAAGAACGTGAATTTTCATCCAATTAATATGTGAACCTAATTCCTTAGGCATTCACATGTACTAATAATTGCCTTACATTTGGCCATCATTCTATCTTAAGCATAGCTTCTTGGGAAGTTACTTGACTAGTATGATATTGAGTGTATAACCATCAACTCAACATCTATCAATCCATGCACCACGAATAAGTCATCTTGGGATAATCTCAACGAGTAACATGCATGACTAGTTGTCCTATATACAAGAAAAAGTTCTTGTTACATCTTATGATAATACCTACAATATGGTTGGTCACCTATCATACGATTACATGATAATTCTTCTTTCTTTTAGGAAATCTCCTCAGTAATATCCACATGGCAATGTCTACCTTGGGTAGGTCCATTTCATGCCATCACAAGAGATCATCGTTAGAGGACTTAGGTCTTATTTAGGGATCATCTCACAGTCAATCTTTTAAAAACATGCAAGGTCTTTATATTTGGTTTTAGTCATGAATGATTAAAAAATGCATGACAAGTACATGTGACATTTTTTTCCTATACTCTATGGCATGCTTATCATACATATGCATGAACATACTTTGCAGTCAATTTAAATATCATCATGCTATCACAGAAAAACATAAAATTAAATGACTCTAACCAGCCAAAGTTTTCATGATTTCATCATAGAAAAATAATAAATAAAAATTACAATTATTACCTGAAAGCATACTTCGGGTCTTTTGGGTGAAGGCCAAATATCTTGATTGTTTGGGATTTCCTAAAAACCATAAATGACTTGAAAACCACCAAAGTGGTTTGCTATCAAACTATTGTTGGCATCACAGAATTTCACTTCCGCCATAGTTGATGTTACTGTCACCATCGTCGAGCCGCTGTCGTTGCCAACCATTGTCAGGAACGATTGGGCGACCTTCGACCACCATCATTGGCCACTGTCAACCACCATCGTCAAACCATTGGCAACCTTTTTCGATAAACCACCATCGATATCAAGGTGCAATGTCGCGACATCCCCTTGAAGTTTCAAAATTTTGTTATTGCCACCAATGTTGCGACATTTTTGGCCCAATGTCACGACATCGGCTTTATTTTCGCAAAAATCATGTTTTGGGGGATATCGTGACATCACCATCTCGTTGTTACATGTTCCACTCAAATCAAAGTTACCTAAGAATTCATCAAATTTTAACTCCTAACTTAATCTACCCTACTCCTACATAAAAATCAATCCAAAGTTCAAAAATAATCTAAGTATTAAAATTATACATCTTATACAAATTAATGAAGTTCAATGGAATAAAATTTAAGTTTTTGTCACACCTCTTACTCGTGTTCGACGCCGGAACAGGGTACAAGGCATTACCGAACTTAAACACAAGCAAACATACAAAACCGAGATGTAATTTCCATCCAAATTTAAAACTTTTCACATACATTCATATCGTCCCTAAAATGAGCCTACGAGGCTCAATACATGCTTTGGACGTGGTTCGGGACTAAATCGAGAACTTTGGAAAGTTTTGCAAAACTTAGAAAAAAATTCATGTTGCAGGGCTCACACGCTCGTGTGGCCCGAGGGACACGCCCGTGTGACCATTGGACACGCCCGTGCTACAGGCCGTGTTCAAAATAGGGTGCTCTCTGACTTGTGTCACACGGTCGTGCCACACGCCCGTGTGCTAGGCAGTGTTGTCGATTTAATTTCCATAATTTTTCATAAAATAAGTGCAGACTTTACACGGCCAGGGCACACGCCCGTGTTCGAGGCCGTGCCATCCACACGGCTGAGACACACGCCCGTGTCTCTGCCCGTGTGCTCGATACTGAGCACTCTATTTTGTAACAATTAAGGTGCAGGGGACACACGGCCGAAACACACGCCCATGGGGCAAGCCATGTGTCATACACGGTCTAGACACACGCCCGTGTGTCTACCTGTGTGGACAAAAATAAGGCTATTTACCAAGCCATTTTGTCACCCTTCCATGCACAAACCTACACAATAAACATAGAACCATTCCAAGCATATATCATCAACCAAATCAGCCACAAATAAGGTGTCAACACCCCATTCACATGCTATCATTTATCATACACAAACATTTCATACTAATCAACTCATATCATACAATTTCCCACATCAATGAAAAGCATCATCATATGCATATATATACTTAAATCAATATTAGCCAATTTCAATGACCATTTACAAAATGAATTACTAGCCAACGTAAGCCAATACATTGGATAAATCAATTATGACACATAACAAAATGACCAAGTCCCTATACATGCCATAACTCAAAATATTAAAATCAATGGTACCCAAAATATTAAGTTGATAGTGTGAATGGATCTCCGACAGTTTCCGATCCCTGAGCTGGCTTGGTGACACTATAAGACAAGGGAAAAGAAAGGGGAGTAAGCTATATAGCTTAGTAAGTTCCTATGCAAATAATAAGCATTATAATCACACATGTATCATACAAATAAACATGTTGAACTTGGCATAAATAGTATCAAGATCTTCTAATCATAACTTACTCATTCATAACCTTACCGAGGGATTCATCACATATCGAGCTCATTAGTAAATGATTTTTATGTACGTACCTGTACCAACTCGCAACATAATCATAACCTTTCACAACTTTGACATACTCGTTGAATTTCCCGTTGAACCACTTGGAATACTAAAGGATACTCAGGAATCTCGCACACACAACATTATACCAATGCCATATCCCAGATATGGTCTTACATGGGATCTCTTATCGATGCCACTAGCCCAGCTATGGTCTTACACGAAGTCTCATATCGATGCCATATCCCAAATATGGTCTTACATGTAATCTCATATAACCCTAATGTCATGACATTCGTATCCTACCTATTCCTAAGGTTCAACCGGGATTTCTCACTTGTCAAACTTTATCGATTACATCCAAGGAGTCAATCATAATTCATAAAATATTAAAGTATTTAAAACATAAATAAAACAATGCATTATTTACATACGAACTTACCTCGGTACAAAAATAGTAGAAATGGACCTAATTGTTAAACACCTTATTTTTCCCCCGATCTAGGTCCGAACCTCGTTTCTCTTGATCTATAATAGAAAATTTAACTCATTTATTATCCACATTTCCCAATTCAGTCCAAAAGTCACATTATGGAAAAAAATACATTTTTGCCCCTAAACTTTGACATTTTTACATTTTGGCCCCTAGACTCGTAAAATGAAACCTATTCGATTTCTTCAAGACCCAAGCCTAGCCAAACCTCTTTCATGCTTATAACAGCCCACATTTTTCATTTAATCACACTTTTACACACATTTTCAAATCTTTTTTACAAATAGGTCCTTTTGATATTTTCATCAAAAATCACCTAGCAAAAGTTGTTTATCTAACATTAAACTTGCATAATCTACCATTAAACATCAAAATACACACATGTCTAACATGGTTCAAACCCTAGACCTCAATCATCTCTCAAATTAATGGTAAAAATAGATAGATCGAGTGATAACGACTTCAAAAATGTAAAGAGCATTAAAAACGGGACAAGAACGGACTTACAATCGAGCTTGAAAGTGGCCAAACCCTAGATATGGCTTCCCTTCTAATTTTTGGCACAAGCATGAAGAAGGTGGACTAAATTTTGGCTTGATTTTTGGTTTTTAATTCATTTAATTACTAAATGACTAAAATGCCCTTCACTTAAAACTTTGAAATTTTATCTCACCATGTCCATTTTTGTCCACTAACTTAACAAATGGTCCAATTACCATGTAAGGACCTTCAATTTAAAATTTCATAGCAATTAGACACCTCTAGCATGTAGAACTCAACTTTTTCACTTTTTACAATTTAGTCCTTTTTGCTAAATTAAGTGCTCAAACGTCAAATTTTTCGAACAAAATTTTTATGAAATCATTTTGTAAAGCTGTAGACCATAGAAATATAATAAAAATAAATTTTACTGTGTCGAATTTGTGGTCCCGAAACCACTGTTCCAACTAGACCCAAAATCGGGCTGTTACAGTTTTACTGCTGGTGTCATCCGACAGGCTTCTTCACTTCTCCCTTGACTTTCAACTTTGAGCTCGACCATCCTGATCGCTCCAAGTACCTCCCTTCCAGACTAGATCCTTCCACTTATCCTTTCCTCGAGCACGAATCTACTTCCCTACATGCACAGAGTACTGAAAATACCTTCGACCAAGGTCGTTAATGGCACAAAGAGATATAGCATTACAGGTTCCCACTAAATACATAGTGTTTCCAACATCGGTTAAGGAATGACCGCACTTAAACACTTCCACCTCTCCATCGATTTTCATAGTTAGTTCATTTTTTTCTAAATCGATGGTAGATTTGGATATGGCTAAAAATGGTCTTCCCAACAGAATGGGAATTTTCATATCCTCTTCAAAGTCAAGGACTACAAAATCAATAGGAAATATAAATTGTTTAACATTGACTAATACATGTTCTAATACACCTTTAGGGTGTACTAATGACCTATTAGCCAACTATAGTGTGATTGAGGTGTTCTTTAACTCTCCTGAACCCAATTTTTGATATATAGACAGGGGCATCATATTTATGTTGGCCCCTGAGTCACCGAGGGCCTTCCCAAAATTAAATTCCGCTATCTCTATAGGAATTGCAAAGCTCTCTGGATCTTTAATTTTAGGGGTATCTTTTTAGTTATAATCACACTACATTCAACATTTATATTAATTTTCTCCCCTTTCTTAATTTTCCTACAATTAGTCATGATTTCCTTTAAAAATTTTACATACTTTAAATAGGATTTTTATAATTTTGTTTATTCTTATGAATTAACTGAAAAAAAAAATCAGTTGTTTGTTTTTTGTAGGAACCCCATATGATGAGGCATTACATTATGGAGCTAAAACGTACAAGAGAAAAATGACTCGACATACCTCGAGGCACTTTCACTACAAAAATGGATAGTTTCTTTCTCTTATCTTTATGGGAAGTAGATTAGGGACAATGTGTCATCTAAACTCTGGGGGTGACATAGAAATTTTAAAATTTTAAATTTCTTTGTTGCCATTTTAGTTCTTTTCAGTATATTTTTTGATTAAATTTCAATATTTTATATGTGTGATTTGTGCTTGAGCTTGTAGAAATACAAGTGATTGGTTAGGAGCATGTAAATAGAACTGGTTGTATAGACAATAAATTTGGCATGATAGTAACAGATTCTAAATTGTTTAATTTTTGGACTAGTAAGTTCAGTATATTACACTATGAATAGGAAAAGGTAACTGAGTATACCACATGATGAATGAATACATAGGGAAACATGCATGTTTGGTTGAATGATAGGTAGCTAGAATTTTATAACTTAGTTAATTAAGGGTCTGTTTGTTTACATGTAAAAGGTTTTACAGAAAATGTTTTCTGCATTTTCCTGTGTTTGTTTCACAGAAAATAGCTTGGTCAATGGAAAATGACTTACAAATCAACGTAAAATAAGGCCATTTTCCTACAAAATGAGTTACCCTTTTGAAAGTGTAAATCATTTTCCAGAAAAAAACTCCTCTATAGGTAATTTTATTTTTATATAAAAAATAACTTAAATCAAGCTTAATATTATTATATTGATAATAATTTTTATTTTTATTTTTAAAAAAATTAAAATTACTAAAATATTATATTTTTTAATATTATTAAACATACATATTTAATTATTTATATTTAGTCATATAATAAATTATTAATATAATTTATTATTTTAATAAATTATTTAACATTTCAATTTTATTTTATTAATAAATATTTATTATAGTTATAAATATATTAATAATAAATATTTTGTAGTATAAAGGTTAAAATAAGCCATAAGTCTATATACTCTTCATAAATTTACAATTTAGTCTCTGTACTTTTATTTTCAAGAATTTAATCCATCTACTTTTCAGATCTAAAAATCAAGGCCAATTGTTGACATTGTTAAAATTTTTTTTCAATTTTGTTGATATCACATTTTTAAAAAAAAAAATACTCACTTGGTAGTCATGTAACTAAAAAATGACGTTGTAATGAATCTGAATTTAATAAAATATTTTTAATATATACAAAAAAATGTAAAATATAAATTTATAGATATAAAATAAACTCAATTAAACACTAAAAAGATAAGAAAATCTCAAATGTATGTATGTTTCATTGAAAATAGATTTTATGAAATATTTTTAAGAAATCTGTCAAACAACAGAAAATATTTTACACAAATTCATCCAAACACTAAAAAATATTTACTTTTTCAAGAAAGTAAGTTATTTTCCAGAAATCATTTTCAGAATGTCATTTTCAATGAAACAAACAGACTCTAAATCCATGAATATTGAAGTGTCTAGGGATGACCTAAGGCATTGTTTGATTTAAACCAAAGCAAAAAAGCCAACCATATACATGTATGCCCTAGTACCTATAATTGTGCCTAATCCACTTTCTTAATGAACCTTTAAAGGAAACCATAAGCCTAAAGAAAATTTATTTACCCTTCTTCTTAGTCCTTGAATGAATGCACGAATTTAGATGCCAAACCATAGATATTAAGGGATAGGTAGATACATTAAGGAGGTTTCTAAAATAAAAATCAGAGTGAAAAAATAAGAAACGATATGATATAGTAAGTATAGGATTCTTGCAAGCAAAAGTGCCTAAATGAAAAATAGTGAGAGAACAAAAGCATTGTCGTGAGGGTTAAAAGCCAAGCGAAAGACGTAAAAGTATAAAATGGGTTAAAAGCAATGTGAGTGAAAATGAGCGAAATAAAGTAATTAAATCAAAATCACAAAAATGTAGGAAATTTTCATTCATGTAGCACAAAAAACTCCCTAAGCTGATTGTACTTGCCAATATCATATTGTGTCTTACATAAGGAGAGAAAAAGGAATATGAGAGAAAGAGATAAAAGGAGGTGAACTTGAAGTTACATCAAGGGATGTATGGGGTACAATATGATGTGCCAAACTATTTCCGTGCTTGAATCATTTTGTAGTGTCTTATTCTTGAAATCCGAACCAACCCTAAGCCTTAGAATGTTATAAGTCGAAGAGCCCTATGTGACTTAGGCAACTTTATTCATAGATGGATAATTATATTCTATTTTAGAAAATGGTTATGCCCTCAAATGTAAAAGAAAAAAATTATCAATTACATTAATGAATATTGTAAAAGTTTAATATTATATAATTATTTTTTATAGATTCATTTACTATAATTTAATCTATAAGTTATTAAATATTAAAAACTTTATTGTAACAAATTTTATCAACAAAATTAATTTAAAAGTTAAAGTTTATTTAAATTTATTTATTTTTTAACATAAATATAAAAATTATTAATTTGAAATTTTATAAAAAAATTAATAAAATAAAATATGCTTCCTTAAATTTAAAATGTATTTACATCATTTACTTGTAGTTAATTTAAAGTTCATATTTATATAAAGATTATCAGACAAAGAGACTTGGATTATTCATCATTATTATTAAATATGGTTAAAATTTGAAGGTCACGTTTTAATCCAAACTTACACAAATGACTATGTGGTTGCTAACATACATAGATCCAACCAACACCAAACAAAATAAAAATGAAATGCAAAGAAGTTGTCCTGATCAAATTCGTGACCAAAGGCACCAAGGGTCAGCTGAAACGTTGTTGAATGTATGTGTTTGTTATTGGGTTTAGAATTACACATCTTGGCTGTATGCTTTTATACTTGAGCGGCATCTGCCTTGGGAAATTGCTGAGAAAGCTGCCTCTCCTCGGCGTGCTGTTCAAGGTATTCTTTGCTGTTCATTTCTGTTAGTCTGCATAATTGTATTTCAGAGTCAGATTTTCTTAAAAGAAATCAATGTCATCCTGGATATGCCTAATTACCCAACACCAAACATTCCAAATTGTCGGACATAGGTATGAAGTTATAATCTTCCAAATATATATATAGAAAGAAGTTAACCACGCCTGCATCTAATACTCACTTCCGAATCTGGATAACAAAGAATTTGAGCAACAGACATGAAGTACTAAACAGAAGTAAAAGCTTTAAACCTCAGAGTCAGCAGGGTACGCTCATATCAATTGGTGTTTGATTGCAGTAAAAACTAACGAAAAACTAGTACAAATAAAAAAGTTCAGAAACATAAATAAGACACGGTTTATATGTGAAGAAGGTTAGCATTTGTACCTACTAATGGTGCGGTCCTTTGCAAATCCCAACTCATTATCCACACAAAGGTTTGAATCATCATTTCTTCTTGACCTCGAGGAGGTTCTAGGAGCCATATGCTGGGCATCTGAAGCGGTTACGATATTTTCAAATAGTTCTAGTGGGGTACCCTCAGCAGTACACAACAATCTGGCCTTGTTCTCATACATTACCTGAAACAGGATGGGAAAAATGAGAAATAACATTTGCTTTTCTTTTTCTTTTTCTTTTTCATAACATTGAAGAATCAAAGTCAAGATATGGATCTATCATATATTTTCATTCATCCCAATAGGACTGCTAGGTAGCAATTCATTCACCGTAAACAGAATCATTCCAGTACTCACAATACTGCTCTGCATGCATTTACTGTATCTCATATACAACCAAACCAATATCTATCTAGAGACAATAAAGAAAGAAATGAGATTAAACACTTCTCTGTAACTATGAAAGACTAGTCTTATGAGATCCAAAAACAGTCAAACCTATATAAGCAGCAATGGAGCATACATCAACTAAAGTGACAAACCGATATGCTGCTGTCCTGTTGTGGAGCCCGAATTTTGGAACACCTTCCAGCGCTAGGGTGTGAAAGTTCTCTGCAAGAAGAAGGTAATATGAGAAATATAATTGGAACATATCCAGGAAAAAAGAAAAATTAACCAAAAGGAGATGCCTAACGCATCTTCCATCAAAAGAACTAAATCCACAGGCTGCTCCGACCAAGGAAGCCTCCCTTTGACAAAATGAGTGTGTCAAATACATCAAGAAGACCAACTTTTAGTAAAAATGAATATGGTTTCTTCTGTTTATGCTGGAGGAACACGGTTAACGTAATAAATCAGACATTCTCATGCAGTTATTGGTAATGAATGCCAGTTTACCGTAGGAATAACTATAAATTATTTTTCTAATTTTAAGTACCAAAATTATTCAAGACATCCTTATCCTAATCAGTTGAGACTCAGAACAATAAAAGCAGTCTAGACGTCAACATTGCTCGAGTATCACTTACTGAACAATCCAAAGTAGTCTGCAGCCCCAAGAGGTCTGTCACAAAGTTCCTCAAACGAGAAATAAGCACATCCATTAGCACCAAGGGGAACCTGGTCAAAAGAAACAAAAAGGAAACATTATCAATCAATCAATACATGTACCCTACATTGAATAGAATTTAGTACAATAGCACATACCTGCAACGTCCTACCCATAACTACTTCAACCACTTGTGGACTAGCAACATGTTCACCAATCAACTGCTGAAAGGTCGTTTTTAGTAGGCTGGACAAATCTTTGCCAATGAAGTAGAAACCTTCTTCTGCCTGAGCATCAGAATCAGAATATGATTAATTTCAGGCTAGATTGGCAGAAATGAAATTTCAGTCAATCTACACGAGAATGATTTATATCATACCGAGGTCAGTTTCCGGTAGTCTACTGCTGAACCAATTTCATGAACAACACATCTTTCCTACAGAAACATATGCTCCGGAGGTTTTAGCAACTTTTGAACAGGTCATTGAACTTCACTTACCACCCACCAAATGACCAAATACCCAATTTACTACATTACGAAGATGTCTGCACCCATACCTTCAAAGTGGCAATGAAGGGTAGAAAAAGATCCCTCTGCAATCCACCTTCATAGAGATTATCTGGAGCACGATTTGACGTTGCAACAAGTATCTACACTTCCTCCCATCAGAGTCCAAGCAATTAAGTTTAATGTTAATTTAAATAGAAAATGAGTGCCAACACAAAATAATTACAATTACAACAAGATATGTTTACTTACAACTCCATTGCTAAATAAATGTCCGAAGAGACGATTCAATATTAATGCATCAGCTACATCAGTCACCTACAAAAGACCACAAATGTGCAAATCAAAATTTGACTGCAGAAATATGAAGAAACTGATTTGAATGTTAATCAGAATAATAAATGATAATTCAATAATTTTTTTCCCTTGTTTGAGGAAAATTAATAGAACTACAAACGTTGTACCATAAATTCATCTAGACACAGTAAAATCGCATCATCAGATATCTCTCCTGCCACAACTTCAAGTGGATCTGCCACACCCCTGTGCCTCTGCAATAGTTAGTCATTGTTATAACTCAACAAAGCATCAGAAGATCGTTTTGTCAAAAAATTCCAACTACTTGTGAAATCTTGAAAATGAGAAAATCGTATGTCTGATCAAGTACATAGTACATACACATTAGGACATGGGTGCATAAATAAATACACATAAACAGGTTGCAACCTGGCAAATATGCACATTCAGGTAATTGTCACCGACACTATCAAAAACTTTAAGGTTGAAATATCATCAGATGCCAATTTATACTTAAGAATAATGAGCAAAACAGAAGTTGAATTGAAACAGCTCGATTACTATATTCATTTCTAAGTCTTGTCTGCAATACAAGGTGTTTCTTACTTAATCACTAACTTCTTCAACTAGGAGAAACATGCGATCATACATATACTCACCTGCAAGCGGCTGTGGACATCCAACATAAAGTCGTGAAAATGGATCCTTTTCTTCCTCCAATTGCAGGGCCTGAAACAGTGGAAATAGAACGTATGATAGGGATCAGCAAGTATGAGCAGTTGTGACGGCTAGCAATGATGAGTCAGATATCACAGGTTTACACACATCAGAAACCATATATTATGTGGACATATACCCATATTTTGAGTTGAATAAGATTTTATCTCCATTATTGTAACTAACAGCATGATATATGATAAATTACCACAATAAACATGCTAATGAAACTTACAATTGATCAAAGAAGAGGTCCATCAACATAGTTTTCCCAGTGCCTACTCCTCCGTAAAGATATAGTCCCTTGACAGGGGAGTATGAAGACTGTGGCATTAAACGAGACCAAAACCACCTACTCCTGAAGAAAAACTAAATATTGACAAATGAAATAAAACAAGAAGAATGCAGTAAAACTAAATTGTGTTTAATATGAACAGCATGAATACAGGCTATCCCTTAATAAACAAAATGGGAAAACAGGGGACTAACATGGGGGCAATAAAGCAGAACATTACCTAACAGGTTTCTCAGGAACCACATAGCGATCCAACCGACAGGCTGCAGCTGACTCAACAATCTCATCATAAAGTCTTTGAAGTTCTCTTAAAGTGCCTACCTGCAAAAATCACTATTACAATAATGTCACAATGCTACCTGACCACCACACCTCAAAACTGCCTAGCACAATACCAGCAGAACACATGATTTCCATATATTACAAACCAATTAATAACTACAAACACATGATCTCCATATGTTACAAGCCATGTCACACGAAATTCCTATTAAGTATTGAGCAGGTGAGCAAAGTTTCATCCAAATAGTGCATTGCTTTTGATTGATAATCGGTCGGTTCAAACAAACAACAACTCGAATATCAAGAATAAGACCCTTATAATTTCATTTACTTAACAATTTATCCTCAAAAACAAAATAAAAAACAAATGCAAGCCTAAAGAGAAATTCATACCTGGCAGGCATCACCGTCAAAGAGTTCACCAGCTGCAATTCTTCGTTCATACTCCACAAGGGGGCCTCCTTTGTTCACCTCTGCATATAATAATAATAATAATGAAAAAATAAAATAAAACAACAATTTGGCATCAGGTGTATTTCCTAAGCAAATTTACTACTTAAAAAGAAAAGAATGGAAAGGGAATCGAACCTGTGATGTCAACTTTACTTGAAGCATCCGTTGAGAAAGGTGTTGATATAAAAAATGCGGGGAATAAAAATCTATGGATTTCGGCATTATCAGGAAGTCTATAAACAGAAGTAGAATTGATTTCAATCAAATGGCTTGGTTTCCTTACAAAGGCACTCGAATAACTTTTCATCGGCTGTGGAAAAGCTGATCTTATGTTGCGAACTGATCGAACAGCCGCTCTCATTTTCAATTAAAAACAGAATTCCAGTAAAAAGTTTGTTCTCCAACTAAATAAGAGCTTGAAGTTCTTAAACTCCTTCAAATATACAGTTTCCTGGAAGAAGAGAAAAAAAAAGTTAGTCTGCAAATTTATGAAACCCAATAAATTCTGGAATTAAATTTTAAAAATAAAAATAAAACCCACTTGTCTGCGCAGCCTAAATATTTCATCATCAATCAACTTTTGCTCTTTTTTGAAGAGAATAAGAATATATATATATATATATATACACATATATATAGGATTAAACAGGAATTTTATCTAATCAATGAATAATTGTTCGGCGTGAATTAAAAGGTTGAATATTGACAAATCACAAAAATTACAGAAAAAGACAGGAAGTGCTAAAGCAGTCAAGCCTCTTATTTCTTCTATGATATTAGTATATATTGAAATCTAAACGGCGTTCGATCCTAATGCTTCAACTTTCCAGTTTAGAAACAAAATTAAGAACAGAATTTATGAGGGAAAAAAAGAGAGTATGGATTATTCGGACGTCAAATGAGAAAATAAAAGTAAAACAACTCACCTGATCAATTCAGTAGGCTCTATTAAATATATGAGATTCCCAAGAAGGAAAACAAGGAAAGAAAAAAATTAACTTTAAAAAAAAAAAAAAAAAAAGAAGAAGATTGATGCGTTGAAATTGTTTTTGGGTTGTGGGAACGATAAGCGACCCAAAGTTTCAGGCAAGTCCCTCCCAAGAAACAGGGAGAAAAGAAAAGAAAAGAAAGGGGGGTGTTGGAGGAGGTGAGAGGAGACCGAGAACGCCGACTTGGTTTGGTTTACACGTAGGCTTGGGCTGTCGTTGCAAAGGCACTAAGTCCTATATTTCTATATCAATACATGTGTAAAATCTATTATAATGATTTTGTCTATTTAAAAATTAAATATACCTAATAAAAAAAATCCCTTTGCCTTACTTGGTAAAAGTAAGGTTTTTGATTCTTGGATTTTTCAGTTCAAGACATGGGGTTAGTTATCCATTGCTGTTACGGTTAAAATGTGTGATAAGAAAAATTTTGTGAAAAAAATATTGTTTGTTCTTTTTTAGTCTTTTTTATTGCGAGTAAATTTTCTAAAAATATCAGTTTTTTTTTTTTAAATTACTCGATGAAATAACCTGGTATCAACTCTTCTGAAAATAAAATTTATTTTTCTTATTTTCTTAAGCGACGTGAGATATGTGTCTATATAAACTCATAATCCATTTGTAGTTTGTTCCTAGATAAGATAGGATTGCTTGTTTTTTAACTAACAACCTAAACTTGAAGGCTAAACTTAATTCTTAAAAATTAAACACAAAACTTTATACAATATTAAACTCTAACCAAATATATTTTGTTATCTTTAAACGCTATCCTTTTGTCTGAGGTCGTTCAAATTATAATTTGAGAAGGTTGGTCATTAGACAACTAATTATTATTTTTAAATTATTTTTTGGGTAATTCAAGTAAATAATTCATGTTATTTATTTTATAATTTTTTTTATTTTCTTTCATTTTTTATCATGAAAATTTTATACATTTATTTGTTTGTTTTTTTTTTATAATCGTGTATTAATTTATATTTAAAAATATTACTTACACTTGCAAATTTTTTATCTTTTCCTACAAATAAGAAAAAAATAAATATATTCTCATAATAAAATATTTTTTGTAAATATGTAAAATTATTTAAGTAATTTTCTTGATTGATTTAGTTTCAACTCGACACTAAATTTACATTTTTATTTTATTTTATTTTCATAGGAAGAGAGGTAGAATTGTTTCATGTTTGAATTTAAAATTATGTGTTAATAGAAAACTAAATAATAATACAAATTATTTGTCACCAATTATTTATTGACTAATGTACTTTTTACTTTTAGAATTATAGAGAAATGTAAAAACAAACATATTGGGTTAATACAATAATATCTACATTTAGTATATTCAAAAATAAAAACTAAAATATGTGTCACTATATTATCTCTATTAATTTTTACACTTTAATATCTATATATAAAATATTATGTGTTACTATATATGTAAGTTTGTTTTTTTTCTTATTGGACTTTTTTTACAACGATAATATTTGTATAAGAGTTTATAATATTTTATTTTATTAGAGTTTAATGTTGTACAAAGTTTTATCATTTTAAAAATTAAGTGTAGCCTTTAATCTTATATTGTTAGTTAAAAGAGTAAGCAATCTCACATTATCTAGGAACAAACTGCAAACGGATTATGAGTTTATATAAACCTATATCCCACATCGCTTAAGAAAATAAGGAAAATGAGACTTGTGGCCTATATAAAGATTTGTTTTGTAAGTTTTATTTTTACTAGATATGACACCAAAAAAAAAATAAAAATAAAAAAGATATTTGGGGCAGAAAGCGCTTCCAACTGGAAGCGTTTTTTTTGTTAATACGCAACGTTTTCTTGTAAATTCGTTGAAAAAGCTTCTAGCAATTTTTGTTATTTCGGCTTAGTCTCATAATTTTTAGAAAATACAACATAATTTAGTAATTTTTAAAAAAATGACATTTTTGGAAAATTTGCTGATTTGCTCCTTTATTGTTGTCAAAAATTGTGGTTTAAGATTAAAATGTCTTTTTTGAACATGATAATGGAAAGTTAAAATTAATTAAGTTATATAATATTTAATATTACGGTGCATGAAGTATAAATTTTAAATATCTTTTAAGTAATTAATATAAATTATTTGTAAAATTAATGACACAAAATATTTTAAAAACTTAAATATAATAATAAAATATATTTAAATAATTTAATATAATGGTACATGAAATATTTAAATAATTTAACATAATTATACATAAAATATAAAGTAATCTAATTTTTTATATACCTTTTAAATAGTTAATATAAATAATGGTATTTTGATCATTTTTACTTCAAAACACAAAAGTCAAAAGCACCTAAATATTGGATTTTACCTTTGGGTGGAAAAGCACTTTTCCACCACAGTTTTTACCCTAAAAGCTAGGTGTTTTTCATTGCTTCTACGGTGGAAAAAATACTTTTGGAACCCTAAACGCATTGAAGAACGAAGCCTTATTATGCTTACTTATATTTTTAGATCTCTGAGTCTTACCATATGTATGTTTGAATTATTCTAATTCCCAATCGGTTTATGCTGTAATAAATTAATTGTACTTTATAATTGCTTTTACATGTATTTAAATTTGCACTTTAATTTTATTATACTTGTAACTTTCAAAACTACAATAAAAAAAAGCCAAATTAATGTTACAAAAATAAAATGTAATGTGGTATTTTGAGTTTTTTTTTACTCTTTTTTTAAAAATAATTCTGATGCATGCACGAATAAGGTGAAATTTATTAAACTAAATTCACCAAAGCTGTCAATTTCAAGTTAAAAAATTCAAATGACTTAAGACGTATTTTTGGATGGGATCCAAGCATTTTTAGGTTGAGATGTCTTTTGACCGAAAGATCTATCTATTAGCTTCGAAATGCACTTTGAATCACCTTATTTCAAGTTACAAGAAATTACAAGTTTTGGGCTTTAATTCGGGTTTAAATCATATTGAATTCGATTTGAAGGTTTAATTTTGATTATATATGAGCCCAATATTGTATTTATTAAGTTTTATAGTTATGGTATTTATTTATTCTGAATTTTAAGATATTTTTAAGTATTTTAAGTTGTTTAGAAGTTTTATATTTCTTAGTTAACAAGAAAATTTAGTTCAACTAGAACTTCTAATTATTCGGGCTAATTAGAGTTTCATTATACTTAGAAATTTTATTTTTTATGTAATTAGCTAGCCTATATAAAGGCTTTTTCTGTTGGAAAAAATCCAGTTTAAAAACAGTTTTCTTACATAGCTGAAAAAAATTAAAAACCAAGCCAGTTTGTGATATTTATAACAATAAACTCTTCTCGAAAAGTACATCTACTTTGTGCGAAATGAATTTTTGACATTCTCAACTTTCAACCAAATGACCTTCCCCATTATTCTTGTACTACGAATCACTTCGAGTGTAGACTCAAACAATTACGAATAAAAAACAGAACCAAAATTAATTTTCTTATATATAAACCAGTATAATTGTTATTCTCAGAAAATAGAATTTATACTTGGAAATAAATTCTCATTATTTTCGGGCAAAACAACAATATCTCAAAGTTGTATGTTTTTAGCCCTATCAGTGTCATCTTGTAACGCCCTGAATAATTTAAGCCTGTAATTGTGAAATTTGACATAAATGTGTATTTGTTTCTGTGGTTAAGTGATTTAAGGGTGTGTTTGAGGTCTTAGGTTCAAGTCCCAGTACTGGAAATTTTTTTTATTTTTAGATCCAAGCCTTGTCCTTGTTGAGTGGGCTTATATAAAATTATCTGTTAATCCATATCAGAATGAGCCTGCTAGTTTGAGTGGTAAGAAGTTGGTGTGTTGGAGGTCCTGTGTTTGAATCCCTGCTTTGCTCCGGTTGTCTGTTAGAGGTTCGGTGGAGTTGGGAATCTGAATTAGTCGGGAGGATTTTATGGGATGTGATTGTTGTGGGGAGTGGGGATATTTTCTTTTTTCTCTCTTTTTTCCCAAAAATTTCTGACGTCATACTATTCTTTCCCCATCAAAAACTTTTTATTTCTTTTCCCTTTCAAAATTTTGATAATACGAACCTCTGATTGCGTTGCGCGTTTAGGTAAGTGAAAGTGGTGAGTTTCTTCTTAGATTGGGGCATTGGTTAAAGTTTATTTTAGTCGGTTTTGCTTTTCGTTAGTTAGATTTTTGGATTTGGCAACAGTGAATCGCGAGGAATGTGGTTCTTCTCTTACGAAATTGTAGTCGGAATCGTTCGTGAAAAGCGGGTAAGTGATGACCACTTGTATTTTGCCGATTATTGGTTTGTGAGTTTGGTAATTGGGAATTTAGACTGATTTTTAGGAGTTTGTGTTATCGATTTTTAGGTTCAGGTGGCCTCGGGAGTGTTTTCACATAAAATATGAACCAGGTGTATACCCCTTACGCGAGAAAATCGAGTTTTGGCGAAAGCCGAAAGTGCAGTCTGTCTGTGTCTGACGAAGGTGCGGCCGTGCGCAAGACACGACCGTGTGATGGTGTGAGTGTAGCCATGTGGGCCACACGAGATAGGCCATATTGGGTGTGTGGGCCCATACGGACATGCCACACGGGCGTATGGGTTTTGGGCCAGGCCGTGTGGGCCACACGGGCAAGGCCAATCTGGTCGTGTGGGCCTACACGGGCATGTGGGCCTATAATTCTGAAATTTTCCCTAGGGTCACACGATTCGTTCCGATCGACTGTGGGCCTACCGTAGGGTCGATAAGGGCTAACCAAACCCTAAATTATGTGATCTGATATTTGGATATTCTGCTTTGAGTAGGACACTGTTTGACTATTCTGTAAATTATATATATGTATCTGTATACGAGCATGCCAGCATGATATTTCTGTAATCTGTATTTTGTATATACGTTTGGGGTGGGTATTGTATATGTGGAAGAAGTGTTCTGTATGGTGACCTTCGCCTATTTTTTGGCAGCTTGACTGCATATTAGCTGATATGTGTCGTAATGACACGATGTGGTGTGTAAGGATGGGTAGGTGTTTTTAACCCTACATGGTGTGATGGGATGGTCGGAGTTGGTGTGTAAAGGATGGGGGTAGGATTCTGTATATCTGTTCTGCATATTTGATTCTGTTATCTGTATCTGAAATGGACATAAGTCTGAATCTGCATCTGACCGTATATGAGATTTATGTCTTTATTGCATGTCTATTTATGTTGGGTTACACACTGAGTTTACGAAAACTCACTTCTATTTGTCTATTATGTTTAGGTAATCCACAGACTTAGGCGGATCGGTGCAGCGGAGTCTCGCGGTGACCACTAGACTATGAACTGACTTTAAGTAAGGGTTTTATTTAATTAAGGAGTATTTCTGGGAGTTTTTGTAATTAATGGACTCTCCGGACTGTTGGGTTTTTATTATGGTTTTAGATTTTCGTTTTGATTTTTTATCTGCAACGGTTGACTAAAAAGATAAGTTTTTACTAAAGTAAAGGTTTTCCTAAAAACATGAACTGGACTTTTAAAATATAACGATTTCTAAGACTTCCGCTGTGAGTTATGTTTTTTTGCAAATGATTTAGTTAAATAACGCTATCAGTGATAATTATAAAACTTGGATGATTTTTTAAAATAACTACACAAAGCTTTAACGAAACGACTCTGTTTTCAAAACCCTTCTTTGTGACACCTCTAGATTCTGCCGTAACGTCTAGGTCGGGTTTGGGGTGTTACACATCTATTTATAGGAAGAGATAGAGAAACTCTAGTTGAATTAGTAGAATACAAATATTATTTATTTAATAGAGAAATAATCTCCTAGTTGAATTAGGAGAGAGGGGCAGCTAACCCTAGTTAAATACATTAGGGTTGTCGCCTCTCATACATATTATGAGGGGGTTTGGGCCTCTCTTGTATCGGGTCCAATTATACGTTCTTCCTGGACTTTTAATCCAACACTTTATAATACAAATATTATTTATTTAATAGAGAAATAATCTCCTAGTTGAATTAGGAGAGAGGGGCAGCTAACCCTAGTTAAATATATTAGGGTTGTCGCCTCTCATACATATTATGAGGGGGTTTGGGCCTCTCTTGTATCGGGTCCAATTATACATTCTTCCTGGACTTTTAATCCAACACTTTATAATTTAATTCAACCCGATACATGTTTTTCTATTTCCTAAAATAAATATTATTAAATTAATTTTAACTAATTAACTAATTTTCTAATTAAATAATTTTCTCATCTCAATTCTAATTTTGTTAAAGTCATGGAAACTTTATCGTAAAATAATCTATGAGAAAATATATTTATTTTCTACATTCAATGGATTCACAATGACAAATTAATTTTATTTTATTTTCAATTTTCAATTATTTACTTAAATAATAATTCGAAAAACTTAAATTAATTCTCAATTTATTTCCATACTTAGTGAGAAATCGTATTCATTTCTGAATGTAACCTAATTCTCTAACTTTATCATTTATCAAATTTTGTTCATTTTATTTTAAATGCAATTCATTTCTAGTTTCAACGAGCTAGCGAATGGACCGATTGGACATATGTGATTACAGAAAACAAGGGATTATATTCTTGTGTATTCTGGAGAAGATCTTACTCCTGTTAGATATACCGATTCTGGCTTCCAAATGTGTCGAGATTTAAGGAAATCGATATTAGGTTGTGCCTTTGTCCTAGGTAGTGGGTCCATAGTGTGGAGAAGTGTCAAGCAGAGTTGTACTGCTGACTCCACTATGGAGGTCGAATATGTGGTTGTTTCTAAGTCTACAAAATAAGCAATATGGCTTCGAAAGTTCCTTCCGGATCTTGAAGTCATTATCAGTATGGAAAAAGCTATCACACTGTATTGTGATAACAGTGCGACAATAGCTAACACCAAGGAAACCAGAAACCACAAGATGACGAAATATTTTGATAGAAAGTATCACATCATAAGGGAGAAAGTAGCAGATAGAATCGTGGATGTCAAAATCGTATTAAAGGATAACCTTACGGACCCATTTACCAAGACTACTAGCTAGGAGTTTTGAGAAACAGGTGGGAAGCATGAGAATGCCAAATATGACTAATCTACTAAAGTGAGAGACTGCTAGATCCGGTGCCCTAAGTGTAGTATATTCGTTTCTGTACTTGCATTTTTTCAAACATATTGGTTTAATAAAATTATCTATGAATTACTTTAATATCCTTTAAACAAATTAGGATTTGTCTATCAAGTCCAAATTAGGGATATGATTTGTCTTAAGCATTAGAGTGGATGACTCTTAGAAGATAGAGGCATAAATGTGACTAACTGAACTGACAATACATTGGATAGGACCCAAGTAGAATAGATCCTGAATTCATTTACGGATTTATTCACTTGTGATGTTCATAGTACGACATACCTTAATCCTGAGTGGATGGTGGACTATGTATACATGACTCGTATACTTTGATGTAAGTAAAAGAACGAGTTCAAATAGATAAGGAATATACTATTTCTGCAGTATGTAGCATCATTCACAATAGTGAAATTCATAGTCCAAGAAATGGGTAAACGATATCCTCTCATTGGCATTACATGATAGATAAAAAGTAACTATGATCACGAGTTGTTTGTCTTTGTGATGAATGACTTAATTACTTGTAACACCCCTAACCCGTGTCCGACGCCGGACTAGGGTTAAGAGCGTTACCGGACAAATCAGAAAAACTTTAACAGACAATTCATCAAGAACTCATCAATTACATTCATATTGTCCCTTAAGTAAGTCATCGAGACTTAAAACATGCTCATAAATAGGGTCGGGACTAAACCGAAACACATACGAAATTTCACAGAAATTTAAAACTTTTCTAAGTTTCAGGGGTTACACGCCCGTGTAGGCAAGCCGTGTGCCTCCCATGGCTGCTAGACACCCCCGTGTGTCCTGCCCGTGTTCGAAACTGACCTCACCTCCACGGCCACCAAGCACGCCCGTGTGCCTTGGCCGTGGTCGAATCTGACCTCACATCCACGGCCACCAAGCACACCCGTGTGCCTTGGCCGTGGTCAAATCTGTCTTTACACCCACGGCCACCCAGAACCCCGTGTGCTAAGGCCGTGTACTCATAGGCCAATACTGACTTTCTCACACGGCTACTAGACACGCCCGTGTGTCATGGCCGTGTGCTATTAGGCTATCTACTGACTTAGCCCTACGGTCACTAGGCACGCCCTTGTGCCACAACCGTGTGACATTATAGGCCATTTACAAAGCCAAAATGCCACCCACATAGGTCATATCTACAAGCAATGTTTACCAACTCATTTCATGCATATTTATCAACCAATAACACACCAAAACAATCATCTTATCAATACATTCAATACCCATTTCATTCATGCCAACTTTCAAGACAATATATATATAACTAAAGCATTTCTCAATCATTTTCCTACCCAAAAACTTGACCATATCATGAGCAGCAAACCATACCAAAACAACTACACATACCATATTCATCAAGGAAAAATATGAACCAATAATTAGTCACATCTCATGACCAAGTCTATACATCAACTTATACCAAAATACTAGCCTATACATGCCATATCTAACTTTATACATTTCCAAAGTGTACCAAAATGAGTTTAGTAGTGTGATAACAATCCGTGATGATCCAGGAGCCTTGAGAGCTTTGACGACCTATAAAACAGAGAAAAGACACGCAGAGTAATCTTTCCAAAAGCTTAGTAAGTCAATATACAAACAAACTTAGCATGGATTGCACATAACCAATTTAATAAGATGACAAATATGGTTCTCATGACAAAAATCACCTCTTTCTTTCTCAAGCTCATATGCTTATCCATAACTTACCGTATATGCATATAGTTCATCTAGTCAAGACTTTACATATCGTATCATCAATTCCATATACATAACATCATAATATGCTCACATAGATACTTACCTTATATACACAATTAGTATATAAGCAACGTACCTGAAACGGATATTCATTCACTTAATTTATCAAAGCTCGGATTTGCAATTCGTATCACAGACTTGCCCGTTGAACCGTAAGGAATCTAGTAGGATACTCAGAAAGTTTGGAATAGTCGTACAATGCCAACGTCCCAGACGAGGTCGTATATGTACTCTAATATCGATGCCACTGTCCCAGACAAGGTCTTACACGAATCAATACGATACCGATGTCCCAAACATGGTCTTACACGCAAGGATCATAACGATGCCAACGTCCCAGACGTGGTCTTACACGTAAAGCTCATATCGATGCCAACGTCCCAGATGTGGTCTTACACGAGTCTCAAATCAACGCCAACGTCCCAGACGTGGTCTTACATGATGAAAACAGAACAGATACCTATGTCATGACATAGCTAATCCTATTTATTCCTAGGTTCGTACGGGACTTCTCGGACTTAGTTACTATATCGAACTTATCTCAGAATTCATATGCATAACCTCTCATAAGCATCCATTATCAACATTAGTCATATGAACAATTATAATTTCATACAAGTACGTTTATTTGCATAATGACTTACCTCAGATTCGATTTATCGGAATGGAAACGGCTACTCGTTTACTATCGCTTTCCCGCGATCTAAATTAGTTTTCCTCGGTTCTTGATCTAAACATATTCAAAATTAACCCTTTTATTCAATAATTCATTCAATTCAATCCAAGGACACATATTTAGGGCTATTTGCAAATTAGCCCTCACATTTGCATAATTTATCAATTTAGTCCATTTTTCTCAAAACATCAAATTCACCAAATTATTACACATCTAAGCTTAGCCGAATATATATACATCTCATACAAACCCATATTTACCATCAAATTTGCAATTTAGTCCTCAAAAATAATATTTTCTCCATTTAGCCCTAATTAGCTAAATTCATCAAAAATTCAAGAACAAAGTTTGTTCATCTAGCTTAAATCTTTCATTTAACACCATAAATCATCACAAAGCTCAACATATCAACAATGGCACATTACACAAACATCATCAATTCACAAAATTAATTCATGGGTTTTGTAGCTCTCAAAGCAACGATTACAAAAACGTAGAAATTATCAAAAACGGATCAAAAAATAACCTTGAATTTAAACCCTCAAATGGCCGAACCTTAACAAGCTTAAGTTCTTTCTCTTTTTCTTTGTGTTTTTCGGCAAGAAGATGACAAAATGAGGCCACTAACTCATGTTTCTTTTATTATAATAACATAACTTATAAAATAATATAATATAAATTTAACTTATAAAATAACAAATAAAAGCATAATGTATATATATATGTTGCCGTCCGCTAACCATAGAAATGGCTAATTTGCCATATAAATCCTCCATACTTATAAAGACATAACAAATAAGCATATTTTCATTAAACATGCAAATTTGTATTTCAATGCAATTCAATCCTTTTCATCAAATTAAACACACAAACGGGCAAATTAACTTACGAAAATTTACCACATGCTTAATCACATATCAACGGCACAGAATATAATATTAAAATATTATTCAGACTCAAATTTATGGTCCCAAAACCACTGTTCCGACTAGGGTATAAACCGGACTGTTACATTACTATTCAATAGTAATTAACTTTTCATGAAGAAAGATGTAATGGTTACAATGAGATAAAATAGGATCATAATGGGAGAATGGGCCCAAAGAGATTAATTATATCCTATGAGGGTAACACACTTATGACAAGTTCATTAGACGAGCACTGGTCGAGTAGCTTTTGTAATGGTATATAATTTGGGAGAACTCAGTCATGATACTATAGTGGAATGACTTCGTGAATAAATAAGTTTATAATTAATAGATGAAAAGTTGGAACTTAATTATAAATCATTTGAGCCCTAATTACATATGTCCAATCGGTCCCTCCGCTAGCTCGTTCAAACAAAAAATGATTTTTTTTTAGAATCAAATGGATAAGAATGATAAAGTTAGATAAATGAATTACATTCGGAAATCAATGTGGTTTCTCACTAAGTATGGAAATAACCCGAGAATTAATTTAAGTTTTTCAAATTATTATTTAATTAAATAATTGAAGTTTGAAAATAAAATTAAATTAGTTGGTCTGAATTTGTTGAACATGAAAATTAAATATACTTTCTTATAGATTCTTTTAAAATAAATTTGTCATGACTTTAACGGAATTAGAATTAGGTTGAGAAAATTATTTAATTAGAAAATTAATTTAATAAATAATATTTAATTTGGGAAATAGAAAAACATGTATTCGGTTGGATTAAATTATAAAGTGTTGGGTTAAAAGTCCATAAAGCGCATATAATTGGACTCGATATAAGAGAGACCCAAAACCCTTCAAAATATGTATGAGGGGCGGCTAACACTAATTCAACTAGGATTCTTCTATCTCTCTCTATAAATACATGGCACTGATAGGGCTAAAGAAATACAAGTTATATATATAAATTTGATATATTGTTAATCTACCCGAAAATATTTAAAATTTATTTTCTAAGTATAAATTCAATTTTTTGGGAATAACAATTCTATTTGTTTCTATAGAGAGAGATTTACTTTCTTACTGAAAGTAAGAAAATTATTTATGGTTTTGTGTTTGATTCATAATTGTTAGAGCCAACACTCAAAGCGATTCGCGATACGAGAATAACGAAGAAGGTTGTTCAGTTGAAAGTTGGGGATGATACGGCCACGCCCCGGGTCACGCCGAGCTCGATTAAAGAGCCTTTGGAGTTACCGCAAGGTCCCATCACCTGAGCACGAGCCAAGCGCTTCAAAGAGGCTATCTCGGCCCTAGTTGAACAAGTGTGGAGCGAGTCCTTAGCTGGACACAACGAGGAGGCTCGGGCCAGCTCAACGAGTTCATTATGCATTTTTTTGCAAGCTGATTTAAGCTTAAATTTAGCTCAATCAGCTCAAGCCTAGCTCGATATAGCTTATGCACTTTTATTTTGCTGGAAACAAATTTTTAATTTAAAGTATTAGTTAAATTAATGTGTTTAGCTCAAATAATTAAGTTGTGTTTTTAATTTGTCAAAATCTGGACATTTTAAATAGAATTAATGTGTCTTAGTTTATTACCTATTAAATTGATGACTAATAGTTAATTAAGTGTGTCTAAGCTTAAGACAAATTTAATTCATGTTTTTCAATTAATTTTCCAGCCGAATTTAATTTGTCTTAGCTTGATAATTAATTGGTTGAATTAATTGCTGCAGGTACAATTCATGGACAGCACATTAAGGAGCTGATTATTGAGCTCCTCCAAGCAGCCTTTTTGTGGACACCAAATGGCAAGGGAGCTGATGTTTCCTTTCTTCTAAGCTGAACATTGAGCTCCCCAACCAGCTTTAAGAGCTTTCACACAAGCTGGAAATTTCTTTCACACTTGCTGCCTATTCGGTTTTGGGCATCCACACCAGGTGGCTGTACACATTCGGCCTACACACTCTTTGGCTATTGGGGGTGCTCAAGATAACATTTAAACCTTCCAAGACTACTCAGCTAATCAAGGCAACACTTTATTGCTCATACATCCTCTTGGTCGAACATGCCCAAGTCCATTCAGCTCACCCATTAATTTCAGCTAGCTAGGAAGCTTCAAGGAAACTTCATGGAACCTTCTTGATCAATTCTGGAATTTTCAGCTCATTTAAAAGATGAAATCAAATGACATTTTTGTCCCTCATATGTCCATTCGGCTAGCCTAGGAAATTACTATAAATACTTAGCCATTTCCATGTATTTTAGACTTTTGCAACTTGAATGAATTTTTATCACTTTGTGAGTTTTTATTCAACTCTCAAATTTCGTTTTAGACTCGAGTTGGCTTATCTAGTTCACTAGTGGCGTCAACCTTGTTTATTCGAACTTATCACTCTTGACTGAGTGTGGCGTTCACCCGATATACCTTTGGTTCCTATCTCGTTATAGATAGTGGGTCGAGGTTCTTTTCACTAATTCCAGCAACCTTAAGCGACGTATAAGTTTTGGGTCAATACTATCTAGTATTGGTTCACTCTTGTCCTTAAGTCCTTCCATACGCCCTAACCATCTAATTGCCTTATTTTCTTTATTTTCGAACCGAACTTTCATCTGTTTGCTACACAAACCCCATTGAACCAATTTGCAATCTTTCATTTAGCCTACAAATAGCCGAACTTCATCAAACTCCGAATTACAACAATACTTCTTCGATTTAACGATCGGTCACAACTACGACCCGAAATACTTCCGCAACTCGGGATCGTATCATTTGGTATTAGAGCTAGTTAAATTCGAGGAGTACGAACATTCGAGCATTCCCGGAGTAAGTTTTTGAAAAAAAAATCGAAAAAAATTCAAAAAAATATTATTATTAAATTCGTGTACTAGTATTTTGTATGTATTCATATTAAAAAAAGGTAGAAGAAAATTCGAAGTTAAAAAAAAAACGAAAGTGTTGAAAGTTGCATTTGTGCATTCCCGATCAGCAAGGTCCTTTCTACTATCATTCAAACTAGTCATGCCACACTTAATCACCATTTTTTTTTCCTTTCAGCCTACCGAACACCAAAAGACATTAACCCTTGTACCACTTTGAAGCCGACCTCTAGACGAGTAGTTAAGCCTAAAAGAGTCTTTTACGAAATTCTGAGAGGTGAACCGAGTGGTAAAAGGCACGAGTGTGTGAGCATATTAGAAGGGAGGTAAAAGCCAAAAAGAGTGCAAACACGAGCGTGAGTGTCACTATATTCTCCTTTCTGAGTGATTGGTGAGGTTTAAAATTTACTCATGTAAAGAAGCCCGGACCGAAACATGGCGGAACGGCCCGAAAGACAACCCGTTCGTAACGTACCGGATCTCAATCTCTAAGCCCTTTTACTTGAAGTCGAGTGCCTGTTCGATCGAAAACTCGACCCTATCCAAGAAATGCTAGATCAAGTCGAGGAGAGAGGCCAGCGTGAAAGGACTCCTCAAGGTCCACAAATGGAACGAGGCCGACCAAGGTTCAACGAAGACGACCCTTTTGATTCTAGCGATGCCGAAAGCGACCAAGGGTCCAATATAAGTGATCGGCGGAGGGGTCAACGAAACCGTGGCCGAAGAGAACGAGGACGAGTGGACGATGACTTGAAGAACATTAAGCTTTCCATCCCACCCTTTCAAGGTAAATCTGATTCGGAAGCATGCTTATAGTGGGAGAAGAAGATCGAATTGGTTTTTGAGTGTCATAACTACTCTGAAACCAAGAAAGTGAAGTTGACAGCAATCGAATTTTTTGACTATGCTATGATATGGTAGGATCAGCTCACCATAAGTCGGTGAAGGAACAGAGAACGGCCAATAACCACTTGGACCGAGATAAAGGCGGTGATGCAACAGCGATTCATTCCATTGTACTATCACCGAGAACTTTACCAAAAACTCCAAAACCTTACCCAAGGTTCGAGGAGTGTTGAAGACTACTTCAAGGAGATGGAAATTGCAATGATCCGTGCGGATGTCCAAGAGGACCGTGAGGCAACAATGGCACGTTTCCTAGCCGGTCTCAATCGAGATATTGCTAATATCGTGGAGCTTCAGCATTATGTTGAAGTCATGGACATGGTGCACATGGCCATCAAAGTGAAGAAGCAATTAAAATGCAAAGGTGCTGTCCTAGGCTTTTCCACCACGAGCACACCAAAATGGGGCCAAGGCACTAGCAAGAACAATCCCCCAAACCGTGCCAAAGAGCAAATGTTGCCAGCCAAAACGAACAAGCCTATCGGCGATGCTAGCAAAGGCAAGGTAATCGAGAGTTCCTCCAACCGTTCGAGGGACATCAAGTGCTTCAAATGCCTTGGAAGGGGGCATATTGCAAGCCAATGCCTGAATCGAAGCACTATGGTGATACGCGCGAATGGTGATATCGAGTCAGAGGAAGAAATCGAAAATGAGCCCGAAGCCACTTCCGACGAAGAGGAGGACTTGGAGCATGCTGTTGGTGGTGAATTACTCGTCGTCAAAAGAAGTTTAAGTCTCCAAGGTGTGGAAAACGAGCAGCAAAGAGAGAATATTTTCCATACTCGGTGTCAAGTCCAAGGAAAAGTTTGCTGCGTGATCATCGATGGAGGGAGCTGTACTAATGTTGCTAGTACTCTCATAGTGGAGAAATTGGGGTTACCGACCACCAAGCACCCCAACCCTTATAAACTTCAATGGCTCAACGATGGAGGCGAGCTAAATGTGACCAAACAAGTGCTTGTGACGTTTTCCATTGGAAAGTACTCGGATGAAGTATTGTGTGATGTTGTGCCGATGCACACAGGGCATTTGTTGCTCGAACGACCTTGGCAGCTCGATAGACGAGTCATCCATGACGGGTATACCAATAGGTATACTTTCAAGCATTTGGGCAAGACCGTGACCCTAGCGCCATTAACGCCGAAACAAGCCTACGAGGACCAAGTGAAGCTGAAAAACTTTATTGAACAAATGAGAGAACAAGAAAAGAGTGAGAGTTCAAAAGAAAAGAAAAATGAGAAAAAGAAAGGAAAAATGAAAAAAAAGAGAGTAAAAAGATTGTGAGAAAAGAAAGAGATGAAAAAGAAAAAGAGTGTAAGAAATTGAATGTATTTGCAAAAGGAAGTGAGGTTCGAAAGGCACTATTGTTGAGACAACCGATCCGTGTGCTTATGTACAAGGAAAATTTGTTTAACGCTAACGACCTAACCGAAAATCTCCCTTCTTTTATTGTGTCTCTTTTGCAGGATTTTCAAGACATATTTCCGGAGGATATCCCGAGTGGGTTGCCACCCCTTCGTAGGATCGAGCACCAAATAGATTTCGTGTCTGGAGCTGTCATTCTGAACCGACCAGCATACCGGACTAATCCCGAAGAGACCGAGGAACTTCAACATCAAGTCAATGAACTCATGGAAAAAGGCTACATCCGAGAGAGCCTTAGCCCATGCGTCGTGCCAGTGTTGTTGGTGCCAAAGAAGGACGGGACTTGGCGCATGTGTGTTGACTGCCGCGCTGTAAATAAAATCACCGTCAAGTATAGGCATCCAATACCGCGATTAGATGACATGCTCAACGAATTAAGTGGTGCCAAGTTTTTTTTTCAAAAATTGATCTCAAAAGTGGGTACTGTCGAAACCATTTTTTTATTTTTGAAAAAACCAGGATCGACTTTAAAACGAGAAATGGAGTCGTCACCAACCCTTTTTGTTTAGGTGTGATTGGATCACCTTGGAAAAAATAATTTTGGTCTACGAAATAGAAAAATAGGTTCGGGAGTCAGTTACATACGAGGAAGGATTAGCACCCTCGTACGCCCAAAACCGGTACCAAATTGATTAACTAATGTCCTTATGTTGAAAATTAGAAAAAATTAAAATGTAATTCCTTTTGAAAAATGTTTGATTAATTTAAGTTGGAATTTAAGATTTTCTCGTTCCGAAGGAATAAAACACCATATCCAACACGTTAGGATATAACGTCTTAAACCTTGAAACCAAGATCATCTCACAATTTCCAAATCATGCGATTAAAAGGGTATTTAATTATTTGGTCAAATGAAGAACTGAAACCCAGCACGTTTGGGCACAATTCCTCGAATTTCCAAACATCAAATATTGTCTTGTTTTAAAAACTTTTAAATAATCGATTTTAAAATCGACTCAAAATGCTTTTATTGAATCACTATTTGATAACGAGAAACAAAAATATAAAATCGAGCATGGAATAATAATATGTGAATACAACTTTGTACTAACGAATTACAAAACAAAAATATTAAAAGAACAATTCACAAAAATTGCATGACGTATTAACATCCAACACTAATATAGACAATCAAAAGAAGGAATAATATAAAATCATCAAGTAACATAAATGGTACGATGACAACACCAATGCAAACATGAAAATAGTAATGAAAATAATAAAAATAACACAATCTAAATCTTGAGAAAATAAATAAACAAATAAAAATATAAAATAAATGATAACAATTTAATAGTATATATATATAATAAAATAAACTAAAAAAATTGAATAAAACTTCATATAAAAGAGAAGTAAAAAAGAAAAAATGATATATAAAGAAATATAAAAAACAAAACAATTAAAACAAGTTTGAAAATGGATAACATATACATATATAATATAATAAAATAAATAAATTATGTTTTAAATAAATAATATGTAGAAAAACTTTGATAAATAATAAAACAATTTAAAAGATACCACAAAACTTTAAATTAGATTAAAAATAAAATAATTAAAATTAAAAAATAGGTATAAAAGATAATATATGATAAATAAGATAATACATATAATAAAGTAACCTAATGTAAAAAAAACAAAATGATTTAAAATAAATGGTATGTAACATATTAAAATAAATAAATAACTAATAAATTAAGGAAAAGGTTAAAACCCAAATAATTAGGGACTAAATCGGAACAAGACTAAAGTCAGAGGTAAAAATAATAGATATAAAAGGACCAGATTAGAGTTAAAATAAAATTAAAGGGGCAAAGCTAAAAGAAATAAAATGAATCGGGGTCAAAATAAAAAGGCATGCAAATTAATAGGGACTCATCAGGGAAATATCCCAGGCATGCAAAACGGCGTCGTTCAGTAAGTGGATCAAAATGAAACTGACATAATATTTTGGGCGAAATTTAAAAAGTAAAAATGAGCTGATTTCAAAGGACAAGAAAGGAGGAGGGACCATTCGCGGAATAAGACCAAAAATAAATAAAAAATGCGGATCCTCTTGTGGAGCGGGTCGGGTTGTGGGTCGGCCCCAAAACAACGTCGTTTTGAAGCCATTTTGAAGACCACAAAACGGTGTCGTTTGATTAGTTATTTAAAACTAAAATTTTTTATTTAAAAAAAATCATTTTTGCTGCTTGTTGTTTCAAAAAAATCAAAGGATTTTCCTCTCCCTTTTTAAAACCCCCTATTCGGCCGACGCCTATTCCGTCGGAGATCCGACGTGTCAAGGCCATAGACGGTGGCTCATGCCCTGTAAAATGGAGTGTTTAACCTCCTTTCGAAAAGGATCTGAAGGCCTAGCCTTCGAGGCTCGAAAACGAAAGGAAAACAACAAAAGTCCTCGATCTTATTCGGCTTGATTCCGATGCCGGCGATGGACTTCCGGCGACGAGGACATCAGGTATCTTTCCTTTCCTTCCTCCTTCGCCTCTTTATTTTCTTTTGTTTTAAAATATAAAAAAAATGAAATAAAAAAACTAAATCAAATAGATAAAACCCATGAAAATCACCTTAAAAAATCTTTTTTCTTTATGTATTCAATATGCGTATTCGTATCTAAAAAAAATTCGGATCCCTTTTACATTCGATTTCGGCCCTATTTATAGCCGAATGTAAATCGAAAAATAAAATAAAAAATTATTTTGCTTTGTTGTATTCTGTTGCCGTTCCTTGCTGTATTTCTTGTTTCTGTTTGTTTATTTGTTTGTTACAGATGAAGCCATCGCGGAGGGGAGGCCCGAACTGCTGTGAGGCGCGCGTGGGGAGGCATGCATGCGGTGTTGGATGCGTCTGGAAACCTCTAGGGTTTCCGAAATGCTGCAGATTTTGGGCTTAGTGGGCTGATGTTGTAATATTGGGCCAATTTGGGTATTGGGTCTAATAATATATTTGGGCTAGTTTAATTTATTGGGTTTGTAAAAACAGAGACTATTATTATTTTTTTGTTTGGGTTTTTATTCTGGTTAAGCTAATAGGCCCGGGAAAATTGGGCCTATTACAGGTACCATCAGATTCGAATGCGAGAAGGTGACGAATGGAAGACCGCATTCAAAATGAAACACGGTTTGTATGAATGGTTGGTCATGCCATTTGGCCTAACCAACTCCCCTAGTACTTTCATGAGACTTCTGAACTATGTGTTACGATCGTTCATCTGAAACACCCCACACCCGGCCCACGAGCTTGAACCGGATCTGGTATGTTCCTTAAATAAATCGGTTTTCAATGTTCTAAATGACTTAGAGAAAATTTGTGTAATTTTAAAAAAATTGTTTTGGGTTGGGCTTAATTTGAAACCTATTTAATAAATTCTGGAAATCCAACTTAAATAAGGTGACAAAATAATTTTTGGGTTTATTATTTTAAAAGAAATAAATTTACTTATCTTTAATCAAACATAATTTGTATCATATTTAAATAAAAATAAACAGAAATAAAGAAAATCCAACTGGGCCTTATGGCCTTATTACATCATTCAAACCCAAAATAAAGTACTAAAATTTCATAAAGTCCAAATTCCAAATAATTTCTTCAAGCGATGCATGGCCACCTTTAGCTCCTGCCGACCAGGTCCATTATCGCTCATCACTGAAAAATAATTCCCCAACGGGGTGAGTCAACAGACTCAATGTGTACATAGTACTAATTTCCAACAAATTAGGCATACAAGTCATATCAATATCATGTTCATACAATATAAAGGATGATGCAACCCAAATCCAAACCTATTTGTCCATCCGCTACACACCACCCGTACCAACTGTACATCGCGGGGACTACTAAGTCGACCCTCCATCCGCTACACACCATCGGCGAAAGCGATCAGCTGCGATCGACGTGCTCATCGCCCACTTATGTTGTGTCATTAGACCTCTGTATTCCTTTGGATATAACCGAAGTTACCACTTTTCACTTTATGTGACCGTAGTCACCACTTTACGTTGGTGAGACCGTAGTCATCACCTTCACTTTCTTCCTCCACAAATATCCCGAATGCCCCAATTATTTCATAACATATTTCACATACTTAATTTTCATTCATGTTACTAATCACATGTTCAAAATATATCACATTCACAATCCTATCAAAAGTAGGAAACGTGCACTGGTACTCCTTACCACATTTGTGGTGCTTAGCCACATTCACATCTTGTTACATATTTACATATCTAATGATTGCCATGCAATTTATTGAAAGTTAGTAAGAGTACACACCTTTTTCGCTTAATAGTTTCCGTGAATTCAGTAGAGCGATCTACCGATCTAGATCTTTCACTCCTATATTCGGCCATTAATTAAAACATATAAATAAACCTATTTGGTCTTAAAACCAAATCCTACTAGAAGTAGAATTACTTACCTAGTTGCCGAATTGATTTAATCAAGTCCCAACATTGCTAGAATTCCTCTTCCTTGAAATCGGCTAATACTAGGTATGTAACCATGTCGATTTTCGGTTTTTGAAATAATGGAAAACACTTAAACAAATTATGCCTTGGCCGAATATCCCTTACCTTATGATGGGATTCCAAATCTGAAGAGGATTCCTTTATAAGCCCTGTTGAAATCCTATAACTTCGTGTTAGATTAGATCTAACTTTGAAAACGTGAATCATAATCTTTAACCACATATTTATATTTATAATCCTTACCTTAGATCCTTAGATTTCCGAAAGATCCCCTTTGATGTTGTGGATGATTGCCCTCTTTCTTAGAATCCACAAAGATTCAAATTTTAACGAAGAGAACGGAGAAGAAAATAGAAGAGAAAGAGAGGGATTTTTGCTTAATGAAAATTCGCAGAGAGGGTTTTGCCTAGGGAGAATTTGGCAGAGAGGAAGAGGAGCAAATGTTGATGAGTAGCCCTCTGTCCTCCTTTTATAGCCAAAGTTATCAGCCTAGGAGTCCTTTACTTGGCCACCACTCCTCTTTTTGATAATATTATCTCTTTTATTTAAAAGATAAAAGCCTTTAATCCATCAATTATCTCCTCAATTATCTCATTAGAAAATAATCCTTTATTTATCTCTTATTATTCACATATTTATGTGAATAAAACTCCTTTATTTATCTCTTATTATTCACATATTTATGTGAATAAAACTCCTTTATTTCTCTCTTATTATTCACATATTTATGTGAATAAAACTCCTTTATTTATCTCTTATTATTCACATATTTATGTGAATAAAACTCCTTTATTTATCTCTTATTATTCACATATTTATGTGAATAAAACTCCTTTATTTATCTCTTATTATTCACATATTTATGTGAATAAAACTCCTTTATTTATCTCATATATCCAAGTTTCCGAAATGTTCAAGTTTCCATTTTGGATCATTTCCAAAAATGTTTAGGTTTCCAAAATGTCTAAGTTTCCAAAAATGTCCATTTCCATTTCCATTTTCATTTCCATCTCCATTTTCATTTCCATTTTCATTTTCATTTCCATTTTCATTCATTTCTAGGTTTCCAAAAGTATCAAAAATTTATTCATAATACTTAAGACTTGTCATTTCATACAATTGATCCGAAAAATGCATAGGCCCTTCCTAGGATGTTACAGAGTTCTACCTTCTTAAATAAAATTTCGTCCTCGAAATTTCCTAACTAAACAGATTGAGGGTATTCTTTGTCGCATTGTCTCTTCTCGGCTCCCACGAAGCTTCTTCCGATCCATGATTGCGCCATAACACCTTGACTAAAGGAACAGACTTCCTTCGTAGTACTTTCACATCACGTTCCAAGATCCGGAATCGGTTCTTCCTCGTAGGATAAGTCCGGCCTTAGCTCCACTTCTTCAACAGATACCACATGCGACGGATCCGATCGATAGCGACGTAGCATGGATACATGAAATACGTCGTGCATTTGATGCAACTCGTGGCAACTCCAATTGGTATGCCATCGCCCAACTCGCTTGATGATTTGATAGGGCCCTATAAACCTTGGGCTTAACTTCCCTTTTCGACCGAACCTCATTACCTTCTTCCAAGGTGAGACCTTTAGAAACACTTGGTCTCCTACTTCAAACTCAATTTCTTTCCTCTTAAGGTCTGCGTCGACGACTTACTTCTCATCGAAGCTTCTTTCAACCGTGCGAATTAATTCCACCTTCTCCTCGTTTCCGCCACTAACTCTGGACCCAAAGCGCGGCGTTCTCTAACTCGGTCCAACAAGTTGGTGTTCTACATTTCCTTTCATACAATGCTTCGTATGGTGCCATCCGAATGCTTGCCTCGATAGTGTTGTTGTAGGCGAACTCTCACTAGAGGCAAGTAATCTTCCCAACTTCCTCGGAAATCCATCACACGGCCTCTTAGCATATCTTCCAACACTTGTATAACCTGTTCGCATCGCCCGTCGATTGTGGATGAAAAGCGTAGTGAAGTCTAGCTTAGTGCCTAATGCTTGATGAAGTGCTTTCCAAAATCGAGGCGTAAACCTTGGGTCTCTATCGGAGATGATCGACATCGGTACCCGTGTAGCCTCACGATCTCCGCCACATATAACTTGGCTAACTTTTGAAGGGAATAGTCGATCCTCACAGGATAAAATGTGCGGACTTGGTCAAGCGGTCCACTATCACCCATACTGAGTCCTTCTTAGTGGGCGTAAGGGAAGCCCACTAACTAAGTCCATGGTAATTCTTTCCCACTTCCATTGGGGAATCTCAATTGGTTGAAGCAATCTGATGGGACTTGGTGTTCAGCCTTTACTTAGCGACATGTCAAACATTTCCCCACAAATTCAGTCACCTCTCGTTTGAGTCGACCACCAAAATTGTTCCCTTAGATCTCTATACGACTTGATGCCTCCGGGATGCATAGCATAAGGACTACCATGCGCTTCCAGAAGAATCCTTTGTCTCAACTCCTTATCCTCGGCATACAAACCTTTTCCTTGTAGCACAGTACTCCTTCATCATTGACGCCATAATCCTTTAATCCTCCTTGCGTGCATTTGCTTTGTAACTTAGTACTTAAGTCCTTATCCGCCAACCTGTCCCTCTTTCACCTCCTTCACCCAAGTTGGCTTGACTTGTAACTCGCCAACAAAGCTTAGTCATCATACAAACTTAAGTGAGCGAACAAAGCCCTTAAATCCGACACAACCTTCCTACTTAGGGCGTCGGCTACCACATTCGCCTTGCCGGATGGTATTCTATCGAGCAGTCATAATCTTTTAATAACTCCACCCACCTTCGTTGCCTCAAGTTCAACTCCTTACGAGTCAACAAATACTTAAGGCTTTTGTGGTCCGTGTAAATTCTCGACCTTTCTCCATAAAGGTAGTGCCTCCAAACTTTCGGGCGAAAACCCACTGCGCGAGTTCCAAGTCATGAGTTGGGTAGTTCACCTCATGCGGCCTTAATCGTCGAGATGCATAGCGACTACCTTTCCTTCTTGCATTAGCACACACCTAACCTCGTGTGTGAAGCATCACAATATACTACGAAGTCCTTACGCCTCCATTTGAATTAACACCTGAGCTTCACAAGACTTTTAAGCTTTTCAAAGCTCTCCTGTTGCTTATCCGTCCACACAAGCGGTACTTCCTTCCTTAGTAACTTTGTCAAAGGTGCGGCTATCGGCGAGAATCCTTCCACGAACCTTTCAGTGTGCTTTTGCCAAGCCTAAGAAACTTCGATTTGATCCACCGACCTAGGTGGTTTCCAATCCAACAACTGCTTCGATCTTCCTAGGTCCACTCTTATTCCTTCTGCGGATACCACATGTCCTAGTAATGCCACTTCCTTGAGCCAAAATTCGCACTTGCTGAATTTGGCATAAAGCTTCTTTTCCCTTAACACTTCTAACACAACTCGGAGATGCTCATCGTGCTCCTCCTCCGTCTTGGAATACACCAAAATGTCGTCGATGAACACCACGACGAATCTATCCAAGTAGGGTTGGAAAACCCTATTCATCATATCCATGACGCGCGGCCGGTGCGTTCGTCAACCCAAACGGCATCACCACAAATTCAAAATGACCGTACCTTGTCCTAAAAGCGGTCTTATGAATATCGACCTCCTTCACTTTCGGTTGATGATACCCCGACCTTAAGTCGATCTTTGAGAACACTGTTTGCCTCTTTTCGGTTGGTCGAACAAGTCATCTATCCTTGGCAAAGGATACTTGTTCTTGATGGTCGGTTTGTTCAATCGGCGATAATCTATGCACATCCGCATAGTTCCATCCTTCTTCTTCACAAAGAGAACAGGGTGCTCCCCACGGAGACACACTCGGGTCGAATGAACCCACGATCCAACAACTCTTGGATTTGAGCCTTGAGCTCCACTAACTCCTTTGGTACCATTCGGTGAGGGAGCGATTGACACAAGAGCTGTTCTGGTAGCAAATCTATTCCAAATTCCACTTCTCTATCCGAGGGTATTAGGGCAACTCCTCCAGGAAATACATCCTCAAAATCCTTCTCTGTTCTAACTCCCTTAACACCTTCTTCTTCTCCTCTTAACGCACTCACGAAGGCTAAGAATGCCTTACATCCTTTCTTAACCATTTTCTCGGCCTTGAAGGTTTAAACTACGTTAGACAAGTAGTTCCTCCTTTCTCCGATCATCACTACTACCTCATCTAGGGGTTCTTAGTTCCATACGTTTAGCCGCACAATCCAACACGGCTCGATGCTCTACTAGCCAATCCATTCCAAGTATAAGCTCAAACTCTCCGAAGGGTAATTCCATTAAGTCACCAGAAAGTTCACTCCTCGAATCTCTAGGGTACATTCAGAAAGATCCTATCTATCCTCACCGTTTGGCCTAAAGGGCTTACTACGATTATCCGCCTATCGAAAGTTGAGTCTAGGCCTAGTGTTTCAACCACACTACATGCAACATAGGAATGAGTTGAGCCCACATCAATAAGAGCAAAATAGGGTTTGTCATGAATAAAGAACGTCACGGTTATAACATCCGCGCGTCTCCCTCTTCCCTCCGTGAACGCGTAAACCAAACCCGATTGCCTTGCTTGGCGTTAGTTTGCACCTCGGCCCCGAGCTCCACGGCCTGCCGCCACTACCTCTGTTGGCCGACCCACGACCTCTTTGAGGTGCTGTCGCCTCTACCGGCTGGTTAGCATTACGAGCTTTGGTTGGCTCTCATCTAATAGCTTGGGGCAATCCTTAATCATATGGTCCTTGGACCCACACTTGAGACATCGTCCCGCCTTTTTCCAACACTCTCCCCGTGCTTCCTTCCACAATGTTCACAAGGGCGAAATTGCCGGCCGTGCACTCACTGTTGACTTTGTGACTGTCAACTCTAGGCCTCTTGTGGCCTTTTCGGATGGCTCAAAACCTCTTTTGGGCTTATTTTCATCCACACCGCTTGGTGGCGTCCTTAATTCCCTCGACCACTTTAGCCTTTTCCACCAAGGCAGAGAATTCCCGCTCGATGCGGTGCTATCAAAAGTCTCAAATCGTCCCTAAGTCCGTCCTCAAAACGAACCACAGCGTTCATGCTCGATCGCCACTACTCCTCGGGCATATCGGCTCAACCTCAAGAATTCCGCTTCATATTCTGGTGATGTGACTTACTTCCTTGTACCAACCCGAAAAAGCCTTCCTTTGCTCGTCTATATACGGTTCCCACATACTTCTTCGAAATGCTTCCTTAGCATATTCCTGTCGAGATCTTCCGCCGTGGCACCGTCCCGACGGTTAACCACCATTGATACGCTTCATCGCGTAATAAAGTGCCGTCATCCTTTCAACTTCTTCTCGGGGTCAAGTCGAGCTCATCCATGATGCGCTCGATTGCTTCCAACCGATGCTCGGTATCATTGGGTGCCACTCCGATACCCCTCTAAACATTTCAGCTCCATTAGCACGGCGCGCTCGAGCCTGGACTTACGATTTCTGAATTGTTTCTGCACCACCACCAATTCCAAAACTCGCGACACGACTGCGACACGGCATCTTCCTCATGCGAGCCTCTTTGCTCAACATTGACATTTGGGGTGATGGTGGTGGTGGTATCTCATTGTCGAGAACCTTGTCCCGATCTAACAGTCATCCTTCCTCTCGCCTCTTCCCACGGCGACCACGTCCTCTTGAGCTCATTATCGGCGAGATCTGTTTAAGGAATTTTATGTATTAGTATTCTTGTTTCACTTATTACCCGCGATGATATCTTATGAAGAAGAGTTTAAGAGTGGTTCTTTTCGTATTCATACATGCATCTGATCTTGCATTCATTCATTCATCCATCAAAAATATGAACTTTCGTTCATTCAAAGAAATGTTGTAATTCTTGTTGTTGTTTTCGTTATTTTGCTTTTCCACTACCCAGGGCATTTTCATAATTTTATCCTACTGAGGGTATTTTCGTAAATTTTCAAAAATAAAAAGTTCCTGGTGATTTTGTGAAAGTATTTTGGTACTTCTAAAGTTCCGGGAAATTTTGGAAGAATTTTGAAACCAGGGTATTTCGGTAATTTTTGATCTCGAGGGTATTTTGATAATTTTTCCAAAAATCGAGGTAAATTTGTAAAATTTATTAAGTTAGGGATATTTTCTAAGATTGTAAAACATTGAGGGTTCCTTTGAGAGTTACACTTTTCAAAGCAATGATATTGTAAAAATTTTGGAAATCGTGGTCGTTTTGGTAATTTTGTAAGTTAGGAGCAATTTTGTAATTTTCCAAAATCAAGATAGTTTGATATTTTACAAATTAGGGTTTTTGAACATTTGATAAAGTAATGAAATTTTGTTAAAACTATGGGTGGTTTGGTCATTTTATAAACCAAGGGTTTTTTTTTTTGAAGAAAATGTTGTAAAATAGTTCTCATAAGTTTCTAAGAGTTTTAAAACTAAATTTTGGTTATACATTTTTTTATAAAAGAAAAAGCGGCTAAGTCCCTTTCGGGTTTTATTCTTTGTGTTTAGCCTATGACCGAGCCCTCTTGGTCGGGGTGAACCAAAGCTACGCACTGTGCAGGATTCGAATGAAGAGGAGGTGAGTCACGCGGATTTGCTTAAATACCAAGCTCTCACCGACCTTTCTAGACACATGCATGCAGGTTGCCACACCACCGAGCCTAATAACTTAGTCATAGGTTTGTTAAGTTCATTAAGTCTTATGAGTTTCAAGTGTTTGAGTAGTCTAATCCTAGGGTTCAAGTTCCTATCACACTATTCTACGTTCCATGCCTTTGCTACCCTTTTACAATTCATAATTCACATAATCACACGGATGGTTAAAGGTACTTACACCGGTGGATCATGGTCGGAGACTTAGGTGCCATGCCATAAAACTCGCTTATTTCAAAGAAATTCATTTGGGCTCGAATTGAAAACGCGTTTTGGGCACGAGCCCACAGCCGAGAGTTTTAAAAGCGGGCTCGATACCAATCTGAACACCCCACACCCGCCCACGAGCTTGAACCAGGATCTGGTATGTTCCTTAAATAAATCATTTTCAATGTTCTAAATGACTTAGAGAAAATTTGTGTAATTTTAAAAAAATTGTTTTGGGTTGGGCTTAATTTGAAACCTATTTAATAAATTCTGAAATCCAACTTAAATAAGGTGACAAAATAATTTTTGGGTTTATTATTTTAAAAGAAATAAATTTACTTATCTTTAATCAAACATAATTTGTATCATATTTAAATAAAAATAAACAGAAATAAAGAAAATCCAACTGGGCCTTATGGCCTTATTACATCATTCAAACCCAAAATAAAGTACTAAAATTTCATAAAGTCCAAATTCCAAATAATTTCTTCAAGCGATGCATGGCCACCTTTAGCTCCTGCCACCCGGTCCATTACCGCTCATCACACGAAAAATAATTCCCCAACGGGAGTGAGTCAACAGAGACTCAATGTGTACATAGTACTAATTTCCAACAAATTAGGCATACAAGTCATATCAATATCATGTTCATACAATATAAAGGATGATGCAACCCAAATCCAAACCTATTTGTCCATCCGCTACACACCACCCGTACCAACTTTGTACACGCAGCGGGGACTACTAAGTCGACCCTCCATCCGCTACACACCATCGAAGGCGATCGGTGCGATCGACGTGCTCATCGCCCACTTATGTTGTGTCATTAGACATTTGTATTCTTTGGATGTAACCGAAGTTACCACTTTTCACTTTATGTGACCGTAGTCACCACTTTACGTTGGTGAGACCGTAGTCATCACCTTCACTTTCTTCCTCCACAAATATCCCGAATGCCCCAATTATTTCATAACATATTTCACATACTTAATTTTCATTCATGTTACTAATCACATGTTCAAAATATATCACATTCACAATCCTATCAAAAGTAGGAAACGTGCACAGGTACTCCTTACCACATTTGTGGTGCTTAGCCACATTCACATCTTTGTTACATATTTACATATCTAATGATTGCCATGCAATTTATTGAAAGTTAGTAAGAGTACACACCTTTTTCGCTTAATAGTTTTAGTGAATTTCAGTAGAGCGATCTACCGATCTAGATCTTTCACTCCTATATTCGGCCATTAATTAAAACATATAAATAAACCTATTTGGTCTTAAAACCAAATCCTACTAGAAGTAGAATTACTTACCTAGTTGCCGAATTGATTTAATCAAGTCCCAATGAGTTGCTAGAATTCCTCTTCCTTGAAATCGGCTAATACTAGGTATGTAACCATGTCGATTTCGGTTTTTGAAATAATGGAAAACACTTAAACAAATTATGCCTTGGCCGAATATCCCTTACCTTATGATGGGATTCCAAATCAAGAGGATTCCTTTATAAGCTGTTGAAATCCTATAACTTTCGTGTTAGATTAGATCTAACTTTGAAAACGTGAATCATAATCTTTAACCACATATTTATATTTATAATCCTTACCTTAGATCCTTAGATTTCCGAAAGATCCCCTTTTGATGTTGTGGATGATTGCCCTCTTTCTTAGAATCCACAAAGATTCACTTAATGAAGAGAACGGAGAAGAAAATAGAAGAAAAAGAGAGGATTTTTGCTTAATGAAAATTCGTGAGAGAGGGGTTTTGCCTAGGAGAATTTTGAGAGAGAGGAAGAGGAGCAAATGTTGATGAGTAGCCCTCTGTCCTCCTTTTATAGCCAAAGTTATCGACCTAGGAGTCCTTTACTTGGCCACCACTCCTCTTTTTGATAATATTATCTCTTTTATTTAAAAGATAAAAGCCTTTAATCCATCAATTATCTCCTCAATTATCTCATTAGAAAATAATCCTTTATTTATCTCTTATTATTCACATATTTATGTGAATAAAACTCCTTTATTTATCTCTTATTATTCACATATTTATGTGAATAAAACTCCTTTATTTCTCTCTTATTATTCACATATTTATGTGAATAAAACTCCTTTATTTATCTCTTATTATTCACATATTTATGTGAATAAAACTCCTTTATTTATCTCTTATTATTCACATATTTATGTGAATAAAACTCCTTTATTTATCTCATATATCCAAGTTTCTCGAAATGTTCAAGTTTCCATTTTTGGATCATTTCCAAAAATGTTTAGGTTTCCAAAAATGTCTAAGTTTCCAAAAATGTCCATTTCCATTTCCATTTCCATTTCCATTTTCATTTCCATCTCCATTTTCATTTCCATTTTCATTTTCATTTCCATTTTCATTCATTTCTAGGTTTCCAAAAGTATCAAAAATTTATTCATAATACTTAAGACTTGTCATTTCATACAATTGATCTGAAAAATGCATAGGCCCTTCCTAGGATGTTACATCATCGGTAAGTTTTATGTTGTGTACTTTGACGATATTCTAATCTATAGCAAGTCGTTGGAAGAGCATGTAATGCATCTTAGGTCTGTTTTGGAGGTTCTTCGAAAGGAGACCTTATATGCTAATCTTAAAAAGTGCACCTTTTGTTCTGACAAAGTTGTTTTTCTAGGTTTTGAGGTTAGCTCGGAAGGACTCGAGGTGGACCAAGAAAAGATTAAGACTATTCAAGAGTGGCCGAGACCTACGAGTATTAGCCAAGTGAGAAGTTTCCATGGCTTGGCAAGTTTTTACCGGCGCTTTGTACCCAATTTCAGCACTTTGGCCGCACCATTGACGAGCGTCATAAAGAAGAACTCAGCCTTTCATTGGGATGAAAAGCAAGAAAAATCTTTTAATATTATTAAAGATTGTCTTACTAAAACTCCTTTACTTGCACTACCTGATTTTTCTAAAACATTTGATATTGAATGTGATGCGTCAGGTGTGGGCATTGGGGCTGTGTTAACTCAAGACGGAAGGCCTATCGCTTACTTTAGCGAAAAGTTGAACGGAGCCACACTAAATTATCCCATCTATGACAAAGAGATGTATGCTCTCATCCGAGCCCTCGAGACTTGGCAGCATTACTTGTAGCCGAAAGAGTTCGTGATTCATTCCAACCACGAGGCCTTAAAGCACATCAAAGGCCAGCATAAATTGAACAAACGGCATTCCAAATGGGTAGAATACCTAGAATCGTTTCCCTATGTCATCAAATATAAAAAAGGTAAAGATAATATAGTGGCTGATGCACTTTCGAGAAGGTATACACTTTTGACTCATTTAGACTCTAAATTGCTTGGTTTTGCATTCTTGAAAGATTTATATGCCTCTGACGATGACTTTGGTGAAATGTTTGCTGCTTGTGAAAATGTGGCTTTTGATAAGTTCGATAGGTACGAAGGCTTTCTTTTTAAAGAAGGTAAGTTGTGCATCCCGCAAAGTTCCATTCGGGACTTACTAGTTAACGAGGCGCATAGCGGGGGCCTCATGGGCCATTTTGGCGTGGAGAAAACTTTGGCGATGCTCCGAGAGCATTTTTATTGGCCTAGGATGAAACGGGATGTCGAACGAGTGTGCGAACGATGTGTAACGTGCAAGAAGGCCAAATCGAAGATCAAGCCACATGGGTTATACATGCCACTTCCCATACCCGAAGCACCTTGGGAAGACATCTCCATGGACTTTGTCCTTGGATTGCCTAGGACTAAAATGGGGAAGGACTCAATTTATGTTGTCGTAGATAGATTTTTGAAAATGTCTCATTTTATAGCTTGTACAAAAACTGACGGTGTTGATCATATTGCTAACCTTTTCTTTAGGGAAATAGTTTGACTTCATAGCATCCCGAGAACCATCGTATCCGACCGAGACGTGAAATTTCTATGCTATTTTTGGAGATCGTTGTGGGGGAAGCTCGAGATCAAGTTTCTATTTTCAACCACTTGTCATCCCCAAATGGATGGCCAAACGGAAGTGGTTAATCGAGTGCTATCAACCTTGTTGAGGGCCATCATACAGAAGAATTTGAAGTCGTGGGAGAAGTGTTTGCCGCATATTGAATTTGCTTATAATCGATTTGTTCACTCGGCAACTAAATACTCTCCTTTTGAAATAGTTTATGGATTTAATCATTTGAATCCATTAGACCTAGTACCTTTACCTAACTATCAACTTATTCATGCAGATGCTAGGAAAAAGGCCGAGTATGTGAAGGAGTTGCATCAAAAGGTACGAGCAAACATCGAAGCAAGGTCCGAGAGTTATATTCAAAAGGCGAACAAGGGCCGAAAAAGAGTTGTTTTTGAACCCGGTGATTGGGTTTGGGTTCACATGAGGAAGGAACGATTCCCAGCCCAATGAAGGTCCAAACTATTACCGCGTGGTGATGGTCCGTTCCAAGTTTTGGAGCGAATCAAGGAAAACTCCTATCGACTCGACTTACCGGGTGAGTATAATATAAGTGCAACCTTTAATGTGTCTGACTTATCTCCCTTTGACGCAGATTTCGATTTGAGGACAAATCACTTTAAAAAGGTGAGGGGATGATACGGCCACGCCCCGGGTCACGCTGAGCTCGATTAAAGAGCCTTTGGAGTTGCCGCAAGGTCCCATCACCCGAGCACGAGCCAAGCGCTTCAAAGAGGCTATCTCGGCCCTAGTTGAACAAGTGTGGAGCGAGTCCTTGGCTATACACAACGAGGAGGCTCGGGCCAGCTCAACGAGTTCATTATGCATTTTTTTGCAAGCTGATTTAAGCTCAAATTTAGCTCAATCAGCTCAAGCCTAGCTCGGTTTAGCTTATGCACTTTTATTTTGCTAGAAACAAATTTTTAATTTAAAGTATTAGTTAAATTAATGTGTTTAGCTCAAATAATTAATTTGTGTTTTTAATTTGTCAAAATCTGGACATTTTAAATAGAATTAATGTGTCTTAGTTTATTACCTATTAAATTGATGACTAATAGTTAATTAAGTGTGTCTAGGCTTAAGACAAATTTAATTCATGTTTTTCAATTAATTTTCCAGCCGAATTTTAATTTGTCTTAGCTTGATAATTAATTGGTTGAATTAATTGCTGCAGGTACAATGCATGGACGGCACATTAAGGAGCTGATTATTGAGCTCCTCCAAGCAGCCTTTTCGTGGACACCAAAGGGCAAGGGAGCTGATGTTTCCTTTCTTCTAAGCTGAACATTGAGCTCCCCAACCAGTTTTAAGAGCTTTCACACAAGCTGGAAATTCCTTTCACACTTGCTGCCTATTCGGTTTTGGGCATTCACACTAAGTGGCTGTACACATTCGGCCTACACACTCTTTGGCTATTGGGGTGCTCAAGATAACATTTAAACCTTCCAAGACTACTCAGCTGATCGAGGCAACAGTTTATTGCTCATACATCCTCTTGGTCGAACATGCCCAAGTCCATTCAGCTCACCCATTAATTTCAGCTAGCTAGGAAGCTTCAAGGAAACTTCATGGAACCTTCTTGATCAATTCTGGAATTTTCAGCTCATTTAAAAGCTGAAATCAAATGACATTTTTGTCCCTCATATGTCCATTCGGCTAGCCTAGGAAATTACTATAAATACTTAGCCATTTCCATGTATTTTAGACTTTTGCAACTTGAATGAATTTTTATCACTTTGTGAGTTTTTATTCAACTCTCAAATTTCGTTTTAGACTCGAGTTGGCTTATCTAGTTCACTAGTGGCGTCAACCTTGTTTATTCGAACTTATCACTCTTGACTGAGTGTGGCGTTCACCCGATATAACTTTGGTTCCTATCTCGTTATAGATAGTGGGTCGAGGTTCTTTTCACTAATTCCAGCAACCTTAAGCGACGTATAATTTTTGGGTCAATACTATCTAGTATTGGTTCACTCTTGTCCTTAAGTCCTTCCATACGCCCTAACCATCTAATTGCCTTATTTTCTTTATTTTCGAACCGAACCTTCATCCGTTTGCTACACAAACTCCCTTGAACCAATTTGCAATCTTTCATTTAGCCTACAAACAGTCGAACTTCATCAAACTCCGAATTACAACGATACTTCTTCGATTTAACGATCGGCCACAACTACGACCCGAAATACTTCCGTAACTCGGGATCGTATCAGGGGACATCTAGGATCTGTCTTGCACAAAGCACAAGTACTTTTCGAGAAATGTTTATTGCTATAAATACAACAAACCGGCTCAATTTTCAAATTTTTAAATTTTTCGCCGTGACAGAAAGTTGTTTTTAAACTAGATTTTTTCCAACAATGAGAACCCCCATCAGCCTCATTTTTTTTTCTTCTCCATCGTACTAGTAACCCCCCATGGTTATTCATATTCTTCCTCCCCATTTTCTTGCCAATTTATCCATTTTCTTTTAAAAGTCCCACCTTCCACCTTGAGATTTTTCTAAAATATTTTTAAAAAACCTCTTAAACTTATTTCCACAATAAATCTCACCATTATCTTAGGGTTTGATGGATTTTTGTGTGAAAACTGAAGCCTGGGAGAGAAAACTTCAAGAAGGTAAGATAATGTTTTACTAACCCTTCTAACAAGATCTTTGAGTTTATTGGTTACGAGAAAGCTTGGAATGAATTGTTATTAATATTTTGATATATTTTTGGTGTATGAAAAAAATTAAATGATAAGAATGGAGTTTCCAATCTCAAATGAGGATGGAATCAAATAAAGGTCATAGCATAATGGAATTCCGTTAGAGGTTTTGCACTTATGTACGTTTTATATCACCTTCAAGCCTTGCACTTATGTGAATTTTGGTGTGGTGCAGTTTATGCTCTTATGAGCTCCTTGGTGTAGTGGAGGGATGTTTTACGCTATTTTACAGTTTAGCTCTTAGATGCTCATTGGTGCTGTGGAGGAGTCTCATGTATTCGAGTCAATTTTACTAAAGTTTACAATGGGCAAAAATGAATTAAATGTTGATTATCAACTTTAGATGTGACTATAGATGGCTAAAAGAAATACTAAGGGTCATGAGCTAAATCTTTTTATAACTAAAATATAAGAAAATAAGGTAAATGAACAAATAAACAAATTTAAATTGGTAAGGTACTATAAAAGTAGAGGTGAGCATGGGTCGGGCCGAGCCGGGCTCGGGCCGGGCTCGACTAAAAAATCAAGCCCGTTTGCTAGGCCCAGGCCCGGGCCGAAAAATGGGCCTAAAATTTTGTCCAAGCCCGACCCGGCCTGCCCATATTAATTTTTATATTATTTTTTATATAATTTTAAAATATATATAATACATCAAAAATACTAAAAACATCAAAATAAATATTTCCCAACAAATTGAAAATAAATTTTAAAAAATATGTATACTTAAATAACACTAAGATAGATGTAACTTAACAAGAAAATGTCTCTAAAATAATAACAAAATTAACAAATGTCTTTAAAATAATAACAAAATTAACAATAAAATAAGTTTTATATAATATCCAAACAATAACAACAAAATAGTAGCAACATAATAGTAAAATGGTAGCAAAATAGGGAGAAAATAACAAGAAAGTAATATTTAAAAAATTAGATTTTTTTTGGTCCTTTAGTGAATTCGGGCCGAGCCCGGGCCAAAAATGCCTAACTCGAGGCCCAGCCTATTTTTTAAACGGGCCTTACTTTTTTTTCTAAGCCCATTTTTCGGGCCTATATTTTTGCCCAAACCCTCCCACATTTCGGGCAGGCCTTCGGGCCGGGCCGGGTGGCTCGACCCATGCTCACTCTATATAAAAGTGTATGTCTTAGTTAAGGAGATGAAAATGAAATAGACAACTCCAATAGAAAATAAAGGCCAATAATAAGAAATAAATGTATATGTATGTTTTGAAAAGCTGATAAACAAAGGCTTAAAGAATTACGAGGAAGAGTAATCTTCGAACGAACTTTTCATAAGCTATTGCCTAATGAATCATTAAAATGCAAGTTGAGCCCCACAATTCAATTAATTTAAAGGAACTTGATTAGTGACACTAGAATACGATTTAAGTGAATCTTATATGACATGCCTAAGGGTCTCAATGTTAACAAGGAATAGGATAAGTAGGTTTATCCTTGGTTACTTAGTAAACTTTTAAAGCTCATGCGTTAGTTGGTTAAAACGCGTAGGTAAAGAACCTTGTTTGAGAAGCTTGAAGCCTTGTTCGAGAGCATCGCATCACCCATCAAGTTTTTAAGGTTGTTCTTTAATTATCAAATGCTATTTGTGTAGGTTATTGCCATGTACATAGAGACTTAGAATATCATAAATGTTTATAAGTGTTTGAATTTGTAAAATCAAGTGTTGTTTGTAAACTCCTTGAAAGGTTTAAAAAAGTATTTGAATTATAAATTGGCTTGAACATGTTTATGATACGATCCGCCTCGGGGTGAGTTGAGTCGTATATGAATTTGCCCGATCGTCACGAAGGAGTATCGTTTGATTTTTTTAAAAGAAAGGTAAAATGGTTATATTTTAGAAAAAATGACAACTTGGGTTGAAGAAAAATAGTTGGATGAATGGATTGATGGTTGAAACAAGAAAGAACCCTTAATAGAAGCTTAAGGACCCGAATCTTATAGGTTTCAATGGAATGGTTGAGTTGAATAAAAACCGAGACCCACTATCTAGCAAGATAGGAACCAACGGTATTGATTTGAACGCCACACCCAAAAGGATGATAAGTTCAAGAACAAATTCAGATTGACGCCACTAGATGATAGATAAGTCAATTTGAACCTTGAAGAATTAAGAGATCGGATAACTCACAATATGAATATTTCATAAAGCATCAAAAGTCCCCTTTACAAGCTAATAACAAAGTATATATAGCGTTTACATGTGGTTAGCTGAAGAGTCATATGAATTCAGCTTTAATATGCATTTAAATGGCTGAAATAAAATCTAATCAATAAATAAAAACTCTTTAGTTCCTCCAAGCCAAATAACAGCAACTTTATGACTCCAAATGAGCTGATTAAATGAATTTGAATGCTTGGTTTCATGCTCTCTTAGCAGCCGAATGGTCACTAGCAACTTAATGAAAATTTGTAACTCATGTGTGATCTTTTAAACATCAACAGTTATGGAAGAAGAATAGGCTGCTGCCGAATTTAATAGATATGTAATGCTTCCTTCAATTATCATAACAGCCCCTTTTAATGTTGAATAATGCTTCCCCATGTGTGTAACCGATTCTCACTTGAAAAGTCACATTAAACTCTTTATAACAGCCCTTGGGTGTAATGGTTTCCAGCTGAAAAGTTTCCTACATTCAAACACATTAAACAAACATATTAATCACATTTAAACACTTATTAAACACTAATTTAACTTAAACACATTAAACACTTATCAAACACTAATTTAACTTAACACATTAAACACTTATTAAACACTAATTTAACTTAACACATTAAACACTTGACTTAATAAATGAACTAGAAGTAAGGACTTCAATTAATGCAGGAACTAGTTTAATTATAAAAGCAGAATTAATAAACTTAAACTCATGCTCCATTAAATTATCCTAGTAACTAGATTATTTAAATAAGACCCTTATTAAACACAACTTTTTTATTTAAACTAAACAACTTTATTTAAAAACTAAAAATGCATGAATTAAATCAAGCTAAAGATGAGCTGAATGTGAGCTTATTTCAGCTTGCAAAAGCATGCGCATTGGGCTTATTGAGTTAGCTCGATTCTCCTTGTTTTGTCCAGCCAATAACTTGCTCCACATTTTCTCAACCAAGGCCGAAATAGCCTCCTTGAAACGTTTTGCTCGTGCTCGGGTGATGGGTTCTTGCGGTAATTCCAATGGCTCTTTGTTGGAACTTGGTGCGACCCGGATCGTGGCCGTATCATCCTCCCCCTCTTCAAAACGATTTGTCCTCAAACCGGAATCTGCATCAAAGAGAGACAAATCAGACACATTAAAAGTTGCACTTATATTAAACTCACCCGGAAGGTCTAGTCGATAGGAATTGTCGTTAATTCGCTCCAAAATTTGGAATGGACCGTCACCATGCGGTAATAATTTGGACCTTCTTTGAGCTGGAAATCGTTCCTTCCTCATGTGAACCCACACCCAATCCATGGGTTCAAATATGACTTGTTTTCGCCCTTTGTTGGCCTTACGCACATATTGCTCCGTCCTAGCTTCAATATTAGCTTTAACCTTTTGATGTAATTGTTGCACAAAGTCCGCTTTCCTCTTGACATCTACATTAAAAATTTGATCGTTAGGTAATGGGATTAAGTCTAGAGGAGATAAAGGATTAAAATCGTAAACTATTTCAAATGGAGAGAATTTAGTAGCAGAGTGAATAGTTCGGTTATAAGCAAACTCTATGTGAGGTAAACACTCCTCCCACAACTTGATATTCTTGCGGATAATGGCTCGTAGTAGTGTGGATAAGATGCGGTTCACCACTTCAGTTTGGCCATCTGTTTGGGGATGACATGTCGTGGAGAATAAGCGCTTCGGGCCTAGCTTACTCCAAAGTGTCCTCCAAAAATAACTAAGAAACTTTGCATCACGGTCAGACACTATTGTCTTCGGAATTCCATGTAACCTAACAATTTCTTTAAAGAAGAGGTTAGCAATATTAACAGCATCATCAGTTTTCGAACACGCAAAAAATGCGACATTTTTGAAAACCGATCTACTACCACAAAAATGGAGTCATTTCCGGTTCGAGTTTGCGGTAATCCTAAAATAAAATCCATGGATAGATTAACCCAAGGCCCTTCGGGAATAGGCAAAGGCGTGTAAAGCCCATGTGGGTTAACCTTCGATTTTACCTTTTTACAAGCCACACATCGTGAACAAATTTTCTCGACATCTCGTTTCATCCGTGGCCAAAAGAAATGTTCTTGCAAAACGGCCAAGGACTTTGCAATGCCAAAATGGCCCATGAGTCCACCACCATGCGCCTTGAGTACAAGTAACTCTCGCACGAAACTTTGAGGAATACAAAGCTTACCTTCTCGAAAAAGAAAGCCATCAAACCTGAAAAACTTATCAACAGTAACATGTTCACACAATTTATACACATCTCCAAAATCAGCATCAGAAATATACAAATCTTTCAGAAATGCAAAACCAAGCAATTTTGAATCCAAATGATTTAATAAAGTGTATCGACGAGATAGTGCATCAGCCACAATGTTTTCCTTACCCTTTTTATACTGAATAACATAAGGAAAGGATTCAAGAAATTCTACCCATTTTGCGTGCCTTTTGTTGAGCTTGTGTTGTCTTTTGATGTGCTTGAGTGATTCATGGTCCGAATGAATGACAAACTCCTTCGGCCACAAATAGTGTTGCCACGTTTTCAATGCCCGGATCAAAGCATACATTTCCTTATCGTATGTTGGGTAATTCAATGGTGCGCCACTTAGCTTTTCACTAAAATATGCCACGGGCTTTCCTTCTTGAGTCAATACAGCTCCAATCCCAATACCTAAGGCATCACATTCAATTTCAAAAGTTTTGTCAAAATCAGGTAATACAAGTAATGGGGCATTAGTTAAATAATCTTTAAGTGAAATAAAATATTTTTCTTGTTCCTCGCTCCAAAAGAAGGCAGAATTCTTTTTAATCACACTCGTGAGAGGTGCGACCAATGTGCTAAAATTTGGAACAAAGCGACGGTAGAAACTCGCCAAACCATGGAAACTTCGTACTTGACTTATGCTGGTCGGTCTAGGCCATTCTCGAATAGCTTTCACCTTTTCTTGATCTACTTCAAGTCCTTGCGAGCTGACAACAAATCCTAAGAAAATGACTTTGTTGGAACAAAATGTGCATTTCTTAAGATTAGCATATAATGTTTCCTTTCGCAAAACACCAAGAATAGCTCGTAAATGCTTCAAATGATCATCTAAAGATCTACTATAAACAAGAATGTCATCAAAGTAAACCACACAGAATTTACCAATATAAGCATAAAGAACATGGTTCATTAAACGCATAAAGGTACTAGGAACGTTGAGACCGAATGGCATTACCAACCACTCGTACAAACCGTGTTTAGTTTTAAACGATGTCTTCCACTCATCTCCCTCACGCATCTGAATCTGATGGTAACCGCTTTTGAGATCGATTTTGGAAAACAATTGAGCACCACTTAGTTCATCGAGCATATCATCAAGGTGCGGTATTGGATGACGATATTTTATCGTGATTTTTTTACAGCACGGCAATCAACACATATATGCCAAGTCCCATCCTTTTTTGACACCAATAAAACTGGAACGGTGCACGGACTAAGGCTCTCGCGGATGAATCCCTTCTCAAGAAGTTCATTCACTTATTTTTGTAGTTCCTTGGTCTCTTCAGGATTAATACGATAAGTTGGTCGATTCAGTATGGATGCACAGGGAATAAAGTTAATTTGATGTTCTATTCCCCGAATAGGTGGTAAGCCACTTGGAACTTCGTCGAGAAATACATCTTCAAATTCCTGCAAGAGAGACACAATAGAAGAAGGTAAAGCAGCATCTAACTCATTAATATTCAAATAGGATTCCTTGTACATGAGTACAAGTAGGGGCTGCCTCAACATGAAAGATTTTCGAATGTCACTCTCTTTTGCATACACACTCATTTTTGCACTCGATTTTTCATCACTCGTTTTTTTTCTCTTGATCTTTATTATTTTCTCTCATTTTTACCTCTTGTTTCCCTCGTTTCTTTTCACTCAAATTTTCACTCACCTTTTCACTCTTTTCTTTCCTTTCACTCTCTTTGAATTTTTCAATTGAGTCTCGCAGTTTCACTTGATCTTCGTATACTTGTCTCGGTGTCAAAGGCGCCAAAGTGATGTTTTTGTCGAAATGCTTGAAGGTGTATCGGTTGGTGTAGCCATCATGTACCACCTTTCGATCGAATTGCCATGGACGGCCTAGCAATAGGTGCCCGGCATGCATGGGAACCACGTCGCAAAGAACTTCATCTTTATATTTTCCAATGGAAAACGGAACCAACACTTGTTTTGTCACCTTTAACTCCCCTCCTTCCTTAAGCCACTGAAGCTTATATGGACAAGGATGTTTCATTGTGGCCAAGCCAAGTTTCTCCACCATTAATGTACTAGCAACATTTGTACAACTTCTACCATCCACAATAAGACTACACGCTTTGCCTTGCACAAAATAGCATGTATGGAAGATGTTCTCACGTTGTTGTTCGTTCTCCACGCTTTGCAAACTTAGGTTACGTTTGTTCACTAAAATCTCACCTTCAACGGCGTATTCAAATTCATCCTCCTCTTCACTAGCAGAAGTGTCGAATTCCTCATCTTTCTCATCTTTCGACTCTATGTCACCATTGACTCTCAACATCGTTGTACGTCGGTTAGGGCATTGACTAGCTATGTGACCACGTCCCAAGCACTTAAAACACTTAATGTCCCTTGCATGATTTGGATTGGCAACTTCTTTGCCTTTGCTTGATTTACCGATGGGTTTGTTAAACTTAACAGAAGTGTTTTGATCCTTCGGGTGGTTAGGAAAATCTCTTTTGCTCGTACCTTGTCCCCACTTTGAGTTGTTTGCGGGGTTGGAATAGTTCCGAACGGAGCTTTTCTTCTTGATTTGTTTTTCTATTTTAATTGCAACATGAACCATGTCGGTTACCTTGACATAGTGTTGAAGCTCCACCACGTTAGCAATTTCTCGATTTAACCCGGCTAGGAATCTGGCCATAGTTGCCTCATGATTCTCTTTCACGTTCGCTCGAATCATTGCAATTTCCATTTCTTTGAAATAATCTTCTACACTTCGGTGGCCTTGTGTAAGATTTTGCAACTTTTGGTATAACTCCCGATGGTAAAAAGATGGAATAAATCTCTTTCTCATCACCGCTTTCATTTTGAGCCATGTAGAAATCGGCCTTTCTCCATTACGTCTTCGATTGGTTGTTAGTTGATCCCACCACACCATGGCATAATCAGAGAATTCGGTTGCTGCCAACTTGACTTTCTTGGTCTCCGAGTAGTTGTGGCAGTCAAACACCAACTCAATTTTCTTTTCCCACTCCAAGTATGCCTCTGGATCATACTTGCCTTGGAAGGGTGGTATGGAGAGCTTAATGTTCTTCAAATCGTCGTCCACTTGTTCTCGTCCCCTTCGGCCTCGGCTTTGTTGACCCCTCCGCTGATCACTTAAGTTAGACCCTTAGTCGCTTTCGGATTCACTAATGATAGGATTGTCTTCTTGGAACCTTGGGTGGCCTCGTTCCCTTCGTGGACCTCGAGGATTCCTCTCTCGCTGGGCTCTCTCTTCAACCTGATCTAGCCTCTCTTGAATGGGTTCGAGCTTACGGTCAAATAGACGCTCAACCTCGCGCAATAGGGCTTGAAGATTAAGGTCCGGTACATTGCGGACTGGTTTCCGTTCGGGCCTTTCTTCCATATTTCAGTTCGGACTTCTCGACATAAGAAAGTTTTAACCTCACCACAAGCCTCACTAGTCACTCGGAAAGAAAAATAAATATTAAGCACTCACACTCGTGTTTCACTCAACTTCGGCTTTTTCTCTAATGAGTCACTCGTGCCTTTTACCACTCGAATCCACCTCTCAAAATTTTGGAAGGTTGCCTTATACTTATTAGCAACTTGTAGGTCTGCTTCAAGGGGTTTAAGCAAAGGAAAAATCGTTTTAGGTTTAGGTAGGCTGAAAGAAAAATAAAATGTTAGGGATGGTGGCGTTGGGATAGAATGGATGGTACAAAATGATGGTTAAAATGCTTCTTGAATGATCGGGGTAGGAAGATGAAAAATAATGGTTTCGGAAACTCAGAAATTGAGGAGAAGAATGGAGAAACTAACAAGATCACAAAATTTCACTTTTTTTTTTCTTTCGTATTTTTTTTCACTTCAAATGCACGAAATTGAGTACAATAGAATACTTTGAAAAAATTTGAATTTTTTTTTCAAATTTACGTACCTACTTCGAATTTACGATGATCGTCGAAGCTCCTCGTTTTCTAGCTCTGATACCAAATGATACGATCCGCCTCGGGGTGAGTTGAATCGTATATGAATTTGTCCGATCGTCTACGAAGGAGTATCGTTTGATTTGTTTAAAAGAAAGGTAAAAGTGATTATATTTTAGAAAAGGGCAGCAACTTGGGTTGAAGAAAAATAGTTGGATGAATGGATTAATGGTTGAAACAAGAAAGAACCCTTAATAGAAGATTAAGGACCCGAATCTTATAGGTTTCAATGGAATGGTTGAGTTGAATAAAAACTGAGACCCACTATCTAGCAAGATGGGAACCAACAGTATTGATTTGAACGCCACACCCGAAAGGATGATAAGTTCAAGAACAAATTCAGATTGACGCCACTAGATGATAGATAAGTCAATTTGAACCTTGAAGAATTAAGAGATCGGATAACTCACAATCTGAATATTTCATAAAGCATCAAAAGTCCCCTTTACAAGCTAATAACAAAGTATATATAGTGTTTACATGTGGTTAGCTGAAGAGTCATATGAATTCAGCTTTAATATGCATTTAAATGGTTGAAATAAAATCTAATCAATAAATAAAAACTCTTGAGTTCCTCCAAGCCAAATAACAGCAACTTTATGACTCCAATTGAGTGATTAAATGAATTTGAATGCTTGGTTTCATGCTCTCTCTTAGCAGTAGAATGGTCACCAAACAACTTAATGAAAATTTGTAACTCATGTGTGATCTTTTAAGCATCAATGATTATGGAAGAAGAATAGGCTCTTTGCCGAATTTAATAGATATGTAATACTTCCTTCAATTATCATAACATGACCCCTTTTAATGTTGAATAATGCTTCCCCATGTGTGTAACCGATTCTCACTTGAAAAGTCACATTAAACTCTTTGTAACAGCACTTGGGTGTAACGGTTTCCAGCTGAAAAGTTTCCTACATTCAAACACATTAAACAAACATATTAATAACATTTAAACACTTATTAAACACTAATTTAACTTAAACACATTAAACACTTATTAAACACTAATTTAACTTAACACATTAAACACTTATTAAACACTAATTTAACTTAACACATTAAACACTTGACTTAATAAATGAACTAGAAGTAAGGACTTCAATTAATGCAGCAACTAGTTTAATTATAGAAGCAGAATTAATAAACTTAAACTCATGCTCCATTAAATTATCCTAGTATCTAGATTATTTAAATAAGCCCTTTATTAAACACAACTTATTTATTTAAACTAAACAACTTTATTTAAAAACTAAAAATGCATGAATTAAATCAAGCTAAAGATGAGCTGAATGTGAGCTTATTTCAGCTTGCAAAAGCATGCGCATTAGGCTTATTGAGTTAGCCCGATTCTCCTCGTTTTGTCCAGCCAATAACCTGCTCCACATTTGCTCAACCAAGGCCGAAATAGCCTCCTTGAAAAGTTTTGCTCGTGCTCGGGTGATGGGTCCTTGCGGCAATTCCAATGGCTCTTTGTTGGAACTTGGTGCGACCCGAATCGTGGCCGTATCAGTTTATGACTTGGAACTTTGTTTATATATGATTTAGTAATGTTTTTAAATGCTTTGGAACCATGAGACATGATTTGGTTGTATTTAAGGATACTTTAGAGTATTTTAAACTGTTTTGGGGACACTTAGTGAGTGATGTCACAACTACGGAGTTGCAAAGCTGCGACCACGGAGCCCAATGTTGTGACTACGCATTCCCATCGTCGCGACCATATTAACTTAGTTAGTCACGTCGCGATGTCCTAAGTTTCTCGTCGCGCCTCTATAGCAACCTTGTACTTCTTTCAAGTTGTTTTGACCTTCCGGAGCCCATTTTAGATTCTGATCACCTCTGATTAACTCAAAATAAATTCTAAATGGTTTTAGATTGTTTTTAAAACTTTCAATTTGTCTAAAACATATTTTTATTATTTAAAAAATGTTTTAAACCCTAAATCCTTAAATAAAAATAAATATTTCTTACACTTTCATGCTTCTATGGCATCTCCCATTTGTAGCGATCATCGAGATGGGTGATGAGTGTTACATCTCTTCAACTTTCTCCCTGTCCTCGTCTTTTTCAGCTCTCTGCCTGTCAAGGTGAACCGTCCTCCTTAACACTGCCATATCTTCCTCCTTGTCGTACATTGTATAAACAATTTTAATTTTATTAATTATAATTTGTATATTGATGTTGTATTGATTTCTTTTTAAGTATGTATTGATATTATATTTTATATCATATAATATATTAGA